>CM072998.1:36484346-39261846 GCA_037038555.1 Rhynchonycteris naso
CAAGAAGATGTAGAAGTAAAGACGGAGCCAGGGGGTGCAGTGTAGGAGGCAGAAAATATGAACATAACTATTGACTTTTACCAGGGACAATTCTATCTCCTTGTTAGAAATAATTCTTTATACCTCCTTTTTATTCATAGTAGTGCAACAACATGGGTGTCATCTTTTCTGAACAAATAAAAAGGGAAATTTGGAATTTGGAAAATGATTTTAAAATGGTGACAATTCATAAGACTGGCATGCACTATATAGTGTTTGGGAACTTGTAGGAGAGAGACAGTGGCTGGAGATTGTTTTGAGGGCTCCTGTTAGGCACAGGAGAAGACATGATCTGCAAGATTAGATCTAACCCTTTTAATGATGAAAGGGAAAATTATGGAATTCATTCTACAGGAGTCTTTTCAGGCAGAATTGGCAAATGTATCCAAAAGATCCAATTATGAATAAAGAGGTGAGAGGAGTTGTATGGAAAGGCTGTAAGTCCTGGAAATACTCAAAACTAATTCATAAACTTTTAGGAGGAACCTATGTATTACATAACATAATGAGATGAAAGATAAAAGATCTCACTGCATTGATTTTGGAAGTTTGATTTCTGACCCATTGATGATCTCTGGTTAACTTGGAAGATGCAGATGGCTTTATGGTACTGTTATATTTTCATGATGCTATGATTAGATTCAAGAGTCCAATAACTAACCTGCAGGATCACAGCTCGTCCTACTCAAAGCCATAGACCCAAGTTAAAGATCACTTAGCAAGTTTCCAGGCTGAACTGGGCAGACTTGTTTATTCAATTGTGCATCTAACTTGAGTTGACTAAGTGTACTAGTATTTGAGAGAAGCCAGCATTACTTATTATAACCACTCTTAGATACCACCAGTTGAAGGACAAAGGACATAATTGCTTCTTTTAAAATGAGCAATGTCTTTATCCTCGCTCCAGTAGTGTGGCTCTTCCTGCAAGTAAGTGTTTGGCAATGGTCTCAATATAATAGAACTATGTAGTTTCATGTGGTTGGCAGTTTTAAAACACTCAACATCCCTTTAGGGTCTCCTGTTAAATTTTGACTCTTCCAGCTGCATTTCTGTTCTTGTCCCTTGAACCTATTTCACCCCATAGCTCCAAAGGAACCCATGTAGCAATTTGGTGGTTTCCTTAGCAGCTCTTTGATTTCATGTTGAAACTACTTTTCTTGACTCCACTTTATCCCTCAAGTTGCTCATGGCCTTTGCCACTGCAAGTAGAAAAAAAATCTCCTTTTGGGTACTGGTTCCTCTGATTGGAGCTGTACCTTGTAAGGTTGTTTTCCCCTCTATATCAAAATTTCTTCCTTTTGCCTAGGGATTCTAAAAGTTCTAAACTTTTATCAAAATTTCTTTTACCTTAAGAACCTAATCTCAACCATTGACCAACCTACCTGGGTGGTCCCATAACCTTACTAGAGAATATACAACGTATTCCCATTTCTGCAGACATCCCGTCCACAACATTGTAAATTCTTGAATGACTTCAGTATAAAAAACAGAACATCAAATTAATTGATAAAGTTTTTCAGAAAAGATACATAAAATACAAGTAATTGTATCAGTTAGGATGTTTAGCTGCAAATAGTAGGAAACCCAACTAAATAGCTTAAAATCAATGGTTCTCAAATTTGGAGGCTTCCCAGAATTCCCTGGAGTGCCTTTGAGACCAACTCTCTGGGCCCTCTCCAGACCATTTTTTCAGCTGACCTGGGTGGGGCCCAAGAATTTGCAATCTTAACACTTTCTCAGGTGATGCTGATGCTGCTGATCTGGGGACCACACTCAGAAAAACACTCAACAGTAAAGGAATTTATTATCTCATCTAACAAGAAGTTCAGGGCTGGATGAGTAACAAGACAGCTAAATGACATCATCAGGGGCCCAGGGACTTTTCCATCTTTCTACTCTCTCAGGCATCCTCAAGATCTTGGTTTTTACCTCTCAGACTTTTCCCCTCATGTTGATAAGAGGGTTATAGCAGCTCCAAACAGCGTATCTTTGCATAAGCATATCCAATAAAGTCTTTCTTCCTCTGGTACCTTATTGGAGTGATGCAAATAGTCCCCGAACCACCCACTTCATCCAGCTGTCTACTTCCATTGACCAGAACTGGGACCCATGCCCATGCTGATATTCGTCCCCAGGAAAAGAGACTGTGCTGTGGCTGACAACAAAATTCACACTCTGGGCTGGGAAGCCATCAGCATCCCAGGAAGGACCCAGGTTGCTAACCACTGAACAAAGGTTGGGTTTTGGGAACATGCACCAGGAAGAGATGGTGTCCTGACGGGAAGCAGTCAACAGTGTCTGCCACGGCAGCAGAAAATGAACATGTGATCAAAACCCTTTCCAAATGCAATTATTCCTCAGATGTTCTCTCCACTCATGGTGCCCGTATTCCCAATCTCTAGTGATTTTGAAAACTAGAATTTCTAATAAAGCACAAGTAGAATAAAAGAATTCAGCATTATCAAAAACATGTTAGTGATGCTGGCCTATAAATAAATACAGAATTTTGATTTTCAAGACCCTGGTCGTTATTCTACTATGATGTTTCTTACTTGTGATCTTGTTACTAAATCCTGTGCAACACCAGAAGCTACTTTTATAAAAGATTAAGATACAAAGGATGGGAAATTGGACCTTTGAAGATGCCTGAAAGACCAAGGACCATTTAGTTTGGAAAAGAGGCAGCTGAGTGATTTATCAGCATCCATTACACAAGAGGCTCTGACAAAAAATTATTTGTCTACTGGCCTTCTCAAAAGAAGATATAACCAGAAAAAGGGACGGACAGGAGACAGTGAGGAAAATGTGTTCATTTCCACAAGAAGTAATTTTATAATAATGAGAATAATTAAATACCAATACTGATGTCAAATTAATTTTAGATTACATGCCTTAGAGACCTTAAAACATAGGGCTTTGTAGCCATCTTTGAAGGGATTGGAGAGTGGCAAGCTGGCCAGCTAAAATCAGCCAGCCCTCCGTGGGGCCACCACATCCACAGCTCCAGAAGCAGGGCTTCGGCTCCCTTTGGTGCTCCTGACAACAGCACGCTGGCCTTGCGCAGGGCAGAGCCTGAAGGCCCTTATGTCCTGGTCCTGTTTTTTTTGTTCTGGTGTCTCTGAGGATTAGCACACTACTTAGCATTGGATTTAAGCAGGAAAAAGGGGACTTATTACAGTGTCTTATATCGCGTTTACTTTGTAATGAAAGTTGAACCAACATAGTGTTTAAGAATCTGAAAGAAAGCTCTAAAAACTTGCGGGAAAGATTAGGATTTTAGGTTAATCCTGACGATCGTCAGGCTTTGTAAAATCATGCTGATAGAGCATCTCTCTACTTCATGTCACTTCAAGGGATTATGAAACAACGTCTCAGTCAAGTGATGGAGTAATCTCTTTGAAATGCATGTGTGAACATGTCTCCATTTGGGTTAAAAATCCCTTGGTTAAATACGGGGGGTAAGCAAAAGTAGGTTTATAGTTGTAATAAAAAAGTACTATAATTAATAAACAATACAAAAAAGCACCCCTGTTTCATGTAATAAACAATACAAAAAAACTTATAACTGTAAACCTACTTTTGCCCACCCCTGTATTTTTCACCCCTCCTCTACCCCCATTGTCTTAAGGAAAAGTCAAAATTCCTTAGCCTGGTTGACATAAAGCACTTCATGATGTAACTTCTGCCGACTTCCTTCTGCCGATCTTCGTGGTCCTCGCCCGCATGTTCTATTCCTACCTTGTGTCTGTACCCAAGCCCTACTCAAGTGCAGGATTGCACCCAGCTCGTTGATGAAAGAGTACAGTAAAACAAAAAAAGAACTGGTGAACTTGAAACGAGTGTTTCTTTACCAAGAGGTATTATTTCATAAAAGAGCTCTCAAGACAAGCTAATGCAAAATATTAGAAGTTGGAAGCATTTTAAAAAATATATATTTAAATGTGACGCATCATTCTTTCAGTTCTTTAATATCTGAGGCCATTCAGATTATCATTTCCTCTCACTGCCTCTTTCCTCTTTTGCCTCCTTATGTTTGTTAGTTACATTATTTTTACATTGTCCAGGTTAAAAAGTTACATTTGTTCTCTAGTCTAATCAGTATGATTTTCAAATATTAAACCTCAGCTTGAAGGGATTCATTTCCTGTCACTGATCCTTTGAACATGCTTACTTTTTGATCCATTTATTCACTGTCTGGATTTCTTTATTAAAAGCAAACAAACTTTTTTGAGAAAACTCAAAACTTTTTCAGAGACCTTTACACATGCCATATTGCCTGTGTGTTTCTCTTGTATGAGAATATTTGCCTGTTGCCTTTATAGATGAGCTGCAGATTTGTTGGGTAGATTATCCTTAGGTCATATGTTCTTTTCTCAAGAACTTTACATACATTTTCCCACTGCCTTCTGGCATTGAATATCAGTGTATAGAAATATTATCTAACCTGACATCTTACTCTTCTAGTGATTTTTCCTTTCTGTTTTGATTCCTGGTAAGTTCTGCCTTTATCCTTTGAAGTTCAGTAACTTAACCAGGGTATGTCAAGTATTTTATTTCCAATACTTTTGGCAATCTTGTGAACTCTTCATTTGCAGATAGAGATCTTTCTGTCAAGATAATGTACTTGTTTTATACCTTTGGATATTTTTTAATTTAGTGAGTTTTCTACTTTAGTGACAATGATTACATTAATGGGCTTTTGCTTTAATGCATCTTTACATCCTTATTTTTAGCTTCTCCCTAAATGTCTTAATATCTGTCTGTATCCACTATGAGCTGAAGTTTTCTCTATGTCATTTCTTCAAGTGTCAGCCACATCTACTTTGTTTCTTACGTTTTTAATGTGTGTATTAGTGCTGTGTAGATATGTTGTTTTGGTCCTCAAGTCATTGACTTTAGGACTACTTCCCCCATTTTCATTTTATTCTTAATTTTTGTTACTAATTCATTTTGAGCTCTTAATTTATTAAATCTAGAGGGTCTGATAATGGTTTTTGAGTTTGAATTACTTTGGGGGAATTGGCCTTATTAAATTAGTTCTCCTATAAACTGTCTCCTAACTACCTAACTTCAGGCTCACTTTCTGCCTCTCTGCTCCAACCTCCCAGTGTTAGCAGTTCCACTGAACTCATAAACAAATGTTAAAACCCTTTTACAAATCTCTGACTTTGCATTAAAAATCCCTTTGCCCTAGAGCTGGGGTCCTCAAACTACGGCCAGCCGGCCCGCAGGCCGCATGTGGCCCCCTGAGGCCATTTATCTGGCCGCACTTCCGGAAGGAGCATCTCTTTCATTGGTGGTCAGTGAGAGGAGCACAGGATGCGTCCGCACCCATAGTTCCCATTAAAATACTGGTCAGTTTGTTGATTTAAATTTACTTGTGCTTTATTTTAAATATTGTATTTGTTCCCTTTTTTTTTTTTTACTTTAAAATAAGATATGTGCAGTGTACATAGGGATTTGTTCATAGTTTTTCTTTTATAGTCCGGTCCTCCAATGGTCTGAGGGACAGTGAACTGGCCCCCTGTGTAAAAAGTTTGGGGACCCCTGCTCTAGAGTGTTAAAAGCTCCTCCTTTACCTGGAAATGGGTACTCAGTCTTTAAATATCACATGGATCAGTTAGGGTAAGTTAGGTGATGCTGCAGTGACTAGCAACCCCCAAATTTCAGAAGCTAATTTATCACGCACAGTACCCCCAATCAGAGTGAGTAAAGTGAGGACTGGGCTTATGGTGCTACCATCATTTGCTCCCACAATCACTTCACAGTTAGTAGAAACCATGGTAAATTGTCACTGCCTCTTAAAATTTACACTCAGAAGTGAGATGTGTTGCTTTAGCTCATGTTTTTATTTGCCAATGCTGATCCAATGGCCACATATTCAAAGGGGATGGGAGATAACCCTACTAAAGGAGGAAACCCAGAAATTATTTGGTGAACAGTTTTAATGAAAATACAACCTATTTTCAACTTACCTGAGCAAGTTACTCAGTTCTCTGAATTCCAAAGCATTCTGTTCACCCCTCTATTAACGGACCTTTTACTTCCACTGTATCATCTGTTTATGTATATTTTTCCATGAGCGGTCTCCTTGGTGGGATGACTCACATTGTAGAAATAGGAGCTATCAGAATTCTGTTATCATCATTGTGAAACAATTGTCCTATGACATTTATCTACATTCCCATTTCACATTCATTCACAAACCCCCTTGGCCTAAGTGTCATTGAGAACACTGAAGCTCAGAAAGCTTAAATAACTTGCTCAAGGTCACACAGCTAATGAACAATGAGTCAGAATTCAAATCTACTATTCTAGGCCCTAGTTTCTTCCTGCAGTGTTTTGGTAGAGCTAACACAATGCATAATGTATAGTAGGTACTCAACAAATTTTTGTTAAATATTTTGAATGAATGCATTTGTCTTATAAATTACTAGAATAGCACCCTTCTGAGATTGTTGCATTTAATGATTATAATGTATACTTACATTATTTCTCAATATTTACCTCATTTATTGGCTTTATGAAGACATAACATTAGTCAGGAAGTTAAAATACATTCTCTAAATCATAGTTAGTGACCGATATTGAATCTCAATGCTCTCCCAATTCCTAACATGTATGGAAATTAAATTTGGCTACATATAATAGAAAGCCAAAACAACAGTGGCTTAAACATATAAAGATTTATTCTTTCAGATAACACTAGAGCAAATGTGGCCATTTCAAGGCGGGTATGGTGTTTCCATCAAGTTTCCCAGGACCGAGATTTCCTCTGTCATTTAGCTTTGCCATCCTCAGTGCACATCTTTTGTCTTCAGGTTTGCTTCATGGTCTATGGTGGTTCTTGCCACCCCAGCCATTACATTTACTTTACCAACAAAAAAAAGATAAATGAAAAACAACACAAAAACGATGCCCTTTCTGGATTAGTCAGCTAATTCATTATTTATTTATTTATTTATTTATTTATTTATTTATTTATTTTCCAAGTGAGAGGAGGGGAGACAGAGAGAGACTCCTGCATGCACCTGGATCATGATCAACCCCCACCACCCCCTTCTGGGGCCATGCTCTCAACCAAGGTAGAGCTTCCCATCCTCAGTTCCTGTGGCCGATGTGCTTGAACCAATAGAGCCCTGGCTACTGGAGGGGAAGAGAGAGAAAGAGAGTGAGAGAAAAAGGGGCAGGAAGGGTAGAGAAGCAGATGGTCGCTCTTCCTGTGTGCCCTGACCAGGAATCAAACCTGGGACATCCATACACTGGACCAACGCTCTACCACTTAGCCAAACTGGCCAGGGCCTAGTCAGCTACTTTATAAGTGAAGCTTCTGCTCAACTTTTATGGGCTGGACTTTAGACACATATAAAAGATGCAACAGGAGCTGTGAAACAAACTTGAACTGGGAACATTGCACTACAAAACTCAATTAGACTCTTAGTCTAAGGAGGATAGGGGAATGACAATTGGGTAAGCAAAAGCAACCTCTGAAATACCATGTATGTCACTCTGACTTCACAAGCAGCTGCTGCTTTTGTGTTAACTTATTCACGTGCTTTGATTTTTAAAATATCTATCTGTTATTAGGTTTTTCTTTCAAGGAATTTAAAAATGGCATGACTCTGTGCTGAATGAAGGACTTAGTCTGAAGGCTGGGGACTTGGGATGGTGGTTTAACTAATGGGCACTTACTTTGACCTAGGCAATGTTGAACAGGAAATAGACACATGGAACTGTCTATTAAAAATTGCATAACCTTATATTGTGAGAACACCTTAGCTTTCCCAGGGAAAAGTACAAATTTAAATCGACTATGATTACACATGAACCTCAATTGCCGTGGGACATTCTTAGCTCTGGTCCCTCACTCAGCTGCCCAGAGTCAACAGGGAAATTCACTTAACATTAATTTGTGGCAGGAAATTCAAGGCCTTGCAGAAAATTCACTCAGGCTATCCCCCTCCTCAGAAGACACAGAAAAGCATAACTATCCCTGTCTAACTGGGAAGATGTTTGCCTTCAGGTAATTGACAAGGCAAGTCAGAACATATGCCTGCATATTTGAAAGACATATTTAAACACTTATTCTCTATTATTCATTTCTTCAACAAATGTTTGTATTTCTCCTCCTTGTCTGGTTCTCTTCTGGGCACTGGAGATAGCCTGGTAAAGAAACCTTAGACCCTGTACTCACTCAATGTTCTTCTGGTGATAAATAAGTAAAGAAATATAAAATATGAGGTCAAGACAAGTCAAATAAGAAATAACATAGAGAAAGCTAGAGCCAGGGTGAATGGCACGAGCACTATTTTGTGTAGAGGTGGTCAGAGAAGGCTTCTCTGAGAAGGTCTAGAAATTGAGCAGAGCCCTGCTGTGGGGCCTTCTCCTTAGATATTCAGAAGAGCATCAAAGACCTAGGGTAGAGACCAGCATGTAAAAAAGTACTGGGGCAGGAACATACTTGACCAACTGGAAAAACAAGGGGAGGCCAAAGACTTAGTTTCTCCTCTGCCATTCTATTCTTTACACTGCACTCTTTAACTCTCATGTTTAAATGACATTTAATTATGCAAATAATCTATCAAAGTTGTACCGTTTAAATATGACCATTACTAGCTTTGCTTTAGTGCCTAATACAGAGAATGGGTAAACTGAAAGGAAGGACAGCATTAAGGAAACAAACAGAAACTTCCTTTGGCTTTGAAGGGTTATTCATTTGGGGGGCAAGTATATTCCATGAGAAAGGGCAGGACATACATAGGCTGGACATTAGCATAAAGTGTGTGTATTCTAGCAGAGGGAATGTGTGATGTCCACACATACAGGAAGGGCTGTAAGTGAAGTATCAGGCAATAGGAAAGTGCTGGGAACCAGGTTTCTGCTGGGGGAAACTGCCTTAGCTCTGCTGTTTCAACCAAGTACTTGATTTCCTTAGAGACCTAAGGCTGCTGCAGAGACCACAGCTGACAGTGTAATGACCCTCTTTATATGGATATGCTAAAGGACAGTGTGTAGGAGCCAAGGTTCTCAGGGCCAATGTGCATGGTCGTGGCACGTGGGCATGTACTGATAAGCTGTTGTCTTTGGCCCAAGTGTCTTGCTGTGACCAGGCTGGTCTCTGCTACAGGATAACACATGTGCTATTTCATAGCTAGCTAATCACATGGAGGCCTTGGATGAAATCCACAGTTAAAATGAGTTGGGCCCGATGCTAACAAGATCTTGATGCTAATGAATCCACCACCCCACTTTTCCGATAATTTTATGAATCAGTGTAATCAAAAACTACCAGGCTCTATCTTTTCTTTACCCACTGGGATAATTATTGGTACCTCATATCTTAGGTATTGTCATTATCAGGAACGTCTGCTAAAAATGTGCATGCTGTTTAAAAGAAAGCAAAACACACAAATGTTATGGTCCCTGTTTTCACACGATGATGGGTATCTACTGATATGATGAGGAGGGGAAATTGGAATATTCTATTAAAATAACCAGACATTAGGTTTTTAAAAAGGAGCCATCACTCCTGATGTGTCTTTACATGATGCCTCACTGTACCATACAAGATGCCAGGGGATACCCAGGAACCGTCATGCCCACAGTGACTTTGTGAGATTAGAGATTTGGTTTATAACTGTCAAGCTGGTTGTGGGTGAGCAGTTTCCCCCTAAAAAGCAAGAGGACAGGATTTTACAATGGCAATAGATGAAGAACACTGCAGTTTGTCTTTGCCAAGTTCCTTTATTCTTGTAGATGTGTTCACATACCTCTCGGACGATTTACAACAGCAGGAGGGAAGCCTCTGGAACGGACAAAGCCAGGTCCTAATAAAGAACTCCATAGCCATTGCCTGGATGGTAATGGAAACTTTGCCTTTATGTGAACTAGCTCCTCGGCCAGCCAGGAGCACTGGCTAGCAAGAGCTCGGGATGATGCCGTCTGGCTCTGCTCCTCCATCCTGCTGCTTTTAAGAAAACCGAGCCTAGATTGGGTTTATTCCCAAACACTGAAACCATCCTGGCTCGTCCTCTCTGCCATGTCTACTCCATGGAGGCTAGAGAAGGAGAAGGGGTGCTTATTGCCCCCAGCCCAGCAGCCCTTGCTACTGCCCCCTTCATAACCCTAAGGAGGCCCCATCAGTGGCCTGAGCTTTCGAGGATCTGTTGGATGTCAGGCTCTCCTCCCTGGCCAGCAGCCAAAATTTTGTTTATTGCTCTCAAAGCAAACTCGCACTCCTTCCCTCCGGTCCATTTTTTGAAAACATTAAGCTCTTGGCTTGCTGTCATCACTTCCTGCTTTCATATGCTTGGCCTGAACCGAAGACATCAGGCCAGTGGCCAGAGCCAGCCCTCCCTCCAAGGGCAGCACCACTGCACCCATGAATGCACAGAGGCCATGAACATCAAGGCCAGTGTGTGTTCAAGGCACTGCACAGAGCCCTGTATGTTCCCTTCCTCATCACCTCCTTTATGGCTACTAAAAGTTAGCTGACTTTTAGACTCCATATGAACAATTAACATAGAACAATTAAAACAATATAGTGCAATAAAAGTTATGTGAATGTGGTCTCTCTCTCTTCCTCTCAAAATATCTTATTGTGCTGGACTCACTTTTCCACTTACTCTTTACTGCTTCTCTTTGGCATAACCAAATTGCCAACATCCTTACTCTTGCACTTTGGGGCAATTATTAAGTAAACAAGGGTTACTTGAACATAAGCCATGTGATACTATGCCAGTCAATCTGATTACTGAGATGACTACTAACTAAGTGACTAATGGGTAGGTAGCATGGATACGCTAGACAAGGGGTCATTCATGTCCCAGGCAAGACAGAGCAGGAGGGCACAAGATTTCCTCATATTCTCAGAAAGACTCACAATTTAAAACGTATGAATAGTTTACTTTTGGAAATATCCGGTTAGTACTTTTGGAGGATGGTTGACTGTGGGTAACCAAAACCACAGAAAACAAAGCCCTGGATGGGGGGGGGGGACTCCTGTACCTCTGTGTCTAGTTTAATCATGCTATCCGCTCCCCTCCCGCCCCGCCTTGGTTTTACACCACGTTTGCAAGATGGCAGCCCCCCTGGGTGTGTCCTCCAGATTTCTGCTGAATTCTGGAATCACTCTGGCAATGGAGTTCCCTTCTGGCATCCTCTAGAAGCCTAATTAAATACAGCAGGATGCAGTCAGGAGAGCCTTTTAACATGTACACCTACCTACTTCCAACTGCATACTTTTCCAAATAGGAAGCAAAGTTGCTCCATTCTAAGGAGAGTAAGTAACCCCCTCCCTCCCACTGAACTTTTTCCTGCATATACTTCCCACATTCCAATTATTCAAAGCTATGTTGTTTCCCTGCCACTAAAAGTTTTCTTCTAATTACCTGGAGGCATCCAGGTGTGGCTGAAAATATGCTCAACCCTGGAAGTAAATTTCTACACCTAAGGGCAATGAACGGCAGATCAAGACAGCCTGTGCAGGAAGCCTAGTGCTTACAGCAACCTGTAGCTATTTACCTGGTGACTCAGGAAGGATGCAGAGGCCAGGTGGTTGGCATATTGCAAAAGCTGATGGGCAATTTCATTTAATTGCTCTAGAATAAGTTCAGTGGAAAGGGAGTTTCATACGTCCTCATCCTTTCTGTTGTTCTAGAGTTTCATTATGCTGCTTTGTGAACTATTATCTTGGGGAAGAAAATAAAACTTTTAATTATGTTTTCTTTGCACACAAGATCAGGTAGGAAGGTGGTTTTTAATTCCTGAACTGCACAAAGGTGCACATGTAAGTAAATTTAAAATATATATTGCAATGGTTTTTGTTATCTTCTCTAAAATAATTGTTAATCTTTATTTGTTGATAGACTGAATGTTTGTGTCTCTACAAGTTTCATTTGTTGAAACCCCGAGATGATGGGTGGTATTGAGAGTTGGACCTTTGGAAGGTGATTAGATCATGAAGGGGGTTAGTCCCCTTATAAAAGAGAATGGAAGAAACTCTCTTGCCCCTTCCACCATCTGAAAATACAAGGAGAAATCAGCTGTCTGCAACCCAGAGGAAGGTTCTCACCATGCTGGCATCCTGACCTTGGACTTCCAGCATTCAGAACTGTGAACAATAGATTTTCTGAGTTTGTTTGTTTTTTTGTCTTAGTCCATGGGCTGCTATAACACAGTTATGGTCACCTTAATATAATCCATAAATTGTCAGTGTTTCCCTTTATCAAGAAGCAAGTGAGGATTCCATCCCCAAACTGCTCGAATTAACGGAGTCCCTGGCTGAGAGGAAGAGAAAGAGAAGCAGATGGTCACTTTTCATGTGTGCCCTGACTGGGGATCAAACCTGAGACATCCACTTGTGACTAGTATGTGGAAGTGGCTGAACTAAAACATGTAAGCAAATGCCCATAGCAGTAGATGGTAAAAATCTCCTCTCAGACTCTGGCACAGGTAACTACAGTATCAAAGGGTCTGGAATATAAACCCAGAGCCTGGGTCCATGTCCTGCATGACTTGGACAAATGGACAACATCACTCAATTTCATGCTCATCAGCCACTGAGAGCTGGGACATTTCTTAGGCCTCTGCTGGGTCTGCAAAATAGTGGATATACATCAGGGGACTCAAACAAGTGAGAGGTGGGAGAGTATTGTACCAAGTAGGTTTTAAGGCCATATCAGCCACTAAGATGAATGTCAGCAATCTTCATTGTTTTGCCTTGCTTCTTTGGTTCACACCTAAAATAACTCTAGAGAGACCTGTACTGAGAGGTAACGAGTCTGTGTAGTTTCTTTGAATGTTTTTCTTTGGAAAAACCTAACTAAATTGTCATTTAATAATATATAATAGTGCTTCTCAAACATCACTGTGTACATAGATATTAAATGCCAATTCTAATACCATAGGACTGAGGTGGAGCCTGAGACTCTGCATTTCTAACAGGCACCCAGCTGCTGCTGCAGATCTGGGGATCACACTTTGGATAGCAAAGGTACATAATGCAAGGCATAGAGTGAATAGGATATGCGTATTGAAAAGAGGAGTTAACTCTTAAAATTTAAAGTTCTTCACATTTTTCTATTCTTCCTCAAAATCTGACTTCCCCAATTGGCACAATAACCAGGGCTAATGAACCAGAATGCAACGGGGGATTAACTCATGACATAGTACTAAGGGAACTGTCACCAGTTATCTGAGCATTTCTCCTCTAAGACTAAAGTACGGAGGGCTTTGGCCCTGCCAGGGAGTCTGGATCCTCCTGGCATGAATCATTTATGCCACCAATGATACCATGCACTGAAAAAGACCTCTGCAAAACCGCTATGAAAACATGACAGGAAACATACACAATCAGTAATTGTCTTTCCCCTAAGCATCTCCTATGTCACCCATGGGCACAGAGGACCATGCAAGAATTGCCTTCTGGAGAAGGGAATTAAGGATGGGAAGTTAATCAAACTCATGATAGGAGTTTTCTTCCTCTCTCTGCTGATCTTGGTCTCCTACTCTATTGTGGTCAGTGTATGACTTTCCTTTGCCGTTTCTGCATATTTACCTAAAAGTACCTTAGGAGTGATTACTAAATCAAGATCCCTTTTTATTTTTGTACTGTTTGGTGGCCACAATTTTCATGCTTGGTAAGAAGGGACAGTGATGCTAACTCACACATGAGAAATAGACTTCCTCTTGATTACAGTTTGTGTGATACGACTTCTCTCATTAGCACATTTTCTTCTTCTTGTCCTATAAATCAGAGTTCTTAACTGTCCCATTGCTCACCTCATTTGACATCCTTCCTGGATGCCCTTATATGCCTTTGTTTCTTCAATTCCCAACTTTATATCCTTTTCTATATTCAGTCCTCAACTCTAACTTCCATGAGTCTCAACTTTACTTAACTCCCAGCTGAACAACTCAAAAGGGTGCACTACAAAAAAGCAAATCATATTCTTCCCTAGACCTGCTCTTTCTCCTGAATCTCCCATTCAGCTATTTTTGCCAAATATTCCATCTTCTTCATTATCACCTCCCTTCAAAACATGAAATTTGAATGGCGATCTCACAAAAACATCTGGCCCCAACTACCATCTATATGCCAATGACTCAAATCTACTAAACATCTCCACCTGTATGTCTAACACATGTCTTGAAATCAACATGATCAAAAAAGACCTCTTAATTTAACACAGCCCATCCCACCAACCAGTCTTCCCCACTTCAGTGAATAGGACCATCATTCATCAAACATGCAGGCCAAGAAGCTAAGAACCATCTTGGTGTCTTCTTTCCATATCATACCCCTTATTTAACCCTTTAGCAAAGCATGATGTCTTCACTTTAAAAGTACGTCCTGCCCTTAATTCAACCTTCTCATCACCTCCCAACATAGTTCATGTCATAATTATTTCTTGCTTGGGCTACACAAAAGCCTACTAAATGAAGTTCCCTGTTGCGATCTTCCCCTCATTTCATTCCATTCTCCATACAACTGAGTGAGATGTCTGCCACATAAATCACATCAGCTCACTTCCCAGCACGCTGGAAGCAAAATCCAACTTCTTTCCACGGTTGACATGGCTGACCATTTATTACACCCATCCATACAGTATAGGTCTATATAATCAATATATTAATTTACCTTTAAATGTTTTGGAGCTATGGGAGAAATTTAAAATGAAAAAAATGAGAAAAGGATGATCCAGTTATTATTAGAAATTAATACTTTACCCATTTATTTGAATTAAAAATACATACATAGATATATATCTGAATAGTTACACAGGCATGGAAGTTTTAAATACAACAACCAATATATGAATTTATGTAATCAATTCATAAGAATAGGATTCATGATGGGATGAATAGGATCCCAGGTTTTTCCTTATAATGTTATGCCCACAAATGCAATTTCAGCTTACCCTCAGCTATTACTTGCTGATCACTTCTGCTGCTGCTGCAGATGCTTTTAGTCAAATTACTTGTCCACCAGTTTCTTTCCATGACACATGCTCATGCTGGAGCCTTATCTTCGAGATACTTTCTTTTTTTCTGGATTATCTTCTACAGCTTCATTCCTCTGTGTTTTGAGGCTATTCTTAGCAAAGGGTCATCATGCAGTTTGGGGATGAAATCCTCACTTGCTTCTTGATATATATATTTTAACAGGGACAGAGAGAGAGTCAGAGAGAGGGATAGATAGGGACAGACAGACAGGAACGGAGAGAGGTGAGAAGCATCAATCATTAGTTTTTCATTGCCGTTGCAACACCTTACTTATTCATTGATTGCTTTCTCCCATGTGCCTTGACCATGGGCCTTCAGCAGACTGAGCAACCCCTTGCTGGAGCCAGCGACCTTAGGTCCAAGCTGACGAGCTTTTGCTCAAGCCAGATGGGCCCGCACTCAAGCTGGCGAGCTCGGGGTCTTGAACCTGGGTTTTCCGCATCCCAGTCCAATGCTCTATCCACTGCACAACCACCTGGTCAGGCCTCACTTGCTTCTTGATAAAGGGAAACACTGACAATTTATGGATTAAATTAAGGTGACCAGATGTTCCACTTTTGGCAGGACAGTCCTGATTTTTAACAATTTGTTCCGCATCCCGCGGTATTTTAAAGAAGTCCTGATTTTTGGAAAGAATGCACAAAAAGCTAGGGAACGGCGGGAGAACGGGAAGGGAATATACAGTTTTCGGCAGGAGACCCCCCTCAACCTGGAAGCATAGGCACTGCCGCAAGAGTTGGCTGCCCCGCCTGAAAACAAAGAACTTCAGGCGGGATGTACCTGTTTGGGAGGTGGCTATCAAGTCCCCTAACTACCCATAGGCCCGCATCCTGGATGCCGGCATGTAGCTCTGGGCTCTGTGAGGCACAAGCCACTTGGTCTCCAGCAGGTGGTGGGGCTGGATGCGGGGAGCGCGGTTGCCGCAAGGATGAGTCCAGGTGGGGAGTGTGCGCAACCGCTCGTCTGACTCAAAATTTCCCATATAGTAATATTTCTGAAAATGATCTTTTTAATGAGGTGTCATTGCCTGACCAGGCGGTGGCGCAGTGGATAGAGTGTCGGACTGGGATGCGGAAGACCCATGTTTGAGACCCCGAGCTCGCCAGCTTGATTGCGGGCCCATCTGACTTGAGCAAAAAAGCTCACCAGTTTGGACCCAAGGTTGCTAGCTCCAGCAAGGGGTGGCTTAGTCTGCTGAAGGCCAGTGGTCAAGGCACATGTGAGAAAGCAATCAGTGAACAACTATGGTGTCGCAATGGCAATGAAAAACTAATGATTGATGCTTCTCACCTCTCTCCGTTCCTGTCTGTCTGTCCCTATCTATACCTCTCTCTGACTCTCTCTCTATCCCCGTAAAAAAAAAAAAAAAAAAAATAACAACCCAAAACCAAAAAAAAACAAAAAACTAAGCTTTAATGAGGTGTCATTATTTAAAAAAATGATAAGGAAAAGGTTAAATCTTGGGCATCAGCAAAAATCACAATAGAGAACAAATGGTTAGAAATATTTCATCATTTTGAAACAAACCATGTTCCATACAATAATGCACTAAAAATTGTGGAATACGAGCTGCCTTTACCAGGAACTAATACTATGACTGAATGCCTTTTTTCTACGGTAAATGAAGTATGGACATCAGAAAAATCACAATTAAGTATTGAGACTTTGAAAGCCATTTTATGTGTGAAATATAATTTAACAAATTCTTGTGGAAAATTTCATGACCTTTTAAATGACAGCAATCTACTAAAAAAATTCACTCAAATGAGAAATATGCCAAAGAATAAAATAATACTATACATAATTTTTTAACGTATTATATTTGTAAATTGTACTTAGGTTGAAATATAAAAAATATAATACTACTTTTGTATTCTATGAAAATATTTTTTGCTCCATATAAACCAAATTTTTAATCAAGAACCTCCCCCCTCCTCAGTCAATGGTGTCCCGCTTTACCAATTTTAAAATCTGGTCACCTTAGATTGAATCCATAAATACAACGATCCTCTTTTATAAAAATTCTTTTTGAATAAATATGGAATTAACTATCATGAAAAATTCTGAGGCTGAAATAAGTAGAGTATGAAATAAAATAATTAAAGAACATTCTTGGATTTGATTTCCTAAGCCATATTGTCAAGTAATTGGAATAGAATCTAGTTTCTTATTTGATAGGATAATTTATTCCACATCATTATAATGCATCACAGTAGCCACAATACTTCTCGGAGGAGATGGGTTAAATAAAAATTATGATGTCACTTAATATTACTGTGACTTCAACCATTTTCTTTTTTCTATCACTTTTAAAAATGGATTTACAAAGTGAAAAGGAGATGAGAAAGACTAGAAAAACATTCTTCTCCTGTGTGGCATTGAGCAAATTGTATTACCTTTCTGAACCTCACTTTTTTTTAAGTGAATCATCTCATGGGTCATAAAATTAGACTTATTCATCAAATATCTATATTTTTCAGTTATCATGTTTCAAACACAAGCCCTTCCTAAAGTTTATTACTTTTATAATAGGTCACAAACATTAAAATAAATCATAAGAAATGCTGAGGATTTCTTATCCAATTCACTAAATGCCATTCTGCATGAGAGAATATAGTATCAACTAGCAACTTTAAGATTTGCTCATTAGGCCTTACCAGGAGTTGAAAGTGATCCATCGCCAAGACTTTAAACTGCAAAGTCCCCTTCCTGGCCACTCAACCTATCTTCTTTATTCCCCTTTTCTTCCTCAAGCTTCCTATAGTAAATTGATAACAAAATGGTCCTACTGTTGGGCAGATAAAATATTTTATGCTCTCTTTGTTAAAGATGGCGCTGCCCATGTGGAAGCCCATTGCTCAGGTGATGATATTGGTTGCCCTTCTTGCTTGGGATGGGCGTGATTATATTAATGTGTGTGTTGGGGGGGTGGGGGGAACAGGCTGTAAGCAGGCAGAATCGTTATAGCCCAAGGCTTAGTTTTAAGACTAAACCTTTACCACCTTTTTGATGTAGGGTGGTGCACTCTCATGAGGAATCCTCCCATTATGCCTCAGATAAGTGACTTTGTATCAGAGACTTTCTTGTTTGTATATTGGATTAAAGTTTTGAATCTACACTATAAAGTGGGGCAGACCCGGAGCTTGCTGAGATTAGCATTAGAGAAGAGTGATTGTGTTCTAGGAGGAGTTCATGCTGTAAGAGGGCAGAGTAAGGCCACGTGGAAGAGGCCAGGAGAAGCAGCCAAGATGGTGGAGTGCTGAAGAAGAAGCCAGTTTGTGCAGAATTTGTGCAAAGAGAAGGAGATGGGAAACAAAGGTGAATCAGACTGGTGAGCTAGAAGCCTTTGATTCTCGGAAATTCGGATAAGTCAGTAGCTTTGTGAGCACTGAATGAGTGAGTTTTGGAGCCCAGTGTGTGCTTTTACTTGCCCACTGAGTGCAAGCTAGGATTAAAGCTAATGGCCCACCTGTTCTCGGCTCCGTTGTTTCATTATCAACTGTCCGAATCTAATGCAAACCTGCACGGGCCAGGTGGCTGTGATGGTGGCCATGGCTACTGGCTTTACACCTACCTACTGCCTTCTCTGAACCTGCCCTGTGTCCAGTTCCTTGGGATGTGACTTTGAGGTTCCTTTCATCAATAAGTAGAGTCTGTCTGGGCTGTGACTTGCTGTGGCCAGTAAGATGTGGAGGAAGTGACAAGTATCAGTCCCAAACCTAGTCCTCAGGAAGCCTTGCAGCTTTTGCTTGTTTTTCTGGAACCCGGCCTTCACCATAGAGCAAGCCCAGGCTTGTCTGCTGGATGACAGGAGGCCACATGGAGCAGACACCAGTCAATCTAGTTGTCCCAAACACATAAGAGAGCCCAGTCTAGATGAGAAATCACCCACTCAGTCACAGACTCAAAGCAAAACCCTCAGAGCAAATGTAAAGGTTTATTGTTGTCTGTCATTGAGGGTCTGTGGTTTAGATTGTAGTATCATGTGACGATAGGTACTCCTCTTGAACTTATATATCAGCCAAGGTATCTGTTAGCCCCTCACTTCTGTCTTTTCTCCCAACCATCCTCCTCGGTGGTTTCACTTATCTTTCTATCCACAGTCATCCTGAAGCAGAGTCAATAGATCAGCCATGGAAAGCATGACAGATTCCTGGCCCCTAGGTGATCCTGAGGTCAAAGACTCTCCTGACTTTGGGTTGCAGATGACACCCCAGGTGAAATTTCTAATGTCTAATTTCAATTTGGGTTTTTTTTTTATTTTCTGTTATTTCTGTTTCTGAAGTTAATTCAAACCTGTTAAATGACAAGGATGTTGCACATGCTTTCTCCCTTCACCTCCTTTGTCCTCACCAACCAACGGTGGCCCTGGTTTTGCATAAATGATCCTTATTTCTACATTAGAGCATTAACCAATCAGAGCTCCCTTCTCCCCCCTCTTCTTTAAATTCTCCCCACTCTTCACAGCCTCTTCCTTCTCCCTTCTGCCTCATACACAGTTAGCTGTTCAACAAGCACTTAATTTGAACCTACTATATGACAGGGACATCATTCCTGTTTGAATGACTCAGTCTAATCAGTGTGGGCAGGTTGGTGGAAAACAAGCATGTAAGAAAAAGAATGACTGGATTGTATCATTGGGACCTAATATAAAAAAATATAAAGAATAAAGACCTATGGAGACACCAGAGGCTGGAATCACTAATTCTGGTTTGAAGAGTCAAGGAATACTTTCAGGAGATAAATTGTCAGCTACAACTTTGAAGGAAGGCAAAAAAGCTTTCTCCAGATTAGAAGGGAAGAAAAAAATGCCTGTCTATTTCCACAGCAGTCAGTCACTCACTCGCTCCCTACCCCTTTGCAATCTGGCTCTGGCTACACAAGCCAGTAGAGTGGTTGTATTGACAACCTTTTGTTACCAAAACAGTAACTCTTGAGCAGCAAACTTTGTTGACTCATTCTTACTTAATGAAGTCACAGCACCTTTTCTCCAGTGCCAGTTGTGAGCCAGACCTCCCACCAAACACCACTTATCTCATTTTACCCCCACTACAGCTTTCATTTGAAACGTGATTGATTGCTGATAGAGTTGAGACCAATTTCCCAAGGTTTTATGGCCACAGAAGAGCAGGATCAGCGCTTGCACACCAGTCTGTCTGATTCCAAACCTGTGCACTCAGCCTTCCCGCCCTTCCTCCTTGGTCTCTGGTTGCTGAGCCATGTCATTCTTTACTCCCTGCTTCTTCTGTCTAATCCCAACCAACCCCAAGTTTCCATCAGTGACCTTCTTGGCCCTTTATTTTCTTCATCAATGACCTTGCTCACTGGTTTCTACTTCCATCTCTTTGCAGCTGCCTCTCAAATCCCAGAAGCCACGATCTTGCATATACAATTGCCAGCAGGATGCCTTTAATTTGGTTTTCCTAATGGCATCTTAAATTCAACATGTCCAAAATTGAATCGTCGTCTTCCCTGAAAACCAATTCCACCTCCTGACCGTTTTCTCTGAGTCAGTAAGGCCAGAACTTAGAGTAGGCGGCTGACTTCTGACAGCCTCCTTTGCCTTCCCCATATCCAATCAATTTCCGGCCTTGACATGTCACTGGAATCCATCCCATTCCCTCTGATAACAGTGCTTATTACGCCTGGACTTCCTGTCCCAGTTTATCTCCCCTTCAGTCCACCTCTGCACATAGACAGATTAATCGTTCTGGTGCTCAGCTTGAATTATGTCACCACTCTATGTACAAAACTTCACCAGTTTTCTCCTGTTACCAAATAAAGTCCAAACTCTACATGCTAGTACTGCAGTTTCCTCCCCTGTAGCTCATCTGGGCATCCCCTGTGCTACAGCAGCCCAGGGGCAGGAAGGAATTAAGTCTCCTCTCTGCACATTTACACCTCTGTATCTTCATGCATCCTACTTCCTCTTGTTCCCTAACTCTGCCTGGTAAAAGCTTGCCCATCTTGAAGGTCTTTCTCCATTATTGCCTCCTCCATGAAGACTTAACTGATCCTCTCAAACACATGACTGAACTACAGCACTTTTATGGTCCATATTTGTACTAGAACTGAGGTACCTGTTTTATCCCTCTACTCAAGTATATGTCCCTTAAAGGTAGAAATGAGTGCCTGTTCCATCTACCACAAACCTTGATTCTCATGGATGTAAAGCTTTAGAAAATTGAGTCAAAATAATAAGTGATGCTTTTAAGAGTATGGTGGTAACTATAGTTTTGTAAGGCAGGGATAATCCTTTTAGAAATGTGCAAATCCTCCAAAAGAGTGAGCTGGAGAGGTGTGCCCTGTGGTTAACAAAGAGCAAAGGGCTTCAGGGCAGCTTAAACCGGTGGGGTGTTGGCTTCTCACTGATTGAAGTTTTTGCACCAGTGGTGTTGGATCTCTCAAAGAATGTGAATGTTTGGGTCTTCAGAATCATTTGTTTGTGGGATTGTGGGTTGGTATGAAAGGCAGTTCTGTAGGAAACTAACTTTGCATTTGATAAATGACTTTTGTGGCCATTTGGGTAACTCAGCTATACTCTTCTGTGATTCTGGCAGGCCTGTTCTTGAAAGATATGATTATGTGTAACTCATGCAAATATATCACAAGCCTGTCTCCTGTTTTGGGGTGTCTTCAATTTAATGAATCTACTCATAAAATGAATCCTAGATGTTTCTTTAGAAGATCTAACCAATTGATATTAAGCATTTTCAGAAACCTTCTATCTGAATCCCTCCATTCATTGAACATTATGCTAAATCCTATAATATATACATTCACTTTGTTTTTTTTTTAAAACATGTGGAGACATTACCAGGAATAAAATAACAGTTTGAGTCAGAGTCCAGCTTTTCCTCCTTGAGGTCAAGGTAAATTAACAGAAACAGAACACCATCCCCAAATCACACTTCTTACCCCACCAGCACGACAAACACATACAAAGATTTCCTCACTCTAGTAAGTTGAATGTTTCGTATTTTTTACTCTATTTAAGGGTCAAGACCCTGTGTTTGTCAGAGGGACAAACACACAAGCAAGCAAATAGGAGGAGGTTTTGTTTTAGCTCACACTCTCTTCTGCTTTTCTCCACCCCTTTCCTCTTCTTCCCCCCACCAGATGTTTCAGTCCTGCAGATTTGACTTAGTTGCTGGCCCTCACACCACTGACCACTCTCGTCTTGTAAAGCCAGTAGTCAAGGCCGCCATCACAGCAGCCTGACCCATGCAGGTTTGCATTAGATTCAAACAGATCGTAATGAAACACAGGAGCCAAAAACTGGTGAGCCATCAGCTTTAATTCTAGCTTGCACTCGGCGGGCAAGCAAAAACACACACTGGGCTCCAAAACCCACACATTCAGTGCTCACAAAGCTACTGACTTATCCGAGTTTCCTAGAATCAAAGGTTTCTAGCTCACCAGACTTATTCACCTCTGTTTCCCATCTCCTCCTGCACAAACTCTTAACAAACTGGCTTCTTCCTCAGCACTCTGCCATCTTGGCTGCTTCTCCTGGCCTTCACGTGGCCTTACTCTGCTCTCCTCTCTGATACTAACCTCAGGAATTCAGGAACCAAGAGAGAGAGCAAGCTCCCGGTCTCTCCCACTTTATAGCATAGACTCAAAACCTTTAATCCAATTATACAAACAAGGAAGTCTCTGATACAAAGCCACCCATCTGAGGCATAATGGGATTCCTCCCTACATCACCACCCTACATCATCCAATCAGTCAAAGGTGTGGGGAAGAGCTCACTCTTAAACTAAGCCTTAGGCTATAACAACCTGGCCTGCCCACAGCCTGTTCCAGAACACACATTAATATCAACGAACTTCCATGTGGGTAGCGCCATCTTTAACAAAGTGAGCATAATATATTTTATCTGCCCAACACGTCTCCTTATAACATGTTGGGCAGATAAGATATATTATGCTCACTTTGTTAAAGATGGCGCTACCCACGTGGAAGTCCATTGATATTAATGTGTGTTGGGGGACAGGCTGTGGGAAGGCCGGATAGTTATAGCCCAAGGCTTAGTTTTAAGAGTTAGCTTTTCCCCAAACCCTTGACTGATTGGACAATGTGGGTGGTGCACTCTCATGAGGAATCCTCCCATTATGATAAGTAACTTTGTATCAGAGTGTAAGCCAGTGGCCAAGGCCACCATCACAGCTGCCTGGCCCATGCAAGTTCACATTAGATTCAGACAGACGGTAATGAAGCAACGGAGCCAAAAACTAGTGAGCCATCAGCTTTAATCCTAGCTTGCACCCGGCGGGCAAGCAAAAACACCCACTGGGCTCTAAAACCCACTCATTCAGTGCTCACAAAGCTACTGACTTATCTGAGTTTCCTAGCATCAAAGATTTGTAGCTCACCAGACTTATTCACCTCTGTTCCCCATCTCCTTCTTTCTGCACAAACTCTGCACAAACTGGCTTCTTCCTCAGCACTCTGCCATCTTGGCTGCTTCTTCTCTCCTCCGCGTGGCCTTAATCTGCTCTCTTTTCTCTGCTCTCCTCTCTAATGCTAATATCAGGAACTGAGAGAGAGCAAGCTCCTGGTCTGTCCCACTTTATAGTGTAGAAATCCAAACCTTTAAGCCAATCTACAAATAGGAAAGTTTCTGATACAAAGCCACTTATCTGAGGCATAATGGGAGGATTCCTCATGAGAGTGTACCACCCTACATCATCCAATCAGTCAAGGGTGTGGGAAAAAGCTTACTCTTAAAACTAAGCCTTAGGCTATAATGACTGGGCCTGCCCACAGCCTGTCCCCCAGCACACATTAATATCAATGGACTTCCATGTGGGCAGTGCCATCTTTAACAAAATGAGCATAATATATCTTATCTGCCCAACACAGAGACTTCCTTGTTTGTAGATTGAATTAAAGGTTTGGATTTCTACAGTATAAAGTGGGGCAGACCGGGAGCTTGCTGTCTCTCAGTTCCTGAGATTAACATTAGAGAGGAGAGCAGATTAAGGACATGTGAAGGAGAGGAGAAGCAGCCAAGATAGTGAAGTGTTGAGGGAGAAGTCAGTTAGTACAAAGTTTGTGCAGAGAGGAGATGGGAAACAGAGGTGAATAAGGCTGGTGAGCTAGAAGCCTTTGATGCTGGGAAACTCAGATAAGTCAGTAGCTTTGTGAGCACTGAATGAGTGGGTTTTGGAGCCCAGTGGGTGTTTTTACTTGCCTGCCAGGTGCAAGCTAGGATTAAAGCTGATGGCTCACCAGATTTTGGCTCCATTGTTTCATTACCGACTGTCTGAATCTAATGTGAACCTGCATTGGCCAGGCGGCCCTGTAGGTGACCCCGACTACTGGCCTTACACAACACATCTGTGGTTTCCAGAATGGCACACTCACTCCTATTACTCCTTCTTTTCTGCCTATTCTCATTTAGTCTGTTTGGCTTGCTCCTTGCTGGCCACGCCTCCCAACATTACACTGCCGGCCTTGGGCCTCAGATTTATTTGCTGTCTGTTTACACTTACCGCCATGGTCATGTCATCCAAACACATGGCTGTAAATATGCAGATACCATCTATGGGACCATGACTCTCATTTTACATCCCCAGATCTACATATCTTGAGGTCTCCTCACATTATCCACTTGGATGACTGACAAGTATTGGAAGTTTAACGTGTCCCAAACTGAGCCCTCTGTCCTCCACTTTATTGTTACTGTGGCCTCCCAGCCCACTCTATGGCAACTTCATTCTTTCAGTTGTTGAGGCCAAAAGAGGTTGCAAGATGGCAGGCTTCCTGCTCTCTGGCATAGCAGCTAGCCCTGGGCACCATCCCTTCAGACAGGTCCCCTGTCCCTTGTTGAAGGCTCCTCACCTCCCACTGCTGTCACTTGTTCAGCTGCCTCCTCTGGCCTGGATTTTGGCTTCCTTTTTTACTGGTTGCCTGGCTTTTACCCTTTCCCCCTTTCAGTTCATTCTTTATTAAGAAGCACTGTGATCTGTGATCCTATTCAGAAAATAGGTCAGATGTGTCCCAACTTCACTGGGAGTAAAAGTCTAACTGTGTCCTAGAAACCCTTTAGTTCCCAGCTTCTCCTCTGAAAGTTTCCCCTTGAAACTCCTGTTTCCATTGTCTTCTGGCTTTCCTGAGCAACCATCCTGCTGGGTCTCCCAAGTCACCTTAGCAGGACTCTTGCCTGCCACATCCCCCACTCTACTTACCACAAGGGCAACACTCTGTGCACCATGTCTTTCTGCCTCCTGTCCCCGTGGTCTCTGTCTGAGGGAAACCCCATGATTATTTGATCTTCAACCACCTTGAGTCTCAACCTCCCAGTGTTCACTCACACTAAAACATACCCTTCACTGCACTTTCTTCCTTGTCCACCTCCTACTCTCCACTGGGCTTTGTGGACTTGCCTTCCTAGTAAACCACTTGAACTCACTAAACCAGTGGTTCTCAGTGTGTACCAGGGCACACTGGTGCGCCCTAGAAGATTTCCAGGTATGCCCTATAGTATTTCAGAGAAATATGTGCCTGTTGGAGACCAAAAAATCAAAACGGTTTTTGGAGTTTGGATTTTGGAAGGACAGAGGTGTGCAGAATTGTCTGTAAACTGATAGTCTACCCAACCCTCACCTCACTTGCCTGATTAGGTTGCAAAAGGCTGTTAATCTGTGGTGCTGAATTGTTTACACTACCCTCCACCCCCATGTTCCTCAGAAAGACTGGAGGCAAGTTTATTCTATCCTTTGTTTGGTGTCAAGTTAAGATGATAGTTTTGGATTGGATGATTAAACATAAGGAATTGTCTCTGGAAGACTTTTGGATTTTGTAAAGCCAGTAGTCGCAGCCACCATCAGAGCCACCTGGCCAGTGCAGGTTCACATTTGATTCGGACAGTTGGTAATGAAGCAACGGAGCCAAGAACTGGTGAGCCATCAGCTTTAATCCTAGCTTGCACCCGGCGGGCGAGTAAAAACACACACTGGCCTCCAAACCCCACTCATTCAGTGCTCACAAAGCTACTGACTTATCCGAGTTTCCTAGCATCAAAGGTTTCTAGCTCACCAGACTTATTCACCTCTATTTCCCATCTCCTTCTCTCTGCACAAACTCTGCACAAACTGGCTTCTCTCTCAGCACTCCACTATCTTGACTGCTTCTCCTCTCCTCCACGTGGCCTTAATCTGCTCTCCTCTCTAATGCTAACCTGAGGAACCAAGAGAGCAAGCTCCTGGATTGCCCCACTTTATAGTGTAGATTCAAAACCCTTAATTCAATCTACAATCAAGGAAGTCTCTGATACAGAGTCACTTACCTGAGACATACTGGGAGGATTCCTCATGAGAGTGCACCACCCTACATCATCCAATCAGTCAAAGGTGTGGGGAAAAGCTTACTCTTAAAACTTGCACATGGGCAGTGCCATCTTTAACAAAGTGAGCATAATATATTTTATCTGCCCAACAGATTTCTATAAAAGAAGAATATGTGGCAATATCTAAAAAAGCTTTGAACAGCCTGATCAGGCGGTGGTACAGTGGATAGAGCATCAGACTGGGATGCAGAGGGGCCCAGGTTCAAGACCCTGAGGTCACCAGCTTGAGCGCAGGCTCATCTGGTTTGAGCAAAAACTCACCAGCTTGAGTTCAAGGTCGCTGCCTCGAGCAAGGGGTTACTCGGTCTGCTGACAGCCCACGGTCAAGGCACATATGAGAAAGCAATCAATGAACAACTAAGGTGTCAAAACGAAAAACTGATAATTGATGCTTCGCATCTTTCTCTGTTCCTGTCTGTCTGTTCTTATCTATCCCTCCCTCTGATTTTCTCTCTGTCTCTGTAAAAAAATAAAAAAGCTTTGAACATTTTACTACAATTTTCAACATCCTATTTATGTGAATTAGGATTTTCTACCCTCAACACAATTAATAGTAAAAAGAGAGGAATTCTTCAATGTATTGACAAGGAAATGAGAGTTGTCTTCCAAATATATGCCCAAACATTGAAGAAATTGCTAGGACACATCAGGCTCATGTTTCTCATAAACACAAGAATGAAAAAACTTAACACATTCACGCTGGGACCTGCCGAATTTACTGAATCTTATTATGAGTGTATCTATCTATCTATCTATCTATCTATCTATCTATCTATCATCTATCTATCTATCTAAAGATAACTTTTTGTCGTTTTTTAATTATTTAACCCCTCCTTTTTACAAATTTTAAAAAGCATAACTCAAAAAATGTAACATAAAAATGTTTTTTAATGTTAGAATAAATTTAATTTTGTTGTATTTATTTTGTTTAATTACCATTAAAGCATGCTTAGACTTTATTTTTTTCTTTAATATTTGACTTAATTATTATAACATATTTCTCAGAAATTTGTATATAGTCCGTCTTCAATTATTTGTAGGATTTTAAATGTGCCCCAACTTCAAAAAGTTTGAAAACCACTGCACTAAACTGTTCCTGAGCAAGGATTTGGGTTCAAGTCATTTCCTTTCCAACAAGTATAACATTACAGAATCTTGGAGGTGGAAGAAGCCTCAGATGGAGTTGAGTCTTATTCTCTTCTCAGTGCAGAAAACCCCAATGACATCCCTGACAGGTAATCAATCATTTCCTCTCTTTGGGTTATTCGTGTGATGGGGATTTGCAACTTTGCACAGCCTATTCCTTTGCTACAGATCTCAGCTCTATTTGGCAAACATATTTTAAGACAGTGATAGGCAATCTTTTGAGCTTGGTGTGTCAAAATTCACCAAAAAACAAAGTATAACTCAGGTGGTGTGTCACTTCGAGAAAAACGGCCTAACCGGAAGTCCCAGAACTAGATGCTCTGTGCTGGAGTTCTGTTGTTTTGGCCTACAGACCTCCAGCACAGAGTGTCTACACTACAGCAAATGTTTTATCCTCGGCTACTGCACCTGGCCGTGCAGGAGCCGAGAATGAAATGTCCTTCTCGGCATGTGGCCCCATACTTCTCTGGTATTCAGCCGCATGCAGCAACGTGTCATCGAAAATTGCTACACACGTCAGTACTGACATGTGTGTCATAGGTTCGCCATCATGGTCTTAAAAGAACACTAAGTCCAGGCAGACCATAGGCAGTGAGGGAGGCTCCCTCCCCTTCCACAGCTCCAGAGGGACAGCTCAGCCACCAGCATGCTGCTGATAGGTCAGCACTGTGGTGATGACCTGTGACAGAGACTTGCAAAGCTTATGGAAGGGTTTTCCTAGCCAACCAAGAAGTCTTCTGAAATGACTCACTGAGTGTGTATATGTAAGGTCTCAGAGATTCAGCCTCGGACTCCAAGGGGTACCAGTGTTGTAACAAAGCTGATTCAGGAGAGAAACTGAGACTGATGACACTGTGGACTCCTGGCTCCTACAGATGGGAAGTCACCCTGCTTCCTGACGTATGGCTTAGGAGCCATGAAATTTCCTATTAATGAAACTAGTTTCATTTAGGATTTCTGCCAGTCTACCGGCATATTCACAATGTGCCGGAAAGTTTTACTGTGGACATGTTCCCGAGAAATAAGTCAACGGTGATGGAGTTTCTGATGATATGGCTGATTTATGGTATGGAGGTTACCTTTCCACAGCACCCCTAAACTTTCATCACAGTGAATCCTGGCCTTTGGTACTCAATCTTGAATTTTACAAATAAATGCTGAGGTCCTGGCTGGTTGGCTCAATGGTAGAGCATTGGCCCGGTGTGTGGATATCCTGGGTTTGATTCCCAGCCAGGGCACACAAGAGAAGCACCCTTCCCCCTCTTCTCTCTCTCTGTCTCTCACTTCCCCTTCTGCAGCCAAGGCTCTGTTGGAGCAAAGTTGGCCTGGGTGCTGAGAATGGCTCCATGGCCTCTGCGTCAGGCGCTAGAATGGCTCCAGTTGCAACTGAGCAAAGGCCCGGATGGGCAGAGCATCGCCCCCTGGTGGGCTTGTCGGGTGGATCCCAGTCAGGCACATGCAGGAGTCTGTCTCTCTGCCTCCCAACTTCTCACTTCAGAAAAATACAAAAAAAAAAAAAAAAAAACCCACAAACAAACAAAAAACAAATAAATGCTGAGTAGGAAAATATTGAGAGTAGCTTTACATTCTTTCAATAAATTAATGAGATATATATACTGGGATCTACTCCCATGTATACAATATCCATTATATAAATTTTGGAATATTCTGCTCTTAGGTAAATAAAAATTAATTGCATTTATAAGGCCAGTGGTTGCTGCTGTGGCCATGCAGGTTACCACAGAACTTGGGTAGACAGTTGTTGGGCAGATAAAATATATTATGCTCACTTTGTTAAAGATGGCGCTGCCCACATGGAAGTTTGTTGATATTAATGTGTGTTCTGGAACAGGCTGTGGGCAGGCCGGGTCGTTATAGCTTAAGGCTTAGTTTAAGAGTAAGCACTTCCCCATACCCTTGACTGATTGGATGATGTAGGGTGGTGCACTCTCCTGAGGAATCCCATTATGCCTCAGATGGGTGGCTTTTTATCAGAGACTTTCTTTATGTATAATTGGATTAAAGGTTTGGATTTTCTATGCTATAAACTGGGAGAGACCAGTAGCTTGATCTCTCTCTCTTGGTTCCTGAGTTCCTGAGGTTAGTATTAGAGAGGAGAGCAGATTAAGGCCATGTGGAGGAGAAGTAGCCAAGATGGCAGAGTGCTGAGGAAGAAGCCAGTTTGTTAAGAGTTTGTGCTGGAGGAGATGGGGAACAGAGGTGAATAAGTCTGGTGAGCTAGAAACCTTTGATTCTAGGAAACTCGGATAAGTCAGTAGCTTTGTGAGCACTGAATGTGTGGGTTTTGGAGCCCAGTGTGTGTTTTTGCTTGCCCGCCGGGTGCAAGCTAGAATTAAAGCTGATGGCTCACCAGTTCTTGGCTCCTGTGTTTCACTGCCGACTGTTCGAATCCAATGCGAACCTGCATGGGTTGGGCGGCTGTGATGGTGGCCTTGACTACTGGCTTTACAACAGTAAAAGAACCGTGGAACCAAAAGGTGGTGGGCCATTCCCTTTATTAAAGTCTCATAACAGCAAACGAGCAAACAGGTAAGGAAGACTGCTTCCCTCTCACTCAGGGTTCCCAAGCCCCTCACAGGCCCCCATCAGCCTCAGCACTCCCTAGCCAAACAGGCTGGGCTGAAATCTCAGGGCTCCCAAGCCCCTTAGCACTCTGTCTCTGTCTCTCGCTCTTTCTCTGTCTCTGTTTCTCTCAATCTCTCTCTCTCTCTCTCTCTCTCTCTCTCTCTCTCGTCTCTCTGGCAAAACCTGCTGGGGACAAAACCCTTCTCCAGCAATGGCCCCTCCCAAGCAGGAAGGTAATCTGCAATTTGCAATCTGCTGCCCTGAGGACAAGCACCCATAGACCTTCTGTAGACTATCTGTACAAACACAGCGATGCCCAATACAGGAAAGCAAACTTCAAAAACATTTGTTTACCCAACAGCCTTCATTACAGATTACCAATTATCCCTACATTTTGCATTTTATAGTTTAAATTATTTACACTTGATTTTATAGGGAACAAAGTGTTATCTAAAATCACAAAGAAAGGTGTTTAGCATAATCCGAGAAATTCATGGATACGGTCCAAATTATACCTCAAAATTGAAAAGAATGTATTGGGCTAATGTAGCCAAAACCTAAAGAAGTAACTACGACTTAATTTTATTATCTTGAGTGGCATATATATTAATTATGTGTACCTATCTAGAAAATTAATCTTGATATTGTATATTTAAGCACATTTTGAAAAAAATGATAGAGTTGAAAATGGGGACAAAAAGTCTGAGAATGGGATAGACTGTTGGAATCTGAGCTCTGTTGAACAATTGCACACTGTTGGGCAGATAAAATATTATGCTCACTTTGTTAAAAATGGCGCTGCCCATATGCAAGTCTATTGATATTAATGTGTTTTGGGGGATAGGCTGTGGGCAGGTGAGTCATTATAGCCTATGCCTTAGTTTTAAGAGTAAGCTTTTCCCCAACCCCTTGACTGATTGGATGATGTAGGGTGGTGCACTCTCATGAGGAATCCCATTATGCCTCAGATAAGTGACTTTGTATCAGAGACTTCCTTGTTTGTAGATTGGATTAAAGGTTTTGAATCTATGCTATAAAGTGGGGCAGACCAGGAGCTTGCTCTCTGGGTTCCTGAGGTTAGCATTAGAGAAGAGAGCAGATTAAGGCCACGTGGAGGAGAGGAGAAGCAGCCAAGATGGTGGAGTGCTGAGAAGGAGCCAGTTTGTGCAGAGTTTGTGTAGAGAGAAGGAGGTGGAAAAAAGAGGTGAATAAGTCTGATGAGCTAGAAATCTTTTGATTCTAGGAAACTCGGATAAGTCAGTAGCTTTGTTAGCACTGAATGAGTGCGTTTTGGAGCCCAATGTTTGTTTTTGCTTGCCCGCCGGGTGCAAGCTAGGATTAAAGCTGATGCCTTACCAGTTCTTGGCTCCGTTGTTTCATTACCGTCCGTTCGAATCTAATATGAATCTGCATGGGCCAGGGGGCTGTGATGGTGGCCCTGGCTACTGACTTTAAATACACATTGAGTGATCTTATCTTCTTTAGCTTTCAAACTTTAAGTCACCACAATTCTTTAAAAATACGTAAATTTAAACAAGTCAACTTATTCATAAAATGTGAGCTGTTTACACATGTTTTCCAAGTACTGCTGGAAAAAGGAAAAGAAAGAAATGGGCTCACGAGTAAGGTAACTGGAGCTGGAGAAAATATGTGGCTGCCTTCTGAACAGTTTCTTCTACAACACCCTCCCCTAAATTAGCTCTTCACAACCTCTCTTTGGGGGAAAGGAACGATGACTTTTTAAAGGCCATATTAAAGTGTGTGCTCTCTACAACGGAGGCAGCGAACGGGGTCTACAGCAGACTTGGGAAAGTTTGAATCATTGAACTCGACACAATCATGGTGGGGTGGAGCAGCAGGGAATGAACTGCCTTTGCAGAACCCAGCCAGCCTGCAGGCATTCCTGATCTGAGGAAAACACTTTAATTAATATGTAAAACAGCAGTGGGAAGAAAAGCAAGGTTAATTTCCAAACCACATCACTGTGGGCAGCATCCAGGTTATGAAACCCGGGGACACTTACAAGAGTTCCTGTTTAAAGGCACAGAGGTGCTTTTGTGTGGGAGCAGCTTCCAAGGTGCTCAAAGCCCCTTTACCCACCCCCCACAGTGGTATTCCTCTTTCTGCACTTAGAAACATTTCCTTTGATTGGCAGGCTGTTGTTTTTAATTTGCAATAGACCCTCTGTTTTGTGAAAGGCTCCTAGTGGCTGCAGGCAATTGTTTGGGAAGGGTCTGAAAGCTGTGGGATAGGGGTGGGGGTGGGGGGCTACTGGCTTCCTTTCTCTTTCTTGCTGCTTCCCTTTTTCATGCCGCCGGCTACTTTCAGAATGTGTGAAGCAGGCAGCCTCGTGCTGCTCAGGAAGCTGTTCTGTACTTGGCCTGGGGTGAGGCTGTAGCTCATTTCCTGGGCTGAGGTCTCAAACTGTGACCTGGGCAGAATGTATCACGTTCTAATTGTGCTGATGATCAGCCTCTGGCTGAGACATGGATCCTCAAAGGTGAGGTGAGTGAAGAAACAGAGCTGACAAGTCTTCCCTATGCTGAACTGAAACAGCTTCATTCAGTGCTGGAACAATTAACCTAATTAAAGAACACGTGCAGCTGCCTGAAGACTTGCCAACGTGTGAATGCATGTGCACCCCCTGACTCCCGCCTTCTCAGTGCCCCACAGGTAACTCAAGGGCAACAGATCCGCAAACTGCAGAGGAGAGGCCCTGTGAAGGAGAAGCCAAAAGTTTGGGCATGTTCCTGTAGTCCTGCATTATCCAATAAACAGCCAGTTTTATTGGAAAAAAAGCCACCAGACATGCAAGCATTTTCAAAATATATGAACATTTTCTTGGAACACAGACTTTTTAAGAATTGAAACTGCCCTAAGGAAAAAAAAAAAGCAAATTTGCACATATTTTCATGGATTTTGCATACCCCTTTCTAGCCCAGTTGTTTCCCTAGAATCTGCCCCTGTGTCCCATTTTCTCTGTCATTGCCACCCTTTGGAGCTCCACTCACCACCTGCCTTGTGCTTGATTGTTCCTAGAATCCCCCAGCCTCTGACACCAGTTTCCTTCCCAACTACCATGCTGGCAGCATTGCCTTTCTGCATGCCCGAGGGCTCCTGATGGTCCTTAGCAGACAGCCCAAGTCCTAGCTCGGCATCATAGTCCTGTGGAGTTCCTCTCTGGCCCTGAACACGCACATGCCCTGGGTTTTACTGAACTTACTCATTCTTCCCTCCTCCTTCTCCCAGTGCATCCCGTTGGCTCTTCTCTCAGCCTGGATAGCTCATATTAGTCCTCTAATATTTGGGCATTCTCAATCCCTCTGGGAACCTTTCTTCCTCCTCTGATGGAATCATATGCCCCCAGGTGCACACCCCAAGTATACATCCCTTAACATATTCTACACAGTGGGTGTTGTCACTATTGACTGAACGCCTGCCCTTTTCAGTTGACATGGAGCTTCTGCAATCACAGTTTCCATCTTCAGTGTCCCCATCTTTAAGCCTCTCAGAGCAATGGCAGCCCCTGATTTTTAAGGAGGACGGTGACCTGTAGAGAAGTAGTGATACAGGGTAGGCACTTGTTTTGAAGCTGAATTTTACAGCAAGTACAATGTTCTAACTTACATTCTGTATACACTTGTGTTGACGTGAGGGGTTGATGGAGAATAAATATACAGGGTGGGAGCTAAAGCCCCAATCTTACCCTGCAACTGCCCCCTTGAGAGTTGTTACTGTCTCTGTACACAGCCACCTCGCCTGGCATGTAAAGAGCCATTAAACATTTGTTGGATAAATAAATGAGTGCATCTGGAGAGACATAGTGCAGAGCTAAGGGTAGAAAGAACACAGAACCCAGGAATTACAAGTTAGGGATTCTAGCCCACCTGTGCCCCAGCCATGTGATCTATCTCTCTCTCTCTCACACACACACAAACACACACACACACACACACACACACACACACACACCTGCACCCATGAGCGCCCCCACTTTTTCAAGGCTGTTAGCTTACAGGCTATCCCATATCTCCTCCCTTTTTCATTGCTTTGTATTCACTTTTCTAGTCAGTATATGAGCATGCAGTAACCTCCCTTCTCCTAGAGCAAGCCCTCTCCAGGCTCTGCATCCGCAATGTGCCTCTCACCCAGGACAACTACTTGTAGCATCTACTAACTCACTTTCCCCTCTGCCCCCTTGACTGAAATAGCTCACCAGTCTTCTCCACTGGCAAACCAAAGGACCCTTCCAAGCCCACAGCTTTTGACCTGTGGGAGGTGCTTGAAACAAGTGCCTACATTTTGCTTCGTTGGGAACACTCTAGGAAGTTGACCACCATGAAAGTAGGTTAGTGCTGTCCCCTCATTCACTGTTCTTGTTATTCTGATCTCCTAAGGGATCTTGCTTCCTCAACGCATTCGTAAAGATGCATTTCATTTCCATCTTCCAAATATTCCTTCAAAGATTTAATTTTCTTTTATTGTTTCTTCTTTCCTAGAGTTTCATGTTGTTTTAGCTATAATGTTATCCAATGGCCACTTCTGCACTTCTAGCCCCACTCACCTCTCTGTGGCCCAGACTGTTATAACTCACTGCTGCCTGGTGAACTCTCCTGTATGACAGGCAACTCAGATTCCATATGTCCAGCAAGAGTTTATTGGCTCATGAAACTGAGGCAAAGTACAGTGGTTTTTAAGTGGTATGTGCATCAGACATACCTCCAGGCCTTGTGCAAAGATATTACTGAGCCCCAACCCCAAGGTTTCTAATTCAGTGAATCTGGGTGACTAAGAATTTGCATTTCCAACAAGGTTCCAAGTGAGGCTGCCGCTGCCACTCCTGGGACCCCACTCTGAGAACCACTGGCCCAGAAATTCTGGCACTGCTGTATCCCTGTTTAATGATATCCCCAGAAAGCTATTTCTCGCTTCACCTCTTCACATTGTGTTCCTCTGTGCTGATATCCTGACACAGTAAGCTTCTGGCGGTCCCAGGCCAACATCCCCTTTAGAGTTAGTAATTTCAGAAGGAATTTTCCCCACATCCATACAGATTTCCCCCAACATGACTGCCTTTGTAAGACTCACACGCTCACTGCTGGACCGGCCTCTTGCTCCCCTATAGGGTAACCCTGAAGTGACAGTGTCTTTGGGGACTGCTCTCCTGCCCACCCACATGCAGAATCCTATTTAAAGGAAGGAACGTCAGGCAAACAAAATGTTGTTATTACGTATCAATATATATTGAGCTGAGCAAGGTACTCAGTTTCTTTAAACCTCATCTCACTTATCTGGATAACTGATTCAATGATAGGTACGTCTTAGGATCCCTGTGGGGATTAGAAATATCACCAGCTTAAAACAACAAGCACATTGCCTGTCATGTATAATATATGGAATAAAAGGTAGTTAGATAGTAAGAGGAACTTGCTTTGTCTCTGACTCTTACCTCTGCCAGTAAGAGTGGTTCATTAGGTGCCTGGGAACAGAATGGGTGAACCCCAATTGAGGATGCCTACCCTATCATTTGTCCTCACCCACCTCTAGCTTCTTAACCAGTGACCATGCCTTTTCATCCATTCATGTGCATTGGAAAATGGGGCATATGTTTAAGAAACACTCATCAATTTAGCACCATTCAAGTATCTGCCTCTCCTTGGTTAGAGTAGCAGGGGCTCAGTTGGGGCTTCTTCATTTTTGTGTGGCTCTCACTATTTCTTCTATGTTGAAGCCTTCTCCAAGACTCCAGAAACTCACAGGTTTGCAAGGGTATCATGAGGTTAAAATGCCCCTCCTATTTGAGCTGACAATTATGTCTCTTTAGCTCTTCTTTGTACATCTCTCTGAGCTTCAATACAGGGAGCTCCTCTTGAGGCTTATGTTAGGGTAATATTAGGATACTCAGTTTTTTAAGAGGATGAATAGGTCCAAGATCTCCATGTCCTTTGTTCCTCAGCAACCTGGAGGATTATGGTAATAATAACGACTACTTGCTGAGCACTTGTGTGCTGGCATTGAATTCTCACAAAGCCTTTGAGGTAGGTATGCAATTTTATAGATGAGGAAACTGAAGCTTTGTGAGCTAGATGGCATGACAGAGCCAGAGCGCCGACTGGACTCTGACTGGTCCGTGGTGCAGACTTCCTCCTGGGTACACTGCCATCAGCCCTCTTCAGACCTGGGCTGAATTTCTCCCATGCAGAACCAGGAACATTAAGTTGTTGATGTTGTTTTAAATTGGATTACATATAAATTCTCTTTCCCTTCAATATTCAGTGAGATTTCTGGCAGTCACTGAAGAATCATTGCCTAATTGTTGCCATGGGTGATTTTCTCAAATCACTGCTCTGGGCCCTGGGCCATCACCCCGATTCACCACACTAAAGAGATGCCTTTGTTAGTGCAAAGGTGACCTCAGGTGATCTATATTTTGATGCACCTTAGATTTTTAAGCACCAAATTCATTTCAGAAGTTGCGTACGGAAAGGTGGACTCTTCTGTTCTCTCTGGGAGTGGCTGTCACAGCTCAGCTTGGGGGTAAGCAGCCTCCACCTTTGTCTCTACCCTCACGCCACCTCTGCTGTCATCAGACCAGAGTTGCATTTGGATGGGTGGAGAGTCCTGCTCCAATGTCATTGGCAAATCCTTGACTTAGAGTAGCATGAAGATTAAATGACTAGACTTTAAATCCCAAGGAGTCCTGTAGGTACTCTTGTAATCTACCAGGAAGCTGAGCACACCACTTTTTTTCTTAGCAGATACATGTATGTACTTGAGTTACATTTAAATGCTTTAGAAAGTTAAAAATAGTAAAAAATTGGGGACTCTGTGTGGTTTTTATACCTTCCCTGAAATTCTGCTATTGTCCTGTATATGGCTTTGAAGCAAAGGAATGAATGAATGAATGCTCTGAACCTAATGAAATCAAACACCTAAGAATACAAACGGTCATGAATATGTAACCTAATTTCTCTTGGGGGCCAATTGGAGCTTCTTAAAATTTGGGGATTAATTGGAAAGTGCTCACAATTTAGAGAGAAAATGAATTACAAATGTCTGAATATCTGACACTGCAATGGAGACCACACCTTACCTCTCTGAGAAGATTTGAAATGCCTCACTCAAACCTAGTACTATTTCTCAGTGGCTGGAAGTCAGGACTCTACCTAGAACTGAGTAGGTTTAGCTGAATGATGGTTGCTTCTGCTGAGATTCTATTAGACACCTCCCAGAGGAGACAGGGCACATCACTACTCTGGAACTGCAAAACATTTTGTCTGGCCACTTTTCACTTGCTTGTTTTTTCTCATCCCCGCCTCCCTTTTATTTTGACACAGGGAGCATTACCAGAGGAGGGGGGGAACACCCATCACCATTTAACTGGATATAGAATTTAGGGAAGCCTAGAGGTGACAGGAGGAAACCTTATCATTGAATATTGCCTATTAATAAAAGTCCATATAAATCAAAGATCACATGGCTCTTATATGAATAAAATATTACACCTGGAGGCAGGAGGATGTGATATATTTTACTATCTTCATTAATCTGCAAGTTCGCTGTTCAAAGCTGAGGCTACTCATCACCGTGGAGAAGAGACAGGCCCTTCTGTATTTCTGGAGTCTCAGGTCAAGAAAATGTTCTTTCTTTAAAAAGACAAATCTCTATTCTCTGATAAACATCTGACCGTCCCCCCCCCCAAGGACTTACAAAATTACTTAGACATGTTCAGGTTAAGGGTTGGTTAAGTGCTTCAATGATAACCTAACGTAACTACTATCCAGCTTTCTATATTTTCTAATAATTATGTTTTATTCAGTTATAGTCAGGTCAGGCACGTTACAATTATGAAGACTGTTGTGGGGTCACTATAGTAACTGACTGGCTCTGCAGACAGGCTGCCCAGGCTGCTTCCCATGGTGACAGGCCCAGCCTTACAAATGAAGAAATGAAGGAAAGGTCAAAGCTTAAGCCCAGGCCTTTGGTGAGGTAGTTATCCTGAGCACTGGAAAATTCGATACATTACATATTTTGGTATGGTCCAATCAAACAGTGTTCATGACCTTGTTTGACAGTTATTCAGGATGTGCAGCAAGGTGATTTTTCTTTTAAACTATCTTATCAACCAAGAGGAGTCTTCCATGTAGTCAGCTGCTTCGTTTTGCAGCCCTCAGCTGTTCTTGGAGCTAAAAAAAAAAAAAGAAAAGAAAAGAAAGAAAAAAAAGCTGCTGTGGAAAAAAATCAATGTACCTCTCTCATAGAGACATAGATTTAATGTGTCACTGGCTTAGATGCTATAGAAATACCTAAATTGATAACACCGATTATATCTCCATTTGTTTGAGAGATCTTAAGGTAAATAAGAGATGGCTCAGTGTAGGGTCAGTCAGATTATTTAAGTTATTGTTTTAATAATGAAGTCAGCATTTTTAGATAGAATAAGACGCCTATAACATTTTCACACTGAAAAAGATTTCAGACTTCCGTTTGGTAGTAATGTCTTATTGAGATTATTTTCCTGGTAGTTTTAAAACTGTGGTTCTGTTTGTAGTTTCAAAAATAAAAGCTTTGAATTTGGCTCCATTTGGGGTTCTGCAAATTAGTGCAGTTTGTTCTTGTTTGTATGAAAGGTTCTTTTTGGTCCAAGGCCGGGGAGTTGATACTGTGTTTGTGAACAGGACCCACTTTCATTTGAGAATGTAAATAACAGGAAAAGCTAGATTGGCAGCAGGCCCTCATAATTTCCCCGCCCCCAACCCCACCCCCACATTTGCATTCATGTCCACAACTCTGCATTCATACCTAGAGCAAGACTTCTCTAGTCTCGATTTTCAGGGGTGAGCGTAATGAGACATATTGAAGGTGTCAGTCTGTGGGTGAACACAGAGATCAAGACTCCTGACTTCTGCTCTCAGCCCCAGCACACCGGCTGAAGGGCCCAGACACACACCTGTCAGGGCAGGCGTTTGTCATTGGAATAATGCAGAGGTTTCTCAAAGAGAGGGAGCTGATTAGCCTGGACCCCATGCCTGCCAGGTGCCAGGCAGTGAGCTCAGCCCTTTTATGGGTGTGAACTCAGCAGTCACAGGGGCTCAGCTGGAGGCCATGTTGCCCCCATTTTCGCATTTGAGAAAAATCAGACTCAGAAAGGACTCATGTTGGAAATCAAAAGCTGAAATGCTTTTGGCCCCCATGCTGTTGTGCTCTCTATTCCGTAGCTGCCATAAGTACATGAAGAAGGTAGTATGTACACTGAAACATCAGCATTTTCATAGGCTAAACATCTGTGAAAACCACAATAATGTCATTATAAAAAATCTTATTTAAATCAAATGTTTTAATATGGTAAAACCAAGTAAGAGCAACCACTTTTATCTGTATAGAGAAGCCTCATTGGCTAAGCAGTGTTTTTGTCCAACATAATCATAATTAGTGAACCTGTTATTTTTTGAAAACCATTCCCCTTGTCCTTGCTATAGGAATGGGTTTTTCAGAATAAAATGTAGACTGTGCAAAGTCACCATCTAGCTTTTTTTGTTCACTAGAAGTGGGCAGACCAGTGGGACTAGGGGTATGTGATACATTTACAATAGTTTCATTAAGCCCTTTTACCTCAACCCAAGGAGGTGGGTAAAACAATCACTGTTCGTCCAATCACATCAACCCTGAAATTCAATTGGTGATTCTGTCACAATCTATGTAAAAAATAAAATTTATATAAATCTCTACTTTCATTTGCATCAAATCAGTTAAATCAAGCTGGTAATAGGAAGATACTGCCAATGCAGAATATGAAAAGAAAACTAAATAAAGGAAGTATTTGCAACAGCTGTGATTATTAATTTTAGTATATAGTAAAATTCTTCTAGTGTGGTTTGCTGTAGAGGGGCTTTTCTTTGTTTTACGTTGACTTTTTCATTTTTTTTCAATTAAGGAATGATGTTTCTATTTTCTTTTCTTTCTTCCTTTTTAATATTTTTGTAATTTGTGATTTATCTTTCTAGGTTTTTCTATTAGTTTAATCTGCTTACTTACACTTCTGACTCATCTTCCTTAGCTATGTCTTCATGTATCATTACAACGACCCTTTCAGTGAACAAATGGTCCCTGTGAACCATGGAATAGGTGAATGACCTTTTGAAATAAATATACACTCTGGTGCAATGCAGCCAGAAAAACCAAATGAACTGACAGCCAAATCAGTGATTGGTTCAGTTGAGGTGCACCTGCCAAATCTAGGCTGCCAGCTGGGAGACTCTTAAGCATTTTCCTGACTGTTATATATAATATTGAGGCTGTGTGCATTTGTAAGTAGCCATTGCTCTGATTTTAAAGAGGCTTGTTGTTTTATTTTTCTTCCCTGCAATGGAGAATCAAGAGCCCAGGGTTTATATATTGAAAATGAGGAACCAAATCAAACAGTGGCTTATTCTTTAAAGTAAACAGAGCAAAGGCTATCAGTGGCAGATGTAACCAAGAGCTGGCTGGCTCTATGCAGAGAAAGAAGAGATTATAAAAAACAAAAGTCTTGTCCACTGAAATAATTATCTTTAATTGCTGAGCTGTTTTTAATGTTTTTTATCTGCACAGAATTTTAAAGGTAGATAATACTGACAAATACTAATGAAAAAAATGGTCCAGATTGGTGTCTAGATTTTTTTTTTTTTTGGGGGGGGGGAGGTTCTGAACATTCACCCTGCTGCCTTTGCCTACATGGACTCCCTCTCTCTTTCAAAGCCCTGCTGAGACCTTTCCTCTCCAAGGAGCCCACCGACCACTCCAGTCTTTTCCAACTTCCTCTTCTGTCTTTCTGAAACCCGCAAGGTCATTCCATCAGCGCAACACTATGTCACTTGGTTTCACTCTTTGTCTTTAGCTGATACCTTGAAGAAAAAAGGCTGGCTCCGTCCAGGGTTAATAGTTGAATAAAATAAAATAAAAACCAGAATGCTTTCGATGAACTCTTTTTTCTTTTGTGTATCATTCTGGTCACACTGTCTGCCCTGAAAGGAAAAGGGGTATTTTATGTTGGTCTCCTTCCTCCACAGCCCTCAGCGCCATCCTGAGTCGACTGTGAATGCCCGAGGGATGGAGAGATGTGGAAATGTGTCCAGGTGATTGCACTCTCACTTTAAAAGTTCATTCAGATATGTGGAACAAGATCAGAGACTGTCTCCAACAGGTAGCAAAATTCAATCCTTTAGCCAACTACTGAAGGTGAACAGGCTATCTGTAAAACTGCTCCAGAGTCATGCCTGCTGCCAGTTCACAGAGAACTTGAACCCTACTCTGGGTTACTCTGTCCTTCCGATGCCAGGGTTCATCTCTGAGGGCTCTGTGGTGGTTGTTGTTCGGTTTCTGAAGTCTGACTCTGGTTGGAGCTATTCCGTGTCCTTACAAGTTCTGAGAGGATGAGTCAAACACAATGAATAAGTGTTGCAATGGGAGCTGGATGGTTCCCGATGACATAACCAGACCCTTCAAAATTCCATTGCTAGTCTCTTGCCAAAGGTCCTTAAAACAGAATATGGTCAAGCAGTTAATGCCCCTCATTAACCTAGGTATTGCCAATTCACCTGTTCTCCCTAAAAGCAAATTCTTGCTTTAGATTCTAACAATATTTCTTACATATATTACATCAACTACTAATTTTCTTCTACAAAAAGCAGTAGTCTCTCTTTTACTGTTTATATTATAAATTAAATTATACAAAGAACTGTGAAATATTCAATATTGAGTACGAGAGACCAGCTTGGAATTTTAAGTGTAAAACTAGACTTTATAAAAACTATTTAAAAGACTTTATTTATTCATTTTAGAGAGGAGGGGAGGGAGAAGAGGGGAGCAGAAAGCATCAACTTCTATATGTGCCTTGACCAGGCAAGCCCGGGGTTTTAAATCGGCGACCTCAGTGTTCCTGATCGCCACTTTATCCACTGCGCCACCACAGGTCAGACAATACTAGACTTTAATGTAAATATAAGCATAGTCTTTTGGCCTTTATATCACAATATATTTGGCGATACAATATATTGTGTTAATATAGCTCCATTGAATGTTGCTATATGAAGTATTAAAAAATAGATTTGGGCTCAGGCAGGATAGCTCAGTTGGTTAGAACACCACCATCTTAAAGAGCCAGTTCGATGTTGGTCAGGGCACATACAGGAACAGATTGATGTTCTTGTCTCTATTTCTCTCCCTTTCTATCTCTAAAATCAATAAAATAAACATTAAAAAAGAAATTTATTTATTATTAATATATAGTATATATATGTGGTACAGCATATATATGTGGTATATAAGCAAATGTGTATGTGTGTATGTACCATCAGCTCTGAATCAAGTTCCAGGAGCAAGTAAGGTGATTTTGCAAAATCAATAGAATTTTACTGCCATTTTCCCTTCCCCTTCCTTTTTCCATTTTTTCTCTTTTTCCAAAGTCCTTCTACGTCTAGAATCTCTTTTTATTAATCATCAGAATTCCTGTGTAAATTATCTGTTTACCTAAATTTGTTATTGCCCATAAGAATTTCCAAGTACTTGTTAAAACAAAAAGAAAAGCAGGTGTTGTAGAAAGCAGAAGTAGCCCACATGCTGCTTACAATCACATTTATAATCAGCACATTGAGTTAGGTATTTTGAGTTAGGTTTTGTGTGTGTGTGTTCCATTGATTTTATAAAAGAACATCCTCTTTTCTTTCTCATTTTTGAGGTGTAATTCAATTATAGCTGGCTAATAGGTACATATTAAGTAATATTATAAGTTATTTGGAAAATGCATTTGGTCTTTGAAATTAAACAGATTTTCTCTTCTAGTAAAATAAAATAAAAAACAAGAGCAAAAATAAGTCTCAAATATCCACTGAGTCTCTCACTCCCAGGAAACTTATACTTCTCCATGCTGTCAACTCAGTGACAGTGTAACCTAATTCAACATAGGACAATTTCCTCTGGGTCGCCTCTCAGGGCAGCTTCCTCAGGAGACTCTGAGGAGACGGATGATGGCCTGTCCCCTGTGAGCTGTGGCCTCTATGTGCGCTGCCATCCTGACAGCTCTCTCAGTGAGCAGTGCCTGGGCCCTTCTCCAGCTCTCCAGCAGTGATCCCTGGGCTGCTGAGAGCCTGCCGGAAGGGTCTGGAATTGTGGAACTTCATACGATGCATAGGCTCTAGCTAGGTATTTTATATACATTACCCCACTGAGTCTTTATTGCTTCAGAACATTTGGCTTTGGCTGACCTAGAACTTCAGAGAAGTTAATTAATTTGCCCAGTCACAGAGCTATAGATGGGTGAGGTGGAAAGGGAATTCAGGTAAGCATCAAGCCTGCTTTTCTATAGATTTCTTTCTGATATTAGTTCCTCTGTGACAGACATCCTTAGTTTGTCCCTTTATTCCCTCCCATGGCCTTAGAGCTGTAGACTCTAGATGGGCTTCCTTACTTATGTCTGTAGTTCATTCCCAGTGATGCTGGGACTCTGCCACCTACCCCAGCCCTGTTAGATATGAATTCTTAATAATACTAATATCTTACCCACCATTCACCTATTCATTCATTGATGTAACCAAGCCACCTATTATTTACCTTTTGGGCACTGGGTAAGAATTCCCAGTTTCAAAGCATCATGTATTTCTCTGGAATGAATAAACAGCTCCAAAAATGAGCATAATGATTATAGTAATAATAACAATGACTGTTATTACTTATAGCAACAGTGTTCTCAGTTGATTGTGTCTCCTATAAATTCATGTGTTGAAGTCTGAACTTCGGAATGTGAGTGTATTTGGAGATTGGGTCTTTATAGAGGAAGTTAATTGAAGAGAAAGTCATTAGGGTGGCCCTAATCTAATCTGACTGGTATCTTTATAAAAAGAGAAAGTTCAGACACAGTGCCACGCACAGAGAGACGATGATATGAAGGAACACAGAGGAAATGGTCAACTATAAACTATAGAGAGAGGCCTAAACCAGAAGGCGCTCAGAAGGAAAATTGACACTTTGATTTTAGATTTCAGAACCACAAGACAATACATTTCTGCGTTTAAGCCCTGAGTCTATGATATTTTGTTATGGCAGTCCTGGTGATATAATAAAAAAAGCAGTAACTAAAAAAAAATACTTATCTGTCTGTCTAACTATCTATTGTCATATACTGTATGCCTTTAATATGTGCAAAGTGTGGTTCAAAAAGTGTCTAGCCTGACTAGGTGGTGGTGCAGTGGATAGAGCATTGGACTGGGATGCAGAGGACCCAGGTTCGAAACTCTGGAGTTGCTGACTTGAGTGCGGGCTCATCCGGCTTGAGCACCAGCTCACCAGCTTGAGCACCAGCTCGCCAGCTTGAGCGCGGGATGATAGACATGACCCCATGGTTGCTGGCTTGAGCCCAAAGGTCGCTGGCTTGAACCCAAGGTCACTGGCTTGAGTAAGGGATCACTTGCTCTGCTGTAGCCCCCCAGTCAAGGCACACTTGAGAAAGCAATCAATGAACAACTAAAGTGCCACAATGAAGACTTGATGCTTCTCATCTCTCTCCCTTCCTGCCTGTCTGTCCCTTTCTGTCTCTCTCTCTGTCTCTGTCACATACACACACACACACACACACACACACACACACACACACACACACACAACTTCTAATGCATGATTTCACGTATATCTCCTAGTAACTTTTATGCTACCAGTGCCATGGGAATTTAGAGATTATGAAACTTGCCCAAGACCACACAGCTAGTAGGAAGGAAATTCAAGTTTCAAACCCACATTTTGTACTCCAGACCTATTGCCTTTAACCAGCATGGTGGGTTATTCTCCTCAGTCTAGCTTCATAAGTCTGCCCAGCTGGCTGAATCTGAGCCCTTGGTGTGCCCACTGTGAACTATTCCTGTGTCTCAAATGTCAAAAATGTCATCAAAACAACAATGATTTTTTTCTCAAATCACTATCATGTTTAGGGGACATTAAATTAAGTAAAGGTTATCATATTTCCAGTCTCCACATAGCAGAAAAAATCTGGTAGAATGAAGAAGATTAGTGGCATTAGTAAGCCATTACCTTGGAACGGAAGAGCAAATATGGTTGTTTGTTATTTCTGGCAACAGAAGGTTTGGGTCCTGAACAAAAGAGAGGCTGGTGCAATGTAGTATATATTTTTATGAATAGGTCACTGTTTACAACACACAAACAAATCTTGCTTCAGAATCAGCCTGGCTTCCTGTCACATGGAGCAGGAAAATGTGGAGATGGAGGATTTCAGGTCCCATCTCTCCCCTTCCCTCACTGAGGCCACCAAGGAAGAGCTTTCTCTCTCAGCAGACTGAGAATTTGACAAGGGGGCAGAACCAGAGTGAGGCTCTGAAAATCAGATGTTATAGATTACATATAATACATTTTGAAGAGCCCATGTTAGCAATATACCTTTTAAGTTCACCCATTTTGGGACGAACTACTAGCCTTTGTAAGTGGATTTCTTTGACTTATTTTTCCATACTGTTCAACATTAAATACTTTTTGTAAGATGTACTGATATTACAAAGGTTTACATACAAAGGTTTCAAAAAAATCAGAATAGATTTATAATATTTATAGCTAACAAATATCATTTTCCCCTAAAACTGTTTAAAGTCCAAAATCTAATAGCAAGAGATTGCCTCTCATTTTTGGCAGCCTGACTCGAATTAGATCAATTGAATTACTGTTCTTGTTAATTTTGTGAAATTCTTGTAATTAACTAGGTAAAATACATGGTGAGTCTGGGGTCTGTGTTGATGTTTATTATTTATTTCTCTCACCTGACTTGTTATTTTGAATTTTTTATGTAATGAGAAGTTGAGCATTCCTCCGTTTTTTTCCCCTAAAATATGTCTAGTTTTACCAATAAGTATATGCATTTAAATAATTATGTTTTTTCAGTGGTTAAGATCCTAACCTGAGAGCAGACCTCTCCTTTAACAAAGAGGATGTGGGAAAGGTTCCAGAGTCCTGAGAGATAAACCACACACAGAACTGACATGATATTGGGCAATAAGTTTATAAAATTTGTGTTATTTGGTTTTGCTCACTTTTATTGTTAAAAATGGCCGCTGACCCAATGATTGCCTTGCCCAGGTGATAGTGCTAATTACCTTTCTGCTTGGGTTTGTTTATGCTAATGTATGCTGGAGGAGGGATTTTTGCACAGAAATGTTTTAAGAAGAAGGAAGAAGGAGGAGTTAGGAGGCCATTGTGGGAGATGCCACATGATTGCAGAGGAGGCAAGCAAGATGGAGGTGTGCAGATGGAGATGACTAACACTAATGGGGCCTTTGATTCTAGGAAAACTCGGATGTGTCAGTAGCTTTGTGAATGCTGAGTGAGTGGGTTTTGAGCACATTGTGTTTGTGTTTACTCGCTTACCAGGTGCGAGCTAGAATAAAAGGATGGCCCATCAGTTCTTTGCTCTGTTGTTTCATTACTGTCTGCCCGAAATCAATGGGAACCTGCATGTGCCAGGCGGCTGTGATGGTGGCTACGGCTACTGGCCTTACATGTGGGTTACATAAGGTAATGGACATCTGATAATTGACAGGTGCTTTAGTCACAAATGCTAGCTTCCCCCTTCACTAGACTTGATTCTTATCATAGAATCAGTCAATTTTGATCAGAAATAAACCATCTCATTGTGGCCCAATGTCAAATTTTATTGGAGACTTAGAGCTAAGAGAGACACGGTGACTTATTCAAGGCCACACAACTACTAAGTGGCAACCTTGAGATTAAAAATCAAGTCTGCAAATCATTAGTTCAGTGTGTTTCAATAGAATTCCAATGTTACTAGTTATTTTGTGTCACACCCAGTTTGCAAACTGTCATATGATGCTGTCTTGAAAGGCAGTGACTGTGCTTACTCCCCTCTCATTTCCTACTCAGTGCCTGGTGCACAGAAGGGGCTCACCTATGTGTGTCAGATTAATGCTTAAAGAACAAGTATGCTTTCTCTTAATCGCTTTCCAATGATCTTCATATTCTATTAAGAATACTAATAGCTTTGACGCTTCCATTGCTCATGGATATGATCAGCTAGCTGAGGTTGAAAATAAAGAAAACAAAGTAAAACTCACCTCTGTTTTGTGGGGTGGTTAATGGGGGAAGGTCAGGTGGGAAACTCAGACCCCGGGAACTTTGGCTAGGGCCGCCCACACAACCAAGCGTGCCGAAAGAAAGTTCCCAGAGGAACTTGGGAAAAGATTGTCCATCAGCCAGTGAGATTTCATCACCTCATAAATGCTCACCCACCTTAGAGGACCCCTTTAAATGCCTCTCACACAGTCTAATTGGCGTGACTCGCTTAGTCTCTGAACCCCAGGGCTGAGGGTCATCATTGGGTGGGATGCGTGATACTTAACAAAACCTCTTATTATTTCCACACTTTGTGGCTCCTGGCCCTCCTGTTTCTTCTTTCTTGGTGGCGAAAAATACCTTACATGTTTTATTACTTGTTATTAGTGATAGTAAAAGTTTGATGGCAACAGAAGGTAAAAATCACTGGAAAAATAGAGTTGGGAGGTTACTTTTGGTATCTTCTTTTGCTGCTATATGTGTTCCTCAGTATCACAAGTAGAGAAGTAGAGGTAGCATCAACAAAATATATATTTACAAAGCTCATACTCAGCAACCTTTGGACATACTTAAGGCCATTAGGATCTCCCAATACAGTTATAGACCCAAAGAGGTCAATTAAACTTTGCATGCTTGTTCAGCTCTACTGCTTCTAAGAGGTCTATAGGAAAAAGCTTGAAAAAATTCAACAAATTATTTTCTCTCTGTGGTATGGATCAAAGAAAGTGTTGTGACAGGTTTCTGCCTTAAATAAACCAACATGGGTGGATATTTGAATGTCTGAATACTATATTCAGAGTAGGAAAAAATTAGATTACTAGAAAATGGGATTATAATGTATAGCATGGTGACTATAGTTAATAATACTGTATTGCATATTTGATAGTTGCTAAGAGTGTAAATTTTAAAAGTCTTCATCACACACAAAATATTTTTTGCAACTATGGGTGTTGAGAAAATAAGTTCGTAAAATTTGTATTTTTTTAATTTGTTCACTTTTATTGTTAAAAAATGGAACTGGGCAGCCACCTGTGTGCTTGCCCTCAGAGCAGGGCAGTTGATTGCAAATTCTGGATTGCATTTCTGCTTGGGAGGGGCCATTGTTTTCCTAATGTTTGCTGGAGGAGGGGTCCTTGTGGGACCAGCCATGTTTGCAGAGAGAGCAGAGAGAATGCACAGTGCTGAAGAAGCCTGTTTTGCAGGAGAGAGAAAGTATGCAGATGGGAAACCAGAGCTGAGGGCCTTTGGGAGCTCCATTGAGGCTGGTTGGGGCCTTTGATTCTAGGAGGAACCGGAGAAGACTTTCTTGGTTGTGGAACTGGAGAATGCATCCGGGCTATGGGAGCCCTGAATAAAAAGGAAGTGTTTTCCCTGTGTGTTTGCTTGTAGGCCTGTGCAAGACTTTAATAAACAGAATGGCTCACCACCTTTTGGCTCCACTGTTTCTTTACTGTCTGCCCAAATTTAACGAGAACCCCCCTGGCCACAATGGCGGCGATCATTAGCTCTACAATGGGAAAAAGAAAAAAAATTGATTCCTGAAACAGAAGAGAAACTTATTTTTCTATTTCTTTAGCAATGTTGTTTTTTTAGGTGTAATGCCAGTGGCCAAGGCCACCATCACAGCTGCCTGGCCAGTGAAGGTTCGCATTTGATTCAGACAGTCAGTAATGAAACAACAGAGCCAAGAACTGATGAACCATCAGCTTTAATCCTAGCTTGCACCTGGCGGGCAAGTAAAAACACACACTGGGCTCCAAAGCCCATTCTTTCGGTGCTCACAAAGCTACTGACTTATCAAAGGTTCCTAGCATCAAAGGTTTCTAGCTCACCAGATGTTGGGCAGATGAAATATATTATGCTCACTTTGTTAAAGATGGCGCTGCCCACGTGATAGTTTTAAGAGTAAGCTTTTCCCCACACCCTTGACTGATTGGATGAGGTAGGGTGGTGTACTCTCCTAAGAAATCCCATTATGCCTTAGATGAGTGACTTTGTATCAGAGACTTCCTTGTTTGTAGATTGGATTAAAAGTTTGGATTTCTACACTATAAAGTGGGAGAAACCCTGAGCTTGCTCTCTCTTGGTTCCTGAGGTTAGTATGAGAGAGGAGAGCAGATTAAGGCCATGTGGAGGCTAGGATAAGCAGCCAAGGTGGCAGAGTGCTAAGGAAGAAGCCAGTATGTGGAGAGTTTGTGGAGAGTTTGTGCAGAGAGAAGGAGATGGGAAACAGAGGTAAGTCTGGTGAGCTAGAAACCTTTGATTCTAGGAAACTCGGATAAGTCAGTAGCTTTGTGAGCACTGAAAGAGTGGGTTTTGGAGCCCAGTGTGTATTTTTACTTGCCCGCCGGGTGCAAGCTAGAATTAAAGGTGATGGCTCACCAGTTTTTGGCTCCGTTGTTTCATTACCAACTGTCCTAATCTAATGCGAACCTGCATGAGCCAGGCGGCTGTGATGGTTGCCTTGGCTACTGGCCATACTCCAGACTTATTCACCTCTGTTTCCCATCTCCTCTCTGTACAAACTGGCTTCTTCCTCAGCACTCTGCTATCTTGGCTGCTTCTTCAATCCTCCACATGGCCTTAATCTGCTCTACTCTCTAATACTAATCCCAGGAACCAAGAGAGCAAGCTCCCATTCTGTCCCAATTTATAGTGTAGAAATCCAAACCTTTAATCCAATCTACAAACAAGAAAATCTCTGATACAAAGTCACCCATCTGAAGCATAATGGGATTCCTCAGAGAGTGCACCACCCCACATCACCCAATCAGTCAAAGATGTGGGGAAAAGCTTACTCTGAAAACTAAGCCTTAGGCTATAATGACCTGGGCTGCCCACAGCCTGTCCCCCGACACACATTAATATCAACAGACTTCCATGTGGGCAGCGCAATCTTTAACAAAGTGAGCATAATATATTTTATCTACCCAACTTTAGGGTATCTGAGTTGCAACACTAAAATAATCTGAAGAGTTTTTGGCATGTAGATTTATCAGAATTTGTTATTCTGTTGACTGTCTTTTACCTTAAAATCCATTCATAGTTTTATTATTATTATTATTATTATTATTAATTTTAATGGGGTGACACCAATAAATCAGGGTACATATGTACAATGAAAACATCTCCAGATTATCCCATCATTCAATTGTGTTGTATACCCAAAGTCAAATTGTCCTCTGTCACCTTCCATCTGGTTTTCCCTGTGCCCCTCCCCTCCTCCCTATCCCACCCTTCCCTCCCTCCCCCCACCCCGCTCCCTCCCCCCACCCCGTAACCACCACTCTCTTGTCCATGTCTCATAGTCTCACTTTTATGTCCCACCTATGTATGAAATAAAATTCATTCATAGTTTTTAAAAAGCATGATCTTGTACATGAACACCCTCAGGAATGATCTAAAGATGTCTGAAGAAGTCAGTTAATTTTAAAGTGTATTTAAGGTTTTATTTTGTTTGTGTCCCAAGCTGAATCAAATTACTTCCAAGATAAACTGGGAAATGGTGTTGAAATGACTAATACAGCAAAGCAGGAGAAATCAGTTATCTTTTTGGTGGAATGGTAGCATCCAGGGGTTGGAAGTCTAGATTGCAGGCCAAAATGCTCTGAGCGGGTAAATGCCTGTTTATCAATGAATCAACAGATGTGTTGACTAGTTAACCTCCTTTCTCTGCTGGGCCAAACCTCCCCTCCAGCCCAGGCACTTCACCTAAATCCTATTCTTCTCCCTGCTGGCTGTCTGCTAATCTCTCTGAAGGTATTAGCTGATAATTTAAGGTGTGACCACTCCCAGGAGTATTGCATTTCAAAAGAGGCCTGCAGATAGAAAATACTTCCATTAAAGAAGCAGGGGAAAGAGGAATAGTGGTTATTTTTTAACTCACTTGTAAATTGAGTTCCAGGCCATTTAACTCAGTCTTCAGCTCGAGCCCCCTTAGAGAGCTCCCTCCTGCATTTAATTCCCTCCAATTCTGACAGCTAGTGACTCTGAGAGGAATTTCCTCCCTTTCAAGCATGGGATGACGATAATTTCAACCTGAAAGCTAGTTTACTCACCTGTGTCTTAGCTACAGATTGTAACTGAACAGAAACATAAAAACCATTCAGTTCCTAAATGACATCTTAACAGTGTGTGGAAGAATTTGTATTTCCAGGATGTCGGTCAAATAAGTTTGTAAATATGATATATATGTTTGCTCGCTTGCATTGGGTGTGGTGGACAGGCTGTAAGCAGGCAGGGTCGTTATAGCTTAAGGCTTAGTTTTAAGACTAAGCCTTTCCCACCCTAAGTAACTTTGTATCAGAGACTTCCTTGTTTGTATATTGCATTAAAGGTTTTGATTTCTACACTATAAAATGGGGCAGAATGAGAGCTTGCTCTCTCTCGGTTCCTCAGATTAGCATTTGGAGGAGAGCAGAGAAAGATCATGTGGAGGAGAGAAGCAGCCAAAATGATGAAGTGCTGAAGGAGAAGCCAATTTGTACTGAGTTTGTGCAGAGAGAAGGAGATGGGGAAGTGAAGTAAATAAGGCTGGTGAAACCTTTGATTCTAGAAAACTCAGATAAATCAGTGGCTTTGGGAGTCCTGAATGGAAAGAGAAGTGTTTTCCCACTATGTGTATTTCTTGCCCGCTGGGTGCAAGCAAGGTAGGATTAAAGGTAATGGCCCACCAGTTCTTGGCTCTGTTGTTTCATTACTGTCTGTCCGAATCAAATGCGAACCTGCATGGACCAGGCAGCTGTGATGGTGGCCGTGGCTACTGACTTTACACAGGACTTTAGGCTGCTATAAGTACTCATACTTTCATAAACATAGTTACTTAGTTTATGCTTTGAGTTTAAAATACAATTACAAATTTGGTTCTCTCTTTCTCTGGTATTTGAACACACTTAAATGTGAAGCATCCAATGCGCCAGGGTTTACTCACTAAGGTTTTTCTTATCCAAGTCTGTAGGAACAATATATATATATATGCTAATATGGACACAGGATGTGCCAGTATTTTCAACTTATTCTCAGATAATAAGAATGTTAATAACAGCAATTCCTATATTCAAGAGCAAACGATATTCTGGAGTCCTTTCTATGGTAGGTCAACACTAAACATTGGATATATACATCCAGGAATGTATATTTAGAACTTTAGATTATGAAGGCTTCTCTGATCACATTTCAATCTTTCTCCATGTTTCTCCTGCAAAAATAGCGAATGATAAAATTAATACACACAACTGTGCTCACAATTTTTGGAGATAAGCTCAGTTTAAGGTTTCTTGAGCTCTTGGGGTTACAATGGTCTACATTTTATTTGAATTGGTCAAGGATTACAGCCAACAATATGAGACTGCCTCCTCAAAGGGCTTTGTCTTAGATATTTTATATTCACGCGCACATACATAGTGCAGACATGGATGGTTAACTTTATGGACTGTAACGGAAGTGAAGTTGCTCACAGCGGTTTGCTTTCCCAACCTGCTCCTGCTAATTGGTTGCAGTGTGCGGTGCCCAGGTGTAAAGATCTATTTTGGTATACGGGCAAAATTAAAATCAGCAGTCATGATATGTAAAATTTGGTGAATTTCCTAGCAATCTAGTTTTCAGATTCTTATATCTCTAAAGATTCTTACAATCTTTTCTGAATAATATTGTTTTAAAGTTTAGGGTTTTAAAAAATGGCTATCTTTCTGAAGCAATGTGGAAGATTTCTGTTTAGCAGACAATTACGCAACAGAATAGAAAGCATTGCACAGCCCCTCTCCCCTCGACCCAGGATGATAGCCTCCCAAATTACCTAAGGCAGTTACCACTTCATGCTCCTGGACACCTGCATCCACTTGCTAGAAAACAAGTCCAAAGATGTCCGCCTAGTTGGCCAGGTTTCAGATTTCATATTTTCTTCTGAATGTTACTCAGTAAGCCAATTTTGAGTTATGCATTTATTTATTAATGAATATTATTTTTAACCTCATTTAAAAACACTTTTATTGAGAAATTTTAAAAAATTACACAAAAGAAGAGAGAATGGTATAGAAGTAGCCATATAGTTATCACCTACTTTTAGCAATTATAAACTCAGGACTAATCTTGCTTCATGGACATCACTCATACAAATCTAGAATGAATAGAAAAATCAAGGGCTTGGGAGAGTGGAAAATTAATGAATTAATAATCTTGGTGAGAAGTTCTTTTGTTTATGTGTGTGTGTGTGAGAGAGAGAATGAGAGAGACAGGTTTGGAGGGTTAGGGTTCTATTAGTTCTTCCTCTTAAATATATTTTAATATGTAAGAGAACTTCTGGATACTTGTGATATTAGTATCATAAGTATGGCTCCTGAAAATGTTAAGCCTACATTTTCATTTTAAATTTAATGACTTAGTCTGTTTATTTGTAAGGCATTATTAGATACCATGTATAAACAGAAAAATGCAGTCAATTTTCTGGATGTTCATATAACTAGATAGCTATCTTTTTATAGATGAAACATCTAGTTTATATTTAACAAGGAATGAGGCAAGATGGTTCTGGTAAGGAATGAACAGAGCACTTAGGGTCTGGCCACTGCAGTGTGACCTGAGGCAAGTCACTGGGTCAATTGCTTTGAGTTACACTTTCCTGCTCCTTTCACTTTAAATTAAATCTGTATTAAGCAATGACTGTCTGTCACACATTGTGGGGAACACAGGTCCAAAGAAATCGTCACCATTCTAGATGCAAAGACCTTCGATCTAGAAGAGCTGGGTAGGGCTGGATATTCTCTAAGGTCATTTCCAATGCAGTAGTATGTTTTTAATTGTTTATTTATGTTAATATACTTTTCCGAAGCATTCTCTATGCTTCGTTACTTAGAGGATAACACTTTTGGACTAGTATTTGAGAATGACTATATTTGGACCCAAACCTGCTTTTCTAACTTACATTTCTATTTCTTCCCTATTGAAATTATTTTCTCTGGTCACAGTTATTTCTATTACTATTGTTACTCAAACACTGGATCACCAAGGAGTCCCCTCTGCTTTCTGGGCCCTCTCAGCTTCCATTCAAGCATCTAATTCCCACCTGTTCTTTCAGAGCCAGCACAATGCTTACCTTCTCTGTAGATCCTTCGCCACCTCACCCGTCCAGTGCACATTTCCAGCAGTTGCACATTTCTTCTCATTTAGTACAGAATTGTGTCTTCAGATGTTCATGCCTCCCAGAAAGTCTCCCTAATTTTACCAGCTGGCTCTGGGTCCTCAAAGTAACCACTGATTTCATCCTTCTCACCTCTTTTTCCCACCAGGAAGCTTTCGTTCAGGAATGTTGCTGACCAGAAGTTTGTGGACCAGACGTTTAAGGACAGAAGGCTTGCCCATTCATCTTTGAACGCTAAATGCCCAACACAGTGGTAGATTCAGGGCGCATGTGCTATAAATGACTGATGGTGGATAAAAGACTGCCTCAGTACTTCTTTTCCCATCTCATAGCGTTATTTGACCCTGAGTGTGCCGGAAAAAGTACTGAAAAACTTTAATTCCTTCATGACACCCAAGGTGTGATTTCCATAGAAGAACTGTTGACAGGATTCCACTTTCAACTTGTGAAACAGTTATATTTTCAGGGTTTACTCAAAACCTAATCATTTTCAAAAGTTATTTAATCAATTGCTAAAGATTTTATAAATTAAGATACTCTATGATAATTGTTCAGTACACACACAATTCCAGATGTTTAGATATTTGGAAACACTTGGATGGCCTTAGTAGGTATATCACATTTGTTTGATGATGTTTTTATAATCTTACTGGAGAGAAACTTTTCAATATTTTTTGAATTTTTTAAAAATTAATTCTACTTTAACTAAAATATGATCTTTAAAAAAAAACCCCAAAGATGCCAATCCTTGGGTTCAGAGCCCCAAAAGGCATTTGAAACACTTTCATGAATCCTGTTGTGTTTAAGCCTTAAAATAAACAGTGAGTTAGGAGCTTTCCAAGCTGAAGTATTCTTTCACATTTCCCGGAGAGGAAATTCGGTTTAACACCCATCTTGGCAGTGCTGTTTAAAGAGCAATAAACAAGCAATCTGGTTTATTTGGGCCTCTAGCCACATAACCTGAAAGCTTGAAACACATCTGGAATATTCATCATCTGAACAAGATAAAGTGAAAAGCAATGATGACAACCAAGAAAAAAAAATAGGGGGTCTAAAAATTGCTATTGCTACACAAAATGCTGTGTGACAGAGTGTTGGAGAACAGTGACTGGTCCTCAACTCCCTGAAGTCAAATGCTGCCTGTCCATCATCCTCTGATCTCAGGCATGCTGCCTAATCTCTGGGGTTTTAGCTTCCTCATCTGTGACATGGGGATTGTGTGCAGATTGATATGCTTCAATATCTGTAAAGCACTTATATCAGTGCCTGGCACATGGTCCATGGTATGTGCTTGCCTTTATTATTACACAAATGAATCTGATAAGGTAGTAATTAAGGGCCAGCCTCATGCAATATCTTCTTTGTGTATATTTTGCTCTTTATTCAATTCATTTATATATCCATAGATAAAATCATTATTCCATTTATTTATTTATCCATAGATAAAATTTTAATAACTACAGTTACTTCTCATGCAGGTAGCCATACATATTACTTGAGTGCCTGCCATGTGGACAGCAGTGAGCAAGCTGCCACATGTGTATGTAAGAGCTGGAAAATGAATCTCTGGACCTGGGCCTCTGTGGCTGCCCGAGGACCGTGTCCATCATTCTCACCATCTTTTCTGAGGGGTGAGGATAGCAGCTGGGTATGAGCCTCTTACCCCTATAGGAAATATTCACAAAGCTTTAATTCTTTTCACACTGTTCCCCTTTGAGCCTTGGGCCTTGCCAGTGTTCACCCAAGGTGACATTCATCACACTGGTCTTGCTCCTTGGGAGGTAGGGAATGGGAAGAAGCTGCTCCTATCCAGCCCAAGTGACCATGACCGTGACCTCCCGCCTAGAAAGGGGCACCAAGCAGCACTCGCCCAGCTCCTGTCTGTCCCCTTTTTTAGCAGATAGTGTTTCCATGAATGCTCCATTCCAACCCTTCTTCCTGTGACACGTGGAATGTTTACACAGATGGTCTGAAATAAGTCTTGTCCTTTTTACCCAGAGAAGTGTCTCATGACCCCCTGCCTGCAATAATATCCATTCTTTTTTTAAAATTACTGGATCCTGATTTTCCTTCCGAGCCACATTGCATTTCCGTGGACCCTCCCAAGAGATCTCTGCCAGGGCTCAGCTCCCATTCCCGGGTCCTCTGGAGAATTTCCACACCAGCTGCAGACTTACTCCCTCCTCTCTTTAAATTTCTCCTGTGACAAGATGCCTATCGCTTTGCATCAGGTTGCATCACATGATGTCAGAAAGCTAGGAGAAAACAAAGTGTTTTCCCTGGGGCCCTGCGCAGCAGCGACAACAACGGGAGACTTGTGGGAGGGGTGATCGTGGGCTTTCAACAGCTGACCACCTACTTTCGCTTTAAATCACCCTTCTTTAGATCCACCTGCTGTGCTGCTTCTTTCATGAACCTTAAAAACACATCCTTTTCATTCAGGTGTTTTCTGAGGCTTAAAATTTATTTTGCTTGTATAATAACATTTAAGGTTCAGCACTCTACTTGATATTGTGGTCATTTTAGTCCACGGGTAGATGATTAAACTATCATCAAGATGTTTAGGAGCACCTCAGAATTCAACCCAGGATTAATATTCTATTGATAACTTTCCTGATTTGTTAAAAAAAAATCACTTGTGAAAGACTTTCTTAGTATGAGATGTTTTGAAATAAAACTTTATATGTAAAAAACATCTGTGTTGTTTTTGTTTAAAACAGCGGAAACGCTATGTCTTGAATTTTACTTATATATATCTTTATTTTTAATCATGATTTCTTCTGCTGGTGCTCTTTGATTAAATTTCAGAAAAGATACTTTACCTCTTATTGATACCTTTTTCTCCAGTGAGGTCCTGGTTCACGTGTCAAGGAGAGCTGTTTGAGGGAGCCAGGGCCTGCAGGGAACTGGTGTGAATGCTTTTTCAGGGGCTGAGGTTCGGCTGTGCAGTCCTTCAGAAAGGCTTCATGGGAAGGCTTTACTGCGCTAAACTTCTCTGGCAATCAGAAACACACACACACACACACACACACACAAGCGCGCACACACACACACACACACACACACACGTGGGAAAATAACACCACGATCTGTCTCTCTAACTCGTAGTTCTAAGATAAGAAAACATAACATAAAATTAGTCCAGGTTATTGCTCCCATCCATAATTTCTCCTTTGAAGCCAGACCATTCTGAAATCTTCAGTACTGTGGTCACTAGCATGACTTCCTCTCTCCTTCCTGAGGCCCACTTCCTCTGAGGGGAAGCATCAAGATAGACAATCAGGAAAAGATTGAATTGGGGATTCTATCTTATGCTCAATTCTCTTAAGATGATCTAGAATTTTTCGCTGTGTAGGAAGTCATTTTCTCAACTGCATTACAGGCATGAGGCAACTAGTACCACTGTTGGAGGAAAAGTTATGAAGGGCAAAGGAGAACAATTGTGTGTGGAAAATGACTCTCATTTTGCTTGCTTCATTTCTGAGCATGTCTGGGAGAGTCCATTTCTGCACTTAGGAGTGGTGGCATGGAGAAGGATAGCATTTGGGGTAGAAAGTTCCTGGGTTAGATACCCCGGAAACAATTTAGTCTCACAGTTCTTGACTCCTTTGGTTTGTGGATAATTAGAGAGTCTATTGAAAGTCCTTGAACAAACCCTGACATGGATGAGATTTTGCAATTTTTTTGTGCTTTGTGCCAGGGCTGTAGCCAGAGCTTTCCACTGACTGCCCACTTCCATCATTCCTTTCCATTCTCATCTGAGCACAGGGACCTGCCCATTGTGTGGCATCTTCCTGCTCAGCCTTCTCCTCCTCCTCCTCCTCATTATTATTATTATTAAGTGAGAGGCAGGGAGGCAGAGAGACAGACTCCCATATACATCTCAACCAGGATCAACCTGGCAAGCCCCCTACCAGGGGATGCTCTACCCATCTGGGTCTGCTGCTCTGTTGCTCAGCAACTGAACCAGTTTAGAGCCTGAGGCAGGCCATGAAACCATCCTCAGTGCCTGGAGCCAACTTGCTCAAACCATTCAAGCCATGCTGCAGAAGGGTAAGAGAGAGAGGAGGGAAAGGGATGGAGAAGGAGATGGTTGTTTCTCCTGTGTGCCCTGACAGGGAATTGAACCTAAGACTTCCATACTCCAAGCCAATGCTATACCACTGAGCCAACTGGCCAGGGTCTCAACCTTTCTTTATTTCATGTCATACACCTCTTGGTTTTTCTCTCCATTCTCCAGCCACATGGATTTTCTTCACCTGCTTGAGCATACCATCCTCCTGTAGCCTCTGGCCCTTTGCAGATGCCTCTCCCTTCACTGGAAACACTTTTTACTTCCTCTTGGACCAGGTGATCCCTATGGATTCTTCAAAGCTCATCTCAAACATCATTGTCTTAAAGAAACATATGCATTCCCTCACAGACTAGGCAGTTTCTCTTGTATTATGGCATTTATTTAATTGTTACAAAATAAGGTGAATATTTCTGAGATACACTGATGAGATTTATGCTTTGCAGCTCCTGCTATATCACCTTCTTCCTTGTCAGCTGGGGCAGCCACCTGCCCTGAGGGTTAGGAGAGGAAGGTGATCAACAATAATGAAAACAATATTTTATCCTATTTTTTACATGTTTATTCATCATGTAAGGAGAGGCAGCTTTTGGCATGCTAAATTGGATATTTGCATGCACAGAGTCTCACAAGGCTTGAAGGTTAAACTTTATGAAGAGAGAAAAAGATTTCCCAAGTTTGGGATCTCCCCTCTTGACATATGCAAAACTAGGCAAAGCAGATTTGCGTAAGGAAAGTGTTGATTAAACAGAGAAAGGGGTTAGAATGTCTGATCCAAATAAACTGTGCAGCAGAGAAAGCAAAGCAAAGCAAGCTAAAGGCAGTTGAGTGCATATTAAGGTACATATCCACCCTCAGACTGGGGCCTGTTCTTCCAGGTTGACAGAGCATGATGTTAGGATGTGAGGATTGGAGTCCCATGCAAAAATTCAGAAAGATTCAGAGTACTCTGTTCAGAGTAGAGGGCTTTGGTCGTACTTCTCACTGAGGACTTTGGGAGTCGATGGTCTTATAATAGCTGTCCCTGCTCCAACACCTGGTGGTCATATCAGATGGCAGTGAGCACACAGCAAAAAGATATAGAGTGACTTTAGGGTCTCAGTGACTGGTGGCATGAAAAGCATCAAGACGTTCCCGTCGGTCTGTAGAGGAAGTGAATGGTAGCTGAGATCTTTCCAACAGTATCTCTGTGGTGAAAGCTGACTGGAACTAGAACCCAACAGAAGTCATGGACAATGTCAGGGAGACCCTGGGAACAGGGAATGGCTGGTGCTTCCAGGAGAATTTCTGAAGTAAAAGAGACTAGTCATTGACCATCCATCAATTTCAGCTGTGAACAGGAGAAAGCAGTTAGAATGAGTCATCAGGGTCAGAGAAGACTGAGAGTTCAATAGTCAAGGAAGATTATGTGAAGCCTGGATCCTGCACATATGAGTGGTTAATCCATTCATGGTAATTGGCTCTGCATTCAGATCTGTATTTGAATTTCACATGCAACACATACAAATTATATAGCAATTGATACATTAAACTCTGAGAGTCTCAGGTTTTTCACTGGTAAAATTGCATTTTGTTGTGAAAATACAATGAGTTCAAACAAGTTGACTTCTGCCCATTGGACAGAAAGTACAGTGATATTCACCATTGTTTTGTTAATATATTTTCTTAAGACGATTTTTTAGAGCAGTTTAGTTAAGGTACAAGAGTTCCCATATTGCCTCTGACTTCGCACACTCACAGCTTCCTCCATTATCAGCCTTCCCCACCAGAGTGGGACATTTGTTATATTTGATGAACTTACATTATCATGTGGAGTCCATGGTTTACATTTGGGTTCACTCTTGGTGCTATACCATCTGTGGGTTGGAAAAAAATGCATAATGACATGGATCCATCTTTATATCTTATAGAGTATTTTCTCTGCCCTTAGAGTCTCCCGTGTTTCACCTTTAATATTTTCCAAGGTAAACTGAATGATGACAAAACCCATGTAAGTCTTTTTCACCAACAGATCTTCAGTGGCTAGTACAATGCCACAGGTATTATAAGAAATTTACAAATATCTGTTGAACAAATATATAAATGAATGAAGATAAAGTTTTAAGCTAGAACAAGTAATTTTTAAAAATGCTATATACTTGTGTCAATATCATAAAAAATATCAAAAAGAAAAAAGAGAATTATTATCAAGAAGAGTAATCATTACAACATACCTTAAATATAAAATGTATTAAACTTCCCAAACAAAAGACAAGTTTCACATATTAGATTTTATATACACACATATTCTGGAAAAAAAATGACACAAAAAATATAAATATAAACTGATGAACAAAAGCATATAAGACAAATAAAAAGAACCCCAAATGGTGATATGACAGATAAAAAGAAAAAATAAACAGTAGGGGGAAAGGAGGCTACTTTAAATTGATTTTTAAAAGTACAATTTATTATAAAAATATGATAGCCAAGAATATTTATGAGCCAGACAACATAGCATCAAAATATATCAAATAAAAGCAGTCAGAAATATAAGAAACTGGCAGAGCACAGGTAGAATATATTAATAATTTTGTTCCTTACATCTGTTACGTAGACAAACATTAAAATAAGACACAAATGATGTAGCAAATACATTCTATTTACTCATTATTTACAAAAATTATGTTATCTTCAAATGTCCTTTGTATAGTTAAACATTGATCATAGCCTGTGTCTCAAAAAAAGAAAAAAAAAAAAAAAGAAAAGAGCTCAGTGACTTACCTGGATCGTATTTTCTGACAAGAGCAATAAAATTAAAGTGATAACAAAAAGTTCTATGTAAAATAAAACAATGTGGAAATTAAAAATAGTTTCTGAGTGATCTTTGATTGACAGAGAAAATTAAAATTAGAAAGAGATTGTTTAGGAGATAATAACAGTAAAAACACCCCATATCATAATATACTATATAAGATGCCACCTAGATAATGCTAGGAGAAAACTTTGTAACTTTTAAACGTGTTTATCTATAAATAAGAAAGTACGTAGTCCACTCAAGAAGCAAAACAACAGAAATAGCAAACCTTAAAGGAAACCTGAATAAGAAACTAATAAAGATGTAGTAAAAAATTAATGATCAAAACCCGAAATATGTAGAATAAATATCATAATTCAAGTCCTGATTATTTAAAATGCATTATTAACATTGACAAATCTTTGGCAAGACTGAGAGAGAGGGAGTGTACAAATATTTAGCATTAGAAATGAGACAACCACAGAGGAGAAGTGCAGCTCAATGGTGAGAACACATTAAGGATGTCCCTACATGTCAGCTCTTAGTATTTTTTTTTTATTAACTTTAATGGGATGACATCAATAAATCAGGGTACATATGTACAATGAAAACATCTCCAGATTATCCCATCATTCAATTGTGTTGCATACCCATCAGCCAAAGTCAAATTGTCCTCTGTCACCTTCTATCTGGTTTTCCCTGTGCCCTTCCCCTCCTCCCTATTCCATCCTCCCCTCCCTCCCCCCACCCTGTAACCACCACTCTCTTGTCCATGTCTCATAGTCTCACTTTTATGTCCCACCTATGTATGAAATCATTAATTATGCAAATTTTATGCTCTTCAAAACAAGGTGTGTGACTGAACAGGTAGCAAAGGAAATGTAATCCCATGTCACTCACTTCTACCATTTGAAGAAGAGTGACCCAAAGCCACGCTCTTCTAGATTATTTTAAGATTCTTTGTGAGTTTAGTTAGATTTCTATAGCTGCCACTGGTTCGTTTCTATCTTGTTGTCCTCCTCTACCTCTTGTGGAAGCTTTTAGAAATTTGCTTTTATGTTCAGTGTTCTTAAACTTCATCAGGATGTGTCTGGGTGTGGATGCATTTTTTCTTCATCCTGTTCTGTCCTCAGTGGACCATTATATAAGACACTTCAGCTCTGGAAAAGACGCTTCAATTATTACTCTTACTGTTTCTCTCTCCTAATATTTTTGTTCTCTATTTAAAAAACTAAACAAAAGTCTGTTACATCATTTGACCCTCCTGTATATATCTTGCAAAACATTTAGTTTTTCTACTATTTGTATGTCTGTTTATTTTTGCTTTTAGGACTGGAGATTATTTGACACTACTTGCTGGTTGTCTGGTCTCCACAGTGACGGAGAGCCATTGTCTAGATAAGCAGTCTGGTATTTCAAATTTCTCTTTTGTCAATCTCTTTTCTGTGAGTGCTGTTTTTCTTCTTTCCCTTCTGCTCCCCTCTCCTCCTAATTGTAGCCAATTCTAATTTTATGAGTACAATTTTTTTTCTAATCTCTCAGGATCAAATTGAATTATTATTATTATTATTATTCCTGTTTTCTCTCAGGTGAGCCTGTTTTATTTGGTCATCATTATCATTATCTTTAACTCTGGTATTTTCCTTCTGTCTGGAGTGGCTCTCAGTTTGGTTCATTTTTATGAATGAAGGCCTGGGTTGATTGATGTAGGCGGTGATTTGGGGTTTCCTCTGTAGTATGCACATCTGTTTCCTGAGAAGGCCTGTTCCTTGAATGGCTAAATACAGGTCCCACATAAGTGGGTGAGGCATCAACAGCAGGAAAATCTAGCAGTGGACATCCTGGGGACCTCCTCCTTCCCCACGCCCCTCCTGGGCCAAGTGCCAAGGTAGGGCAGTCATTCCCTGAGTGTTGATAACACAACACAGAGATTTTCTAGCTTTCTTGGTCCATAGCTCCTTCGCTGTCTCAGTTATTTTTCATAGCAGCCCTAAGCCAAAAGGACTTTCTAACAGTCTTCTTTATAAGTAGCAAGGTCTAAGCAATTTGTTATTTATGTACTAACAACTTAGTAGCTGTTTGAAAACTAAAGCATAGATTAAAAGAGAAATAAACACCATTAATTAGTGTTGGGTTGCATGTGGCCTTTGGGAACTGCACAATGCTTCAGACCCTCCCTTCAGAACAAACACCTTTTGCCTCATTTTCTGTTGCACCTTGATTTTCTAGTGGTGCTTGCTTTTATCATAGCAGCTGATGAAAATCTTGCTTCTCAAAGACATGACATCATTGAAAGGAATGTAGTAAAATCTAAAGGTAAAGTTATGCAATGCCTAACACAAGCATTTCTCGAGTTGTCTATTAGCTTTTAGGAATGGCTGTGTCTACCCCGAAAATGTAAAACAACACAGTGAATTTATATAAACGCCATGGTGTCCTCCAGCTCACAGTTTTAGTAATTTTCCTATTGGTGATCTTGCTCTTTTCTTCCTCATGCTCAAGTGGTCTGGGGTTGCTTCAGCTTCAATTTGCCTCTTTTAAGCCCCCAAAACATCACTGGGAAATTTGTTTTATTTATTTATTTAGAAAATAAAATTTAACAGGGTGACATTGATCAACAATGGTACATAGATTTCAGGTAAACTTCTCCACACCATTTGAATAGACAGTTATGTTGTATACCCATCACCCAAAGTCATATCATTTTCCGACATCTTATATTTGTCCCGTTTTACATCCTTTCCCCAACCGCCTATCCCTTCCCCCTCCCACACCACCTCTTTCCCCTAGTAACTACTGCACTATTATCTATGTCCATGGGCTCAGTTTTATATCCCACCTATGTGTGAAATCATACAGTTCTTAGCATTTTGGATTTACTTATTTCACTCAGTATAATGTTCTCAAGGTCCATCATGTTGTTGTAAATATCACTATGTCATCATTTCTTATGGCTGAGTAATATTCCATTGTATATACGTACCACATCTTCTTTATCCAATCCTCTATTGATGGGCACTTTGATTGTTTCCATGTTTTAACCACTGTAAACAATGCTACAATAAACATAGAGGTGCATGTGTCTTTACATACCACTGTTTTCAAGTTTTGGGGGTAGATACCCAGCAGAGGCGTTGCTGGGTCATACGGAAGTTCTATTCTTAATTTTTTGAGGAACCACCATACTTTCTTCCATAATGGTTGTAATAATTTGCATTCCCACTAGCAGTAAATGAGGGTTCCTTTTTCTCCACAGCCTCTCTAACACTTGTTATTACCTGTCTTGTTGATAATAGCTAACACTGGGGAACAAAATTTTTGTTGCATCCACAAAAACACTTGTTCGTACCTAATTCGAGTGGGCTGATCTCAAATCTGACATTAGTTTTTCTCTGTAAGCTACAGTTCTTTTTGCAATTCAAGATTTTAGGTTTTTATCTTGTAAAATTTTCAACATTTAGTTTAACATAATGAAGTAGAATGCCTTCTTGTGCATCATTATATAAATTATTATATTTTCATTTTGTAAAAATATAATAATTTATATAATGCAGTAAATACACGAATACACTAAAAGATATGATTGCATCAGAATTTGTCTACAATTTCGAAAAAGAACATATTAAAACACTTATTGTAATCATAAAATTTGCGTAAAACTTATTTAAATTCTATTGAGGCCAAAATTTGTGTTTGTAGCTCTTGCATTGTGTACTCATTGAGGACAATCTTGTTTGATGCTCCAGCAGTAGTCTGCCATCATATTTCTGTCCCATCGCCCTTGATAACGCTCTTGCATTTTCTTCAGATCTTGATGAAAGCGTTCTCCCTGCTTATCACTAATAGCTCCAAGATTTTCAGGAAACTTATCAAGGTGACTGTTTAGGAAGTGAATCTTAATGCTAGTGTTACACCCAATGTCACGGAAAGCCAACAGCATTCTTTGAACCAGAAGTTCATAGTTTTCTGACTTTTTGTTGCCAAGGAAGTTCTTTGTAACTGCCACAAAAAACTGCCATGCTGCTTTCTCCTCCTTATTCATCTTCCTGGCAAATTCTTCGTCAAGTATGAGGGTTCAAATTTGAGGTCCATCAAATACACTTGCTTTTATCTTCTTGAAAGACAAAGCAGGAAAAGCAGAAATAATACGTTGAAAGCATTCACTTTCTTTATTCAAAGGCTGAACAAACTGCTTCATTAAGCCAAGTTTGATATGAAGCAGGGGAAAAATGATCCTGTCTCAATTAACTACAGGTTCATTCACAATATTTTGCATCCCTACTTCCAGAGCTTCATGTTTCGGCCACTCCTTCTGTGTCCATTGTTTCTCCCGAGCTCGGCTGTCCCACAAACACAGAAAGCAAGGATACTTCGTGAAACCTCTCTGTTGTCCTAGCAGGAAATTTACCATTTCAAGATCTACACAAATTATCCAGTTATGCTCCTCGTACTTTAGTAAGTTGAGGAAAATTTTTATGTCATTATAATCTTGCAGATGAGTTGAATAACCAATTGAAACCACCGCTTAAACGTTACCATTGTGTAGGAGAACACATTTCAGACTCTGTATAGAGCTGTCAAGAAATAACCGTCATTCTGTTGAACTGTAAGTGGTAACACCTAGCTGGCTGAGAAGACTACTGATATCATGACAGTAAACAAAGTGTTTGTCTTCGGAGAAAAAAAGTCCTCAAAAATTTGTTCACGCTTCCTGAAATGGGATACTTTAGCTGACCGGTTAAGTACAATCTTTTCTTGAAGCCTGGGGGCTAATAACTCAGCTGTTTTCTTTGATAGGCCCAAATCTCTTACTAAGTCATTCAATTTGGGTTGGCTAAACTGCTGAGGGGTTGTTGGGCAGATAAAATATATTATGCTCACTTTGTTAAAGATGGTGCTGCCCACATGGAAGTTCGTTGATAGTAATGTGTGTTCTGGAATAGGCTGTGGGCAGGCCGTGTCGTTATAGCTTAAGGCTTAGTTTAAGAGTAAGCTCTTCTCCACACCCTTGACTGATTGGATGATGTAGGGTGGGCCCTCTTCTGAGGAATCCCATTATGCCTCAGATGGGTGGCTTTGTATCAGAGACTTTCTTGTATGTATAATCGGATTAAAGGTTTGGATTATCTATGCTATAAACTGGGGCAGCCCGGGAGCTTGCTCTCTCGCTCTTGGTTCCTGGGTTCCTGAGGTTAGTATTAGAGAGCAGAGCAGATTAAGGCCATGTGGAGGAGAAGTAGCCAAGACGGCAGAGTGCTGAGGAAGAAGCCAGTTTGTTAAGATTTTGTGCAGGAGGAGATGGGAAACAGAGGTGAATAAGTCTGGTGAGCTAGAAACCTTTGATTCTAGGAAACTCGGATAAGTCAGTAGCTTTGTGAGCACTGAATGTGTGGGTTTTGGAGCCCAGTGTGTGTTTTTGCTTGCCCGTCGGGTGCAAGCTAGAATTAAAGCTGATGGCTCACCAGTTTTTGGCTCCTGTGTTTCATTACCGACTGTTCGAATCCAATGCGAACCTGCATGGGTCAGGCTGCAGTGATGGTGGCTTCGACTATTGGCTTTACAGGGGTTAATGACTATTAGGCATCAGAAGAAGACCCTTCAGATTCTACAACCATTTCCTCATGCATCTTATCAAAATGCACTTGATCACCATGTTCACTTTCTTCGTCCTTAGAAGAAATCAAACCATTGAAAACTGGAACTGGGAGTGTCTCAGAGAGTGGGAAAGGTCATATTGCTGAAAGATTATTAGAATATGTGATCATATGCCGTTTTTCTTTCTGATACCCTTTGTATGGATCAGACAGAAATAACAGTCACTGCTATAATGGTCCTTAGGTTCACGCCAAACCATGGGAATACCCAAAGGCATTTGTTTGCGTTTTCCTTTTGTCCAGTCACAAAGCATTTTCTCACAATTATGACACACAATATGAAGATCTCAATTCTTGTCTTGATCGCCAAAGGGAACTTGAAAATTGGCAATATATGTACGTGTCACAAATAATGAAATATTATGCCTTTGTTGTTGAAGTGTGTAACAGCCACATATATAACAAAAGGTGTCAGAAATATTATTACATTTACACCTACTCTTAGAAGCCATGATTCAATCTTAAAACAATATAAGAGGGTGTTTTATCAGATAATATTTTTTTACATTTAAAAACAACTACAATTATGTAAAAGTGATGTTTCTAAAACATGAATTGCCTTGTGATTATGTTCAATCCAAGAGTCATTGCCCTTTAACTCCAGTTTAAAAACCAATGCATGTCATTAACTGTAATAAAAATAAATTAAAATTGCATAAAAACTAGAGCAGGCACCAAAAAACAAATTTCAGATTTGGAATCAGCAATGCAGAGTTATATAGAAACAGTTCTAAAACCTCATGCTACAGAAAAAGAAAATAAATTGTTCCCCAGTGTAATCAGTCTAACAGGTGTGAGGTGGTTTCTCATTGTGGTTTTGAGTTGTATTTCTCAAATAGATAGTGAAGATGAGCATTTCTTCATATATCTGTTGGCCATTAGTATGCCTTCTTGGGAGAAGTGTCTATTCAGGTCCTCTCACCATTTTTAATTGAATTGTTTGCTTGTTTGTTGCTGAGCTTTGTGATTTCTTTATATAGTTTAGATATTAACCCCTATCGGAGATATTGGTCTGTAGTTTTCTTTTTTTGTATTGTCCTTGCCAGGTTTTGGTATGAGGGTTATGTATTAGGAAGTACTGTGTAAAGCCAGTAGTCGCAGCCACTATCGCAGCAGCCTGACCCACGCAGGTTCGCATTGGATTTGAACAGTTGGTATGAAACACTGGAGCCAAGAACTGGTGAGCCATCAGCTTTAATTCTAGCTTGCACCCGACGGGCAAGCAAAAACACACACTGGGCTCCAAAACCCACACATTCAGTGCTCACAAAGCTGCTGACTTATCCGAGTTTCCTAGAATCAAAGGTTTCTAGCTCACCGGACTTATTCACCTGTTTCCCATCTCCTCCTGCACAAACTCTTAACAAACTGGCTTCTTCCTCAGCATTCTGCCATCTTGACTGCTTCTCCTGGCCTCCATGTGGCCTTCATCTGCTCTCCTCTCTATACTAATCCTAGGAACAGAGAGAGAGAGCAAGCTCCCGGACTGCCCCAGTTTATAGCATAGAAAATCCAAACCCTTAACCCAATCTACAGACAAGAAAGTCTCTGATACAAAGCCATCCATCTGAGGCATAATGGGATTCCTTAGGAGAGTGCACCACCCTACATCATCCAATCAGTCAAGGGTGTGGGGGAGAGCTTACTCTTAAACTAAGCCTTAGGCTATAACGACCTGGCCTGCCCACAGCCTGTTCCAGAACACACATTAATATCAACGAACTTCCATGTGGGCAGCGCCATCTTTAACAAAGTGAACATAATATATTTTATCTGCCCAACATACTGCTTCTTATTCTATTTTTTGAAACATTTTGAGAAGGATAGGTAGCAAAACTTTTATGAATATTTGGTAGTGTTGGGCAGATAAAATATATTATGCTCACTTTGTTAAAGATGACGCTGCCCACATGGAAGTTCGTTGATATTAATGTGTGTTCTGGAACAGGCTGTGGGCAGGCCAGGTCATCGTAGCCTAAGGCTTAGTTTAAGAGTAAGCTCTCCCCCACACCCTTGACTGATTGGATGATGTAGGGTGGTGCACTCTCTTGAGGAATCCCATTATGCCTCAGATGGGTGGCTTTGTGTCAGAGACTTTCTTGTCTGTAGATTGGATTAAGGGTTTGGATTTTCTATGCTATAAACTGGGGCAGTCCGGGAGCTTGCTCTCTCTCTTGGTTCCTGAGTTCCTGAGGTTAGTATTAGAGAGCAGAGCAGATTAAGGCCATGTGGAGGAGAAGTAGCCAAGATGGCAGAGTGCTGAGGAAGAAGCCAGTTTGTTAAGAGTTTGTACAGGAGGAGATGGGAAACAGAGGTGAATAAGTCTGGTGAGCTGGAAAGCTTTGATGCTAGGAAACTCGGATAAGTCAGTAGCTTTGTGAGCACTGAATGTGTGGGTTTTGGAGCCCAGTGTGTGTTTTTGCTTGCCCACCGGGTGCAAGCTAGAATTAAAGCTGATGGCTCACCAGTTTGTGGTTCCTGTGTTTCATTACCAACTGTTCGAATCCATTGCGAACCTGCATGGGTCAGGCGGCTGTGATAGTGGTCGCGACTACTGGCTTTACATTAGAATTTACTAGTGTAGCTGTCTGGTCCTGAATTTTTTTTTTTTTTTAGTTCTTGTTTTTTAAAATCATAACATATTCATCACAATATGCACAGATATAGATACAGTGATTTAAGTTATAGATACAGTGATTCATCCATATATATTGTTTTATTTTTAGTGTTCCCATCCATGTCAAGAGTGACAAAGGTAAGAATCAGAACTTAGCCAGCACTTTGTCACTACTTTCTCCTGAACAGTGATGTTGTGAACTGAATCTTGTGTCTTCACAAAATTCATGTAAACCCCTAACTCCTATTGTGATGGTATTTGGAGATTCGGCCTTTGGGAGGTCATTCAAGTTAAATGAGATTATGAGGGTGGGGGATATCATGATGGGATTAATACCCTTATAAGAAGAGACACCAGTGACCTTGCTCTCTCTCCCCATATATGCACGAAAAAGAGATCATATGAGCACACAGTAAGATGACGGCCACCTAGAAGCCAAAAGATGAGGACTCAAAAAAGAATGGAACTGGCTGGCATCTGAATCTGAGACTTCCTAGGCTCCAGACCAGAACCATCTCATCAAACTGGGACTAGATTAAGCATGTCCTTATTCGGGTAAATATGCAGAGGCAGATTTAACGGCAGGCGCACCAGGTACACGCTTTGGTCCCCAACTTCTTCTGAAAGGCCCTGCAAAACTCCAACTTTATACTTTTTTCTAATGACACCAAGTTTGGTATCATATGTGCAATTTTAACATTAATAGTACATAATATTTTTTATTTATTTAAAAATATGGTTAAAATGTATTTTTATTTTCCCTGTCTCTCTCTTTTTTAAAAATTAATTTTAATGGGGTGACATTAATAAATCAGGGTACATATGTTCAAAAAAAACATCTCCAGGTTATCTTGTCATTCAATTATGTTGCATACTCATCACCCAAGTCAAATTGTCCTCTGTCACCTTCTATCTGGTTTTCTTTGTGCCCCTCCCCTCTCTCCCTTCCTCTCCTCACTCCTCCCACCCCATAACCACCACACTCTTGTCCATGTCTCATAGTCTCGATTTTATGTTCCACCTAGTATGGAATCATGCAGTTCTCAGTTTTTTTCTGTTTTACTTATTTCACTCCGTATAATGTTATCAAGGTCCATCCATTTTGTTGTAAATGATCCGATGATGTCATCATTTCTTATGGCTGAGTAGTATTCCATAGTATATATGTACCAAAACTTTTTAATACACTCGTCCTCTGACGGACACTTGGGCTGTTTCCAGATCTTTGCTATTGTGAACAATGCTACCACAAACATGGGGGCACATTTCTTCTTTTTGAACAGTGCTATGGTGTTCTTAGGGTATATTCCTATAAGTGGGATAGCTGGGTGTAAAGCCAATAGCCGAGGTCAGGATCACAGCCGCCTGACCCATGCAGGTTTGCATTGGATTCGGAAAGTCGGTAATGAAACAATGGAGCCAAGAACTGGTGAGCCATCAGCTTTAATTCTAGCTTGCACCTGGCGGGCAAGCAAAAACACACACTGGGCTTAAAAACCCACTCATTCAGTGCTCACTAAGCTACTGACTTATCCGAGTTTCCTAGAATCAAAGGTTTCTAGCTCACCAGACTTATTCACCTCCTCCAGCATAAACTCTTAACAAACTGGCTTCTCCCTCAGCATTCTGCCATCTTGGCTGCTTCTCCTAGCCTCCACGTGGCCTTAATCTGCTCTCCACTCTAATACCTCAGGAACCAAGAATGCAAGCTACTGGTCTGTCCCACTTTATACTGTAGAAATCCAAACCCTTAGTCCAATCTACAGACAAGGAAGTCTCTGATACAAAGTCACCCATAATGGGATTCCTCAGGAGAGTGCACCACCCCACATCATCCAATCACTCAAGGGTGTGGGGAAAAGCTAAACCAAGCCTTAAGCCATAACGACCTGGCCTGCTTACATTACAGTCTTTTCCCCACACCCATCCAAGCATAAGGGCAAATAATATCACCTGGGTGACAGGGTTCCATGTGGGCAGCTCCATCTTTAACAAAGTGAGCATAATAAATTTTATCTGCCCAACACTGGGTCAAAAGGCAGTTCAATGTTTAATTTTTTGAGAAATCTTCATACTGTTTTCCACAGTGGCTGCACCAGTCTGCATTCCCACCAGCAGTGCAGGAGGGTTCCCTTTTCTCCACATCTTCACCAGCACTTATTCTGTGTTGTTTTGCTGATGAGCGCCATTCTGACTGGTGTGAGGTGATATCTCATTGTGGTTTAATTTGCATTGCTTTAATGATTAGTGATGTTGAGCATTTTTTCATATGTCTATTGGTCATCTGTATGTCCTCTTTAGAGATATTTCTATTCATTTCTTTTGCCCATTTTTTGATAGGATTGTTTGTCTTCCTGGTGTTGAGTTATATAAGTTCTCTATAAATTTTGGTTATTAACCCCTTATCAGACGTATTGTCGAATATGTTCTCCCATTGTGTGATTTGTCTTATTATTCTGTTCTTATTGTCTTTAGCTGTGCAAAACCTTTTTAGTTTGATATATGATTTTATTCATATATTGCTGGATCTGATTGGCTAATATTTTGTTGAGAATTTTAGCATCTAAATTCATCAGGGATGTTGGCCTATAATTTTCTTTCTTTATGTTGTCTTTGCCTGGTTTTGGGATCAGAATTATGCTCGCCTCATAAAAGGAATTTGGAAGTCTTCCTTCCTCTTGAATTTTTTGAAATAGTTTGAGGAGGATATGTGTTAGGTCTTTGAATTTTTGCTAGAATTCACTTGTGAAGTCATCAGGCCCAGGACTTTTCTTTGCTGGAAGTTTTTTGGATAACTGTTTCTATCTCATTTGTTGTAATTGTTGATTTAGATGTTCTGATCCTTCCAGATTGATTTTTGGAAGATTATATGATTCAAGAAATTTGTTCATTTCACCTAGGTTGTCTAATTTTTTGGCATAGAGTTCTTCATAGTATTTTCTTACAATACTTTGTATTTCTGTTGTGTCAGTTGTTATTTCTCCACTCTCATTTCTAATTTTATTTATTTGAGTCCTCTCTCCTTTTATCTTAGTAAGTCTAGTTAAAGGTTCATTGATCTTGTTTACCTTTTCAAAGAACCAGTTCCTGGTTTCATTGATCCTCTGTATTGTTTCCTTAGCCTCTATGGCATTTATTTCTGCTCTGATCTTTATTATTTCTTCCTTCTACTAGTCCTGGGCTTTATTTGCTGTTGTTTTTCTAGTTCTTTTAGATTCAGGGTTAAGTTGATTATTTGAGCTTTTTCTAGCTTCTCATGGTATGCCTGTAGAGCTATGAACTTCCCTCTCAGTACTGCTTTTGCTGTGTCCCATAAATTTTGAGTTGATGTATACTCATTATCATTCGTTTGTAGAAACTCTTTTATTTCTTCTTTGATCTCATTGTTAATCCATTCGTTATATAATAACATGTTATTTAGTTTCCAAGTGTTTGAGTATTTTTCAGTTTTTCTTTTGTGGTTAATTTCTAGTTTCATGGCATTGTGATCAGAGAAAATGCTTGATATGATTTCAATCTTCTTGAATTTGTTGAGACCACTTTTGTTTCCTAACGTGGTCTATCCTAGAGAATGTACCATAAGCACTTGAAAAGAATGTATATTCTACTGCTTTAGGGTGAAAAGTTCTGTAGATGTCTATTAAATTGAGTTGATCTAGTGTATCCTTTAAGTCTGCTGTTTCTTTGTTAATTTTTTTTCTTGAGGATCTATCCAGTGATGTTAGTGGGGTATTGAAATCCCCTATTATTATAGTGTTGCTGTTAATCTCAACCTTTATATCCATCAAAGTCTGCTTTATGTATGTTGGGGCTCCTATGTTCAGTGCGTAGATATTTATAATAGTTATATCTTCCTGTTGAATTGTTTCCTTTATCATTATGTAGTGTCCTTCTTTATCTCTTACTATAGCCTTTGTTTTAAAGTCCATTTTGTCAGATTTAAGTAATATTACCCTGGCTTTTTTTTCATTTCCATTTGCATGAAATTTTTTTTTTCATCCTTTTACCTTCAGTCTATGTGCATCTTTTGTTTTAAGGTGTGTCTCTTGTAGACAGCATATGTATGGGTCTTGTTTCTTTATCCACGCAGCTACCCTATGTCTTTTGATTGGAGCATTTAATCCATTTACATTTAAGGTTATTATTGATATGTAGTTGTTTATTGCCATTTTATTCTTTAATGTTGTATTCTTCTTTTGCTATATTCTTTTCCCCCTTTGAACTGTTCAGAACAGGTCCCTTAGCATCTCTTGCACAATTGGTTTGGTTTTAATAAATTTCTTGAGGTTTTTTTTTTGTGTGTGTGTGGGAAGCTCTTTATTTCTCCTTCAATTTTAAATGTTAGCCTTGCTAGATAGAGTAGTCCTGGTTGTAGGTTCTTGTTTTGCATCAGTTTGAATATATCTTGCCATTTGCTTCTGGCCTCAGGTGTTTCTGTTGAGAAGTCAGACGTCATCCTTATGGGGGCTCCCTTGTAGGTGATAGCTTTTTTTTCTCTAGCAGCTTTTAAAATTTTTTCTTTATCACTTAGCTTTGGTATTTTAACTATGATGTGTTTTGGTGCTTGGTATAGATTTTTTTGGACTTTTTTTTTTTTTTTTTTTCCCTTTGGGCTTCTTTTTAATGGAGTTCTCTGTGCTTCTTGAACGTGTGAAATGTTTTCCCGTCTTAATTTAGGGAAGTTTTCAGGTATGGTTTGATTGAATAAAATTTCTATCCCTTCTTCTTTCTCTTCTTCTTCAGGAACCCCTATGATGTGGATGTTCTCTTCATGTTGTCACAGAGCTCCTTTAGAGTTTCCTCAGATTTTTTTAGTCTCTTTTCTTTTTTCTGCTCTGCTTCTGTGCCTTTGTTTATTTTTTCCTCCAACTCGCTGATTCGATCATCAGCTTCATCCATCCTGCTTTTAATTCCTTCCATTGTGGTCTCAGTTCTGATACTGTATTTGTCATTTCTCTCTGATTCTTTTTTTTGTCTGATTCTTTTTTATTATTTCAATTTTCTTTTTTATACTTGCTATCTCTTTATTTAGGTGTTCATAATGACTATCCATTGTTGCTCTAAGCTCTTTGAACATCCTAACTATCATTATTTTAAACTCTGCATCAGGTATTGGTTATATCTGATTCATTCAGGTCTTTCTCTGGGGATTTCTCTTGATTCATTTGGGTTGCATTCTTCTGTCTGCCCATTTTGTCTGTGTATAAGAAGGGTTTGGCTACTGGAGTCCAATGGGTGTTGCCTCTGTGTTCCCTAGGTACAGTTTATCTGCAGGCCCTCCACCCCCTCTTCCGCTGCCTAGGGCAGTTGGGTGTGGGTGTTGCCCGCCTGGCCACTACAGCTGCTGCTGTGGTCTCTGCCTCGGTTCTGTGGGAGGGGCTATGTTCTTATGTCAGGCTCTATAAGCCTCAACTGGTCTCGGCCTTTGTCCCTCTCCCACGGTTGGGACTGCGCACTACACTCGGGTCACAAGCCTGGTCGCCAAGGGCAAGGGTGAGCACTTTCGCTCAGCTGTGAGTCCCTGTCAACCTGTTCCTTTGGCCAGGAGGAGCTTCTGCTGTGTGCTCAGCTCCAAGCCAGACTTCCACCCTGCTCCCACCAACCTCATCTCCTCGGTTGGGCGGGGCTGCTGCTACGAGCTCAGCCAAACTTACGTCCCCACTCCTGGCCCCCCCCCCGCCCCCCTGCCAATCTTGGCTCCTTGGCCGGGCTGTTGGTACGTGCTCAACTGCGAGCTCGGGCTTCTGCCCCACTTCCAGGGGCAAAGCCGGTTTGTGCAGGGCTTCAAGCCTCGGAGGTTAGGTTAGGCTGCCCGCCGCTGCCCCTGCCCAGCGGCGGATCTCTGCCTGTTCCGGGCTCCTGCTTTTACCCCACAGGTGGGGTTGCAGGTGAGCCCGGCATCTGCCGGACCACTTTTGCACGTCCCCTTCGCCCCCACTGGGCTAGACCAAGCTCATGCCAGCTGGCTCGGCCTTTGCCCCCTCCGACTGAACCACGCTCTGCATCCCGCCACTGCCTGCCCTCCAGCAAGTCCTTAGCAGTGTGGGTGGGGGCGCTGTAGCTCAGACCTAACACTCCATACTGTAGTCCTGAAAGCACCTTCCTTCTAAGCGACTGTGCTCTAATTGCCGCAGGGGAGCCTGGTTGCCTGGTGTCCTGCTTCCCCTTGCTGGTTCCAGGAGAAATATTGTTTCAGATTTGTAGACTGACTCAGCCCAGGGTTTAGGGTGGCTGTCCCTCAAAGCTTTTCTCTCTGTGCCTTCCAGACCACACTCTCTTCCCGCTGCCCCGGTCCTCTCCTCTCTCCTTGTCTCCTGGAGTCCCGGGTGAGTGGTTGTGGAAGAGGTTTTCTGCGCCGTCCCTTTAAGGAGAATCCTGGGTCTGAGACAACTGTCTCCTTCTCACAAACAGTATCCTAACCTGTTTCCCAACTAAATACTGTCCATACGCTTCTTCTAGTCTCTGGGGCTGTAGGCTAGGGCTTTGTTCCTGTAATCCAGCTCCCTACCCTTCCGCTGTCCTCTCTTCCCTCCACATGAGTGTCTCTGGGCTGCCTTTCGCTCTGGGGAGCTGGGCAGCCCTTTCCACATTTTCGCTTTTCCTACCAGTCTCAATGTTGCTTCTTCAGTGTTCCCTGGTTGAAGAGTCCTCTCAGTCCAGTTCAACGTTGGTTTATCCAGATGATGGTTCTTAAAATCAAGTTATAATCCACTTTGATTCTGGGACTTGAAAGTTGGTACATCTGCTTACTCCATTGCCATCTTGCCCCTCGCCCTCTCTCTCTTTTTTTTCTGGTCCTGGACTTTTATTTTTGGGGAGGATTTTGATTGTTGTTTCTATTTCTTCCCTGCTTATCGGTTTATTTAGGTTTTCCACTTCTTTATGACTCAATCTAGGAAGATTGTATAGTTCTAGGAATTTACTGATTTCTTCTAGATTGTTGAATTTGGTGGCATATAATTTTTCATGGTATTCTACAATGATCCTTTGTATATCTGTGATACCTGTGATAATTTCTTACCTTTCATTTCGGATTTTGTTTATATGAGTCCTCCTCCTTTTTTCCTTAGTGAGTCTAGCCAGGGTTCTGTCAATTTTATTGATCTTTTCAAAGAACTGCTCTTTGTTGTATTAATTTTTTCTATAGTTTTTCTGTTCTTTATTTCATTTATTTTTGTTCTAATTTTTACTATTTCCTTTCTTTTGCAGATTTTGGGTTGCCTTTGTTCCTCTTTTTTCTAGTTCCTTCAGATGTGATGTTAAGTTGTTTACTTGGGATCTCTTTCATTTCTAGATATAAGCCTATAATGTTATAAACTTTCCTTTTATTAATGCTTTTGCTGCATCTCTAAAATTTAAAAATTTCATGTTGTAATTTTTATTTATGTATATATTTCTTTTGGCCTTTGCTTTTATTTCTTCTTTGACCCAGTCATTTTTTAGAAGTACAGTAAATTGTTTAATTTCCACATTTTTGTGGGTATCTTTACTTCTTTTTTTTTGCAGTTGAATTTTAACCTCGAAGCCTTATGGTCAAAGAATAATTCTGGTATAATATCAATCTTCCTAAATTTATTAATGTTAGTTTTGTGGCCCAACATATGGTCTACTCTTGAGAATGTTCCAAGTACATTGGAGAAAAATGTATACTTGAAGTTCTGGGGTTAAATGTACTGTAAATAACTATTATGTCCATTTGGTCTAGTGTGTCATTCAAAGCCAATATTTCTTTATTGATTTCCTGTTTGGATGATTGATTTAGAGCTGTCAACAGTGTGTATTAATTTGTTTTTTTTAGAAAAAGTGTATGAGTTTTATCTTTGGGAAGATATACTCGATCCAAGGATGAGTAATAAGCTACTGATTGATATCCACCCTCCTTCTACATTCTAAATCACCTGATTTTTGGCTACTGGGAAAGTTACGTTCTTGACTTTAAGCTCAGTACTTTCCCAGAGCTCACTTGGGAAGTTTTCAACATTTCTGTCCCACTGCATTTCCTACCTTTTTTCCTTTTCCTATACTGTTATGTCTTTATTTAAGTATTTATAGCTATTTTTTTTTAAATGGAAACTTAGAGATAGAAAGAGAGAGGGAGAGAGAGAGAGAGGTGGGGGGAGAAGAAACAAACATTGATTGGTTGTTCTACTTAGTTGTACATTTCACTGGAGATAGTACCCGCAACCTTGGCATGTCGGGATGATGTTCTAACCAACTGAACTACTGGGTCAGGGCTGGGCAGCACTTTTAATTCTTAAACTTTTGTTTGAATAAGAACATATTTTGAATTATACTGAATCTTTTTTTATTCCATATTTTATTCTGTTTCAGTTATTATTTAGTATGACTTGAATTTTAAACTAAAAAATGTATAACCTTCATAGTTTCTGTGTTTTTAAAGTAAGATTTTGGAAGTTCAAATTTAGCCAAGAATGCAGTATATTCAGGAGTCAGTGAGAATAGATAGTGAAAAATTACTCTTCTCTGTTATAAGGATGACCAAAGCAGAACCACAGAGAATAGATTTCCTCTAAAATGTTCAGTTTCCAAAAGAGAAGAGAAAAACCACACCTTCCCCCTACTGACATGAACAAAATAGCAAGAATTTCTATTTCATTTAATGGCCAACCCCATACCTTTGTGAAAAGTCCTTTATAATTCACTAGACAAAAGCAGATCAGGGATAGATGATCTTGAAGAAATAAATACTTGACATATATTTTTTGAAAAATGTGAGAGACATTAAAATGATACAACAGAATCCCCTTAAAATTATTGCAATAGAAATCAAGGGGAAAATAAGTCATATAGACACAGTGTGGTGTTGCCTTGCCAAGTGTTTATAAGTTGTTGACAAGTTTATATTTTATCACATATATGCCTTTCTTACGTAGAAGACATTTTACCATGGGTAGAATATATTTTATATCTCCTCATCTTAATATCTCACAGAAACAAGATATCATAGTTTCTATTTTATGTTATAGTACTTTGGGATTGTATTAAACACAGTGACAAGTAAAATTACCTGCAAACCTATTTCTGGGAATTTATAATTAGCTGCCTGAAATTAATGCCTCCCCACCCCATTTACTCCTCCTTTGTGGATTTTGAGTTCTTCCTCTACTGCCAAACCCTTTAGGAGTAAATGCTCTAGGGAAATCTATGATACTTTGATGATTTCAAACTTGCACCATGGGGATTTCCACTAATATACCTATATCTTGATGTCTTCTCATTAATAGATAGATAATCTATTAATAGATAATTAATAGATAGATATTAATTCCCAATGGCATTCTAAACACATGCACAGACACCTCAGCCTCACCCTGTCCTAATTGACCAACTGTCTTTCTACTGCCTTCCATAATAGCTGATGACATTAGTCTATGTCACACTCTGAGTTGGAACGTCAGAATCTCCTTCTTCACTTCAATCCCTCACACAGAGCCGGACCTGCCTCTAACAGCTTCCCATCATTCCCAGACTTGTCAAATCTCTCCCTGAAATATTTCTTAAATCTTTACTTTTTTTCCTCCTTTTTTTGTTGAGTCCTCAGCAACATCTTTCTACTTCCGGTTCATTCTCTTTCATTTGGAGCCTGCCATGATGGCCTCTCCAATGATGTCCCTCTCCAAAATACAACTTCCAGAACCTGTTTCCAAAACCATAGTGTTGTGTTACCCCTCTAGAGCCTTGAAAGCTCCCAGTACGTTTAGAGAAAAATTCAATTTCCTGGTGTAATAACTCGACCTTGCACAAATGTGGCTGTAGCCTGCCTATGTAGCATCATCTTCCATTTTATTTACCCATAAACTCTATGCAACTGAGCTTTCCCAAATGTAACTTTCGATTTCAAAGCCCATTCTCTTCTCATTCTGAAATGAACTCCTCTTATATGCCTCTAGGCTCTACTCACACTTGCATATACTCATAAAATACCACTTCTGCCAGAAGTCATGTTCACTCATGAGCCTTCCTGCTGGTCATGATGACAACTTCTGAATTCACTTCTGTGTGCTGTTCCCGTTCTATTTATTTGTGGGTTTTGTTTGCTTTTTGCTCATTACTTGCCTTATTCCAAGAAAGAATTGTGCGGCTTCATCTTCATTTAAATGTCTACAACTTCAGGTCTAGACAGTTATCTTATAGTTATATTTTTGAAAGGCAATGTTATTCTTTCTTTTAAATTTGCTAAACAAAATACAATTCTCAGACTTATATATTGTGAGCTCGCTAGTCACATTCCCAAAGTGCTCATTTTTTCCTGACCCTCTATACAATTTATCAAAGGTAACTTTACCCCATAGTTATGATTTCAAATATCAAATTAGCTCAAACCTTTTCCTGCACTTCAGACTCATATATTCCACCCGCTATGGATATCTTTGCTTCAATTCCCCATGAAAGTTTCTAACTCTGCATGCTCACAGCCGAATTCACTATCCTTTTCCTTTAATTGATCTCTCTTGTGATAAAATACTAATTGATTTCTTTTTCTTCAATGTAACCTTCTACAATCTATCTTCCATACTGTCAACAAAATTATCCTACTAAAACCAAAATCCAATCATCTTTCTCTCATGATTAAAAATCTTTAGTGTCCCCATTGCAGTAAAAATACATTTAAAACCTCTGTGCAGGTCTTCACAGCCTTGTCTTAACCTACTTCTCAAGTCTTTGTTTTCTTAAACCTTTCAACCATGCAATCAAGTTGACATTTTTCTTTTGGTGTGCAGTTCTATCAATTTTGACACATGTATTTATTCCTGCGGTCACTACCACAGTCAGGATATGAAACAGTTCCATCATTCCCCAAAACTCCTTCAAACTATCATTTTTGAGGTACCGAACCCACCAGTTTCATATGCGCATTCACTGAACCCTTCTTTAGTGATAAATAAAATATGATTTTTTCCCCAAATTCTAGACATAGGTATATATTTTTTTACTGGTGCACAAAATGAGCCGTGCATGAACATCACCTTGCTCAAAGAACAAAACCAACAAAGTGCATGAACTCACAACAAATTATGGTATTACTTTATTCTGGCCTCCACGGCAGAGGCTTCTCCGAACCCCTGAGACCGACTAATTGAGCCCCTGGTTAAGAACCACTGCTTTAGAGTGATACACTCCCCCATCCTTACTTAGCCTTTGGCAACTACTAATCTATTCTTCAATACTATAAGTCTGTGTTTTCAATATTGTCATGCAAATGTAATTATACGGTATACAACCTTCAAGTTATTGTGTGTATCAAATTTGTTCTTTTTTATTGCTGAATTGTAGTCTGTTGTATCAAGGTCCCATAGTTTGCTTATTCATTCACATGTTGAGGGACATTAGTTGTTTCTATTGGGGGGCAATTGTGAGTAGAGCTGCTATAAACATTTATATACAGGCTTGTGTATGTGTGTGTATGAACACATTTTTATTCCTCTAGGATAAAAGTACCTTATATTAGAATTGTTGGGTCATATGATAAGAGTATGTTTAACTTTATAAGAACATACAAAACTATTTTCTAGAGTGTATGCCTATATATTTAAAAAACAGATTCACAGTTGATTCCTATGTTCTTTGAGTTGGTTTGGACTGTTATAACAAATAACATACACTGAGTGTCTTATAAACACAAATTTGTTTCTCAGTCCTGGAAGCTGGAAAGTCTAAGATCAAGGTGCTAGTATATTTACTGTCCAGTTAGGTCCCCCTTCTTGGTTCAGAGACTGTCTTTTCACTGTGTTCTCACTTGGTGGAAGGATGAGGGAGCTCTCTGGGGTTTCTCTCTTTAGGCACTAATTACATTTGTGGGGGCTGCACCCTCATGACCTACTCACCTGTCCAAGGACCCCTCTTCTAACCACCACAATAGGGGTTAGGTATCAACATACAAATTGGGGAGGAAGGGCTTGCAAACATTCATTCTATAGTAGATGCAAAACTAAAATCTATATAAACTATGGCCGTGTGTGATCATTTACATGTTAGTCTTCTGCATAAACTATAACCTGCTTGAAGAAAGACACTATGTGTATTTATTTCTGAAATCTCTACCAAAGCTAGCCAAATTCCAGCATATACTTGGTCATAGGTGCATAAATAAGAGAGGCAGTTGTCACCAATGGGTGTGATATGTGAGATGCTAACAGGTCTGCTTCATAGTGGTACACCCAAAATATCTGACATTACACACAGGTAATTTTTAACACTCCCTTCCTCCTTTTAACAAAATTATTTTTAGTGATAATCATGTAATAATCAGAAATAATAATAATTTTCTTGATTTATTCCTTACTTATAAAACAAATCAGTAATTAAAATAGTACATTTCTATTAAAAATACTTTCCAATGTTGGTAATATTTTATAAATTAAACTCTGTATTTACCAAACAAAAATATTCCATCTTGCAGTTCCCTCAGTGCCTGAGCACTTTAGATTTCAGCATAAATAAAAGCTCAAAATGCTCAACTTGAAAGACAGATGGAAATAACTCAGGTTGTGTTTCTTTGTCTTTACAGTCACTGTCCTATTCTTTCTATGTAAAATCTAAGGTTTAGTGCAAATCTAAGGGCCACTGTATAACCTGGTGCTCTCTGGACTAGCTTTCATGTGGAATACAATATTTATTAAATGACAAAACCACACATGCATTACTTGAAGTTTACATATCTGTATTCATTTCCTAGGGCTGCAGTGACAACTTCCCACAGTCTGCAAGCCTTCAAAGCAGAGGTCACAGTTCAGGAGACCTAAAGTCTGAAATCAAAGTGCCAGGGTCCAATGCCTCCTCCTGAGGGCTGTCAGGAGGAATCAGACCTAGGCCCCCTGGTGTTGCTTGGTCTTGACTCCAGTCTCTGCCCTCATCTTTGCTGGCCTCTTCCCTGTGTGTGTCTGTTTCTTTCCTGGTCTTGCAAAGACATCAGCCACGTTGAAGTAAGGGCTCACCATACTTCCATATGACCCCATCTTCATATGATTACATCTGCAAAAAGGCTCTTTCCCAATCAAGGCACAGGGGTTAAGACTTGAATGTAAGTGTTTGGGGGACATAGTTCAACACTGCAGCAATTGTTTAGAACTTAGATGGACACATGTTTTTATATGTGTGGAGGAGTCCTTTATCACTGTGTTTGCAATGATCAGCTTATGGTGATAATAAAAGCAGACCAATTTTAGTGGGTTTAGTTATTGTGTTTAAATTGTTCACTGCCTGCACCCTGGACAGCAGCTCCCAACCCAGCCCTTGGGAACCACAGACTCAAACCTCCTCAGCAGGTTTGTGATAGTGCTTGAAATCCCTGGAAATGTTCCTTTCTCCTTAAAATCATGCTTTCACCAGAGGCAGGACACCATTAAGGGAAATGGTCTATTGTTGACATAGCCCTTGAACTTCTTTTCTTCCTGGACCATGAATTTTACTTAATGGTAAGCAATTTTAATATTAGCATATATACCAGTATAAAGTAGGTTGTGAATTTTATATGTACTTTAAAAATTACACAGGGGACAACAAAAAAGATCATAATCCCAGGCTCCTGAAATGACTTAATAAATAAACAAATTAAACTTGATAAAATGGAAAAGGTCTATTTCAAACCAATAAGACATGTAGTATTTCTAAGTATGCTTTCATCATTTATTTGCTGTATATCCTAAATGGCACTAAGAATCATACTACCTCCTTGTCAGAAAGTGGTTTGTAAATAGGAAATAGTAAAATGCTTTGAGCAAACAATATCTTATAAGAGTTCCTGAGTTTTCAGACGGATGTTGTTTTCCAAGCGCTCAGAGCAGGGTGGGCAATCTTTTCTTGCAAAGAGCCAGGTAGTAAATATTTTAGGTTCTGTGAGTCAGACCGCTCTGTCCTGACTGCTCAACTCTGCCTCTGCAGCCTGAAAACATCCATACACAACACAAAAACAAATGTGTGTGGCCATCTTCCCATACAATTTCACGAAAACAGGCGTGGGCCAGATTTGGCTCGTGGGCTGCAGTTGGCCAGCCTCTGACTTAGAGGGAAAAAAAATAATTGGGAGAACAGAGTAAGCACTGATAGAATGAAGGAAAAGGCACTGAAGTTTTCTACATATTAATTTTCTGTCTTGATGGAAAATTTAAGATCTTTTTATGCTTTCACAATACAAAGAAAACTGTGACTTAGTGTTCACCATTTATGTCATTGATATGTGTAGCTTTGATAGTTCAAGTTATTGCTATTCGTTCTCTGAGCTATTGGGGTACTACATGGAGATGAGAGACAGGGAATGGAAGCAGGGGGTGAGGGAAAAGATCCCCTGCCCCTTGCCCTTCCATACCTCACCCCTGTGATAATCTAGAGAGCTACTAAGTCAGTGGTTTTCAAGATGCCAGGTTCTGACTATTTGCAGGTCATTAAATCAATTTAGTGGGTCATGACCTGCACTGAAAGAGTAGATCTGGTTCAACTACATTAGCTTGGCGTGAAAAATAACTAGGCTTGTCGTTTTTGTGACTTTGTGTTGTACACTTGAACATATGTGTGTGCTAGAGTGCCATACTTAAAAAGAACAATCGGTAGGGAAAAAAAAGTTGCTTCTGTGAAGTTAAAGCTTTGAAAAGAATGTAGTCAAGTCACCATGTTATAAGTTGGTACATTAATTGGGAAAAATAAGGAAGCAAATAAATCTAGAAAGATTTTGCATGTGGATTACCTACCAAGGGTTTCTTAGCTTTATAGCTTTTCTAATTTATTTATTCATTTTCAGAAAGAGTAGAGAGAGAAGGGGGGAGAAGCAGGAAGCATCAACTCTCATAGGTGACTCGACCAAGCAAATCCAGGGTTTCAAACTGGCGACTTCAGTGTTACAGGTTGACACTTTACCCACTGCAGCACCACCACAGGTCAGGCAAGAGTTTCTTAACTTTCTTTTCTTTTTTTTTTTTTTTACAGAAACAGAGAGAGAGTCAGAGAGAGGGATAGATAGGGACAGACAGACAGGAATGGAGAGAGATGAGAAGCATCAATCATCAGTTTTTTGTTGTGACACCTTTCTATTCAAAGCCTGAACAAACTGCTTCATTAAGCCAAGTTTGATGTGAAGTGGGGAAAAATGATCTTATCTCAATTAACTACAGGTTCATTCACAATATTTTGCATCCCTACTTCCAAAGCTTCACGTTTCGGCCACTCCTTCTGTGTCCAGTGTTTCTCCCGAACTCGGCTGTCCCACAAACACAGAAAGCAAGGATACTTCATGAAACCTCTCTGTTGTCCTAGCAGGAAATTGACCATTTTAAGATCCACACAAATGATCCAGTTATGCTCCTCATACTTTAGAAAGTCGAGGACAATTTTTATGTCATTATAATCTTCTCGCAGATGGGTTGAATAACCAATTGGAACCGCTGCATAAACATTACTGTTATGTAGGAGAACACATTTCAGACTCCATTTAGAGCTGCCAAGAAGTAGCCGCCATTTTGTTGGACTGTCAGTGGTAACACCTCGCTGGCTGAGAAGACTACTGATATCATGACAGTAAACAAAGTGTTTGTCTTCGGGAGAAAAGGCCAGAAAAATTTGTTCATGCTTCCTGAAATGGGATACTTTAGCTGATCGGGAAGTCCATTCTTTTCTTAAACTTGGAGGCTAATAACTCAGCTGCTTTCTTTGATAGGCCCAAATCTCTTACTAAGTCATTCAATTTGGGTTGGCTAAACTGCTGAGGGGTTAATGACTGCTAGGCATCAGAACATGATCCTTCAGATTCTACAACCATTTCCTCATGCATCTTATCAAAATATACTTGATCACCATGTTCATTTTCTTTGTCCTTAGAAGAAATAAAAGTATTGAAAACTGGAACTGGGAGTGTCTCAGAATGTGGAATAGGTCGTATTGCTGAAGGAATATTAGGATATGCAATCATATGCCATTTTTTCTTGCTGATGCCCTTTTTGTGGATCAGTCAGAAATAACAGTCACTGTTATGGTCCTTAGGTTCATGCAAACCATAGGCATTCCTTTGAGTTTTCCTTTTTTCCAATCACGAAGCATTTTCTCACAATTATGACACACAATATGAGGAGCCCAATTCTTGTCTTGATTGCCAAGGGGAACTTGAAAATAGGCAATATATGCATGTGTCACAAATGATGAAATATTGCGCCTTTGACATTGAAGTGTGTAACAGCCACATATAGAACAGGTGTTAGGACTATTTTTACGTTTACACCTATACAAAGAAGCCATGATTCAATCTTAAAACAAAATAAGAGGGTGTTTTTATCAGATAATAATATTTTTACATTTAAAAACTACAATTATGTAAAAGCAATGCTTGTAAAACATTAATTGCCTTGTGGTTATGTTCAATCCAAGAGTCGTTGTCCTTTAACTCCAATTGAAAAACCAATGCATGTCATTAACTGTAACAAAAAGAAATTAAAATTGCATAAAAACTAGAGCATGCACCAAAAAACAAATTTTAGATTTAGAATCAGCGATGCAGAGCTATATTGAAACATTTCTAAAACCTCATGCTACAGAAAATGAAAAAAAAATTGTTCCCCAGTGTTATATAAAGTATTTTCTGCATTTCTGTGAAAAAGAAACTTTCTAGTAATGGCTATTGAGCTATTTCTGATTACACGGGAGGAAGAATTTGCCCATTAAAAAAAAAAAATTATTTATGTACTTATTTTAGAGAGAAGAGAGAGATAGAAGGGGGGAGGAGCAGGAAACATCAACTGTCATATGTGCCTTGACCAGACAAGTCCAGGGTTTCGAACTAACGACCTCAGCATTCCAGGTCGACGCTTTATCTGCTGCGCCACCACAGGTCAGGCCAGAGTTCACCCAGTTTGACGTGTGGGTTTGTATCCTGCTATTAGTAAAGCCTCCATGAGTGTGCCAGCCCTCTGCTCTCACAGCCATATTTACAGCAGAAGGAAAATGGAAACCGAGGTCTGTGTATGGACAGGGTGAGATTTCTCTTTATAATGTGCAGCGAGAGGTAAAATAAATTCTGCACAGTTCTTTTTTTAAAATATATTTTTATTGAATTTATTGGGGCTATATTGATTAATATATAGGTGGAACCACTATGCTTAAAGCATAGTGTCAATTTTTTGAGAAACAACCTGCTGCAGCATTTGGGTTGTTCTGGTGCTGGTTCTGCTGCAAAGTGGCAAGGGACTTGACCCAGCCCCATGGAAACCCAGGCCTTCTGTGAGAACCATGTGGGCCTGTGCTCTAAGGATGGATGACATCCACAGACCAAGTCCAAGCAGAATCAGGGACCCTGATCCCATTCGCTCACTTGTTTTCCTGGCTGTCATTTTCAAAGAAATCTGGGTCAGATGAGGAAGCTCTCTGACAATTTGCAGGAAACCACCGAGATGAGCTTTGGCAAAAGCTAGGTGCCTTCCCAAAGCCAACTGCAGTCACGGTGAGTTTTTGTGCAGAGGGTGGGTGCCAGAGTTCATCCTTCTTTACACTCCCATGCAGTCAAAGTAAATTAGTGGAAACCATGAGAAGAATGCTTTGAAAACTGTCATCTGAGGTTGAGAATACAGGTGTGTCTGGGGGAAGTAATATAGGGATTCCGAAAAGTTCCATTCTAAACACTTTGACCTTTGGACTTATCTCATAAAAGAAGTCATGGGGTGAGGGGCTATTTCAGTGTATAAAGTTACAAAGGCTTTGGGGACACATTGGTTCTAGAAGGGTTAAAGAGCAGATCCTGCCCAGAGCCTGACACCTGCCAGCCCTCTTCCTGGAATGCTCCTGTCCCAGATAACTGCATGCCTTGCCCTGAATTTTCCTTGTGGTTTCCTGTTTAAATGTCACCTTATCTGTGGAGCCTTCCTGGACCACCCTAAGTAAAACCTTCCTTTTCATCTCCTGTATCCTGCTTGCTTTTAATCATAGCCCTTACTACCACCTGCCACGTTGTACTACCAAGTGTCATTTAATTGTTTGTCTTCTGTTTACTCCTTTCAGAATGTCAGGTCCACGGGAACAGGTACTTAATATATTTTATCTACTGCTTTATTGCCAGCCATGGAATGGTGTGTAGCATAGTAAGAACAAGCTCCTATTAATTATTTGCTGTGAGAATGAAAAATTAAATAAATGACAAGTTTAAAACTCTAAATTCCTAGACTCTAAAGTTTGTTTTCTGGGAGAGGCTGGGAGTCAGTGTTTGTTTTGTTCCTGTTTGTATTGTATCTAAATAACTTATTTATATCTCTTCTTTCAAAAAGGATGTATATTTTCTCACAAAATATACAGGGAATAAGATAAAAATAGATAATGAGATCAGAACCAAGTAAAGAGTAAGGGTGGCTTCAGTCCTGTAAGCAGAAAACCCGTATTCTAGAAAATGCATTCTAATATATTGTAAGGCAGACAGAAGAAGTGAAAGATATCTTAGGGTAGTAGTTCTCCAATTATATTTCTGTGAAAAACTGTGTTTTGCAGCCTGAACCAAGGGTTCTACCATTAAAGCAAATCAAAGACCTTTCCCACTACACATACAAGGTTGAGAAAATGGATAGAACTTTCTCAATTTAGAATGTTTCCCAATATTTTTTTCTTAAACCTTTGACACATTCTACTGTTTATCTTCCAGGAAATGCTTAAACTGATAAGAAAAGTGACTTAAGTACCAACCTTTGCAGAATACAACTGGATTTTCATGGAGAGCAACGTTCATAGTTATGAATTTGTATCACATGCTTTCAATATTGTCATACTTTTAAGCACAAATCCTACTTTTGAAAATAGAGTTGGGGCCTTGGCCAGTGGCTCAGCAGTAGAACATTGGCTGGGTATATAGACTTCCCAGTTCAATTCCCAATCAGAGCACACAGGAAAAGCAACCACCTGCTTATACCCCCCTCCCTCTCCTTCACCTCTCCCTTTTCCCCTCCCACAGCCAATGGCTCGACTGGTTTGAGCGTGGCCCCCAGCACTGAGGATAGCTCGGTTGGTTGGAGTGCAGCAGCCTTAGGCATTAAAAATAGCTTTGTATTCAAGCATCAGCTTCAGATGGGGTTACTGGGTAGATCCCAGTTTGGGTGCTTAGGAGAGTCTGCCTCACTATCTCTCCTCCTCTTACCTAAAAATAAAATAAAATAAAATAGAGTTGGATATCAATATTTTAATTTACTATGTTACATAACTTTCTGATGTTTCACTCCCCAAATAATTTTAAGAACTCCTGTTTACACATAATGGCTTCAGTGGATAGTCAAAAACAAACTGAGGCATTTCCCAAGACAATTTATGCCCAGAAAGGTATTAATAAAAATAAATAAGGGTCAGTTTTACTAAACTGTGTGTGTGTGTTAAGATTTGCTCTTCCCATTGATCAAATTTCCCCCAAATAATTGTTCAGTGCTTCAAATGATGTTGGTCATTCTCTTACACCCTAAAATGTCAGCCACAATGGTACCCTTTAAATACAAAAAGCCAGGTTTGTCCCAGTCATATTGGTTCAGCATCTTTTATATTTGCCCCCGAAAGGCTCAATTTGCTCCAAGAGGTTTGTAATGAGCTGGTTGCTATTGTTCAGCAAATGGAAATATCAGGAGTGTAAACAAATTGATATAGAAATACAATGGTCCCCTATATAATACCTTAGGGGTCGGTGTAAATCCTCTCCTTCCTCCACCCTCTTCCTCTCCCCACCGAGGTTCTGAGACACTGCCCTGGGTGTCCATTGTAAGTGGATCCCAGCCAATGTAAACCACGTGGAGGGCAAATCCACCCAGCGCTGGACTTCCTCCCAATGACGGAGTTTAGGGCCGCCTTCCCCAGTGCACGTTCTCAACCCTTCCCTCATTTTCGCCCGTTGACACAGATCTGGGTTCCAGATCTTAAACTTTTTTTTTTTTTCCAGCCAGTTGCCTAAGTTTCCCCTTTTGCCTAAACATAACTGAGCTGCCTCAGCCAGGGCTGATGGCAGTGACACTGCGTCACTCGCTGCAGTTTCAGCTCTTGTGCCGCAGAAGGTCCACGTTTCCAGAGCCCGGCAATAAACATCACCTTTTCCCCAGTCGACCTGCTGGTGTGCTGAAAACACACCCACCCCTTCCTGCTCATATTACGAACTTAGACTTGACCGTGGGCCAAGTTCCTTTCCACATAGGAGCAATATCTTTGCCTCACACTTGGTTTTCCATGGGCAGCCGGGACCAGGACCGGCTTAGACAATACCTATGTCTTTTTTATCCTCTGGGTCTCAGAGAACCGCAGAACATTTATTTTGATTCAATGAAATTTATTGAGAAGAAAGCAACTGGAAGGTCATTTCTCATGTGTCTCATTTGCAAAAATTTGTTGGTTCCTTATTCAACCACATGTCCCTGTTTTCAAGCAGCTTGTCTGAGGTTCAACTTAACATTTGCTCCACCCCTCCCTTGCCCTAAGGGTGCCAATGTTTCCTGTGAAGACCCCACATCTAGGGCTATTGCAGGTTTGTCATGGAGTGAGCGTTATTACATAGATGGATTAGCCTAGTTCTTGGATATGCGAGAAAAGTACAGTGCTAGCAGGTGAGTGAGGCCATAAAATAGATTAGGAAATCTATTAGGAAATTCATGTACCATAAAAGCAAATCAAAGAACTGAAGCTGCTGGGTTAGGCTTAGGTGTTCTGGGAACGGGGTCAAATTATCTTAAATATTCATCCGACTCTATGTCGTTTAAATAAAGGGAGCTTCTTTGCTTTCTGAAGTAAAACTTTCAAACTGTATTATTCATTTGGTAATGCTCTGCTCCCACATGCATGTCACTGGACACCAAGACTGGATAGCTTTCTGGGGCCGCCAGGCCCTGTTGTGCTTTGCTTGCTCCATGGGCAACTGCTGGCTTATGACCGTCTCGGTGGCGAGCGGATCTCTCCATCTCTGCTTTTCTCCTGTGCACCTGAGCGTGTAGAGCTCTTCCCTGGAAAATCACACAGTGATGTCACTGAGACTGGTGGTGTCTGAACAGCTGGGTGTGGGTGCTGCTATGGAGGTGAAGTCCTTTTTCAGCCTCTGCGAAACTGTTTTTCCCATTCTCCTCAGGTGTCATTTTAAACTTTTGCAGTTTCCTCTAACCCCAGCCAATTCTTTTCCTACCTGCCCCTCCACCCACACTGAGCAGCTGATCTTTTTTTTTTTCCTTCTTCTTTATCAAGTGAGAGGCGGGGAGGCAGAGAGACAGACTTCCACATGTGCCGTGACCCGATCCACTAGGCAACTCTCCTCTGGAGCTGATGCTCTGCCCATCTGGGGCTGCTGCTCCATTGCTCAGCAAGCGAGCTATTTTAGCACCTGAGGGGAGGTCATGGCCATCCTCAGTGTCCCAGGCCAACTTGCTTATTTGAGCTATGGCTGCAAGAGGGGTAGAGAGAGAGAGAGAGAGAGAGAGAGAGAGAGAAAAGGAGGGGGAAGGGGAGAGGTGGAGAAGCAGATGGTTGCTTCTCCTGTATGTCATGACTGAAAATTGAACCTGGGACTGCCGCATACTGGACCGATGCTTTACCACTGAGCTGCCAGGCCAGGGCCTGAGCAGCTGACCTTGACTTAGACTTCAAACAGAAATCACCAGGACAAAGCCCTCTACTAGCAGATCAGTTCCCCACCAACTTAATTCTATCTGTTTACATATCTCTTTGAAGTTCATATCAGAGGAAAAGTTATTTCCCTGTTCTGGGCTGAATGCTTGTGTCCCCTTCAAAATCCATATATTGAAGCCCTGCCCCACAATGTGCTAGTATTAGGAGTCCGGGCCTATGGGAGGTGGAGTTATATTAGGATGTAAAGGTGAAGCCCCCACGAGGGAATTAGTGTCTTTGTATGAAGAAGGAGAGACACCACAGCTCTCTCTTCACCACATGAGGACACAGCAAGAAGCTGGCCCTCTGCACACCCAAGAGTGTTCTCACTATAACCCAATCATATTAGATTTTCAGCCCCGTCTGGGGTACTTTGTGATAGTAGCCCAAGCTGACTAAGACATTGTTACTCTTCAAGAAAAGACTCAACACTGCCTTTTCTTCATCAACTAATCTATCACCTCTCCTCATCACCTGTCTCTGCGGTCCTTTGTGCCACTACCTTAAAAAGACAAAAACAAAACTTCTATATACCTTCAATGTTAAGTATTCTTGGCAGCCTCCGTTTGTTTTCTCTATTTCTCTGTACTTCTGATATTTATCACATGTTCTGAAAACATGTTTTTCTCTACTCAGTGCTTCATTATCGTCATCGTACTGACGTACATCATTTCACACTCATTCCAAAAAATTTATCGGCATGTACTTTACGTCAAAAACTAAGCTGGATCTTGCAGGAAACAAAAGAGAAAGCTACAGCTATTGCATACCCATCAACCTCGGAAATTATGTTGTTGATTTATGCGACCACTTATTTCTAAGCATCAAAACTTCAGAACTTGTGCCTCGCCTGCCGTACGCACAGTGTGTGCCTGGTATGTCTTAGGACTGAATGAATAACTTTTGAATGAATGACTGAAGTTTTCTCCAGGAGGTTACAGTGTAGGGGACACAAATTACAGATCGTGGCTCAACTGTGAATGTGATGGGGACTGACAAATGTCTGCAGGGTGTGCTGTGCTAGAAATTCCTCCCAGCTCTGGCTGGTGGGGAAGTTTTTCTTGAGCTATGTCTTATAGGATAAAAATAAATGGGTCAGATGAAAGAGGAAAGAAGGGTAGGGTCATTCTAGGCAGAGAAACCAAATGAAAGTTCAGTGGTGAAGGGCTGAGAACAAGCTTGATGCATTTAGGGAGATTTAGTAGGAGAGATTTTCGGAGGATAGGATAGACCAAATACAGACTGTACGGAGAGGACTTTACAAAGGTGAGCTCAAGCTTTATAGCTTATGATATGGGGAGCCATGGACAAAGGATATTCCAACTGGCATTTATGAAGCTCTTGTTGACTGAAATGCTGAGTTTATTGAGACGGGGGCAAGACTGGTGCAGGAAGACCTGTCTAGTGACCAAGGTGATGAACGAGGAAGGCTGGCCACAGGCAGATGGTAGGGTAGGAGAGCTGACCACAGGTTCACTTACCCTGTCTTGAGGTTGGAGAGAGGAAGCACTCACACAGTAGGAGTAGAGGAGAAACATTTGTCAAGTTCTCCTTAGTTTTCGAACAGGTTTAACTTTACAAATGGCTGATTCTGTTGTTTATCACTCTAGTTTCCTCAAAAACCAGCTGCTGTGCTATAGAGGGGCAGCCGATCAGTTTTCTTATGCAATGAGGTGCTTGTGTGAGGAGAAGGAGGTGGAGCGAGGGGCCTCCCCTTTGTTCGGGCTGCCTGTGGTCTGCTTTCCAGGCTTCGGCTTGCTCTCGGGGGCTGGGGGCTGTTTCTCAATTTCGTTCTATTGTCCTTTTCCTTAGCTGGCTTGTCTCCCAGATTCACAGTGGATTGATAGGCAGTCCTGTGTTTTTGTGTTGTGTTTTTGTTCTTTTCTGTGTTTTCATAAGTATTCTAGTAGAAATTTGGAAGTGTCTGAGTCAGGTACTATTTGAAACATAGCATTTTTATCCTGAAGCACCTGCTTAAAGTAATTGTTTTTGGGAGAAAAATAACTTTTAGGAAGGCAAAAAGAGTAACTAAAATGAACTAAGTAGTATTCAGAACTTACCAGGCCACGTGTGTGCAGTTGAGCACAAAGAATGGCTATGCATAAAAACAATGGGGTGTTCTGAAAAAGGCATAGAATTTTGAAGCACACAATCTGAATTTGGTCAGCTGTCTGAACTTAGTCATTCTCTAACCACTCTGGACTTCCTTTTCATTACCTGGAAAATAAGATTAATACACTATTATTATTCCTGGATTTCTTTGAGGAATAAATAGATAACTATTATATGGTAAGCATTTAGTTCAATGGATGATGATGATAATATGACATATGATTACAGAAAAAGCTCTTCTCCCCCCTAAACCCCAAACAAAACTAATACATTATTGCCATATAAACCTGTTTTTTATGTTCTAGATGGGTTTATTACAAAGGAGCAGATTTGAAATTATTTTCAAATTAAAGGTGTTTCTCTGATTTTGTTGTTCCAATTAAAACTAATTTCACCTAACCAGGCAGTGGCGTAATGAATAGTGTTGGACTGGGATGCGGAGGACCCAGGTTTAAAACCCTGAGGTCTCTGGTTTGAGTGCAGGCTCATCTGGCTTGAGCGCAGGCTCATCTGGCTTGAGCGCAGGCTCACCAGCTTGAGCAAGGAGTCACTGGCTTGCGTGTGGGATCATAGACATGACCCCATGATCGCTGGCTTGGAGCCCAAAGGTTGCTGGCTTGAAGCCCAAGGTCGCTGGCTTGAGCTCAAGGTTACTGGCTTGAACACGGACTCACTTGCTTTGCTATAGTCCCCCCGTCAAGGCACATGAGAAAGTAATCAATGAACAACTAAGGTGCTGCTATGAGAATTGATGTTTCTCATTTCTCTCCCTTCCTGTCTGTCCCAAGGTGTCCTTCTCTCTGACTCTGTCAAAAAAAATTTTGTGCTTTAGATATCTGTCTATCTATTTCTCTATCTAATTATGGATGTATATATATACATACATAATTATTTATAAAAAGAAAAGAGAATGTTTTACTGAAATTTACTTAAAAAGTTAACAATAAATCAATACTTTGGAACACAAACTGAATATATGTTTTATTTGTTGCATGTTGCATTCTAAAGCAAAAAAAAGCTTTTAAGGTTTTGCATCTTTTGCAACCCAAAGGAAAATGGTTGTTATGTGGCTGACAGCATTGTTCATCCCCATGACTATATACTGACATTTCCCAAAAGTTTCTGCTCACTGCTCTGTAGTGTGGCCTGACCCTTAATGCTATTTCACTGTGTGTATTAAGGCTTATGATGAGAAGTAGGTGGCTGCACAAACTGATCAACGTCAACCCATATCCATTGTTGGAAATACATGTAAATCCATATACTATGTTGGGATTAGCAGTAGTGGCTGGTCAGACTCTTGGTAAAGGTAACCAGAATGCACCATACTGCCCTGGTAGTCATGATCTGGAAAGCCACATAGATTCTATTTGGTAGATTAATCTCAGCCTGGAAATATACAGAGAAATAAATTTAAATTGTCAACTACAATGGAACTCAAGTGTAAAAATTACAGCAAATATATTAGTTATGGTGAGCACCACTTAACTGCATTTTTTCATACTCTGTGTCTCCATCCCCAAGTGAGACATCTAAGGAATATTTAGGGTCTCCAGGTCATAGACCACTATAGATGGGGTCTATAGATCTCTGCTCTAGATCCATCTATGGCAAGAGAAGAGCTGATTCAACACTTGAAGGCAATTCTTCTTGGAGTAGGTAGCTCTGGTACACTTCCCTCTATCCCCATTATGGAATTGAACATCACTGATTCTGAGACCTAGTAGCACATGCTCCTCACTATTTAACCTCTAGCATTATTGCTTGTACATAAGCAACATTAGGCTATACAGTCCTGTTTACTAGTTAACCACATACCACCTTGGCTCTTCACTATTTTATGTCCTTCTGTGGCCTCCAAACTATTATCTGGGCACACCATTACATCTACCCTTTCTCTTTACACCTTTGCTTCACAAGTCAGGTAAGGCTCCTCACATGGGCCCTGCAACTTTAGCTTTCAAATCTTTACACCCAAGCCATCCTCCTGTATACTGCCTATCTCCATGCACTGAAGTTCCACTCCATATTCAAGTCCCAGTTCCACAGAGATGCCCTAACCCAGAAGTCAGCTCTCTGTGTTGCAGAATTCTGTAGCCTTAGCCTATATGTCTTTTACGCATTGACTGTCTTTCAGCTGACAGGGTGGTCATTTCTGGATATGTTTTTGCACCCTTTTTGGGCTGTGAACTACCAAGGACATGCATGTCTTGTTTATATTTTAATACCATTTTGCATTCATCATGATATTCTGCTCTCAGTAAATGCTCAATGACATTGCTAAAGGAATGAAATGTTGACTCCTCTGTTCTCACCTTGGTTCAATTGTTCACACTGTATCTATGTCTGTGAAACGATGCCACCAAGAGCAAGAACAAGCCACATACAAACTTTTTTTTTTTTAGTCTCTACCTAAAATGTTTAAAATAAAAATTAGAGAGTCAAATGCTTTAAAGTCATTCATTTAATAAATATTTATGATGCATTGACCGTGTTCAGGTTCATCAATGTATGCCTCCCCTCATTCATACCACACCACCCACCAAAGGTCTCTGCTCTCATGAAGCTTATTTTCCAGAATGGGAAGGCATATAATGAGTTACAGACATAACAAATATGTTACAATATAGTATATTAGAATACCATAAGTGCTGTAAAAATAAGACAAAATAAAGCCAGCTGATAAGGTAGAGAAGGAGCCAGGAGATGACAAGTCTGAAACTTTAAATTGTGTAGCCAAGGTGAGGCAGCCTAACAATTGAGAAAGAGAGAGAGAGAGAGAGAGAGAGAGAGAGATTAGGCAAGTTTACATTTAATGTTACAATTGTTCAGGAATATAATAGAAAATAATTTCTATTTGAAACATAATTTATAAATAAAGCTTGTTGGGTTTTGAATATAATTTAACTATTTTTTCTGCACCCCTATGTTATAACTCTCCTTGAGATAATGAAAAAATTAATTGAATAATGTAGTAGAGCTTTTATTATAAAGAAGAGATTTATAAATCCTATAATAAAGGGCTTTGAATCTATTTTAATTTTCAAGCAAGGTTCCAACTAACATTTATCTAATATATGTCTCTGGATAAATTATTTTTTTAGTCATCTTCTTCATCCATTATCTCATCCATCTTGATGTTTTTCTATTCTAATTTCCTTAATTTTCTCTTTGACTTATCTTTCTAACTGCTTATTGTCTTTGTGGTAACTAATTTTCCTGTTAGGAAATAGCATTTATATTTAATCACATTGCATATCACTATAGTTCTTTAGTTAAAAGTATAAAAAGTTGATTTTCAAAACAAACACATGTGTAAAGCCATAACTAATGACTGATATTTTTCATTAGATTTTTAATTCAGGTAATTGTAGATTCACATGCAGTTGAAAAAAATAACATAAAGAGACCACATGTATACCCTTTACTTTGCTTCCTCCAAGGGTGGCATTTTATAAAACTATAGTGTAATATTACAACCCAAATGTTGTCATTGACACAATTCCTGAATCATATTCAGGTTTCCTCAGTTTAATTTGTACTCCTCTGTATAGCACACAATTGCTGTATTTTTTTTTAAATTTTATTTATTTATTTATTTATTTTTTTTACAGAGACAGAGAGAGAGTCAGAGAGAGGGACAGATAAGGACAGACAGACAGGAACGGAGAGAGGTGAGAAGCATCCATCATTAGTTTTTCGTTGCCGTCGCAACACCTTAGTTGTTCATTGATTTCTTTCTCACATGTGCCTTGACCGCGGGCCTTCAGCAGACTGAGCAACACTTTGCTGGAGCCAGCAACCTTGGGTCCAAGCTGGTAAGCATTTGCTCAAACCAGATGGGCCCACGCTCAAACTGGCGACCTCGGGGTCTCGAACCTGGGTCCTCCGCATCCCAATCCGACGCTCTATCCACTGTGCCACTGCCTGGTCAGGCCAATTGCTGTATTTTTTAATATCAATAGATAGTCTCATGACCAATAGGCTATAAACTCTATTCAATTGTTACTGATTTATGTTAGGTTTTGTTTTCAAAGATTATTTTTCATAACAACTATCCTCTACCCTCTGTCTCACACACATACACTTTACACAGTCACACATACCACACTCACATGCATGCACATGACAAATGCTACACCCACACACCCACACACCCCTCACAAATTACCCATATCTGAGAAGCAGAGTCAGCAGATCAGGGAAGGAGCTTGATCATCTGCATTTTTTTCTTTTTCTTATTTTTTTAAGGACTTCACCCATTCAGTGTAGAGAGAGGAGAAAAGAGAGAGAGAGACAGACAGACAGAAGGGGGGAGGGGGGAAGAGCAGGAAGCATCAACTCCAATATGTGCCCTGACTGGTCAAGCCCAAAGTTTAAAATCAGCGATCTCAGGGTTCCAGGTCGATGCTTTATCCACTGTGCCACCACAGGTCAAGCCCATCTGCATTTCTAACAGGTTCCCAGGTACTGCTGACATTGTTGGGCTGGGGACCACCCTTTGAGAGCTACAGCAGTTTGGGAGCCATAGATACATGCACTATTGTTTACCATCTACTCACTCCCTACTTTTTGAACAACTGAATTGCTCTCCTGAGTATTACCAGGGACCATACTGTTGCCTGATTCATAACCTTCCTTTAGCCCCATTGTTTTCTCCCCTCTCTGCAGTGTCTGACTCACCTGACACACTCTCCCCTCCTAGGAAGTCCCTTGCCTACAGGCTCCTGTTACCCTGTGCTCACTGTACTTCTTATCCTTTCTTTCTTCCACTGGCTCTTCTTTTCCTTTTAACCCTTAGATGTAGCTGTCCTCCCAGGTTCCTTCTGTGTTCCTTATCTCTTAATCTATTCTCGCTTAGATCCTTCAACCTGGAAGCCTCTTCATCCTAACCCACTGATCCCTTTCTTGAGCCTTCCTCCTCAGTCCTCTCTCCCTTCCCACTACCATCAGCAATGGACCCCATTGATTCTTAGATGGATTGCACTTTTCACTCCCAATCAGTTTTTCTACCTTCTGGTGTTTGTTTCTCCAATTCATCACTGCCAGGTATTGCGGTCCAGCCACAACAAGTGTATTAGGGGGTCTTCGAATGGGAAAAGGTATGGAATTAAATACATGATAGACAGAGACTTAAAGATATATACATACAGATGGGTTCAGGAGGATGGCACGGTGAACAGTCTCTACTGCTCCGAAGCCGATGCAATGGCCGCTCCCCACAGCGCATCAGTTTTTATTCAGGGAAAAAAACGTGGTCCATTAGCAATTCAGTTGTTTCCAAGACAACTCAAAGACAACCCCCACCATACCATTCAAATCTAACTTTACACCAATAAGAAACTAGCTTCTCACCTCTTCTGAAGAACATGGGTGGGATAAGTGAGAATCAGGTATATCTCTTTGTTAACTTAGGCAGGTGAGGTTGGGGGCTGGGCCCAGCACCTCCTTCCCTCAGATATATCCAAATTACAAAAATACTCTGTTTATTTATTCAATCCCCAACAGATCCCCCTTTTGTATTTTTTAAAACTTCAATTTGTGTGTTGTGATTCATACTCATCTGAATTCCCATGTTCCAATTTGGAGACAGACTGGAAAAATATAAAATAAACAACAAAATTAAAATAGCCAATGCTAACAGATACTATAAAAAGTGTCCTAATACAATTAAGTTATTAAAGCCTATTAGATTATCAAGCAAAGTCTTAACTAATACAACAGGATCTAAAATAAAATTCTTATGGTCTTAAATGTTCTTAACATGTTAATATAATTTCACCAAGTCCATATTGACACCATCACCACTTCACATTATTTATAAATGTAACCCAACCCCACTTCAGTCTGAGCACTGTCCTAAGGAGCAGGAGTCACACATATTTAGGAAAAGTCCACAAGGCACTGGAGTTGTGGTCACATTTTCACACTTTGCAGCTAGAGTCCAAGTCCCAATGACCACTGCTTCTAGCTGGCAATGATTCAGGTAGACTGGAAAAGCCACCTGCAGCAGGTATGGAGATGGAGCTTCCATTTTTTTTAAACTGAAGAAATGAGAGCAGGGTGCCTTTCCCTGGAGCTCTGCCACTGTATCATGGTGAAGAGAACATTGGAGTACACTCTGCTGGGTGGCAGAGGTAAATTTATCTAAATTAGGAGCAGGTCCCAGCCTAAAATCTAAAATAGGCATGGGGCAATAAGGCAGGAGAAATAAAGGAAACAATATACAGTAGTATCTTGATATATGAATTCAATTCATTCTGTAACCGAGCTCATAAGTCAGTCAACTTGTATATCCAATTGCCAATACTGGACCCGAGTGCCAACGCGCCAACTAGTGGCGGTTTCCCAAATCACGACTCATATCTCGGAATTTCACTTGGATCTCGAACAAAAATATGGACCGAGTCGTAGCTTGTATCTTAAAAAAAATGTATTTTTGTCTGTTTGTATATCAAGGTACCACTGTATATTAAACAAAGCAGCAGAAAATAAGACTATCAACACCCACAACAGAGATCTTTGAGGGATGAATTAAAACCTGAGTATTCAGGCAAGGCATAGTAAGTGACCCTCGTGTTCATAAGAAATGAGATCAGTTTAGCTGCTACTTGGAAGAAATACCCTAGGCTCATCCATAGTGATGTGAGATGGGGCTGATGTCCCTGGACACCTTTAGCCTTCAGTGGCATGTCCCAGCAGGCTGGGCAAGGTTAGGTCACAGGTGGCTGGAGCGGGGGTGGAAGAGCCTGAACCCTCCCTTAGAGGAGCAAGGGAGCAGCTTACCTTCCAGTGTCTCTTTTTCCCACAGCAAAGACATGTCTTTGGTGGGGCCGAGAAGCCTGGCAGGTTTTAGCTCAATGACCTTCCTTTCCACTTTTGAAGCAGGGCCCTGATGGAGTCCTATGAAGCCCCTTCAGGGCATTAGAGCCTTTAAGGGCATATGCCAAAAGCTGGTATTTTGCCTGATCTCTTTTGAGCTCTGTCTGCCTTTTCTGTTCCTCTTGGTCATTACAGACCTTAAAAGCCATGCTCAGAAGATCTTGCTGAGGGGTTTGAGAGTCCTCATCCACCTATATAAACTTTTTCCATATATCTGGAGCTATTTGGAAAAAGAAAAAACAGCATTATTAGCTGAATCAAATAAAAGACGGCAGAAGTTTGCAAAAGAAAGAGGTTTGGTGTCTCTTGTAGGGTTCCAGAGTCTCTCAGCTGCTGAATAACTGTACATTAGCATTCAAAATAAATTTTTTAAAGTAAAAAGCATGATAAAAAAGATTTGCAGGAGTTCTAGGTTATGACCCCCCCCCATTCTTTCTATTATTTACAATTGACCTTTAAGCATTTGTTGAGCACACTTTATAATACCAGGTGGTGGCGCAGTGGATAGAGCATTGGATTGAGATGTGGAGGACCCAGGTTTGAGACCTTGAGGTCACCAGTTTGAGCTCGGGCTCATCTGGTTTGAGCAAAAGCTCACCAGCTTGAGTCCAAGGTCGCTGCCTCGAGCAAAGGGTTACTTGGTCTGCTGAAGGCCTGCAGTCAAGGCACATATGAGAAAGCAATCAATGAACAACTAAGGTGTCAAAACGAAATACTGATGATTGATGCTTCTCATTTCTCTCCGTTCCTGTCTGTCTGTCTCTATCTATCCCTCTCTCTGACTCTCTCTCTGTCCCTGTAAAAAAAAAAAAAGATGGTAACTACTTTTCTTTATGTTAACTTCTAACAAAATATAGTATGCATTTTCAAGTAATATTTCTATACTTATTAAAACATTTCTATTCTCTCTGTTCCTGTAAAAAAAAAAATCAAAATCCATAAGTTTATCCAACAAAGGAGCCAATGCCCCTCTGGTTGTAGTCCAGGAATCAGTCCACGCACATGGGGCCTCAGCCACCCCCCTCATCCCTGCTTTACTGGCAGGTCTTACACTGTCACAAAAAAGGAGCATGTGGCAATGGCAGTCAGCATTTCCATCTCTGATCCAAAGAGATGATGGTATCTACCCTTATGTCCCAAAATCGCAGACTTAGCAGGGGTGTAGTAGGTACTCCTTGCTGCTGGGCTTTCAACTTTTGGAGACTGCAAATTGCAATTCCAAACAGATTCTCTTCATCCTCCAATGAGGAACTAAAACATCAGCTCCTGCTCCTGGGCTTGAGCCCTGGGCCACCACCCCCTTCTGCTGCATGGGCCTTGCAGCTCCAGCCTCAGCCCCAGCCTCCCACATGCTGGCTCTCCACAATGTCTAGGGCAATCTGCAACTCACAAACCTGAGATTCCTTTTCCAACGGCTGCTCCATTTCCAAGTGAATCTTGTGAACCTGTTTGGCCTCCTCTGGTGCTTGATCCAGCTCCAGGGTTGGCATCTCTTTCTCCCATGTTTGCTCCAGCTCCTTTCACTGTTCAGTTTGTAGGTCTCGGGTAGCCTCTTCCACAGAGCTTTCGGTTCCCTCACACATGGCTATAAAAGTTAGCCAGCCTATGGCCCCTAAAAGGACAGCCATGAGTAACCATATAAGAGCAGGCAGTCCTCTACTCCACTGCTCAAAGGTGGTGGTGGCTCCATACTGAATTGATCCAAATTCTGCTGACTATGCCAAATGTAAGGCCAGTAGCCATGGCCACCATCACAGCTGCCTGGCCTATGCAGGTTTACATTTGATTTGAACAGATGGTAATGAAACAATAGAGCCAAGAACTGGTGGGCCATTACCTTTTAATCCTAGTTCATACTCGGTGGGCGAGAAAATACACACAGTTGGAAAACACTTTCCTTTCCATTCAGGGCTCCCAAAGCCACTGACTTATCTGAGTATTCCTAGAATCAAAGATTTTTACTTCACCAGCCTTATTTACCTCTGTTCCCCATCTCCTTCTCTCTGCACAAACTGGCTTCTCCTTCAGCACTCTGCTATCTTGGCTGCTTCTCCTTGCAATGCTAATTTTAGGAACTCAGCTAGAGAGCTCTTGGTCTGTCTCATTTTATAGTGTAGAAATCCAAACCTTTAAGCCAATATACAAATAAGGAAGTCTCTGATACAAAGCCACTTATCTGAGGCATAAATGGGATCCCTCATAAGAATGTACCACCCCACATCATACAACAGTCAAGGATGTGGGGAAAAGCTTACTTTTGAAAAGATCTTAGTATTAAAAGGCTATAATGATTATGACGGCTTACAGCCTGTCTCCCACACCCAATGCAAACTATAAGTGAGCAAACATATATATCATATTTACAAACTTATTTGACCTATATTCCATTTTATTTAAACTTAAATGAGCATGCTTTACTTATTCTAATTAAAATTAAAAATTTGTAGGGATGATAGCATTTTACTTTTTCAATATTAAAGCCAGTATTTCTAATTTTTGCATGCAAGAACTTAATCCAGGCCTTAAAAACAGACACATTTAGACAACATTAAACAAAGACTTCACATACAATCACACAAATCAAGAGTGAAACCTGGGATTTTAGAGATTAGAACGTGGCCTGCTTGATCTTATATAGAGCTATTTTGATAGGAACTTAAAGGATAGAAACTAAACAGAGTTCTCTCTCGAAATGTTTCAAGGCTTTAGGTGGCTGCATATGAGATTCTGTATAGCCATACTCAAGTAGGCATTCCCTTCACCCTCTTTTCAGGCATAGAACACGAAAGGAATACAACTTTAAAAAGCATTTCAGTCTTCCAATAATTCTTAAATTCTAATAGCTGTTACAACTGGCAGCTGAAATCCCTCCATTTCAACCGGGGCTTAATGGCAGATTCAGTTTACCTGGGAGGGGGACGCTTCTTGGCCGGGTTTCCAGGACAGAGCCTGCCGCCAATCTGGGCCAGCCCCGCCCACTGTGGCCGGGAGTCGCCCACAGGCCCCGACCCTGCTCCGCAAGGCAACTGCTGTAGCTTGTGCTTCCAAGAGGGGACCATGGCCAATCCATGCTGGCGGCTGCTCCAGCACAAGGAAGCAATAGCTTCCGCGGCTTCTCCCACTAGCCACCCGGAAACTTGGCAATGTCTGAGCCTTGTATTGGGGCGTGCCTTCTCAGCTGCGCACCTGTTGTACGCAGATTCCGAGCATTAGCCGGAACTCTCTCTGACGGCATTTGTGTCTTTCCACCCCACTGACCTGGGAAGCCACTGCTTCTGCCTCCACCTGCTAGCTCCACCTCGGAGGAACCCGGCAGGGCGAGCCTCGAGGCTGGTACTACGCAGGCAGCCTTGTACCCGCTGCTTTAGACCGGCTCTCTAAACTCGTGGCCCCTGCCTGGGGAGGCCAGCCTTCTGCTCTTTGCAGGGATTGCCAAGGGTCTGAGATAAAGACTTTTGGGGAAGAGAGCGGCAGTGGCGCAAAGTTTAAAATGGCCACAGCCATGATATTCTCATCACCCGAGTTATTCCCAGACTCCAAGTTCTTCTCATATTTACATTCCTCTGTTTCTACCTTATTCTGATCAAACAACTTATTCTCAGATAAAAATCATTTGTACTTTTGAACCTAGTAGTCCCATAGTCATTTACTCCCAAATTAATTACTTTACTATTATACTCTCCCCGGTAACTCTACTTAAAAGCTTCACTCTAAAAGCTATATACTCACTTCATGTGCACACTTTTGGGGGGTTCCACTATCTCTCCTCTTTCCCTTTTTTGATGGTCACATGTATGGGTGCCAATTGTCGGGGTCCAGCCACGACAAGTTTATTACGGGGTCTTTGAGCGGGAAAGGTATTAAATTAAATAAATGATAGAGACTTAAAGATATATACATACAGTTGGGTTCGGGAGGACGGCATGGCGAAGAGTTCTACTGCTCCTAAGCCGATGCAATGGCCACTCCCCAAAGCGCATCAGTTTTTATTAGCAAAAAAATGTGGCCCACTAGCAATTCAGTTGGTTCCAAGACAACTTAAAGACAACCCCCACCATACCATTCAAATCTATCTTTACACCAATAAGAAACTAGCTTCCGGTCTCTTCCAGAGAACATGGGTGGGACAAGTGAGAATCAGGTATATCTCTTTGTTAACTTAGGCAGGTGAGGTTGGTGGTTGGGCTCCCCACCTCTGTCCCCCAGATATATCCAAATTACCAAGATACTCTGTTTACTTATTCAGTCCCCAACAGCCAGGTCTAATTTCCTGAATGCAACTCAGATCATGAGGCTCCCCAGGCAAAATTTTGGCTTCAGGTCTAAACTCCTCGCCCTCTTGTTTGAGGTTTCCCACTCCAGATCTGATAATCTTTTACATGTCTCCTGCTCTAGTCAGCTTGATGGATACAACCTGCCATTCCTCTGAGTGTTGCTTTTCCCATGTTTGTCTTTTCTCCAGCTAAAAAATTGCCACAAGAATTTATTGTTAATTAACAAACACCTTTATGACCCTTTATTATATGCTAGACACTTTTGTAAGCATCTAACAAGTGGTAATTCATTTTCTTTTCACAATACTCCACTACAAGGGTCAGTATTACCCCCGTGTTACAGAACATGTTGAGGTACAATGGGAAATAACTTGGCTGAAGTCACCTAGTTGTTAAGTGGCAGAGCTGAGGATGGAAAGAGAACCATGCTCGTAACCACTACAGTAATGAGCGTTAGGTTTTGGCAGGTAATCTGTTTAATGTGTTAAAGGCTCTCTGAACTTAGATGTGTAAGAAAAAACAAACAAACAATCTTTCCCTGAGTAGCCATCTCTGACAGCTGTTTTGGGATTATTTGGGCCATAGTTAACTTGGAGAGGAGGAGCTAGAAACAGAATTCCTGAGTTAAATTCCAGTTCTGAAACTTGCAAGCTTGGTGTACATTTTGTCACCCGTCAGTTGGAGATGATAACAGTGGCCACCTCATTGGGGTGGAAGGAGGTTCAGCGAGGTAACGCTGGTCAAGCTGCTATACATCACTTGGCATGCATATGCACTTCTGGTTATCATTATCATATGGTGTTCAATAACATGAAAAAAATCACTTGGCAAAATTAAAAATATAATAATAAACCTAACAAAATTTGCTTCTAATTTTACAAAAGTATTTGAATTTACTATAGTTATTATTCTTAGTGTGAACAAAATCTATTCATCTGGTATACTTGTGTTTGTGTGTGTATTTTAATATTACAAAGCATTCCCTATTTTACTTTTAATCTTTAAATAAGGTTTCACAGAATTAGACTGTTAATAGTCTTTCCCAAAATATCACAAATCTTCAGGAAATAATCTGGAGGTTTTGGAGTGACTCAAGTACAGATTATGACCAGATTATATATGCTGCAATTCTTATTAACTCTTTTTTGACACTGGAATGGCAAGAAGGCATGACTTTCCTTTTGCCCTGACAGATAATCTTGAAAAGTTTTACCAAATGAAATATAGTATTTTAAACATGAGATGGCTGATAATGAGAGCTCTGACTCAGCTATTCAATATTGGAAGCTCAGCTCCCTTGAGCAGCTAGTCACTGTGTGCCTACTATGTGCCAGGCATGCCATGTACCAACAAGATTCATCCTTTATTGGAAGAATCTGGACCCATAAACAGATAATTGCCATGGAGTGTGGGAAGTGCACATGGCCTTCCAGCAGGAAGAGCTTAACCCACTGTTCTTTTGTCTATATTCCAACTTTGTACACCCTCTCTTAGAATCCCTTGTCAGTTTCTGCCTTCATTTGTCTGAATGTCTAACTTCATCGGATCTTGTATTTTAGAGGCCATCAATCAGTGGCAGATAGGATTTAAGCCCAGACCTCCCAACTCCTGGTTATGGGCACATCAACCATGGTGAAAATGCTAGGATTGGAAATCACAGTTCTTAACATTTAAGAAGCATTGGGGCTCACAACTTAATTTTATGTGTCTCAAATTTAAGCTATAAAATGCTGTCAACCTTTATTTGTTTATTCAGCACATGTGTGAGGTATTTACTGTGTGTCAGGCATTTTTTTCTAGGTTCCAGAAGCTAGGGGATGGTGGTATAAACCAGTCAGAGACTACTGAGATGGAGATCAACCAACCACCTAAGGAACAGGCAGAACACTCCATCTGTCTGCACTCCTTTCAAGGGTGACCACATTGGGTAAGTTCTATGATTATGGTCAGCAGGATGTGGGAGGAATCCATTGCTTATTTTCTTTTGTGGACAAGAGTGTTGAGGATTATCCTTTCCAGGAGACATTTTTAAGAGTCAACAGGCACTGCTTAAGGTGAATCAGAGTCAGCCATGCTGTGCCAAGGTGAGAAGGGAGGTCACAAAGGCGAGAGGAGCTTATGTATGGATCATGAGGGCAAGAATGGGCAGACATTTGTACAATAATAAAGTGAAAACCAGGGAACTGCATGAGTTTTAAGAGAGTTGTGGCCCTAGGAACTGCCTTTTTGTCTCTTTGACCTGCCATGGTACTGTGGGGTCTAGGAGAAAGGGCAAATCCATGAAAATGTCTAAGAACGGGGGTGGGGGAGGGATATTCTCATTTTCTTTATGTCCACGTCACGTCTTCCAGATCTGTGCTTGTAGCAACATCGTGCCATCTCCCCTGTTTGTCTGTCCTTGGTGCCTAAGCAATTAAGAAATATAATTTCTTACTCAACATTTACTGATGTGGAAATTGGGGACCTGAGCCAGGGGGCTCTGTTGCCATCAGGGCACGGGAAATGAGCATAATGGAACACAAAGTCAGCATACCTAGGTTGAGAAATCAGCTTGCCTACAAGTCCACTCAACTTGGCAAGGAAGCCCTCTCCCTCCTATAGATAGCAGAAAGAAAATCCCCTGACACCAGTTAACTGAAAACACATTTCATTGAGTTGGGGATATGTTATGAAATATACAAACGTGCATGATTTCTAGGCCAAAGTTATTCAAACAACTAAGGACTTGGCTGAGTTGGCAGTTCCTTCGTGATGTCTCCTAGTTTCACTGCAGGTTCATTAAAACAAAAACTCAAAAAAGGACGTGTGAGTTAGCCAGGGAACTGAGTAAATCAGGTCCTGTTTCATTGTAACATTGGGTACCCGCCCAAACCCCAGTGACCTTTGCCTCAAAGGAGGTTATTGCATAAAAGTGGGTCGGTGTGAAGGTCTTGTGCTAAGGTGTAATGGATAAGAAAAGCCATTTCTGTTTTTATCTGCCATTGTCCCTCTTTTCTTTCTTTTGTGATATGATTCAGATATCATAATGTTCACCCTTTTAACACATGCAAGTCAATTGTTTAGTATATTCACAAAGTTGTGTGACCATCGCCACTATCTGATTACAGAATATTTATATCACCCCAAAAGAAGCCCCATATCCATTTATCACCTCCTCAATCCTCTTTACCCTCAGCCACTGGCAATCATTAATCTATTTTCTATTTCTATTAAATAGGACATTTTGGACATTTCAAATAAATAGAATCAGACACTATGTGACCTTTTGTATCTATCTGGTTTCCTTTACTTAAAATAATGTTTCAAGTTCAATCCATGTTGTAGTGTGTATCAATACTTCATTCTTTGTCATGCTCAAGTAATATTCCATTGTACAATATACCACATTTTGTTTCCTCATTTTTATAAAGTGACCTTTTTAAAAAATATACTAATGCAATGTATTTTGTTGTTGTTGTTGGTTTGTGACAGAGACAGAGAGAGGGACAGACAGGAAGGGAGAGAGACGAGAAGCATAAATTCTTCGTTGAGGCACCTTAGTTGTTCATCGACTGCTTTCTCATATGTGCCTTGACCAGGGGGCTACAGCAGACTGAGTGACCCCTTGCTCAAGCCAGCAACCCTGGGCTCAAGCTGGGTATGTACTAATTGTAACACAGTAATGTCTGAGATGTTGCCCATCAATAATCTTGTGTTTTTATAGTGTTTTGTTTACTTCCTCGATATTACATTGCTGTTTTTATCCTGCCTAGGTTCTATGTTGTTTTGAAAGTGGTTTTGACCATGCCCTTGGGAGATAGGTGACTGCGGCTGGTATGCAGTTGTTTTCATGTTTTCCCTGAGATGTGCTCTGAGCAGGAGAAACACAGGGTTTTCTGAGAAAAGCATTTGCTATCTACAGTGCTCGGGCAGCACATAATTTTCCCTGAGTTGAGAGCCAGCCGCAGTATGTGGGTGTGGGTGTGGAAAATAAAAAGAACCAATCCTTTGTTTCTGATAGTCTTTCAAGATATGGAACAAAGTTCTCAGAAAGTACTTGGTGGTCCTGAATATTCTGTTTCCTCCTTTCCATTCTCTGCGCTTCACAAGTTCACAGTCATATGTTGTAATAACCAGAGACTCAATAGGACTGACTCAATGCAACATCACAGCAGATATAGGTGCTGGGCCCAGTGGGATGAGGGGAGGGCTGATGTTGGGTAAGAAGAGACAGTTGAGCCAAAGCTACTGTGTGTGCTCCAGTTGGCTCCATAGGTCACATCACCCACCAGTGGGAGAATGTGTCATTGCAGATTGTAAGGCGAGGCTCCTCCATAGGTTTGCAGAGGAGCAAACATTCTCCAACCATCCACCCCCAGAGCCATGCTCAGCCAGCACACTGCTCTGTGGACACACACTGGAGGCAAGCCAGGAAGAGAGGGCAGCGCAGCCTTGTGTCCTGTTCAGGGCTCCATCTCTCTCCCAGCTCAGTTCACCGTGCAGCACACGTTTGGCAAGAGTTTGTTGGGTCATTTTTGAAGTCTGCCTTGAAGGTTTTCTGCCTCTGAACATATCATTCCTTCCTTTTTAGAACTATATATATATATATTTTCCCATAGAAACACAGCTGGTAACTAAGCATGTCTCTGAGGATGTCTGGACAAAGAAGTTCAGAAGATCAGCATAAAGGTGTTTTTTTACAACTGTCTCATACAGAGCCGAGAATATAAAGGCAGGACCGTGGTTATTATTTAGGTCTAAATGTTTTTTGCATTGAGGTTTACAAGACTGCTTAAGACCTGATTCAGAATAACATGGGTAGAAAAATGTCCCTGTTATGGTGACGTAGATTTGGACTGTGTGGAGACTCACCCTGCAGAGTCAATGGAGAAACTGACAACTCGTGTTTGGCCTCAAGTGGCCTTTCAAAGTCTCTTTCTGGTACAGTTTAGGATGTGGACTGCTCCCTCAATATCTGGATTTATTTTGTGATAACTGGTTCAAGGGAATGTCACCAGAGATTGAGTCTGCCCTGACCCTGAGTACCCAGATGAGGAGAGACTGACACTGTTTGAGGAGTGTGCTCACCATAACCAGTGGTTCTCAAACATTTTGAAGTCGGGGCGCATTTAAAATCCTACAAATAATTGTAGGCGAACTATATACAATTTTCTGAGAAATATGTTATAATAATTAAGTCAAATATTAAATAAAAAAATATAAAGTCCAAGTGTGCTTTTATGGTAATTAAACAAAATAAATACGACAAAATTAAATTTATTTTGACATTAAAAACATTTTTATGTTACATTTTTTGAGTTATGCTTTTTAGAATTCATAAAAAAGAGGGATTAAAAATGAAAAAAATAACAAAAATGTTATCTTTTTTTATATGTAGATACATTCTTAGTAAGATTTAGTAAATTCGGCAGGTCCCAGTGTGAATGAGTTTTTTCATTCTTGTGTTTATGAGAAACATGAGCCTGATGTGTCCTAGCGACTTCTTGAATGTTTGGGCATATATTTGAATGGCGAACTCTCATTTCCTCATCAGTACATTGAAGAATTCCTCTTTTTTTACTTTTAATTGTGTTGAGGGTAGAAAATTCTAATTCCAATAAATAGGATGTTGAAAATTGTAGTAAAATGTTCAAAGCTATTTTAGTTATTACCACATATTCTTCTTTTATAGAAATCCAAAAGGCTTCATGAGACAATTCCTTATGTTTAATCATCAATCCAAAACTCCCACAATACATACTATCTTAACTTTACACCAAACAAAGGATACAAGAAACTTGCCTCTAGTCTTTCCAGGGAACATGGGGGGTAAACAATCCAGCACCACAGCTTAACAGCCTTTTGCAACCTAATCAGGCAAGTGAGGTGGGGGGTTGGGCAGACTGTCAGCTTACAGCCAATTCCCCACACCTCTGTCCCCCAGAAATCCAAAAACCCTGTTGGTGTTTTGGTCCCCAACAGGCAGGCACATATTTCTCTGGAATACCACAGGGTGCACCTGGAAATCTTATAGGACTCACCAGTGCACCCTGGTGCACACTTTGAGAACCACTGCCATAGACAACCTGTTCTCCTTGGGAGAGTGAAGAGTGATGGGAAGTCAAGCCAAGCTACTACTCACTCCTTCAACTATCCTAAGATATAGGGATAGTGCAAGCCCTTGTCCCCCAACAGGGCTGAGCAGGTGGGCCTTGTGCCGCGGCTCACTCCCCTGCTCTGTGGCCTTCCCTTGGGCGCTGGGGAAGGGTGCCATTGAGCACATAAAGGAGACATCTGTCTAAGGTCTGTCCTTTGGAGATAATTTTCTCAAACTTCTTCTTAAAGGCAGCAAAGCTTGGACAAATGGACATACTAGAGAAGCATTAAAATACCTTGGACTAGCAAGAATAGCAGCCCAGGAGGGGTGGGTGCCTGTCTGAACCTCTGAACTGACCGCTGTCTACTCTCACCCTGAGGGCAGCAAACCTCAAGGCTGCTAGGCACAAGCAAGCAGGTGCTGCCTCAGGGCAGAGGGGACCATAAATCCCAGGGAAAGTAGCTCATTCAGTATGTATTAATTGAGCCCTTTCTATGCAACGCCATGTTGCCCACCACGACCCTTTCCTGCATAAAGTGCTGTAATTCCCCAAGACCTAGAAAAACACATTCCCAACCAGTTTCTCATCCCCTAGGTAGGGGCAGGGAGGGGTGAACAATTCTACCTTATTCTTCCTCTCCAGCCTGTTCCACATGTGTTGCAATGCAGAGGGGTTATATAGGGGGAGGTGGGCTGGGGGTCCAGGGTAGTGGAGGAGGGGTCTCCTCCCATAACTCACTGCAGATCTCAGGTATAATTAAAATGTGAATTACAACCTTTCATGCAAAAGCAGTAGAAAACCGGATCCAAATACTTCATCTCATACCAGTGGGGCCTAATTTTACCTGACAGTTCTAAGCCATTTGGAAAAATATCAAAAGAGAAAAAAGAGGGTTATGTTTCCAACCCAGGTAAGGCTCAAGTGACGAAGGCTCTCTCCTAAATGTCCACGTCTTTATAAGGAGCGTATCCTACCCTTCCAGCGACCTGTGACTATGTGTTTTCAAAGAAGTACTCAGTTTCTGTTTTTTTTTGTTTTTTTGTTTTTTTTTAAAAGCAGTTTGTCTCTGCTCTTTCAAAGTAAATACCTGCAGGGACTTTTATCACATTATCATAGCTCTGGTTGGAAACAATTACATTTTTGACTTGATTTTTTTTTTCTGTTAGAAGCTGCTCTTTTATTTCCAAATGAAAAATTCTAGCTTCAAAGTAAATACCTAGTCACTCAACAGCAAACAAGAAAAGAAAGAATGGGGAAAAACCAAACCAAAACAACAACAAAACAATCTCATAAAGCCATAGATTGTAGGGACGTCTAAGCAGGTTTCAGGAACTCCAGTCCAAACAGGCATTCCTAACATATTCCAGGCAGATCTGACCTCCAGGCACTTAGCAACGCTGCAGTCTTTTGAATCTGCTTAAAACTATTAAGAAGTAATTAAGTAGTTAAAGGGTCTTTTGCAGCCCGGCTGAGGTTTGGGAGGTGGGCTCAATGAAAGAGAATGGCACAATCACTCAGCCTTGCCTCCCTTTCAGCTGACCTTGCACACTCATAAATTCATCCTGTATTTTTCTGCTACTGCCAATTTATGGCCTACAGGAAACTAATCTTGTACAATAACTACCTTCCTGTACTTAGTTCCTAAATAGAGCCAAATGGATTTGGTGGCGGAAGAGCTCCTCCGCGGTTCCTGTGAAACCAAGCGGAGCCCACGGGGCGGAGGGGCCCGCGCGCTCTTGCTTACTCCACGGTGTCATTATGCTCTTGTTTTGGCTGCCTGCACTTAAGAACAGAAAATGAAAAGCAATCCCCCGTGCAGTGCCGCCCACAATGAGCTCAGCTTCAGACCGGAGGGGAAAGTGTTTATTTGGAACATGCCAGATAGACACAGTTAGGGCGAATGTAGGGTGTGAGACACGGGCCGAGACAGACACGGACAATCCCTACCGCACTGAGACTTTTGATAAGAAATGCGTACCTGCTCTGTGATTCTAAAAATTAATCACAAAGGAGTGAGCTTTGTAATGAGCTGATGAAAGAATTGTGTTCTTGTTTCAGAGTCAAATGAATTATTCGGGGATCGGGGGAAAGAGAGAGAAAGTTCAAACTTAGCAACATCAATGCAGTAGCAGCTTACAGTCAGGTTGAGATAGGCATGGACTAAAACAAGGGAATGTTGCCAAAAGGCAGGATAAGCTGTGTGATAGCTTGTCAGAGCCGCCAGTAGCCGAGCTGGAGAAACTCAGTTTGTCCTTTAACGAAACCAAAAGCACTAAATCTTTGATAAGTGCAGGGCTCTTCAGTGTTGCTGCTTCTCTACTTCTATCCACACTGATCTGATGACTTCATGTCCACATCGATCCGGCCGTGTGGACAGAGTCCACTTCCTGTGTTAATTTACAGTGTTGTTCTAGAACTATAATGAATCCACTAATGCAAAGAGAAGTGGAGTCTTCTATAAAAGGCCTGAAAATATCACCCTGACAAAGATGAAAGGAAGACATAAATAATAGCTGCTGGGTCAGAGGACACTCACCTGCAGAGCTTTTAAACCCAGAGAGGAGGGACCCCATTTAGACATATTGAATTGGATCCCCTGGGGCCCTGTCTGGGGGCTGTATTGCCCCAAATTTCCACAGGGAACAAATTGGGTTAGCATCAGGGATTGAGAAAGACTGCCCTTGGCCATTAAATATCTCAGACGTAGTAAGCAACTTATGGCCTCTGTTGATGACATATGCTTTCTAGTGAGAAATAAAAAGTAATAAAAATGCCTATTATATGTTGGGTGATACCATACATATTTTTAAAAAATCTTTATTATGGTGACTAGCCAGTATTATTGTCATCATGGTGTTGGGCAGATGAAATATATTATGCTCATTTTGTTAAAGATGGCGCTGCCCACGTGGAGACCCGTTGCTCAGGTGATGATATTGGTTGCCCTTCTTGCTTGGGATGGGCGTGATTATATTAATGTGTGTTGGGGACAGGCTGTAAGCAGGCAGGATCCTTATAGTCTAAGGCTTAGTTTTAAGATTGAGCCTTTCCCACACTTTTTGATGTAGGGTGGTGTACTCTCATGAGGAATCCCATTATGCCTCAGATAAGTGACTTTGTATCAGAGACTTCCTTGTTTGTATATTGGATTAAAGGTTTTGAATCTACACTATAATGTGGGGGCAGACCAGAAGCTTGCTTTCTTTGGGTTCCTGAGATTAGCATTCAAGAAGAGAGCAGAGAAAGGCCATGTGGAGGAGAGTAGAGGCAGCCAAGATGGTGGAATGCTGAGGAAGGAGTCAGTTTCTGCAGGGAGAAGGAGATCGGGAACAGAGGTGAATAAGGCTGGTGAGGTAGAAACTTTGATTCTAGGAAACTTGGATAAGTCAGTGGCTTTGGAAGCCCTGAATGGAAAGGGAAGTGTTTTTCCTCTGTGTGTATTTCTTGCCCGACGGGTGCAAGCTAGTATTAAAGCTAATGGCCCAACCGTTCTTGGCTCTGTTGTTTTATTACCATCTGTCTGAATCTAATGTGAACCTGCATGGGCCAGGCGACTGTGATGGTGGCCATGTTTACTGGCTTTACAATGGTTATTAATACCAATAGGAGTACTATATGATTCAAATGGTGCCTTTGAACTGTTGTCATCCTACGTGGGGTTGAGTCTGAGGAACTGAAGTTTCCAGAGTGGGCTGGAATGCACCACACAAAGATTATTGAAAGTGACCAATAAGGAGATCAAAGGAGTAACTTTTTTCTTAATTCATTTAACAGTCATTCCACCTCATTCTCCTAAAAGTAACCAAGATAATAATATTTATGCTTTAGGTTTTTACAGCATTTTATAGCTTGTATGTTCCTTTTATATCCCTTGTCTACTTTAAACATTTAAGCCTAAACATGAAGCAGAAAAGAAGTGAATGATTGCCCAGATTGGTGCCAGATTATTATCAAGAAAGAGGAAAACATCAAGATTTGGCCTTTCTCCCTCAGGAGGGCTTGACACCACAAAGGAACAGGTACAAAACTCTTGAAGAAAACAGGCCTCAAGAATAGAGAAGTACTCAACTCTGACTCACAGCTAGTTGTAGAGGCTGCATATTCAGGATCCATCCCTTCTAATTTTAGCCTATTTTCTGTTCTAAGGCGTGTTGAAATCGTGTTTTTAGTTGAATTGAGGAACATCATGTATAGGGATGCTCCCTAAAGGATTCCTCAACGTTGGATTCTTGGGAACATTGGAGTTCCTTATTGTAAAGTCAGTAGTCAGGGCCATTATCATAGCCACCTGACCAGTGCAGGTTCATATTAGATTCAGACAGTCGGTAATGAAACAACGGAGCCAAGAACTGGTGAGCCATCAGCTTTAATTCTAGCTTGCACCCAGCGGGCAAGCAAAAACACACACTGGGCTCCAAAACCCACTCATTCAGTGCTCACAAAGCTACTGACTTATCTGAGTTTCCTAGAATCAAAGGTTTCTAGCTCACCAGACTTATTCACCTCTGTTTCCCATCTCCTTTTCTGCACAAACTGACTTCTCTCTCAGCACTCCACCGTCTTGGCTGCTTCTCCTGGCCTCCACATGGCCTTAATCTGCTCTCCTCTCTAATACAAACCTCAGGAACCAAGAGAGAGCAAGCTCCCGGCCTGCCCCACTTTATACTGTAGAAATCCAAACCCTAATCCAATCTACAAACAAGAAAGTCTCTGATACAAAGTCACTCATCTGAGACACAGTGGGATTCCTCATGAGAGTGCACCACCCTACATCATCCAATCAGTCAAGGGTGTGGGGAAAAGCTTACTCTTAAAACTAAGGCGTAGGCTATAATGACCCGGCCTGCCCACAGCCTGTCCCCCAAAACATATTAATATCAGTGGACTTGCATGTGGTCAGCGCAATCTTTAACAAAGTGAGCATAATATATTTTATCTGCCCAACACTTAACTTTTTCCCTCTGCAGCACACGCCAGGCCCTCTGTGTGCGTCGGAAGGTTGGAGGATGAATAAACAGGAGACTAAATGAAGGAACACTGTGGAGCTATCCCCAGGAACAGAGCCCTCCCCTAGATCTCCCTTCTCTCAGATCTCAACTTCCCTCTGCTGTACAGTGTAGTGGCTCAGACCGCACTCAGTTAGACATTGAGGGGACTCCTTGGTCACAGTATTAATACAATACCCAAGTTAAAAAGAGGTAGCATGGCAGGTTAGCAGTTTAGGGGAGTTTTGGGCAGATAAAATATAATATGCTCACTTTGTTAAAGATGGCACTGCCCACATGGAAGCCCATCACCCAGGTGATATTATTTGCCCTTATGCTTGGGTGTGGGGGAAAGACTGTAATGTAAGCAGGCCAGATCGTTATAGCCTAAATCTTAGTTTTAGGAGTAAGCTCTTCTCCACACCCTTGACTAATTGGATGATGTAGGGCGGTGATGTAGGGAGGAATCCCATTATGCCTCAGATGGGTGACTTTGTATCAGAGACTTCCTTGTTTGTATAATTGGATTAAAGGTTTTGATTCTACATTATAAAGTGGGAGAGGCCAGGAGCTTGCTCTCTCTCGGTTCCTGGGTTCCTGAGGTATTAGAGAGGAGAGCAGATTAAGGCCACATGAAGGCCAGGAGAAGCAGCCAAGATGGCAGAGTGCTAAGGGAGAAGTCAGTTTGTTAAGAGTTTGTGCTGGAGGAGATGGGGAACAGAGGTGAATAAGTCTGGTGAGCTAGAAACCTTTGATTCTAGGAAACTCGGATAAGTCAGTAGCTTTGTGAGCACTGGATGTTGTGGGTTTTGGAGCTCAGTGTGTGTTTTTGCTTGCCCGCCGGGTGCAAGCTAGAATGAAAGCTGATGGCTCACCAGTTCTTGGCTCCGTTGTTTCATTACCAACTGTACGAATCTAATGCGAACCTGCACGGGTCAGGCGGCTGTGATCCTGACCGCGACTACTGGCTTTACAGGGAGGAACAAACTATCTTCTACCTTCAGGTTTCTTTTGTCTGGTCTAATAATAAAAAAGACATAAGGTAGATAAGCAAGAGAAAATAACCAAATTTAATACATATATATGTATGGGAATCCTGCACACATGAGATCAGAGAGCCCACATGCACGATAGTTTCAGAGACATTCTGAGCTAGGAATGAGATAAGGTGCCTTGGGGGTTTCAAAAGGTTATTGCAGGATAATAAGAAGAGCTGATTTTTAGTAAACAAGTTTGCTCCAACCTGTGGATAGGTCAAAAAGAATTTATCTCAGATGATCTTTTTGAGTGAGGTCTCTAATTCAAATTCTTCTAGATAGTTAAGGGAGCAGGCAGAAGTTTATCTTGAGCCTGCGGCTAAGGTTGCCTTTAGTTCAAAACAATTGGCATACCACAGAGGCACATCTTGGATGAATTGTTCTGGTACCCCACAGCAACAACAGGCAGCCATGGAGCTGTCGTCACTTCCATACATCTCTTGTATATCCATGGGGGTGTCCCTGTGCACTGTCATCAGTCATGAAGATGGTCCTAATGGATTGTTTAGTCCTTGTAAAGCCAGTAGCCATGGCCACCTTCACAGCCACCTGGCTCATGCAGGTTTGCATTGGATTCAGACAGGCGGTAATGAAACAATGGAGCCAAGAACTGGTGAGCCATCAGCTTTAATCCTAGCTTGCACCCGGTGGGCAAGCAAAAACACACACTGGGCTCCAAAACCCACTCATTCAGTGCTCACAAAGCTACTGATTTATCCGAGTTTCCTAGAATCAAAGGTTTCTAGCTCACCAGACTTATTTACCTCTGTTCCCCATCTCCTTCTCTCTCACAAACTCTGCACAAACTGGCTTCTCCCTCAGCACTCCACCATCTTGGCTGCTTCTCCTGGCCTCCTCCACATGGCCTTTCTCTGCTCTCCTCCTCTGCTCTCCTCTCGAATGCTAATCTCAGGAACCGAGAGAGAGCAAGCTCTCAATCTGCCCCAATTTATAGTGTAGATTCAAAACCCTTAATCCAATATAGAAACAAGAAAATCTCTGATACAAAGTCACTTATCTGAGGCATAATGGGATTCCTCATGAGAGTGCACCACCCTACATCAAAAAGTGTGGGAAAGGCTTAGTCTTAAAACTAAACCTTGGGCTATAACAACTATGGCTGCTTACAACCTGTCCCCCCCACCCCCCACATTAATATAATCACGCCCATCTCAAGCAAAAAGGGCAACTAATATCATTATCTGGGAGATGGACTTCCATGTTGGCAGTACCATCTTTAATAAAGTGAGCATAATATATTTTATCTGCCCAACAGCCCTGAATGTAGGCAATAAATATATGTCTGAAAGAAATGGCTCAACAAGAACAAGAATGTCTAATGCCCAGTGCTCCAACCTAGGAACCCCTCATATTGAACATATTGGGTGTGTGTTGAGTTGTAAGATAAGATGTGACTTTACCTGCTTGCATGTGACGAATCCAGAGAATTAACTGAAAGTATAAAAAAGACTTTAGAAAGGTTGAGAAAGCAGAAGATGGTCTGTCTGCTTTCAGAAAGAGTGGAGAGAATTGAGCAGAAGGCCATCACCAGTGAGCAATGGAGGTTGGACCTGGGCACGTCGTTCCACTACCTCAGACTGTTTAAAAAATAACTTGTATTGAAATGTGCTCGCATGACTTTCGCTATACTTCTACGGTGACAGAAACTATGCAATGAATGCAAGCTATTATAGTAAGGCCCAGGAAGTCAGAAAAATGCAGGGTTCAGAGAGTAGGTCCAGAATGAGAAAGCTACCTCACCAACTGTGTGACAGCAGGCAAAACACTAAGCATTTCTTTGTCTCAGTTCCTCATCTATGAAAACATAATTGTCCCCCCTTATAGGATTCCTGTGATGATTAAATAGCTGAGTGACCTTCACCATGTTATTAGATTAATTAATTAATTATTTTTTATCATTATGTGAACAACATATACCATTATATTAGTTTCAGGTAGGCAACAGAATGATTTGATATTTTTTATTTATGTGCAGTGGTCATCACCTTACATCGAGCTAACAAACACCCCCATATGCCAAGTTATTTAACCTTCCTGGGTCTCAGGTTTTATATATCCTGTGGGGGTACTAATTATATTCACTTTCCAGGGTGGCTGTGATGGTCACATGAGATAGTATGATGACAGGCATGAGCCCAGAACGTCAATGTTCGTACTGGTTATTTTCCATGTCGCCATTAGTCCCAGTCCTAAGATTCTCTGATCCCTTCTCATTGGATGTTCCATTGACTAGGTTCCAAGGACAGACATTTCTTGACCTTCTCTGGTAGAACCAGTCAGTTTTTGCTGATTCTCTTAGGTTGGCAACTGGCAGACATTATCTGTTGGTCTCACTGTCCTTTATTTAGGATGCTGGCAAAGGGTAGTGGTTTTCGTCACCAAGCATGGCATTCTAGCGCATGCTTGTGTCATTACAGCTAGCACTTGTGACCTGGGAACCACTCCAGGTCATGGCTAGAGAGAGTGGAAACAGGAACACCCCAGGTGGCTGCAGAGGTTGTGAGGGATTCCAGGGACTTATTTTTACCAGAAATATGTATCCTTCCTTCATGCATAACGATACCGCCTGTAGAAAGTCAAGAAGAGTTTTTAAAGAAGTATAAATGACTCACAGGAAGACTGCAAGAATAACACAAATAAACTCTTTTCTTGAACTTTGTGGGAGCAAGTTGCCTACATGCTTCTCATATCCCCTGAATAATTTAGTGTGTTTTCTAAACACAGTAATAGTTCTCTCACATAACCACAAGAGAGCTGAACAAATCAAAGAACTAACAATGATACATTACTAGCCCCCAATCCTCACACCGCATTCACAATTGCTCTGAAAATGTCCTTTAAAACAAAAGGATCCACTTCAGAACCACTTGTTATCTTTAGTTGTCGTATCTTTTTATTCCCCACCATCCTGGAAAAGTTCTGCAATCTTTCTTTGACTTCTATCACTTTGGCACTGTGATGACTGCAGGGTATTTTGAGGGAATTTTCCTTAATTTGGGTCTGCCTGATGCTTCCTTATGACTAGATTTTGGTCACACATCTGGCAGGAAGAACACAGGAGTCATCTGTCTCATCACTGATTGTGTTTTCAGTGGGGCTGGTGTCTGCTGGCATCTCTATTCCTTTTCCCATGGTAAATAATATGTTGTGGGTGACACTATGTAAATATCCTGCTCCTCCTCCAACATTTAATTTATTCATTTCTATATTTACCTCTATCAGTATGGACTCATGGTTTCCATTTTATTTTGTGGGTTATAATCTTATTACTTATCTTGGAGCTAAAATGCTCTCAGATTTGGGATAATCTAAGAATAGAGCCACTTGTGTTATTATTCTTTAAGTACTTCTTCACAATCTAGCATGACAACTGGCTTCAGACTCATTTTAGCCCTTCCCTGCCTTAAACCATAAATCAGCCAGTTATTCAAGAAACAGTGGTTCTACTGTAAGGAGAATGGGATTTAGAAGCCAAGATCTGGGTGCTAGGTATGCTGATCTCTGTGGACAGAGCTAATGAGCACATAGACATATGTATACATACAATTGCATCTATGTTTATATTGAAAACCACTAGTTAACTCGAGTTCCCCAGTGCAAATCCAGCTCCACAGGGTTGGCTCTAGCTTTCCATCCTGCCTTTATTTGTAACTCCTGTTTCCAACAATAAACCTCCCCAGTCACTTTCTATCACCATGATCACCCTTCTTTCTGCATCAAACCTTCCAGATTCTGGAGGCTTCCAATCAGACAGCACCCCCAAATGGGTTCTCTCCCCACCCTCTCAATGTTCGGACATCCATGTAAGCTCCCCTGGCACTGCCCTGAAACCCACCTGCATGGACATCCTCCTTCCTACACAAGCTCTGGCAGTGTGTTCTGTGGCCAAAACCTTTTGATTCCCCTCCCCACTCTGTTGGGAACCTGCCTCCCCTTAGGGCTACCTCCACTTATATACATTCCTTATCTTGCTCAGGATCTCACTTGCAGTATGTCACTCCCCACCCCATCCCACTGGAATCTGACACCATAGTTGCACCCCATTGTTGGAAATGCCCCGGTACTTGTTTGGGTTCCAGTGAGCCTTACCAGATGCCCCCTCATTTACCATGCTCCTCTGTGGCTCCTACTCAGTGTGGACATCCACCTTACTCACATCCATGTAGTGGTTTTAGGATTGAATTCTTCAGGAAGGGAAGAGTATCAAAGAGAAGAGAAAGACCTGAGAGAATGTTTTAATAGTTTGAGCTAAGTTTTAGAAGAATTCACCTTAAGTTTTCACCTTAAAGACACATTCTGTAGTACCTGGGGATTAGTAGGCATAAAGATTGGTAAAGATAAAGCATCTTCTCACTCAGATTTGTTTATCAATCAGCAGTGCCCCTGGTTGAAACTGGGGATGGTGGAGGGACACCATGAGTGACTGCTTGTCTCAACTTTTGATAGAAGCACAGTGGTAGTGACTTAGTCAGGAGCCTCCATTTAGTATCTAGAATTGGATGTACTTTATTGTACCAAGCTATTGAATGGAGGAGGTTCCTGGCTTCTTTCTTACCATTTCTGATGACCTATTAGGTAATTCTGAAAATTCACCTGGACAGGTAAAAATAGAAAATTAACTCTTACTCCAGGGTAGTCAGGTCCCAAGGTGATAGTCTCAAGTTCCTTCCTGTGGCCTTGAGAAACAACATGGATCTAGAACCAGATTTTGAATTTGCTGGACACTCCAAAATGCAGTCACTTGTTTAGTAAACTGCAGGTGGGATTAACATTTACTCAGGAAGTGTCAATGAGCCAGCAAAAAAAAAAAAAAAAAAAAAAAAAAAAAAATTTAGCCCAGGATCTATTAGCAAAAGGGATATTGTATAACCAGAGAGAAGAAGCAACCAGGAAAAGAAATAATTCACCTGAGAGATTTGTTTTCTCAAGTCACATAAAGTTTCAGTTTTTCCCACTGCATCTTTAGATATTTTCAGAAAGAGCTGTCTGTATATAAAGAAGTTATTATATAATGAATGAGGCATTTTAACATCAAGTGGAAAATTATATTTTCGTTTAATAAATAATGCTAACATATCAGGTAATATTTGTAAAAACAACAACAAATAAACAAACAAGTGTCCATCAGTGGATGAATGGATTAAAAAGCTGTGGTACATATACACAATGGAATACTATGCAGCCATGAAAAAGAAGGAAATCTTACCTTTTGCAACAGCAAGGATGGACCTGCAGACTATTAAGCTAAGGGAAATATGCCAGGCAGAGAAAGACTAATATTATATGATGTCACATATATGTGGCATCTAATGAACAAAGTGAACTGAGGCACAAAATAGAAGCAGAGGCGAGATCACAGGGACCAGAGGAACAGCATTCAGAGGGAAGGGGGATGATGGGTTGGGATCAGAGAAGGTAAAGGTATTTGTGAAATTATATATACAAAACACAGAGATATAGATAGCAGGACAGAAAATCTTAGAGGGAAGGGGGGAGGGTGTTAAGGTGACAGGGGCAAGGGGAGTATAAAAAAGGGGGCATGGGGGTGGAGACTGAGGGAGTTATATTCAGTGGGACACTTGAATCCATGTAAACACAATAAATTAAAATTAATAAAAATTTAAAAAAAGAAACAAACCAAAAATTTGATTACTTCAAAGAAAATACAAAAAAAATCCAGATGGATTAGAGAGTCAAATATAAAAAAATAAAAATATATTTAAACTAAAATATAGGTAGAAATCTTACTAACCTTGGAATGATGTTTTCTAAGCATAAATCAGTTACAAAAACTACAGAAAGAATAGTCAGATATCTGACTATGTAAAAATTAAATAAAAAAAGTTTAAATGAACAAAAACCAAAAGTAGGAACAAAAAGACAAGTACAGACAGGGTAGATATTAATAACATTTTTGACAAATGGCTAATGGCCTAAATTTATGTAGATTTTTGTTAATCAGTAAAAAAAAAGATGATGACCCAAAAGAGAAAATTTCCAAGCATAAGAACAGCAAACATACAATCAGAAATGGCTTAAAAGAACTTTGATCAATTATAGAATCTCAGAGGGATATTCCAAATTGATCTGTCAGTCCTGATGTAATGATAGTCTCATTTTGACATAGATTTTTTGTGACATATTTTAATGCACTTACAAATGAGACTGAGAAAAAGTTGAAAGAAAAATTCTTATGTCCTTGTTAGAAGTTTTGCCAAACTCTTTAACAGGCCAGGTGTGGTAACCCAAAACCCAAAACTCCACTAACTAATCTGAATTATGTATCATTTTATGATGGCACACAACTTATTCTTGGATAAAATATAACATAAATTTTTTTCCACTTAATTTTCCACCATAAGTATTCACTCCTTAAAAAATAAGCCATGTGATAAAAGTGAAAGGAATAATGAAAATAATATTAGCTAATATTTATATTAACGTCATATTCAGTCATCACAATAAGACTCTGAGTGAGGTTTCATTATTAGTGTAATCTCTATTTTATGAGTGAGGCAATTAAGGGTTGGTGCTTGGCCCCAGATGTGTACATCAGCTAGTATCAAAGACAGAATTCAACCCCAAATTCCAGAGTTCAGCTTAGTGGCAGGAAATCTGCACTTTGATGTTGATGTTAGATACTGGTCATCATCCTCATGCTCATCACTGTCGTCATCATTATCCTTTCTGCTTTCTAGTTCTTTAATTGGTGTTAGCAATGAGCATCTCTCTAAAACATCACCTTGGAAAGAGTAAACTGCCAATGTACAATTTCTTTTGCTTTAAAAGCAGATGTGATAATTATAAAATGGGATACTGTACTCCAACTAAAAAAACAAAATTAAGATTCTTCCAAATGCTTTCTTCCTTTATTTCTTTTCTTTTCTGGTTTGATTATTAATAGCATCAATTCAAGATAGTTTTTTTCTGAAAGCCAGAAGCTCTCTAGGTGGCTGATTTAAGTTTAAATTTTTCTTTTCTAAAACCCACACCCACATCTACCAGTTCTGATGCAAAATTTCCAAACTATATTTTACCAGATTTAAGCCCCACTGAGGCCAAGACTAGGTCTACTTGCATATAGCTGAGTGTCCAGCGCCTCTCCCAAAGCCTCACAAGAGTCATTGCACAAGATTTGCTGAATTTTCATAATGCATATTAGGCTGTGAGAATGGGTACATTTATCTTAGAAATAACACTGAAAGAAATGGGTAAGTGTCTAAAAATTAGGTATCTTTATAGAGGAGTCATTGAGATGATCTTATAGTTTCTCAAACTTTCAGAAGTTTTATTAAAACTTTCACCTTCTAATCTCTAAAAACAACTGGTCTCACAAAAATCAGCTTGGTACTTTAAGGGCCTTCAAGGGTATCCACTGACTACTGAGTAAAGACCTAGTTCCTTAGTTTGACATTAACTGTTTCCCCATATCATGTACAACCTTATTTGCAACTGACCCTACCCACCCCTTGGGCCTTGCATACCCCAGAACTGCACTATTCTTGCAGTCATCAACCACACAAGCTTTTTCCCAGTTCTGGGCCCAGTTCATACTGCTCCTGTGCCCCCAAATAACTCTCCACTCCCTAATCTTTGACCTTCCCAACTTTGGCTGTGGAAAGATAGTTTTTTTTTTATCACAGTTCATATCAAATATCTATTTATACAAACCTCTGTGGTTCCAAAACCTTAACACCCACTGAGCCAATATCTCCTTATAGGCTTTGTATCAGATTCCTAGGGTTTTTTACCAAAGGATCACAAACTGGAGTGGCTTAAAACACAGAAAAAGTATTCCTTCACAATGCTGGAAGCCAGAAGTCCAAAATCAAGTTGTTGGCAGGGTTAGTTTCTTCTGGAGAAATCAGAGTGAGAGTTTGTCTAATGTCTCTCCCCAGCTTCTCCTGACAATTCTTAATATGCCTTGTCATATAGACACATCACTCCAGTCTCTGCCTCCCTCCTCACGTGGTGTTCTTCCTGTGTCTTTGCTCTCTTTTCTCATGAGAACCACATTCATTGGATGAGGACCCACCCCAATCCAATATGACCTTTTCTCAAAGTTATATCTGCTAAGACCCTATTTCTAAAGAAGGTCACATTTTGAGGTTCTAGGTAAACATGAATTTTGAGAGAACTCTATTCAATTTTACACAAGTCTGACTCAAACATGGAGACATTCATTATACCAGAACATTATCCTGCCCTGGTTCCAAATACCAATTATTAGATCAAGTAATGCTCACTCATCCCATGTAAAATGGAAAAATGATGACTATCATAGTCCTTTAGACAGATAGAACAATAGGATGACTAATAATAGGTCAGGAGAGCCTTTCTAACTATCATCTCTTAGCAAAAACTGACCTTTATTCTGAAATTATGTCCTTCCTGTTTCTTTTCCACATTGAAAAGTATTTTTAAAAATGAAATGATGGTAAAATTTAGTAGGAAGGGGTATAGGGAATTGTTCTTATTTTAAAAATTGTCTTTAACTAGCAACTCTAAATCTGTATTTCATTTTTTTCTTTCTTTTTTTATTGTTCACATCCCATTCTTTACCCCATCTTAGTTCACTAATCTGTGAAACCTGACTCTGAGAACCACAGCTTTATGGCAATTATATATTTGTACATCTGTCATCCACTTTATGAGCACTCATTGAAAGTAGAAATAGAGTATTATTTACTTTTATTTCTTTACTGGTCAGCCTCTCTCTAGCCCATCATGTTCATTGAAGGAGGAAACATGATGAAGGAAGTGGTGAGGATCTTCAGGCACTGGCCACATGGCTACTTATGAGTATGGACACCTTTGAGCAGGCATGAGGATAAAGCCAGAAGAGTCCTGGTTGTTAAACAAGGAAGAACACAACATGTTGATTTTCTCAAATGTCTCCATAAATTTGTAGCCTGAGTCTGGTTAGTCATGAGTGGCTTGCTGGTGGGACCATTCATTTAGTAAAGGGTACTCAGGTAACTAAGGTGGAAAGCACTCAAGCATTTCCTGTGTACTCTTTGTCCCAATGTGGGTCATGACAGGGCACCTAGCAAGAACAAAACCACTATTGCTATGTACGTCACTTATGCAAAAAGTAGTTTTCCTAAACAAGTTGACTTAGGCTTATTTTCTCTTTCTTTCTTTTTTTTTTTTTGTAAATAAATACATTTTTTTTTCTGAAGAACTCATTAGTTGTGCAATAGCATTCATGTGACCTTGGTAGCTTTTAGAATAAATGTTTCTGTCTATAAAGATGCTGAGAAAGAAGGAAGAATAGAGCATGGGTGAAGCATTGCCTGAAAGGGTAGGTGTGCCAGGCAAGAGGAGGTTTCCACTGTAAATACTGGGGTCCAGAGAATGCAGGTCTGGGGCCGGGGGTTCTGCCTGGAGGATAGGAAATCCATTTATGTCAGCACATCATTTTGAGAAATCCTTTCAGAAGAAAAAGCTTTTCCTGTTTTTAACTTCTTAAACTTTCGTAATTTATACCTGTTTTCAAGGCTCACTGAGAAATCCAAGCTACTGTCCCCAGAGCAAGCTGTCTCTTGCCCAGTGTCCACCCTGGAGGCGCACTGCTGCATTCTTTGAAACTCATGACATTTTCTTACGAAAGAAACCAGTTACATTCAACGTAGATAACATGCAAAATAAAGACAATCAAAAGAATGAAAAACAACTCATGACTAACCTACTGAGAGATAATCTCAGTTATTATTATTGATGATGATAATTTCAGAAATCTTCTGCACATTTTAATTATTTTTACAGAAAGGAAATCATACTTTGCATACTACCTTATGCACTGATTTTTTTCTCTCCACTTAGCACTACTCGAGAAACATCTTTTTCATCATTAAATAATTATTGTCCAACACTATTTTGTTAGTTCATTTTTAGTTGTGGAATATATCCTCATTTAATAAGTAATTCAGCTCCATGAAATCCCTCTTTTAAATTTTAGGTAAAATCTTAACATGCATATTTATTAATATATATATATATATAAACATATATATATATATCTATATATATATATGCACACACAAACACACACATAATTATATGTATATGTATGTGTATATATAATTCAAATAAAAGTAAATTAATTTTAAATTAATTAATTAAGAATTATAATTCATATCTGCTTAGAGGACTAGTACTGTAAAACTCAGCAGGTTATGGGTATATAGAAACTATGGAATGCAAAAAACATTGCACTCACTTCCTTTCTTTTTTTTTTTTTTTATATTTTTCCAAAGTTAGAGATGGGGAGGCAGACAGACGTACTCCCATATGCACTTGACCGGGATACACCTGGCATGCCCCAGGGGGCGATGCTCAGCCCTTTGGGGCATTGTTCTACTGCCCCCGGAGTCCATTCTAGTGCCTGAGGCAGAGGCCATGGAGCCAGTGCCCGGGCCAACTTTGCTCCAATGGAGCTTTGGCTGCAGGAGGGGAAGAGAGAGAGAAAGGAGATAGGGAAGGGTAGAGAAGCAGATGGGCACTTCTCCTGTGTGCCCTGACTGGGAATCAAACCCAGGACTTCCACACACCGGGCCGATGATCTACCGCTGAGACAACTGGCCAGGGCCCGCACCAACTTTCTATATGTATAGCAACTGTCTTGGTTTTGTTCTTGAGGTAAATAAATTCTGGGACAACTGTGCCTTCTGGTCCCACACTACACTCACTATACATACTATAGCCACGGTCAATAGGCTTAAAATGGCAGTGCTAATTTTGGAACAAATAATGTTGTTTGATAGCTAAAATAGAATGCTTTTCCTCCAGTTTCTATGGAATCTGACTATTTAAATACATCCCTACCGAAAAGGTTAACCACTGAGTATGCTTTGAGGATTGATCTCCTGAGACAAGTGAGTGATGCTTTTGAACTGTGGCCATCATTGTATTAAAGTAATGACGAGAAATTACATGAGCTAGTCATCGAAAGCGGATGTTTATCTGCATCAGCATTCATCAGGGACAAATACCAAATCCACTTGTAATTATTTTCCTACTGTTGGCAAGACAGTACCAAAATAAAAATTGAGCTGGTGTGAGTGAGTCTGGGGGAAAGAAGAAGAAAAAAATATATATTTGTTTTAAAGTGATGTTCTAAAATTGTAGCTGAAGTATATGGGCTCTGGTCCCAGATCAACGCATTCCCTTCCATGACAGCACTGCTATAGAGAAATGTGTTTACCCCACTAAAATTTGCTTTTAGGATTTCTGAATTTGTAGCTTTCAAGAGCCCATCCGGAGAGATGAACAGCTTTTAATCTGGTCTATCCCAGTAAGCAAATATATATCATTACACATGAGGCATATTGATGTCGCCAACTTGGACAGATGCACATAAATATAAAAGAGAAAGCTTTTGTTTACGTTCTGTGATACAGGGTTTAAGATAAGAGAGAATAAAGAAAATGTGCCAAGTTGTGCCCACTTCCCTCTGAATCTTCTGAGACTCTCTCTTCTGTCAAATTAAATCATTTTATATTTAATATAAATGCTTTCATAGGCCTTAATTATTTTAAAAATATAAGCCAAAGTGTCACATGGCAAATCTGAGATGTAAGACCTTGCAAGAATGCAGTGTTTGGATTCTAATTGCATGGCAGCCTCAAGCATGGGCCATGGTTCTGTAGCTCATTCAACACTTGGATGGTTGACTCAATGGCCATCTGCTGACATAGTGACAAATGCTGTGCCTGTCTATTCTGGTTGTTACCAGTAAAAACGGACAATCATTTTGTCTTGTATGCATTTCTTACAAACATGGAGTAGTGGAAAGGAAAGAGTAGAGGCAGAGTGAGAAAGGTGTCAAGTGGGAAATGCATAAGAATAAGAAATCAAGTAATTTAACCAGGTGAAACTAACATTTAAGCAGATGCTTTGCAAGCTAAAAGACAGCTCAACTTGCACAGAATACATTCAACAGCATTTGAGTTTCCTCAAATTTGCAGCTTATGCGTGGAGGTTTCTCAGATCAAAACTAGACACCCATTGGCAAAGGGGATTTTACCATTTTTGACATCATCATAGACCAACATCTTGGTCCTGTCATCTGGATTAGCAGAATTCTCATTAGATAGATTTTGGCCCCTACAGTTTAAAAGAAAATTTTGAGCATGTGGAAAGCAGCTATTTCATGCTTCTCTTTGGGATTTTGGAGAAGTCCAGTGCACTCTGGGTTACTGTGGAGACACCCATTGTAACCTACCACTTCTCACATCCTGTTCTCTCCCAGAGTGTACTTCTCTGGCATCCATTTGGCTCTCTTCCCTTTCTTGACTCGCAAGGCCTCTAGCTGACCAAACTTCCCAGCCACTTAGTGTTTTTGAGAAGTTCAGATGAAACACATGGCAATAAAAAGCCACTTGTTAATATTCACAAATGCTAGTCTTTTCCATTTAATTTCTTATGCTTTCCTCACAAAAGCTGCTATATGTAGCCTCCTTTTAGCAAAGAAGAAAATCATGGAGGAGTAAAAATTTACCTACTATTTACAAAGGCGTAGCCAGGATGCAAAACTAGACTTTTAACTCTAGGTTTTTGCTCTTAACCAAGAAAACAGCCTCGGCCGTTTCCCATGAGTGGGTTTTCTGACTTACTGTGAGGTGTTCCCATAAACCAAACCCAATCTTCCCAGAACACCTTTCACAGAAGCTGAACTGGGCCATGAGGTATAGCGACCATCTATGCTACCTATATGTTTTATGCTCTTTAAATACAATGAAGTGACCTGAGGCCCAGGGCCTCCCCCACTGTAGCCAGGAAGGAATTCTGCAGGTGAGTCTTTAAAGAGGGTTTACTTCAGAGACCCGAATGGCTAAGATTGTGAAGCCTGAGAGTAATCCCGTTTGAGCCCTACACAGATGCTCTGCGACTCGTTCCCACCCATTCTACTCACGATATGTTTCCTCTTGTTATCCATTGCTGCTTTGGGAGAATCCACTGAGAAATCCCTTACTTGTCATTTGACTGCATGTTATTTTTAAATTCAAAAGGAGGACAGGAAAGAAAAGGAAATGAAGACATCCTGGGTTTAGAATTTAACTCTTCCCCTGAAATTGGAAACAAGCGTGTCATTTATGTTGAAACTTCAGCCTGGCTTAGCTCACAAAACACCATCTATCAAAATTCCTAGCTTACAGAGTCACTCTGCCAGACTCAATTATAGAGTTAATTCCACCCTAACTGGAAACAGAGGTTTTGGTTCATTTCCTTTCCAAAATCTCTGGGGATGCCTTTGATACAATTCCAGTGTGTCCAAGTTCAAGCCAGTTCAGCTTGAATCAACGGGCACTTTCTGGCTCATCTTCTATGAATATAGAAGCACACACTCAGATGCACTCACACCCACTGACACATACCTCCTAGTCATACACAATCACATGCCCATCTTTACACACACACTTGCATGTACACTTCACTCATGTACAAGGTCTAAGGGTTCCTTCTAGCATTTGTTCAGCATACATGTAAAGAGGTACATTTTCCCCTGGCTGGGTGCTTAGTTGGTTTTAGCATCAACATGATATATCAAGTTTAAGAGTTCAATCCCGTATCAGGGTACATACAAGAATCAACCAATGAATGTATAAATAAGTGAAACAACAAATAGATGTTTCTCTCTTTCTCTTCCTTTCTCTCTAACGTCCATCAATCAATCAATCAATTTTAAAAAGTACATTCTTATTCAATATTTCCAAGTCTTATAGGTTTATTTCTCTGCATTTTCCACTCACAAATTGTTTTTTTTCAGGCTGCTGCTTTCATTCTCTTCCTCATTGCAAAAGCTACATTTAGATGAACAGGAACTGACAAGAACAGAACACTGTGTCTTAAGTGAACTCACCACAGACTGTATTACAACATTCCTATCATCAGATCGCTTCCTTAGGCTGAAAGAATTCCTGCCAGTTCTGATATGCAACCAAATTGTGGTTTTAACTCCTCGTGCTAAGACTATCATGGGCAGTCTGATATAGTATACATCATTGTATGTATATCTATTTGTATCAATGTAGGAAAATATATTTGCATAAATATATAATATATAACAGCAATACTCCAATATTTCTCATTCATTAATTTCAAGATATTAGCAGTGTTCTGCTTTTGTGTTCAACCAGATATATTAGGTAAAACTGCACAAAATTATCACTCTTACAGTTGAAAATAAATGAGTATCATCAACATTGTATTTTTATTAAAGTTAAGCTTACACTGTTGAAAATTTCAGATATAAGAAGTATCCGACTTTTGACATTATTGTAAGAGTTGTGATGACTAACTCAAGACAAATCATAAAACTTTAAAATGTATTAATGAATTAAATATGACAATATTTGGAAACAAAAATACATAAATACCTGAACTTCCTAAACAAGGACACATGTTTAAGAATAAGCTGCTGTATAAGGCACAAATCAGCATGTACTTCAGTAGCAAAAACAAAAGTATAGGCTGTGATCTGAGCAGATGTTCACGTTTAGTGAAATGACAGTATATTTAATTTTATTGGTTCTCAGGATATTAATAAAAAATCACAATATGGTCATACAAGGTAAAAGATACTTCTGAACAGGAAAGGCACTTTTCTAAATCGCATATAGTATTACCATCAGAGACCTAGAAAGATAGCAATAAATAAAAGTGCAAAAAGAGCATATGTGTATAACTATAATTTAATGGGAAAACTGTAGTTTTGTCTTTCTTATGTGAAGAAGAACCATTTTGATTTTAAATGTAGCTCCATTTCTAAATTTCATGTAATTTTACTTTATGACTGGGGAATTTTATAACATTTTTCATGCAAGTTTTCAAATAGCCAGTTGCTCATGATGTCCAGTCATCTGAGGAAACATCCAGTGCTCAGAATTGTTTCTTCTGAGATAGGTCAGTTGACATACGTTTAGGATCCCCGCAACAGAGAGACCCCAAATCTCAGCCTTCTAGGACTGTGCTGAATAAACCTTAGATCTATCTTAGTCTAAATTTCATTTTGGAGAGGGAAAACAAAATTGTCATTATATAGCCATGTTTCTTTCTGACACTAATTCTGGAAGTTCAAATCCCACATCTTCAGGCTACAGGTGGGGTGTTAGAGGTCAAGAATGTGAACCTTGATGGCCAACCTCTTGAGTTTGAGGTCCCCTTTGTGTGTGGCCTGGCGAGAGTTATTGAACTTGAGAGTCCAGTTTCTCCTGTGTGAAGTTGGGATAACAGCAAACTTTTCTTCATAGAATTGATGCAGGACTTAAGTTAGAAAATTCATGTGAAGTTTTAAGCCCTGTGCCTGTCACATGTTGAATACTAAGTTAGTGTTTTGTGAATTACTTTCAGTGCTGGGACTTTTAACCCTTTATCTCAGGTCTTTGGCAATAAGGAAACACTTCATTTCCGGCTTGGGAGAGAGAATTGTGACTCCAACTTTATGACAGGAAATACAATCCAAACAATACCTTTTTTTTTTTTTTTTGTCCTAGACTTAAATTTCCTCCTTGAGAACTCTACAGTTACTTTGCAGAATCTCAGCTGGCTATTCCAATAGTGGTTTCCAAAGTCTGGATTCATGAAAGAATTCTGTGCATTTCAGGATATATATATATATATATATATATATATATATATATATATATATATATATATATATATATTTGAATGTCAGAATTATCTTGCCCAAAAGATCTCAATGGGGGCTCTAACTTCACTCTGTCACTTTTTTCTGAAGGGTAGAAATTCTAAATGGGTTTAAAGGAAGAATTTGGATGCCAGAACTCATTGCTCTTGCCATAGCATCATAAATCTCAGAGTTGAAGGAAACATTCAATATTATTTTTCTAATCTCTTCAATTTGAAGGTGATGAAACTGAGACTGAGAAAGGAGAGGACAGATGTGTGTAGTTATTTTCTTGTAACTTTGCATAGTTCAGTCTAAACCTTTAAATATTACAGTCTAAATTTTAAAGAAACAGGACATGGCAATAAGCTCTTCTTATGGCTGTTTATTATAACTCTTATCTCCTTACCCTGTGGGCTGCAAATCTGAGGCCCAACCATTAGTGTAGACATTCTTTAGGGAGAAAAGGATAAAGAAATCTTTCTTCTTTGCGCAATTAATAAAAAGTAAAACTCTAAGACTTTACAGAATCTCCATATGTGATCACCTCTTACCATTGTGTTCATTTTCCCTGGCCTTTGTGACTGGCTGGAGGGCTAGTTTGAGCTCCATGGTTCCTGTGCATATTTTCATTCTCACTTTTGCCTTCTGAAGTGTCTGGCTTCCATTCATCCAGAACACCGTCTGAATGTAGAATGATCTTTCTGTCAGTGATATAAACAATTTCTCTCTGATCTGGTGTCAAAAAGCTTAAACCCAGACTGACCCCTGAGCCTCTGTAATTTGGATTTACTCTAGGTTAATGCCTTCATGGTGCTCCGATCTGGAAGCTATCCAAGAGAGGAGACATATGACCCATGTAAAGAGCAGACATTCAAATATTTTCTTAAAATTTTCTTTTCTCTCATAACTACTTTAAAGAAATATTCATTTCATACCTCTTTCTCTCTAAGACGGTTAAAGTGAAGGACCTAATTATTGCTGAACCTCTAAATTAGTTGATACCTGCACATTTAGACCTCCATCTACCTGTTTACAGTATACTTGTCATCTTCTATTCTTCATTTATTTTTTACATCTTTATGTGTGTCAGAAATATTACTTAATTATGGCAGCAACCTAATGTTTATCTGTATTTTGTAACTTAAATTTATTTACACATAGTAAATATTTTGGGCTTTGTGTCCATATGCTTTCTGTTGTAGTTGCCATTGTCATACAAAAGTAGCCACAGATAGTAAATTGACCTAGACAGTACTTTAATAAAACTTTATTTGCAAAACATGTGGTGGGCCATATTTGAGCCTTAGGCCATGGTTTGTCAACTGATTTTATTGAGCTGTGATTCAACATTAAACCTTGTGTACTTGTTACTAAGATATACGTTTACTCATTGTTAGCGAAACACTTAGGGTTTTTGGATGCCCTGGAGTGAGTGGGCTCTGTGCTAATGGCTCCGTCTACTTTTGGTCTAGACTGAAAGTAGTGAAATGATCTTGACTGAAGATTTCTGAGTCTACTTTTATCTATACCCAGAAATTCTCAACCATAATACTAATAGAATAATCATCACAGAAATTTAAATAGATAATTTATAATTATTATCATGCAATAAAGGTATGAGTTAATACCTGCTATGGGGAGTACTTTTAAATAATCTGTCTAGTTAATCTAGCTAATCAATTTCACTTAACTGAAATTTGTTTCTGTAAGATTTATTCATTGTTTGAGTACTTACATTTAGAGGTTATCTTTTTTAAGTAGTGTGCTGTTTATTCTGAGATGTTAATTTTTTTTAAAATATAGGTTTTATTTTTTAGAGCGGTGTTAGGTTAAAAAAATTTCACAGAAGGTACAGAGAAAGGCCTCATATAACTCCCTACTCCTACAAATTCACAGATTAACCCAATGTGATGTCTACTTGACTGGGCCACAGGGTGCCCAGATATTGGTCAAATCTTATTCAAGGCATTTCTGTAAAAATTCTTTAGATGAGCTTAATAATTAAAGCAGTAGACTGAGTAAAGCAAATTGCCCTCCATGTAGGTGGGCCTCACCCAATCAGTTGAAGGCTTGTATAGAACAAAGGCTGATCTTGAGTAAGAAAGAATTTCTTTGGCATGAGTGCTTTAAAATTGAAATATTAACTTTTGCTGGGTGTTGAATCTGCTAAATTTGGACTGGATTTTACATCATCTTGGGTCTCTAATGTGCTGAATGCAGATCTTGGGATTTGTCAACCTCCATAATTATGTTAGTTAATCCCTTAAATCCCTTAAAATAACCCCCCCCCCTTCTATATATTCAACTGATCTTGTTTCTCTGGAGAGCCCTTGACTAATAAATCCACCACCAACTTCCCCACCAGAGCAGTATATGTGTTACATTAGATGGATGAACCTTCACTGACCTATCATAATTATTCAAAGTTCATACTTTAAATGAGAGTTTACTGTTGGTGTTATACATTGTTTGGGTTTGGACAAGTGTATAATGATCTATACCCATCATTATAGTATCAGACAGAATAGTTTCACATCTTGGTTGCTTTCATGTTTTGACAATTATGAATAAAGCTGCTATAAACATCTGCATGCAGGTTTTTGAGGGGGCATGTTTTCAACTTATTTGGATAAATACAAGTACAGTAGTGTGATTGCTGGATTATACGGTAAATGCATGTCTGGTTTTGCAAAAAAGCTGCCAAACTATCTTCCACCAGCAATGAACCAAAGTTCCTGCTGCTTCCCATTCTCACTAGCATTTGGTGTTGTCAAGTGTTCTGGATTGTGGCCATTCTAATAGGAGTGTAGGTATCTCGTTGTTGTTTTAATTTGTATTTTCCTAATGGCATGTGATGTTGAATATGTTTTTTATATGCATATTTTCCATCTGTATATTTTCTTTAGTAAGGTGTTTGTTCAAATCTTTTGTCCATTTTTAAAGTCGGTTTGTTCATTTTCTTATTGTTGAGTTTTAAGAGTTCTTTGTGTATTTTGGTCAACAGTTCTTTGTCAGATGTCATTTGCAGATATGTTCTCACTATCTGCTGTTACTTGTTTTCTTATTTTCATGACAGTGTTTCTGTAGAAAAATTTTTAATTTTAGTAAAACTATCTTTTTTTTATGGGTCATGATTTTAAAGTTGTATCTAAAAAGTCATCACCAAATCCAAAATTATTTAAATTTGTTCATATGTTATCTTCTAGAAATTTTATAGTTTTGCATTTTATACATTTTATAATTTAGATTTATGATCTATTTTGAGTGAATTTTTGTGAAAAGTATAAGGTCTGATTCTAGATTCATGTATTTCTTTGCATGTGGATGACCATTTGTCCCAGTATCATTTGTTTAAAAAGATTAGTCCTTTTTCATTGAGTTTTCTTTGCCTTTTTTTGTCAATGGTCATTTGGCTATATATTTGTGGGTCTACTTGTGGGTTATCTGTTCTATTTCATTGATATATTTTGTCTATTTCTTTGCTAATACCATACTATCTTAATTACTCTATTGTAAGCCTTGAAGTCAGTTAGTATCAGTCTTCCAACTTTTTTCTTCAATATATTGTTGGCTATTCTGAGTTTGATAATCACTTGAAATTTTATTAGATTTTGAGAATAGATTCTTTAACCCTATCTCTTTTCTTGTGACAAGTCAAAATACATATGGCTTTTAATTAAGTGATGTATATACATTTTTTCTGAAAACTTTACTTCTCTTATAGGCACTGAGTCTTCCCTCTATTCTGCACAGTTACATAGCACTTGATTTTGTTTCATTTTTCCTGTTGAGGCAATCACAATCATGTGCACAATGTTGGTTTTTGTTTTATTAAAATTTTTTATAAGCTTCTAATGCCCCAGTTACCATCTGTAGAAAGCCACAGTTGGAGTTTTGAGACACGTTTACATAGCTGAGAAAAATGAATTTCCCAGGGTTACAAGGTGTGGTTTTTGGCAGGTTCAGTATAAAACAAACAATAGTAAAAAGGAATTTCTAAGAACATTCCCCTACCTGTGAGTAATCTTGTTTTATTTCCTGCTTGACCTGTCTAAAAGAAATTGATCCTCCTGAGAATATCTTCTGGTTTCCTGAGACCCTGAGGGAATTATAGTTTATAGGCAGAGATAAAAAGGTTTGATGAACATTGATATTATGAATGAAGGAATTGACAACTTTGCTTTGTGACTACAGACTGCTTTCTTTCCCCTTCTGCCTTATCTCTGAGGTTTTTGGGTCTAGAAATGTGATTGAGAATTTCAAGTAAACTAGAAAATGTCTTTACTAGGGGTTTAACACATGTTTGTGTGGATAAGAGTTTGATATAGCAACTGGTATGTATAATTGTTCCTAGAAAGGATATTGGAAGTTGTCCATTTTGAGATTGATGTTTACTTTCAAAGTAGTGGTTTTTAATGTTTCGATTAACCACTGTAAGAATTTCCTGGCAGTTAGAGATTGGGTCTTATAGAAAAATAGTTACACAGAATTTTGCTTCTAAGTTTTAAAAGATTCAAAGACCCTCTGCACCTCAAAATGAGAACCCACGCTTTATAATCGTACTTTAGAATTTACATTTTTTAGAGCATGTATCATATATACTAAGTCATATTTTATGGATGAAAACTCTATTTACATGAAAGTTTTGTTTCAATGCTATAAACCCAAAATAAGCAGATTAAGGCCCATCGGCCTGATATGGCCAGCCACGTGTTTTTGTAAATAAAGTTTTATTGGAACACAGCCATCACCATTTGTTTATGTGATAGCTGTGGCTGCTTTTGTGTTACAAAAGCAAAGTGAATAGTTGTGAGAGAGACTGTATAGTTTGCAAAACTGAAAATATATACTATTAGACCTTTTTTGAAAAACTTGGCTGACTCTGTATATAAAAACTAAAATTTTGGAAAATGAAATGTATAGCTTTATATTTAATGCACATTAATTCTCCAAATCAAGTAGCCTTGATATTCATGTAGCAGGATGCTCAGTGGGAATTTCTCTTTTATCTCACAGTTTACAATTTTTTCCAAGCCTCCAAGTTAAAAACAGGCCCTCACCTACTTCTCACTTTCCCAGCTTCATTTCTGCTACAACCTAGACTTTGGAGCTACTGCGCTCAACAGTGTGTCTCTGGTTCATTCTTCTATCCTCTGCCTTTGACCATACTGTTAACTAAATGAATGGGCAAAACTCTAAAGGTCATCATTTATTTTATATTAATGCTTACCTTCTTTACACGACTGGTATCAGAATTCAATGAGAGTATATATCTTAGCCCTGGCTGGTTGGCTCAGTGGTAGAGCATTGGCCTGGCATGTGGAAGTCCTGGGTTCTATTTCCGGCCAGGGCACACAGGAGAAGCACCCATCTGTTTCTCCATCCTTCCTCCTCTCCTTTCTCTCTATCTCTCTCTTCCCCTCTCCCAGCCAAGGTTTCATTGGAGCAAAGTTGGTCTGGGCATTGAGGATGACTCCATGGCCTCCACCTCAGGTGTTAGAATGGCTCCTGTTGCAATGGAGCAATGGCCCAGATGGGTAGAGTATTGCCCCCTGGTGGGCATGCCAGGTGGATCCCGGTGGGGCACATGTGGCAATCTGTCTCTCACTTTAGAAAAATACACACACACACACACACACACACACACACACACACACACACACACACACGATATATGTGTGTGTGTGTGTGTGTGTATATATATATATATATATGTATGTATGTATATATATTAACCCCTAGCCCTCATTCCTAGCCAATGTTCTTACTTCTACTTCTTGTAAAAAAAAAAAAGTAGAAACAGTCAATCCTGAACTTACTAGGAGATAACTTAGGGTGGTTTTGTGGTTTTGAGTTTCATTCATTCATTGCTTCAGCAAGCATTTATTGGGCAGCTTCCACATGCACAGCTCTGCACGATATTAGACATAGAAAGCCAAATCAAACGTTGCCAAAGGTCGTGCAGCTGGTGGCAGAGCCTGCACTCCAATTCTTGCCTGTGAGCCGTCATTGCAGGGCTTTATCTTCTTTCTTTAGACCACACACCGGGAAGGGGCTGCCCTGTAAGCTGGGTTTACTCCACTCAATGAATGCAGGAAAGCCCAATCGTACAAATGTCCTGTACATTAAGATCTGTTTGTCTTTGTCAGAATCAATTCACAAGAGTGTAAATAGATCCAAATGAATGGTTTAAAATAGAAACAAATCTGTCTTCTTGGCCAGTTTGTATCTTCACCATGGGAGAAGATCTGAAACACAAAAGCTGTTGGAGGTGAGAATGTGTTGTGACGGGCCAGCTCAAATGGATACTGGCCTCTGTGTATCCCTGAGAGCTGCCAGGTATCTCAGCTGGAAAGCATCTGAGAAGGGGTCCTCCATGAATAGCCCATGAGTCTGACCCTTTGGGGAACAGTGTTGATTGCTAAAAGCTGGGGAACCCCATCAGAAGCTGGTGGGTATCTGATGGGAAAAATGGTCTGGAGGAAGTGCCATTAAGAGCCTCTTCTTCCAGCTGGCTTTGCAGGAGCCACAAATCCACAGCTGAAGAACTGTTCTGTTCTGACCCTCGCATTGCTGAGCCAGCACTGGGCACGGGTGGAGATGGCACATTCTGTAACCCCGCACAAGAGGATGAGCTGCAAGAGCCACATCTGCAACCTATAAGAGACGGCCGGTTTTGATTAATGCTCAAAGGCAGTGCACATACCTGTTACTGGACATATGCTTATCGTTACAGCCATCTGCTGGACTGGCATGTAGCCCACTCTTAAATGCTGGTGCCAAACACAGACTGTGTAGGCATCAGCCAAAGGTAGACTGTGTATCAGTAGGAAAAACAACACTGTGCCTGGGGGCTGACTTCTTCACATAAATAAAATCATGGGGACTGCTTCCTTCTGCAAAAGGTCAGAAAGGTTTCCATAGTGAGGAGGGTGTTACCATACTGTGGGTCTTTTGTTTGTTAAAGTTAATATGTATTTTACTCACTACTTTAACACCTAAGATATTTTTTATCACTCTATTAAAGAGTGAATTTCCTTTCCTGCTCATGATATAAAATACTTGACAGTACTTGTCACTTGGCACTCATTCAATGTCACGTTTCCTGTCTTTTCACCTAGCTCTCTCGATCCCCAACCAACGTCAAAGGGAAGATGTGACCAACCGGAATCATGTTTCAAAACCATGAAAAAGTCATCCATGGAAGAAGTTGACATTTCTGTACACAGGGAAATCCACACTAATCTTACAAAGTTTTAAGATAAGGGAGATTATATATTGAGAACCAGTCATTTGGAAATAGGGAAACAAAGTTCTAAACTGTAGTTGATTTTTATGCATCTTTTTTTTAAAAACAAGGTAGGGAAATTATTGAAATAGGCCCTGGCCAGTTGGCTCAGTGGTAGAGTGTTGGCACTGAGTGTGGAAGTCCTGTGTTCAATTCCCAGTCAGGGCACACAGGAGAAGTGACCATCTGCTTCTCCACCCTTCTCCCTTCTTTCTTTCTCTCTCTCTTCCCCTCCTGCAGTGATGGCTCCAATGGTTTTTTATTTTTGTTTAGATTTTATTTATTCATTTTTACAGAGAAAGGAGCAAGAGAGAGAAAGTAAGAGGGAAAGAGAGAAGAGGGAAGAAGCAGGAAGCATCAAATCCTCTACGTGCCTTGACCAGGCAAACCCAGAAGTTCAAACCGGTTACCTCAGTGTTCCAGGCCAATGCTTTATCCACTAGACCACCACGGGTCATGCTCAAATGGTTTAAGCAGGTTGTCCCTGGGGCTGATGATGGCTTTCTGGCCTCGTCTCAGGTGCTAACATAGCTCGATTTTCAAGCAATGACACAACTGCCCCAGATGGTCAGAACATTACCCAGTAGGGGGCTTACCAGGTGGATCCTAGTAGAGGCACATGTAGGAGTCTGTCTCTGCTTTCCCACCTCTCATTTAATAAAAATAATAAATAAATAAATCATTGACTATGTTGAGCACACATTCTTATCAAGGTGACATTGTCCTAAAAGGTGAAAATTGATTTTTAGTGGATAAACATCCTTAGATATTACAATAGTTTGTGGACTTTTGAATGACCACAGTACACAGAGCTAGACAGTGTATGTGTGATATTAAAATTTCATGGGTAGAGGTTAGGAAAGAAATGTTAAAAAAATTCACTAAGGATACAATAATAAAAATGTTTTAGAGACCCCAGTGTAAAGAAATAACACTCAGAGATAACTGAAGCATAAACAGGTAGCTAAAATGAAGTCAGGGAGCAAACTTTGCAGCATTCTCTCTCTTTGTTTCAAGAATGGGTTAACCAGAAGGCAAAGCTATTTAGTAGTTTACATGTCCATCCTGGGAGATGCTCACCCACTGGCACTGAACCCACTGGGGAGAATGAGATAGACAGGAGTTTACCTCCAAGGAGATTACATTCTAGTTGGGAAAAAGAGAGAAAATTACAAGTGCAATTTTGATTTAAAAAATATAAGGACTTACATAATGTGATTGGAAAACCTTCTCTGAAGTGTTATTTAGGTTAAAACCCAAGAGATGGGAAATAGCCATGGGAAGCAGTCTGCAGATCTACTCAGAGGAGGCAATGAGCACATATAAAAATGGGAGGGGGTAGGGCATAAGGACAACAGCAGAGAAACTTTATATGTGACCACAAGATTGGGGAGTTGAACTAGTTGGAACAGTGCTCCAGAAATTTGTTCTACCCAGACATGTGAATGTTGCCTTATTTAGAAATAGTCTTTTGTTGGTGTAATCAAGTTAAGGTGCAGTGAATTGTGAGCCTTAATCCAATGACTGGCATCCTTATTGGAAGACGTAAATTTGAACACAAACACACAAAAGGAAGAAAACCATGTGGAGATAGAGGCGGAGATTTGGAGTGATGCTGACACAAGCCAAGGACACCCAAGGAATGCCAGCAAGTGTCAGAAACTGGAAGAGACAAGGATTGATCCTTCCCTATGGGTTTCTGAGGGAGCGTGGGCCTGCCAACACCTTGTTTATGGACTTCTAGCCTCCAGGACTGTGAAGAAACAAATTTATGTTCTCTCAGCTACCTCGTTTACGACAATTTGTGTGGCAGCTCCAGGAAACTAATATAATGGCTGAGCAGTGACAGTTTAATCAGGCCATGGGAAAGATCTTTAAATAGTGTGATCATATGATTCAATTTTCATGTTATAAATGTATTCCACTGAGGGATGACTAGAAGATGAGGTAGTAGGCTACTGTGATGTCCAGGAGACAGTGGCAGAGTCCCTGTCTGGGTGGTGGCAGTATGACAGATGTGCTGTAGAGGTTGCAGGTAAGCCCAAGTGCACTAGCTATTGGCTGACACATTGTGGAGGACAAGCATGAAGCCAAGTGGCAGGAAAGAGACTGTTGGAATCATCTAGAAAGATGGGGAGGGTGGCCATGGTGGGAGTGGAGAGGAGGGGATGATGGTAATGGGTTGGGGGAGGTGAGTAAAGGGAGGGCAATTCCTGGTTTTCTGTGTAGATTGAGGAGCCATTGACTGAGACGAGAAAGACCAGGTTGAAACCAGTTTGAAGGAAGAAGATAAAGTGTTCTGCTCTGGAATTGTCAATTTTCAGACAGCTGTAAAAGTCCGAGTGGAGAAGATGCCATTTCTTTCCAACTCACTTCCCCATTTCCAACTTCACTATTTTTTTTCAAGACTAAGAAACATCTTTCTCTCATTCTCAAACCCAAGATGACAAACACTTGATAATATTCACAGTGACATAAAGTCGGATATAGAACATCTAATTTTGGGTGAGGTGGGGCCTCTCGATTCACAAATCCCCATGGGGTAAGTTGACCAATCACTGAGTGAAAAGGCTCATGTACAGTAGGTACTGCTGATCAGGGTTCTCTTGGTGATAGGAAGGTAGCTTCCTTCCATCTCTGCCACAGCCAGGCCCCATGGCTCATATAGACCGTATTGACCTGCTCATGCTCATTGCCATGCCACTTCTGTAGACTAGTGGATTTCCTGATTTGACTTTGTCTAAGGTGTATCAGGGCTCTTATCAACCAGCAACCTAATTCCTGAGTAGCTTTCCAAAAAGCATTCACTGGCTTATTTTTTTTCTGGACTGCACCTTTTTGATGTAACACATAGTTCATTTATTTAATTTAATGTCTTAGTTTCTTATAGGTTTCTGTCTCAAAGAACTGTGGGAAAATGTACCTGAGGCTTGTTTGGTGATATTTATAAGATGCCACTTTCTATCCCTCAGCACCTGCTTCCCTAAGACATCAGCCCAGCCACAGTCCAAGCCCTTGCCTGAGGAAACTCCCTGTTCCAACAGGGTGGGACTTCAGAGGGTGCAGATAAACTGTGTTTTCTTCTATTTTAAAAGTCTGAACTTCAGTTGGCAGCTTGCTGGAGCATCAAAAGTCTGGTTGCCATTCCATGCTTATATACTCCTGTGTCACCAGGCAGTCTAATAACTATTATTGTTCTTGTCATGCCAGGATTTCAGTGGAGGATTTCATCACCAGAATCCCTCCGGATGCCTACAAATAAGTTTCAACTTTCTTGTCACAATCAATATTCTTCTATGAAGGGGCAAGAAGGAAAATGTATAGGTCCTAATAAAAATTGATTTTCTGCAGAAATTTATCACATAAAATTAAGTTGAACAAAACATGCTACATTTTACAAGTATGTTTAATGTCTGTGGAATCTTCCTTTAAAAAAGGAATATTTTAGAGCTAAAAGCATTCTGGGAGTTGCCAGGCACCAATTCGCATTTTGGTGTGACATAATGCAGAAATTTGACAGTGCAATTGTCCTCCTGAGGCAATCATTTTCTAGGTAGAGTAAAATGTCTGGAAATGTCAGGAAATTAAGGGTCTTCTCATTTTCTGACTTAAGCTGTTCCAGACTGATTTATGGACACTTGAGTTGGACCAGATAACCTGTAGAGTAAACAGAGCATTTAGAAGTGTTGAGCCTATTGGTAATTAAATAATCAAAACCATTGGGTCAAAACAAAAAAAATAAAAATAATATGTTTGGTGTTTGTGGGAACCTATAGCATAATTTGATTTCATTGCAGTAACCATGTAATTAATGATGAAGGCCCCTGATAGAGATACCTGGGTAGAGTAGAGAAAACATGAATATACCACCATAACAACAAAAATTTCTTATTTTTGCATATTCTAATTTAACTTCATTTCTCCCAAAGAGTAGCTCATTTGCACAAATGATGTCTCCAGTGTGCAAAACCTAAGAGTTTGCAAATACAGTGAGCCTAACAAAAAAAAAAGTTCAATGGGGAAAGATAGAAGATCCAAATCAATCCAACAATATAAAGAGGTGGGAAAACCTAGGTGGTTGTCAGTGTGAAGAATAATTAATGGCATGGAAGGAACATGTGAGATTCCAGCCTTCTCTCCTCAGTCGTGGTCAGACTGTGCATCCTTTTCTAATATGACACGAGCCCTCGAAATATGGATATAAAATATGGCAAATTGGCACCCTGTGTTTTCTTCTGCTTCTAAACAGCACGGACATTTTGCTTATGATGGAAATCAGTATATGAAAAGAAATCAATCTGTCAATATGTTCTTGTTTTTCTCCAGCAGCAAGGTACTCAGCTTATTTTGAAAAGCCAAAAGGAACACGAGCTGCCTCTTATAATTAAGTCCCCCCAGGAAGCTTAGCCTTTGGAAGGCACACATTCTTGAGGGACAATCAGAGCTACTTAGCTTGTCTGACCTTGTGGTGTTGGAGAAAGCAAGACTGCGTTGATGAGATGGATTTCCTCGGGTGTCTTGACAGCTGCACTGCTGCCCACTGTGGAGGATGGGTCAGGCAGGTGAATGCACGGGGGCCCTCATGGTTGGGAGGAACATAAACTTCGGCACAATGAGAGAGATCTTGGGGATGCAGGCCAACAGAGATCAGGGCGCCTTCTTACACTCTCTTTCAAGGAGCTTTGTGATTGAAACCTGGCTTAGCTAGACAAGTACACTATTCTGCAATTACCAAGTCCCCCTAGAGTTTGGAGAGTAGAGGCCAAGACAGGGTACTCTAAGCCCCATGAAATAGTTTATTAAGAAAAAAATGTAGCCTTAATCTGTCTTCTGTCTACAATTCTCTCTCCCCTTGAGCATCATTCAACCTTGGCCTTCACATCTTGAAGGAAGGAAAAAAGAATTTATATCAAGCTATAGGGTATTCTTGCCAGACTTAGTAGATTCAATTGTTCAAAGCTCTTGGATTTGTATGAAGAAACAAACATGAGAAGCAAAGCTCTAAAACCTTGAGCAATTTGAAATACACAGTAAATGAGTGACAATACTTATTTTTTGGAAAAGACCTTTAAATAAAGACTTGGAGAAAAAACAAAAGAAAAATAATCATTTGGTATATTTCCCCAACATATTGGCTTTTTAATTGTCAGTGTATGCATTTTAGCTTCCGCCAAGAAGTCTGTATCCTGCTTATTACTAAAGATTGAGCATCACCAGAAATGTCTGTTACTATGGCAAATGCTTTTATCAGAAGAGGAATATAAATGAGAGTAACTCATACAATATACAGCCAAAACATGAACACAGGAAAAAAAAACAACTCATCTTTCTTGGCCATTAGCATTTTGAAGGAGATGGTAACAATTAAATCAGAACTACAAATATTCAGCAATTACTTATTAGGTAAACAACCCTATTTTAAGAGCTGTGGAAGATACAAAGGCAAACATGAGATCCATTTCCTGTTCTCAAGGAACTTCCAATTGAATTGGGGAATACAGAACATAATCACATAAGAAGTTAAAGATAAGCTCAAAACAATGGGCACATAATTATCTTAATGTAATACATTCATGATTAACTAAGAAATAAATTATTCAGAAAAATAGCTGCTTTGGGAGTTTAGATGAGTGAGATACAATGGATAATGTTTGATCAAGAAAGGCTTCATTGGGAAAGAGAAGGGAACATTGATTTTTTAATGGTAGATTGTGTTGGCATAGATCAGGAAGAGAGTAAGAATTATGAAAAAGTTAAAATGTATATTTGAGGGTTTAGTGAATTGGCTAAAATAGGGCTTCTGTGGAGGAAATAGATGGAATCACAGACTAAAAGGATGTCTACATTCTGAGGGTGCCTTTTGAATGCTAAGGAATTTGTATACTATCCTAAACAAAAGGAGTAAATGTGATGTTTTTGTTGCTGTTTGTTTTCCACTTCTTTCTAAACAATGACAACTGTGTGATAACAACTGAGTCAGTCTTGCCCAGCATGGTCTCAGGCAGGGGGAATGAAGGTCGTCTTAGTTCAATAGTTTATTTGCTCCCCACATAATATTGTTCTCATTCCCATTTTGATGTTGGCAAACACATCCCTGAAGTATATTCTACTTGGTGTATCCAGGTTACCTATCTCTCATATAGCTCACCCTATCTAGAAGTTAGGCTTTCTGTCAATAAGCCCCAATCTATCCATAAATCAACTTTCAGTGTCTGCTGCAGTATCTTCCCAAAGCTCACTGCCCACCTGCTTGAATCTGCTGGTTTCCAAGGATACAGATACAGTCAGTCCCTGCTTCTACCATGCTGTCTCTTGTGGGTAGTTCTGGGCTTTTCTATGAATGGTAGGCACACTCCATATGCACTTGATATACCTTCAAACAGTCTTCTGATTTTCACTCTACTCTCCAGATTCACTTTTCCAAGTGCTCATAACCGGTAAATTTAGCTCTTGGTCATACTTCCATAGCTAGATTTAATGAATATTCTGTATCTACTTGAATTCTTGTCTCAGCTTTTCCCCACCCAATCTATCTCATAGCTCACTAGTCAAGGGCAAAGAATATGACACATAAAGTAATGCATTAAGAGTATTAAATATACTATTGTATAAAATATTTTAAAAGAATGAAAATGGTAGCAACAAACTAGTTAAGAAGGTTTAAATGTACCATAAATGAAAAATATCTGAACTATGATGGTGATACTGAAATTGAAAAGAGAGAGAGAGAGCGAGAGCGAAACTGTGAAACTGGAAGGATACTAAATGAGAATTGGTGACTTCTTGACCCTGAGGAAAAAAATAAGGGGATCCAAAGTTCCTAATGTGGAGAATGGAAAGAATGAGGGTGACATTAATAGAAGTATGGAGACAGAAGGGATATTTAACTAAGGATAAATAGGTTAAATTTAATTTTATAATAAAGGAAAAATGAAACTTTTTCTTAATGTCTTAGAGTGAGAGATGTGCAAGTGAGTGATTTTGCAAGTGAAGAAAATACAAGAACAAACCAGTCAGAGATAAAAGAATTAGCTTAGGGAGATATTAATATTTATGGAAAAGTTAGAGGAAGAAGAGAAGAAAAGTTAATAAAGGCAGAGAAGAGTCAAAAAGGTCACAATTGAACTAAGGTAATTTAGAATCACAGAAATTAAATAAGTAGTTCAAAATTTAAAAATGAATGTCAGTCATGTCAAATGCTATTCATAGGTCACTGTGAATACAGGATAAACACAATTTGGGAGTGAAAAATTTTACTGATGCTTATCAGTACAATTTCTCTTTAGTGGGTGGAGACCGAAGCTAGCCTAAGCTAACCAGACGTCTATAATTATAATTAATTCTAGAAGTTTGCACCTCCTTATGCATTTGAGTAAATAGTTATCATTGAGAAAACTGGTAGTAGAAGAATGAGGACTTCTGCTCTGTGTGTGCAGCCAGAGAAACAAGTCCCTACAGTGGTAAAGACTGGAGAGACACAAGATCAAGAAAATAGTTTTTTAGAAAGGGAGAAGAAAAAGATGGAGTGCAGTTCTCATGACTCTTGACTTGATTCGTAAACAAATTGAAAGTAAAATCATTTTATCAATAAGAAATATGGATGATTAGAAATTTGAAGAAAATTAGAAACTTGAAGATTATGTATCAGGGAAAAACAGAAGGCACGAAACATAAAATAAATCATTGTGGCACAGTAGTAAGGACCAATTAAAAGTAGAAAACACAATTCTAGTAGGTTCAAGCAGCTTTGGGACAAATGGCTGTGGAGCTCAACAGATGGGTTGAAATGAAATAATGTAGATGACCCATAGAAAGACCTTTCCCTGGTAGACATGGCTGAGGTTCAGGGGCTGAAGGAAGTTTGTGTTAGTAACAGTTGGAGGAGCTGACCATTCAGTTCAAGCTGGACAATGTTTGAAGTTCAAGTTTATTAACAGGGGACTAGAGAGTGATAGGAGGTTGTCAGAAGGCGCCACAGTGCATATCTGTTGTGGGGGAGAAAGCAAGGAATGAGAAGTAAGTAGAAGATGAGTTGGTTTAGAGGGAGAATGCACTGTTTCTTGTCTGGTGTGGAGTATCCAGAAATGATTGTGGAATATTCATGATTTCTGGGGAATCATAAAGAAATAGGTAGGTTGAGGCACTCAATAATTATATTGAATTCCATCTTAAATATGGACCTTCTAGACAGGTTTAAAAATTTTTTTTTTAGATTTTATTTATTCATTTTAGAGAGAGGAGACAGAGAGAGAGAAGTGGTGGAGGAGCAGAAAGCATCAACTCCCATATGTGCCTTGACCAGGCAAGCCCGGGGTCTCGAACCAGCGACCTCAATGTTCTGGGCTGATGCTTTTACTCACTGCGCCACCACAAGTCAGGCTAGACAGGTGTTTTTTAACCTTGGCATTATGACACTCCGGGCTGGATCATTCTCTGTCATCCTGTGCATTGTGGGATGCTTAGCAACATCTATGGTCTCTACCCAACAGGTGTAGTAGTGTCCCTAGGCACAATAAAACAAAAGTGTTCAGACATCATCCTTTATGGGGAATGCAGAGTGTGCAAAATCACCCCAGAGTTGAGAATGAATGTCTAAGATGGACAGTAATGGATTTCAAGGAACAAGAAAACAAGTAACTTAGCAAAGAAGTTTTCTAAGTAAGAGAAAGGAGTTAACAAATACAAGCGATTTGCTGAATGGGTAACAAAATGCAATATCATTCAGCTTAAAAAAAATGAAGGGCATTCTGATCCATGTCACAACATGGATAAACCTTGAAGACATTATGCTGAGTGAAATATGACAGGCACAAAAAACCAAATATGGTGTAATTCCATTTATATGAGGTACCTAGAGTAGTCAAATTAATAGAGACAGAAAGTGGAATGGTGGTTACCAGGGGCTATGCAGAGGGGAGGATGACAAATGATGATTTAATGGGAACTGAGTTTCAGTTGAATGATGACAAGTTCTGGAGGTGGATGGTGGTGATAGTTGCACAATGTTAATGCACTTGGTGTCACTGAACTGTGCACTTGAAACAGTTTAAATAGTAAATGCTATATTATATATATATTTTACCATAATAAAAATATTTTTTTATGTATTGATCAGGCCTGATGTTATACTTGTTGTGGTCTTTGATTTAATGTTTCCAGAAGAGCAATTAACAATCATGGTGGTAATTTGAACAAAGAGAAACAGAATGGTCATGTATTGGCCTGAGCAGTGAGTGGAAAGTTGGCTCTGTATTAATCAGTCATCACAAAAGATCACAGACTGAATGGCTTAAGTGACTGTTCTCAGAGTTTTGGAGGCTGGAAGTTCAGGATCAAGCTACCAGCATAGTCTGTATCCAGTGAGGGCCCTCTTCCTGACTTGCAGGTGGCCACTTTCTTGTTGGTCCTCACACGGCCTTTTCATTGTACACATACACACTCCTGATGTCGCTTTCTCTTTTTGTAAGGATACCAGTCCTATCCGATTTTTTAAAAGTTTTTTTATTGATTTTAATTTATTGTGCTTACATATAGATTCAAGTGCCCCATCAAATATATCTTCCTCCCCCTTACCCCCGTGTTCTCCTTGGTACCCCCTTTGACCCCTTCTTCCAACACCCTCCCCCATTCCCTTCAGGATTTGCTGTCCTGCTCTCTACAACCCTGTGTTATGTATATATAATTTCACAAAACTCTTTTCCTTCTCTGATCCCATCCTCTCACCCCCTTTCCCTCTGACTGCCTTCCCTCTGGTCTCTTTGATCCCGTCTCTCCCTCTATTCTGTTCCTCTGTTCACATTGTTCATTAAATTTCTCATATGAGTGAGGTCATATGATATTTTTCTTTCTCTGCCTGGCTTATTTCACTTAGCATAATAGTCTCCAGATCCATGCATGTTGTTGCAAAAGGTAAGATTGACCTCATTTTCACGGCCACGTAGTATTCCATTGCATATATGTACCAAAGCTTTTTAGACGAGATTGGGCGCGTTCAGGGTGGTATGGCCATAGACTGTACCAAAGCTTTTTAATACACTCATCTACTGACAGATACTTGGGCTGTTTCCAGATCTTGGCTATTGTAAACAATGCTGCAATAAACATGGGGGTGCATTTCTTATTTTAAATCAGTGATTTGGTATTCTTGGGGTATATTCCTAAAAGTGGGATAGCTGGGTCAAAAGGCATTTCCATTTTTAATTTTTGAGGAATCTCCATACTGTTTTCCACAGTGGCTGCACCAGTCTGCATTCCCACCAGCAGTGCAGGAGGGTTCCCTTTTCTCCACATCCTCGCCAGCACTTATTCTGTGTTGTTTTGTTAATGAGCGCCATTCTGACTGGTGTGAGGTGATATCTCATTGTGGTTTTAATTTGTGTATCTCTAATGATTAATGATGTTGAACATTTTTTCATATACATATTGGCCATCTGTATGTCCTCTTTAAAGAAGTTTCTATTCATTTCTTTTGCCCATTTTTTGATTGGGATATTTACTTTTCTAGTGTTGAGTTTTACAAGTTCTTTATAAATTTTTGTTATTAACTTCTTATCAGGCTTATTGTCGAATATGTTCTCCAATTGTGTGGTTTCTTTTTTATTTTGTTCATATTGTCTTTAGCTAAAGACAAAGATTTTAGCTTGATATAGTCCCGTTTGTTTATCCTGTCCTTTTATTTCACTTTTAAGTGGAGATAAGTCAGCAAATATATTGCTGTAAGAGATGTTGGAGAGCTTACTGCCCATGTTTTCTTCCAAGATGATTATGGTTTCACAACTTACATTTTATCCATTTTGAGTTTATTTTTGTGTATGATATAAGTTGATGGTCTAGTTTCATTTTCTTGCAAATACCTGTCCAATTTTCCCAGCACCATTTGTTAAAGAGACTGTCTTTATTCCATTGTATGCTCTTACTTCCTTTGTCAAATATCAATTGTCCATAAAGGTGTGGGTTTATATCTGGGTTCTCTTCTGTTCCATTGATCTGTATGCCTGTTCTTAAGCCAGTAATAAGCTGTTATGAGTACAATGGCCTTGTAGTATAACTTGATATCGGGAAGTGTGATACCACCCACTTTATTCTTCTTTTTCAAGATTACTGAGGCTATTCGTGTTCTTTTTTGGTTCCATACAAATTTTTGGAATATTTGTTCTATATCTTTGAAATATGCCATTGGTATTTTAATAAGAATTACATTGAATTTATAAATTGCTTTGGGAATATAGACATTTTAATGATGTTTATTCATTCTATTCATGAACACGGTATATGCTTCCACTTGTTTGTATCCTCCTTGATTTCTTTTATCAATGTTTTATAATTCTCCAAGTACAAGTCTTCTACCTCCCTGGTTAAATATACTACTATGTACTTTATTATTTTGTTGTTGTTGCAGTAGTGAAGGAGATTGTTTTCTTAATTTCTCTTTCGGACTGTTCATTATTGTGCATAAAAATGCCTCTGATTTCTGAATATTAATTTTATATCCTACCACCTTGCTGAATCCATTTATCATGTCCAGTAGTTTTTTGACTGAGACTTTAGGGTTTTCTGTGTAAGTATCATATCATCTGCAAATAATGATAGTTGTACATTTTCTTTTTTCAATCTGGATGCCTTTTATTTCTTCTTCTTGTCTGATTGCATGGCTAGGACTTTCAGAACTATGTTGAATAAAAGTGGTGAAAGGGGGCCCCCCTGACTTGTTCCTGATCTTAAGGGGATTGCTTTTAATATTTTCCCATTGAGTATGATGTTTGCCGTGGGTTTGTCATAGGTGGCCTTTTCATGTTAAGGAATGTTCCCTGTATTTCCACTTTGCTGAGAGTTTTGATCATAAATGGGGACTGAATTTTATCAAATGCTTTTTCTGCATCTATTGATATTATCATGTGATTATTGTCCTTCCTTTTGTTTATGTGATGAATCACATTGATTGATTTGCAAATATTATACCAGCCTTGCCTCCCAAGAATGAATCCCACTTGATCATGATGTATGATTTTTTTCATGTATTGCTGGATTCAGTTTGCTAATCTTTTGTTAACAATTTTAGCATCTAAGTTCTTCAGGGATATTGGCCTATAGTTTTTTTTCTTTGTAGTTTCTTTGCCTGGTTTTGGAATGAGGATTATGCTCGCCTCATAATAGGAGCTTGGAATTATTTCCTTCTCTTGAATTTTTTGAAATAGCTTGAGAAAAATAGGAGTTAGTTCTTTGAGTATTTGGTAGAATTTGCCTGTGAAGCTATCTGGCCCAAAACTTTTGTTTGTTGGGAATTTTTTGATAACTGTTTCCATCTCTTTTGATGTGATTGGTCTATTTAGGTTTTCTGATTCTTTCAGATTGATTTTTTAAAGATTATATGTTTTGTGTCCATTTCGCCCAGGTTGTCTAGTTTTTTGGCATAGGATTCTTCATAGTATTTTGTTACAATCCTTTGTATTTCTGCTGTATCAGTTGTTACTTCTCCACTCTCATTTCTTATTTTATTTATTTGAGTCCTCTCTCTTTTATTTTTGTGAGTCTGGTTAAAGGTTCATCAATTTTGTTTACCTTTCCAAAGAACCAGCTCTTGGTTTCCTTGATCTTCTGTATTGTTTCTTTAGCCTCTATGTCACTTATTTCTGCTCTGATCGTTATTATTTCCTTCCTTCTACTTCCTCTGGGCTTTGTTTGTTATTCTTTTTCTAATTCTTTTAGATGTATGGTTAGGTTGTTTATCTGGGGTTTTTCTTGCTTCTTAAGGTATGCCTGTAATGTGATGAACTTCCCTATCAGAACTGCTTTTTCTGTGTCCCATAAACTTTGAGTTGTATGTTCGTTCCCATTTGTTTCAAGGAAATTTTTATTTCTTCTTTGATCTCATTGTTAACCCATTCGTTATTTAATAACATGCTGTTTAGTCTTCAAGTGTTAGAATGTTTTTCAGTTTTTCTATTGTAGTTGATTTCTAGTTTCATGCCATTGTGATCAGAGAAGATGCTTGATATGATTTCAATCTTCTTAAATCTATTGAGACTCGTTTTGTGTCCTAGCATGTGGTCTATCCTAGAGACTGTAATGTGAGCACTGAAAAAGAATGTATATTCTGCTGCTTTAAGGTAAAAGATTCTGAAGATATCTATTAAATCCAGTTGATCTAGTGCAGAGGTCGGCAAACTGCAGCTTGCGAGCCACATGCGACTAAATCAGAGTGAGGACTTTTTAAAAAAAGGCCAGCTTATGAGTACCCTAATTAAGTTAATAACAATGTTCCTACCTATATAGTTTAAGTTTAAAAAATTTAGCTCTCAAAGGAAATTTCAATTGTTGTACTGTTGATATTTGGCTCTGTTGACTAATGAGTTTGCCAACCACTGATCTAGTCTGTCCTTTAAGGCTGCACTCCTAGGCTAGATTTTATCTACTCTTGGTCTGGGGGAAGTTTGTTTAAAAGTTCAAGTTCCCGAGATCTGCTTTCTGCTGCCTCTTATTGCTGGCTACTTGTTGGGCTCAGTACTATAATTCACAGCTTAGATACAGTATTGGATGTGGCTTGACTTTTAGCCTCAGGTGTCATTACATCCAGATTTTTTAAAATTTAATTTAATTTTTTTCTTCTTTTTTAGCCCTCAGAAGGATGTGACCATAGTGGTCCAGTGGTTGTGGCCTCTGTGTTTCTTATGTGTGGTCTGTCTTCCAGCAGGCCACCACTGCTGCTGCTGCCTCTGGAGTTTGGGCTTAGGCACTGCTGGCACCAGCTCACCGCTGTGGTTGCCATGGCTTCTGCTGCCTCAGGTGGGCTTGCCCATACATGCTCGTACCACTGCCATAGCCAACAAGGCTTCTGCCACCAGAGGTGAGCTTGTGCATGCCAGCTTGGGCTGCCCTGGCCCCTGCCCCTGCGCCCACAGCCAGCAGCCTGCCCGTCCTCCAGCTAGTACTCAGCAGCATGGGTGGGTGGTGTAGCTCAGAACTCAACACTTACTACCTGTGTCCCTGACGTGCTCCCTGCTTCTAAGTGTCTATTTGCTGTGACTGGAGCAGGAGAGCCTCCAGTGGGTGGGGTAATTGCTTCCCTTTGCTGACTTGGTTCTCCCAGGAAAAATGGTCACTTTAGATTTGGGGAGTGACTTAGCCCAGGGGTTATGATGGCTATCCCTCAAAGTGTCTCTTCCTGTGCCTCCGAGATTACACTCTCTTCTGGCAACTCCAGTCCTCTCAGCACTTTCCGCTCCTGGACACCCAGGTAAGTGGCTATGAATGAGGTTTTCTGCGCGGTCCCTGTAAGATGGAGTCTGGGTCTGAGATTTCTGTCTTTTTCTTGCAAACAGTATCCTGGCTCTTTTCTTCGTTAAATACTGTCAGTACACATCTTCTAGGCTCTGTGGTTCTAGGCTGTGGCTCCGGTCCTAGGTCTGAGGATCCAAAACTCTCCAGTCAGCCCACCCTGCTGCAAAAGTCCCTTGGAGCCACTGCTCACACCTGAGAGCAGGGCAGCCTTTTTGGTGTCTCCGTTTTTTCTACAAGTCTCAACATAGCTTCTTCAGCGGTCCTTGGTTATAGAATCCTCATAGTTTAGTCCAAAGTTGGTTTTTCAAGATGATTGTTCTTACAATTAAGTTGTAATCCACTTTGGTTCTGGTAGGTGAAAATTGGAATGTCCGCCTACTCTGTCACCATCTTGCTATCCTCTCTAGTCCTATTCAATTAAGTTCTCACACTTATAAACTCATTTATTCTGATTACTCCCTTAAAAGCTTATGTCCAAATAAAGTCTTATAGAGTGTTAGGGTTTCAACATGAGTTGAAGATTCCACATCAGCTTTCTCCTCTCTTCTCCTTTAGATTGGGCAATGGGTGAAGGCCAGCTTGAGAGGACACTGGGAGTGGTTGCTTCAGTGTGTTTCTGAGTGAGGCACTTGTTTCCTCTAGGTAAGGAGATGGTAGAAAGTGGTGAGGTAGAGGATGAACACAAACAAGCAATAAAAAGCAGCAGTCATTCAAAGGAACAAAAACAGCATACTTGGACAAAGTGCAATAATGAGAACTAAATGTCACTAGTAAAATGCATACATGTGCTATAACCTTGGGAATAAATGACAACCAATAGCATTTGTTTACATAACATAGAACAGCATAAAACCATGGATATTAACACCACTCTGAATATATAATTCCTTCAAGGAGAGCAAAATAACCTACTCTTTTCCAACACTAGTAGATATTAATAACGAGGACATGACCTTTTCTTTAAAAGCACTTGTGGAGAATTCTACATCAAGGGTGATGGGTTTGAGCTAATCCCTGACCAATGAGACTGAGAGCATTTAAAATCACAATCTTTACTGGATCACTGGGGTTTTTCCTATTTATTCTAAAGACCTAATCTTCCTACGCTTACATTCTCAATCAGCTGTGTTGAAGTAAGTGACATTTAGCTGTTCAACATGATGAAATGCTAAATATGGCTTATGCCAGATTTGATGGCCACTATAAATGACATCAAGACTTTGTCTCTTGGCATAAAATTATGCTCCAGCTTGGCTGATCCTGTCATTGTGGTCATTTTTGTGACTGATGTAGATCACGGCAAGACTGATTTGACTAGTGTTGATTGTAAAAGAAAGCTCAAGTAAACAGTTGGGCTGGATCAAAGTCTGGTTCAGATGCTCAATTGAGATACAACCATAATCTAAATGTACATTTAAAAATAGAAATTGAAGAGAGAAGAAATGATAAAGTGGATCGATAAATGTTTGTTCTACGAATAAAGGGAAAAAAGAATGAGAATTCCTGGTCAAATTTGCCTTGGGAAATTGACTGGAAGAGATAGTAGTGAATTTAGGCAGGTCAGGCAGAAAGCAGCTGTGGGGCCTCAGGCAGTGGATAGTGATGATTTGGCCCAGGAAAGGACAGTGATGCTGACTATAGAAGTGTGGCAGACTTGTGTTTCATTGCAATGTGTCCTGATGATATTGCAGCCATGAATTTCTAGCAGCAAAAATACACCTGGTTGTGTGATATACTCCAACAACATTCAATATTTTCAGTATAGGTTCAGAAAAGATAAAAATTTTATTCATCTCCTCTTCTAATTTTCTAGGCAGATTTTATTGATGGAAACTGGGGCAAGGATGTAAGGCTATTGTAAAGAGGGTGAATAAAGTTATTGACAAGAGAACATAAGCTAGAAAAATGGAAAGTGAAGAGAGAGAAAGATAATGTGAGGGGAGATATAAGAAGTATCTGGACTAGAAAGATCAAACAGGTTGAAGGAAGTTGTGCTTAAAGAGTAAAATGTCTAATTTTAGTGATAGAACAATTTTGGGTGGTAGCAATTAGAAATGGAAATTATTCAAGATCAGTAAAGAAACTGAGGAGTCAAAGTACAGATAGGTTTTCTGAATCCTATGGGCTATTGCAAGATTTGGTGGTAGGGAAGACTGTGACCCAGTTAGGAAAACCTCCTCTCTTCAGGAGATCAAGACAATGTCAGGAAGCAAGCCTCATGGTTTTGGAATGTTCCCATGGCAACTACATGAAAAGCTGTATTGCAGGAGCTGTGGATACACTCAAAACAAGACCTTGTCTTATGTTCATGGAGCTTCCATTCTTGTGGGGAAGGATGGACAATACTCACCATGCAAATAAAAGGCAATGAAGAATTACTATTTTGTTGAACTATATAAAACTGAGGATATTTTTTTAGAACTGTCAGTTAGTACATCTGCTTAGACCTCATTGGCCAGAACTTAGTCATGTGACCGCATTTGCAAAATGTAATCTTCCTAATCAGCAGCCACTGACCCAAATAAAATTAAGAATTTTATTTCTATTAAAGACAAAAAAAAAAAAAATTCTGACAGTTCTAAGAACCTAACTTAAAAAATAACTTGTGCAAGCCTTTTGTAATTTTTTTATAGTTCTTCCTCCATCTTGCTGCCTAGAATGTACTATGATTTCTGGAGTTCTAGAAATTGCTTTATAACATGAGGATCAGGGATATATCCTTGAGATTATAGAGTAGTTAGCTAAAAGTAGCATGAGTGCCTAAGGTCTTTGGTGGCAAAGCTACCATATCAGCCCTGGGCAGGTAGAGAATTTCTATTCTATGAAACCAATGTTATTTGCAGTGAAACTCACTCCTAACTGATACATAATAAATTTAAATTATTTCCCTATATGCTTGCTTTGTCACTAGACTGTGAGTTCCTCAAGGATAGAAGTTGTATTTTTATTTTATTTTATTTTAAAAATATTGTTCTACTTTATTTTTTTTAATTTATTTTAAAATTATAGTTGACATACAATATTACATTAATTTCAGATGTACAACATAATAATTCAGCATTTATATACCTTACAAAGTGATCACCACAGTAAGTCTAGTAAACATCTGTCACCACACAAAGTTATTATGATATTATTGACTATATTTCCTATGCTATACATTAAATTCCCATGAATTAATTTAATACTGTGAGTTTGTATTTTTTAATCTACTTTCCCTTTCCCACCCATTCTCTACACCTGCCCCTCTGGCAACTATCAGAAACAAACTCATAGATATAAAGAGCTTGCATCTTTAATTTTTTGTGCCCTCAAGCATTCAATAGCAGGCACTGGGCATGACATATATTCAATAATCTTTGTAGAATAAAATATTTTATTTTGAACACAGTGATTCAATAATAGTTTATGTGAATGAAAGACAACATTTAACAAACATTATCAAAGTTAAAAACAGACTGTCTCAAAGAATACAAATAAATGAAAAATAGATAAAATTATAACCCATAGGCATTTGTAACACAACACAATGTCAATATATATCAAAGCATGACAATACATATTTGATTTTGGTGAAAAAAATTTACTTAAGGCTCTTCACTAACTGTGAGATTTAAAGGATTGAGGCCAATGAATTGTAAACAAAGGAAATAGTCAATAGGCACTTTTAGAGAAAGATGGAGGGGAAAAAACATAGTTGGAAATACAATAATTGACTTTGATAGGACTTAAAAACTTAAGTAAACTTGCAGCCCTAACCTCAATGGGAATCTATGAGGTCCGAGTTTAAGTAACAACAGCAAGTAACCTTTCCAAAACTGAAAAGGTTAGAAACTATAAGTCATCCTTCTGTAAACTATGGTTTTGTGTTTAACTGATAGGAACAATATAATTTATGCACATGACAGACTATAAAATTGCTGCAAATCAGAAAACAAGCACACAGCTTCTCAATAACCATGTGTGGCTGGATGTTGCAGGCTGCACCCAATGCAATTTAGTCTACCAGTCACGGGCTTCATAATGAGATTATAATAACCCCATTTTTACGTGATGGGAAAAGTTTAGCAGTACAACTAAAACTATTAAAATAATCTATTTATAAATCTAAACAAACCATTAGAGTGAAGGAGCCCTTGTAGATATTAGGGTCAATGTCTAAATCAATAATATTGTACAACACTGGTGACAAGTCAGATGTACAGTAGACGATCAGTTTTGCTGCTGCAAATGAAATCACTAGCAATCAAATATAATTTAGTATCACAAAAGACATGTGGCAGGCATAATAGATCTAATTCCCCTTCTCTGATCAAGGAAGAAACAGTTCAATTATTGTTTCACTCACTGGAAATCAACGTGCTAAAGAGAAGATGTTTTCACTGTGTTAAGAGACAGAAGTGCGAAGGTGACAGTGACAGTATAACATTATAAAAATGGAAATGAATAAAGGCAAGAAAACCCAAGATTCTAATTTGGTTTATTCTTTTTCTTAGCTGGCTGAACTTGGGTAGGCTGTTTGGCATCTTCTAGGCTCAGCATCTTATGTAAAATCAGAGAATAATGGTTTCAGAGGAAGGAGAGTTCAATGGGCTGTGAAATGTTTTGAGAGGCAATACAAACTCACCAGTCTAATTTGGAATCATGGAGAGAGAAGATGCATTTCTAGGCAAAGCCCATAGCATGAGCAAGTCTGGGAGGTAAAAATAGGCACCTGCTTTTAGACAATAAGGAGTAAAACAAACTGGCCAGGCATCAGATTCTCCTGGGCACCATTGTGAATTTCTCTCCTTTCTTATTCCATCAGCAACCTGATCTGCATCATCTTCAAGCAACCAATTTACAGGCCCTCATTTGGGGGCCAGACATGCCTATCAGTTTCCAAAGGCTTCTGCAATAAATTACTACAAATTAGGTAGTTTAAAACAGCAGAAATTTATTGTCTCACAGTTTTGGAGGCTGGAAGTCCAAATTCAAGGTCTTGGCAGGGACATGTGTCTCTGAAGACACTAGGGGAGCATGGAGTCCTTTGCTGTCTCATCCTAATTTCTGGTCTCTCCTGGCAATCCTTGGTGGGCTATGCTTATAAAGGCACCAGTCCAGTGTCTGCCACTACTTCCACATAGTCTTCCCTGTAATTCTGTCTGTGTCCTCTCCTAATAAAGACCTTAGGCTCCAGCCTACTCCCCTATGACCTTATCTTAGTTTATTTCATTTCATCTGCAAAGACCCTATTTCCAAATAAGTTCAAATTCTGAGGTTCTGGATGACATGCATTTTAGGAGAAAGCTATTTAACCCACAATACCATGCATTTCTTATCTGCCAAAGGGTTTCTCTGACATCACATGGGATGTCCTCTGGAAGCCAGAAGGTCATTTGTGCATAAACTACAATTGACCTATGAGATGTTGAATGTTTGGAGCCACTGATTTTTGCTTGTTCCTCTGGCCCAGGAAGATCAGACAGATTGCAAAGACCACCAGAATGAAGCAGTGGGTCGAACCAGTGTCCTTCCTTCTTTCTGAAATTCAGACCTTCAGGTTCTGACTGCTTTGGTTGTTCTTGAATGCCTTTAAAACAATTTTATTTGCTTTGTCTTTTGGTTTGTTTTTGGTGCTTTATTCAGCTTTTACAATTGTTCTTGGAAGGGTTGGCCTTATTTAAAATCTTTTAATCATAACAAAGCAGAAGTCTGCTGTTTTCCTTAACTTTGCAATATATCCTGCCTTAGTTTTAGTAGGAGATACAGAAATATTTCATTGAATTTATATATACTCCATTTTCTCTCAACTACCATCATCTCAGAACTATTTCTAATCTACTGAATCTGGTAAAGTAGCCCTGGTAACTTAAAAAGTTCTTTCATACACACCATTCTCACAAGGAATCCTGTGAAGTCATTAATGTAGATTTTATATCCCAAATTTGAATATAAATAAATTATAATGCAGAGAGTAAATGATCATACTAGGTCCTATAGCTAATAAATAAAAGAACAAATTAAGATATCTGTGCTTCTTAATTACAAACTGCTGTGAGGAGAGGTTATTAAATGACATCAGGTGGCAAAATAAGGTCTAGACATATCATAAAACTAGTTTTATTTGAAATAAGTTTTCCACACATTTTTGTATTGTACTTTTTGACGCCAATGCATTTCCATTTTTTTAGTAAGCATATAACTAATTAAGTAATATTAATCCGTTCAGTTAACTTTTAGAATATGGGACTTCCACTGGGAATAATAATTTACTCTTCTCCATAATTAAATTGACTTTTGAGCACTTTCTTCATTTATGGTCTAATTCTATGTTTTCTGGGCTAATGATTCCAGCCTGCATTTCATGCCGCATTTGTGAAAGTAACTCATGGTAAGTTGCAAGTTAGTCATTTAACCTTTCTGCTTCAGTTATTCAATTTACATAATAGTGGTAATAGAACCCTTTATTAGAAAAGAAGAAACAAAGAGGGAGGGAAAAAAGGAAATAAGTTGAATACTCAGTTTTATCAGAATATGAGAAACTGGCATGTTAAATGTATTAAATATTGTTTATGTGTGTATAAACTTCCTATGTGAAAACATTTATATGAACTAACACTGTTAAAAATGGTACAGCATGTCCTCTCTATGCAAATAAATTTTTAAGACAAGAAATAGGTTTTTAATATTTAATGACACTTTTCTGGCTGTGATCAGAAAAGGATAGTGATAATTAAAACTGTATAGATAGCCCTTGCAGTTTATGAATATTGTGCATGAATATCGTCTCATTCAATCTCCTACATGGAAAAAGCACTAGAAAGGAAAACTGTGAAGAGGAAATGAAAGTTCAGTGGTAGCAAATATCATTTTGTCTCTTTTAATGATTATATTGGCCATTCTTCTGTGATTGTGGAAACTATCCTTCTCTGCAGCAATTTCCAAATTGTGACACTCACTGTGTGTGACCTGCCAGATGATTTTAGGTGCTTTTGGGTTACTGATTATGTTTTATTGTATAACTGTCTTCTATTGATGGCATGCTATATTATAATGTGGTAATAAACATGGAGTCCAGTTTAAATCAACATTAAATTTGATTCCTGGTCAGGGCACAAAAGAGAAGAGTCCATCTGCTTCTCTAACTCTCATTATCTTAACGCAGCCATGACTCAAATGGTTCGAGCAAGTTGACCCCTGGTGCTGAGGATGGCTCCGTGGCCTTGCTTCAGGCGCTCAGATAACTCCATTGCTGAGCAACAAAACACCAGCCCCAGATGGACAGAGCATTTCCAGGTAGGGGGCTTGCTGAGTGAAGTCTGGTTGGCATGCATATGGGGGCCTGTCTCTGTCTTCCTACCTCTTACTTAATGAAAAAAAAAACCAACATTAAATTAAAAATGAAAACATATAATTCATTCAACCTTAGGCTCATAGTGTCTAATCATTTTCCAGGGTATCAGTTAGGTGATTAAAACTGACAGAATGAATAGAATCATTATAGTATGTAATCAGATAACTTAGTAGAAGAAAACTCAAATCATCATCTATTTTGGTTGCAATATTTTTCTGAAAAATGCACTGGGCTGTTGACTTGTATATTTACTTAAATCTTTATTAATCACTTAACTGCGTAAACAGCATCATGATCTTTCCTCTCTAGTTTCTTCTTTAGGTTCATGCCTTTGTTGATCAAATGTCCTTATGAGTACATTACTGCTTCTCTGTTACTACATTTCTCCTAAGCTTCTTTATAACCCAAATGAAAAGTTAATCATATCTTATCAACATTTTGATTTTTCTAAAAGTATTCATTTAATTTTGCTGATGGTACATTTAATTTTGTAGTGTATTTCTCTTTTAAATTTTTATTTTTGTTATTTGTTGCTGTGGTGAAGAGCCAAATAATATGTTAGCACTCCTTTGTATTTTTTTCTTAGAAGTGATGTTCCTCACTAATACCCTACAAGTCAGGTTTACCACCTGTTTTATTGATTTTGTATATTGAATTATTGAATGTACTAGTAACTGAGATCTAAAATAAATGAAAAACATGATAACAATGAAAAGGTTTGTGCTTTTGAGAAACAAACAGTTTTAGAATAGCCATGCAAATAGCAAAAGGGAAAACTACAAATTATTACTCAATACAAAATTTTGTGGTGAGTTTTCAGGGCTGTAGAGATTATAGGCAAAAAAAGAGATCTCTACATTTTATTAGATAGAAATGTCTTAGAGAGAGAATTGAATGAAACATGTATTTAAATGAAAACATTTGATTTGATAGATAGTATAAAGAATAAAAACGAGAATGTAGGTGAGAGAATTTGAGCAAAAAAATGGCTTTGAGAAAGATCATGGTGTGTGTGTGTGACAATACTTCTTTTAAAGGTCCTTTTTTTGAAAACTGGTAGAGGAAAGCTGTTAGAAGAGGGATGTAATCAGGTGAGGTCCCTGGTAGCCAAAATGATGTCTTAGATTTGCCAGCTTAACAACAGAGAATAAAACTTTATTATTGTATTAATATTTTCTGATAGCTTACCTATTTTATTGCAGAGAATTTCAAAAACACATGAATGTGTGATTAAGAAAACAGAAGTCACCTATAATCTTACCACCAGAAGCAAGCCCTATAGCCATTTTAGTATTCATTTGTCCTGGTCTTTCTTTTGGGGAGGGACTAGATATATATTTTCTTGTATAACAATTGAATTCTTCTCCATAGACTGTTAACATCTTGATTTTTTAAAGTTAATATTATCCTATAGTTGTTTTCAAGTTATTCTTTGATATGTTGAATGATATTAATATGTTCTCTAATACTAAACTGTTCTTGTATCTTTGGAATAATTTTGATTGATGATGTATTATTTATAAAAAATGCTGCTGGATTAAATTTGCTAATTAATACAGAAAAATCTGTATTTTTTATGTGAATATGTACCCTGGATGTATCTTGCTCTTCTTACAAAGACATAGGTCATGTTGAATTAGGATTCATGCTTATAACCTCTCTTAACCTTAATTACCTATTTTAAGGCCCCTATCCAAATATAGTCATATTTTAAATTTTAAATTTGCTATAAATACAGAAAAATATGTATTTAAAAAGAAAAGGGGCTGGTGGTTCCTTCTTATTTCTGAATACAATTAAAAAAACACATCAGGTTTATGTAAGTGTTACTGAATTAATTACAAAGCTTTTCACATTTTGCCATGCTCTGGAAAAACTTAAATACCAGTTAGACAAACACTGCTGGAATTGGGACTTCTGATTACAGCAACGTGACAAAATTAACATAGAACACTCCTATTACAATTATCTGGACATGCTAAGTAAAAACACAGGCAGAACAAAAATTAAACAGATACCCAAGTTTCCAAGAAAGAAAGGAAACCACGAGGGTTCCAGAACTGAAAGCAGTACTACACTGAAAGCTGCAGCAGGAAGTAGCCCCAGTACTGTACTGTAGACTTAATTAACAGAGAGAGGGGTGGTTCCAGACAGTAGGTAAGTCTTATTCTTAACACCAGTACTGGGATCAAAATTGGTGGAAGTGTCCCTCCAGTTGGGAACTGAAATCATCTAATGCTGGGTGCAGCAGTACCAATGCCCGTGTGAAAAAGAAAAGCAGCATATGAATAGCATCCCTTGGATTTCAGGCTCAATTTATATATTCAAAAGAATGATAGAATTATTTGTTATATCAACAGTAATAATATTAGGAAAATACAATGGCATGTCTTCAATGTTCTGGGGAAAAATGCTGCCAGGTTTTATTTCAGATTCTACAGAATATATTAAAATGATAAAGACAAAATAAATTTATTTTTAGAAAACAAATGCTGAGAGATTTTAACTCCAGAACACACCAATTAAGGGAAATTCTGAAAGGTATACATTAAGCAGAAAGAAAGGATATCAGATGAGACAACTGAGATAAAAGAAAGGATAAAGAGTAGAAAAAGGTAAAAGTGCAATTTAATCTAAATTAATTTTGAGTATGTCAAACAATAATTATGGCTGCTTATGGGATTAAGCATATAGAAATATATTGCATAGGCAAAAATAGCATTCTCATTATGATGATGAATAATAAGCTTTAACTATTTTAAAATGTATATTTAACCTAGGATGGTAAATGTTACAGTTAATTTTAGATTTGAATAAATGAATGCTGCATAATGTAATTTCTAGAGTGTCACAAAAATATTTCATATGCTAAGCCACTCCCGTGATGTGACTGTATTTGGATAGGGGCCTTAAAATAGGTAATTAAGGTTAAGAGAGGTCATAAGTATGAATCCTAATTCAACATGACTTATGTCTTTATAAGAAGATGAAGAGACAGCCAGGGTCCATATTCACATAAAGATATACTACGTGAGAACCAAGTCAGAGAGTGGCCCTTTGCAACCCCAGAGAAATCAAATCTGCCAACACCTTAATTTTAGAGTTCCATCCTCCAGAACTCTGATAAGAAAAAAAATTCTGTCTTTTCAGACATAGAGTCTGTGGTATTTTGTTACGGCAGCCTTATCACACTAACACAGAACATGTATGATAGATAAATGGTTATGGTCATATAAGTTTCAAGAATAAGTAAATTAAATTATATTGCTTAAGAATATATAAGATGATAAAACTATAAACAAAAATATGAAAATAATTTTTATGAAAAATCTAGATCATGGTTTTATGTAAGAGGAAGGAACTGCATATAATGGAGGAAGATTCCGGAGAGCTCTTCCAGAAGCTGGCAATGACCTTGTTCTTGCCGCAGATGGCAGGCACACAGATTTCTCTGCATAATTCCTTATTTCTTGCATGTGTTTTATGTAGTATTTCATATAAATAATAACTTGCACAATTAAAGAAGAAAATGCAAGGTACTGCTGGAGAGATAATTTAAAATGATGTTGGGTCTTGAGGAGCCAAGAATGAGATTGGAAAGACAGACACAGGGACTTCATATGAAAAAGTATTTTTCTCAACCTGGTACTTTGTGGATAGAAGGGTGTTTATTTCATCACTGTTACTTATGTTGTAGATCTAGTTTATATTCATCTTATCTCTACTAAGTATTTTAGAAAAGCAAATGTTTTTAGAAAAGGGAAAAAGAGGCCCTGGCTGGTTAGCTCAGTGGTAGAATGTTGGCTCAGCATGTGGATGTCCTGGGTTTGATTCCTGGTTAGGGCACAAAGGAGAAGCGAACATCTGTTTTTCCACCCCTCCCCCTCTCCTTCTTCTCTCTCTCTCTCTCTTTCCCTTCCACAGCCATGGCTCAGTTGAAACAAGTTGACCCCAGGTGCTGAGGACAGCTCCATGGCCTCACTGCAGGTACTAAAGTAGCTTGGTTGCTGAACAATGATGCAATGGACCCAAATGGGCAGAGCATCCCCCATAGGGGGACTGCTGAGTGGATCCCAGTCAGGGTACATGTGGGAGTCTGTCTCTCTGCCTCCTTGCTTCTCACTTAAGAAAAAAAAATTTAAAAAAAGGGAAAAAGAATAGTGGTATTTTATGGTCTCAGAAATTAAACTACTATTTCGCTTATCAAGATGCAGAACTAACAGGATTTCTAGACAATATACAGGATAACCAGTTTTATTTGTAATTTTGATAAACAATAAAAACAATTTTAGTGTAGTTTGTCCCAAATATTGCATGGGATATGTTCATACTAAATTTTGTTTATTGTTTATAAGGAAACTCAGATTTAATTGGATGTCCTCTATTTTTTTTATTATCATTATTGATTTTGTAGAGATAAGAGAGGTGGGGTGGGGCAAAAAATATCAATTCTTAATTGCTTCACTTTAGTTGTTCATTGGTCGCTTGTCGCATGTACCTTGACAGGCAAGCCCAAGGTTTCAAACCTGCGATCTAGTATTCCAAGTTGATGAGTTACTCACTGCGCCACCCCTGGCCAGACAAGTGTCTTCTACTTTTCTTCACAGAATCTGACAACCTTCATTACTATCAGTGCTGAACAATTCCATGGAAATACTTCCTTCCAATACCTTTATTTTGGTGCAAAGCATCAGTACCCCACCTAAGATTTATTTCTCTTTTTTATGCCATCAGGTCTTTTCTCATCGGGTCTTACACAGGGCTGTTGCACACACTTCTTCACTCCTTGAGCATCTCCATCTAAATGTGCCCACAAACAAACTCTTTATCTTGTCTCTGAAACAAGATAATGGTTTGCCCCTAAATTTCCCTATTTATGTCAAGGGTGCTGTCTTAAGATTCTGCGTTAAGTGACAGAAATTCAAATGGACCAAATGTAGTGATGAAATCAGGTGCATTCAGGGTGGTATGGCAATGGATGGACAAAATATAGTGAAATAAAAGTTTATAGCCTCAGGTAGCTGACCTGCCTGAGGGGCGGGAGGCAGCAAAGCTTCAGGGATGCTAGAACCTGGGACTTCAACTGCTTATTGCCCCTTCTCATACTTGGCAGAGTGGCCTCCCTCTCATGCGGCTCTCAGGCTCCTACAGGGACAGCCTGGCTTTAATTCTGGCTCTACCACTTCATAGCATGGTCCTTGCCTAAGTTACTGAACCTTTCTGTTTCTCAATTTTGTCATCTATAAACCCCATTCTAGGTCTGGTTCTTTAGAAGCAGAGCCTGGGATGGGAAATTGAATGCATTTGGTTTATAGAAGAGGTCCTCTCAGGAGAAAGGGAAGAAGGGAGGTAAAATAGGCTAGGGCAAGAGTGTGGTCTCAGCCAGAGTCTCTGATTCCATGGGAGCTCTGGAGAATGAATTTCAGTGCAAAGTTGGTCCCAGTCTGAAGCAAGGAACTGGCCTTTGTACCCCTATATTAGTTAGCTGCAGCCTGCCTCATTGGGAGGCAGAAGCAGGTAGGAATAACCTTTTAGGAAAAGCGCTCCCATTTGATTAAGGGCAGTTGAGGAGAAGGGAACATCCTGGAGGCATTAGCAGCCATGACACCCAGTAGGAAAGGGAGCCAAGGCAGAGCACCAAAAGCTTCCTAAGCTAGGGTTGAGTGTAGTACCTACCTCACGAAGTCATGAATGAATGAAGGGATACCTGTGAAGTGCTTAGTTCATTACCTGACTATCTCTAGAAAAACAAGAAATAAAAAATAATACAGCCTGACCAGGTGGTGGCACAGTGGATAGAGCGTCGGACTGGGATGCAGAGGACCCAGGTTTGAGACCCCGAGCTCGCCAACTTGAGCATGGGCCCATCTGGCTTGAGCAAGAGCTCGCCAGCTTGGACCCAAGGTCGCTGGCTCCAGCAAGGGGTTGCTCGGTCTGCTGAAGGCCCGCGGTCAAGGCACATGTGAGAAAGCAATCAATGAACAACTAAGGTGTCTCAACGGCAACAAAAAAAACTAAGGATTGATGCTTCTCACCTCTCTCCGTTCCTGTCTGTCTGTTCCTATCTATCCCTCTCTCTGACTCTCTCTCTGTCCCTGTAAAAAAAACAAAACAAAACAAATACAAATATTTTTCTAGAAGTCCAGGACACAAAGTTTGAAGATATCACTGGTTCCACCTTCTTTATGTATCAGAAATAACTAATCTTAAGGCTGGATCTGGACCCTTTAGTCTGGACAACTCTGTGATGTGTCCAGGGTCATCTGCTGAAACCATCTACTGACAGATTTTTCTCTCAACAGCACTCTCTCACACATGCACCATCAGTCACATGATGTTTTTCCTCTCTCTCTCTCTCTCTCTCTCTGTTCTCCCCCCCCCCCCCCCCCACTGGCAGGGCTTAACGTCTGTTTTAAAATTTTACTTATACCCAAATAATACTTGCATATTGAAACAAAATCAAATAGCAATAAGGATGTAAAACAAAACCCAGCAATTCCCTGACCCACCCATCCCCTTCCCTCAATCCCACTCCCTAGGGCATCATTTCCAGACATTGTTGAGGTTTTCTGTTTGTTTACTTCCTCCATGTTTTTGTAAACTTGAGTTATTATTTCTGAATTTTAGGTATGATCTATTTTCTTTTCAGTGTTTGCGTACATCAGAAAGCCCTGTTTACATCTGTACATTTGCATTATCCTTTGCAGAGCCAAATAGTGCACTATGATTGCAATGATTTTTTCATATAACCCTTTAAACAAGAGATGCATGTGTTATTTTTTCCCCATTTGCATTGAATTATATTTCCTGGTTCTCGCATGTCTTAAAATGTCATTCATCTTCACTTGCACTTGGTATTTTGACTTATTTTAGAATTCTAAATTGAAGATTATTTTCTTTTAATAAGTTTTAAATGCATTGCTCTATTTATTTTTAAGAACTCAACTTTGCTGTTGGGAAGTCCTGCATCTTCTGATTTCTGTTTTTTAGCATGTTACCTGTTTTGTTAAGTTTTCTGTTTGAACTTCACCTGCAGAAGAAGGTTATAAAGTGTCAGAGGTGGTGGTGGAAATCACTGAAGATGCCTTTCACCCACTTCGTCCACACTCACCACAACTTGGATCTGCTGGTAGTTACACTAAGATTTTCCTCTTACATCCCCTCTCTACTCAAAAATTCTTTGTTGTTTCTTCTGGTATTTGCCTCAGCATGCATTACATTTCACTAAGTGTCACTCTGTAGTGAATGCCTCCAGCATTCCAATTAGAGTGCCCTCATTCAGAGCTCAAAGAGCACACACTATGCTTCTTTATATCACCAGAGTTTTATACAAATTTTAGTTTTCGTTCAAGAAACTGTGGTCCCTAATCCGTAGTCTTAGGAATTGTTTGCACAATTTCTGAAATGTCTGATATTCAATAAAGTCAACACGTATGACAGACAAATCTTTTGACTTTTGAAACAGATTTTTCATCTCTAAATTACAGGTCAGTATGATGTTGTTGTTGTAAGGCAGGGTTTAGTATGGACCAAGGAGACTGTACTGTCTGTTCTTATTCATTGGCAGCCTCTCCTTTACTTTCTGTTCTAGTGACAGTCCCAACATACACAAATATATTTTGCAAGTGTGATTATGTGCAACACTGTATCAATTGTGTTAAAATTATCATTCGAGACATATTGCATCAACTTCATTGCTTTCATCTGTAAATCTTGTAATTCCATCAAAAAAAGCAATCAAGTTGTCTATGGAATGAATTGTTATTCACAAACACCTGGTGATTATAGCTCCTGGTTCCATTATCCTATGGATGCCTTCAGATTTCCACCTTTCCTTCATTCATTATTTACTGGAGATTCAATATGTGCATGGATAATTCAAATTTGCCACGTATCACTGATCATTTATAATGCCATTAAATAGGAAGATAGCACTGTATTTCAAAGTGAAGAAGTTAAAACAGAGCTATGTGTGAATGAACTACAATGATCCAACCATAATTTTCCCTGGAACTGAAAGTTTATCCTCACCAGTGGCCACTTTGTTTATTCTTTTTTTTAGGTCTCACAAACCCTTCTGATTTAGTAGAACTGTAAGTAAACACCACACTTTATCTGTCTACATAAAACCAAAGCCATGTAAGTATGGCTTCTCTCAATCTACTTACTGAATTTGCAGCCACAAGTTTTCACACTCTCTTCATTTTGCACAATTTTGAAACATCGAAATGTTGTAGTTCAGCCTAACTGATGGTGGCGCAGTGGATAGATAATTCACATGGAACACTAAGGACCCAGGTTCAAAACCCCAAAGTCACCGGAATGAGTGTGGACTCATCTGTCTTGAGGATGGGCTCACCAGCTTGAGCACAAGGTTGCTGGCTTGACCAAAGGGCCACTGTCTTGGCTGGAGCATCTAGGTCAAGGCACATATGAGAAGCAATCAATGAACAATAGAAGTGATGCAACTATGAGTTGATGCTTTTTATCTCTTTCCCTGTCTGTTTCTCTCTCTCTCTCTCTCTCTCTCTCTCTCTCTCTCTCACACACACACACACACACACACACTCACAGTCACTAAACTTGAATGTATCAGTGTGAATGAAATGCATGTAGCCCTTAGTCCAAACTGCAAAGAGGATCAAGCTGCAGTTAGTACAGAGGGTAGTTCCATGGAGTCAGCTCTGCCGCCTTTGCTCCAACTATTCTCTTTTCCTGACAGATGATTAGCTGTATTGGGTTAATAAAAGAAAATGAGAGGAGAGAAAAGGGGGGTAAGAAGGGGCCAAAATCTTTTCAGGCTTGAGTGGGAAGTGGTAAGCGGGATGTGCACATAATAGCAGTTGTTGTCTTAATGTTAAGAACTTGGAATGCCTTTCATGTAAACTAGCTCTTTTCTGCCTGACAGCAGTAGAAATTGGCATGGACAGTTAGGAATAGAGGGGTTAAACTGTACTTGCAAATGAGATTATGAAATAGCAAGTTTGGAGGCTAACGATCATATTTCAGTCAGAGCAATTCTAGAAAACTATTGGCACAATCCCTTTACAACATTGTATTTTGCTGAAAGATTAAGGAGAAAGTGGCTATCTGGAGACCCTGCACACATTCTTAAAACATTGAGGGACAGGGGATGTTACTTCTATCCATTGGCAAAGACAGCTCCGTCTAATCAGACAATGGGATCTGAGAGAGGGAAGGCTGGGCAGCTTGCCGGCAGGGCTCAAGTCTTACAAAGAAAACAGATCTTGTTAGTGTCTGAAAAGAGGGTGGAACATACTCAGGACCTGCTCTTCATTGGCAGATAGAAGTGAGTAAGGATGCTCAGTCACATTATTTTTACATTTGGTGACTGTGGTTGTAAGTCAAACATTTGAGGGGATTACAGAGTAGGTTTATTTGTAGCATTTACATGTACGTATTTGATTGCATTTGCTTTTCTTCCTGTAGAATGAAGTCATTCAATTTATCTCATGTACATGCAACTCATGACTTAAAGACAGAGAAGTTCCAAAGCACAGGACTGAAGAGATTCCATGAATAAATATTGCATACATCGACACCCCTGTGGTTGTATCAAAAACTCTACCATTTGTTGGGTTTTATCAGCACCATAATGACAACTGATGGGTTACAGAAACACTTCATATATTTATAATAGAAATACTCTGAATCAAATATGCTACATTTACTGTAGAATCAAATATTTCCAGCTGTATTCACTCCACTGTCTGTACTTTGCACATAATTTAAGTCATGTGTTCTTTATGTGTACAAGATGTAACAACATACTTATCTCAAAAACAAGTAATACTTGCTCCTATTTACTACAGTTCAGCCAAATGAAAGTTAAAGATTGTGTAACTGGGTGTTTAAGATTCACCCTTTCCGATCTATGAAAGCTGTAGTCTGTGGAGCTGGAAGCCATCTTCTGGGGGAGAAAGGCTGTAAAATTAGTACAGGCACCATTTGTGACTGTGCTTAGGCTAGGCAAGAACCTGGGATTGTCCAAGGCTTGAAATTAGGGTCTTCTGCTCTGAGGATGAAAGCAATGTGTGTCATAGGCAATAGAATTCCTGGTGACTAATGTCATTGGGAATGGGTAAACCAGTTTATTTTGTTATATGTCCATCCTCAGGCTATTACAGATTGTAGTGAATTGTGAAATCCTATGGAAGGGTGTAAAGTGTTAGTTACCTTGTTAGCTATTCTTCAGTTTGTGAAAACTATTCTTCTTGAATTTTCTTGACCCTACTCCTTTATGATTTAATGTAGTAAAGTGAAAACAGCAAGACTTCAAAGGGAAGCAGATATGAGTTTTAATCCCAGTTTTGTTTCTCATGATTTTAGACTTTTGTAAATCTGTATGAATTATCAGTTTCCTTCTGTGGAAAATTGTGGTAGTGATAATTACCTTGAAAAACTGCCAAGTGCTTTATCAGTGACGTATATGAAACAGTTGGCAAAGAGTGGTCACCCTTGAAATTGTAGCAATTGTTTTTTCCTATATTATAACAGGTAAATACATGAAGAAGCATGTCAGATTTCCTGGATTTTTTTGCTTTGCTTTGATTGGAACAGTGAAGAAATAGAAATAGCTTTACAAAGTTAAATAAACTTGTATTTCTTGTAAAACCTTCTAATCAAGAGGCTATTGATTAGTTTTGATGATAGGTGATCTCTGACTCTTGAACCAACATGCTGTGCCTGAAAGAGGTAATCTTTTATTCAAGATTTTAGTTCTTTGGCCAAGGCCAATTGTGAAAGGGAGAGGATATTTCTTTAGTGGAAGGAAATGAGGAAACATTTAAATAAATAAACACTTTAAAAAAGACAAACAGAACTTATTTAAAACAGGTACAGCACGACTAGAAATTCCAGAGCACAGAAATACAAGTTATTAGGTCATTAATGGAGATCTAAAATTTTATTTGTTAAATTTCTCTTTCATTTTATTAGTGCTAAGGATGAGAGGAACTTATCAACTGATAGCTATTTACATTTCATCTAAGACTCAATTTGTAGGTCTTGTTATGAGGTGTTTGTTGGTAATACTTGGCTGGTTTGAGTCTATAGAATGTGTATGAAAGGAACAGAGAAACATCTGATGCTTTCTTGAGTTCATGTGGATGTATGGTTGAATGTAGGGGGAATCTTAGCACAACCAGCTGTAAAAAGCACAGTCTGAGTTCAGGGAAACAAGAAAGTGAGAAACAAGATGATTCTTTCTTGAAATCCTAGCTCTCTCTAGGATTTCACAGGTTCTCACCTCTACCCATCAGTGAGTATCTATTCAACATACTCTTTAGGCCAGGTTTTGTTGCTTTTACCCAGCCTGACCAGAAGCCAATGACCCTGATGTCTAGTTAATAGTTGATTCTCATTATTCTTCACAATAATTATGTTCGAGACAGCCATGAAAAATGCTAAATTAATGACTAATAAACCTTTTCTTTTAGGGGTAAGAAAAGGTTGTGTTCTTGTGAACCTCTGCTTATGACAATTCCATCAATGATCAATGCATAACCTTGTTTTATGTGTGTTTCTATTGAAAGACACCTTATGTAATACATATTGTTCATTCATTAATGTTGAACTAATGGTCTTCAGTGCTATAACTCAGGCCTGAAGGAAGCTTGTGTGACACCTGTATTTTTGCCGTGAGATACCTCACAGCCTTCATGAGTTTAGGAACACCAGGAAGCCCTTCAGCAGGATGCTTGGGGACCTAAACAATAAAACTACCAATAAGAAAGCATAAAACATAGCATTAAATAGACTGAGGATAGGCATTTATTTAATGTATGAGAGACAAATAAGAAGGCAGCATGGCCTTGTTTGAACTCCCGGGGACCTGTGGGTCAGGAGACAAAAATTTGTTGCTCTGCACATGCTCATGAATAACTGGAAAATATACTGCTGGTTTTATTTGGGGTTGCACACTATGTTATCGCAGGTTGGCAGATTTGCAAATACAGAATCGTGAGTAATGAAGATGGACTGTCTATGACTCTGTATCTTGACCTGGTACATGTGGGAGAGGAAATCTGATTTGCACTACTGAGATCAAGCTCCGCCCTTCTCTACCAGCTGGCTGGTAGAGAGGGGCTGACCTGCTCACTGAGGTCCTGGCATGACAGTACAGTTCACAATGGAATTTTTGTCCTCACAGTAAGAGCTTTCCACCCTGTAAAAATTCATAAGTGAGAAAGAAAAATAACATACTAAATTAAGCAAGCAATTCAGCAGGATTCTGTAAGTTTTCATTTGAGTCAAATCCTGATCTCACCAAAATCTCAGATAAGATGACAAAGAAAATAAAAAACTCAATTGTGATAGCTGTTCAAAATCTAAAGGTGGCACCAATTGTTATTCTATCATTAGCTGGTCTTCTAATTTATATGAGATGTATCATCCAAAAATTGTGCTTGACGGTCGCTTGTCCAAATAGGGTACAATAAACTAAAACATTATAAATAGCGAGAGGGACCATTTCAGCTATTATAATTTCATTCTTTCAGCCCTAGGCAGCCAATGGCCACACCACTGGGAACCCAGATTTCTTGTTCCATCTGCCTCAGACAGTCGCCTTCTTTCCCACTCTTGAAAGAACCTGTATTTTCTAGGTATTCCTGCTTTCTCTCAGTTCTTGCTAGTTAGGAAAAAAATGGTTTTACTTCTAAATTTTAAACTTTCTTTCCAGAATTATTATGTGCCTAGAGTGAGAGGGAAAAAATGTTTTTGCTCAAAAAACAGAACTCACCCCTGGGCTCAGATAATCCCCATGGACATTTCTCTGGGCTGATAGGTGATAACACAGTGCATCAGTGAGGACAGTCAGCACAGCTAGGTAGGTAAGAGTCTGTGGCTTGATGAAGCACTGCCCTCCTTATTCTGGAGGCCCAGTGAGCAAGCAAGTTCTGGTCCCCTGGAGTGGAAAGTTGGATGGGATTACCAATACCTATCACCTATTCTGGGAGAGATGACAGGTGACATCTTTGTTTATTATTTGATTGAGATGCTTATGATGGGCAACCCTGGAAATGCTTAGTTAGGAAGCTAAAAAAAAAGAAGGTAATGGATATTGATGAAGTTCAGAAAAACAACAACAAACTCTCTTACCATTGGAGACAAGTCACAGCCTCGAAATCTTGCTACTCTCACTTCCACTGTCTCAGTCTACCCTCTCCTTCCCAAGTCCCCCAAAAAACCATAATCCAGTGAGTAAGGGGTTAACAGGAATTCGGTGAGATGTGCATTCTTCTCATTGGTCTGCTCTGTGGCATGCCAGCTAACTATTTTGAATATCACCCTAGTCTGCTACACAATATTACCTTGGAGGGAAGATGTATTTGTTTCATATAACACATTACAGAATTGTCTGAAGTCAAACAAAGATAGAGCTGAAAACAAAGACAGGACATTAAGACACATCTATGAAGATAAGAGCATGGCATTGCTTTAATTGAGATGCCATTGCAGCTGCCTCCCAATGTCCTGATTAGAGGGTGTTTGCCTGTCCCCCCGCCCAATACGGATACTGACAGTCCAATAGGAAACAGGACTGAAGTACCACAAGCACTTGGCAAGGAAGGTCGCACAGGGAGCAGGGGATGATTTATAAATCTTTCTCAGAGCAGAGAGCCATCTTCCTATCAGTTTTATAGCGGACTCCCCCCACGCTCACCGACAGACCTGTGATATCTGCATTATTACAGCTTCCCTGCATTCATCCCTCTCACTTTTGTAATGTAGGAAAAAGAGAGATTAATTGTATGGTGAAACTCTTCAGCAATTTGCTGAAGCTTTGCATTCCTGACATTAATCTTTCCCCAAGTGCCCTATCATTAACTTGAAAAATCAACCGGGCAAAAACTTAGAGTAGGTTCATGCAAATGGAAACACATAAATAGCATGCAGGATGGAGATGGGGCAAAGCTGTCTGGCTGCCTGAGAATCTGTAGCAAGATGATACTAAGCTTTTTTGCCAGAATGCTTCATCCATGGAGCATGTCATTTATCCATAACCCTCTACTCTTGAGTTAGAATAGTTTATTTTGGGCATGGACCTGGTGAGAGCATGGAAAACATTGTCATTTTCCAGTTGTCTTCAAATTATGCAAATAAGAAATCACTTCTCTCTCCGGTTTCCAAAAGAAAATCTCTTTTTTTCTTTTCATTTGTAGAATTCTGCAACTAGCTGCCTTTATGTAGATTGTTTTCAATGTGAAAAAAAAAAAACGAAGCAAAAGGCATTTATTTGGAGATTTTCCCACATAAATATTTTTATGATGCCAAATTTGATAAGTCTGATCATATGTAAAATTGGCTAGCACCCTCAATTGATATATTAATTGTGGAAGTTTTGAATCTGCTTTTTCCAATAAGATTCTTCCAGACGTGAATTTGTTCTTATGTAAATAGAGCTCTCTGTGCTAGAAATATCCTGATGACAAGCCAAATGGAAACAAAGAGTTTTTACAGAGGATAAATGCCCTGGAGTGGGGGTGGTAGGTGTGGATTTCTTTCACCCCACAGGAGGTCCAGGGGTGGCCAGTGTTGGCTATATGTTTCTTCAGTCACAAACTGTGATTTATGTGGTTTTTTTTGTTACATAATTGGACATTAAATAGTAGTTTGAAAATAAAATCTAAGTGCGCACTATTGTTTAACCAACTGGTTTCAAATTCTATCTTTTATATCTTACTGAATTGAATCTCCCCCACCATGGAGCAACTCTTCCACATTCACAGCTACCTGATGTAGGCAAAGAGTAGGATATATCATTTAAGTAAAACTGTAGGTTCAATGAACAGATATAATTAGAGATTCTTGAAAGAGGAAGTTTGGGTACGTGCTTTGACTGTCTTCTAGGCTTAGTTCAGAGTTAAATCCATCAATTATATCAAACCTGTAATGTTTGTGATTGAAATTAAAAAATGAAGTGGAATTTAAGATAAAAAAGTGACTTACCACTACATGTATTTTTTTTTCTTGGTAAATGGTAAGTGATGATATAATCAAGAAAGTTAAAACTTAGCCAGAGATCAGATTTGAGTAAAAAGGCAGGTAGGTTTATTTTCAATTGTTTACTCAATTAGTGTTTATTGAGAGCCTCTAAGGTGAAAATCTCAGTACTGAATGAGGCAAACAGTCAAGAAAGTTATAATGTATGTAGACGGCCCAAGACAAATAGTTGGATAGCAGATAATGTAATGACATAAACTGATAACATGCAAAGTTTCCAGAGCAAACCCTCTTCTCTTTCCTTTGCTAGTGTCTGTGACTAGGAAGAACAAAAGCAAAATTAGATGCCTCATGATCAGGACTCTGTTTGGACTTTGATTATTAACTAAAATAATTTATTTTTATAGGTTCAATGTTCAGTTTAAAGTCATCTGAGTTTGTGTGCAAGATAAATATGTTTGAATTTTCACACTTTTTTTTGGAGTATCCTATCAGGGAGCCAGAAAGGACTAAAATATGGTAGAAACATCATTTACTGAGACAGATAATTTTCTTAAACTGAAAGTAATAATTCATACTCATATAGCACGAGGGAATGCCAAGCACTATTCTAAAACACACACATGCACGCATGCGCACATACACAATTCATTTCTCTAAAGCAAACTTATAAAGGGATTATAATCATCATCTACACAAACACATGAAGTATGGCAGAATACATCACCTGGAAATATGACACTTTAGCATAAGGATTATTTTGAGTTAAAGTCACTTGAAAAACAGCAAGTGCAAGAAGGGCACTCTGTTCCCACATTTCTTCCTGAAAACAGAAGATAAAACTCCCTCCCTGTACCAGGAGGAAAGAAACATTCTTATCACCAGAGATGGGAGTGCAGGCAAAGAGAAATCTTTAAAAACAGGCTTTGTTAAAATAACTTTTATCTTCCTTTAGACTTTCTGTATTTTTAGTTACTTTTTCCACGGTTGCTTCTTTTTGTTCAACCTAGTATATGGGCACTAAGATTTTGCCACTGTTTTGGATCTTCATTTTTTATAGGGTCTCCTGTGTGCCAGTAAAATTCTGCATGCTTTTACCTGTTCATCTGTCTTACGTCAATTTAATTCTCAGGCCCAGCTGGAGCCCCTAAGAGGGTAGAGATAAAGTTTCCTTCCCCTAAACTAACAAATGTACACAGCTTAATGGAAGTGTTAATAGAATTATTTTTTTTTTGCAAGAGACTTAGGGGATAATGGTGGTCAACAGCCATGCAGTTGTACCTACCATATGGCAGACACTGGAGTCACAAACGTGGTCAAGACCTGACTTTTGCCTGATGCTTACCTTTTAGGAAGAGACATACATGCGAACAGATGAATGTAGATAGTGGTGGAGGCACTGTGAAAGAAGTCCCAAAGAGTAAAGTGGGACATGCAATTCTCCCTAGAGTCTTCACAGAGAATTTGACACACTGAACTGTTGGGGTGTCTTTCATCTGAAGATGGCCAACTTAAAGGTATGTCTAAAGATTCTCAAAGTCTAATCATATGCTGAGGCAATAAGGTGGTTCTAGCTGCAATCTTTTATCTAAGTTACACTATCTTTAGCAATTAAGAAAGTGGGTTGCTAGGTTTGTTATGTCTAATGTAAAGATCTTGGTCAGCAGCAGAAGGCAGAGAATGGAGTCAACGGTCCTTCAGTTAAAAGTGGAAAAAACTACAGGAATCTGGTAATAGACTGAAACCTCCTCCCATTTTATCATGAGGAAATTCATCAGCCACGGTCACTGACTTTGATTTAATATTCAGAGTAGAAAGACTACAAAAGGAAGTGAAAACTTTTGAGAATTGTATAAGCTAATGATTTTAGCAACACTTGGAATAATTTAGCAAATGTTTTTCAAGGACGAAAACATGCTAGGACCTGCAAAGTACATTATGAGAGTGGTATATTGAGAATAAGATTGTATGGATGCTGTTGTCCAATAATGTGTGTATGTGCTTGTATGTGTGTGTGCATGTGTGTGTGTGTGACTTAACAGTCTCACATAGTAACATGTGATGCATACATACCAATATAATTTGCCAAAAACCCTTTGCCTCATCATATCAGACTCACTTACACATACACATTCATATCTAGAATCATGCATATTTTTACTCCATATTGGGTAAGGTTGTACTCTTGCCCTGAGCATACTGCAAAATTTCACATGATACCATTTCAATAGAATTTCAAGCATTTGTAGGTCACTAGTGATCTGTCCTAACTTTTCAAAGGTGTGCACATTGAACATTTTATTCAAATCATGAATTCTTGAAAACTCACTGAGTGGGTTGTTTCTATCTTCTTGGAGTGTGCTGTGTATCTTAATTTTGCCTAAGGAATGTGCTTGAGAGAAATGTTTGGCCATTAGCACCACAAAAACTTTATCAGATTATTGGGCACTGGTTTTATAAAAGGTACATGGTTGTCATAAGAAAAGTCAAAATACCAATTGGTATGTATAAACAACCTCTTCGAAATGGGAGGCAAACACGAGTTCTTTAGCTTTAAAGCCCTAAAGAACACACATCACCTGATTTTTTAGCTTGCATACTGTATTTCTTGTTTGCATAAGGAGAGCCACTGAAGGCCCCATAGCCGTGCTCCCTCCTGCACTGGGGAGAGTTTGAGTTACTGTGCCACACAGATAATATGCAGTGGTACAAGGAATTCCCCCTCAGGACTCCTAAAATCCTGGTCCGCAGGGTGGCACAAAGCTTTGAGAAGCTGACAGCATGGAAAAAGGATACCATTTCTCACCTCTCCTAAAAAAAGATTGCTATCGTGTGCTTTCATCATATTCTTTGAAATGAATTCTGAGAAATTAAGACACATTATTCACATAAAAGTACAGAATTCCAGTATTGGCAAGGAGGTGGAGAAGTTAGAATTCTCACCCCTTGCTGGTGGGAATATAAAATGGTGCAGCCAATTTGGAAAATACATTGGCAGTTTCTCAAAATATTAAATACAGAATTACCCTATGACCCACCAATTTTACCCCTATGTATATATTCAAGAGAACTGAAAACTTATGTCTATGCAAGTACCTGTCTGTACAGAAATGCTCTTATCAGCATTTTTCATAATAAACAAATTGGAAATAACCTAAATGTTCATCAACAGATGGATGGATAAATAAAATGTGGTATTTTTGCACAATGGAGTATTCAATGTTTTATAAAAATAATGAAGTTCAAATATATGCTAACATGGATAAACCTTGAAAATATTATGGTAGTGAAGGAACACATGCTGTGTGATTGCATTTATATAAAATGTCCAGAAGAGACAAATGCATAGATACAGAAAGTAGGTAAGTGGCAATTACACAGTGCCAATGATTTCTCATCTCTTTGAACGTATTAAAACACACACACACACACACACACACAATTGTACACTTTAAAAGAGTGAATTTTATGGTTTGTGAATTTGATTTCAATAAAGCTTTTTGAGCTGCTTTGGATTGTCCAAGCTACCTCCCTCGAAATTCCTGTAAATAAATGATCAAGATTTAAGTAATTGTTTTGAAATGTGTTATAGCCTGAAGATGAAATAAAAAATTTTAAAGACAAGCACAAAACAATAAGAAAAAACTTTTTTTCATATGTTAGAATTTCATGTTTTTAAACATCTGAAGGAAATGATTCGATGACTGAATCGAGGTGATGATAAATAAATTTTTTCAATGCTTCCACGGATGGTCTTATTCAAATGCAATTCATGTGATGATAAATAAAGAAATTTACAGAGTTCCATACTATGAGACTCTGGATTAGAGATGGAACTGAAAAGCAAGTTCTCTGAGGAGCACTTCTTATTTGTCTTTTCTAGGGCATGGAAGACATGCTAGTTGAAGGGAGGATGAAATGTGTCATCATTTTATAATTGTCCTTTTTTGAGGGACATCTTTAACCAGCAAGAAAATAGATGTCCTTTTATTTCTGAGATGAACATAATTTGAAAGAATATCTCATTCTAGAATGTGGTCGACACTTGGTGAATGTTTCATGAAAGAATGTAGGAAGTAACAGCTATGTGAATGAATAAATGTGGCGTATGTTTAAGGGGATATCAGAGTAGAGCCCCTCACTTCACTTTTAAAGTTAGCTTCTTCCTTTGCCTCCAAGGGAAGCTCAAGAATTTGGAAGCATTTAAAAATATAAAATAAAGTTCCTTTGACATCTTAGGTCACTTACCATTTGTGAAAATAATTAGCAAAACAGCAACAGTCTTCCCTTAAATTATTGTATTGGCATAGTTTATAGATATTTGACTTTGATATATGTTGATTTAAACAACTTGAAGGGCATCAATGAACTTTCTCTAAAACAAACAAAAACCAAGGAGTTAATTCACAGTTGCCATTGCCTCTATTTATGAGGTCAAATCTTTAAACTCGGGAGGACAGAAACGACATGTCAAATCAATTAGTTTTCAAAGATTTTGAGAATTCCTTACCGATTTATTTATATAGATTTGTACCTTCTGAGATTAGGTGAGAATTAAGTACATTCTCATGGAGAAAGTCTTAAATTAAAAAAAAAAAGTAGTAAGAAAATATTATAATATTTGTCAATATCATGGTTTTATTTATTCATTTACTTATTCACTTATTTATTAGAGAGGGAGAGGTAGGAGAGAGAAAGAGAGAGAGAAAGAAAGAGAGAAAAACATCGATTTGTTGTTCCACTTATTTACGCATCCATTGATTGCTTCTTGTTTGTATTCTGACCAGGGATTGAACCTGCAACCTTGGCATATCAAGACTATGCTTGCAGCCAGTGGCCAGGGCTATATCACTGTTTTACATATAGAGAAATATTATAGTTTGTTCTCTTACTTCTAGAGTTTTGTCTGATAATGTTGCACCTTCTTGCCATCCTTTGACAGCTCATCAAACTCACAAAAAAGTAAGAGACCTACATCACTTTTAGTTTTAATCACATCTCAAATTAATTTTGATCATGAACTCCCCTGTCTAGGCAAACTTTTTAATTAATTCCTGGCCCTCTAACTTTACTGCCTTTACTTTTTCCTGGCATTTTTTCCCCATCAAAATCTTGCTCGCCATTCCTTAACCCCAAATCTATTTATGCTGCAAAATGGTCTCTGAATAAAAGATTACAACTGTACAATCCTCTGAACTCTTAGCAATTACTACCTGAATCAGACATGTGGCACGCACATTTACAACTTTGTTTTGAAGTTTTACGTAGGCATATTCATGCTCAGAGCAAGATTATAAATTCCTGGAATTCACAGGCCACCCTGATTGATTTTTGCAAGGTACTTCACACATGGCAACATTGCAATGGATATTTGTTGACTGTGTGAGTGAAAGAGAAGATATGAAAACTAAGGCAGTTACTCATCTAAGTGGCACCTAAATGGTGACTGATTAAACAAATGCAGTAACACATACTGTTCTTCCTTCTGACCTGTGCTGTTGTTTTGGGAATGGAGAGCCTCTGGTCACTAAGTAATCCAATGTATGGATATACTGCCTTGAGGTGTACTAGCAAAGGACTTTGATCATCACACACAAAGCAAAGATGAGGGTAGAGCTGGTGCCAGCCGGCTCTTGTTTTTATTTGCAAAGAAGCATACTCCTTGCAACACCCTCTGGTCACAAAGTGGCCATTTATTGTTCAAAACAGTGTTTAAAATTTCACTTCAGAATGCTTACAAGTAACTCAGGATGAATAGATGTATTTTGGCCTGACAAATATGATTTTGTAGCTGAAATTGTAATTTTGATTTCTCTTGTGTAGAAGCAGAATGCCATAGCAACAGAGCCACAGGATCTCAATAAGTACCACACTCACATTCAACCAGGTGGATTGTTTTTAAAAGGTTCCAGCACAGACCACTCGGTACAAAGGGTCAACTGCAGTCCAAACAAATGGTTGACAATAACAGGTACAAAGGGCTGTGTCCTTGGTGAATGATTAATCATAACCTATCATAAACAAAAATGTTCTATACATTTGATAAACAGGTTCATAAAAAGCACAGGAAATACAAAGGACAGTCACATCTTTTTCAAAATTAATTGTTAGTCATAAGACAGCTAGGCAACACTTGGGGCATTTATGTATTTGATGGGGCTTTGTTTAACACTTTGAGTCAAACTAGGGTGGCTAGGATGACACCCCATGTTGGTAACATATTGCATCCATAGTCAAAGTGTGTGCCCTTAGCATTCTTATGTCTTTCAGTCCTTCTCCATTCAGTAGATTATGTGATACACACTCACTCTCAGAAACCAATAGAAGGGACACTGCTTTTGTTCTTTCAGATTTTCTCTTCTCATGGGAATTAAGGGAGCAATAGTCTTGACAGCCACCAGACAGAAAGCTGATAATCCCATTTTGCAAAAACAAAAACAAATTGCTTTGTTGCATTTTCAGAGTAGCCTAAGAATAAATGTGGGACTAGAAAAAAAAAGTAACTTTTATTCTTTTACACCAATGTGGCAGAATGATAGTTACATGCGTGTGACCATCCCAAGTGGTCTCCTTGGACAATTACACAAATATTTTTTAAAATTTCCAACAATTTTGCTACAGTTCAAAAACACTTGTAAAGCTCAACTTTAGAAATTATATTGGATACTACTTTGTAAGTCACATAAAAACCAACTTTTTTCCTCAGTATGAGACAACCATAGTATGGGTAGGGTTATTAGTGCCCTTCTTGGTACAAAAGATGTAAGCTAAGTCCATTTTTCTGGCAAAAAAAAATGATTGCATTAAAGAAATCCGTGGGCCAACTAGAAGTTAAGCAGGTGTCAATGATTTATGGAAATTATCACAAAAATGTGCAGAAAAGTGGGTCCTGGTGATGACAGTGCTTTCAAGGGGTCTCCTGCCAATGGAAAGGCTTTAGAAATGGTTTGTTAGACTTGTCATCGGGGGAGGAGAGAGAAGAAGCCCTCCATTGCTTCTCCTACCACACCTCCCACTTGTTCAGTACCAAGGTTCACTCACCGTGTTTCTCTGGGAAATAAAGACAAATAACAATAAAGACAACAAACCATATTAATTGCAGAATTTTATGATCACAAAGAGTAAGATATCTGGTTGATACATGGGGATAAAGGAAATGAGAAGGCATAAAACTTAGACCCATATGTTCTTCCTTTTATGTAGATCTATGTTTCATTTTTCTTTTTAAATTCTAGAACTTGCAGTCTCTTCATTCTCCTCCTCTCATGAATACAGGGTCTGAAGAATCTATAAATGGAGTTGCTCACAAGAAACACTTTTTCTCTACTCCTTATTATAGTCCCTCCCATAGGGAAAAGTTCCTGAGTTGATATGTACTTTCAGGCATGATACTGCGAGGTCCTTCTTTTGCACAGACCTCCCAATGTGCCCCCTGTCTCTAAACTTTCAGCAGGTCATGGCTCTTGCCTCACTCCTGCCCAGACTATGTCATGAAAGACAAAGCCCATGGATTTTTTTTTTTTTAATTTATTGAGAGGAGGGGACACAGAGACAGATTCCTGCATGAGACCAGACCGAAATCCACCTGGCAAGCCCACTAGGGGGCGATGCTCTGCCCATTTAAGGCCCTTATTCCTTTGCAACTGGAGCCATTTTTTAGTGCCTAAGACCAACGTGCTCCAATCAAGCTAAGGCTGCAGTAGAGGAAGAGAAGAGAGAGACAGACAGACAGACAGACAGAGACAGACAGAGACAGAGACAGAAACAGAGAGAAGCTAAGGGTAGGGGGAAGGGGTGGAGAAGCAGATGGGCTTTGTGTGCCCTGACCAGAAATTGAACCCAGGACATTCACATGCCTGGCTGACGCTCTACCACTGAGCCCCCTGACCAGGACCTAAAGCTCATGGATTTTGAGTGGATGTCATAGATTCTGTAATTTTGTTACCATTTCATGCTGAAATTCTCCATACAATGCTCTTTTGAGAGGTTATTCAATCATCTGGATCTCTTCCTCATGGAGAGAAATCTCAATCCCTCAAAGTAATATAAGCATTAAAGGAAAAAATCATGTAACTCATGTAATGTAGGGCTGGTGCATAATGGGAACTCATTTGATGAATTATTCCACTTCCAGAAACCTCAGACAAGCATCACATGATCGGGACCTTACTGACCTGAAATTTGTCCCTTATAACTTCCATGCATTGATTCTAGATGTAGTCATGGAACCCTACAAAACCAGGATGACTTCTGAAGATTCCTCTGTGTCTACTTTTCCTCGTGTCAGATGTTTTTCAGAAGATGCAATTATTTTTCTCCTATCAGGTTCCAGTTTATTCTTACCTGCCAGACAAAGATTTAAAATTACCCATTTTCATGGTTGTATTAATGCATATGGATATCATTTATGAAGTTGTAAACTTTAAGTGTATACAACTTTTAATTGTCAACTATATCTCAATAAATCTAGGAAAAACTTTGTATCTATCTATATTATACTGTTATATTATTTTGTAGTTTATCTTTTATTCTATTTTAGAAACTTATTTCCTTCTTAAAATGCTCTTAATCCATGCTTAAAATTATTTTCATTAATAATGATGGTAAGGGTGTGTATGTATGATGTTAAGTAGGTGCTTGGGGGAGCACTTTGTAGAGTATATGATATTCTGACCACTAAGCTGTATACCTAAAACTGATGTGAAATTATCTTGAATGTAAACTGCAGTTGAAAAAAAGAATAAAGAAATAAAGGGTGGTAAGAGTAAATATGTAATGAACTCTAGTTAGAGACCACATACTGTTCCAGACATATTTTATTCACGTCAATCCTCTGAGGTAGGTATGCTTATCATCAGTATTTTTTAGATAAAAATAACAATCAAGTCACAGTGTACACAGGTCCTAAAGCTATCCAAGCTCATGTGCGCAGAAAAGGACAAAGCCAAGATTTAAACCTAGATATGACCAGTTTCACAAAACACACTCTTCTCTGCATTCCATTGTGTCCTTCTGGTTTTCCTTTTTATTTTGAATATGACTGAACGTTCCTTTTTGTCATCCATTCAGGTCTTTGGAACTTTAGCTTAGTGACAGTATTTTCAGAGGCCCACCTTTCTTTGCTATACATATCTTTGATTGTATGTCTACATTTTAAAATTATGTAGATAAATGGCAAAGAATCTGAGCCTGTAGGTTATCTGATGAACACCAGTCAGCCAACCTCAAGCTTTCGGCCTGTTCCCTTTCTTCATGTGAATGAGAATTGCCTTTCAAGTTCCATTTCCTGGGTTCTAGTCATGTTTCCTTAGAAACTATTGAAGTGCCTTGCTGATGCCATAGTTATATGTGTGACTTCTTTAACGTTTTTCCTTTTTAAACATGCGGGTCAGATGGTCTCTGTCGCAAATGGTCAGATCAGTTGCTGTAGTGCAAAAGCAGCCAGAAGCAATATGTAAGGAGTGGACAAGCCGTGTTCTAATAAACTTTTATTCCTAAACACATTTGGAGAACAGGATTTGCCTGTGGGCCATATGTTTGCAATCCCCTGCCCTAGATGGTAAAATTCTCTTTGGAAAATCAAGGTTCTTATGCAATATTGAACCATTGTGGATTAATGATTAAGTTCAACACAGTAAAAAGAAAATTAGCTCTTTCCTCACATTTTTTTTATTTCTGTCAGTGATAGCAACACTTTCCAAATTATACATGTAGGGTGGTCAGCAATGGGGGACGGTCATGTGAGGAACTCAGACCTGGAAATTTTGGCTGGGGCTGCCCATAACTAAGTGAGCCAAAAGAAACTTCCCAGAGGCCCTTGGGAAGAGAGTGACCGTCGGTCAGCCAGTAAGATTTCACCACGTCATAATAGCTCACCCACCTTAGAGGACCCCTTTAAATACCTCTCACATAGTTTAATTAGTGTGACTTCTCTGGCCTCTGTACCCCAGGACTGGAGGACATTGTCAGGTGGGATGCACGGTACTTAATAAAGCCTTTGCTATTCCACACTTTATGGCTCCCCGCCCCTCCCCCCCTTCCTTCTTTATCAGCAGGGAAAAATACCTTACAACACACATTTGAAAACATGAAGTTGAATATTTGATTCCTCCTTTCTGCTAACTGCCACATACCTCACATCTGTGTGTTTCCATTGTCATAGCTGTCATTATTTTATCACTTCATATCTATATTTATATTCTTGGCTTTCAGACTGGATGACTTCCCTTTAGGTTTTCTTTCTCATTCTTTTTTTTTTTTTTTTTTTTTTTTTTTTTTTACAGGGATAGAGAGAGAGTCAGAGAGAGGGATAGATAGGGACAGACAGACAGGAACAGAGAGAGGTGAGAAACATCAATCAGTTTTTCATTGCCGTTGCAACACCCTAGTTGTTCATTGATTGCTTTCTCACATGTGCCTTGACCGCGGGCCTTCAGCAGACCGAGCAACCCCTTGCTGGAGCCAGCGACCTTGGGTCCAAGCTGGCGAGCTTGTTGCTCAAACCAGATGTGCCCATGCTCAAGCTGGCAAGCTCGGGGTCTCTAACCTGGGTCTTCTGCATTCCAGTCGTACGCTCTATCCACTGTGCCACCACCTGGTCAGGCTCCCCCAACTCATTCTTAGCATGGCTTTTTATTTAATGATTCCTAAAATGTTACTTCTTATTAATTCTTTACTCTCTGATCGTTAAAATCAACCAAATACTGACCTCCATCTGCCTTTCTCCTTGTCTAACCCTCCATATAAATCCACTGGTGCTGTTTTCTTTTTTTATTCACTCTATTGAGTTTTGATTGACACATAAAAAGCAGTACATGTTTAATGTATACAACTCATTGAGTTTGAGATAAGCATCTACTCATGAAACATCATCAGAATCAGGGCCATAGACATATCCATCATCTCCTAAGTTTCTACTTGCCTTCTTTATTATTAGTAGTAGCAGTATTAGTAGTATTAGGTGTGTGTGTGTATGTGTTTGTTAAGAACACTTAACATACGATTGACCCTCTTAGCAAATTTTATGTGTACAATACTGTATTTTTAGCTGCAGGCACTATAATATATAGTGGATCTTCAGAACTTATTTATCTTGCATAACTGAAATATAATCTTTGACCTTTACCTCTGCCTGTCTTCTTCCTCCTATCCCCTGGCAATCACCATTATACTCTTTATTCTATGTGTTTGACTATTTTATATTCTGCAAAAAGTGACTTTATATAGCATTTGTCTTTCTGTGTCTGGTTTGTTTCACTTAGACAAGGTCTTCTAGGACCATGCATGTGGTTGCAAATGACAACATTTCCTTCTTTTTAAAAAATAGCTAAAATAATTTATATTTATTCTATCTCTATCTATCTATCATCTACCTCACATTTTCTTTATATATTCATCCTTCAATAGACATTTAGATTGTTTATATGTCTTGATTATTGTGAATCATGCTGCAATAAACATGGGAATGCAAACATCTTTTTGATATCCTGATTTCACAAGAAAATTAAAAAGCAATTTATTGAATTGGAGAGAATATTTGCAAAACAATTGATAAGAGCTAACGTCCAAATTATAAAAAGGACTTCCTCCAATTCAGCAGCAAAAGAATGAAACAAATGCTGTTGTCCTCTGACAAAAAAAAAATGCCTCTCTCTGTTCTACCTTTGTCCTTTGCTCATACCACTTCCTCTATTCAGAACAGCATTGTATCTGCAAAACACCTATCCACATTGTATTCTTTTCAAAAGCAAAGCTGAATTCTTACCTTCTCCACGAAGCTTTGTCTACTCTAGCCCAGAATGATGTCTCCCATTATAATGATGCCTGTGAACTTTTGTAGCATGGGTTGCCTTTAAGACTCATTTATCCCCTAATCCTCTACCACTAGAACAACATTTGTAAATATCAACAGCATATTTTTACAATGACAGGTGGTGGTGTGTTTTCATAGAAGTCACTCAACTTTTTTTGTTGATAAATATATAAATGAATGAATGGTGACATTATATCTTCCTTCCACAATCTCCTTTCCTATCTCCTTACCATCCCTTAGATTTCAAAGGCCTGTAGCTTGTAGGAAAAAAAAGTTAAGTGAATTATTTTTATAAGAAATCTCCAATTTTCAAATTAATTGTGTTTTAGATGTTCATTTGTGAGTTGAATGCTGAAAATCAAACTACTTTTTTCTAAGAGACACCTTTAAATTGAAGCTTTAATAGGACTCCAAGTCACTCCACCCAAACCTATTGTTTCAATAAGTAAGTGGCTTGAAAATGCAAGCACATGAAATGGCCACACAGAAGAAAACAACGCCACCTAAGGCCCATAACTAAAAGAGAAATGACTAGACTGTTTGCTCTCTATTTTCTGGTGTAGGGAGGAAATACTCATGCTTAAGATAAAGTAGATTTTCTTATAAGAAAATAAAATGATAAGCAATTTTTCAGACTTACTAAAGGAGATTTTTATGTACCTTTACAGATACTAGATATTGTTAAAAGTGGTTTCCCCCCTACATTTTCAATTTTTCTTCAAAATGTATGGCTTTCATTTTCTTTTAGACATAGGGCTATCATTGCTTTTCTATATATCAGCTTTAATTGAGAAATTTTCATTCTGAATCAGAAATGGAAAGAAAATGTTCATGAAACTTTGACTGCCTAACTGAATCATCATCTGTTTCTCACAGCCTGAAAACTCAAAATGATTTGTATATTTTTAATATAAAATTTTTTTAAAAATTAAAAGAAGATTATTTTATATCAGGTAAAAATTATATATTAATCTGAATTTCCACATTTATAAATAAAGTTTTATTAGCACACAGTCAGAACTGAGAAATCAGACAAATTGATAAGGCCCACCCAGAAAGTGAGAATTTTTACTGTTTGGTACTTCACAGAAAATATTGGCTGACCCTTGCTATGAAGTAGTAAAATTAGCAAACAACAAAGGGGACTTTTACAAATGTAATGGGGAATGAAAACATCTGGGTTTGAGAGTCTATGCCATATAATCCGAGCATAATTAGTCTGTAGTGAGGTAAATCAGGAGAATAGTGACTTCCATGTAAGGTGAGTAGGTGTCCTTGTGAGGGAGTGTTGTGGGCGCTGGTAATGATCTACTTCCTGATCTAGGTTCTGGATACATTGATGTATCCAGAATTCCCCCAAATTCACTGGGTGCTTAAGATCTGTGCTTTTTTTTTTTTTTGCATTCATGCCACACTTTAATCTTAAATTGAAAATAGAAAAGGAGTCTAAAAGAATAAAAAGTTATTAGAAAGAGAAAAATAGAAGGAAGAAGACATATGTTGAGGAACAGCTAAGGACCGGAAGACAGTGGAACTGTCTGGATGTGCCTGGTTGCCAGGGGAATGAACCTGGAGAGGGGCTGGAAGAGAACCTGCAGGCCTGGTTAGGCCCTTTGCAGACACTAGGTAGTTTAATTATTAGTATGATGAATTTAAGACTTGGGTACATCAAATAAAACCAATATCTGGGAGAAAAAATCCAAACCCCAATAGAAGAAAGTTAACACTGTCTGGGCCTCAGCAGAACTCGGGGAATATATCCTTTTAATAAAAAAAATTCTAGGTGCATCATAATTGACCTTCTGTTATAAATTGACCTAGGAGGCAGGGAATATCATCTTTGTTTTACAGAAAGAAAAAAACTAAAGCTGAGAAGGATCTAGCATCCTATCCAATGACTTTCAACTTAAGTGGAAGAAATATATTTAATCTAAGGGAAAACTATGGTTTGCTCTTCACCTTCATCTGAAAGCAGAGAGAGAGAGCATGAAAGAAATCACCAAGATTTCCTCAGTGACTACCAGGGACAGCCCAGATTCTAGAAAGGCTTCTTCACACCATGGGATGGAGAGGCTTAATGGTCTGGGGGGATTTGACAAGAGATTTGGAAGACAGAGATCCTATCAACATCTAAATGTTTATAGCATTATTTGGTGGTCTTAACTCAAGAGGTTCTCACATACAGAGTAGGACAAAATTAGTTTTACCGCTGTAACCACACAAAACACAGTTTATTCTTATATTCTTTTTTCTTTTATTCAGTGAGAGGAGGGAAGGCAGGAAGACAAACTAATGCATTTGCCCCAACCAGGATCCACCTGGCAAGGCAAGCCCATTAGGAGGCAATGCTTTGCCTATCTGGGGCTTTGCTCCATTGCTAACAACTGAGCCCTACTTAGTGCCTGAGATGGAGGCTATGGAGCCATCCTCAGCACATGGGGCCAACTCGCTCCACGAGAGTGGGGGGCAAGAGGTGGAGGGGTTTAGAAGCAGATGGAAATCTCTCCTATGTGTCCTGACCGGGACTCAAACCCAGAACATCCACATGCTGGGCTGATGCTCTACAACAAAGCCAACTAGCCAGGACCCTTATATTCTTATTTATAAATTATTGCACTATTTTCCATGTGAACAACTATAAACTTACTTTTGCCCCAGCTTGTATTTACAGGTTTTTAATTTCTTCCTTTAACAATGTGGATATTTTTCCAGACTTAAATAAGATGTTTTCTTCACATGTAATATCTATATATAACTTTTATAATGTACTATAATGTGAATTTGTTTTCAATAAAATGAAATACACTCTTAAAAATTGGTGGCTTGCACATATTTTTTATTTATTCTTGACTATAAAGGCAAAGAAATATTTTGTCTATTGAAATGGCATAAAGTCTCCAAGATTTCTTTGCAGAATCATACTTATGTGGGCCTGAATACAATGTTGATTCTGATTTAGCTTAGAGGAAAATTCAAATGATTGAACTAAATTTCATATAATAAAACAAAATGAACAAATAAATGTCAAACTACATGATTTTAGTGTATGGGTGAGTCTAAAGTGAATATTTGTATTTATCTTTTGCTCTTTACACATGTGTGGTCTATCCTGGTGTGGAATTTGGGTGTGGGTTTGGTACAAATTCCTGGTCGGAATCTGTACATTAAGAAAGTCAGTTCAGAAGGACAGTTACAGAAGCATTTGGACATTCAAGCACTTCTATAAATTATGCACACATTCTCACTGCAGAAACTGGTGCTGTATGCCAGCCAGTTTCCAGCCCAGAGGAGACCTGCTCAGATGCTGGCTTTAAGTTCCTTATGTTATTAAATAACAACAACAACAACAACCCTAGCCCTCTCACATTTCAAAAATTACCCTTCTCTTCTTTCTTCTGTTTATTCCCTCTAAGCAGTTGAAAGTCATGTCCTGACACTACATATTAAGATTCAGACTTGTCACTTGAATTATACCTTCCATTTTAATCTAGTTACCTCTTCACCATTGACAAACAAACCCCATGTCTACATTTATTTGTTACAATACCTTCATTCACTTCTCTAATAAAGGGGAAGTGGGAGGAATACAATCCAACTTAGTTTCAATATAAAACTACAACTTCCCATCACTTTTCCATGTGACTGATAAAATTGTACCAAAATGTTAACTTCTTTCTTCTGGAAGAAATTTGAATAGCTATGTATATACAGAAAGACATATTTCCAGTCACCTTTCAAGACAGACCTAAGAGCTGGGCTAGGAAATGGCAGTAGGACTGGCTCTTCAGGAGACAGAGAAAATCCTGTCTCTGCTGCTGAGAATGTCAACACTTGCCACCTCCTATGCTGGCCAGTGGTGAAAGACTAGTAAAGGTGTGTGTCTATTATTATTGAAGGGAGTCCATCTATTGAATATAAAAGGAAAGACCTTTTCTTTGATCACAAGTAGGTTATTGCAGCAATCCAAACTCTGGTGATGAGTGAATGGCAAATTACTGTTTCCAGACGTGATTATCCAGGAAGTGACCTCCAAAAGGAGCCAGAATCATCCAAAATCAATAAACCAATGCCAGAAATGCCACACATTTTTATTTTCACATATCAATGATAAAAGTACTATGCTGGTAAGAGAGATCCGTAGACACCACGCATTTGGGGGTCACATACCAACATATTCTAGCATTGAAAGATGACACTATGAACACGAGTTAATTCATAGGTACAGGTGGTGATGTACCTGTCAAGGAATGCACTTGACAGCCCTAGTGGACTGCAGGTGCATAATGAGGGTCCTTTGGGGAGCAGTCACAGCCATTATTTGCAGATCTTGGGTTGTCACAGTGACTCTAAATCTTAGATTTTTGATGGTAAATTGACTCCCCCCACCTCATCCCACCCCCGTTGAATTGATTATGGAGTGAGGTGTAGCATATTAATGACTGATACTCATGTCAGGAGATTAAATTGAATGCAATGAAATCTGAATTGGCTATTCAGACATAGACACGAGAACATTAAAAAAAAGATAGCAAGAAGCCACAGAGTGTTAAACTGATGGCTCATCTCAATCAGCACTCCCTTTCTATAGTAAGAGACTATTTAATTTATGATCTACCCACCCATGCCCCAAGCATTATCTACATCTTCCAGCCTGTTGCCTATCAGGTTGTGCTGTTCTTCACTGTTTCCCTTTCTATATGCTTTCTTTGTAACCTTATTCCATTTTTAAATAAGAATATGTTTTGTATAAACAAGAGATAGTTTGCTCATATTGAAGATAAAGCTTTATTTGTTTAGAAGACCTTGTAATTCCTCAGGTGCTTTTTGGGATCCTTGCCATGGTGCTTGGTATGGGACTATCTAAAAGGATATTCAGACAAAGAATGGGGAAATGAAAGAACACCTCTAAATTTTGAAGGCACTGAGCTATGAACAGGAAAAATCCTGTCTTAAAACTGCTCTGGAAGAACTGAGAAAGATTATACATTAGACTGATATATACATATGTGTATGCAAATGGTCTTAATGTATATAATTTTGATTTATTATAAAGAACAGAACATGGCCCTAGCTGGTTGGCTCAGTCGTAGAGCATTGGGTTGGCATGTGGATGTGCCAGGTTCAAGTCCTGGTCAGGGCACACAGGAGAAGTGCCCATCTGTTTATCCACCCTTACCCCTGCCTCTTGCAGCCATGGCTCAATTGGAGTGAGTTGGTCCCTGGCGCTGAGGATGACTTGGCCTCTGCTTCAGGCACTCAGAAGGGCTTGGTTGCTGAGCAACAGAGCAATGAGCCCCATGGGCAGAGCATTGCTCCCTAGTGGGCTTGCTGGGTGGATCCCGACTGGGGCTCATGGGGAAATCTGTCTCTGCCTCCCCTCCTCTCACTAAATTAAAAAAAAAAAGAGAACGGAACAAAAAAGAATCATGGAAAGATAATCTTTCTTTGGCATTGCTTTAACATTCCTTAAGATCCCTACCTTTTAACTATGGTATTTTGTTTCTTCTTATCTCTTATATTGCTGCTCCTTTGATAGGGGGTAGGACAGAACTGGGAACAGAAAGATCGAAAGCTTGTGGTGATGATGTGTAATACTTAATAAACAACAAATTATTTTATATAATCATCAAAATGGGTCTATTCTTTACCTAATTACAGGTATTAACATTTTAGAGGTAAGGAAACAGAGACAGAGAAGTGTTACATAAGCATGTGAACTGTACCTTCCTTCTACTCTCTTACCTCCTACAGTAGTCAGGGTTCTCCAGAGAAACAGAACTAATAGGGTATTTTGCTTGTTTGCTTGTTTATCATAAGACATTGGCTCACATGATTATGGAGGCTTAGAAGATCTGAGATAAGCAAGCTGGAGACTAAGCCTGTGCTACAGTTTCAGTCTGATCCCAAAAGCCTGAGAAAAACCAAGAGAGCTGATTATCTAAGTTTCAGTCCAAAGCCAGCGAGCAGGCTAGACACCCAGCAAGAGTCCATGTTTCAGTCTGTGGCTGAAGGCCAGAAAAGTCCAATGTTCCAGCTCAACTGTCAGGCAGGAGGAGCGTCCTCTTTTCTCTTGCTAAGCCCTTTTGTTCTGGTCAGGTCTGATTGAATGAGGCCCACCCACATTAGGGGGGGCAATCTCCTTTACTTTGTCTACTAATTCAAATGTCCAGTTGATGCAAAAATGCCCTCATGAATACACCTAAAATAATGTATAGCCAAATATCTGGACACCCTGTGGTCCAGTCAAGTCAACACATAAAATTAACCATGATACCTCCCAACCTTAAATTCCTCATTTGTTTAAATATACTTTAATAGTTGGAAAGAAAGGTCACATCTTTCTCTCATGCTTCTCCTGGAAGATACGAGTTATATTAGAAAATGGATAACCACCAGTGGACTAGAGTGTGAACTGTGGGTAATAGTGTGTGTGAGATTAATGAAATATGTAATATAAACAGGCAAGTTTACAATAGGTTTTTATAGTCCTTTGCACACTAAACCACAAGTACATCAAATATAATTTGCCTTTCCAAATAAAATGACACCCATATGTCTCCATGTCACCTGAGTGCACAGATTTCTCTCTAAAGCAGCCTTAGGCACGTTCTCTAGTCTCCATGAGCTAAGTGATGTTAAGATTATTCCTCATACCATTTTTCCTTTCCAGGAGTAAATATCAAAGAGAAAGACAATTTGCATGCTGCTTAAATGTCTGCCCAGTTTCACAGGATAGACGCTGGATGTTCCAAAAGAAAGTTGGATCTAGCATTGGAAATGTACATCCTTCAACTCTCCTTCTCCTGAAAGTCTTAGGTCTGCATTAAATAATGATTTTCATTGGAGAAACATACATACAACACAAAGCACATGCACACAGGTGCACATACACTCACTTGCAGGTGCACAGAGCAACTGAAAATGAGAAGAAAAAGGAAATATACGAGTTGAAAAGCAATGTACCCCCGGGACTTCTACTTTTCTTAGGCAATTTTCATGTCAATGAGAAAATAGAAAATGTGAATAAGAGCTTGTTTTTCGCACCTGAGGGAAGATTCTATCTTTACCCCCAAATTCCAATGTATTCTGTGAGAGCTGTCAAGTAGGTAGGCTTTTTAAGTGAGATGCCTGGCTCACCATTTATTTAGATGGGGAATGGCTTACTGTCACAGACATAATAGAATCTCTCCTTCTCCCTCTGTATTTTGAATGTTATAGAAATCTATAGCTTTATTATTTTAAAGTTAGAACTGTTATCAAAAACTCAAACCTTTTTTCTTTGATAAAGTAACTCCTTAGTCCTATTTTAACAATTTCCTTTTTTATCATCGTAACTGATTAGAAGTACCCCATGGGATTGTACTAATTTAGATAATTCTTTTGCACAGAGATAATACCGGCTACATTATTCCTTTCCATTATTTCAACAGTTTCTAAATTTTACTTCTCTCTAAACCTCTCTTGGCCACCAGCCAGGTTTAAGGCCATGACTTCTCACCAATTTCCACAGTATTTTAATAGCTACCTCAGCCTTACACGTATGTCTCTCAAGATGTCCTCATTAAATTGCTTTCATGTAATGAAAGTGTGCATTTTATTTTATGATTTGTGATTATTAGCTCAGTTCTTTTAAGGGGTCTGCTTCTATGCATGCCTCTGTTACTTGTTCCCAAAGGATTTATCTTAGGTGTAAGGTATTGGTGGTTATCTTGACTATTTGTTTTAAATAATGGTCATTTGGGCACCCACCAATTTTCAGATACCTAGTGTCAATTATAGAAAAACAAAATTCTAAAAGAAAGCCTCAGTTTCACAGACATCAGCCAAACTTAAAAACAAATATTTTAATATCGTACTCAACCACAAAATCATTTATTACTTAAATTAATTATTCACATGATTTATTGACATGATTCCCCCTCTATGTCAGGCAATGGTTCCAGTGACTGTACAGCATATAAATTGCTTTTGGCTCATAGTAGCAGATGTGCTGCAGCAAGAGTGCTACACAGACTGTACCAGTCCACTGGGCTCAGGTGTGCGGAACCGGGATAGTCGGAAGAAAGGTTCTTCTGCTCTCCAGTCCCTCCTCATTCAGATCTCAGCAAACTTAGAATTTATCCACTAAGTCTGCATAAGAAATTGCTCTACTTGGTAATAAATTTGTTTCCCTTCTCTTCTCTGCAACCCACACATCTTCTGTGTGCATTGTGAACTGGTAGTTGAGGGGATGGAGGGAGATGTTATTTAATTGTTACTCAATGGGAAGAAGGTCAAGATGGTCATTAAGTAAAATGTATGACAACTACAGTACAGAGTGATGAAGCTAAATTATTAACCCCATTAAGAGAGTTACTTTGAGAAGCTACAAAATCCTCCCTGAGAATGCTGTTATTGCAAAAACATTTCTCCATTCAGATATTTTCCTAGTCATTTCCAAGGAAAATCCCTTCTTTTATAATCCCTATTCACAATATCATTTACTTTCAGAACTCATCATATTTACTTAGCTAGAATCAAGATATTTAATTGTTTCCAAAAATCAAACACTCCCTCAAAATTTGGTGATTTTATTTGCCCAGAATATTCCAGAGCGTGCTGCACCTCTAAAGAGAATTTTTGTAAATGCATTCCAAGAATGTTTTGGACAAAGGAAGGTCAATTGAATTAAAAGCGTGGCTTACCCAGTGATCATACTTCCATTAATAAGGTAGGTTGAAAGTATGCAAATTCCTTTGTTAGTATTTTTAAACAGACATTCTACTCTGTACAATTTTATATGTAGATGTGTGAGGAGAAACAGACTGGTAACCAGCACATAAAGATGAGTCATGCATATGACTCCCGTTTTAAAATTTTATTTAATTTTGAAGAACCCAGTTGTGACTGAACATGTGTGATTTTCTTCAACCTGCCCCAGTCATGGGACATTACAGAAAAATTCAGAATATAAATCTGAATGCCCACTGTCTAAAAGTAAAATAAAATACAGATCCCACCCCCACCCCCACTTGGGTCCCAGGAAAAATGTCTAGTAACCTCCTGGGGTTGCCTACCTCTGGCTGTTATCCTAAAGTTGGTACAAGCTTTCTTAGGGTATGAATGAAGTCAGTCTGGCTTGAGTAGGAACAAATGCAGTGAACCTTGAGAAATTGTATATCCTCTTCCTCTTTTGCTTTTCCTTTTGGCAGGTTTTCATGGGAATCTGTTTATGTGTTGAGGGCAGATCTCTGCATTCGTAGTTATTTGAAAAGGATAAGTACGCGGAAGAGGTAGTTCAAGTGGGCAGGAAAGGATTCATTGACAAACGTAGGTGTGTCTAAAACTAATTTTGATTTTTAAAAAATGTGTGGACTAAATGACATTACAAAATAATTTTTAATCACATAGGTTTTAAAAATCTAATTATAATAACATGGTGTAGATGCTAGTAATCACAGCGGAAAATGTTAATCACTTTAAAAGCAGGCTGCTAGTTCATGGCTTTGTATTACTTACCTTGCATTTTTTAACTTCTACACAGTTAGGAGACAGAATCTCATTTGAAACCTGGAGGAATTCTGAGGAGAAGGTGGGAGCCCTAGCAGTGTTCCTCAAATGTGGAATGTGGCTGAGACACAAAATCTCCAGGACTTGCCCAAGATCTCAAGAACAGAAAACATGATTTGAGATAGAGGTTATCTAGCAAGCTTTGTCAAGTGGAATTTTCTAAGTGACTCCGTTCTGCACACAGATGCACTATGTCAAACCAATGACGTGTCTCTTTTTTAAAACAGAACAATATCCCTCACAGTTGTCCCCTTGTGCGTAGATTGTGGCAAATTATTGTTTGCCAAGCCTTCTATCTCCTCTCCTTCTGTGTTCCATTGAGATCATGGAAATGCAAAGTAAATAACCGTGGAGTAAAATACCTCTGAGAGTATTTATTTAAGAGTATTGTTCCAGGATATGCACAAAGATAAAGACTTTATGTAATGAATGAGTGACTCCAGAAGCCAAATACTGAGAAGTTATAGTCTGTACCCAGTGTGTCCTGGTCAGGGGAAGGTTACTACAGGTTCCCTCAGGACATGCCCTTAAGAAAGGGTCATCTTGCCAAGGTAAAAGCCAATCCTTTGCATCCATAGAGTCAAGGAACAGTCAAGGAAAGGAGCATAGGAAAAATTCTGGGCCATTCTCAGTTTGTCAAAATGTCAAGGTGTGAAGCAGGCAAACTAAAAGGTTCAGGAAGGAGGGCAGGCAGACTGCATGTGGCTTGTGAGTGCACTCTGGGGGGGGGGTGTGGTGTAGTGTGGTGGCCAGCATTCGAGAAGGGCTCTCCCAGAGGGTGGGCTTGGAGAGAGTCATGGATCTGGAAACGCTGGCCACAGGGAGATTTCTTTTCAGTTCTTCAAGAGTCAAAGAAGAAACAGCAACTTTTGCCTTTGGTGGCACGTCCCCTCTATATGAAAGGCAGGAAGTGTTATTATTTGGGAATCCTGTGTAATAGGTTTTAACATCACCTCGTTCCCTATAGAGACAGCAACAAACAAACAAAGAAAATCCACTGATAGACTAATTTGGAATAAAATACAAAGCAGGAAGCACAAAAAAGTCTCTGCATGTTTAATGATTATTGACTTTTTAAATTGGTTTTAAAATAAAAGCTTTCCGGATGAAATGCAGATTTGAAAGGATTACTAGAAAGTGCAGTTTGAGCACGCCAATTACTTTACATTAATTCCTAGCCTTATGCATTAAGCTCTACCATTCCCCTAATTTTCCATCAACATATATCTTCAGGAAAAATTGTTTTACCATGAAAAATGCCATTGATACAATCTAATGGCGTAATGAACAGATAATTTTTTATAAACAGACCTTTTATTCACCAATCACATATGAAGTAAGTTGCAAGGTGCTTGTGAGAAAAACCACAATCAGACAAGACAGACGCTGTCTTCTTCAGGGAGCTGGGCTTATTGTTTTACATAATAAGAACATAAAGAATTGGATTTTATTGATGTGGGAACACATTTTATTGCTTTCTCTGATTTATCATCTTTACCAATGCAGTGGATTAGACTCCCCATTTCATTAAAGCAAGATTACTGGTCCTGTTTCATTATCACTGTTTTGATTCTTGGGGGAAAGGGGGATAATCTACCACGTAGTCTTTGCTACTTAGTTATTACATTGGGTTGTGATCTTAAAATTTATATAGAACTCTCATTGTAGAAATACACAGAAACAGACTCTGTGTGTGAGGCATTGAGAAAGTAAAAGATTTTCTTTCTTTCTTTCTCTCTCTCTCTTTTTCTTTCTTCCTTCCTCTTTCTCTCTCTCTCTCTCTCTCTCTCTTTCTTTCTTTTTTCTATTTCTTTCTTTTTTTTGTTAGCTAACCATAGCGGGAGAAAGAAATCCTTACAACTCACACATGATTTTAGGTTTTATGTTAATCATACACGTTATGATTGTTCATATCTGGTGTACACTGACTCTTGGGTAAGTTGGATTTCAAAGAAATACCCACTTCATAGATGAATATATGGAGAACATCAGCATCAGTCACACACCCTGGAAGAGAAATCGTGTGAATTGAAAAGCCAAGAGGAGAGTTTGAGACGCTTCTTACTTCTCCTCAACTCTTCAACCCAGGACAGTTAAAAAAATGGTACTAGGGCACAACCAAGGTTTTTGCTAATTGTTATCAAATACAATCTTTTCACTTTCTCTTTTCTTGTCACACATCCAAGAAAACCCTTTGTTTGTCTCTTTCCAAAATGTTCTGTTCCGCTTGGATGCTAACCTGCTTCCAACAGGTGATCCCTCACCTGCAGCCACTGGCCCTGCAGCTGCCAGCAAACACGGGCTGGTCCAGGCCGCCCACAAAGCCACAGGTGCTGCTGCCAGGGAAGTGGAGAACCCTCCGACATACCTTGTTCCTCTTTTTGTCTACACTGGGAAAAGGAACACTTACTTACCCAGCAGGCAGTAACTGTAGGAGACGCTTACAAAACACACAGAATCTGCCTCACAGGGGTGCTGAGGATAAAAAAAAAAAAAAAGGCAACATGTGTACAAAGCTAGAACAGTCCCTTCTACCTGGAGAGGACACAGTTTATGCCAACTATGATTTCCATTCTTTTAAGCAGATTATTGACACTGATGCCATTATCTCATTTAATCTCCAATCCATGGGTTCTCAAGCGTGAAGTCCCGAGGGAAGCTTGACAAACATAGAGCCTAAGTGAGTCGTCACACATTGTCATTTAGCTGGGGTGGGAACCAACCTGGTTCAAAGCCTCCCATATGGCTGAGATAAAACAGGCAGGGTTGAGAACCCACTGCTTCAATCCCTGACATGGAAATGATTGTCCCCTAATTTATAGAAGAGACTACAAAGGTCCAAAGAGATCTAGCCTTTGTTCAAAGTCACACACCTGAATATGGGAGCTATGCCTACAACGGTAGGTTTTCTGAACCTAATGTCGTTACCCTCCAGACAACAGCTCCTGAACTAGTTAATTAGAATCATTGAGGAAGATTTTTATAAGGACTGATGCCAAAGACCCTCTCCAATAGTAGGTATTTTTATTTTCAAAGTTTTCAGAAGAATCCAATGTAAAAACTAGATTTGCAAACAAGTTCATTAATCTGAAAGTAAACCATTTGTATCAAAATTTCCTGGAGTGTCTGTTAATATCAATTTCAGGATACCACCCAGATCTTCCAAATCAAAGTATTTGGGGTAAGGAGCCAACAATTTGAACCAAAATCTAGATAAAGCTTTCATAGTACATATTTTTTACACACAGAATTTGGGGAACAACCAGTCTACATTCTATACCCAAGTACTTACATTTAGGTAGATCTCTCTGCCTCTTTCTACCCTCTCTCCACTTCCCTATACTACTTTTCCTCTTACTTTTCTCTTCCCACTACTTCTCCTTGCAGTACTTATTGTAATAATACTAACTCATTTCTAAATTATATTTTACTTGAACTGAAAGTATTTTTTTAAGTTGATAGTAGTGTATAGAAAAAGAATTGGTGCACTCCCACATACACACACATCTTTTGTAGTTTGCCTGAGTTTTCTTTTGGATTAAAAAAAAATGAATTTAGTTCCTTATGATAAACTTGTTTTTAGACTGAAGGCTTTTAGCAGAAATTATACATGATTCTCATGTAGTAATAAAGTTATCTGCGAAGTCTGATCCTGTCCTTAACTTTCTAGCAAGCTTAATTATGAATATATTTGAAATCTATTTTATTTATAATTTAAATTAATCTGGCTTGATCCTCCCTTTTCTTGACAGAATAAAATGGTAAAGTATTCTTTTATTAGCATTTTCTGAATCCACTGATACAGAGAACAGAAGAAGAAAAAATACAAAATGGGGACAAAAGGAAGAAAAGATGAACACAGGGAAGATAAAAGGACAAACTGAAGGCAATAAAGCAATTACTGGAAGGGACAGAATGGAGGAGAGTCAAAAAATAAAGGAGATAGAAAGAGATGGGGAGCTAGAGAAAAATCTAGAATAATTTGAATAGAAAAGAGAGAGAAAAAACCACATGGAATTTTTTTTCAAAGTTTTATCGAGTTCTTGTTTATTTGATCCTCAAACAAGCCTGTGAAGGAAGTAGAACATTTGTCAACAAACTCATGTGGCCCATGATAACTCTGAGGTTCAAAGAGGTCAAGGGCCTTCCTATGGTCTTATGCCAGGAGGTGCCCAGAAGTAGTGGTGAGAAACCAGAATCCAGGCTTTATAATCACTCTTTCAGTTTTGCTTTCTGTTTAACTAATCTTATAAAGAGCACTCATGAACATCATCTTCCTTCTAGGTGGTGGGTGCTGGAGGAAGCAGACAGAGGATGTGCAGGTAGAGCAGAGCCAGGGACCAAGGTTTCACCTGTAGCTTTGGCTTAGTGGTCTGCACCTGACTTGTCATGTCAGGGAAACCTTCACTCAGAGCACAAGTCAAATATGATTTTGGTTTTTTAGATTTCCTTCTCTTGCCTAACTCAGGCCAAAGCTCAATTTCTAATCAGATATGAAGGCTTAGTTTCAAGGTGACTGGAATTTCTTTCCCAGGTAGTTAGGAGATCCCGGGAGGTCAAAGATTGTGGGTGCCCTGATGACCATAACAGTAAGTAGATTTGACAGTCGTGGGGTGGTACTATTCCTCTCCATGGAAGGCAACTCACCTGGAGGCCACACTGAGCCAAATGATACAATAGGACATTAGCGTAGTATACTTTATAACTTGTCAGCAATATCTACCTTTTCTTTTTCATGCTTGAAGGAACAGGTGTTTTAAATTTCCTGTCCCTTGTCTCTCCCACTGCTTAGAAATACACAAGGTGCCTTCTACCTCCAGTTGATTTATACGGTACTCTTCCTACAGTTGTTTTTTCCCTACATCTAGAAATGTAGGAAGTATTTCTTTTTTTTTTTGTAGTTGAACTTAAAGTCATAGCCCGCTATATCAGAGTAGATGGAGGTCTGGGAAATAAGCTAGACATTGACTTTTTTTTTTTTTACTGTATAATGATTTTTTAAAATGGAAGTATAATTGATATATAATGTTATATTAGTTTCAGATGGACAACAGCAATTTCATAGTTACATACTGTACCATTTGATCACTATTATATGTCTAATAACCATCAATCACTGTACAAAGCTATGATATTATTGACTATATTCTCTGTAGTATACATTACATCCCTGTGATTTATTTATTTTATAACTGGAAGTCTGTTCCTCTTAATTCCATTCGCTTTTTACAGCCTTTCTTCCTATCACCTCCCCTCTGGTAATCATCAGTTTGTTCTATCTATGAGGCTGGTTCTGTTTTGCTTTGTTTTGTTTGTTCATTTTCTTTTAAGACTCCACATATGCTAAAAAGGTATGGTATTTGTGGTATTTGTCTTTCTCTGCCTGATATTTCACTTAGCATAAGTACCCTTTAAGTTTATCCAGGTTGTTGGAAATGGCAGGGTTTTATTCTTTTTTATTGCTGAATAATATTCCATTATGTATAAATGCCACATCTTCTTCATTCATTCATCCGTCTATGGACACCCATATCGGTGTTTCCATATCTTGCTTATTGTAAAAAGATGGACATTGATTTTAATCAGATGGAACAGAAGACAAAGATTCCAGGTAAGGAACCAGCATGGAGCAAGGGATGAAATTAAGTGAAAAGAGTGTAAAGTCTTTGGCAATCTGGGGAAAATAGGAAAAGTATATGAATACCCTGGATAAACTTATCAAAGTTTGGTGCATTGCCAGGCCAGGACCTGAGATACAGAGGGAATAAACACCCCTCATCTACTCCCAGTTTGTATAATTTAAAAAGCTTCCATTCATTGTCACTGGATTACTTTATATGCCTACCTTTTCCTATGCTAAGGATGGTGCTTCAATGGAAAAAAGCCATCACACGATTATCGTGTTTTCCTCCACTTATCTCTAATGCATGTTTTATGAGCCAAAAGTCGTGTCATCTGAGCAACACTGGAGCAAAAACAGGGGCACAAAGATCCTGCTGTGTGTGCAATTCTTAGAAATCTGTTTTCCTGAACAAACAAGTTAGTTGAAAGAACAAAGTCTGAAAGTGAATCATAAACTCTTGGGTTTTTTTAGAACAGAAATTGTTTTTGAAAACATTTCTGTTGGATTTGGGGGTACAGATGGGCAATGGAGGAGCAGGAATTAACTACAAACTTCCAGGAAGGAACCAGACCACTGACAAGTCTGTTCTGTCTTTTCTTTTCTTTTCTCTTTCAGTAATTCAAAGGCAAGATAACACAAATATTTCAACACATTGAAAACATTGTACACTGTTTAAAGCTTCAAGTAAGTAGAGTTTGTTAACTCTCACATAAATAAATTTAATAAATGAAAAACCATCCTTAATATAAAAAAGCCTTGTCAGGTCCCAAGATGAATTTTAAATTTGGCTACTCAGGAACTAATGTAACTAATCGGGTGATGACTAATTAAAAAAAAATTAAGGCATTTGAATTATTTAAAATTCTGTAACTGAAAGAAATCCTCCAAATTGTTTTATTTTTACTACTGGAAGTTGCATTGTTATTTCAAACAGGAAAGCAAACTATATTACTTTATTAAATTTAAAAATCCGAATACTTTACTTTGAAGCAATACATTCAAGTGCTTTTATTTTATTGATTGATTTTAGAGAGACAGAGTAAACAGAAGAGAAAAAAGGGGGGAAAGAGAGAGAGAAGCATTCATTTGTTGTTTCACTTAGTTGTGTATTTATTGGTTGCTTCTAGTATGCATACTGACCCAGGATCAAACCTGCAACCTTGGTGTTTCAGGACAACGCTCTAACTGACTGAGCTAACCTGCTAGGGCCTCAGAACCTTGCCATGTCTATTGGGAAAGCTCTGAACAGATGATTTAAATGTAAATGGCTACTTAGAGTGTAGATATACTTGTTTAAATTATTCAAAAACTTTAAAATTTATCTTTAACATTATAAGCTGGGGTGTAAGCCTAAAGAGTACAGGTTTCTACTCATATACACGTGCTGCTTTAGAGATATTTATCCATTTGTAACTGTTGGCTGCCTTTGCAAAAGTCCAACAGAACTCGAAAAAGCAAAAATAAAATATTGACTTACACTTTAGGCAAATTGTTTCAAGAGCGAAACTGAGAAAATATTTCTGAGTGGTAAAATAAGTAGGTTAATAAAAGTTTCCCACTTTTGGATGATAGATAAAAACCACAATAACTTTTATTGTTTTGGAAATCTCTGAATCAAGCTTTGTGTTCAATTCCATTTGCCTCTGAAAGAGGAACTGACCAGTACTTGACTAAATCAAATGACTAGATATACATGTAAGGATGAAACCCCTTCTTTGCCCATCTGTGATGTTTTTCACAAAATATTTGATCAGTGTCATCTCTCATTCCCAGGCCTGGTCATATGTAAATGTCAAGGACATAAAAATGCAATCTTGGTTTTATATAGGCTGAATTTTCAAACCAAGTTATTTTATTAGTTTCTCATTTTGTCATTATCTGTCAGTATGAGTATAGGCAAACCATTATTCTTGCTTCATACTATTGAGTGCCCACTGTGTTCTAGAGAATAGGTGGCACTGCCAACATCCCAGGGACCATTCACTGATGGCCCATGCTCTGCACTGTATGTTATGTTGCTGTCTCTGGGGCATGAGGTATCTTTGAACATTCCATTTAGGTGCGGCATGAATGTAGTTTTGTTTACAGGGCAATGGTCCTCCTGGTTATATTCTGCCAGGAATCCAGGCTCTTTTCCCAGAAATAACGCTTTTCCAAAGGGTAGATAAATATCCTCTCTGATTATATGGAGAGTTAATAAGATAACCCAGGCACGACAGACACACACACCCAAGGGCAGCAATGAGTGTGAAAGCTTGAAATCAGTCACAAGGAAGACTGAAGGCATGTAGGACACCAGAAAGATTACCGGCAGAGCGGCCCACAGACCTGGGTGCCAGCCAAGAATAAGCTGCAGAATCAGAAAGAGCAAGAAGGCAGATACTTCCCAGGCACCTAAGTTCTACATGGAAGAGTGTAAGAGTTAAACAAAAAACTGAGAGCAGGGTGTATCTATAAGGAGTGGCAGATAGGTAGGAAAGTCCTTATGCTTACATTTATTAGTTGCCATGTTAAGATGCAATGAGAAAGACTAGAAAAAAAGTAGTTAATAAAATAAGGTCTGTGGCCTGAGAACAAAACCCAGAGGATCTGAATATGCAGAGTTAGCACATGAGGCAAACAATTGCACCTCAGTGAAGATCTGAGCTGAGAGCTGGGACAACAGCAAGGGAATAAGCTAACTCTGCCCAGGGACTATGGAAAGTCTTTGTTGAGGAAAACAATTGGAGTTCTGTCACAGGGAATGAGATGCAATTTCCTAGATGTAAATGTAAAAGTTAAGTGCATTTCTGCCATAAATCAACGAAAGGAAAATGCTTACCCGAGGCATCATGAGAATTTCAAGGTGACTGGAGCAATGACGTTATATGGAGAAAGAATGAGGATGGAATATAAAGGGCTGGCATACCTGGGAGGGGTGAGATTCACAGAGGAGTTCGGAGCAAGGCTGTAAACAACAAATTGACTTCTTGTCGTGTTTAGATTGGCCTCTGAGGAACATGGGAGGAGAGTGTGTGTGTGGGGAGGCATTCATGTGTGCATGCCCACACACAGATACGTGTATGATTGTCTAGATGCTGATTTCATTGACTGAGGAGAAGAGAGATGGAAGGGCAGGCTCTGAGGGAAAAGTAATGATCTAAAATTTGAGCATCTTTCACTTGAAATGTTATGGGACCTCCATGTATAAATGACAAGAATTCAGATGAAATTACAAATGTAAGGAAATATTTCATAAAGTAAAACCCAGAGCCCTCCAGGTTGGCAGAGGCAACCTGCATCTACGTGAGAAGAGCAGCTGGGGGCAGGACTGAGACACCTTTTCCTCAGAGTGAAAAAAGCGTAAGTACTACTTGTCAGTTCACCACAGTCATGTCCATGTCGATGTTTCTCATTTTCCATATCATTCTACAGCACAACTAGAAAGATCTTGGACTATCTAAACAGTTGTAACTCAATGAAAATATATGAATTAGCAGAAAATATTCCTGAGAGGTTTTCATTAAAAAAATCAGTTTCACAAACACAATAACATCCATATGTCATCAATATTAAGCACAATCGATGGTTTATACTTTTACATTTCTGAAGTTCTTATACACCTGCTAGGTACTGATGGTGAGACAGCCTTTGTTCTAATCACATGTGGGCTTCGCTTTTGCTCCCATGGCATAATGGGGGCAGTGAAAACCCATCAATAATTCAGTCAGCAAAAACACAAACAGAACAAACTAATTTGACAATAATAAAGGGATCTATTAATCAAGAAAGCATAACAATTTTAAAGGTTTATGCTTATAATAGAGATTCAAAGAGAAATAGCCAAGTATAGTCATCTTTCAGTATTTATCTCTCAATAATTGATAGAATAAAAATAGAAAATTGGTAGAACATAGAAGACTTGAACAGCACTACCAACCAACTTGACCGAATTGACATTTATATACCAGTTCACAATATTTTCAAATGCATACAGAACATTTACCAATTTAGACTATTTTTTGGCCATAAAATAAAATGAAAGAAATGAGAAATGTCTGAGATTTTATTGCCTATAAACTTTAGTATTTTTATGCTTTTAAGTCTCTATTTTTAGTTTATTCTTTTGTTTGCTGTAAGAAGGTGATCTAGTTTCAGTTTTTGTACATATCTGTCCAATTTTTTCAATAACATTTATTATTTGCCCCATTGTATGTTTTTGCCTCCTTTGTAGAATATTAATTGACTATAAAGGTGTGGGTTTATTTCTGGGTTCTGTTTTTATGATGGCACCATGCTGTTTTGATTACTGTGGCCTTGTAGTATAGTCTGATATCCAGTAGCCTGATTCCTTCAACTTTGCCCTTCTTTTTGAATGTTGCTGTGCCTATTCAGACTGTTTTTTTGGTTCTAAATAAATTTTTGGAATATTTGTTCTAGTTCTGTTAAATATGCTATTGGTATCTTGATCGGAGTGGCACCGAATCTATAGATTGCTTTGGGTAGTATGGACATTTTAATGGTATCAATCTTTTCTATCTATGAATACTGACTATGATTCCACTTATTTGGATCGTCTTCAATTTCTTTCTTCAATGTCTTATAATTAAAGAAACCTGAAAGATTAGTTTGAAAGAATATATGCACCTCTATGATCATTGCAGCATTATTTATAGTAATCAGGATTTGGAAGCAGCTCAAGTGCCCATCAGTAGATGAGTGGATAAAAAAACTGTGGTACATTTACACAATGGAATATGACTCAGCTATAATAAAGAACGAAATCTTACCTTTTGTGACAGAATGATGGACCTGGAGAATATTATGCCAAGTGAAATAAATCAATCAGAGAAAGACAAGTACCATATGACTTTACTTATATGTGGAATCTAATGAACAAAATAAACTAACAAAAAGAATAAAAACAGACTCATAAATACAGAGAACAGACCAGCAGCTGTCAGATGAAAGGGGTTAGGGTCTGGGTGAGAAAGGAGAAGGGATTAAGCAAAGGAAAAGAGACTTTATAGATATAGTCAACAATATGGTGATTACCAGAGGAAAAGAGGGGTAAAGTAGGTAAACAAGGGTAAAGGGGGATAAATGGTGATGGAAGGAGGCTTGACTTGGGGTAGTGAACACACAATGTGATATACAAATGATGTATTATAGAATTGTACACCTGAAACCTATATAATTTTATTAACCAATATCACCCCAATAACTTCAATTAAAAATAATAATAAAATATTTTAAATCATAATAAAATGAGAGCATATTTTTACATAAGCATATGTACAAAAATGTTTATATATACTTGTAATATACAAAACTGGAAACAATTCAAACCTCATCAAAGATGAATAGAGAAACAAACTGGTTTATCCATGCAATGGAATACTACTACTCAGCAAAAGATAAATGAACTGCTGATATACACTGCAACATGAATGAACCTACATACTATGCTGTAAAAACAACAACAACAACCCCCCCCCCAAAAAACAAAAACAAAGTTAGATAAAACAGAACTTGTACAAGTCCACTTAAACAAAATTCCACTGGAGTTAAAAAATGATCTATAGAGACAGAAAGACAGAAGAGTAAAGGCTGAAAGGAAGAATACCAGGGAGCTATCACTAAAAGGCATAAAGAAATGTTTGGCCATGGTGGAGAAATTTATTTTCTTGATTTTGGTGATAGCTTTATACATATACACATATGTCTAAACTTATCAAGTGCATATTTTAAAGATACACAGCTTATTTTATCTCAATTACATCTCAATAAAGATATTAAAAATCTCAAGTAGGTATTAGAAATGTAAGCCTTATCTCATTGTGTTATTGATAGTGTTTTTCATCCTTTCCTAATCGTATATAAAATAGTGATGCATCTTACAGTAAGGGAAATCTGAAACTCCTTACATTGCAAGTACATTCTCCCCCTTACAGATCCTCCAGAACTCATGTCTGACAAAACATGGAATTTGACAACCTGTTTAATCATGGAATAGATTTTTTCAGTATCAAGTAGAAACAGTTGGTTAGAGGGATAACCAAAGATCTCCAGACAGAAGAAGGAGAATCTAGACAATCTAGATTACAAAGCAGAACTTCCTTCTCAAGGTACATGGACATTATCCCAGCATCTGCTTGTTTATCTTCCTTGAAGATGTTAAGGTTCCGAATGCAATCCTATGCCCTTGACTTGTCCAAGACTTTCAACAAAGCATCAGAGAGATCATTTAATTTTAATAGGCTGTGGAACTTGGAGAGATTTTGCAGCTGAAAGTTTGGGTTGGGAGCCATAATATTAAAGAGGCAGTTGAAACCTAGAAAACAGATAAATTCATCAACTCAAGGAGGGAGAGATTAGAAGAAAGACAAAATCAGAACTCCTCCTTGGAATTTTGCAAAAGGAACCTTCTAGTCCTTCATTACGCAAGACTTTTATAAATGATGGTGAAGAGAAGACAAAGGCTGGAAACAGAATGAGGGGGACAACAGCCTTGCCTTGTTAGACCACCTCTACAGGCTGACGGGCACGTGGCCCAAACCGAGTAGTGTTTGTGATTACTGGGAATGACTATGTTACCTGTCTGATGTGCCATATTAAAAACTACTAATAAAGTAACACTACATAATTTTACCATTTGTTATAACACTTCAGTTTTTAAGAAATACACATCTTTCTTTTCTCCAAAAAGAATTTATGACAACTTGCAAACCAAACAAACAAATAAAAAGGCACCAAATGAAAATTTCAATGCAACAGAAGCAAAGCAGAATAAAGTAATTAAGAACAAAAATTAAACACCAGACTTTAAGTGTGGCAGCCCCAGGGAAGTAGGAAGCACAGCATCACAGCCTCTATCATGGAAGCACAGAGCAACTCCTGAGGAGAGACGATTCCTTTCTTCATCTCCTGCTCCTGGCCTAGGACATTCAGATTCTAAATTGAAAAAATCTTATCACACAAAATACATAAATAGTACTTATTTGCATATAGCTAAGGGCAAATTTTGATAAAACCAGACAAAATATTGAGGTATAATTTCATGTCATTAATTGGATCCAAAGATGAAACTTTGAATATCTTGATTTGAGCATTTTTTAGATTATCTTTTTCAATATTATTTCACTGAAAGCAGGCTTTGGATAGCAGCTGGGTGACAGGAGATAGCAGTGACAGTCGTTAGCATGGAACACAGATCGTTTTAATTGCTGGCTGGAGACAAAGACATGGACTTTGACAGCTAGATAAGCAGGAGTAGAGTAAATTCTTCCCTTAAAAATGAGAAAGCCCAATAGGAATGCTACCTCACTGGGCACAGAAGTAGGTGATAGAGGCAACTAAATGCAAAACTATGATTTTTCCCAGAAAGTAGTTTGGGGTCTGTCTCAGAATGTGAACTTATGTTTTGTTGAGAACTCAGAGTTCTCTGCAGCAGATTAGTGATCCTCTTCCTGTCATCCCTCAGCCACCCTTGCCCCCTCCACCCCTATTGCCTTCAGTCCTTATGAAGAATACAGACCCCTGGACCTACTCCAGCCCCGCTTGCTGTGTACACATATTAACAGCGGGGTGTCTATGGCTTAATGTGCTCCCCAGTTGTTCATAACACTTTGGAATTTAATAAATTTTGTCCCAAATGGTTATAGCTTGTAAAAATCTCAGAGCTGGTGTTGCCATTTTGGCAGGGAGGAAGTATCCCTTCTTTTTTCCATCTCTTATTTCTATTCCTTCTCATCCATCTCTTATTTCTAATTTTACTTTCTCATTTTCTTAATTTCTTCCTTTTTCTCTTCCTTATGCATTTATTGAACAAACCACTATATTTGAGGCCTTGCATAAAGTGCTTAGGCTACAGAGATGAATGAAAGATTATCCCAGCTCCTTGAGCCACCATGATGTCCTCTATGACGGACAGGAAGAATTATCTTATTTTTTACTCCATAAGACACGCTTTTTTTTTACCTCCAAGAGTGGAGGGGAAAATGCCCGTGCACCTTATGGAGTGAATGTTATTTTTCTTTTAGCTGCTGCAGGGTGCTGCACCGGTAAATGTAGAATGAGCGCCAGCAGGAGTGTAATCATGTCCGCCATGGTGGCGTGCGGTACCCCAGCATCTGCTGAGTGATCTCCTGGGGTCTTACCAGCCAATTGCAACCTCTCAAGGTTTCCATCAACAAACTGTTTAAAGTCCTTAGTGAGAATAGTGGAACAAATGGATGGCTGCTGGTAATCATGATCTGACACCAGCTGGACAAATGAAGAAACCCACTATCACTCAAATTTGTGAATGGGTGAAAACATCATGGCAGTCAGTGAAGAATGTAACAGTGGTATGGTGACTCAAAAATGTGGCATTAGCAATGCCTTAGATGGCACTGAAGATGGTATTATATATGAAAATAGTGATGAAAGTGATACCAGTGATTGTGAGCAACTGAGCTTCTTAAACTCTCTTTTTTTTAAAACAGAGAGAAAGAGAGAGTCAGAGAGAGGGATAGATAGGGACAGACAGACAGGAATGGAGAGAGATGAGAAGCATCAATCATCAGTTTTTCTTTGCGACACCTTAGTTGGTCATTGATTGCTTTCTCATATGTGCCTTGACTGTGGGCCTTCAGCAGACTGAGCAACCCTTTGCTCAAGCCAGCGACATTGGGTCCAAGCTGGCGAGCTTTTACTCAAGCCAGATGGGCCCACGCTTAAGCTGGCAACCTTGGGGTCTCACTCCTGGGTCCTCCGCATCCAAATCTGATACTCTATCCACTGCGTCACCGCCTGGTCAGGTGAGCTTCTTAAATTCTGACACTAGCGATGATGAGTTTCTGGGATTTCCGGACAACTAGAAGAGTATTTGAACATTAAAGTCTCTTTTCATTTGTTAATAACAGTGCTAGTGGTTGTTAATACTGCTGTTGAATTTACATTGTTGAAATATTATTGTGGTATATCTTATTAAATATCTTAACATACCATTTGGTTCAGAATATTTTTTCTCTTATTTTCCTCCCTAAAGCCCTAGGTGTGTCTTATGGTCAAGTGCATATTATGGAGCAAAAAATAAGGTAACTACAAAAAAGACTCATGACATGGACTGAAATAACCTGATCTCCGGTGGGTTTTTTTGAGGCTTAAAATGTAAATATTGGAGAATAACCAATGAATGTTCAGCCCATTTCTTTTTGAACTAGATGAAACTAGAATCATTTATCTCTTATAACCATTTCTAGTCCATGATAATAAAACTCTGAGTTGTTTATGTTTCAAGTTCCAGTTTAAAGATCCTAATGTCATATAAGCTGTATCAAAAATTTCCAAATCCAGGTACCAACCGTCCAAGCTGTGTTACAGAACCAGTGTCTGGGAGAGGTGAACCTCACTACATGAATCTCTCTGAAACTCTGAGTGTTTGGTTTGTAAAAAGATGATGAGGGTTACATAAATTAAGCCCCAGGACATGGTGAGTATCATGAGAATTACAGCATACAATGTATAGACTTCAGAGATTCAGCCAAAGGCAGACATTTCCTGCACACACCATTATTTTCTAGACACAATATAAAACTTTCAAAGTTCAAAAATAAAGAACATTTAGTCCTTTGCTTATGGATCTGAGGACCTCACACTGGAGATATGTAAGTGCACTCAGAAAAGATACATACATGGCTCTTCAGAAATCTCTGTTGATTATGACCACATATTGGTGTTTATTTTCTACTTATAAATCAATCCTAGTGTCTTGAATTTACTTTTCCTTGAGTTCTCTGCTTCCATCTCTTGCCCCTCCACAGTAATGGTATAAGTGCAGAGACCCTAGTTGCTTCAGGTGTCCAGGGAAGCTTTAGGCAGGAGGCAAATTGATCTGTGCCAGGCAGCTGACTGGTGTGCTGGCTTCCTGTTTTCAGAGGGGCATAGAAATACCAGAGGCTAGCCTTACTTTCTGGCTGTATTTCTCTTTGGGGTTTCAAAGCAAAGCCTCAAGTTGTTTCCCAAACATATAAAAGTTGACAGTTGCTGTAACCAGACAGTACACATATTGCAGTAGGAGCCTGGGCCCCATTCAAGATGCTATGGCTCTATGTGAAAAAAAATGCCAGGTGCTCAGGTCCAGAGAAGAAAGTACTCTTTCTTCAGCAGGTGTGATATCTCTTCCTCTCTTCTTATACAAACTTTTAATATGATCCTCCAAACTATCATGCAATTATTGATATACCTGTCTATCTTCATGGCAGATATGGCAACTTGAAAAAGAACTTCATTTATTCTGCTTTTATTCAATTTTTTATTCATCAATTTATTAAGTGTTTTGAGGCCTTTTCCAGGTGCCAGGCAACTGTGGTATTCAGCTGGCACAAAATGGTATGGCCATCCAGTTGTAAAATAGCTCCTACTTTAGTTTGTCAGGTGCCCAGGTCCCGGTTGACTCCCCTGGAAGTTAGCATAGTCCCAATGTGACCCAGAACCCTGAATATCTCATCACAGAACATTGTCATATTGCCAGAAATCCCATCTCTACATCTACTGCTATGTCCTTGATGTAAAACCAATTAGATGTGCAAAGATTTGATTGGTGCTGTAGCTGGCATCGAAGACTGACATGGTTTCTCACTGTAGAAGGGATTTGAGGCAGAAAGGCTGAGGTAAAAGAAGAGGGAAATTAATTAGCTAGCAACAAACAAACAAATAAGTTTAAAATAATGATAGTTAGGATGTTCAAAGAGCTTAGAGCAACAATGGATAGTCATTACGAACACCTAAATAAAGAGATAGCAAGTATAAAAAAGGAAATTGAAATAATAAAAAAGAATCAGACAGAAATAACAAATATAGTATCAGAACTAAAGACCACAATGGAAGGAATTAAAAGCAGGATGGATAAAGCTGAGAATCAAATTAGCAAATTAGAGAACAAAATAAACAAAGGCACAGAAGCAGAGCAGAAAAAAGAAAAGAGACTGAAAAAATGTGAGGAAACTCTAAGGGAGCTCTGTGACAACATGAAGAGAAATAACATCCGCATCATAGAGGTTCCTGAAGAAGAGAAAGATCAAGGGATAGAAATTTTGTTCAATCAAATCATAGCTGAAAACCTCCCTAATTTAAGATTGGATATCATTTCACACATGCAAGAAGCACAGAGAACTCCATTAAAGAAAAACCCAAAGAATTCTACACCAAGGCACATCATAGTTAAAATACCAAAGCTAATGGATAAAGAAAAAATTTTAAAAGCTTCTAGAGAAAAAAAGACTATCACCTACAAAGGAGCCCGCATAAGGATGACATCTGACTTCTCAGAATTCTCAACAGAAACACTTGAGGCCAAATGGGAATGGCAAGATATATTCAAAGTAATGCAGAACAAGAACCTACAACCAAGACTACTCTATCCAGCAAGGCTAACATTTAAAATTGAAGGATAAATAAAGAGCTTCCCAGAAAAAGAAAACCTCAGGAAATTCATTAAAACAAAGCCAATTTGGCAGGAGATGCTAAGGGGCCTGTTATGTTCAAAGGGAAAAAAGAATATAGCAAAAGAAGAATACAGCTTTAAAGAATAAAATGGCAATAAACAACTACATATCAATAATAACCTTAAATGTAAATGGATTAAATGACCCAATCAAAAGACAAAGTGTAGCTGTTTGGATAAAGAAACAGTACCCATACATATGCTGTCTACAAGAGACACATCTTAAAACAAAAGATGCACATAGACTGAAGGTAAAAGGATGGGAAAAAATATTTCATGCAAATGGAAATGAAAAAAAAGCCGGGGTAGCAATACTTATATCTGACAAAGTGGACTTTAAAACAATGGTGGTAGTAAGAGATAAAGAAGGACACTACATAATGATAAGCCGGGGTAGCAATACTTATATCTGACAAAATGGACTTTAAAACAAAGGTGGTAGTAAGAGATAAAGAAGGACACTACATAATGATAAAGGGAACAACTCAACAGGAAGATATAACTATTATAAATATCTACGCACCAAATAAAGGAGCCCCAACATACATAAAGCAGACTTTGATGGATAAAAAGGGCGAAATTAACAGCAATACTATAATAGTAGGGGATTTCAATACCCCACTAACATCAGTGGATAGATCCTCAAGAAAAAAAATTAACAAAGAAACAGCAGTCTTAAAGGATACACTAGATCAACTCAATTTAATAGATATCTACAGAACTTTTCACCCTAAAGCAATAGAGTATACATTCTTTTCAAGCGCTCATGGTACATTCTCTAGGATAGACCACATTAGGACACAAAAGTGGTATCAACAAATTTAAGAAGATTGAAATCATATCAAGCATTTTCTCTGATCACAATGCCATGAAACTAGAAATTAACCACAAGAGAAAAACTGAAAAATACTCAAACACTTGGAAACTAAATAGCATGTTATTAAATAATGAATGGATTAACAATGAGATCAAAGAAGAAATAAAAGAGTTTCTAGAAACCAATGATAATGAGCATACATCAACTCAAAATTTATGGGACACAGCAAAAGCAGTACTGAGAGGGAAGTTCATAGCAGTACAGGCATACCATGAGAATCTAGAAAAAGCTCAAATAAGCAACTTGACCCTGCATCTAAAAGAACTAGAAAAACAACAGCAAATAAAGCTCAGGACTAGTAGAAGGAAGGAAATAATAAAGATCAGAGCAGAAATAAATGACATAGAGGCTAAGGAAACAATACAGAGGATCAATGAAACCAGGAGCTGGTTCTTTGAAAAGGTAAACAAGATCGATGAACCTTTAACTAGACTAACCAAGAAAAAAAGAGAGAGGACTCAAATAAACAAAATTAGAAATGAGAGTGGAGAAATAACAACTGACACAACAGAAATACAAAGTATTGTAAGAAAATACTATGAAGAACTCTATGCCAAAAAATTAGGCAACCTAGGTGAAATGAACAAATTTCTTGAATCATATAATCTTTCAAAAATCAATCTGGAAGAATCAGAACACCTAGACAGACCAATTACAATAAATGAGATTGAAACAGTTATCAGAAAACTCTCAATAAGAAAAGTCCTGGGCCTTATGGCTTCACAAGTGAATTTTACCAAAATTTAAAGAATTTTGAGCTAACTTCTATTCTTCTCAAGCTATTTCAAAAAATTCAAGAGGAAGGAAGACTTCCAAACTCCTTTTATGAGGCGAGCATAATTCTGATCCCAAAACCGGGCAAAGACAACACAAAGAAAGAAAATTATAGGCCAATATCCCTGATGAATTTAGATGCTAAAATTCTCAACAAAATTTTAGCCAACCGGATCCAGCAATATATGAAAAAAATCATACACCATGATCAAGTGGGATTTATTCTGGAGAGGCAAGGCTGGTTCAATATTCGTAAATCAATCAATGTGATTCACCACATAAACAAAAGGAAGGACAAAAATCACATGATAATTTCAATAGATGCAGAAAAGGCATTTGATAAAATCCAGCACCCATTCATGCTTAAAACTCTCAGTAAAGTGGGAATACAGGGAACATTCCTTAACATGATAAAGGTCATCTATGACAAACCCACAGCAAACATCATCCTAAATGGGCAAAAATTAAAAGCAATCCCCTTAAGATCAGGAACTAGGTAGGGGTACCCCTTTTCACCACTCTTATTCAACATAGTTCTGGAAGTCGTAGCTATAGCAATCAGACAAGAAAAAGAAATAAAAGGTATCCAAATTACAAAAGAAGAAATAAAACTGTCATTATTTGCAGTTGATATGATATTGTATATTGTAAACCCTAAAGTCGAAGAAAAAAACTACTGGACCTGATAAATGATTTCAGCAAGGTAGCAGGATATAAATTTAATACTCAGAAATCAGAGGCATTTTTATATACCAACAATGAACTGTCAGCAAAAGAAATTAAGGAAACAATCTCCTTCACTACCTCAACCAAAAAAATAAAGTACCTAGGAGTAAATTTAACCAAGGAGATTAAGGGCTTGTATTTGGAAAAATATAAAACATTGATAAAAGAAATCAAGGAAGATACAAACAAGTGAAAGCATATATCGTGCTCATTGTTAGGAAGAATAAACATCATTAAAATATCTATATTACCCAAAGCAATTTATAAATTCAATGTAATATCAATTAAAATACCAATGACATACTTCAAAGGTATAGAACACATATTCAAAAATTTATATGGAACCAAAAAAGAACACAAATAGCCTCAGCAATCTTAAAAAGGAAAAATAAAGCAGGAGGTATCACTCTTCCAGATATCAAAGTATACTACAAGGCTATTGTACTCAGGACAAACTGGTAGTGGCATAAGAACAGGCACATAGATCAATGGAACAGAACAGAGAATCCAGAAATAAACCCACACCTTTATGGACAACTGATATTTGACAAAGGAGGAAAGAACATACAATGGAGTAAAGACAGCCTCTTTCACAAATGGTGTTGGGAAAATTGGACATCTACCTGCAAAAAAATGAAACTAGACCATCAATTTACACCATTCACAAAAACAAACTCAAAATGGATAAAAGACTTAAATGTAAGCCGTGAAATCATAAGTATCTTAGAAGAAAACATAGGCAGCAAGCTCTCCGACATCTGTAGCAGCAATATATTTGCTGATTTATCTCCATGGGCAAATGAAATAAAAGGCAGGATAAAGAAATGGGACTATATTAAACTAAAACGTTTTGCATAGCTAAAGACAATAAGAATAGAATAAAAAGACAAACCACACAATGGGAGAAAATATTTGACAACACCTCTGATAAGGGGTTAATAACTAAAATTTATAAAGAATCTTATAAAACTCAACAGCAGGAAGACAAACAATCCAATCAAAAAATGGGCAAAAGAAATGAATAGAAATTTCTCCAAAGAGGACATACAATGAGATATCACCTCACACCAGTCAGAATGGCGCTCATCAGCAAAACAACACAGAACAAGTGCTGGCGAGGATGTGGAGAAAAGGGAACCCTCCTGCACTGCCGGTGGGAATGCAGACTGGTGCAGCCACTGTGGAAAACAATATGGAGATTCCTCAAAAAATTAAAAATCGAAATGCCTTAACCAAGCTATCCCACTTTTAGGAATATACCCTAAGAACACCGTAGCACTGTTTGAAAAGAAGAAATGTGCCCCCATGTTCGTGGCAGCATTGTTCACAATAGCGAAGATTTGGAAACAGTCCAAGTGTCCATTAGAGGACGAGTGGACTAAAAAGCTTTGGTACATATATACTATGGAATACTACTCAGCCATAAGAAATGATGACATCAGATCATTTATAACAAAATGGATGTACCTTGATAACATTATACGGAGTGAAATAAGTAAAACAAAAAAATACTGAGAAGTGCATGATTTCATACATAGGTGGGATATAAAAAACGAGACTATCAGACATGGACAAGAGTGTGGTGGTTATGGGGTGGGGGGAGGGTGGAGAGTAAGTGAGAGGGGGGAGGGGAGGGGCACAAAGAAAACCAGATAGAAAATGACAGAGGACAATTTGACATTGGATGATGGGTATGCAACATAATTGAATGATAAGATTACCTGGAGATATTTTCTTTGAACATATGTACCCTGATTTATTAATGTCACCCCATTAAAATTAATAAAACAAAAACAAAAACAAGGCATACTGAGTAATTAGAACTTAGAAACTTGACATTGAAAAATAAAGTATTAGGAGAAATAAATTTCCTTGAGAGAGGTATTCTGTCAAGACATCAGTCCTATCACAGAGCCCCGTACCTGGCACATAGCACATGTTCAAGGAACAAACAAAAGGATCAGAATATATAAACATACATGAGTAATACCTCATAGAATAACTAGAATAACTAAATTCTGAAAAGAGCTTGAAGTCTAGTTTGATGTTAAAGGTGATGTGAGAACCTAAGTACCTAGGACAATTTGTCATCTTTCAAAATAGTTATATGACAAGTGGTTTTTTTTGGACCAAAGTTGAAGAATTCAACCTTTTTTACTACCATTGGAAGGCTACTAATTTTCTAACAGTTGAGAATAAGTAGATGATGCATTAAAAAAAAAAAAGATTTTTCCTCTTTCCTGCATCTTCTAAGAGTATTTAGTTGTTATCATTACACATGTGGCCACTTTTAAATACTGCCTTGATTTTTTAAGAAGCATCTTTCAGAATTCAAAGGCAAAAAAAGTGTAATCTCTTACTTTCTTAATTTGATCCTTATCAGCTTAAAGCAGTGAAAAAATCACCTAGATTTATCAATGACTGAGAGGTTTCTGGGTCTGAGGACTGTCTTTTATAGTAGGTTTCAGATCCCAACAATTCTACTTTACTCATTGGCTTGGAAGTTATATAGCAATTTACAAAAATTTTACTAACTTACAAACCATCAGTGAACTGGGAAAAAGGAGAATTCAAAAACAGATTTTAAATCATGAAAATGGGCATGTGCGTGTCAAATAAGTTTGCAAATATGATGTATATGTTTGCTCGCTTATAGTTTGCATTGGGTATGGGAGACAGGCTGTAAGTAGGCAGGGTCTTTATAGCCTAAGGCTTAGTTTTAAGACTAAACCTTTCCTGCCCTTTTAATACCAAGATCTTCTCAACACTAATCTTTTCCCCACACCCTTGACTTTTGCATGATGTGGGGTGGTGCACTCTTTTTTTTTTCTACAAGGACACACACGGAGAGAGGAATAGATAAGAACAAACAGGAACAGAGAGAGATGAGAAACATCAATTATCAGTTTTTCATTGCAACACCTTAGTTGTTCATTGATTGCTTTCTCATATGTGTTTTGACTGTGGGTCTTCAACAGATCGAGTAACCCCTTGCTCAAGTCAGCGACCTTGGGTCCAAGCTGGTGAGCTTTTTGCTCAAGCCAGATGAGCCTTTGCTCGAGCTGGCAACCATGGGGTCTCGAACCTGGGTCCTCCTCATCCCAGTCTGATGCTCTATCCACTGTGCCACCTCCTGGTCAGGTGGGTGGTGCACTCTTATGAGGAATCCCATTTATGCCTCAGATAAGTAAGTGGCTTTGTATCAGAGACTTCCTTATTTGTATACTGGCTTAAAGGCTTTAATTTCTTCACTATAAAATACAGGAGACCAGGGGCTCACTCTCTTGGTTCCTAAAATTAGCATTGCAGAGGAGAAGCAGCCAACATGGCAGAGTGCTGAAGGAGAAGCCAGTTTGTGCAGTGTTTGTGCAGAGAGAAGGAGTTGGGGAACGGAGGTGAATAAGGCTGGTGGGGTAGAAACCTTTGATTCTAGGAATACTCTGAGTCAGTGGCTTTGGGAGCCCTGAATGGAAAGGGAAGTGTTTTCCCACTGTATTTTTTGCCCACTGGGTGCGAGGTAGGATTAAAGGTAATGGCCCACCAGTTCTTGGCTCTATTGTTTCATTACCGTCTGTCTGAATCAAACCTGAACCTGCATGGGCCAGGCGACTGTGATGGTGACCGTGGCTACTGGCTTTACATTATGCCTAGATAACCAACACTAATTAATATTAAATAAGGTTAACTTGCTAAGCTTTACAAAGGCAAAGATCAATTGAGCATCCAGGAATTGTCAACATAATTATAGTCTAAGATCTTTAAAATAAAAAGCAGCATTGGTATTAGTCAGGATTCCATGAATCAGCATCTTTTTGATTTTACCATGTGCTCACAAGGCGTTCACTGCCCTGAAGTAGTCTGTTCTTTCTTTTCTTTTCTTTCTTTCTTTCTCTTTCTTCTTTCTTCTTTCTTCCTTCCTTCCTTCCTTCTTTCCTTCCTTCCTTCCTTCCTTCCTTCCTTCCTTCCTTCCTTCCTTCCTTCCTTCCTTCCTTCCTTCCTTCCTTCCTTTCTTCCTTCCTTGTGAGTGAATCTTTGCTCAAGCCCATGGCCTTTGGACTCAAGCCAGCGACAATGGGTTCATGTCTGTGATCTCACGCTCAAGCCAGTGACCTCATGCTCAAGCTGGATGAGCCCACACTCGAGCCGGTGACACGGAAGACCTTGGGGTTTCAAACCTGGCTCCTCCATATCCCATTCCGATGCTCTATCCTCTGCACCACCTCCTGGTCAGGCTGAAGCCTGTTTTTCTTAAAGTGGTCTCTTTGTCCATGATTTTCATTGCTTCCTTAAAGAGTTCTAGAACCATTTTAACAATTTCCTCTAGTTAAGAAAGGAGTCATTATGTGGCATTTACATATTACAGGAAAAAAATGTCAGAGTAAGAAATTAATGACTAAAATGACCGATAATCCAGAAAATCTCATGTAAGTACCAGGGACCAGGTTTCCATTGCTTTAGTGAGCTCAAAGCAGTCTTGAATCTCATTTTACATGTACCTCATTTGCTTCTGAATTTTTCCTAGTTCTCTAAAACAAAAATTATAGTGGTTCTAAGGCCAAGATGAATATTTACGAATAAGTTTATATCACCAAAAAAATAGATTTAAAATTTTAATCTTGAGTGACTTTTTATTGTAGCCTAAAACCCAGTAAGGGTCTCTATTAAAAAAGGAATTCTGAGGGATTATGTAGTTTTGGCATAAGAAGAGAAAGTGCTTATTTCCTATGCAATTATGAGGTCCCATTCTCCCCTCTTTTGCAGAATTAGCATATTATGTAAATTACTTTACAAATATGGTGCACATGTCATTAATAAAACATGAAAGAGGGATCTGTGTATTCAATTAGCATTTTCATTGTATTTCCAGTTTAGTCTCAGTTTACAGCTTTCTTTACCTTGTGAGTAACTGTGTTGCCATCATAGAAGTCTCTATTTATTTGATAGTTACAACATAAAACATGTCTGCTGACGAGTTGATTGGGAGGTTTGATGGAAGATGAGGAAGAGGTCAGAGGGAGAAAAGTCTGGACACAGTTAGCATCACCCTTGCCTATCTTGGTACATTTCCTATCATGGTTCCTATATGCTCCACAAAGACACGAGTCATTCCTCTTGTTTCCTGGGTGATGGCATTAAGGGCTTACTTATGGAGGCTTGTTATGAAGAAGGTCAAATTTAGATATGGTAGAATTTATGCTCTTTTAATAGGTTGATATACTGTTTGGTGGCTGGATTCAGATTGTCAGCACAACGTGGTTTGACCTTTAGTAATTTGTTCTCAGGTATTTGTTTTTTTGAACGAGAGATGCAAATTTCCTGTTTCAATGGTGAGGTTTCTGGCAGGCCATTCTAGAACAGCCATTCATTTTTATCATTGTGGTTTTTAAATTGTGTCCAAAAATGCTGACTACAAAGCAATCCACGTCTCTCAGTCAATACACACATACTATTGCAAAAGAAAAGAAGTGTTTTTTTTTTTTCTGTATTTTAAACACCAGTAGTTTATTAACTGCCATCAGTTTTAACAAGGCCTCACATTGCTGAGCCAATGCCAATAAACTGCATGGAAACCATTGGAGGAAAATTATTCTGGAAGTTATGTCTCAAGCATGCATTCTAAAATTAATTTCTCAGCCGAATGAAAACAATACTGCTAATAATTAAAAGGTGTGTTATCTGAGGGCCAAATAAAAGAAGAATTTATATCTCTTAGTTTAGATCAGCTCAGATGTAATTATGTAGATTATTGAGCTAGAAAGGGACCCTACTGATGTCTCAGATAACCAAATTTAGGGAGGGAATGTGGTGGTGACTGAGGGGCTGGAGGGAATGAATGAAGCCAGGCTGCTATACTGATGACAGGGAAGGACTGTCAGCTCTCCCATTCTCTTTGAGTTGGGTGGACTCAGCTACAGATAAAATGTGTAACTTCTTCCACATTTTGGAATTCTCCTTTTTGTTGTCAAACACAAGTAACCCTTTGTGATGTTGTGAGTAGCTCGTAAGTGAGGATGCACGACTAGAAGCCCTCACTGCCCAACAGGTAAGATCCAAGCAAGCAAAATAGCTGACACACAACTTCCAATAGTGGCCACTCCCTGTGTCTCCCAGAATGCTACAGGAGGCAGCGACGTTGGAGCACCTCACCCATGTACCCTTTCTCAGAGGCTCGAGCTGCATTTAGTTTTCAAATATTTAACTTTAACCTGTTTAATATTTAGTAAGGCTAAAGGAATTAAAGATGAATTATTGAAGAGATTAATGTTTTTTGAAACCAAAAAGAGTCACAGTCATGTAGCTTTGTATCAAAAACTCATTTCACAGGCATTAATTTTTTAATAAAATGCTGATTGTGCGATGAACTCCAGTGTTTCTAATAAGCTCCAATATTCAGTGGGAAGGGCATTCTTATTTTCTCAGGCTACAGGCAGTGTGAGTTGAATTCCTTCTTATGTAGGTTCCAGAAACTGTTGGAAAGAAAACATCGGAAGGAATAGACTCTTGATTTTTGTCCGATTTTGTAATCTGAGCGAACCATTTGAAACCCTATGACATTAAAAACCTCCCTTATGAAGGGGGGGGCATGCTTTTTTGGACCATAACTCAGTAGACAAAGGGATTGCCATTAGAAATTGTGTTTTCTGGGGGCAAAAGGAGAGGGAAGGAAGTCAGAGTGGTGAATTCAAGCAAATCAATAGGTGAAGCTTTGTTAAAAGAGAAATCTAGTGCAGGAGCTAGCACAGATGGTGATGTGGGGGAGGGGCAGGTTGCCGTCTGGGAGGGGACAGAGACAGAATGGTGGCTAATTGTCATAGATGTAATTTGCAATATCATCTTGTATTTCATTTTTATGTCTGCAGCTGAGAAAGGTAGGATTCTTTCATCTACTGTAAGAACTCACAGAACGTCCTCAGTAACGCTTCTCAGGGAGTAGATATTTTCAGTAGTATGTGGACATAATAATGCTAGAGAACTCTCTGTGGCATATTGTTTTAAAATGTAGATGGAGGCATAAAAAATGTAAGTGAACAAACTGGCGGTCTGGGGACATTGACAGGATTAAGAGTAAAAACATCACTGGGAGAAATTTTGAAGATTATACAGTCAAATAGGAAAGGAGGGAGAGAGAATCTAGGATTCAAAAAAGGTTAAATTGTTTTAATCAGAAAAGGGAAAAAGAGTCAATCCTCCTGGCAAGCATTGTGAAATTTACTTTTTGCATAGCGACAGTTTATGGGGATTTACGCCTGCCCTACTGTAGGGATGCATTTGTAACTGCATATTAATAAGACTTTCTGAAACTCAAAAGCAAAGCAACGTGACATGTGAGGGTCCTGTTTCAAAAGTGACTGATTTCTGGGTCCTGGGCTAAAAAAAGGCTCCAATTATCACTGACAAGAGACCATAAGAGCTCTTGGGAGAGACTGAATCCCGCACTGCTCTTAAGCATCTTTTAGAAGCTCTGAGAGCCATGTGTGTGTATTATTACAAAGACAGCATGGGGTACAGGTGGTGAACATTGCATCGGTGCAAGAGAGAGGAAAAAAAAACGTAGAGAAGCGTCTTTCAAAAGATTCTATTTTAACAAGCAAGATGCATTCCTTTTGTTTTTATTATTTTGAGGAAATGGAGTTAGCTCCCAAGGTGAAGGGTAGCTAAAGTTGCAGACAGAAACACACACTCATGTACTTAGCTTTCACTGGACAAAATGCAAGACAGTGAAAACTCCTTTTTAAAAACATCAATATCTTCTATTTATACAGCTTATAAAAATGACTTGAAGTAAAAAAACAAACAAAACAATAATAGCCAAGGTTCTAAAACTCTACATATGCAAAATAAATTTACAAAGTCCTTTAAAAACATAAGGTCAGAGGTTCAGAAATGTACCCGATCTACCATCTCAATTTGTTTGGTAAGCATGGACGTATGTAAGGAACATGACCCCGTAAAGCAGTTTTAGTGGCAACTCTTATAATCTAATCCGACATAATTTACAAGTTTACTTGAGATAGAAGAATTTGATGATTTTTTACTGGGTAGGTTGCATATTTTATTTTACCTGAGGTACAACTCACCTACTTAGAGAAAGAAAAATCTTTTACTATGCAGATTGCAGTTAGGAGAAAATGTTCATTGCAAATGCTTATGACTGACTAGTTTTAGATTTGCATAAAGGTTTTCAAAAGCACCATTTTACTTGGAGATTATCAGTCAAACCTTTCAATCAAATAAAAAGCTTTTCCTATTTTGTGGGGGAAGGGTAGAAAGATTGGGGTGATTTTTTTTACAAAGCTCCTGATACAACACACACACACACACACACACATACACACACACACACACACCATTCTTGTTTTTATAAAATAGTTTATTTTTAAAGATCTTTGGGAAACCTTAAGATGGATGATGGAGATTGTCTTACCTGAATTTGAATTTGTTTCATATACATATGGAGTCAAGGAACCAATTTTCATCAGCAGAGCCCTGAGTGTCCGTGACACAGAGACTGAACCAAATGTTTATTGTTCCTCAGGCTGTCCACCTGAATCCTGACAACTCTCAACAAGTGGCCTTCTCTCCACATTTTCTGAGATGCACATATCAGGTTATTTACTGTTCTCTCTTTGCCTCTATTGATTTTGTCTTTCTTACTTGCACCCTCTTTACGCATCTTTTTCTGTCCAGCTAAGAACATGCCTCTAGCCAACACTGGTCATCTCAGTTGTATTGTCCAGCTTGTCCCCAACCTTCTCTAGAAGGCCTACTGTGTGCAAAAGCACACCTCAATTTTATGATTACCTCTCAATCTGCAACTGTGTCATCTGACTTCTCAGCCCACTGCCTGATTAAACTGCTTGTGAAAATTATTCATGTACCTCAAGTCCTCTAGTGCGCTGTGCCCTCCCTCCTTCTTCCTTTGGTTCCTCTGTTCTTCCTTCTGGCCCTGTGTTTCACTTCCCACATTACACTGATATTCAACTTCCACCCCATTACTGTACTGGAACCTCTCAGGTACTCAGGCCCAAAGAACTCTTCTCCCTTTGTGGGACTGGGTGACGGACTGTCACCTACCCCTGTGAAACACACTGAGCAATCACCTCCTTCTGTCTCTCTGACACCAGGTAGGCCATTTTTTCTGCTTGTTTCTGAGATAATCATCTCTTGTTTTGCTTGGTCTTCTTGTCCTTCCTGAACAATAATTATGGTGCTCCCAAGAGCTCCCTCATCATTCTTCATACAGTAGGTTCTCAGTTAGTCCATCTAGTTAGAATTGTGGACGGGCACCTACACGCACTTGTGCCTGTTCTTGAGTTGTTAATACTGTGCGTGCTATGCAGTCCTGCCCCAGTGAGACACAGTGATAGTAAAATGGTCACTGGTGCTGTAGTTAGATGAGAATGTTACAATCAGGGTTGTACAGAGTACAGTGGGAACAGACCAAACTGTCAGCGGAGAGAGAAAGGGAGGAGGAATTTCTTGATGCTTACAAAGAGACAGAAAAGAACACTGTCTTTTAGGATCTGCAGGTAACTCAGCAGAGCTGGAACAGAGTGACAGGCGAGGCGTGAAGTGTACAAGGCAGGAGACAGCATATGCACAGGATCGTAATGTATTTTACAAACCTTTTCAAAGAGTTGATATTTTAACTGGGATCAGTGAAAGGTTTTTAAGTAAAGGAGGAATAAAATCATATTTGCATTTTAGAAGTTGGACTTGGGTGGCTCTGACAAAAAACAGACTGGAGAGGTCCCAGTGAGAAAGCAGACATACCAGTTAAGAGGTGATCTGAAAACTTGCAGTAATGTAAGCAGGCAGTCTCAATTAGCATTGTGGTGGCTGGGTGACCAGATAGCTGACTGGCAACAGGAGGCCCACTAATAATGTTAAACTCACTACTAGCTTATTAATGCTTGTAAAATTGGACTGTTTTTACTGGTAGTTTTGGTAGGCAAATCCTAGGGTGGATTTTGATTTGCCCACATTAGGTCCTAAGGTAGGGCCTTGGGATATTTTGGCTGAGCCCAGCTAGGTAACATCAACTGTAATGTTAGCACATGGAAAGTGTCCCCATGCTAAGAATTCTTCTGTTTCAAGAAGAAGGAAGAAATAATGTGAGAAAATCTAAAGCAAATACATCTGTGACATATTATTTTTCAATTCAGAGACTTATTCCTAGCTTTCTAGTTGACTACACGAGAAAGCAAATAAAAAGGAAGGAATCTGTGAAAAAAATAAATTACAACCTATTCAGTGAAAATCTGAAAACACAATGCTTCCACAAAATTTTTGATGCAGATATAAATAATTCAACGTCTCCACATCACACTACACAGTTCAGTGATGATGTGTACAATTTTATCTTCAAATTGGAACAGTTAGATGTCTTCATTCTTTAGAGCAGAATTTTTCTAATTTCTGAGAGAGTTTTCTAGAAACGAAGACTCCTTTTGCTCAGGCTCTTTTTTATCTTTAGAAGAGAGTGTTATCATCATTAGTACTTACCAATCCTTTTCTGTTTTGTGCTTTGCTTTACCATTTTTCCAACTTTTACATGGGCAGAAAGAGGAAGTGAGAAAAAGATAAGAAATCTTTAATAGAAAAAGCTGTCTCAGAGTGCAAGCTTGTATAATATGGTGGTCGGTGTGTGGAGGTTCAGTTTTTACCTTCATTCCACCAATAAAATTCGAGCCCTTAGTCTATTTCAAATGCTTTTTAGAGATGTAGATAACTAGTCAAAGCACATCTGCTACTGTAAAATTCACATTCCGAAAGATACTCAATGTCCAATATATCAAGTACTTTGAAAGGAAACTAAGAGAAAAGAGTCTATGAAAAATATTTGTAGGCTGACCTGTGGTGGCACAGTGGATAAAAGCATTGACCTGGAATGTTAAGGTCGCTGCTTTGAAATCCTGGGCTTGCCTGGTCAAGGCACGTATGTGGGTTGAGCTTCCTGCTCCTTCACCCTTTTCCTTTTGTCTCTCTAAAAACTGAATAAATTAAAAAAATCTTTAAATATATATATGCATGCCCTGGCCAGTTGGCTCAGTGGCAGAGTGTCAGCCCAGCATGTGGATTTCCCAGATTTGAGTCCCGGTCAGGTCACACAGAAGCACCTGTGTGCTTCTCTACCTCTCCCTCTCTCCACCCCTCGGCCTCTGGCTTCTCTGTCTCTGTCTCTCTTCCCCTCCTGTAGCCTCGGCTCAATTGGATTAAATTGGCCTTGGGTGCTGAGGATAGTTCCATGGGCTCCACCTCAGGCACTAAGAAGGCTTGGTTGCTGAGCAATGGAGCAATGCCCCAGATGGGCAGAGCATTGCCCCCTAGTGGGCTTGCTGGGTGGATCCCCATCAGGTGCATACAGGAGTCTATCTCTGTCTCCCCTCCTCTCACTGAATAAAAAAAAGAAATAAAAAAATATTTGTAAGTTCCAATTTAAAAATAATTATAACAATAGCTTATGTTCTGCGGTGGACCTATTATTTTTGTGTATGTCCAGATAATTGAATTTATTTTTGTATTGATAATTAAAATTTTTTATTGAATTTTATTGATTAATTAAATTATACAGTTTCAGGTGCACAATTCTATAATACATCATCTGTATATTGCATTGTGTGTTCGTCACCCCAAGTCAAATCTCCCCCCATCACCATCTTTCCCCCCTCTACCCTCCACTGCCTTTTACTCCTTCTCCCTCCTGCAACCCCCACATTGTTGTCTGTGTATACAAGTTTTTTTCTCCTTTGTTTAATCCCTTCACCTTTTTCACTTGGACTTCAAACCTCCATCATCTCTGATAACTGACCAGTTACTTTAAAATTGAATTATCTCATTTGGTTAGTGGATACGTGAGAAAGGACAACTTTGGTGACCATCATTGGTGCATTCACCTACTTCCCATATTTCCAACATTGGAACAGATGCAGGCATTATGGAAATGCATCAGTCATGACTCCTACCCTACCCTTAGAGAGCTCATGGCAGATAGAGACGAAGAGAGCGAGAGAAACTCAGCAGCCAAAAGATGTGACATGTTACATATGTCATAATACAATATGACATGTATGATAACAGACAAATTCATGACGGGGAAAACACCTGTTTTTTCTTACACCTGCAGAGGAGATCAATTAGTGACATTTGACCTGGAAGAATCAGTAAGTGTTTATCAAACGTGCTGTCTCCTCAAGCAGGGGGAAAGGGGACTAATGTCAGAACTCATTTTTAGGGAGACTCTATGGGTGGAAAATCTTCAGGTACAAATGAATGTCTCCAAAACCATTAGTTGAGAAAGTGCTATTTTCTGATATTTGTGATTTTAAAACTGATATTTATTTTAACCATGTTTACTAAGTAGAAGTTTTTCAGCAACTGTTAGTGGGTTTTGGAGGTAGAATGCTTCCTTGATCCTTCACTTAGCAGATCTCTGCTGAGGAGGGTGCCACACTTGCCGTCTACAGCTGAAAGTAAAACAAAACACTATTTTACAAAAAACTGTGCAAGCCCATGATTCTTTCTGATATCTGGTGAATGCTAAATTCAATAATTTGGGTTAATAATTAAGTAGAGTTAAGAGACCAAAGCAGGGCTTTTTTCTTCATACTATTTCTTCCCTGAAACCAGACTTTATGCAGCCATTTAGTATAAAGGGTATCACGGTGAGCTGTTCCTAAGAGGCTGAGCTTGGTCTGCTTATTGCAGATCTCATCTGTTAATGCCAAATGATCAGGCCAGCTGCCCAAATGACTTCACTAAAAAAAAAAAAAAAAAAAAAAAAAAAATTAAAAAGTGGCTGTGTGTTGCCATTAAGGTTCAGTGACCCTGCCCATTAGTATCTAACTTATTGGACAGAGTTTTGGACAACTGGTAAGTGGTAGGGTTCGAAGGCTGTGTGTATATCTAGGTGTGCATGTGGGTGTGATAAGTAGAGATAAGAAAAGCTCCTGACTCAAATGGGGAGGAAGTCCAGTCTATTGTAAAGATTCCAGACATGGCCTTGGAGATTGTCCTAACTTTAGATTCAAATATAGTCAATGAAGGGGAGGGATGAAGAAGATAATTATGACAACTAGGTTTTTCTAAAGAGGTTATTTTGCTCTCTGGGAGCTTAAACTCTTGATAAAATCAGTTTTTATTTAACAAAACTAATTATTAATAATACAAGTAGCCTTAACATGAGTTGTAGAGAGCAAGAACACTTAGCTGGTGTCATTGGGGGAAATCTTGTACTGGAGGCAGAATTTTAATTAAAATTTGAATGATAAATTTTGTTTCTATAAACAGAAGAGAGTGGCATTTTTTGACGAGTGAGCCTAAAGCAATATTAAATGTTTAAGTTCTTATTTAGTTATTCAGTAAGTCCTTTGATTTTGGTATTTCAAAGTTATGACAATGACCAGGTAGCCTGATAATTTCACATGAAACACTTTCTCTTTTATAGGAAAAAAAAATGTAGTCTTTACAAAAGCAGCCAAAGAACAAGACTTTACTAAATTTTACTCCTCTTCCATTTAGTTTCTGTATTTTAGAATCCATAGCAATTGTGTTAGCTGTTGCAAAAATAATGAAGAGCTTTTTAAAATAACTTTAGTTTCTTTATAAAGGTAAAGCTAGAATTAGAAATGTTAAAATAAAATTTCCCCAAGCATTGAAGGAATCACACATGGAAGAGGATGTACTTGTCATTTGAAGTTGGATCTCCTTGCCCTATTTCCAGATAAGACAGCTGTTGATGTGTCAGAGCCTGGGTGCAATGTGTCCTATCCTATCATGCAAATATCCAGAGCGTTCCTACAGACATAGCATATGGAGAGGAAGTCTGGTCCATTGTGAAGATTCCAGACGTGGCTTTGAGGATTGTCCTAACTTCAGATCAAAGTGTGTGGAATTAAGGAAACTGGCCTTCATCAATGTCCTGCAGCATTCCATCTTCGTGGTCACTGTCAGCCTTTTCATTTTACAGATGATAAGAAACCCAAGGCTTCTTAAAAATTCACCCAGTTAGTATCTGAGTATGTTCTTTAAAAGTCATCTTTTTTCATCTTCAGGTCCATCTCCAGATCCATCTCCAGGAGCAAGGGATGGAGGATGTGACGCCTAGAGGCAGAGGAAACCCCATTTAGCTCTTCTTGCTCATCCATGCCTCATAAGCTTCCTCTCCTCCATGACTGAGGTGCTCAAGTATTTTATGTCAAGATACTTACATTTTTCTGGAGCTATAAAAAGTGCATTTTAAGAGAATCCAGTTATTAATCAAATGATCTTCCAGAAATCATGAGACCTCTCTTAGCCTCAGTTTCTCCATCTGTATACATCAAGAATGATAACATTTACGCTGTATAGAATTATGATAATATGCAGGGAATTTTATTATATAGGTAGTTTAAATTCATATTTTAAAATTTATCTGCTTATAAATTAAAGCTTATTTACCGAGTGTCTAGTATGGGTCAATAGTAACGACAACCAAGATACAAGAGTGAATATAACATTCTGCTTCCTCTCTCATAAACCTCACGATTAAATAGAAGTGCAGAGCATACATTGGAATAGACACAAAAACAGACATGTTATGAATGGGGTTCATTGGGGAAGGTTTGCACAAGTGTCCAATTTGCTTTTCAAAACTAGGCTAGTTCTATTTGAGAAAGATACCTCCAAGCTGAGATCAAAGGGTGGTTTGGATTAATGCAAGCAAAGGGAGGGGGACGGCACATTCCAGAGAGATGGGAACAGCATGCATCTGAACAAAGCGAGCAGAGGCTGTGGGCGTAGTGCATTATCCCAAAGGACCACAGAGAGAATATGGGTTTTATTTTAAAAGCAAAGGGAAGCCACTTAATGATCTTGTTATAGCGTAACTTGTCTCTCCTACCGGATTGTAAACTTCATAAGGCTAGAAACCAAATGAGCGTGTTGTTGTCTCTCTTACAACACCAGATATTATGAGCTGTTAACCAAATATTTGCTAACTAGAATGTCCTCAGTTACAGAAATAGTAAAAGTACTTCCTTGGGTCATTTTCGCAAGCTTGAATGGCCCTCGAACGGCATAAAGAATAGAATATTAACTTTGTTCCATCAAACTATGTAGGTTTTCAAATTAGAGGTGAAGATTTCACCCAATCTATGTACACTTCATCCATGTGTATATTTGAATAGTGACGAATAACTCCACATATTACATTTCCTTCCTTTTGAAGTGCTTTTGATTTGTTTTTTCTCGTTCCCTTTGGGTTTTTTAAAATATTACAATGATGCTGGTGAATGTCTCCCGTAGCTCTTGGCTGCCTTTTAACAGAAGGAAAAACAAATAGAAAGACCTCAGGGTAATTGTCTCTATGTTCTGGCTGGGGATCAGTAGCCATTCCATAAACTTGTGCTCCTAGTCTAGTGGACACCAAACCCACTACTGGGTGCTTTATTTCGTTGCTTACAATGTGAAGAATATGAATGCCTAGCAGAGACATCCCCTCCGTGACAGTCCTGTCACCCTTTTATCCTTACTTCTGCTACTTCTTATTTCTGGCTTTTTACACCAGAGAATAATCACTTGCTATCTTTTTCCACAAAAAGTTTAGTAAAAACCAAAACGCTCAAATTCTCATTATGCTTTATATGTGGTTTGTCAAGGTGTTTTTCAATGAATACATCATCTTGCAAATTCATTATTATAACAATTAGGCATAAAAATGGATTTGATACAAAATTCTCTCACTTTTCTCAATTGAGTCTGTTTTTCTCTATGTCGAGTAAAAAATGCTGAGGGATTTGTTTTATTTTCATTTAAGCTCTTGCCCCTTTATGTGAAATGCCTTACAATAAGGATATTTTTTAGTGTTATCATTTGGGCAAGGGAATTACTTTCGGGGAGGCAGTAGAGTGCTGCAGGAGGAAACTGAACTTTTATATTATTAGAAATTCTGTTGATACGTGGAGGCTCTTGTATTAGATAAAGCATTGTAGAAGGTACTTATTTGATAAATATGAATCGTATGACGAGGACACAGCAGTGAACAAACCCAACCCCTTCCTAATGGAGGTCCACCTCCGTATGTGGACGCTGGGACCAATGTGAAGGGATTAAGGCTAGTTTGGCTGTTTACACTTGTCAGGTTCTGCAGCTTGCAGTGACTGGAAGCAGAAAGAACTATGGTTTTCCTCCCCAGTGATAAACAACATGAAAGCAACTCACAGGCTAAATTCCACCACATGCCCAAACTTTTATTGTCATGTAGGCACATAAGTAGTGATACAATCTTTTCTGCCCATTTGGTGAAGTCCTCCTTCTGAAAGGAAAAATACAAAAGCATTCTGATGACAGGATCAGCTAGCTTAGTGATCTTCAAACATTTCTGCTCCTGTGCCTCCTAAAAATATCTTAAAGAGCTATGTACTTATTTACATGTTAAAGTTGAAAATGAGAATGATATTACAAGTTTAATGGTTGCATGAATGGACTAGCCACTATAATGTGCACTGTGGTATATTTGTAGTAAGCATAGTTTTGTTAAAACCTTGGAACTGAAGATTTTTTTCCCATTGTATTCATGTGAAATGGTTGTCAGATAATCTAATAGAATGAGCCAATCCTCACAGTCAATCCAATTTGCTAAGGCAGACTTGTTTTCTGACAGAAAGAAATCTGACTTGGTTTGTTACTTCAACTAAACATACTCCTATGACATCATGTCACTTCTGAGTCCCACACTAAATTGGGTTGATATGTAGGTAGATAGGCCTACATGAAATAAGTGTTTGTCACCTACATGAAATAAGGTGCTTTCTGTCCCTAAGCTGTTGTCAAAAAACTGATTGTCATGTTGTTACTTCCTTCTGTGCCCAGAGTCTCACCTCAGACACCCAGTGCAGTCAGGATGGGTGTGTGTGACTCTTTGGTAAAGTGGGTGATAAGAACAAGGAGCTCCATTTATTTTGTTCAGTAGTATTTATCTCAAGAACCTAGAACAGTGCTTGCCACATAGCAGATAAAATAAACCAGTCATTATCATTTGAACAAATACTGAAAGTAAGGAAGAAAGGTAAATGTTTAAATTCAAAGCAGGATTTCTGCATACCTTCATTAGACAGAGAAATAGTAATAGTGACAGACAGTTGAGAACAACGATTCTCCACTGGTGGTGAATAACGAAGGTCTTGGAAGTAGTTTCTGGTGTTCAGCAATGTCAAGTTTAGGAGAGAAGCTGAAGAGTTAAAGGGATGACATTAGACGAGTTGCCCTTGGGTGGGAAGAAGGCACTGTCACTCTTCGAGATTTTCAGTGAAGTGCCAACTTGGAAACCCAGGTACTCTCTTTAAAGATCAGCACCCATTCTGGAAATCAAAACATTTGGAAATCAATACAACTCAGTTATAAGTTTCTAGAAGGAATGGATTTGTCCTTTTCTGCTTCCATTTTCCCAATTTGAAAAATGGGAATGGTGTTGGTTTCTTGCAATTTCTAGAGGACATCAAGTTTAAAAGAGGTAAACAGAGACCTCTGGGTGTTTCTTCAGGTAAAGAGCTCTATAAACACAAGTTTGTTATGGTGACTCAGCAAGTCTATGGGAAACACAGCTGGAAGTACCTGCATTGCAGGCCTGGTTTTGGTTTGACCAATCAAAAAGCATGATGTCAGCAAAATATTCACCATGCATTTGCTGATTTGCATCTTATAATATTCACTGCCCCCTTTTACAATGAGGCTGCCTAGTGATTAAAAGGCTAATATTGAAAAAAATGACTGATGTGGTCAATTCCTGGCTTTCATTCAGAGGGTTCTTAGGCTTTTATTGAAGAACAATCTTTAGGGTGAAACTAAAAATATTTTTTTTTCTCTAAGGAAAAACAGGGCAGATCTTTCCCTAGCTTCTTAGTTATGGTGCCTCAGCAAAATACTAAGTTATATAAAATGCTATCCTATTAAGAAGAATTGTATATTTGCAAACCCTGAAATACTGTACCTTTTCAATATTTTAAATTTTTGTTACCATCTGATTGTCAACAGGCATCTACTGAATTTCTATTCTTGACCCTCCAATTGAAGATGAAAATGCCAGTAGAAAATTCTATTTAGCACTGGAGTTTATATATTATTAGCTTTTCCCCAGTATTCGTCTCTTGTATTAATTCAACAATTTGTTGTTATCAAAAACCTTCTTTATGCAAGTTGTTTTTACAATGCTCTGGACACATAAGGAAGTACAAGTCATTGTTTCTGCTTTAGAGGATTTTAATGTGATTGCTGAAATAACATAAAGGAAATATTAGGAAACAGAGAGAACATAGGCTACTGGACAAATCAAAGAAGGCTTGGTCGATGGAGATAGTTTTGAATAACATATGAGAAGACCAAAAGAGCAGGTTAGGCACCATTTTCATCTCTGGTCATAAGGGGTTGGAGGAAGGTCCAATAGAGCAGGGAAGGTACAAGCTGGTGTCTCAGCCATATGATGACATTGCTTCATCTTCCAGCAAAGAGAGAGAAGGACACAGGCGACTCATCCTTCTCCTTCATTCTCTCTGCCAGTCATCTCTGCACCTTCTGAGTTTTTCCTTCACACCATTATTCACATTCTGTCCTTAAACATTGCACTACTGTCACCCAAGTCTGGGTAATTTTCACCCTTTCAGCTCCTATCTATCCCCTGGTTCTTTCTCTAACTGAATGTCGCCAACCCTCCTCACATAAGTGTTGGCAAATGTTGATGTGGTTAGTTGGTTATGCCTTTAGCTTTTTCAGGGGACTTATTCATCACTGACTTCCCCTCACTGGCTGACTATTCCTCCTGTTTCATGTCCAGAATTCACACCTTTATCAAATTACTTTTACCAAATGCAGTTTTTAAAAATTTTATTTAGAAAATTAAATTTAATGGGGTGACATTGATCAGTAAGAATATATAGGTTTACATAGTTTTAATGATGACATTCTCCCACTCAAAAAACAAACTAACTCAAAAAAGTAATAATGCCAGTGATAAATTTCAGCCTCCTTTGCTAGCCCTTTAAGAGGCCCTGCAACATAGTCTTAAATTTTGTTACCACCTTATACCACCTTGTCTAATTGACTATGTGGTTTTCACTCAAAACTCTACCACCCTTTAAACCATAACAAAAGCACCACTTCCTTTTTAGAATCGCCCTGAATTCTTAATTTTTTTCTGAACCATTATCAACAACATTTGTACCTGTATTGCTTTTAAGTCATTCCTCACCATCATCCTGTTTTGGAATTATTTCTGTGCCTATATGTGAATCAGGTTGAAATATGAAAAAACATATAGGGAATGTAGGCCAAAAATTGAGAAGTTTAGAAAGTCTGATTAATGAAATAAATGAAAGATTTACTCCTCATATGTTCTCTGGCATAGTTCCCTGTACACATATCCCATATTTCTGCTGAGATATGATCAAATAAAAAGAATTTGGGGGTCTTTCCATCCTGTTGTATTGTCACGTGTTTAGGGTATGTTATTGAGGATAGATGTCAGTGATATTGCAATGGGTTATGATTTTTTTCTTGAAAATCTACTTACAAAATGGAAGTTATTTCAAAGTAAAAACAAAACATTTTTAACTGATTTTTTAAAAGTTTTTTTCTCTTTTAAAGAAAAGCTGTTTCAAAAGTTCAAATTATATTATGAAGAAAAAGCATCAAAAGAACTGATGATAACCCATGTTAGCACCCCCAAGTTTAAGGGTAACTATTTAAAAGCAGATTTCAGCACTTGGTTTTGCTCTAATCACTAGATGGTAAATAACAGTAGTCAAAAAATGTACTGAAAAGAAGCCAAATGTTCAGGCACTGGAAATCACCTTTTCCATGAAGAAATAAAATAAAAGCTTAAGGGTAAATTTATTTCTCATCTCAGGAACTAGAAATCCAGCTTCAAATATACATAGTAGTTTCAAGCTCTACTGAGCCAGAGTTATCCTATTAATTATGGATGACATTATGTTTAAAACAAATACAAATTGTTTTTCCCTCACCTTTAGGACCTCCTGAAGCAAATGTTTGATTCCCAGTGAGAATCATTTTGCACAGCTCAGGACTTGAATTATTAGCAAAGCTGCAGCAATATTATGCCATTCAAAAATATAACCATGTTTTGTTGATACTTGACTTTCATTTTACTGAGTTCTGTTATTTAAGAGGAGGGAGCAGAGGAAAGGAAGAGCATGGTTCTTTCTCCAAATACTGTAGATGACTTAATAGGCAGGATGATGAGGGAAAACTTCGTCTCTAAGCCAAGGATTAGACATTTTGCCATTTTGCCCTATTCAGGATTCATGGCACACATCACTGATGGGTGAAAAGTTTTTAGTAAGCCCAAATGCAATGTAATAATTTGTTAATGTCACTGCTAGGACTTGTTGTGTCTACACTGATTATGTTGGAGAAGAAAAGGATTTGTTAAGACAACATACTCTAGTTAGCCACTAACAATTGATGGAAGAGGCTGGTCTGGCCTTTTAGTTGCAGCTTATCAAAGTCAAAACGTTTTTTTCTCAGTTACTATGAACTTGAACAAGTTAGTCTGGTATATTCTATTCTATTCTCTTCTGAATGTTTAAAGAGTATTGAAATCTTTTTCAGGCCTTCCTTGCTGGACTGGTGTGTAGGGTGTAGATTGGTGAGACTCTGATGTCTACACTTTCTACAACGCCATGTCTGTCTTTCTATGTGCTAATCATTCAGTTTTCCTCTATAGCTCCAACCTTCAGGAGTCTCCCCAGGGGAAGGGTGGCACTTTTTTTGTGGGAATGTTTTATTCCAGCCAGTGTTCACATAAGAAATCGTGAGATCAGAAGCTTAGTCTATGAACACAGGATGAGGCCTAAGGTGGGTTCCTCTAAAGTGGTTTCTTGGTGTTACACCTTGTCATTCACTTTCAGGTCGTCTCCACTTGGATCACAGATCTATCCTGACCATTTTTAGATTAAGAACATGGATTCATGAGAAGGGATACTGGATTTAGAATCAGAAATCTTAAATTCCCTTCCAGTGTTTTAAATCTATTGAGAGCCTACTCTGTTTTAGACACTAAACTTTAGCCTTTTGCATACATCATCTCATTTAACTTTACAACATCTTTGAAGCAGATTCACTGATTATCTATATTTACTAGAACGCATATGGAAGGTAAGAGGTTATGCAGATTGTCACATAGAGAAAACCTAGAAGCTATGATGTGAACCCAGTTTTAGCTATCTCTGGAGATAATGCTCTCAATCAAGGTACTAAATTGTCCCTGCCAACTTTGTGACCTTGGACAAATTAAGCAGTATCTCAGACCCACAATCTTCTTATCTGAGTTTAAATTTTCTAATGTGAAAAAAGTGGGTTGATAATAGCCGCAGGGCATCACTGTGTCGTTCAGAAGAGATGTGAACGTTCTTAATGAACATGAATGGCCTGCTCGGTTATTTGTTATTTTTATAAAAGAGGAAGGGGAGCACAGTTTGAAAGTGGGAAATTGGTTAAGTATGATAAAGTGAAAACTTCACTGTGTCTTTCCTGAGAGTGTTCCTACTTCTGACATATAAGTAGCAGCAAGAGCTTAAGCTTTCTCTCCACCCTTTATGCGTAGCGGCCTTATCCATATGGGACCATCTAGCTAAGCAGCAATAATAGTCGCTCAGCTTGAAACATACATAAAGTTGATATTAGAAAAGAGAAGTTTATATCACATATGGATGAATATGTAAACCAGAGAGGAAGAAGAAGGAAAGAAAAGAAGGAAAGGAGGGAGAATGAAGAAAGTGTTTGATTTCACTAATAGATTATATTAATAAATGATAATAGATGCTGTGAGTCTTGAGACAATTTTATCAGTTTCTTATTGATTATAATAATAGGGAGAAGCAATTCAGTGAAAATCTAGGCTTCAAAAATTCATCTATTTTTAAACAAAGGATGTAAAAGTGCTTATAACACAAAAATGATAAAAATTAATACTAAAAAGATCAAGACAAAGAGAAGAAAAAACAGTAAGGTCAGACTTGGACACAAAAACACATAACTTAGGGACCAAATAGATGGGAAGTGGGCACCACATTTTACTCTGAGCCTCCTAGCAGCTAAATCAAAGATAAATACATGATATCTAGTATGCTAATATTAAACAGACAACAAATAAATAACCAGGCAGGTAGAACACATTTCCTTCTGATATTTATATACTAGATATCTTCTCCTATGGCTCCTGAAAAAGGGTATATATGAAATTCAGGGGATGTATACATTAAATAGCTTTAATATTAAGTGTTAGAAAGGTGGCACTTTAAAAGTCCATCAACGCAGTTTCCTCAAAAAATCAGAGCAATGTGGTCCCTCTGATGGTGTAACTTGATTAAAGTAAAGAACGAAAGCTAGAGATTTTCTAACATCTCAGGGAAGCGAATGTAGGAGGTCGTTGCCTGTTCCTCTTCACTGGTGGATGAGAAGTTGGAGGAGGGTGGGCAGAAATGAGCCTTGACTAACAAACTTGACTAACACTCAGGGTTTGGAGACCCTGACATAGGTCAGAGCCTGACGCACAGCTGCAAAGACGATCTGTCCCTGAAGTGCTCTTTTGTGAGACTGCATTTCATAGGGGCCATTGGAGATGGGGATGGAAACTGACCCTGAGCTGATTACAGGTGCAAAAGGAAGCTGCAGGAAATGAAGAACAGGCTTCCGCAGCAGAGGCTGCCACTCCTTCCTGTAATCCTCCATGATCTGTTGGCCAGTTAGGCTGCTAGCTAATTAACTATTAATTCAACTACCCCATAAAATGTTTATTGAATCCTCTTTGTTCCAGAAGCCATGCTAAGATTTGGTTATGAGATCATCCCTAACTTACCGGAGTTTATACTGTCTCAAAGAAAGTTGTCACAACAGATAATAATATCAGACCAGGAAGCATTAGGTGCCAGGGAGTAGAGAGGGCTAAGGAAGGTTTTCTGGGGCAAAATCACTGCAAGTGAGCCACAAAGAGGAGTAAAAACTTGATAAGTGAAAGCAGTAATGATAGACATTGAAGAACACGAGAGGCAGAAAGCTAGAAGTGTGTTGCATTTGTTGAAGTAAAAGAGTTCTACCATGCTGAGGAGATGCAGAGGTGGAGGGGTGATGGTTAACATGGAGAATTTCAGGAACAGAAAAGAAGATAGAAACATATGAGAAAGGAAACACAAAAGAAGATAATTGATACAGAGTGCAGTAAAAGTAGGTTTACAGTTGTAAATACAGAAAACACTAGAGTTTATTCTTGTATTATTATTATTCATTAATTATTGCATTATTTTTATACAAACAACTGTAAATCTCCTTTTGCCTAACCCTGTGTGCCAGTCCTATATTATAAAAATTAATGGCCTTGTTCTAAAATACCTTATTGAGAAATAAAACACTCTCAGATTTTACAAATACGGAAAAGTAAACTCCAACCATATGTCACTCAGTCTAAAAATAGATATATGGAAAACACATACCTGGGAAAATGCAAAGAGGAAGGCAGGGTGGCTGGAAGGGAGAAAGAAAGAGAGAAAGGAAGAAAAAGAAAATTTAGTCAAGGTATGTAATTCAAGGTACACATTAAAAAAAGAAAATATAGATTTGAAAAATGCAAATATGACATGGAAATGTCACAGACTTTCCAAACATCAGGAGCACAGTCTTCTTTCCTCTGTTCCCACCCAGAGAAGCAGGGCTCAGTTCATAGTGACAAATTTGCTGTTCTGATTGTCTTGAACTATGGTCATCGATGCTTGGGATATTTCTGTTTTATACCCATTAATTTTCACACAGAAAAACAGTTTTAGGGGGTAATAAGTAAAAATAATTTTTAAAGGGTACAATAAAGTGAAAAAACTTCTTTTGCTTAATTTAGCTGCAAGATTTAGAAATGTTTCAAAGAGTCAAGGTGAAAACAATGCAAGTTGATTTGAGGGGCACTCTATCTTTCCTAAGGGTCTTTTTGTGGAAACTTTGATCACTGTAGATGTATCTAGCTGATAGCAAAAACAACAATCTTGAGATCTTAAGGATGCAGAATGGAAAATTTGTGTCTGAAAGTTTATATTGGTCCTTCTTGCCTCAGGGTCTTGACCAACTATATCTTCTCACCTGGGAAAATTTACCATCTCCTGTACCCTCAATTGTTGTGAACTGTGTCTACCTTTCAAGACAGCAAGACTGTTTCCTCCTAGGAGAAGCCCTCTTTGGACCCCTGAAGTGAACGGTGATAGGTGCTCAATCAGTTTTATATTATGAAAAAGTGTGCTTGAATCAAATGAAGATTATTCACACTGGGAGATCAGGTGACACTGTGGTAAGGGGAAACATGACAATGATTTCGTAGTAAAATGTAGCTCAGTTGGTTAGAGCACTGTTCTGATATGCCAACATGGCAGGTTTGATTCCTGGTCAGGGCACATAAGAATCAACCAGGCCCTGGCTGGTGGCTAAGTGGATAGAGCGTTGGCCTGGCATATGGACATCCTGGGTTTGATTCTTGGTCAGGGCACACAAAAGAAGCAACCATCTGCTTCTCCCCTTGCCCTTCCTCCTCCTCTCCCTCTTCCCCTCCCATAGCCAGTGGCTGGATTGGTTCCAGTGTGGCCCTGGTTGGTCCCAGCTCATTGACCTCAGGCACCAAAAATAGCTCACTCAGTACTCAAGCATTGACCCCAGATGGGTAGTTCTGGGTGGATTCTGGTTGAGGAGCATGTGAGAGTCTGCCTCACTATCTATCCCTTCTTCTCTCACCTAAAAGAAAAAGAAACAACCAATGATTGCATAAATAAGTGAAACAACAAATCAATGGTTCTCTCTCTGTCTCTATTCTGTAAGAAATAAAAATAAAAAAGATGAAGAAGTGAAGAACTAAGCATGCCATGGGTGAGATTGATTTGTCACCCACATCCCAGCTCATGGTGCTCCAGTCAGGCACATTTGCACACACAGTTCTGAAAGAATGACTCCTACTTTACTGACAGGAAACAGAGCTCAGGATCAAGGAATTCTATTGATTTTCCCTACATTAAGAGGGTGTCATGTGAAACAGATAGTCAACAACCAGGCTGAACAATTAAATTAAAGTGGATAGATTTTGTTCTACTGGGTCATAAATGGACAATATGGTGGTAAGAAAAAAAGGCAGTAGGCTACCTAAACACTTGGTATCTGAAATTAAGTTTCCATTTCTAAGTGCCATCTGCTTATTCAGTCTTGCAGAGACAGAGAACATTTCAGTGTCTCTACATGTTCTGACACTAGTAGCTGTTTGACTATGGTCTCAGGTTTTATATGTCTGTGGAGGTGTGATCTATGGACTGGCTTTTATCTCCTGTTCTTCTGCTATTTCCGATGCAGAGCAATGGGTCTACTTCTGCTCTTCTGCGAGTAAGGTAGGAAATGATGTTAATGTTATCAAGTGTTAGTTTTATACCATTTAAAAGTTTCTAGCCAGGTTATAGGAAATGAGAGTGTATTACAGAGGGCTCAAGAAGCAGACACATAAGTTTCTCCACAGCAGTGTACAGAGATGTGTGTCAACACCACCCACCCAAGAGAGATGACCCCAAAAGGATCCAGAAAGCTGTCTTTTTTCATGCCCTAACTTAAAGCTCTTCCAGGGCTTCCCAATTTCTTTAAAATTAATGAGGTGAGCAAGGAAAGTTTCACAGTATCAACTCTAGGACCAGTTTGATGAACTAAGATGACCCTGGGCCTCTGTACTCAGTCAGTGTCCAGATCATTCTGGGGCACAGCCATGGGTCTACAATACACTATCAGGGCTGACACTTTGGTCTCTTCTAATCCCATGGTACCTTAGCTCCTCCTCTAGCTATGCAATCATAGTGACTGGTTTTTGATGGCCCCTTCCTGCCCCAGGAACCAGGCAAACTTTAATCCCTTTCCCCTAGGGAGATTTCAAGATCTCCTAAACCCCTCAATTGTTATGGACTGTAATCATCTTTCAAAACAGCAGAACTGTCTCCAATCTGGGAAACATTCTTTGACTTGTTTCCCCTGGACTAGTGGTAATAAGTGCCCCCATCAGTTGTAACAAAATAGTTATATATAGACATGTGTGGTTATGTCTTTGTCTCTCCCACTAGACTGAAATCACCATGCAGCAGGTGATTTTATTCTCAGCTGAATTCCCAATACCTAGCCTAAGCCTGTATGTCATAGGATTGTAAATTATATGTTAAATAAATGAATATATGCGTCACTACACTCTGAAGACTTTCTAGCCTTCGGTTATAGGTAGAATTATGTTTCCCCAAAAGATATGTTGAGATTCTAAGTTCCAGTACCTGTAGATAGGACTTTATTTGAAATAGAGATTTTGTAGATAGCATCAAGTTGAGATGAGGTCTTGAGTGTGGGCTCTAATCCAATATGTCTGATGTCATTATAGGAAGAGGAAATGTCATGTGAAGACAGACCTACAGGGGAAAGGTCATGTGAAGGTGAAAGAGATTGGAGTGGTGTAGCTGAAATCTAAGGAATGCTGAAAATCAATAGCCACCACCAGAAACAGGAAGAAGCAAAGAAAGATTCTGCTAGAGTCTCAAAGCACAGCCCTACTTCCATCCTGATTTAGGACTTCTGGTCTCTAGAACTGTAAGACAAATTTCATTGTTTTGTTTTAAATCACCTTGAATGTGGTACTTAGGTAGAGTTGCCCTAGGCAACTAGTATGCCTGCCAATGGGTACAAGGAAAACCTTCTGACTTAGAGTCTCATGAAATGTTTATCTGAATCAAAAAGAAACTAACCAATGCAGACATCCTAATTTTCTTATAATATTTGAAAATGCTTACAGAGACTTAATCTGTAAAGAATAACAAGAAGTCAATATGAAAACATTTCAAGTTTTCTCATATTTTTCCTGTTTGTTTGAGGAGAATAGAAGATATTATCACAGCTTCAACATTTCCAGAAAGTTTCCATTTCTAAGTGTCATCTGCTTATTCAGTCTTGCAGAGACAGAGAACATTTCAGTGTTTCTACATGTTCCAAAATTGGTCACTCACTACCAAGAACGTCCTTGGAAAAGTTGCACATCTCTGTGCTTTCATTTCATCTCATGTGAGAGGTAATAACTAACCCAATTTATAGTTCATTAGCATTAAATGAGATGTGTGAAAAATACTTAGAACAGTGCCCAACATATATTAAATATACACTTATTTTGTCATTACTTATATTGCTAAGTGCCTTACTCCAGAATCTGGTTGTATATCTGTTTCTCCCCTCTTTTGTTTTTTGATGTCTTTATAATTCAATTCTCTCACAAGGATCCTAGCTTGATTCTTGAAGTGATGTTAACATTCAAGGGGGACTAACACTGTAGGTCCCCCTTTTGCATTCTGACTAATCAACTTTCAGCATCCACATATGCTTTCTCCAATAAAGACAATTTATATAAATATACAAAATTTATAACTAGGAAAAAATTGAAGGAAAAAAAATGTCCTGGCCTTTTCTGGACCAGCAAGGAGGACAGTAGTAAGGTGGTACCCGTGGGGCAGGGCACCGTAGACTATTTTGACAAGAAATAAAGACTCAGATGACTGACCCACAGGTCCCCAAGAAATGAAACTTGGAGAGTTAATAGCAAGTGCCCAGTCACTGCACATTTCACTGGATCTGCTTTCTGGGATGCCACACAAGCCTTTGGAGACTGAATACTCCCAGGTGGATAGGTCAGCCTTTACACTCTGCTGGCTCCAGCTCTCTAGGAATCTGGCAGCCCCAACCCAGGTCAGCCTCTGGACTTTCTGAGATGCCCATTTTGCCAGTCAGCAATGCAAGCTTCTAGGATGGCAAGGTTGGGGTGCCCTCCTGCTGGACCAGTTTCCCTTAAGCCCAGATGTAGGCTGAAACACAACAAAAGAGGAAAAAGCAAAGGAATTTTGAGCTCAACTGGGGCATAAAGTGTTTGGCTGTACAAAACAATGACTAAATTCTTTAAATTGATTTTAGAATAAGGGCAAAAGAGGGAGAAAGAGAGAGAGAGAGAGAAATCAACTTGTTGTTCCACTTATTTATGCATTCATTGGCTTAGTCTCATATGTGCTCTAACCTGGTATAGAACCCACAACCTTAGCATACAGGATGACTAACTGAGCTACCTAGCCAGGACAAAACAATGATTTAAAAAGGAATTATTGAATTTATTGAAGTGACATTGGTTAATAAAATTATATAGGTTTCAGGTTTTTTTTTTTTCTTTCTGTACCGCTGTTCCATTCTTTTTTGACTATATTAACCCTCTGAATATTCACATATATCCTTTCTGGTGCTGTATTTAGTGCTTTAGCTTATTCATGCTCTTGGTGTGGGTGCTGGTGATGCATCTTATGGTGCCTGGCGCCTGTCCTGGACGACTAAGATTAAGCTCCAATCCATACTTACCCTTTCATTCATTCTCCATGGAAGGTTTTGTTTGTTGGTTTGTAATGGTGATGGTGGTGCTATTTCTTTAAGCCTTTAAAACAACGTGTGCCCTGCCCCCTAGTGAGCTGGGTCATGTAAGCCTTCAGAGCCCTCCCTCCACAACCTGGCTTGTCAGGCTTTGCTGAGCTATCTCAGGGGAAGAAAGCCACCACTGCTTCCCCCGGGACTTCATTGTTGTTACAGCTTGCTGCCTCTGTGCTTACTTGTGGTAAGCAGAATTAAGTCTTCTCCTTCTAAAAATGTCTTTGTCCTAAACCCCAGAAACGATGAATATGTGATCTTTTATGGCAAAAGAGACTTTGCAGGTATGATTTATAGTCTAGGATCTCAAGATAGGGAGATGATTCTGGAGTATCTGGGTGGGCCCAGTGTAATCACAAGCTCCTTATGAGCAAAAGAAGGAGACAGTAAATTCAGTGTTCCAGTGATACAGTGTGCAAAAACATTAGAGCACCCACCACTGGATTTGAGAGAGATGTAAGGGGCCACAAGGCAAGAAGCACAGTGTTCTCCAGAAGCTAGAAAAAGCAAAAGAATGAATCTTTTCAGAAGAACCCAGCCTTTCAAACAGCTTGATTTTAGCCCAGTTAGACACATTTCAGACTTCCAACCTTTGCAAGTGTAAGCTAATGAATTTTTGTTATTTTCAACTACTAAGTCTGTGGCAAATGGCTGCAGTAGCAACAAGAGACAAATACATCACTTCACCATCTTTAAATACTGCATCTCCAGTGGTGTTTTATTTACAGATTGTAAAATATTGAATGTGATCAACTAATTTATCATGCAAACCAGGACACAGTGGGGGGAATGAAAGAAGGTGTCATTCATAACATGGAAACAATGGCCATGCCTGAGAATATCCAGCTCAAACTGTGATGTGCTGTTGCCTTGTGACAACATGAGAAAAACATGCCCGTATGTTTTTGACTCAACTTTGCACATTTTCTTACTGTGTATGCAGAGCAGTGTTAGTTGATAGAAACAACAAGCAGGTAAGTAGCAAACGTGGTTGGTGATCTTTTCTTATTGCTAAGTCATCTCACCTCAGTGCAATGATGAGGGCCAGTTTCGGCTTCTAAGGTGAGACTCTGTTTTTCTCTTCAGTCTTTTTTGTTCCTCAGCCACCCTCTTCCTGGTGCCTTTGCCCAGAATGTTCAGGGTAGCTCAGAACATGCATTGAAATGATAACATTTAAGGGAGAAGTGTTTTTCCATCCTTCCTGTTCTGCACTATTTTGTTCCTCATCATCTTCAGATCCAGTACTCTAGAATTTCACATTCCACCTTTTCTCTTCCTATTCTTATCAATATTATAAACATGGAGATAAAGCATCCATGGACTCTTTAGAAGAAAAAAAGGATAATTAACCTGAGACCCTGGTTCAGTCTCCGAAGTCACCACAAGCGAGAGCACAAAAATAAAAGAGCAGATGGAAACCCGAATGTAAAAAAGAATGAGAATACCCTGTAGACTCAGAGGCTGATTTTGTAGCCAATAAATAAGTATCCACAGAAAAGAATATTACAAAGCATTTTACCAATCTCACCCAATAAGAGAATGACTAAAGATTAACATTCTGCAGAGAGAGTAGAATTAATGGACAATATGAAAGTGTTTTTTAAATAATAGGCATTACTAGACTATATTGAAAACTTAATGTGTCAAGAACAGTTCTTAGCATTTTTTCTAACTTTGTTTCATTTACTCTTCTCAACAGCTCTGTGGGGTTGGTATTTACCTCTACTTTACAGGTGAAGAAAACAGAAGCAAAGAGATCAGCATCTTGCTGAAAATCACAGAGTTGGTAAGAGCCAGAGTTTCAATACAGATCAGAAAGTCTGCATTCAAAAAGATAAGGAATCATAATGGACATTCAAGGCAGGACAAAGCCATCATCATGTAAAGCAAATGAAAAATATTTTGTATGGAAATATAATAATTGAAATAAAGAGCACAGTGGTAATATAGTAGATTGGTGGTAGCCAGTGGATGCGGAAATGAACCAGCAAATCAGGAGAGGCTGTCTTAGGTGCTCTGAGGTGGTACACAGAGGAACATATTAAAAAATAAAGTTGAGAGAAACAGAGGAAATAAATCAAAGTGTCAAAACCCCTAATATAGGTAAAATAGTAAGAGAAAAATAATAAACAGAGGAGAAGAACCTCTCAGTGTCAAAGAAAGACCTAAAAGTGAAGAGACCACAGAGTTCCCTGCCGGACATGAGAGAAAACCCACACCTAAGTATGTTATGAAGCATTTAATAATCAAAAGAAACATTGTCACATGTCCCAGAGATAAACCACATCATCCTACAGAAAATAAGTCAGGCTTGTATAAAACTAGCCAAAAGCAAACTGAATGCAGGAAGAGAGTCATGTTTCAAGAGTTGGAGGGAGGAAACCTCATGTATCAATCTGTGTCCATATAAATACTATTTAACAAGAGGATGAAATAAATGTCTTCTCTGGCATAAGGGGCCACAGAACTCTACCACACAAGTTCCTCCTTGAAAACATAATGAGAGGGCATGGACCGTCAAGGAGAGAAAGAAATTTGGGAGCACACTGTGATATATGGGAACAAGGATAAGTAAAGGCATTCAAAGATTTTATTGTTTTCCTATTAAGTATTGACCAAAACTGAAACAATAGTAATAACAACAACAAGAAAGAGAAGGAATCTGAAAAGAACTAGGTGGCAGTTAGTTAGCATGATGGGGAATCCAATGGCAAGATACATACATTTATGAACAGCTCAAATATCATTAGAGAAAAGACCATGCACAGTATATAAATACTACCTCGTTCCTGAGAGTGATAGAACTAATTGTCTTAATAAATTAGTAGAAAAAATAAAATTATAGGTCTTAATAAAGTAAAGAGAACTCTAAGACGATGACAGCTAGAATAAATTACTGTTAAAGCCATTAAGAGAAAACTCACTTCATTAGAAATAATAAAGAGAAAGGGACATAAAAATAAAGTTCAGTAAAAAAAATAGAGGTTATCAACCAAAATACAGGTATTCTCACATTTGGTGGATGAAAAAAAGATAAAAAATAGAAAATAGATCCAGCAATTAATTATTATAAATAGACACTAAAAACACATACTGCATTTTTAAAAATAAAGGCTAGAAGAAAGAAATGCTATCAAATATAAACCCAAAAGAAACATAAGATGGCGATTTTGTCACTAGGCAAAACAAAATTTAAGGCAAATGACTATAAAGAATAGAAAGATAGCCCTGGCCAGTTGGCTTAGTGGATGGAGCATTATCCCGGTGTGCAGACGTCCTGGCTTCAATCCTCAATCAGAGCACACATGAGAAGCAGCCATCTGCTTCTTTTCCCTTTCCTCTCCCCCTTTTCTCCCTTTTTCTTTCTTGAAGCCAGTAGCTCAAGTAGGTTAAGTGTCAGCTTCTGTCTCTGAGAGTGGCTCGGTTGATTCGAGCATTGTCCCCAGACAGGGTTTGCCAGGTGGATCCCTGTTGGGACACATGTGAGAGTCTATATCCTCTCCTCTAACTTAAAAAGAAATAACACAAAGAAATATTTCTGATAATATGGCCATTTGACAAAATAGGTAACAGTGATAGTAGGTATCCACATAACCCAATAGATAGAATGTACACACTATCAAAGATACATTGTTTTTAACCACATCCTAACGTTTTTAATAAATTGCTCTGCTTCCTTTACAGATAAACTTTATATTCTCATCTAAGACCAAACTCCCCATATGTGCACTAGATCACTAAGATGTTGTTCCTATCATTTTCTTCTCCTGCCTATGCCTCCAATAGTTTCTTTCCTAGTCAAATTCCATCATCATATTAATATGGTTCTTCCTATCTTAAAAAGAGCAACAACTGTGATCTCTCTATTCCTACAGACTCCTATTTAAAAACAAAACTCTTTAAAAATGTCTAGATTCACTTCCATTTTTACTGTAACCCAATTCAATATAGATGCTTGCCACAACTTGTCAATATTCTCCCCAAGTCACTGATGGCATCCTTGCTAGTTCCAGTCATTTATTGTCATCAGTCTCTTCCTTGGTCTTCTAAATGTATTTGATGAAGCATATTCCTCCTTCCTCCTTGGTATATTTTTTTCTTTTTTCTTCCAGGGTGGCTATTCCATTTTCATCTATCTTATTGATTGTCTCTACGAATATGTTTTGCTAATTCACTCTTTGTCCTCAACATTATCATACTAAATCTAGTCCTTTTTAGAATTCCTTTTATTTCTGTTCATAAAAATTTCAAATACACAGTTTCAGTTACTCTGAGTTTTCTTAACTCCCTTCTTTTACATCCTATATTGATTCCTTTAGGATAATCTTGGGATCTACTTTAAAATGTATTCATGTGTTGTTTTTTATAATCACTCTTATTGCTCTTACTTACTCCACACTTAGTTCATTTCCCTTCAACTAGTTATAAAATAGCAAATGGTCACCTCATTCCCTGTAGAGAGAGAAATCAGATTCATTCATCCTGAAAAGGATTCTGTGGCATTTAGTAAAGAAAAGCATGCATATACTCTATGAATCAGAGAAGCTCACACAAGTCAATATGGGGAGTATGTGCAGTGTTGTTTGTATTAGGAGTAGTTGGAAGAAACCCAGGTGTCAATTGCTAGGTGAACAGATAAGTATATTTAATGAAAATATATGGCTGCATTTTATGCCACAGTGAGAAGCAAAATTTAACAACATAGAGGGAAACAGCATTGAGTGAAGAAAACAAAACATAATCTTTAGCACAAAATTATTTATATGATTTAAGATTACATTTATAGTGTATGTCTTTCAAAAATATATTTGCATTCAAGGATATTCAATAAACACATTTGAGTTGGTGCCTTGTTATGGAAAGGATTGTGTCTATGATGAACAATGAGAAGGGAAATAATGAAATAAAATAAAGCAAGAGGGTCCTTGGATACACCAGTAATTACTGTGTGCTGTGATTCATCCAATTCTCTTAACTGATGGGAAACAGAGAGAGGAAATTAAAGCAAACAGAAGTTTTAATAATTATCGGAACCCAACCTCTGATTTAAACACAAGCATATCCTATCAGATACAACATTAATTTGGCTTCAGTCATTGAATAGAAAATCAACTAGAACTACAGGGATTTCAATTTTACAAGAAGAGTTGAGTTTTGTAAAAATATCTGCTGTTGAAAGAAGAGTAAATTAGGTTATTTTAAAATGTCTTCAAAATAAATAACTTACTAAAAAAATACCTGTTGCTCACCTCACCACAAACACACACACACACATGCACATAAACATATACACCCCCAAAGTCCTTAAGGTCTAGGAAAAAATAAATAAATGAACTGAAACCAGAGCTGGGTGGAGGCAGTATGCCACAGTTTGGGGACAAACATCAATCTGGGCAACTTAATTCTGGAGGTTAATGTGACAACTTAAGAAAATGAGAGATTGGGCTTTGAGTATGCTTGCAAAGTCACATAGTTGAGTTCAAGCTTCTTAACACTAAGCCAAGATAATGAAAGGAACTACAGCCTTTGAGAGATGATGGGTTAAAAAAAAAAAAAGACAACTGACCAACTGCAGGGAAAAGGATTAACACCTCCAATTATGTCTTTTTCCAAAAGGAAAACTAACCTCATCTGAGAATCAGCAACTATAAGCGTGGTCTCATATGATTTTGGGTTCAAGGAAACCCCTGGCTAAGGCATCATATGAAAAATTTCCAGACAGGTGGAATCCAACATATATTAAGGCAACTTCCCTCTGGAGAAAATTACCTTTGATTATGGTCCCTAAGAATTTCCACAAAATACATTTGCTCAAATATTAGCTCACAATAAAAATAAATTACCGCACCATAAGGAAACATGTTTCTGTGGGGGAGAATAAGCAGAAGCCACAAGTGATTTATTTTTATTCTTAAAGACTTCACAACTATAAGGATCAGAAAGTCTTAGGTGTTCTGAGGTGGTAGGACCAGACATAGACTATATCATGACCAAGAAAATAGACTATGAGAAAGGGAAAACAAAAAAGAGTTAGAAACTGAATATTTTTCAGAACTTATAGATACAAGTGAGACACAGTAGCATGATATCTTTAAAGAAACAACAAAAAAATAAATGTCAACCTAGATTTCTGTACACAACCAAATGATTTCTTAAAATCAGGAATGAAATAATACTTTTCTAAAAAAACAAAAACTGAAAGAAGTTGCTACGCCAAATCCTTCCTAAAAGAACTTTTAAAGGATCAACTTCAGAATGAAAATTATCCCAAAGGAAAATGTAGAAAGCAAGTGACCTGAGAGCGTATAGAAAAGTCTAACCAACACTGGCTGTGAAACAATCATTAAAATGCCCAAATTGTACATGAATATTATTAGATTATGTGGACAACAAGAACAGGTAAGACAGGTAAAGGATTAGAAAAAAGGTATCCTAAAGTCTATCCTATTTATGATGAGTAGATATATTAAATCAAATATAAACTTATTATTTTAAGGGGAAATATATTATATATGCATATCATACATATCAATTTATAAAATAAAAGAAAGGAGAAAAATGATACATAAAATAGAAATCAAGGAGAAAGCACAAAACAAGGTGGATGAAATAAATACAAATATAATAATAATCACAAAGAATAAATAAAGGTAAAAGAAATTTCAGATTGCATTAAAAAAATCAAATTATATGTCCTTTGCAAGAGATATGCCTTAAAACATAAGAACATAGAAATGCTCAGGTAACTAGTTAAAAAATATATGCCAGGAAAATAACACACAAAAATCTGACATACCAATATTAATATCAGGGGTAAAAAAGGCTAAAAGGCAAAAGCCATTATTACAGATGAAGAGGGTCATTAAATCTGATTTAAGTTTAAATTGCCCATGAGGGGATAAAAATTCTAAATATTTATGGATGTAATAAAATAGCCATAAACACAAAAACAAAAATTGATATAAATATAAGGAGATATAGGCAAACTCATTATCAGATTTGGAAATTCATATAACTTGGATAGAGATGAATAGGTCAGGCAGACAATATTTAGTACAGATAAAAAAATTTTAACAACACAGTTAACAAGCTGAATTTAATGGGCATATAATAAAAGCTGTACTCAACCATTATTTTCCTTATTACAAGAAACATTTACATAAATATCATGCTCTGTGCTACAAAAAAGAAGTCTGAATGAATTTCAAAGAATTAAAATAAAGTTGGTCACATTCTCTGAGTATAATGCAACCAAGTTGTAGGTCAAAAGGAGGAAAATAACTTTTAAAAACTCCATATATTGTGAATATTTTAAAACTGACAGTTCATATGTCAAATGTCAAAGTAAACCCAAAATGCAAATTAAAAAAGTGCAACTAAGCAATAATGAAAATACCACATATCAAACAATGTGAGAGACAGTTCAAATAAGGCTTCACAGGGAAATTAAAGCTTTTTCTTGCAAAACTTAATGAAATATTTGTAACCTAAAGTTTCAATTTGAGAAAAACAAAACAGCAAAAGAGTAGAAGCAACAAGAAAGAGGTAATAAAGGTAAGAGCCAAAGTAAAGAGATAGCAGACAAAGATGAATTAGGGAGTGTCAATAATGTCAAAAACTGGTTCTTGAAAAAGATAGTAAAAGAAACTTCTGACAAAATTTGTAAGAAAAACAGGGCAGGAAGAACAAACCCAGTAATAGGGCTGCAAAGCGGAGCATGGATATAAAGTGAAGAGACTTTTTAAATTAGATTAATTTGAACAAAACAAACAAACCTTTAAAAATATACCAGAACTAGCTTTTAAATATCTGAGATGATCTGCATTTGAATTAGAAAGCCGGAAAAGTTTTGTAACTAAACAAACTGGATGAATATTTTAAAACCTGCCCATGTAGAAAACACCAGACCTGTGCAACTTTACAGACAAATTCTTATAGGTTTTTAGGTTTCCATTTCAAACACAGTTTCAAACACAAACTCTTCTTGAAAATAAAGAGAGATTACTCCCTTAATCATTCTCAATATCATAATAAAATGGGCAAAGTATGAAAAATAAAAATTAAGAATAAATCTTATTCAGGAGCAAATGTAAGATTTCCAGACACTGTAATAATAATAATGATAGTAAGAATAATAAATCCAATCCTCACCCTGCCTCCTTGCTGCTGGAAACCAGCTTTCACACCTTTGCCTTTAGTCTTCCACGTGGCTTTTGTCATCACTCAACACCTTATTCGGTGAAGGGAGAAGATCCTGGCAGCCCTGTGAGTCAGAGTGGAGGGACACACAGGATAGGATTAACAACAGTCCCATTGATAACATGGGTTTACTCAGAGCTGTGGGTTCCCATTTGTGCCCTCCATTCCTTGAATCTTTGCTGAGAGCCAGTGTAGGGTTGGTTGCCTTGGTTTTAACCAGGAACAGAAGAGCCTTGGACCTTGCCTTTATGGAGCTTTCAGTGTCCTCAGAAAGACAGACATTCACTGAATAATCATTCAAATAAATACAAATGTGTGAACTGTGATAAATAGAAAGATCATACATTTCCTTAGGCTTCTAGAAGAATGTATTACGGAGAACCAGGCTTTACTTAGTATTAGCAAAGGCCACACTGAGAAAATAATGCCTGATCTGAGATTTAAATAAGTATGAAGATTTAGACAGAGGGACAATATGTCCACATGCTCCTACATAGAAGGTAACAAGTCCTGAGAAAATGGAGGTTAGTGAAAGAGACAGTGGCTAGGAGGGAGCAGGACTCAGTCTACCAGATCCAGAGTGGACTCATACTTAGACATCCAATGGCTTTAAAAGAGGAATGACACAATCAAATCTGTTTTTATAAATCTCTTTTTGATGGTAGTGTAAAGAACAGAGTATAGCAAGGAACATGTAGGACTGATTAAGAGGTCATTGCATTAGTCAGCCTGAGAGGTGGTAGAGCTGGAGATGCATGGAGGAATGTTGAGGAGATTTAGGGGAAAGGTCAGAACTTGATGATTAGGTATGAGATGTGAAGAAAATAAAGAAATTGAGGATGGGCTAATGGAAAGGTGAAGAGGTGAGGGCATTCATGAATAAGTAGTAAAAAGAAAATCAAGTTAGGGATGAGGTGAGAAATAGTTGTTTTTGAGAGAGCCAGGTGGAGATTTTGAGTGGAAAACAAGTCTGGAACTCAGAAGTGAGCTCTGTGTTAGAAATTGAAATTTTATAAGTCATCTATGTTTAGAGAGAAGAATAGTGGTTGCCAGAGGCTGGGGGGTGGAGGAAATAGGGAAGGGTGGTAAAAAGTACAAACTTCCAGTTATAAGATGAATAAGAGCTAAGGAGCTAATAAATAACATGGTGACTATGGTTAATAGCACAGAAATGTACAATTCAAATTTGCTAAGAGAGTAGAACTTAAACATTCTCAACAAAAATAAAAAGGGATACATATGTAAAAAATAAAAAAAGATAACAGTACTCTCTGTGTGTCTAAATGGAAGTTTGAACTCCATCAAATTGTTGATGATAAGCAGAGAAAATGATGGAGAGCAGAAAATAAGAGTATAGAATTAAAGAGCTTTAACATTTGGAATTTGGACAAAAGATTAAAAAGGAGCAACAGAGAAGTGAAAGAAAAATCAGAAGAATGCAGAGTCATGGAGAACAAAGAGAGTGTTTTCAAGGAGAAAGTGCTGATCAACACGGTTAAATGCTACTCTCAAACAGGTAAATTAAAAAAGTGAAAATTTGTGTTGGACCTAGTGGTATGTGTGTTATTAATGTTAACGGGGCCATTCAAAGGCCAGGTTCAGGTGATGGAGGTAAAAATGAATTATGAGAAATTGAAGAAAGAATTTTGCTAATCCTGCTTTTGTAATTCCAAATTAGTGCTATTGATAGATAGCTTGATGCCTTTGTATCATGTACCAGTGCTTTTACCCTTCTATGCTAAAGAATACATTTCCCTGGAGAAAGAGGAAGCCATTCATTTCCTGCTTCTTTATCACATAGATTTTTTTTTTTGTATTTACTTGAGAAGAGAATTGAAAGTCTAAAAAATATATACTGATGAGTATAAAGTGATCACCACCATGATACAGAACACCTCTAATGGGCCAGTTATATGCTGAGATCTTTCTTATGTTGGTTTTGAAATAAAAAAGCACTTTACCATCACTATGCTACTTGTCATCAAGTATCAAGAATGGACTCTAAAACAAAGTATTTATGTTTCACGCTGGAATTATTATAGACTGGGAGTCAAACCTGCAGCCTCTAGTGGACCGGGTCAACATTTTTCCATTGAGCCACCCAGCAAGGCTAAACTTATCTTTCTTATCTTCTAGGTATCTCTACAAGTGCTGCCTGTTGAGAGTCATCATGACCACTATCAACAAACCATGGGGGGTCAGGATTGAGTCTACACACTAAAGGACAATTTTACTACTCACAAACATTAGAGGGTATTTTATTGCTTCACATTCACTTTGAAATATTGCCTAATGTTTGTGAGCAGTATATTTTCCTTTCCTCAAATCACTGAGACTTCCAGCCAAATGATAGCTGAGAACAATAAAACAGGAAAATAATAGACATGTATGTTCAAATTCTATATTTCAATTGTTCATAATTTAATTATTTTTGCTAGTCCTATTAATCTTCAAAAGAGTAGCTAAATGCAAATTTAAGTATTTTAAGGCATTGCAAATTATGCAGAAAAATCTGAGTAAAATTCCAAGACTATATATGTATATGCAACATATATATAAATTATAATTTCAGGGCCTTTCCAAGAACATTTGCTTAATAAACAACAAAACTGGAAATTTTGCAATGCTAATTATTACACTACTTTCATTTCCAATTCTTACAAGATGCTAGAAGATATTTTACAGGTGCTCATTTGGAAGAGAAATAATCTTAAACATCCATTTCATGAAAAGAATGAGAGATTAGAGAAAACGGAAATGTGTGGTTCAGAAAGGGTGTCCCAGAATATTGTAAATATTAATGAGTGTTTGTGTAGTGATGTAAAGAAAACGTATTTACTTAAAGAAAACAAAGATCTTTACAATCTTAGTCCAGGAAATGGGTTGGAATAAGTACATGCATCATTTCAAAAATAGAATATGGAGAGGCATTGTTTTGATCAAGGTTGCTTAAACTGCTCCTTCGTTAAGGAAGAGGGTGTTAAAATAGAAGTCCTTACCTCTAAAGTATTTACATTAACAGACTAGAAAAGTTCTCAAGTGATATCCTGGCAGAACTGGCCTCAGGTCAGTTTCACAGAATGTAGAGGTCAGGCAGGAATTCAGGAATGTGAGAGAGATCACATTTCTTCCACCCCTGGACGATCTGTACAGCCTTCAGTGTTCCTTCAGTTCCTGTCCTGAATACTTTTTTTTTTTTTTTTCAGGTAGACACAGATTTCAGCCAGTTCCATGGAAACTAGCTCATAAACTTAGAAAACAATCACCATGGTTCAGGATGAGTAATAAAAAACAACCTGCTAAAAAATACTGACTGTTGCCAAGGAAAGTGAATGAAAGTCTCTTCTTGATCAAAATATTTAGCCCGGATCTGTGCCTGTTTGTTGTTGCAATTCTTTCATGCTGGACCCATAGATGTGCCCAACAAATTCTGACTCTTTGGAATATGAGCTATGAAAAAAATCAAAACATGGACATAATGTGATTTAGCAACTATGCTCTCTGCCCCTAAAATCTTGTGTAGGTAGATGGTAGAAAACATTGGTTTCTTCAGTCTATTGGGCAGTGATGTGCCTAGTAACTGAGTTACTTATGTGAGCCCATGCTGAGAACAAGTTGTCACTTAAGAACAGAGTCCTGGGATCCTGGCCGCAGCAGTACAGGGAACCCACTGCACAAAGCTTGTATGAAGTTCAACTCTGTAGAGCAAAGGTATTGTAAACACAAGCAAATCATTACTTCAATTTTGTGTTGTTTCTCCTTCAAAGGTAGTGGACTATGCCAAGCTTTATTTAAAATGGGAACTGAAAAAGAGATTATCTAGGCAAATAAACCATTTGCTGCAGCCAAACCAAAGCACCAGCATTTAGGGCATAGCTGGAAGTATCTCTAACCTCTGTGGTCAGGTTTTGAGATACATTCACAACCTTACAGATATTTTATTAGGAGAATAAGAAGTGTGAGCTAAGCTTTATCTTAAATATCCGAGATGAGAATAAAATTGGTTCAAGCTCTCTAGAAGGTGCTATGTTCCTTATTGTTTGAAACTCTGAAATATAAAAAGATCTATAAATTGAGTTGGGAGGATGCATTCCTTGGTGTTATTAAAGTGGTTTAAATTGATATTGAATCAAAATATACCTCATTTATTTGTTATTTTTAAATTTATTTTTACGTATTTTCTTTTTTTTTCCTCCCTCCTGCCCCACTTTCTTTCTTTCTTCCTTTTCTCCATCTTTTCCTCCTTGCTTCTTTCCTTCTCTCCATCCTCCTTGCCTTTTTCCTTTCCCTAAATTCTTCATGTTTTCCATACATACACATGTTTTTCCATATGCACACATAGTCACATTCCGTCTTGATGCTGTCACTATTGAACACTGGGAAAGTAGAAAGAGAACAAGTTGTTGTGAGATCACCATGCTCCCCAGCAAGGCTTAAAGCATCCTCTAGGTTCCCCAGTCTCCTGCCTCCCATCTTTGGAGTATAATGGGAGTTTTTGCAGTTCAGGAAACAGAACTGGTTCATTGTACCAGGCAGGTAAGTTTTTAAGATTTCAAGTGACAAGACAGACTTCTATGATTTTATACTTGTTTTTTATGTTATCAATTTTGATTTCTACAAGAAACATAATTACTTATTTACTTTATTATACATTATATAGTACTTTTAAAAATAGTGGCCCTGGCTGGTTAGCTCAGTGGTAGAACATTGGCCCAGCATGTGGAAGTCCCACGTTTGATTCCCAGTCAGGACACACAAGAGAGGCAACCATTTGCTTCTCCCTTTCTCATCCTCCTCTTTCTCTCTCTCTCTCTTCTCTTCCCTCAGCCAAGGCTCAATCAGTTGGAGGGCATTAGCCCTGGGCTCTGAGGATGACTCTGTGGAGCATCTACCTTAGGAGCTAAAAATAGCTTGGTTGTCAGCATGGCCCCAGATGAGCAGAGAATTGGCCCCAGATGGGGGTTGCCAGGTAGATCCAGTTGGGGGCAATAAGAGTCTGTCTCTGTATCTCCCCTACTTTCACTTAAAGATAAAGGTAAAAGATGATAGCTATATTACCACTAATAATATGATCCTAAAAATAGCTGAAGGTATTTATGTTCCACTTGGTTTTTGTTTTCAGGTCTTTTTATCTTTGTATCATATATTTCTGAGAAGGCACAGTGAAATTACCATGGTATATAAGTCACTCGAAATAACTCTTCTGTGTGATTAAGCCACCATCATAATCCATAGTTAGGTTCATTTATTCCATTTTGTTTTAGTTTTTAGGTACTGATTTGTAAAATTATGTATAATTATATAAAACATTTAGATACAGGTATTGATCGACTTAACGACCTATGCAATTTACGACCATTTGACTTTATGACCACAATCGCTAGCCACGACTGCTCCGCGTCTGGAGCAGTTTTTGTATGCACCTGTATTTTGTAATTTTGTATGTTTTGCAAATATTAAACCAGTTGTACTGGTAATGCAGTGTTTTACTTAAACCTGACGAATGTAAAAATAAGAAACAAAATGGTGTAGAGATTATACAAATGACATAAAATGAACAAAGAAAATTATGATATATAACAATAATGAAAGAAAATTATAATAAAATATGACTTAAAGATTTTTATAACATCATTTTACAGTACTGTACATATAGCCTACTCAACTTACGACCAAATCGTGTTACGACCTGTCTGTCGGAACCAATTGTTCCCGTAAGTCGAGCACTAGCTGTATTTCCAAAATTATATCTACAAAATAAAGTATAGACAAAGCTGCTTAGTGCAAAGCCTCTTGACCTTATTTCCTTTGCTCTTTTTCCTATTCTAGAGAGCCTTTCTTTTTATAGATATAGATTTAATTATATACACACACACACACACACACACACACACACACACACACACATCTATATATACACATATCCATACACATATTTATTTACTTTCTGTTTTGGTTATTTGCTAATTTATAAAAAACTGCCAGAAAATTAGATGACTAAAAAATAACAGAAATCATTTTAAGCTTTTTTTAAAAAAATTATTGATTGATCTTAGGAGAGAGAAAGGGAGAGAGAGAGACAAAAACATCAATTTGTTTCTGTATGTGCTCTGACCAGAGATTGAACTGGCAACATCTGCATATCAGGACAATGCTCTAACCAAGTGAGTTATTCTGCCAGGCCAACAATCATTTTAATTTCTCAGGTTCTGTGATTTTAAAACTCAGTGGATCAGCCTGACCAGGCGGTGGTGCAGTGGATAGAGCATCGAACTGGGATGCGGAGGACCCAGGTTCGAGGCCCCGAGGTCGCCAGCTTGAGCGTTGGCTCATCTGGCACGAGCAAAATGCTCACCAGCTTGGACACAAGGTCACTGGCTCCAGCAAGAAGTTTCTCAGTCTGCTGAAAGCCCGCGGTCAAGGCACATGTGAGAAAGCAATCAATGAACAACTAAGATGTCTCAACGAAAAAGTGATGATTGATGCTTCTCATCTCTCTTTGTTCCTGTCTGTCTGTCCCTATCTATCCCTCTCTCTGACTCTCTCTCTCTGTCCTTGTAAAAAAAACCAAACAAACCTTCTTTTCTGGTTTATGAGTGAAAAAACAAACAAACGACAATGTCAGAATGAGAGCATCACTATTTACCACCCAAATGAAGAGTTAATATTATCATATTAGAGTTGGCCATTGTAGCAGCTCTATCAAATTCTCTCTGCATCCTGGTTGTGGCATCCTTAGAGGCACATCCTAGACCCAACAGCAAATGGCTCATGTGGACAGTTTAGTTTAAGCCTTTCTAAATGCTATATGCTAAGCGCAGATGGGATGATCTGAAGTCTGAGGACTGGCGAGGTTCACACCTAACTCTTCAGCATTCTTGTATGTGTGCAAACCGGCCACCTGCACAGCAACCTCTAGGGCTTGAGGCCCAGCCTTTTGTTGTTGCTGACTCCATAGCTGTCGTTGCCCCTACCTCTGAAAACCTATGCCTACGACTCACCATGTCTTAAGGCCACTATTTTGTGAAGTGTATGAACCCCAAACCTCCTGATACAGTATATAGACTCTATGTAACATTTAAAGTGTAATTTTAGATTGTAAAATCAATAAAGATAAAGATTCTATTATTTTCTTTTCTATTAACTCTCATAACACCTCCTAAATGACCATGAGCAGTGCAAGCATTTAATTAATATTTCAAGAACAATGGCTGAAGTGATCCAAAACTTTTGTGTCTTTTGCCATTTGTGAGGGAACGTTTTACTGAAATCAAGCAAGTCTTGCTGAAATTACTTCTTTTTTCACCGTTCCAATTTGCTTCCTTCACCAACAAACTGAGATTAATTGATAACTAGGAACATCCAGTATAATTATATCAACCTACAAGACTTCTGGTTGTTTATTTCTAAAAATAAAAACAAGCTCCTTTACCCCTGCAATGGCCACTCCCAGGTTTTCATGAGCTTTGTCTATTAGAGTATACGGCTTGCGTGTTACAGTCAGCCCTTCTGATTTGCAGGTTCCTTACTGGCATTGTGTCACTTTTCACAATGCATTTCTTATAAGATGTGTAGAGAAAAAACTTTTGTGTTTATCTTTTTCAAAAGAAATGAAGAAGAAAAAAGCTATTGTGCTCACAAAATTATAACTTATTTCAACTTATTACTTCATGTTCTATGTTGACCCAATGTAACCATTTAGAGAGTTCAAATGGAACCAAGGAAAGTATGCAGATTTGAGCACATGCCTCCAAGGTGTCCATCCCCACAACATGTAGGAATAGAGACCATTTGGTGAAACTCTCTCAAAGCTCATAAACAATACAATCTGTGATATCTTTTGCAAGGGGAGTTGCAACACTAATATTATACTGTTAGTCTTCTCTTAGCCTTTCCACTCAGAATTTAGCTCATGTATTCATCCACTCATTGACTGTTTGGAGTGGTGGCATCTTGCCCTGCACCCTACAAAATGGAAGCTCCAGAAGAACTTGACTTTTTATTACACTCTTGCTTCTGTCAAAGGTTTGGCACATGGCAGATGCTTCAGAAGTATGTGTCCAATTAATGATTATCAAAACAAACAGGTGTCAGGCAACACTGGAGAAATAGCCTATTTTAGTGCATACACAAGAAGAAAAAATTGATGTCCAGCTTGCCCATCAACTTATTGAACTATCGGTTAATTAATTTCAACCTCAGATGGTCTGGGTGTAGGCAAGTCATTTAATCAGTTAGTCCTATATATCTTGAAAGAGAAGAGTGGAAATTTTTTTAATTGGACTGGAAAATTACCTATGAAAACCTCTGTTCATTTATTGCAATGGCTGTTGTTAAGAATTCTGGAGAAATGGTGGATAATTTTAGAATAATTCTCTATGATTAATTTGAGCCCACATTTAGATATGAGTTGTATGGGAAAAAAAACAATATCATCTTTTTTATTATCATCTAATAATCTCATGGTGAAACATGAGGAAAAATTAACTATATATAATATCTGTAAGATTAGTAGGTAAAATAATGAATGAGAAGCAGTGACTTTTGCAGAAGGAAAAACACTGCTCTGTCTGTTCTGTTCTTTGTTATTGCCATAATTACTTTTTTAAACAAAGCACATATATTAAATATTTAATAAGGGCCTATCATTAAAAGAAGAGATATTATTACATGCAAACATAGGTGATACTTTTTTACTTGGTAAAGTATCATACAATATTTGCCTCCTATCCCCGTACAACACCAGTAAAGGTAGGTGAAGAACTAAGATAAAATCACATGTCAGATACTGTACTCTACCCTTCACCACACAGAACAAATCTAGTTCTTACAATGATTATTTCCCCTGTAAGATAATGTGGCTTCTTTTCTTACAAGGTGAGTAAACATCACTAATGCACTGATACCCCCATGACAATACATTAGGTTTAGGCTGGCTTTTAATGTTTGTGGCTAAAATCAAGTTGATATTTCTTTCCAAATGCAGCACTTTGTCATAAGCTTTATGAGGTAACTGACGTCAATCTGCAGCTGATTAATAGCCAGTGATTAAAAAGAAATTGTTTTGAATGGCGTGCCATTGTTATAGCATCTGAAATATGCCCAGAAATCACAGGGCAGGCAGTGCCAGTGTCTGTGTGCGTTGGTGATGAGGCATCCCTTCGTCACTCTTCTGATCTGTAAAGCCTTCTAGAAAACACAAGTTCTGTGAAATCTAGGTTGTCAGCATAAAAGGAAAGTTGGCAGAACACAGGGTTTCGTTGCTAAGTGATCCTTGGCAAATATGATACGTGTACATTATGGCATTTGATGACACCTTCAGGAGAGGAGGGATTCCAACTTGATGAAAATGAGCAATTTCCAAAGGATGGGTGAAAGTCTGAAAACCTAGGTCTGAGGTCACCTCAACTGGGAAATAAAATTAAATTTTACTTACTATTTAGTCTAGGAACTCTCTGCCTGTGTCTACTGTTGCATAACCTTTATAAAGAAAAGAGTGATGGTTCTGCTGTGTTTCCATTTATCACTGTGTCAAAAGGGAAATTTAGTTAATAGCCATATACCCAGGTGAACAGCAGTTTCCTGAGTATAACAGAGAAGGAAAAGAAAATTATTTACTACTACTACATATGCTGTGGGGAAACATCTGGTGAAATGCCAGGGATCTTGTGCTTTGTGATACCAAGGTCCATTCAATTAGACTGAAAGAAAGTCTGAGATCAGCTGGTCCAATCTCTTATTTTACATATAAGGAGATTTGGTGCAGAAGGGTTAGTGGATGGTCCAGTCAGTCACATGGATAACCAATAACCTGCTAAGTCAGCCTCCACAGGGCATCCCTCAGCACCTGGCCATGTATGTCTCTGTGAATAAACTATTTGATAAAATACAGATGCTAACCTTTGAAAATCACAGAACCTTAATTTATTACCCCTTTAATTTCAATAAAAGTTACCCTTAATGATCCAGCAAAGACATGTTTAAAATTAGAGAAACATGCATGAAAGGTTTGATTACAGTATCACCAGCTTGCTCAGTGGAGTTTTCACAACCACCTTTGCGAGTGCTGTTCTCTCAGCTGGTTTAGTTGTGGATATTTTCTCCTGATTTAAACTAAATAAATTATAATTTATTATAATTCCTGGGTCAGTTGTTCTCAGTGAGAATTGACATTCTCTTGATATTCTCAATATTTCAACCAGACAGATATACCCATATAACAATGTGGCCCTTTCTGTATCTTTTCTGTAATAACATTATATTTCCTAACTATAGCTTCTTCCATATAATTCTTGCACACATGCCATGAGATAGGCACCAGTATGATCAGCAATTAGGATAATTGACAAGAGTAATTTGAAATTTGCAACACGAATGGGAGAAAACATTTCAGAACAATATGTAGTTCTCTAGTAAACCAACATGATCCTGACAATTAAAAATCTCTTGATGAGGTATATGTTCAACATCCATATCATTTCAATGCGGACTACTCTACCAGATGTAAAAGAACAGCATAACTGAAAGCTTCCTATATTCTTTAATCCTTCACAATTGACACTCTTAAAGTTGTGTGGTTAGCAAAAAGGAAAATCCCCAATGCAAGGACTTTTGAAGACTGTATCAGAGTTTAATTCAGCAGCCTGACACTTACAAACTCATTCTCTGGAAGCATTTAGACCTAACTGGTTGGAATCCTAGTTTTACTCACTGTAAAACTAGACATGTGACAGTCTTTCTAAGTTTCAGTAAAAATTCATCTGTAAAATGTAGACACTAAAATTACCTACCTCTCAGGGTTGTTAGCAGAGTTAAATAAATTAATATGCGCAACCTTCTTGGTATAATAAATATTTATTATTATTTCTTCTGTAAAACTAAGATAATAGAAAATACCTACCTCATATGGTTGTAGTGAGAATAAAATGAAATATGTAAATAAAGTGCCTAGTGTATGGTCAATAACTATTAGCTAAACTAGTGGTGATAATGAGCCTCCATTTTAGTGAATTAAAATAAATTTTGGAGACCAAATCATATCATATAAATCCTCAGTCCCCCAGCCCTCATTATCTAGATTCTTGTTAGTCCAGATGATCTTTTTTGTAAGAAGACTTCCTTATCAAAGAGAATATTTCTAGAAGAAAAGTGTGCCTCACTTGAAAAGCTAGAGTCCAGTTTATGGGCCCTTTTGGTCATCCTTAAGTCCATGAGATCTGTCCCACATTTCTCCCACCTGACCTGAACTTATGTAACCATGCTATATAAGCTATACATTTCATATTTTCTTTTTTTAAAAAAGGTTTCATTTATTTATTTTAGAGAGGAGAGAAAGAAATTGGGGAGGAGCAGGAAGCATCAACTCCCATATGTGCCTTGACCAGGCAAGCCCAGGGTTTTGAACCAGCAACCTCAGCATTCTAGGTCAACGCTTTATCCAGTGTGCTGCCACAGGTCAGGCTATACATTTCATATTAACAAAATGTGTATCATATCATAAGAATATGTTCTTTTTCAATAGACTGGTCAGTAAGAATTGTGGTATAATATAGTTTTTTATTCAAATAGTTACCCTTAGCAAAAGACAACTATAATTGAAATCAATTAGTTTACCAGAATTTCCAGTTCACACTTAATATGCGTTATCAAAACTTCCAAAAATTGTTTGTCTGTCCATCTCCCAATCATAAAATGAAAGCAAGCAGAATCTGTTATCACAAATTTACTAGTTTGGTGCTTTTACAAATAAGAAAACAACTGTAGGTATAAGGCCCAATTATCACTGCTAATTTAAAATTTCACAACCAGAATTTGTAAATCCTTCAAATTTTAAAAGATAGTATTTAGTAAATAAATATTATTATTTTTTGTATTTTGTACAGACACTGCAAGGAAGGAGCTACTGTGTTTTAAAGTGCTATTGATTGGAATGAAAAACTATTTAGGTAAATGTTTACTCACAAGAGGTGAGGACGAGAGAAGAGAAAGTTGGAGAGGGAAGATGTGTGCTCAGAAGAGGTGTTCCCATTTATTCATTAATTTCCTTTAAAGTTGAGGGACTATCTGTATCCCAGGTTTTCTCAACAGTTTCATTAATAGGAAATTAAAGGGATTAGCAAGATGATAAAACTTAAAAGAGACTTAAAAGATAAATTAATTTATTTTAAATTAGCAAGCCTGATTAACAGTGACTAAATCAAAAAGATTTGCAAGAAGTCATTACCACAAATGTCAGGGTGCAGAGGTTTTTTGGGGAGACAGATTCACGGGAGGGCTCTTCAAGGTCTGTTCTGTACCTGAAGTAGTTCACTAAACTCTAACTTTGTTCTGCGTGTTTTTCTAAATATAGGATTTATTTTACAATAAAAGTAGTTTTTAAAATCTATAATGCAAAAGTAAATGTTACTATGAAAGATAATAATACTCATTCCTGTATTTATTCAGCAAACCTATAAAGGGCACTTCAGGATATGCTAGGTGCCGGCTCTACACTGGTGTTGTCCCTGAGAGAATGCCAAAGGGATCTGAGGTGATGAGTGAGATTAAAGCTTGGGAGACTTCAGGAACCTAGGATTGCAGCCAGTCAAATGGTTTTCTGGATATTGCTCAATATTCCAAACAATCTGAAAATAGAGACAAAACAAAGGTATTGACCCCTGAAGTGAAGACCGGAAAGTAAGCATTGCCATTAGCAGGAGTAATGAAACCATTTCTGAACACACTCCCCTGTGAGGTCGGGAGCATGAGAGGTGCGCTGCATAACCCCATGTTCCATAGATTTTTGACTGGTCAAATTTCTAATTAAAATGTAGCAGAAGGCGAGACCAGGTGGTGGCACAGTGGATAGAGCATCGGACTGGGATGCAGAGGACCCGGGTTTGAGACCCCGAGGTCGCCAGCTTGAGCGCGGGCTCATCTGATTTGAGTGAGGCTCACCAGCTTGGACCTAAGGTCGCTGGCTCGAGCAAGGGGTTACTCGGTCTGTGAAGGCCCACGGTCAAGGCACATATGAGAAGGCAATCAATGAACAACTAAGGTGTCGGAACAAAAAACTGATGATTGACGCTTCTCATCTCTCTTCATTCCTGTCTGTCTGTCCCTGTCTATCCCTCTCTCTGTCCCTGAAAAAAAAAATGTAGCAGAAGATGCCCTGGTCAGGGAGCTCAGTTGGTTAGAAAATTGGCCCAGAGCACAGAAGTTGACAGTTCGATTCCCAGTCAGGGCACATACAGGAATGGATCAATGTTCCTTTCTCTCTCTTTTTCTCTCTCTCTCTCCATCCCTCCCTTTTCTCTCTGGCTAAAATCAATAAATGTAAATTTAAAAGATTTTTAAATAAATAAAATAAAATGGAGCAGAAGAAATAGAATGGACAAAGGTTCTACCACACATTTCATAACAGCACTGTCAAAAAAGAAAACTTGATAGAAAAGCCTTGAATTTAATCCAGATGCCTAAACTTGAATTAGAAAGTAAATGGTTGGAAGTGTTTCTAAGACAAACAACAAAAGTAAAATCTCTGCATGACTTCCAGTTTGCATCCATAATATAAGACAAAAGATTGTCTTTGAGGGCAAATATTAAAGAATATGTCACCTTTGGCAAAGGGTTTGGTTATTGGGAAGATATCTTCATTTAGCAACACTTGATCCTTTTGTTTGAAGTCATTTTATGTTGCATTTGTGTGTGAGAAAAAAACGTTTCTAAGTGACCGTATTGCATGCTGACTGTCTAATCCAGTAAAATCAGAATTTATTTTCTCTAAAAAAAGGCTATGTGTCTATTTCTTATAAACTGAATCCTTCAAATGTACATTGCGTGGTTATCAGAACTGTTTGGAAATTGATAAAATATTTTATATCAAAATTTTCAGGTGAGAGAAAAGATTAACCCAAAGAGATAACAGAGCCTGGATTGTTTCCCTCTGCCCACAAATAAAATACCTACAACTTATTCCCACTTAATCCCTTATCCTTCCCGACACATAGATAAATCAGATGAGTTTTCTTTTCCACCAAACAAACCCATTGATGGATAGAATGATAAACTGATGAGGCATTTGACACCCAGTGGGAGTAACTGGTTTAGACTTGTGCAAACAATGTTCCACCAGGAGAGATGTTTTCTCAAAACAATACAATCTGCCCCATTTCTGTATTTTCCCCTACACTTGTTAATGAACAAAGCAATTTTTCTAAGCCTTTTGTAAAGCTAGTTTTATCCTGTGGCTTGAGGAGTTAATTTAGATGATTGCCTTTGCGTTTTCATATGCTTTATTCCTGATAGATAGAAACTGCTGTTTTTGATGCAACAGTGTTTGATTCATTATATTCTGCTTACAAGACAACACTATAAGACATTAATTATAGGACCAACCGTAAATGGTGACTTTTTTCTTAGTTCCTTAGAGTAAAATGCTGAGAGGATATATTTCTGCAGATAAATATGCAGACTGGCAAGATAAACTAGATTTACATCTTGGACCAGTCACTTACTACCTGTTTTATTCAGGAAAGTTAGCCTCTGTGTCTCTCCATTTCTTTTTTATAAAATGGAGCTAATAGCTTTACTAGCATTGTGCTGTAAATGCTCAACATATGCATATTCCCTGGAATGTGAGATTCTGTGCTTAGCATTACAATTTCTCTACAAAATAGTTATTTATGCCAAATTAATAGTGTGTTGAGGGTTTTATTTTCTAAAATCCCTTTATGTGTGTGTGTGTGTGTGTGTGTGTGTGTGTGTGTGTATATATATATATATATATATATATATATATATATATACACACATGTGCAAGGGATGGCACATTTGAGCATGTCTGAGCTCTATTTGGAAATTGTCTGTCATCTTATTGAAGTGTTTATTGAAACATCTCCTTTAAGAATCATTTAGAAAGTGAACATGTCTAGATGTGATTCCTGACTTAGAAATATGGTGCTGATTTCATTGTGACTTTTGTGGTCAGGGGTCCTGCCAAATAATTTTGTATTTGGTACCAACAGCAAATATCGCTACTTGCATTTGCACGGGTTGGAGGGAAATGATTTGGTTCCGAGCAAGACCGTGAAGTGATGTGTCTTTGTTTGTTTGTCAAAATCTTTTCTCTGCTGCCTCTGTTGTGCTGTACTTCTCTTTTAGTGGAAACAGTAGTTTTTTGAACTTCTCCACCAGAAGCAGAGTAACCAAGGAGAGACCAGGATAGAAACTAAACAGATAATGGCCAAAGGATTCAACCCTGGGGTCAGTGTCAGGTCAGCTGGAAGCAAAGAGAGGAAAAAAGGAAGCCAAGAGAATAATGAAGCTGCAAAGTGTGGAACTTGGACAAGAATAGCCCTAAGTGGACATGTGTCAGTGAGTATCTGAGCATACAGTGTGCATACATGTGCCCTCAGGAGGAAAGACGAGAGACCTCAGTTACCCTGTGTCTCCTGCAGCACACATGCTGTGATCTCCTAGGGTGTTCTACTCTATCTCCATATACATTAGTATTTTTGAACTTTGGTAGCACAAGAGGTAGTAGCTTCAGGGAGATTAAAGGAGCACCCCCTTGAACATGTAGTATGCATATGGTACACCTTCTCTTGGAAGCAGCAAGGCTTGGGGAAGGGGGTGGACGGAGTGCCCAGGAAGCAGACATCCTCATAACCCAGAAGAATGGATAGAGAAGCTCCCTGCTCTCTGCCTGTGTCAGGGCCCAGAAGAAACATAGGCTCTTCCAACGTTTGCCTAGGGCACCAAGGAAAAGCACACAGTAACAAAATCAGCAGCATGTTTGCCAGAGCACAGTGAAGGTAAGAAGAGGTAAGGAAATGAGAAGAACTATGTCTTGCACACTTTCCCATGTCTCCATAATGTCTCAGGTGACCTTGATCCCTTATCCTCCCCATCTGTTCCTCTGCTACAATCACTCTATCCTTGGGTAAATACACCCTTGAAAGAAGGCCCAGTTCCATGGCTTCACTTATTGTCCATAGGTTGAAGTGGATACTTGTGCAAGGAAGAGAATCTTGGGTTCGAGATCCTTGGTCACCATTTTGTCTTTGCTTCAGCAGCAGGACCAGGACTCCCACATGGAGGCCAGCTCCTCCCATTGACCTAGCCTCCCACCTCCTTCTCCATCATTCCTTTGTCTTCCCTTCACTGAGACCTGAAGTTCTTGCTACAGATTGTCTACTGCCCTGGACCCTCAGTGCTGCTAAGGCTTCTGCTCCATGAGGAGCAGTGCCCTTCACCCCAGCTCAGTCACAACCCTGGAGAACTTGTCAGAATGTTCAAAAAAGGTGGTGACCATGGGTGCTGCTGACCCTCCTTCCCACGCTCCTGGTACCCACGTCTCTTTCTCAAACACTGATAGCAAACATCCTGGTTGCTGTTTGTGGAATGACTTTCATTGGTCACGATCATTATATCTTTTATAGAATGTGACTAACCTACCTGGTACTTATGTGTGCCTGGTGTGAACAGCTGGGTTTGAACTGTTCCAGACACTGTAAATGAACTTGGCCCACAACAAGCCTCAAATCACTCTTTAAAAAGTTACCAACGGTTTCAATTGTAGCAGATGCAGTGACCCAGGTTCCACTCTTACTTTATTTCATTTGATACTTGATGAACTCCTTAATTCCTGATTCTATTTCCCTGGTTTCCCTGCTTTCTGTTTTCTCATTTCCTTTGGTTTCTTCTTCCCTCCCATCCAGCAAGAGAACCATGTGCTGGGGCATGGCCCCTGGTGCTCTCCTCATCTCTTAACAATCATGACTGTGGTTAAGATGCCAAACTAACTTTGTTAGACTTAGATGTTCAAAATGCTACATTTGCTTCCATTGTTGTAGTCTTCTTTTATTTAGCATTGCTTTCGGCTCATAAACATAAGATGGTAGGTAGACACATTACATGTAGTTATGTAGTTTTCATAATTTCAAAATTTATTATCTATATAAAATTAGAGAGAAAGAGAGACTTCTTGATAATCTCTTGTCAGAGAATGATGCTTGTAAAAAATACTCTACAAGCATCCATCTGTGCCAATGCACTACTTGTAATGATGTAAAACAAGAATGCAATTACAACAACAATAATAGTGGACTCTTCAGTGTTAGAATTGCACCTCCAGGCAGGGAAGGCTTACCAAGAAGTGACGTTTTCTGAAAATCATGGTTAGCCAGCCTGAGCCTCTGCCCTGACAACTTGACACTCTTTGCTGGAGAGTTTTTTTGTTTGTTTTTTAAGTTTTTTCTTTTAATTTATTGATTTTAGAGAGAAAGGAAGTGTGTGTGGGGGGAGAGAGACAGGAATATCAAGCTGTTCCTGTATGTGCCCTGACCGGGAATCAAACTGGCAATGGCTGCAGTTCAGGATGACACTCTAACCATCCGAGCTATCTGGCCAGGGCAACTGGGAAGTTGTTTTTTTTTTTTTTTTCTGGGAAGTTTTTAATACAATAGCATAGTTGTCCGCAGTGGCCATGCAGAACAATTAAACATTTCCATGCTGCATGTTCTGCACTCAAAATTATTCACGCCATCCAGAATTCTTCTCCAAGTGATCTCTTCCACTGTGTAATTTTCTATGCCATTTGCTGTTCTTAATTCTATAATTAAGTTGATCTTTAACACCACATTCAGAAAAAGGGAATGAAACTTTTACAATTTACTTCCTATTCAGAGAACCCCTTTCACAGTTGTTGTCTGTGGTCTCAGCAATTACATTTTTGTGTCTAAGACATTTTTCTGTAAATAAAATAATCTCAGTTTCTTAAATGAGATAATTAAACTCCATTTTTCCTTTTTTCCCTAGGGCTGTGAGGTCCTTAAACAGAGAGAACATCGTTTTGTTCAAGTCCCTGATAAAAGCACAATTTTTATTCTCTTATTAGTTGACAACTAGTTCTGATTTTTTTACACCTTGTTACATGGACAGGACAGGGAGGAAGTTGAGCACTGCCCTGAGGATGGTGGTTGGAATAACTTAGACCCACGTGATAATTGCTAACACAGGAACCAAAGGTGCCACTGTGTGGTTTATATGGTGTTGGGTCTGTGGCTCTTTCCTACCAGCCTGCTTCCTGATGAGAACAATGGCTTAGCCTCTTGAATGCCAAGGCTATCGGCACTGGCATTTTTCTCCTGTGTTCAGGGCCATCAGAATTTGCAGCGATGCTATCCCTGGGAGAATGGAAGGCTGAGTTCTTAAAGGCACATGTGAAACTGTTGTAATAGGGAAAGAAAACCTTTAACTCCCTAGAATTTTATTGTTTAAATATTCATGTTTCTTTCCTGGGGATACTATACTTCCTTGCCCAGGGATATCAGGCTTGTCTATGGAACTGTGTTTCTTCTAAAAGGAGAATTAGGGGGATTGCATAAGTCCAGCATCTACCCTGCTGAATGGCATGTCACTTGTGTGGAAAGTGTAATGTGATAGGAAATGACATGCACAGTTTCTGGGCAAAAGCTTTGAAAGCCAGCCCATGGTGCCACTTATTTATCTTTGCCTTCTGCAACAAGTCTGACAATGTCCCAGATAGTGATTCCATCAGCCTAGGTCCCGGTTTGAAGATAATACTGAACAGAGTTAAAGCTGATGCTAGATAGACACCAAACATGAGCAAGAAATCAACCTGTGCAATTGTAACTCTGAGAAGTGAGGGGTGTTTGTTAGTAAGTAGTGGACCTGAGACTATCTTGACTCTATTTGAGACTATCTGTATTTCTTACAGAGTTCCTATACTTTTGAAGCTGGAGCTACTATACATTATTCTCTTTTGTCCCTGAAGTTACAGGATCTTAGTTCTAGTTCTCCTTTTCAGTAAATATTCTGATACATACTTTCTTTGTTACAAAGTTGCACAGTGACTTTTTTTAATTTATAAAACAATTTTAATTAATTAATTTTTTCCATATGAGAGGAGGGGAGATATAGAGACAGACTCCTCCATACAATTCAATCTGGATCCACCCGACAACTCTCATGTGGGGCCTATGCTCTGCTCATCTGGGACTATGCTTGCAACTGAGCTATTTTTAGTACCTGAGGTGGAGGCTCCACAGAGCCTTCTTCAGCACCCAGGACCATGTGCATGAACCAATCGAGAATGGGAAGGGAGAGGGGTAGAAAATTAGATGGTTGCTTCCCTTGTATGCCCTCACCAGGAATCAAATCTAGGACATTCACACACCAGTCCAAGGCTTTACCACTGAGCCAACTGGCCAGGGCTTTGTACAGTGACTTTTAAAGAAAGGTCTCTGGTGCAGGGACAACAACACTGGTGATGGAAGATACATGTCAGAGGAGAGTGGCTGAGATAATTCCGAGAAAGGGCTATGGCCATGGTGCAGAAGCTGCTTGATTTAGAAGAGATTTTTTGTCCTGGATGGAGGCTGCCATGGTTGCAGCTACATGTGTTGAACAAGCTTAGAGCTTCACTGCAGGACACATGGAGCCTCAAATACAGAATTTATAAATAATTTTCTCCTCTGCATTTCACTATAAGATTATATCCCATCTAATACCATGGCCTTTTCAAGTTTATGTTATAGCTCAAAAGATAGGAAATGATAAATGAAATCCACCAACACCTTTGCATTGGTATCATATGACTTCCACACATCAGCTTCAACAGTGCCAGTGACAGACTATGAACAAAAATTGGCTAGGTGAAACTTGATCATTTAAAAACCAGATTCCTAACTGAAATACTATATAAATTTTGTGGACATATGATTCTTATCTGTCTATGTGTTTATATAGTGAAATGCATTGATTTTGACAGCTGCATTGAACACAAAGAAATCAAAGTTCAGGGTAAAAAAAAAAAATTTTGTTGCTATCTAAAATGTTAGAATACTTTAGAACCAAAGATAGAAGTTTCTGGATAATAGTCTTCAGAGAGATAGAGAAAAGTGTGCTTGCAAGGGTGGAGGCAGTCAAGTCATATGATTTCATAATGATACATGCCTTATTTTCCAGACTGTCCTGGCCTTGAAAAAAAACCAAGGATGACTAATAACTGAAAATACTGAATAGCTAACAAAGCCAATAAATTCCATATGTTTTCCCCTTAAGGTTCTAGTTGTTACTACTCTGTCTTGAGTAGCTTTTGACATTTTTTCTGTACTGTTAGACTATAGACTCTGAAGTCAGATGACCTGGGTTCAATTCCCACCTGTGGTAAATTAAACCAAAAGTAAGCATGTAGTTCCGGTAACTATACTCAGTGTCGGGCCTTTAGAGATCATCATTTTTACTCTTCGGATGTCGCAGATTTTATTTTAAAAGAAGACTTCCCATTTGCTGTTTCTTTCACATTGGGAAACTTACCCTTTGCATTTCATAGGACTAGGATTTTTTTTTAATTTCTTTTTTTAATTTATTCATTTTATAGAGGAGACACAGAGTGAGAGAGAGAGAGAGAGAGAGAGAGAGAGAGAGAGAGGGAGGGAGAGAAAGAGAGAAAGAGAGAAAGGGGGGAGGAGCTGGAAGCATCAACTCCCATATGTGCCTTGACCAGACCAGTGCAGGGTTTTGAACTGGCGACCTCAGTGTTTCTAGGTCGACACTTTATCCACTGCGCCACCACAGGTCAGGCTAGGACTAGGATTTTTTTATTCACATCTCAACTTAAATGACATCCCTGTGTCAAGTGAATTCCATTGTTATTCTCCACCAGAGCACCCGTTCTTTCCTTCAAATACTTCATCATATCTTGTAGTAAGGCTAATTTTGATGCAATGTTCTCTGTCACATTTTTTTCTGATACATGAAACGTCATAAGAGAGACCAAAAAGTTCTTTATTTATTATTATTATTATTATTATTATTATTATTATTATTATTAGTGAGAGGAAGGGAAGCAGAGTGACAGACTCTCACATGCACTCCAACTGGGACCCACTTGGCAACCAACTAGGGGGCGATGATCTGCCTATCTGGGGCCATTGCTACGTCAAAATTGATGCCTGACCTGTAGTGGTGCAGTGGATAAAGCATCGACCTGGGAACACTGAGGTCGCCAGTTCAATACCCTGCACCAGTCTGGTCAAGACACATATGGGAGTTGATGCTTCTAGCTCCTCCCCCCTTTCTCTCCCCCTTTCTCTCTCTCTCTATCTCTCTCTCTCTCACTCTGTGTCTCCTCTCTAAAATGAATAAAATAAAAATAAAATAAAATAAATTCAAAATTGAAGCCACTTTTTGGTGCTTGAGGCAGAAGCCATGGAGCCATCCTCAGAACCTGAGGTCAACTTGCTCTAGCCAATGAACCCATGGCTGCTGGAGAGGGTAGAGGAGAGAAAGAGAGAGAGAGAGAGAGAGAGAGAGAGAAAAGGAAGGGGTGGAGAAGCAGATGGGTGCCTCTCCTGTGTGCCTGACCAGAATCAAACCCTCAACATCCACACACCAAGCCAATGCTCTACCACTGAGCCAACCATCCGGGGTAAGACAAAAAAGAGGTGATATTTTAATCAGTAACACAGGAAGCTACATTTCAGTGTATGAATTCACACAACTAACAGACCAATATTCCCAGGTTAGCCCTGAGAGGAAAATCCAAAGATAACTGTTGTTCTTGTAGCTTCTGAAGCATAAAATGGCAGCCTCCTATTGATTACACATATACTGTCACACTACGGCATTGTGTGGTTCTCCCGACACAAACCTAGTTAATATTGCTCAATGAGGTATTCATTGGCATGAACAGGGATAATGGCTGGGCAGAGGGCTGCCTTACCAAATGTCCCCATTGGAGGGTTTCATAAGTAAATAAAGTTGCTTTAAAAACAAAAGGCAGGAACGGGACTTGCCGTTCCTGGAATTATTCCTAGGACACACTGTATAAGACAATGAATGCATTTGTGGTTCAATGGAAGAGCCATAAAATTCTATGATAAAAATGGAGTGTGTTTGGTCTCAAAATAAGGGAAATACCCTTTTCATGATGTTATAAAGGAGTAAAACTTTAGTATAACTCACGAAAATAAATGGTAATCTAACAGAACATGCAGAAAAATATGCACTAATACAGTGTGTCCGTAAAGTCATGGTGCATTTTTGACCGGTCACAGGCAAGCAACAAAAGACGATAGAAATGTGAAGTCTGCACCAAATAAAAGAAAAACCCTCCCAGTTTCTGTAGGATGATGTGGCACCATATGTGCATGTGCAGATGATGACGTAACACCATGTATACAGCAAAGCAGCCCACAGCCATGCCAGTCAAGATGTGGACGATACAGAGGAAAGTTCAGTGTGTTCTGTGGCCTGCTAAATTCGAATCTGTGACCAAAGTGCAATGTGAATATCGGAGCATTTATAATGAAGCGCCACCACATAGGAATAACATTACTCGGTGGGATAAGCAATGAAGGAAACTGGCAGTTTGGTGGAGAAACCCCGCTCTGGTAGGCCATCAGTCAGTGACGAGTCTGTACAGGCTATACGGGATAGCTACCTAAGGAGCCCTAAAAAATCTGTGCATGCCAGCTAAAGACAATAAGAACAGAATAAAAAGACAAACCACACAATGGGAGAACATATTCGACAGCACATATGATAAGGGGTTAATAACTAAGATTTATAAAGAACTTATAAAACTCAACACCAGGAAGACAAACAACCCAATCAAAAAATGGACAAAAGAAATGAATAGAAATTTCTCCAAAGAGAATATACAGATGGCCAATAGGCATATGAAAAAATGCTCAACATCACTAATCATTAGAGAAATGCAAATTAAAACCACAATGAGATATCACCTCACACCAGTCAGAATGGCACTCATCAGCAAAACAACACAGAATAAGTGCTGGCGAGGATGTGGAGAAAAGGGAACCCTTCTGCACTGTTGGTGGGAATGCAGACTGGTGCAGCCACTGTGGAAAACAGTTTGGAGATTCCTCAGAAAATTAAAAATCGAACTGCCTTTTGACCCAGCTATCCCACTTATAGGAACATACCCTAAGAACACCATAGCACTGTTCGAAAAGAAGAAATGCGCCCCCATGTTCGTGGCAGCATTGTTCACAATAGCGAAGATCTGGAACCAGCCCAAGTGTCCGTCAGAAGACGAGTGGATTAAAAAGCTATGGTACATATATACTATGGAATACTACTCAGCCATAAGAAACGACGACATCGGATCATTTATAACAAAATGGATGGACCTTGATAACATTATACGGAGTGAAATAAGTAAATCAGAAAAAAAGAAAAACTGAGAACAGCATGATTACATACATAGGTGGGACATAAAAGTGAGAATATGAGACATGGACAAGAGAGTGGTGGTTATGGGATGAGGGGAGGGAGGGAAGAGTGGGATAGGGAGGAGGGGAGAGGCACAGGGAAAACCAGATAGAAGGTGACAGAGGACAATTTGACTTTGGGTGATGGGTATGCAACACAATTGAATGATAAGATAACCTGGAGATGTTTTCATTGTACATATGTACCCTGATTTATTGGTGTCACCCCATTAGAATTAATAATAATAAAATATATATATATATATATATATATATATATATATATATATATATATATATAAATCTGTGCGTGCATGTGCTCGAAAATTACACATAAGCAAGACTACATCATAAGGTATTAAAGAAACGTCTCTGTTTTACAGGGTACAAATTGCGGCTGTTGCATGCTATCAAACTGGAGGATAGACCCACATGATGCGCGTTTGCTACAGATATCGTTTGGATGTGTGTAGGGCAATAAATGGAGCCCCCATTGAACTGCACGGAATAGGTATGAAACTGGGAAAGTTTTCCTTTTATTTGGTGCAGATTTCACATTTCTATCGTCTTTTGTCGCTTTCCTGTGACTGGTCAAAAGTGCACCATGACTTTACGGACACACTGTAGTAAACTCAGGAAAATACTCTCAGGGAATAGAATCCTCATATACTCATGATTTTAAAATGCATTAAAGAATGAAGCTTTTATGAGGTACATGTAATTTGATAATGATAGACTGTGCTAGGTGGGTTGTTTATTTTGCATTAATTAGAAGTTGTGGGTTTAAAAAACATTATAAACAAGGTACTACTTTAAAAATAGCTCTGTCATATAATTCATCATTTAACTACAGTTAAGAAACTATTTTCATTTCATTTATGTGCTCCTATGCACACAGAGTAAGATATGTTTTTTTTCTTCTTTTCCAAGTGAGAGGGGAGGGGAGATAGGGAGACAGACTCCAGTATGTACCCCAGCAAAAATTTACCTGGCAACCCCATCTGGGGCTGATATTCTGGACCATCTGGGTCCATGCTTGCAACCGAGTTATTTTTAGTACCTGAGGCAGAGGCTCCAAAGGACTATCTTCAATGCCTGAAGCCAATGGGTTCAAACCAATGGAGCCATGGCTGTGGGAGGGAAAGAGAGGAAGAGAAGGGCGTGGGGGAGAAATAGAGAAGCAGATGATTACTTCTCCTGTGTTCCCTGACTGGGAATCAAACCCTGGACATACATGCTGGTCTGATGCTCTACCACTGAGCCAACCAGCCAGGGCCATAAAATATGATTTTGACTTCATGAATTTATTATAAAATTGTATTCATCAATATGTTTTATTATCTTCAACCTATACAAATACATTGAACTATCTTTTTATATTTGTCTGCTATTAGGCCTTTTGTCTTCTGTAGGAAACATTTATATGTGTTCTCTCTCTCTTTTATCTTATACTCAGCAAGTTTTCACACCTGTGTACTGAAATAATGTAAAACACTTAGATAACACTAAAAAATCACAGGAACACCATATATTAAAAGTGGACATGGGAAGGCACAGCCTTTCCTATGCTGAGGAATTTTTTGAAATAGAAAGAAAAATTGCAAAATCCCAAGAGTGAAAAGGGATTCATTTAACAGTAAATTTAATCAAGAATAAAAATCAATAGTGTAAATGTAACAAAGGACAGATCAGTTGTAGTTTTAAAATTACAACAGATGAAGCATATTAATAAGACTTCGAATAACAATACAGTAAAACCATGAAAGATTTTCAAACGCTTTGAAATCCTTAATTGGTTAATCCCTGAACGTTTAGGGGCTGTTTTTCGAAGTCATATAGATGAGGAAATTGAGGGAGGCCATGGCTCAAAGCCATGAAACAAGCAAATAAAAGGGTAGGACTTGTAACCAACAGCACTGTGCTCAAATCACAGAGAGAGAGACAGCATTTACAATGTTCAGAAAACAAAAAGAAACAAATCCATTGCTGTTTGCTGAATTACAGGTTCGGCTGACATATGTATTTGTAACAGACAGAATCTGTTTTTGCTCTCTCGACTTTCTCCCACACAAAGCATAGTGCTTGGCACAATAACCATTTATTAAAAGAATGAAAGAAAAGAACAAACAGGTAAACAGATCAGCCTCTGAGAGAATGTTCAGTTTATGTTGTGTAGACTTAGTTACCAAATGTTCTACCATGATGTTCCCAAAGAGAACCCAATCACATTGCAAAATCAGAAAAACCAGGAAATGAGTTCTTTGACAGATTAACACTTTGGCCTATTCAAATGATAATGTTTGTTATTAAGCCAGAAATAGAATTATCGGAAGAACAGTATGCCAGTGAACATGGCATGGAATCAGGACTCCTCAATATTCCTTAGTCTACATATTAAAAATCATTTCATTTTATGTTTATGGACTAAGAATCATACTATTTAATAGCTAACACTTCCCATTTATTTCTTTTTTGAACTATTCAAAATGTCATGGGCAACAGTGAGCTCAGTACTCTTCTTCACTTAGATTTATGGGTTTTGTAACTGAGGTTGTGACACATAAAACTTCACATAAACAGCAAAGGTTTAATCATTGAATGTGCTACTCTCTTGTTTCCTTTGCTTGACCTTCCATTCCACTGTTTAACATAATCAAGTTCAATGAATAGCAGCACTTCACACATTATTTTGTCAATCTACTGATAAATTCACAAGGGACATCACCCACATACCCCCAAATGACTCTATCTCCGAATGTTACACTAATGCAGCCATCTTCCTCTTGCTATGTTTCCTTCTTCAGATAAAGTTCACTGCTGGATTAGGATTTAATGAAGCCAGGAGAAATGGAACTGAACACATATGTGTCAGTTAGGGGAACTGACATTATTCTTAAACCTCAGAAGGGTGAGACCAAGGAAATACTTGAAGGGCATCCTTCTTCAACATCCTAGGGTGAAACATGTGAAATAAAATAACATTCACAATTGGTTGCAAGTTAGAAAGCATATGTGGAGGTCAACAGAAAAGCCAGTAGTGGTCCATAGGAAATATGAAAAAACATCATAATTTGCCAAAATGGATTTTCTCCCATACAAGATCGCTTACTTCCTTTATTAAGTGTGACAGTTACTTTGACTGTGAATATCAAGAATAAAGCCTTCAGCTCCAGGTTTGTTTATCTTTAGGAAATAGAGACAAAGATAGATAAACTTTCATCAAGAGAACGCTCTTCTGAGCTGAGAGTGCATAAAGTTACTTATTGATGGGTGTTGCATTTTATTAACATCCTTTTCAAATGTGGATATGAAAATTTCAGTCAATCAGCTTAAATTGTTCTATTCATTTACAGTGGCATAAAATTGGAACATTAGTGGTTTCCATTCTTGCTTTGCAACCACATTGCACATTTCTAAATATGTTTATAATAATCACCTCAATTTATTATCACTAAATGTATTTCAATGCACTTTAATTAAAGAAATTTACTCAACCACACTGGACGAAATTTATGTAGGGGATGATGGGTGTTGAAAAATCAAACAATGAGAAGGTTAGACAACTCCCCATGGCTTGAGAATTTCAGTTTAGATTCTTTTCTTGAAGTTTCCTCCAGTCCTTTCCTTTTATCCATTGGTCCCTGACCTCAGAAACATACCATCATCAGTGACATGAGCAACTTAAAAATCCTGCCCAAATTTCCAACATCCCTTGTAATGGTTTTAGAATTCTCCCTTGTGTTTTCTGTGCTCCCATTCCTGGAGTTCATTTGGTAAACTGGGCCAGTTATAGCACAGTACAAGGCTTATCTGTTAGGGACTAGTCAACATCCGTTCTCATTCTTCTTTGATTAGGTGGAAGCTAAGCATTATAGCCCCTGCTTCATGTAAAGAATCACGTTTAGACAGATCTGGCTTTGAATTTTGATTTTCTCAGTTCTTTCTTGGGTTCAGCCAACTTCCACTAGTCATCAGTCATCACGAGTACTGTAGGGTTGTTCTCTTCAGGTCCAGACACAATGACTACGTATTAGTTTTTACCCCACAAAAAATGAGGTTTCAAAATAGTCTTTTGTCATCTCACACCTGGGGATTGAAATGTCATTTAGAGACCATCTGAAGGTCCCTCACTTGTCTAGGAAGAGTGTTCGAGGCTTTCATCTTTCTGGTTTTCTGGAGCCCGGTGGGTCAGTTCTTGTTCCTGGGCATTTTTTAAAATTATTATTACTAAGTAAGAGGCAGGAGGCAGAGAGGCAGAGAAAGACTCCCACATGTACCCTGACCAGGATCTACCCAGCAAGCCCCCTACAGGCTGATGTTCTGCCTATCTGTGGCTGCTGCTCTGTTGCTCTGCAACTGAGCTATTTTAGTGCCTGAGGAGAAGACATGAAACCATCCTCAGTATCCGGGACCAAATTGCTCAAACCATTTGAGCCATGGCTGTGAAAAGAGAGGAGAGAGAGATAGAGAAGAGGAGTGGTAAGGATGGAGAAACAGATGGTTGCTTCTCCTGTTTGCCCTGGTCAGGAATCAAACCCAGGACTTCCACAAGTTGGGCAGACACTCTACCGCTGAACCAGCTGACAAGGGCCCCTTTCTCCAATTTTGTCAGACCTGTTGCCAAGGGCTCAGCCCTATTTCTGACTGTGTTCCACATGTTTGAATCATGGGCATAGTTGACAAATCTGGTAAGGCCACCCTTCCCACCCCCTCCCACCATCACTGTCTTTGTTTGTTTGTTTGTGTCCTGTCCTTTTGTAACCTTGGATTCCAGTTTGACCTTCTTCCCCTGGGTTCTTGTGTTAGGGATTTGCTTCCTCCTCCTCACTCCACGGAGAGAGAAAGGATCTCATTGCCACTCATGAGTTCTTGGGTTAGTTCTTCTTGTCTCTGGTCTTGCTCTTGAAAAAGTCCATAATGACTCTAATTATGTGGGTTGGGGGCAAAGTCTCCTCAAGTGTAAAATATATATATTTTCCCACTGGTGGTTGTAGTAATTAAATTTAGTAACATATATAACAAATGCTCCATAATGGTTCTATTTTCCTCCTGAGTACAAATAGTTAATCTTTAATAAAGTACTTAAATGCTTGACATGACAACATTTGAGTCATAGATGCTGGATTATCAAATATGATAAAAGAAAAAATATTTGCCTTAGCTCAAATTGATTTGAGAATCTCTTTTTTACATAAATACAGAGATTGTCATGGTGCTATGAGCATCAGCCACAGTGGCATCAGCTTAGCTGGATTTTAAACATTGCAACATCTTCTAGGAATAGCCTTGGTCTCTAAGATATTTTTGTAAACATTTTTTAAAAGTTATGCATTATTAAGGTTCTCTCCAAAAAACCAGAAGGAAGGATAATAAGAATTATACCAGGATGTTTGAGGCTACAGAAATGGAATTCTGATAGATGTACATGGGAGATTTTATCTGCCGAGTGTCCAGAACTCTGACAAAAGGGCAGGGATTTTTGTTTTGTTCAATACTATAATACTAAAACATTTTATGGTGGCTGGCATAGTCAATAAAAATTTGTTGAATGAATGATATGCATTTTACAAGAGTACCCATAAGACTTGGAGGACATTTTTCAAAAGTAGGATTCAATATTGCCGAAATCTGACCTTTAGATTATAATACATAATTACTCAGAAATATTCTCCTTAAATCTTTTCTTTTTTTTGTAATGGAGACAGAGAGATAGGCAGAGGAGGGACAGATTGGGACAAACAGACAGGAAGGGAGAGAGATGAGAAGTATGAATTCTTCATTGCAGAACCTTAGTTATTCATTGATTGCTTTCTCACATGTGCCTTGACTGGGGGGGTGGGGGGCTACAGCAGACTAAGTGACCTCTTGCTCAAACCAGCGAACTTAGATCCAAAGGTGGTGAGCTGTGCTCAAACCAGATGAGGCCATGTTCAAGCTGGCGACCTTGGGGTTTCTAACCTGAGTCCTCTGTGTCCCAATCCAATGCTCTATCCACTGCACAACCACCTGCTCAGGCTCTCCTTAAATATTAAAATAATAAGAAAAAAAATTGTTTGTTTGTTTTTTACAATTTCTATCTTCATTTTCAAGTTTGGCATTTTGTTACACTATCTAAAAGAAGGACAAGATCAGCTGGACTGAAAAAATAAAAGGGAATAGCAGTATTCATGCCCATAAAAGCAAACTTTAATCCAACAACCAAAAAGAGGTAGAAATATAATGACACTATGGTGGCTAACAGAAAATTCTTATCTCCATTTTTTTTTTTTTTTTGGCTGAAAGTAATACAAGACCTAATATCCTAATCTTTATTTCAAATAAATAAAAAGTTGAGATTTACTTAGTTCCTTGAGAAAAAGAAAAAATATAAATGAGGTTTATTGTGAGGTCTTTGGTAACCAATGATCAAAAGTCAGCTGTAAAAATGTGCTCTCTGACAGTATGGTTAATCAATGCTGTCAATAGAAACCTCAACCTTTTCTTAAGTTTCAGCTTGGTTTGCAAGAGTAAACTCTTGCTGCAAAGACTTGAATGTGCTGCACATTGACTGAGAGTGTGTAGAGTTCAGCAATAGGTGGTTTTACCCTACCCCACTCTCATCTGTTTTTAATGCAAAACTTCACAAACCTCATTGAGCTACCACTTTGGTTCCATTGATCAGCAGCTGTGAATGAGGATAGACATTCCTTTGGGCCAGTCTTATAAACTTACATAAGCACAGACTTCACCCCAGACCCCATTCACCTTCTCTTATTTATTTTTATTTTGTTTTTAATCTATTTTTTAATTAATTTTAATTCATTATGTTTATATAGATTCTAGTGTTGCCCTGAATGCATCCCCCCTCCCCCATATTCCCCTCAACATCTCCTTTCCCCCCTCCCAATAGTGCCTCCCCTTCCCTTCAGGTTTATCCCATCCTATCATCCCCTTTTCCTCTGTTCTTTTTTCCTCTGGTCCCTTTGATCCCGCCTCTGTCTCAATTCTACTTCTCAGTTCACATTGTTCATTGGATTCCTCAAATAAGTGAGGTCATATAGTATTTTTCTTTTTATGCCTGGCTTATTTCACTTAATATAATAGTTTCCAGGTCCATCCATGTTGTTGCAAAAGGTAAAATTTTCTTCTTTTTCAATTTTGCACAGCTAAAGACGATAAGAACAGAATAAAAAGACAAACTACACAATGGGAGAACATATTTGACAATACGTCTGATAGGGGATTAATAACCAAAATTTATAAAAAAACTTGTAAAATTTAACACCAGAAACATAAACAATCCAATCAAAAAATGGGCAAAAGAAATGAATAGACACTTCTCCAAAGAGGACATACAGATGGCCAATAGGCATATGAAAAATGCTCAACATTACTAATCATTAGATAAATGCAAATTAAAACCACAATGAGATATCACCTCACACCAGTCAGAATGGCACCATCAACAAAACAACACAGAATAAGTGCTGGCAAGGATGTGGAGAAAAGAGAACCTTCCTGCACTGCTGGTGGGTGCAGCCACTGTGGAAAACCGTATGGAGATTCCTCAAAAAATTAAAAATGAAAATGCTTTTTGACCCAGCTATCCCACTTTTAGGAATATATCCTTAGAACACCAAATCACTGATTCAAAAGAAGAAATTACCCCCATGTTTACTGCAGCATTGTTTACAATAGCCAAGATCTGGAAACAGCCCAAGTATCCATCAGTGGACAAGTGGATTAAAAAGCTATTGTACATATATACAATGAAATACCATACACCTTCTTTTAAATGCATGCATTTCCTTACAAGGTATGTGTGTAACTCTAGAACGTATCATCAAATATTTTAAAAAATAACAAATGAAAATACATGACTTTAGAATTGACATTCTTAATAGTCTCATCTTTGACTTCCATCCAAAGTCCAGATAGAAAAAGAAACATCTGTCTTAGTGTTTACAATTTCTTTCCCCACTGGCTTCCCATCTGCACTCTCCATACTAAGACTTTATCTATCAATAGCTGCAGGTAAACTTTATGTTAATGATCAGATTCCTCATTATACACCACTCATTAAGATGACCACCTTGTTTATAAGGAAAAGCTCCCCCAAATCCATGTGCCATTTACATAAATCCCATAGTACACTGTCCGCTGTTATACAAAACACTTTTTTCTTCTTTTAAAGGATTTCTTTCAGCCTCATGCAGAAATGTATCATTGAGGTCTACAAGTGTTCATATTCACATCATAATCCACAGGATGTGCATGTACTAGGCTTCTTAGATTCCTTCCAGGGACTAATATCATTATGCTCCCAACATCCTTATGATATTTTCACATATAATAGCATTTCAGTATTTTGCATGTGTGATGACAGTTATGAATTAGAAGGAGCTAAAGTTCATCTGTAACAAGCTATTTTTAAAGTTATTATATAGCCACAAAATATGAAGATAAAATATTTAAATTCAGACTCTATATCAAATGTCAAAATAAACTTTGACTATGAGCTTAAAAGCTTAAAAAATAACCAATAGTTTATGAAAGAAAAGCCCAGAAAAATTTAAAATTATTTCTTAAAAATTTGGAAAAATATGCCATGCAAGAAATGAAATTATGAAAGAAAAGGTTAACAGATCAAAGAAGGTGAAGGGATTAGCCAAAAACATACATACATAACATGCATATATAGACAACAGGATAGCAATAGCCAGAGGGGAAGTGGGGGTAGAGGTAGGAAGAGGGGAGGAAAAGGGAGGAAAATGAGGAGGAAAGAGACTTGGCACTGGGTATAGGGGCTATAATGCGGTGTGTAGAGGGTGTTATATTGAGTGAAACACTTGAAACCATGTCAACACAATAAATTTAAAATAAAAATTAAAAATTCTAATCATATAAAAGATTAAAAGCAACAGAAATGAAAGAAATAAAGAAACAATAATTGGAAATAACTGCTATTTCCAATTTGTATCAGATAAACCAGATAAAGGGTTATTATCTATAATAAATTGTTCACAAACATAACATTACAAAGACCACAATAAATGAAAGTAATTAGGATATGAGTAAAAAAATTCATAATGAAATATGAATAGTAAGAAAAAATTTATCTTTCCAGTGTTTAAAGAAATGTGAATTAAACAAAAACTACAATCATTTTATCCTTGATAAAAGCAATTGGATAATATTCCAATGTCTCAATATTTCTAGCCAACCTGTCATTCATTCAAGAAATACTTGTTGACTTCCAGGCAAGATGGTGGCGTAGGTAAATGAGTTACTCACTTTCTCCCACAACCACATCAAAATTACAACTAAATTACAAAATAGCCATCATTCAGAACCACTTGAAATTGAGTTTAATGGAAGTCCTACATCTATGGAATTAACAAAGAAGCCACATAGAGATTGATAGGAGGGGCAGAGACACAGAACAGGCTGGTCTCACACGCATTTGTGGCAGGCAAAAATTGGTAGGGATATTTCAGCTATGAAAGACCCCCTAAAAGTGAGGGGTCCCACACCCACACCAGGCTCCCCAGCCCAGGGTTCTAGTGGCAGGAAGACAAGTCTCTCAATACATGAAAAATATTTGTGTACCTCCAAGGAATTTATACTTCAGTTTAGAAACTGCTTCTCACATTTGTTCTTACCTGGAATATCTTAACATTATACTTCCTGGAATCTATGACAAGATCCTGGAATTCTTTATTTAATCCTTCCTAAACCTGACCAGCCTGAAAACAGGACTGCAGTTTGTAGGAATCAAAACCTAGTTCTCCTTTTTTACCACACCTTCAACAAAGAGCATTTCTCAGAGAGGAAATTGGCTGGAAATACTTTTGGCATCTGGGGAAATGAGAACCCGTGCTCTGAAGGGAGGGTTTGGAGCCACTCTATAACATCCACTGAAGTCCATTCCTTGTAACACTTGATCTGTTTTTCTAGTCTCATGAGTTCACCATTCTGAGAATAGCTCCAAGGTTCTGGTTGAGCTTTGCTTTGAGGGTCTGTCAAGAGTAAGGTTAGTGTTACGAAATACAGGTCACATAGCTGGTCATAGGGCTTCATTGATATAAGTCAACTATCTTCTTTACTACTCATTCTAGATTTTCTTTACTCTTGGCCATCATCTCTTCTGGTCCATGCAGCTTACCTGTGGACCAAACTTTCATCCCTAAGGAGTTCCAATCTCTGGTCACCATTCCTTTCTCAAGCTGTAGTTACTACATTTGTTCAGTTACCATTATAATTGGGCAGGAACTTATCAATAGATGCTGCAGTGGATGCTGCAGAGTACTAAATACATTTTTTTTTTACCTGATACAATTTGTGATAGGATCTCTAGATTCTCCTGATGATCATGGCCAATTAATTTTATGAAAATTGAGGCTCTTTTCCTTGTCTGCTGGTCTCTTGGCACAAGGATCTTGAAGCTACTGGGTAGAAGATGTAAATGAAACTTTAATGATATTTTTCTGTGCATTATGATAGAAGTGTCCTATCTCTAAATCCATATATCTTAGAGCTTCAAATATAAATAGAAGAATAAATTCTCTAAGCAAGTCACAAGGAGTAAGGGAAAATAGGGCCACTCTAATTTATACCTTGCTTCAAAGACCTGTGACTTCTATTAACTGGGGACACAACACCTTACAATGGTATTTGATGTGGGATGTGTGATATGTAATGGATAATGATATACCATTACCACATTATTTCATCTTTAAACTTGTGTCTTAACTCAGCCTTCAAGAGCTATTAGGTCAGTCGATTTGTGGGTAGAATGGTATATGTTCACTCCTCATCAACTTTACTGTAATATGGCTTCCTTTTTTCTACCATGATGTGGTCAAACAACTAACTTCTGCAATTCCTTAGAGAGTGGTGTTGGCTGAGGTCCTTTAAGGTAAAAAAGGCAAACACTGAGCCAGAATATATGTCAATTCCAGGAAAAATAAGTTATTATCACTCCCAAAGGATTCAATTTGCTACTAAGAAACTAGCTGGCCTCTTCAAGGGTTGATGTCATACTGGGTAGGGTGATTGGTGGTGGTGATCACTGATCTTCACTGATATTCTGTAACAGTAGTAGGAAATTACCACATAGAATGGAAAATTTTGGTGTTGGGCCCAACATAGCCTCAATTTTTGACACCTTGGTACTCCACTCACGTGTTCATTATGCCAGAGCTAGGATAGCCAAAGATAGACACTGGCTGACATCACTTGGCCAAGTCTTTCTGTTTATATGACTGTTTATTTTATTTTTTTTCATGGTGGATCGCCTCTGGTAAAAATTAAACCATGGAAGTTCTGGAGGGCATTAATGTGCAATATGAAGACTTGCTTATTTGTGGTCATCCTCACAGATATATTATCTTGTATCTTCCTTGTATCATTCTATACACAATATTTCAATCTTCTTTTTCCACCTCCCTGACCAAGTAGCCAAGTCATTTATAAGACCCAAGAAATGCTTGTCTTTCTCAATTCTCTTTTAAAAAAATGTGGATGACCAGGTGAAACACCTGAAATTCTGCCTATTGAGAGAATTTTCCTTCACCATTGACTTCCAGTGTCATCCCAAAGAAATTGTAATTTAGTACTCGTTTATTTGCAGTCTGTTCTCATGTACTAAGATAATCCATTTTCTTCCCAAACAAATTATAGAAAATTTAAACTTGACAATATCTTGTTGCTAAAGGGACTCTTTGACTAATTTTTATTAGCTTTGTGCATTTATTGAACTATGATAAAATTTTATTTCTTGAAAATTCTGTAATTCAATATATTAAGCATATTTTTATTTTTATTATTCAACAGAGACTTCACATTCTATTCAAGTATAGTGCCTTTAGGTGAACTTATGGGAAGTAAAGTGAGTTTGTTCAGATATGTATAGACACAGACTTCAATATAAGATTAGACACGTGAGCATTGAATTGAGATGTGTGCAGGATATGGTGCAGAGAGTATGTAGACCATGATACCGACTGACACATGAAAGGACAGAAGAAAGAAAGAGTGATTGGGTAGAAAGATTTGTGGACTATAGTGTAGTTCGAAGAGAAGGTCAGCAAGGAGAGTGGGGAATACTGGACTAAAGTTGCCTAGCAGAGAAGTATTGCACAACCATGGGAAAAGACTGCTGTATTTAGTCATTGTCTATGAACAGCTTGTGGGAAGTGATTGTGGTGGTGTAGCCAGAAAGGCAGCAGCTGGAAGTATTCGTCATGTATGATCTCCTACAACAGGAGAGCTGAGTGGTGCATTTTCATGGCAACCATATGAAGTCCCTTGTGGCAGGACCCCTTTGCCTTGGCCTGCATCTGGATTGACATCAGGAGAAAGAGCTATGCTGAAGTCAGGCATCAAAATCAAGCATGCTAAAGCTTCTCAGGTTACAGGGATGCTATCTTAGCCGTACCAAAAAATTAGATGTGTAACCATAAAATTTTTATTTCAATGAATGCAGAATGTCAAGAAAGATTTTCTTAGAATTATGTAATGCAGAACCTAAGACTAAACTTTCCTGGTGATTATAGACACAAAACACTGAATTTCTGTAACATTCTTAGCTTTCCATTAATTATTTATGTAAAATGACCTCTGCTCTGCATCAGTATAAAAATGTGGCTATGCCCTGCCCCCAATTCTCTTCCTGAGAGCTGATTAAAGCATCCAGTGATTGGAGAACGTGGATGTCCTGTGTTTTGTTGACTTCAAAAGGATAAGGGTTATACTGTAATCACTGTGGTGTCTGTTCAGGTTTTATTGTAAGTAAACATTCATGAATGTACCTTGGTATGTAAATTGCTATTTTTAGCCTAAATTCAGTTTCTCCCCTCCCCTTTAGTAATAAAAACTTTCACTCTGCTACTCAGATTTAAGAATTGAAAATCCATTTCTGTGATTACTTATTCAGGAAAAAAACAACCTCAGGATTTTCTTATGGAATTACTTGGGGAGAGGTTGAAGATTTGTATCTTGTTTAGGGCATTTGTATTGTGCTTATAAAGTCTGTTGCTGGCTCACAATCTTCCAGTTGATGGTAATGGAAAGTTTTCTTACGTTTTAAGTGGAGACTAAGTGCTTCCAGTGCTTCCTCTGAATAGATAATCAGCGTGTAGATCAGAAAGAATTATGCCCACAATAAAATACTAATATGCCTCAGGAACTATTTGCCATTGCTTTTTCAAATTGAAATTGCCTTTTTTTTTTTGCATCAAATACCTAGTGGCAGGGGTGCACATTTTAAGCTTGAATTAAAAATAATAAAGAACTACAGAGTTTCTGTAAACATATTTAGAAAAGTCAGCATAAATTCAAACATAAATCCAAAAATAAGCAAAAGAGAAAAATAAATAAATAAGCTAGCTCCAAACTGAGGTTTCTTTATTTGAAGTTCTAGCTTCTAGGTGAAATAGTACATTTAGTGGATGCTGAAAAATATTTCATGTGGGAAGAAGGTCTTGACACTTTCCTAACCCTTCTCACAAATTGCAACTAACACTTTAACTATTACTACACTCAACTGGCTGTTGTACAATCCAAATACAAAGGAGATGGTCTTTAAATGATCTAGAAAAAAAGGTTGGTGTGATGAAAAGATCACTTTACCTTATTCTTAATGAACTTAAAACTTAGATGTAAGTTTTTTCACTTTTTTATACCTTATGCCCCTTGAATTCCAAGAAAGACAGAAACTGTGGGTTGCCTACCTCCTAGCTATGGTCAATTCTCCTTCCTAAGAAAGTCTAGACTTTCTTTAAAGGGGAATGAAGTTAGGGTACTACTTCAGTTCTTGAAGTGACTCTTGTTTAACCTAAACCATCCCTGGGGTTTGCCTGAATTTAGGCAAAGACATGAGGTCTAATTGTAGCCAATGATGTTAAAGAACAGATTTGCTGGGGTGATTTGGAAAATATTTTTTGCTCTTCAAAAACACCCTCAAGGAGGAAAAGGATAATTATAATCATGCTTCTGATGCTTGGCTTTGTGGTAGCTACTTTGTTAACCATGAGGAATATTAAGCTGAGATGTCTACGTTCCAGTCCCCAGGATGTGTGGTAAAAGAGACTTTGCCAATGGGATTAAGTTAAAAACCTGGACATGGAGAGAGTATTCTAAGCTGTTCAGTTGAGCCTAGTATAATAGAGGTTCTTAATCAGAGAAAGTGCAAGACAGAAGAGAGTGACAAGAAGAGAGGTGGATGGAAGAGATTAGAATGGTGTGATATAAGAAGGACTCACCCTGCCATTGCTGTGTGTTTTTGTTTTTTTACAGGGACAGAGAGAGAGTCAGAGAGGGATAGATAGGGACAGACAGACAGGAACGGAGAGAGATGAGAAGCATCAATCATCAGTTTTTCGTTGCGACACCTTATTTGTTCATTGATTGCTTTCTCATATGTGCCTTGACAAGGGCGTGGGGGGGGGCTACAGCAGACTGAGCAACGCTTTGCTCAAGCCAGCAACCTTGGGTCCAAGCTGGTGAGCTTTTGCTCAAGCCAGATGGGTCCACACTCAAGCTGGCGACCTCGGGGTCTCGAATCTGGGTCCTCCGCATCCCAGTTCGATGTTTTATCCACTGCGCCACCGCCTGGTCAGGCATAAATTTGTGTTTTTTAAGTGACTAAATCTGATAATCATTTGTTATAGCAGCCATAGAAAGCTAATACAGTGTTCAATAAATGTTTGTTAAAATTGAACAAAAGAACTTAAAATATTCTGCTCACAAAAATTAGGGGATATTTCATAATGGTTATGAAGCGATAAAATATCCCCTAATTTTTGTAAGCAGTATATATGATACATTAAATACACATGGAGAGAAAAGAAATTTAACCTTACAGGTTACAGTTATTAAGTTACTGCTCTTCATGTTTTATCATAGGAGAAAAAAAATAGGACTTACTTTTAGATTCAGAAAGGAAAAAATTTCTCAACTCTGAGGCATTAAAATCAAGTTGAAGAAACATGCAACAACTTCTTTGAAGCATCTTCTGGAATAATGTTTGAGAAAGACAAACTATTAGGACAGAAAAATTACTGTATTTCTATTGCTTTTATATCTTTCTTAAGCTTGTATTTCTGTAGCATTTGAGCTTGGCTCCAGACAGAGGTGGCTGGGTGGATCCTGGTCAGAGCACATGTGGGAGTCTGTCTGTCTATCTCCCCTCCTTTCACTTAAAAACGAAACAAAACCCAGTTAGTGGCTTTTATTTTGCAACACATTTCTTAGGAATCTTCACTTTCCTTTTCTGGTTCATCTCTCCTGTGACTATGTATACCTTGCATTTAAGAGCTCTGCATAAAAAACAATGATTTTCATGAATAAAACTATTTTGTAAGGTAAAAGGCAAATCTGTCTTCCCAATTTGTTTCTGATGACATAACTGAGGGACATTACATCTTATTTTTCAATATAAATTTTATACATCTAACACTGATACATGGTTGTAGTAAGTAGATTTAACACTGAAATCTATGTTATTGTAAATGCTTTCTTAAATCCCCAAGAATAGTATATTACTAAAAATCTTTAATTATTCCTAATAGTCATACAGATCTACTGCTCTATAACTAGATTTGGAAAAATAGTATAATTCTTTTGGGGGAAAAAAGGTATTTTCTTTTTTTAATTTTTAGTTCCTAAAAATAGGCTGGAATTAAATGTCATGTACCATTGGAATTCATTTTATAAATACACTTGGTAACTAGGAAACTCACATTGTCATTATTTATAATCTAGGAATTCTTTCCATGGTAACTGTTATAAGGTCATGATTATGGAGCCACCATGGAGGCTAAGAGGCTATTTAAGAATTCACTAAAAAAAGCCTATTCACAGAAAGTGGTAATGTCTGATGTCTTGATCAACCAGATTAATGAGGCGAGGGCTTATGGATTTAAGCGAGTATCCACACCTACAGTTTAGCTCTTGTCTTCTTTGACATGGACCTTCTTTCAGCCAAGAAATGTTGTTGCCAAGCAGTAACAACCCTTTCATTTCATGGCCCTTGGAGACTCTATGTGACATTTATAGTGTTTTCTCTTTCTTGTGACATCATGTGTATGTTAATTATATTGGCACATAATAGGGTTGCCCAAGTCCAAGACTGAGAGGAGAAACGGGAGACAGTCTCTCTCCAAGGCTAGGTATGCACAGGTTAAAGTACAGTCTTCAGCATGTCCCAGAGCCTTACTAGGTAGCTCTTGAACACTCAAGAGGACACTCAAGAACAAGTCCCCTTACCATCTTTTACTCAAACCTCACAAGAGGTAAAATTTATCTCTTAAGTAGTCACATAGATAATAATTGCTCCAAAATTTCTTTATAATAGTAGAAAACATGACCTCCTGTCATTAAGCTGACAATCTTTACAGTGTAGGAAACCCCTACCAGATCTGGAAAGAAAGTTGAATTAGAACTCTCAGGTGATGACAGACAGTAGTCAAAGAAGATCCAGTTGCTTAAAAATGATGAGAGTCTTGTTTTCTTTATAACCAGAGTTGCTAAAAAGGATTTAACCCCTATTTTTTTAATGTAACAGGAGAGATTGACTTAATCAAACACTTAAAGAGAAATTATGTGAGTTAAGAACTTATGGAATAAGATTTATTAAAATAAACATCTCATAAATGCCAGAAAAACATACAATTTTAGAAACATCGACTTGAGGCTAATCACGGGTTCATGAGATTTGTTCATATAATTCCATAAACTTAGCAGTAGCTACCTGGCCCAGTGCTTCACTAAAGTTTGCTATTCAAAGGGCATGAACAAGCAGTTTAAATAAATATCAATATGAAGAAAGAGAAAAAAGCATCACCTTACTCATAATTAAATAATAACAAATAGAAATGAGATACAATTTTTTTAACCTATTAGATTGGTAAAAACTATAGACACAGATAACAGTATGGAAATTATGAGAGGGAAGGGGGGACATAGAAAAGGGCACAGGGGAATAAATGATGATGAAAGGAAACTTGACTTGGGGTGGTGAATACAATGCAATATACAGATAATGTGTTACAGAACTGTACACCTGAAACCTATGTAATTTTATTATCTGAAGGCACCCTAGTAAATTCAAATAAGAAGTTATTTTTCGCAGTGTACAGAGGATGTGGGCCAATAGATGGTATCATTTATTATTAGTGGAAGTGAAAATTAGTGGAATCTCTGGAGAGCATTTTGATCATATCCAACAAAATAAGATGCATATTTATTTTGACTTACCACTTTTATTTTGGAAACTTAGCTTGGAGGTATATTTTCATAACTACATGAAGGTCTGCACAAAATTTTTCTTGTAACGTTATTTAAAATGCCAAAAGTAGAAACACTATAAATGTCCATCAATAGAAAATTGAGTAATTAAATCATGGTACATCTAGAAAGTAGAGCTATTTTTTAAAAATAGGATAGTTAAATCTGCACAAATATAGAAATTTATTCAAGATATGTTGTTAATTTTTAAAAAGATGCAGAACAATGCAAAGAATATATCCCATCTGAATCAGAAAACAAAGGAAAGGAAAAAATATACATACATCTTTATAGACCTATAAAATTTTGAAAGATATATAAGAAACTGTTAATGTTGGTTTCTTCCAAAGATGATAAATATAGACCCATGAGAAAAATTTCTATTTTATTATAGCTCTACTTGACTTTTTTGGGGGGGTGTACAATATGCATATGTGTCTTTTATTGTAAAGCTAATGAATTAAAATTACGCATTTATTAATGAAACATGCTGTTGTATAGCTAAAAAGAATAGCTCAATTAGGGATAAATATCTTGACTCAGTATTATTACTTTTAATAAGTAACCAAAGAAAATTACTTGAGCTAAACATATGTCTACCGAAAATTTGTTTTGAATAGCAGAACAATTTTAAAAAGACAATTAGTTTGAGCTATGATATAGTAGTAACTGGGACAAGAATAGCATCCCCCCGACATAAGTAACTACAAAACCACAGAACACAGAAAAAAGCAACCATTTTCAGTTATCGGAAAACAGGAAGTACAGGACTATGTTCTTAGAAAGAAGAGAAAGGCACAAGTTACTCCTAGATCATTTCAGTTTTCAGCTTAGTAGCCCTTGAGGACCAATGCAGGGAAGTGGAGCCCAAGCAAAGCAGGGTTGGAGTGCTGAGTACCTGGAATTTGTGGGCAGGACATGAGAGAGAAGGAAGCTGTGCAGTGAAAGAGCTCTAGAAAAATGCCTAGGGTCCTCGCAAGTCTTTGGGCAAATACAAAGCTGTCCTTGTGTGGGGTGGGACTCCCTGGAGCTCGAGAAAGGACAGCTCTGAAGCTGTGAGCTGCAGGGGATGTTGGCATTGCAGCCTGCTGGAAACAGATATTCCAGCCAGCCAGAGATGCTTCACAGAATATCTGGGACATTTAATCACAAGCTAAGTAAAAGCACATCTTAAGAGAGGGCTTCTATAGTCTTATTCTAACAAATTCTAAATAAACCTTGAATGGATTAATGTGCCAGGAAATATTAAAGAGTAGGCTGGATCATACAGTGCGCTACAACAAAACTGCTAATATGTTGTTGAAAAGGATTAATAATGTAAATATATTGTCTTAGTCAGTTTGGGACTCTATAATAAAGTACAGGCAGTCCTTGGGTTACAAAAGTCTGGACATAAGACATTTTGAGTTTATGATGCTCACTCACATAAAAACTTAAAGAAATTGAGACATGAGTATTTCTGCTTATACCATTAACATCATACTTAAGAACTACATGGACAAACTAGCTTGGTTGCATACTCATGTGACAGAACACTACTTAGCATTAAATAAAAACAAACTACTGCCTCACCAGTCAGTGGCGCAGTGTGTAGAACATCGACCTGGGATGCTGACGACCCAGGTTCGAAACCCTGAGGTCTCCGGCTTAAGTGTGGGCTCACTAGCTTGAGCACAGGGTCATCAGCTTGAGCATGGGATCACAGACATGACCCCATGGTTGCTGGTTTGACTCCAAGGTCGTTGGCTTGGGAAAAGGGTCACTGACTCTGCTGAAGCCCCGTGTTCAAGGCACATATGAGAAAGCAATCAATAAACAACTAAGGTGCTGCAATGAAGAGTTGATGCTTCTCATCTCTCTCCCTTCCTGTCAGTCTATCCCTGTTTGTCTGTCTCTCTCTTTTTCTCTCTCTCTCACTAAAAAACAAAACAAAACAACAAAATACTACTAATAGAGACAACATAGATGAATCTCAAAACAAAACATTATCTTGAGTAAAAGAAGCCAGACACAAAATGGTACCTATTGTATGTTTTCATTTGAATTTCCAGGATAGACAAAACTAACTTGTAGTAATAGAAATAAGAATACTGGCCTTGTTGAGGCTCAGATAGCTATTGGGAAATGTCTAGAAATTTTCCGGGATAGTGAAAATGGTCTGTATCTTAGTACAAGTTAATAGGAGTATACATTTTTAAAATTCAATGAACTGCAACACTTAAGCTCTGAGTATTTGATTGTTTGTAAATTATAACTAAATAAAAATAGTAAAAGCAAACAAAGAACACCTTAAATATTCAATAATAAAAATTTGGCTAAAAAATTATGCTGAAACCATGAAATACCTTGCCCATTAAAACAATTGACAAATTTGTGTGTGCTGATATAGACAGATTATTAGTTTGTTATCAAGTGAAAATAACAAGATACAGGTTGATATCTAAAATATTACCCCATGTGTAAAATACACACACACACACACACACACTCAAACATACATGTTTGAATACATATAGGAAATTTCTGGAGAAACACCAGAAACAGTGATTACCTCCAGGAAAAAGACTCTGAGCCTTGGAGGACTAGGGGTGTGCAGGGTGAGGGTAATAGTAAGGCTTGTTATTATCCAGCTATTTTAAATATTATGATTATTTACCATGAACATGCATTCACTTGGAAAATATTCAACTAAATACAAATTTCCCATAGCACGATGAAGCATACCAGGATTCAAGTGAGAAAAGCTGTGTAATTTTACACTGTACATAGGAGTCAATTTTGGATTCTCTTTGAATCAGCAAGTTTATGTCTATAAATTATATGAAAGAAACAAAAATGTCCTTCGGAGAGCTATTTATAAAAGCAAAATATTTAAGCAATTTATATATCCCCAAATAAGGGTTTGGTTATACATTTAGCATATCCACACAAGAATTACCATGCAGCCACTCAATGTTGAAGAAGAACATTCAACAACACAAAATTATATTCATCACATAGTGTGACTTACAGGTGTGAGGCCTGGAAGTCATGCCACAAAGTGCTAATAGTGCCTATGTCTTTATCTTCCATAAGGACATGTCCAAATTTTCCAAAAGGATTCTCTCTCTTTTACTTTAGAGGATTCTTCTTGGAAAGCTGGGTCCTGATGACAATTCATAGGACGGCTTCTCCTCAACCTTCAAGCCCTAGCCTCTGTGACTACAGCCAGGCCTGTTCTGGATTGGTCCTCAGCCCTGTGCTGCCCCCAGCAGTATTTTTAGTTGCAACTCTGTGTTCTTTCCTCTTCCACTGCAGCTTCTCTCCATTCCTAATTTTAAAATTCTGTATTGAGTGTCTGACTCCCTCCCCACTGTCTTTAGGCTGAGGGTGGGGACCAGATCCATTCTGATTACCACTTGTGTACCTAGTATGCGGCTTCACACCTGGCCCACAATAAGCACACAGCACATGTTTGTCCAGTGAGTGAAAGAAGAGACAGGAGAGCAAAGCAAGGTTGGGGGGCAGTGGTCAGGGTTATCCACAAAGAAACTCTCATAGGTCAAAAAAGATAAAAGTGCTTTCTTTATTTTATCTGTAGCAAATGTGTTTCTTATAAGTTCTTACCATTTGGGATTGAGGAAGGATGAATGCACTTAGTGTGACCTAATAGTATATCCCCAGCCTCTCTGGGCACCCAGTGCCCCCAGAACAGCACCCGGTACATCTTTGGTGTTCAGTCAATGTCTGTTGAAGAACTGAAATTAGCCTGTTTTGAGCAATTGCTAAGCTTTTCAGATTTTCTACTCTTTTTGATGTTGAACTCCCAGATGATGGTAGGGTGCTTATGTGACCTGCCATGGTTGGTAAGGAGTGGACATTGGTCCTTGCACTATCTCCTGTCTTTCTGATTTTTGCAGGGATGTCACTTGTCTCCTCAAATGATAAAGTTTCTGCTAAAGCCTGCATCTGGTCAAGTCCTGATTTGATTTCTCATGGCTCTAAAGCCCAGTCTTTACTGAATGGACCGGTCCTACCTTGACTGTTGCTAGACCTACAGATTCCAAGAGGACCAGCAATGCCATGCATGGAGCCCTAGGCCAGAAGTCTGTTGTACAGCTCCTGCCAGCAGGCTTATTTCACCTGAGGGCAGGCTCTCCAGGCTGACCTAGCTTCCTCAACATCACCTAGGAGTATGTAGGAACTTTTAGGCCCCTCTTTCTTGGAAGTATTAGTCTAGTCTCTATCTCTGACTGAACACGAAGCCCCATAAAATCAGTGCATGTGTACCCAGCAGCAGAATCTTCTCACTGAGTCTTGTACTGAGTCCACCCAGTGGTCATTTCCCAAGTCTTCAAATGTACAATTGGACTGACTTATTTAGTATTTGGTGAAAACACATATCAGTTCTTCTTCCTTTAGGATAAAGACTGTGATAGCAGGGATGGTAATGTGCAAACCTCTGAAAGTACATCCCTGGCCAGCAATATTACTTCCTGAGATGAGAATAAGACAAATCAGTGACACCCTAAGAATCCATTGTATCTCATTTAATTTACCAGGTTGGCTCCCCAACATCCCACATGGAGGGTGTCAGCAGATTACCGCAAACTCAACTACATATTAGCCAAAGTCGCATCTGTAATTTCATCAGTGGTCACTAGCCCTGCAGATCAAGATGGCCTGAAGTTTGTGTTCCTCAAGGCCTCAGTCAACACATATAGCACTGACTTTACCAGCAGAGATTTCCACACAATATCACATTGGATGAGGACTCCCACATTAGGAAAGGAGGTGCGATAATGGTCCTATGACTATAGAATCCACTGGTTATAATTAAATAATGCCCGACCCAGAAACTTCCAGACAAAAGGAGGGCTGGAATGGCCTGCTTAAGAGACAGTTGGAGCACTAGGTTGGAGAGAGTACTTCTTGGGAATGGAACACCATCTTTCAGAATATACTGCCTACATTTAACCAAAGACCTCTTGATGGTGCTGTGTCTTTTGAAGAAAGAATACCTGGGCTTGGGGAAAAAAGTTTTAATTTGGAGTGGCTTCAATTGTCATTCTTTTGAATGGCCATCTGGGAAGGTTGTGGTTCCTGTTCCCCCAAGTCTGGGCACAGTAGGTTAAGATCCTTGTCCCGAAAGGAGGCTCCTTCTTGTCAGAGGACACAGCAAGAATTCTATTGGACTATAAACTATGGTAACATAGGATTAGCAGTTGAAAAGAGAACTAACTCACCATCTTGCCAGGAGAAATTGCTCTTGACCACTGTGGAGAGGTAGGGACAGGGAAAAAATATGCATGGCACCCAACTAACAACTGAGTGGCTGCAATTGGGTCGCAAAAGTCTTTTCTAATTTTGACAGTCAGTGGGAAAGTAAAACTGCTCTGTCTGAAGAAGAGAATTCCGGCATTAAGAGCTTGCAGTCATAAGATGTGAGTTCTGCTCCTAAGCAAATCACTGAGACCAACACATGTGGCAGCTGAGGTGAGGAGATTCTAGAATGAAAAGTGGACTAGGAACATACCAGCATCAGTTGTGGCCTTGTGTAGTGGCAAGGCCTGTATTTCTCTCTTCCAACTTTCTAAACTTCTCTAAAAAAGAGAAACTCATCAGGATCTCAGTGTGGCTACTAAACAAGTATATGGGAAGCAGCCAACCTCAGGGACACAGGAATAGACAGCAGTGGACTTGGAGCTGCATCATCTAGATTTGCTTTCAAGAAAGAACTTATTGCCATTGCAATTGTCAGAGACGCGCCAGCTGTCAGCTCAGAGGTGCCTCACCCAAGAAAACTTCCTTATTTGAATAACTAACCTCCACTGACTGATTTTGGAGGGTGAAAATAGCCTAGCTACTTTAGTACAACATGGGAATACTGACATGTCATACACCTTTCAATTCCCCATGAAGGTCATGGAGTCTTTGCTAGGTGCCTTGGAATTCAGCATCTCATTCTTGCACACTCCTGCTTCTCCCACTTCTCTTCACAGTTGTTGATCCTTAATAAAGAACTTGCATCTCAAACTCCATTTCAGCATCTGCTTCCAGAGAATCCAAATTATAAATCCTAGCAAGAAAGCAGAGTACATTACCTATTTTCACTTCTTTTTGTCCTGTCTTCACAAGTTTGGGACTTCAGGGAGGTGAGGTCAGAACACACAGATTTCATCATCTACTTTCCTTACCTGTTGACTCTTCTTTCTTCAACTCCTATGAACTGGAAGAGTCGGCTTCCCTTCTTTTACTTGTTTCAGACACTGCTCCATATCACATCCTCCTCCTTTCTGAGGTGGCAGCAGACATGTCTCCCTTCTCTTATGCTATTACAGAAGACATACTGCCAGGAAAATCATTTGTAAGAAAAAAGCATTTATTGAATATTTTGAAAATGTCATTTCTGTTACACAAAACATGAGGAGGAAAAGGAAGAATGTCCCTACTGGCAGCTAATTCTCAATGGTCTCTCATGTTTCTCTGGGTTGTATGAGGACAGTCACTAGTAGCTGAGTTCTGGACTCTGTCTTAGAGAATGTTTGTGTAGCAAATACTCTCGGAAGATAGAAGTAGTACCTCCTTTCAGAGCAAGGGTTAAGTTTTCCAAAAGCTTTGGAAGATGAGAGGATGTCTCTCTAGAGCAAAATAAAGACTGGTTTATTGTCCAATATGATGATTTGGATTCTTTTCCCTTAATGGTGCTTGCTGTGCATGCCCATTTGTATTGACCTTTTGGAACATGGGGAAAAGAAAACTGATGTAAATATTTGCATGCTCATGCTTTCTTTGTTTTAAATAATAACTTTTTTTTTGCCTCTGACCCAGGAGTATTGTGTCTTTTGGCAACATCCATGAAACTGTGTCAGTCTAACTCAAGGAACTATAAGTAAGGTAGAATCTCAAGTTCTTTATGGTTCTCAGCAACTCTGACAAAACCCAGAGGCTGGCATTTCTGGACAAAGACTCTGAGCTACTTGTTCCATTGAGTGTGAACACACTCTATTCCTCTCATCTTCCTTTGATATTGAGCATCACTATTATGGTTAACCTTGGGTATAGGTGGCAATGTACAGCTTCTAACTCTGGATTCTGCTCTCTGTGCTCCTCTTTGAACTCAGTGAGTCTTTATATTTGCTTGGGCAGATCCCCATTGCAGTTACCACCTTGTTTGTGAATAACTCTTGCAGGCAGCTCCTCCTGAAGGTTTCAGTCAAATGGTAGCAATTTAGCAGAGGATTACATTGAGGCTGGGAGTGGCAGCTCTAAGTCAGCTCTTTGATCCAACAATAAATCAAATAAGTTTTCAGAACTGTCTTCCAGAGTTGGTCAAAAAGAGTCTATCTCAAAGGAGAATTTGCCTGAATCTCACAAATAGAACAAACTCCATAAGAATTTATTGAATTAAGGAATCCATTTGGTCTTTAGGCATAAAACAATTTTGGTCTTTCTGAAATTTTATGGAGAAAAGGCAGCCTAATGGAAAGTTAAACTTTAGTCTGAAAGATAGAATATAAATTGATAAATGATCAACAAACTACTTGGATAACTATTAAAAAAAGGATGCAGCTAATCCGTGGTCTCTAATAGAGCATTACACAGTTGTAACAACACAAGTGCTGAGAAACATTGGTTTCTCTGTTTCTTTGATTGTGTTAAATATTGTCTCATTCTTCTTTGCACTAATGTTAACTTTCCATGAGTAGTAATTTGACATTAAAATAACTTCCTTTAAATAATCGATAAATCATATATTCAAGAATTATATGGATATGTTTTTGAATATTTTTGCAGTGAGAAGTTTTTGTTAAGTTGTGGTATCATGTTGGCTGGTGAATAAACTGTGAATTGAAATCAGTTTTTAGAAAAAATAGAAACATAGTGAAAGAAGTATTAGAAGCCTATTGTCTTTTACTTTAAAATGAACCATACTATACCTAAACTTAACATAAAATGTATTCAATGATTGAGTTGAGATCTGATTGCTTTATTGATTACTATAAACCCATTCTGCTGAACTTGTGACTGTTTCTCTGTGAACAAATACAGACTATGCTATTTCAATGCTTGATGTACAGTGTGTAACATTTTAGAGAAGAAAGTCCTTATAATGATCCATATTTGATCTAGAAAGGAGAATAATGCATGGTAGGTAGAGAGACAGACTTTGGAACATAGACTTCATTAATTCTTAAGTTATGTATTAAATTTAGGTTAGAAATTCCATGTGTGGTATAAATTCCAAAGGTATGAGAGCTATGGTTGCATCATGGACAAAGTCTTTATCTTAAGGATTAATTACATTTGGATAAAATGAATAGAAGGGTATGAATGAATTCATCCTCCTGTGTGTGTCTGTATGCATGCTGTAGTATGGTTGAGACCTCCCACAGCATGGAACCAGATCGAAGGATTTTTTAACATGCTCAACTTTAAAATCATTCCTCTAGGAAGGCCAAAGGTATGAAGAATCCATCTAAAAAACACCTGAACACAAAATGCCAGACAGCAGGAAATGAAAGTAATCCAACAAGCAAGACATACTCCTCCCAAAGGAAAAAAAAAAAGCCAAAAAAGGTCCTTTAGTATGCATCTAACAAATAAGCCCCAATATCGAATTAAATCTAAAGATTTAACTTATAACAGGTAATACTACTTCAGAAATTAAAGAAGATGTAATGTTGCCTTTTGGAGGTGCCTGACTGCTTTATTTAATCAACTTATCTAATGAAACTGAAGAACTCGTGGAATACAGAGGTAATAGATACCCTGGTGGTCAGTCAAGTAAGGAGACCTTCCCATGTGTCCTTGGGCATGAAGCCTAGCTCCTTCTGCCACAGTCCTATCGGCTTTATTTCCTGCGGCCACCTCTGTCTGCTGGGATGGATAAGTTAGGCAGGGAGGGTGTGTGCTCAAGGTCAAAACAAAAATAAAGGATGACAGTGGTTCTTTTGTTGTCTCTTCTAGATTTTTATTGATAACATTCTCTCTCTCTTTCTTAAAATATACCCATCCACAAAGACATATGTACACATAATACATATACATGTATATAGATATATACTTATATGTGCATTATATATTATGTATAGCTCTTGTATATCTGTGCTTTACAATTCCAAAATATCTTCACTTCCATTACTTGTTTCATATTTTTGCAAACAGCTGATTGCAAATTTGAAAGATAAGTAAATATCATTTATTTGTTATTTTTAATTCATCTAACAATAAAAACAGAAAACACTAGGAGTATGTTTAAAAACCTAATAAGACAAAAAGGAATAACACGGAGTGAAAGAAAAATAAAACATAGCAGATAAACACCACTGAGGATGGCCATGATTGAGTATAAAACTCAAGAGCCAAGCATTCTAATTTTTTAAATTTTCACTACCTAATGAGAGGAAACCATAGGAAATACTGGTTTTGTTAGACAAAAAATTGAGACACGGGGTGATTTAGAGATAGTTTAATGTCACATGACTAGCAGACATCTGACACTCAGTTCAATCCTGGATCTCCAGATTGCAATGTTTTGTTTATTGTCTTTCCACTGGACACCCTCCCCTCAACCCCCCTCCCCCCACCGCTGTCCCAGGTAGTAACACAGGCTTACTCAATGCTGATCAGCTAGTTACAATTTTAGGTGATTTTACTTAATTTGAAAGAGCCACCAGCTGAGTCTTGATAACTTCAGCACAGTCATTCCAGTAATTTAGAATGTGTTTTAGCTCAACAACAATTTTTATACAATTGAGTTGGCCAGGGTAATGGGTATTGATTGTGGCAATTGGCCCAAACAGTGATTTGGTTGGAAAAGCCACATTCTGATTCATGGTTGATGAATAGACAGACAATATATCCACACTGAGGAAAATTTAAATATTGTTATCATAGCAAAAAATGCTTATTTTTTTCTGGATGTTGCTGATGCCAGGTGGCTCCTGAAGCATTCACCAGCAGGAAGTCAGCAAACTACAGCTACCTGTCAAAGAGACCAATAATTGTCTATCTTGTGCATGGCCAAACATGGTTTTACATGGGATAACCATTCTGTCCCATACACTTGTGGAAAACAACCCCAACCGGTACATGTGAGTTCACTGCAGAAACTGTAGGGCAACACACCAGGGTGTTTGTTTGGACGTGCCCGACACGCTTTGGTTTGGAAAACCAAAGCGAAGAAAACTTAATTCAAAGGCTGAGCACTTTCAGACTGGGATGAATCCAACACAAGGGCGGCTTCAGGCTCATTCCTCTTAAAGAGGATAGTTTGGGCTCTTAAGCTTCAGGCTCTAAGCACTCCGCAAACCGCACGCTCTCTCAACAGCTGGATGGGTTGCCATCAGGAATGATTTATCACTGACAACACTCACATTCTCCTGTTGTCAGAGCACTTCCCTAAGCTTAGAGCAGGCAAGCAACCCTCCTATGAGCCGTTCTAACTCAACTGTCTTTCTGTGTCTCTCCATATCTTTCAATTAACTCCGACCAAATTCCTCCCAGAGGATCTGACTTAAACTGAAGCGTGGCAGAGCCATTCTTTTCCTGAAAATACATTTTGTTCCCAGCTCACTAGAAGTCAATTCTTATTTGGTTTGTTATTTTGTTCAACAGAGATTAGAAGGAGCCCTTGCGTCTGTGAAACCAATTTGCCCTGAACATGGAAACCACCCTCTTTAAGAGAAAGCTACCATTAAGAGTTTCAGCAACTGTCATCAACACTCTCAGAAAAAGTGCAGTTTTGTTTCAAAAATCTATTTTTTAATCTTTTAAGAGTTACATTGTTTCTATCTACAGGAATACTTTTTACTCATGCATTTCTCTCTCTTATGCCATTTATAGCATTAGAAATCAAATTCTATTTCTTTTTTACTTTACTAATAATTGTAACTTATTTTGCAGTATTTATCAAAATCCTTAAAATGTTTATTTAAATATATTAAGAATGTATTTTAATTTATCCATATAATTTAAAATAACAGTGTCTATAGTAAGCTGGGGTTAATTTTATTAAGAAAATAAAAATTTTATTGTTAAAATAATTATACCAATTTACCCAGTAATTCTTGCTCCAGGGATGCAATGGTATATCACCTGCAGCATGGTACATGAAAAGCGGAATAAAATGGGATCATAACAATGATTGAAATCAGAGAAAAAAATCTAAAGGGAAGTATGCCAAAATGAACCTTGGTTGTGTCAAATCATGTGAACAGTGACTTCTTTTCTCACTTTTAATTTTTCAGTGAGAGGATGTTTTATGGTGAGAGAAAAATCTCATTAAAAATTATGTTTTGGCCCTTGCCAATTAGCTCAGTTGATTAAGAGCGTCGTCCCAACACAACAAGATTGAGGGTGTGACCCCTCATCAGGGCACACATGGGAAGCAACCAATAGATGCACAGCTGAGTGGGACAACAGATGACTGCTTCCCTCCCTCCTCCCTTCTCTCTCTCCCTGCCTTTCCCTCTTTAAAAAAAAAAATTAAAATTAAAAGAAAATTATGTTGCATTTGTCACCAATAAGAGCATGTCAGTAGATAGTGAACAGCATAAAAATGACTTAATACCTTTTTTGAGAACATCTTCAATAATATGGTTATAATATTTCATGCTATTTTGCATTACGAATTAGATACTCAGATGTTTATGCTGTTTGGTCTGTGCGGCCAACGTGCCTGTGAGTGAGGCACACCTGCTCAGAAATCCTCTCAGCGCATGCTCAAGTCACCACCGGCTGAAGCTTGCACACAGGCAGTGAAAGGAGTACCCTCTGACAGCCTCGCCACCAGAAGGTTCTTCCTTGTCCTTAGCTCAAATCTCTCTCCTTCTTTTTATTTTGTGTCCATTTGGCCACAGAAGAGAAGCCCAAACCACTTCCACCTCACAGCAGTTCACATATCTGACGATAACACAGTTAAGAGGTTATTTACTAGGACTATTGATTTCACTCTCGAAAACACAGTGAGCGTCTCCACGTGGGGACAGCAGGGCAGCAGTGGTTGTGACTCAACTGCTGTGTGCAGGGAAGTTTCCATTGTACTTGAAAACATAAACATTCACATCACCCTGTTTTTCACAGATGCCATGTGAGCACAAACTCCATATTAAAATTTCAGTGCTCAAACTGCTAAGATTAAGGATCCTTGTTATTTAATTATGGTAAAGCTCCTGTCTACATACTTAATGAAAGCACATCATCTTATAAGCCCTGTTAAAAATGATATAGACAAAATATAGAAAATGCTCAGTGGGGTACAGTTGTATGCTGGTCCCTTTAGGGATGATTGAGATGAACTAATAGTTATCTTTCATGTCTAATTTATATGATTCTAATTATAGTGTCATTTTCATTCCTGCGGTTATTCTCATCTGCCAACATAAATGTGCTATATTTGTGACCCAGCCAGCCTTTTCTCTACTCTGAAACTCTCTCTTGGTTTTTTTCTTATACTCTGATATCAATTCTTTTAAGAGACATTTTGTAAATTGCAGAATTCTCAAAGCAGCATTGTACATTTAAAAGTAAAGGAAGAATTCCAAGAGATAACTCTTTGTCTGTGATGAGCTATAAACCAGCTTCTTATGGGTAAAGAGAACCTCAAGCAAAAGTAACATGTTGATATTTTGATGGAATCTATAATCCTGTTTATTGCTTGTAACATGATATGGTGTATCATACAGTCGCATTACATATTTATGTAAACACCTAGTATTATTGCAGAGAGAATGGAGTATGTTCCGGATCTTTTTGCCTCTTCTGAAATTCAACATATTTCAAAAGGGTCAAGGAAGAGCTCTAGAAAGTATCATGCAGGCAGCATAGTCTCTAGTTTGCACTTAGGTTGGGACAAGCATGAAGAGGGTCCACGTAAAAATTCAGGATGCTCTTAGAATAGATATGCTTAGGTCAGGGTAAAATACTCTGAAGAGAGCTTCTGAAGCCTGGGTTGTTTGTTCTTTTCTTCTCCTTAATCAAACAGCAGAGGAGAAAACCAGGTGGACAGATGGAAGAGCTCAGAGCCGGTCACAGATCACCTAGACATGGCTATATTCCAGGCACTGGATCTCTGGGAGTATGCTCCTCAGTGTCCCACAGGGTCTTGTGGGAGAGCCATGTGTGCTGAGAGGGGAAAAAGAAACAGTCTGCAATAGGCTTCCTGGTCTTTGTCCCATTTTTACTTTAGCGGCATTATTAAATCCATTGCTAAGGTGACCACATGTATATTTGATTTGCATTGTTTTTGTTTTCATTTATCCTTTCATACTGCTATTTCCTTTTTCTTTTTGCAAAGGCTATGCCATGTTTCACTTTGTTTGATTTTCTCAAAAGATTTAAGTGGCGGCGGTGGTGGTGGTGGGCTGGCAGACATAAATATTCAGCCTTGAAAATTTACACTAATCAAGCAATTTCCCAATGTCGTTTGCATATATTGGTTAGTAACGGATGAAATTAATCTTTACATACTCTTTCATCATGGGATAATTGAAAAATAGTGTCCTGCATGACACACATTTTGTTACACAGGGACACTATATCCAGATGGGTATTTTTGTGTACCCTGACTTATTGAATAAAAGAAACCAAAACACTCCTGCAAAATAGTTGTCAGTGTGTTTTTAAGTGTGGTGTGGTTCTTTGGGCCCATTAAAGCAGTCTGTCTCAGCAACAAAAGATGGAATCAACACAGAACAGCATTGAAATTATGCATGTCATTTATAATGAACCTCATTATACAAGGGGACCTCATTCTATTATGAAGCACTGCAGTTTATAATCTTATTGCTATTCAGCTTTGAACAATGACAAAGAAAAAAAAAAGCCCCGTACCCCATGTCAGAGCTAATCTTTTCTAATGCTCACAATTTTGTATTGTTTGTATATTTCCTTCCAGGAGAATTTTCTTGCCATGTTCATTCCACTCAGCAGCATGTAGCCTTCCCTACCCATATTTGGCAACTCACTTTCACATTTCTTAAGAAAAGTGAAATAAATTCTATGCACTGTTTTGCTTCTGAGAGGTAATGACACAATGGCCACCCCCATGGTATAACCTGGCATTATCTTTGTAAACAGTAAGGGCCATTTACCCTTCTATATAAGCCTCTAATTCCATCAGGGGTGTTTATGTATCTCTCCTTGACAGAATTATAGCTGGCTGAACATTATTTGGCCCAATGCTACATCGTAGTTGTTTGCATGGCTCCTAGATTTAATAAGACTATTCACCATCAAGCCCTTTTCTACACATTTTTATTACTCTACAATAAAAATAGAGGGCAGATTCTGTTTGGTGCACGCATATTTTGAGGCATTTTGGGGCCATTATTTTTAAGCACTAACCCATAAATTCCAGAATATTGTTTTAAATGCCTGAGCTTTTCATCCCGGTGTGGCTCTCATTTCTACTATAACACTCCAGAGACTACACATGCCCTCTTGGAACTGTTTACCTGAGGTATGTGGCAACATCAGTTATTTATCTGCACTGAGAAGAGTGTCATACTAGGGCCAGGGAAAAGATTGAAAAGTGGACAAAGAAACCCCTTTTCTAGAAGAGATATTTGTTAGTTGTGTGTTTAAGGAGGTGGATGAACCACCTGTGAATATAACATAAGGGCACTGAGAAAACCATGAACTGAAGATGAATACAGTGAATGGAGAAACTAGCTTTCCCCTTCACTTTTTTTCTCCCGCCCTTTGCTCAGCCCTCTTCATTCCCTTCTATTCATTCTCAGGCAGAGAGTCTGTGAATGCTAGTTTGGATTCCAGCTCCATTATTTATTAGCTGACTTTGGGCAAGGTATTTAACATAACTAAGCTTTATTTTCCTCAGCTGTGGAATAAAGGTAATAACAGTTTCGACTTCATATGTATATTGTTAAAATTTCATTCACAGAAGATGTGTATATAAAGCACAATGTGAGGTTCATAATAACCACTCAGTAAATGTTAGCTATTGTTTACAGTAAAGCTTTTCTTTTCAACTTATATTCATTTTAATGGACTGAATGAAGGGACGGAATTGAAACTTGTGTTTTGTAGTAAGTAGCGCAAAAAGGAAAGCTATGTATTACAGGGTTTCTATTATCTGAATTATTGTTGTCAGCCATGATCAGAGAGGAATTAGAGATCAATCTGGATACTAGTCAGCAATAACTGACCTGCTGTATCCTCCTGAATTACCTCCCCACTGAAACAATTTTGAAAACACTAGAAGATATGAGGTCTAAAGATAAAAGGGAACAAAATATTCATGTATGCCACAACATGGATGAATCTTAAAAACACTGTGCTAAGTGAAGGAGCCAGTTACACAAGACTGCAAATGGCATAGTCCTATTTAAATGAAATGTCCAGAGTCTGTGATTCTATAGACAGGAAATGGATTAGTGGTGTCAGGAGATGAAGAGAGCGGGGACTGAGGACACAGGGATAATGGGTACAGCGTTGTTTTTTTACTTATAGTGGTGAAAATTAGATAGCTGTGATGGGTGCACAACCCTGTGGTGATATGAAAAGCCACAAATTATACACTTAAAAAGAGTGAGTTTTATGACATGTGAATTATATCTCAATAAACTTGTTATGGAAAATTCCTATTGGACAGAACAGGGCCAACTTCAGAATTTTGAGTCTCTTGATAAAGATTGTATCATGGTTTGATAATTAATTAATTATTAAATAGTCTCTTATGGCATTTATTTAACTGAAATAAAATCAGATAACAACCATCAGACGCACAGGCGCCCCAGCCTCCCAAGCACACACAGGTGATTTGAGGTTGCAATATTTCTGAAAACACAGACAGTGCCTGTTAATCCAAAGGCAACATGTCTCTGGATAGACTGTAGGTGTGAACTAAATCTGAGAGTTAGAGATAACCCCTACCTTCCCTTATTTCAGCACTACTATACTATGACCTTGTTTAATAGCAAAAAAGTTGCCAATAAAGCAAGATATCTATAATGCGTCATTTTGATAATACACTATTTAAATAATAAAAACGCAAAATATTTTTATAGAGAGGGTTGATAAAGCCAATGAAAACATTTAAAATGAACCACCAGAATTTTTAGCACTATTCAGTAGTTAAATATTATTGAGTATTTCAGACACTAAACATTAAATAAAACTTGAAAAAAAGATTAATATCAGTAAGAGTGTTTCAGTGAAAATCAGTTATAAGCCCTAAACTATTACACATTCAATTAAGATAGTAACTTCTTGGAAAAATGTAAAAATGAAGGCAATAAGATTTCAATGATTATTGATGACAAAGCTTTCACATTAAACTTTTAATGATTTCATATGAAATTCAATGTATTTGTACTTAGTAATGTTTTCTGCTAATCCTGGGAGCTGCAAGGAATGTCATCTGTAAACAAAATAGCAAACCTTATTCCTGGTACCTGAGAAAATATTTTAAAGAAAGATTTATAATAAAATTATATTAAATTTTATACAGATGATATCAAGATAAATCTAGGGGGCTAAAGTTTCAGCCAAAATTTAGAAACATAAACATCAAAATTTAGCAATATTAAAATCATAATAACTACTTATGGATATACTATAAAAATGTAAATTAAGTAAGTCACTTTAGCACTAGTTATGGAAAACTTTATATTCATATTGTGTACCAAATCAAATTTAAAAAGGTAAATAACATATCTGAAGAGCTAGGGATTCAAATAAAGAAAACTGGAAGGATATTTGGATGTCGATCCTAAGACAATAATGCTAAAGTAGCAAAATCAGTTTGCAAATAATGTCAAAATTTCTACACTCATTTTAATAGAAACCAAGTGTGGAAACAATTAAACATTACAAAATAATTATTTATAAAAGTTGACTTTAAAAAAACTCATTAGGAAAAAAATTTACTCTCTTTGGCTAACAATGGAGATGTGTTTTCAGTTATTAATGCTGATCTATTCCTATAAATCTCTTTGGATTGTAAGTGATATAATTAGTAAAATTAAGTCAACAAATGGCTAGAACAAGCCAATAAATAATATTTGTGACTTTGATAACAAAAATATTTAATAAATATAAACCTCAAATTGTACAGCTGATTTAGAAAACACTTTGAGTGTAACAATTGTTTGTACAAAAACAATCTGAGTGAATGAATATTTGACAACAGTACCAATAACACAGATGATGACACAAAGTCTCTACTTCATCAGGCTACAAGTTATCTCATGACTGTCTTGTTAATAGAGTTGTCTTTGAAAGGTTTTGTTGCAGTCACCTAAGTTAAATCATAATATATTATTTACCTGGTAATAGTACTGTCAAAACAATTACTAAGAGGGAAAGCAGTCAGAGGGTAAGTAGAAGAGAAGATGGGACCAGAGAAGGGAATGAGATTAATGAAATTATATATACATAACACAGCATTATAGAGAACAGGACAGCAAATCCTGGAGGGAAGAGGGAAGGCATTGGGGAGAGGGAAAAGGGGGGCTAAGGGAATATATAGGGGTGAGGGGAGGTATATTTGGTGGGACACTTGAATCTATATAAACACAAATTAAAATCATAAATAAAAAAATCACACACACACACATACTCAAAAAAAAAATTCCTAAACTGTCAACAGATAATTTGGAAATTAGTATGATGATTTTTAGAGAAAGTTATGCTAAAAATTTTACATGGTAAACATTTTAAAAATATGTACAGTTTAATTCAATAGTTAAGAGATAGAAAAGCATATGTTTTTACTTTTTGGTTTATTTATATTGACTCATATATATGATTTATATGATCATAACAGGTGTTAAAATTTTTAACATCACAGAAACTACCATTTTATACAGAGGGACATAAAACAACTTAAATAAATAAGAGCTGAATATTTAGAAAACTGAATAAATATGTTTTCCTCTCAAAATTAGCTTATAATGTATGTTTAGTGCAAGCCCAATCAAAATCTCCATGGGATATATTTTGGGGTACAAGTTATTAGCAAAGTGATTCTGAAGTTTATCAGGAAGATCAACTAAATGGAATTAAAGAGTAAAAATTCGAGAAGGAAGAGTAACAAAGGGCGTTTTTGTCCAGACATAAAGTTTTGGTAGAGAAATCACTTTGGCCCTGGTGAATGAATCAATGAATTAAAAAAATAAATTCCAAACACACTGACATATTGTGAAACAGTAAATAATAAGAATAGCATCATGAAGTTATAAAAAACAGTAGAATTACATATTGCATTTTTCTGAAATATTGTTTTATCTTTTGAGAAAAACAAATAGAAATCAGTCTACCATTACATCTAGGGGAAAATGCAGGGGAAATATTTTTGTTTTCAAGGTGATGAAGAATTTTGAAATACCAAAAGTGATGAAAGAGAATGTGATGGAAACAATCAACATAGTCAACTATGTAAAAAGTTTCTCTATTTCATATATCAGCATAAATAATATTAAAAGGCAAACAACAATGAGGTAAGAACAGCAACAAATACAGCAACCAATTTATATTGTCCTTCATGCACAAAAACAGGATATAAGTCAAAACATGAGACAAAAATACATTTGGGAGAAAAGTTTGCAAAGAATATGAATGGGCAGTTTCTTAAAGAAAAGCATATACTATTTAACAGTATAATATGTTAAACATATTACCTTTATGTTCAAATTAAACAACTTTTTTTTTAACAGGTTAATGACATTTTCCCCCTGAGGATGCTTATAAAAAATATTTGGTTTGCTATGGTTTAGCTGTAAAGTTATTATTTTTCCCTTTGTAATTAATAAGTATCACATAGAGATAATTTGAGATTATGTAAATACCTTGTTTCTCACCATATTTGGAGTACTTCTTTTAGCATCCAGTGATGATTTTTGCTTGAAACAATGTTTACTGTGGTGTTTGCCAAATGGGGATTTTCTATGTGCATCATCCTTTCTATATTTATTAATTGTAATTCTACAGAAAGGTCAGATTTCTCCACTGGTGAAGGAACCTGGCAGACACCACCACCTATGGTGTTCGCCAAATGGTGATTTTCTATTTCTATCTTTCTCACTACAGTCATTAATTGGGATTCTACTGTGAAGACGGATTTATTCATCAGTGGAGAAAATAGGCAGAAGCCACATTAACCAAATGGTCAAAGTTAGCTACAGCAATGGGGCAAATTTACATGTGTTTTTGGATGTGATACACAAGGAAGCTAACATCTCTTCTATCAAGAATACAAAAATAAAATTTAGTTATGAGGAAATATTAGACAAACCAAAATGGAGGGACATTATGTAAAATAGCTGGCCAGTAGTCCTCTGAAGTGTCACATACTGAGGGACTATCCCGATTAAAAGAGATTAACAAAACAGGGCCACTAAAAACAAACATGTGGTCTTAAATTATACCTTGGACCAAATAATGAATGTTAGTGAGACAATTAGTAAAATTTGAATGAAATGTGTAGGTTAGATAACAGTATTGTATCAATGTCTTTTTGTATTTTGGTTTTTATGTCTGTACTGTGGCTATCAAGATGTTATCATAGAGGCCGAACATTTGGTGAAGGATATACAAGAATTCTTAGTAAATATTTGTAACTTTAAAGTCAGTGATTATTTTCAAATGAAGAGTTAAAAATAAAAAAGTTAAGGTAGAGATAATATATACTGTTGTGTGGTAGGACTCTATAATCATATAACGTTTTTGAAAATATTATATTCTTTATTTCAAGACAATTAAGTGTTTCACAGTTCCTCCACTTCACACTTCTGAATGACTATGCTAAAGAAATAATCAGAGTTACAGGTAAAATTAATTATAAACAATCTGTAATAGCATTTTAATTTTTCATGAAAATGCAGCATATTTATATAAAGACTCCCATAGAAGCAACAAAAATTGAGTTCAAGGATAATTTGGTAATAGGAATTTGGGAGCTTAGTGGGGGTTTTATACACAGGGAAATTTCAAACTAGACCAAGAGCCTCAAAAGAACATTCACCTAGAGATAAAAATAAGTTGAAAGTGTTCAGATATATTTCATTGTTGAGTAGGTCTACTGTTAGGTCAATTTGTTTGGATGAGTCTTGTCACTTTAAAAATATCACATACATGGAAAAAAAGACAGCTACTCAGACCTTAAGGTGACTTTATGGGGCTTTCAGAACTTCTTGGATTTCTGAAAACGTTCTAAAGACTGTTGGTAAAAACAACAACAAAAATCCTATATATTCTTAACCTCTAAGCAACATAGCAGCTAATTATGACTACGCTGTCCAAGGCACCGAAACATTTTATAGTCAGCATGCTTTGAAAAGGCTCATGATAGCAATGAAAATTGTAATATATACTATACCTAAATGTTTTGTGTGGACATATAAATGGAAAGATGAATGGGTAGATGGATGGATAGATAGATAGACAGATAAATAGATGATAGATAAAAAGGGGGGAAGGAGGGAGAGAGTTACTGGGACAGCCACACCACACTACAGTGGGATTTGAAAATCCAGAAAAACTTGGGAGTGAAAACTAATTCCCATAGTGGTTTGAGTCTAGTTCTTTGACTTTTAATCTAAGTCATGTTCATTGTGGGTCCTTTAAACACAAGAAGTTCATTTAGGCTGATGAACATGGGTATTTCTAGTTTTGATTCCCAATTTTCCCAATATATCGCCTTCTCTGAATAGTTCTCATTTTGTAGGGGAAATCAGGACCCATGTGTTTGGTTGGTTTTGGTTAAGATGTTCCCCAAGAAACAAATGGCTTACTCAAATAGCAAAATTGAGGGGAGTTTAATAAGAGCAACTATTTTCAAACATAAGATTTGAAACATGTTGATTTAGAGAAACTTCCAAAGAGTGGGAAGTCAGTCTGGGTCTAACAACTGCAGAAACCTTTATGGTCCCCTGGATTGACAAGCTAAGAGGTTGGAGTGTATGCTGAACTTGAGAAGATAACTGAATGAAGCATCTGCAGTGGAAGGATGCCCCAACTCTCAAAGACTGAAAAGTAGGACAGCCAAGTTCAAAGACTCCCAAATCACTCTTCGCCTTCTTGTTCATTTCTCATTTCTTATTGGCTGACTCAGTGGATAAGGAAGCACTCAAACGCTGTCCATCTAGGGAAACCTCCAGGCAGAGTGTGGGGGGAAAGACAGCAAAAAGGTGTCCAGCTCAAGCCTACACCTATTTCTGAACATATTGATCACTCTCTCAGGACCCTGTCAGAAAAGGTAGGTTCCCAGTTTTCTTTCCTGATTTTCTGGAGCATGCTCTGGTATAAACCTGCACTCTAATTCACCCAACCTGGCATTTGACATGTTATAGGAAGAGATGGTGGAATTTAGTAAGCCCCTTCTTTGGGCAGAGCAATTATGAACAAGAAGTGTGAATTACTGACCGACCCCTCTGAGCCTAAGATGAGGACAAACAAAATTTTCGCCCTTTTAGCAATGGCTTATGGGGGAGAGATTGCCATTTTGAATGTCAGGAGCCAAATCTTTCTCTGGGCATCTTTAATATACAAACTTAATCTCCTTAAAGCAGCTATGGATTTGAGAGACTACAGAGGTGATCTCATAAATGAAAATGAAAGAAACCCAATGCATTCATATTAATATGTTTTTCTTTCCAATTATTCCTCCTATTTCTCTTGCAGAAGAGAAACAAACTAGAAATAAAAAAATGACAAATTAATATTGGTTCTATTTAAGTAATGGTATTAGAGAAACACTTACTTTTTTCCTTTATGCTTCTCTTTCTTCCTAAAAAAACCTCACAATAAATAATATTTACTCTTATAATCAAGAAAAAAAGAACTTTTTTCCTTAGAATTAGAGAGATTACATTTGGTAAGAACGAGGTAAGTCTCAGTAAGAGGCATGTTGCCCATCATTTCTCTGGGTACTCAAAATATTTTTCTTTGATAAATTATTATTTTCAGAAACATACATAATTATAGTATATTAGGTTTTTGCAGAATTACATTTTCCAAATTCTGTTATAGCTTTACCTTTTATTTAATGTTGCTATTATTTGACATTTTATAAGGCTTTACATGCATATGTTAAAGGATAGCTTATAAAATAAAATAGCTCTTTTCTTGGGAACATCTGTCTCCCATATGTGGCAGTTATAGGGCAATTTCCTGGAAAATTTATTATTTAAACAGGAGAAAGAAAGAAAATCTTGGGATAAACTCTAGAAACTATAGTGTATAAGGCATGATTAAGAGATAATACGCACTCTAACACTGGAATCCTGGAAAGGTTTTACTTCTTTTTTAAAATTTCCTCACTTTAATGCAAATAACTTGAGTTCACTTTTTGCCTCCGTTTCTCAGGATGTGAAATTAGCTCTATGATAGTTGAGCACAAGCTAATATTTGGAAATTTAAAAATATTATACCTACTTTCTTTCAGAAACTGTAAGTTAAATTGATTATTTTCTTTAGGACACCATAACAGGTATCAAATTAAAATGCAGTTTCTGCAAGAAAGGGATGCATATCCTTGAGCTTTATTTTATTAGACAGGAATTATAGCAATTGTCCAAGAATTTACTATTTGGAAGAACTGAGTTGCCTGGAGAGCAATTTAAATATTCTCCCTCCCTTCTTTCTATTCTCTCTCTCTCTCTCTCTCTCTCTCTCACACACACACACACACACACACACACACACACTCACATGATGAAATTTAATGTCAGCAAGCTGCAAGGCACTCTAAGAATTACACTTTTAAAATTTTTATTATTTCAGATTTGGTAGAAACAATACTGTATAAATTGCAGAGTCTGAACAATAAACTTAAATTTTTTTTCTGATTCTTCCTAACATGCTGCACACATTGAATACAAGCCATAAAGCTCTCTGCATTAGTAGTAGTATAAATACTTAGATGGAAGCCTAAGAAATGACTTTATTCTTTTAGAGTCTGAACAAATCAAATAGTAAATAAAAGCACACTATTTGGTTAAACCTATGGTAACACACTTACCTATATGAAGGGGACAAAGTGAGAAAATTGGAGGGATCAATAGAAGGTATATCCCTCTGCTAGTGAGGAGCAGGTAAGAGTATTGAAATTTATCCATGGGAGCCACTAGCGAAATCAGTCTGAATTTTCAAAATTAATTTTGTAAATGTAGATAAAGAATTATATATACTAGATTAGATTGGGTCATACATTTATACTTTCCTGACATACAGGAATATAGTTAGCTCTTTTCCTATCTTTCTTCTCTCTCTAAATATACATTTTATTTATCTTCTGAAAAAAAGTGAGTTCTATCTAGCAGAGTTTTGTTTTTAGTTGACTATGATCTATAGTAAAACTTCTTATGCAAAATACCTCTTCAAACATGCTTTTTAAAAAAATAAATTAGTTCATTCTTTGAAATGGAAATCTATGATTAGTTACAAGTGAATAGGCTATAGTTTATATTTCCTGAGAGACCCTCTAAAAAGTCTGAAAAATGAAGTTTTAAATTTTTCTCTAAGTACAATGAAACACAAAATAAAACATTTTTCACTACGTATAGTAAAAAAATGCGAGTTATTTGTCCCATGATGTCTGATCTGGAAAATCTGTTAGCCACGGGGCATTTTACTTCTTTGAAGATTTCATTATAGCAAGCAGAATAGCACATAATATAAAGAATGTACATTTAATATGGAGAACATGCAGCATATAAACTTTTATTGAGTTAATTCCTTCATTAAATAGGAGAAGTCACTTTGAACTGCTGGATTAACACCTGTGGAGTAATCAGCTTCACATGGATTATAATATTTCTATTTGATGTTTATTTAATATTTCTTGGAATCACTGTGTACTTCTAAGGTTTTGACTTTTGAGGTTAAAGCTAGTACATTTACAGGAAGGCCTAATTGGGAACTGTGAACCACTGAGCTGTTTTAAAACAACTGTGTTTTAAACCCTGTCTCTGTCTTTCTGCACAGTCAGGTTCACTCTCCTTCCCAACAAGCAAAATTGGGTTCATCATTTGCAAGCAAATGCTCTTTCACAGATAACTGCGGTGACTGGAAGAGCCTTTGCTTGCAGCCAGCAGCTCACTATTAGAGAGGGCCAACCGCTCTGCAGAATTAAGGCACAGATGCAATGTCGTTGAATCAGCTGGACTCTTGCAGTGTTTGTGCAACAAGCACTTTCAGAATTTAAGCATTTTTAATGGAATCCTCAGTGAAGGGATGTAGGAGCATGTTTTTGTTGTTGAGAATAACAACGAAAACATATGGTCTCTCCCTGTCTAGACAGAATGGTACTGTCCCAGACAGAAAGGTCTCCACAGGCCAGACAGTCCATGTAGCAATGCAGTGCTGAGAGCGCCACGATGCCCTGGTGTGAGGGAGCAAAATACAAAAACAACCGTAGTGTCCAAGGGATAATTAGCAGGACCCAGCTCAGCAGACAGCCTGTGCTGTGTGTGCGCGCGCATGCACACACGTACTCATGTGTATGTGTGTTGTAGTTCTCTGCGTGAGGTTCATGTTATTGTACACAGATTTAGACATAGTCAGATGCAATAACAAGCCACATGGAGTTTTCCGTGCTATGAATGCAGAGTCAATTACACTGAGATTGAGATTACTTACAATGAAAAACAAGATTCTGTTTTGATATTTTATTCTAAAATCAGTTTTCAAATGTAAAATTCAAAAACTCAGTATTCAAACAATTATATAAGCAGCTTATAAGTTGTGTAGAATTTTATGTTCAAAAGAAAAATAGTTTAGAATAAATGTTATTGGAACAGTATATATTTTTAAATCTTGACCTGGTAAATTTCACACTTTGAAAAAAAAAGAATTTCTCCTCATTTTTACACCTGGTTCACAGCTACAAAAGACAGTGATTACCTGACTTCCCTATGAGGGGTGTCCTGTCTCTCATGTGAAACGGGGGCACCCATTTGTCATTCTAAGCAGCTGTTGGGTGTTAGTGGACCCAAGGAAAAATCTTGTGTGGATTTTGAGTACATCCAATTCTTAATGGTCTTACTTTGCTCTTAGATACAACCTTTATTGAAGACCACAGAGAATAGCAGTTTAGTCCCTTTTCTGATTATTTCTGCTCTAAGGAAAAAAACAGCAAAATGTACCTGGCTTTAGGCAACTTGTACTATGTGTTGATTTGGACATAGAGAAAAACATAGTATATTTCAGGGCTTATTTTGATTGGTGCCTATTACATAATAAAAATTGTTTCTTCTGCTTACAGCCTAGTGCAACTAATTGCCTTTATCTAGAAATGACACAGATTCGAGAAACACTACCTGAGATAAAGCTATGTAATTTATTCAGAGTCCCAAAGATATTCATTGCTTTACTCAAAACATTACAGAATATTGAATTATGAGAATGTAGCTTATTTCTGCCACTGTTATTCCAAGATACAATTTTTAAACTTAATAGGTAGGTGAATTTTCTGAAGAATACCTCTGAGGAAAATTTTCAGAACTTGTCCTTGTATGAAGAATTATTCTGGCCCTGGCCTGTAGGCTCAGTGGTAGAGCATTGACCCAGTGTGTGGAAGTCCCTGCTTCAATTCCCAGTCAAGGCACACAGGAGAGGTAACCATCTGCTCCCCTCCCCTCCCCTTTCCCTGTCCCTTCTCTCTCTCACTTTCTTTCTTCTCCTCTTTTACTCTCCCGCAGCTACGACTCAACAGATTTGAGCATGTTGGCCCCAGGCACTGAGGATGGCTCTGTGGAGCCTCTGTCCCAGGTGATAAAAATAAATCGGTTGCCAGCGGTCCCAAATGGGCAGAGCATTGGCCCTACATGGGGTTGCTGGGTGGATCTCTGCCTGGACTCGTGTGGGAGTCTGTCTCTGTATCTCCCTTACTCTCACTTAAAAAAAACAACAACAAAGAAGATTTATTCTGTTAGTAATAGAAAGCATGACCAGGAGCAGAGCAGGCATTGTGCCACCTTGCTGTCCTGTGATTGATGTCCAAGAATTGGAGATAGATTAGAGTTGACTTTTGATAGAAAGGTTGTCTCCTTCCCACCAGTAGTCTTGATCTCAGTGACTGAATTCATTTCCTGGCAGGTCCAAGTTATTCAATGCAAAACATCCAACCACTGGTGTTTGAGAGTCAAGTGAGATCCCAGATGTCAGCCCACCAGTAAGATAGCCTCTCACAGTTCTGGAGGTGGTGACCAGTGAGTGTCCATATCACATGCCTAGAGAGCTGCCTCAGCTGTGCCTTAGTCCTGAGGAAGATTTCTCCTCTTGCCCTTCCCTTAGTGCTCCTCTACTCCAGCCCTACATTGTATCTGTGGTTTCCTGTGCATGAGGACTGGTAGTCTGCCAGTCAGGTAACATCTGTCCTTTTCCACCTATCTTTAGAGTCCAGGCAAGGAGAAGCTGAGAACTGTACAAAGCTAAACACACTAATGGCTCCCCAAGCTGCAGATGGCCGCAAACAGCCGAGTAAGAGTCTATTTTGAAGAGTCTGGACATGTAGGCCAGTACTTAATTTTACACCTAAAACATAATCTAAAATTGTTCTTTAAAAAAAACCCTACAGATTGGTTATCAAAATGAGGAAAAAATGAAAACAAAATGATAAAAACAACAAAAGACCCCAAACAATAGCTACGTTCATTATACAAATCACAGAAAGAAGCTATTGCACTGAAGCTGATCCTCCAAATATTAGTTTGAAAGGTAAGGTTACACCTGTCTTAGAAAAGTTGAAAAAAAATTTTTTTTTTTAAATTCTGACATTCAATATTTTAAACTACACTTGATGTTTATATACTTAAAAAGGCTATTTTAAAATATTTTGATAGAAAAATATCCACTGTAAAATAATTTTCTACAAACAAACAATTGAGCATGCAGTTTTGTGGAAAGGTTTATCAATTCTCTATATTTAACAATTAAAACAATGAATGTATTTTCTCAGAAATTAAAAGTGTATATCATTATATACCAAAATATAGAAGTCAAATAAAAAATAAAAAAACTAAACTGCAAATTCTTTCTCAACTTGCATCTTTTAGTATTTTTTTCCTCAAAGTAGCACTAGTTTATGCAAGGCAAGTAATTGAAAGACATGATAAAAGGCAAAACAGGGTTATCCTGGAAGGATGTAATTTTGGGGAAATTGTATTATTTATGTATAAGGTCTCCTATTTTCCAAGTTTTAAACAATAAACTATGTTAATTTTAAAATCAGAAGAGGACTGTCTTCAAGTAAACAAAGAGAGAGTATGTGCAGCTGGGCTGGAGAGAACACGACATCCTCCCTCCCCGTGAGTTACTCTTCCCTCCCTGCCTGCTCCTTTTCAGATTCCCTCTCAGACTCCGCTTTCTCTGCAGCCCAGGTGTTTAGTGTTCACTGGGTCTGTCGCCTGGGCTCTTCATTTGATGCCTTCAATTCTAACATATGACTATCACATTTGGCTTACTATTTATATTCTTATCACCTCCCCAGCTGAATTGTAAGTCCAGCCTCTTAAATATCCCAGCCCCCTCAGTTGAATCCCTAAGGCAGTCAAAAAATACCTGGAACTCAACTTTCAGAGCTGAATTCATCTGCTTCAGCCAGGCTTCTTTCTATCCTGTATTTTCATCTTCAGTAGTTGAAATCGCCATCCCATGAAAGGCTTCATCAAGAAACCTAAGCTTTTTTTGATTGTTCCTCTGCTTCTGCCCTCTATAATGTTATCAATTTCTGCCAAGTCCAACCTACTAAACGTGTGTATAACTTTCTGTCATCACTGTTGCCAAGAACCTCATGATTGGTTTTCCTAGACTTCATTCTCACCCTTATTCCCCACCAATTTATTTTCTACCAAAGCTGCCAAGGTGATTTTTAATTTTAGACCAAATCTGATCATGTCATTTCTCTGCTTCTGATCTTCCAATGGCTCCAGATTGCCCAGAGATTAATTCAAACTTTATAGCCTGGCCAGCAAATTTCACAATCTGCAAACTCATTTCCCGAGTTGCAGCTATAGCTTCTGAGCTGTCTGGCTTCAAATATATTTGCTATTTCTTTAACGAGTCCATTTTTTTCAAGCCTCCCTGAAGAGGAACATGCAGCTCTTGCTTCTCAGAATGCCCAGCTTTCATTACCCACCAGAAAAAAAAATACTTCCACCTCTTATTTCAAAACTTCAATTTATTGTCACCTTCACCAAAAAGACTCTTTTAAGGACTGTACACTGAAGTAGGAACCTAAGAGTTTGTCAGGCTATACTATGTAATTTCCTTCAGCCATTGTCTTCTCTCTAAGTGTTGAACTCTTTAGAGACAGGAATGTTTGTTTGTTTCTAGTGTTTGAGCATTAAAATAAGCCATTTATGCATCACTTGTGAAATTAAAAGGCAATTTGAAAGAAGCAAAAGATTGGTAGTAGCTTAAATTACGGATTCATACAAACTGGCTAAATACATTATGGTCCATCCATACAGTGGCACACTGTGTGGCCAGTAAAAGCAATGGGAAGTACTGTATTATACAGGTATGGGAGAGTTGCCAAAATAGGTGCAAGTGAAAAAACAAATTGTTTAAAAAAAATAAGAGAAAACCCATAACAATTGTCAGCTGAGAGCCAAAAATGAGAGAAAGTTGTATTTTTTGTACTACTTTGTATCATTTTAATATAGTACTGTCAGCATATATTATCTATTTTTTCATTCATTAGCTTTTTAAAATTTATTATTTATTTTTAAAAACTTCTTTTTCTTCTTTTACAAATGAAAGAAAGGGAGGTAGAGAGACAGATTCCTGCATGCACCCTAACCGGGATCCACCCAAAAACCCACGTCTGGGGCCGATGCTTTGCCCACTTGGGGTTATTCTCTCACAACCCAGCTATTTTTAGCACCTGATGCGGAGGCTCTCCTGATCCATCCTCAGTATCCAGGATGGATGCACTTGAACCAATTGAACCATCGCTGAGGGAGAGGAAGAGAGAGAAAGAGAGAGAGAGAGAAAGAGAGAGAGAGAGAGAGAGAGAGAGAGAGAGAAGGAGGGGTGGAGAAGCAGATGGTTGCTTCTCTTGTGTGCCCTGACAGGAAATTGAATTCGGTCCATCTACACACTGGGCTGATGCTCTACCACTGAGCCAACAGGCCAGAGCCAAAAACTTTAAAAAATTTTATTTTTCAATTGTAGCTGACATTTAGTATTATTTTGTATTAGTTTCAGGTGTACAGCATAGTGGTTAGACAATTATATACTTTACAAAGTGGTTGCCCCAACATTATCACTACCCGCCTGACATTATATATACTTATTTACAATATTGTTGACTGTATTCCCTATGCTGTACTTTACATCCCCATGGCTATATTGTAACTACCAATGTGTACTTAATTCCTTCACCTTTTTCACCTATCCCTCCAACCCCACCCCTCTGGCAACCACCAGTGTGATCTTTGCATCTATGAGTTTGTTTCTGTTTTGTTCATTTGTTTTGTTCCTTAAATTCCATATACAAGTGAAACAATACAGTATTTGTCTTTCTCTGTTTAACTTATTTCACTTAGCATAATACCCTCTAGGTCCATTCATACTGTCATAAATGGTAAGAGTTATTTTTATGGCCGAGTAATATCCTCCTATATATATGTACCACCACTTTTTTATCCACTCATCTATTGATGAACACTTGGGTTGTTTCCATATCTTAACTATCGTAAATAATGCTGCAGGAAACATAAGAGTGAATATAGTCTTTTGAATCAGTGTTTTGGTTTTCTTTGGACACATTTTCAGAAGTGGAATCTCTGGGTTATAAGGCAGTTCCATTTCTAATTTTTTGTGGAAACTCTGTACTGTTTCTATGGTGCTTACAACAATCTGCATTCCTATCAACAGTTCATGTGGGTTCCCTTTTCTCTACATCCTCATCAACACTTGTTTGTTGATTTATTGATGATAGCCATCCTGACAGGTGTGAGGTAATATTTCATTGTGGTTTTAATTGGAATTTCTTTGATGATCAGCAGCATTGTTCATCTTTTCAATTATTGGCCATTTGTATGCCCTCTTTGGAAAAGTATCTATTTGTTTTCTTCTCCCCAGTTTTTTAAATTAAATTTTTATTTTAGTGTTGAGTTATGTGAGTTATTTATAAATTTTGGATATTAACTCCTTATAAGTTGTATCATTGGTATATATCTTCTTTCATTCAGTAGGTTGTCATTTCATTTTTGTTGATTTCTTCAGTTGTGCAAAAAGTTTTTAGCTTGAAGTAATCCCATTTGTCTATTCATCTCTTTTGTTTCCCTTGGAAACAGAATTTATTTTATTTATAGTGGTATTTGTAGTGTTTTGCATAGTACCTGACATATGGTAGAGGCTTAATAAATATTTGTTGTAAGAATGGATGGACAGGGGCTCTCTCAGTAGATGTTTATGACTATACGTAAATAGGTTTTAGAATCATTATGGTGCCAATTATGATTCATTAATATGCAGTTGAGGATATTGCATATCTTTCTTACTGTTTTGTTTTCCCAACAGTTGGTTTCTATTTAAAGCATTGAAGGTATAACATAATAAGTGATAGAAATACATATACATTTTAGATAGAGTTATTGGATTAGGAAGCCTCCTACTAAAGTTGAAAGCATAATACTGAGCTCACATAGCAGCCCTGACCAACTAGATGGTTTTTAATCAGATCATTGAACCTCTTTGAACCTCCATCTCTTATTTATAAAGCATGTCCGTACAATTCATATATAAAATACCTACTTTATACACTCTATAGCCGTATATTTGGGTGGGAAGTGCTTTAAAGAAATCGACATCCAATTGTAGCAATTTTCAGGTAAATAATTTCTCATTTCCAATGAATAGTTGATTTGATCTCAACTTTTTCTTCACTCAGCTTTACTGAATATTTTTTATTAGGTATTTCTTATTAATTTTAATGGGGTGACACCAATAAATCAGGGTACATATGTTCAAAGAAAATATCTCCAGGTTATCTTATCATTCAATTATGTTGCATACCCATCACCCAAAGTCAAATTATCCTCTGTCACCTACTATCTGGTTTTCTTTGTGCTCCTACCCTCACCCCTCTCCCTCTCTCTCTGCCCTCACCCACCCCGTAACCACCACACTCTTGTCCATGTCTCATAGTCTCGCTTTTATGTCCCACCTATGTATGAAATCATACTGTTCTCAGTTTTTTTCTGTTTTACTTATTTCACTCCGTATAATGTTATCAAGGTCCATCCATTTTGTTGTAAATGATCCGATGTCATCATTTCTTAAGACTGAGTAGTATTCCATAGTATATATGTACCAAAGCTTTTTAACCACTCATCCTCTAACACTTGGGCTGTTTCCAGATCTCCGCAATTGTGAACAATACTACCACGAACATGGGAGCACATTTCTTCTTTTCGAACAGTGCAATGGTGTTCTTAGGGTATATTCCTAAAAGTGGGATAGCTGGGTCAAAAAGCATTTCAATTTTTAATTTTTTGAGGAATCTCCATACTGTTTTCCACAGTGGCTGCACCAGTTTGCATTCCCATCAGCCGTGCAGGAGGGTTCCCTTTTCTCCACATCTTCGCCAGCACTTATTCTGTGTTGTTTTGCTGATGAGTGCCATTCTGACTGGTGTGAGGTGATATCTCATTGTGGTTTTAATTTGCGTTTCTCTAATGATTAGTGATGTTGAGTATTTTTTCATATGCCTATTGGCCATCTGTATATCCTCTTTGGAGAAATTTCTATTCATATCTTGTGCTCATTTTTTGATTGGATTGTTTGTCTTCCTGGTGTTGAGTTTTATAAGTTCTTTATAAATTTTGGTTATTAACCCCTTATTGGACGTATAGTCGAATATGTTCTCCCATTGTGTGGTTTGTCTTTTTATTCTGTTCTTATTGTCTTTAGCTGTGCAAAAACATTTTAGTTTGATATAGTCCTATTTGTTTATCTTCCCTTTTATTTCTTTTGCCCGTGGATTTAAATCGGCAAATACATTGCTGCAACAGATGTCGGAGAGCTTGCTGCCTATGTTTTCTTCTAAGATGCTTATGGTTTCACGGCTTACATTTAAGTCTTTTATACATCTTGAGTTTGTTTTTTGTGAATGGTGTAAGTTGATGGTCTAGTTTCATTTTTTTGCAGGGAGATGTCCAATTTTCCCAACACCATTTGTTAAAGAGGCTGTCTTTACTTCATTGTATGCTCTTTCCTCCTTTGTCAAATATCAGTTGTCCATAAAGGTGTTTGTTTCTTTCTGGGTTCTCTGTTCTGTTCCATTGATCTATGTGTCTGTTCTTATGCCAGTACCAGGCTGACTTGAGTACAATGGCCTGGTAGTATACCTTGATATCCGGAAGAGTGATACCTCTTGCTTTATTTTTTCTTTATAAGATTGCTGAGGCTATTCGTGTTTTTTTTTTGTTCCATATAAATTTTTGGAATATGTGTTCTATATCTTTGAAGTATGTCATTGGTATTTTAATTGGCATTGCATCGAATTTATAAATTGCTTTGGGTAATATTGACATTTTAATGATATTTATTCTTCCTAACCATGAGCATGGTATTTGCTTACACTTGTTTGTATCTTCCTTGACTTCTTTATTAATGTTTTATAATTTTCTGAGTACAAGTCCTTAACCTCCTTGGTTAAATTTACTCCTAGGTACTTTATTTTTTTGGTTGTGATAGTGAAGGGGATTGTTTCCTTAATTTCTTTTGCTGACAGTTCATTGTTGGTATATATAAAAATGCCTCTGAATTCTGAGTATTAATTTTATATCCTGCTACCTTGCTGAATTCATTTATCAGGTTCAGTAGTTTTTTGACTGAGACTTTAGGGTTTTCTATATACAATAACATATCATCTGCAAATAATGACAGTTTTACTTCTTCTTTTCCAATTTGGATGCCTTTTATTTCTTCTTTTGTCTGATTGCTGTAGCTAGGACTTCCAGAACTATGTTAAATAAGAGTGGTGAAAGGGGGCACCCCTGCGTAGTTTCTGATCTTAAGGGGATTGCTTTTAATTTTTGCCCATTTAGGATGATGTTTGCTGCGCGTTTGTCATAGATGGTCTTTATTATGTTAAGGAATGTTCCCTGTATTCCCACTTTACTGAGAGTTTTAAGCATGAATGGGTGCTGGATTTTATCTAATGCTTTTTCTTCATCTATTGAAATTATCATGTGATTTTTGTCCTTCCTTTTGTTTATGTGATGAATCACATTGTTTGATTTGCGAATATTGAACCAGTCTTGCCTCTCCAGAATAAATCCTACTTGATCATGGTATATGATTTTTTTCATATATTGCTGGATCCGGTTGGCTAATATTTTGTTGAGAATTTGAGCATCTAATTTGATTAGAAATATTGGCCTATAATTTTCTTTCTTTGTGTTTTCTTTGCCTGGTTTTGGGATCAGAATTATGCTCTCCTCATAAAAGGAGTTTGGAAGTCTTCCTTCATCTTGAATTTTTTGAAATAGCCTGAGGATAGGAGTTAGTTCTTCCTTGAATTTTTGGTAGAATTCACTTGTGAAGCCATCAGGCCCAGGACTTTTCTTTTTTGGGAGTTTTTTGATAACTGTTTCTATCTCATTTGTTGTAATCGGTCTGTTTAGGTGTTCTTATTCTTCCAGATTGATTTTTGGAAGATTATATGATTCAAGAAATTTGTCCATTTTATCTAGATTGCCTAATATTTTGGCATAGAGTTCTTCATAGTATTTTTACAATACTTTGTATTTCTGTTGTGTCAGGTGTTATTTCTCCACTCTCATTTCTAATTTTATTTATTTGAGTCCTGTCTCTTTTTTTCTTGGTGAGTCTAGTTAAAGGTTCATCGATCTTGTTTACCTTTGCAAAAAACCATCTCCAGGTTTCATTGATCCTGTGTATTGTTTCCTTAGCCTCTATGTCATTTATTTCTGCTCTGATCTTTATTATTTCCTTCCTTCTACTAGTCTTGGGCTTTATTTGCTGTTGTTTTTCTAGTTCTTTTAGATGCAGTGTCATGTTGCTTATTTGAGCTTTTTCTAGCTTCTCACAGTATGCCTGTAGTGCTATGAATTTCCCTCTCAGTACTGCTTTTGCTGTGTCCCATAAATTTTGAGTTGATGTATGCTCATTATCATTCATTTCTAGAAACTTTTTTATTTCTTCTTTGATCTCATTGTTAATCCATTCATTATTTAATAACATGTTATTTAGTTTCCAAGTGTTTGAGTATTTTTCAGTTTTTCTCTTGTGGTTAATTTCTAGTTTCATGGCATTGTGATCAGAGAAAATGCTTGATATAATTTCAATCGTCTTTAATTTTTTGAGATCACTTTCATGTCCTAACATGTGGTCTATCCTAGAGAATGTACCATGAGCCCTTGAAAAGAATGTATATTCTACTGCTTTAGGGTGAAAAGTTCTGAAGATATCTATTAAGTCGAATTGATCTAGTGTATCCTTTAAGTCTGCTGTTTCTTCATTAATTTTCTTTCTTGAGGATCTATCCAGTGATGTTAGTGGGGTATTGAAATCCCCTACTATTATAGTATTGCTGTTAATCTCACCCTTTATATCCATCAAAGTCTGCTCTATGTATGTCAGGGCTCCTATGTTTGGTGTGTTGATATTTATAATGGTTATATCTTTCTGTTGAATTGTTCCCTTTATCATTATGTAGTGTCCTTTTTTATCTCTTACTATAGCCTTTGTTTTAAAGTCTATTTTGTCAGATATAAGTATTGCTACTCTGACTTTTTTTTTAATTTCCATTTGCGTGAAATATTTTTTTCCATCCTTTTACCTTTAGTTTATGTGCATCTTTTGTTATAAGGTGTGTCTCTTGTAGACAGAATATGTATGGGTCTTGTTTCTTTGTGCACGCAGCTACCCTATGTCTTTTGATTGGATCATTTAATCCATTTACATTTAAGGTTATTATTGATATGTAGTTGTTTATTGCCATTTTATTCTTTAAAGCTGTATTCTTCTTTTGCTATATTCATTTCCTCCTTTGAACTGTTCAAAACAGGCCCTTTAGCATCTCTTGCAGAATTGGTTTGGTTTTAAGAATTCCTTGAGGCTTTTATTGTCTGGAAATCTCTTTATTTCTTCCTCAATTTTAAATGTTAGCCTTGCTGGATAGAGTAGTGTTGGTTGTAGGCTCTTGTTCTGCCTTACTTTGAATATATCTTGCCATTCCTTTCTGGCCTCAAGTGTTTCTGTTGAGAAGTCGAATGTCATTCTTATGGGGGCTCCTTAGTAGGAGCCTTTTTTTCTCTAGCAGCTTTTAAAATTTTCTCTTTATCCCTTAGCTTTGGTATTTTAACTATGATGTGTCTTGGTGTAGATTTCTTTGGGTTTTTTTAATGGAGTTCTGTGTGCTTCTTTAATGTGTGAAAACTTTTCCAGCCTTAATTTAGGGATGTTTTCAGCCATGATTTGATTGAACAAAGTTCCTATCCCTTGTTGTTTTCTTCATCTTCGGGAACCCCTACTATGCAGATGTTATTTCTCTTCATGTTGTCACAGAGCTCCCTTAGAGCTTCCTCACATTTTTTGAATCTCTTTTCTTTTTTCTGCTCTGCTTCTGTGCCTTTGTTTATTTTTTCCTCTAACTCGCTGATTCGATCATCAGCTTCATCCATCCTACTTTTAATTCCTTCCATTGTGGTCTTCAGTTCTGATACTGTATTTGTCATTTCTGTCTGATTCTTTTTTATTATTTCAATTTCCTTTTTTATACTTGTTATCTGTTTATTTAGGTGTTCATAATGACTATCCTTTGTTGCTTTAAGGCCTGACCTGTGGTGACGCAGTGGATATAGCATCAAACTGGAACACTCAGGTCCCCGGGCTTGCCCGGTCAAGGCACATATGGGAGTTGATGCTTCCTGCTCCTCCCCTACTTCTCTCTCTCTCTCTCTCTCTCTCTTCTCTAAAATGAATAAATAAATAAAGATAATTAAAATATTTTTTTAAAAAAAGAATTGCCATTGTTGCTTTAATTTCTTTGAACATCTTAACTATCATCATTTTAAACTCTGCCTCTGGTAATTTGGTTATATCTGGTTCATTCAGGTTCTTTTCTGGGAATTTCTCTTGATTCATTTGGGTTGCATTTCTCTGCCTGCCTATTCTGTCTGTGTATAAAATGGGGGTGGCCACTGTAGTCTAATAGGTGTTGCCTTTGTGTTCCCTAAGTGTGGTCTGTCTGCAGGCCTGCCACCCCCTCTGCCGCTGCCTAGGGAAGTTGGGTATGGGCATTGCCGCCGTCCTACTGCGGCTGTTGCTGTCATTTTTGCCTCTCCTCTGCAGGAGGGGCTGTGTTCTGGTGCCCAGCTCTACAAGCCTCAGCCTGTCTGGACCTTTGCCTTGCCCCCACAGGTGAGGTTGCATATGACATTCAAGCCACAAGCCTCAGCACCAAAGGTAGGGGTGAACACCTTTGCTCAGCTTCGGACCTCACCTGTTCCCTCGCTTTTGCCCCACCCCCGTGGTCAGAGCCTGCTTGCACACTTAGAATCACATACCCTGGTTTCTCGGCGGGGTGGGGCTGCTAGCTTGAACTCAGCTGCGAGCCTCTGCCTGTCCCAGGCTTTAGCCCTGCACCTGCTGTCAGGGCCAACTCGTGTAGGGTCACGAACCTTGGAAGCCAGGTGATGCTGCATTCCCATTGGACCCTACTCAGCAGCAGATCTCTGCCCGTTCCTGGCCTCCCACTTTTCCCCCACAGGTGGGGCTGCAGGTGGGTCTGCAGCTGCCGGACCGCTTTCTTGCGTCCCCTCCACCCGTGCTGGGCAAGACTGAGCTCCCGTGGGCTGTGCCTCTTCCCCACCGTCAGAACCATGTTTCAGCATCCCACCACCACTGTCCCTCCAGCCAGCCCTCAGCAGTGTGGGTAGGGGCACTGCAGCTCAGACCCTAACATTCCATACTGTAGTCCTGGAAGCTCCCTCCATCTAAGCAGCTCTGCTCTAAGTGCCACGGGAGAGCTTGTTTGGGTAGTGTCCTGCCTCACTTTGCGAGTCTTGCTAGTTCCAGGGGAAATATTCGTTTTCAATTAGGGACGTGACTCAGCCCAAGGGTTAAGGTGGCTGTCCTCAGACTGTTTCTCCCTGTGCCTTCCAGTCCACACTCTCTTCTCTCTGCTCTGCTCCTCTCTTCTGTCCCCGTTCCCTAGAGCCAACAGTGAGTGGTTGTGAGAGAGGTTTTCTGCACTGTCCCTTTAAGAAGAATCATGGGTCTGAGAAAACTGTCTCTTTCTCACAAACAGTATCCTCACTTGTTTCACAGCTCAATACTGTCCAACCGCCTCTTCTAGGCTCTGGGGCTGCAGGCTGGGGCTTTGTTCCTGGGACTCAGGTCCCTCCCTCTCCGCTAAACTCTCTTCCCGCCAAGCAAATCTCTCCGGGCTGCCATTCTCTCTGGGGATCTGGCAGCCCTTTCCACGTTTTTGCTTTTCCTACCAGTCTCAATGTGTGGCTTCTTCAGTGTTCCTTGGTTGAAGAGTCCACTTAGTTTAGTTCAAAGTTGTTTTATCCAGATATTTAATTCTTAAAATTAAGTTATAATTGGAAGTTGTGCATCCGCCTACTCCATCGCCATCTTGCCGTCCCCCTATTTATTAGGTATTATTCCTCAAATAGCTAAGCATCTTTGTGTCTCTCTTTTTGTCTAAAGCTGGTATAGTTTTAGGTTGCTATAGTAAGTATTCTATTTTTCTTATTAGTTATCTGTGATGCTTAAATACACATTTTGAAACTAAATCAATGTTTAAAAATCAATAATATTGAACCAGTGTGTATCTCTTAAAATTTTAAGATTTACTGGAATAGTCACCAACCTGTATGAAATGTCTCAATCCAACATGTTAACATTTCTTATCCTTTGAGGCTGATCTACTCTACATTTAATTACCAATGCTTGACTACCAGGTATAATATTAGAAGAAGTAAATATATATTAATATTAGTAATTGTGTAAGATAGTTTAATTTTTTTCTTTGGAGAGATTTATTTCTACCTGTTTCTCTAGTGTATAGCAGTTGAAATATTAGATAATGGATTTTTATTGATTTTAGATGAACATTGAAGATGTACAAAACACATTTCCATAACTTTGATGGTCATAAGTTTCAGAGTATATTGATTAGATTGTTGTAATACATTTGTTTGTTTAGAATATTAACATCATGTGAAGAGAAAATGTATTCCAGCAGATAGATATGACATGCTTCATTCAAGGAAAAGGAGGAGGGAAAGAAATATTTGAGTTTTAATGCGAGATGTCAGCCTGATTTACTGTGTGGTTCAAAGAACCACTCATCTCATATATTGCTGCTGCTTCCATGTTACAAAAGATCATCATTACAAATGCTGAATAGCTTTAGCCTTCCTCCCTTTTAAATGAGTGAGACCATAAAGTAGCAATTGCCTCTTAATGTGTTTGTGAAAAGAGGGTTTAGGAAAACACAAGCTGAAGCTCTGATTTTCACAATTAAGAAAGTGATGCTTTTTCATCAGGGTCAGTTAGAGGGAAATGATTCTTAGAAGTAAGAAAAGATTTGCAAGTGGGGTCCCAAGGCTGACTTAATATGGGATCTTTTTTTCTTCCTTAGGGAGGTCTGAAAAGTTCATATAAATGGTGTTAGTGACAAATACAGGGTCTATTTATCATAGAGGTAGATGATTTGGGTTAGAGAATTCAATCCTAGAGACTGTCTTTATACTAAAACATCTGGACCACAGCAGAATCAATTTGGTTACTGCAGCCATCTTAGAAAGTAAATCAAATTGAATATAGTCAATCCAATCAGTAGCCCACCTATTGATCTGGAGAGTTGGAAACACAAAACGGATGGTGCACAGCCCAGAGGAATGCATGTCATAGACTTGGTGGAAGTAGGTTTTAAATTAACTTCTTGTGAATAACTGCTACCTGTTTCCCTTAATTTGTGCAGTAGCAACAATGTAAGGATTCTGGAGTCAGATACAATGTGAATTAGAATCCTGTCTCTCCGATGTATTAAATATGGGACAGTGGACAATTGGTTTATTTCCTTTGGCATCATCTACCAAGTGGGAATAAAAAGACCTTGCTCACACGGTTGTTATAAGGAGCAAGTATACAAAGTGTATATGATGCTATTCAAGATGTGACAGCTTCCACTTACCTCTTCTTTAATGGGGGTTCTTCTCAATTTACTGTTGTTTTGTCAGAGAGACTCATTATCTTTAGGGAAGTGGGAGAGTTCTGTATAGATTTTTTTTTTTAGGGACAGAGAGAGAGTCAGAGATAGGGATAGATAGGGACAGACAGACAGGAATGGAGAGAGGTGAGACGCATCATTCATTAGTTTTTCATTGCCGTCACAATACCTTAGTTGTTCATTGATTGCTTTCTCACACATGCCTTGACCGTGGGCCTTCAATAAACCAAGCCATCCCTTGCTGGAGCCAGCGACCTTGGGTCCAAGCTGACGAGCTTTTGGTCAAGCCAGATGGGCCTGCGCTCAAGCTGGCGACCTCTGGGTTTTGAACCTGGGTCTTCCACACCCCAGTCCGACGCTCTATCCACTGCGCCACCGCCTGGTCAGGCGAGTTCTGTATAGATTTTAAAAATTATTTTTAAATAATTGATTTGGGGAATCTTAAAGGCAATCAAACAGATCTTGATCCCTACCTCCCATTTATATGTAAAAGTCAATTTTTGGTGGTTAATATATCTAAATATGAAGGTTGAATAATACACTTTTTTCAAATAAAACATAAGAACATATCTTTATGACCTTGACTAGGAAAAGACTTTCTAAAACAGAATTCCACAAATTTATCATTTATAGAAAAATGGTAAACTATAACACATTGAAATTAATAAATTCTGTCTACAAAAGAGACCATTACGAAATGAAGAAGTCCGTTACAGGGAAGCAAAAGATATTTGCAATTACATGTATTACACAAAGACTTGTACCTGGAAGATGTAAACAACCCCCACATGTCAATAAGATAGGGACAAAGAATCCTAAAGAAAGATTAGTTTTAAAAACTCAGTCATATCACCGAGTCTATAAAAACGGTTGTTAAATGTGTAAAATGGTGCATAATTTCATGACTTATGAGGGAAATGAAAACTGAAGCCATAATATAACACTATTACACACCCACCAGAATGACAAAGTGTCAGTGAGTGTGAGGAGCAGCCAGAATGTCTATACATGGTTAGTAAGTGGGTAAAAAGCATATTCACTTAGAAAGACTTCTTGAAGTGCCTACCAAGTTAGACTGGGTGTACTAACTGTAGCCCAGCAATTCCAGTCAGAGAGATGTACTCAAAGAAATACATACATAAAAGTTTAGCAAAAGTATATACCAGAATGTTCACAGCAATATTGTTTTTATTAGTTCCAAAGTGGAAAGAATCCCAATATAGCATATTCATACAACAGATATGATGTAGCAAATACACTAAAATGCACTGTTACAGCCAAGAACATGCATGAATTCTCATAAGCATAGTGTCGATCTAAATAAGCTACACACGAGTGTATACAGCATTGCATTCCATTTACAAAAATACAATTTTAAAAAAGAATCTATTCTATGGTGTTAGAATTTATCTTTAAATGGAAGTAATAATTAGAGGTGGCATGAAAGGGACTTCAGGAAATGTTGGTAATGTTTTTTCTTGATTTAGACACTGGCTACAGAGAGGTATCTACTTGGGGAATTTATTCAATTGTACAGTTATAGTTTGTTGACTTTTACTAGTGTATGCTGTAATAAAAAGGTGTTTTTGTGTAAGTTTTTAGTGACAACTTTTTAAGGAAAAATTCTTGAACATAAACGCAACACACATTTACTATTAACAATTTAGAAATTATAGAGAAGGATGTTAAAATCATCTATAAGCCGGCTACTTTGTTTGTTTGCATTTTGACATACTGTCTTCCAGTCTTCTTCCTTCCTCCTATGCATATATTGTGTGAAACCTAATATCCAATCGACAGCATAATGATTTTTCAGCCTGCCCTTTTTTTAAAAAAAAAAAATTAGCAGCATCTCCAGAGCACTCTCTCCTGCCATTAAATACTCTTCAGAACACTTCAAAAGCTTTCTCCTCCAGACATGGCCCACTGCTGCCTTTCACCCATGGCCTTGACCATATGTACTTTCATCTCAGGATTGCTTAAACTGCACATCTGCTAAAGCCTGGAGCTAAAACTAGGTCATTAAAAACAAATCCATTTAGACTTAACTGGATCTTACCAACAGTCTTTGACAGTGGGTGGCCCCAAACCCAATATTACTTAATATTGTCGTTGTTGACCTGAGGTAAGAAGCCCTGGCAGCACCGCCCCCACAAGGAGCAGCACTGATCGCCTGCGGATTATGTCCCATATGAGGTCCAGCCACTTGCTCCTAATTGTAGCAGTTGGCAAGACTGTACAACAGGAAGTATCCAGTGTCAGGAAGACCTAGGTCAGGACACCAAATGCACCAGCTCTGCAACTACCAGCAGCGTCACTCTGGGTAAGTGACCTAAGAGTCAGGAACTCACTTTTTCAGAAGGAAATGAGGATAATAACTCCTACCTTGTGGCACAATATATGTATTTACACCAAGTAATGTAGGCACATAATAAATTATTGGGACACTTAAATAAGTAATGATTTAGTCCCCTCTTTACTTACAAACCTTAGAGTCATCTCATTAGCATGGCAATGAACTCACGCTCATGTGCTCACCCTCCTCTCTCAGCATCTAAGCTATGTGTGCCAGTCACTCATGATTTGCAGCTTCTTGGACTCAGAATGGTTCGCACATTTTTTCCTATCTGGAAGCTAATTTGGCTCATTCCCTACATCTCTGCCACCAATCTTCACTCATTTACTTACTGATTTGTTCTCACCTTTATGTTTTTATTAAGATATCAGAGGACTGGTTAGAGACCCCTCTCATGAGTTTCTATGGCCCCCTGGACTTGACCCGTTACAGGGATTATCACATTTGTACTGCAGTTGCCTTGTTAACCCACTGGGTTTCTTTCAGATGGCAAAGTGCCCCAGGGTAAAACCTAGCTTGCTCATCCTTGTATCTCCAAGGCCTGGCAGGAGACCTGGCAAGGAGCTTCTGCACACAACATCTCTGCTCCCTAGCATCTTAATTTCAATGAGAAATAACTTCAGAAAGTCCAGCACTCTGAAAGTTAAAACAATTTTTTCTTCTCTTGGAATCCAACATGGAAACTAAATCATATCAGACGGAAGCTAGAAGACCTACAGAAGTTAGAAGAAGCTAATATTTAAACTGAGGTTTCTCATGAGCCCATCTTATTATAGATCAGTGGTTCTTAACCTGGGTTCTATCGAACACTAGGGGTTCGATGAGTCAGTCTCAGGGGTTCGGAGAAGCCTCTGCCGCGGAGGCCAGAATAAAGTAATACCATAATTTGTTGTGAGTTCATGCACTTTGTTGGTTTTGTTCTTTGAGCAAGGTGATGTGCATGCACGGCTCATTTTGTGCACCAGTAAAAAAACATATACCTATGTCTTGAATTTGGAAAAACAAATCATATTTTATTTATCACTAAAGAAGGGTTTGGTGAATGCGCATATGAAACTGGTGGGTTCGGTACCTCAAAAAAGGTTAAGAACCACTGCTAGAGATATTGAATAGTTTTTATTGTCTCTTTTTTCTGATATTTTGTTGTGAGTGTATAGAGACACAACTGACTGCTGTGTGTTGATATTATATCCTGCAAGTTTACTTAATTCATTGATTAGTTTCAACAATTTTTAGTATAAGTCTTAAGAATTTTCAATATATAATATATCATCTGCAAATAACAACAATTTTCCTTATTACTTTCCTATTGAATGCATTTTATTTCTTTGTCTTGCCTAATTGTTCTGGCTATGACTTTAAGTACTATGCTGACTAAGAGAGGTGAGAGTGGGCATCTTTGTCTTATTCCTGATCTTAGGGGGAAAACTTCTATTCTTTCACCAGTTGATTACATTTAGTATGTTTGTTGTATATAGCTTTCATTATGTTGAAATATGTTACTTTTTTATCCAATATAATGAGGATTTTTAACATGGAAGAATGGTGTATTCTGTTATATTCTTTTACTGAACCTACCAAGATGATAATATAATTTTTATATCCCATTCACTGATATAATGCATCTATTATTGGTTCACATATATTAATTCATCCTTACAATCCAGGGATAAATTCCACTTCATTGTGGTATATGGGCCTTTGAATTTGGTTTGCTAACATTTTGTTAAGAATTTTTGCTTCGGTGCTCAATGGGGATATCAGTCTCCAGTTTTCTTTTCTTTATTTTTTCTTTACTTACCTTTGGTATCAGGGTAATGCTAGTCTCATAAAATGAGTTTGGAAGTGTTTCCTTGTCTTGAATTTTTTGGAAGCATTTTAAAAGGCTTGGCATGAACTCTTCTTTAAATGAGATGGTTTTGCTCATGGGAAAAAGAATATGATAAAATATTTGAATAAAGCTCCGACTCCATAAACAATGGGTAAGCAATGTCTACCTCTGTGTTAGTTACTGTACTTTTGTGTGTGTGTTCATAGCCCCATTCCTCTCCAACCATTCTCCCGACAATGGTCTTTGGTCACATAAATATTTCCAACACATTAAAGCTGAATTTTGTAGGCATGAAAGCTTGTATTTTTTTTTAACTCGATATTCTAACTCTACTCTGACATGTGCTTATTTCATAACTAGACTCTCGAAAATAAATCTTAACTTTTAATATGCAAGTTATTGAGATGCACCTCCTGAAAGGCACCCTCTATAGACTACATATTATCATGGACTTTACATTTTATTATAAAATATAGATATAAATAATAATATGTTACAGTTATAATGTGAATGATGTAATATGGTTATGGTACACTATATGGTTCCCTGCCTGAGGAACTGGCAATCTGATTAGTGTCTGAATACATAAATTTTAAAAAATTAGTAATTTATCTTAAGAAATAATCTTAAAGAGTTATCACAAGAGACTTTGTCACATTGTTAAATTTAGTAAGTTATAGAAAATTATAGTAAATTTAGTAAAAATATAGACATGACAAATAGTTGAAATTTTAAATGATAATAAATTCTTTTTTTGCTGTTAAAATTATGCATTCAAAGATACTTAATAATATTCCTAAGGATAATTTATTTAGAGAAGAAAAGTGAGGAGCACAAATTCAAAATAGGTCATTATCTGCTATTACTGTAGAAGAAAAATGATATGGATATTTAAAAAGGTGTGCGCAAGCCAACCACATTGCATTTTAAAAAGTTAGTCATAGATCTCTTTAATTTTCTTTATTATCTTTATCAAGGTTTACCTTATATCTCTAATACTGGTGAGAATTTTTTCCCCTAGCCTATTTTTTCTAATTCTGGGTCTTCTGGTAATGTCAAGATTTTGGAACTCATTCAGAGAAGGGCCAGGTTGGTGGGTAGAGAAGAAGGTTGTAGATGCCCATTTTCTGTAGGTCTTGAAAATATGATTAGAGTCCTGGCTAGATGACACAGTGGTAGAGCATTGGCCCAGCATATGGATGTCTGGGTTTGATTTTATGTCAGAACACACAGGAGAAATTATTATCTGCTTCTGCACCCCTTTGTCTTCTCTCTCTAACTCTCTTCTCCTCCTAAAGCCATGGCTCAATTGATGTGAATGCATCAGCCCTGAGTGCTGCAGATAGCTCCATGCAGCCTCTACCTCAGGTGCTAAAAATAGCTTGGTTGCAAGCATGGCCCTAGATGGGCAGGGTCCCAGTGGAACACATGTAGGAGATTGTATATTTCTCCTCTTTTCACTTGGAAAAGAAAAGAAAGTATAATTATATATTTAGTTTTCTGGTTTTAGATTTGATCTTGTGTAATGCATTGTCCATTTGTAAAACTTTTCTAGGAAAAAGTGCTTTCTAAGAAAATTTCAGAAGGCACTGAGCAATAATGAGTTGTAGTTTTGCAAAGAACCTTGATATACCCAGGGCAAGCCCTCTCTTTATGAATGGGGAAACCTATGTGCGGAGAGTCTGTGGGACTAGATTGGTTGTTGGTGTCAGAACTGTTTACCCTAAGTATTATTTTTTCACTGTCTATACTTATAATGTATTCCTTGTATTGGGCAGATAACATTGCAGGATTATTTAGAATAAGACTGTGTCATTTTTTGCCTTCTTGCTGAGCAGTGCTGGAAGACCCAGGAGACAGCAGAAGCTGATGAGGGAAGAGGGATGCAGCTGATGCACAGTGGGGTCCAGAAAGCTAGGTCTTCCCAGAGCACATTCCTGGGCAAAGAATTAGGAAGTGAGAGAGAAAACTTGATGGGAAGTATATGTTACCCTTAAACAGCTCTGACATGCCCATATTTTGATGACATACTGATTTTCTCAGAATTCTGTTTGTCAGCTTGAAAGCCTTAAGTACATAATGACAATGTATATTTAGAAACAAAAGGTGACCCAATTATTAGCATGTTTTAGTTATTGTAAAGGATCATTTCCAATAAATTCAGTTCAGAATTAAATTTAGAAAATAAAAATAGTACCCTAAACAGTTTTGGTTGACTGGGGACTAGAATATGATTGTTAAGACAATTCTTTTAAAGAAAGGCTTTCTCTCCTTTGCATTAAACACCTCACATTTGATATTTCTTCTCCTTAATTGTCTCTAAATCACAGTGTGGGTCATAAAGCAGGCATAATATTACTCTCCCACATTCCCTATGTTCATCCATCACTATTAATGAAATAAAACACACCATTCTTGGACCTTTAGAGACAAGGTGTGGATATTGAGTGAAACTAAATATTATTTTATTTTATTCTTTCTTCCTCTCCTATCTTCCTCCCTTCCTTCCTTCCTTCCTTCCTTCCTTCCTTCCTTCCTTCCTTCCTTCCTTCCTTCCTTCCTTCCCTTCCCCTTCTCCTTCCTTCCTTCCTTCCTTCCTTCCTTCCTTCCTTCCTTCCTTCCTTCCTTCCCTTCCCCTTCTCCTTCCTTCCTTCCTTCCTTCTTTCCTTCCTTCCTTCCTTCCCTTCCCCTTCCTTCCTTCTTTCCTTCCTTCCTTCCTTCCTTCCTTCCTTCCTTCCTTCCTTCCTTCCTACCTTCCTTCCTTTCTTTCTATTTAAGTGAGAGGCAGGAAGGCACAGAGACAGAATCCCACATGCAGAGCCAACGTGCTCCAACCATTCAAGCTATGGCTGTGGCAGAGAGAGAGAGAGGAGGAGGAGAGTGGGAGGGGTAGAAAAGCAGATGGTCACTTCTTTGTGTGCTCTGACCGGGAATCGAACCTGGGACTTCCACGTGTTGGACCAATGCTCTACCACTGAGCCAAGCTGCCATTGACTGAATGTCATTTTATTTGTAGAATATTTTGTTAAAGCAAATTTGGGAAAGGGCTCTGTTACTTGCTTACCTAACCTGTCTGATTGCAGCAAAACGTTTCCTGGGTTTCCCCAATGTTAGGCAGCACAGGGCACCCTTCACTAGAGCCACTGTTGCACACTTCCTTTTCTTTCTCTGAAAAAACCATTTTTGAATTCAAATGACTGCTATTTCCCAAGTCCCAAAGAGCACAATGCTGGTGTAACTTTACCTTTGTTACTGCATTAAAGGCCCATATACTTAACTGTACATCTAGCAGAATGAACCCTAATGGGTTCAGTCCAAACCAAAGATCTTTAAAAAATCTGTTGGAGTCTTTCCCTTTTCCATTCTTTGGTTTTCATGTTTAAGGAGTAAAAAAATCAATATAGCTGAGGACAGCAGGATGGAATTATAACTGATCCATCCTCCTTTGCTACATGCAAGATGCAATATGACCTCTATATTTGCTCTGCAATTTCCTATCGTTAATCATCGACTCCTTGTTTATGCTCTATCCCTCCCATCTGACGTGATCCATATCTTTAAAGCTGTCTGTTGTCTTATATCTGAGTTGATTTAAGTGAATAATCAGAAAACAAATTGATGCCTAATATCGTCTCAGGATGAACTGAGGATTAATGTCTGGATAGAATGGTCCATAGTATGACTGGGATATGTGCCACCCTGTTGTTTGTGTAAATGTGTGAGTCCTTCATGCTGAGATGATGCTTAAGGTCATTTAAATGAATTACTCTAAACCTATTATTCTTTCTACAATGAGGACACAAACAATTTTTTGTCTGTTTTTCTGCTCTGGGGTTTCAGCAGTGGCCTATTTACAGGGATGTCTACTATTTCCCGTGCTAGCCATTTCCTTGGTTTTGTTTATGTTTTTACCCCATCTTTTTCCAATGTGTTATAGTCTGTTATACTAATGTGTTTGTCCACTAGTTGTTTCTCTGTAACATTATTTCAAGATGTTTTACTATATCCTTGTCTTTCTTTTTTCTGCTCATATTATTTTTAATTTCCCTACCAGAATTTTCCCTGGTGCCTAAGACAGTCTAGGTTTTGAAGCCTCCTGTTGTCTAATTTTTATTACCAATAGTTCCCCTTTTCATGCTGAAAACTGAACATATTGAAATGAACATTATAGTGATCTCTTTGTCCATGATGTCACTGTTTTTCTCAGATTTTATGTCTACCTCCTGGGAATTTTTATTCCAGGGAATGTCTGATTTGGTAGGTTCTTAATTTAGATCCACCTCCTCCTGTCATTCAGAAAATCATACATCATGGCCAGACCCTGAATCTAACCCCAAGCAATAAGTAGGTCCTAATGGGATGAGTTTAAATGACAACCAAGATAATAAAAACATTGAAAAATTCACTAAGTTCCTTTGGTCACTGCTGTTCACTTGGAAGCTGTGTGTGAATTTGTACCTGTTAACAATGATGACTACTGTCCTTATTTTCTTCCTTTCTTAAATATGTATTTACTATTATTGCACATAAGGTGTACTAAGCACTGTTCTAAGCAGAAGGTTGTGTCAGTGACTATATCAGGTAAACTCCCTACAATCATGGTGCTTATTCCAAGGAATGGAAGTAAAATCACAAAATGAGAAATTAAGTAATTAAACAAACAACAATATCAGATGATGTGAAACATTGTTTTAAAAAGAGACGGTGAAGTAATAGAAACCGAAAGTTGTCACCTAGAGCAGCTTAGAATGGAAGAACCACAAAATATCCTCAAAGGAGGGGACATTAACAAGTAAACCAAATGGTACATCAATGTCATTCCTGAAAGGATGTATAGGCAACCAATCTCAGTCCGTGAAAATCATGAAAACAAATGTCTTAAGGGTGAAGGAGCTTGGCGTGTTCAAGGAACAGAAAGAAGACCAGTGAATCTGAATATTGTAAGAAGTAGGAAGATTATAAGGGGTAAGGCCAGAGAGAGACAAGGGTCAGGTCATTTGGGGTTATGTCAAAGAGCTCAAATGGACATTGAGGTAGGAATGTTTCTCATGGTATTTACAAGAGATGATGTAAACTAACAATATTTTATCTATATTTCGCCTTTGACATTGAAGTGTGTAACAGCCACATATATAACAGAAGGTGTCAGGACTATTCTTAAATTTATGCCTACTTGAAGAAGCCATGATTCAATCTTAAAACAAAATAAGAGGGTGTTTTTATCAGATAATAATTTTTTACATTCAAAAACAACTACAATTATGTAAAAGTGATGCTTGTAAAACATTAATTGCATTGTGGTTATTTTCTATCCAAGAGTCGTTGCCCTTTAACACCAATTTAAAAACCAATGCTTGCCATTAACTGTAACAAAAAGAAATTAAAATTGCATATAAATTAGAGCATACACCAAAAATCAGATTTCAGATTTGCAATCAGTGATGCAGAAATATATAGAAACAGTTCTAAAACCTCATGCAACAGAAAATGAAAAAAAAAAACATTGTTCCCCAGAGTTAAGAATGTATTATTCTAAGAACTGATTGGAGGAAAATGAAGAGTTTTGTGTTTTCATGTTAAGTTTTGAAGCACATTAGATTTCTATGTAGAGATGTCAAATGGAAAGTTGGTTGTTTAGTCCAGAAGACTGGAGTTCAAGACAGAAGTCAAAGTCAGAGATACACATTTGACAGTTATTGCTATATAGATTGTGTTTTAAATTATTGGAAGAGATTGAATAATATAGAAAGACAGCATAGTGAAAAAAATCCCACTTACACTCAACATTTAGAGTTTGAGTAAAGGATATAGAAAAATATGAGAATGGGTGCCAGGAAAGCTGAGAGAAGACATGTTTTAAGAGGTAAAGTATATTTGTCTTGAGTGCTGCTGAGAGACCAGGAGAGAAAAGGAAGGAGATGAGACCTCTGAGTCTGGCATCACAACACCTGGAATTACCAGGAAGAGAAAGCTTCTGGGAAGAGGCCAGAAGCCCTGATGGGAGAAAGTTCTGAGCAGAATGAAACATGAGGAAGTAAGAACCATGGCTCCAGATTCTTTCAGGAAGCTTTGTGGTCCAGGGGAGCAGACAGATGGGACTTATTTAATCAAATAAAAATAGAAAATAAAAAAAGAGTTTTTGTTCTTTTATAAAAGAAACCAGAAAACATTTGTATGCAGATAATAAGACCCTGTAGAGAAAGTGATGCTGTTAAAAAGAGAAGTGAAGCTGCATTAGAAAGAGAGGTGATGGAGTAGAGCAAAAATGGATGGTTGGTCTTTGATAAGCAAAAAACAAACAAAAACCAGGATACTTTATTCTTTGAAGAGTATTCTTTGGAGAGAAGGGAGAAGCCAAGAAACAGAGAAACTCTAAACTGTCAATCTGGTAGAACTGTGGCAGTAAAATGAGGTATTTCCTCTCCATTTCTTTTTATTTCTTAATGAAGTATTTAGCAACATTGTCAGGTACAGCATTTAAGAGAATGTGGCACAGACGAGGTTCAATGTGAACTCTTTTGATCTGACTGTGACTTATATTTCTTAAGATGACTTTATGCCTGTATTCCAGAACTGCATGGACAAGGTGCTATGACAGTCCCTAGCAGTCACTGAGCTTAGTGATGCTGTGCCCAGGTGTTCATTGTTCGTATGCTCAGTAAACACCATTCTGAAGTCATGGCTCAGTCTACATTTCCAATATTTTCTCACATTTCTCCACTTCACCATGTCTTTCTTACTGTTCTTCATTCTTCTCTTGAGCTTTACTCTCTCTGGACCTTTTGCTCTCATTACTTTTGAAGTTGGAATATTCACATGGTACTTCTGCAAGGGAAATGAACCAATTCTTTTCCTTCTAGTTCAAATTACATCTTCCAGATGACACCTCTCTTGCAACCCTTCTTTCCCTTTCCAATTTGAAATTAATGAGTTCTATCTCTGGACACCCATAGAACTGTCATGCATTCATTTATTTATCCACTTATCCACTTACTCATTCTGCAACATTTATGGATCATTTATAATGGACTGGAAGTATGTCAGGTCTGCTTTAGGAGTACTGTAATGAGCAAACATAGATGGTTATTGTCTTCATGCTGCTAAAAATCTACAAAAGGAGTGTGTTGATTACTAGGGTGATGAGGAAGTAGAGGAGGATATGGGGGAATCAATTCTGATAGACAATGACCTAACGCAATACAATATACAGAGACATGGTGTAGAATTGGGCACTTGAAACCTGTATAATTATGTTAACCAGTGTCAACCTAATAAATTCAATTAAAAATAAAAAAACAAAAATCTAGAAAAGGGTTACAGCAGAGAAGGAACCTTTATTATTATTATTATTATTATTATTAATTCTAATGGGGTGACACCAATAAATCAGGGTACATATGTATAATGAAAACATCTCCAGGTTATCTTATCATTCAATTGTGTTGCATACCCATCACCAAAAGTCAAATTGTCCTCTGTCACCTTCTATCTGGTTTTCCCTGTGCCCCTCCCGTCCTCCCTATCCCACCCTTCCCTCCCTCCCCCCACCCCGTAACCACCACTCTCTTGTCCATGTCTCACCTTTTAAAGATGTAACTTTATCTCCTTTATTTCCTTATTTTCAGCTGGGCCCTGACCAATCATTGCCAGCTACATTTTTCAGACTCCCTTGCAGGTAGGTGTAACATTGTAAAGAAGTTCTAACCCATGGTCTGTAAGTTGAAAGGCCATGTATAATTTATGAGATGTAGTCTTAAATGAACAGCATATATTTTTTTCCTTCCATTTCTTTAGTTTGCTGCTTGGGTTGTATGTAGTTTTGACTCCTGGAAACTTGATTAAGCAACTTGGACAATATGGTGGAAGCCAAATGCTAAGTTTGATGATAGAAAGATTCTAGAAGGACCATGAGTCCCTAGCACCTTCAAAGCTCCCTTTGGTTCTGTTCAGCTCCGCACTTTTTAAATAAGACAATGCATACAGCTTTGTGGTTTCAAGCCACTGAAATTTCAAGTTTTCTGCCACACATGGTTGTGTCCAATTAAAATAAGAGCTAACGCCCAACAAAATGCAGAATGTTTTACAAATGTATAAGATAATCCAGTCTAGTGACTTAGAGATTATTTTTCATAGTAGCAGACTTGGTGTTAAGATCAGAGGAAGATGTGGAATTTAATACAGCCATGGAAGGACAGAAGTCCAGGTGTAGGGTGGGTGGAGGTCAGTGTTATAAAGACTCTAACACAGGAAAGAAAGTTCACATGCAAAGAGCCACAGACTGTGGCATTAATAGAGTAAAAGAAGAAATAAGTCATTCAGTGTTAGCTTAGAGAAATAGGCAGAAGCCAGATTATCCATGACGTTATAAACCACAGTGAAATATATGATCTCTCTTCTAAAAATAAATGAAAAGATATTTGAGTTTTATACAAGTATTTCAATGATCATTTATGGGCTTTCAAAATAATATGCTTATTGCTATCGAGAAAACCTGCTGGGGGTGAACAAGAGTACAGGTATTGATTCACTTACGACCTATGCTACTTATGACCATTTGCCTTTACGACCACAATCGCTAGCCACAACTGCTCTGCGTCTGGAGCAGTTTTTGTATGCACCTGTATTTTGTAATTTTGTATGTTTTGCAAATATTAAACCAGTTGTACTGGTAATGCAGTGTTTTACTTAAATCTGACGAATGTAAAAATAAGAAACAAAATGCTGTAGAGATGATACAAATGGCATAAAACGAACAAAGAAAATTATGATATATAATGATAATGAAAGAAAATTATAAAATATGACTTAAAGATTTTTTATAACATCATTTTACACTACTGTACATATAGCCTACTCAACTTACGACCAAATCGTATTACAACCGGTCTGTCAGAACCAATCGTGGTCGTAAGTCAAGCACTAGCTGTAGGTGTAAGAAAACCATTTAGGCCTGACCAGTTGGTAGCGCGGTGGATAGAGTGTCGGACTGGGACGCAGAGAACCTAGGTTCAAGACCTTGAGGTCGCCAGCTTGAGTGTGGGCCCATTTGGCTTGAGCAAAAGCTCGCCAGCTTGGACCCAAGGTCACTGGCTCGAGCAAGGGGTTACTCAGTCTGCTGAAGGCCCGCAGTGAAAACACATATAAGAAAGCAATCAACGAACAACTAAGTTGTCACAACAAAAAACTGATGATTGATGCTTCTCATCTCTCTCCGTTCCTGTCTGTCTGTCCCTATTTATCCCTATCTCTGACTCTCTGTCCCTGGAAAAAAAGAAAACCATCTAGGAGATTAGCATGGTGCTATATTGTTCCATAGAGCAGGATGAGGAAATATCCAGAAATAGCACAGATGTTGAGTAGCATACGGAGGGTCAAAAAAAGAGTGAGACTTCTGGTTTCATCTGGATTCCCTTGGGTAAGAATTACTTCTGTAGTTTTTGAATCAGCATACATAATTTACTTTCTCTACTATATTACAGACTCTATGTTATACATCTTTATGTCTTCTTTCTCACTCAGTAGGTTCTCAATACATATTAATTGATTTAGTTAACGAATGGATAAGTAAACAATGAGTGTATAATTCTTCCCAAAGGAATCCAATGATACTTACAGAGCTTGCTAGGAAGCTCCCTTGACACTTGTTTATTTGCTGACTTTGTTGATATTTGTAGCTATAGCAGCATAATCTGAAAGAGTAGGTCTGATTTTTTAAATTCATTTGCCTATGAAAACAGTCCATCCTATGAACTACCAGTATGAGCAACAGGAATGGTGCAATCTATGTTCTGGGCAAATAGAGTTTCTGAAAGAAAATGATACATCTTTAACCCAGTTGCTCTTTTGCAATCATGTAGCAATAACTGTAGGAGGCTAGTGGTTTTTCCCCCTTTGCAATAATGTAGGTTTGAGTTACAAGTTTTGAGTAGCAAAAGATTTCTCTACATCTGGTTACTTATTATGGGTGGTTTATCAGTTGATTTAATGCTCTTTGCAAGTATCAGGAAATGAATAGAGAAACAGAAAACCAACTCCATCTCAAATTCTGGGAAATGCTAGTGACTAAGAGAATCAAATGTTCTGTGCTGAGCAGTGCTCTCATTTCAGGACGAAACATTCCATGGTGGTGAGGAAGCCCAGGGCAGGACAGGGCCACATTCACTAAAGCACCCAGCTCCAATGTCAGTGACACTGTAAGACCAATGGAAACCAGGGTGTTCACAGACCACCATACAGGGGCTGCTGAAAACAAGGCTTTTTTAAATGGTTCATAGTTTACTCCTAACTTAAAAGCCCATTCAGCATTTTGAATAGAGGTGTTCTCACCACCATGTTTGTGAAGGAGTCAGAGAAGTCAGTAAACCCACTAAAGGTCTTCTGTAACCACAAAAAGGTGTACAAGTTGTAGCACTTCAAGGTAAAGAGTTAAAGTTAGAAGGAGTTTAAAGATACTAATAGTAATAATAGTCTCCTGAGCAGGGATGGTGACCTCTCCAGCAACTCACCATATTCTCCACTTATATATAATGGTTGACTTCCCATCATGAATCAATTTGTTTTAAAACTTCCTAGAACATTAGAAAATACATGGTTTGAAAAGAAAAAGCATGAAGGTATGCATATTCTCCATCTCTCTCACATATGTACACACACACACACAGACACACACAGACACAGACACACACAGACACATACACACACACACACACACACACACACACACACACACACACACACACACACACACATGCTCCCAGTAAATAAACTGTGGAAAGTCACAGCTCTCCTGTTAAGTTCCCAGTTATTAACCAGCCAATTTAAAGAACCCAAATATTATTAAATAATTAAGTAATCTTATAAAACTAATAACTACTTCTGAAAAACAATAAATTTAGGTCAATTTTGAGACTAGATTCTTAATGTTTTTGCTGCATGAATGTATAGTTTATTTCATTTTGTGAATGCCAGAATTAACTCATTGCCATATTATTGAAAAAATTGGTGACCATGTGGCTGCATTTTTCTTCCTTTCTGTAAGCAATTCTATTTTAATTATGAATGCATTATACACTCACTGCAGAAATTTTAGAAAATACATAAGGAAATCTTATTTTGAAGACTTTTTCTGGATTTTTTTTAAATGTTCAGATGTATATTAGTTGAGATAATAATGAGCATAGATTGCACAGCATGTGCCAGCCACTGTGGGATATACTGTCCTGGCATTACCTGACTTATTCATTCAGTTCTGCATGGATTTTACATTTTCCACTGTGACTTTTAATATTCTACTCTTTGTTCTTTGCCATAACCTTAAAAATTCTTAGTGCACATGATTTTTAATACCTGTGCATTTTATAGTATGGATGTACCATAAGAGGTTTACATAATTAAAACAATTAGATGTTTCCCATTTTTTATTGATATAAGGAATATAAATATTTTCACTTACTGTAATTGTATTACAAACAGATATATCTTAGATATAACTCCTCTTATGTGTTTTTAATTTTGGAGCTTAGATAGGTTCTCAGAAGTAAAGTGCTGGGTGGAAGACTTAAGATATATTCTATACATAGTATTTTTAAGAGGAATTTTTATAATAGAAGATATTTTGCTTTGATGAGCTTGCTGAAATGGAAGTTAAGGGCTGTAAATCAGTTAATTAATTATGCATTTCCCCAAATTGACAAGCTGAGTGATTGAAGCTCTTCATCAATAGAATATTTGCTTCTAATCCCATTCTAATTTTATTCAAATTTCTTATGGAAAGTAGAAAAAATCACAAATAGTACTCACCCCGTCAAGTCTCTTCAATGACCAAGGTATACAAATACTGTGAGCCAAGTCTTCCTACTCAGTAACAGATTGGGTGGTGCCAGTGGAGAAGGAGGCTAGTCAGGCGATCCCTGAATAGAGGGAACCACCCACTGTGCATGAGCCCAGGTGGATGTCTGTAGGCCCAAACTGGAAGTGTCTAGTGCCTCATAATGCTCTGACTTCACTTACTACACAAGAAGACTATTTTCCAAGTCTATGTCCATCAGAACTAATGAACACCAATATCAGTACCCAGAGAGTATTTCTCTGATTTACCTGCCCTTTGAAATCTTATGAGTGCCTTCCATGTAGAGGAAGCCAATTTGGGAGCCACATATAAAGCCTTGGCTTAGTAAATTACCAAGAACATCATCTTCTTTCTTTTTCTCTCTTCCTTGCAAGTTATAACTGAGGTGCTTAACATAAGAATGAGTACACTTAGTATAGAGGCAGCAATCCTGAATAAGACTTCATTTGGGAAACCAAAAGGCAGAAAATTAGAAAAATCTTCCTAAGGTAAAATCATTTTGATCATCTTATCCCTCTTCGTGCCTATTAAAAGAACTAAGATAGTTAAATAAAATTTAGAATATATTACTAAAACAAAATTAATTATATGTAATGATAATGAAGAAGAAAATAATTGAGTGATGTATAAAGCATGATAGGTTATAAGTATTAGAATATTCCTTTGATCTGATAATGAAGTAATAGGAACAATGTTGGTAAGATTTTAGATTTGAAAAAATATTTTGCATACTTGGTGACATATTCATAGAGTGTACCTAACTTGTTCTATGAGAATAAAATTATAAATTCAATTTTAACAACTTTATTAAAGTATGTTTAACAATAAGAAAAGTTATATATTTAAAGTATACAACTTCCTAAGACTTGACATATGAGCATACCTATAGCTTACCACAACAGTTAAAATGATACATACATACAGCCATCATTTGCCAAACTTTCTTCATGTTCCCAAGTAATCCCCTTCTACCTTGTCCCCCTTAACCCCTTCCCCAAGCAACTACTGTTCAGATTTTTATCACTATTGATTAGTTTGTTAAAATGATATGGTAAAAAAAAAAACAAAACCAAAAAACCAGCCATTTATTCACTGCTTTAACAGTACTGCCATAAGCAATGTTTCTTTAAATAAAAATAAGCAATGATGCCATTGACAAATTCATCATCTTGGTAGAAGAGGGAAAAGCTTATAGATAGATACATAGTTGCTGCTTTTTCTGTTTTCATCTTATTGATTCTGTCTTTCCTATCTTTCTGGGCCAGGGGAAAATGTGGAACCCAACTGAGTGCAATGTGCACATGCTCTCATTGCAGGCAATGCAGGTGCAAATTCTTCTGGCCAGGGTAAATATTAGCAGCAATAGCAACTTCAAAGATGGAACAATGTTTATTTCTAGAATATGGTAAGATAATATGAGTAGGCATGTATTAAATTCTATGTATCTGGTGTTACGCTACATACTTGAAGTACAATAGCTTAATTTTTTCACTTGGTTTTCCCAAAACTCTCTATATAATTTTCCTTCACATTGCTGTCATTTCTCTTCATATTATACTTTATAATATTATAGGTATTTTTAATGTCATTAGCTTCCTTAGTAAACATCTAAAAATGGCATTTATAGAGACAACACTTATGCTTACAAAAAGAACAAATTAATAACATTTTCATTTTTATAAAACCTCTGTAACTGCATTATGGTTCCAATTAAAGTAAAGAACAAAGAAACAATTTGGGGGGAACATGGCCAAAATACATGAACTAAAGAGAAGAGAATGAGCCACATTAATAAGATCACAATGCAATGATAGCTCAGGCAAAGGGCAAGGAGGAATCTGTGAATGGACAGAGGAAGAAATTAGAATATGCACAAGGGTGTAGGGTCAGACCCCTCTGGGCCTTGACCAATTGGCAATGTGTTAATCTACACATTTACAACATCTTTTGGACCCAAATATTGTACAAGAGCAGTGGGCCACTTCAATAGCCTGCATGATTCTCTGGAATCAGAAATTTCACCAGTTTGCAGAAGTGAAGCCATAACTCACCCTGAAAAAAGGTTTTGAAGAACAAATCCAGGGTTCTGAGTAATTCAGACTAGAGTTGGGGTCTCTGGTCTCCTGCATCAGGAAGATCATGCATTCTCTTACATTTCCATCATCAAACACTGCCATGAGCTTAGAAATGGTATTATTTGGATAATCTGTTCCACATAGGATCTTTAAGACTGTTGTGTACACCCACAACAGAATCTTTCAAAAAATTGATTTTGTAAGGAAAGGGACAAGAAATGACTTTTCATTCTGCCTGTGAGAATATGAATGGCATTAGTGACACAAAAATATTGCAAAGAATCACATAGTCTCATTTAAAAGGTGGATGTGTAGAAATGGACTAGGAGAAGGCAACGTGCTTACAGAAAACACTGTTCCTGTAAGATGCAAACTAAATACTCTCAGGTTTATTCTATGCAAATATCAGCTCCAAAGTAGTAATACTCTAAGCATTATTATATACTTAACTTCTCTTGACCTTTCCCTTGCTAATTATTCAAACTGCTTATCTTAACCCCCAAGTCATGAATTTATCAACTCTGAGAACAGACATTAGAGACTTGAGCATGCCCTGAGGTTCTTGGTGTAGTTGTGCTTGTTTGTTTTTGTTTTGTTTGTCTCCAGCAAGAATGTCTCTGCCTGAGTTTCCACTTATTGGCCTCAATTTTATAGCTCTGACCTATATAGAGCATGTGTAGGCTGACTTTATATCCTATTACTAGGCTAACCATTCTGAGTTTCACTTCTTACTTGTCTCAGTGGTGTTTTCCTTCACTGTACTAGTCATTTCCCCCTTCCATTTCCTCCAGCTTCCAACATACTCTTCAGATGTGTCTTGCACACACACTGCAGTACATCCTGGGCCTTTCATCTTTGGTTACTGTCCAGGTTAGAGACAGAGCAGCTCAGAGTCTGTGCTCAGAGTCTGCGCTCAGATGCTGTTAGCCTACTTGGCATGTTGTTGCCAAGCTACATCCTCTGTGTCTGATAGGTGACAAACACTGATCTAAGCTTTCTTATTCTGAACTTGGACCCCCTTCATCCCTCTCCCCCCACTCATTCCTGTTAAGTGGCAGCTTGTTGCATAAGGCCCAACATTGTAGTGTGTTTAGAACTTTTTTGGATTTTTACTCTGCCATCCATTGAATTCGCTACTCCTTACACTTTTAGGACTTGCAGATTTGATGAAATGTTTTGTATCTTTGCATCAGGTCATTGATAAATAATGCCAATTAGAACACAAACAAACTGAAAACTGCTCTCCTCCCTCCATATTGACACTATTCCCTAATCAGTGACCTTTGGCTTTGGTTAGCTAACGTGTGCCGGTTCTCATCTCTTAGCCGAAGCTGTAGTCACCACAGAGTGGAATACACACCTTTCCATTGTTTTTTATCCCCAGCACTAAGCAGAGTGCCAGACACATGGCAGGTGCTTACAAATAGATATTGGTTGAATAAGATGCTTGACAAAGTGTTTTATTTTAAAATTTCTTCTAGGGTGCAAGGGGATTACGAGACCTTGTCATAGCTGACTGAAGTCTTAAGAACATTTCTATGAAATATGAATCTAGCTATCCTGCCAAGAGAAGAAATGATGTTTCCAAGCCTCATTCTTCTAAGACCCTTACTGGGTCTTAATTGCCATTTTTTCTTCAAGTAATCTCAGATCTACTTTAAATTCACCAATCTATAGCTTTCCTTAAGTGAACCCTGTTTTTTTATTGTGGTTATTGGGTCACATTCAGTCCCTTGTATTCTGCACTCTTTCCTTTCTTTCTCTATTTTTTAAAGATCACAAAGAGGTTCCATTGATTACATGCATAGAAGTTCTGTTGCCCCTGAGATTGTGTTGAGGGCACTCACTGGTTGCCTACTTGATTCACCCATGTTGGGTTTCTAGTCTTTACCAATATTTACCTTAAGCTGATCTCCCATTTGTGTCAGTACTTCATTATTTTCAAGAATATTCTCATGATAAGATATAAGAGAGAGACAGATAGTTAGAAAGAGGAAGAGGAGGGAAGCGGGAAGGAAGAAAGGAAGAAAGGAAAGAAAGAAGGAAGGAAGAAAGAAGGGAAGGAAGGAGGAGAGGGAAGAGTGTAGAGAGAGAGAAAGGAAGCCTTTTTGTCTCGGTATTATCTTGTCCCTGTAAAATAAAAGTTTGGATTGGATTTGGCTCAAAGGACAGGGGTTTCAGGGACTGAGGAGTGGAGTCAGGTGTTATGAACATTTGGGCACAGAAGAAAGGATATTATATCACTAGCACCAAGCTCATTTTCCAAGAGACAGGGAATAGGTTTCAGTTTACAGAGGGAAATGTTTAACAAAGATTGCATTCTTCTTGTGGCATCAGCATACGTTAAAACCCACATCTATTCCTTACTACAGCCACCCAAGCAATCTGGGATCCCACACAAATGTGCAGTGCCTTCTGGAGAGGAAGTTTTTATGAATATTTTCCAAACAACAACAATAACAAGAACAAAAACAAAACTGGCTGCCAGAATCTGAATCTCAAAAATCTCAAAATTCTTATGCATTTTTTTTTCAGACCTGCTAAAACAATGTGAACATTCTCCTTGGTAAGTCAATAAGAAAATTCAATCTTAAGAACAATAATGTTCTGTTTCTCTCAAGTTGGGAAACTGAAATAATGGAGAAAGTCTCTGTTCTTAATTTCTCTAATGAGATGAAATCTAAAAAGCATGTGGCTGGAGTCATCATTGGATAAACACAACCAGGACTGGAACACACATGAACCTCCAATTTGCTGGACACTCACACATTTCCCTTCATTCCCTAAAGAATCACTAAAACCAGCAATTAGGAACAGTAAACACCAATACTTTGCCTGGAGGGAAATTGGGGTATAAGCTAAAAGAGTTAAGAGAGTTGAAATCATAATTAAATGCAGCCTTGGTCTTAAATGTCCATAATCTTCTCCTTGTCATCGAACTTTCTGACTCTATTCAGTAACTTCTTTCTGAATGACTTTACTTTAGTTTACTAATTTAGTTTTCTTATGTAAAATCTCCAGAAACAACCACCTGAACAAATGATATACTTTTATGTATTTTTTTTTCAGTCATCTTAACTGGAATAAGTAAACACTTGAGTTGACTTTAACCTATCTTTCCTTGTGTTTAAAACAACAGGTATAATGTTAATTATGTGTGTATGCACTTGCTTATTTACAATCCCAAGAAACTCACCAATGTGAAGTGAGTGGTTAAGCAAAATGGGAAAAAAATTCTATTCTTACCCTTTGCTGTACCTTGAGTCAAAAGTACAACAAAAATAAAAGTGAAGTTATATGCTATTTTAGATTGTATTGTCCTTACTGGAAAGAAATTCTGGTTGCATTTCAGACAAAGGGAGTTTGCTAAAAATATGCTACTGAAAAAATTTTGTAGTGTAGTTGATTCTCATTATTATCAGTAGTCATGTTCTCAAAACCCACCATGAACACAGAATTGTCAGATACTGAACCTTCACTTCTAGGAGAAATATAAGGTTGGGGTCCTGTGAGCCTCTGGTTATATATTCACTGATCAATACATTTCATGCCTTTGTTTTATATGAGCTTCTGTTTGAAGACATCTAATTTAATACATGTTGTTGTTTCATTACCATCCAACTCATGCCCAACAACCCTGGCATTCTTTCCGGCTGCAGTTCACCTGCCATGTGTTTTCTCTGAAGGGACACTACATTCTTTTTGCATTTGAGAAGATTAGCTGGCACTTCCATGCGGCACTCGGTGGCCATTTTAAATGGCAAAATCATCACCACTACCTAAAAAAATCACAAGAATCTTAAAAATATGGCATTAAATACCACAAACAAGACCCTTGTTTACAGTATGGAACTGAAACAGAAAGCAGAGTGTCACCTTGTTGGACCTCAGCTGGGAACATGCACAACGGATGACTGAAAGTTTTCACTATTCTATGCATGTCTGTGAATGACCAAGAAAGCATCCCAAGTATTGATTTAGAGATTACAAATAAATGTTAATGAGGAGGTGAATTTTATAAGTACAAAATCTGCAAGTAATAAGGATCAAGTGCACTTCTGAAAGAATCACTTAAAGCATTTATATTCTGTACTAATATATAATTTTGCCAATACTGACACTGTCACTTCCGAATATTCCCAGCCTTTCTTACTTAATGTTCTCTTCTTGGAAAATCCTTTGGAATTAAAAATGTATGTATGTGTCTGTATGTATTCTCTGTCCAAAGGAATATACAGAACCACAGAGGGCAGATGAGAAGTGAGGCAGACAGCACCTTAAGAAAATCCAATATGGCACCTTCATACCCCTCCGTGGGACGATCCTAGGGCCGCCTCCACATCATCTGTCAAAGGGTCTCAGCAGGACTGTGTTGCCCATGCTCTCCTGAGCTGTTGACTGTCCCACCTTTCCTTTTTTCAGCACCCTGCTTTGGTTGCTTCTCACATTCACTGCTTTCATTCAAATTTTTGAAGCAGGTTCTGCTTTTCCGGTGACTGCTCACACTGTGCTAGCAATGATTTTCTCTGGGAACCTTGATGGAACAATTTGCATTTCTTCAGAACTGTTTGAGACACACTTAGGCCTCCTGGAATGGAGTTTGACAGGACACCACCCTGGGTTCTCCACAGCCTAAGTCCTTATTGCCCCTGTCAGTATCCCAGAGCTCTGTGAGAGATTACTGCAAACTAGGTCACTTAAAACAACAGAATTGCCGTCTTTCACTGTTTGGGAGGCCAGAAGTCTGAAATCCAGGGTTAGCAGGGCTGTGCTCCCTCTGAAGCATCTAAGGTAGAACCTGTTTCAGCCTTTCTCTTTTCCAGCAGCTTCTGCAGTTCCTTAGCTTGTAGGCACATCCCTCCAATCCTCATCTCCACCATCATGTTTGTGTTTGCGGGTGTCTATACGTTGTTTTTCCTTTTTCTTATAAGAACGCCAACCATTGAATTAAGGTCAATCCTATGATTTCATCTTAACTGCATTTTATCTACAAAAGCCTCATTCCTAAATAAGTTTATGTACACAGGGGTTACGCCTTACATATATCAGTTTGCAGACACAGTTTGAGCCACAACAGTGCCTGACATCTCTTGGATACAAAATGCAAGCATTCCATGAGGAGGGGGGGTTACCGAGGCCCCTTTTAGCTCTACAGTTCTATAAATTAGACATCAGAAATGAGTGTTACCTTTCTATTTATTGTTCTTTTTCTCTTTAGATTTCAGAAATGAGTGTTATTTTTTCTATTGTTCTTTTTCTCTTTACTTTCTTACCTTGTCATTAACAACACAGTATAAACCCATACTATAAATGGTTCATCTAGAGAGAAACACACACATCACGACCTATTAAAATATAGAGAAAATAATTATATCTCCTAAAATAATTTTATTTTCAACCTTAAAATTTAACTTTCTGATCTAACTTTAGATAATCATTTAACATTTATAAAATATTTTGAAATCACTGGGTGAAAGGAACAATTACTAATGACATGAATTTTCTCAAAGACCATTGTGTCGCTAAAGATATGTTACTCAGGTGCAATCAAATGAAAACTGAACACCAGATTTTTAATCTGCCCAGGACTGGATGTGAGTTTGCAAAGTTCAGGGGGCCTTACACGCAAATTAATTTCTCCTGCCTGGGTATGTGTATAGTTAGTGTTGAGAGTATTTTACTTTTCTTTAAGCTATAATGTATTCTGTACAATTCTAGCAATGTTGACTGGAAATGAAAACAACAGGTAAATCATATCATTTACCCCAAGGAGTGTAGCTTGAGCGTAGCTTTAGAAAAACTGCTCCCCTTGAAGGTTGTTTTCCTTTTGATTGCTTATTTTGTAAAAGTTTTACTTTTTTTTTTTTTGAATGTTCTATTTACTCCACAGCAGCCAATGGAAATGAAAGCAAATTGCCCTTGGAAGGAGGTACACAAGTTGTTTACAGCGCTGTGCAACCGATCCCCAGGCATATCCGCTGAAAGGCAAGAAGAGGCCTGGCTGCCAAGGTGCTGTGGGGAGCGGAGCTGGATTTGTGGAGCCCAGCCCCAGCATAGTCTGTTGGGCTTTAGTGACAGGAAGTCACATGTGGTGTCATTTTCAGCTGCTGAGAGAGACAGATGCACCCAGATCAATATCACTGTCCAGTATCAAAGACTTATTGTTATCTCACCAGGCATTTTTAACCAAGGAAAACAACACAACTCTTTTATTCCATTGATACCAGTGGGAGCCTCCAGGGTCTTTCCCTTCTTCTGGTCAAAGGGGTGACTAACCGCCTAGCAGGTGATGAAGATTTTTACTTTGGGAACCCTCCTTCAACTAACAGATAGTACTCACTTTGAGTTAATAATATCGCTTGTTGGTGTCAGTGTAGACAGTCTATAAGTGAGCTAATGACAGCAATAACCCTTCTGACCTTTCCTGACTTTAAAGAGGGTGAAATGGCTTTTATCTGTTTTTTTTATGTGCTATAGAAGAAGCGTGTCACCATCCCACCTGTAGCAGTTGTGTACAATTTCACAATGTTCATGAACTTTTTTCTGAAGATGGACCATTAAGTTCAGAAGAAGGAGAGTGAAAAATAAGACTCCTTAATTCAGAAGTTATCCAAAGCCAAGTTCGATAGAGAGCTGAGTGGATCTACTCTGAACAAAAAAGAAAGATTGCTTTTGTTTTTCTTTATACGTCAACAAGATAGTTGGCTTAATTTCCCCTTTCACACTGCAGGTGAACATGCACTTAGATGCTTTGACATAAAATTTTTCCAAGGCTTTTGTGTTTTTCACCAAGCGCATCTACCATCAAACCGGACAGTAGTTAGTTGGAATGGGATGTTATTAGAGAGTTTCTTGGTACCGCAAAGTCATTTTCTACAGGTATTTTCCACAGGTGGTATGGAAAGAGGTTATACTGCCACATGCCTAGAAAGTGGGAAAGTAGCAAAAAAATGTATATGCATTTTAAGGGCAGGAGATTAAATGACATCACTAAGGTCATCCCAGGACAGAAACAGTGGGGAATGCTTGCAAAGGCCCAAGTCACTGTTCGTTGTGCTGCTCACAGTGCGATCCAAAAAAGCCATGGTGATAATGTGACAAGATTCAGAGTGAACAGCTAGCTGGCCCCCAAATAAAAAGCAAGCAGGCTTTTTTATGCACTTAGAAACTTTTCAGTTACTCACATTATGTTCCTTAATATGTATCTTTTTGTTGCTTACCTACAGTGTGTTTTGATAAGAACAAATTCAAATCCATGCAGGAAATGTTATGAGGGTTATAGATACTCCGTGTGCTTTGAAAATGGTTTTGGTGCCTTTCTCCCGGTACCATCACAGGGCACAGAGTGCTCATTATCATGTTTCCAGTTTCTTACAGGAAGAATTTTTGGTAAGAGAAAACAGGCCAACAGTTTATTTAATAAGTAATAAAAATACATTCTTCAGGACTGACTTTGAGTAGTTCAAGGCTTCCAACCTGAACTGGAAAATGGGCTTACATCCAGCACCTGCTAATAATGTCCCCCAAACCTAAGACTCCCATGAACAGATAGATATGCCTGGATGTAAATGTAGGTGCCCATTAAAATATTGTAAGCTCCTCAAATGTGAAGTTCAGTCATTTACATATTCTCAGGCCACATTGTCTGCCCAGTGATTTCTTCTTCAGAGAGCCTTTAAATGTTAATTGATTAGGTAATGTGTGCTTGCTCTACCTTTAAGTCCAACTCACAATTGCTTCTGGCATATGGTGCCAAAGGAATCTGTCCCAAGACACCACTGAAATGCACAAAGCAGCGAGAAGGAGACCTTCCCACGTGGCCCCGGTCCCTGTAGTGAGTTAGCGGAAGCACAGAGAGAGCACTGTCTAGAAAGGAAAGATGCCAAACGTGCCGCTAACCTCAGGAGAGACTTTACAAAAGGAGAAAACATGTTTTTCATCTTTCATAATTAGCCTTTGTAAATAGGTAAGGAGTAGTTTTATTTTGCTTAAAAAAACCCTGTTAATAGGTTTATTCACTTAGTCATGAAACAAACATAAACTGAGTTGGATGAGGGCCGCCCATCATGCTGGCAGAGGAAATCCTGAGGTGAGGAAGCACGCCCTGCCCACCACAGGCAGAGCTCTGAGAAAGACAGCCAGGGCTCGCCGGTATGGGTGGGGGTTTTATTGTGATAGAGCTGATGGAATATGATGTGCAGGTGATAGATGCTATGGAGAGCTGCCCTGGTGGCCTCTGCAGGATACCTTCTTCCTGGTTTCAGATGACTGCCTCCTTGCTGTGTCCTCACACAGCAGAAAGAGAATGAGGGAGCTCTCTGGTGCCCCTTTTAGTTGGGCACTAACCTCATTTACAAAGACTCCACTCTTATGACCTAATTACCTTTCCAAAGTGCCAGCTCCCAATACCATCACACTGAAGATTATAATTTAAACATCTGGATTTCAGGGACACGAACATTTAGCCTATGGCATCGCTGTTTAAGACTGGTTAATGCAAGCATACAAAAGCTCAGCTACTTGTCTTAATTCCCAACAACTATAACTATCCCAGCTCCAAATCCTGTACAGTCAGTGAACTGTCAGTTGCAGCTGCATTGTAGTTCAACTTTAGTGAAGTCCTGCTTCCTGACTCCACAATTGGTGCCACTCCCAACTACTCTCTCCAGTATACATTCTGTACACAAATGTGGGTCTAAGAGTCAGCTTCCTAGGGCTTGACCTATAAGGGTCAGAGTCAAGGGCAGATTCCAAGAAAGCAGTGGGACAGCTACGAGAGCCATTGTTCATGGTTCACAGAGCACTAAGAGCCTCTGGCATGCAGTAGCCTGTGAAAACTCCCACTGCAGGTAATCTGGCCTGGGGTTGTGCTACAAGGGAATTCACAAGCAGATGCATTATCTAAGGTGTTTTAGAGGTCCCAGGAAGGTGTAGCGCTAAGGACTATGGAATCCATTGCTTCTTACTGAGGAATATTGATGTGTCAGAGCAATGGCTCTCATCAAGGGTGTATTTTTCTCCCAAGACAGTATCTGACAATATAAGGAGACTTTTTGGTTGTCACAGCTGAAAGAGAAGAGTTGCTACTGACTGACATTTGGTGGGTGGAGTCCTGGAATGCTGCTAAATACCCAACAGCACACAGGACAGCCTTCCAAAACAAAGGATAATTAAGCCTCAACTATCAACAGTGCCAAAATGAAGACACCCTACATTAGAGAAAGACAATAAAAGGCTAAGAGTGATTAACTTCTTAAGACAGGTGTGGAAGCTAGAAGGCCTCTGTTAGAGACTGAAGTTTGTGTCCACCAGACAAATTAGATGAGACCATGAGAATGGATGATGGAATTAATGCTTTTGTAAAAAAATAAAGAGGCATTAGAGCTTTCTCTCTCTCTTTGCCAAGTAGGGCCTAGGGAGAAGGTGACCATTTATAAGCTGGGAATGGGGTTTTTACCTGGAACTGAATCTGCCAGCACCTTGGTCTTGGATTTCCAACCTCCTGCATTGTGAGATAAATGTTTGTTGTTAAAAAAACACCCAGTCTGTGGTATTTTGTTATAGCAGCCTGATTTCACTATGCTTTTTTTTTCTCTCTTTATTTGACAAAATATAAAGAAATTACTCTCTTCTTTAGCTGTATGGTAGAAGAAGCTGAGATGGAGAGACAACATTTGGTTATTGGGGTTGTGGGCCTCTGAGAAGTCTGAATTCTTGACTCCAATAAATCTGCTATTTTATGCTCAACACTCTGATTTCAAAACAGTAGAGCCTAAAAATTAGGTCAATGAACTTGAAAAATTTGACTCCTTAGACACCCATGAAACCCTCTGTGCCTGCAGATACGGCCCATGCATCCCTGTAAAGGCTGACACTTTTATCTTCCTTTAAGCTTGTTTGGTGTTCCCTGCCTTGCAGACATGTCCACTAAGTACACTCAGAATCTGCTGTCACGTCTCCTCCAACATTTCTAGCAGAAGCCAAGAGATGATGTATGTGGATGGATTCTGAGGGTGCTATGTCATGGTGTGGACAGAACAATGAACAGGAGAAGGGAAAATCTACTGATATGTGTTGCCTGTATTACAAGATCTGACACCCTCTCAAGATCATGAGAAAAAGTCCTAAGGTTTTGAGTGACTTGGATGCTCAGAGAAAATGATGAATGACATGAAGTCAACTTAAGATGCTAGAAGTTTCATGATAGATGAAGGGAGTAGGGTCAGAGACCTGGTTATTCTGTTTGGGAACCAGGTGTCAGAAATAAGAGTGAGCAGCTTATCTCTGTTCCAGGTGACCCCCCGGAAACTGTATGTTCTGTGCCTATAAGTTCCCTCCATTAGCTTGGATACCCTTGACCTCAGAGGGGTATTTCCACTCAAACAGGGTCTCATCCCATTTTAATTTATGCCTGCTGTCCGGTCCCATCCATCAGGTCCCCATGTCACAATGCCAGGGGAGACATGTGGGGGGGCCCTGATTACAGTAGTCCCCCCTTATCCATGGTTTCACTTTTCACAGTTTCAGTTACCCATGGTCAACACAAGTCTAAAAACGAGAACACAAGAAATAAACGACTCATAAGTTTTCAATGACACCCTGTTCTGAGTAGTGTGATAAAATCTTATGCCATCTCAGTACACCTGGGACATGAATGACTCTTCCGTCCTGCATATCCATGCTGTCACACTGCCTGTCCTTTCGTCACTCAATAGCCATCTAGTTTATCATGTCAGTTGTTTAGGTATTGCAGTAATAGTGTCAACTAGCCTTTATTTCACTAAATAATGGCCCCAAAGTGAGAAGGGAATGATGCTGGAGACTTGAATATGTCACGAGAAACTAGAGTGCCTCCTTAAGTGAAAAGGTATGTACATATAGGAAAAAAGATAATATACTGCTCACAAAAATTAGAGGATATTTCAAAATGAATATGAAGTGATAAAAAAAGCATTTTATTTTTTTATTAAACAAGAACATCAGAAAAGCAAACAAGTCAAAGAAAGTTGTTCAATTACACAAATGAGATTCAAAACCAACTTTTATTTCATTGGTAAAAATGCACTATACAAAATGTTGAAAGTACCGGAGTATCTGCATGTTCCCTGATCCCCTAATTTTTGTGAGCAGTGTATATATAATGTTCAGTATTTTACATGATTTCAGGCATCTACTGTGGGTCTTGGAACGTATCCCCCACAGATAAGGGGGTACTACTGAATATATAAAGTGAAAAAACTACAGATAAGCAAATGTCTGAGAAGGTATTTAAATTTATGAGTTGAATAAATACAAATAAACAATGAAGGACTATTTTTATCACTTGTCAAATGGCAAAATTTTTCAGATAAGGGTTCTATGAAATAAGCTTTTCATCTATTCATGGGAGTATGATTGACACAACCTTTTAGGGAGCGATTTAGTAAAGCTATTCTTCTTGATTCAAGAATTAGTTTTCTGGGAATGCATCCTAAGGTAAAGCATTTAAATATGAAAGAAATAGATTGATGAAGAACTATTTTAGTAGAATGATTTACAAGATGGAAAAGTAAAATCGTAGAGAACTATTAGAACCATATTCATTTATCTATTCAGTAGATTACTGAGCTGGCTGCTTAATGATTTAGAAACTTTATAATAATCTGAAAATATAGGTAGAATAATATTTAAATGACATGGTAAATGTTTTAAATGCAATATCAAATATAAAAAATAATACAATGTAGAGAAAATAATTAAAAGTATAGAAAACACTTGCTTAAAAAGGGAAATGTATCAAAATAGATGCTTTCTTTTGTTATAATTTTAGACATATTTTATATGCAGAACAGTTTAATATTTCCCTGCATACAATATTAAACTATTTCTGAATTATTTTTTTAATTAAATGAGTATAAATAATAAGTATACTACCATCTTGCCATATATGTGTGTATATAATTTTATATAGTTATGTGCCCTGCATAAAGGTGGTACTTTGGGGGCTGACATCTAGCCCCAAGTGGGTGCCTAATTCTACTTAGTCCTGCTCAGTGAGGGAAATTTTCTCGAGGGTTTTGCAGAGGAATTCCACAGATAAAGGGATTTGACCCTTAGAGGAGTTTAGAGCTGGACAGATCAGTTTCTCTTGGATGTGGGGGTTACATAATTTATTTTCTGTGACATGGGATGTGTAAATGAATTTGCATATGGCAGAGGCTAGTCTTTCTAGGTGGTTTTCTGTGTCTCTTCTTCTCCCCCAGTTCTCTAGTGAAGACCCTGCTTTTCTAGGCCAGTGATTGGTCTTTTGTGAAGGAACCACAGGGTACAAACGCTGGGGCAGGTGCTGGGAAGCTGGGGTATGGACGTCACAGGTGCAGTGACTCATGAGAGCGGGGACAGGAAGATGCAAAGGGAAGGAACAGGATATTCTGATGCTGACACTGTGTATCTGCTGGCTGCCTTGGAAAAGGAGTAACGAATATAATTACATTTAGGGAGCACTGACTACTCTGGAGAACCTTTGAGGACACAGTTTGATAACATAGTAACAGGACATTGAGTCTAGTGATAGATGGCTGGCACCGAGTAGGTATTCCACATGTATGAGATTCCTTCTCCATTCCCTTTCCTCTGAGATGGAAAGGAAACATAGAGGGCTATAACGAGCTGGCAGATTGAAAGCCATGGTGAACTCATGGTGAACTGATGCAGTTTCATGTGCCTGCTTCCCATGACGCTGAGAGGTAATTTGGTGGGGGTGGGGGGGGAGGAGTAGGTGGGAGGAATGGTGAAGACATCAAAGACAGACATAAGTTGCAATAGCAGCCGCAGGAACTGGGAGAAGCTGCAGAGCAGGGTCAAGAGAAGGGATGACAGGTGGGGTGACAATGAGCTGAGCTCTGAGTGCAGTGGCTGACATTGCTCCTTCTGTCTCATGCTTCTAGATTGTCCTTGTTTCGAAGGGCACAGGGAGAGCAACTTGGGGAACCTTGTGCTGGTCTGTGCAGCGCATGTGTGACCGCTTCTCCATAACTTTACAGGAGGTTTCTGCTTAGTGAGATGACAGATGGGTCCTGAGCCAGCCTCTGACTTGCTGGAATAAAGCAGAGAGCAAAGAGTCAAATGAGCAGGACCAAGTGGTTTTCACACCCAGGATGCCAACTGAAGGCAGAGAGACCATGAAAAAGTGAGAGCTTTTCCTTCCGGGTTTGGAGAGGAACAGGAAGCCCCAGGAAGCCCTTTTATGGGCTGGCACACTGTGTGTTTCAAGAGCTCCTGTTCTGGGTTCAGGTGCCTAAAAGAGATGGCCCAGTGAGGCAGCACAGCCAGTACCCTGCTCATTTGCCCTGGGGGAAGTTACAGAATAAACAAGCAGCAGAAATAAATGAGAGCTCCTCAGGAAGACTGCAAAGCCAAACCAGTAGAGGCAGCCCTGCCTCCCCCCCCACCCCGCCCCCTCCCTGTGCACTGCAGGAGAAGGCCACAGAGCTCTGCCTGAATCCCTCCCCTCAACTGACTCCAAATTGGGAATTCTGAGGCTGGTGACCCACATGCTTTGAATGGATTTTTCTATTTTTGTTACCGCCTTTGCTTCTACTGACAGTTTCTAAGATTCTCTATTCTTTTTACATCTCTTGCTGCTTGGACAGAGACAAAAAACGTAATACTCCGGGCCCAGGCTGTTCAAACCAGGGCACCAGAGGAATCAGAACAAGAAAGAAACTACACTTTTTGCAGTGTGTTATTCTCTCTCTGCCAGCCTGTGGCACTTGGGTATGTCATTGTGTGTACGTGTGTGTGTGTGGGTGCTATTTACTATAAATTAGCATTCTGGTGCCATGATTATTTCAATGATCTTTTAAAAAGTAGCCTGCCTCTTGCCTCTAAGCACCAGCTGTTGAGGTTTTGCATACAAGACAAATATACAAGGACACACACACACACACACCCTCGAGGCTTTTATTTAGTGGCAATGACTTCTAACATGCACTAAAGTTAATTTATAAAGAAATATTAACACTTTACAAAGAAGCTTAGAATAGATGGAGGGAATGGAAAACCGAGACCTTGTCTGATAATTTAACCAAGGTGCGTAATGAGCTGAGGTCATTTGTCAGTAGGACCAGCCCAGAGTTTGTATGGCTGGAATCTCCAAAACATTACACCAGGACTCCACTTCCTCCAGCTGATGAGGTCAACCCCTGGGTCAGAGCAACCAGGGCCGGCGGGAATTGCATCATCTTTTGGTGGCCCGAGGGAGCTGCTTTGCCTCAGAAGCCATCTAGAAATTTAGTGATCCAAGAGATAAAAACGGAACTAGAAGTACTCCGTTTAGAATTTGTCTTTCCCCCTTCTCCATCTTCAATATCTGGCATGATATTTGGCTAAAAATATTGCTGAATTGTTTCTCCAGTGAGTAAGTAAATAAGTAAATGTGTTTCTTTGTATGTTCTTATCTTTTTCTTCTTGTTTAGTCTTGTTTTTGTCTGTTACAGATGCAAATATCTGCACAGGGTTGTTTTGTTTTATCTATCTATCTATCTATCTATCTATCTATCTATCTATCTATCATCTATCTATCTATCATTTATTTACTTTTTACACTTCTTTGTTATGTCACTTAGAGCATGACCATGACCAAAAAGACCTAAATACCATGGTTATAAATCTATTCATCTGTTTCATCTGGGGTTCTCTTAGTATGGAATGTTGTGATTACTTAATATGTTCAGAGCCTCAGAAGCTGAAGCAATGTTTACATAAGAAAGCATACCATTTGGAGGCCAATCCCTGGGAGGTTTAATCCTCTCAGTTCTGGCCATGAAACCGCATAATGAGATGCATGTCCACACTGGGGTTCTGCAGATAGGGTCTGTGAGGTCTGAATAGGGGAAGGAGGAATCAGAGTGTCAAAGATATTGTCCCAAAATAAATCTGGCCCTTGATCGAGAGCTTTGGTTGTTGGCTAGTATGTAGAGGTAACTAACCTATTAGTGTCCCAGCACTGCCCTAACAAGGTACCACAGACTAAGTGGCTCAAACAACAGAAATTGATTACCCTGCAGCTTGAGATAGATGATCAGGTCTGAGATGAAGGTGTCACGGAGCTGCTTCCTTGTGAGGCTGTAAGGAAGAACCTGGTCCTCCTATCTCCTGGGGGTTTACAGGCAACTTATTTTCCACCTCCATTACCACATGCCCTCCTTCCTTTTTATAAGTAGTATTAAATTAGGGCCCAATTTAATGCCCTCAACTTATTACCTCTGTAAAGACTATCTCAAAATATGATCATTTTCTGAGTTTTTGGGAGATAAGACTTCAACATGTCTTTTATTTTGGTGGTGATACTTTTACCCATAACAGGAACCAATAAAAACTCTGCTATCTCATGTTTTGCCCTTAATGACATATTCTGTGTCACTTGTTTATTACGAAGAAACTTCTAAGGCTCCTGGATAAAGCTTACTGCATAATCAGGAAGAGAGTAAAAACAGCATAAGAATTAAATATTTATCCTGATCATCATAACCCTACTTTCAGATGGGTCAATTATTATCATGCTAATTAGTTTTACCAGCATATAGTTCTTGGCAATAAAAGGTTTTGCACATAATTAGTTGGTATGAAAAAAACAACCGTGGCAAATATTAAATATTTAATAACTCAAAATAGAATGTACAATTCTAGATTCAGAGTGTACCACTGATATAATGGATTCATAAAACAAACATGTGTCTGTCCCTTTAAATCTTCCCTGGAGCAATTGACCTCTCGCCCTTTTGCAGTTCAGTGGCATTGAACTCTCTGGTCCACCTAAGCAGCTTCTCCATAATATCTGCCTCAGATCTGCTACCTGCAGAGGATCCCACATATGCACGGTGAAATGAGAAACAGAACTAGTGCTCTTTCAACCCAATGGCAGGTGTGCGTGCTTTGTGTGTAGAAACCTCACCATGATTTTCAGTTTCACTCAGGGCTCTTGAGATTGAGGCACTGTGTTCTACCAAAAGCCCAATTTTTAGAAATTATCTTTAAGAAAATACTTTGTACTTGAAGCTGTGACACAAATGGAACTATTGTGCTATTATTATTGTCATCATTGTTATGATTACTTCTTCTAACACTACTAGTGTTGCCTTCTGTGTTCATGTGTATCCTGTCCCCAGGTCTAGATGGGCAGATAGCTGTGGAGGCAACATTTTCATGAGTCCCAGTGACCCTCGTCCCCTGGATTTATGCCTTTTGTGGCCTCTCCCCTGAATGTGGCAGGACTTAGTCACAGCTCCTAATGTATCCTACATACTGCAGGAATTCTGTGTGCCACTTCTGCTGTCAGGTTAAAGGTTGTCACTCTCTTGCTGCCTTTCTCTCCTCTCTCTCTCTTGCTCTCTGTCTTTGTCTCTTCTCAAGTGTTTGCTCTGATTAAGCTTGACAAAGGGCAAGACAGCCTTCATCCAACTGCCAGTGGGAACTAAGGCCCTCAATCCCACACCCTGGAGTGTGAATTCACCATCTTCTGTAAGCTTAAAAAAGATCCATATCAGTAACATTGATGACTATGGGTTTGATTGGCATCTCGATTACCTGAGATCAGCCTGAGAGAGAGCCTGAGCCTAAAGTCCCGGTTAAGCCACACCTAGGTTCCTGATTCATAGAAATTGTGAATAATAAATCCCATTTAAGTTGTGTTATGGACTTAAATGTGCTCTTCCATAATTTATGTATTAAGCCTTGAGGCCCAATATGACTATATTTGGAGATAAGGCCATTAGGAAGGTAGTTAAGCTAAAACATGAGGTCATAGGGGAAGGATGGGTCCCAATTTGATAGGATTAGTGTGCTATGAGAAGAGACACAAGGGATGTGCACACAGAGAAATGCCACATAAGAACAACTTAAGGAGGTGGCCGTATACAAGCCAAGGAGAGTGTCCTCTAGAGAAAACAAACCTGCTGACACCTTGACTTCAAACTTCTATTCTCCAAAAATGTGAAATGATAAATTCTGCTATTCAAAGAGTAGTCTGTGGTAATTTGTTATGGTGATCCCAACAGACTAGTACAAGCTGCTAAGTTTGGGGATGCAGGAGTAGATAACTAATACAATAATTAACAGACTTTGGTTTCTTATTCCCTCTGGGTGAGGGCCAAGATAGAACAAGACAAAATCTTTGGCCCTTAAGAATCTCACAGTCTACAAAGAGGACTAATAAGTAAGATAAAGTAAAAGATCTCAAAAACAACATAACAATCATGTTACTGGAAAGAAGGGCAATGTATAATTGGAGACTTAGGTAGCGGGCACTTTACTTTGCCATGTAGGCGAGGCAGGAGAGAATGAATCTCACCTCTCTGAAGAATGGTGGCTGAAAAGACATGTAGGGGTGAGTTGAAGTTCCATAAGCTGGCCAGGGAAAGGAACAGTTTATGGAGAAGGAACTGCTTTATGAAGACATGGACATGAGATAATGTCACTGCTTTTCCTTGCTTGTGCTGTCCTTTATGACTTCCTCAGCAGTACACAGGCTTTGCCTTATTTAATCTTCAATTTGGCTCACTAAAGTTTGTTTTGTAATTACTTCTATTTTGTAATTGAATATATGGAAGCTGGAATAAGTTTTATCAGCTGCCTGAGGTCATAAAAGTCATCACATAGTTGTCAAGATTCACAACAGGTTTTCAAGGTGAGAAGAGAAGAGATCCTTGGAGGATACGAACTTCTGAGAGGATAAAGAAATTACATAGGAGAGAAATTAAAATAAGTATAAGCAATAAGAGAAAAATTAATATTGTCTCAGAATCCAAAGAAAGAGTTTTTTCTAGGTTGGGATAGTGTTTGCTGCCAAAGGCAATGAAGCTGTCAGGTAAATTATTGGCTTTGGGGAAGTCTTCAGTAACAAGTTTCACTGGTTCAATAAGAACAGAAATGAGATTTTTGGTCAATGAGTGGGAGGTGGGGATGTGAAGATCATGACCCCTCCTTTAAGAAATTTGATTGTAAAGTGAAGGTGAATATAAGACCAAGGCTAAATTGTCTTCTAGTAAATTCTGGTGTGCAGACCTATTCTTACTTTATACCTTCTTTGTCAGATGTTAGAAAATTCTCAAGACAGTAGTTTTTGAATGTCTTATATCTACATACTGTTCTCTATGAACATCTTCCTCCTCTTTGTTGATTCAGAATATCTCTATTAAGCAAGCTACTAGACTTGAGCTAGCCTATACATGAGAAAATTGTTCCAGTTCAACATGAGATAGATAACAAAAGATCTAATTATAGTCCATTTGTCCATAGAGAAGATATCTCAGAGTAAAAGCTCACTCCAGCATGGTCCTCCCAGCCCCACCCAGAACATGAGTGTGGGGCAGTTGAACTTTTATACCAAATAGAAGGTTGAACTGGAAAAAGCAGGCTTCAGAATTTGAGATTTTAATTTTTATAAAATCCCATGAAGACTAATTTCCATAACATGGAGTGCACCTGAGAAGTCAGTAAACTTTCCTAGGATTCTTCAAGCTACCATCATCTTTGTTTTTAAATTGCCTTACCTTGATATCCCAGAGGGTCATGCTTAAAAGGGCAATGAATTCTGGAAAGTTGCATATACATACACACACAAATACATATATTTTTGGATTATGAAGCATTGAATCTGTAAGTGGAGTGGTCCCTAAAGCAAGGTCTTGGAAGAGATGACGAAGTTTACGGAATAGAGCAGGAGGCATGATTAGGCTTGGATAGAAAGCAGCAGACAAATGAGATCATGAAAGGAGCAACAAAAGTGACAGACATGTCTGTAGAAGGAGCAGGGATAGTGGGGGTCCTGCTTTATCTCCATTCTATAAAATGACACATAGATTTAGGTGATGTTGGATTCAATAGTTAGTATTTCAATCATATAATGTGGAATTCAACAAGGATCCTGGGGCATTCCTTCTTTAACAGAGAGTGGCATGGTAAGACTATGCCAACAATGGGTGGACATTGTTGCCTGAGGAGCGGAGGAGCCCACTGCAATATCACGTTGAGGTATTGGTGGGAATTTTGTAACTGTCAGGACAGTCAGAAGAGAATGAGATCTTTTGTTTGTAAAGTGTGACAATGTAGAACTAACCAATTGTTTCCTGGAAAAACGTGAGCTTGTGTGTGGCACCTGGCAGAGAAACCTTCAATGACCCCAAGTCAGCTATGCCCAGACTGCCCACATTAATGTAGCCTCTAGGCTTTCTCCATCACATAAGACTGTTATTTGTCTACACAGTGCTGATCATGAACCAATACTTCTCTATTTATTCATATTTGTATTGGTTGTCTGATGGATTGGCTATGTATTTCGTTGGTCTCAATCTCCAAGAAGATGTCATCTCCATGACATCAAGGCCATTGTCTCTCTCATTCACTGTTGTCTTTTCCACTCCCAGAACACTGTCTGAACTGTTTGGCACTGCTTTGTGGTAAAATGTGTGAATACCTTCCTCATCCCTTCCCACCTTCCTATTCTCAAATAATATTTTCTTACCCAAATAAGGTAAGAGATCAAGCCTTTAGTAACAATTATACTTTGAATTTTCTTGATGATTTCAGGTTAGTTCTGTGGGTTGAATTGTGTCTCCTCAAAAAACAGATTGAAGTTCTAACCCCCAGTTCTTCCAAGTGTGGCCTTAGTTGGAAATGGGGTCATTGTATATATAATTAATTAAGATGAAGTCATACTAATTCAATGAAACTGCTGTCTTTACTAGAAGATGACCACTTGAAGATAGACACAGAGATGAAGGCAAAAGTTGGAGTGAGGCAGCTGTAAGTCAAGTAATATATGGGGCTTCTGGAAACTGAAAGAGACAAGGATTCTCCCATGGTTCTCAGTGGGAGCATGGCTCTGCTGACATTTTGATTTTTTACTTCTAGCCTCCAGACATATGAGAAAATAAATTCCTATTGTTTTATGTCACCCAGTGTGTGGGATTTGTTACAGCAACCTTAGGACACATACGCAAGTCTTGTATCTTTTCTAAGCTTCAAATTCTTCATGTCAAAAGTGAGAATAATTGTGTTACTTAAAGAAACCATAAAAACTAAAAGGAGACCTTCATTAAACCAATGCATATGCTGCAATATTTTGTCTTTAGAGTTCAGGCTACTTGGCTTATAAAACAATAATAGATAGATCCTCACAACTTTGCTACTAACTTACTAATTTGTACTCATTTTTGTCATCTATAAAACTAGTGCTGGGTACTGGCTTTCCTCATCTTCATTCACCCCCACACAAACACAGCTGTTAAATCTGTTTTATTTCTTTTTGATTAATATCCCATCTACTTTCACCATGGAAGTGAGGCAGCTTAGCATCAAAACATGAATGCCAGTTTTATGCATTGCAAGTATGGCAATACTGTAAAGACAAGACAGTCAAATACATGATAATATATGGTGATGTTGTATACTACACGCTGAAAGGGTGATAAATTTTTGTGACTCATGTATGAAGATGTATCTTTCTAATACCCTGTGACTCAGGTTATTTCATTTATTTATTTCATCAATTTTGTTCTTTTGTTTTCCTAGCGATTTCTAGGAATGACAAACTGATCATGGTTTAATACAAACTGTGAATCTTGCAGTCCCTTGTGTGTGACTTATAGGGTAATAAATGGCGGGGGTGGGGTGCATTTTGAAGACACACTCGGTTTTCTCTGTCTTCAGGCAGTCTTCTGTTTGATTGATTGGTTGCAGGTCACACATCAATTTCTGTTTGGTAACACAGGCAGCATGCATAGTTCTGTGTCCACAGGTATACTCTCCTGCACTGCTCTGTTAAGCAAGATGGGGAAAGGCTGGTAATTGAGAGTTATGGCACGAAGGGTAAGGATATCCCCCACCTTATTCCCTCTTGCCCTAGTAACTCCTTCAAGGCCAACTTCAAGTCAATTGTCACTTATCATTTCACATATTTTTTTGCTTTCCTGTTCAACTAGTACAGTTAATAAATTACTTTCATTTTCAAGTAATTATCTCTCTGTATGTGTATGTTTGATGATTTCAACAAAGAGACACCTGACTTCTCCCACACCACTCTTTCAGGAAGTGGAAAGGCTGACCTTGAAGGCTCATATCTTACTTTGTCTACTATTTCCATGACACTAGGACCTGCAAGAAGAGAATGTGTGTTTTCCTTACTTTCATAATGTGCAATACAGCAGACACTTACTCCATAAACTTTTTCCCTACTGATTAGGATTGGAAATAGCTTGGGGCAAGGATGAAAAGCAGAGATCTCTTAGATGCTTATTACCTTCAGAAGACAACCCCATTGAGTGTTCAATAAGTGAAAAGTTCACCTCAATAAACTATCTTTTCAACAATAAGTTTTTAGATACATGCCAAATGCTTTCAGGTTAAGGCGAGATGACAGAAGGGAATCCCACGAAGCAGCATGTTTGTCTGTTATGAAGAAAGAATGTTGAGTTCTGGGCTTAAGCAGCAAAAGAGGGGAAGATTACTTTTCCTCGAGTACAGAGGCTCAGGACCGTGTGGGTGGTGGCAAGTTCTTTCCTTGGATGAAAGTTGCAAGACATGTGATTGGATTCCTTTTCCCTTTTATCCAAATTCAACAGATCTTGTAGCCTCAATTGACTATACTGAATTGAATGCACAGATTAAAAATACAAAACCAGGGGGAGACTTTCTGCCTTCATGTGGAATCATCTTTGATTTCTGCTTTCTATCTTGAACTCCTTTACTTTCCATTGTTGATCTTAGTGCATCATCTTAAATATATCTTTATTTAGTCTCTTTGGGGAAGTACTAGACATGCTTTCCCATTTTAGACTCTGAGTAGGATTAATTAACCTTGCTACCACAGTCCTTGTATCAAGTGTGCTTGGGATAAACCTGAATACTAGTCTGTCCTTGTAACATAAGGACTATCCTTACCACTTTAAATGAAATATTGACTTAATGGGTCTGAGCAGAAATAAGAGAAAGGAGCCAGGTGAACTCAATATTGAAACAGGGATCAGGAACAAAGCCAGAGTTGAATTAGACTTAATAAGTATCTGATAGTATAGGGGATATTTTTATGATGGATGTTAGTTACTTCTTACAGTAGTTCAGGTTTAAAGTTACTAATAACAGAAAAGAATTCTGATGGAGCTGGGTCATATTTATTACATAGAAAGCAAGAAATAAAATTTTTACTGAAAATATACTAGTATTTTCTGACAAGGTAGGTAGTTTAGGTTGGGGTATATGACAAGACAGCCTATAATGAAAGTGAATTAAAGAACCAATGGCCTCTTATAATGATAACGAATTATGTAAAGTAGAAATGTGAGAAGGATTATGGAAGTAATTGAATTTCTCTTTTTAGTTTTCTTGACATCTATGTGTTTTATGGTCATTGCAGTGTTCCTCATTTATCTCCCTCTCAGTAGACAGAGGGATCTGGATATACCTAAATACAGTAGTGATACAGATATATTAACAACCTATCTATTGCCCACTGGTGAGCGAGTCATATTTCATAGCTGTAATGTAATCAGAGGCTACAAAATTTAATCAAGGACTACAATAATTTATGTTTGTGAGGCTATTACTTTGAAATATTGTTTTTTTAAAGCACAAGAAAAGATCAGTACTTACATTAAATTTTAAACCAATACTATTGAAATAGTTTAAAAAACTTAGATGAGTCTTCTATTTAGCTCACATAATTGGAAATCTTAACTTTAAAACTGAAAAAACTTTCCAAATGACAGAGGAAGAGTAAAGTTGTTGATTATGTATTTTTTCTAGTTCTTCAAATAAAGGATGACTACTGGATGGCAAATGCATAATGCCAAGTCCAAAGAAAGAAAAATATTTGAATTATAATTATTGCTTTATATACATATTTATTTACCTCAGTGGATAGAGCATTGGTCCAGAGTATCAACATCCCAGGTTCTATTTCTGCTGAGGGCACATAGGAGAAGTGACTATTTGCTTCTCTTTTTCTTCTTCTCCTCCTTCTCTCTCTCTCTTCTCTTCCTGCAGCCAATGGCTTGATTGATTCAAGTGTCGACCCTAAGTGCTAAGGATAGCTCAGTTGGTCCATGCACATCAGTCTCAGGTGCTAAAAATAACTAGGTACTCGAGTGTTGGCCCCAGGCAGAGTTGCTGGGTGGATTCAAGTTGGGACACATGCGGGAGTCTGTCTTACTATCTCCCTTCCCCTCACTTAAAAAAATAAATTAAAAAATATATATATAGCCTGACCCGTGGTGGCGCAGTGGATAAAGCGTCGACCTGGGAACACTGAGATTGCCAGTTCAAAACCCTGCACTGGTCTGGTCAAGGCATATATGGGAGTTGATACTTCTAGCTCCTCCCCCCTTTCTCTCTCTCTCTCTCTCACTCTGTGTCTCCTCTCCAAAATAAATAAATAAAAAGAAATTTAAAAAGTGTCTGCTTTCTCAAAGAAGGAAGCCCCTTTAAAATATATATATAAAGTATATATACTAATTATTTTTAAAGCCAAAATATCAAAGAGTGATACTAGACAGTGTAAAGTGCTAACATTTGATAATACTGCCCAACACCCTGTATCATGTTCAGTTTGCATCAGAATTTTCTAATTTAGGGCCTATAGGCTTTGTCTTTAGGAGGAAGACTATATAAAGGGGTTCTATGATCAAGTAATTTAGGAAAATACTGCATATTATGTCTTATTTGCTTTTTGGAAAGTCACTATATGTATTGCAAGTTAAAAACGGATAATTTCTATATGAAAGAGACCTAAAAAATGAAATCATTGAAATTAAACAAACATCATACAAAAACAAAGGCATCTATGTATACACACACACACACACACACACACACACACACATATATATATATTAAACTTGAGTTAGTACACAGATAACTGAATGGCATTGTAAAAGAAAACAATCTTATATATTTCCAGAAAATAATACCATTTAATCATCTGAAGTAGAACTACTTTACATGTATTGAAGCTACTTTATCACCATATGTCACATAGAAGACCTAAAATTGCTTTTAAAACAATCTCTTTTGTTTGCAATAAAATCGAGAATTCATAGGTGTCATGTTTCCATGGTGCCTGATTTGGCAGTCTTCAAAACTGGATTAATTTTTTGTGTTGTGATATTACTTCAGATGAAAAAACAATGGCATTTAATCACAGGACCACAATGCACAATGGTGAGCTTCTCTTTTCTCACTACCTTATTTATCAGAGGCTCCAGAGAGCACAGGGAGAAAGTCGATTAGAACTGGTGCTTCAAGTGAGGCTGAAGCTCATTTATCCTCATGACTCTTCAAGGGAGTGTGAAGAAGAAAGGAAGTGTGGGAGAAGATATAAAACACATTTTATTTTCTTGATTTCATGAATAGTAATAGTGTTTTGGGGATGAATTGTGTTCACCCAAAAGATATGTTCAAATTCTAACAGTTGGTTCCTATGAATGTGGTCTTCTTTAGAAATGAAGTTAAGATGAGGTCATTAGGGAGAACCTTTGACGTGTTCCTACAGAAGAAGAAAATGCCATGTGGAGATAGGCACATGCAAGGAAAGCATCAGGTAATGATAGACGCAGAGAAACAACATCAAAGATTTCTGGCAAAAACCAGAAGTTAAGAAAGGAAGCAGGGCCCTGAAGACACCTTGATCTTGGACTTCTGCCTTCCAGAAGTGTAAGGGAATAAATTTCTCTCATGTTAAGGCACTCAGTGTGTAGTATGTTGTTATAGCAGCCCTGGGAAGTAAACATAAACAACTAGTGGTTTGTTTTTTTCCTATTACTTCAGGCATGGTTCTAAGCCATTCACGTACTTTATTCCTTAGAACTTCTTTAGAACTAGGTCTGTTATCTCCTACTGTACAGATAACAGACTGTGTTGATTGTCTTGGAACAACAGTATTGGCATCACCTGGGAAATAGTCAGAAACTAAAGTTCTCAGGTCCCCCCCAGGCCTAGTAAATCAGAAACTCTGGGGGTGGGCTTAGCTATTTGAGCTTAACATGATGTCTATATGATGCCAATGCAGAGTCAAGTATGAGCACTGATGACCTCAATGTCCCAGCAGGGAAGGAGGAGAGATTGGGATGCAATATTCTCAAGGTCAAAAGCTCATGTTTTATGTGAGAAACTAGGTATGCATACACACTCCCTCACAACCACAGCATTGCACATAAACACCCAAATTTATGCACACACACTCACATGCAACAACACACACAACCCCTCCCACACACAAACAAGCATATTTGAACATACATTTTAAAAGAAAAAGAAAGAAGGAAACACTGGAGAGAGGAAGGGGCAGCCTTGGAGGACTGTTCTTTTCTCGTCCTAAACAGAGGAAATCCTGGGTGGAAGTCCATAGTTTCCATTAGATCTTGGAGTGGGGAAGGGTGATGCACTCTTTTATTGCTTCAAAATGTCTGTAAGGATAACTACTGTTTCTACTCTTATACATTAGTCAAGGTCGAAAGCTAAATGACAAAAGTCAAACAGTCTCTTCATCTGGAGAGAAGAATGAATTAATTCATTTAAAATAATTTGTTTGCCTTGCTGTTTTTTCTTTAAGGATCTTTATTTTTTAACATGTTGGTTTTATTTTGATGGATATAAGCTTTCATTCAGAATATTTTCACCTACTACCATATGAAGTAATTGATGATCCTGACTCCAACAAAGTATTTATGAGACAAGCAAGGTTCATTTTCTAAAGACTTATCACCGAGTCCAAATAGACTATTAGTTGTGAGCTGGGAAAAGACTAGAATAGTAGAACACAGCTTGTGACTCAAGATTTTCTTCTTCTGTCATAGGCATTAAAATAATACATTAGGCTTTGATATAATATTTTGCCAATATAATAATTACATCAGAATAGGCAACTCTCTTCCTTGCAGAAAGAGCTGAGTATAACTGTTCAGGGGTTTCCCACACATATGTATGGGGACTTCCAGTGACCCAAGGCAACCTCACATTTATCTGATGTACAGGTCACCTCTACTTAGCTATACCTGGAGTTCAGAAGTGAACATTTAAATATCCCTCGAATGGAGGCTTTCTAAGATTTTCTTCTGGTCCTTAATGCTTTATAATTCTGTTTCCCTAATCAGGGGACTTTGAGAAACTGGCAGTTCTGTTTTCTTAGCTTTTGCCTTTGCCAATGTCTTCCCCAGCCAACCTCCATCTAAGAATCATTTAGTATTAGGAAGGATTTAGGTGGAAGTATTACAAGAAAGACATGTTTTTGTAGAGCTTGTTTTTTACAGTACATTCACCCGAAGCATAAAAAATTCATTTGACTCTGAAGTTGAATCAAAATGGTGCCACTTTCTCTCCCACCTCATGACCATCTTTGGGGAGTTAAGCATGCTTTCCAGTAATGGGTCCATGGAAGTGTCTTTAAATAGCTGCTAATCTTCATATCATTAATTTCCTGCTCTGAAAACTGAAATGCCTTGTAATTATCCAGAGGTAGAAACACATAAGACAGTACTAAATTTTCCTTAAGTACAGCCCATTGTGAAAACGGAAGCCAAAATATATAATTAGGTTGGCATTAACATTCGATAGCTGTGCGATCTCAGAGTGGCACAATGGCTGGGCCACTTGTGAAGGGCAGACTGTCTGGGTAATGTAGCAGAAACACTTATCTAAATAGCATGCCCTCTCGTGCCCCTGTCAGAGTGCCAGCATATTAGTCCTATTCTCAGTGTGCGAATACAGTAGAATTCCTCTTTGCAGCCCCTGCCAAAAAAAACAGGCTTCCCTGTCATAGAAGGGAAGTCTGAACACATAAATGAAAGTGAAAAGTAATTAGATTATAGTGTTTCAGGCTGAACCTGATGCAAGAAAATAGTCCATTTTGCCCATTTACATGAATAAACATCCCACTATTCTTCCCAGATGATGTTCACAGAGCAAGGGGGTCATGATGCTCCATAATGAATTCTAAGAGAACTGTTTAGACAAGAAAAGAAAAGTGATTGCTCTGACCTATCACCTGCCTATAATCGTGATTAAAAGTCACTGGTGATTTTGTGACAAGTATATTGTTTCCATTTCCAGTCATGATTTTTAAAAATCTACTATGTGGCTTGTTGGGCCAATTTAGACACTCGGGAAAAAGGAAAATAACATTTCTGCTGAGACTCTCCTTATAGCTTAGGACATATATTTAAGGAACAAAATTATATTCTCAGTTTGTTAGAAGACTAACTAGTATTTAAGCTCTTTTGACCTATAAAAGGGAGGCTGTCAGCCATGGGAGCTTGGGGGTAAAATCCTAATTACTATTAATGGGATTCATTATAATATAAAGTCTCCCAGCAATGAATTTTAAATATCCCTAGTCAGTTTTTCTATCAACATTGCACAGAACGAAACACCTGCCCCAGAGTGCACATGCAGTTGCATTCTCCTCAGCTGATATGGATAATCTGTTTATTTTTGTATTTGTCATGCCAGTAGTAGAGGGATCAATCCTTCCCTCAAATCAAATTTTCTACCAAAATCTAAAAGCCGGGGTGTTTGCATGGTATGTTTTAAAAATCATATATTAAAAGGAATTGAAAGGAATTAAACTATAATTGCTCCCCCCCTACTTTTTCTCATTTGGACTAATACAAATTACCCTCATTGTTTCTTGTTATCAGGTGGTGGGAACCCTATGCTGATACATTTCAGAAAAAGCAAGTTTTCATGAAAAACATAATTCCAACTCTTAAATGGAGACTTAATACAATCTTCCTAGAAGTTATTGCCTCAAAAAGTGATGCCCAATAGAAACACAATGTGAGCCACATGTGCAATTTTAAATTTTCTAATAGCCACATTGTAAAAATTAAAAGAAATATGTGAATTTGCCTTTAATAATGTTTCATTTAAGCCAACATACCTGAAATACTATTATGTCAATATATAATTAGAAAAAAATTGTAAATGACCTATTTTACTTCCTTTTTTTAATTCTGCATTTCACTTTACTGTTTTAAATTGCTTAATTTTTGTATGCAATATAAATAAGTAGTAAGAAATCTTTTGTCTGTACATGTGGAATATTTGAATTGCTTTATATCTGCTGAAACCTTTGGCCAGATGAAGTATTTCTAAAGGTCTGAAACCATTTTGACTCATAAAATTCATCCCTAATGCATTTACATAAGTCTTACCCTTAAAAAAAATGTTTGTAGTTTAGCAACGACAGATCACTCAAACATTAGAAAGTAAAGCTTAAAAGCATTAAGATGTTTATCTTATTCTAGAGAAGCATAATTGCAAACAACATTTTATGTAAAGAAGTATAATTGCAAACAATTTTTTTTTAATCATTGTCTTCCAGTTTCTCAAATGAGAATCAGACAAAAGAATTTCCTCAGGACCAGTGCTGTCCACTGTGGCAGCTACTAGCCACATTGGTCTGGTAAACTCTTGAGATGTGGGTAGAAAAATCCTGCAAGTGCTCTCCTAGGCCCGGGACATGGACCAATACTTATTGGACTAAGATTCCCAATAGTTAACAGCTTCATTGTGCTGATCTATGTCAGTGGGTCAACTCATGAGAACATAAGCTGACAAAAAAATTATTAGTTCAGATCACAAAAGTAAAGCTTCAGAGTTGGATAATATATCTCCACCATGCACCATTTCCAAAAGTCCCACATAGACTTATGATCCTGGTCTGTTATTCTTGAATTAGATACAGACGTCCAGTGTCCTGCAGTCCAAGGGTAGTGTCTACTTTCAAACTATTAGGGCTGAGACTACTACTTTCTTTCTTATTCTTTTTCCAAATCAAGTATTTCATAGAAATGCATTAAATTTTATTATGCCAGCTCTATAACCTTAATTATGGAGGTTCTAGGGAAAATCAGGAAACTTTTAGAAGATTTTAGCATGTCAGACATTACCCAGGGTCTCTGATTGTATTTTGTAAGGAAGAACATCTAGCCAGACCCTTTGATTTGATTCTCTAAAAGGAACCCAGCTAAAATTTAATCCTAGATCTTCTAACTTTCAGTCATGAGCACTTCCTCCTCCATCATATTCTCTGACTGTGATCCAGTAGTAACTGTAAATAAGCAAATCTGTATTGACTTTTTAAATTTGTCATAACTATTCCTTGTAGGCCTCTATGCATCCTCTGGTTGATGTTAAACACCTCATATTGAAAAGAGGCAGAACTATCCAGATTATTTGAGTGGTTACTCTTGTTTGCAAACGTCTTTAGAGAAACAATAATTATGTGCTTTTCATTTAAGTCATTTTAAAAAGTTTACAGTCATTATTTTTTGTTTCTGAGAGAGTCTTTTGACCTATAGAGAATATAAACAAAGTATTTTTTGTCTGGTTGTGACAGGTATCAGTGGTAGGGTTGGGACAAAATTTAAGTCATAGTCCAAGAGAAGGCTGTTTGCTGCATAGTCCCTTCTCACAGTGCATGCAATATTTACTCATTCAAGATGTAATGTGTACTTCTAAATACCAACATAAATTTACTGGCTTCGGGTGATTGTTTTTTGTTTGTTTGTTTGTTTGTTTTTGTGACAGAGACAGTCTGAGAGAGGGACAGATAAGGACAGACAGACAAGAAGGGAGAGAGATAAGAAGCATCAACTCTTTGTTGCGGCACCTTATTTGTTCATTGATTGCTTTCTCATATGTGCCTTGACTGTGGGGCTACAGCAGACTTAGTGACCCCTTGTTCAAGCCAGCAACATTGGGCTCAAGCTGGTGAGCCTTGCTCAAACCAGATGAGCCCACGCTCAAGCTGGCAACCTTGGGGTTTTGAACCTGGGTCCTCTATGTCCCAGTTCATTGCTCTATCCACTGCACCACCACCTGGTCAGGCCAGGTGATTGTTTTTAACTTTGGAATTTCTGCCCCTTATTGAGGGAAGCCCTAATATGTCACATAGACTTGACTGAAATAAACTTCTCTACCGAATATGATGCATTCTTATATTTCTGAGTGACTCCCAGGTTCAATCTTTGCTGCATGTTTCTTTCAGAGTCTATGCTCTGTCCTTTCTAAACAGTTGCAGTCTGTGAAACAGTCTGAACCACTGCTCATTCTGGCCTTTGCATCTGCTGTGTTCTCACTGCCTAAGAGACACTGTTCAGACCTTTCATCCACGTACAATATTTTGGTCATCCTTCCAGACAGAGATCAACAGTTTTCTCATCGCCTCTTCTTTGAAAGCCTCACTCCTCCCCTCAGAGACTCTTATCCATCCTTTTTCTGTGCTACACAAATATGGTAGATATTTATGGTTTATTTTGTTTATCTTTATTTAGAAATTAAATTTAATGAGGTGACATTGATCAATAAGAATACATAAGTTTCAAGTAAACATTTCTGTACCATTTGAACTGTTGATTGTGTTGTGTGTCTATCATCCAAAGTTCAATCATTTCTGGGAGAGAGAAAGGGGAGATGGAGAGGTAGAGAAGCAGATGGTTGCTTCCCTGTGTGCCCTGACCAAGAGTCAAACCCAGGACTTCCACACATCGGGCCAATGCTCTATCACTAAACCAACTGACCAGGGCCTGTTTTTGGTATTTTTTAGGTTTTTTTCATACAAGTTTATAGTAATTGTTGATTAGGTTTACTGTTTGTCAAAATTCTAACTTTAGTTGAAAACAAATAGTTAAAGTTTTTAAAAGAGTGGCCTTGTCAATTTTCTTATTTTGATGTATTTAATGCTGATATGTGAGACTAATCTCAACATGATATATTTTAATACAATCTTGGCTGATTTTTTTAATTGGTGTTTTCATTGCTTGATTATTAATTTTGTGGAGGATTCAATATGTTTAAAAATTTTTGGCAAGCTATTATTGTTATCAAATTAACATTTTAAAACACTCATCTGGCAGCAGAGGGCATATCTGGTGTCAGGAAAACTGGCACAAATCATGTTGAACTAACAAAAAGGAGAAATGCCAGAAAATAATATAAGATAGTAACAAGAGAGATGAAGAGAAGGAGGAAGAGTTATTAAATTTCTGGAGATAAAATTAGCAGTGCTTGGTAGATCTGTTGGATACACAGAAGAAAGTAAAGAAAAGAGAAAAAAAAAGGTTGGCTTGTTAAATCCTATGCCAGGTCCTGCCATAAGGGAATTCTCAAAAGGGCAGGTTTGGGAAAAGCCAGAAAAAGAGGAAGAAAATGATGAGACAGATATAACACATGGTCAGAGACTTTAAAAGAACTAACCATTTAAGACAGATAAGTAATTAAAAAAAAATCCAGTGAACTTGGTGAGGAAGACAATTAGGGAGGTCAATAATAAAACATCTCTAAAGAGTTCAGATTTTAAAGTCAGGTATGATAAGTAAAAGGATATGCACATAAATTGTTTTAAACCTGCAGTGATCAGCCTTTACTATCAGGAGGGGAAAGTCAATGTCAAAGAGCTTGCCCATTAAAATACCATGGATAACAATGACAACAATGAGATAGGTAATATTGATTGTGCACTGAAGAGGTGCCAGACAGTGTTCTAAGTATGTGAAATGTATGATCTTCATCCTTGAAGAGGCCTCGCAGGTAGTGTTGTGATTAGTCGCATGTTAAATGATGAACTGGAGCTGCTAGAAGAGAAACAATTTTCCAAAGGACTCAGCCAGAGGAACTTCGTGAGGATGCTCAGAACAAGAGGTGCTATCAAGAACTGCGTAGTAACACAGTTTTGGTTTGGTGTTAAAAAATATCAGAAGGAAGAACTGCTTTTCTGCTACTTTTTTTCCTTCAACTGTATCTGTTAGGAAATCAGTCTTATAAGGGAAGCAGGTAGGGAAAACATGGAGCAATGGGAGGTAGAGTCCCAAACAGTTGAGGAGATGATAAGACAGCATTAGGTCCTTGACAGGGATTGAGTCTCCAGGTCCAGATATTATCCCAAGATGTGCAGAACTTTAATAGGTGATTACAAAACCAATTTCAGCTATCTTTGAAGAATCACAGAGAAACTGAAAGGGCAAAGCCACAAGTACCAGAAACTTTAAATAGACATACTTGATAACATTTCCGTGTAAAACTGTAGAGTGGAATTATTAGATGATAGATTTATAAACCCTTTAGAAAAAGAGGTAATGATTTCTAGAGAGTTGGCATGGGTTCACTGCCAACAAGTCATACCTCATTTGCTTTCTGACGCTTTTACTAGAATGGCCGCTTAGGGGATGACATGGAAATGGTGTATCTGGATCTCATCAAAGCATGTAACAGAACCTTTTTTAATGTTCATGGAAACACAACAGGAAGACATGAACTGAATGATAGTAAAATTGGATGAGATGTAAAGAAGAAAATAACTGTAAAAAGAAGTGGTGATTAATGTACTGATATCTACCCGAAAGGAAGTTATTAGCAGCAAGCCAAAAGGTCCTGATATGATTAAGTCCACTCAAACACTTTTATCATTCATTTACTTGAAGGGATAGAAAACATGCTTCTCAAATTAGTGAGTGATCTAACAACTGGGAGGAAAAATCTACTACAGCAAATGACTGCATTGAGATTCAAATAATCCAGATGTGCTGGTGTAAAGCTACAAGGATGTCAAAAACTTCTTCCATAGAAATCCTTCAAAGCAGGGTAGATAGCCCTCAGTTCAAAGTTGGTAATGATTTCTGCTTTACATGGTGAAGTGAAACTGACATTACTCCTCCTCTTCCCTTTAAGAAATAACTTCAAAATATATAATTCCTCACCTTTGATAAAACAAAGAGTGAGGAGGGGAGGAGAAGAATGAGGAGGAGAAGAAAAAGAATGAAAAGAAGAAACAAAACAGGAGGATAGTTTGTCAAAATCTATTGGATGTAAAACATAGAAAATATAGAGGGTGAACACCGTGGTCTCAGACCCCAGAAAAGGTCAACAAAGTCAGCTTCTTTAAAGTAAATGGCAATTCAGAGGGCTGGGTCCAACCTCACATTCCCAGGATGTAAATAAGTTGCTTTGGCTGGCTGTAGGAGCTACCTCAGAATAATTATGGCTCTCAGAAAAAGTGGCTGAAGAGGGAACACACAGCACAACTTGGTAAATGAGGTCTATTTAGTAAATAACAAACACATTAAAACCATAATGAGATTCTGTTTCAGCAAAGCTCACACAGGCAAAATTCACTATGTTTTGTAACATACTGTTAACAAGGATGTCATGGAAAAGTTGTTTTCATACTTGATTCGTGGCAAGGGAAGCAAAAATGTAAATGTGAATAGCATTTAAGGAGGGCAAATCAATCACTTATTAAAATTTAAGATGTACATAATTTTTGATTCAACAACTTCACTTCTAGAAACTTATAATATATTTACATGTTGATAAATGATATGAAAAACATAATATGTAAGGTATTATTAGATAGTAACTGAATTATAAAACAAATTTTTATTAGTCCATACTCATAAAAATAAATGATTACATAAATAAATAAGAGAAAAAAGACAAATCTCTTATTCAGAAAAATTCCTAATAATTTTTATAGATTCTTCACCATTAACAGAGGAAACATTACTCCCCAATTTGCAGTGAGGAAAGCTGACTAATACTATCTGAGCCAGGTAATCAAGGTTAATATCAACAGTGATGCCATGTTGGTAGTATGTACCTGGGATACAATGCAATGAAAATAACACTTTATCTTCAGCAAAGTCCTCCTAAAAACCTGTAACTGCAGTCCTACTATGAGAAAAACAACAAGTAAATTCCATTCACAGTCATTCTACAAAATGTCTGACCTGTACTCATCAAATATATGGGAAGTTTGAGAAATTGTCACAGCTGAAAGAAGTTTAAGGAGATATGGAATATAATGTAGGATCCTGAATGGGATCCCAGAACAGAAAAGAGCATTAGATAAAACTAAGGAAATCAATCTGAATAAACTGTTAGTTTATTAAAGAATCAATATTGGTTCATCATTTAACAAGTGTACCATACTATCATAGATGCCAATAACAAAGGAAGCTGGATGTGCTGTTATGTGCCAGCTCTCTCTTGTAGCTTCTTAATTTTTCTGTGTTTCTAAAAGAGTTATAAATATAAAATATAGTAAAATCAAGGGGATAGGAAACCATGGAAAACACAGCATACAAAAGCCTGTAAGATGCCTCTAAAGCAATGCTTAGAGGGACATTTTTCATTTTGGAGGTTATGTAAAAAAGGTTTAAAATTAGTGATCTAAACTTCTACCTTAAGAAGATAGAAAGATGATCGATCAAAACCAAATTGTAAAGAAAAAAGAAAGCATGTATACCATTAAGCACAAATAGAAAAAACAATAGAGAAAATCATCATTGGAACAAAAGCTGGTTTTCTGAAAAGATAATTGTAATCAGCAAACTTTTAAATAGATTTAAAAAGAGGGAAAAAGAAGGAGGCAGAGTTGGAACTGTTCATGTCTTTTTTATATTTATCTATCACATTTTGCCATTATCTCTTAATTTTTAAGAGATTTTACACGTTAGGGATAGCAGCTCTTTGTCTGAGTTATTTGTTCAGAATATTTTCTCCCAGTTCTCAATTGCTTTCGCTTGTGGTGAGTTTTTGACATATACATTTTTTGTATATTTTATGTAGTCAAAAATATCAATCTTTCCTTTTATTAAATTTGAATTTTGAGCCATAGTCAAAAAAGGTTTTATTATACCAAGTTCAAAGAGAATTTACTCATTTTTTTTTAACTGGTACATGAATGGTTGCTGTTATTACATTTAGTTCTTTAGTCAGTTTGAAGTATAATCTCTAGATATACATATACAATTTATCTTTTCCTAATGACTGCTCATTTGCCCCAGACTTGTTTTTTAATAAATCCATCTTTTGTCCAGTGTCTAATTTATACTTCACCTATATTTTCCACTGATCTATTTGCCTATTTCCATGCCAACACTACATGGTTTTAATTCTAGGAGATATATTGTATGCTTTACTACATGATAGAGCAAGTGCCCCCCCCATTAGCTTTTGCAATGTTTTCATAAGTATCTTTATATGTAGCTTTTTCCATACAAATTTTATCAAGTTGTCTAACAGTATAGAATAGCTTGTTAGTATTTTTAGTGATACTATATCAATTCCATCAACTTAGAACGTACATCTTTAAAATGTTGAGTCTTCCTAGACAAAAAACACAACTGGCTATACATTTGGTTAAGTCTACTTTTGCAACTTCCATGAGCAATTTCAATTTTCTTCATATAGACTTGTTCTCTTCTTAATTACATTTATCTCTTAGAATAATTTTTATTGCTTTGATAAATGGAACTTCCTTTGTTTATTGTTTGTAGATATGAAGGCTATTGATGATTGTGTGTTAATTTTACATCCTACTACATCACTACATTTTTTTCATTGTTTGAGATAGTTTTAGCATTCTTTCTCTGGGGTTTCACAAGTATGCTATAATATCATGTGTAAATAGAACAAATATTACACTTACTTTTTACCTATTGTCATATCTCAAATTGATTTATTTTGCATAACTGCATTGGCCAATAGTTCTCCTACAATTTTCAGCAGTATAATGCAGTTAGACATTTTTGCTTTGTTCCTAATTTTAAAGAAAATGTCTCTAATATCTCTAGACTTTCCAGATATCCCCCATTAAATAATATGGTAGATTTAAGACTGTATCTATATTTATATACTTATGAATGTGTGCATGTGAATGTGCATGCACAGTAAATGTAAAATATTTTTAAAAATTCCTCTTTTCTTATTTTTAATATTGAAAGGGTGTTGCATTCTGGTAAAGCCTTTTTTTTTTTGCCATTTATGGAGATTAAGAAGAAAGATAAGTTTAAATTAAGCTAAAACTTTAAACTGAAGACATCTTAAATCTTTTAATTATAAATAATCATTGAAAATCATTAATAAAATACAATAATGAGTATTTTTTTAATTTAAAAAATAAGAATTTTTAAAAAATGATCTTCCAGAACTTGTGTGCCAATGAACACATTTTGGAAAACTATGACCTTATGGATCCCCATCCTCCTACTTTTACTTTATGTATGAATAATGGTGGTCCTGCAAAAATAAACACAAATACTAATTAGTGTGAGAGTCAAAATGCATGCTTACACCTCAGTATGCTTATTCTTTTGATAACCTACATCTCAAAGCCATTTATAGAAAGTTATTTTTTTAAAATGAGATTGCAACAGAGCTCTCACAGCACAAGCCAGCTAACTGGTGTAGCTACCTTCAAACTCAAACTAATTGGAGAAAGAAGCATGGTATTATGGAGCTACTAAACATGAGTAAATGCTCACATGAAAAAAAGACTTTCAACAGTAAAGACTATGAGATCTTGACAAATTATGTTGCATGTAGTTTCTGTATTTCTTGTGAATTACTAAAGTTTACACAAGTTAGAATATCAGAGAAAATGAGTTGTTTGATTTGTTTCTTCTTTTTCTTATTGTCAGTGGTGAAAGAGTCAGTACAGAGGATAAAAAATTCTATGGTGAAATATGTGACTTTTTCTGAATTGAATTCTAAGAATAGAATCATTGCAATTGGAATTGAAAAAGAGAGAGAGCATGCACATTAAGCAAGTGGCTCACATCAATATCTTTGGTTGGGCTTTTAGCCCAATGAGTTGGCTCATTCTCGGGGCCAACTTTTCACAGCATTAAATTCAACAGGTGTGTCAAAGCTACAAGGATCGTGATTTGCTTTTTCCTGGGAGGATTTGATTACATTGTCTTTCACTTTCTGAATAGGCATAAACATTTTTACTGCCAAAACTAAAATCTCATGCTCACCAGATACCTAGTTGGTTAGAGCATTGTCTCAATGCAGCAGGGTTGCTGGCTTCATTCCTGGTCAGGGCACATACAAGAATCAACCAATGAATGCATAAAGAAGTGGAAGAGCAAATCACTGTTTCTCTCTCTCTCTCTCTTTCCCTTCTGCTCTCTCTAATATCATTTTAAAAAAAACAACAAAAGCAGTTATTTTAGCAATTGGAAATATTTTTCAGCTTTTATCAGTTGTCTTAGGAAATGCAGCTTAAAAGTGCCAGACAAGTTATATAGTAATGAGTATCCTTAAATGAAGACAATGACACCCCAAAATGTGACATCTTTGCTCTTTGCCATGAGTTATTGACCTTGCATTTTCATTTACACAGAAACTTATGAACTCAAAATTTGATTTTCATCTATTTCCAACAGCACCAGAATTTTAACAATGACTATAAACCAACATTCACAAGATGCGTATTTTACAAAGGTATAAAGATAATGCATTTATCTTGTTATAGCACAAAATTTGTCACTTTATAGGATAGGCTTGGTTACTTTTTATTGTAGCAAAATTAAACATTTTTTTAAAATTCATTTTAGAGAGGAGACACACACACAGAGAGAGAGAGAGAGAGAGAGAGAGAGAGAGAGAGGAAGAGAGAAAGGGGGGAGGAGCTGGAAGCTCAACTCCCATATGTGCCTTGACCAGACCAGTGCAGGGTTTTGAACTGGCGACCTCAGTGTTCCCAGGTCGACGCTTTATCCACTGCGCCACCACAGGTCAGGCAAAATTAAACATTTTTTAAGTGTCCACGTCTGGTCTTCAAGGTTTGTTCCTCATTGCCCCTTGTCTGCATAGAGACCTGACTGTAGTCATTGAATATTTTGGAACTTTATTCGAGATCCCAAAGTTTTCCCTGAAGTATTGGTCCTTCAGCTCCAATGTAGTCTATGCCGTCCTGATCTGATTTTCTTTCAAATCCCTTAGGATAATGTATGTATCCACTGTCTGCTGGCAGATTTATTCTGAACCTTTAGGCTTTAATGCATTTTCTCAGTAAAAGTTGGCCAAAATGTTGCATTAATAAAGCTTATTCATTTAGATGATGCAGGGTTCTTTTCTTCCTTTGATGTGCATCTTTATTTCTCATTAATGGTGAATTATGTGGACATATTGTCATAAGAACTGATCCCTTGGGCTCTATGTGTAGAATACATTTGTTAATTGGGAAATACTTCAAAAAAACACACAAATGTCCCACAAATCAGGAAAATATAATAATTTCTTTGGAAAGAAAGAAAAAAAATCTTTTGCTGACTTGGATAGTAGCTGGTTTGAGAAGATGCTAAACTATAGTTTCCAAGTATTTTGGAATGGTTTTCCCAGTACAAGACATCCAGAAAGAGTGACGCCATTAGTTGTTCCAGCCTCCTGAGTTTCCTTTCTGTTTTTTCTCGCCACAGTCACCTTGGGCAAAAACCATTCTCTTTGTAGCTGCAATAACTGTGATGGAAAAGGGACATCCCCCTAACCTGCCAAAATGCACCACTTTGCAGACATCAATGTACACCAGCCATTTGTTTATCTCAGTAAAGCCTCTACTCAGGGGACTTTCTTCTATGACCTTGAATTGTCTTCAGTGACTGTTCCAAAAATATTGGCTAATTTAAGATCCCTTCCCTGGTATTTTGTAAAATTTTTTTTAGTTCTCAGCAAACATCCTAGCCTTCAGACTTCCTTAAGACATCTTGTTTTTCTGCTCTAGTGCTGTCTCACAATGATTATGGTGAATTTGACCATCTGAGTGATAATTTTACACTCACAGTCTACATAATATAGACTCAGTTTTCTAAGTCATCCTGTTCCTTGTGTGTTACATTGCATTGTAGTTTGCTTGCATTTCATGGACTTGGGTTCAGCTGAAGCACATGGATGATTTTCATCATAAGGTGCAAAAGACTCCAGTCTGCTCGCAAAATGTGGTCTGTCTTGTTGAGGCTTCTTTAGGATTAGATAACCTGAACTGGTGTGACAACCTGCACAGATGGCGCTGGCAGCTGAGGGAACCAGGTGCAGATTTGGACGGGCTTCAGGAGGTCGACTGTATTGTTACCACTATGTACACACTCTCCAGAGAGGGTGCGAAAGAAAAGGGGAGTGGGCAGGACTACCAGCTGTCCCTCTGGTTTGCCTGGGTTGGCACACTCCTCATGTGACCTCTTGTCACCTGTATAAAAGCCTGGCTTTGTCACCATCTCTCACAGACCTGAGATGTCACAGGAGCCACAGTGGAGACAGAGACAGAAAGTTAAATACTCATCAGAAGCACAGGAAATAGTAAACAAATGCTCCTCTCTCCCCCTCCCTTTCAAGTCTGGGTTAGAGATGTAAATATATTCAAATACTTTGCCTAATACACCCTAGGGGGGCGTTGGGAATTTGCAGCCTTAGGCAAGATGGGGATAAACCCAACAACCCTCTCACAGCTTACAGACCCTCCCATAATAGAGTCACTAAAACATTTCACTGCCCTAGGCAACCACCTGCTCTTTCTGTAAAATCCATCCCCAGCACAACTTAATTCATCTCTGCCCAGTGGATCCATATCGCACATAGACAATCTAAGGTCAGGGCAGAAAAACAATTCGAATGCATTCTAATTCTAAAATGAACTGCCTTTATGTTCTTCTTGTGAAACCATAGATATTTAGTCTTTTGCATTCCTGTCATATTTTTTGTGGGATTACAAATTCTCGATGACTGGTGAAGAAGAAAATAAAGATGCTTGAATAAGATTTTTACCAAAAACAAATTTTAGTTCTTTCCCCTCTCCTCTGACTGCTTTTTAAAATAAATTTTATGATTTTGTGTGTCACATATTCATTCCGATGTTACCAGGTCAATCACTATACAACTTTTTTAAATTTTATTTTAAAACTTAAATGTAATGGGGTCCAAGTAAACATCTTTATAGCATTTGAACTGTTGGTTGCATTGTGTGCCCATCACTCAAAGTCAAATCATTTTCTGTCACAGTATATTTGTCCCTCTTTACTATCGTTTTTCCACCCCCTCCTCCAACCCCCCCAAACCCTCTCCCCTGGTAGCCACTTCACTTTTATCTGTGTCCATGACTCTCAGTTTTTGTTATAATTTTTAAAAATTCCTTTTGAAAAAGTACAAAACTAAATGAATTAGTGACTGCTACATAAAATATTCTCTTGGTGTTAATGGACCTGTTACGCATCACTGTGATGTGTATACTGTATGTGAATTCTGCCATTGTCATTAGGTGAGCCAACTCAGCAAAGCAAATGAAACCTTTGTACTATTTGCATAAACACTATAAAGTTATAAATTAAGTCAGCAAACAGTTAAATAAGACTAGTCTGCCTGCCTACTTTAACACAATATAGAAATAATGACCTAAAAGGACAGGTTTAAAATTAGAATTTCTGAGCTAGAACCAAGGGAAACAGGAATCAATGACCTGGCCCCTGCCTATCTTTCTACACTTGGCCTTGGGTGTGTGCAGGTGGGCACCCAGTCACAAGTCCAGTTTTTATCTACTCCTTACAAACATCCTTCCCCTTTAGTTAGCTGGAACCAAGGTAACCTTTTAGAAAAATAGACAGAAATCTGCTCAAAGGCCTTGGACATGAACTCAAAACTATTTTTTAAGGATTTCCAGACTTGTGGGCATACAGTGCATGGACTAGAAAAGAAAGCATGGCTCCAAGGGCATGTCTCATTGGCCTAATTAAGCATCTTTTCCCTTTAAAAGGGCAAGGCCAGAGGAGGACCAGAAGGAAAACTGTAAAGGTTAAGGCCCATAACAGGGATTCTTCTTGCCCTGGCCTAAGAGTGACACCCACTTGACAATGGTCTTCTGTTGATCTTGTAAGTTTGACTTCAAGAACACTGGCCAAGAGTCCATACTCAGACTGCACTTACTGTTTATTATTTCATTTAATCTTTACAATATCTTCCAGGTGGGTATCATTCAAAGCAATGACCTTGATGGAATTAAGGTATCCAGTTTATACGACCAGTAAGGGCAGAGAAAGGACACCCCACAGCCAGACCTGAGAGATGCTTGCCTCCCTGCTCTCTGCTTGGTCAAATTAGTAAACATAAATAAAGATGAAATGGGCATAATTGAAATAAGTTGATTCTGATAACAGTTTAGGAAGGAAGAGAAATTATAGGAGGGTTAAGAACAAAAGGAAAAGCAAGTATGGGGGCTTGTAAATGAAGACAGAGTAAAAATCAGCTGAAGGCATCTCCTAAGAACAGTATAGCTGCCTGGCCAGAGTGAAGAAGATGCCCAGGCTTCATTTGGACCTAAGAACAGTTCTGTCACACTCTCACACTGTCCCAGAAGGGGCCCTTGTGTTAGCATGAGCATGATTTGGCTTGACCTATCTTATTTTTTGTTCCCAAACTCCTATTGCCTGTGCTTTCAACGGGTTTTAAAAGCTGAGGTCAGACACCTGTTTTACAAATTATGACTGCTAGAGAAAGTGGTTTTTATGACCTCTGTAATAAGCTGATGTGTACGGGAGGCTTCTAAGCCCTATCTGGAAACTTAACACCCCCGAAGCTCCACGCCTTTTTGAAAAACCGATGCCTTGTATTCTGATATGTCGGTTTAGAGTCATGTTCCAAACCCTGGAAGTCAGGGGTTGAAATGACAACATTTCCCAGTCCGCAAGCCTTCTTCATCATGTTGGTTTGAGTAGCGTTGCTATAGTAACCTCTAGCCTGTTTTATGATACTCTGGTGGTTACAGGGCACATGACAATGGAGAAAAGATCAGGTTGCAAGGCCAGTCGCCTCTGTCAAACACCCTGTGTGATGAACATCTAATTTCCCAGCACAGAGTGGTTTCCTCCCGCTGGGGAAGGAGGAGAGTACACAGCATCACAATACGAAACAGCTTTGCAAATATTGATTGCAAACACCATCAAACAATCGTGTTTGAACCGTACTTTTGTCTTCCTGAGGCATTGAGTCTGTTCCCTGCTCTTCACAACTATTGTCCTAAACTGTAAGTGTTGAAAAGAAGAAATACCATCTGTGAAATTATTCTTTTGTGTTTAGATGGTAAAAGAGACACAGTGACTGAAAAACACCGCCTTCATTTTCCATCTGCCTTTTTGCATAGCAGCCTTTAGTGAGCAGCAGGCAGCAGCCAAACTAGCCCCAGTTGGTTAACTGCCAGCAGACAACTAGGAACTCAAGGGGAGGGCGGGTCGGGGAGGGGAGAGGATATGTGAAGAGCTCTTCGAGGTGCTGAGGGATGCAGTGGCCTCCACATAGTGTTGTAGTGGCCACAAACAAGTTTTGGATCAAAGAAGAAGTTAGACAGTACTTTTTGTAAAATAAAATTGACTCAGAACAATTAATAGCATTACACTTTAGGTTGAACCATCTGGTTCAGAAACAGATCCATTCTTTGATTTTAAGAGGCCACAAATGCTCTGTGTTTGAAACATAATATTTATGCCCTTATTGTGGACATGTACAACACAAACAGGAAGGAAACCTGATTAAATTTAATGTGAAAATGATGAGCTGTTTGTCTGTTGCTTGCATCATTATTACGTCAGCAGCTTGTCATCTTGCAGGATGAACAATCTGGTATATTTAAAAAATCTAGGATCATTGCAAAAGCAAAGTGATCATTAATTAAAGTTTGAGGCAATAACAGAGATGTGTGCTTATGACTCATCCAGGTCAAAACAGGTTATGAATCTTGAAAGTCTGCATTGATAACACAGCACACATTTTTCCCTAAATGCTACATAGTTGGTTCACTATGGCCACCTTGCGTAATAGCTGACTAGCTGTGGGCTCTGGGCTTTTCAGCCTCTCAGGGCCTCTGCTTGCATATTACTAAAGAGAGGGGTTGGGTATAGGGGTTTTCAACTTCCGCTGCACTGAGAATCACTTGGTGTTTTTAGAGATATGATGCTGGACTCCCATCCCAGACAAATTGAATTCAAAACTCTTGGTAATGATATCCAGGCATATGTATTTTTCTATAAGCTCTCTAACTATTTCCAATTGTACACAGGATTTAGAACTAGGCAAATTCAAAATCTTTGTTAATACTAAAACAATGTGTTCTAGGGCCATGGTTCTCACATTTCAGTGTGCCATCAAAATCATCTGGAAAGCTTGCAAATCACATATTGCTCAGCCCATCCTTCGAGTTTTAATTCATTAGGCCTGGGGTGGGATCTAGTAATATGCTTTCCTAACAAGTTCCTCAGCAGTACTGACGCTGTTGTTTGGGGACCAGACTTTGAAAACCTCAGCAGTAGGGCATATTTACACACAAATATATATTTTAATGCATAACACAAAACCATTTTATAATTTCATGATATATACATGATAGTTTGATAGTGTAATTTTACAAAGCAATGGTTTTCCATGTCAGAACTTCCATATCAAATTATTGCATTTCTGTAGATGGTTAATGGTGACATAGCCAAGCTGGTATGAAGATGTGATGTTCCTTAGGACATACTTTCCAGGGGGGTCTAGTAGGCAGTTCCTTCGCTTCATTGCCTTCTGATCAATCTTGTACTGTGCCCAGTGAGTGACAGTGCTTGGAGTAGTGGGAACCACACTAAGGGGATTTGGAAGCTTTAAGTAAATCATTATTAGCACTGTTTTGTTGTCATAACATCTGTTCAGGACTGATGTGTCTCTAATACATTCAGGGCACTGCGGTCATTTCTGTTCTCCCAGTGCTGTTTACCCAGTACCATCTCCAGAAAGAAGAAACCATCCACCTGCGATTTTATACCTGTGGATATTTTCTATGATGCTCATTACCTGTCCATAAATGAGGCTTTGCATTTTCATTGCTCAAGTCTTAACCAAAAACCAGCAAGCATTTGGCTTTCCTGCCATGATTTCTGCTCTTGCTTCTACTTAACTCATTGGACAATGGGCTTGGCTTTGAGGCCAGCATAAACATAATAAAGAAAGATAATACAGCTTCATTGTGCATAACTTCCTAGTCCCCCATTTCTGGATACCTGGAAGCAGTACACTTTCTGGTGCCTGTCATGGAGTTCGAGCCATGTCAGGTACCGTATTTTCCCATGTATAAGACACACCGTTTTTGGAAATATTTGGGGTCTAAACACTGGATGCGTCTTATACAATGGTTGTAGATTTTATTCCTTGAATTTCCCACATTTTTATGCTTGCTTTTGTACTCATTGTTGAAGATGGTGATTCGTCATCAGACACAGATGAGGACAAGCTAATGGATGGGAGTTTTCACAGTGATGAGGAGTTGTATGAATTTTATGATGAATAAAACTTGAGTTCAATAACTATGTAACACACTTTTTCCAAATTTTGGGCCCCAAAATTAAGGTGAGTCTTATACATAGGAGTGTCTTATACATGGGAAATATGGTAAGTTATGAATTATGTGCTCTTGTCCTTGTCAGGTTGAGCAGTCGATAACAGTTATGAAACACCCCCGAAAATGCACCTTTCCTTCTGTCACCTTCATAAACAGTCTTTTTGTTCCCAGGGCCTCTGTTGCAGAATGAGGATTGCACTGGTATGAGAGAACAGTCTCCAGATGATGGGCAATGGGCAAGATGAGTGAGAAATAAACCCAGTTGTTTTGAAGCCTCAGAGACTCCCAGATTGTTCCTTAATGCAGCAAACAGAGAATATTCTTACATAGATTCTATGAGGTTGTATTGTCTTTGCATATATTCATGCCAGCTATGAACTATTCCAGTCCTGTGAAAGTCTAATGTACTATTAACATCTCTGTTCTCATCTCTCTCTCTCTTCAGTATAAATTTCTGCCATTTTGACCAGAATTTTAATGTTTACTAATCAAAAAACCTGAATATAAATTAAAGCCCTTTAGTTTAAAACTGACATCAAGAATAAAACACATAACTCATAGTTCTGGTTCTTTTAGCTTTTACAGTTAATTTTTCCTCAAGACAGTGCCACACAATAACAGATGCAGAAGAGACCTTAAGAAGACTGGTGGCATTTGACTTCAAAAATCTGGAGGAGGTTCAGCAAATTGTCAGATTCTAAACTGGCCCATGTCCCTGACTCTGTACATATCATGGTTTCTGGTATATGCTAGAAAAAAAGCAACAACCCTCTCCTTGTGATATTCACCTGGTGTCCTCTACCTGCAGATTCTTTTTATAAGGCTGACTCACTGCTGCAGCTGTTCTCTGAAGAACTAGTTTGGAAGAAGTGTTTTTATTTCAATATGTCAGGATTAAGCTTGTATATTCAATATGGGGGTGTCTCCTGAGTGTCTACTACGTGTTAGATTAAGAGCTTTGCATGAGTTAGTAAACCTTCACAACACACTGTGAGATAAAAGTATCAATCTCCATTTTACAAACGAGGAAATTGAGTCTCAGAAAGAGCAGTTATGCTGTCCAAAGCTATACAACTAGTAAACAGCAGGGCTAAGTTTAAACTACAGATCCGTTTGAACACAATCAGTTGCTTTCTAAGGGCAAATGTGGTGGCCTAATGCCTGATAGATGTGGGAAACAGAGTCACATCGGTAGACCCAACCAATGGGGAGAGTTTCTGTAGTTATCCAATTCTAACTACTAGCATTGTTTCTCTTTAGAAAATTTAATTTAGAGAAAATAATGGGTGAAGACATGACTAGGTGAGAAGAAAGAAAGTTCATCCAAATGCTTTTATATTCAGAATGGTTTATTAGTAACAATGGGAAGAGGAATATACCAAATTGACCAACTACTCTGAGGCACAATTGTTTTATCTTAAATATACATGATCTCATTCTATTTCTGAATTTGAGAGTGCACCTATGTGGCTAATATTCAAACAACATTCTCATTTTTTTCTTTCATCAAGAGTGTTTTTTCCCCATAAATTTACAAATAAATAGAGATTCTTAATAAACTATAAACATCTGATTTCTGCAAGAAGTTTTAAAAATGCAACATATAGTCCTGGGTATAGAAATTTATTTTTCTTTCCAAAGGCTGGAATGAATGCAGACTCACCCTAAGCAGTTCTAAAAAATAATAGCTCATATGACTATTCTTGTGAGTGAGTATCAGTGGAAGATTATTTTCTCTGAAGTCATTCTGTCTAATTCACTTTAGATATCAGTAATGGGCACTTTCAAACTATAGTTCAAATAGAAATGATGATATGTTCAGCCATGCCATGGTGGGAACAAGACAGAGTAGCCAGGATAAAGTATAATTATCTTAATACACTGCCAATCCAAGTCTAATTTGCAGAGGCATGTGTCTATTTTCATTTTCTCCCCAGATAATCCTATAAGAGAACGCTTCTACAGTGGAGGATAAAGGGACCAACTTGTGCACTGAGGAGTCACTTGTGGGGTGGCAGGTTCCATGTTCAGGCTCTGCTCTCCTAAGCTTCAAGTGCCAAGAAGGAGAAAATGAGGTCCAAACACCAACCCCTCTCAAAGTAGAAGACGTCTGCCTAATTATCTAATACATTGAAATAAAACCTGATGTACTGATGAATATGATGACAGCTTCCATTTGACTAATTCATTAGAGAAACAAAATTAATGTTTGTGAAATTTGAGAGTCAGCTTTGTCATCCTCTAAAAAGACTCGCTCATTAAAACTTAATTTCTACAAAGTAGACGTAGATACATAAACTGACAATCTTAAAAAAATATGATTGGTGTGGGAGAAAGGAGAAGAAATCAATCCTTTGCATTGAACCTAAGTGGAGAATAAAAATTGTTTTCAATTTCCACCTCTGAGTAGTTGAGTTGTACATACAGTTGTGTTTATTTTGAGAAGGAAATTACTTTTCAGGCTTTTGCCACATTTTGGAAGTGAAGGAAATAGCTGAAAGTGAGAGAATGACATTCGTTTGTGTGAATGATAACAATTGGCATTCAATTCTCTAAAAAAGACAGAGAAAAATAATCTCCTTACTGAATGTCTAGTTGACTGACCAGAGGTGAGATTGAGATACAGCATATTTTTCTTGCTAAAATATGTTACAATTTAAAATTGTGTTTAGTGATGCAGAAGTGCAACCCAAGAAAGTATGAGCCAGTCAGTTTATGGGAGAAAACATCATGGCCATACGCATATCTAGAGGCTGTTCTGCAGACTTGTGTACCTACACTATGTCCTCCAAGTGCTGTGTTCCTTTTGGTTAACTTCTTTATGCAAGCTGATCAGAAGCTGAGCATGCCTTGTACCAAGCTCAGTGGGTGGTTGACATTTATGGGATAATAATTTTGGCCAGTTCATCCATTTATATAGCTTAGAACCACCTTCTATTATTTAAAGAGATAATAGTTTTAAATGTGTAGGGAGTTCTCTACCTTCTACTAACAGAATATTCAATTCAGTTGTGCTACAATTTTAGCCACATTCACACACTGACAAATTAGAGGATGACAAAATTTGTTACAGTTTCTCTTTGTTTTTTAAATATTTCCAGTTCCATACAGTATTTTTTTCTTTATTTCAACATAAGCAAAGGGTAGATAATTCTGATATTTCCCCCACTTCAGGCATAGGTAAAACTCTGCAGCTTTTGAAAGAACTGGAGTGCTAAGTGAAGAGTTATATGATACATTGACATAGAACCTGATATACTAATGAATATAATGACTACTCTCCTCCTCCCTCTCTTCCTCCTCCTCCTTCTTTCTAATCAGTAAAGCAGTACTGGCTACAAGTCAATGCACCAAGCTAACTTTACATGACAGCAAATATGTTTTTGGCACTTCTGTTGAGACAAACCATAGTGTTCTGCCATAGAGTTCATTTGTGCCTTTTATTTTCCACCCGAAATTGCACCTTTCAGAACATTACCTTCTACTTAATAGAAGAGAGATGTTTTATTTATCTTTTTTTATTTGCCCTTTGTAGACTAGTACACAATATAGCTTCCTTTTATCATCTTGATTGCCTCTGTCTAGTCATCCCTAATGCCTTCTACAATAATGGGTGTGAAGAACACCTGAAGATGCTGGTTTGTCTATAAAAGCTAGAATAAAGAAAAACCACAAAATGAGAAATTTCTTCATTAGGCTGGCCTTTTGATATTACAGGACTCAAAAATAACTGATTTAATACAGTGTGCAGATGGCATTTTATTGAGTTGAACAATTGAAACTTGTGTGGTTTTGCAAACCAATGTCATAGCAATAAAGTCAATAAGTAAATAAATAAATAACTTATTTTACCTTTTGTTTCTCCAAATTTACTAAATTTCTTTCTAAATTAACCAAAAGTTTTTGCATTCCATAGAGACAACCAGTTCACTTTACTACCAAGGAATTAATTTAATATCTATCAATATGCTCCCTTGGTATTCAAGAAGCATTCCAATTGTTATTTTTCATTGTGAACTTAAAACATAACAGAACAGCCATTTGATTTACTTAGAAAGACATTGGGGGTGAGATTTACTTTAAGGAATTTGCTCATATAATTGTGGAGGAGCACATCCAGAATCCATGTGGTGGACTAGAAGGCTAGAGAAGCAGGGAAAGTTGCACACAAGATTATTTTTGAATCTAACATCATCAGTATTAGCATCTCTTAATATGAGGATAAAATCAGAAACATACCTTTCATGACATCCTAAAGACATGTTGAGAGTTTTTCCTGAACTCCTGTATGCCATGGATCCCAACCACACAGGGATGGGCTACTCGAGAGGAGCTTCCAAGACCCAGCTGTGTTGAAAACCAAAGCCTGATTCCCACGGTACAGTTCTCAGCAAGACCACGGTGGGGTGAAGTGAACATTCATTTCTTCAGGATCTGGGACAAAGCAGTCCAACTTGTATTAGATGCTTGTAGTTTTTCATAAACTTTTACCACAACACATGGAAAAATTAAGAGATTAATTAAGACACTTTTTCCTGTTCCATTGTGTAGAAGTAACCTGATTTCTCCTTAATAATCATAATCAATGACCCCAGCCAGTATAGTAACACCCTTTCCTTTTGTAAAATTCTTATTAATTTTAATGGGGTGACATTAATAAATCAGGGTACATATGTTCAAGAAAAACATCTCCAGGTTATCTTATCATTAAATTATGTTGCATACCCATCACCCAAAGTCAAATTGTCCTCTTTCACCTTCTATCTGATTTTCTTTGTGCCCCTCCCCTCACTCCTCTCTCTCCCTCTCCTCCTTTCCACCACCCCGTGACCACCACACTCTTATCCATGTTTCATAGTCTTACTTTTATGTCACACCTATGTATGAAATCATGCTGTTCTCAGTTTTTCTCTGTTTTACTTATTTCACTCCGTATAATGTTATCAAGGTCCATCCATTTTGTTGTAAATGATCCAATGTCATCATTTCTTATGACTGAGTAGTATTCCATAGTATATATGTACCAATGCTTTTTAATCCACTCGTCCTCTGACGGACACTTGGGCTGTTTCCAGATCTTTGCTATTGTGAACAATGCTGCCACAAACATGGGGCACATTTCTTCTTTTCAAACAGTGCTATGGTGTTCTTAGGGTATATTACTAAAAGTGGAATAGCTGGGTCAAAAGGCAGTTCGATTTTTAATTTTTTGAGAAATCTCCATACTGTTTTCCACAATGGCTGCACCAGTCTGCATTCCCACCAGCAGTGCAGGAGGGTTCCCTTTTCTCCACATCCTCGCCAGCACTTATTCTGTGTTGTTTACCTAATGAGCACCATTCTGACTGGTGTGAGGTTTTAATTTGCATTCCTCTAATGATTAGTGATGTTGAGCATTTTTTCATATGCCTATTGGCCATCTGTATGTCCTCTTTGGAGAAATTTTTATTCATTTCCTTTGCCTATTTTTTGATTGGATTGTTTGTCTTTCTGCTGTTGAGTGTTATAAGTTCTTTATAAATTTTGGTTATTAACCCCTTATCAGACGTGCTGTCGAATTTGTCTTTTTATTCTGTTCTTATTGTCTTTAGCTGTGCAAAAACTTTTTAGTTTGATATAGTCCCATTTGTTTATCTTGCCTTTTATTTCATTTGCCCGTGGAGATAAATCGAAAAATATATTGCTGCAACAGATGTTGGAGAGCTTGCTGCCTATGTTTTCTTCTAAGATGCATATGGTTTCACAGCTTACATTTAAGTCTTTTATCCATTTTGAGTTTGTTTTTGTGAATGGTGTAAGTTGATGGTCTAGTTTCATTTTTTTTGCAGGTAGATGTCCAATTTTCCCAACACCATTTGTTAAAGAAACTGTCTTTACTCCATTGTATGTTCTTTCCTCCTTTGTCAAATATCAGTTGTCCATATAGGTGTGGGTTTCTTTCTGGGTTCTCTGTTCTGTTCCATTTATCTACGTGCCTGTTCTTATGCCAGTACCAGGCTGTCTTGAGTACAATGGCCTTGTAGAATACCTTGATATCCGGATGAGTAATACCTCCTGCTTTATTTTTTCTTTCTAAGATTGCTGAGGCTTCTGGTGTTCTTTTTGGTACCATATAAATTTTTGGAATATGTGTTCTATATCTTTGAAGTATATCATTGATATTTTAATTGGTATTGCATTGAATTTATAAATTGCTTTGGATAATATAGACATTTTAATGATGTTTATTCTTCCTAGCAATGAGCATGGTATATGCTTCCACTTTTTTGTATCTTCACTGATTTCTTTTATCAATGTTTTATAATTTTTGAGTACAAGTCCTTAACCTCCTTGGTTAAATTTACTCCTAGGTACTTTATTTTTTTGGTTGCAATAGTGAAGGGGATTGTTTCCTTTGAACAGTTCACTACAGGCCCCTTAGCATTTCTTGCAGGATTGGTTTGGTTTTGATAAATTCCTTGAGGCATTTTTTGTCCGGGAAGCTCTTTATTTCTCTTTCAATTTTAAACGTTAGCCTTACTGGATAGAGTAGTCTTGGTTGTAGGTTCTTTTTCTTTATTATTTTGAATATTTCTTGCCATTCCCTTCTGGCCTCAGCTGTTTCTGTTGAGGAGTCAGGTGTCATCCTTATGGGGGCTCCTTTGTAGGTGATAACCTTTTTTTCTCTAGCAGCTTTTAAAATTTTCTTTTTATCCCTTAGCTTTGATATTTTAACTATGATGTTTCTTGGTGTAGATTTCTTTGGGTTTCTCTTTAGTGGAGTTCTGTGTGCTTCTTGAATGTGTTAAACGTTTTCCAGCCTTAATTTATGGAAGTTTTCAGCTATGATTTGATTGAACAAAGTTTCTATTTCTTGTTCTTTCTCCTCTTCTTCAGGCTCCCCTATGATGAAGATGTTATTTCTCTTCATGCTGTCACAGAGCTCCCTTAGAGTTTCCTCAGATTTTTTGAGTCTCTTTTCTTTTTTCTGCTCTGCTTCTGTGCCTTTGTTTATTGTGTCATCTAACTCCCTGATTCGATCCTCAGCGTCATCCATCCTGCTTTTAATTACTTCCATTGTTGTCTTCAGTTCTGATATTGTATTTGTCATTTCTGTCTGATTCTTTTTTATTATTTCAATTTCCTTTTTTATACTTGTTATCTCTTTATTTAAGTGTTCATAATGACTATCCATTATTGCTCTAATCTCTTTGAACATCCTAACTATCATTATTTTAAACTCTGCATCTGGTAATTTGGTTATATCTGGTTCATTCAGGTCCTTCTCTGGGAATTTCTTTTGATTCATTTGGGTTGCATTTCTCTGCCTGCCCATTTTGTCTGTGTATAAGAAGGGTGTGGCCACTGGTGTCCAATGGGTGTTGCCTTTGTGTTCCCTAGTGTGGTCTGTCTTCAGGCCTGCCACCCCCTATGCCGCTGCCTAGAGTGGTTGGGTATGGGTATTGCCAGCGCCAGCCCACTGTGGCTTTTGCTGTGATTTCTGCCTCTCCTCCACAACCAGGCTCTATAAGCTTCAGCCTGTCTGGGCCTTCACCTTGCCCCACAGGTGAGGTTGCTCAATGCACACAAGCCACAAACCTCAGCACCAAGGGTAGGGGTGAGCACCTTTACTCAGCTGCCGACCCAGCCTGTTCCTGGGTTTCCGCCCAGCCCCCTCGGTCAGAGCCTGTTCGCTGCAGTTTCTCCAGCCGGGAGAGGCTGCTGGCGAGTGCTCAGCTGTGAGCCTCTGCCTTTCCCTGGCTTTAGCCCCAGCTCCGCACTCAGCGCTGGCTTGCTCAGGGTCGTAAACCATTGTATCTTAGGCCTGGCGAGGCTGCTGGCATGTTCTCAGCTGCAAGCCTCTGTCTGTCCTAGGCTTTAGCCCCTCCCCCGTGGTCAAAGCCAACTCATGCATGCAGGATGGCAAACCGAGGTTTCTCTGGCCAGGTGGGGCTGCTGGCATGTGCTCAGCTGCAAGCCTCTGCCTGTCCCTGGCTTTAGTCACGCCCCTGCAGTCAGGGCCAGCTCATGCAGGGTTGCAGAGCAGATCTCTGCCATTCTTGGCCTCCCACTTTTCCCTGTAGGTGGGGCTGTAGGCAGGCCACAGTTGCTGGACCGCTTTCACAAATCCCCTCCACCCCTACTTGGCTAGACCGAGCTCACACCAGCTGGGCATCCACCCCTGCTGTCCTTCCAGCAAGCCCTCAGTAGTGTGGGTAGGGGCACTGCAGCTCAGACCCTAACACTCCATACTGTAGTCCTGGAAGCTCCCTCTGTCTAAGCAGCTCTGTTCTAAGTGCTGCGGAAGAGCTTGTTTGGCTGGTATCCTGTCTCCTTTTGCTGGTATTGCTAGTTCCAGGGGAAATATTCATTTTCGAATAGGGAAGTTACTTAGCCCATTGGTTAGGGTGCCTGTCCCTTAGAGTGTTTTTCCCTGTGCTTTCTAGTCCACACTCTTTTCCTGCTGCTCTGGTCCTCTCCCCTGTCCCCGTTTCCCTGAGCCCTGGGTGAGTGGTTGTGAGAGAGGTTTTCTGCGCTGTCCCTTTAATAAGAATCCTGGGTCTGAGAAAACTCTCTTTCTCACAAACAGTATCCTCACTTGTTTCACAGCTCAATACTGTCTAAACACTTCTTCTAGGCTCTGGGGCTGCAGGCAGGCTTTATTCCTGGGACCCAGGTCCCTCCTTCTCTACTAAGCTCTCTTCCCAGCATGCAAGCCTCTCCAGGCTGCCGTTCACTCTGGGGAGCTGGGCAGCCCTCTTCTCATTTTCGCTTTTCTTACCAGTCTCAATGTGGCTTCTTCTGTGTTCCTTGGTTGAAGAGTCCACTTAGTTTAGTTCAAAGTTGGTTTATCCAGATGATGGTTCTTAAAATTAAGTTATAATCCACTTTGGTTCTGGGAGTTGGAAGTTGGTACGTCCGCCTACTCCATTGCCATCTTGCCATCCCAGTAACACCTTTTTTTGAATATTGGTTCACTAGTAGGAGAAGCAGAGGTCATCTTTCACTTAGTGGACCATTGTGGGTTCTAGAGAGGAAATTTCTTCTTTGTGAATTAAGAAATTCACAAGGAAGAAATTATAAACTATCAGAGTTTAAAACTTTAGAGTCAGGAGGTATAATTTTATCAGCAGGGTATTAGAGGGGAAGAAAACTAGTAAATCAATTCTACCTTCATTCCTAGACCTAATCTCGGCTAGCAGAGAAACATTATCATTTATTGGTTGCCAACTCAGAAAACATGTATACGTCCTGTAAGACATGAGCCCAACACCACACTATTTGATCACCCTGTTGCACGGTACCTAACCCCTCAACAAGCTATTAAATTGTCTTATCAGTTCATCTTCCTCTAGGTGATGAAGTATATAATCAGTAAATTTCATGAGAAAGAAAAAATGGCTGCACCTTGTGATAATTTAAGTTTCCTAATCAGAAGCCATGCTGCGACATGAACCAGGATTCTACTGACCAGAATATAATGTAATCCTGATGTATGACAGTGTGGGAAGATTGTTGGCCCTATCAATTGAAAGCGAACAAGATCTGGTTGCCCTTATTTGCAGATATATAGAGAAAAAATGCATCTGTCATATCAGTAACCATATACTAGGTGCCCAGGATGTGGAATAGAACCACATTTGGGACAGCAATTGTAGTTGGAGTCACCATTTAAAAGTTTATGATGTCCTGATGCCATTTTCCAAGATATGCACAAACCAAAGAGGTGAGTAGAATAAGGATCTTGTAGGACTTAACACCTTTTACATTCTTCAAGTCCTTGATTATGTTACTAATCTCTACAACTGTGACAGAAATGTAATATTTCATTGTTTTCTTATTTTATTTAATAGATGAAGAGACCTTAATTACAATATTGCACTTAATCTTCCAGGGTTTAAATATTGATGATTAAAGGATATGTCCATTATTAGAAACATTTTTTTTTTATATAAAATATAGCTTCCTTGGCACTTTTTAGTTTTCCAGTATGACGATTTATCATTCTTCAAGTCTGCAAGCTTTTTTTAATTATTATTCCTTCAACTATTTTTTTACCCTGATATTCTCTAAATCTCCATTTGCAGTTTATGCTGGGCTTTTAAAATCTATCCTCCATAATTTTTAATAAAAGAATCTGCACTGTGTTCTGGGTGAAATTTTTAAATCTAGTACTCATTCTACCAATTCTTTTTTTAATAAGGTCTACTCTCCTTTTACCTCTACTGAAGTTTCTATATCGATAACTATATTTCATTTCCAAGATTTCTATTTAGTTGTTTTTTCTTATATCTGTTTTTATTTAACAAAGTCCTCTTCTTGTTTTAAAAATATTATTACCTCCTATCTCTCTTCTAGCATTTTATATACTTATTTTAAATTTTTGGGGGGGTTGATTATTTCTTTGGTATGAATTCTCCCAAATATCAAATTTGATGACTGACTTTCATATAAATGAGATTCCTTGTACTTTTTGTAAATTTTGTTTGAGAGTCCTTTTACACAGCAGATTTTCATGTTCATGTTCTTGTTTTCTCAGTTTGTCCCCCTCTGCCTTCCCCACTTCATTGTACACTCTGAACCATATCTTCTTTTAGAAATTCTCAGCCAGGTTGTTTGTTTCCACACCTACATGCAATGCTACCTAGTTTCCATTCTTTTAAAATTTTTGTTTTGTTTTGTTCTTTTTTTCTTTTTGAGTGAAAGAAAGAGAAAAAGTGAAAAAGATAGACAGGAAGGGAAAGAGAGGGTGAGAAGCATCAATTTGTAGTTGCTTTCACTTTAATTGTACATTGAGCATCATGAATATGCCTTGGCCAGGGCCATGCCAGTTTCAAGAAGGTGAGCTTTGGGATTATGTGAATCATACCAGCTGAAGGTAGCGACCCCATGCTGATGAGCTCATGCTCAGAGCCAGCAACTTTTTTTTTTCAGAGCCAGCAACTTTGAAGTTTTCAACCAGCAACCTTAGCATTCCAGGTCAAAGTTTTAGCCACGGCACCACCACTGGTCAGACATAAAGTTGTCTCTTATTTGTCCAGGAGACACAGACAATATCAAGTTTCTATCTGCAATATCAGATAGAGAGGCAGAGCTATTTCACACTTGGCTTCACACAGGGAGCTCATTACTGCTGTTTGACAATGCTTACCACTGAGTCTTGTATGGCATTGAGGCCTCAGCCCCCAGTGTTCATATTTAGGCCTTGCTTTCATATGTAACACGATTTCAGATCCTACTCAATTCTCCCTATTCCTGATCCATGGGGATTTTGCTCTTGTTTTTGAGCAAAGATAGATATAATTGCATATTTCATATTATTATTCTTACATTTGGAAAATAATTGGGAAAATTATCTTCAAAATGTCATTTTCTATTTAACTCTTATTTATTTTAAATCAAAATAACATTACACCAATGAAAGGGAGTGATATAGGTAGCTTACTCCAAGAGTTAAATTCAAGTGAATTTATTAATTTATATACATGGCATATTTTTCAGCATCCATAATGTTCCAGACACTTATTAGTCCTTAAATAACAAAGATTAACTAGACTATAATCAATAAACATAACTCAAACTGACTTAAACAAATATATACCTATATATCCCATTTATATCATTGTAAGTCTTCTGAAATAGCTGCATCCAAAAGCTCAGTCAAAGTCCTCAAATTTCTGTTTTGCATGTTGGCTTTATTCTTGCATGTTTGACTTTCTCAGGCATAGCAGGAAAAAATGTCCTGGGAATTCCAGGAGTATATGACTTTATTGTTCAGAAAAAGACAGAGATACTTTCTCTCTCAAAGCAATCAGGGTGTGTAATATTCAGTTGGCCTCCTAAGAGGAACTGCTGAGAGTAAAATCAGACCTTCCAAAAGAAACAACTTTATGATACACCTTCAAGTAACAACAGCTCTTCATTATTTTACTCCTGCAATTTTATACTCTTTTTTGTTCTACTGAAAAAATACATTTCTTTTCTTTGAAAATATATTTCTACATTTCCTTTCAGTTATATATCTTACTTAGTTTATTGTATTATGTTTACTTTCAAAATGTATATTTGAAATTCTTTTGAGATACAGACTTTATTTTGTTTAGTTTTTTCCTTGTGTTTCAAACTGTGCACTGCAATCATTTTTAGGGAATATTATTAGTGTTTGTTGATATTTTGAATATAAGGCTCCTGTTCTATAATCCCACAGTAATTCCTGTAAAGGTAATGACTGGGCATGGATGGTGAGGTCTTAAGCTGTATTAAGGCAAAAAGAAAATATGAAAACTCAATGAATTAAGAATAGAAGATTTGAAGCATAAGCATCCCCTATTTGTGGCTGGGGGTCAATTTCCCTTATGTCTTCCATTATGCAGCCAAGAAAACAACAGCCATGATTCCAAATTTCTGAGCTTGGGGTCTTATTTTCACAATAATGAGGCCATGTGATACACAAACCTACTTAGTATATAAGGGGAATTCTATAAAAAGAATCTCTAAGCAGACATAAGAAGTAGCAGCTGACCCTAAAAAGGCACTTGCCACCTCAAGTTTCAATTACAAATCATTACAGTTCAGGATGGGAGTGCAGTGACAGACACGTTCATGGTGCTAGGGAGGTGAGAAGGGCCATAGAGGTGCCAGGAGGGGCAACCAACTCCAGGTCCGCAATGTCAAGGCAGGCTTCTTGGAGAAGGCAGCACTCGGCCCTTTGAGGTTTCTGTATTTGTGACTTATGAAATACAAATAAAATGTAAGACAGTTTTACAGCACAGTCCTGGCACCTTCTGAGTCCTCTCTAAACAGTTGTAGTTATTAATTAAGTATTCTTTAAAACACTAGGAATATTTTTTGTACTGATGTGCAAGAATTTCTCAGACTTCATTTTGAAGATGACTCAGAACTCTTTTCTAGTATAGAATCTGGTCTCATTTCTACATGTTTTATTCTCAACAGGCCTTTGTTGTGGGGAAGGAGCTGTTTGATTAATTAGAGATATGTGCAATTTTGGCTTGCTGTTAAACATACCCTACAATAAGGCTCGCTCCAAAGTTAACTATTATCTCAACACAATATTTACCTTATCAAGGAGAACTGTGCTGTTTACCTGTTCCTTCAGTGAGATCTCCTACTGAGCCCAACTAAAAACAGTCAAGACAAATGTTAGCTCTTCAGAGAGCAGTGCTATGTAGCTGTGTAATGATGGGACCTCAACATTGTCTCCTGTGATGTTCAGATCTCCATAATGATGTCGCCTCACCGTGACACTTCTGGTGCATAAGTGATTGATTGCTTACGCACCTGAGTATGTTGCACCTACACCTACATATTTTTCTTCCAAACTGTGTCAGGCAATGCAGTAAAGCTCTGATTGTTTTCTTCTGCTGAGAACAAGTAAAATTTTCTGAAAACATTATCAAGAAGTGACTTTATTGACTATTTTTATTGATTATATTATCCAAGTGTTTGTTTAACCTCCCTTTAACTTAGTGCAATGTAAACACAACCTAAGATATGAGGCACACGGCAAAGCATAGCTGATGTCAGTTTGAAGCTGCCAGAGAGAATGATTGACAAAATCATAGCCAGTCATTATGATTAATTTTGACCCTATAAGCAGGGTTTTTCATCTATTATACAAAAGCAACTAAGACCTCTGACTGTTCACCTAATTTATGAATTATTTTATGATGGAGGGAATGAGCAATAAAATTGCTGTCTTCTTTTTCTGAAATGCTGAGGTGTCTTATTGACAATGGTATGCCGATTACGGATGTGAATGGTGACAATGAAATCCTTCATAGATCTACGACCTGTCAGCCTCCAAATTGACCCCCAGAAGAAAGAGCCTCTTCCTCTCTTAGTGAAGGCCCAGTTGTGAAGGATACAAAAATATATGAGACAGTCTCATACTTCTCTGAAAGAACTTAAAACGTGGATGAGAAGATTTATGGTCAAGAAGTAATTAGGGAATAATACAATTTAGTAGATAGGAAAGCTCTTAACAGACTATAAATATGACCAGATTTATGAGAAGAGGTGTTTGATGAGTGTTGAATAGTAGAGTAGCCTTTCTGAGATAAAACTAATATTGAGTTGATTTGACATACTTTTATTCCACACTTATAATTTTACATTTATAATTTAGCTTTCTTTGCCAATGTTGTTTATGTACAAAATGAACAAATATAACACACATACAATATTGCCATGCAAGGTATGCACACAGAGTACTAAAGGATCAAGCAACACTGAACTATTTTAGTACTCAAATAAATGGCATGTTGCTTCAGAGTTTTATTATACTAATTCTCCACCTTGGTCACACAGATAAATCACTAGTCAGCTTTGACAATTACTAGTGTCTGAAATACTATAGACCCCTATCTTTTATCTGCAGGGGATACCTTTAAGACTCCAGTGGATTCCTAAATTCTATAGACATACTCTTTTTTTTCATATACAAATATACCTATAATAAAGTTTAATTCATAAATTAGGCATAGTAAGGGATTAACAATAATAATTAGAATAAACTAGAACAAATGCTGTAATCAAAGTTATGTGAATGTAGTCTCCTTTCCTCTTTTAAAATATCTTACTGTACTGTAGTCATCATTCTTGTGGTGTGAGATAATAGAATTCCAACAGAATGAGATGAAGTCAAATTTAATACTTGTTGCAAGGGATGATTCACCTCCTGGGTAGAACAAAGCAGAATAACGCAAAATTTCATGAGGCTACTCAGAATGGCACTCACTCCATTTATTTTTAAACAGTGAGTGACCTTTGGTACCTGAATCCATAGAAGCGAAACCTTGTATAAAGACAGCCTTCCATAATTGAAGCCCAGAATTTGCTGGTGGGTCCAGAACCTACATTTTTACGGCTTCCCTGGTAATTCGACTTGAGCAGCCAACATTTAAACAAATTGCAGAGGAGAAGCACATGCTCTGTGCTCTCCCAAATTCTCTCTGACAAATTTTTGCTTTCTCAGAGAATATCTCTTCACCCTTCAATGCCCCTCCACGGGCCAATCTTTGCAATAAAATCTCAGCTCTCTCTACCTTTCAAGCTGCTAGCAAAGAGAAGCACCATTTCCCTTCCATTGTTTCTTGAACTCTCTTCAGCTGGCCTCTTTCCCTTCCTCACCACCACTCCACTGAAAGCACAGTTGAAGCATGCTGATGGCTTCCCTGAAGCTGCTCACTGTCTTCATTTTGTTAGTTTCCAGCAATGTCTGACATACTTAATTACCCTATCCATGTGAAGTGACGTTCTGGCTTTTCTCCCACTTCCCAGGTGGTTACTTCTTAGTCTTTTTGCTGGCTTTTCCAACCTCCTAACATTGGAGTGTTCCAGGATTCTGTTCCTGGTCCCTTTCTCTTTTTCACACGGATTGTCTTAAAAATACCACCCACATCCCCAAACAGAACTATTGCTTTCCAACACAGAGACAAACGCGCGCGCGCGCGCGCGCGCGCGCGCGCACACACACACACACACACACACACACACACACACACACACACACACACCTTTTCCTTTCTTTGGTCTTTCCTATCTCAGAACACAATTATTCTAGTTTTTCATCTTTGACCTCCTTTTATTTCCTTATCACTTCATAGTGAAGCCTATTTGGCTTCTCTTTCAAAATATATCCAGAATCTGACCTCATCATTTCTTCTGTGACTCTCCTGGTCTTAGCTGCCATCACATCACAAGAAGATCTTTGAGGTTGCCTCCAAACTGGGCTTCCAGAGTCCATTCTTATCCTCCTACAACACATACATTTTCAGCACAATGATCAGCACATTAGTCATTTCTTTGCTCAAAACCCCGCAATGACTCTCCATTCCTTACTGAAACCAAAGCTGCTGCAATGGTCAGCAAAGCCTTCATGATCTGGCCCTTAGCTATCTCATATACTACAGACCTCACCAGCTTCCTTGCAACCTTCACACCCAGCAACGGGCTCCCTTTTGAAGCTTTTGCACTTGCTTCTCTCTGCTCAGAAGTTTTTCCAATCTCACTTTGAGTAAGGTTTTCCACTCTGTTTAAAGTTTCAATTCTTTCCCCCTTGGGACTGTCACTGTCACTTACTCTGTTTCATTTTTCTCCATGGAATTTATTGCCATCTGACAAACTGCATAAAAGTCCCCTTCACTTAGTTCCATTTAATTCCTGAGTTGGGGTGCTGGATTTGAACAGCAGAAGATAATGCATTATCTTAATTTATTTTGTGCCTCAATTACAGATAGCTGGTAACACAAATTTGAATGAGATTTATCCCAATATTTACCTAAATTTGCGCAGTTCCCAAGTTTGGAAAGTCAGGAATTTTTATTAAGTTTATTTATTTATTTTTGTTATTTTTCTTCCCAAATATAAATATAAATGCATGTTTTTTGCCTGTTCACTACAGGATCCTCTATAATAGTACCTTCCACAAAGCAGACATTCAACAGATATTTATTGACTGATGAAAGGAAGAAGGATGGAAGGAAGGAAAGAAGGAAAGGAAAGGGAAGGGAAGGGAAGGGAAGGGAAGGGAAGGGAAGGGAAGGGAAGGGAAGGGAAGGGAAGGGAAGGGAAGGGAAACGAAAGAAGGGAAGGGAAGGGGAAGGAAAGGAAAGGAAAGGAAAGGAAAGGAAAGGAAAGGAAAGGAAAGGAAAGGAAAGGAAAGGGAAGGGAAGGGAAGGGAAGGGGAAAAAAAAGAGACAAATTGAACATGAATGGAGGTGAGGATTGGGGTGGTGAGAATGTATATTCAGAATAGATAGATCTCTTCCAACCCTAAAATAGGAAGGAAGGATTCAATGAGTCTAGCTTTATTGTTTCTGAAAAAACAAACAAACAAATGGCAATTCTGGTCTCAAGATTACAAGTGTTATTTGTGGCTACAAGTCAACTCTTCACAACTCTATAGGTTTCCATGGATTTTCATATGATGAGCCCTATCTCCTAAAAGCAGATATTTTTCTTCTGCAGCCACTATTGCAGCAGCGGAGTCTATGTATGCCTGAGTCCTCTGTAAGGTCTACTTGTCTTGAGACTTTGATTGTCAAGCTTGCAAAGGGAGAAAAAGGCCCTTGCACAGTCCTCCTTTCTCTGCGTGATGACAGCGGCTGGATCTTGGGCACCAGGCAGGCTTCGCACTGACAGCAATAACGAAAGTGGAGTTTCTGCATCAGACCATTTCTGTGATTTGCTTTACAGCAGCTAAGGGGCATTCAGTAGCCCACAAGATAATATTTTGAGCTACTTAATATACATCAACAAACTTTTTTTCTTTTTGGTGTTTTGACCAGATCTTGGAGAAGTTTTCATTTCTATAACACTTCCTATTTTCTCTGGTGGAAAAAGAGGGGAAATGGAGTTCCTAGTAGTTAAGGTATTTAATTCTGTTTTGAAACTTTCAAAGTTGGAATGCTTGTATTTTTTTAATAAATTATTTAACTACAAAACAGGTCATTGAAGCCAAGTTCTCAACCTCGTCCCTGTAGCACCTTGGGCTGAATCACTCTGTCATGGGGATGTCCTGTGGACCAGAGGACATCTCCCAGCACCACTGCTTTCTACCCATTAGAGGCTAGCAGAGTCTCTCCCCCATCGAGGACAACCCAAAATGCCTCCAGACTTTGTCCAATGTCCTCCCAGGAGCAAAAGCATCTCTCTTTGAGAACCACTGATCTAGAGGCAGTTGAATGTATCTTACAGTATACATTTTGTTATGTCAGTAACCCAGAGTAAAGAAACCAAACCAAGTGCTTATTCCTTGCACATGAAATTTAGAAAGAATAGTTTTAACCCAAATATATTCATTTTTGCTGTATTAGGAAAATATACTTGCTATGAATCTTAAATACCTAAATTGTTTTATTTTTTAAATATGTATGACTTAGTAACGTTTTTGTTGTAAGAAATGCCACCCGTTAACATAATACATAATTTTTTGAAATGACTTAGTAAGCTCTCTAAAGCTATAATGTGTAGTGATATTTTTGTAAAAGTGCATAAGTGCAGATAACTGGTTATATTTTGTTTTTTGTTTTTTTTATCTTCCCAAATCTAACATTGTTTTCTGTCAACCTCTTTCTACTTAGGACATAAAACTGTTATTTTCACATTTATACTGTGCTTTGTAGTATCAGTCACTTCACACTTTACATTTCCCTAGAAGTTTTATCAAAGCTATTTATTTGTTTTCTTTTCTTTTTTTTTTTTATTAACTGAGAGACAGACTCCTGCATGCACCCTGACTGGGATCCACCTGGCAAGCCCCCTATCCAGAGATGCTCTGTCCATTTGGGGCAGCTGCTTTGTTGCTCGGCAAATGAGCTATTTTAACACCTTTGGCGAGGCCATGGAGCCATCTTTAGCACCCGGGGCCAATTTTCCATAGCCATTTAATTCATGAATTGCAGAAAGAAAAGGAAGGAAGGATGGAGAAGCAGATGCCCGCCTCTGTGTACCCTGACCAGGAATCAAACCCCAGTCTTCCACATACTGGGTTGATGCTCTACCACTGAGCCAACCTGCCAGGGCCAAAGCCATTTACTTGTAATGATAAATTGAATGAGATATTTATAGCAGTGTCAATTTTGAAAATACTATAAAAAACTATTATAAATCTAATAAACCATACTAGAATATTGATTTGTGGAAAATCCGTTAACACAACAGAATCACTAATTTTCCAGCATAGCTGCTGAGAATGCTATAGCCACTAATTTTAAAAATTAAAAAATGAAGAAAACTACTGTAACTATTACAAATAGTTGATTATTATTCATTTTAACTAATTAGCTTTAAGCAATTATCACAGTTAAGTGATTGCTTTGGGATTATTACTTAATTATTATTAAACAGCAAAGTACATATGGCATACAAATTCATTGTTTATTATTATTTTTATAGCACAGATGGCTTAGTACAATCAAGAAGACTAATGGAGAATAAACTTTTTAAATGTAATTATGATATGATTATGTCAAATGATCTTCTTGTTTTGTTAACATTATAATATTATTTTAATTAAGATACTAAGAACAATAACTTTTCTCACCTAACTAGACCAAAAGAAAGGGGAAAAGATATAGTCATAAAGTTTTTAAAGCTTTGTTATAAAAAATTATATTTTATAAATATTAATTACTTGTATACTTTGCTTTTAATTTAGCTGAATAATATTGCACTTAAAAAAATCTTATGCCTGGCCCTGGCCAGTTGGTTCAGCAGTAAAGCATTGGCCCAGTATGTGGAAGTTCCAGGTTCAATTCTAAGTTAGGGCACACAGGAGAAGTGACCATCTGCTTCTTCAACCCTTCTTCTCCTCCTTCTCTCTCTCGCTCTAGTAGCCTGTATCAAAATAATACAATATATATTATGGACACAAGTATTGGAAAGAATGGTAATTAGAAGGAAAGTTGTTAACTATAAAGACTGCCAGGACAGAAGATAATGCAAATGTCTGCAGAATTTTTATAGACCTGTATGGTTATATATAAAGATAACATATGATTCAATATTATTTTTGTTCATATGGAACTGATAATACAGTTAAATAGGTGTCGGTTGGTTGAATGACTTTTCTTTTTTTTTTTCTTCTTTCTTTTTCTTTTTTTTATTAATTTTAATGGGGTGACATTAATAAATCAGGGTACATATGTTCAAAGAAAACATCTCCAGGTTATCTTATCATTCAATTATGTTGCATACCCATCACCCAAAGTCAAATTATCCTCTGTCACCTTCTATCTGGTTTTCTTTGTGCCCCTCTCTCCCTCCTCCACCTCCTTCCTCCACCCCATAACCACCACACTCTTGTCCATGTCTCATAGTCTCATTTTTATGTCCCACCTATGTATGAAATCATGCTGTTCTCAGTTTTTTCTGTTTTACTTATTTCACTCTGTATAATGTTATCAAGGTCTATCCATTTTGTTGTAAGTGATCCGATGTCATCATTTCTTATGGCTGAGTAGTATTCCATAGTATATATGTACCAAAGCTTTTTAATCCAATCGTCCTCTGATGAACACTTGGGCTGTTTCCAGATCTTTACTATTGTGAACAATGCTGCCACGAACATGGGGTGCATTTCTTCTTTTCGAACAGTGTTATGAATGACTTTTCTTATGAAGTATTTCTGTACTACCAATATCTCCCTTCCAGAGACTGAAACCTACCTTGCAATTCACCACAGTTAAGCCCAGTGTGAGCTTTGTCCAGACACAAACAAAACCAAATGTAGGCAGAAAATAAGCCCATGCAGGTGTGAGGACCTGAGGCTCTCAGGAGGATCAGGGTTTCCCAGGAGATCTGATTCACACCAAATCTCCTCCTGAAATCTAGGGGACTTAAAGATTGAGCTAAAGTTTCAGTGCAGACCTCTGCCATGCTTTTTTGGTAAATTAGTCAACTGACTTCCTGTAGGTCAGAGGAGGATTCATTTGGTCAAAACTGAATAGCTGGCTAGAATTCTGGTTCTTGTGTCTGGTCAGAATTATTGCTTTTGTCCACATATGGTTACAAGATGGTGGCACAGATGGCTATTTCCAACTCTAGCACCATAGGAATTGTCATCTCCTAATATGAGACTCAGATCACAAACAAGTTTGCATGACTCCTCAGACAGATCCTGAACAGATGCTGAGGATTCTCCCTGAGGACACACACACCATTGATCTCAGCCACGCAGGGAGGGACTGTGCAAGAGGAGCTCTTGAGTCCCAGGACCCAGCTGTGTTGGGATCCAAAGCCTGGTTTCCAGTGTATAGTAGTTGCAACCTTGTTCATCTTGTGGGAAACTCTTCTCTCTAAGTGAATACAACACATTCCTTTACTAAGGTAATGCCCAATCCCCCAAAACACTTGCTCTCTGAAGGAACCTCTTCTTCTAACTTAAAAGGCAAAGCACATGTTACTTTCAAAAAATGACAGAACTTAGAACTGCGTGGCCCTCATGGCCTATCCCAGAGTGTTTCCATCCTGGCCAATTTATTACCAGCTCCCTCAAGGTCCCACTAGACCACCACTAGTCAGTGTCCAAGAGGAAGGGTACCAACACTCACCAAGGATCACCTCTCTCTCACCTGAGCTGAGACTATCAAGGTTCAGCTTCTGGGACAACTTGGCATTCATGTCTTCTTCCTATTTATAGTTTTCTTTGCCCAAGGCTTTTTCAAAGTCTCCCCTAATTCCAGTACAGGCCCTTGTCCATAACTATAGACAAACTTTATTTGTAAAACAGGCATAACTGGATCTGACCCACAGGTTATAGTTTGCTGATTCCTGCTAACTATTATGTAATTTTGTTTATTTAATATAAAGATAATCATTTGTTTTGCAAAATCACATCCAATAATTTTGCATGTCTACTTCAGTCTGAAACTTCTGTCATCAAAACATCAGTTAGGCATTTTGTATTATTTCTTCATCACTTAGATTATTAGAATAAAAATCTTTTATTCTGCACAATTCCCTTACTGATAAATACCCTAGAAGCCAGGCTGAAAGTCACATCCCCTAGTAAGGGTAATTATGTCTAATAGGAGCTCTGATTCATTTCCCAGATGCAAACTCACTTAACAGAATTTTTGCTTAGTCCAGATCTCAGACGCATAGCTGGAATGTGAGAAGAATAAATGATATTTGGGCTTTAGACATACAGACCCCAAGAATGACTTTACAATTAATTGGAAATGAATAAAAACCAAAATAAAGGATACAGGAGGGAATCAAGGAGCCTGTTGTTAAGTGTGGCTTGTTCACATTATTGGAATGGACCCTGAACTGATGGAAACTAAGGTCAGGTTTCAAATTAAATTTGGTTGTTAACCTGCTTTTGTTTTCAGCTTGATTAACTCTATTGAGACCCGTTCACACCTGTAAGTACTTGTGTGGACGTTGTCTGCACCTGTGAATCATAAACTTCCTGGGATCACAGAATTACAGATGAAAGGATCTCTCAGTCATGAAGACCAGGCTTTTCCAAGAGCACTCTTCTGTCAGCTCATTCCTTGTCTAGAACCATCAGTTGTGACTAAAGCTTCAAGGTCCTGGTCAGACAGTGGATGTGAATTTAAGAGTGGAGCTGACTGCTATGAACCACGACGGAAGGATGGAGATGAAGAGCAGCCGCCCCGCCTCTGGGAAAGAAGCTGTGGAGTCCTTGACTGATGAAGTCTAATTTCTGAGAATTGGTGTGAAAATTCCTGATTTGTAAATACCAGTGACTTCTTTTTTTTCCACGAGGAAAGGGCCAAACCTCCTACATATGCCAACTGCTTCTGATTTTAATGGTCATGTGCTTATGATCTCTGCTTTAGTACTTTAAGAATCTTCCTTAGATTACAAAGAAAATAATCTTGGGGGTAATAAAGTCATCAGCAGCAGCCTTTTCAGAGCTAAAACATTACTAACCACAGAAGATCACCTATTCTCACTTGTTCCGAGATAAGGTATACCTTTGCTCTTTCTCAGTGATCACATAAGCCAAGCCCTCTCTCCATCCTTCACGTGATTCCCGACCCATGCATGATCCCCTTGTCACCTGTATATCCTCCTCCGTGAAACCCAGGCCCTGCTATTTGTTTAGATATTACTGATCAATGAGTGTTCACCCTATTGCAATAGCCTGAATTAAATTGTTTTCTTAATTGTGCACAAAGTGCACTTTGTCTTTCTCACATCTGTGTGTTTCTAGAGAGAGAAAAAAAGAGTAGGCCTGACATGTGGTGGTGCAGTGAATAAAGTGTCAACCTGGAATGCTGAGGTTGCCAGTTTGAAATCCCAGGCTTGCTGATAAAGGCACATACAGGAAGCAACTACTATGAGTTGATGCTTCCTGCTTCTCCCTCACCCTTTCCTTCTCTCTGTATGTCTCTCTCCTCTCCCTAAAACCAATAAAATAAAATCTTAAAAAAAATAACACTACAACAACTGCTAATATCTTCTTAAGAGATAGTTGTGAGTTTTAAATGCTTTTAACATTTAAATCCTGTGCAAGATACTTCTACACAGTAAGTACTTAGTAATTGTTAACTCTTTTTGTTAGTACCAGGGTTAGGGAGAACCAGAAAGCAACAACTTGTAGTAGTATTTTTCTGTATGTGCCTTGACCCTTGACCTTCTACACAATAAGTGCTTAATAATTGTTAGTTATTGTTACCAGTAGCAATATATTTGCATACTAATTAATGGTTTATAAAATAATGTCAAAGATGGCTTTTATTTAATCATTGCAACAATTACCCTCAAGACAGATTACATTTATTCCCATTTTATAGACTAGGAAACTGAGAAAAATTCTGCTGCCCACTTCGACTTAGGGTGGAAGCTGGAAATTCAAACACATCGTGTTTTCAACCACAGTGTAGTTTATTGATAGAGCTGAGCTGTCACAGCTAGCTTTGTGGAAAGGGTAAGCTCTCATATTGGTTTCCTATCTTCCCTCTTTCAAGACCTTTTAATATGTCACCCCAGGAGGGTGTTATGTGAGCAGGTCACTCAACCTTTGACCAATAATTTTGCGTGACAACTTCTTCTTCTTCTTCTTCTTCTTCTTCTTCTTCTTCTTCTTCTTCTTCTTCTTCTTCTTCTTCTTCTTCTTCTTCTTCTTCTAATTGAATTTGTTGGGATGCATGTGGTAAAAAATCTGAGTGGCAGCATCATCTTTTCAGGGCCACAGAAACTAGCCCTGCAAATGTCCCCATAACTGATTTACCTCCCTGCATCTATTTGAAACAGGAAGGCTGCCTGCCTCCTGCAAAAAGCTGCCTGACCCTTGTGTGCTGACAGCCAGTGCGCCAGCCTCACAAATGTACCTGGAGTTTAGGAGATTTAGTGATGAAAATAATTAGCTATCAGGATGGATTTGAAAACTTCCTGTTTATAAAAACCAATTCATTCCAAGTACTTATTTATGAGCATGTCTACACTAGCATTCTTTTCTTACTATAATATCAATTTTAATCTATTGTTAATCCAATGAGCACTAAAGAACATAGTCAATTCAGCAGACATTTATTGATTACTTTGCTCCCTGCCAGGCATGCTGTTAGATGCTGCAGAGAATGGCGGGATGCATACAAACAGCAGCCAGTCCAGTGTGAGAAATGCAGGCAGTGTCACTGGGTAAGTGCACAAATTTCTTTCTGACCCCTCCTCTCTCTTCTTCCTTCCTTTCCTCTTCCCTTCTGCTATTTGTTTAATGTAGACTGTGAGGCAAATACTAAGTCTATATTGGTGAATCTATTAGATGTACACTCTATTTTATAGCCCTTGCAATCCTATAGAGGAGACAAATAATAAATAAGTAAACAAAAATTTTAAGTTGCCTTTTAGTCTATAGTACACAAGGAGAATATTGAATGCCAGCAGAATGACACTGCTCTGCATGGCAGATGCTAATAGCTCAGGAACTGAGAGTCATGTTGTGTCCCCTTCACCTTTGTTAGGATGGCCTCAGATCCCTCTTCTGCTGCAGCATGGCCCATCACAATGGCTTATTGGTGTGCTTTAGTTGGCACTTCCTCTTATACATTCTGTTGCTTCAAACAGAAGCACTACTATCTTCCTTACCCTTTTCAGAGGGAAGGTTGTTTTTTTTCCATCTGACCCTCCAAAGCATTCTATTCTGTGCAGATGTTGGTGGCAGGATGTTAGAGAGTTCCTTGGCAAAAGAACAAGTCTGTCTTTCTAACAAAAATAAACAAACAGCCAAATGTGTAGGAGATGCAGGGTTAGAAATAGTCTTGAGATATTAAGCTATCTGGCTTTTATTAAAAACCCAGCCTTTTCTCGGGGTGAAGTTGTCATTATTACATGTTGAAATATGGTTAGATGATGGGTCTTCTCTTTAAGCTGAACAGTTTTTCTCTGAGACTCAGCGGCCCTCGATAGTCAATCAGCAGTGTGAGACAAAAAGGAGCAGAATATGAGGGGGGAAATCCTATATATTATATCTTACAAGGATTGTCTATCTGGATTTTTTTTCTTGTAGTGATAACCTCATAAGTCACATAAATGCAGAAACCAATATGGAATAAATTTTGCGAAAAGTATGAAAAAGTCTACCAGATATCTCTTACCCCCTTCCACTTAAATAAGAGAAACAATCTAGCCATATTGAAATGGCAATAATGAGTGTGACCCTAAGTTGTGTTCAGAATGGCTCAGCCTTAAGTTGTATGAATTGAAGAGCCAACTGTCTATCACATCTAATCACAGGAATAAACAACAATCCCTGGCATTTATAAACCAGTATGTTTCTTAATGTTTTGACATAGAAGTTTCATACATGCTTTGATGTGATTTTGCACATGTACTGTTGAGGATGTATATCAACAGTTTAGATTTAAAATGATGTAAAAGACAATCTGACTGAATCTTACCAGAAAATAGGTTTCTTGTTTGCCCATTTTCTCTTCCCCTTTTCCTCTTATTTTTCTGCATCTTTCTCTCCCCTTCTTTCCCTTTAGAATGATGATACCATCTCTTTCCTTTGGAACAAACCAGTATCCAAGAGTAGGATGACCAAGGTGGAGGAGGAGACCTGGTGAACCACTGCTTTGGGACCTGAGGCAAACATAATCTCCTCTGACCACAAAAAACTAGAGTAAATATGTAAGAACAGGGAAGGCTTTGTGAGTCTAGAGAATGATTCTTAACCTTTTTTGAGGTACTGAACCCACCAGTTTCATATGCGCATTCACTGAACCCTTCTTTAGTGATAAATAAAATATGATTTTTTTCCCCAAATTCAAGACATAGGTATATCTTTTTTACTGGTGCACAAAATGAGCTGTGCATGAACATCACCTTGCTCAAAGAACAAAACCAACAAAGTGCATGAACTCACAACAAATTACGGTAATACTTTATTCTGGCCTCCGCAGCAGAGGCTTCTCTGAACCCCTGAGACCGACTCATCAAACCCCTAGGGTTCGATAGAACCCAGGTTAAGAACCACTGGTCTAGACCCTAAGTATTCCAAAATCAAAAGAGCTTATATTTTTATAAAAGTAAAAACTTAATTATTGTAAAGAGATAGTCATAGAAAGAGAATACTATAAATTATAAAGAAAAAAAATCAGTACTAAATTTCTTAGGAAAGCCCCTGCTAACATTTGATATTTGTTCCCATGCTTACATGTTAGTGTGTTTATTTTAAAAAGGTTATATTATAATTTTTAAAAACCTGCCATGTAAATTTTTATGCCGATATCTATATATCTATTTATATCTATCTATTTTATCTATCTATCTATCTATCTATAATATATATATATATCTCCACACACATATAGATGTATTTCATTATTCTTGACAGACACATATTATATGTATATACGATGATCAATGATTTATTTTAAAATGCCCTGGTAAATTGGAATTTTTGATATCTCTTATTTAAAAGCAATGTTGTAACCATTCTCACACACACATTGGTGCATTTATCCTCTTATTTTCTTAGATCAATTTCTGCCAGTGGAATTGCTGGGTCAAAAGTTGCTAACGTTAGAATTTTAATTCTTATTGCCAGATGGCCGTCAAAGAAGTTGACCAACTTACACTCCCACAAGGAGAACATGCCCTATGTTGATCCCAGGCTGATGGAAGGAGAGAGTATTTAAAAAGAAAGATGAGCAGGAGCATGGGTCTCCCAAGTATTCTTCTGGTTCAGTGGCCTTCTTTTGTACTTTTAAAAGCATCTAAAGATCAGCCTTATCCAGAGTTGTTACTGCCAACAGATGTCCACTCTACTCCCCCTAACTTTCCACAGCTGTCACAATTATTGAGAAAAGACTACTGAGAAATGAAAAAGATGTGAAGAGGAGTAAAGGACTTTCAAATGTTAACTGTATGAGCTAGGAGAAGGGGAGATGATCTTAGGGGTGATTGAGATAAAACAGGAAGCTAGGAAGGAAGAAATCAGAACAGGGATTGTGGAGTCGGAAAACTGGGCAATTTTGCCACAGGCCAGGTGGGGTTTACTACTATTTTTTGTGTATGAAATTGCTCATTTCATCTCAAGCAACTTCTCAAATGATCACTATTTTATTCAGCTCACACTATTTGCATTGAAAAAAGTCTGGAAAGAACCACACTAAATAATTTTCTTCGAGAGAGTGGATTGGAGGGACAAGGATGAGTTTTTTTACATTTTATATTTTAAAACTGCTATTAGAAGTATTTAAAATTTTTGAATTTTATGATTTAATATATTAACCTAAATATTTGTTATTTAAATAGATGGGATTTTAGAAGGTGGAGTAATTCTAGGTTTACTGTTGGAAAACCTTGTGTTGACAAAAAGAAGAACACTGACAAAAAATTGTCTTGATAAAAAGATCAGGAGTAAAAAAGATTGTATAGGTAGAGATGAACATGCTATATGCATTCTTTTCTTTACGTAGTTTCTACTAAACAAATATATAATAAGCACCAGATACGCCAAGTATTATGCTAAGAACTAGGGACACAAGGTAACAAACAGATATAGTTCTTACATGGTCTATGGAAGAGGATCAGATATTATTCACTTTACTACATATTCTTGAGTATTACAAAAAGCAATGATTATGGCTAACATTTATTGAGCAATGATAGTGTGTCAGAAACTACTGTTTTAAGTACTTTATGTGTATCATCTTTTTAAAATTATCACAACTATCCATCCTAAGGTTTGGGTATTACCACTCTGTACAGATGAGAGAACTTGGGTAGTGAAAGGTTCAGTAATTAGCCTAAACTCACAAGATATAGTTAATAAAAATCTAATGCATTATCAATTGTTAGATCTACCATATTGTATATACTATTTAAAAAAAATGATGCTAATTAACAATATAAAATGCCACGAATTGAAAGACTGATTTCAAAGAAATTTACATTTGAAAAAAATGTGCATCTTATGTTTAATGAAATATAGAAGTGTAAAAGTGTTTAGAGCTGTGATTTGAACACCAGGTCTTTCCTCACCCCAATATATTCACTTTTGAAACTATGCCATTTGATTATTGGCGAATACTCAACAGGGGGCAAATGATCTTGTTACTGTAAAAGTGCCTGGTAATGTGATTGTACAGAAACATACACTGATGGGTGAGGCGGGAAGTTAGGGTGAGGTGAGTTAAGAAATTCACCATCAATCTAGAACCCAAAGATTGAATAAAATATAGCCAAGAAAAAAAATGAACAGTAGACAGGAACATTTTGCTTTTGAAGAAAGAGAAGTAATCTAGAGAAGTGAAATGTAAGAAAGGGAGTAGGGGAGGTATGAGTATAGGAATGAGGAGGTTGGGGGAGGTGTCACAGGGGATTCTGGGAGAAGACTCTGAAGAGGAAATTAGGAAGTAGAACCTGCAAAACTCAGTGGATTGAGGTTGGGATTATATTCGTATCCCGAGATAATGGCAAGCTGACTAAAACCTTGGAAATGGCATAATCAGATTTGTGTTTGAAGGAGTAGCCATTCCCAATAAATGGTAAAGGAGAAATTTGAGGTGCCGGAATGAAGAGGAGCAGAGTGGTGATGAAGCTATTATTTCTTTAGAACTGTGAGAATAAAGCCTCATCCAAGAAATGGCACAGAGATTCTGTGATCAGGACTGAGGGGTATATATACATTGTTGTATGGCGGAGGTAAGATCAAAGTGGTAAAAAGAATGAAGAAAAATACAGAAGATTTAAAAAAGCCAAAGAGTTAGACATTCTTCATTCATTCCACAACAATAGGAGTTATTTTGATATCATAAAGAGAAGGCCTAGAAAACTAAAAACATCTCAGCCCACATCCCTCTGAGCCCCCATGCCAATGTCATTAACTGCCTTTTAAACTTCTTCCCTTTTTGGTGAAGCTACTGAAGTCATGTTACTGTAGAACTGGATGCAAGCTAGTGCCATTTACAGAGAGTGGGAACTTTGGAAAATGTATCAAAGTACAGTGGGATGGGGTTGGGGAGAGAGTGCAAAGGAGGCCGAGGAAGGACTGCCAGAGAACTGAAAGAGATCCCAGAGTAGTGTTGTGTGAAGGAACCCATGGAAGAGACACAGGCTGCGAGAGAAGGTGAACTGCTTCCTGATCTAAGACTTTAGCTGGCCTGAAATTTTATTAATTTTAGATGAGGACAAGATCCTGATAACTTTAAAAAATGTGTCCATACAATACTTGTTCTCTCCATCTTTCCTGACAGAACTTTCTTTTATTTGGGTAGGTGTTCTGTCCTCCTTCTTTCAGGGGGTGTCCTGTGTGAGCCAGAAGAAGGGGAGAGGGTCATAGGAATGACCGAAATAAAATAGGAAGCAACGAGGGGAGAAGTCAGGACAGGGATTGTGAGGGTAAGAAACAGCAATTTCACCACTGGCCAGGTGGAAGTTAGTCCTGTTTTTGTGTATGAAGTTGCTTATTTCATCTCAAGCAACTTGTCAAACTATCTTATTTAGCTCACACTATCAGCCTTGGGGACAAAAAAAAAGTCTGAAAAGATTCACACTTATCTTAATTATTTTTTTTCTAGAACTTGAAATTGGCGGGAAAAAGATGAACTTTTTTACATTTCATATTCTTAAAAGTGCTATTAGAAGTATTTTAAAATTTATCATGTCACATAATGAGTCCCGGGGGCTGGATGCCCCTGGCTGCAGAGTTGTCAAGGTGATTTCAAGACCACACTCAGCTTTGCCCTTGTTCCTACCTAGAAGCCAGATGCATGGCTGATAGTGAAACAGCAATCCTGCAATCATCAGATAATCATAAAGATGAAAGTGACATGTCAAGAATAGCATTGCAGCAAGATGGAGTCACCTAGGTCTTCTTAGGAATCATATTGCCAGCAGATCAGCCCTGGACTTCATGTTGCAAATAATTAATCCCAAAACCAACAATTTGTTTATATTAGTATTTACTCTAGTGTTCTGCTTTTCTGAGCCCTGCACCATCCGCAGTGATGCAGTTACCCTAGTGCAGTGGTTCTTAACCTGGGTTCTATCGAACCCTCGGGGTTCGATGAGTCGGTCTCAGGGGTTTGGAGAAGCCTCTGCCGCGGTGGCCAGAATAAAGTAATACCGTAATTTGTTGTGAGTTTATGCACTTTGTTGGTTTTGTTCTTTGAGCAAGGTGATGTTCATGCACAGCTCATTTTGCGCACCAGTAAAAAAACATATACCTATGTCTTGAATTTGGAAAAAAATCATATTTTATCACTAAAGAAGGGTTCGGTGAATGCGCATATGAAACTGGTGGGTTTGGTACCTCAAAAAAGATTAAGAACTACTGTCCTAGTGAAAACTGCTTTGTTAAGACTGGTAGATTAAAACGTGAGTTAACAGAGATTATGTTTATGGGATAGATGGTCAAAAAGAAATAGCTGAGGAAATTGAGAAGGAACAAGGGAGTATTAGGAGGACTTTTTAAAATAAGAAGGATTTGGGGATATTTAAATGAAGGTGCATAAGGCCCAGGAGTGAAGAAGAAAATGAAAGCAGAAGATAGAACTGGTAATCATACTAAATTGGTGAGATGAAACAGGACCAAAGCACAAGAGAAATTTGTGGTCATTGTTGTTGCTTTTTGTTGTTGTTGTTGCTTAGCTAGGAGGAGAGATGGGGGGAGAGACAGATAGACAGGAAGGGAGAGAGATGAGAAGCATCAGTTCGTAATTGTGACATCTTAGTTGTTCCTTGATTGCTTTCTCATGTGTGCCTTGACCAGGGGGTTTCACTGAACCAGTGACCCCTTGCTCAAGCCAATGACCTTGGGGTCATGCCAGTGACTTTGAACTTCAAACCAGTGACCTCTGATCCCAAGCCAGTGAACATGGGGTCATGTCTGTAATCCCATGCTCAAACCAGTGACCCCACGCTGAAGCTGGTGAGCCTGTGCTCAAGCTAGATGAGCCCATGCTCAAGCTCATGACTGCGGGTTTCTAACCTGTGTCCTCAGTGTCCCAGGCCAATGCTCTCTATGCACTGCACCACTGCCTGGTCAAGCAGATGTAGCCTTAAATTCAGTAAAACAGTTCTGTGTAATAACAGAGAAGGGGAGTAGATGTACTGCTTACAATAGTCTATATGCATTAATAATAAATTAGGCATATCCTTGATGAAAGGCATGAACATTCATCATAGAACTTACAGAATTCTGTATAATGAAGGAGAGCTGGAGTTTAGGTGATTGGCTGGGAGGTTATAGAATTACTGCAAGCAACAGGTGGTAAAAGCCTTCACCAAGGTGATCATGGTGGAAGGAGAGAGGAAGAAGAATGAAATTTCCATGAAATTCCTTGTTTCTTCAGATCTGTTCCATTGCCTATTAAAAATTAGCCAAAAGATAATATTCATTGCTTTCTACTTTTACTCCATCATATGAGCACCAGCCCTACCCCTGCTCTGAGGGTTCTGAATTACCCATGTCTCAGCTCACATGCTGACTGGCTTCTCTGTCTGGGCTACTTGGAGATAAGCATGTTCTCCTCTGAGACCTCTCACCTTTTCAGTAAGAACATGTTTTGAGTTACCTTTCTTGTGTTTCTATCATTTCTCATCTTGAAGTTTAATCATCTATGCCCCAGTGGCATCTCCTCCATGAGATTATGAAGTCATTACCTATTTCTTATCTTTGGTGTTCCATTCCTAGGCACCCCCCTCTTCATCCTAGCACAATGTGGTACTTCTAGGCTAGCACTAGTTTAATGGATTGGACACATGCATTTCAAAGGACACATTGATTGGTTTGGATGTGAGAGAAAGGAGAGAAGTTACTAAAGGTGATTCTTAGGTTTTGAAACTGGGAGATTAGAAGGTAAGTGGTCTTTACTGACAAGAAGAGGAAAATTAAGAGTGATGGTTTATGAAGGAATGAGTGTCTTTTTGGCTTGATTGAGTTTGGAAAGACTACAATGCTGAACAGAGAGCTGGGTTTCTGACACTGCCTTGGATGACTACAGGCAAGGGGACCCATACTCAGGCAGGAAGTATACCTGGTACCCAGCCAGTCTACTTCTGAATCCACATGTAACCAGGTTAGTCCCTCAACCTCTCCCAGTCAGATCTCCCTCACACCTTCAATGAAAATAATGGGAGTGGTACTGAAACAAATACTCTATCTCACAGACAGTGAGGAAGAGGGGGAAAAATGTGTCCTGTGTAAATACCTTTTAAAATTTTATAGAACTTTATGTGTGTCAGTTATTATTATTATTATTATGAGTTGTCCAAAAAATTATTTCTTGTGAGAATTAGCATGAACTATGAAACTACATGTTATCTGTAGTTCTTATTTCATATGACTGTTGTTAGGATTTTAAAAATTAATAAATATAAATTCTTTATGACAGTATGTAGCACGAGATACACACTCAATAAGTAAGAATAAAATATTTTCTATCAAGATTACTGTTATTCTTATATGGATCTGTAAATCAGATGAGAATAGAATGAGGAACACATTGTAGAAAGGCTTACTGATTAAATTTGATAAGAAACAAGATCTGACTGGAGAAATTTTCTCAAGTGGGTTATTTGGGAAGAAGTAGATCTTACCCACATGACATGTTTTCTTAAAAGCCAGTTTAATTAGCATTCAAAATCACCCATTTCTCTCACATGGCTCAGGGAAATGTGGTCCTGTTATATCTCTCTGGAAGATAAAGAAAATGTTTTTTCTCGATCTACAAAGAAGGCAAATAAAACAAAACTGAAGGGATAGCATTAACACTCCATCCTAATTGTTCACATGCCTGTAAGTGCCTCATAGAGGAAAGAATTCAGGGCAAAGGACTTTACCTTTTGATTTCTGATTCCATTCTTCAGGATCTATTTATTTTACAACAGGCAGATTCTTAGGAATTCATGCAGGGGCTGTGGGCCAAGTGAATGTAGGTGGATTGCAGAGAGGAAATTGTAAGAAACTAAATACCGGGGATTCATGACCAGCCCCATCGTCTTAGTTCTCCCACCCCAAAGTGATATGTCATCTGTAAAAAGGTTCTCCTTTGCACACTTAGAGTTTCCCCAATTTCAGCTCTTCAAAATAATAATTGTGATGTTTTAACTTGAAATCTCTTGTAGTAAAACACTAAATGAAAATCTAACTTGCAGTTAGGCTGTCCTTATGAGCTCTCACCTTCAAACAAGAGAGCTGGCTGGGAGTTGTTCTGCTAAATTTAGCCTTTGAATGCGAGGCCAACCCAGTTTGTCTGTGGCCAAATGAGTAAGGGTTGGCTATAATGACTTGTTTTGTCTGTAGTGATCTGAAGAGACTGCACATTTTAATTGGCTTTAGAAGGATCTGCCCTCTCAAATTCACTATTTCTCTCACAGCACTTCTATTGTGAGCAAGAGATAAAACAAATAATAACCTTCACTCGCTTTCATCCAAGGATCAATGTTGTTTAAAAAAAAAAAAGAAAGAAAAATAGAGCAGAACAAAATATCTCTAGGCAACTATTTCTTTATAAAAAAGGAGAAGATAAAGAAGAAGAAGAAAAGGAGGAGGAAGAGAAGAAGAGGAAGAGGAAGAGAAAGAGGAAGATAAAGAAGAAAAGTAAAGAAGGGGAAGGAGAAAGAGAAGGAGGAGGAGAAATAATTTTCTGTTAGCAAAGCATATGCCCAGAACATATTTGATTGTTGCAGGATAAATGTTTTCTGTTTTGCTTTATGACTGTACACATACTGCTGGCACGAGATACCCATGAATGTGCTATTGTTGATTGCTACAAATTTACCTTATTTTCAAATGCAATGCCCCAGCTAGCTGCTTTCCCTAATGTGATGCAGTAGTTCCCCTTACATGTAGGGAATATGATCCAAGGCCCCCAGTGGGTGCTTAAAGCCATGGATAGGACCAAATCCTGTATATGCTATGTTTTTTCCTTAACATATACATATCTTTTCACTTAAAAGAAGCACTTTACAGCTTTTCTTTGACATTTCCACTCTTGCATTTTGGGGTTATTATGGAGTAAAATAAGGGATACTTGGACACAAGTACTGCCATACATTGACAGTTGATCTGATAGCTGAGATAGCTTTTAAGTGATTGAAGTGCAGGTAGAGTATACAGCATGTGTGATATACTGCACAAAGGAATCATTCATGTCCTGTGTGGGATGGAGTAGGAGAGCTTTAGATTTTAAGTCTACTGAAATCTAAAGATTTAAGTCAGTAGACTTAAAATCTAAAGTAAAAGTAAAGCAGATTACTCTCCATAATGTTGCTGGACCTCATCTAATCAGTTGAAGGCTTTAATAAGAAAAAGACTGACATATCCAGAGGAGGGAACACTACCTTTGAATTGAAATTGCAACTTCCTCAATTCTCTGTCTCCAGTCTGATGACCTGTCCTGCAGATTTGGGGTATATATCCTATTGGTTCTTTACAGAAGGTAAGACTAGGGCGAGTGAAAGGTGAGCAGCCTGCATTCACAATGCCACCTATGAGGACATTGCCCCAGGAACCCAAGTTCCTAATTTTGAGAGAAATGTGTATAGAACCTGTAACCAGTGCTGGGATTCAAATAACTTAACAACCAGTTCTCTGCTCTAATGACAGTTTTAAGATATACCAAAACGTAGTTTATTATTTCATGCACTTAATATTTAAATAAAAACAATAAAAGAGGTACACAAAACTAGATTATAAGAAAGTTTTAAAATATTAATAAAAATATTAAAAAATATCTGACAAAACAATAAAACTGTTATTTAAGGTATTTCCATATTGCTTCTTGATTGGCATCTTCACTTGAAATTTTTTTCACCTATGGACAGAATGAACATTACCATGGATGCTTAGAATACACTGTTGCACAAATGAATGTTAAAAAAGAGGAATGTAAATTTGTGATTTCCATTTGGGCAGCTGCCCAGATGCGGACCTTAGAGAGAACCCTGATTACAAGCACTATTTTAACAACCAGTTCACCGTACTCAACAAAAAATGAGGTATCAGTTCTACCAAACTAGTACGAACCGGCTGAATCTCACTACTGCCTATAAAACCAGAGGGAATAGATTCACACAAGTCATATTCATATGACCAGTGATGGGTATAAGAAAGGGAAACATTTTCTTTAATCCTCTTAGGGTCCCTGGCCAGGTCTGAACATTGCACTGACAAACACAGAATAATAGGAGTGAAACATACATATTTATTTAATATAAGTTTTACTTGACATGGAAAGCCCCATAAAGAAATGTAGACATGCCTGATCTGTGGTGGTGCAGTGGATAAAACGTCAACCTGGAATGCTGAGGTCACCAGTTTGAAATCCCGGGCTTACGGGGTCAAGGCACATATGGGAGTTGATGCTTCCTCCCCTCCCCTCCTCTTACTCTCTCTCTTTCTCTCTCCTCTCTTTAAAATAATTTTTTTTAATGTTTAAAAAAAAAGAAATAAAGACATGAAGAAAAGGCCTCAGTATTTTAATGCTAGGCTTGAAGAAGAGCAGACAGTCGTGGAGGACTATGATAGGAAGATGAGGCAAGCATGGTCTATTTGTTAGGATTCTTCTTGGCATCCTTTTGTCTCCCCTGCCAAGGATGCCCTTTCCTGGGGAATAAAGAAGGCATTTCTCCAGTGAGACTCTTATGACCTGCCTCCTGGAAAAGCAGAGGTCAGCATGACCACCCTGCTTCTGCTGTTTTCTTAAACCCCTTCAGCTTAAAATATTTAATATTTAATATGCCATGGTGTCATCTTTGAGGGTGACATGTCCTGTACCGCACCAAGGGTTTGGTTCTCACTAAATGGGGGAGACTTTCTATTTACCTTTTCCATGGTTGTTGATCAGCAATGGCACAGAGGCGGATGAGAGGACAGGGACTAGAAGCAGTAGGAGAGAAGCGAGCAGAGAATGGAAGAAGGAAGAGAGGAAAGGGAAAGAAAATAAGAAGGGGCTCAGGGGCCTGAGAAACAAACAGCGGGCTGTCCATCACAGAGACCCTGGGAGATAGGACAGTTCACAGAAGAGAAAACTGTGTGTTTACATTTGTGCCACTGACACTCTCCTATTTATCTCCCTCTGGTCTCTGGGCCAGAAGGCGGGAAGAAGCATGTAAGCATGGCTTCAGATCCTCCCTTGGAAAGTGAAGAGTCCCTAAGCAATCTCTCCCTAGGGGAGTTCCTGTCCTGAAACACAAAAAGCTTTTTCAAAGTTGGTGGATAAGGCCTCATTTACCCTAAACAGACAGGTGTGTCCCTTCCCACCCACAGAGCCAGGCAGCCCAAGGCACAGAAATTATAAAACCAAAGAGAAAACAGAATAAACCCCAGTTCTGTGTACTTACTGTCAGTGGTGGTAATCCTGAGAACTGAGTTTCCTCTCCAGAGCATCCTCATATACAGTGTACCACATTTCTCCATGTATAAGATACACCCTTTTCTGAAAAATTTGGGGTCTAAAAACTGGGTGCGTCTTACACAGTGGTTGTAGGTTTTTTACTTGCATTTCCCGCCTTTTTTTTTTTTTTTTTTGCATGGATGAGGACTTGTATGAATTTTATGATGAATAAAACTTAAATTCAATAACTTTATGGGATACATTTTTTTTTTAAATTTTGGGCCCCCAAATGAAGGTGCATCTTATACATGGGAGCTTCTTATACATGAGGAAATACAGCAAGTTCAGACCTCTCCTTCATGAAAATGCTGTCAGACCCAGGGTCTGCCTTCCAGAGATTGCTCCATCATGAGACATTGGGTGTTTTCTGTGAGGATGACATGGAATAATGCACACTCTAGGAGGATCAGAACTGAACATTGTGATAAGTATTTAAATATCTTTTGAAAAGAGCTATGAACTCTCTACAGAGGCCAGTGAAATGGATAGAAAAGTTTGGGATTTCTGTCTCCTGAAAGGGGCTTCTTCCTCCTTTGGTTCTCAGCCCTCATTTTCCAGCTTTTTCATTCCTTTCTCTCACCCTCTTACTTTCTTTCCTAAGAAGGAGATTTTAGAAATGCAATGGTCTTTCAAAGTGTGAAAGATCACTGAAATACCACTTTGCACTCTGATTGTCTATGCCGAGCTCCATTCAAACAGAAAGGTTGGAGCTGGTTAGAGGATTTTGAATTTAAGCAGCTGGTCTACTTTTTACACTCTGCGTTCCACCAAGGGAGGGAGGTAGGAGCTAGCCCAGGGTACACTGTACTTTAGATCTTTATTCATATCCCTCCCTTGCTCTTTTAACTCTCACAAAATTTTTTCTCAAAAGATACTTACATTTAATAAACAGGCTTCATTTCTGTGCATAACTTTCCTGACTAGTTTGTGTTCATCTGAGCTTTTCTTTCAAAACTCAGTTGGGCTTTGGAAATTCCATGTGATGTATTTCATTCTGCCCTGTGTACTACACATTTGCTTCTTCTGTGGTAGTCTGTGGACTCCTCTGGGATCCTCTCCAGAATGGTGTCTTGCAAGACTTCTGATTTGACTATGGTGTGTGTGTGTGTACGTGTGTGCGTGTTCACACAGCATCCACTGTATGAGTACAGAAGGAACTCTTCCAGTAAAGGATTATTGAAAAGGACTAATTAACTTTTTTTTTTTTTTTTTTGATATTTTTAAAAAGAATTTTTGTTTCTGATATAATAAGAATTAGATTTCATGTTTCCTTGGGGGGAAAAAAGTTCATAGTCCAAACTACCTGCATTGGGTTTCTAAAAAAAGATAATGGAAAGGACAGGAAGCATGCACAATGTAGGTTTGAGGCTTAAGGACCCCGTCCTCCTTCAGAAAAAAAGGAGCCTTTGACTGACACCTTACAGGCCTACTTCAGCAAGTTTAATCTTTCCATTAACCCCTGGCTGCCATATGACTTCCTAATATCGGTTAATTAACAAATACTAGTTTGTACCACCAAATGGATTTCTGGGAATGTCTTTGGTGTGGTCCCAGGGCTGCTAAAATGAAGTGAGAGCCCCTCCTTTGTTCTCCCCATCATTTTTCTTGTGGGCTCAACGCACTCTGATTCTCAAATGAGCTGCCTAATTAATCTCTATGACCCTCCTGTGAGATGGGAAAGGCCTGTCCATTTTCTTCACTTTGCAGATAGCAACAATTTATAGGGCTTGGCTTAGGTCATAGGAGAATTAGCATCTGAGCCAGAATGAAATTTCCCAGTTCCTAAACCCCTCTCCTCTCATCCTGCTCCCTAGACAACATCATTTTATCCTCTTGCTATAAAATTAATAAATGTAGTGGGATGTTATTGCACTGTAATGAACTATTTTTTTGGTATATGCAACCTAGCAGCTATGGGAGCTTTTTAATTTCTTTTTATTTATTCATTTTAAAGAGAAGACACAGAGTGAGAGAGAGAGAGAGAAAGAGAGAAAGGGGGAGGAGCTGGAAGCATCAACTCCCATATGTGCCTTGACCAGGCCAGTGCAGGGTTTTGAACTGGCTACCTCAGTGTTCCCAGGTCGACGCTTTATCCACTGGGCCACCACAGGTCAGGTGGGAGCTTTTTATAAATGCATAGTTTAAAAAGGTACTAAAACATGTTTATTGGGGGAAGATATCTTACAGAATGGCTTCTCTTTTTTTGTTTGTTTGTTTTTTTACAGGGACAGAGAGAGAGAGGGATAGATAGGGACAGACAGACAAGAACGGAGAGAGGTGAGAAGCATCAATTATTAGATTTTCGTTGCCGTTGCAACACCATAGTTGTTCATTGATTGCTTTCTCACATGTGCCTTGACCGTGGGCCTTCAGCAGACCGAGCGACCCCTTGCTGGAGCCAGCGACCTTGGGTCCAAGCTGGTGAGCCAGATGGGCCCGTGCTCAAGCTGGCGAGCTCAGGGTCTCGAACCTGGGTCCTCCGCATCCCAGTCCAATGCTCCATCCATTCGCCACCACCTTGTCAGGCCAGAATGGCTTCTTAACCCATGCACAAATCTATCTCCATGAAAGCATAGTCATTTATTTACATAAACTGGGGAACATCTCTACTCCCGCCCCCACTTCCCGGATCAGGTATTTTTTGCGCCAGGTCCAAGATAACATATTGTCCCTCAGGTGTTTCTTGTTAATAAAATATGGGTGAAATGTTTTGAACTGGCTGGGTGCTGTGATGATTGCAAATGAGATTACCTGGGTGTGCATTTTCTTGCACTGTTTTGTTTGATCTCTTTCTCGGTGTGGTTAATGTTATGTTATGGCACGATATCATTTCCCACATCACAATAGGAAATATCTTAATAGCATTGCATGGCTGAAGTACAGGTCTCTATTTCTTAGAACTAGATATCTGATAAGAAAGTATATAAATTCAAGTTGTATTCATTCAATTCAACAAGCATTCATTAAGCACCATTTAATGACAAACCAGTGCCAGGGGCTATGAATGCATCATAGGCAGGCAAATTTTCCAGAATGACTTTCGGGTAACCTTTCCCATGTGCTCATTTGTAAAATCAGAAGGGCAATGATGATCCCTTGATTCCCTCTAGCTCAGATGTTCAGGGACACTGTGATCACTTCAGATATGTTTATTTTATTTTTGATGTTCAATTGACAGAAACTCCTAAGGCTAGACTCCCCACCCTCTCTGTTAACAAGTAAACAAGTTCTTAAGAAGATTATGAGAACTAACTAATGAGTAATTAGGTGAGTTCTGTAGTCACTTGAATGGAATTCCAGGGTGGACTCTTTGGGAAGGAAGAGTTCTTTGATAATGCAAACACATTCTTTGGATTCCAGGTTCCAGCTGGGTTTCTGGGTGAGATTGAGGAGCTGGCTTTTGGATCTGTTGAGCTGACTGTAGGAGGGCATATCTGACCCCATTAGCTGTTCTCAATCAGACTATCTGAGAAGAGTCACTGGTAACACTAAAATAATTCTGATTTTTGTTGCATCTGCCTGAAGAATGAAAACAATTTTAATACAGAGATCATACTACTCTATATTTTCAGGCTTATTACCAACCTGCAGCATTGAAAAGCTTTAAATTTGTTAACATATTTGAATCAATTATCAAAGAAATAGGCATTCTTTACATTTAGAAAATTGCAACCAATTAGAGGCATTTCACTTATTATGCATTTAACTTCTGAGACATAATAAATAGTTCTCTTGATAATTATCAAAGCTGAATGTTTATGGAAGAAACACCCTTTCCATAAATCTAAAACATTGCATGCATATCCTTACAAGTGAATCACATCTCAAAATTGGGAAATCATTACAAACATTTATCGACTATTTAAAGCTGACAAATGATAAGCAGAAATGTCATTTTTTTTATTAGCACTGAAAAAACACCCTCCCCCCTCCAAAGTCTGCTGTTTGTTTGATGAATTGGTCGATTATTTCAAACAATATTGTTGCACAAATAGACATTAACATGAATGATGATGGTGTGTCACTTCTGCAGGGTTGTATTCAGGAGGTACGTGTATGACAGCTCACACGTAGTCTTCAGGGCTGTATTTATGCAACAAGAAAACAGGCTTTCTTCACTGGAACACTTCATCACAGGTGCCTTACCTACCTGAAAGACATCTTCCTGTCAGAACTGGCAGACTTTCTCATGCATAACTAACCCACATTCTCATGGGAAGGGAAGGACATGATTAATCAGTAGAGAACAGTTAATTTGTTTAGTTTGTCAAGAACAAGCCCCAAGGTTTAAGGTGTTACAAGAGACTATATATATATATATATATATACACATTTAAAAGAAAAACTAGAAAAGATGAAAAGAGAGAGAGAGAGAGAGAGAGAGAAGAAAATGAATGATATTTTTATTTATTTATTTATTTATTTTTACAGGAACAGAGAGAGAGTCAGAGAGAGGGATAGATAGGGACAGACAGACAAGAACGGAGAGAGGTGAGAAGCATCAATCATTAGTTTTTTGTTGCCGTTGCGACACCTTAGTTGTTTATTGATTGCTTTCTCACATGTGCCTTGACCACAGGCCTTCAGCAGACCGAGCAACCCCTTGCTGGAGCCGGCGACCTTAAGTCCAAGCTGGCGAGCTTTTGCTCAAGCCAGATGGGCCCACGCTCAAGCTGGCGATCTTGGGGTCTTGAACCTGGGTCTTCCGCATCCCAGTCCAACGCTCTATCCACTGCGCCACTGCCTGGTCAGGCGAATGATATTTTTGATGAAGAGACTCACAGAGACTGAAATTTCTGGGAACATCAAGGCCAATTCATTACTTTATATGATGAAAATGAAGCCCAGAGGTGATACTATTTGGTAAGTTTACAGAACAAAATGCCACCTAACTGACCTTTAATACTACTTGTTGGTGCTGGGGGCATTCTCTGGTAGAAGGAGGTTGTCCCCCAGGCTTTCATGCTGCCACCAGAGGATGGCATTACCCAGATAGAGTCACCATAATCACGATGTTGCCCTCAGGTTTGAACTCTTGGAAAATTAAATCTGTCAATATTCCCATAATTATTTGGATTCAAGGGAATTTATGTAAATGCCTAAAATATAAATTCATATAGGAAAACATTGTGACTTTTCACATCTACACAGAGCATTCCCATTCTTATATTGTTCTATGACAGGAGGAATCCTTGTAATCCCTCAGATGCTGAGTGACTCAGAGGTTGTTAGGTGAGTAAAGAAAGTAGGAGAGAATGGTGTCAAGGGCATGACATCTAGTCCCCCTGGTTTCACCTCTGAGGGCACTGCTGTAGAAAGGAGTTCAAGACTAGTCACATCACTCTTCTTTCTGAAAAATTATAACAAAAGTCTGACTTTCTGAAATTTTTTCATCAATAATCCTTGCTGTTTCTTTTCTTTCTTTTTTCTTCTTCAATTTTCTGTTAAGATTCAATAAAATAGATTTGGTTTTTACTTGATTATATTTTATTTACATTTTTATTCTCCTTCTTAAACCATTCTTATTGGTTAGAGTTCTGGGTGTTTTCTTGATTAAAGTTCTTATGGGATGTTACCTCTTCTTATTTGGCCACTTCCCAAAGAAGAGGGTCTGAGGGCCCATTTTTCTCAAGGTTCTGACTCATCAGACCTGCCCCCACCAGATGCTATTGTTGTTGTACCTGTTAGGAAGAAATGACAGGAGTGCTAACCCTCTGTCTCCACAAGAGACTCACCCAGAACCCATGGTTGCCAGGTAATGCCAACATTTTTCTCCATTGTTGGTATGTGCTGTGCTCTGAAGGAGTAGGAGAAGGTCTTCATCTCTGTACCTCTCTTGCTTTCTTCTCCTTCCCTACAGGGTTGCTGAACAACAAGAGGCAAAATTAAAACTTGCTTACATTTTTATTCAAACTCAGTGTTTCACTCCCTAGAGATATAATCAGTCATCAGACTTAGAAATATAATCAGTCATCAGAATTCCACAGGTATGTGTCAAACATTTCAGTCACTTATTAGCAGATAATTTCTTGGTTTATTATCAAATACAGCAAATCATATTTATCATGTCTGCTTTTGGTTATTTTTCTTCAGCAGGTAGCCTCAGGCAAATTCCTTGGGTGATGGAAATTGAAGAACACTGATCATTCTCCTGGGAGGGCCTAAATGAATCTAGTAGCATTGAGAAGGGAAAGGACGAGAAGGTGGCAGATTATATGAGTAGAATTCTAAGGTCAACTAATTGTATATCTGGGACAAGGGAGAAGCTGACATCAGAATGATTATGGTTAAAGAAAGCTCTGGAAAGTAAGACAATTATTAATAATAACTATATCCTGAACTATACTGCAATTTCTCTGTTAGCAGGGAACCTGTCTTTCAAGACATACAAAGGAGTGTCGGGGGTAGTTGGCCACGATAGTAATTTATAAAGAATGCCAAAACATCCTTGAGAGAAAGTGGGATGGATAAATATTATTGCCCCCAACTTTTCTGTGAAAGATTCCTATATGTAATTAGAAATAAAATTTTCATAAAGCTCCTTGGGTTGGTGTTCGGCAGATAAAATATAATATGCTCACTTTGTTAAAGATGGCGCTGCCCACATGGAAGCCCGTCATCCAGGTGATATTATTTGACCTTATGCTCGAGATGGCTGTGGGGGAAAAGCTGTAATGTAGGCAGGCCAGGTCATTATAGCCTAAGGCTTAGTTTAAGAGTAAGCTCTTCCCCACACCCTTGACTGATTGGATGATGTAGGGTGGTGCACTCTCCTGTGGAATCCCATTATGCCTCAGATGGGTGGCTTTGTATCAGAGATTTTCTTTATGTATAATTGGATTAAAGGTTTGGATTTTCTATGCTATAAACGGGGGCAGTCCGGGAGCTTGCTCTCTCTCTTGGTTCCTGAGGTATTAGAGAGGAGAGCAGATTAAGGCCACGTAAAGGCCAGGAGAAGCAGCCAAGATGGCAGAGTGCTGAGGGAGAAGCCAGTTTGTTAAGAGTTTGCGCTGGAGGAGATGGGAAACAGAGGTGAATAAGTCTGGTGAGCTGGAAACCTTTGATTCTAGGAAACTCGGATAAGTCAGTAGCTTTGTGAGCACTGAATGTGTGGGTTTTGGAGCCCAGTGTGTATTTTTGCTTGCCCACCGGGTGCAAGCTAGAATTAAAGCTGATGGCTCACCAGTTTTTGGCTCCTGTGTTTCATTACCGACTGTTCGAATCTAATGCGAACCTGCGTGGGTTGGGCTGCTGTGATGGTGGCCTTGACTACTGGTTTTACAGTTGGTCATGGAAATGATTCTTTCAAGAGAAATGCTTGAGTAATAATATTTAATACATAAAGACTCTTGTAACTTCAGGGCTTTTGTTCTGTTAAGTGGGTTTACCAGTGTGAGGATTTCAAGTGCTTGAGATATTAAAGTGACCCAAGCACTATCTCAGTAGTCCTCTTTCTGATCTTCCCTGCTCAGTACTTAGTTTCACTTCATACATGTTCAACAAATCTTTCTAGCCGAGGAGGCCAAATTGTCTGCCAAACAAGGTGTTCAGATGTTTCCATGGACTGTCCCCTCCTTTTATCTTCCTTCCAGGTTTTTCAATTCAATATCCGTAAACAATATTGATTGATAGTAAATATCAATAATTAAAAAATACATCAAGTAAGTATGCAGTAGAGTAAGGTACTTAAGAAATCAGGCTGCAGGGCTAGGAATCCTGCCCTTCCTACTTGCTAGTGATATCAGTTGTGTAATTTAGGATAATTTAATTCAACTTTCATGGCTTCAGTTTTCTCATCTTTAGAAAGGAGATGTTTGTACTCACCTCATGGGATTGTCTGAAGATTAAATGAGTAAATACACATAAAGCACTGCTATCAATTCCCACCACACAGTAATTGCTCAGTAATGTTTTTATTAAATAACAACTGGATACCTATCATCCTTCTTTCATCTATCTCCAAAGTGGGGCACATAGTATTTTAGAAGTCACATGATCTTATTCCTCATTGTAATAGTCTTAAGAAATAGGAAAAGGGTTATGATCCTTTTTAAACAATAGACCAAATTAATGACAGAAAAGGTTAAATGACTTGCCCAATGTAATGTGGCCTGGTCTTCTAAAATGGAGCAAAGTAATATTTCACCCACCATATGTTTTAAAATAGCAGGTCATTAATCTATGTGAATATTTAATTTGTACAACTTTAGAAAGCACAAATAATAAGGTGGAAAGTTCAAGGCTAAAATCTGTTTGTTGGTATATAAACCCAGGTCAGTGAAATTACAAATCTTCCATTCCTAAAAATCAAAGATATGGCAAGAACTGCAAAATATTTAGATATTCTGTGACAAATGAATCAGGTAGATCTTAGAATCTTTTCAAGTTAGAAAAAGGCACCCCTCCAAGACATTTTATGATATTATTAGATGACACTACTGCCCTTCGCTGGGAAATGTGGTAATGAAAATGCCAGTCTGTAGCATTTAAGATGTGAACCTTGTCCTGTGAAATGTGGCTTGGTGCTGTGCTGCCCAGCATGCATCACACTGCAGGCAGTAGCCCTGAGCCAATTTCTGTCTAAAATCGAGAGCTGATGTCCGTCTTCCAAAGACACAATCCCACATGGAAAATGGGCCTACCAATTTCTAGTTATGGCTGCACATGGCCAAGAGTTTTTTAAAAGTTATGCAGTGGGTTATTCTTCCTTTTACATATGATTTTTTTTTTGGTTATATCTTATCAAAAACATAAGTAAAATGCTTTGAAATTAACTTTAACCTGTAATAATTTAGGTGACCTAGACTTATTTTTATGGCTTTTAAAACCTGTATACAAACACTAAAAATATTTCTGTATCGATCATGGTCTTTCCTTCTATCCTTCTTTCTGTCCTTCCTTCCTTCCTTCCTTCCTTCCTTCCTTCCTTCCTTCCTTCCTTCCTTCCTTTTCTTTCCTTCTTTCTTTTCAGAATTTAGAGAATGTTAACTTTTGATTATTTTTTTACTTTCAAAAAATCTATTACATTTTTATATATCTCAAAGTTTCTTTTACTTATATTATTATATATAATAAGGCACTTTTAAAAACATTAAAATTATTATGAAAATTTCAAGGCTATAAGACATATAGAGAGAATAATATAATAATTTATGTAGTAATCACCCAGCTTTAAAAATTAATGAGAAAAGTTTTCATCTATTTTGAAGCAAATCTCATCATGATATAATTTCTTCATAAATATTTCAATATACATCTCTGAAAGATAAGGATTCTTTTAAAACATAACCTCAATATTGTTAACACACTCAAAAAGTAACAATAATTTTTTATTATTATTAAATATTCAGCCAATATTAAATTTACCTCAATCTTTTTTTCTCTTTTAGTTTGCTTGATTCAGGATTCCCATAAAGGCCCAGTTGTGATTGGTTGACTTATCTCTTAAATCTTTTTAAATAAATGTATAGGTTTTCTTTTTCTCCTTGAATTTTAATTGCTAAAAGAACTGAATTGTTTGTTATATACCTTTTGTGTAATTCCTCTGAATCATGTATTTTGTGTAAATTGGTAGATAGACCAAGATGTTTAATGAGATTTGGATTATATTCTTATTTTAATTTTAAGCATTGACTCCTCAGAAGCAGTATTATATAATTCTGTCAGGAAGTACATGATGACTAGCCATCTTTCTATTTGTAAAGATAGCTGCTATTAATAATTTGCCTAGAATAGATTAAAACTAATTTAGGAATTACAAATGGTGATTTTATCAATTTTTATTATCTGTAATCTGTCTATAAAGAATATCTTTCCCTCATATATTATTGAATTACCTTGAGGTAGAATATTTATAGAAAAGGTAACATACGTGCTTGATTATATCTTATTGACTAGTTTTCAAAATAATGAGTTGTTTTCCTAGCATTTTTTAAACATTACCAATGAGATTTATGTAATTTATAAACATGATTTAACAGTTTTTATGTACTTTAATATATCACTTTCATTAATCTTAAGTTTATGTGCAAATTTACCCATTGTTGGTAAGAAAAGCTTCTTGATGGTGACTCCAGAATTCTTTGCTCATGAGTTCAGTAAACCTTGCTTGATTCTTAATTTCTGGTATTGTACTAGCCCTTTAACTACAAAGAACTCAAAAAAATTTTAAAAATATGTTTTTTTTAGATATTAGACCAAAGGTAGCATGGAAATATAATCCATGACAGAAAACATACCAATGAGGTAATTCCTGATGCCTTGGCATTATGCCTGAATGATTATTTTGGATCATGGCCCAGGAGGGGGTAGCCCATGCAAAGCCTAGGGCCTCTTTGAGATAAGGTGATAAAGATCAGAGTTCAGAGAGGGTCAAATTGCTAGTTCTAATTTCATATTTCATAGGTAATGCAAATTTAGTATTTGTGGGGCAGAATACTAGAGATCAAGGAGCTATAGAGAAAGAGCTCTAGAATCTACATTAAAGATCCCTTGACTCTTTGTCTGAAAGTTAGTCTGAAGTAAGAGTAGGGTAAAGAACAACTATTAGGAAAAAACAATTAGGGAACTGCAAACTGGAAAAAAAAAAACCCTAAAATTTCCCTCCAGTTAGGAGATATTTGAAATCTATCTATACTGCTCACAAAAATTAGGAAAATATTTAAAAATGAATATAAAGCAATGAAATATCCCCTAATTTTTGTGAGCCATATAACTTGAATGGAAAGACCTTGTTGAACAACAGGTCTATTCAGTAGAGCCTGCTGAAAGGTCATACCATAGAAACAAGGCTAAATTAGCCTTGAAAAGAAGCTACTCTAAATCTACTCTACCAAAGCACGAGAATACCCCAAATTCATAATTTTCTGGAACAAAGCTCTTGAAAGGAAGGCAAAACTCCAGACACTGAATAATATGGATGATGCCAAGCATCCAATTAAGATTACTAGATATTTGGAGAAACAGGACATGTGGTCCACAACCAGAAGAAAAATCAGTTAATAGAAACAGAGTGATGCCTTCTTAATTATCAAACTTAAAGATTTCAATTAAGTGACTTTCCTACTTGCCATTGTGTTCCACAATACCTGTGACTACTTTCTGTCCTTGGATTCTATAATGCCAGACATGCCTAGTTACTCACTACTTCTACTATATCTTCCTCTCATTCTCCTTTGCTGACATTTGGGTTGGCCTTATTTTTAAATCTTAGCTTTCCTCGTGGTTTTTATTTCTTTTGTTTTTTTCTAACTTACTACAAATGCTCTTGGACAATTTCATTTCTTCTAATGTCTTCAAATAAAAACTTATTATTCAAAAACTTATGCTTTATAATAATAGAAACATTATGGTAATTATTAGAATGTCTAGATGCATTAGACTTCATAAAATAAGGTTAAATGTACTATTTCTTTTGAGTTTTATGTGACTCCTGTGTGATAAACAAACAAATGATAAATGATAAAATGATAAAACTCAGAAACTCCTTCTTAAGAAAGAAGGAAATGAAAGTGCAATGAGATTAAGGTACTTGCTGCTCAAGGTCATCTGTCTGGCAAGTGGTTTGGCACAATCTAGAATCTACCGTTTCTGTCTCTTCATATCATGCTTTTTCCAAAACGTGATTTCCTAAAGTTTACCCTTCATAACCCACAAGGACTGAACACATGGATGCATTAACACATATTTAGTAGTGATCACACCTGATGCTAAGAAATTGGCTGAGAAGATCATTTAATTTTGAAAGAGAAAGTCTCCTTTTTGGGCAAGGATGTGTAGACAGAGTTTCTTTGAGTAATGTCTTTAAATGGTCTGAGGCAAAGCCTGTCAGGTGATTCATGCATCACATTGACATTCCAAAGAGTCAGATTGCACAATGTGCTTTTGACTTTCTCCCTCTGAGCGATTTGAACTATTTGTGCTCACATGTCCTATCATGGAGTTACGTGCCAATGTGGATGTTTAGTTTCATTATAGACCAGGATTCTTATCTGTGTGGAAAGAAGCAGGACAGTCCAGGGTAACTCCACCATCAGGCCTTAGGTTGCTTATATTTTGAATTCATTAGCATTCATTTTCTTTATAGGGAGTCCAGTGCCTTACATAAGAAGTGTGTGTCAGCGGTGATGATAGCTTCCTTATATAGCTCATGCACAATCACAGTAGTTAGGAATGTATACACGTTTTCTTCCCTTAACTCTGGAATCTCAGATATGCTCTTTGATGTAATCCCATAGTTTTTGTTTTGGTATCTGATCCAGAAAGGCAAATGGGTAGATACCTTTTGACTTTTCTCAGTTTGCTTTAGCACATTCAAATATAAATCAATCTCATTGGTCCTCAGGAAACAAGTATACCACCTTCCACACACAACATCCACACATACACACATTACCAAAAACAAAAACACACAGAAATAAACAAAAAGCATGCCGAGAAAACTAAATTTTCATTGAAGCTCTTTTCTGCTCACATCTATTTTTTCATTTACAATTTAAAAGTATTAAGGCAAAACTTATTTTAAAGAACTGTAACTTAATAGCAGCATTTTATATTCTTGCCTCTGGTACATGTGTGACTGTAATACTGTAACAGACATCTTTTATATTCTTCAGAGAAGCACATAGGATCGCTTGCCTAAATTCTGCAGAACAACAAAATAAAACATATTGTTTTCAAAAGAAGAAAGAAATTTCATATTTATAGGTATTAGTATTTTTATATGCTGTAAAATTTATGTATGAATGCCTTGTGCTAATAGTGTTTATTTTAGTGGAGATGAAATAATATTTTATAACTTAGTCTTTTATTTCTACATAAAAAAATATATGCTTGTCATCAGAAAGTGAAAGTAAGTAAGGATTAAATGAGTAAGAATCAGAAAAAGGGTAAAATTGTAATGTCATTTTTGAATTTCTTTTGCCTGTGTGCTTATCTCATATAGATATAACACGACAATGAAAGTGTTAGTTTGTATTGTTTTGTGAGTTCTGGGTTACATTTGTCTCACACTTCATTATACCAAGAGTATAGGCAATGCTGCGCAATTATAAGTGTTTCTGTTTTCCTAAATATAACCACATACCACATCAATAGAATATGCTTAGTGACAGGCTGTATTTTCTTGGTAAATAGCCTAAACAGTAAAGTTCTATACGTTTCTTGCCACCTTGAAGCAATTAGGTTTAAAATGGAGTCTTAAAGCTAGTTATAGTAATAGAAAACAAGATAGGGTTTTGTTAACTTATATTTCTAGAAAATATACAGTGTTGATTTCACTAGGAAGTATTTACTTTAATGGTTTTTTAAATAGATTACTATATGTTTGTTTGCCAGGATGCTCAGAATTTAAAATTAAAACTGGTAATTAAATAGAACTATTTTTTTTCTCTTTCTTTCTTTTTTTCTTTCTTTCTTTCTTTCTTTCTTTCTTTCTTTCTTTCTTTCTTTCTTTCTTTCTTTCTTTCTTTCTTTCTTTCTTTCCTCTGTCTTTCTTTTCTTTTTGTGAGAATGTGTTTAATACATTATACCAAGATGGAGAATTTACAGTACAAAAAGAGTAATATCCTAAAGAATTAGTTTCAGGCAACATGGTCATTGAAGGTAGTAGACATTTTAGTTAATGAATTTTTCTCAGTGTCTTTCAATTCTCAATACTACTTTTCTACTAACTTTGTATTTGTTCAGACATGATGCTGTCAAATCTTTTGGCCTCCAGAGAACACAGAGATGGGATAATAACAATCTCTAAGTTATATCTTCAAGACATTGTTTTCAATTCTTAAATTGAGATTCTCAAAACCTTTGCCAGCACCAGCACACATGGACACCTTTCCTTCTGCAGCACAGTAAGGACTGTACTGCTTGTTAGTGCTTAACTTAGAGCTAAGGCCCTGATGACTATCCCAGTAATTGCACAAGGGTATTATTATCTCTGTTTTAGAAAAGAGGAAAGTGAGGTTTATATAATGTAACTAATTTATCTAAAGTTAGAGGCAGTAGAGATGAGATTCAGACAAAATCTTCAAAACTGCCCTGGCCAGGTAGCTGAGTTGATTAGAACATAGTCCCAATCTACCACGGTTGTGGGTTTGATCCCTGGTCAGGACACATGCAAGAATCAACCAATAAATGCATAATAAGTGGAACAGCAAATCAATGTTCCTCTCTTTCAATCTCCCTTCCTCTCTCTCTCTAGAATCAATCAATAAATAAAAATTTTAAAATTCTTTCAAACCTATTTGTTTTCTATTTTAAAAATCTGCCTCTTATTAGGTTATTCTATAGTTTTTAAAAGATGGTCTCTCAGGTCCATTAGTGACTAAAATGGTGATTCTAAGTTGCATGAATATTTAAATCTGATTTTGTTAAGTCAGTTTATTTAGCTTATGCAAATTGTGTGAAAATGATGTTCCATTCAAAGGGAGACAAAAAGAGCTCATAACAAGAAGTCATAAAATCGGATGTACTTGTCAGGGTCCTTCACTGTCTATGTTCTGACCTTGTATAGCCTCAAAGGCAAACAAAAGAATTAAAATTGTCTAACAAAATAACAAGAATGCTGTAAAAAATATTTGTTCATTGAAAATAAAAATTTCTTAGTGAACTCAATCAAAATAAAGAGAACTGGCTCCTGAAAATTCAACAAAGGACATTAACATTGATTCTCCTTTGAATGTACTACTTTAAAAAAGGTCATGCTTTTAGACTGGGGAAAACTTCATATTTGGTTTATTCCAAATACAATTTCAATGAAAAACAAATAGATAGAGGGGGAAGTGATACATTACACTAGGGAACAATTTTTTTCTCATTTTCTACTTCATGAGGTTTAAGAACTATTTCTATATATCTCTGCATCACTGATTCAAAATCTGAAATTTGTTTCTTGGTTCATGCTCTAGTTTTTATGCAATTTCAATTTCTTTTTGTTAGAGTTAATGGCATGCATTGGTTTTTCAATTGGAGTTAAAGGGCAACGACTCTTGGATTGAACATAACCACAAGGCAATTCATGTTTACAAACATCACTTTTACATAATTGTAGTTGTTTTTAAATGTAAAAAACTATTATCTGATAAAAAAAAACACCCTCTCTTTTTGTTTTAAGATTGAATCATGGCTTCTTCGAGTAGGCATAAATGTAAAAACAGTCCTGACACCTTCTGTTATATATGTGGCTGTTACACACTTCAACGTCAAAGGTGCAATATTTCATCATTTGTGACACGTGCATATATTGTCTATTTTCAAGTTCCCCTTGGCAGTCAAGACAAGAATTGGGCTCCTCATATTGTGTGTCATAACTGTGAGGAAATGCTTCGTGACTGGAAAAAAGGAAAACGCAAAGGAATGCCTTTTGGTATCCCCACGGCATAAACCTAAGGACCACAGCAGTGACTTTTATTTCCGTCTGACCCATACAAAGGGCATCAGCAAGAAAAACGGCATATGATCGCATATCCTAATATTCCTTCAGCAATACGACCTATCCCACACTCTGAGACACACTGGTTCCAGTTTTCAATGGTTTTATTTCTTCTAAGGACAAAAAAAGTAAACATGGTGATCAAGTGTATTTTGATAAGATGCATGAGGAAATGGTTGTAGAATCTGAAGGGTCTTCTTCTGATGCCAATCAGTCATTAACCCCTCAGCAGTTTAGCCAACCCGAATTGAATAACTTAGTAAGAGATTTGGGCCTATCAAAGAAAGCAGCTGAGTTATTAGCCTCCAGGTTTAAGAAAAGAATGGACTTCACCGGTCAGCTAAAGTATCCCGTTTCAGGAAGCGTGAACAAATTTTTGTGGCCTTTTCTCCCGAAGACAAACACTTTGTTTACTGTCATGATATCAGTAGTCTTCTCAGCCAGCTAGGTGTTACCACTTACAGTCCAACAGAATGGCGGCTACTTCTTGACAGCTCTAAACAAAGTCTGAAATGTGTTCTCCTACACAACAGTAATGTTTATGCAGCGGTTGCAATTGGTTATTCAACTCATCTGTGAGAAGATTATAATGACATAAAAATTGTCCTCGACTTTATGAAGTATGAGGAGCATAACTGGATCATTTGTGTGGATCTTAAATTGTAAATTTCCTGCTAGGACAACAGAGAGCTCTCACAAAGTATTCTTGCTTTTTGTGTTTGTGGGACAGCCGAGCTAGGAAGAAAAACACTGGACACAGAAGGAGTGGCCGAAACATGAAGCTCTGGAAGTAGGGATGCAAAGTATTGTGAATGAACCTGTAGTTAATGGAGACAGGATCATTTTTCCCCCACTTCACATCAAACTTGGCTTAATGAAGCAGTTTGTTCAAGCTTTGAATAGAGAAAGTGAATGCTTCCAACATATTATTTCTGTTTTTCCTGCCTTGTCTTTTGAGAAGATAAAAGCAGGTGTATTTGATGGACCGCAAATTAGAACCCTCATATGTGACAAAGAATTTGCCAGGAAGATGAATAAGAAGGAGAAAACAGCATGGCAGTCTTTTGTGGCAGTTACAAAGAACTTCCTTGGCAACAAAAAAGTAGAAAACTATGAACTTCTGGTTCCAAGGATGCTTTTGGCTTTCCGAGACACTGGATGTAACATGAGTGTTAAGATTCACTTCCTGAACGGTCACCTTGATAAGTTTCCCGAAAATCTTGGAGCTGTTAGTGATGAGCAGACTACTGCTAGAGCATCAAATGAGATTGTCCTCAACAAGTACACAAACATAAGAGCTACAAAGCAAATATTTGCCTGAATAGAATTTAAAAAGTTTTGCGCAAATTTTATGATTAAAATAGCTGTTTTAATATGTTCTATTTCAAAATTGTATACAAATTCTGATGCAATCATATCTTTTAGTGTATTAGTGTATTTACTGCATTATATAAATTGCTATATTTTCACAAAGGTGATGCCTAAGAAGAAATTCTACTTCACTATGTTAAACTAAATGTTGAAAATTTTACTATAATATGAAAACCTAAAATCTTGAATTGCAATAAAACTTTAGCTTACAGAGAAATACTCATGTCAGATTTGAGATCTGCACACTTGAGTTAGGTAAGAACAAGTGTTTTTATGGATGCAACAAAAATTTTGTTCCCCAGTGTTATAAATACTTAACCTGTCAGCATATTACAGTTGTGGATCTTATTTGGATTTTTATTCAAATAAAGTATAAAAAATGTGACATTTATAAGACAATTAGACACATACTAACTGAATATTTGTTATATAAGATGCTCCCATGTATAAGACGCACCTTAATTTTGGGGTCCAAAATTTGAAAAAAAATATTTTATATAAAATTATTGAACTCAATTTTTATTCATCATTAAATTTATACAACTCTTCATCACGGTCAAAACTCTTATCCATTAGCTTGTCCTCATCTATGTCTGATGATGAATCACTGTCCTCAACAATGAGCACAAAAACAAATGCAAGAAAGCAGAAAATGCAAGTAAAAAAAATCTACAACCACTGTATATGACGCACCCAGTTTTTAGACCCAACATTTTTTGAAAAAATGTGCATCTTATACATGGGAAAATATGATAACTGTTATTAATTTTTGATGTGATAATAATGTTCTGATTATTTATTTTTAAGAATTTTTCATGCATTTTAAAGACACATACTAAAATATTGAAAAATGTAATGATGTGAAGATTAGGATTTTCTTCAAAATAAGAAGGGAGACAAGGGGGTGGTAGGTTTAGGAATGAAACCAGAAGCACGAATTGGAAATATTTTATACCGATGTATGGGTGCATGAGACTTCAAAGGTGGTCAAAAGGCACAAACTTCAAGTGTAAGATAAATACTCACTAGAGATGTAATGTACAACTGAATCATTATACTTAACACTATTGTATGACATGTATGAAAGTTTTTAAGAGAGTAAATCCTAAGAGTCATAGGGCATCACAAGAAAAAAAATATTTTTTTCTTTATATCTATATAAGACAAATGCTAACTAGATTTAGAGTGGTAATTACTGCATGATATATACAAGTCAAACCATTATACTATATAATTTAAACTTATGCAGCATTGTCTATCAATTAGATATCAAAACTGAAAAAAATATTTGTTTTATTTTACTTTGTTTGCTCTTTCCCACAACTAAAACCAAAATAAACCCCCAAAACATAATATTTCATTATCAGAAAATTAATTTTCTTTACTCGTGATTATTACCTCATTTTTAAATCTGTATTTTTCTTCCTGCTTGCTTTTCCTTTTTTAAAAAATGTGTTTCAATCTCTATTTTCTCTTTAAAAATTTATTTCTATATTCCTTCAACTTCTTTTTTAAATTTTTCATTGAATTTATTGGGATGTTACTGGTTAATAAAATTACACAGGTTTCAGGTGTACAGTTCTGTAACGCATCACCTGTATATTGCATTGTGTGTTCCCCACTCCAGTCAGGCCTCCCTATCTACCCCTTTACATCACATCTCATCACTATCTATCACTTTATATCAACCATGGTTTTACAAGGCTTATCTTAATAATTAGGTTAGGGAACAAAGATGTTTCAAAATGCATGCACGTAATAGAACAACACAGCAGCTGTACCCATATTGAAGTTATCCAATATAAAGAATTGATTAGCCTGCCTAGTGATTGTGCAGAGGATAGAGCATCAACCTGGGATGTTGAGGTCCCAGGTTCCAAACCCGGAGGACACCAGCTTGAACATAGGCTTGCCAGCTTGAGTGCAGGGTCCCTGGCTTGAACGTAAGATCATTGACATGATCCCAAGGTCACTGGCTTGAAATCCAAGGTTGCTGGCTTTAGTAAAGGCTTGGCTTGCCACCCCCATCTCCTTCAAGGCACATATAAGAAGCAATCAATGAACAACTAAAGTGATGCAACTATGAGTTTATGCTTCTCATCTCTCTCGATTCCTCTAAAAAAAGAAAAGAATCAATGTTGCCCTGAGAATCTTAGGGTTTGAACGTGATGTGTTCATTGATTCTTAGGATAGACTCAGTAGAAGTAGTCAATTAAAGAATCATTCCTCCTCTCCCCACTTCCTGAACATTTCCTTTGGATTTGCATGATTGCTTGGAAAAAAAAGATTAAGTTCCCTAACAAAAAGGGGTCATTTCCTCAAAAAGAACTAAACTATTTAGTTTAGCAAAGTTAAGAAGACCTCCATACCAAAAGTCAAACAACCAAAACCTATTAATCTGGACCTAGCAAATTGTATCAATTCAATTATGTTCAGAAATATTTTTCTCAAGGTAACTTGGATCTTGTTCCTAGTCCTGAAGCTCTTGATATTTACTCACTGACCAATACTAAGAACATTCTCCACACAGAATTCAACAACCTCTTCTAGAACAAACTCTACAGTCCCAATTGGGACCAACTGTCAACTTCCTAAAGAAATCAGTCATTGCTTTTTTTTTTTCTTTTTGTGTTCAGCACTCCTTATCAAAGGAATAAAGCTTTAATTTGACAGTTTGGGTAAAGAAAGATTTATAAAGTTACAGTTCATAGTTTAAACCAGACCAAATGCTACCTATTTTCTTTTCCAAGCTGAATTTCTCTTTCTCTTTCTGAAGTTTGATTTGGTTCTTAATGAGTAGCACCTAATTATTGTGTTGTGTTTCAGGCTCTTCAATTAAACCCAAAAATTATTCTTTGAAGAAGAGGAAAACTGTTTTGAAGACATCTCAATATAGAGACTATGTCTTTTCAGTATTGTTTGATCCTTTCCAATTGGACTTCCATTTTTTCTTCAATATGATTTCTTGTCAAAGAAGAAAGTTTTCTGGTAATTCTGACTGGCTAGTTCAGGCTTTTCTTTTTACACTCTTCCATTCAGTTAAATGACCTCTAATGTGTTATACTTATTCTATGTCTTGTAAGATTAAAATATGCCCTTGTGAACTATTAATGGTTCAGAGTTTCACTTGGAAAATAATGCCAGTATTAATTCAAGGAACTTGGAAGAAACCAATTAGCTTCCTCAAATAAACAATTCAGACTTGCAGGTGGTATTCAGGGAATTCTTGATAATGAGCACTTAGCAATATTGATTTAGAGAACTCCCAATATTACTTTGAACAAATCCCATTGGCTCCATAGATAGGAAAGTCAAACTAAATTTGGCAACTGCTCAAACAACAATAGGGATGGAGATTGTTCTTTATAACTGCTAGAGTTTTCTGAGCTTTTAACCAATCAGTTAGATAAAAAGTGCCTACTGAGTTTTAACTTTTTAACACATAAAACAAACAAAAAAAAACATTGTTCTGACCCCACAGCACTATTACTATATAGCATACAAAAATTATAAAAAAGGCCCTGCTGGTTGCCTCAGCATATAGAGCACTGATCAGATATATAGACACCCCAGGTTAATTCCTAGTCAGAGGACACAGGAGAAGTAACCATCTGTTTCTCCTCCTCTTCCCTTCTTTCCTTCTTCCTCTCCCACAGCCAGTGGCTTGATTGGTTCAAGCATCACCCTGGGAACTGAGGATAGCTTGGTTGGTCTGAGTGAAATAGAGTCAGGTGTTAAAAATAGCTTGGTTGATTTGAGCATTCACCCCAGGTGTGGGTTGCTGAGTGGATCCCTGATTAAAGTGCATATGGGAGTCTGTCTCACTAGCTTCCCTCTTCTCACTTAAAAAAATTATAAAATAATATAATATTCTGTCTGGATCCTTATGTGTTAAAGGAATATTTAGAATTAAATCTTGGAAGAGTTGAAAATAATGGGTGACGAGAACAGTAATTGAGTAAATGACCTATGATGGATGATAATACGATAGACATTTTGATGAATGAGAACATTTTTTTTAAACCTGGCAAGTGAAACCTAAGTGAATATGTGATTAAGACCATAGTCATCACCTTTCTTTTTTTCTGTATGACAAAGAGGTCAATTTTCCTGAAGGACATCTTCATCTTAAAGGTGGAGGATTGGAGGCAGTGAAAAGTTGATTCCCATCCATCTCTGTGGGGTTCACTCACCTTGGCTGGGTCCATTTGGTCATATATACCTAACGCTATTCCATTTTCTTTTCCTGACTTTCTGCTCTCTTAAAGTCAAGCTGCAGTATCAAAACTTTGGGAAATGTTTCCCCATTGAATGTTTCACCAGCACACATAGTTGCCTGAGGTTACATATTTAAAACAAATTCTTTGTTATGTATAGTGGTTTATTATATCTTAGGAACTCTGCCTCTTTGCTCAAACCCTGATTCTTTCAATCTCCAGCTCTCTCTTCTAAAACCCTTCATTCACTTTCCATCTGGCATTTCTAATAATCTTGGATACCACTCAGAGACTAAGCATTGATTTCTTGGTCAATCAGTCAGAAGAACTAATTGAGCAATTGTCAGGTGACAGTCACTCTGCCAGACACAGGGATACAAAAATAAATCTTTAGGGGATTCTAGTGAGAAAGAGTCATAAAGAGAAATATTTACTCTGAAACTGTTATAACTTGAGTCTTATACCTCTACCTGAAAGACCCGGTTCCAAAACTCTGCTGTATTCAGTATTTCTCCTTTCTTTCTTAAACAGGTTTATTTAGGTATAATTGATATGGGGTAAACTGCATATATTGTAAGTTCTACATATTGATAAGTTTTGACACGCAAATATGCTTGTGAAACTATCAAAACAATAAGCACATCCATCAACTTTCAAAGGCTCCTCATATTCTCTTGTAATTCTGTCTGACCCTTCCCTTGTCCTCAGGAAAACATTGATCTACTTTTCATCACTATAGACGAGTATGAATTTTCTAAAACTATATATATTAATAGAAAAATACATATTATACTTTTTTATGCATCTTTATTCCCTCAGGATGATTACACTGAGGAACAAAATTTTTGTTGCATCCACAAAAAACACTTGCTCTTACCTAATTCGAGTGTGCAGATCTCAAATCTGACATGAGTATTTCTCTGTAAGCTAAAGTTTTATTGCAATTCAAGATTTTAGGTTTTCAAATTATAGTAAAATTTTCAACATTTAGTTTAACATAGTGAAGTAGAATTTCTTCTTGGGCATCACCTTTGTGAAAATATAGCAATTTATGTAATGTAGTAAATATACAAATACACTAAAAGATATAATTGCATCAGATTTTGTATACAATTTTGAAATAGAACATATTAAAACAGTTATTTTAATCATAAAATTTGTGCAATTTTTTTTTTTTTTACAGGGACAGAGAGAGAGTCAGAGAGAGGGATAGATAGGGAGAGAAAGACAGGAATGGAGAGAGATGAGAAGCATCAATCATTAGTTTTTCGTTGCCATTGCAACACTTTTAGTTGTTCATTGATTGCTTTCTCACATGTGCCTTGACCGCGGGCCTTCAGCAGACTGAGCCACCCCTTGCTGGAGCCAGCGACCTTGGGTCCAAGCTGGCGAACTTTTTGCTCAAGCCAGATGGGTCCACGCTCAAGCTGGCAAGCTCGGGGTCTCGAACCTGGGTCTTCCGCATCCCAGTCCGATGCTTTATCCACTGCAACACCGCCTGGTCAGGCGCGCAAAAATTTTTTAAATTCTATTCAGGCAAATATTTGCGTTTGTAGCTCTTGTGTTTGTGTACTTGTTGAGGACAATCTCATTTGATGCTCTAGCAGTAGTCTGCTCATCACTAACAGCTCCAAGATTTTCGGGAAACTTATCAAGGTGACCGTTCAGGAAGTGAATCTTAACACTCATGTTACATCCAGTGTCTCGGAAAGCCAAAAGCATCCTTGGAACCAGAAGTTCATAGTTTTCTACTTTTTTGTTGCCAAGGAAGTTCTTTGTAACTGCCACAAAAGACTGCCATGCTGTTTTCTCCTTCTTATTCATCTTCCTGGCAAATTCTTTGTCACATATGAGGGTTCTAATTTGCGGTCCATCAAATACACCTGCTTTTATCTTCTCAAAAGACAAGGCAGGAAAAACAGAAATAATATGTTGGAAGCATTCACTTTCTCTATTCAAAGCTTGAACAAACTGCTTCATTAAGCCAAGTTTGATGTGAAGTGGGGGAAAAATGATCCTGTCTCCATTAACTACAGGTTCATTCACAATACTTTGCATCCCTACTTCCAGAGCTTCATGTTTCGGCCACTCCTTCTGTGTCCAGTGTTTTTCTTCCTAGCTCGGCTGTCCCACAAACACAAAAAGCAAGAATACTTTGTGAGAGCTCTCTGTTGTCCTAGCAGGAAATTTACAATTTAAGATCCACACAAATGATCCAGTTATGCTCCTCATACTTCATAAAGTCGAGGACAATTTTTATGTCATTATAATCTTCTCACAGATGAGTTGAATAACCAATTGCAACCGCTGCATAAACATTACTGTTGTGTAGGAGAACACATTTCAGACTTTGTTTAGAGCTGTCAAGAAGTAGCCGCCATTCTGTTGGACTGTAAGTGGTAACACCTAGCTGGCTGAGAAGACTACTGATATCATGACAGTAAACAAAGTGTTTGTCTTCGGGAGAAAAGGCCACAAAAATTTGTTCACGCTTCCTGAAACGGGATACTTTAGCTGACCGGTGAAGTCCATTCTTTTCTTAAACCTGGAGGCTAATAACTCAGCTGCTTTCTTTGATAGGCCCAAATCTCTTACTAAGTTATTCAATTCGGGTTGGCTAAACTGCTGAGGGGTTAATGACTGATTGGCATCAGAAGAAGACCCTTCAGATTCTACAACCATTTCCTCATGCATCTTATCAAAATACACTTGATCACCATGTTTACTTTTTTTGTCCTTAGAAGAAATAAAACCATTGAAAACTGGAACCAGTGTGTCTCAGAGTGTGGGATAGGTCGTATTGCTGAAGGAATATTAGGATATGCGATCATATGCCGTTTTTCTTGCTGATGCCCTTTGTATGGGTCAGACGGAAATAAAAGTCACTGCTGTGGTCCTTAGGTTTATGCCGTGGGGATACCAAAAGGCATTCCTTTGCGTTTTCCTTTTTTCCAGTCACGAAGCATTTCCTCACAGTTATGACACACAATATGAGGAGCCCAATTCTTGTCTTGACTGCCAAGGGGAACTTGAAAATAGACAATATATGCACGTGTCACAAATGATGAAATATTGCACCTTTGACGTTGAAGTGTGTAACAGCCACATATATAACAGGAGGTGTCAGGACTGTTTTTACATTTATGCCTACTCGAAGAAGCCATGATTCAATCTTAAAACAAAAAGAGAGGGTGTTTTTTTTTATCAGATAATAGTTTTTTTGCATTTATAACAACTACAATTATGTAAAAGTGATGTTTGTAAAACATGAATTGCCTGTGGTTATGTTCAATCCAAGAGTCGTTGCCCTTTAACTCCAATTGAAAAACCAATGCATGCCATTAACTCTAACAAAAAGAAATTAAAATTACATAAAAGCTAGAGCATTTCTCTAATGATTAGTGATGTTGAGCATTTTTTCATATGCCTATTGGCCATCTATATGTCCTCTCTGGAGAAATTTCTATTCATTTCGTTTGCCCATTTTTTGATTGGATTGTTTGTCTTCCTGGTGTTGAGTTTGATAAGTTTTTTATAAATTTTGATTATTAATCCCTTATCAGACCACAGTGAGATATCACCTCACACCAGTCAGAATGGCGCTCATCAGCAAAACAACACAGAACAAGTGCTGGTGAGGATGTGGAGAAAAGGGAACCTTCCTGCACTGCTGGTGAGAATGCAGACTGGTGCAGCCACTGTGGAAAACAGTATGGAGATTCCTCAAAAAATTAAAAATCGAACTACCTTTTGACCCAGCTATCCCACTTTTAGGAATATACCCTGAGAACACCATAGCACTGTTTGAAAAGAAGAAATGCACCCCATGTTCGTGGCAGCATTATTCACTAATAGCGAAGATTTGGAAACAGCCCAAATGTCCATCAAAGGACGAGTGGATTAAAAAGCATTGGTACATATATACTATGGAATACTACTCAGCCATAATAAATGATGACATCGGATCATTTACAACAAAATGAATGGACCTTATAACATTATACTGAGTGAAATAAGTAAATCAGAAAAAACTGAGAACAGCATGATTTCATACATAGGTGGGACATAAAAGTGAGACTATGAGACATGGACAAGAGTGTGGTGGTTAAGGGGTTTGGGGATGGAAGAGAGGGTGGGAGAAGGGGGAGGGGAGGGGCTCAAAGAAAACCAGATAGAAGGTGACAGAGGACAATTTAACTTTGGGTGATGGGTATGCAACATAATCGAATAATAAGATAACCTGGAGATGTTTTCTTTGAACGTATGTACCCTGATTTATTAATGTCACCCCATTAAAATTAATAATAAAAAAAAGCTAGAGCATAAAGTGAATTTCAGATTTGGAATCTGCGATTCAAAAATATATAGAAAAACTTCTAAAACCTCATGCAAAAGAAAATGAAAAATATTGTTCCCCAGTGTTATCGTAGTTCTCATTTAGGTGGTAGTGTGTATTAATTTATTCCATTTTATTGCAGAGTAGCACTCTGTTTAATGAATATACTGCCGTTGGTTTAACCCATTCATCTTTTGACAAACATTTAGATTGTTTCTAGTTTTAGGCTATTATAAATAAAGCTACCATGAGGATTCATGTACAGGTCTCTATGAACATTTACTTTCATTTCTTTTGGGTAAATATGGAGGAGTGAAATGGTTGGATCATAGCTATATGTATATTCACATTTTTTAGAAACTTCCAAATATTTAAAGTGTATTTCTTTTATGAAGTATAGATTTTTTTGGTATGTGTTTAATCTGACAATCTTTATCTTTTAATTGGGGTACCTATATTTAATGCGTTATTAAGATAATTAGGTTTAAGTTAACAATCTTGCTACTTATATTTTATTTGTCTTATTTGATGTTTCATTTATTTTCCTTCCCTTCTGGCTTCTTATAAATTGAGTTGTTGCTTTTTTTATATATATAATTCTACCTTATCTTTAAGTTGGTTTATTAGATATAACATTTATAATCAAGTGGTGATATTTGTGGTGCTTTTAAAGAACATAGTATACCTTTTTTTAAAAAAAGAACATAGTATACCTTTTAACCTTACCACAGTAAAATGTTCATGATATTATGCCACTTTGGTATATATTATACTTATATAAATGTTATAAACTCTGCAATCCATTGCTAATTTTTTAAATATTCAGGTTTTTAAAAATATTTAAAAAATAATATTACATATCCTCTATATTTATCCATGTAATTGTCATTTCAAGTCCTCTTTGTTTCCTAATGTAGATCCACATGTCAATCTAGTATCAATTTTTTTCTGCCTGAGGACTTCCTTCAACATTTCTTATAGTCTTTGATAAATTCTTTCAGCTTTTGCATAACTGAACCAGTCTTATTTCAGCTTCATTTTTTTCTAGTTATTAAAATGTAGATTAATATTTTTTCAGTACTTTAAAGATATTCCCAAGTCTTGTTGTCATTTACATTCTTTCTGATAATGAATTTGCTATCATTATTACATTAGCTCCTTTTAGTATAGTATTTTTTCCTCTGGTTACTATTACTATTTTCTTTTCGTTTCTGTTGTTGTGAAATTTGATTATGGTATGCTTTGATACAGATTCCATCATTTTCCCTGTACATTGAGTGTGTTGACTTTCTTGTATCAACAGCTTTGTTATTTTTATAAAATTTGAAGAATTTTCAACCATTATATATTTGAATTTTTTTCTTCTCTCCTTTGGAAAGTTGAATTATGCATATTTTAGGCTGTATGAATTGAAGTTCTTTTTAACAACTCAGAGATGCTCTTATATATTGTTTTTAATTCTCTTTTTTGTGTTTCATTTTGGGTGTTTTCTATTTCTGTATCTTAAAACTCACTAACCTCTTTTTGAAATGTCTAACATATCATTTATCTCATCCAATACATTTTTCACTTTATACATGTAATTTTCATTTCTAAAATTTGGATTTGGTTCTTTCAAAAAATATTTTACATATATTTACATATATTTTATTTTGGCCCCAGAGCCTCTGTTCTCTCTTTTATTTATTTTTTACTTTTTATTGATTTTAATTTATTGTGTTTAATAAATTCTAGTGTTGTCCCGAATGCATCCCTCCATATTCCCCTCAACATCTTCCTTGCTACCCTCCCCATAGCACCCTCCCACCTTCCCTTCAGGTTTATTCCATCCTATCATCTTTCCTTTGTCCTCTTTTCCTCTGGTCCCTTTGATCTCTCCACTGTCTCAATTCCGTTTCTTAGTTTACATTGTTCATTAGATTCCTCAAATGAGTGAGGTCATATGATATTTTTCTTTTTCTGCCTGGTTTATTTCTCTTAACATAATACAGTGTGTCCATAAAGTCACAGTGAACTTTTGACCAGTCACCGGTCAAAAGTGTACTGTGACTTTACCGACACACCATAGTTTCCAGGTCCATCCATGTTGTCACAAAAGGTAATATTTCCTTCTTTTTCATGGCTCCATAGTATTCCATTGTATATATGTACCACCACGTTTTAAATCCACTCATTCACTGATGGACACTTGGGCTGTTTCCAGATCTTTGCTATTGTGAGCAATGCTGCCATAAACATGGGGGTGAATTTCTCCTGATAATGCACACTTGAAACAGTGCTATGGTGTTCATGTGGTATATGCCTAAAAGTGAGAGAGCTGGGTCAAAAGGCAGTTTGATTTTAATTTTTTGAGGAATCTCCATACTGTTTTGCACAGTGGCTGCACCAGTCTGCATTCCCACCAGCAGTGCAGGAGGGTTCCCTTTTTTCCACATCCTTGCCAGCACTTATTCTGTGTTATTATGTTAATAAGCACCATTCTGACTGTTGTGAGGTGATATCTCATTGTGGTTTTAATTTGCATTTCTCTAATGATTAGTGATGTTGAGCACTTTTTCATATGCCTATTGGTCTCCTGTATTTCCTCTTTGAAGAAGTGTTTATTCATTTCATTTGCCCATTTTTTGATTGGATTGCTTATCTTCCTGGTGTTGAATTTTACAAGTTCTTTATAAACTTTGGTTATTAACCCCTTATCAGACGTGTTATCAAATATGTTCTCCCATTGTGTAGTTTGTTTTTTTATTCTGTTCTTAATGTATTTAGCTGCAAAAGCTTTTTAGTTTGATATAGTCCCATTTGTTTATCCTGTCTTTTATTTCCCTTGCCCGTGGAGATAAATCAGCAAATATATTGCTGTGAGAGATGTCAGAGAGCTTACTGCCTATGTTTTCTTCTAAGATGCGTATGGTATCACGGCTTACATTTAAGTCTTTTATCCATTTTGAGTTTATTTTTGTGAATGGTGTAAGTTGATGGTCTAGTTTCATTTTTTTTGCATGTAGATGTCCTATTTTTCCAACACCATTTGTTGAAGAAGCTGTCTTTGCTCTATTGTATGTTCTTACTTCTTTTGTCAAATATCAGTTGTCCATAAAGATGTGGGTTTATTTCTGGGTTCTCTGTTCTGTTCAATTAATCTATATGCCTGTTCTTATGCCAGTATCAAGCTGTTTCGAGTACAATGGCCTTGTAGTATAACTTGATATCAGGAAGTGTGATACCTTCCACTTTATTCTTCCTTTTCAAGATTACTGAGGCTATTTGTGTTCTTTTTTGGTTCCATATAAATTTTTGGAATATGTGTTCTGTATTTTTGAAGTATGTCATTGGTATTTTAATTGATATTGCATTAAATTTATAAATTGCTTTGGATAATATAGCCATTTTAATAATGTTCATTCTTCCTAACCATGAGCACGGTATATGTTTCCACTTGTTTGTATCTTCCTTGATTTCTTTTATCAATGTTTTATAACTTTTCGAGTACAAGTCTTTAATCTCTTTGGTTAAATTTACTCCTAGGTACTTTATTTTTTTTTATTGCAATAGTGAAGGGTATTGTTTTCTTAATTTCTTTTTCTGACAAGTCATTGTTGGTGTATAAAAATGCCTCTATTTCTGAGTATTAATTTTAAATCCTGCCACCTTGCTGAATTCATTTATCAGGTCCAGTAGTTGTTTGACTGAGACTTGAGGGTTTTCTGTGCACAATATCATATTATCTGCAAATAATAATAGTTTTAGTTCTTTTTTTCCAATTTGGATGTCTTTTATTTTTTCTTCTTGTCTTATTGTTGTGGCTAGGACTTCCAGAACTATGTAGAATAACAGTGGTAAAAGGGGGAACCCCTGCCTTTTTCCTGATCTTAAGGAATTTGCTTTTAATTTTTTCCCATTGAGTATGATGTTGGCTGTGGGTTTGTCATAGATGGCCTTTATCATGCTGAGGTATGGTTCCTGTATTCTCACTTTGCTGAGAGTTTTAATCATGGATGGGTGCTGGATTTTATCAAATGCTTTTCCTGCATCTATTGAAATTATAATGTGGTTTTTCTCCTTCCTTTTTTGTTTATGTGATGAATTACATTGATTGATTTGCAAATATTGTACCAGTCTTGCCTTCCCAGAATAAATCTCACTTGATCATGGTGTATGATTTATTTCATATATTGCTGGATCCAGTTGGCTAATACTTTGTTGAGGATTTTAGCATCTAAATTCATTAGAAATATTGGCCTACAATTTTTTTTTTCTTTGTATTGTCTTTGCCTGGTTTTGGAATCAGAATAATGCTCACCTCATAAAAGGAGCCTGGAAAACTTCATTCCTCTTGAATTTTTTGAAATACCTTGAGAAGGATAGAAGTTAGTTCTTTGAATATTTGGTAGAATTCACTTGTGAAGCCATCTAGCTTGGGCTTTAGTTTGTTGGGAGATTTTTGATAACTGTTTGATCTCATTTCTTGTAATCAGTTTGTTTAAGTTTTTTGATTCTTCCTGATTGATTTTTAAAGAATTATGTTTTAAGAAATTTGTTTATTTCAGCTAGGTTGTCTAATATTTTGGCATAAAGTTCTTCAGAGTATTTTCTTACAATCCTTTGTATTTCTGTTGTGTCAGCTGTTATTTCTCCATTCTCATTTCTAACTTAATTTATTTGAGTGCTCTCTCTTTTTTTCTTGGTGAGTTTTGCTAAAGGTTTATCAATCTTGTTTACCTTATCAACAAACCAGCTCCTGGTTTTATTGATCCTCTGTATTGTTTCTTTAGCCTCTATGTCATTGATTTCTGCTCTAATCTTTTTTATTTCCTTCCTTCTACTGCCTCTGGGCTTTACATGCTGTTCTTTGTCTAGTTCTTTTAGATACAGGGTTAAGTTGTTTATTTGAGCTTTTTCTAGCTTCTTAAAGTATGCCTGTAATGCTATGAACTTCCCTCTCAGTACTGCTTTTCCTTTGTCCCATAAATTTTGAGTTGATGTATGCTCATTATCATTTGTGTCTAGGAATTTTTTTATTTCTTATTTGATCACATTGTTAACCCATTTGTTATTTAATAACATGCTATTTAGTTTCCAAGTGTTTGAGTATTTTTTAGTTGTGGTTGATTTCTAGTTTCATGCCATTGTGATCAGAGAAAATGCTTGATATGATTTCTCAATTTTTTAAAATTTGTTGAGACTGCTTTTGAGCCCTAAAATATGTTCTATCCTAGAGAATGTACCATGAGCACTTGGAAAAGCATGTATATTCTGCTGTTTTAAAGTGAAAGGTTCTGAAGATATCTATTAAATCCAGTTGATCTTGTGTGTCCTTTTAGTATGCTGTTAATTTTCTTTGTTAATTTTCTTTCTTGAGGATCTATCTAGTGATGTTAGTGTGATATTGAAATTTCCTACTATTATAGTATTGCTGTTGATCTCACCCTTTATATACATCAGAGTCTGCTTTATATATTTAGGTGCTCCTATATTAGGTGCATATATATTTATAATAGTTATATCTTCCTGCCGGATTGCTCCCTTTATCATTATGTAGTGACCTTCTTTATCTCTTACTATAGCCTTTGTTTTAAAGTTCATTTTGTCTGATATAAGTATTGCTACCCCAGCTTTTTTTTCATTTCCATTTGCATGAAATATTTTTTTCCAACCTTTTACCTTCAGTCTATGTGCATCTTTTGTTTTGAGATGTGTCTCTTGTAAACAGTATATGTACAGGTCCTGTTTTTTTATCCATACAGCTACCTTATGTCTTTTGTTTGGATCATTTAATCCATTTACACTTAAAGTTATTATTGATACGTAGTTGTTTCTTGCCATTTTATTCTTTAAAGCTGTATTTCTCTTTTGTTATATTCTTTTCCCCCTTTAATCTGTTTACAACAGGCCGGTAACATTTCTTGCAGTATTGGTTTGGTTGTAATGAATTCCTGTGTTTATTTTTTTATTTATTTTGGCTGGAAAGTTTTTTATTTCTCCTTTAATTTTAAATGATAGCCTTGCTAGATAAAGTAGTCTTGGTTGTAGGCTCTTATTCTGCATTACTTTGAATATTTCTTGCCATCCCTTTCTGGCCTCAAGTGTTTCTGTTGAGAAGTCAGATGTCATCCTTATGGGGGCTCCTTTGTAGGTGATAGTCATTTTTTTCTCTAGCAGTTTTTAATATTTTCTTTTTATCACTTAGCTTTTGTATTTTAATTATGATTTGCAGATTTCTTTGTGTTTCTCTTTAATGAAATTATCTGTGCTTCTTGAACTTGTGTGACATTTTCCTGCATCAATTTAGGAAAGTTTTAAGCTATGATTTGACTGAACTAAGTCTCTGTCCCTTTTTTTCCCCTTCTTTTTCAGTAACCCTTATGATGCCGATGTTATTTCTCTTCATGTTGTCACAGAGCTATCTCAGAGTTTCCTCAGTCTTTTTGAGTCTCTTTTCTTTTTTCTGCTCTTCTTCTGTGCCTTCATTTATCTTGTCCTCTAGCTCACTGATTCAATTATCCATACTGCTTTTAACTTCTTCCATTGTGGTCTTCATTTCTGTTATTGTATTTGTCATTTCTGACTGATTCTTTTTTATTATTTCAATGTCCTTTTTTATACTTGCTATCTCTTTATTTAGGTGTTCATTATGTCCATCTATTGTTGTTCTAAAATTTTTGAGCATCCTAACAATCATTATTTTAAACTCTGCATCTGGTAATTTGTCTATATCTGACTAGTTCAAGTCCTTTTCTGGGGATTTCTCTTGATTCATTTGGGTTGCATTTCTCTGCCTTCCCATTCTGTCTGAGTATAAGAAGTTTGTAACCACTGGAATCCAGTGGGTGTGGTCTCTGTGTTCCCTAGGTGTGGTCTGTCTGCAGGCCTGCCAACCCCTCTGCTGCTGTGTGTTTGGGTATGGGCATTGCCAGTACCGGCCTTCTGCAGCAGTCGCTGTGTCTCTCCTCCACAGGATGAGCTGTGTTCATGTGCCCAGATCTACAAGCCTAGGTCGGCCTCAGCCTTTGCCCCGCCCCCACAGGTGGGGCTTTGTGCCATGCCAGGGTCACAAGCCTCAGCACTGTAGGCGAGGCTGCGTACTATGCTCAACCGCGGGTGTCTGCCTGTTCCTTGGCTTTTGCCTCACCCAGCCCCTCAGACTGAGCGGGGCTGCATGTAAGCACTCAGCTGAGGGTCTTTGCAGTTCCCCACATTTTCCCTTTCCTATGTGGGTGTGATTGCAGGCAAGAACACTTTTGCTCACCCAACCAGCAGAAGGGTTGGACCGGTTTTGTGCACCCCTTCTGCTCTTGCCAGGCGAGACCGAGCTTATGTCACGACTTAGTTATAGCCAGCCTGGCTTCAGCCCCTGCCGATGGAACTGTGCTTCTGCATCCTGCTGTCATCTGTCCCCCAGTAAGCCCTCAGCTGTGTGGGTGGGAGTGCTGCTGTCCAGACCCTAGCATTCAATACTGTATTCCTGAAGTCTCCCTCCTTCTAAGTGACTCTGCTCTGTGTGTCGTGGGAGAGCTTGTTTGGCTGGTATCCTGCTTCGCTTTGCTGTTATTGCTGGTTACAGGGAAAATATTCACGTTACATTTGGGGAGTGACTCAAGCCGTGGTTTAGGGTGGCTGTCCCTCAAAGTGTTTCTCCCTGTGCCTCCTAGATTACGCTATCTCCCTGCTACTCAGGTCCTCTCAACTCTCCCAGTCTCCCAGAGTCCCAGGTTAGTGGTTGTGAAAGAGGATTTCTGCACAGTGACTTTAAGAAGAATCTTGACTCTGAGAAATCCACCTTTTCTCACAAACAGTATCCTGACTTGTTTCACAGCTAAATACTGTCCGTATGCCTCTTCTAGGTCAATGGTTCTTAACTTGGGTTCTATCAAACCCTAGGGGTTCGATGAATCGGTCTCAGGGGTTCGGAGAAGCCTCTGCCGCAGAGGCCAGAATAAAGTAATATTGTAATTTGTTGTGAGTTCATGCACTTTGTTGGTTTTGTTCTTTGAGCAAGGTGATGTTCATGCACAGCTCATTTTGTGCACCAGTAAAAAAACATATACCTATGTCTTGAATTTAGAAAATAAAATCATATTTTATTTATCACTAAAGAGGGTTCGGTGAATGTGCATATGAAACTGGTGGGTTCAGTACCTCATAAAAGATTAAGAACCACTGTTCTAGGCTCTGGGGCTACAGGCTGGGGCTTTGTTCTTGGGGCCTAGGACCCTCCCCTCTGCGCTAAACTCGCTTCCCACCATGCGAGAACCTCATGGGTTGCCATTTGCTCCTGGGAGCTGGGCAGCCCTCTCCACATTTTTGCTTTTCCACAGTCTCAATGTGGCCTCTTCAGTGTTCCTTGGTTAAAGAGTCCTCTTGGTTTAGTCCAGATGATGGTTTTTAAAATTAAGTTGTAATCCACTTTGGTTCTGGGAGGTGAAAGTTGGTATATTCGCCTACTCCCTACATAATTTTTTGTATACATGAAATACATTCATATTACTTGCATTAATGTTTTTATCTGATAATTCTTATATCTGTTCCATTTCTGAGTTAGTTTCTGTTAGCTGAGTTTTTTCGTCTTTATTGATTGCATTTCTCTGCCTGATAATTTTTAATTGAATGCCAGCTATTGTGAATTTTATCTTTTTGGGTGCCATAACTTTGTGTATTTATATAAATATTTTTCCAACTTAGTTCTTGGATACAGTTAAATTATCTAGGAACCCATTTGACCTGTCTTTCTTATAATTTATTATACAGAATTGTAGAAGTCTTCATTTTAGCTTATTTCCCTATACTCAAGCAAAACCCTCCTATGTACCCTACACAATGTCTTGAGATTCAGTAGATTTTAGGTATAGCTGATGTGAGTTGGTATTACTCATGATCCATCATGAAGCCTAGATACTATTATCTCTAACTTTGGGGTAATTGTTTTCCTGGCCTTGGGTAGTATTTTTACATGCATGTGCATACTTTTAATCAGCTGAATCACTAAGGTGGGTCTTCTGCAGGTTTTCAGGTTTCTCTCTCTTTGCAGACTTCTCTTGTCACACTGTCCTGTCAACTGTGGCCACTTTGGTCGCTTAGTTCCTTCTTCTCAATTCAAAGAGTCCACATGGATCCACCTCAGTTCCCCATTTCTGACCTGTGCTTTCAAAACTCTCATGGTAATAAGTGAGGGCAACTTAAAAAACTTATGTCAGAAATAACTGCCTTTCATTGCCTCATATCCTGTGTCTTGAAAACCATTGTTTTCTATATATTGCCTTTTTTATTGTATTAGGTACATCCAGATCATGAACAGAAACATAAGTTCTGTCAGGTACATAATATTGTATCAGTAAATATGTACTCACTTTTTTGAAAAGTTGCCTTCCATCCTAATGTATCAGCATCTATTTCCACAACCTCCCAAAAGAAACCCCCCCAAATTTACTAAACCAATAAGTAAATTGTAATCTACATGCTAAGTACAATAACAGGTACATATTTTGATGGCACCACACATGGTCGAGAAGTTGGTCCTGAGGGCATGTTGTTGGAAAGCTTCCTAGAGAAGGTGATGAGTAAGTTGTTTCCTCAGAGTAAATAAGAGCAAAGATGGATGAGGAAAAGAGAGTAAAAGGCAAATGGGAAAGCTGAGGAGATCCTAATATTGCCTTCCACTGGCTTATTTTCTAAGTGAAAGACAGACTTTAGTGTAAAAAATGAACATAAGAAAATAAACATAGTCATGTATGGTCTGGAATATTTGTCAGGGAGAAAAGCTGTAGGGAGTGACAGTAAATTTTAATTCAAAGTGACCTTTCAATTCTTGACATTAGAAAGGTTATTTTGAATTAATGTTAGTGACGAATGACAACCAGTTAACTTCTATTTCACATAGTTCTATTTCAAGAAGGAGGAGAAGAAAAAAAATAGAAGAAAGATGAAGAAGAGAAGAAAGAGAAGGTTAAAACTGCAGCCACTTAGAGCACATTAATGAAACTATTCCTTCAATATGAAAATGACCTTCTATGAGAACCATCTTTGCCACAGACTTTTTCCCAAGTTGTGAAAAATACATTGTGTTTGCCTTCTTTAACCTTGCTTGTCTACAGGCTTGGGCCCAAAATATCACCTGGATTATTGTTAGATAGTGTTACCTACCTTCTCCATCATGCTTCTGCTTTGCAAGGACTTTGCACATTTCCCCTTAGCTCAGAGTTGTACCCTCTGAAACAAAACAAGTTCTTTTTTACTGCCAACGTTCTACTCCTTACTCTCTTAGTTATAACTGCACTGTAGCCGTAACAGATTTTCTCTTTCTTCATGACAGTTGAATTCCTTTTGTTTTTCTGATGTTGGTTTATATGGTGGTTGCTGTGTGCTTACTCCTTTTACACAAGCAGGAACAGAAGGGAGCAGAGGGGGACGTGTTGTAAGAAAGGAGCACCGAGATTGTTTAATCACCTATTTCCCTTCCATGCTGTCCCTTTTTTAATGCTCTGGGCCTCCTGGTATCTGAGGCTCAGAGGAAAATGTAGACACATAATGCTTAGCCTTGCTCACTTCCCTGGAAAAAAAAATTCCAGGGAATCACAGTGCAATAATAGGTCTTATTATTGCTCACTATTTAGTAAATACCATAGTGATAGATGCTGAACATAACCTTGTGTAGTACCTGCTTTTTGAAAAGCTGAAACTCAAAAGATAGACCAGTAGCAAATCATACAGATAGACAAAGAATTGAAGAAACTAGGGAGGAACTGGGACAGAGACAGATGGCAAATTCCACGGATCTTTCTTTTTTCCCTCCAAGATTATTCTTCTGCGTAGGGACCCCAGGACATTCTGAAAAGGATTTTTTTCTTTGTTCCATTTGCTTGTTTGTATTTAATCAAGGTTTGCTGTAAACAGTAAAGCCAAGCTTCTCTTAATCGTTTGCCATTAGGGGGTTTAAATACAAACTCCTACTTAAAATTACAACTATACTTTGATGAAAAACCTTCTGAACCCATTTCATTTAACATTTTTCCCATTGGTTTTCTAAAATGGGACTGGAGTGTACTAATAGAGTGTTTTGGAACTTAGAGTTCTTTGTGGTTTTCTAAATCTCAAAAAAAAAATATCAGTCCTACTTACTGCCTTATCAACACTAATCAAGGCTTATGTGTGACTGGAAAATTAGAACCTTCACACGTGGTGGGCAGGAGACCGAGAGGCATGGTCTCAGAAAGAAAATATCTAAACATTGATGTGATTACTAAGGACAGAATATTCCTCTGTACCCGTGTAGTTTTGGAAGTCATCCAAGTTATTAATAGCTATGGTGACAGGACTGTACATTATATTGTTTCCTCATCGACGAGAACGGAATGTTAGGCTGTGAGGATTGTGACATGGAAACTATGTGGGTTGGCGCTGGTGTGTTTTATTTTCTCCGTTTGAGGGCTTTCTGTCCTTTGTGCTTTTTAACCACTGCTTGTGGGCAAACATCTTTGTGGATGAGGAACAAGAAATGATCTCATGGAAACAGTCTAGTGTGACCCACAACTGACTTAAAATAAATAAATACATCAATCACCCTCCAAGGTATACAGAGGAATGTGAAGTGACTTGGTTGCCCTAGTGCTGGTTTGAACCACTTTAGAGAGAAACCTGTTCCTCTTTACTCTGAATCATTGGTTGGAATGCCTATCCCATCTTGGGCTGGCTTTAGATTCCCATCTTGTCAAAAGAGAGCATTTTTGATGCTACTAAGGCTGGGGATTAACTCAACAAAGAGAAAGCAGATGTGAAAGGTTTATAGTATTTGAAGCAAAAAACCAGTTCCTGGACACTGATTCACAGTTAGTACCCTGGGTAGAGTACAATGAGGAGATGAATAAAAACCACCAAAGGTAACATTAAAAAATAAAAAAATAAAAACTGTAATGGCATAAAATTCATGCACTGCTTCATCAGTTGTTAATGCATTTCTTCAACTGTTTATTCAAAGGGACTTTTTCTTTTGCATTTAGCATACAAAATTTAAAAATTTTTGCAAACATTTTACAAGACTCTACATTAAGCCATGTATCTCATCAGTCTTTATCTATTTTTGATTTTTCCAAGTTCTGAAGGACTGATGGCAACCTAGGAAGGCACCCCTCTTCCTCTTCTGTGTTTAAGAATTAATTTATTATGATCTCCAAGCAATTTGTTTTTTTATAGTGGCTAGAGTTGATGCTTTAAGTATTATTGCTGCTTGCTTTTACTAAATAGTCCAGATTATTATACACTCAAGACTTAGAGCTATGGATAGTGTGTGTGTGTGTGTGTGTGTGTGTGTGTGTGTGTTTGTGTGTGTGTGTGTGTGTGTATGTGTGAATCTTGAGACCACTGTAAGCTTACCACTTAGTAAGTGCTCAGAAAATATTCATCTACTGATTGCATCAAGGAGCTAAGGTATTCCCTTTAGAATTAGTACTCAGGAATTAATTTGCTGTTGTTTGTTTTGTGCTTTTGCCGCTCAGAATAATCGGGGAAAACGATTGTTATAGACAAAGATAAACCACAGTAAATTAACTTGAAAAAAGTTACACAGTCTGTCTAGTTTAATTTCTGTTTTTAATAATAGTCTATGTTTTTAATGTCTGTAAAGGGACAGAAGCTTAGAGCCTTTTTAGTCATTTCAATTTCATCAACCTCTTAGATCTTATGGAGACTCAGACACTAATTCTTTAAATTTTCACCTTGGTTCTTGTCAGTATTTGAAAGTATCCTTTAGCACTATCCGATTTGTGACCCATTCTGAAAGAATTGGGCATTTCAGAGCCTTTGTCTTTCCTCCTAAGTTCCCCACTTGGTGGAATTAGATGTTCTTTTCGATTAAATCATCTTTTAAACCTTACTTGCAGTTTTTAAAAGATACTGTTTTGACTTTGATAATCTCTGGCACTCTGAATTCCTTGTGTTTCTTTGTCTTTTTCCTTGGGCTTGCCCGAGGCAAGGTCTAACACTGTCAAATCATTAGGGGGAGGGCTTTATTTCCAATTTTAAATCATTTTTATTTTCATCATTCAAAAAGTAACGCCATGTCTTGGGAATAAGTGACTACGCATACTTTGAAGACAATGGGCTCATGTTTCCAGCAGTGTTAATCCTTGAAGTCACTTTTCTGGGTTTTTTATTTTTTCCAATTTATGTATATTCTTAAAAATTGACTATGTTACCTTGAATGAATTTTATTCTTCTCTCTGATTAGAGACATGCTTTCTCTTTTGGTTTTTACCATCACTTTTATATTTTCTGGTCAGGACAAAATAACATTTTGGCTATTCTATCTCATTTTTCCAAAAATTTCTATTTTCCTACTATGGTAAGAATCATTGTATTTTGGACCTATTGTTTAGGAATTTACTATACATTTTATCATCTTCCTGTACCTAACACACACACACACACACACACACACACACACACACACACACACACACACACACACACACAGTATTATACAGGCACAATGCCTGCTGAGCCAGGACTAGAGCCATCCACCCTGCACATCATACTGACTGGCCTATTAATTTTATCTTTCTTAAGGTAAAATAGAATAACAAACAGGACACATATTTTGTTTTTCCTTTACATCAAGGCTGTCTAAAATCATTTTAAAAAGGCAAAAGTTAAGTATTCTTTTGCTATTTAAAGACCCACAGATAGTGTAGTTAAGTAGCAAAGCAGTACCTCTAGATAAAATAAGTGGTATTCACACTGTTCACAAACTACTTTCACATGTAGCATCTCATTTAATACTCACCTTGTGTATGACACATGTAAATATCACCTCTCTTTATCACTGGCCATATTAAGGATCATGACAGCTGAATGAATATTTTATTCAAATACAAATGAGAAGGCAATATATTCTGACACCAAATTCTATGCGCTAACTGGATTTTTTTCTTATTTTCTCTTTCCTTCTTTACCTTCTTTTCTCTTTTAAAATGCATTTTAATTTCACCATCCTTTCTCAAATGAGTATAATCTGTTCACATTTACTATAATTTCATATGTATCTGGAAATGTTCTGCTATTCTTAATTTGTTCTTTTAATCTAGTATGCTTCCTACTTGTTTAGTGATGTTTGATTTCCTGTCTCTTTGTTCATTAGTTGGATTAGTTTTCTTTTTTAGGTTTAAAATTTTCCCTCTATTTGTTAGAGATGTAAACAGTTCATATCATTTTTATCTAGAGTTTGTTTAAAACTTTTAATATGAAGGGCCCCAAATTTGGTGCCCTTTAATGCCAGCTGTTGTTTTTTTTGTTGACATGACTTTCTATCATTCTGATCCCATGAGTTTATAATCTCACCTCCTAATTTGTCTGCCACAGAAGTCAAGTTTGCTATTTCAGAATCTGTGCTCTAGGTGTACTCACTGCTAATAGGGCTTATTATTTCTAGACCTTTTCAGTGTTTAGGGCTGAGGTTTAAAAAAATGTTTTATTCTGTAATCTCCAAATCAAACTAGAAGCCACAGAACGTTTCTCAACTTTTCTCATTCTATATTTGTATCTCCATTCTCCTATGGTTTTTGATGACATTAACATGTTAACTCATTTGAACAATCTTATCATAAAAGTAAAATGGTTCAGAATTATTTTAATACTATGTTATCAATGGTTACTAAGTAAAGGTCAATAATTTTTTGAAATTATTTTTGCCTTTAAACTATACTCTCATAAAGATGTACAGTTAGAATCTCAAATAAAAGTTACCTGAATTAATTCCTTTATTGTATGTATTTGATTAGTGTTTAAATACGCATCTTGGTTCATTTGTATCTGTTTGTATTTAATTTTAGGTTTTACTTTTTATTATTTGGATTAAATTTTACTTTTTAATATGTAAAGAACTTAGATGTATCAAAATTTCATTAAAAAGATATTCAGAGATTCATTATGTTTTCCCAACTCTATCTAGTCAAACTTATTCCCACCACTCCCCCATAACATTTATAAACTTTGAATTTAACATATTCTTGTTTCCTGTTTTCTGACATAAAATACAGCATGCCACATTTTTTTTACAGTTTGCTATTTTTCATTAAATAGTGGATCTTTGCATTTGCTTCATACTAGTTTGTAAAGGTCTTTCTCCTTTTTCTCCTAAACAAATGCATTTTAATACCTTTACAATAACTTTTTAATATTTGCAAATCTGATAGTTGATAAATTGTAGTCTTTTCTATTCTTAATCTTGAAGCAGCAGTAGTAACAACAGTACGCTCCTTCATAAACTGACCGGTTCTCCCTCTCTCTCTTGCTTGTTCTCTCCACAAAGTGGACTTAAGCTTTCATGAGTCTTAGGAATACTTCTAGATGACTTTTGTCCTTTTTCCAGTTTAGTCACAATATGATTTAATAACCTGTAACCTTTTAACTCAATTTTAAATTTATTGCCACCAATATACTTTATATAACAAGTAAGAAGAAAAAGATGGAAAAATATGAAAAAATTAGAAACTCCAATTTTTCTTATTTTTTGTTTTCATAGCTACTTATCTATCTATATTATCTGCCTTATTGCTTACATACAAAGATATACACATAATAAAGCAAGCAAGATATATGGATAGCAAATTTAGCCCTCATTCTAAGCTAAATCAATATTTTTGAACTGAAGTTTATAACTTGTTTTTTCCATAGCCTCTTCCATGTTCCTTTTACCCTCAGCTAATACCATAAGAAGCCAGAATTCTTTCCCAGTGGAGCACCCATACACTTGATTTTTGAAGAGTCTTGGAATGCCACAGGTGTAGACTTATTGCTGTACTTTATTATAGGGGCTTCTTTAGTTACGACACAGTTCCATTCCATGTCACTGTTTCATATGACAGTGACATAACCCAAATTTTTGGTGTAAGTTGAAACACACCCTAGCTTACGTCACTTTACCTATTCTAATACAGTTGTAAAATAAAAATTTATAAAATAAAGACACAAGCCACAGAAAAAAGAAAAAGACATAGATATATTGTACTGTACACTGTACTTCAGATTCTTTCACTGCACGCAACCAAACTAGTTCGCCCATGTAGTCTGTAAGTATGATGCTAATGGTATTAGCCGAAATATTCACGTTTTAATTTTTTAAAAGATTTTATAGTATAATGACCAGGTGGTAGTGCAGTGGAGAGAGCATCAGAATGGGAGGTAAAGGACCCACGTCTTTGGCTTGAGCATGGGCTCATCTGGTTTGAGCACAGCTCACAAGCTTGAACCCAAGGTCGCTTGCTTGAGAAAGGGATCACTCGGCCTGCTATAGACCCAGGGGTCAAGGCACATATGAGAAAGCAGTCAATGAACAACTAAGGTGCTGTGATGAAGAATTGATGCTTTTTATCTCTCTCCCCTCCTGTCTGTCTGTCCCTATCTGTCCCTCTCTCTGTCTCTGTCACACACACACACGCACACACACACACACACACACACACACGATTTTATGGGAGTGAGCATTATAAACTTGAAATGTCATATGTCAAGACTGTTGTAACCAGAGGACCCCCTGTGTCTACCTTATACCACAAAAAATTCTTACATGACCTATAAGATTACTTTGATTCAAGACAATCTTATTCTTATCCTGTTGTATTTTCTCACAAAAATGATGAATGCCTCTACTTGCATAGAATCCACTACTGGTCTAGTGGTACCAGGAATCCACCACAATCATGTGGCATGTGCATCAATAGAAAGATTTATTCCTTGTATCTAAAACCACTAAATTCATGAAACCCAGTGTGACATCACAAAAACTTTATGCATTATTAGGGGTCAGAGTGAGTTTCTTTTTTTAAAATTGTTTTTTAGAGAAAGAGAAAAGGAGAGAGAGAAAAAGAGAGAGAGAGAAACACTAATCGGCTCCTGCATGTGCCCTGACCAGGGATCAAACCGGCAACCCCTGTGTGTTTTGGGGTGGCACTCTAACCAACCAAGCTATCCAGCCAGGGCAAGAGTGAGTTGCTATTCTCATTTCCTATCTGTGGATTCCTTACCCATGTGTTCTGACGATGGGAGGATTGTTGCCATATGTTAGTCTGTTTCAGAAACCAAACTGCATTTTATAGGACAATACTCTTTTCTTCCATGGTGCTGCTAAACACTAGCCAGTGTCATGACTAGGTCTCAAATAGAATGTCTCACCATTCTTTCTGGAGAAACTGCTTCTAAGTACTGAAAACCAATAAATTCTACTAGCATCAGTCTACCACCTTAAATTCTTTCTTAATAAAATTAAATTTATTGATGTGACACTGCTTAACAGAATCATACACATTTAAGGTGCATAATTCATCTGTACACTATATTGTATGTTCACTCTTCCAAGTCAAGTCTCTGTCTATAGCCATTTATCCTCCATACCTTCCCTACCTTCCCTACTCTCTGACATTCACCATACTATTGTCCATGTCCTTGAGATTTCTCTTTTTTTTAAAATTTTATTTAGAAAATTAACTTTAACAAGGTAACATTGATCAATAAGAGTACATAGGTTTCAGGTAAACATTGCTATAGCATTTGAACTATTGATTATGTTGTGTACCCATCACTCAAAGTCAAATCATTTTCCATCACCTTATATTTGTCCCTCTTTACACCCTTTACCTCAACCCCTTGCCCATCGCCCTTCCCATGTCCCCCTCTCCTTGGCAACCACACCATTTTTATCTATGTCCATGAATCTCAGTTTTATATCCCACCTATGTGTGAAATTATACAGTTCTTAGTATTTTCTGATTTATTTATTTCACTCAGTATAATGATCTCAAAATCCATCCATGTTGTCATAAATGTCACTATGTCATCATTTCTTATGGTTGAGTAGTATTCCATTGTATGTATGTACCACATCTTCTTCTTTTTTTTTTTAATTTTTATTTTATTCATTTTAGAGAGGAGACACAGAGTGAGAGAGAGAGAGAGAAAGAGAGAGAAAGGGGGGAGGAGCTGGAAGTTCAACTCCCATATGTGCCTTGACCAGACCAGTGCAGGGTTTTGAACTGGCGACCTCAGTGTTCCCAGGTCGACGCTTTATCCACTGTGCCACCACAGGTCAGGCCTGTACCACATCTTCTTTATCCAATCTTCTATTAAGGGGCACTTTGTTTGTTTCCATGTTTTAACCACTGTGAACAATGCTTCAATGAACATGGCGGTGCATATGTCATTATTTATCAATGAGTTTTTTTTGGAATTTTTGGGACACCCAGTAGAGGGATGGCTGGGTCATATGGTAATTCTATTCTTAATTTTTTGAGGAACGCCATACTTTTGTTCAAAATGTTTGTACTAATTTGTATTCCCATCAGAAGTAAATGATGGTTCCTTTTTCTCCAGTCTCTTCAACACTTGTTATTAATTACCTTGTTGATAATAGCCAATCTAACAGGTGTGAGATGGTATCTCATTATAGTTTTAATTTGCATTACTTGAATAGCTAGTGAAGATGAGCATCTTCTCTTATATCTGTTGGTCATTTGTATGTCCTATTGGGAGAAGTGTCTGTTCAGGTCCTCTCCCCATTTGCTGAGCTTTGTGAGTTCTCTATATATTTTGGATATTAATCCCTTACTTGAGCTCTTGTTTGCAAATATTATCTCCCATTTATTTGGCTGCCTATTTGTTTTGTTGTCAGTTTATTTTGCTGTGCAGGAGCTTTCTAGTTTAATACACTCCCATTTATTTCTTTTTGCCTTTACTTCTCTTGCCTTTGGGGTCAAATTCATAACTTGTTCTATACAGTCAAGGTCCATGAGTTTAGTACCTATGTTTTCTTCTATGTAATTTACTGTTTTAGATCTTATGTTTAGATATTTGATTCATTTTGAATTAATTTTTGTGCAGCTTTTCAATTTTCCCAGCACCATTTATTGAGAGGCTTTCTTTTCTCCGTTGTGCGTTTTTGGCTCCTTTGTCAAAGATGATTTGTCAACATATATATAGTTCTATTTCTAAGCTCTCGATTCTGTTCCATTGGTCTGTATGTCTGTTTTTCTACCAAAACTATGCTGTTTTGATTATTGTGGCTCTATAGTATAATTTGAAGTCAGGTAATGTGATACATCCAGTTTCCTTTTTTTTCCCTCAAGATTGATATCGCTATTTCTCTTATGGTTCCATACAAACCTGATAATTTTATGCTCCATTTCTTTTAAAAATGACATTGAGATTTTGATGGGGATTACATTAAATTTATATAGTGCTTTGTGTAATGTGGCCATTTAAACTATGTTGATTCTTCCAATCCATGACCGTAGAATATTTTTCCATTTCATTGTGTCTTTTTCAATGTCTCTCAATAATGTATTTTTAGTTTTCAGAATATAGGTCCTTTATATATTTTGTTAAGTTTATTCCTAGGAATTTTATTTATTTTTTGTTAGAGTTGTAAAAGGAACATTTTTTTTTTTTTTAGTTCACTTTTAGAAGTTTCATCATTAGGGCATAAAGAAAAGCCATAGACTTTCATATGTTGATTTTGTATCCTGTGATTTAACTGTATTGGCTTACTGTTTCTAATAATTTTTTTGGTGGAGTCTTTGGGGTTTTCTATATACAGGATCATGTTATCTGCAAAAAGTGATACCTTTGCTTATTCTTTTCTGATATGAATGCCTTTTATTTTTTTCTCTTGTCTGATTGCTTTGGCTAAAACTTCCAAAACTATGTTGAATAAGAGTGGAGAGAGTGGACAGTCTTGTCTTGTTCTAATTTTAGAGGAAAAGCCTTCATTATTTTCACCATTTAGTATGATAATGGCTGTGGTTTGTCATATATGGCCTTTATTATGTTGAGGTAATTTCCTTCTATTTCGATTTTATTGAGTGTGTTAAACATGAAGTGATGTTGCATCTTATCAAATGCTTTTTCTGCATCTATTGATAGAATCATATAATTTTTATTCTTTGTTTGTTGATGTGGTGTATTATGTTGATTGATTGTTGTGTGTTGAACCATCCTTGTGCTCCTGAAAAGAATCCCACTTGATCGTGATGTATTATTTTTTAAATGTGTTGTTTTATTTGATTCCCTAGTATTTTGTTTAGGAGTTTAGGATTTTTGCATCTCTATTTATTAGACATAATGGTCTGTAGTTTTCTTTTTTGTGTTGTCCTTGCCAGGTTTTGGTATGAGGATTATGTTGGCCTCATAAATATGTTAGGAAATTTTGCTTCTTCTTCCATTTTTTGGAAGACTTTGAGAAGGATAGGTAGCAAATCTTTTTTGAATGTTTAGTAGAATTCACTAGTGCAGCCATCTGGTCCTGAACTTTTATTTTCGGAGGGGTTTTTGATAGTTGTTTCTATTTCTTTCCTGCTTACAGGAAAGAAATAGGTTTTTCTATTTCTATTTAGGTTTTCCATTTCTTCATGACTCAGTCTAGGAAGATTGTATAGTTCTAGGAATCTATTCATTTTCTCTAGGTTGTTGAATTTGGTGGCATATAATCTCTCATAACATTCTACCTTGATCCTTTGTATATCTATGATTTCTATGGCAATTTCTTCTTTTCTTTTCAGGTTTTGTTTATATGAGTTCTTTTTTCTTTAGTGAGTCTAGACTGTGGTTTGTTATTTTATTGATCTTTTCAAAGAGCCAACTTTTTGTTGTATTAACTTTTTCTATAGTTTTTTTTTGTTCTCTATTTCACTTCTTCCTGCTCTAATTATTACTATTTCCTTTCTTCTGTTGCAGTGGTTCTTAACCTGGGTTCTATCGAACCCTAGGGGTTCGATGAGTCAGTTTCAGGGGTTTGGAGAAGCCTCTGCCACAGAGTACAGAATAAAGTAATACTGTAATTTGTTGTGAGTTCATGCACTTTGTTGGTTTTGTTCTTTGAGCAAGGTGATGTTCGTGCACGGCTCATTTTGTGCACCAGTAAAAAAAACATATACCTATGTCTCGAATTTGGAAAAAAAATCATGTTTTATTTATTACTAAAGAAGGGTTCGGGGAATGCGCATATGAAACTGGTGGGTTCGGTACCTCATAAAAGGTTAAGAACTACTGTTCTGATGACTTTGGGTTGCCTCTGTTTTTTCTTTTCTAGATCCTTAAGATGTGATGTTAGGTGTTTACTTGGGATCTCTCTTGATTCTTGATATAAGCCTGTAATGATATAAACCTTCCTCTTACTATTGCTTTATTGCATTCCAGAAATTTTGGTATGTCATATTGTCATTTTTATTTGTTTATATAATTCTTTTGATTTCTGGTTTTATTTTTTATTTGACCAAGTCATTATTAAGAAGTATGTTAATTTTCACATTTTGTATGTTTCTTCACTTTCTTTTTGCAATTGAATTCTAATTTTAAAGCTTTATGGTCAGAAAATGTGCTTGGTAAAATTTAATCTTCCTGAATTTGTTGATGTTAATTTTTTTGCCCAACATTTGGTCTATCCTTGAGAATGTTCCATGCACACTGGAGAAGAATGTATAATCTGACATTTTGGGATGAAATGTCTTGTAAATGTCTATTATGTCCATTTGGTCCAATGTGTCATTTAAGAAAAATATTTCTTTATTGGCTTTCTGTTTGAATGATCTATCTAAAGTTGTCAATGGTGTGTTAAAATCTTCAAGTATGATTATGTGCTTGTCTGCTTCTATTTTTAAATCAGTTAGTAATTGTTATATATTTTGGTGCTCCCTGGTTGGAGTATATATATTAAGAAGTTTTATATCTTCTTGACACAATGTTCCCTTTATCATTATGAAATGTCCATCTTTGTCTCTGGTTACCTTTATTGTCTTGATGTCAGAGTTATCAGATATAAATATGGCTGCACCTGCTTTTCTTTGGATATTATTTGCTTGGAGAATCATTTTTCAGTCTTTCGCTTTGAGTCTACTTTTTTCTTTGCAACTTAGATGTGACTTTTCAAGGCAGCATATGGTTGGGTTTTGCTTTTTGATCCAATCTGCTACTCTGTGCCTCTTTATTGGTGAGTTCAGTCCATTTACATTTAGGGTAATAATTGACACTTGAAGATTTCTAATACCCATTTTCTGTTATATTTTCTGGTAGCTCTGTGTCTTTTTTGGTTCTTCTCTTTTGTGTTTCTACCAGTTTTTTTTCTTTGATGGTATTTCATATTCCTTTCCCCAGTTTCTTCTTTTATTTTAAGCTGTGTATTTCAGTAGTGGCTTTTTTTTGTGGGTGGTTACCATTTGGTTACTAAGAGAAAACTGTTTGTATGTACAGAAGTCCTTTGTTTCATGAGTGCTTCTGCACTTCATTGTTCTTTATTACGGCAGATCTTTATCTTCTCCCCTTTTCTGTTATTATCACAGATTATTCCTGTTTTTATTGTGACCTTGTTTGAGCTTTTACTTGTAATTTTATTTTGTTTTGTTCTTTCTATTTGGTTGAATAAGCCCCTTGAGTATTTCTTGCAGAGGGGATTTTCTGATAAATCCCCTTGGCTTTGTCTTTCTATAAAAGTTTTTATTTCTCCTTCATATTTAAAGATAGCTTTGATGGATATAGTATTCTTGGTTGGTAATTCCTCTCTTTTAGTACTTTGAATGTTTGTATCTATTCTTTCTGGCTTGTAGAGTTTCCGCTAAGAAGTCTGATGATAACCTAATGGGCTTTTCTTTATATGTTATGTTCTTTTCCCTAGCTGCCTTTAGAATTCTTTCCCTGTCATTGATATTTTTCAAATTTTTAAAATTTATTTATTCATTTTAAAGAGTTGGTGGAGAGAGAGAAAGATAGATAGATAGATAGAGAGAGAGAGAGACAAGGGGATGAGGAGGAAGCATCAACTCCCACATGTGCCTTGACCAGGCAAGCCCAGGATTTTGAACTGGTAACCTCAGGGTTCCAGTTTTATATTTTATCCACTGTGCCACTACAGGTCAGACCTGTCATTGATTTTTGAAAATTTCATTATGATGTGCCTTGGAGTAGGTCTGTTTGGGTTGAGATAATAGGGCATTCTGTTTGCTTCTTGGATTCAAGGCTCTAACTCTTTCTGTAGGCTTAGAAATTTTTCATCAATTATTTGTTTGAATAGGCTCTCCATTCCCTTCTCCCTCTTTTCTTCTGATATAACCATTATTCTTATATGCTCTTCCTGATGGGGTCAAACAATTTTTGTAGAGCTCTCTTAGATTTTTTTTTTAATTTATGAGTCTCTCTCCTCATCTCTATGTAGTATCTCTAGTTGCCTGTCCTCAATGTCACTGATTTTGTTCTCTATATGGCTTGTTCTATTAGCTAAACTTGCTACCTCAGTTTTCAATTCATGTATTGAGTTATTCACATCTCTTTTTACAATTTTAATCTCCTTGGTGAGGAATTTGTTTTGTTCATTAATTTGTTTTCTGAGCTCATTAAGTTGTCTATTGGTGCTTTCTTGTATCTCATTGAGTATTTCTAGAACTTCAGTTTTGAATTTTCTATCATTTAACTTCAAGGTTTCCATTAGATTGAGATTTTTTTCTGCAGATTTTTCACTTTCTTTTTGAACTATTTCTCTGTCTTGTGTAGCCATGGTATTTTATTTCTTCTTCCTTGATGACATTCTTGAGTGATATTGTGAAGAACCCTAACAAATAAAAAGCAACTGAAAATATAAAAATGAAAAAGATAACAATTTGACCCTGGCCAGTTTGCTCAGTGATAAAGCATCAGTCTGACGTGTGAATGTCCTGAGCTTGATTCCTGGTCAGGGACCACAAGAAAGGCACCATCTGTTTCTTCACTCCTCCTTTCACTTCTCTCTCTCTCCTCCCCTCTTGTAGCCATTGCTTAATTGAAGCAAGTTGACCCCAGGCACTGAGGATGGTTCCATAGCCTTGGCCTCATTCACTGAGAAGAGCTTGGTTGCTGAACAATGGATCAAAGACCCAGGTGGGCAGAGCATCACCCCTTAGTGGGCTTGTTGGGTGGGTCTTGGTTGGGGTGCATGCAGGAGTCTATCTTTACCTCCCCTCTCTTAATGAGTAATATATATATATATATTGACAAGAAGAACAACTACAGAAAAAATGATTGAAAACAAACAAAAATGAAAAACAAAACACCCACAAAAATAAAAATAAAAATATAAAAATGAAAAAAAATGAAATTCAAAATAGAAAAAAGAATAAGAAGTAAAAAAAGGACAAAATGAAAAAGATGGGAAAAAAGGAAAAATAAACCTCAGTTTTGAGAGATTTCTTCACTGTATTACAAGTTTTAGCTCTGCCAAGTTTCTGTGCTATCGTCTACTGAAATGTTGCTGTTGCAATGATGTAGGTGGGTCCACAGTTGAATTGGTTGGTGGGATATGTAGTGAGGGCTTTATGGCTTTGGCTTTATGGTTTCAGCTTTTGGCTTCATGGCTCTAACAATGGCATTCTCAGGCCTCTGGCCTCCTCCCCATGTCTGTCTCAACAGACCTGGAACTAGACACATAGCACCTCTATTCTTTAGGGGAGATTGTTGCTCTGAAGAGCTAGCTGTGGGATTTGTCTCTGCCACTCTTGGTACCATGAGGTGATGGAAGGAGGGGGTCTGGGAGACTGGGGGCTGCCCCTAAGCTTTCTCTGTCTCTGCCAAGTGCAGGCTGCCAGCAGACCATGGTAACACTGGACTGACCTGCTTTGGTTTAGTTTCTCCCCCTCTGCTCCTCTATCTCACTACTACTCTTGCCAGAAGGAGACCCAGTCACTCCGGGTTTCCCTCTACATACCCGTTAGACAAAATCTAAGTAGCCTGAGCTACCCTCCTCCCTAAAGTCCAGTAGAGAAAAAAATAACCCAGTCACTCTAGGTTTGTATCCTCTCCAGAGCCCACAACAAATATGTTTTATCTTCCTCTCCCCTTTTCACTTTGTCTCACTTTTAGTACTTTCAGTGTATAGAATAGATATTTCAGGCATGCCTGCAAACCCAGCTGGGGTTTCTTTGCTGTCTTTTAGTTGTTCAATTTGTTGAAATTTCAAGGGGAGAGATCAAAAATCTCTCTCACACTGCCATTACTCTGATGTCATCTTTAGATTTTTTTTCTTTAGCCCCCCTTTTTTCTTTATCCTCGAGGAGGCTGGAGGGATTAATTTCCTTTTGTAAAATGAGGGTTTGGGTCAGAAGTACTTTAGTTGACCGCGTGGTTATAAGGCATTTTATAATCTCATGAATAGTATTGCTGGGGGTAGATTGAGTGAAAGAAACAAGAAATGCAAAATTGGAATAAGTGTAAATTCCAAGGAGAATAAATCGCTTCCTCCATGATAGAAAACGTTCATTTTAAATGACCTACAGATAAGTGGCTGGTGCTTAAGTGTCTGGGGTAATACTGGTGTTCAGTGTTTGTCTCACCTCTGACAGATTGGATATTCAGAAGTACCAATAACCAAGTAAAACCTGGTGAAGAGAAGTCCATATATCAGGCTCACACTTAATTGTTATTATGGTTACCATGACAACTTTGTTCAGAAGTCCTTAGAGACAGTCCTTGGGGTGGCTGAGAAATGAGGTTGGTTAACACTGAGTTTTCTCAATTTTTTTTAACACCCTCCAAAGTGAGTTCTTCTTGGTAAATATTCACAGGTGACTCAACTCCAAAAGTTAAAACCTCATAATTTTTTCACAAACCTCCTTGTTACCAGCCTCCTAATTTTATGTTTTTCATATCCCAGATTATGCAGCTGAAACATCAGCCCTTGTCCATGTAAATTTCTACTTATGACTATCTCACCTTCTAAGAAAATGGACAAGATGTGTCTGTGTCCACTGGGATGATTTCACTATTCTCTGTTCTCTTAAAGTCTAATAAGAAAAGGTAAAAGATGAACTACATAAGGAAGCACAATAAAACATGTTGAGCGGTGATAAATATTATGGAGAAAAATAATGCATTAAAGATGAATGGAGAATGTGGAGAAATTGCAGTTATGATTAGATGGGTCAGAGAAAGATACAACGGAAGGTACAAGAAAATAAGAGTTGATAAAGGAGGGAATGAGATTAATGGAGATCTTTTCATAACAGTGATTCCCAACCTTGGATGTACCTTGTAATTATCTGGGGAACCATATAAATATGGATATTTTGGTACCACCTTCAGAGATTCTCATTTAATTGGTTTGAGGTATATGCTGAGCATTAGGATATTTGAAAAATCCTAGATAATCTTACTAAGCTGCCAAAGACACTGCATTACTGGGAAAGTCCCTGAGTTGAGTTTATGGTATGGTTTTTAAATAAGGCAGAAATAGTCTCATGGGAAAGGAAAGGAAGAAAACCTCCTGCTAGTGGGTTGGGGGTGGGGTTCAATTGTTTGGTGGTCTTTGGGTATTCTGAATAATTAATTTATCTCATTAATCCTTGTTCCAAGTCTTTGGCTCTCATATTTTTGTAACCAATTCATAATCTTGAGTCCTGTGAGTCTGTAAATTCTAGACTTATGAACAGACAGTGACTTTTACTACATCTGCTCCATAGCTGAGAGAGATAAGGTATTCTTGAAGACATAGAAGCTCCCTGGTCTCCTGACTATGAGATAAAAATTAAAAGCCCTGAGCTTTTTGTTTTCTAACTTTGTGATCTCTAACACAGATGAAGACAACCTAATGTAATCCATAATGATTGTACCTTTCATTCCATGTTTGTCTATGACAGTAGCTGTGTAGCCCACTAAAGCCTTTCCTTCACTGGACACTTTACTTCCCACAATTCTGGGGATGATTTCAATGTATTTTTCATCACTGGACACCCTGCACTACTAGAGTCCCATCCTTTAATGTTAGCAAAATCTTTGCTGCCTTTAGATCTAACTGAGTCAGATAACACATTTCAGATTCTTGTTTCCCTGTTGTGTGTAACTAGTTCTGGTACCAATTACTGTACTGAAGAAAGTTCAGGTGAAGAAACTGTCATCTCCAGCTAGTTTCCCCCAGATTTTTCACAGGATATTACAGAATCATTGGAAGGGATAAAAATAGCTTCTAGATTTATCATTGAAGATTTCTGTACTCCAAAACTAGGCTGCTGAGGGAGATGCTGAAGTTGAAAAAAATCAAGAAGATGCTTACAGAATCAGAAACTTGCCAAGTTGGAAATATGTCCCCTAAATGACTTACTACATATTTATGTCAACATAGTTCTGACTGTTCCAGTGACTGTTTCTTTGGTCATCATTTTCTCCTTTTGTTGAAGTTATTGTCTTATCTTTTCTCCAATATTTTGTGACTCATGATTTTTTCTTCATCCTTTACCCTGAGGCAGTTGGATGTTCTGCAGTATTTGTTTGTGCTGTCACCTTAGAGAGGAGTGAAATGTGCCACTGTGGTTTCCATTTCAGTTATTTTCAGGAGGAGCTGGAAGGGTGGAATGTATTACCAAGTGATGTTCCTTATTGACTAGTCTGTGTGGCCCCAGGATCACTGATACTTGGGGCATGTTTTTCCCTCTAAATGAGCCTTTACATGCACTGATTCAATCAATTCTGCTTGGTTGAATTTATCCATTATCAATTAGTAGGTAATTACATTCTGTAGGCCAAAGACTGGTCTGGAGTCTGAGGAATACTAAGAACTCCTAAGTCCTCACAGTTAGTAGGAATGATAGAAATGATGATACTGGTTGACAGGTGCTATAATGAAGGTATATGCAGAGGACTTTGAGTATTTGGAAAGGCAGAGGTATTAAGAAGAGTACATTACCTCTGAGTTTCTTTCCTGTTTCTGGGGATTTCTATATTCTAAATGACAATGCATATGCCTCCTCATCTTATATCTTGTCATTTATGTTGCCATATAAATACTATTTTAAAAAATAGTTTCATCATCCTTTAAGTAAATGAAATTTTTTTCAGATTTTCTTAATACCCTGCACTTTGCCCCCATAGCAATTGACAAAATTGCTTTTTCAGTAGTTATATGTAGCATTATTTGTCTAATTTCTTTTCTCCCCACTAAAATGTAACTTCTGAGGAGCAGAAATTGTATCTGTTTGAACAAGACCACATATTCAGTGCCAAATATGCAGAAGAAGAGCTTTAGAAATATGTATATGCTTATTTTGAATAATTGAACTTGCTTTAGGTATTTCATACATAAAATAAAAGTATCTTCACAGAAAATTTTACTAGGCTTCCCTGTGTGTTTGGCATAAAATATAAGTCATATTTCCCGATTGAAAAATGCAAGTAGAATATATCAACTAACTCAGTTTCATTCTCATGCTCATGACTCATCAAAGATGAAAATATAATGATATCTCTTTTCCAGGGCTCTCTCTTTGCCCTCCTCACTTGGCTGAAGTGAGGAAAAGGAGTCTCAGCCCTTTGTCAGCTGTAGCATCTTCAAGCAGGTTTGTGGGAAGCCACGCAGAAGAGGGGTGCGGAACACCACCCACTGCACATGATTGTCAGTGTCCAGAACTTCTCATCAAATAAGTTATCCATTACACAATTCTGAGTGAGCAAAAGTTTTTGGGCCTGTATTCTTGTAAAGACTGTAAAGAGGAGAGGGCATAGATAAAACAAAAAAAACAGTGGAAATAAGAAAGTATTCAAGAAGTAAACATTGGTCTGGTATTTGGAAAGGTAGTTTTAGAATACTTGTCACATTGATTTACTTTCTGGTGGTATGCTTCTCAAGGTGAAAGAATCCATTATGTTTTCTTATTTAGAGATGATACTGAAAGCATAGACCACACGCCAATTAAATTAATTCGGAGCAAATTTATTTTTGTTTTATTTTACCTGGTTTTAATGACCTGACAGGAGCCATGGGAAGGTTTATTCCTGATTAAGAGATGGAAATTTAAATAGATTCTGTGCTAGGTATAACTTGAAAACTTATAAGTAAATTTTAAACAGAACCTTTGAACCAGGACTAGTTATAAATGAAAGCATCAATATGACTTGAAACTAGCATAAAGCAATTTAAATTTTATTATTTATTATTAATTTATTTATATTAATTGAGAGGCACGAAGGCAAAAACAGACTTCCTCATGTACCCTGACCGGGATCCACCTAGCAAGCATGATACCAGGAGATGCTCTGCCTGTCTGGGCTGCTTGCTGCTCTGTTGCTTGGCAACTGAGATATTTTAACACCTTAGGTGTTAGGCAATGGAGCTATCTCATCAGTGCCTAGGGTCAACTTTGCTCGAAACATTTGAGCCATGGCTGTGGGAGTGGAAGAGAGAAGGAGAAAGAAGGAGGGGGATGGAGAAGCAGATGGTCATTTCTTCTGTGTGCCCTGATAGAGAATCAAACCTGGGACTTCCACATCTGGCTGACACTCAACCACTGAGCCAACTGGCTGGGGCCAAGCAATTTAAATTTAAATACTTAGAATTGTGCTGATAACTAAAAAACTAGTGACATATAAGTTATATCTGTAAAAATTATAACCTGCAAGAGTTTCACAATACCAAAAACCAGGCTAAAAATGCAAACACAGGGAGATAGAAAACAGCTATAGAAATTATCTTGAGAAATACAAACAACTTTGAATGTTATCTCATTCTTGACACTCTTTGAAGCCAGACTTCAAGTGTACATAGATAGAAGTGAAAAGACTGGGCGGCTACTTTTGCCTAATAAGACATTTGAAATGAAGAATTGGGTGCTTCCCATGGGAGTAGAGAAAGTAAGACTTATGGGCTTCCTGGTCTAATGCAGACTACAACTCTTAGCACTCAGTTTTACTCGGGGATGGGTGGGAGACCTTTTGGTCATATCATTCTGCCAAGTGAGTGGAAAAGATGTTTTGAGTTGTGTAAGTATGGGTTCTTTAGTTTCAAAATGATAAAAATTAAGAAACCCTTGGGGGAGGAGGCATGTACACTGCAGTTAGCAGCATAGGCCATGTAACTGGGGTAAGGCTATTCTGAATTAGGGATAATTTATAGAACGTTTAAGAATATATATGTTATAATTTTATCTCTCTCTCTCTCTCTCTCTTTCTATATATATATATATATATATATATATATATATATATCTGTCACAGGGTTTTAAATTGTAACTCTTTTTGCCTCAGTTTCCACTAATAGCTTAGAGAGACAGTGCCTGGGGAAGTACAGTGAATGTGAGATCCTTTCCATAACATACACAGACTTTACAAGTGGAAGGGAGAAAAATGAGGACCCCTCAGCAAAAGTAAGGAAACAAAAAGGATTCAGAGTAAGGATTGGGAAAGACTGATGAAAGATTTATTTGGCCATATACGAAGTCCCCACTTTCATCTTTAGGGAGGGTTTTGGGATGTGTGCTAGCTTTCAATGTTGAGCTTAGTGAGAGGGGCTTCACAAGGACCCCAAGGCAGCATGGGGAAATGTGGTTATGCAGCAAGGAGACACAGTTCCCTGCTTAGGCATAATGGGACTCAGGCTCTGAGTGTGTCACTGCTGAAGAAACCTGGAAGACTGGAATTTGCTACCTTTGGAGGTGAGACCAAAAAATGTTGCTGTGCTGAGCTCAGCCTGCCCTCTGGGGTCAGTGCTATCTGCAGATTCTCCCAACATCCAATGTGGGCCAGCATGGGCATGTCCAGATGAATGCTGCTCAAATTTCCACATGCGTGCGCATCACCTGCAGGTCTTGTCAAATTGGAGACTGATTAAGCAGGTCTGCGTATGGGGACCCTAGGTGATATCATTGATGTGGGCACTAAACCCTACTGTAAGAAACCAAGAGTACTGTCAGACTGTCAGATGGAGTCTCCTGCAGATATTAGGGAGAGAGACATTCCTCTTGATGTCCATGGGCTCAGGAGATATCACCAGCAGTAAGAGTAGAGATGCATTCGTCTGCCCAGTGCTTGGTGAGAGAGAAGACCTGCAGGGAATCCCTGAAGAACTCTTAACATCTCCCACAAGAGAAAGGCAGCTTTGTTCCACTGCCAGGCCCAGAGGAGGAGCCCCCAGACAAGTGAAGAACTCTTTCATTTTTCCTCTCTGTCCCCATCTACTGTCACTCCATAAACTTATGAGGCCAAGCAAGGAAGAATTATCATGTGACATTAGCGAAAACGTGGGCAGGTGGTTTATGGATATAGGGGATATAGGGTAGTCTTGCATCTTATGGTTGGTGGGAGATGAGAGGCCCCAAGTGACTTCTGTTGTAGGAAAAAACATAAAGTGAATTTTAAATATTTATTGTAGGAGCTCCCTACTTCACATAGTATAACAAATAGTAGTTAGTTGTTCCCTAAATAGTTTCCTTTCCCTCGTGGTCATAAAGCAGATACATTTCCCAGCTTGCCTTTCAGATGAGTCAATTATACAATCGAGTTCTAGTTAATGAAATGTGAATAGAAATAACATGAGCCATTTGCAGGCAAGCCATGATTCCCCCATACACCACTCTCTGTGCTCTAATACCCTTATTCTGGTTAAACAAGGAGTACTTCAAAGACTAAGAGTAGGTTGGAGCCATGAGATGGAAGAACCCTTGATCTCTGGATAACTACTTAGGGTCAACATGTGTAGGACCTATGAGTTAAGGGAGAAAACTGAAATACAAGTACAAGTTTATTGTGTTAATCTATAAATTCTGTGGTTGTTGAAACAGCCTATTTCAGTAACAAACATAGGTAGGGGTGAAGACTCAAGACAAATAAGACAATTGCTTAGTAAGACCCAATACTAATTGTTGGAGTAAAAATGCTAATTGTTGGAGTAAAATGGAAAGATATAGCAACTTGTGCATTTCTTAAATTAAAAGAAATTAAAGAAAATTTATTTATTTATTTATTTTAGAGAAAAGAGGCAAAAAGAGAGAAAGAGGGAGGAACAGGAAGCATCAACTCCCATATGTGCCCTGACCCAGCAAGCCCATTGCTTTGAACCGGTGACCTCAGTGATCCAGGTTGACGTTTTATCCACTGTACCACCACAGGTCAGACATAACTTGTACAGTTTATGAGCTTTTTCCTTTGAGTTAGTGTGGTTAACTTTCGACTTCTGAATGCTCTGGGAACCAAGTATTCCATGTTTGTAGGGCTTGTCTTTTCATTTGGGACTGAAAGATAAGTGTTCTTGTGATCAGTACTGAGACAATGTCATCTCAAATTATCTACTTCCATACCCTTGACAGCCTTTAGTAGTTGTGGCCCTATGTGAATTTTGTGTGGCCTCTTCTCTTCTGTTAGGAAACTTTTCTTGCTTTTTAAAATATGGAGTGTTATCCTTTCTTAACAGCTTCTAAGACCAAGGAAATGACAACAGTCTTTTATTTGTAAAATTTTATGAATAATTATTTCTCCTATTATGCACATGTAGGCATGACCTATTTAAATAAGAAAGTATCCAAAATGTTGCTTTTATAATTTTAAACTTATTTTATTTAACAATATTGATGGACAACAATGGGGATTCTGTTAGGTGGACCTGCTCTTTTTGTTATAACACAAGGCCCAGTTAGATTAAATTCAGTTTAATAAATCCCCCCAAAAAATAGATGCAGTAAGAAAACCTCTCTTCAGAATGTGACAGAATTTATATACTTTTCAACCAATTGTTTTAGACCATGGACCTGTATACCCTTTGTTTGCTGAAATCTTAAAAGATCAAAACCTCAGATTGAATTTGGTTTTATTCCATTTTTCTTTAAAGCTTTGATCTCCCTCTTGGAATTTATCAATAGTTTCATTCTCTTTCATTTTCTTTAGACTTTAGAAACTAAGTGGTGACATCAGGAAAATGTCATCTGGGTAAGCTCTCAGCCTGCCTTTGAAGCAGCACATGTTCCCTGGGGCTATAGGAAAAGGCAAGCCAGCATATATACCAGGATGTCTGTGGATGACTAATTCAAAAGAAAGAAAAGACACATTTGATGCATTCTTTTTATAAAGCAACAATTGAAATGAATACATAGATTTATTCATCTTTAATTTTTCTTAGAGAAGACATCAAGATTTTCTTCTGCTATTATGATATGTTAAATTAAATAAAACCCATGTTATATTGTATTCATGTCAAAGCAAACAAAAGTGATATTTTAGGTATAGATTTTTTTTTAACCTTAAAAGTGTTCTGAGAAATTAGAACAGGAGATAGATACATTACAGGTATTTAATAAGACTTAACCTTTGAAAAAATTGTATTTAAAGTTTTACAAAGCATCCTGAATTTTAGAGAAACTACCCAATAATGGAACATCCCCCAGGGGTCTGTAGTACTTAGGTAAAGTAAAAACCTACAAAGGTAATTTTTCCAGTCTGTAACTCAGCACGCTACAACCCATTGCTATATGAGTATCTTTGTAACTCAAGTAGGTAGAACATTGTTGTAAAATTTGTTTGATAAAGTCTTTGTTCATGAATAAGATGTAAAGGAAGTAGTACGGGGGTGGAGAATATAGTTTTAATCTTTTGAAAACAGTTGTTTGGGAAAATATGAACATTGTAGAAAATTCATCATTGCACAAAATAGAGATATAATTGCTTTTATCTTCATTACATGGATTTGAATGTTCAGCCAAAAAACAATTTGGAAAATGTAATGAAATTACACTAACTTTTACTTGGAATACTGTTTGATTTTTCCCCCCAGCTAATTTAAACATGTTTTTGTTGAAAATTTCCTAATAGGAATTAAAGTAAATTCTATTAACTTCTAACTAATGGTATACTTATCAAAGTTAGATGCTAATTTAGGAGTGCAGAGTAATAGCCAGTGGATGAAATGTATCCCATTCTCAAATGTTGTTAGAAAATAACATCATGACCTTTATTATGGTATGAGTTCAGTTTGATGTCTGCCTGGGAATTGACAGCACTAGAATTCTGATAAAAAACTTATCTGTTCTTCTAGATTATAGAATTCATAATATACTTTTTGTCCAAAATGTTTAATGTTCATATATAAAGTTCATTTGCAAATCTAAGATTTTAATTGGTTGTTGCTTTTATTGGGTAAATTTATGTAATCATAATTCTACTAAATTAGATACCAGTATTTAAGAATAATAATGTATTTTTCCACCTTAAAATATACATTTTAAATCATTTTAACCCACTATAGACATTTTGATAGTTCTTAGAGGTCCCTCATAAAGCATTTTTTAAAAAAGGAATTGAGCAGGGTTTTAACATAGGGTAATAATTCATCCCAATATAATTGCTCAACATAAAGTCATAGGCCCATTAATATATCAAAATTCATACTGTATGGTCTGATTGCAATTAAAATACTATCATTAAATATATTGCAAATATATATAACTATTGAAATTTTGCTTATGTGGAATAACATTTAGTGCTTTATTATCCAGAACAGTACTGTTATTTTCTTGACAATGTTGTCACCATTAGAGAACCATTCTACATGTACATTTAATAGACATACAGACTTGGGTTTTATCTCATATTATTATGATTATTAATACTGTTAGTACTATCATGGCTATTAATTATTTTGAGTCTGCTGATTTTTCTACCATGTAAGTAGAACAGATACAATCAGATGGTTCTAAAGTAGTGATTAACACATACTTGAAATCCCATTCCACTATGGAGAAATAAAACCACACCTAAACCCATAAAACCTTGCTGACTTACAACACTGCGTTTTAGAAACTCTTCAAGGGTTTTCCCTCTAGCTCTAGAAGGTCAACAAATGTTAGAGGCAAAGTGATTACTAGACAGATGAAATACTTACTTTTTCGTGATGCTGATGGTACCTCTAGTACAGAGGTCTCTAAACTATGGCCCATGGGCCAAAATTGCGGCCACCTGAGGCCATTTATCCAGCCAGCTGTCGCACTTCTGGAAGGGGTACCTCTTTCATTGGTGGTCAGTGTCTGAGGAACAGTGAACTGGCCCCCTGTGTAAAAAGTTTGGGGACCCCTGCTCTAGTAGGTGACTGATTGTCAGGTTCAGTTTATGAATTTGTAAGCCCCAAACTGTGGCCATGTTAATAGAAATAGAAAGTGTCATCCTTTGAATCTCCAAGTTCTTGGGATTGCTTAGTTCATGTAAACTTACCCTATAATAGTCTTCCATCAATTTCACACAATGATGTAATCCCAAAAAGGTCATTTGATTTGAAGCTTTAAAAGATATATTTCAACATAATAAGTAGAAAACTTCTGTATATCAAGTTAAAATGTCATGAACTTTGGAACTATAATAATGAGGGTTTACGTTCCAACAACCTATGTAAAGCTCTGAGCTTCAATTTCAGGATGATAACTCACAGATGATAATAATTACAATAAAGCCATATGTCAGTATTAGAAATAATATCTTCGAAGCAACCAGAACAGTCATGGCAAGTGCTCAGTGCACATTTGAAACAAGTTTTCACAAAGTGTAATGCCTGAACAGTTCACTGTTCATTCTGTTCTAATTAAATATACACCGTGTATTGGGGGATAGGCATCCGGGTTAGAATTTTAATCCCACCAAGGTCATTAAGTGCCTACAATGTGCAAGGCATGGTCAAGAAAGCTGTGTGTATTAAGGAAAGTTGGCTTCTTCTGTTGCTTAGTGTCTGATGTTAAGAAATCAGATGTCAGAAAGACAGAGGAGGAAGAGGCAGCGTGTGGGGCTTGGTTGTTGGCGGGAGGTTGGGCAGGATGCCTCCCTGTGATTATTACATGGTACAGTAATTTGCCAGTTAACTGTGTCTTTGTTTTCTGTATTAAGATGCTTTGACATCTGGGCCTTGGTTATTCTGAAGGAACCACCCCTCCTGGGACTAGCCAAGTTTTTGGGAGAGTAAACAGCTCCAACCAATCTAGAGCCCACGCCCCAAACACACCTTTCCTTTGGCTCTCCCACTCCAGGCCACGCCCTAGCCCAGGGCCCGGTACCAGATAACCAGGTTCAGTTTCTGCACGAAGTGTCTTCTAAAATTATTCAAATTCATTCATTCCATGCCTGCACACCTGCCCCTCCTTTCTCCCCCATGACACCACCAAAATAGCTTCACCCCCTAGCTCCCTCACACCCTCTGCCTCCTGCCAATCCAGGTGCTTCTCTATGCGGCCTCCCCCTGACGGCATGGGATTTCTATTAACAAACTGTCATATGCTGATCTGTTTGTCTAATATTACTCCTAAAGAAAGAACATATTATTTATGACACAAATGTATGCCTACATAATAGTTATATCTACATAGTCATAAAGCTTGATTTTAAAACAAACCACTAGAGCCCGAAGCTGCAAAAAAGTGTTGAGAAAGACATATGAAGGGAAGCTGGATAAATGAGATTAATTGCCTCTATAGTTCTGATCAGGAAAACAGATGCATGTGTGGAAGATAGCAAGAACAAATAAATAAAAGCACAGAAGAACATAGTTGTACCCTTTTTTATTGGCACAGTAACTTTTCAAAGGCTGGTGTGAATAAAAAGTTCCAAGCAGCAAGACACGATGGTCTGATGCCATGGCTCAGAACTTCCCGACAGCCCACAGAAGCACATCAATGAACAAGGCGGTTGCATTACAGGCAGGTTGAGGGTATACAGCAGGTGAGCCATGCAGTGGAGCTCAGAGAGGACAACTGTTTGTGATGCAGCATTACTGCTCGAACCAGTAAATCTCAGCGTGCTTATTTGTACTGTGCAGACCTTTAAATGGATAGGACCGTTACATCCCAACAGCTATGAATTTGAAGCCATGTATGCTGAGTGACGCAAAATTTCCTGTAACCTACGCTGAAGTCGGGAGATGAGATTTAACTAAAGAGCTCACAACCTACATATTCAGAATACAGGGCCTGGGAAGGAACTGCCTCCTAATCAATGAATGAAATATAAAAGCAGGGCAAAGCTAAACAACAACCTAGTCCCAAAATTCGTAGGTATTTTAGGTTAAAAAACGGTATGTGAAAGAAAAAAATTCTAGAAATAATTTTTTTTTAATTTGTATTTTGAAGAAAGGGAGCACCACCAATCGCATAAAGTTATAAAACACAGTAGGAAATACGTAAATAATTTTCAGGTTTGTAATTCCAATAAAACAAAAACATCTCCAAAGGGGAAAAAAAAAACACATGTCTTGTAGAGTGTACTATAGTAAAATGACCGGAGTACAAGAAACATGTGGTCAGATTATATAAAATCAGGTGAATAGTGTGCATGGATCCCTCCTCCTCCCCCACGCTTCCCTCTCGCATCTCATCCACACGTTTTATGGTCTTTCTCTTGCTACATAGAGGTAGCATGGCCTTATAACCACGGAGCCTGAAAATCAGAGTGTATCCTCACAGAATAGGTAGAAAACACACACATACACACACACACACACACACACACACACACACACACACACACACACACACACACACACACACACACCGCTCAGGGAATCTCAGGTATTGAATTCCTCTGTCCTGTGCTTTTCTGTGTTGGTGTGTGGAGAGAGCACCCAGCATGGATAGAGGCAGCCTTCTGTTGCTGCAGCCTGGAAGCACTAGGCAGCTGTATTCTGTGAGTCTGTAGTCTGGACCACATCAAATTGTGGTGTCCCAGAACTCCGAAGGCAGCCTGCTGCAGGAGGCCCCTTCAGGCTTCTTCAGGAGAGTCGGCTTTTTGCAAGGAGGTGGGGGAGGTGCTCTGGGCTCCGAGTGCTGCAGGATTTGCTGCCAGTCTTCTCTTTCCTCACAGAGCTTTCTTCTCCAGTCCAGGAGTTCCTGCAGGGCCACACTTTCATTCTCTGAGAGCCTCAGCTGCTGGATTACCTGTGGGAGGAAAGAAGGGGAAGAAAGGGTAGCACCAAATATGTATTGTGAATGAGCGAGAAGTATAATAGCAACACCTGAAAGCCATAGGGCTGGCCTGGCGTCAAAAGAGACATCATCTGTTCCCTATGAAACCTCCAGGCAAATGGCATGCAGCTGGGTTGACTCTGAGCAGCTGAATTAAGATGGGTAGAACAGAAAACCGATCAGTGGAATATTAAGGTTAGGTACATAGGTTAACATGATATACCTCCAGGTGATAGGTGATACAAGACTTAAAGGTCTCTTTGCTCTTTGCCCTCTCGTTATATACTATACATTCTTATAACACCTTGTATTTTTTCTGAATGCAATTTTTAACAATTGTAATTCTGTTTGACCTTTTTGATTTCTCAAGGTTCAGCCTATTCTAGGATCCACTCCGTCTATGCACAGGTTTTCTAGTCACCATCTTTTAAGGTAATGTGACACCACTCTGGCCACCCATGTATTGCTCAAGGACAAGGACTGATGCCTTACTCTAGAAGGCCCATTCATAGTCAATGTTAAGAGAGGACCATGCTAATACAGACTGTATTTAAGAGTTCAGTGTAGCAAGGGACAGCCACAAAAATATCAAATGAACTCAGTGGAGGCAGGTAGCTGATCTTGAGAACACCCACTACCCCACTGGTGTGTCAGTGCACATGCTTTTATGTGGCAGTGGCTCGAAGCTGTGATCTAATCTGGCAGCTGTGTGCTTGCTCTCTCAGGCCTTGAGACCAAGAAGATAGGAATTTTAGGGGCCTTTGCTGGGCAGCAGCAGAACGTGCAATTGTATCAGCTCCTCTCTCTCATTTCCATAGGGCACCCGAAGAGACACCCTGGAGACTGAGCGTGCTCCTGACCGCAGCTGGGGCACTTCAGGACAACCATGCTCCACAGATTGCCGTGGGCTCCCCCTTCTGCCAGCAGCCAGTAATCTGTAACTGCTGCAGACTGCAGAAACCGTTTTTCCTGTCTAAAGTGAGTATGCTGGTCTAAAAACTCAAGATTCTAGACATGGATAATAAATGAGAATGAGAATATTGGGAGAACTCAGAGGAAATGAGATGGCTCATCCCACGCCCAAGCACCCGCTGCTGTCTAGTGCCACTCCCATCCTCTTCATCAAGACAGAAGAGAACAAAACATAGCAGGAGACAAGCGGTTTCCTCTTTTGTGACAACAGGTACTTGTGTAAGAAGCACAATTAGTCAGTGTTCCAGGACAATTCTAAAACCAATACCTTCCCCTGGACACCCGAACCTATTGTTTTGCTCCAGGAAGACTATTTTAAAGTCTATAATTAAGTTGATGGGCAGAATGTCGAGGTATGATGTTAAAATACAGAAACTGGAGTTCAAAGCCATATCCAGCATGCATAACCAGATTTCTGGAGGTGGCTTGTAGCAAAAGGAGTTTCCCCAAATCAAATTTACAAACAACCAGAAAAAAAAACCCAAAAACCTTTAGGTGTGGAAAAGAGGACTGTGATTGCCCAATTACTGAAATAACCCCAAGCATCAGCAGAAAGTGAGCTGCTAAAGCAGTACGACCCACTTAAAAGGGTGCTTTTCTCTAGCACCCAGCCTGCACCAGAATGACCTGGAAAGGAGACGTTCTCCTGCTAGGAAGACTCTCGTGGAAGCCAAATTGCCTCTACTATCAGGAAAATGATCCAAGAAAGTGAAGTGGAGGGTATGCATAAAAATTATTTATTCAATAAACACTTTAGAGTGCTAAATAAGCGCTAGGTACTTTTCTAAGCACCTTACAAATGTGAACTCTATAAAGGAGGGCTAGCATTTTGTGATGAGAACATTGAGGCACAGAGAGGTTAAGTCATTTTTCCAAAGTCACATGGAAAGTGGTGGGACCAGGCAGGCTGGTTCCAGAGTCTGCCTTCTTAACCATTATTCTGCATTGCTTATAATTTACTTAACAATTATTGTCCAGGATGCTAAAGACCAGGATATCTGTACCACCCTCGTTTTCCCTCCTTTTTCTAAATGAAATTTGAATGAAATCTGTATGTTTCCTCCATGAATATATTTTAGTTCCTCTGTTTTCTCCACTAGTGTATTCTGTGTTGATTACATTTAGCTTCAGTCTCATTAACTCTATGAATATTGAGTATTTGCATATATGTTCCTTGGCATACATTCAGTATATAATAGCAATGTTGGAAAAATGCTGTCACTGGATTTTTTTTTAATGTGAGAATATTTAATTGATGGAAAGTTACCTCTGCCATATGAGTTGATTATTTCCCCAAAACTTCCTTGAAATACCATCTTTCTTGAGTAACAGAACTTTATATTGATTTAAAAACCAAACCAAACAAGGAGCTGCTACTTTTGCATAGGACATTGTATATCATGGCAGCTACTTCTCCCCCATTGTAAAGTGGTAAGAAAGGAATAAATTACAAAAACCATATTTTTAAAACATCATAAGGCTCTGGCAAAACTGAGAACTAGAGAAACCAAAATTCTGAATGAAGAGAATCTTTCTGAGTGAACAAATAATTACTAGCTTATGTTCTGTTTTGTTTTTTCTTATGGAGGCATCTACCAATTCTGTTCTTCTGTAGGTCTAGAGAGTGTATTCTAGAAGAAAGAAAAACCATACAATATTTTGCTGGTACATGGCATTAGAGACACAAATTGAAAACTTGAGGATCCTCAAATGCATGATCATTTTACCAAAGCGACATTTGGTAGTTCTTCAACTATATGAATAAGTGGTGCCTTGGGCCAAAGGCCTATAAAAAATACAGAGAAATGTCCTATAATGACAGATGCTTTCAGAAGCAAAAATTTAACAGGGGAGATGCTAAACTCAAGCACCTGACTAGTCTTATCTTAAAGACTTGCAGGCTTTAAAACTGAGTGAGGCTTTGGCCAGTTGGTTTAGTGGTAGAGTGTTGGCCTGGCATGTGAAGGTCCCAGGTTTGATTCCCTCTCAGGGCACACAGGAGAGGCACCCATCTGTTTCTCCAAACCTCCTGCTTTTATTTCTCTCTCCTCCTCCTGCAGCCATGGCTTGATTGGAGCAAGTTGGCCCCGGGTGCTGAGGATGACTCCATGAACTCCACGTAAGGCTTTAAGAGGAGCTCAGTTGCTGAGCAATGGAGCAAAGCCCAAGATGGGCAAAGCATTACCCCTAGTAGGCTTGTCCGATGGATCCTAGTTGGGCACATGCAGAGTCTGTCCCTGTCTCCCCTCCTTTCACTGAATAAAACTGAGTGGGACACATGGCTGGAGAATGGGGCTCTCAAATATAGAGCTGGAGCTACTATAATGTATCAGTGATAAGGGACCTGATACATTCTCAGTCAAAGCATGAGAGGGTGCAGCCTGAGGATTAGAGGAGAACTGAAATTGGAATACAGCTCAATTTGTAATTGGGCTGATGTGACCACCCCTTGCCTTTGCTTCCTAACAAAGGATGATGGTAACCTTTTAGGTAAAAATCATCATCTATAGCATATATCATTTGTTTACATACAGTGCTTACTATGCAATCAAAATTTACTATACATGTGAAGAGAAGGAAATTTAGCAAAATTGAAAAGATAAAACAGATTCACAGATAATCTAGACTTAGCGCTAGCAGATAAAGACTAAAATATCTACGATTAAATATTTTTGAGAACAGAGAAAAAATAGACAAATATAAGAAACAGCAGAATGGACATAAACATAAAAGGAGTAACTGAGGTAGAAGAGATACAAAGAATGTAACAAAGCAATTGTTAAAGAGATGTTTCCAAAACTCGTGAATAGCATCAATACACACATTTCATCAGTTCAGTGAACCACACAAAAGATGAATACACACACCATCACCAACAGTAAGAAAACACAAGGCATATTATGTTAAAAGTGACAAAAACCAAAGACAAAAAGAAATATCTTAAAATCCAGAGGAAAAAGACACATTACCTTCAACGAAATGACAATGAGAGTGAAATCTGACTTCTAAACAGTAACAATGGAAGCACAATGAAAACAATGAATTACAGGTTAAAGTACTGAAAGAAAGTAATTCAAACTAGAATTCTGTACTCAAAAAATATCCCTCAAAAATGAAAGTAGAGGAAGAAAAATGAGGTAACTTGCCATCAAAAGTCTTGTGTATGTGAATTTTTTAAGGTGGGAGCAAATGATATTATATGGAAAAATAGAAGTTTATGAAATAATTAAGAACAATGGAATTAAATGCATGGTAAATATAAATTATATAGTTGTAACATCTTATAGACTTAAATTATATGCAAAACAAGAACGAATGCTACCAATAAGTACAAAAGCCAAGAAAAGTTACATGTAGTTTAGAGGCTCTAAGTTTCTAACAGTATTAGGAAAATAGAAAAAGTAATAAAGTATGTAATGATGCAATAAGTAAGGTATATGTTTTATTCTCTAGTGAAACTACAAGAAGAATAATAAGAGAATGCATAATAAATAGCTCATAAAGAAATGCAAAATAAATGTTCATTTAATCTTTAAAAAAGTAAGAAAGGTATTACAAGAATATTAAAATGGAGTAAACTCCTAACAAAACAGAGTAAAGCATAAAAACTAGACAGAGAGAATTCAAATCTCTACCAAGCAGTTGGCATTGCTCTTCCATGGCCCGATGGCATTTGCGGGGTCCTCTTCATGCTGATAAGAACATATGGCTGTCCTCATACCAAGAACAAAATACATCCGTTTTATATTTCTCAGTCCTAAACTCTTTTCAGTAGCTTTGCATCATGACCAAAATCATATACTAGGTGTAACCCTCTGCTTAGACCTTCATAATAGGAATAGATTTATAGATTGAATCACTCCAAGAAGCTGTGACTATCTACTCGGAGTGATGTTCAGTGGCTGCTGGTCTGAATTAGGCTCGTGGGGAGAGATTTTGACATAGTATCCCAAATCCCCCAAGTCATTGCTTCACTGAAAAAAAAAAAAAAAAAAAGCTCCTCCATGTTTGTTTTTTTTAAAATCTGAATTACCAAAAACATTATAAAAGGTGAAACTTACACACACAAACCATTTAAAAGCATTTTCTTAATGAGAGTATTGATGTCTTGAATAATGTAGTAAGAACAGAGGAATGCCACCTTTGAGTCGCCGACCAATAGCTTTCTAGGCTTTTTTGATAAACAAAAAATTGACTGTTGTTTGCAATAATCAACTAATGCTCAGAATAAAACCTTTCATTGAGAGGTCCCATGGAACTTTATTTTCTATTATAGAGATGAATAGGTATTGAGGGAAATTTAACAGATATATCAAGGTAGTTATCAGAATGGCATAAATGAGATGCTAAAATATTAACATTATTGATCATTCAAAAAAGCAAAACAGAATCTTCCCAGGTTATGTCTCAAATGAAGGTTAACATTCTGGGTAAGGGTATATGATAGGTCACTACTTTCAACACAGTAAAGTTCAGAAGGCATTTAAAAATTATGATCTGTGAGACAATAAACAGAAGATCAGAAGGAAAGGGCAGTGTGCTCTAATAAAATTTATCTGTCTTAGTTAGATTTATTAAATTTATTAGATTGTGAGTCATAAAAATCACAGCTGTCACAGTCAAAAGCTTTACTATTTTAGAACATCAAACAAATGCAACTATAAATACTTTTTCAATGGGTCAAATAATATATAAGCAACAAAACTATTCACACTATTATTCAGCACTGTAAAAAATCAAAATTAGTGTTTCTCTATTCTTTACTTTCATAACCTATTGCTAATCGCAAAACCCCCACAGCTTTTCTTACCATTATTTGAAATTTCACAAAAATATTATCATTAGAAAGGCAATAATAATTTTTAACAAGAATTTTAGTTTATCTACTGAAAGGGAAGCATTTCTTTTCAGAAGGAGAGGAAATGACTCTGGGATGAAGGCTGCTGTTGGCAACGTGGGTTTGCTGTCAGCTGGCTTCCCACCAGGTCTCATTTATCTGGGTCTGTTTGTAGGATAAAGATGTGATAGTGTGGTTTTTCTCAAATCTTGTTTTCCACTGCTTTAAAAGATACATTTCCACCCCATGTCACCACTTTAGATAGCTAGTCATTTATTTTCTTTTCTGCCTTGTTTTATGTAATAGTGTTTGTACACGAAGTCATCTTTCAAAACCAGGTGAGTATTATAACTGGTAAAGTTAAATGTTGTTCCATACATCTGAACCTTTGGATATCAAATGTCTTGCTTGTAAAGGAACTTTTACGCATGCAGCTCACACAAGTTTCTTAATGTGTTGCCCATGGCATAGAGATAAAGTGAGTAAAAAAGACGGAGTCTTTTTGTTGTTGTTAAAACTACTTTTACCTTTTTTTATCATTTACCTTGGAAACTCTGTGGACGAGGGTCTGTAGAGACTTCAGAGAAGTAGTAACTTTTGATCTAAATTTTGAAAAATGAGATGGTCAATTGGATGGAAAAGGGGGGATAAAGGCAGAGAGAGGTGTTTCCAAAGTAATTGATGTAGACATTGAACTTCATTCTTTAACAGGAAAGTATAAATCTATGAAGACACTGAGGTTGGTTGAGCAGAGACAATGTGGTTGAAAGCCTGGGCTCCTGAATCAGAGAGCCTGGACTGGAATCCTAAAATTGCCACCTAATAGTTGTATAACCTTGAGCAAGTCTATCACCTTCCCCATCTGTAAATTGGGATCACAATCACAATTTAACTCAAAAGGATGGGTAAGGATTACATGAGTAACATATGTGAGCTACTTAAAAGTGACCACTCTATAAATGTGGGCTAATTATGACTTTGTCATTGTTAGCTGTTTGACTTGAGAAAAATCTTTTAGTATTCTGAATCATAGTTGTCCTAATGACTCAATCAGACAATGTTAAATGTAGCCACTTCTCATAATTTATGGTCTTATAGAAATACAACATAGTCTCTTCCTTCCTTGTCAACCTGAACCTTTCAAAATACTGAGCAACACACTGGATTCATAACAAAACATGATTTACATATGATTTTAAACTAAAGAAAGTTCTACATGAAGAAAATGATAAAAGGTCTAGAGGTTGTTTAAATTTTAGAAGAGAAGGGTATACACAAATTTTAGTGAGTAAACAACTCTTAAATGTTTCTAAAATTGGAATTTGTATATGTATTTTCAGAGGTCTTTAAGTTCTTGGGGAAACCTAAAATTTTCTGCATTTTTATTTTTATGATTTTTTGTCAAAATAATATAACTATACTTTGGATCATTTTAATACCTACCTTCTTTTTAAGCTGGCACTCAGTGGGACTTTATTTTCTGACTTTGTATTTTATTCACCAGCAGATTGACACAAGTAATATTATTTATATTCTTTCAGGTTAATGAAAAAAGAGTGGATGTATTTAATATGCAAGTAAGCATTCTCCTCCTAGAAAGAGCTAAGCGATCTGACAGTGTAAGTTGCTGGCAGTTCAAATAGAAAAGTACAGACACTTAGGTAAAGCCAGTGACACAGGATGATAGTAATATACTGAAGTTCATGGAATCCAAATCAACACCATATTCAGATTTTCAATAGTAATTTCATGGCAGCTAAATAAACTCATACTTAATATGTTGAAAATTTTATTTTATTTTTGTTTTTGTAGGTTTTGTTCTACTGAATTTATAAATTTGCTTTGGTTTACAGTAGTAGTGAGAGCTAAAAGAATACAGAGATTTTATGTAACAATTTAATTAACATTAATAAAGTAACTTAAGAAATGTTAAAAATCAAAGAGAATGTTTTTCCATTTAAGAAGGATCATATAAAAATAAAACAAAACAATAAGGATCACATATATTATCAAAGTCAGAAAAATGTTGATTGATGTGGGTAGACTTCCCTGTGGGTAGAATTAGTTACTACTTGACAAGACTAGGGGAGAGCTTTAGAGCTCAGAATGAGTAAATTAATTTCTGTCCTGCACAATGCATCCAGTTCACTTACATGGAGGGTATAAACGGAGTTAATGTATGCACACCTGCTTGCATGTTTGAGAGAAGGAACAGATATTACCATGATACAGGCAGACTCCATTTTAATGACCACCACAGATACTGAGTTTTCTACAAATTGAATGTTTGTGGCAATCTTGTGTCTAGTCTATAGGTGTTATTTTCCTATAGGCTTAAATTATGGTATTTTTAAATTAAGATATGTACATTGTTGTTTAACAAGATGTTTTTGCACTCTTAATGTAGTATATTTTTTCTTTTCTTCTTGTCCAAATGAGAGGAGGGGAGATAGTGAGACAGACTCTTACATGCACCCCGACCAGGATCCAAGGGCAACTCCTATCTGGGGACAATGCTCTGCCCATCAGGGGCCATGTTCTCAACCAAGTTATTTTCAATGCTTGAGAAGGAGATTCCACAGAGCCATCCTCAACGCCTGGGGCTGAGGCACTCAAACAACCATTTGAAGCTTGATTGCAGGAGGGCAAGAGAGAGGAAGAGAGAAGGGAGATGGGGAGGGTGGAGAAGAAGGTCGTGTCTTCTTAGTGCCCTGACTGAGAATTGAATCTGGGACATCCACATGCCGGGCTGATGTTCTACCACTGATCAAACTGGCCAGGGCCCTAACATATTTATTATATGCACTGGGAAACCAAAAAACTTGTGTAACTTGCTTTATTGTCATTTTTGCTTTATTGCAATATTTGCTTTTGTTTGCAATGGTCTGAAAACAAACACAATATCTCTGAGCTATTCCTAGACATTAGAATTGTGGTTTTATTTCTTTTTCTTTTGGAAATTTAGGAACAATTGGGCACCTCGCCTCCATCAAGGCCAAGAAAGGGAAAGGAAGAGAGTACCTTGAAGTAACACCAGACTGACCGTGGACAAATCTCATATTTGAGATAGTTTACATCTCAAAGATTTAGATAACGCCCTCTCAAACACTATAAAGCCCCAGGAATCTATTGAAAATGTTCTGTTGCTCTGATATCACATATGGTGTATGTGGTTTCAGACCCATCAGTTACTCTGGATCCAAACATGCCTAGAAGAGTTTGAATGGCTAGTGAGTGGGTTCACTGAAGAGAGTGGAACACTGAAGTCACCATAGACTTTCGGATGGCCAAAGAATGCAATGCTTTAAGCAATCAAATCAGCTCATTTCATGCTATGGACTGAATGTCTGTGTACCTCAAATTCACACACATGTTGGAATCCTAAAGCCCAATGTGACGGTATTGGAACTGGGGCCTCTGGGAGGTGATTAGATCATGACGGTGGAGCCCTCATAAGTAGGATTAATTCTTTTATAAAAGAGACTACACAGAGCTCCCTTACCTCTTCTGTAATGTGAGGACAGGCTGACAAATCTGCTACCTGGAACACAGCACTTACCTGGCCAGGTTCAAACCCTTACCTCTGACTTCTAGTCTTCATAACTGTGAGAAATAAATTTTTATTGTATATTAGCCACCTGGTCTGTGGTATTTTGTTACATAGTAGCCTGAATGGATTAAGACAATTTATGCCCCCAATTTTTATTTTTGGATAGCATGGGGAAAAATAGTACTACTTTGTAACAGGCACAGAATCCAGGTTTCTAGAAAAGGGCACAGGTTGTCAGCTTAAAACTCTTTGAAAACAAAATATTTTAATGGAGAATCTAATAATATATTGTAAAATATCCTGTTATTTTTATTTTTAAATTTGACATTTGAAAGAGATATGAAAGTTCCAGAGTTTAGGGGCCACTTGTGATTCAGTATGAGAAAGCACCACATCACAGTATACTGGAAGCTGGGACAACCTGACCCCTCAACAAACTTGACAAAGGGACCCACTCCACAAACACTGGAGACCAGGCCGCATTACTCACGCCATCCCCATGTAGGCTGGATGTAAGGGGGAGAAAGTCAGGATTTTTAATTTATCCTCTCCCCACTGCCAGCTTAGACCAGCTAAAATGGGGCTTCAGTGACACATACTGCACGTTTTTCTTTCTACTCTTAAGAACGGACTACAGAAGGGAGCTGAGCCATCTACCCTCAATAAATACATATGCCTCTTAAGTAACACCCCATTTCAAGCTCCTAGCATGTGTGAACAGATACAGAAATGATCCCGTCCAAATTTCTTTCCCTATAAGCTAGGGTACCTGTCCTCAAACAGAATCTCTGACTTTCAGCAGGTTATTAACAGAATATCCCTTCATTCATACCGTAATCCTTTAGATACAGAGCTACTTAGACACTGGTGATGCCTACCTCAGCAACTCAGTAAGGGGGTTAAAACAGTGCTTTTAGTTCGTTATTGAGGTAATCTTGCTGATGTGGTATTTAGCAGTGCAAGATGTAAATCTAGTTTTCATTTTCCCACCTCGATTTGTAAAGTATCTGTGTCTTCTAATGTCTAGAAGATATTAATTACATATAAAGAGTTTGATAAAGGGATGAAAGTTTTATATCTAAAGTGGATCATATATAATTAGTTCACTTACTTCCAGGGATTAAAAACCATCCCACAACCTAGAGGAAAACATGATATGCTGTAAAGGCTTAATGAAGTTTATTACATATATATCTATATACTAATGGCATTCTATTGTCAGTAATAGAGTTTTATGAGATGAATTAATTAAAAATGAGATATAATTTTTTTTGCTTTCTGTAGATGTGCATTGCTATGGATAATATTAATAAATAAAAATTAATAATTTGTTGCTGATTTTTACCTTAAGTCTTTCCCTTGTAGGATAAAAATAGCCTTTGATAAATAATTCATATGTAAAATCATGTTGCTGTTCATTTGTCACAGAATTGATTTTTCTATTGACTATTCACCCAAAGGTGAAAAGAGGCATTTACTGACATTTATAGAAATTAAAAGAAGGAAGCCCCTTGACTGGGTAGTGAATATTAGTGTCTCAAATGCAAATCCTATTTCTACTTCATGCTAACAAGATGTTGGAGGAAAAACATTTAAAAAAATGAAACTTGAAAATTACAGTGTGTAAAACCCAAATTTACCTAAATACAACCTAAAATGTGGCATAAAATAAAATGTGACTCAGAAAAGTCTTTGATTAAAAGTTTGTATATTTCTAAACTTTAAAAAACTATCAAGAAAATGATTTGAAAGTGAAAATAGCATTTTTGATGTAGGCAAAAAAGCGTTGATCTTTCCTAATTTAGAAAAAGGCATTTATACAGCAGCCCAATTAAATTCTTTCTTGCTCTTTTGTTTTCTTTGTTGACTAAGGGTTAAATTAAATAAAGGGGGAAAATATCCCTTAGAAGGTATGTTATAAGTTCTATTGGAAACAAGAATAGCTATCTCTGGACAGCCAGCAGTGAGGGAAAAAGGACAGCATTTTAATTTTTACCTTATCTGTACACTTTGATTCCTTTTAAAAATTATCCACTGCTCTTTACTTTTGTAAGAAGTAATATTATATTGGAACAGATTTAGTATCATTTAAATGGACTTTCATTTGCATTTTGCAGCTGATTTTTTAGTTCATTGCTATGAATAAAAATGGACTCCGATTAGTGAATGCATGTTTCTATTAATGGAAAGTTATAAAATAGAAATTTAAAATTGTACTGCACATCATGTCATATAATTAATTTGTGCCATTTTAGGATATGGATTTTGTATGAGTTCTGATTTCTTACTTCAATTCATTTAAAAAAACATGGTAGTACAGTAGCAAAAATTGGTACAAATACTTAGAGTATGCTTATAATGACATATTGTGATAATAGGGTTCAAATACAGGAACTATATGGAAAAACATAAATCTTTTATATTAGAAACAGAAAATAAGAGTATTATAATACTTTTTAAAATATTTTTCTTGGGATCATGTGGGAGTCTCACTGCAAATAGCAGGAGGTGTTACTGAGAAAAATTAATCTACTAAATTTTATCTCTCTAAAGGATAAATCTGTTCACATAATTTGCTTATTCAAAAATCTTCAATGCTGCAGCATAAACAATCAAGTCCACACACCTCAGCATGTTACATCAAGTCCTCCATGGCTGGCCACACTCATTATTCCAGTTTCATCATCATCCATTCTCACACAGACTCTATATGTCAGCCCAATCAGATTGACCTCAAACATACTCTTACAATTCTATTTATCTTCTCTACAACAGTTTGGATGCCTAGATATAGAATCCTCTAAAGTTTCCAAGGCCCATCTCTATAAGTCATCTTCATGATATTGTTTTATATCCTTGAAGCATTTTCACATGTTATTATTCTAATAGATTCTTATAACCACGTGAAGTAAGTAGGTTAAATCTTATTAGTCTCATTTCATAAATGCTTAAATTCTTCTTTAAAGCTCAAACTTACTTGGTTAGTCAGACTTAAATTCAAATGCACTGAACTTAGTCTATCTTCTTAGGTACTAATTACAAGTGCCTGCCAAAAGGTTTTCTTGTCTGTTAATCAATAAACACATGTGCTTTAAAATGATTATTAAATGGGAGATGCTATGATGAGTTCTACAGGACTTGGAATCACACAGTATGACTTACTCTAGCAAATATCATTCATTCAAACTGAGCAACAAGGCAAATACATAGAGGTAATTAAATAAATGCTCAAATAGAACATAAAAACAAAATGTCACAGGGCAACACAGCATTAATTGACTAATAAATTATATATGTGATCATTGTTGGAAAACAGAGAAGACATTACTCATTTCAAGGCAATATGGTCAAGAAATTCATACTGGGCTATGGATTTTTTTTCTGAATTAAAAGGATGAGGAGGGCACACACAAAAAAGAACATTTGGATTGACTGGTAAAAAAGAATGGTTCTCATACTTTTATTCATGCCTATATTTACTATTACAAAATACAAGACAGAAAAACACACCCTGCAATGTGGTATAGGACTTGAGAGCTGGCTTCAAACTAGCAATGGAGCTGTGAATAAGTCTTTCCCCTACTTGCTTATTAGCCAACATCTTTTTAATTTTTCATTAATTTTAATTTATCATGTTTACATGGATTCAAGTGTCCCACTGAATATAACTTCCTCACCCCCCACCCTCGTGTCTCCTCTTAAAATGCCCCTTGTCCCCCTTTCCTCAACACCCTCCTTCCTTCCCTCTAGGATTTGCTGTCCTGCTATCTATACTATCTATATCTCTGTGTTATGTAGATATAATTTCACAAATCCCTTTACCTACGCTGATCCCATCCTCTTATCCCCTTTCCCTCTGAACACTGTTCCTCTGGTCCCTGTGATCCTGTTTCTGCCTCTATTTTGTTCCTCAGTTCACTTTTTTCATTATATTCCACATATAAGTGAGATCATATGATATTTGTCTTTCTCTCCCTGGCTTATTGCACTTAGCATAATAGTCTCCTGGTCCATCCATGCTGTCACAAAAGATAAGATTTCCTTTTTTTTTCACAGCTGCATAGTATTCAATTGTGTGTATATGTACCCCAGTTTTTTAATCCATTCATCCACTGATGGACACCTGAGCTGTTTCCAGATCTTGGCTATTGTAAACAATGCTGCAATAAACATGGGGGTGCATATCTCTTTTTGAATCAGCGATTTGGTGTTCTTGTGATATATTCCTAAAAGTGGAATAGCTGGATCAAAAGGTAGTTCCATTTTTAATTATTTGAGGAAACCCCATACACTTCTCCACAGTGGCTACACAAGTCTTCATTCCCACCAGCAGTGCGGGAGGGTTCCCTTTTTTCCACACCCTGGTCAGCACTTATTGTGTGTTGTTTTATTAATGAGTGCCATTCTGACAGGTGTGAGGTAGTATCTCATTGTAGTTTTACTTTGCATTTCTCCAATAATTAGTAATGTTGAACATTTTTTCATATGCCTACTGGCCATCTGTATGTCCTCTTTGGAGAAGTGTCCGTTCAGTTCTTTTTCCCATTTTTTAATTGGATTGTTTACCTTCCTGGTGTTGAATTTTACAAGTTCTTTATAAATTTTTGTTATTAACCCCTTGCCAGATGTATTGGTAAATATGTTCTCCCATTGTGTGGGTTGTCTTTTAATTTTGTTCATATTGTCTTTAGCTGTGCAAAAGCTTTTTAGCTTGATATAGTTCCATTTGTTCCTCTTGTCCTTTATTTTATTTGCCCGTGGAGATAAATCAGCAAAGATATTGCTACGAGAGATGTTGGAGAGTTTACTTCCTCAGTTTTCTTCCAAGATGTCTATGGTTTCACGACTTACATTAAAGTCTTTTATCCATTTTAGTTTATTTTTGTGTATGGTGTAAGTTGGTGGTCTAGTTTTATTTATTTTGCATGTACCTGTCCAATTTTCCCAGTAGCATTTGTTAAAGAGACTGTTTACTCCATTGTATGCTCTTACTTCCTTTGTCAAATATCAGTTGGCCATAATGGTGTGGGTTTATTTCTGAGTTTTCTGTTCTGTTCCATTGATCTGTATGCCTGTTCTTATGTCAGTACCAAGCTGTTTTGAGTACAATGGCCTTGTTGTATAACTTGATATCAGAAAATGTGGTACCTCCCACTTTATTTTTCTTTTTCAAGATTGCTGAGGTTATTTGTGTTCTTTTTGGTTCCATATAAATTTTTGGAATATTTGTTCTATATCTTTGAAGTATGCCATTGGTATTTTGATAGGAAATACGTTGAATTTAAAGATTGCTTTGGGTAATAGAGACATTTTAATGATGTTTGTTCTTCCTATCCATGAACAAGGTATATGCTTCCACATGTCTGTATCTTCCTTGATTTCTTTCACCAATGTTTTGTAATTCTCTGAGTAACAAGTCTTTTACTTCCTTGGTTAAATTTATTCCTAGGTACTTTATTTTTTTGTTGTTGTTGCAATAGTGAAGGGGATTGTTTCCTTAATTTCTTTTTTAGACAGTTGCTTGTTGGTGTATAAAAATGCCACTGATTTCTGAATATTAATTTTATATTCTGCCACCTTGCTGAATTCGTTTATTAGGTCTAGTAGTTTTTTGAATGCTCCTTTAGGGTTATCTATGTACAGTATCAGGTCATACGCAAATAATAATAGTTTTACTTCTTCTTTTCCAATTTGGATGCCTTTTATTTATTCTTCTTGTCTGATTGCTGTGGTTAGGACTTCCAGAACTATGTTGAATAAGAGTGTTGAAAGGGGGCACCCCTGCCTTGTTCATGATCTTAAGGGGATTGCTTTTAATTTTTGCCCATTGAGTATGATGTTGGCTGTGGGTTTATCGTAGACAGCCTTTATCATCTTAAGTTATTTTCCCTGTATTCCCACTGTGCTGAGAGTTTTAATCATAAATGGGTGCTGGATTTTATTAAATGCTTTTTCTGCATCTATTGATATTATCATGTAATTTTTCTTCTTCCTTTTGTTTATGTGATGAATCACATTGATTAATTTGAGAATATTGTACCAGCCTTGCCTCCCCAGAATAAAACCCACGTGATCATGATGTATGATTTTTCTCATGCATTGCCAGATTTGTTTTGCTAATATATTGTTGAGAATTTTAGCATCTAGATTCATCAGAGATATTGGCCTATAGTTAATTTTCTTTATGGTGTCTTTACCTCGTTTTGGAATGAGGATTATGTTTGCCTCATAAAAGGAGTTTGGAAGTCTTCCCTCCTCTTGCATTCTTTGAAATAGCTTGAGAAGGATAGGTGTTAGTTCTTCTTTGGATATTTGGTAAAATTCGACTGTAAAGCCATCTGGTCCAGGACTTTTGTTTGTTGGGAGTTTTTTTATATCAGTTTTAATTTCATTTGTTGTTAGCAGCCTGTTTAGGTTTTCTGGTTCATCCAGATGATTTTTGAAAGATTATATGTTTCAAGACATTTATCCAGATTGTCTAATTTTTTGGCATACAGATCTTCATAGTATTTACTTATAATTCTTTATATTTCTGTAGTTTCAGTTGTTATTTCCTCACTTTCATTTTAAATTTTATTTATTTGAGCCTTCTCTATTTTTTTCTTGGTGAGTCTGGTTAAAGGTTTATCAATCTTATTTACCTTTTCAAAGAACCAGCTCTTGGTTTCATTGATCTTCTGTATTGCTTTTTAACTTCTATGTCATTTATTTCCATTCTGATCTTTATTATTTTCCTCCTTCTACTTCCTCTGGGATTTATTTATTGTTCTTTCTCTAGGTCTTTTAAATGCAGGGTTAAGTTGTTTATTTGAGCTTTTTTTGATTCTTAAAGTATGCCTGTAGTGCTATGAACTTACTTCTCAGGACTGCTTTTGCTGTGTCCCATAGATTTTGTGTTGTTGTAGGTTCATTTTTATTTGTTTCAAGGAAATTTTTTATTTCTTCCTTTATCTCATTGTCAACCCATTCATCATTTAATAACATGCTATTTAGCCTCCAAGTGTTTGAATGTTTTCCAGTTTTTCTATTGTAGTTGATTTCTAGTTTCATGCCATTTTGATTAGAGAAGATGCTTGATATAATTTTAATCTTCTTAAATTTATTGAGACTCTTTTTTTGTTCTAACATGTGGTCTACCCTAGAGAATGTACTATGAGCACTTGAAAAGAATGTATATTCTGCTACTTTGTTCTAAAGATATATATTAAATCCAGTTGATCTAGAGTGTTATTTAAGGCCATGGTTTCTTTGTTAATTTTCTGTCTGGAGGATGTATCCCTTGATGTTAGTGGGATATTAAAGTTCCCTACTATTATAGTATTGCTGTTGATCTTGCCCTTTATGTCCATCAAAATCTGCTTTATATAATTAGGTGCTCTTATATTAGATTCACAGATATTTACAATCATTATGTTCTCCAGTTGGATTACTCCATTTATTATTATGTAGTGACATTCTTTATCCCTTACTATATAGCCTTTGTTTTAAAGTCTATTTTGCCAGATATAAGTATTGCTACCCCAGCTTCATTTTCATTTCCATTTGCGTAAAATATTTTTTCCATACCTTTACCTTCAGTCTATTTGTATCTTTTGTTTTGAGGTGAGTTTCTTGTAGACAGCATATGTATGGGTCCTGTTTTCTTATCCATGCAACTACCCAATGTCTTTTGATTGGAGCATTTAATCCATTTACATTTAAGGTTATTATTGATATGTAGTTGTTTATTGCCATTTTATTCTTTAAATCTACATTTCTCTTTTTCTAGATTTTCTTTTTTCTTTGTTCTGTTTATATCTGGCACTTTAACATTTCTTGTAGTATGGGTTTGGTTGTAATGAATTCCTTGATTTTTTTCTTTTTTTTTTACTGGGAATCATTTTATTTTCCCTTCAATTTTAAACAATAGCCTTGCTGGATAAAGAAGTCTTGATTGTAGGTATTTTGTTTTGCATATCTCTGAATATTTCTTGCCATTCCCTTCTGGCCTCAAGTGTTTCTGTTGAGAAGTCTGATGTCTTCCTTATAGGGGCTTCTCTGTAGGTAATTAACTGCTTTCCCTTGCAGCTTTTAGTATTCTTTCTTTGTCTCTTAACTTTGGTATTTTGATTATGATGTGTCTTAATGTAGGTCTCCTTGGCTTCCTCTTTAATGGGACTCAGTGCTTCTTGAACTTGTGTGACTTTTTCCTTCATTAGTTTAGAAGAATTTTCAGCTATAGTTGCTATAATTTCTTCAAAAAGGTTCTCTATCCCTTGTTCTTTTTCTTCTCCTTCAGGAACCCCTATGATGCAGATGTTATTTCTCTTCATGTTGTCACAGAGCTCTCTTAGAGTTTCCTCAGACTTTTTGAGCCTCTTTTCTTTTTGCTGCTCTACTTCTGTGCTTTTGTTTATTTTGTTCTCTAAATCACTGATTTAGTCCTTTGCTTCATCCAGATTGCTGTTATTCTTTTCTAGTGCAGTCTTTATTTATGATATTGTATTTGTCATTTCTGACTGATTCTTTTTTATGATCTCAATGTCCTTTTTGATGCTTGCTATCACTTTATTTAGTAGCTCATTATGTCCATGCATTGTTGCTCTAAGGTCCTTGAGCATCCTGAAAAAAATCATTGTTTTAAACTCTGCATCTGGTAGTTTGTTTACTTCCATCTTATTCAGTTCTTTTCTGGGGTTTTTTCTTGTTGATTCATTTGGATTGCTTTTCTCTGTCTTCCCATTTTGTCTGTGTATAAACTCTTCCTATGGGTATGCTGTTTGTGTAACTAGCTGAGTCTAAGGTTGGTGTTGTTTGCCTCCAGCTTCCAGTTGTGTTGTTTCTAGATCTTCTTGGGTTGGCATCAGCTGTTGTTTGTAAATCAATGTGAGCTACTTGTCTACAGCTACTGTGTTTTATTTTTGCTGTTTGTGTTGTTGTTTTCTGTGCCTTAGCTGGGTCAGGTGTGAGAAACCCTTTTTTAAGATACCACTCTAACAAATAGTTGTTAGGTCCTGAACTGATTCTCTCCACATCTGGCTGCTGGCTGTCCCAGCCTCAAACCTCCCTGGCAGGAACCTGGCACAGATCAGTGTGGGTCACTACCTGAGACTGGTCCTTAGCAACCTTCTTGAAGTCAAAAGAGATCCAAAGTTTGTGGCTGCCTCTGCCAGGCCCAGGTGGTGTTGTAAATATCAGCTGCACTCCTAGGCTGGCTTTTATCTACTCTTGGCCTGGGGAAAGTCCACTTAAAAGATCAAGTTCCCCTGAGTCCCTGTTTTGATGCCTCTTGCTGCTGGCTGCTTGTTGGGCTCAGCATGGTAATTCAGGGATTAAACGGGTAGTGGCTTGCCCCTTGGCTTCAGGTATCATTCTATCTAGACTTTTTTTTTCAGACCTCAGTAGGTGTGGCCACAGGAGTCCAGTGGGTGTGTTCTTTGAGATCCAGAGGTGTGTTCTGCCTGCCGGTCACACTGCATGGGTCCTCCGCATCCCAGTCCGACGCTCTATCCACTGTGCCACCGCCTGGTCAGGCCCATGTTTTATTGAGTGTACTTTGCATCTTCTTGGATCTTGGAGTATTCTGTAACTAGCTTTTGGATGGGAAAGGTCATGGGATATTCATAGGCAAAGGAGGTTAGTTTGGTCAAACTGTGAGGTGCCTCACATTGCTATGGTTTCTATTCCATTGGTTAGGTCACAGTCATATGACAATTTCTAAACATGGGAGAAGCTGGAAAATGTAGTCTATGTGTTTACAAAAAAGTGGACTTGAGGGTACAATGGCCGCTGGAGTCAGTAACAGTCTTTAAGAAACAGTCATAATAAATCCTGCAGGTACAAATGCTAAATAAAACAGAAAAAGGGAAACCAATTTCACAAAGAATTAGGAAGGAAAAGAGAAAATTTTGCCAAAGTAGGCAACATACAAGAGCAGATCTTTTAAATCAAGAATTCATTCTAAAAAGTGTATAAAATTAATCTAAATCCACTTGTATTTCAAATTCTAGACCTTTAATATCATTGGCTTCATGGCACTTCTTTGCAATGTCACAGTTTAATTTTTTCAGGACTTATTCTGAGAGTCAGAAATACAAAATGAACCTGACCAGGTAATGGCGCAGTGGATAGAGCATCAAACTGGGATGTGGAAGAACCAGGTTCGAGACCCTGAGGTCTCCAGCTTGAGTGCAGGCCCATCTAGCTTGAGCAAAAGCTCACCAGCTTGGACCCAAGGTCACTGGCTCCAGCAAGGGGTGGCTCGGTCTGCTGAAGGCCCGTGGTCAAAGCACGTGTGAGAACGCAATCAATGAATAACTATGGTGTTGCAACGAGAACGAAAAACTAATGATTGATGCTTCTCACCTCTCTCTGTTCCTGTCTGTCTGTCCCTATTTATCCCTCTCTCTGACTCTCTCTCTGTCCCTGTAAAAAAAAAGAAAAAGAAAAAAGAAAAAAACATACAAAATGAGAGTTTCAAATAATATAATCATAGAATCAGAGAAGAATCAGGTCTACAAGGTCTAGTAAAGCCAAAAAGTAAATTCCTTCACCAATGTTAGCTAATTATGTTTCAGCACAATGGAACAAGACACGATGCTTAAGAAGTCAGGAAACCTGGGGCCAAGGTTCCCAGGTGTCTCTCTTCTAATTCTCTGTTATCCTGAGCAGTTAATAGAACTATTTGACTCATATTTTTCACTTACAGGAAAAGAAAATATTTACCTCTTATTTATGTTCTAAGCAAACTAAAGTTTCCAAAACTGGTAAATGGTTTTGAAGAATGACTATAAAATATAGTTATAACTGATATTTTTTATTTAGCCTCTTGCTATAGTCTATAACTTAAAAGTATCCCTTTTCTAGAATTAATATTGTATAATTGATGGTAATTTTTTTTAAGTGAAAAGAGGGGAGATAGTAAGACAGACTTCTGCATGTGCCCTGACTGGGATCCACCTGGCAACTCCATCTGGGGATGATGCTCCAATCAACTGAGCTTTTTTTAGCACCTGAGCCTGACTCATTTGGACCAACCAAGCTATCCTCAGCACCTGGGCTGATATTCAAACCAATCAAGGCTGCAGGAGGGAAAGAGGGAGAGAAGGAGGTGTGTGTGTGTGGGAAGCAGATGGTTGCTTCTCCTGTGTGCCCTGACTGGGAATTGAACCTAGGACGTCCATATGCTGGGCTGAAGCTTTATCCACTGAGCCAATTGGCCAGGGCTCTGATGGTAATTTCAACTTTCTTTCATTTAACCATCTAGTAGAGTCACTCCACTCCAGCCACACTAACCATTCTGCAATTCGGCATGCTGCTGTCTCAGGGCCTTTGTTGTTATTCTACCTGAAACACTCTTTCCTCAGATCAGCTCCCTCACTGAATTCTTAATTTTATTTTGTTCAGTGGTGCTTCTATATTCAACCTGAATTAAAATTATAACTCAACCCAATCTTCCTCTATACCACTCTTGATACTCCTAGTTCCTCTTATCCTGTATTACTTTAAAAAAAAATAATTTAACAGTAGTTATCCCATTATCTATGTGTGAAACTGTGGATAGTGCTGAATCTTACATGTATATACTTTCGATAATATTTAATTTATAAATGAAGTACAGTAAGAGATTAACAACAAGTAATACTAATAAAATATACCAACTATAATAATATACTATAATAAAAGTGATGTGAATGTGGTCTCTCTCAAAATACCTTATTGTACTGTGCTCACCTTTCTTTTTTGTGATGATGAGATGATAACATGGCCACATGATGAGATGAAGTGAGAGGAATAATGAAGGTATTGTGACATAGTGTTAGGCTACTATTGACCTTCTGACGATACGTAACAAGCACTTTATAGCTTCTATTTGACATATCTGAATTGCCAGCATCACTTATCATGCACTTTGGGACAATTATTAAGTAAAGTAAGGGTTACTTGAACACAGGTATTGCAATAACCTTGATGGTTGATCTGATCACTGGGATAGCTACTAAGTGACTAATGGGTGGGTATAGTGGTAGAGTGTAGAGATGCTGGACAGAGCAATGAATCATGTCCTCAGCAGGATGGAGCAGGACAGCTCAAGTTTTCATTATGTTCTTCAGAGCAGCATGCAGTTTTAAACTTTTTAATTGTTTATTTCTGGAATTTTACATTTAATATTTTAGGACTGTGGCTGTTCATGAGTAACTGAAATTGCACATAAATAGGGATGACTGTATTACATTTAAACATATTATACATTTTACTTAAATATTGTTTATTAGTTGATTTCTCAGGCTAGAATTAAACTTCCATGAAGGCAAGAATGCTTGTTTTGTAGAGCAAGGCATCCCAAATGCCTTGATCTGTCCCTGGCACAAGTATTATTATGTGCTTTATTTTGCCTTATGTACTATGCATACATCAATATTTATGTGTGTGTGTATATAGAATACATATATAGTAACAGAGTTATATACATTAAAACCATGCATATCATTGTTATGGGCAATATAAGTCAGTCATTTTTATTGTTGACTCTCACATTACATGCCAACTTTAGAACCTAATTACCATATAAAATGTTACATTAATATCTTCTAATCAATAATGCAACTGCCTGTGATCTTATTTACTAAGTCCACTATTACATTTTTAACATGAAATTAAATTACAATATTGAATAAATTTAAGAATATTTTATCAGTATGCCTTCTCTGAATTCTTTTGGGGCTGCTACTGATTGGCAATTACATACAGCTGAGAATTTATTAATTGTTTGTGTTTGGAATACAAAATGATTAAAGATGCATTTAATGTGTTTTCTATAGGTTTAAAAATCTATCAGGGTCTACATACACCCACAAGATTATAATACAACAAAATGGGATGCAACAAAGAGATTTGCATTATAGAGTTATAAGAACCAATTTACAGAGGCAACTATGTTACTTGGAAGGGGTGATCAAGAAATGTCATTAAAAGGTAAGTAATATTAAAGCAGCATCTGGAAAGTTAATGACAAATGTGGAAAACAGACTATTTCTAACAATGTACTCAGCATTAGGAGGAAGTCAGCAATATGGTCCTATGTGGTATAAGATGTGGAAAATTGTTATCAGTACAAAAAAGTACAATTACATTGTTAATTTACACTATGACCAATAAACAAATTTCAGGTACCTTAAAGTCCTAACTATAGAAAACTAATCTAGACCCTGGCCGGTTTGCTCAGTGGTAGAGTGTCGGCCCAGTGTGTGGAAGTCCCAGTTTCGATTCCCAGGCCAAGGCACACAGGAGAAGTGCCCATCTGCTTCTCCACCCTTCCCCCTTTCCTTCCCCTCTATCTCTTCCTTCTCTTCCAGCATCCAAGGCTACATTGGAGCAAAGTTGGCCCAGGAGCTGAGGATGGCTTCGTGGCCTCTGCCTCCGGTGCTAGAATGACTCCGGCTGCAATGGAGCAACACCCTAGATGGGCAGAGCATTGCCCCCTGGTGGGCATGCCAGGTGGATCCTAGTTGGGCACATACAGGAGTCTGTCTGACTGCCTCCCCACTTCTAACGTCGGAAAAACACAAAAAAAGAAATTCTAAACTTTAAATACACACACACACACACACACACACACCTTTTAGCAGCAAAGAAAGTTTTTTTTTTCCTTTTCAATAAGAAAGATATTCTTGAACAGAATAAGAAAAGCACAACCTATAAAGATAAAGATCAGTCAATTTGACTTAATAGCATTATAAATTTGTATGTGAAAAATACACAATAAACAAATTCCAGGTAAGCAAGCCCACTATAGCCTATTTTTCTCACTGATTATAACCAACTCTTTAGATAAAATACAGGTATTGATTGACTTATGACATATGCTACTTATGACCATTCAACTTTACGACCACAATCTCTAGCCATGACTGTTCCACGTCTGGCAAACGTTGCCCAGCTGGGCGTACAACAGTGCGAACCAGCTCCCGGCAACACTTTGCAATTGGGAAAATATTTCCTATGGTATATTTTACACCTGTATTTTTGTATGTACCTGTATTTTGTAATTTTGTATGTTTTGCAAATATTAAACTAGTTGTACTGGTAATGCAGTGTTTTACTTAAACCTGACAAATGTAAAAATAAGAAACAAAATGCTGTAGAGATGATACAAATGGCATAAAATGAACAAAGAAAATTATGATATATAACAATAATGAAAAAAAATTATGATAAAATGTGACTTAAAGATTTTTATAACATCATTTCACAGTACTGTACATATAGTCTACTCTACTTACGACCAAATCGTGTTACGACTGGTCTGTTGGGACCAATTGTGGTCGTAAGTTGAGCACTAGCTATACATAAACATCAATTTGAGGATTCAGAAAAGTAAACAAAAGCAAATAAATTGTGGCGGGAATAAAAATTAGAGAGTGAAAAGAAGATTTAAATCACGCTCAGATGAAATAAAATGAAAAAATTCTTAGACATGCTGCTAACAAAATCTTACAGGATGTTCTTCAAGATGAAGTAAATGATGGTGGAAGGCAACTTAAAACTCCAGGAATGAGGATGAGCCACAGAGATGGTAAGCACGTGATAACAAAAAAGATGAGTTTTCTCCATTAAAGTTGTCTAAAACATAGGTGAGTGCTGAAAGCAAAGTTATAACATTGCCTGGGAGAATATTTCCTATGTGTGTATATGTAATAAAGTGACAACTATATAGAGATGTAAAGTATGTGACAAATATAAAGCAAAGGTCAGTAACAGAGATTTAAAAAAAACAATTACATTTTGTAGGAGTTTGGTGATTGCAGTACCATAAGTCAATGGTAAATGACTGCTTCATTTCTCTTACTTTCTTTAATTTTTCTTATTCTTTTAGCATTGAATTTAAGAATGTAGAGGTCATTGATGTCTTTTTAAAATAAATTTATTTAGAAAATTAACTTTAGTCTATGGCCATACCACCCCGAACGTGCCCGATCTTGTCTGATCTCGGAAGCTAAGCAGGGTCGGGTCTGGTTAGTACTTTGATGGGAGAAAATTAACTTTAACAAGGTGACATTGATCAATAAGAGCGCAGCAGTTTCAGGTAAACATTCCTACAGCATTTGACTGTTGATTCATTTCCTTTTCTTAATTTTTTTCTGCTTTACCTGGAACACCCTGTGATGAGACAGTCCAAAGTGAAATATGAGATAATGTGCTGAAAGATGAGACTCCCTTGTCAGAAAGTATTCGGTTACCAGGGAAGAGCAGAGAACAAGTATAAATAGCATGGTTGCCAGTGATGCAACTAGACAAAAGCTAGAAGGACGTCTAGTGGCTGATGCACACCGAGGCGAAGTAATGGACAAGGCCGCACCACACATACAACTGGAATGTGGAACACAAGGACCATGAATCAAGGTAAACTGGAAGTGTAAAGCGAGAGACACAACATCTAAATATTGCAGTGCTTGGTGTTAGCAAACTGAAATGGACTAAAGTGGGCCGTTTCTAGTCAGGCAACTACAAAGTGTTTTACTCTGGAAATGACAAACTCAGAAGAAAGAGAATCGCTTTAATACTGAAGCAAGATGTAGCATAGAAAGTTAGGGGATACAACACAAGGTTTAACTGAGTAATATCAATCAGACTTACAGGAAAACCTATTAATATAACTATCATTCAAATCTGCTCCATCTACAGAGGCTGAAGAAGACAAAATTGGAAGCTTTTTACAAATATTTAAGAAGAAACTGATCATACACCAAAACAAGACATGCTGACAAATACAGGTGATTGGAAAGCACACCGAAGAAATAAAGCAAAATGAACTGTCATTGGAAAACTTGAACTAGAGGTCAGGGGTGAAGCAAAAGATTGACTTGTGCATATCTGTGCCACCAACAACTTGTCTATCATAAAAACATGCTTCTAACAGACAGACCACTGTATACATGGACATCACAGACAGCCAATATAGAGATCAAATAGGCTATGTAATTGGAAACAGGAGATGGAGAAGTTGTATTCTCTCTGCTAAAACAAGACCAGGAACAGATTGTGGTAGTGACCATGAACTATTAATATCAAACATGAAAGTAAAGCTGAAGAAGAATTGTTGTGTTGAAATATAACATAAATAACATACCTAATAGTTTAAGATCCACATAAAAATTAGATTTACACCGTTAAACTAAAAACATTATTAAGGAAGAATGAGAAAAGATAATGCCAGAAGTATAAAGGAAAGAGAAATCAAGATGGATGACAGAGGAAACACTAAATATTGTCAAACACAGGTGAATAGCAAAAGTAAAAAGAGCTACAAGCAGGGTTTGAATTCTGAACACAGTTTTCCAATGACTCTCATGTATAGATTTTAAAGAAAGTACTATTATATAGCCAAAAGGAAAATAGAAAAGAAAAGAACAAAAACAAAACCAAGAGATCCTTACCAGAAGATTCAAGAAAATAAAAAGGAAATTCAAACCTAAAGAAAGAATGCTGAATGACCAATAAGAAAGCACATTATTTAATCAGGAGAAAATAAAGGTAAAATGGAAACAGAATCCTGGAGATCTATATAAAAGAGACAAAAGGATGACAGATAGCTTTGAAGATTACTAGGAGAAAGAACATGAAATTATAGAAAGTGAAGTAAAAGTAGTCTTGAAAGTATTGGGAAGAAATAAATCTTGACGAACAGATGGGATACCAAAAGATTTATTTCAAGCCACAGAGACTGAATCTCGGCCCTGGCCGGTGGCTCAGTGGTAGAGCATCAGCCTGTTGTGGGATGTCCTGAGTTTGATTCCCAGTCAGGGCACACAAAAAAGTGCACATCTGCTTCTCCAACCCTCCCCCTTGCTTCTCTCTCTCTCTCTCTCTCTCTCTCCCTCTCTCTCTCCTCACCCTGAAGCCATGGCTCAATTGGAAGGAGTTGGCCCCAAGTGGCATTCACATTAGTGTGGAAGGCAGAGATGAGATCAGGACTTGGGATATATATATTTCTCTAAAATATAGTGCCAGAGCATATATGGTAAAATGATAAGACTTATTGAAGTTGTGTTTTACTAATCACTGTCTCTTTTTACTAAGTTTATAATATTCCATAACAAAATATTTTTGAAAACCACATATATAAGATTTATACTTTATTAAAATCTCAGATAGCCTGACCAGGCAGTGGCACAGTGGATAGAGCGTCGGATTGGGATGCGGAAGACCCAGGTTCGAGACCTGAAGCTCACCAGCTTGAGCGTGGGCCCATTTGGCTTGAGCAAAAGCGCGCCAGCTTGGACCCAAGGTCGCTGGCTCCAGCAAGGGGTTGCTTTGGTCCGCTGAAGGCTCACGGTCAAGGCACATATGAGAAAGCAGTCAATGGACAACTAAGGTGTCGCGACGGCAATGAAAAACTAATGATTGATGCTTCTCACCTCTCTCCATTCCTGTCTGTCTGTCCCTATCTATCCCTCTCTCTAACTCTCTCTCTCTGTCCCTGAAAAAAAAGAAAAAGAATCTCAGATAAATGTTGGGTCCTGCTAATTTAATCTAATGTTTTATATATTTTAGGTAGCATCTTTTTATTAGAGTCAGAATTGCTGCTCAGAATATTGACTTTGAAAAAAAAAGAAATTCTATAATAAAATACCAAGCACTTTTTCAGCACTTACTATATAGCAGGAAGCATGCTGTGTTTTACACATTACATATATTATTTCTAATCAATCTGAAAAATAAGACTACTTTCTATACCCACATGTTAAATAACAGTGATGGGATTCATATTTACATCTTCTTCTTTAATTTTAAAAATTAAATTGAATTAATATTGAAATTCTTAAGGCAACTAGAATTTTTACCTAGCCACATTTTTCTCAGCTGCACTGTTACTCCCTCCGTTATGCAGTAGTGTTGGTCAATTGCAGCTCTCCCATCTGGAAGGTGAGCATGCAGAGATAGCAAAGACCTTTCTCCTCCCTGGAAACACATCTCAAGTCTGAGTTCTCATTCTTTTAATATTTCTTAAAGTTGAATTATTTTCATTGATAAGAGCCAATGTGTTCACTAGAAATAAACTATGTATTTGAATACATTTAGGATATATGTAGGATACAATCTTATGAAGGAAAAATACAAAACAGAATTTGGTGTCTTTTTTTATTTTCTATCTTTCTATATAGCTCTATAGGATATGTCCTCTTGCTGTTGAAAATGCTGCCATTTAACTCATACCATCAAATTAATTTATTGCTTTCATTTCTTGCACAGATTATGAACATCACAAGTGTTGCATATTGATTCGCAGAAACTTCAGCTGTGTGTAAGAGCTTCTGCATAGATCTCCTTCTGTTTGTAGATTCTAAATGAAATAGATATATTTCCTCTTGCGATGGTCATCCAATTTTTATTTCCTACCATATGCTTAAGAATTATTTCTTAATGATTAAACAAAATGTCTAGATTTAGTATTTTTGTCTCACCGCACTTTCTTTTCCACACCACAGTATATTTAAAAGCAGTTTATGGAACAAATACAATGAACATAAAAAGAAGGCATGGGGTTTATTCTGTGCCCTGCAACTCTTCATTTTGTTGATATGTGACATTACAAAAAGGGTTCTTTGATCATTCAGTAAAACAAACCCCATAATAATTTTTTATGTGGATCAATTGCACATTGATTATGTTATGGCTTTCATTGGAAGCTTTTTGTGGAGTAAGTTAGATGTATATTAAGCTCTTGGGTGCTGGAATACCACTATTTTATCAGACACCATCAATGATTCCATACAATGAACATTTGAATCTGACAGATATTAATAAAAATTTTATGCTCTTTAAAAAAACAAAAGAATATAAAAATGGTTTGGCAAAGAGATATAATAAATGCCCATAATGAAAATCAAAGATCATAAACCACACAATATTACTGTGGAGAACAGACAGTCGAGAGGAATAAAATGGCATGAAGTCAAAATTGCTAAAGTTAAAATGAGAATGCAAATGCAAATAAACTAGGCTCAAATGAAAAAAGAAAACATCTCATTTCTCAATGTCAAGTGTGGGCCCCTAACCGACTGTGCAACTAGCAATTTTCTGCCAAGGGCAAGCACTAAACGTTTATTTTATCCAACCCCATCCAGTACCCTCCTGCCTATAGGACACCCCTCCTGCACTGCTCACGCTTTGGCTCTATTTATAACCCATGGGCTTCCTGGGTCAGGTTACCTGGCCTTCTGCATCAGTAGAGGATTGCAATCACAGCAAAAAAACTCTAAGAAGTCATTCTGAGTTGAAAGATGTTTTCCGTATTTCACTCACTGCTGAGTCTTCTGCCGCTTAGTTATTTTTAAGGGACTGAATCATGCCAAATGGCACCAAATTTTACATCTCATAAAATATCAAGTAGGTAAATGGCACATTACTTTTATAAATGCTGTGGGATTTTAAAACCAATCTGCAATGGCTTCTACGACCTATGCAGTTCCAGACTTGGGTACTGGGATGTGTCACAAAGACCTCACCCCTCCAGGGCCAGTATGTGGGATTTCGGAATGTCACACATTCACTTCTGGTTTTGTTCATGCTTAGTGCTAGGAAGGTCGTGAATATTTTATCTTGGTTCACAGCATGGACCTACCAAACCTTCTACATAAGGAGCACAAGTGAATTCAGCTACATTTGCAATACAGCAAATGTCTGTTTTTATAATTTTCAAATATTTTAAGTAAAATTAATTTTTACTACTTTCATGGAAAACTGTACTTTGCAAGTTAATAAAATAAAAATCATGATGCAATCAAACATAAACTATATTTTTTATATAATGTACCATGAGTAAAGTAGCTACTATTTATCAAATTAGTGTCAGTCAAAATTCTTATTGGTAAGCAATAAAATCTAACCATGGACATCTTAACAGTTAGAAGTTTTATTGGAAGCCAAAAGGATGAAATGAAGTTAGAAGGAAAGATCTGGCAAATTGGGTAAACCAGGGAGGATAGATACAGTTGCTGATCATATCTGCTACCACTGGAGAGAGCAACTACTACCAGATGTGACCCCAATGCAACATCTATTCTGTCCTTTCTATTATATGTCTCTCACTCCATAATCCATGGTTGATAGATTGATTGAGCCCATCTCACATGTATTTGACTAGCTGTCGAAGGAGAGAGAAAAGGGGAGTTTCTCCCCTTAAAATTTCACTGTGGTTGGTGAGAAACTTAAATATGTGACTGGCAGCTAAAAGAAAAAACAAATCATAAATCTCTACTATGGTTACTTGAATTTTTGTCTTGAACCAAAAATTCTTTAAATCTTATGAAAAAGCTGAACAATTTCTGCATTTCTTTTAATGGATTATGGTAAGTTCATTAGCAGACACAATACAAATGATGTTGACATCCATCAAACTGTGGACTGTGAATTTTTCTTATAGTCTTGCACAAATTGCTAAATTTATTCCTTGTTTCCTTTATCTAAAATAATGCCCATACATTTTATCTTCCTTAAGGAGAGTTTATTAAAATCATTCATGATGTTAATTACATTTTACTGCAACATGTCCAATCAGTGCAACTGATTTTATAGAATTCCTATTTAATTGCATCAAGTAGAATATCTAAAATGCTATAAGCTTGTATGTGTCCATACTTCCTCTATAAAGTATGTCACACATGAGGCATTTATGCTTAAAGACATGTGGCCATTAAACACATAGTTTCACACAACTTGTACAGCTTTTTAACAGTGAGGAATGTGTCCTACCATAAGAATGCCCACACTTTTGCATGGAATCAAATGAGACTGGTTTCCCATTTCCTTGAAAAAACGCATTGGGAGACAACTGGAGGCAGAAATGTTTGCATTTGAAAACAAGCCTCCATTGATAATTAGGAATGGAAAATTATTCCTGATGCTTTTTCCCATCTCTCTTTGCTTCTTGGCCAAGAGTATGAAAGATCAGAGGAAAAGTTACAGAGATGTTTAGTTTATGTACCTTCAATATTAACTCTTTTCTCTATGAACCACATTGTAGTGGATGTCAGATGGGCTATCATTGTGCTCTAATACACAGGAGTCAACCCGGTAATAAAAATCAAAGGGGTGTTTATTACAAGTAGGGTCCCCTGTGAATTATCTTAGATGAAGCATTTGTAATGCTTACAAGGTAAAGTAAATGCATCTCTAAGGAGCAGAGGGGAGATTAGGACAATCTATTATTGCAACCAATCAGCGTTTTCTTTCTATTTCAGTGCCTATATATCAGTGTAAATGATTTCAGCAGATTATCTCCTAGGAGATTTATTTTTAAGATTAAAAGTATTGATTTTTCTCACTACTGCATCAGCGTTATTTAGAAAAATCTCATCTGATGATGTCTATGCTATGTAATGTTAAATATACTGATGCAAACTAATCATTAGCTGGATAGTTTGATTTTATAATATCATCTGGATACTCAACTGAGATTTTAAAAGATTTTGATGCAGATATTTGATGTAATAAAAGTTGTACAATAACTTCATACAAAATAAGAATCCTGTTACTATACTTTGAATATATTGATAATAAAGTCTGATATATTGTTGTTTGTAGACCACCTTGAATAAGCATCTTTTTGAAGATAATTATTGAAAATAGCATATTAAAATTCAACATAGCAAAATACTAAATTATATGAATAAATCCTATTTCTAAAAAGACTAGTGCTTCATTTTCTTTTCTTGAAATGAAATCTTTATTTTGGTGAACTTTTTAAGGCCAAACACATGAAGCATATATGTAAAATCACTGAAACACATTGTAACACAGCTCTGTTACACTGAAGCTCATTTTGATTTCACTGAGCTCTAATCATGTCATATTGTAACTGGATTTGGATTACATAGAATTTGGAAGTAGTAGCTGAGATATAATGGCATGCTATAAAATCACAAGTGCTGGCAACATTTTATTTCCATTGATTGTCACTTAAAGTCCCCTTATTTTAGCTGAACTCAAATGTGGGAAACATATTAACATCATTTAGTAAATTTATTATCATCTTCTCCAGACAGTGATTTTAAAATACTACAATATAAATTATGTATGCAATATTTTATTTAAAACCATTTATTAATATTTATTTGCATGAGAAAAATATGATTTTTGAAACCAGCAGAAAAACCAGCATCAGTTGAGGTAGAGGAGAGAGAAGACTGTTGAGTTGAAGAAGCTTAAGGCAGAGTTGGAGCAACTCTCTTCTCTAGTCTGGTAAATAAATCTGTGTTCTTGGTCATACCTTAATGAATCTCTTACCATAATTTAATTTAAGTTATTATAATCTATACAACTATGGAGGGGTCATTACCTGAGTAGTGTGACTCTCTCTGTGTCTCTGAAATGTTGAGGTCGCTGTCCCACTCACAGACAACCTGGAGAATCCCTCTTCATCGGGTAAACCTATTGAGGTCAACAGAAAGTAGTTAAGTTGTGTGTTCTTTCCCTGAATTAAATAAGTTGTGCATTTACTGTAATAAACTAAAATTTTCATATTTTATGGATTGAAATGACCATTAGTTAAGCACTAACTGAATAGTAAATATTTTCCGGGAAAATAAAGTACTGCTGCAGTTCCATTTAATAAAAGAATAAATATACTGGCAAGTGAGATAAAATGATAGTGAAGAAATATGTCATTATAGCACAAAAATGAGTCAAGTTCAGTAAAGAAGTATTGGAGGGGAGAAGAAAATTTTTTCTGGAAACTGAAAACTGTTTGATGAAACATCAATGGGGGAAGAAAAGTGTGTGGACACCAGAAAGTAAATGGGTTACTTGGGTTGCTACAGAAGACAGTTTGTATGTCATTTGTGGGGGGCAGTAATGTGTGAAAGGGATTAGAAAACACATAAGAAACAATTAAGTGTCAGATGAATTCTATAGACTATAGTTCATTTTACATACAAATGGAGGAAAGTGATTGGGTGGGGTTCCATGAAGAAAGGTTGGGGTAGCTGTCTATCCACAACAGACAACTACATAAAATCAATGGGAGAGTTTGAAGAAATTCATCTCCCTTTTCAAGGACTATACAAGCTCCTAAGAGGAACCAAAGGGTTTTATAAATTATATCTTATTACAGAAGCAGAACTGCTGATGCCTTGGGCTATATAATACTCTGCTGTGGGTGCGGTCCTGTGCATCACAAGATTTTAGTAGCATCCCTTGCCTCTACCCTAGATGCCAGTGTGAAAATAAAAAATATTCCCAGAAATTGCCAAACATGCCTGACCAGGCGGTGGTGCAGTGGATAGAGAGTCGGACTGGAATGCGGAAGACCCAGGTTCGAGACCCCGAGCTGGCCAGCTTGAGCACGGGCCCATCTGGCTTGAGCAAAAGCTGGTCAGCTTGGACCCAAGGTCGCTGGCTCCAGCAAGGTGTTGTTCGGTCTGCTGAAGGCCCGCGGTCAAGCCACATGTGAGAAAGCAATCAATGAACAACTAAGGTGTTGCGATGGCAACAAAAAACTAATGATTGATGCTTCTCACCTCTCTCCATTCCTGTCTGTCTGTATCTATCTATCCCTCTCTCTGACTCTCTCTGTTCCTGTAAAAAATAAATAAATAAATAAAAATATACACATTTCCTAAATTAAAACCATTAGAAAATCATTGCACACTTTTTCCAATTGTAACAGAGTTAGTTGCTTAGGGAAATTCACAAAAGCTTTCTGTCACATAAGAAGGCCTCCCAACTGATCTTCCTGTGATGTGTACAAATACTTTGTGTGGAAAGTATAGCTTCATTGAGAATGGTCAGTTTTGAGCCAGCACCTGAAAACTGAGGCACCTATGGTTGGTGGTCATATGTTGGAAAATGGGTTTCTGCCATAAGCAACAGCAATGTCATCAGCTGACTAGAGAAATATTATATTAGAGAACATGATAGCAGATGTGGGAAAGCAGTTAGTGTTAGAGTGATCTGAAATCTAAACAGGTGAAGAAAACATGGAAAGCTAAGATCAAGCACAAGCTCAAATTCCAGGATCAGCAGATAGTTGCCAATATGTCCGGGGAGCAGAGAACAGCAAAGGGTTGGGGACTCATGGGAAGCAGGGGTATCAAAGGTGGGGGGACAAAGAGCCGATGGACGCAAGCAAGATGGATGTCTACTTCTAATGAATCTTGTTCACTGGACATTTTACTGAAACCAGAAATCTGAGGCAGAAAAATAAGGTTGTAATCCATTTTTTAAAAATGATCAGCTTTGATTCATGGTTCAGGCAAGGGGAGGGGTCTCTGTCCTGCCTCCTTATGTAGTCCTGCTCAGAGCTTTGTAAAGTAAATCTTTCCCAGGATGCTCAGAAGAAATATCTTTTAGGACAGTCTCAACAGTTATGGTATGGATTCAGCCCCTTAAAATTTATAAAGGGACTTTGAAAAATATGAAATGCTGAGATCATGAAGTCTACACACAGAGCTTAATGGGTTTATTTAAAGTCTTCTACAAAGAGAAGAATGGAACCAACTATAAAGGGTGGTTGTGACACTGTGTTTTCTATGGTTAATCGGTTAGAATCTGTTGCTTAGAATCAAATTCCCTGTCATTTTATGGGAACACAAATTTGTTTAGTTAACAGCAGTGGGGTTTGGATTCTCTTTATATGTCTTCCCTGATCTTTAACTTCATTCTTCTCTTGGTTTCGATGAAATTGGACATCTGAGTTTTCCTACCTCTGTGACCATCTATTATTTTTTAAAAACATTTTTAAAAAATTATTCATTTTAGAGATGAGAGAAAGAAAGAAGAGGGGAGGAGAAGGAAGCATCAACTGCAATATGTGCCTTGACTGGGCAAGCCCAATAAAGCTCAGCATTCCAGGTCGATGCTTTATCGGCTGTACCACCACAGGGCAGGCTCGACCACCTCTTCTGTACCTGTGTCTTTTCTTCTCAAGCTATATTTCTCAAAGTTTGGCACTCTGCATGGCTTTGTGGTCAGATTTTTGTTCTCATTTTTATTCATACTTTTTCCTCAGATGCTATAAAACATCCCATTTTTTAAGCTTCCAAAATTTGTCTTTCTTCTCTTTTCACTTTAGAATCCTCAACTAAACTCCAAAACTATAATCATAATTTCTGTAGCAATTGTCTATAGTCAGAATTCCTCTCAGCTCTTCAACTCCAAATCCTACCCACAGAAAACACATCTTAGAACCTCCTCTTTTTTGTTAGAGATAACTTTTCTCCTTCTTTCATCTCAAATTCTTAGAGTCATCCTTCACTCCCTTTTTCTTTTCTCTTTTACCAATACATTCTCCAAAACTCTTGCTGGGTGTACACTGCCAGTCAAGGCTCAAGTGGAGGAATACAAAATTGGTACTTCTAACTTAATAGTTTTTGTTCCATTGTTTACTCTGATTAATGCAATCAGATAAGTTTCTCCAAAATAGTATAAAGTGCCCCCTCCAAACAAGAACAACCCTTTTAGAGACACTCTTTAAACTAGCGTTCAATGTCCTGTACACTCTTAAGACTTTCTTTCCTATCTTATTTATTTGACTATTCTATCAAAGCAACCTATTCATGTCCCAACAAAAGACATTGTACAGTAAATTTTCTTCAATGAAAGGTGCTCCCTTCTTTCTCATCTAAATCCAATTTGTTTTGAAAATTTCAACATTCACCATAAAATGCCCTTAACCATCCTAGCCTATAATAATCTCCTCTTCTATAAGAAGGCAATAGAGAACCATTCTTTGTGTAGTTGATTTGACACTTGGTCACTGGCTGCCCAATTTTGTGATCTCTCAATATGCATTGTCAACATTTTATGCATTTTCTCTCATTTTATGTATGTGCTCACAAAGAGCACACCATGAGTTGCTTAGATTTCCTGTCAGTCCCATGTATGCATACCACAAGGCTTGTATGCAATGGGTTCTTAATAAATGCTTTGGCTGACTTATTTGCATCTGGCTTTCACTAGGCTTCCTTCTGCCATTCTGCCCTTTATATCACTTTGAATCTTCCAACCTAAGGATAAAACAAATCCTTCCCCTGAACTTTATTTACACATCCTAACTTCTTTTAATTCGAGGGGCTCCAAATTGCAATGACTGTCATTGCCCTACATACCAGTGTAAGCCATCAAAATAATATGCCTGTTTGGCTGTACATATGTGTGTATTTGGGTCTATATGTAAAAAAGTCACAAGGCAATGATCTCTAGCATTGAATCCTATATGTTCTTGGAGAAATTAATTCATTGCTTCCTCTGCCTCATATATAAAATGTTTGCTTTTCTTGGAAAAATCCTCAGGGATCTTTTATCTCTAAAGTATCTAAGATATTTATGATAGCTGTGTAAGAGGCAATATTTAATGGGCACTAACGTTGTGCTGGTCTCATCATACTAACTACTCAGAACAGTCCTATGAGGCAATCTTTGGGTAATACTCATTTTTCAGATGAAATAACTGCAGGTTGGAGACGTTAAATAATTTGCTCATGGTCACAAGGTTAATAAGCATTAGAGTTGGGGTCTGCACTCAAGGCAAACAGGATCAATGCAACACTGCTAGGAGACTGAAGTTAGCAGTACCAATCTTGTGTTCTTCCACTTGACCCTTTGCAGGCTTCATATGTACAGCCAGCAAGAGTATTGAACAATGTATTGGTATAAGAGGCAAGAAAAAGAGAATGAAGACTGACTCCAGGAACATGAGACTGATGATGGGCCAACAGTGTACTCTTTAACAGAGGAAAGGAAACTGAGCTTCAGCATTTCAATCCAACCATATTCAACCCTGACTTCTCAACCACACTGAAGGAAATTTAATTCAATAATATCCAAATTAGAAATCACACAGTATGACTTCAAAATATTTTTAACTTGAAGGAGGAGCAGGGCAGGGCTTTCTAAATGCCTGAGGAGCTTGCTTTCTTTGCAAAGCTACCTTCTGTTGCTCAAAATAGATAGTCGCACAATAGTCCAGATTGTCAAGTGAAGGTTTGCTTCCTCTGGCAGCTCGCCTTTGAGTCAGACCACAGTATGAGTTCCAAAGAATCTATAAATTCCCATAAACAAAGGGATGTTGTAAAAAGTACATATGAATATATTTCATAGGCTTTTGTCTGAGGCTCCTTTGTCAATGGTCTGGATCTATCTTGAGGCATAGCTAATGAAAGCAACACTTGATGTTCCCAGAGTCAGTGTGGTTTGCTGCTACAATGGCACTAAATTCATGTTGGGGTCTAGGTAAAGAATGCAGAGCCCCTGGTCCTGCAAAGGGTCTCACCCAGACCTTTCCTGTGGAAATCCCTTTAGTACCACCGATAATTCTTGCTGTCCACTGAAGATAAACATAATGCATATAAAAAGAGATAACTTTCACAGAATGGAGAGTGTAAAAATCATATATAATAACTGTATTCTTTCTTTGCCATTTTTCCTGATGTCCAGCAATAAACTGTATATTCATTGAGCAGCAAGAAAGAAGACCATACTGAACATAAACTGCCTTAATTGGAGTTTTTTTTAATATCTATATTTCCTCACAAAATAGACATCTTTATATTCACAATATTTTTTATTTTTTGCTATAAGTAAGATATCCTAACACTAAAAACTGTTCTCTAATCTAGTGATAAATAACCACAAGTCCAGGGAATAATTAAGTATACAAAAAAGATCTAAGTCTGTGTTCACATCAGTAAAAGGATGGCAATTAAAGTAAGTGATAGCTATAATTACCCACACATAACTATATTTCAGCAAATGAACAAACAGATAATTATTTCTGAGGAGCAGAGGAAGCATGCAGATACTGGCATTCAAGAGAGACATAATTTCCTAGAAAAATAACACTGTTTCTGATTCAATTAGAACTTCAAGTTATTTTAAACATTCATTTCCATCTTGTGTCTTTGTTTAGAAAGCACATTGACCGTACATTGTGAATTATGAATCAGTATTAATAACTGCTTTAAGAACTGTAATTATCATGAATAGATCATGTGTTACATATGTGTAATATTTGTTTTATTTTTATCATACTGAATAGGAGAAAATTTCTGACTCTGTCCCTTGCAAAGGACTTACAGGTTCATATGTAATATGCAACAGTGTCTTAATCAGTAAAGACCTTCCGAGTGCCTAAGTACCCAGGGCACTGTGCCAGGTATTTTAATACTCATAGGAAGGCTTCAGGAAGGCAGAGGCTTATGGTATTCACAAAGTAGATCAACTTAAATGTGTCAGGTGGCTTTGAAAAATTAAAAATCCATTTGAAATAATTTTTCTTTTGTATCTATAACTCTTAAGATTTTCAAGTGGTCTTATAGCCTTATTTAAAAATTGTAATCCCATAAGCATTAAAGGGAAAAGACATAAATCTGTGTTCTAGGGTTTGAAAGTATGAAAGTATTCTCTGTTAAGGTTTAGAAGCTTGATATTTCTAAAGACATAATTTTATATTATCAGGTTCAAGAAATGAATTTCACAAAAATTTCCATTTTTCTCTAGAGCAGTTTTTGTTTGTTTCATTGGCTTTTAGTTTTATTTTGATATGTAGAGTAAGAGTCACATTTTTGTATTTAGTTTGCTAGTGTAATATCCTAAGCCATAGCTTTTACCTATTGAATCAAAACACAAACAAATTAAATATTTTGGTGAAAAAAGCTCTATTTTCTTTTTCTTTATAGTAGGATATGCATAATCCAAGGTGAAATAGGGAGAATGGTGTGAAGTGAAATTTTAGCAAAAGTAATGGGTATATGGTCATCTTTCTAAAATATTGTTTATTTAGCTTCGATCACTCTAATGTATTTAGATTTTCTCTTTCTTTTTGTTAAATGGTTATCTTTAAAATACCCCAACTTGCAAGTAAAAATGTATTACTTAGCTTGTTACTAGATATATACAACTTTTGTGAAATATTTTATCACATACTTGATGCCTATAGCTGTTACTACTATTTCATTGTTATTGTTTTAAGAACATTCAATTTGAATATAAGTGTTTTTGTTATACTTACCAGCTCATAAAGGGATATCTTCAGAAATTTCAGAAAGTAATTTTTTAAAAAATATTATACCTAAATATTTCTATCCCAACAAACACATAGATCTGAACATTACACATTAACATGAAAAGTTTTACAAAATGCCCATTTTCATCAAGTTAGAATAATAGGTCATAAACATTATTATTTTAAGGGTCTAAAATAAGGAGATAATTTTAATATCCAACAAATAGGACTTTGTTATTTTAAATTGTAATAGTTCTAGGACTGATCTGTGGTGGTGCAGTGGGACAAAGCATTGACGTGGAACACTGAGGTCTCCAGTTCAAAACCCTGGGCTTGCTTGTCTGGTCAAGGCACATGTGGGAGTTGATGCTTCCTGCTCCTCCCCTTCTCTCTCCTTCTCTCCCTCTTCCCCTCCCTCCCTCTCTCTCCTCTCTGAAAGAAAATGGAATCAATAAAGTCTTTAGATTGTAATAAGTTCTAGATCAGGGGTTGGGAACCTATGGCTTGTGAGCTAGATGTGGCTCTTTGATGGCTACATCTGGCTCACAGACAAATCTTTAATAAAAAAAAATAATAACGTTAAAAATATAAAATATTCTCATGTATTACAATCCATTCATTTCCTACTGCCCATGTTCATGGTTGTGGGTGGCTGGAGCTAATCAAGCTGTCCTCTGGGACAACACCGAATTTTTATTGGATAATGTGTAATGTACACGGGTCATTGTATGGCTCTCACAGAATTACATTTTTAAATATGTGGCATTCATGGCTTTCTCAGCCAAAAAGGTTCCCGACCCCTGTTCTAGATGATGGAATGCTATACATTGAGTACCATTGTGGCTAGCTGTAAACAATGCAGATTTGTTGACATAGAGATAAATTACATAATATTCTTAAGGGAGGAAAAGCATATTACTAAATCTCTATGGATGATATAACTCAAACTTCATAAAAACAAAACCAAATATATTATGTAAACATGTACATATATTTATGTAAAAATATAAAATTCAACAGAGTGGAATACTAGACATGTTTAAAATATTTCTGAGTAATATAATTGATAGTAATTTTTATTTTTTCTTGTGTTTTCCAGACCGCTACATACAGCATGTGTAATTTTTTATAACCTTCATAAAATTATAAATTCCATTTGAATAATAATAGATATTTTTAAGAAAGCTGCTAAAGTCATTGAAGAGAAAACATTAAGAAAGGTCAATACTCTGGGAGCCTGTATCACTCTTTGCAGAACTTGTCTTGATTCTTAGTGGTAATAAATTTTTGCAACTGCATTTTTTTTCTCTTTATGTCTTTATTACTGGTCTAAAAGTCCTTCTGTATATTACAAGTGTCACCATCTCCCCATACCCCTGCATTACAGCAAAAGCCTCCTTCTTGTGAATCAAATACTAATAATGATTATGTGATATCTTTGAGGTTCTTCTCTCTCTCTCTCTCTCTCTGAGACAACAGAACAATCCCACACTATTTCTTCAGAGACTTTGATGCTAAGCTTGAACAAAATCTTCCCAACCAACTATCCACAATCAGACTGTTTCAAAGTGTGACTTGTGATTAAAATAGTTGGCTAACCTTTATCCTATAGTCATTCTCCCCTTTCTCCTTGGTAGGTCAGCAGTGAACATCGTTGGTCTGCTTAGCTGAAAAACAACATCCCCAGCACTGACCTTTTGGCAGCAAGAGGTAGGAAGGCAGAGTCTGAATCTCAGAAGGCCATGGAGTTCCATAGTCCTGGACATCTAAAATCTACTCTGAGAGCTACTTTTCTCTCTCATTTTTTTCTCTCATTAAATACTTTTAAACTGTGGAACTGTAACTATCACACACGTTAAGGAAGAGAACACTGTCAGCTACCTCACTAAATTATTATTCGCTCCTTTCTCTTCCCAATGAAATAAGTCAATGTCCTGACTGTGGTAATCCCTTCACTCCTCATCCTTGCTAGTGAGTCCTGTAGGGTGTGTAGTAGGATCACATTGGGATTTTAATTTGCATTTCTTTAATTACTAGTGAGTTTTGACCCTATTAAAAATGCTTATTTAAATGCTTATTCATATATCCTCCTGTATACTTTTCTGTTCAGTTATCATTTTTTGTTTTGTTTTTAAGTAAACTCTAAATATGAATTTATATTAACATTCTTTTTTCTTCTGTTTAAAGAATTTTTCTTTCTTTTCCTACCTCTGAGGTAAAAATGTTATTTTTCTATATTTTCTTCTAAATTTTACTTTATACTTGACATTTAGATCTATAATCTACAAGGAATTACTTTGTGTGAATTGTGTGGAGCAGGGTCATTTCATTTTATTTCTTCATGTGGATAGTAGTGAATTATGCTCCCCCCTATCCCGTGTCTTGCAATGTCAAGTTTGTCATAAATTAAGTGGCTATTTGCACAAGCTGGGAGAGTTTTCCTCTTTTATCCTTCTTTATTCCTAGTATTGGAAGAGTTTGTGAAACACTGACATTATTTCATCCTTAGAATTTTGAGAGAACTTACCAGAAAAGCCATTTGGGCTTAGAGTTTTTCTTGTAAAAAAGCATTCAATTACAAATTAATTTAATACTCACATGAGTTTTCCTACTTCTTTTCTCTGTTTTGGTTAGGTGTTTTATTTTTTAATAAAAATATATCTGCTAATCTAAATTTACAAATTAATTTTGGCACAAGTCAGTTAATAATATTCTCTTCTTACTTTTTAATTTCTGCAAGATGTGTGGCGGGTCCCCCTTTCAATCCCTAGCATTGAATCTTCATGACCACTTTCTTTATTTCTCTCTTGCCTTTGAAAGAGGATTAATAATTTATTGTTTCAGGGAAAATTTTTTCAAAGATCCAACATTTTTTTAAAATTTCTTTTTATTTATTTATTTTAGAGAAGAGACACAGAGTGAGAGAGAGAGAAGAGAGAGAGAGGGGAGGGAGGAGCTAGAAGCATCAACTCCCATATGTGCCTTGACCAGACCAGTGCAAGGTTTTGAACTGGCGACCTCAGTGTTCCCAGGTCGACGCTTTATCCACTGCACCACCACAGGTCAGGCTCAAAGATCCAACATTTTGCTTTGTTGTTTGTTTGATATTTCAGTAACTTATGTCCTTATCTTTATTACACTTTCCCTTCCTTCTTCTTGAAGTTTACTTTGTTGTTTTATTTCCAACTTTTAACATTTTTTTACAGATTTTCAGCTTTTGTTCACTTGCAATAATATATCTAAAGCTATAAATTTTTATTGATTAACAGGTTAGCAGCATCCCACAAATTCTCCATTTTTATAGTAATTAGTTAAAATTATGTGTGTGCACATGCATGTGTGTGTATGTAACAGAGATACAATTTTTATTTTCCAAATAGATGAGAATTGTTGTTTTAAAATATTTGTGTGGTAAGTCTTTTTCTTTTCTATTTCTTTACATTAAAACTTCCAGTATCCTCATGTTTTACATGTTCTTTAGAAATCTTGGGCTTTAAAATATATTACGCATTTTATTTCTAATGTGCACTTACAAGGTGAGAGTCTTTTAAAGTTTAATGGGATTCAATTAAGTTTAACTGTTTTCATATATGTTTTTTTTATCTACCACCTAAGACCTTTCTATCTATCTTACCTTTCAGATATTCATATTTCATTCTTTTTTTCCACCATCTTTTGGGTTGATTGACTTTATATTTTACTTTTTCTATTAGTTTGGGAATTATACTCTCCACTAGTATTTTTCAATGGGGATCTTTAAAATTATTACCTGCTAGCTGGAGTAACTGTTGTTCTTTTACCCTCTCCTGACCTCACTAACTTTTAAAAATTGTTCTTTATTTCTCTTTGAATCTCTAAACATTTTGGTCTGCCTGTGTTTAATTCTTACAATTTTTTATTTTTTCTACAATGATCCTAATTTCTCTTCATTCTTTTGGGAGCTTTATATTGTTTATAAAATTTGAGATTGGCAGTTATTTTATTTGAGCATGTTAAATATGTTTTTTCATTGTCTTGAGACTTTAATTGCTGCGAAGTTAATTGGTCTTTCTCACTTTTGGCTGCTTTTTAAGTGGTCTTTATTTTACCACTGATATGCCTAGACGTGGCTTTCTTTTTATTTAATTTACTCAGGTTTTGCACATTTTCATTTTTATTTTTACGAAAGTCACATTTAGAGACAGAAAGATTCACCCTTATTAGTTGTACACATCAATGAATTTATGGGAACACATGCATTCCTATTTTTCAATAGAACCACATGACCCTTTGCAGTTTACTATGGTCTGAATGTTTATATCCCTTGCCCACACCCGCCCATGTTGAATCCTAATCCCCAGGGTGATGGTATGTGGAAATGGGGCCTTTGCAAGGACATTAGGTCATGAGGGTGGAGTTCTCATGAATGGGATTAGTGCCTTTATCAAAGAGTATCCACAGAGCTTCCCTGCCCCTTCTGCCATGTGAGAACATAGAAGTGGGCAGTTAGCAGTCTGCAACCTAGAAGAGGGCCCTCCCTGGAACCCGACCATCATGGCACCCTGATCTTGGAATTCCATCTTCCAGAAATGTGAGCCATCAAATTCTGCTGTTTTTAAGTCAACTAGCCTGCGGCATTTTGTTACAGCAGCCTGAAGTGACTAGGAGAGCAATCCATCCTCTGCCTCCCGGTTATATCCAAACTTGGCAACCACTCATGTGTTCTGCCCTAAAGTTTTGTCTTTTCTGAAATATCATATAAATAGAATTACACTTCTAGTCTTTTGAGTCTAACTTTTTTCACTCAGTGCAATGTGTTTGAGATCCATCCACTGTGTCATGTATAATCGTGTTTCATAATTTTTTACTGTGGAGTTTTTCTATGTGCTGCTGGTCAACCTAAAAAATGGCCCCAAATGGGCCTACCTCTAAGCACTCACACCTATGTGATTGCTGCCTATCTAATGTACTAAATATATAACTTGCACTAACAAGCATAATGGAGCAGAAGAGCTAGATGTCTCCTCCAAGAATAGGCTGTGTAAGGATGGTGGCTTCCATCATGGCTTTTCTTTCTGGCTGTCTTGTGAATTGCTTGCTCTGAGGGAAACCAGCTGTCTTTTTGGGAGGCCAACCTTATGGAGAAGCCCATGTGAGGAATCTTAAAAATGGACCACCTGTTAATCAAGCATCAAGATGACTATCGTTTTGGATGAGAACTGATCGTTGCCTCACAAGGCACCTTGTACCTAAGGTACAAGCCTTAGACTTAGGACAGGGCATCAGCTCAGCCATGTCCAGATTCCTGACCCAAAGAAACATCAAAATAATAGTTTTTGTTGTATTTAGCCTCTAAGTTCTTGGGGGTAATTTTTCCATAGCAATCAGTAGCTAATACAATCAAGTCACCAGTTGAAGAACACTTTATTTCCAGTTTTAGATGGTTATGATTAAAGGTACCACAAACATTTGCATACAGGTGTCTGTGTGGACAGTGTATTCATTTCTCTTGCGTAAATGCCCAGGAGTGGGATTGGTGGGTCATACAGAGAGTGCATGTTGAACTTTATAGGAAACTAACAATTCAAATCTGTTTCCTGATGCTTTTGTCAGCATGAGAAATTCTCTTAACATTTCTGGCTGAATCTTTTCTCTTGCCCATGTCTCTTCTCTTCTTTCCCTAGGATTCTAATCACCCATCTCCCTGACTGTATCCTTTATGACTCTAAACCATTTCCTGGAATTTCTATTCTTCTCTTTTGTTTGTGTCTCATTCTGGATATTTTTTTATTTATCTTTCATTTCCCCAGGTTTTTATTTTATTCAAAAATTATTTTCCATTGATTTGGGGAGTGGGGGAGAAAGAGAAGAAGAGAAAGAAAGAGGCATAAACTCATTGTTCCACTTAGTTGTTCCATTGAGTGATGCACTTATTAATTGCTTCTTGTATGTGCCCTGACCAGGCATCAAACCCACAATGTTGGCATGCCAAGATGCCACTGAATTCATTGAGCCAATCGGCCAGAACCTCCAGGTTTTTATTTTTAAGTGACTGTGTCTAATTAACTTTAGACTCATCCTCCATTGTACTTAATTTTATTACTGTGTTTTTTTAATTCCAGAATTTCCATTTGGCACATTTTTATGGTTTTCCATTTCTGCTGAGCTTCTCAATCTTTATCTCCTTGGGCATAGTAAACATACTTATTTTAAAGTATGTGTTTTTGAATTCTAATCTTTTGAGCACTGATGGATATATTGCAATTGACTGATATTTCTGCTTATAATTTTCAGCTTATTTTGTGTCTGGTTATTTTTTACTATGTATTGAATTGAGCGTAGGATACTGTAATTGGAACACACATACATTCCCCCCCACACCACCAGCTATATGTAGGTAATGTCAGTTCCTAAAGTTGGATTGAGATGATTCACCACCAAAATCAGCTGTGGTTCCTGATTCTGATTCACATGACCCTTAGGATATACATTTTAAGATCCCATCCCATGGCCTTGGCAAACCTTAGACCTAGTCTGACCACACAATCTTAAGTGATAGTCAGAAGCACAGCCTAGTCTTCAGTAGGTGAGTGCCCTAAACATCCTTTGGAGAAAAGCCTAGAATATGTGGGGTTCTTTGCATGGCCTCCATTGCATTCCATACTCACGTTTTCAGTTCCTTCCTAGTGTCTTACTGTCTTAGTAATTGCTTAGTGCACTGAATCAGATTGAACAAATAAAGAAGGTTTTGTCTGACTTTTATGAATGTTTACAGAAGAGGGTTGGTTTGAATCTTCCCATTACCCATTATTAGGAACCTTGGACTTCTTTTATGTGTGAGAGAAATAACTTATTTGTTTAAGCTATGATTAGACAAGTTTTGGTTACACATGGTCAAGCCAATTTCTAAATGACATACTGATACACTTAAATGAAATACTTAAAACTAGTTTGGCATTTATCATGCTTTCAATATTATTATCCTTCACATTTTTTCAGTATAAAAAGAAGAATGATTTTGCTTAAGTCAGAAGAAGGAAGATAGTGAGCCAGATTCCTGCACACACCCTGACCAGGATGTATCTGACAACCCCTGTCTGGGGCCAATGCTTTAATCAACTGAGTATTTTTAGTGCCTGAGGCTGATGAACTGGTACCAACTGAAGTATCCTCAGCACCTGGGGCTAATGCTCAACCAATTGAGCCAATGGCTGTGGGAGGGAGAGAAGGAGGGGAAGAGAAGCAGATGGTTGTTTCTTCTGTGTGCCCTGATTGGGTATTGAACTTGGGGTATCCACACACCATGCAGACACTTTATCCACTGAGCCAGCTGGTTTAATTAAAAATATTATTAGAGACTGACCAGGCGATGGAATAGTGGATAGAACATCGGACTGGGATGTGGAAGACCCAGGTTCGAGACCCCGAGGTTGCCAGCTTGAGCATGGACTCATCTGGCTTGAGCAAAAACTCGCCAGCTGGAACCCAAGGTTGCTGAAGGTCCACGGTCAAGGCACATATGAGAAAGCAATCAATGAACAACTAAGGTATCACAACGAAAAACTGATAATTGATGTTTCTCATCTCTCTCTGTTCCTTTCTGTCTGTCCCTATATATCCCTCTCTCTGACTCTCTCTCTGTCCCTGTAAAGAAAATATTATTAGAGCATCTATCTCCTCCTCTCCTTAATGTAGTCTTATTTTATACTGGTTCTCATACACCAACTATTTCATAAATATCTCTGAAAAAAGTCATCTAACACTGAATACAATTATAATTCTTTAATTTAACCTATCAGGTGTTGACAATATACTCTACAACAGTGGTCGGCAAACTGCCGCTCACAAGCCACATGCAGCTCTTTGGCCCCTTGAGTGTGGCTCTTCCACGAAATACTATGTGCCGGCAAAGGTAAACTCAGGAGTACCCTAATTAAGTTAATAACATTGTACCTACCTATATAGTTTAAGTTTAAAAAAATTGGCTCTCAACAGAAATTTCAATCGTTGTGCTGTTGATATTTGGATCTGTTGACTAATGAGTTTGCTGACCACTGCCCTACAGTGAAGTTTCATAGTTTATATTATATTTTCCAGTATTTAAGCATACTTCATTTTTATGTTTTAAATCCATTCTCTGTATAATGTTGATACAACTTAAAACTTACCTATTTACTTCTGAATTTAAAAAAGAACTTACCATTTGAGACGGAATTTCCATTTTCAGTAGTGATAGCACTAGAGAGTGAATTAGAGAATTGGATTCCATGGTTATTTGCGTTTCTATCTTGAGTCTCTGTTGTAATCTCTGATGTTTCAGGTTCATCTCGGCTAGTTAGGTTCATGTTAGTTTCAAAACCTAAAATAAATTGTAGGAAAGATTATTTTTTTCTGCTAAAATACACTGAATAAGTTGAATAAAATATTGAAAGGGAACAATACAATTTATCAAATCAAACATTAATTATATTTAAAATAACTTAGTAATAATACTTAATCAAATGTATGGTCTACAAAATATTCAGCAAATTTTGCCAAAGCATGGCTAAACATAATGGCCTCAAAATATTCAACAAACATAAGTGGTGAAAATAAATTTGATAATTTGTTATTTTCTAACATATCTGCACAGATTTTTTTTTTTATTCAGTTAGAGGAAGGGAGTCAGAGAGACTCCCACAACCGGATCCATTCAGCAAGCCTGCTAGAGGGTGATACTCTGCCCATCTGGAGCACTGCTCTGTTGCTCAGCAACTGAACTCTTCTTAGCACCTGAGGTGAAGGCCATGGAGCCATCCTCAGCACCCAGGGCCAACTCACTCCAATTGAACCATGGCTATAGGAGGGAAAGAGAGCGAGAGAAATGAGAGGGGGGTTGAAGAAGCAGATCGGAATTTCTCCTGTGTGCCCTGACCAAGAATCGAACCTAGAAAATCTACATTCCAGTCCAATGCTTTACCACTGGGCCAACTGACCGGGGCCTGTAAAGAATTTTTGATATCATAGTTCAAATAACTTATCATTATAACTTGCCTACTTGAGAAGGCTATTTCTTAATAATATTGCAATAGTTATGTTTGAGGAGTTTTCTGAATTATTAAAATAAGTAGAGTTGAAGCAATCTAACAGATTTGGAATAAAATAAGAAATACATTTTCAACCTCATTATAAAATGTGTTATTAACCATTAAGGAATACTAAACTTCAAATCCCTACCTCTGTATTCTATAACCCAACAAGATTACCTAAATGTTTACAGTATGTCCCAAACTGAGTGCTGTGAAATGTGCAAACACAGAAATCATTGTCCAAATTAGACTGAAAAGCCAAGTAAAGATTTTTTTAAAGCTATGTATTAATAATAAAGTAAAATAGAACAAATGCTAAGATTTATAACAATGTCTAACTAACGTAGAGTCTTACACAATGACAGCATGATCCTTAGGCAGGGTCAATGAGTGAGATTGTGCAAATCAACCATAATTATCACCATGGTGTCAGACTGTCTTCCCCTTTCCCCATCCTCAAAGTCAGGTTCCCTCTCTCAGACAGGCCAGACATACATGGGATTGGCTCTTGCTTCCCCAGGGACTTCAAAATAGCTCTAACCTACTGGGAGATTTTTGTTCAACATCAAGCATATACATGCTGTTTCTGCTCTTGTCTATTGGTACACAGTAGATTCTGGCTGTCTTCAGTCAGTCTGTTGGAAATTTTAGGCTATCAAATTATTCAAAAGGGATAATAAACATAATTTGTTTCTTATGCTTCACATGGAGAAGAACAATTTATCTGACATGATCCCCATAACCAGAACCTCAATGGGCAGAGAGGTTACCCTCATATTGGAAAGGGAATCAAGATCACTCAGGGTCATGTAGCTGGAAGAAAGTAGAATAGAACTTTAACATATGTAGTCTGATTACTGTCCTATTTTTGTTTTTTATTAAAAGACAAATTAGGGTATGTCATTTAAATGGACTGCTGTTTAAATTCTAAGAGGGGAGATAATGAGGCAGGTGGGAAGGGAGGGAGAAAGGATAAGAGGAGGGAGGAGATAGGCCAGGCTCCCAAGGCTGAGCTTGACTTGATTCTTTCTAACTCTACCTCCTAGACATTCTCTCCCCTTACCCTTGAGACTCACACTCAAACAGGACTATACATGGACATTTTCTCAGAGATCCACATTGACTCATGTTTCAGTGCTTTGGTCTATGCATTCTCTCTCCCCTCACCAATCTTGACTCTTCCTACCTACCAGTGAAGACATTGTTCAGCTCACCCACAGTGAGCTCATTTACAAGTAAATTGTGTGCAGCATAAAGAGGATTCTGGTCTGCCCAAACAGAAAGGTGTGCTAGAGTAAAGAACGCTAGACAGTTAGTATAAAGGGGAAATGAAAAGGGCTTTGAACATCAAGCAGAAGTGCTGATATTTCAGTGATCCAGTAAACCCCTGCAGCTCCTGTCTCCTTACACATAAAAAAATAAAACAAGCAAAAGGTTTTGGTCAAGCCAACATGCATAAGAACAGTGATGAATATGAGGTTGGGTGATCCTAGCTTTTAACAGTGAACAACTACCAAACAGGATGTAACTGAAAGAATATTCAATTGGTCAACTCTATTTTTCCTATTTTTTAATTTTGAAGTTGTCTGAAGAGACAGGCATTCCCCAACATTTATTCCTCTTTAAGCTATTTTTTATTCCTTAATTCAGATGCCTATGCTGGACACCCTTTGGGTGCTAGAGATACAATACAGTAATGAATATCACAGTCAGTCAATTTAAAGTTTAATGCCCAGTTTAACAACAAACAAGCAAATAAACAAACAAATAATTAAAAGAGGTAGATTCCCAGCGGGGTAGAAAATTTAATGAGAAATGGGGGTGAGCAGGCAATGTTTTCAGGCAGCATGGGTCAGGAAAGCATCTCTAGGAGGTCAGCGAAGTTCAGGAAGAAGGAGGGTGAGAAGTGCATGTGTTGACAGACAACCTCCCACATGTGAGAAGACATCCAAGCAGGAAAGAGCTCACTTTTTTTTCAAGAAACCAGCTAATAGGGTCCTCTTGAATTAGGCACGATGAAGCAAAGGACATGTGAGAACAGGGGACAGACACATCTCCAGGGCATGGGAGGTCACTGCAAGCAGGAGTTTAGCTCTTGTTCTCAGGGCACTGGACATTTAAGACAACAGGATGTGAAGCAGGAAGAGCCTTCCTGGGTAAATGGAGACAGTCTTCTTATGTCTGGTGGGTGGTACAAGACTCAATCCTCTGAGATATTGTGTCTTAGTATGAATATTTGATGATAGCTTTCCTCATAACTTATTTCTGACTTCTGTCTCAGAAACAATTGATATATTAACTTATAGTCAAAATCTTCATTTTTCCTAGTAAAAATTTAAAAATATAATATTTCTGGTCAGTAGGTGAAATTGTAGCCAATAAATGTGTTTAAATTTGTCACAACAAGCTGGGACCCTTACATCATTTTTAAGGTTTGTTTTTTTTATATTAAAAGCATATGTCTACTCAAAGATGGCTCTGGATTGGAATAAGGGAATAAGTCTTTCTTAATGTAAGACAAGATTTAATGGCTAACCTAATGATTATTATTAACATTGCTTTTACAATAATTATCATCTCCTGAGTGTTTGTTATGTGCTAATCCCCTGTTAGATGTGATACTTAACTTAGCTCTTGTTTTCCTAACAATACTGAAGAATTGTCACTATCACACCTATTTTCAAGATGAGGTCACTGAGGCTTGAGGAGGTTAATCTACAAGCAAATATTTTACAATTGGTGTTGCAGATGGATTCAGAAGAAGGCTTAAAGGTACCCACCATCCACTTACACTCATTCCTATGCTTGACCCCTTATGTAAAGTCTTTCCTCCTTATTACAATCACTGGTGTAAAGGATAAGGCAGCTTCCTTTCTGTGCTTTTATCATCCATGCCTGAGTGATATTGAATTGTCAATATCACTGGTATTCAGTACCTCAGTGGTATTGAACTGTCGACTGTAGCTTGAAGAACTATACTCCAGCCACTGAAACAGAGCTACAAAATCAATATGGGTGTCCCCACTTTGGGGTATCTTTACTCATTAATATTAACTAGGGGGTCCTTAGCATAGTAAATTCTGTGTCAGCCTTTGCTCAGAAACACCCTTACTCCAAGCTAAATCCAAACACATAAAAGCATCTATGTCCAAACTTGTTAATATCTTGATATAGCTACAATGAGGGTCAAATGTAGAAATTCTCAATAATTTTGACTATGTTGTAGTGTCAGTTTAGTGCATGAATGGTTGTTATGCTCCTTATCAAAAGTACACCCATTACCCTGTATTTAGGCATTGAAGAAATTACAATGAAAAATCAAGAGGACATTGGTGTTAAGTCTGAAGAAGTCTTAGTTATAAAAATGTATACATGGCTCTGGCCAGGTGGCTCCATGGATACAGTGTCACTCTGTGTGCCAAAGTCACAGGTTTGATCCCTGGTCAGAGCATGTATGAGAAGCAATCATTGAGTGCACAATTAAAAAAAGTAAAACAACTAAATGGAACAATGACTTGATGCCTCTCCTCCTACTTCTCTTTCTCGTTCTTCCTTTCTCTCTATATATATCTTTCTTTTTCTTTCTCTTTCTAAAATCAATGGAAAAAGTTTTTTTAAAAAAGTGTATATACCATATGCATATTTCATGGAGACTTCAAAGGAGTAATACCGTGCAAACAAAGTCATCAAGTTTGTTCATGCCTCTAAGCAGTGGCCATCAGGTTTTTGAGGGTGAAGGAAATTTTGTCACACCAGAAGGAAATATTTGAGATTCTTAAAGAATCTAAGCAAACAAGTAGAGAAGTGAGAACTGTAAAATCCTGTATAATGATTTAAGGTATGTCTGCATCATTTTTACATCTTGTGAAATCAGTGGTTTGTGTAGTTCGGTGGCATCCTTTGGTGTGGTAGGTTGTAACACTAGTTGATTCAAATACCTGTTGTGATATTTTAATAGCCTATAAACAGGATATCTCTGTGACCCCTGCCTAGTGTTATTTTTACAGGTATGGGAGTAATGGATCACATTGGAATCTGACTCAAAGATAAAGTCTTGGCCTTACATTAGGATATGACTATTAAATACAAGTAAGCAAAGAAGGCATATTTAAATTGAATTTTAATCTACTGAGAGAGTTCTGCAAATCTCTAAATGTGAATAAAAATATCAGTTGTCTTGTGATAGGTTTTATATACAGTAACTAAAATATCATGCTGGGTGGGTGTGATCCTTTGAAACTGGTTTTCTATAAGAGGTGACATTGCTACCCTCCCTCGCCCTTTTTCCCCACACTCCTTCACTTACCCTCCCACCCCTCTCTCACCCTCCCACCCCTAAACAACATTTGGCAATGTCTGGAGATGCTTTTGGTTGTCACACTGTGAGAGGGGGATATTACTGGCATCTAGTGGGTAGACAACAGTGGTGCTACAAAACACCCTATAATGTACAAAACTTCCTCCACAACAAAGAAATACCTGGCCCAGAATGGCAATGCTGAGCTTGAGAAAGCTTATTATAAAACTGAAATCAGATCACACATTTTCCTCATTCAATCTCCCTACTGGCCTTTTGTGATTAAGATCCAAAGATTTCCTGAAGCTGAGAGACCCTTCACAAGCTCCATTCCATGCTCTGCACCCCCCTCCCCCACCCCCCCCCACCCCCCCCCCACCCCGGCCACATGCCACCTCTGCACACCTCACTCAGACTCTTCCTCTCCTGGAGGGAGCAGGGCGGCTCTGTTCAAAGCTTCCCTGAGCAGAAAGGCCTTCCAGACTACCTTCTAGAAAACAGCATCCCTCTCCCTGTCCCAGGTCAATTTGTCTTCCGACTCCCTGCTTTAGGTTTTCTACATAGTCCTTCTCACTGTATGACACATTAAATTTCAATTGTTTGTTTGCTTTTTGTCTCCTCCCTTTGGAATCTTGGTACCATAAGCTCAAGTGCATTGTTGCTGCCTAGAACAGTGCCTACCCACAACAGGTGCTCAATAAATATTTGCTGAAAGAAAGAGGGGAAAAGAAGAATCAATTACTACAACAACAAATTTTATTTTCTAAAAGAAACTACACTTTTTTATAACTAAAATAATTGACAAATTTACTAACCAAAAAATTCATGTGAATGACTATGGAGAAATCCCCTATCACAGTAATAATTTCTCCTCATTCACATGAGATTATTGGAAATATATAAAAGGATTTCCATTGTCAGTAACATACCTTTGAGTTCTAATCTTCTTATGTAAAATTACAAGGTAAGGGAAATATCACATTGTGTGAGGTGAAATTTTCTACATATTCAAAAGATTAAAACTGTTTTTCTTTCTACCTAAGAGTGTTCACTTGCAGAAGGAAAGAATTATGGATATTTGAAATTTATGCCTGACCCACAGTGTAAGAATTTATGTTTTCAGTATTGCCTTACCAATTATCATTGATAAATATTTCATTGTGCAAGGTCCATACATATTTAGGTTTTAAAAATCTTAATTTGCATAGCTTTATAATCTCTATTGTTAGAAAACTGCGATTGATTTGTTATATGTTAGCTTTGAAATCTTTTTGGCAGGAAATGAGCAGGGGAGGGCTGACAAGGAATCTAGTGAGTAGAGGTTCCAGACCCCCCCCCCACTGCTTGCAAACATCACTTTGAAGGTCCAAGAGGGAGTGGGGTAATGCATGCACAGTTAGTATTTACATATCTTACAGTTTTTTTCTGACAAAGCTTTCTTTAGTAGTGTCGTTGCAATAATTTATTCAAAGTTTTTCTGTTCCAACAAATATTTATTGAGCATCTACTATGTAGAGGCACTATTCTAGGCACTGAATTATAAGTAATTTGCTTTCTCATTTTAAATAAATGTCCACTTTAATCTCTATATTTTTGTCATTTTTTATTCTTTTTCTTAAAGAAGTCATTTCTCCCCCTAATTACATAAGCTTCAATATCCGGAAAATAACAGACTGTGTCCCAAGTTTAGGATTTAGTGGTTATCTATATAATCAAATCTTTACTTCTAGAAGTTTATACTCACTGGGAGAAGACTGGGTAAGAGATCACTGAATAAGTCTACAGGACAGCATAGCTTTGGGCTCTCACTGATACTGTGGGCACAAGTCTTCAGGACAATATCCAAGTAGAATACTTTAACTACTCACTAGTCATAGGACTATTTTTCTAGTTTACCTTGATATGAAAGGCATGTGCAAGTTCATGTAAGGTACTATGTGTAGGAGAGGAATGGAGACAGAATTTTTGGGGGGGAGAAAAGAGGCAAGATAAAAGCTAAGAAGAGAAACTTCTCTTGGAGAATGAATGCAAGATTCTGAAAGAAAGGAAAAAAGCTTCTTACTACGGGCGAGAAGTTTCCTTTGATAAGTCTGTGCCAGCTATAGAAACATGGGGAGTATACTGAATGACTGAGTCAAGTATTCACTCTAAGTCCATAGCAAGAACAAATGTGGCAATGGGCATAGAAGCTGGTCAATCTCTGGGAAACAGAGAGATGTCCTTGAGCTGATGGCTGCTCTGGGGGACATGTGAGAGCTAAACATAGAAAAGAGTGGTGAGCTGTGAGCCGACCACATTCTTTCTCCAAATTGGGAGATTTCTCCATGGATTCAACAAGTATTTATTAAGTCCTATGCAGCCCAAATTTTATGCTAAGGTTTAACTGAAAGCATTCAGAAATGTATATCTAAAAAACAATCCTTCAAACACTTACATCTGGAAGGGTGAGAAGACACAATAAACGACAGGAATTTATGGTACTGATAAGTGTAATAAAAAAAGGCACAGATGTTGACTGTCATCTATGTTGGGGATTTAGGAATGAATAATCTGGAACAATCATGACAGGATTTTTGTCCTACTTGGCTGTGTTAATGTCTGTTGATTCGTGTGTGTTAAACCCTTTGATACACAATATGTCATCATGTGCGGGGGTGACAACTGGGGCACATTCTAGTGGGTGCCTTTTCTCAGAATTCTGGATGATGACTCAACTCAAGAGGCAGCTGCGGTCACGGTGCCTGCTATGCGCACACTAAGGCAGCGGAAGATCAGAGCTGAACTGAGAGGTGTGCAGGAATCCACGGTTCGGAGGGACGCCAGAGGCAGGTGAGTCTTTGGAGTATGGGCCGGGGGAGAAAACACTGGATTTTGAAGCGTGGACACAATGTGGAGAGAAGAAAGGAAAAGGAAGCCAAAGGTGTAAAGGAAGCGTCAGGAGGATGTGCTCAAGGGAGAGAAGAGGCCGGCTCTGCCACAGCTCCGCCCCCAGAGCGGGAATTTGTTCGATATCGCGCGAGTGGATGGGCGCCAGCAAGTACTGTGTTCTGAGTAAGTCCGTGACATAAGAAAGGACTCTTTAAAAATGTTATTAATCTAGGGAAAAAAAGTGTCTAGATGGATTAACTACAAGGAGAGATCAGAGAGAGAAAAGTAGCAAGAATTTAGTCTGGGGCAGTGGCAGAACAGGGAAGTCCGGGAGTGGGCCAAGTTCAAGGTCCTTTTGAGTTGAGGGACAGGAAATAAGTCAGGACCTGACAGCTACCCAGAGATGAAGATGAGTTTGGAGCTGTGCATGCTGACTTTGAAGTGACAGCCACATACCCAAGGGTTGCACTTTGTGGCAGTTATTTAAACATAAAGGACATTTCTTAGTACAGGAAAGAAAATACCTAAGAGAGACTTAAGAATCTCCCAGTAGGGAGGACGTCTTCCAGGAAAAGTGATGTTCCAACGTGTAAGGAGGCAAAAGGTGATGAACCAGTGACAGTGGACACAAACAGGCAGGTGCAGGCTTGAAGCAGGGAGCACATGAGGTGGGGGAGGAGCAGAAGTGACTGGCTTTGCAAAGCAGAGAGAGGCTGACAGTACCAAGTGCCACAGAAAGGTCAGGGAGAATGAGGAAGGAATGAGTGGAGTGTGTCTTTAAGAAGAATACTTAAAAACATTTCTCCCTTAGTTACCTTAACTTGAAATAATTTTAGAGTGTATTTTGGAAACATATAAGATAGGATCCAGATTTCTGTAATGCAAGGAGAAAAACAAACTATAGCTGTTTGACTGATTCAAACTACTGAGAGTGCCATGTAAGGCATAAAAAATGTGGAAATACTTTTAAACTCATTACTCATGCTGACTATAATTCATTCTGCAACTGTATAGGAAAATTTTTCTTCGGCAAGGCTATTGCATGAAGGGGATGTGCTTGTTTTTTCCTATTTGGCATTAAGGAAAAGTACACATGCTGAGAGAGGTGGCTGACATGGCCCTGCTACTTCTCAAGTTCTCTTTTCTGAAATTTAGGCATCACAGTTAGACTGTGCTTCCCAATACACATAGATGGTGTGTACTTAAATTGGGATAGGATCACTTAGCCCCCAAATCGACATCCAGTTTCTATTCAACCAAATCTAGTCTGTGATACAAGGAACAATGCATTTTAAATCTCTGATTTTTCTAAAATCTTATATTATTGTACATAAGGAAGAAATGCAAACGAGGAATTAAATGTCACTCTTAGGCCCCTATGAGTTCTGCTATAGTAACCTTCTAGAAAGCTTTTCTTATACATGAAAGCATAGCCCAAACATCTGGCATATTGCCTCAGAGAAAGACAAATGTCAAGCACAAGGATTCACATAGGTACAGGAGGATCCTAAAGTCAAATAAGCAGAGATTTCACACGTGGCATTGTGTAATGAGATGCCAGATGGGAGCGCAAAGGTGTATTATTTAAAGGGGAGATGTGCATCTCAGAAAAGGGGTACAGTGATTTTGTGAATATTTTGCACAGCACAAGTCTAACTGACTGATGAATCTGACTATATCATTCCTTTGCTAATAGTTACAGAAATACATCCACTGAGGGCTGCAGTGTCTGAGGGAATGCAGAACTGGGAACAGAACTCTAGGTTCCCATGCATTTCCTCGTGTGATACAGCAGCGTTCCACAATACCATCATGTTTCTATAAGAATAGATTAGTTAAGAAGCAGAAAAAAATATAACACTGCGGCAACTGGAAAGGATGGGGAAAACAGAACCAAACACCCTATGTGCTGCTGACCTAGCTAGAGCTGGCCCCAGCATTCCTTCCTACTTTTTGATAACCCCTTATGAAACCCCCACTCTTTGGTAGATCAAAATTCCTCTTGAACTTGTGTCTTATGCATTCTACTGTGGCAGAAAGTGCCACAAACACTTATCCTCTGGGTTCAGGAGGGTAGAATTGAAACGCTTCTTTGTCCCCGCCTCTCAGCTCCTGCCTCCCACTCCCCTGCCAAGTTTAAGGGGAGGCTTTGCGCTAGAGAACACCAACTGAAGCAGGAAATAGAGTGATATCTTCAACAACATATGCGCTGAGCACGGGAAGAATGTATTGATAGTAAAGCTAAAAAATGACTGTCAGTAAAAATAAGGTTTTCAGGACCCAAAAATGCACAGAAAATTATGTTGTGCCAATCTTTTTTTTTTTAATTTAACTAACTAGATCCTTTTGTGCCCATCTATTCTGCCCCGGCCATGGGGGGAAATATTAATTCTTTTCTTTTTCCCGTACTTGGGTATCTTGCCTTTCCTATAATTAGCTGAATATGCAACACCTAAACAACCAGCTGGCCTGGCCCCGAGACCCATTCCTCATGTATAATTTCATAGGTCATGCGGTTATTTATATTCCTGTTATTTTTACATTTCCTAAATGCCAGGTGGTAATATAAATCCAGGAGTCCTAGAATGCAACTCCCACCGAGTGGTACTGTTGGTCTCGGCCGCATATGCTTCAGGTTCCTGGTCCCCCTTTACTTTCTCCAAAAAGCAAAGTAGAGACAATAATATGCCAGCTCTTTTATTGGGAGCATTTAGTATTTGTGACACCTGCATGCTGTCACATGGATGGTGAGCTAGTGATACGTATCATCTGAAAATATGAATACAAGGCAGTCCTCCAAACACTTCTTACCAGTTCACACATCTTTTCTTAGGTAAACAACCAATGCTCCCTTTAGAACAAAAGAGTATTTATGTACTTACATATACTCATGAGTATTGTATTGACTCTGTTTTGTCTCTTGGTACTTAAGTACCTGTATACAGAACTATGGATAGAGCCCTTTCTGGATTTTTAGTAGATAAATTGCTTTAAGAATAACTACTGCAGTTCTTAATAAAAATACCATCTACAGCTGCTCCATTTCAGAGACAGTAGCCTGTGCTCCAGTTATGACATGCCATTCTAGTGCCTTCTGGCCATCCCCCATCTCCGCCACACAAACCTCAGCACAACTAGAGTTTTGATTGAATCACTTATGTGTCACACAAGACACATAACTAAAGTTTTAACTGTTAGGATGAATTTCCTGATTTAGTTACAGCAGGTCAGAGAGGACCAGTAAAATCAGCAAAAGTTAAAAAGCAAACAAAAATAGCAAATGTTAAAAAACAAAAAGCAGTGTATGTTGATTCTTTTCAAAATCCTTGTTCAGAATTAATTACAAAATTTACCCACCTAAAATATTTAATAATCAAAGGGCACAGGCAAGGACCCATTAGAACAGTTGGGAGCCATACACAAACCTCTTGACATATGTCAACACTTCACTGAAAAGTAGCTGGGCAGGCCTGGGACCAGGACACCCAAGGTGATGGAGTAGGTGAAGGGAACCTTTCAGGGTTCAGGACTGCAGGCATTCCCAACTGGCACAAAGATATATCAATATTTTAACAACAGCATGGTGGTAACCCTGCACATCTGTAGAACAACCCCACCTGCCTACACTGGCTGACTACTAAGCAGCAGTTCCAAGCCTTACATAATAAATTAAAAATATCTCCTCAAGCCACCTGAAATGTCTCTTTGATAGCTCCTATGAGTGTGCCCTTTGCTGGAGGTAGACTGGTTGGCGTTACTAAATCCTTGAGCCTCCAAATCGTGTGCACATGTGATTGAACTGCCCTTGAGCTATGGCAGTGGCATATCTCAGGGTAGATGTCAGTTACTCAGAAAGGCTGAGCAACTGGGAAAATGTAAGGCAAGGCTAAACCTGTGTCTCAAATGGATTCTCATGTCGCTGCAGGAAGAAACCACCAAATGGCCAGGCAAGTGGAGGAATTCCCTTTCTCATATGTTCCACAACTAATCACTTCTCACTGAAGTAAATGTTTACATGTAAACAAGTATAAAAAAAATCCTTTCCATATACCCTGGTGTTTTTATTCTAAAACACAACCTGATTATGTCATCATGCCCTTGAATTAATCAGAGTACAGGGTGGAACCAGCTTCTAGCATGGACTAGCTTCTAGAATGAGGGAGGGGTACTCTTATCCCAGTATTTTCTCTCCTTTTGCTTGAACCTTGTCTCCCTTCATCCCTCCGTATAAAGCCTACCTTCTAGACCAGTCTTTCAAAGAACATATTCATGAGGTTGGAAAGCAATTTAGTTGGTCGTCATAGCATTTTAAAATGTGAGAGAAGTAATTGAATAAGAATGCAGCATTTCACAAGCATTAAGGGTAAGTAGCATTTTGTGAACCCTGAATATCTTTATATAAAAACTGTTTCTCACTGCCTACATATATTGGACTCCTTGTGTTTTCCTGCTGGGAGCTGCTTATGAGCAGACCACATATTTTCTTTTTAAAATCCATACAACTTAGTGTAATGCCAGGCACAAAATAGATCTTCAACACATTTTTTTAAAATAAATAAGTAAGTAAATAAAGCTTCCTTTTCTTATTTAATAAGTTTTTCCAAACCACTTTAAAAATTTGAGGCAAATAGCAAACAGCAATACAAAATATTCTTGCTAGTTTAACCATTTTATCTGACGTTAACTTCTGAGCTTTTAAGCCCTAGGAAAAAGAAAACTGCATGTCTGGGGCCATGCCACAGATTGATTTTATTATCTGAAAAATGGAACATTATTTTCCTAAAATCATTACAGAGGGTTCCTAGGATGTATTCAATCCCCACAGCAATGGAACTGCTCTCTGATAAGCAGCTGGACCATATCACTGGGTTCCTAATGATCATCAAATTAAGAAGACATTGTTATGATCCCTCATCACCATACATAAAGCGCTGTGCCTCTGTCCTGTGTCACTGTCCCAATCTTTGTAAATTAGACATGATTTGAGGTCTGAGTAACTGAAAGAAAAGGACCCCCCACATAGTTGCAACTACACCAGTGAAATGAATGCTAACAATGAGAGCTTTACTGTCTTATACGACATGTAAGTGCTTCCCTAAATTTCTAGTTGTGCTGAAGTTTATGTAGTGGAGATGGGATGGCCAGAAAGCATTAGAAAGGCATGTTACAACTACAGCACAAGCTAATTCCCTGAAACAAAGCAGTGTCGATTATATTTTTCATAAGGACTGCAGTAGTTAGTCTTAAATCAATTTATCTATTAAAAGTCCAAGAGGGGTTCTATTATTAGCTATATATAAAAAAAGGGTTAAATACTTAGAGACAAACTAGAGCTAATACAATTCTCATAAAAATAATAAAAAAGGAAACTTTTGTCTATGCAATCTGCTGTTGGGTATTGGTGTTTTACCCAAGAAAGAATGTGTGAACTGGTCCAAGTTTATGGGGGCTGTCCTACTTTAAATTAGTCATTTGTTCTCCTCAGTGTCCCCTCCATTTGTTTGTTAAAGCCAGCCTGGATCCCGCCCCCCAGTCCCTACCTTGGTTGGTGATCTCAGTTGAGATCTGAAATTAACAAATGTAACTCCAACAAATAAATGTGACTTTTAGGAAGTAATTTATCAACGAAGAGCTTGGTTTGCCTTTTGGTGACATGGAAATACCTGCACAGCGACAATTTTCACCCAGTGCTTTGCTCTAGTCTCCTCTCTCTCAATTACATCTCTGTGCACCATACATCTCTCCACATCAAAGGAGAATAATCAAACCCAAATCCAAAACATGGCTATTTGCCTAGAAAATGCCCTCATGTACCCATTGTGTATATGTCACTTCTTTTTATCCTTAAAATGGATATTTTTTTCCTTTTTATTTATTAATTTTTAAGGGGTGACATTGATCAATCAGGGAACATAGGTTCAGAGAAAACATCTCCAGGTCATTTTGACATTTGATTACATTGCATACCCATCACCCAAAGTCCAACTGTCTTTCTTCATCTTCTGTCTGGGTTTCTTTGTGCCCCTCCCTTCCCCTCACCCCCTCCCTCTTCATCCCCCACCCCCATCACCTGGTAACCACCACACTCTTGTCCATGTCCCTGAGTCTCATTTTTTATGTCCCACCTATGTATGGAATCATATAGATTAGCTTTTCCTGATTTACTTATTTAACTCAGTATAATCTTATCAAGGTCCATCCATGTTGTTGTAAATGATCCGATGTCATCATTTCTTATGGCTGAGTAGTATTCCATAGTATATATGCACCACATCTTCTTTATCCAATCATCTATTGAAGGGCTTTTTGGTTGTTTCCATGTCTTGGCCACTGTGAACAATGCTGTAATGAACATGGGGCTGCATGTGTCTTTATGTACCAGTATTTTTGAGTTTTGGGGGTATATACCCAGTAGAGAGATTGCTGGGTCATATGTTAGTTCAGTTTTTAATTTTTTGAGGAACCACCATACTTTCTTCCATAATGGTTGTACTACTTTACATTCCCACCAACAGTGGACGAGGGTTCCTTTTTCTCCACAACCTCTCCAACACTTTTTATTACCTGTCTTGTTGATAATAGCTAATCTAACAGGCATGAGGTGGTATCTCATTGTGGTTTTGATTTGCATTTCTCTAATAGCTAATGAAGATGAGCATCTTTTCATATATCTGTTGGCCATTTGTATTTCTTCCTGGGAGAAGTGTCTGTTCATGTCCTCTTCCCATATTTTTATTAAATTGTTTGTTTGTTTGTTGTTGAGTTTTATAAGTTCTTTGTATATTTTGGATATTAGACCCTTTTCTGTGCTGTTGTTTGAAAATATCATCTCCTAATTACTTGGCTGTCTGTTTGTTTTGTTGTCAGTTTCTCTTCCTGTGCAAAAGCTTCTTGGTCTGATGTAGTCCCATCTTGGTCTTCACTTCCCTTGCCTTTGGAGTCAAAATCATAAAGTGCTTTTTATAACTGAGGCCCATGAGTTTAGTACCTATGTTTTCTTCTATGTAATTTATTGTTTCAGGTCTTATATTTAGGTCTTTGATCCATAAAATGAACATTTCTTTGGAAGAGTATGCTTGATTGTGAGTTTTGGGTGTGAAGCTCTTTTGTCAGTTTTTCAGGAACTTGGGGTAATGCATAAGTTCTCAGGTATCACGGTACAGTGACTGTTCCATTGTAAATCTGTGTAATCTCAAATCTCGGTCATGCCTGCCATTGCTTGAGCCCTGCATATTTTAGGACCTAGTCATCTCTGTGGGAAGCACAGTGAATGAGATTGTTGTTTATTGTCTTACTACAATTAACAGGTACTATTAAGTTGCAACTGGCCAGTAATTGAAAAGGTACAGTGTTTAAGTATAGACATTGAAGATTTCAAGGAGAAACCAGAAAAAGAAAGAACCAAAAACCAGAGTAGAAAAGACATGAGAAGCTTTGCACACAGTCATGCTAGGCGACTATTGTTGACTCACGGAAGGAAGTATTGGGTAGAATAATAATGAATGTCACTAGCTCTCAGGTGGTGTGAAATTTTTCTAGGCTAATCTGAGGATTAATCATAAAAATGATTCAATGTGGCATAAAGCACCTAAACACCAGTAGGTAATTAAGAAATAGGTTTTTCTTTTTCAGAACTCTTGAGAAAGAGAACATGGCACCAATCCATCCTATCTTTAGGAATACATTCCACTCACCAGGTTGCTTCTAAACATTTCTTCTCAAAAGGAAGAAACCCCAGGATATTGTATTATGAGGCAATAATGAGATGCAGATAGTTGGGAAGGTCTTTATTAACTTGCTTAAGGAGAGCTGCTGAGTAGCTTAGAGGATAAAGCACTGGGTTTCTCTTTGGAGCCCCCAGTGGGAGTTTCATTCACAATCTAGTAGAGAGACCCACAAAACACAATTGCTGCTTGCTTTTAATGGGTTGGTAGTATAAAAAACTATTTACTGGTTATGAAAGATAATCCATTTCTGAAAAGACTGTCTTTTTCTTTTCAAAATTCCAGGTACAATAGATTCTTCTCCCACTGACAGAGCATTCATAGAACATCCCAGTTGGGATGGCTTCTTTGCAGTATTTGGCTCTTTTCAAAAGTGATGAACTCTTTATGCAAGATACATATCTCGGCTATGACTGGCATCCAGAGACTGTAGATTCACAGCCAATGTGTTAAGGTAATATCCCAATATAATTCATAGTATTTTTTTTAATTATTAAGTGAGAGGTGGGGAGGCAAAGACAGACTCCTGCATGTGCCCCGACAAGAAATCCACCTAGCAAGCCCTTTATGGGGCAATGCTCTGCCCATCTGGGGCTGTTATTCCGTTGCTTGGCAACCAAGCTATTTTAGCACCTAAAGTCAGGCCATGGTGCCATCCTTAGTACATGTGGTCAACTTGCTCGAATGAGCCATGGCTTTGGGAGGGGGAAAGAGGAGAAAGAGAAAGGGAAGAGAGGGAGAGTTAGAAAAGCGGATGGAGAAGTGTCTTCTGTGTGCCCTGACCATAAATTGAACCTAAGACTTCCACATGCCGGGCCAATGCTTTACCGCTGAGCCAACCAGCCAGGGCTTAATTCATAGTATTTGAAGGGTAACTTTTTTTATTATTAGGTTGATCTAAATATTTAATTGTCCCAACTCTGCTTGGTGTTGTTCCTGGGTTTCAAAGACTAATGAAGCAGCATGGCCTAGTGGAAATACCATGATCATGAGACCTATGAGTTTAATATTCTCCCAACAAATATGTGAGGGGTTCTGATTATGGGCTTCACACAGTTTTTTTTGTTCAGTCATGTTTCTCACTATTCCATGATTTGTATCTGTTTCCATATTTACATAATTTAAAAAATAATAAATTTCTGCCTTTATTTTTTGAAAGTAGCCATGGAGATGGATGAATAGGGCTTTTTGAAATGATTATCTTTCTTTTATCCCGATCACCATGACTATTGATAAACACTGCTGACCATCTATGGGGTTCCTAGCATGGTCCCTGGTACAGCTAAGGGATAAGAAAATCTTTCCTTTCTGGCTGGTCCTGAGCAGCCTTCTGATGCCCCACTGATAGTACTTAAGTCCACATCCTGCAGAACTAAATGTTTCCTTAAGGAAAGATGAGCACTTTGGCAGGGAATACAACTGAGGTATGTGTTTTCAGTGATTAGGAACTTGGTTTCTAAACAAAACTTTATAAAAGGCAAACAAACAACCAAAAACTAACAAAAACACTATAGAAGTTTTGAACATGAAGAATTACGCCAGCCCAACTTGTACAGCATTAGAAATGTCACTTTGTGGGACAGTTGAGTAGAAAGAGTTTTGTAAAGAACTGAGAACAAGAGGAGGAACACGTGGAGAGGCACATAAGAAAGATTCTCTTGGCTAAAAATTATGCATGGATGTCCTGCAGGAACACTGACAACAGAAGGAAAATAGTTTTACCCCATATTTTTTCCTGGTAACGAGTTTATGTTTAACTTCAGAAGGGAATTACTTTCTGAGACAGAAACTTGATATCACTGAAAAACTGTAATTGTGCTCGAAGAATGACTATGACACCATAGAAAAAATTCAGGGTTTGAGAGAAAGGAGACATGGTTGATTCTTGACTCTGGGACCCACTGGCTCTTGTGATTATGGGAAAATCATTTAATCCCTTAAAGTCTCAAATTGCTCATTAGTAAAAAGGGATGCTAACACCTGCTTCACTTGCCTCACAGAGAGGTAAAGATCTGGGGAGAAAAGAGATGTCAACATGCTTGGCCAAGAGGAAACAGGCAATTACAAATATTAGCTATTATTATGATGAACAGAATACAGTACCACTAACAAATGTTTGTTAGCATTTCTGAGTTTATATGAGGTCACATGCTCATACCTACAATCACCACTATAATGTTGGTTCATTTTCCTCCTCTAGCTCTTTATACTCTTTTATAGCAAAGATTGTGTAAGTTAATACCTAATTCCCATGTGAAGAAGTGAAACCTATGGAGATAAATTAGGGCCCCATCATGGAAGTCCAGAAAGAAAGCCTATCCTGCTCTGAGTCCATGCAAGGCAAGCAGTGCCTTCTCTTCTCTTTTTTCCTCAGCATTCACAGCTTTATTCTAAAAGAACCGTGTACCCTGAACCAGCATGTCTCTCTCACTTGACATTGGCTTTTTTGGCTGCCCTGTCTGTTCTACTTCTGTACCTGGAGAACCGCATCCACTTATTATTCATTACTCTTCGGCTAACCTGTTCGTTCAGCGTGAGGCTCTGCTAGGTTCTCAAAGGCAGTCCCTCACTTCTTTTCTTGGCCACTCAGGACACCATGCATACACATCTGATGGGGTGCTTGGGCTGCCTGAAGTTCGGCTCACTAAGAGTGCATGATCTTCAGGTTAAAGCCTCTTTCTTCCACTAAAGATTTACTCATTGAAAATGGGTGGGCACATCTGCTTCCTGTGCTGTGTGTGGAAAGGCTAGATTACATTCTTTCTTTTTTTGGATTCCCAGAAGCAAGCTCTGTGTTTACATTAAGGGAATGCCTATTGGATGACTATAGGGAATCAGCTCTACAAGTTAATGCAAGTCTGTTTTATAGGCCCCTGGTTTCACAATTTCCTGGTGTGAATTCTTGGGTATTTATAGAGGGAAGGTACTTTAAATTATGAGGAAAATGTCACAAACATTCAAAATCAAAAAGTCATTTTAGAAATATTCAATTGATATAGAAGACAAAGAACTTTGTGTTGTTAACATAAGTAAATTTGATTACTGATCAACTGGAATTGAAAGCTTACTTCTAAGTGGAGATGAATGAAACATTAGTTCTATTGGAGACTTGGGAAATTAGAACCACTGCAATGTGTAGCTGCAAGTGCCAAACACAGACACTTTCTGTAACTGCAGAGGGACCAGGAACTTGGTGAAAATATCTTTTGCACATACACAGATATATCCTCCTATGTCAAAGGCCAGGTTCATTGGCATGGCAAGAAAATGAACTTTTGAAAGTTTATCCTTGCCCATTTCACTTAGTGATGAATGGAGAACTTGCCTCTCTTAGAGGATGTTAAGATCATCTTCCCAAAGGATTTACTCATTTGAAAAATGAGGGAAATTTTGTGTTGATTCAAAATGGTTCCAGAATGCTGAAGAATCCCTTACTTTCACAGGAGGGAGACTTTATGTGAGGCAGGAATGCAGACTGCAACACATCAGTAAACTATGTGCTTGTTCTGTCCACGCCCTTTATAATTTTCATGAAGCCTCAGGCCACCACCCCCCACAAATAAATCACCATGGAGAGAGAGCTTACAGGGAGTGAGAAAGATTAACAGCTCTGCACAATAAAGTGCTAAGAGAGCCTGTGCATAGGCTAGAAGCCTATGGGATGTCAAGCTCTGCATCCCCTTATAGGATGCGAGATTTGCATAGAGCAGACTAGTTTCTTATTCTGCCATCTCATTACAATGTGTCAGAAATTAAATGAAAATAGTAGGGAAACTGCTGTCTCAAACACAGGAGCAGTGACTGGCAATTTACAAACACTTTCCTTGAACAAGTCACAGGTAACTGTCATTAATTCCTTGATATTTCAGTAAGTTTTAAGCATTTTTCTTCTTGTTACTAAACAATGTATAAGTAACTGCACTTATTTTGATAGAGAAGCATCTAAAACCCATAAAGTGTTGACTTAAGATGCAATTATATGTCTTTTGGAACATTGATCTTCCATACTTAAGTCTGTTTTGATGCAATACTTAGAGATCCACATTTTTGTAAGGGAAATAGAAGGGGTCGTTGCACCAACTGCTTATGCCAGACACTGTCTCTAAGTCTATGTAGAACTTCTTGCAGGTTAGTATTGTTTTAGGGGAAGCTAACCCCTGAGAATTACTTTGTTTATGTAATGAAAAATGATAAAGTGATTCCATGGCTTTTAGTAACAGTTTTCTGTCATAAGCAGCAACATTTTCTTTTCCTCCCTCCCTCCCTCCCTCCCTCCCTCCCTCCCTCCCTCCCTCCCTTCCTTCCTTCCTTCCTTCCTTTCTTCCTTCCTTCCTTCTTCCCTCCCTCCCTTCCTTCCTTCCTTCCTTCCTTCCTTCCTTCCTTCCTTCTCTCTCTCTCTCTTTCTTTCCTTCCTTCCTTCTTTCTCTCTTTTCTTTCTTTCTTTCTTTCTTTCTTTCTTTCTTTCTTTCTTTCTTTCTTTCTTTCTTTCTTTCTTCCTTCTTTCCTTCCTTCTTTCCTTCTTTCTTTCTTTCTCTCCTTCCTTCCTTCCTTCCTTCCTTCCTTCCTTCCTTCCTTCCTTCCTTCCTTCCTTCTTTCTCCCTCCCTCTTTCCTCTTTCTTTCTTTCTTTCTTTCTTTCTTTCTTTCTTTCTTTCTTTCTTTCTTTCTTTCTTTCTTTCTTTCTTTCGTGTCTCTGTCTCCCCCTTTCTTTCTTTCTTTTTTTTATAGAAGGAAGCATAGGTTCTGGGCAAGGGATGTCAGTTCATAGAGTAGGAAGGAGTTAACTTAGCCCTTGTTGAGTATCAGGTACATGTGGGTCAGTCATGTAAAGATAAACAGAAGGAAGAGGGTAGGGCTACAGATGTGTGTTTGGGCATCTTTAAGGTACCTATGAAGTTAGGGGTATGGCTGATCTGAAAGACCCAACAAAGATCTCTCTGTACTAATTAAGGTGACTTAATAATAAATCTTTGATTTTTTTCTAAAGGGCTTCTGTAATAAAATATTTATAAATATTTATTAATAAATTGATTTGACATTGGGATGTACTTCAAAATAAGTCAATGGTGAAGGAGGGGACTGGGCAGGAGAAAGATAAAATAGATTAAAAAGTTCTCTCTACTTTTTTATATGTTTGAAATTTTCCACAGGGCTAACTTTAAAAAGAATTCTTTTTTAAACAAATGGCTCTATGGAATGAAAATATCATATTATAAAAATTTGTTTATATAATACTCTGATTTAAAACCTCCATTTCTATTTAAAATATTTATGTAATAAATAAAATATTTGAAATTAACAGTAATTTCCACTTGGCTTAAGTGATTCTTATTAAGTAAAAATGTCACAAAGGCTAAATCGATCAAATATATTTATGCCACAGTACTTTTTTTAAGCTAAGTTTTTCATTAAGTATTTAATAACCCTCTAATGAATGCAAAAGAACCATTATACATTACTTTTGTTGACATCATTTTAACTACCTATCTGTATCTTATCAACCAAGGATGCACAGTATCAGTAAGTAATGAGACAACTTAAAAATACACATATTCTGCAAATCAGATTTTTCCTTAACTCAACCTGGTTCTCCTCCACTCTCTTCTTCAGATTTCTGAGGTGTAGTGCATTTTTGTCAATGTTCTATCATCCTGATCATTTTCAATGAGTGGAGAATAATATGCTTGTTTTATTTCATGTTCTCAAGGCAACCAGATGCTGCAATGCCATTTGGAGCAATGGAGCACCCTAGTGGCCTAAGCAAGACAATGAATCTTCCCATTCGCTTGAATCAAGTCCCATAGATTTTGAAACTAGACAACTAGAAATAATTAGCATAATAATATTAGCCATATAATAGATGAAAAAAAATTGTGAATGAATGGGATAATTGTATCTAGAAAGGCACAGATAATTAAACATTTAGTCATTCTTAATTTTAAGGGCCAAGTGGCTCCCATATGGTATTCCGAAACACACACACACACATCTGTGAGTTATAAAGTACATGTTTGACATTTTTGAGTTTGTGGAACAGTATTCTACATTCAATCTGTATGACTCAACTTATTGCACTTTAGGTGAGCTAATATAAATTATAAAAATGTTATCTTCTATTTTTTTACCCCTCTTCAATCCAGTCTTAGGTACCATTGTGTATGCAACTAAGAGAATAGCCAATGGAGACAGAATTAGTATGTTCAAGTCACTCTCTCTCTCTTTCATGAGCAGGGTGACTTGGAGAAAGTTGATTACTCTCTCTGTGACTTGGCTTTCCCATATGTAAAATGGAGATAACAGTAGCAGATACATTTAGTCTTGTGAGAATTAAATATTTATTAAAACAATGTCTGGAGCACAGTAAGCACTATGGCTCCTTGCTTCTAATATTACTCCTTTTGGGCTGCAGTCACATCTATCGTCTATCTGCACAATCACATTTCATCTATATGTGCACCCTGGATTCTTCGAATTAGTGTGACTTTGTATTGCTCAAATTGAATAGTCAAAAGTTTATAGAAAATGAACTGTTTTGAGAAACATAATACATATAAAGTAAAGTCTTATATTTAAGATTAAGAAGTACTGATGGAGTGGAATTCCATACCTAAGGACCTCATTTCTTATATACAACTCACTCACTGTACTTCATATTTTAACTGGAAATACCTATAGCAGGATAATAATGAGCAGTTTAATTTCCTCAAGGTCACTTTCCAAAGATGTGAGTGAAATATTTTGAACTCTTTTTCAAAATTTGCAAAAAAATTTCCCCATATCACAATTGTATAATAAATAAGCTGTAATTAATTTAGGTGCCTTGAGGGTGAATTAGCCACCCAATAGGTGATTTGGTAAGAAAGCTATTTCAGGTGAAAATAAGAATATCTTTAAATATAAAGCAGGTAAAGTAGAAGATTTAAAAAACTTAAAGGGAAAAAGTCCCAAGACTACCTACCCTAAGCCATTAATAAGCCTTTCAATTCATTCAGAAGAAAATGGATTACTGACTTTAAGATCCAATTGTGTAAACCTTAATAATCATATAAGTAGTCCTGATGATTAGCTCCAGCATTAAGGATTTTTTTTTCTATACCTTATCTTTAGCACCTTTTACATTTTAACCCCCTCAAAAAGAAAAAAATATATATATATATATATACTTATTTCCCATATCACAGGCCATCAAGAATCACACAGTTTTCAACCATGTAATTGGAACTCCTGTGATCTGGTGTGTGAGGATGACCCCATCTCACAATACTAAATGTTATGTTATTAAAGCTACTGTGCTGGGACAGGAGCTGCAAATTCACATATTTATGAAAAAGTCATAAGTGGCTCAAACCAATCTTTTGAAACTAAAAAGAGTTTTGTAAAAGCCCACGGTAGAAAAATAGATGTTTTATAATTTCAGCATTGAACTAACAATGCTGTACCTAAGGTTTTGATATGTGTTCTCAAATACTAGTTAGTGGCCACCATAGGGAAATATAATTAGCAAATTCATGCATCATGCCTGGAGGCCTCCCTATAATCCTCACTGGACTCTGAGCCCTAGACTTAGGGGTTTCCAAATGATAAGGCCTATCTAGAAATTTTATTAACTTCCCTTTCCTGAATAGAGCCAAGAAGAATTTACCCAATTCTCATCTATAGTAAAATGAGGTTTATGAGGTTTTAATAAACTTTTAGTTCTAAAAGGAAATGCTAATTTGTCCATTGAATGCTTTTCTTTTAGATTCCATTTTGTTCCCTGGAATGAAACTTACAACTTGTGAAATTCAAACGTTCTCCTACTCACAAGGACAATTTTGTTTATTAATGGCCTATAATTAAGAAGAAATTGGTAGCTAAACAAACAATTAGCTTGTCTGAAGAATAAATAGGAAGTAGGTCATTCATTTATTTGCTAAGTGTTCTTAGCCTTGACCTACTTTTCACTTATTCAGATTGCCTCCTAGATTTCCTAGCATTTTTTATACCTAAAATATGTTTCCTAATTGAACAATGGAAGCTAATAACGCACACATAAAATGTTGTATCATAAGTCAAAATTTTATTTCCAATTCTACCACCTGACCCTAAGGAAGGTATTTAACCTCTTCATTCTTCAGTTTTCTGTCTCTGTAAAGTGAGGGTGTTAATAGTTGCCATCTACCTTAGGCTAATAGCATCATAACTCAAGGGATCGATTACAATTTCTTTCTTTTCTTTTTTTTTTTTTTTTTTACAGGGACAGAGAGTCAGAGAGAGGGATAGATAGAGACAGACAGACAGGAACGGAGAGAGATGAGAAGCATCAATTATTAGTTGTCATTGCGACACCATAGTTGTTCATTGATTGCTTTATCATATGTGCCTTGACCGCGGGCCTTCAGCAGACTGAGCCACCCCTTGCTTGAGCCAGCGACCTTGGGTCCAAGCTGGCGAGCTTTTGCTCAAGCCAGATGGGACTGCGCTCAAGCTGGCGATGTCGGGGTCTCGAACCTGGGTCTTCCGCATCCCAGTTCGATGCTCTATCTACTGGGCCACCCCTTGGTCAGGCCGATTACAATTTCTTAAAAAAATAAGATACTTTATATTAATGCATTTCTCCCCCCTAATACAGAATATCAGGAAATATTTTGTATTTCTACAAAAGCCTTAAAAGTTTTTTTTGGAAAATGACTATATCCTTTATAATTATTAAGACAATCTGTCAAAACAGCACTTTTTGCACATATAGGCAACCACATCTGAATGAAGTAGCGTATGGTTAGTTACTTACAAGAGATTAGCAATTTTTCTTTTGTTAACCACATTCTGCCTTTACAGAGATATAAAATACTTAATATATATATCTACACAGGCTGCAACAGCATGGCACTGAGCTCACTTGACTGGAAGTGAGATAGACAACCAAGACAGAAAGACCAACAGGAGTTAATAGTGAACTGTAAATCAAATGGAAATCTATAATATATAATGTTGCAAAAATACCATTTCCTTGTTTTAAGCAAGTATTATTGGAGAGGGAGGAGAATCAGTAGCTAAAATTTTAAACCTTGTTCTAACACTTATCAACTCATAGGAGTTTATTGAGTTCAGTGTTAGTCCTATGTATTTTCATGTCATAAGCCTTTATCTGCAAAATGGCAATGTCCATTCTTACCAATCTGGTCATATTGGTTGCATAAGATTTTCTCTGAATGACTACTACAATTACCTCAAATATTGAAATCACATATATATGTATTTGTGTATACATGTACCCATCCACCATCCATACTTCCATCTGTCTGGTCATTCATCATCCATCCATCCATCCATCCATCCATCCATCCGTCTATCCATCCTTCCATCCTTCTAAATGAGCAGAAGGGGATAGCTTCTATTCTGCTTACCTTCAGGTTCCCTGATTTTTCTTCCCGCTGCAGACTTCCGAAGTACACTCCTTCCAGAGCTGAAGAGGCTGGTTAGCTCATCCAGAGGGCTGCTGAGAGGTCTGGAGTTTGGCGGGCTGTAGGGGACTGGAGAGGAGGCATTGGAGTTGGCTTTCCTATGGTCGACTCTAGCTGCTGCCTTGCCAGGGGAGTAAGGAACCTTGCAAAAAGAGCTGCACGGACCTGCCGCTGGAGCAGAGTTTGGCTTTTGCTGCACTTTTGGCAGATCTGAGTTTGTGGTTGCCTTTCCCATGGGCACCACCTCAGTCTCGGGTGGGAAGGTGAAGTGCCGGTGGGCAGCAGCAGGAGGTGCTGGAGGAGCAGGAAGAGGCGGTGGCGTGGGAGGGGGAGAGACTTTGTGAGGCCCATTAAATACAGGGAGGCCTGGAGACGCGGGCCTGTCACTGTCCCCTTTTTGGTTTTTGGAGCACTGTGGAGACAGAGGACTGGAGCCTTCGGACTGCACTGGGTACTTGAGGTTGGTTTCCAGGACTGGCAGCTTTTTCACCTCCAGGGGTGTCAAAGGCGATTCATCCGACGCGGGGGAGCAGGTGACAGGTGTGGGAGGAAACACCAGGAGTGGGGGGCGGTGAGGGAGCAGGTTGGGAAAGGGGGCTGGAATGTCGCACATGTCTCTGCAGGGCCCTGGTGTTTGGCAGCTCCCGTCTCCATCCTCCAAGGCGATGGGGCTCCGACCCTCACGCAGTGAAGGGGATGAAACGAATGCCCAGGCGCCCACCCCGCAACTGCCACTGTCCTCGGGGGGCACGAAGTACTTCATCTCTTCATACACCACCTCGGCCTGGTCCGGGCTGCCTGCGCGGCCCACCATCTCGATGTAGACGGGCTCAGGCTCAGCCTCCGAGTGCGCGGGGGGCGTGGGGGATGCGGGAACCCCCAGCACGGTCCCTGGGAAGCACTGCGGGCCCGCTGCCCTGCTCCGCGTGCCCGGGGTCCCCACCACCCTGGGCCTGCTGCCAGAGATCTCCTCCGAGGAGCCACTGAGCTTGGTGTTGGGGCTTCGCTTTGGCTTCCGAGGAGGAATCTTTTTCATGGTGCTGTAGTCATCACTGTGAGGTCTGGGCCGGGTGAAAACTGAAAGGGGGGAAACCGAGAAGTGATGAGAAGTGTTAGCAAGACTCCAGGGCCAAAACCTCCAGGAACTGGGGCTGGCTGGACTGCCCTTGCCCACACAACTCCTGTAAGCCCCGGCTGATGGAGAGGCCTACATCCTTCCTCTCTCTGGGGTCCTGGCTCAACCTACACTTCTTAAGACTGCAAGCTAGAAAGGGATTTTTGACCTCAGAGCTGGAGGACAACTTCTATCCACGAAGAAAGACATTAGGGGACCGTAAGGTGGCCCAGGATTGTCAGGCACCTGCATAAGGGAAGTATGGTCGGCGATGCAGCCATGCAGCCGGGAAGCACACTTCAGATCAGCTGCCAGAACTTACACTTGTATTCTTAGAATCTGAACTGTCTCTCTAGATTTTCAAGATGACAAAACAAAAAGCTAGGGAGAGCAAGCTAATTAGACAGTCAGCAGCACATGGATGCTTCTTGTAGGAAATGAGTAAGCTTGATTATTTAAATGGAACAAAATGAACAAAACAAAATACCAACAAAACACCTACATGCATAGAGAAATTATTTTTTTAAAGAATGTATTATTAAAATAATGCCAAGGGTGAGTTTTACAATTAATCAGTATATTTGAATCCTTAACAGAAATATATTTAATAACCAAATCAAGACTAAGAACTTCTAAAGTGGAAACTTCTTAAGTTGAAAAAAGGGGAGATATTGATATTGAAGGAAACAAATCAGCAAAATATTATTAGTAAAAACTTACTTTAAAAAAGGCAGAAAAACTATTTAGATATGATGCAAAAACATGTATTGTATTTGAAGTTTAAAGAATTCCAAAAGACATTTAATATAGTTTATTATAAATTATAATAGATATTTATTAAATAAACAATTTCTCTGAAGACTGAGGTGTTAATTTTAGAAAATTATATTATCATACTGAAATATCAAAACTTCTCAAAAACCTTGAACTGCTATACTATTTTGGTATTTTACTATAGGAATTATTTATATAAGCATATCTTTTTTATGACCAAGTAGTTTTCCACTATGTAAAAGTACCATAGCCTTTTTATCTACTCATCTGATGGGCACTTGCACTGCTTCTAAATCTTGACTACTGTAAATAACACTGGAGTAAACATAAGGGTGTATATATTTGTGTTTCAATTTTCTTCAGATAAATTTCCAGAATTGGAATTGCTGGGCCATAAGGCAATTCCATTTTTATTTTTTTGAGGTAACTCCATATGCTTTCCACAGCAGCTACACTGTCTGCATTCCCACCAACAAGGCACAATGATTCCCTTTTCTCCACATGCTTGCCAGTACCCGTTTGCTGATTTATTGACGATTGACATTTTGACAGAACTGAGGTGAGATAGCTCATTGTGGTTTTAATATAAATTTCTCTGATGATTAGTGAGGTTGAGCATCTTTTTATTGGCCATCTCTTTGTCCTCTTCGGAGAAGTGTCTATTCAGGTTCTTCGGCCATTTTTCACTGGATTGTTTGCTTTTGTGTATGTTGAGTTTTATATATACTTCGGAAATTTTGGATGTTAATTCCTGTGGAAAGCAGTGTGAAGTTACCTCAAAATATTAAACATGAAACTGCTTTATGACCTAATGTTTCCACTTCTGAGAAGATATCGGAAGACACCTGAAACACTAATTTGGAAGAATCCATATACCTTCATGTTCACTACAGCATATTCACAATAGCCAAGATTTGGAAGCAGCCCAAGTGCCCATTGGTATGGATAAAAAGGTGTGTTACATTTACACAATGAACTTCTACTCGGCCATAAAAAAGAAGGAAGTCCTACTTATGGAAACAGCATGGATGGGTCTAGAGAGTATTATGCTAAGTGAAATAAGCCAGACAAAGACAAGTGCCATATGATTTCATTTTATGTGAAATTTAATAAATAAACTAAACTAAAAAACAAAACAGAAATAGACTCACAGACATGGAGAACAGACGGAGTTGTCAAGGTCAGGGAAGTTGAGGGTCTAGGTGAAAAAGGTGAAGGCATTAAGCAAAACAAGCAGACACCTCATAGACAACAGGGTGGTGATCACAGAAGGAAAGGTGGGTGGAGGGAGGGAGAGAAGGGTAGAGGGGTTATAGAAGGAGGCTTGACTTGGAGTGGTGAACACAGTGCAATGTAAAGATGTTGTATTATATAACTGTACACCTGAAACTTACATAATTTTATTATTAACCAATGTTACCCTAATAAATTCAATAAATAATTCTGAAAAAAAATAGAAGATGTGTAATTTCCTAAAAAAAGGTCTTAGGCTAAGCTTCAGGAAAGTCATGCATAAAATGATATCTATCAGTAATGATCTCAGAGGCATAAAATAGACATTGAATGTCAAGCGTTAGCTCAGATTCTGGCACACTGTAAACATGAAACAAATGGGAGACATCCAAATGAGAATGGAAAAGAACAAAACTAATTTTCTAACTCAATGAACATCTTTGTAAGCTAATATTATACAGGGTTCCTAAAAGCTGCCAACTTTTAAGGTCAGAAAATACCAAAAATTGCACAGCATTATAGATAATAAGCATTATTCTAAAGGTTTTCACTATGCCAAAACAAAGCTTCTACTAGAAAGTTAATGAACCAAACAAAATTTTAGTATTAGTATTATAGAGTTGTTCTAAAGACGACTAATTTAAATAATTTGTGGCAGGTTGTATTTTCCAAAACTAGCTTCAACAGTATTTCTAGTCCCAGAATCTTGAAATTAGGAGAGCCTCTGTGATTGCCTCCAACAAATGAAATATTGGGAAGGGAAGGCCACCTGCCTTCTTTGGATGGATCAGAAGTAGTACAATTTCTGCCTAGGTCTTGATGTCTTGAAACACAGATCTGGTAGCCCTGATCTCTATGTGAAGCAGCCATACTCTGCAGAACATATGGAGAGGCCACACAAAGGTGACAGAGATGAGGAGGACTCCATTTGCTTCAGTTTTTGGCTATCTAAATTTCCCCAGCACAGACACCAAAAATCTAATAACTGAGTCTTTGATTGATTCCAACCCCAGACTCTTACTACAGCTATAGGGAGAGCCTGTATGGTAATTGTTCAGTTGAGCCCAGAAAATTACTAGAAGTGTAAGAGGGGGGAAAGGGATAATTGTTATTTTAAGCCACTGAACTTTGAAGTGCTTGTTTACATAGCAATAGACAATGAATACTGACATTGGTACCTGGAAGTGGATTGCTGCTATAAATAAAACATTAAAAAGGGTGGAGAAGCTTTGGGATCAGAAAGTAGTACAAATTGGAGGAGTCTTGAAGACAATACTAGAAGTGTGGTGATCCTCAAGAAAACTCTTGGTGAGGCTTAAAAGAAGGTGAAGAAGATGCTGGAATTTGCAGAAAACATGACTCTTCTTATGCTACTGTGGAAAGTTTAGAAACACTGTCACCTACAGTACTGGGAAAAATAAAAACCACACTGAAGAAATTGAATGATGTAGCTGGGGAGACTTTTAGGCAGAGTATAAAATCTACCTCCTGGATTCTTCTAGCCTATAGTAAAATGTGAGAGTAAAGGTATAAGCTAAGGAAAAACATACTAACTGTTAAGGACTTTCTGTTTGAAAATTAACATTTCTCATGGTGGTCAGGCTGTCCCAATGGCAAATAATTCTGAATTTAAGAAATGATTTTTAAGTAGAGATAAAATCTGGGGCATTTTTAGGAAAATATGATCTAAAGAGGAAGTCAAGATCATGACTATGATATTCTTTATTAAGGCCTCATAAACATTTAAGGTGATATTTCATGGATTTGTTCAAAGGAGCAAAAATAAGCATGTTGGAGCACAGAAATCGCACAGAGACCCCAAAGTAGACAAGATTATCTCAGAGAGATTTGTGGATGGGCTTTTGAATAATAGAGTAGATTATAAATTCACAGGAAGCTCACAAAGCCTTTTAAGAAATTGGACCAGCCTTGCAATGAAAGGAGAAGGCTTTATACAGAATGAAGAGTCTCTGGTGCTTCAACATTTTATAAGCAGAAGACAAACTGAAAAATTACCCACTTCAAAGATGTCACTTCTTGTGGATTAGGAATTATAATTTACAGGTGAGCCAAGAGTCCAAAGCATGGACCTAAGAGCCATGAGAAATTTCTAGGCACTAAGCCAAAATCCTAATCAAGGTACTAAGCCAAAATCCTAATCAAGGTGTGCCCAGGTATATCAGAACTTCTCTGTGCAAGTGCTTGCTATGTGCCTTTTGACTTACCCCTTTTTAAACAGTAACATCCTTGCACCTGTCCCTCCAATGCTTGTTAGCTGTGTAGAGAAGAGGCAATTTGTCTTCACACAGATAGTGACAATACTGGAGGAGATGTCTATCTAAAGAACCTTATGCAAGCAGCCAGGATACCTGGATCTGATTTAAATGTTGATATCTGGGCTTTGCACTTGAGTTTGGTTTGATGATAGAATGAGTCTTTGTGGTAACTGGGGGAGTGGAGAATATATCTTGTATGTGGAAGGGAGGTAAATTGTTTTGTCTGGAGTATGAACTAAAGCAATTTGTATCTTTCAAAAATTGGCCACAGTAGTGCTTCTAGTTCTATGAAGAGCTAGAATCTATTTGTCCTCCCTAAACTTCCATGCACCTGGGGGAATGCCTGATGCAGGAGTGTGGTGGAGGTGATGATGGATGATTTCCAAGGCTGGCTCATAGAAGGTGTTCTTTTTCCTGGAGCATGTGCCTGTGATGGATTGATTCTCCATGGAAAAAGCTACCATGTTACAAAAACCACCGACAGATAGAGACCACTGAGAGATATAGATGCCCTAGCAGTCTGAGTACTCAGACATCTGAAGTCCCAGATGTGTGAGTTACCAGCTTTCAGATGGTTCCAGCTAACACGTGCAACTTTATGAAGGACCTTGAGTAAGAGCCACACAGATGAGCTCAGAAGGCAACCAAAACCTGAGATAGTACAAAAACTATTGTGTTTTGTGTAAATTGCCAAGTTTTGGATGAGTAGCTAAGCAACAATAGATAACTCAAGGTTTGCTTTAGATGTAAAGAAAAGTGGTGGTTTTTTTTGATTAAAATATTATAAATAAAATTAGTATATTTTGTTACAAATCAGGCAAGAGCCTGTCCTCTAGAATCTGACTGCCTTGGATGGATGACATGGAGCAGGTTATATATAGTACTGTACCTTGACTCAGTGTCCTCATCTACAGAGGGATCGCAATGATATCCCACCCCACTGAGTAGTTTTAAAGATTAAAAATGCTTAGCATAATGCCCAGCACATAATAAACACTAAGTAAGTGTCGGTTGTTATTATAATTACCTTATTGTTACACAATCAGAAATTAATGATGATTGATAGAACAGGGTCCCTTTGAGTGTGGTTCAGCAATATCAGGTCACAGGTATTTTATTGAGAATGTAGGAAGCACAGTTTTTTTTTGTCATATTCCATAACCAATAAATTATAATCTCTAGGGATGGTAACTGGAAAGCTTCATTCTTCAAAAAGTAAAATTAGAACACCACAGTTACAGAATTAAAGAATAATTTGATTTTCTGGCTATTTCTTTATGTTTATGTGTGTGTGTCCATACAAGTGCTTGCTAATAGGTCATTTGCAAATATGAATTGAAGGGCTACTGAAGATGAATTTACATTAAGAGTTTTTCTAACGATATATTTTAGCCTGAAGATTTGTGAGTAAAACTCTTGTGGATACTTAACAATGTAAATGAGATGGTGTCAGGTAGACACTTCATGGTCACAGATCATCTTTAGTGCAAGTCTTGGTGTCCTAACAGTAACTTTAGGGTTAAATTCCACATTCTCACGCTGTCTTACTATTTTATAAACCTGACTTTTATCTGAGCTACTGTGCAGTGGTCTAGGGAGTTGTATCATTTTAAGTTCTGTTAGGAGATAACAATTTTCCTTCTTTTCTTTTTTTTTTTTACAGTGACAGAGAGAGATTCAGAGCGAGGGATAGATAGATAGGGACAGACAGACAGGAACGAAGAGAGATGAGAAGCATCAGTCATTAGTTTTTCATTGCCGTTGCAACACCATAGTTGTTCACTGATTGCTTTCTCGATAACAATTTTCTCATACAAAATACTTTCTTTTTGACTTTGTTGCTAAGGCATGTGGGGTGACTTTTAAGTCATCCACTGCTCCAGGATACAGGTTATTTGGCCCTATTGTCATTAAAAGCAAGATGCCTACATAATTAATCTATAAGAAAAAAGAAATAAGAACTTGTTCAACCAGAAAATATTCATATCTCTGTATGCATGTATCCGTTGTATTCCAATTCTCCCAGTGTGATTTTGCCTAGCTTCAGAGCAAACTCAGCACCTAGCACAGGATATAAAGAATGTCTGAATGAATGCCAACTAGCTGGCTGGTGGCCCGCTGCATACCTGAGTAAATGTCGTATCAATTTACAACCAGCTACAAAATGGACAAAAAGAGCTTCTACTGAGCTAATGTCTTGCAACCCTGCAATATCGCTTTATTGTGTGTGTGTGGGAGGAGCCCATGACCTTAGCTCTCCTCACATCTCTACTCATTGGACAGCATTCCAAAGGCATCATAAATGTCCTTTCAGACCTTTCCTCAATTCCCAACCAGGGTTAGTTCCTCTTGCTCTGTTCCATCCTGTTCTCTTTGCTATTACTCTGCTTAACTCATCATTTGTTTGCCCATTTATCTCCCCCACTGGTGTCTTCAGGGAAGAACCAAACTCATGAAACAGCATAGTTAATATGTGTTGAATGTGCAAATGTAACATAAATTGTGAAACATGTGCTCATGTTCTCCTGTTTTGTCCAGTAACACATTCTCGGGACAGGGATCACAGAAAGACCTAATCTATAAATTTTAGGTAATAGAAAAAAATCATAAAAGAACTTCTGCTAAAATATATGCTGACAAAAATACGACAAATCTTAACAGGATATTTTGAACCTTGCCCAACTGTGTTCATTTCAACTTACTAACACATAGCTAAATTTGCCTTAATGAAAGCAGCGTAAAGAAATACATTTCTATAACATTTATTTATTTGTTCACTAAATATTTACCGAGTGCCTACTGTGTGTCAAGTGATGTCTAGAATACAGATATAAATGAAACATTAAAAATAGAAAAGAAACAGAACATTATTTCCAAATTAAGTCCCACAGCCGAACCATTCTTGTTTTTATACATATGAACTGGATTTTGTTGATAATAGAATTGTATCATAATAAATAAAAAAGGATTCCTCAAGGTGTTATTATAAGGAATGAGCTACTGGAGTCTGAAGGGAGGGTGGCAGTGGAGGTCACATCACAAAGGATAAAATGATAGAGGCTCCAGTTGCCATTTCACTATCCAGGCATCATGGTGTTTAAAAGAACACCTGCATGCTGGGGTTGCAGAATTAGCTCTTCTCTCCAGAAGGTCAGTAGAACTGGGAGCTCCCTTGCAAAAAGAAAGTGAAGCCAGTTCCTTCTTTTTCCTTTCCTAGTCACTGTTTGCAAAGAGCAACCCCAGACTTTTAAAAAATAGTCCTTTGGCTTATTAATAGTTTGCAAACAAGCATTAAAATTTACTGGCCCATAAAAGTGTTTCAAGATTCTCAGGTACAAAAGAAATGAAAAATAAAAGCCCTCTCTCTTGCCTCTCTTTATGACCACATGTTTACTGCATAAAAAACCCATAGGAAAGTCATGTGCTAATAAGAACAAGACTGGCCACAACCTAATATTGGTTTCTGTAAGGTTCTGAGCTTTCATTCTCCAATCTGCTCTCTTTTCACTGTATAACCTTCTGAATTGATTAGCAGTTTTATTTGTGAAAGAAATGAACTTAAACTTACTTTTAATAGGCCAAAAAGAGTGGCTCAGGTAATAAATTTGCCTCAGTTGTGGTCCTTGTTCTTAAGAAATCAGGGGTCACAGAAAATTTTAAGTAGTAATTAAGTTTTCTTCTGAAAGTTTTGCTGAAAAAAGGATAACTTTGTGACATCTTTGTAGGTGCACAAACCTCAGGACAGCAGATCCTCAAATAGTGTCATTTTGTGCAGTGTGGTATCATTAGTTGATGAGATGTTATAGGACCTTAATTCTTGTTTATATCCATTAAACTATGGTAAAATCTGTTTAGCTTAACATCACAGAATCTATGGGTGACATTAAGTGAGGACTTATTGTATTGCCCCTGTGGTAAAAATCTGAAGATCTGAGAATCAGTGCTGTCCAATAGAACTTTCTGTGAGGATGGCAGAAATTCTAGACCTGTGGTTGTTGAGTACTGAGAAGCTAATGGCTGAAGGACTCAATTTTAAATTTTATTTTATTTACATTCAAGTTTAAATAGCCACAGGTTACTAGTGGATACTCTATTGGACACCTGTAGCTCCTGTCACATGAGCACAAACAGAACCAGATCCACTGATGATGGTCGTATTGTCACAGAGTTTCGCCATCTTTGTGATTATAAAATAGAAATCCAGAGCAGTGATGGCCTAAATGACTAAGTCCTTCTATTGGCCCCTGACTGCTAATGCTACAAAAACTAACACCAGCTTGATCTGACCATAAGGTTATTTTGTTTTTTTGTTCTTGAATATATATTTAGAGCACATTCCAAAATACAGGAAGTCATGTGCAGCTGTAGGAGATATGGTGTGGATGGTAAAGTCATCAAGGCTAGGAATCAAAAATTGTGAAAAAGAATAAATAACAGACAGGGAAAAAATAACTTATTTATGGACTGGCCCTTTTACAAGCCTCTAAAATGTGACTTCCTTGGGGTGTGATCTGTGTGGGAGACACCTATCAGCACCTGATTCATATGTGAGCTGAAATTGGTTTCCAATTAAATTTTACATAAAATTCTTGCAAGTCTAATGAATCATGTTATGCATTTTACACAAGGCTTTTGAGCCTTGTGATTTCCCCACAGCAGTAAGGAAGTTCAGAATTTGACAATTGCAGTCTTTCTTGCATTTTCTTCATTCATCTTTTTCTTTGTTGTTTTATTTGAAATATATTTTTATCTCTTATGATTTTTTAAAATACCTTTTGCTTAACTGACATGTTTTGGCTACATATATGAGAGACATCAACTTTACCCTCAATATCCTGTTTCTTTTCACAATGGTATATGACTACTTGGCATCTGGTCACTCTAAAATCTCAATTTCAGGGTAACTAATCTTTTAATATGCACACAAGGGAAAGTGCTTTTAGATTTTACAGGTTATTCTGAGGCTTATCCAAATTTATAGAGTTGGTTTGCAGTGTTCAAGTTTAAATGGGGCTCTATTATATATGCACTGCAATTTTTAATTTTCTTTGGTATATTTTTTTTCCATTTCTGATGCTATTTTGAGTCTTTACTTCATATCTTCCTTCCTCATTAATCTTAGACTGTTAATTACTATTCTTCTTTCAATATGCCAAAAAAAAAAGCTTTGTTTATATTTCAATCACAGCTTTTTGGCATTATGATACACAATGCCATAAATCTAGTACAGAGGTATAAAAGTAATAATGGGGAAAATGGGATTTTTTCCTACTTTCTTAGGGAGTGTCTTTATGATTTCTTTAGAGTATTAGGTTCTTATGTATGTATATTGGAATGCCTTGTTTCTATGGAGGTCTGTTTTCACATCTGTATCCACCTGAAAACTCTCCTCTAGATAATTTTCCTAATGTCATTTCCCACCTTCTGTTGTCCTTATTACCATGACACTAAAGATACACACTTGGGTTCTTCTCCCCAAAGTTATAAATTTCACCTACATCCCCATCTAAGCATTATTGTAGCATGACTCATACATTAGGATAGCAACGTTTTTTAAACTAAAAAATTCTCTCAAAAATCTATTCTTTCTTATAGCAACCAACAAAAAGCATCCCTGAAGATAACTAGAATGTCCTCATTGCTCCAGGCTCCTGGCCCACGGACTTTACACTGTCTCCTCGGAGTCAGTGATCTCTTCCCAGAGATGAGCTTATGGCTTCCCTGTGCTTTTTTGGTCCATTTATTTACTGAAGGAATTGTATTCCATCTTTATATTCAGATAATATCTTTCTGCTAAAATCTGTGCAGCCATTTTATTTAGAATTTCAGTTCTCTCACCCTGCACTACCACTTCTACCATATTTATTTTTCTCTGCAGCATCCTCTTCTAAGATAGTTACTGTCTTTTCTTGTTTATTATGTTTACCAATTGTCTTCCCCCATTAGAATGCAAACTCCATGAAGGGAAGTGTTTCCATTTGTTTCACTGATTGTGTATGCCCCTGGCTTAGAATAGGGCCTAATGTTTACTAAGTGATAAATAAAATCTTTGAAACTAGCAAATGTTTGCAAAGAAGTATTTCTTCTTTTTTCCCAATTCTGAAAGTTAATAATTAAGCAACAATAGTCACATGAACTCATCCATGAGATAGTTGATTGTGACCAAAGTGTAATTTTTTTCCCCAATTTGCATAAAAAATTCTGGGTCACAAATGCAGAAACTTTTGTTATCTAGTTCCAAAATTTTCACTCACTGAATCCTGCAATATCGTGACTCTCATCTGAGTAAATTGTTTTACTTACTGCATAACAAAGTAAGGTTAATTTGAACTCTATAGTAATAATAAGGAAGCCTGATAAATATTTTTAGGGTTTTAAGTAGTAAACATCTATGTGGGCTGATGATCAGCTTTCTGAATTTCTCTGGTTTGAGGCTCCCCATTCAAAGTGGAAGTGGGAATGGGAGTTAAGGAAATTATATATAAGTAGCTTTTTTTCTAAGAGGCTTACAGATTTGAATACACATTATTTATATTTAATGATTAAAGAGCTGCTAGCAAGCAGACAATTGGATTATTCCTATTAAAAATATATTAGGCTAACAATGCTGCCATGGGGCACTCAGAAACCGGAAGTAAGTGTATCAATAACCCAACAAGCCGGCTTCCTCCTTCCCTGTGGCTAACCTTCAGTCGATGATTCCTTGGCTGCGGCCCACAGGCAGGCGCTCACAGCCTCATAGGAGGCGCTCAGCCGCGTGGTGGGGTCCCTCTTTGGCTTGGGTGGAGGCTGTTTCCGTGGTGATGGGAGGCCACTGCTGTCATCCAGGCTGAACACAGAGTGCAGAGAAGGAGACCGGGTGGACGGGCCAGTCAGGGACTGCACCAGGCTGTCCACAGCCATGGGGACTGGGACGGAACTGCAGTGGAAATGCCTGGGTGCACCCTTGTCTTCAGTTCTTGAGGGGAACAAAACACAAACAGCACCCCACCAGAGAGGCCCCAATGCATTATTCAGAGGTTAACAATGAACCCACTCAACCAGACATAATCAGGGCTTTTTGGTAAACAGCCTTCCCTGCTGAGGCTGAAGGATGCGTGTGCAGCACTCTGGTAACTGGCATATCCAGAGAAAGCTGCCCCACCTTCCGGCCCTTGCTTTCTGATAAATGAGCACGTTGGCAATTCATCATTATTACTTAAAAAAAATTTCACACAAATGCAGCACTTCTAAAGAAGTGCTACATTTTCTATCAGGCATTCACTGAATGAATTTTTCACACTCTGATTATTAAGCAAATCAAAAAAAATTTCAATCTGAATAATAATTTTTGGAGAATCCATCTTAATAGAGAGTTACTGAGGCATCAAATGTTGGGAGTTCATCCCCGCTTCCCCTTGCAAAACAATATATACTTAAAACTACCAAAGATGTACATTTTCTCTCTCTCTCTTTTTCCCTTACCATTTAAACCCCATTGACAATTATTTAATAATGTACAGAGTTATCATTTTTCTTCTGTTACTCCAACTGGTTGTCCAATGCCAAGTGACCTGCTGGTATTCAATAAATAAATAGACAAATACTTCTGCACTTAATTTTATATCACACAAATGAACACATAATCAAATTGAGAAATTGGGGTGGCTGTTTAGCTCCAGCAGAGAAAATAACAAACACTATTCTGGAAGTCATATAAAATTAATAGTTATCTGGTTTAAAAAAAATTCCTCCTGGCTTCACATGTCAATGCAATCATGTACTACCGAGATGCCAATGCATTCATTTTACAAAGAGTCTCCAAGCATTTGCTTTTATAATTATATCTCTGTGTGGCAGAGCACCAACAGGGCTGGGATCTACCACAAGGCAGAGCCAGACGCCCATGCAGAAAATGAACCAACTGAAGATGAAAGCATGGCACTCAGTGGATAATTTGTTTTCCCTGCAATGTTTAATTACAGTTTTTCATACAAAGGGATTTTTTTCCAGTATTTAATCACTGAGATATTTGAAGCTAATTAGCGAAAGACACATCACCATTTCCACTTTAATAAAAAAAAATCATTTGACATAGAGAGGCATTACAAAGGGGAGTCATTTCATTGAGAAACAACCAGGTATTATCAAGTTTCTATGAAAAAAACAAGCATCTCCTTGACAGTACATTAGAACCCAAGAAACCCATCCACGTCCCTGCCATCCCACAAGGGGTATTATGGATGACAGGTGTCCTCATCATTCATGGAGAGACAAGAATGATAAAATGGAGAAGAATCAGGTCATCCTTACATTTCTATTTCAAGTTCAGTCTCCAAACTGAACTTTAAAATTAAAGAGGCTTTCTCTAAAGCCTTCCTTATAGGTAAAGAAAATGTGACAGTTTATTCAGGAAAATAGCTATACAAACATTTATTGATTTCACTACATTTATGTTTTCAGAGCAGCTTCTCCATTTTTTTAATCAGATTTCCAGAAGCTTCTATGAGTCAGACGTATATGCATGACACTTGTCGAGAACCCAGCTAAGACAGAGATGTTAGATGCCTTAAAACTTTGTGCTTGAGATGGTAGGGGATGCAAGCACTGTGAGTGAAGCAATAATTATTCCATACGACTAAACTAACACAGATAGCATGTAATTCATGAAAAGAAAGCAAAGGAAAAGAACCCCCTTAGATTATTATGAGGTTTCAAATAAACCATGTGTGCATCCCTGTCAGTTCCCGTCATTACTGTTGTATTTGATTGAACTTTGCATTAAGGTTTATAGAAACTTTCTTTTATTTCACTGAATCAATTACATAGATAGTTAAAGTTATATTCTATTTGCTTTTACCTTTTGGTTCCCTCCTCTTGCTTGCTCCTGGCCTCCAACTTCTCCTTGTGGTAAATAGCATTCATTTCATTCCGGAGCCGGTCATTTTCCCGGGCAATGTCTGAAGCATTTTGAATAACCAGTGCATCATAGGTCTTTAGCCCCATATCCTCCGTAATCTGCAGGAAGCTGTTGATGGACGTGACCTCTTGCTGCCTGATGCTTCTTTCCTGAAGCAAGTGCTGGCGTGCCAGAAATCCTCTTATCACTTCCACATAAAAGAACGCAATCAGGGGTCAGTGAGAAAAGCAAAACAGAAAAAGACAGGTGCACACAAACAAAAGTCACAATACATTTATGTCTCAGCAGCTACAAAATGAGATATTTAACTCAGTATAAAAATTTATAAAACATTCTAATGTTGTATTAAAAAGAATATCTAAATTCAGTTATGATAACACTATAGACACAAATGTTTAAACTGAATGAGATCGTACAGGTAATGTGATAATCAAGTTTCCACACTTTTGGTTTCAAAGGCTGGATATTAATGGAATTAGTTTTTGAAAACATCATGCATATATTGTCAATAGGACTGTGATTTAACTCCTAGGAAAACTAACACTGCATTTAAGATTGTGTAGAAAAATAGGGCATCCTTCCTGCTCTCCTGCTCTCTGGGAAAGCAGGCCAAGAAAATGTGTAAGAATTGTGAGAAACAAGTGAGTGAACACATTCTGAAATTGCTAATATGTCAGCACACATGAAAGACTTGAAAATAAAAACAATGAGTTCAATTTAAAGGCACTTCCACATGATAGGAACACTATTTAATCATTTAGTGCCCCAACTCAATGATAATTAATATATCCTAATCTCCACTTTGTAGACAAAGAAAGAGAAACTTAATGAGACCTTATTACAGTGTCACAGGTCTTACAAATAATACCTTCATGTCTTCATTCAAGTTAAGGATTTTTGCCTTTAGTGTTATCATTACTGAATTTAGATATCCCTTTTTAATATGAGATTAGAATGTTTTAGTAAATTCTTATTCTTGGTTCAATGTATCTTCTTCCAAATAGACACACCCAGTGAACAGAAGATCCAGGATTCAAGTCTGATCATCAGGCCAAGCTCGTTCCCACAGCCTCCAGGCATGAAGGCATGATCTGTTGTTGCTCTGCAGAGAGCAGGTCACCAACAAGGGAGTAATAGGTAGCATGTTTGAGATCAGTGTAAGGCAAAACTTTATAATACTGAGAATAAGATATAAATGGATCAGGCTGTTTCCAGAAACAGGGGTTCTGTTCCAGTATCTAATCATGTCCACAATAGCAAAATGGCCCTTGTTCATGGTTGTTGTGGACAGATACAGGGGTAGAAATCACCATTTGGGCATTTTGACTCAGGGTTGCCATTCCTTCCATTTCTAAGTTTCTAAGATTAGAAGGAAATGTTCAGATTACAAGGAGGTCTATACTTTCAGGGGAAACCAGTGTGCATAACAAAGACACTTTATATTCATCATAGAGGACTTTGAAACAGTCCGTGCCGACAGAAAAACAAATGTGTGGGTTATTTATAATATTCATTTGATGCCTTTTCTTGATTACGGGTGGAAAACAACACAAATTTCCACAATTATGGCTTCAGAGGCAAGCGTTATGCAGACATCTAAAATGCTTAAGGCTTTTTCTTCAAATGGCAATACTAAATGTTTAGTTACGTTGGAATACAGTGGTATTGAATTAACTGTAAAACAGTCTTGCTGAACTAATCTAAAGGGGAAAAAATTTAAACAGTAAAAGGTACAAGCAGACTTCCAGAAAGATGAAATGCGGATGTGATGGGCACACTGAGAGAGAGCAGCAGAATTCAAACTGGCTCGTTCCCTTGCTAATTCTGTTATATTCAAAAAGAACTGAGACATTGACTTTTGGAAGGGTGAACAAGAAGGTATATTCAAGATGTTTAATCTCTTGGAATAAAGGAAAGATTAATGCGAATATGCCAGACTTCTTGTGGCCTCCGACTACAGCAGAGCTATTCAGTGGATTCACATTCACCCAGAATCTATTGTTCCACATGCATAGAACTCCATTCTCTCACATTTCATACCAGAACTTTTTCCAATTCTTTAAAAATTTTCTACCAGTTGCTAAAATTTGGTATCTTTAATAAGGAATAACTGATACAAATAAATTTGCTACAAACATATATTGATACTTATTCTCTTTCTGATGATTTAGAAAGACTGCTTTTTGACACCTATAGTATTCAGATTTTAAGTTCCACTCAAGACAAAATGAACAAAGAAAGTCAGAAAAAAAAATTTTTTAGGATTAATTTGAGATTAAAATGGTTAAATTTAAGATTAAAAGTTACAGCTTTCTTCCCTCTAATATTTGCAAAGAAAGAATGAAAACTCTTGAAAAACAGGAAATGACACCAGATTATAAATTTTGAGCAAATTTCATAGCAGCAAAAAGTACTGAGGGAACTCATCCAACAGATATAAAAATAAAAATCAATAATGCTTTCGTTTAAGAACCTATAATTTTAAAAATGCTTTTATATTCTTTATTTCACTTATGCAATGTGAAGTTATGGTTTTCACCTTGATGCCATTTTTTAGTCCATTCTCAATTTCTATCTTTAGAGGTGAAGAGATAACTAGAGTTCTGCTCATTTCTTCTGCGTCAGATCAGCAGGGAACAACAACTTAATCTTTGTAACTAAATAGAAGAGAAATTTCTAGGGAGTACCCCTCATGGAAGACAAGGCACATAGTCTTCCACTTATAAAGTTTTGTATTGATTGATTGATTTTAAAGAGAGTGGAAAGGAGAAAGAGAAAGAGAGAGGGAGGGAGACAGGAACATCAATCTGTTCCTGTATGTATGTGCCCTGACTGGAGATCAAACTGGCAACCTCTGAGCTTTGAGAAGACTCTCTAACCAACCGAGCTATCCAGCCAGGGCACATTCTTCTGATTATATTTAAGGAAAATTTCCAGGAGGATTTTATACTCCATTCTACATTCATACAATATAATATTAAATGAGAATCTCAGTTGACTCCATAACTTGGTAATTATAACACTGGTCTTGTAAATGGGATTCTTCTCATTCTAATTTCAGTTGAATTTGCAAATGTAGATTCTGATTCACAAGGTCTGGAATGGGGCCTGAGGCTGAACATTTCTAGCCATTCCTAGCTGGTGCTGAGGCTTCAGGCACTCAGATCCCATGGTGATTTTTCAGGGTTGGCCACACAAACGGAAAATGCAAAGGTGTGGTCCAGAATAGACCTGTGAGCCCAGCCCCTCTCCACACTGGTGAAGGACAAAATTAAGGAGGCCAGATTATCATCATCCACAGAGAAGCTAGAGATTCCGAAAGGTGAGGTAGATCCTTTCCCTAACCCAAGACCTCCCCCACTGCCCCAACCTCCAGCCTGGAGAAAGTGCCCTCGGAGGACTACCCAAAGAACTTGTTATGTGACTCTGGAGTTTGGCGTTTGGCGGACCTGGAAGACTGTGAATCCTGGAAAGACTGATGCTGCATCAGTAGCCACTGCCTGGCACTCAGCGCAGGGTGGCTCTGCTGGGAGAAGCTGCACCTGTCAGGCCCCACAGTGAGGCACTTCATGCCAGAAATAGTTTCAAGACAGAGATGTCTGCTTGGAGTCATTTAAAGAGACTTCTTAGCGAGCACTTAGACCTGGGCAAGGAGTGTCCAAGGGGTGCCCAGAGGCTGAGGGAAGATTATAGGTCCAAAGGAGAGGTCTTGCCATTTCTCAGGTGGGTAATGCAGAGAAGTGCTGACATGTGCCCACATATTCAAAGAACCACTGAACACCTATTTACCCCACCAGGAGAATCCAAGGCCAGATCACAGTGGTGATAGTCAGACAGAAGAGCTTCTCTGTCCCCTCACTTCTCCCTCCCTTTGTCAACTCTGGAAGGCAGGAAGGTGCGCATGCACCAGGGTAGGCAGGAGTGAGACCCATGCCCACTGCCTTCTTGTGGAGCCTCAGAGGTCTGGGAGGGTCTTTTTACTTAGAAGGACGTTCTGAATTTTGAGCGTTATTTGGACTGAACTTGCTAAATTCTGAATAAGATTGCTTGATGGACTAGGGTGTAGTAAGAAATTTATCCATAGAAAATGATGAGAGATTGGATATGTCATGAGGAGCATGCCTGGATGAGGCCACAGAGTTTCAAAGAAACAGAGGCTTGAACAGAATAGAACTGATTTTTGCATTCTCTGAGTTGTCTCTGCTCAGAGAATGCAACCGTTTTCAACGGTTTCAAATATATCAGAAAGCTAAGCTCATTACAAGTTCTACCAATAACTAGCATATAGATTAATTTTTCTGCTTTTATCTTTCTTAGAAAATTAAATTAATAATATATAATAATTGAACAAATTAAAAATTAGAAATCTATTAAGTATGTATGTTTTATATGAGATATAGTTATGATTGTTAACATATACCCATTTTTGATGCTCACTTGGGTTTGGATAGAAAAAGAATTCAAAACATTCTCACAAAGTTAAAATGAAAATGTACTATCTGTTATTAAGGATAATACTCCAGATATTATCATTGCTTCACAAAGGAAAAATGAAGTCGAGGACTTTTCCATGGCACACACGGAATTACATAAAATATGATATGGCTAACGGGCTGTTCTAGGTCTCCCAACTCAAGCATGCCAATGGTGCTGACTGAACTGGCTTAAGCATCTGGCTCCATATCTGAACCTAAGTGCCACATGGGGGTTTTTCCCACTGTTGGTTCAAAGGTACACTGTTCTTATCTTATATCAGGGACATGAATATTTGAGAGGTAGTGGATGCATAAATCATAGGAGGTGAATATTTCTGCTTAAAAATTGTAATTTAGATAAAAATTTGCTATAAAAATACCAGCTAAAGTGAGTACCAAGTAAAGTATGGGCAGTATAGTATTTACACATGTTTACATTTAGAGACAGGTAAAGAGCAAACTAAGACACTGTACTTCTTGTATAGTGTTTATATATGTTTACATTTAGAGACAGGTAAAGAGCAAACTAAGACACTGTACTTCTTAAGTCCCTGAAAACTGCCCAAAAGTGTCATCATGAAAAGAATGGAGTGGTCCACTCTAATATCAACTGTACTGACATTTAACTTGGGGGTGAACAAAATTATTTTGTATTTCAAAACTCAAAAGAGTTCAAATATGTTAGAGTGTATTGTTACCTTTTTGACAGGTGATAATTTTTTTTTGCAGCTGTAGGCACAACTCATTGAGCTGGTTGGCATGCCAGTATTTTAGAAACACTTTTCGGACTCCCATCTAAAACAGAAATAGCAGAGAAACACTTAAGAGCATGATGATGCCAAAATGATAATGAGAAAACCATTGAACAAGAGATTTTTCCAGAACACAACCTGAAGAAACAAAGCTAACAAGATTAATTCTAGTACATCTCCTTATTATTTTTTAATACTATTACATTTAATCACAGTCCCAAAGGTTTTGTTCTAATGGGTATCTTTGTTGTGCGTACATATTGTTCCCAATGTTAGCAAGTGCCTACTCACCACAGTTGTGGTGCTTGTACCAGGCAGTACAAAATACTGACTGACTTCGACTCTTTATCAGGAGATAAAACCATCCCCATGAATGCATTCTCACACTCTAAAGCCAGACCTCTATTTTTTCTTCATTATCCTTTTCTTTCCTCACTCACAGCAGGGAGGTTAAGTTTACAAAAAGAAAAACAAATAAACAGAAAGACCAAAACAAAACACACAGTGGATACACAAAATTGTTTTACGTCCATAAAATTTTTTGACTACATTGTGTATTATTAAAATTGAATGTATACAATTGCAATTATAGAACAGCAACATCAAAGTGAAACATCTCAATAAAGTCATGTATGAGCAACAATCTTCTCGGTTCTCACATACACAGTAGTGCACAGCGAACATTTTTCAATAGAAATTTTAAATTTCATTATGTCACCAAATTAGTTTCTATAAAAAGGTGAGGGATAAGCAAGCTAGTCCAAACGTGCTGCTACTGATGAAGACAGCTACCAAAGAACATTCTTAAAAACACACAACAATAAGCTATGCCCTGAATTTAAAAATAAATAATTTCCTTGTGTGTTGTGCTTATTTTCTAAGAATTCACGGAGCTGTAATAGTTGTGAGGAATGCCCTTCACAAGGTAAGTGTTCACAGTCTCTTAGGGGAAACAGATATACCTGCAGAAAAACCTGGTAAATACTAACATGACGTGCTTTGGAAGCTCTGAGGTGATATTCTGTGAGATGAAGAAACACTGCTTAGGCAGACCCTGTAATATGTTCATAATCATATTCTTAGCACTTGAGAGAAACACCATTGAAATAAGAGGAAGACTAACGTGTGCACCTCCAAGCGTACGCTGGGGACACTAAAATAATTACACCGCACAGCCTAGGTTATACATCACAATGACACCTGGAGCTTGCATGTATATATACACCATTAGGTCATGGAGACATTAATAGGTCAGACTTGTCCTCAGAGTGCTTGGCCAGATGCAGGTTATGAACCTTCTCATATAGAAACTGAGTTTACTCCAAACATATTTTGTCATTTTCCATCTTTCCTTCTAACACTCTCCTCTTAGCCATGTTGTCCTAATGAAACACACAGTTTTACAAGGAATTGGAACCTGGAACTTGCATTGTGGTAGTGAGGTTAGTTATATCAACAAAGAAAGTTCTCAACTACTGTTCTGTTTCAGAGGCCTCTGGTTGACTGAGGTTCTTCTTCATTTAGTTTTCTTTTAGTTGGTTGAAATTTGAGACAGTTGCCTGGGTGGGTGCTACCAAGAGTTGTCCCTTCTTTCCCAATTGTATTGACATTCTCTCTCCTTAGTTATTTTCCATAATTCACAGTCTTTTTTTTTTCTTTCCCGACTGTTGACTTATTTTGGCAGTCAACAGGAAGAACAGCTGGTACTGTCTGTGAGCAGTGAGGAACAAATCTGTGAGACAGGCATTGGGAAGGAGGGAGCATGTCATCTTTCTGTTCATCCCTGACTATAGTACGTTACTCCTGTGGGAAACTAAATATCAAAGGCAAAATTCATGCAAAGCTGGGTTCCAAAATAAAACTCTAAAAGAGTGATAGCCAGTAATACTGCACAATGGGTAGAATCAATAATGATCATTAAGTGAACTAATATACAAAAGAAACATAAAACCAATGAAATGCAAACAGGAGAATGAATTCTTAGTCCCATCCCACACTTAAAAGGAGACCCTGGGCAGGCAGAGAGTCAGAAAGATGACCAAGAGCTTTTGCAGTGACATTTCTAACATCAATTTAAAAAGCCAGATCAGTTTATCTTGAGAATTCTGCTATATTTTAGAGATACAAAAGAGGTCCCTCTCTACAAGCTAATACGGAAAATCAGCAGTGAGTATATCCAGCAAAAATACATACTCAGTATGATGATAAGAGTCATGATCAAGGACTGTCAGAGAGGAGGAGGTGATTAAGACAGAATCAGGTAGGATTCACTGAGAAACATGTTATCTAAGCCATTTAGTCATGAAAGATATGTAGGAATTTTCCAGGGTACCTCGGCATGGTGAGAAAAAGTGTGGAACAGAAAAACTACCATGTGAAAGGCAAGGAGCAGAAAACAACAAACCATCTGGGTACAGCTGTGTGAAGAGTGATGAAAGAAGAGGTTGCACATGTAGCTTGTGGCCAAACCATGAAAGGTATTCCAGGAAAACATGGATATTTTCCTATGAGCAATGTGGTTAAAGTGAAAAAATTAAAGGGGGATTGGATCTAAATTTTATAAAAAATAATGTTTGAAACTGTATTTAAAATCTATAAAGTGTCTTTTAAAACTGTTTTGAGAATGGATTGTTGGGCTTGGCTTTGGAAGGTAGTTGGTTGGCAAGGTACACTGCAGTCAACAATTTGAGTTTAGAAGATTATTCCACTGTTGCTTGTCTGTTGGCCAACCCCTATTTAGCTTTTATAGCTGGAATCAAATCCCACTTTCATTATTAGGTCTTTGATACCCATTTCTTCACTTCCAGGATGACTTTAATTTGTGTTCCCAGAGCACCTTATGATTTTTTATTTCTCTTATTACATTGCATTGTATATTTGCACACACACACACATACAAACACATTTACATCTTCTGAAGAATCTGAAGATATATTCTTGATCTTACAAGTAGTAGAAATGTGGAGAAGCTGGATTCAGATTAGAAAAAGAAGATGAGGAACTGTGACTTTCTGGTGTAAGACGAGCCATAGAGATAGCTGTCTTCAATGATGAAAATATGGTATGATGGACAACAAAAATAGAAGCCAGACCCTGAAGTCATTCAGCAAGCCTGAATTAAGTCGTGGATGTCAGTCAGTGATAAAATAAATGATTGGGGAAATAAAAGGAAAATAAAAAGTAGAATGAAAATGGTTCACAAATGATGTAAAAATAAGGTAAGATTGGGGAACAATGATTCAGCTGACCCCTCCCCTCTCCTGAGACAAAGCAAGTGAAAAAAAGTGAAACCTTATGATAGAGTATTGTCAGGAGATATCCAGTTTTCAGTTCATATATGAAGGCTAACTTAGAAGTGGAGTAAATATGGAAGACGAAATGGATTTTTCTCAACCTATATTAGAGATTACATAGGACCGGCTTGTAAGTAGTTGAGAGACGATCTGAGTGTTCCACAGATCTGTGTGTTAAGCTGGACTTGGAAGCAGAAAAACGAAGTTATGCAGGGATCCATGGACTGGGATAATGGCAAGGGAAGGGCATGATTGGTATGTGAGACACAGGACATGTACCAGGTAGAATGTTACACAGCTAACATCGTGAACCAGAAGGACAGTCAAGTTCCCAAAACTCCTGGTAAGTTTTTGAGTCTGGTAGTTATATCCATAAAAATTCTCCTTGTAGAGGTAAAACCAGAGGCTTTGCAAGTAAGTAGGTCTTCTGATTCAGTGGAAAGGGGAGAAAATTAAAGTCTGGGTCCACATTAAAAGTATCCTGTTAAGACACAACTGAAGAATTTGTGGAAATGGCTAGGTATTATGTTTCCATCACATTCAGATAATTTTAAAAGTGCTTCATTCAGTTATTTGGTATACTTTGCAGTTATTCAATGGACTGATTTATTGTTTCATATTCATTCATTCATTCATTCACATTTTTTACTATGTAATTTATTTGTAGATAGGTAAGTTTTGGAGATGCTCATTGAAAATATTAACATTTGTTTGACTTTGCTGATCTTTTGGGCTGTCATGTTTTTATTCTCCTGACAGAATAAAATTAGCCAGTTGGTAGTATTTTGGATTTCTTCCTCAGGAAATGCATATTCTGAATAATGCATTTCAATCTTTAACACCTCTGGTATCACTGATGTAAAGAATTAGTGGGGTATAAAATATAGAAATCTTTCTTTATCAGGAAAACCCAGACAAAACCACACTAATTCTGAATTTGCAAGAATTGTATATTCTCTGTTAGTGAGATGGATTAGGACAAAAGTGTTGGTGATTTTAATTATTTTTATGGAATGAATTCATGTAAAGTTTCTTTGTAACCAGTGCCTTACTGTGCTGTATCCAATCCAACAAATTAGGACTCCCCTGAATGAGAACAAATGTTCAGATCATCTAAATTCTTGATTTTAGTTGCGTTCTCTTACAAAAAAGATATTTCTCTCACAACCATAGCAAAGAAGAGATTGAAAAGTTCTCCTACTGAGCCTTCTCCCTGTGCACTCCCTAGATGCAGAGTGTTCTGATCTGAGATTAAAATGTTAATGTCATTCTGACTCCTGTAAAAGTAAACCATCTGTGAATTATAGTCTTCTCTATTTTTATTAGAAAACCATTAGCTTTTTTTCCTTAAGTGACAGATTTTAAAAGATTAAACAAAATTGTCATTGATGACTTCGAAAGCTTCAATTACTGCTACAGTTTGCAGGGGATTTTTTTAGAGGAGCAGGCTGTGGGAACACAGACAGCTGCTGGAGCGGTGGTTGTGATGGAGTGTAGGTGGTCTGGAGGCTGTACTAGAGGGAGATATTAATGGAACCTGCAAAGATCCTTCCCAACCTCCTCCTCCTCCTCCTCCTCCTCCTCCTCCTCCTCCTCCTCCTCCTCATCATCATCATCACTGATAACTGCTTCCAATCAAAGAGGAACAAAATGAAGGGCTTGCTATCCTATGGAGAGCCAGAGGGACCTCCTTTTCCTGTTTGCATGGTAACCCCCCACTCCAGGAGATGCATAGGTCTGGCCTTCCTTCATAGAGGCATTCTCACTTGCCCACTCTTCATTGTCTGGGAGTCGATGATCTTTCTAAACATCAATTTCATTAGATTACTTTTGTGCTTAAACTTATTTAATTGCAGGTCATGATTTTTCAGGATAATGTTCAACCTCTTTTGAAATGTTTATTATTTCTATAGGATGGTCCTTTTTCCAATACATTCTTGTTTATCTATTCTCAAACTGTTTTCATATTGCTGGCCGTTCCAAAACTTGTTTTGGGAACTTGTTTTCCTTCTCTGGTTTAACATCATCTATTTCTTTATTCCTCAATACCTTTCTCTACATAAATCATTCACTGGATAATCTCTTACTCATTTAAATCACAATGGTTTGGTAATCTCTCATAGCTTTTACCATATAATAATGAATTCATTCAAACAGCATATCTGTGTCTTTAATGTATTTTGTATCTCTCTCTATAATATCACTGATTTCCTGATTTTGTTGTTATTTGTATACCTATCTGAATATTCAACCTGACTGAAATATTTGTATTCTAGGAGAATGTTGGAAAAATATATAGGTCATAACTTACATATATTAAGATGAAGGAAATGAAAGTAAATTAAATAATAAAATAGAAAAAGAATTTCAAAGAAATTCATTTTAATGGACACTAGGTATAACATGAACACAGAAATTTACAAAAATTCACTTATTAATCAAATCTTAAAAAAAAATCTGTTTGGACGATTTAAATTCATTCATTTTATAAACATGTATCTAATGTGGTTCAGGAATTAGACTTTAAGTATAAGATTGTTGCAAACCAAAATCTAGAATGCCACTCATCCTCTAATTTTTTTTTCTTTTTATTTATTCATTTTAGAGAGGAGACACACACAGAGAGAAAAAGAGGGAGAGAGAGAGAGAGAGAGAGAGAGAGAGAGAGAGAGAGAGAAAGGGGAGAGGAGCTGGAAGCATCAACTCCCATATGTGCCTTGACCAGACCAGTGCAGGGTTTTGAACTGGCAACCTCAGTGTTCCCAGGTCGACACTTTATCCACTGCGCCACCACAGGTCAGGCCTCATCCTCTAATTTTTATCTGCTCTTCAATTCATCTTGCACAGTCCCTCCAATTTATTAATCTTCTGGAAACTGCCAATGGTTCCATATTGCCTGTAAGCTAAAATGCATACTTCTGGGCTCAACATTCAAAGCCCTTCATAATATTATCTTCATTACTCTTTGAAGGAGTGACACTTTTTTACTTCTCTAAAAAGAGATGGTTCTTTTTAACTTCCCACATGCTCCTGAGAGCAGAAAAACAATATGAAACTTCTGTAGACACTATCAAGGGCCCATAGCATTCTTATGCACAGAGTTCTTATTGAATAATGCTACTTTTGTTCTCAGTGTTATTTTAGATATGTCATTTCATATCCATGTCTATAATTATTGGACTGTTTTTATTAATAATTACCATACATTTTTGTATAATGAGAAATAGTTTATTGTCGATGCTTTTTTATTTTTGCTCTGAAAATGCTTAATTTTCATTATTACTGATAAAAAGTTACTCTTTAAAAATTTTAATTTTTATTGCTTTAAAAATATGAACATTATTCTAATAAATATTTCCTAAAGATAAGATATATAAGATCATATTTGCATTAAAACCAGTCATCTTCTTTCACTATAATATTAACATTCCTCCCCTCCAAAATGCGCTGGTATCTTTTAAAGTGCCTTATCATGTAAATCTATTCCGTAGTTTTGAATAGCTTTATTGATGTGATATGAACAATATTTTGTTGTGTTTTTTTTTTATGTGATTTGATGTCTCCATCAATCTCTCATCAGACTTGTTTTTCTTTCTGAGGATCTGAGAATGTCACTGTACTCCTTTACAATACTGTTCTTTGTACTATACTTCTACCATAAAAAAGCATTTTCTGTACCTAATTATTTAATCCATTCCAAATAGAACTAGCCTCCAAAACCCCAATATATCTATATGCATGCTATTGACATTCATTCATTAATTTCTGGTTCTGAGTCATTTTCATATAACTTTTGTGTACACCGTATATCTTATCTTTCCTGATATTCCTTGTTTCACATTTATTCATCCATTGATCCTATCATGTGTCTTTCTTATCCATCTATTCATTCACCATCCATCCATAAATCAAATATTTGCAAAGGACCTTCCTGATACCAGGCCCTGTGCCCTCTAAGACCACAAAGATGAATAGAATACCATCTATCTTTTCAAGAAGTTCAGTAATATAACCATTTAACTAAAATTCATCTTCTCTAGGTTGAATTCACATATTTCTCCTATTTAATTCTTTGACTCATTAAGTTTCTAAGGATGACCATTATTTTGTATGTGCATAGTTTATACTTAATATTTCAATATTTTGTATTTTCAGGGTGGCTCTGAAAAATTGCTAGACAAAAATATTCTAATTTTCAACCTGGCCTGAATGTACTTTTAAACATCCTCAAAGGATACATTTATACTAAAATACAAGTTCTCTTTGTTATAAATAGACTATTCTTGAAGTTTAACTTCAACATAGAAGAGATAATTATAGCCATACACATCTAATAGAGTACTGTATCTTCTGCTATTTGAATAAGGTGGTTTGGCTTGAATTACTTATAATTACAGGTTAAAAAATTAATTACCCTTACCTAGAATAGTATGGCCCGTACAGCAAGTAGTGATGAATAAAAACTACTATTTTGAACTTACTAGTGAATTGCTCACTATGTAATCCTATATATTATTTCATTATGGAAATCACATCACTATGGTCAAGAGCCTTTAAAAACAAAAACAAAACAAAACAAAAGAAACAAATCTCTTTCTCCCCAGATGACTCACTGTAAAAAGCAATAGCAAGCCAAACCCAAACAGGACTCATTAGTTTCAAAATCAAAGAAGACAGTATATTGGATAAGTTAATATATTCATTTTAGGAGCACCTTTAGTCTTTCTTCTTAACAACATGGCTTCCATAATGTGAAAAATAATTACCTGTCTGATGGACTCTGTATGTTATAAATGATTAACAGCAACATAAACATAATCACGGTCCCCTGTACTCACTGAGGTGTGTACAAACACATAGGTCGGGAGCCCTCCCACCACCAGCAACTGCCGAGTCACTGCTACGTTGTATTTTGATGTTTGCTTTACCTCTAAAAATATGAATACTCGTGGCACTCCACCCTGGGCATCTGATCTTATGTTGTTCATTCTTAAGAGTATTTTTAGATATTAAAATATACTTACATAGCTTTCTTAATTTTCCACATATTGATTTTGTGGTGTGTTCTTGTTTGCTTTGAGACACATCTACATTTATTTTTGTGCATTATCTTCTGCTTACAACTCCTTAAGCCAGCCCTTTTCCATCATTTAGAGCTCTACGTATTTTGGGTAGCAAATTCACACTTGTTAATAAGAGCTTATATTCCTGACCAAAGTTTATATTTTGGTGTTAAAGGAGAATCCACTCTTCAAGTCAACATCATTTAAGAGGGCTATTTATTGAAGGTCCTTGTGAGGATCTATCTTCACCCTTCTCTGACTCACCCACCCTTTTTGTCCTATCAGCCATCACTCAGCCTTGTGTGGGGCTACTCTATTAGTTTGTTAACTTGTTTCCTAGCTCTATTCTTGTTCTCCAACAACACATTATTTTTGCATGTATAAAACATAGATCAGATCATGTCACCACCCTCTTTATGGCTTATTGATGGCTTTACATTGAACTTAAAATAAAACACTGTGCTTTGACTCACATAAGGTCCCACTGGTTCTTGCATCTGTTCATCTCTAAGCATTCACAATTTACAGGGGGATTCTGACTCCAGGGAGTGAAATAGTTCCCAATGGGGGGGATAAAACCTTGGCTATTACAAAGTTTGTGGCATACAGCAAGTGCTTAATATTGTTGAAGGACTAAATAAACCTGGACTTAGGGAAAACTACGTAAATATATAAGAAGTGAAATTGGATTAGATATAGTCAGAACCACCATTTATTTTTAAAAGACATATATTGAAAATAAAGACACAAATTGATGAGGAAGATTGATTATTGAAAAGGTACAAGCCTTTGTTATAGCTAAGAATCGTGCCATCCAGTACTAAACTAGATTCCTTAGTAATTGTCTCATGAGTTTTTCTGCTTAGTTGGAAAATAATGACAAAAATAAAGGTTGAGAGACCCTCTTTTTGTTTTTTTTTTTTTTTTTTACAGGGACAGAGAGAGAGTCAGAGACAGACAGGAACAGAGAGAGGTGAGAAGCATCAATCATTAGTTATTCGTTGCTGTCGCAACATCTTAGTTGTTCATTGATTGCTTTCTCACATGTGCCTTGACCGCAGGCCTTCAGCAGACCGAGCAACCCCTTGCTGGTGCCAGCGACCTTGGGTCCAAGCGACGAGCTTATGCTCAAGCCAGATGGGCCCGCACTCAAGCTGGTGATGTCGGGGTCTCAAACCTGGGTCTTCTGCATCCCAGTTCGACTCTCTATTCACTGCGCCACCACCTGGTCAGGTGAGAGACCCTCTTATAAAGCACTATCTCTTCCTCTTGCCAGGTTCTCAGTACTCCAGCCATTCTGTTCCCATCAGTTCTCTTAGGCTTCCATCTGCTCAGGGTATTGGCACACACTGGTCCTGTACCCAGACCCCACTTTCCTGCCCTGTCATGTGATTGAATCCTTCTTATCCTTCATATCTAAGCCCTACAAATGTTCCTCTTGGAGATGCCATTCCTGACCACTGTCATACATTTGTCCACATAACATTCAGAGTGAAAAGAGAAAGAGACACACTGATCATGAATCAAACACCTGTAGTATTATTTTAAAAAACTGAGTCAATACACACAAACATAGTAGTGATCTCCTTCCCATCCAAGTACTAACCAGTCCCAACCCCACTAGTAATTATCTCTACATAGAACAATTTAATTATGAATGATCTATATTTTCTTCTTTAATTTTCCAAGTTTTTTTTTATCAAGAACGAATGTTACTTTCATAACAAATTGTGTTCATATATGCATGCATGCAAGTGTTTAGTACAAAAGAAAAAAGAAATATATATATATATATATATATATATATATATATATATATATATATATAATGATTCTTCTTTATAATGTACACAGTTTCAAGAGATAATCTTAGATCCCCAAAGTCTATTATTTGCAGCATTAATAATTTCAGAGAAAGAAAATAAATATAAGAAAGGATAATTTTATAGGCTATTTTCTAGCTTCTACTTACAGTTGATTTATGAAGTGTTCCCTGAGTAATAAAACAAAGGTTATAAACCAACCATTAATTTATTGTACTAATAAGAGCCAAGGGCTCTAATATAATTGTCTTGTCTTAGAATATGTAAAAAAAATAATGTGGAGGATGCTTAAAACTTAACAGTTTCTTGTTTTTACTTTTATTATCTTTTCTATACTGTACTGTTTTAAATTAATGAAACAATAAATCTTTCATTCAACTGATTTTATCTAATGGTATGGGAAAATATTAGTTTTGTAATTCTCAGGACTATAAGAATGAATCCTTCAAAGACCACATATTTTACAGAGACACCATGAAATCTAGGCTATTCTTTGAAAATTATATTAGAAGATGGCAATAAGTTAAGTATTGTAATTTTTTTTAGTAAATCAACAAAAATAGAAAAAATAGATTTCACAAAAATTTGGGGTTTGTCTTTTGTGAACAGCCTTTATTATTTATTTCAAAGTCTCAGTCCCTTTCTCTCAGTCCCTTTTACACACAAACACTCACAGAAGTATATCATACCATGTGGGTAGTTCAGATGAAGTTCTGATTTAATTTAATTTTTGACTTTCTATATGTATAATCTTGACCAAGTTACTGAAAGTCTTTCTATGTCTGACTCCTCATCCTTAAAATGTCATAGAAGATATGGAAAATCTCTCTAGGGTTATCATCTAAATATCTCTTTCCACCATTTCCTGTAGCAGAGATCATGAGCCCCTACTTCAAAGGGACGACACAGGGCATTCTTCTTTATCCCAAAGCTCTGTCCTCTTCTCCAGAGTTTTAGAGATCTGTTTAAAATGACAAGGAAATATATGGCTATGAAGGTTCTCCTGCACAGGGGCCAGTTCCCCCGTCCCGACTTCTCCCAAACTCTGTGTCTGTGTGCTGAAGCGGCACCCCTGGCATCTCATGAACTGACTCTGACAGATTTGTTTCTCCGTTCGTCATCCCTCCAGATGGCTTTAAAATGAATATAGCATTCAAATAACTACACAGAAGAAATCATCCTATAACCAGTTGATTCATATAAAATGTGTGAAAATCAGATTATACCATTTATTTTTCCATTTAGAATTAGTTTCAAAAGTTTTCACTTTACATAAATGACATAACATAGAAAATAAGCATGTTCCACATGGCCTGAAGGCCTGCCAGTCACTTTTCTAGGGCTTGAAGAAATCAGGGCAGGAAGTGTGTGATTAAATGTATACAGTTCTGAAGGCATTATTTTTAAAGTTACCTTAAAGTAGGACTGAACTAAAAATGTATTTAAAAATAACGAAATAATTGAAAAGAGCATAAGGATAATAACTAGTGGTTTATTTTAACTTGCTTTCAAAGTATGACTTAATTTAAACTATTTAGAATATTTTTCCCACAAATAAAGTAATCCTCAGATTCTGTTTCATAAAGAAAAATATATTCAGTGAGATAGAAAACAGTACAGAAAGCTAATCACATAGAGTCTACTCAAATCATTTTGGATCACCTTCTTTTCCTTTGTGAACAACTTAAATTATGCCTTAAAATACGGACAAAGCTCTGGTGAGTCCAGCATAATTTTTAAATATGTCACTTCATCATAAACATGAACAAGAAACCAATACCACGTAGGACTCTTTCCAGCCACCTCTATCTACATCCTGATTTTTTTTCACTTTTCTTCAAAATAAAACTGCTTTATGTGAAAACAACAAGGTTGAGTATACTAAGGTAATAATAACATCAGTGAATTTTACAGAATTTGTAGTTACCAGTTTAAATCATCTGAAAGAAGACTGAAGATTCTTTTGATACATAAGAGCTAGTGGTATAAAATATACAAAAGGTTAAGCATTATTTGAATGCAGAACTCTTTAAAGCAAAACACAGACATTGTGATGGCATGTTCACAAATGCTTAAAATAATTAATTTGACCCTAAACAATATTCTGCTTAAATTATATTTATGTGGTCATAACAAATTTAAAAAAAATCCCATTGATTTGAGAGAGAGAGAGAAAGAGGGGAAGGGGAAGAGAAAGAGAAGCATCAATCTGTTGTTCTACTTAGTTGTTCCATTTAGTTGTGTACTTATTAATTGCTTCTCATTCATGCCCTAACTGAAGATTGAACTGCGATCTCAGCACACCAGGATGTTTCATCCACTTAGCTACTCAACCAGGGTCTGGTTACAAATGTTAAAAATCTTTTCTAATTAGAGAGGTAATGCATAAATACATGTATTTACTAAAGGCAAATATGAGCCAAAACTCCATTTAACTATCATCTCAAAAATGATTCCCTAAATATTGTCACTGTAAGGTTTTTGTTGTGAATTATTCTAGATTTTAAAAAAATTCCTATATGTCTATGTATTCATAAAAAGTCTACAGTTTGGCTTAGTAAGTTTTTTATTGAAAAAGACTCATTTATTGACCCAGCATATATGCACAAATATCTACTGTGCATCTTCCTCTGTCCCTTCTGGTGAAGGTACAACAGATCAAAATCGTTTCCAATGGAGCTTACATGCTAGAACAAGAGAGACAAGCAACCATTTTGAAGAAGATATGCAATCTAAGGAATGAGAACATAGCAGAGAAGAGGGAGCAAATGCTAAAGGGAAGTGGAGAAGCGTGGAAATATAAAATATGGTGGTGAGCAAAGCCTGGCATGCTACAAACTAGATGGGTTTACCAAAGTAATTTAAATGTTTTATTTATTTTTTTACACGGACAGAGAGAGAGTCAGAGAGAGGGATAGATAGGGACAGACAGATAGGAACAGAGAGAAATGAGACGCATCAATCATTCAATGCCGTTGGGATACCATGGTTGTTCATTGATTGCTTTCTCAACATGCCTTGACCACGGGCCTTCAGCAGACCGAGCCACCCCTTGCTGGAGCCAGCGACCTTGCGTCCAAGCTGGCAAGCTTTTGCTCAAGCCAGATGGGCCCGCGCTCAAGCTGGTGAGCTCGGGGTCTCGAATCTGGGTCTTCTGCATCCCAGTCTGATGTTCTATCTATTGCACCACCACCTGGTCAGGCACCAAAGCAGTTTAATCAGATGGTTCTCAAACTGTCTTTGCTCAAGTCCTGATTTGAAACCACTATTACTCTGACTGACCTGTCAACCGGCGCCACCCATGAACCCATGAATCCTCTCTCCACCCCAGAACTCCCTGCAGACCGCCTGGGCAGCATCTAAGTCTCAGCTCTCAGGACTGGACTTGATAGTAAACACTGGATTAAACAAAGTCAAATATGTCTTCACTTGATTGCAGTTCTTCTTCTTACTCCCTCTCTTCCTTTTTCTTTCACTCCCTTTTCTCTTTTCGTTCTAAGATGCAATCTGGAACTAGAGTCCAAAACTGCTGTGCTATTTAAGGGTCATTTGGCTGACAGGTTGGGTAAGAAAGATTCTGATCAGCATTTGACTGCAACAGGAAGCAGCTAGCTTTTTTTCTCCTTCATCTACCTGGTGAATTATAAACATTAAAAAAAAAAAGACACTAACTACAAGGAGCAATCTGCTCAGACTGATAAAGGAAAATGTAAGTGCCTTTGATCAAAGCTCACACTGTGATGCATGGTCTATGTCTTTTAAGTTTTGTAACCTGAATGAAAGGGCTTTAGATGGTTACATTAAAAGATACAGATCGAGTTAAATGCAGTGGAAAGAACAGAGCATGGCGAGACCTAGATGCCAGCGTTAACAAAGTGGTCTTTCCACTGAAACTAAATATTAACTGCACCTAATATTTTGATCAGTATGCTGATTTCTAAGACCCTATTTCCTCATATTTAAAATGAGATCACTACTATTCACCCTGCCTACTTTCCTTTTTGTATGCAGAGATGTGATTAGGCTTAAATCAAACAAAGCAAAAAGCTCTGAATAGTTGTTTTTTTGTAGGGAAAGAAAAGCACAATCTGTAGAAGAAAATAATCCTTATTTACGAAATATTAAGAATCCCACTGCTTCACATTCTAACTGCAGACACAACTACCTAAAGTATAATTAGCGCACATGGACAGGTAAACAAATGCAACACCACTGAAGGTAAGACGTCTCTACCTCCTCTGAAACAAGAAGGTACTCAAAAGTGAATTTAATGGCTGGTGCAACGGGCACGCACCCTGGTCCCCAACTTCTCAAGGGCCCCGCAAAACCCCAACTTTACACTTTTTTCTAATGACACCAAGTTTGGTTTCATATGTGCAATTTTAACATTAATAGTACATAATATTTTTATTTTTTAAAAAATATGGTTAACCTGTATTTTTATTTTCCCTGTCTCTCTTAATTAAAGGGACCCAATATTTTCTTCTTTGCCCAGGGCCTCAACCGACCTGACCCTAATCCGCCTCTGAATATGCTGGTGTTCACCACCACTTACACAATTCTTACAATGCACAAAAGCATGAGAACTATGGGTTTAGAATCCCATACTGATGATTCAGAAGCTTTACTGCACAAGGTCTGATTAATGTCAGGGAGAAATGAAGAGAGACCTCTAAGATCTTCAGGACTCATCAGAGCAATGATACAAGGATCACAGTTTTAGTAAAGAGAATTGAATTTCCAGCTAATTCTCTATACAGGTTCACATGACAATAGATAATCCTGATCTCTTTATTCTTCTCACATTGCTTTTAAGAACATGGAAAGAATAACTTGTGTTAACCATTCAGAGCCAAAGGATGAACACTTAACAATTTGAGAATCATGCTACAGCGACAATCACCATCCATTGAGATATTACTTGAGCTTCAAAGAGCTCCCATGTATCCTAGTCCAGATTAACCACATGGAAGAGAGTGATAGTAACACTTATGTAACTTTCCTGTAACTATAAACATATTTTAAACAAATGCTTTGTTTTTTAAACTGAAAAATCTGACTTTCCAGGTCAAAATTAACTTTTTTAAAAAAAAATTACTTTGTTTTCTGACTAGTATAAAAGTGAATTATGAATAAGCTTTATTTCCATGAAATCAAAGATTTGTATTCTATGAGAACGTACATAAAAGGTTACATTTTGGACAAGCTGAAGAATTTAGTTTTATCTAATTATTTAATATGAAACATAGAGACAAACATACTCAATGAATTTTTTTCTTTTCATTTTTCTTTCTTTTCTTCTTTTTTTTTTTTTTGTTCTGTGTTTTTAAGTTCCTTTGGAGAGAGATAAAGAGAGGGGAAATGAAATAGTGCAATGAAATGGGAGCTTTTTCCTAGTTGTTTTTTTTTTTTTAATTTTGGTGAACCTTTCCAAAGTTCTAGTATGTGTTTTAATTTATTCTAGCCCTCAGCTGCAATTTCAAGTATCTTAGCACATGCAGAAATGTGAAAGAAATGATGGCTGCCCATTTGTCTCTCAGTCTCCTCGCACACTTGACCCCATATACTGCCCAGGTATATCAGAAAACTGACGGCTAGTCAGGTATTGCAGTTACTGCTAGTAACTTTCCTAGTGGAAAAATTATTCCAGACTCCCTCATCTTTTTCTTGCAATTCAACTTTCTTTCGCAATGTTAATCTTTAAAAAATTATTCTTACTTGTGAGTATTCTTTAACCCTTTGAGTAGTATGAACGTTCATGTATGTCTTCCTGTCTCCTGACCATCCAGAGTACGATTGTACAAGTGTAAGTTAACATTAAAAAAAGGGCAAATGTACATTCCTCTTGTTTCCATAAATTGGTTATCAAACAAACATGATTTTAAGTTAATAAAACTATAACTGAAACTAATTTCATTTTTTCTGGAAAAAAAAAAAACTCACTTCCGGGCATCAGCAAGAATGAATAAAAAAACCGCACTACTCAAAGGGTTAAAGGAAAAAAGACAAGAATATTGGAGTGTTACTTATTCACAAACCACTACTATCCAAATACTTGCATAAAAAGCCCTGCAGTGATTCAGTTAAAATGACTTAAGTGAACATACACGCCTGGTATATAATTCTATACATCGCCCTCATATCTTATGTCACTGACTCTAGAGTGACTAGCTCACATCACTCTGTGTTAGTAATTCCTCCTCCTTCCTTCTTTTTATTATCCAATGTTCTGAAACGAAGTGCTTCTATGACTACTATAAAGTATAAGCCTCCTCCTTCAGACTGTTATTTAAAGTTCAACTCCATGATTAGTATAAAAAAAACAAAGGGGGAAAAATACAATAAAGAAAAAGATTGGGTGGCACAGACAACTGAATCATTACTCATCAATGTAAAATTCCAGGTTCTTAGTCCTTTGTCACAGAGGAATGAGTGTGCTGGGGTCAAGCCAGTAGTCTCTACCTGTTTGCCTCGCTTGGCCCACTCTCAGACACATTCAGCAATTCTGAACCTTCTGTCCATGTCACTTCTGAAATGAAGACTTTGTGTGGGGCTCCAATGGTTATCACACAGTTTCACTTGTACAAGCTCTCCCTATTATTTTTACTTATCTGCTTTTCATTAGTTATGTTTTGCCAAAGCCATTTGCCACCATGCTCTTTGTCACCTAAGCACTAACAGTTGTTTTATAGCTAGAAATGCCCAATAACTCCTGGTGACTTGGACTTCATTCTGTTTCCCATTCCTGCTCCAATATTACCATCTTTTAAGTTTCAAATCTCTCCCTCACCCTGGTAAGATGGCTTATTGACCTTGTTTAAGGTATTAAAATCCACACTGTTCCCTACTGTTTCTGGGGAGAATTTCCTGTGTTATTCTGTTTCCTGTCACTCCTCCTTCTGGAAGTGCAGCTGTCCTTCCAGTGGGCCCTGGGCTCTGCCAACCAAAAGGATCACAGGACATAATTAAATGTTTCCAATTATGAAGATTGTGCCATTAAATGAGGTTACAAGGGCAGTGACATTTTCAGTGTGTGGTAGATGAGCAATAGGGCAAAGAGAAACAGAAAAAGGAGCCTAAACAAGGGTTGAGGAGCTCGGGAAGTCTGGGTCTCAAGAACACTTGAGAGATCCCAGCCAAGAGCCAAGGAAATCAATGCTCTGTCCTCACAGTTTGGTTTCTCGGACTTCTGCTAGCTACCTTTTAGATATTTCAGGAAGCTTGACAGACAAGGTTTAAATCTGCCACATGGACAAACTGAGTGGGGCTTCACGAACTCCTTGTCAATACAGCACAGGAGTCCATTGGCTTCCCCCTGTGTTTGCTGCGTGCTGCTGAAACCAGGAAATCAGAGAGACTGATGTGTTTCCAGGGAATACACTCAGTGTCCTGCCTTGCCAAACACATCAAAGCAATTTGTTTTTGCCAGTGAGACTCTGGTGGCTCCCCACAATGACTCAGCTCACTTATTTAAAATCCTAAACTGGTATGTTAGTAGCTTGTAGGTCACTAACCTGCCAGCCTTGTAATTTACACTGCTGGAGGACAAGTCGACATTTCTCCTCAGCAGACAGTTTCTTCTTCTCTTCGGGGAGTGTCTCTGCCAACTGCTTATACCTGTGAAAAGCAGCAGGGACACGGAAGCGGTGACTGAATTCATCAAGCCAGTGATTATGTGCAACAGAGTTTCTTTGTTACACTGTTTCTTAAGTCTTCCCCCACTTTATTTTATTCCATGAGCCCCCACTTACTCCGTTCATCGTACCTTTAACATGCAACTGTGAAATAACATCTTTTATATGGAAAATGATTTTTTAAATGAATCAAATATAATTTTCAATCCCCTAATGTTTAACATAATCACGAGTGATGAAAACCATGTAGCAAAAGAAACTTTGAAGAGAAAAAAATATCTGCTAGTTTTCATTTAAATATTTAGAATGATCTTTAAAAATACAGCTTTTAAGAAATTCCAGCATTTTTTATTCCCATTTGAGAGTGTATCTCAACATGCTTAGAATCTATAATAAGGGAATATCCAAACATCCAGAATTGCTATTTAAGTAAGAGGCAGAGTAGGTTTTCCCCATATATTAGATAATTGAGTGTTTTAAATCTTCCAGAAAGACATTTTATTTTGTTTTGTAAAGTTCTTTTGAATTATTATCTTTCATTTCTTAGCTGAAATGCATGACGATATAATAGTTTTTATGGATTTATAAAAAAATTCTTTCAAAGTTACATCACTCATTTAAAAATTTATATCAAAAATATTTTTGCACTTAGAGCATTGAACCTGACATATAAGTAAAACTGTGTAAGAAGAAAGAGAAGGCAGAGGAAGAAGAGGAGAAGTAAAAGAAGAAAAAAGAGAGAAGGGGAAGAGGAAGTGGAAGAAGAGGAGAGGAGAGAGAGGAGAAGGGAGAAGGGAGAAGAAGGAAATGAAGGAGAAGGAAGACAACAAACAGAAGAAACAAGTAAAGATCTGTGTAAATGCATCCAGTTCCATTGTGAGTTTATGACTCTCAGGCGGGGCTGCTGAGGAAACTCTACGCTATAAGTTAAATCACCTACGTTTCTGTTCTTTTCTGTAGAATATCTTAGCATTTCATCTGAAGTTTGCCTCAACAAATTTGGCATCTTCTCAAAATGAAGGTTCTTTAGTTTCCTTAGGGCAATTAAGGAAGGAAGTACATTACCTACAAATCTTTATTTGCCACCCCTCCTTTAAGCACTGAAAGCCTTGGACATATCCCACTGACAGCCACAGCAGATTTACTCCTTTCTTTATTTCTGCAAGTGCTGTGGACAAATGAGGCGCACAGCATAGGAGGCAGTGGAGCAGTAGCTCTGAGTCTGGTGTATAACCCCCAAAATACACCTATTTGACTTTTTCAGTAGCAGACACTTATTTCCTTTCTTATATTCCTTACCATTGTCACCAAAATTCAGAACCGGTGCTCCTCCACTTACAATGAGGTTATGTTCCAATAAACCCATTGTAAATTGAAAATATCTGAAGTTGAGAATGCATTTAATACACTTAACCTAGTGAACATCATAGCTTAGTCTAGCCTACCTTAAGTGTGGTAAAAAATATACTTAGTATTAGCCTACAGTTGGACAAAATCACCTAACACAATGACTACACAACAGAGTATCAGTTGTTTACTCACCCAACCACGTGGCTGACTGGGAGCTGCGGCTCACTGCTGCTGCCCAGCAGTGGAAAAAGATCAAAATTCAAAATCTGAAGGTAATTTTCTACTGTATGTGTATTTTGTGGCACCATCAGAAATCAAAAAATTTAAGCCAAAGCATGATAATTGGTGACTGTCTATATATTTTTCCTGGAATGATAATTGTCATAATCTTCCTACCCTTGACTCAAACAAAATATATACATCAACATAAGCAACAAGCCTTCCTTCTAATATATAGATTTTTCCTCATGTGCCAAATTTAGGGTACAGTAAGGAGTAAAAATAGTAAGTAACAGAGAATGAACATGAAATTGTAGTGCCAGAGGCAAGGATATAAAAACCCTGCTCATCATTTTGATCACACTGAATGGACTAAAATGATCTGTGGATGACAGACATAATCGGGGATTTTTTTTTCTTATAATAGTCAAGAATGTGATTTGCTACCCAGCAGGTGCTAAAGTTAGTAGCTATTATTTTACTGGCCATATTGTGATTGCTGCAAAAGAGAAATGTGTATTTCAAGGGGAGAATAGAGAAAGCACGGGGACTAGTGAAGTATGTGTGTGTGTGTGGAGGTTTGGGTAATGGGAGTAAAATATGCAGAGGGCAGTGGGGTGGATACCTAAAAGTTCACTGGTATTCCCAAAAGATGCCCACGCATGACATCAGTGCATCAGGGAGTAAACATGGATATCATTTCAGCATGTTTGAGTGGTTCAAAGATAACAAATGATAAAACTGTATAATGTGTTAGAATAATAAAGAAACTGGATTGGGGAATCTAAACACAGCTTCAGGTTCCAACTGTGTTGCAAAATTGCTATGAGGCCTTATGTGAGCCACTTAGCAAGCCATTCTGCCCTCTCTCAGTACTCCATGTGTGTTTATCAAGATGCGACACAAATTCTACATTGTATTAAAAACATTAGTTTAATTCTTGTATGTCATCAATGTGCGTTTGCTTCCCTAGGACATGGGGTCATATCTGTACCTTTTATGATGTTTGCTGGATTGGTCTTGTATGGAGCAAGCACAAATAAATGATGGGAGGCCAAGAAATCAGTCTGGAGGTTTGGGGAGTGGGGAGAAGTAACAATTCTTGAATACTGAAGGAATGAGCACAAAGGGCTATTCATACGCTACTTCCAATGCTCCTTATAGCTGTAGGAGGTCTATATGATAATTTTCTGATGGTGAGAAAGCTGACAATCACAGGAATTCATCATGTGCTCAAGCTCATATGGATGGTGTATGAGTTGAATTGTGTTCCATTCGCCAAAAGATAAGTGAATGTGGCCTTATTTAGAATTTAGATTTTTGCAGATGTAATCAAGTTAAAATGAGGTCATTAAGGCTGGGCTTTTATCCAATATGACTGATATACTTATGAGGAAAATAATATGTGATGACAGAAACAGAGGTTGCAATTTTATGCAGCTGCATGACAAGGACCCCAAGGATTGCAGGCCACCACCATCAGCTAAAAGAGGTGAAGAAGGATTATACTCAGAGTCTCAGAGGGGTATATGGCCCTGCTGAAACACTGACTTTGAACTTGCAGCCTTTAGGACTATGCGAGAATAAGTTTCTCTTCTTTCAAGCTACCCTGTCTGTGGTACTTTGTTAGGGCAGCTCTGGACACTCACACAGATGGTAAAAGTGGCTAAGCTGGAAACTGAACCCAGGGCTATCTAGCTCCAGAGGCAATTTCTCTGTCCTATTGCTATAGTCTAGACAGAAACTAATAAGTCCCCAGTGCCAGATCCTTCTAGAATGGATAAGGAAGATTGAGCACAAAAAACTGAAAAGGTAAAACCCAACAGTAATCATCAGCACATAGGACATGCAGATAATTTATTGCTCTTTGACCTTTGAGTGACTGGGCTTATTCTATAACACCAAACTAGAACTTATAATGAAATAGAGACTCATTTAGGCACTCAGGAAAAATCAATGCATTTCTACCATTTAGCCAGATATAGAATAAAATGAAATAATTCAAGTTATCTTTTTATTGTCCTCTAATTGTCTCATTCTGTAACTTTGTTAATTATCGCCAAGAATTGAACTGACATAATTCAAGTATCTGAATAAACTATTAATGAATCAGAACAAAATTCTTACACTTGGTGCCTTTATTCTCATTTTATATTGTTCTTTTGACACCTAAAATGGTTTAAACTGAAAAGAAAAAAACATCATCTTAGATAGGGTAAGATGCTATATCTTAGAATAATTAAAATCAGCTTGTTTTTTGGAATGTGAGTGTCATCTATAGGTAGTGTCACTGGTCTATCGCTGTGCTAAGAAATAATCTCATAGAAAATTCAATCTGAGGCCAAATGGTAATAATGAGCGTGGAGAACTACAAAGGTCCTAAGCACAGGTGTTGTTGCAGATAGGACCTCTAAGCTTTTATTGCTCATACACAAGCCTCTTTTATCTAAGATGAAGATACCATAATCCATTGAAGACCCCTGTATTCAGTCTGACATCTGCCCTGAGCCCAAGATCAATCAACTGATTGTAAGAAATAAATGTTAATTCTTCTAGCAAACCCATTCTTATCTCATCCTGTCTTGGGATGAGGGAAATTATGAGGATCTAGTTCCATGTTCAGAATCGGGGTCCTGCGTCTCACTGGGGCTCATTCAATCAATCAACCATATTGATAGAGTATGAAATATGTACTGAGAATTCAGCCGGGAATAAGACAGATGAAAATCCTTATATTCTCTGATGGAGACAGAGATAATAGGAACGTAAATGAGAAGGAATGTCAGATACAATGAGAGATGCAAAAAAATAAAGCAGGAGAAGTTTCACTGTGAGGAAATATTTGAGGGAAAGGAAGAAAGTGCTGGCACTCCCTGGAGAAGAGCCAAGCCGAGGGAAAGCTGCTCCAGAAGCCCTGAGTGGGATAGTGCATGCTTGTTAGAGGGAGGAGGGATATCAAGAAAGTGGGTATGGCTGGAGCACAGCAGTTGAGAGGAGAGGGATTCACAAAAGTAATGGGTAAGAACCATAATGGATAAGAATGCAGATCATGCCATGACTAAAGACTTACAGAGACCTAGGCCACGGGATTAGAGCAGACAAATCACATCACTTGACACTAAAAGAATCACCAACATTGCTAGGTTGAGCATGGGTAGCCGCAGAGCAAGTGAAGAGCCAGGGTGACTCTGTGGAGGCTCTTCCCAAAGCCCAGGATGGGAGCAATGGAAGTGGTAGGAATTGGTTGAACTTGAACTCTGCCCATATTTGGAGGCATACTCAAGAAGATTTCCTGATGGACTGATGTGAATGTGAAGGGACGAGAGAATGACTCCAAGCCTTCTGACCTAAGAGACTATAAGATGAAGCGATATTGACTACAATGAAGTAGACTGGGAAGAGTAGTTATTTCTTTGGAAGATGCTGCCTAATCAGAAGGGGAATAGGCAACCAAGGAGAACTGAAATGGAAGAATGCAGGTGGAACTCCCAAAGGAGGTATGGACCAAATGTCAGCCAACATTCCAGAACCAGATTTAATCCCTTCCCAGTTGATGACTATTCAACTAGGTCAGTTCCATCTCTGTCATGACCTTCTGCCTAACTGAACAGTATGGAACTGATCATTTAGAAAATTAAATCTACTTCCATTATGGTGCTGAATATTTGGTGCTCCCATGGGGTCAAAGCCTAAAGCTGTTAAATGCTCTTTTTGCCTCACTTCTCTTGTGAACTTGTCTCTGAGGACTTGCAACTTCTTCCTGCCAGTCTACATCCTCAATTTCCAATATATAAGCATGGGTTTTCATGGCAAGTTCTATCACAGTTACTGAAAAATTCTTTAACATGTACACTATTTATGAAGTACTTTCTCTGCATCAGAGATTCAAGTATAAAAATTATCTGTAATGAACTCACAGTATCAGCAGCATGATGACATTAACATAATAGCAGACATTAGGATACCTTACAAAATTATAAATGAGAAAACCAGATCACTGGTTGTATTTATTTTGAGGTTGCTAAGAGGGCTAGATTGCAGTTGAAGCAGAGAAAAGCTAACAACAATTGAGAACTGTAAAGTAGGGAAAGTTATGAATTAATATTTCTTTTTTCTTTTTTATTTATTGAATTTTAGATAAAAGGGGAGAGGTGAGAGAGAGAGAGAAGAGGGGGGGGAGAAGTGAGAAGCATCAACTTGTATTAGTTGCTTTCCATATGTTCCTTGACCGATCAAACCTGTGGTTTCAAACTGGCGACCTCAGTGTTCCAGATCGAAACTTTATCCACTGTGCCACCACAGGTCAGTCAATATTTCTCTTTGCAAATGCGATTGTTCTTTTCACTTTAAGACTTTTTTTTAAAAGAGCTTATGCAGTAACCACAGAAACATGGTAGTGACTCAACTCACTGCTTTAGGAAATCTTCCATGAAACAGTAAAAGCACTTCTTTAGAAAAATACAAGGTATATATATCAAGCTAATGCTTCAAAAACAAAACTCAGATGCAGTATCTTTGAAATAGTTTCTGTTTGCCGAGGGTTGACTTCATCTCTTCATTTACAAAGGAAATTTTATTGTAAAGATTACAGTCCTGAAACCCTATAACATTTAATTATATTCAACAAATATTTGTTAAGAATCTATTACAAGCAAGAATCTCTGCCATAAAATGCACAGGTTACCAAGGTGTGTTCTATTGCACTGCATATGCTTGAAAATAAAGCATGACATTTTTGGCCAAAATTATATCTCATAAAAGATCTGGCTTTCTTAGTTCAGGAAAATTTTTATTACAGATATATTTTAGTTATTTCATTGGAAACAACAAAACAATGCTTGGGAAGAATTATTAACATCCTCATCCCCAGGATGGAATAAAAAATCCACAGAAAGAGAAGATGAAATGTCTCAGGAGCTCTGTACTGCAGGGCTGAGAGAGAAAGATAGCCTGTAAGGGCAGAACAAGGAGGAAGAAACAGGCAGGCTGGACTGGGGCTGTGTAATTTCAGAATAGTCAAGGGAAAGCAGAGTTTAGAATGTATGTGGTCAGCAGTCTGAATGTTTCAGAGAGCTTAAAGAGTGTCCACACTGAGAAAGGGCTGCTGGATTAGGCAACTGGGGAATCAAGACCATACAAAAGACGTGGAAGAATCCAGATTACTACAGCATTGAGACATTAGTGGGTGGTGGAGAAGCATCGGTGCTGAGCTCTGGTGATTCAGGAAATAAATAAAAGTAAAGGCCAATAGCTTGAGGGTAAAGTAAAATTAATCAAAGTTTTGGGATGTTTTGTTTCTCAGAGGCAAGGAAGATCCAACACTGCTTACAAGCAACATTTGTAGAAACATACAAATTCTACATCTGATTCATGCTTACTTTTGTAAATTTCCATTTTACTCCAAATAACTTTTTCCATTTGTTTTTAGCTCTCATGGGATAGGGATGCAGTTTCATCTATAACCATTTTCTTGATTATATTTCCCACAGGGGTCTGTGGGGTTTCTCTACCAGAAATCTATGCCACAAATGTAGCAGATTGGTTCTGCTTAAATAGGGACGCATTGCACTGGTCCTACAAACTTGCCTGGGTCGTTCATTTTACTCCTTATATTCATATTCATATGCTCACAGTAAACATAGTGCAGGTGCAGGAGTGTGATTTTCTAGCTATTTGAGGCTAATTTCCAGCATTCAGCATGCTGAGTGGTGGGTTGAACATAACAGCTGCCTAGCAACGGGACTGACATCTATCATGAAAATAGAAGAATGAAGAGGAAGGAGCACAAGTGAGCTTGAGAGAGAAATGAAACCTATTTCAACCTGCAAGGGAGGGAAGATAAGAAGGAGAAATGAGACAAAGAGAGAGGACTTGTGGAAGTGCTTGTCAATGACAAAGGAAAACTTTTTCTTCTTTTAAAGAAAAAAAAATAAAGCAGAGATAAAATTATCAAAAATTATTTAGTTCATACACGATCCTTTTGTGTTCTCTAAGTGTGCACATTTTTCTCTTCTTCCCATGATACTTAGCATTTAAAAATCCCATCAATGCCTTCAGATTTTGTCCAGGCTTTGAACCCCTCACTTGCCTTGTCTTGTCCTATAGTGGGCTGTGCCGTCACATGACCTATCCCTTCCTTGCACACTAGGTAATGAAGCCTGCATGGCTCAGCAGATTTTATGGAGACTTTATCATGTGTACCTGCTCATCCTTCTACCCTGTCTTCTACCAGTTTTCTAGAGGTCCCCTGCACCAAGCCCATCAAACCATTTTGAAACTTCCCACATTTCCTGGCACCCTGACCTCTTCCTGGAGCTCGTTAGCCTGACCCACTTCCCTGGACGCTTGCAGCTCTCCAATCTTCAGTATTTATGATCTCCTTCTCTTTCTTCACAGGAAGGACAGACAGAGGATATTATCTGTATTTTGCAATGACTTTTGCACCTCCTGGATCATTCAGGCATGGAATTTTTTCTAGAGTTTCTTTTTTACATCTGTTGGGACCAGCATTAGCTTATCAGGGCTCCTCAGGATCTCCATATAACTCTACTAAGGGAAAAAAAGTCTTTACATTATTACTATGACAATCCTAGACCTATTGCTCATACTGCTGATTAAGACTGATTTCCCTTCTTTTTCCAAATGATGGTAAATAGACCACTATCATCTTTAGAAACATGAATATACCATTCCAAAGCAGCGGCATTTCACACTCCCATGTTCTTCCGCATTCAAGAGCCCCCTGGGAGAGGAGTCCTTGGGGAGAGTAGGGAGGGGCAATGTAGAAGAGCTTTTCCACTGACACCACCCTACAGTCCCATGCTGATTTTGTTGGAGGTTGGGAAAGTGGCAAGGTTAGGGACATCCTTATCTTCTACTTGCCATTCTGTAGAGATTACATTAGAGCAGGGAGGACAAGAAGAAGAAAGAAAGAGAGAGACAAATGAAAGAAAGAAAGGAAGAATAGAGGGTGAAAGAAAAACTAACAAGGATTTATAAAGTGGATATAAATGTCAGGTGTAATGAGAGGTTACTCCATATTATCACTGAATTCTCACAACAACCCCAGAATGACATTTAAAGAAGTTATGTGGTAACTTCCAAAAGTTAGTTAATAGTGAAGCTAGAATCTTAATCTAGTCTGTAGAATTTTTAGTCTAATATGGCTTAATTTGGGAGATAAAATAAAAACAGAAACTTTTTCTATTTTTGTGCTTGAAAGGATAAAGGTAACCATCATACAGAATCATGCATATATGAGGTCTATTAGTAAGAAAGGAAATGAAAACACCTTAAATTCCGAATTTTCTAAATCAAGATTATATTCTCTCTCTCCCTGTCTTTCTCTCTAGCCTTCTTCTCCCTCTTTTTCTCTCATTGTAGTAGTGGTGGTTGTTTTTGTAACTACTATTTTAATAACATTGCTATGTTATTTTGATGTGATCACAAACATTTACTCTTAAGACTCAGTGTCTGACTTTCACAACACTCCTGATAGAGCCAGGAAAAGAGAAAGTCATTAACATGGAGGAGAAAAGGGAATTTCTGAGTAGTTACTGAACCAGCTGAGAGGCCTTGCTGGTTCCTCTTACCCTTCATCTGAAATTCTCAGTATAATCCTGCAGCTCTCACCTTGTGTGAGTTCTAACTAGCCAAACATGTGAATGAAAGAGGTAGGTATGAATGACCACAACTGAAGTTCATCAGCTTCTATCATAGCATCAATACTTTCAACTTCCTTAAATGCATCTCCTAAAGCCCATGGCAAAGCAGATCACCCAGATATATGACCTTAATCTCATGGTATTTATTCATTCATTCATTCATTTATATACTTCATGTAATTAAGCCAGGGCACTCTCTCTTCCCTGACAATATGGGAGTTCAATGATAAAAAAAATAATGTTAAATTAAACCTCATCTCCTGAGATTAACCAGTACTATACTATGCAGATAAAAAACGAATTCAGAGCATCTGCTAAGAATTTACATGTCAATGCTCTCAAGTTCTTTTAAAGTGAGTTCCACCATTTCATTTTAATTGTGCAGTGTAGCAACATTCTATTTATTCAATAAATTGATGAAAGTGAAACACTAAATTAGAGATGTCCCAGCATGAAATATATACTAGGTTTCATTTCCTGAGCTGCCTTTGCAGCACGGAACATTCATTTTAGCTAGGTTTGTACTTTTAATACATCTCTAAGATATTTTTCTACACAGAAATCCCATCCGTGCATGCACAACACTCCAGAGCCATCTACCATAAGGGACATTTAAAATTGTGCCCTCTTGGAGAACTGAATATATGATGGAGCCGGAATAATGGTTGCAGGCAAAGGAACCAATCCTGCTGCTTTCTAATCTCGGTACACATGCCCAGGAGGACCCTGGGCACAATCAGTGTGTACATTCAAATCCATGTGCTTCTGTCCTCCACATTTTGCATAATTTACCGGTTAAACCATAGGCTGTATTTATCAGGTATAAGAACAGCTTGTTTAGCTACACTGAAAAGAACAGATGCTCTTTTGTTGCTGAGGCCTAAATAAGAGAGAGATATTTCTAACAGTTAGAATCTAACCTATATGGTTTAAGTAAAATTATCTCATTTCTAAAGCTAGTTGTTCCTTACCCAAATATTCACCAGGGTCACTTTGACCTCTTGTTTTTGAGTACCAAGCACAGAAAACGAAGGCAGGCCAATTTATTTGTGGGAGGTATCTGTAACTTAAGTGTTTTCTCTCCCAATCAAATAAAGAAGGCTATTCTCTCTGGAAATGGCTACAATGTTTTATAGAGATTGGTGGCGAATGCAGTTATTTTATTACAAGTTAATGCCTATTTCAGATAATGAAATGAGTTACTTAGCACCATGTGAATCTATTGCTTAGAATATCATTGTCATTACAGTTGGTTAGCAAATTATGAAGTTAAGAATGAGGTTATGATCTTCAAAGAAACAGTCGGCCACTGAAACAAGATCATATTATTTCAACAGTAATAAAAGTTTCTTTTGTACATTTACTTTTGACAGAACATGACCATGGTCGAATCAAGGCTTAGGGCTTAGTATCTGAACCTATTCACATTTGTTCATTTGGAAATTATTAACTTTTTAAAAAAACTTTGAGGTATGACGGAAAGCTGTACATGTTTAATGTGTTCAACTGGATGCGATTGGAAATATACACCTGTAAAACCATCACCGGAATCAATGCCATAAATATATCTTTCACCTCAAAAAGTTTCCTCCTGCACTCTTTATTTTTATCTATTTCTTTTTTTAAAATATAAGATCTGTCTTCTTAGCCAAAATTTAAGACTTCAATACAGTATTCTTAACTCTAGGCACCATGAGTAGAGCACTAGGACTTACTCATCTTGTAGAAGTGTCACTTTGTGCCCTTTGGCTCATATTTCCCCTTTTCTCCTTCCCCTCAGTCCCTGGTAATTGCCATTCAATTTGAGCATCTATGGGTTTGACTATTTCAGATTCCACAAATAAGTGTGATCAGTGGTATTTGTCTTTGTATGTTTGGCTTATTTCATTTATCACAATGTCCTTCAGATCCATTTATGTTTTTGCAAATAGCAAGATTTCCTTCATTTCTCAGGCTGAATATATTGTATATACCATATATTATATACCACATGTCAAATATAAGTTTTAAAATATAATCAACCAATACTTGTAGCTAAAACAGGTTGTCATATGGTGAGTCATTAAACAGCAGTATTAATTCTAACATCAGTTGACTGAGTTATGTCATCTTGAATGAAGATAGGTAAGAAACATGCACATATTTTTAAAAACCTGATCAAAATAATAAAATGAATATAAGCAATAAAATGTCTCTTTCTCGTTAATGAGATAGTTTAAGTAAAATACGATGTTACTTTTGAATAGTATAACAGAAAGGTTTGATAACAGAAAGGGATAATTAATGTTAGGAATTAGGATCCAGTACATTTATATTTTGAGTGAAAATAATACATGTACCCAAGTCATGTTAAATATTATGTGTTGTCATTATTTGAAAACATTAGCTAAATAGGTCCAAATGATAAAAGATTCATGATATTTAAGGTATCTTGGACATTTAAGTATATTATCACTCACTGCTACTAATATTTCTAATAAAAGTTTTAACTCAAAGAAATTAATGCATGATTAAAACTAGCATTAATTAAAATCCTAAAGGAATTTATAAAATGCTCCATCCATTAACATACACACACCTTTGACACATCACACAGTTAAATGTTCTGGTTTCTATCATTTCTACCTCTTACATTACTTTGTTTGATAACTATTCATGACAATTAACACATGTACAACACTTAGTTTGGTACAGTAAACAGTGTCCTCTCAATAGAATGCTGGACATGTTCCAATGGACCTTTGGGAACTACCTTTTGGCAGAGGTATGACCTGTGATTGCTTTTGACTAAGCTATTTTGTGGCTACATAGAGATAAAACTTAAGTTGTAGAAAACTGAAAACAATGCAAATTATTCCTGTCTAAAGCAATGCAAATGACCTTTGTCTAGTAGCACAAAATAAATTTTGTTCAAAGAGAATACATATCTCTGTAAATCAAATTTTCATTTGAACTGTTTTAATATTTATTTCTTCTTTACATAAAGGCCTGAACATAACCATTGATATGTATTCAACATATATTTGTATTACCATCATGCTTTTACCTTTTTAAAAATTATACTTCACCAAAATGTAGTGCAGTAACTGAGAATTAGCAAGGATGAGTTAGCATTCTAGCAGTGATCAAATCCAATTCACTTCTTCATTCCAATATACTCTCCAAACTCTGCAATCCGGTTTCTATTTTTGTGCATATCACTTTATCGAAACATCACATGTCACAATAGTTAACAATTTATATGTCAAACCCAATAACTTTATTGCAGGGAGTTTTCCTCCTCCCACTCTTTTCTGTTTTACATAACTTGATCTTCTCTGTGGCACATGAAACCACTGACTTATCCTCCTTGAATAAGTAAGTCATCTCCCTGGCTGACCTCCCATTCTTAAGTTACCCTGCCACCTGTCTCACAATTGCTTCTTATGAACAGAATTTCCTTCCACTAAATGCATGTGCTTTCTCAGCATATACTTCTGGGCTCTCCTGGAATGTCTTCTTTGAGGAACATTAAACACTCTCAAGGCTATTGCTGTCAGTTGCAAATTAGTGATTTAAAACTTTTTTGTATATAAAACACAATAGCCACTTTCCTGAACTTGATACAAATATGATGAATTGCCTACCGTACAGTGCATTTTGGATCTCCCGAGTACATCAAGACCAATATATTCCACTCCCCACCTCATATATAATTGCCTATTTTTCTCCTACTGCATGGGATCTATCATTTGTTCACCTGCCTACCCGGAAACCATAGAGTCTGTCAAATACTGGTTGATCAACATGCTTTGATTATTTTACATACTAACATCTCTACAGTTTATATCCTTCACTTCATCTCAATCAAGTTATCTCCATAAAACTTCAACCACATTGATTAGTGTAACTGCCTTATAAATATAGCTGTCTAGTCAATTTTTCACACTGTTTTGCTCAACAGGAACTCCCCCATCTTCAGCAGTTCTAGTTTTTCATGGTCTAGGGGCTCTTTCATGATACTTTGTCTTTGTTAAACAGCTCCCAGCTGTTAAGATCATGCATTCCCACCCTGGCTAGTTAGCTCAATGGGTTAGAAAATCACCCTGAAACAATAAGGTTGTATGTTCAATCCCCATTTAGGGCACACACAGGAAACAACCAATGAATGCATAACTGAGTGCAACAAGAAATGAAAGCTTCTCTCTCTCTCTCTTCATTCCTCTCTCTGTTTCTATAATAACAATAAAAATAATAATAATAAAAACTTAAGATCATGCACTCCTGTCATGCTGAAATTTACTAAACTCACCATTCTCTCTCACTGTTCCCTTCTGTGGACAACCATTATTTCACTTCTGGATAATTCTAATGGTCTTCAAGCCTCAGCTCAATATCATCTACTCCAGGAAATCTTATGAGCTCTTTTCCTGGAAACTTACAGTTTTAGTATTGCCTGTATTCATTTCTTACTGCTCCATGTTGTCATTTTCTATTTTCCCTAGATCCTTAGTCAGAGAATATTTTATGCATTCTATATTTTCATCCCTAAAGTGTCCTGTGGTATCCATCATATCTAAAATAAAACATTCAATAGCTTTTGTTGAGTGAATAAAGAAAGGAAGAAAAAATAAAACTTATTTAAATCTTAATTTATATATTAATATAATTCCACCTCTAATATTTACACATAAGAATATTTATAAAGCAAAAATAAAATAATATTATATATTATTATTTTAATAATCACTCAGATATTTTGTTTTGCTGGTGGTATCCCCTTATATACCATATATATATAATGAGTGAACTATCACAATAGCATATAATTGTCAAGTACAAGCATGAAATTCCATAGCCATTCATTTCTAATTTTTATTTATAACTTATATTAAGATATTAAGGGGTATGAACCATTTTTTATCTAAATGGCACCTTGTCACTATCTCTGAAATCAAAGTCATTGTCGGGTTTCTCAAATATTCTCTCTACAGGCGTAAAGAGGTTTTGACTATGTTAGAGTCACCAGTCCCAGGAGAAGGGAGCAGATGTGGTTCTTCGGAGGACCTGGCAGTGCTGTCTTGTCTTCTCCAGTCCACTGTTCCCTGCCAATCATTACATAATAGTATTTTCTCTTATTTATCTGGATTATTTTAAAAATGTTTCAAATACCCATTTTTCTTCTATACTTTCATATGGGGTAATATTAAAAAGAATGCTGTGGCCAATTTGTTTAAACCATTTTTAAACCATCTAAAAACAGGAATACTGAGTAGATCAGCTTCATGGATCAACTTTAAACCTACATGTAATGCATAATATATGTGCTGCTATAGAAAGATGTTTCCTACTTAAGACCATAAATCTATATTATTAAGGGATAAAGAGATGCAAGCTATGACTTCCCAACTGTTTAATTCCCAGACACCCCATCTCTTACAGTCTGATGCAAATACTTGGTGTGATGCTGGTGCCCTTGAAAACCCTCTCATACTGTCATAATTGCCACCTACCAGGGGCAATATGGGTACAATACTCTGGAGGTATACAAGAAACCTCACCTTATAAAATATTTAAGCGAAGTGTCTTGCTCACTTACGCTCTTCTTGAAAATGTACCTGGGCAGCATTAAGTGGTAAGTCTACTTATAGTTTTATAGTATTCTTTGGGAGCCATGGAGTTCTTGAACCTCATTTTTTTTTCCTCTTTTTGTTTGTCTTCTCATTATATCTTTCAAAAAATCTTGACTATCCTTTGTGCCTCACTCTACTAAATGTTCCTTCTATCCACCACCCTCAGTGGGTCATTTCTTAATTTAGAAATATGGTGGACACTTTGCCCATTTCTGATTCCCTCAACTATATAAACTCTTCTGGCCAACCTTTCCACAAGACTTATAGCCTACTGACTTTTCTGATACTGCACTCATTAGTTTTTTACCTATGAGTCTGGTTAGAAATATTAGCCACAGTCTAGTGACATTCCAATATACATCTTCCGCCAGACTTTGTTTTTACTTAATAGCTTATCAGGCTTCTTACCCTAGAATATTGTAGATATCTGAACCTACCATATGCAAAATCGAACTCATTCTTTTTCTGTTGACACCTGTTTTTCTTTCACTATTATTTCTCTTTTATGGGTACGTAACACTGACCTAAGACACTGTACTGAAACAAGCTAGACTTCTAGAAGTCACCTCTGATTTTCATGTCTGAAGTCTGTGTTTATAAACTCTAAATGATGCAATTTTTATATTTAAATATCTTTTTTAAAACAACTGTTCTTTTCTGCTCGTTCAGATTTCTACTGTTTTAACTTTAACTACGAGCAGGTTCACTTAAAACTGTCTCATGAAACCATTTGGCAATGTCTGAATACATTTTGGTTGTCACGATGAGGGAGATGGAGTGCTCCTGGAATCTAGTGGGTAAGAGCCCAGCTATACTGCTAAACATTCTACAATGCATCGGTCAGCCCGTCATGATAAGAATTATCTGGCTCAAAATGTGAAGTGCCAAGGTTGAGAAACTTTGTCCTAGAGACATTTAGCTCAGGGGTCAGAATTCCTTTTATGTAAAGAGCCAGACAGTAAATATTTCAGGCATTGTGGGCCATGCAGTCTATGCTGTAACTTCCCAACTTTTTCCTCGTAACACAAAATGGGGCACAAACAAATGAGTGTGCTGTGTGCTGATGAAACTTTATTTAACATAATAAGCCTACTGCTGACTGGATTTGGCCCAGGCATCATATAGTTTGCTGACTCCTGATCTAGCATAAAAGAAAATAAAAACACATTATTATACTGTTTTAAATGTTTAATACCATTTAAACTTTTAGCTACCAGATAAATTTCAAGTTTGGTGCCCCAGAATATAAAAGTTTTGTATTTCTGTCTACTCAGATTTTCTTTTCTTGTTCTTCTGCTACTGCAGTGGGAATGCCATTCCCTGCACACCTTTTCCTGCTCCTCATCCCCTTCCCTTTATGCATATAACCTGAAACTAACCTCACCCTTAGTTCCAGTCTAAGTCTGGGATCTCTTCCATCACCTCCTTCAATGAGCTTATTTCTCATTATTATTCAAGACTCCTCTAGAGAGCCCTTATAAGCACTTTATTCTGGTGGATAACTGGGTTTACTTCTAGGACCCGCCGACACTCAGCAGAGCTCTCTCATGTATCTAGTCCTCCTACTTCACTGGAAGACACTTCAGACTTGGGCAAGATTTGTGCATCTTTGTATCGTCAGCATGTAGAACAGCCTCCCATAGTTTGTAGGAACTCAGTATCCATTCCAATGAATAACTTTTATAGAGATTTCTTTGATACGTCAAGCTTTTAGGTCTTTAGATGATGTGGTAAGAGATATAGCACAAAAAATAATGTTTAAAGGGAAGTACAGGCATAATATAACGTTTTACTTTGTTAGATTTTACTTATGACTACTACTTTTTAAAATTTTAAATACTTCAATGAACAATACCAAGAAATATATTTGCAGCTTTATATAAATATTTTATATTTCTAAGTAAATGAATAAATACCATATGAAAATCCTAAGGAGAAAATGTACAAGACTTTCAAGGCTTGTCTTATCCAGGTCTTTTGCTTCTTTAAAAAAATCATTGCCATATATATATATATAAAATTATATATACATATATTATTTGATCACTGAAATGAAATGACAATAGGCATAGTGCATAATAAGGGCTAAAATTGCTTAAATATTAATTTTTTGAGACTTATTTCTAATTTGATAAATGTCTGATAAGAGGCTACAACAGTATTTTCAGGCAATGGTTATTATAAAAATTTCTAGACATAATAAGTGTAAGCATATCCTCTTATCCTCATTACTTATTAAATTGTGAAATACCTTAAGAATATTCTTGTGTCTCAGGGTTCCCCTGAGTTAAGACACTGGTAGAGCACCAGTGAAAGAATGGAATATTTCCTGCTAACTCTTCAAATTATACTGTGGGCAAAGCAGGTGGCAGTTTTCCCTTAATCCAAAGCATTTGTGTGTGGAGTGGGGAGGGCAGAAAGTTTGTAAGTCTGTTCAGAACCCTGCATATAAATATGCATTTCTGACCATTTTAGTCATAGAATCTTCCAACCCATAAATTCTCTAGGAATAAGAATGGAAGTTATCAGCTTCCTGGACAATTTTTAATGTGCTTAATTTTAGCTTAATTAAAATCCCAAGCACACTCAAATATAGTATTCGCCTCCACTTTCCATCTTAAACACTTGTCTAGCAACATCATTTTATAAAATACAAGCTGCTCTATGTTAATTTTTACACAAAGATACTAGTCTGTTTAGAAAAAGTTGATATACGTAATCTGAATGATCAAACTGAAAAATGTACCATTATCTAAACAACCAAAAATATATTTAAAAAAAATAGGGCTTAAAAAGATAACCATTATTTTAAGGAGTTCTCTGTTGTGATAATAAATTATACGTACTCACAGGAACAAATTAATAGATAAAGTACCCGTCTAGTAGGAAACTGGTACAAAAAGTAAATTCACAGATTTCTGCTTCCAGTCAAACTGAAGGAATAGCAACTGATTTATATTTCTAAGTATATCCTCTATCCACAAACAATTTAAGACCAGGCAACTTATGGGAAGTAAAGTACACCAGACAACAAAGGTCAGTGATCCCTGAGAGATAGGAAACAAATGAATTAAGACCTAAGACTGCCTAGCTTGCTTCAAAGCAGAGGCTGTAGGCTATGGCCCACAGAGTGGATCCTGAGTGAAACCAGAGACTGTCACCAAGTGGAGTAAATGGCTGGAAGAAGAAGATTCCAGAGCACTGTGAGTTCACAGGTAGAAGCAGAGAGGAGAGGGCTCCACTGAGAGAAGAATGCAGAGCTCTTCAGAGCTTCCCCCTTAAGTATTTGGCAAAGTACCGGGCAGCACATGCATGTGAATAAACTAAGTCCCAGAAAAGAATTACCCAAATGGATGAGAGGGAACCATCCCTGTGGCAAAGACAACAAGAAGTTTGGCTGTTCAATCAGCCTGAGTTAAAAATTCTATAATTCATGGGACACACTGATAGAGAATGCAAGGGTTTTGCATCAGTAGTATGAAATACTTAGACTGCAAATTTGTCTGCTTCTACCTAACAAAGTTTAAAAGCAAAACCCTAAAATAACAAATTATTTTTGTGTGGTTATTATTCACTTATTTATTGAGTTTATTAGGGTGACATTGGTTCATAAAGTTATTTAGCTTTCAGGTGTACAATGCAATAATACATCATCTATACATTGTATTGTGTGTTCACCAACCCAAGTCAAGTTTCCTTGCATCACCATTTGTCCCCCCATTAGCCTCTCCTTCCTCCCCTCACTCTCCTTCTCCTCTGGTAATCTCTATACTGTGGTCTGTTTTATGAGATTTTTGTTTTTGTTTTGCTTAATCCCTTCACTATATTCATTCTGTCCCTCCACCCTCACCGCTCTTAACAGCTGTTAGGGTGTTCTCTGCAGCTATCAATCTGTTGCTATTTTAACAACAAACTACTTTTTAATGACTCATTCTCTAGACAAAATTCAAGAATATTTGTAGCAATACACAAATATATACCACTTGAAAAAGTAAAATTTATAATGTATGATATCCATTCAAAAATTACCAGGCATGCAAAGAAGTGGATAAATTTTATCTGAAATAAAGAGAAAAATTAATTAATCAACACTGATGCCAAAAATGGCAAATAATGGAACTAATAGACTGGTAGGTACTACAAGAAAGAAAAACTGCATTAAAAACATAAAAAATTTATGAAAGTTACAAATTAAACTTCTGCAAATGAAAACTATAGTAAATAAAGCAAAAGAAAATTGGATTAAATGTAGATTAGATATTGTAGAAGATTAAAGGACCTAAAGGCATAACAATAGAAACTCTCCAAAATGAAACACAAAGAAAAAAGGCTGAAAAATGAACATTAGTGATCTGCACAGATCAGTGATGAAAATTAGTTACCCATAGGACAACTTCAAATACCTAATATATACGTAATTGTAGTTTCTAAATAAGAGAAGATAGATAGATTTTAGAAAAAATACTTGACAAATTTACGGGTAAACTTTTTTCTAATTTGATAAAAGCTATAAACTAATGAATCCAAGAAACTCATTGATTCAAGAAGCTTGATGAATCCTTAGCACAAGAAATGGAGAAAGGGAGAGAAACTTCACCCAGGTGAATCATATTCAAGCTACTCAAAAACAGAGAAAAAGAGAAAATGCTAAAAGCACACAGAAACAAAAACTGTACAGAAGAGTAAAACTAGAAAGGACAGCCAATTCCTTTCTGAAAAAAGTGCAAGGGAGAGGAGCAATAGCTTTAAAATACTTAAAGAAAAATATGGCAGCCTAAAATATTTAACCTCATAAAAATATCTTTACATATTTTAATTAAATAAAAAGGTGAGAATATACAATACAGAGAGTGAATGTTAATGTAACTAAGGACTTTGTGTGATGATGATGTGTCAATGTAGGTTCATCAGTGCTGACAAATGTACCACTATGGTGGGGGATGTTCATAATGGGAGTGGCAGTGCATGTGTGAGAGCAGGGAGTATGTGAGAACTTTCTTTAACTTCCAATCAATTTTTTTGTGAACTTAAAAGTGCTCCAAAACTCGTCTATAAAAATAAATTAAACAGAAAAAAATGGAAATGAATAAGTATAAGATCCACACCTGCAGAGCTTGGACATGAGCCATGGCTTCATAAAAAGCTCTATTTTGTCACTTCCCATAGCTCCTCCTAAGTCTCAGCTAATTCTCCCTTTCCTATCCTCTAGCTGAAGTCCCGGCTTCATTACCCTTGTCCACTGTGGACCTCCATAGCTGCACCTGCAAGCTGACAGGAAACTGAAAAGATCAGAAAAATTTTATTCCACCCTCTTGAAACTATTACTATTCTGATCAGGAAAGAAGAGTCCCCTCCCTCAGATTATTAGGTGCCTGTGGGCCTTCTGCCACAGGACTGCTTGAGATAAGCAGGGAGAGAATGAAGAAAATAGAATACAGTGTGTTTCTATAAGTTTTGGGAATTAGGAATTTCACCCCCTCCCCCTTGAGCCTGAGTAGAGGATTTCTAGAATTATTTGTTTGCACCCATACCCACTTCTGGGTTTAGAACTGCTTGCATTCCAGTCCAGGGTACAATGGAAAAAATGGGTAAACTCACCATTAGCTCAATGTTGCTGTTTAAACAAATAAAGGAAAACTTACATTAAACACTTGTATTAGAAGAGAAAACGGTTTCATAACTCTAAACTTCTAACCTAATATTAGAAAAAAGGAGAGTTAAATAAACCTAAAGCAAACAGAAGTTAGAAAATCATAAAGAGTGGATTTAATAAAATTGATTTGAACAATCCATTAATTCAGACTCTATTTATATTAGCAAAATTTAAAATATTTAGACAGATACTGAACAGGATATGTTCAAAATCTCTAAGAGGAACATCTTTTAAGTTCCAAAAATGCAAATATATACAGGTGAGTAAATTGATGAATATACTATATTCTTGGGCAGAAAAATTCAACATTGTGAAAATGTCAGTCTCCATAAATTAAAGAAAAAAACCAGAAATAATAAAAAATAAAAGATGGTTCTTTCTCTGAATAAACAAAATTGATAAAAAAAGTCTACCAAGACTGGTAAGGAAAAAAAAGACACAATTATCTATATCAGGAACAAAACAGAGGATATTATCACAGACCCTACAGACGTTAAAAGGATAAAAATGGAATGCTACAAAAAACTCTACATTGATAAATTTGTCATCTTAGATGAAAGAGAACAATTTCTCAAAAACCACAAATTACTAAAATCCAACCAAGATGAAGTAGGCAACATGAATATCCCTATAACTATTAAAGAAATTGAATTCATACTTAAAATCCAAATAAAAATTCTGAATACTCAAGTGGCATTACTAGCAAATTCTATCAAACATTTAAAGAAGAATTAACACTAATTCTACACAATCTCTTCTACAATATAGAATGCAGGCCACAGTTTTAGAGAAAATGTTGGCCAAATACCTAATATGTATGCGTCTTCAAATTTATAAAGAAGTCTAAAAAAAAAAATACAGTGAAAACTTAGGCAAGATCGTTGTAAAGAAAATTCACCAAAGAAGACATATGAATAGGAAATAAGGCCACAAAAAGATGCTATATATAATTAAGGTTTAAAGTAATGCAAAGCAAAATCACAACAAGATATAAGCACACATCCATTGAAATATCAAAAATAGAAAAAGCTCATCAAATCAAGTGTTGGAGATGAAGTAACTGGAATTCTCATGCCCTGCTGGTGGAGTTACAAATTAATACAATCATATTGGAAAACAGCTTGGCAATGTTTTAAAAAGTTAAACATACCTTAACCTTGTTCATTCTGCTTCCATATTTACACTCCCACCCACAAAATAAAACCATCTCCACACAAAGATCTATACACCATGCTCATAACAGCTCTACCTGTAATAACCTAAAACTAGAAACAATCCAAATATCTATCAACGAGTAAACATACAACAGGAATAATGCTCAACAAACTATTGATACACACACAACTGGATCAATGATGTCAAAATTACTATGTTGAGTGAAAGAAGCCAAACAGAAATGAGTCTACTTTATAATTCCATTTGTAGAATATTTTATAAAATGAAACTAACTTAGAGTAAACAAAAGCATATCAATGCTTGTTTGGGGATAAAGAAGTAGAGATGGATAAGAATAGGATAGATACTACAAAAGAATATAGGAATCTTTTGGGGGCAATGGTTTTGGCCACCATCTTGATTTGTGGAATGATTTCTAAGATGTAGGTTTATGTTACCATTTGACTTTTTCAAAACCAAAAACAGGTGCAGTTTATGCATGCCAATATATTTTATTAAAACTGTTTAAAATGTTAGAAATAAATTTACATCCATAAAAATATTCAGACACTTGAAAAAAAATCTGTCCTGCATGCTTATAATAGAAACCAAAAGTCTTGCTCCTTCTGATGTTTAGTTTGCTTGTTAAGTAAACACCAGAAAAGTAATTCCTCTTGATGGAAAAAAGCTAAAAAGATGAAATTGGGTTAATTGAGTTTGATATATTGATGGGAATTACATGTAGCTTATATAACCATAATAAAATAAGAATACATAATGCACGTTTTGACAGTGTCTGGTCAAGAACAAAAACAATTCAATATAAGTCATTTGAATTTAATGTATTACATTTACTTATTTATTTATATTTTTTATTTTCTAATTAAATTTACTAGGATGACTGTGGTTAATAAAATTATATAGGTTTCAAACATACAATTCTATAATATAGTATTTATATATTGCATTGTGTGCTCAACATCCAAAACAAATATCTTTCATCACTATATATAGCATGTGATCCACTTTACTCTTTACTAACTCTGTATCCTTCTTCCCTCAGTTAACCACAATACATTTATGATGTTACAGTTATTAATACATTTAATAGATACAAATTATTCTCAATAGGATATACTGAAGGCTAAAAAAACCTATTATTTTTTCAATGTGATTGTAGCCTTTTCAGTGAAATTTGATCATACTACATAGTTTAGTCAGTTAGTGTCCTAATGATAGATTCACATCCTAAGTGCCACATTTTTATTTATACCTTTCAGTTGTACACTGTCTAAAAGTACATGGAAATATGTATCTATCTCTGAAAATACATATTTTTATAATTTTCAAGGCTTAAGTGAATACCCTTGTATCTCTGAATAATGGGGCAGAGATAAAAATGAAGATGAAATAATTTTTAATAATTTTTAGTAATTCAAATATAGATTATCAAATTCAAACTCCATATTAAGATATAAAATATTTTATCCTTTTACTCAATAACATTACTCAACATTTAGCAATCATTAATATGAAAACATGTTTTATAAAAATAATAGATTTATATACCCTAATCTAAAAAATTACAAAAGCACTCAATTAGCTAGTGTAGGTAAGAACTGTTTATACATAATAGGCAATTTATTCATTTTGTGGAAGGAAGAAAGAAAAGAAGGTGAAAGTAAAAAAAGAATGGAAAAGGAAGAGAAAAGAGAGGAGAAGAATGTTTAAAATTGTGATCCTGGAAATATCATGGCATCCTTGAGAAGTAATCATGTTTGTCAATCTATATACCATTTGTTGTTTATTTAAATTTTAGTTTAACTAGGGTTTTTATATCATATATGGCATCCCTACCTATTACCCAGGCCCCAACCCAGCCACGCATAATTAAAAAAAAAATAAATCAAAACAAATCAAAACCTTACTGAGTCTCCAGAGCTGCCATGTTTGAGAGGTATTGATTCTGAAGAATGCGTGTGTGTGTGTGTGTTAAATGGCACAGATTTTATGAATGTTAGCAGAGTAAAGGAAATCATTCTCTATTAAATACCTATTAATAATTTGAATTCTTATAAATTATTTTCAGAACAACAATATAATTATAGGGCACCTATAATTTACCGGGCCTTGTGTTAGGTGCTGGCATCACAATCTAAAATAGGAGACGGATATATATGTATTACTAAGAGTACATCTAGATAAGATATTATGGTAGATAGTGGGAAGAACAAATTCTTTATCCCCCAAAATATCTTTTCTATACCAATAATAAAGAGCTGAAATGGGAAAACGATGCTTTTAACATTGTATTTCTAAGGTACATTATAGCATGGCATGTAGCAATTGACCATTCTCAGTGAACATGCACAAGAAGACATTTACCAAGAGGATACAAGCAGTATTGTGATGTTGCTGAACCTATAAAAGGAAAATAAAATGGCTAAAGCACAGAACCTTCTGTGAGATGAAAGTTTCAATCAATTTCCATAAATAGGGGCACTGAACTAGGTAGGTACTGGGGAAAATACATGCCCTATTATTGGAATGTGTAGGTTTATTTGGAATAATTATGAAAGCACAATAAAGAATTAGAAGACAGCATATAAAAGTATCTGTTCAACTGAATTGTGGGAAGATAATTATGGCATTGATGTTGGTCTTGACAATGAGGTTGACTGGGCATAAGAATGGATTAGCCTGTATCTATACCTCCTCTGAATATACCTTTCACTGGGAGAAAACCAGTAAATTTTTTAAAAACAGCCCATGTAATTGATCCTTTTAAAAAATATCTCCCTGATAATTCCATAAAAATCAATCTTGAAATGGCGTAGGTTACCTCTAGTGGAAAAGGTACGGCTATAACTTTCTTGTTTTACCACCTTGTTAAATAATCATTGCATTACTAAATGTAATGTATAAATAATACTTTTATGTCTTTGCATTTCAAAGACCTAACAGATGTTCCTTTAAAAAAAAGAAGGAAGGAAGGAAGGAAGGAAGGAAGGAAGGAAGGAAGGAAGGAAGAAAAGAAGGAAGGAAAGAAGAAGAAAAAAAAAGAAAGAAAGAAAGAAAGAAAGAAAGAAAGAAAGAAAGAAAGAAAGAAAGAAAGAAAGAGAAAAAGACATAATTTTGATAAATGCCACATTTGGTATTCTAGTTCTTAAATGGGACTCTGAGTTTTTAGGGCTATGATGAGCAGAGCTAGAAAAATATCACATTACCCCTACTTCTAACCATCTGTCAGTTGGTGAGACTGCTCAAATCATTCTTATCAAAGTACTTTTCTTTTGAGTTCTTCACTAAGTGCACTGATAATTATCAGGTCACTCTGTGTGATTCAGCTTCCTGTAAATTTCATTGTTCTGAATATATTAGAAGTTCCTTTTTAATATAAATTAGTCCATTTTTGACAGCTGTGGAGAAAGTAGTTGATATCCTGTGCAGAATTTTGTTGGAATGTTGTTGTCATAAATAAAGATATATTTTTAAGAATATTAATTGAAGCCTGACCAGGCGGTGGCGCAGTGTATAGAGTGTCGGACTGGGATGCAGAAGGACGCAGGTTCAAGACCCCAAGGTCACCAGCTTGAGCACGGGCTCATCTGGCTTGAGCAAAAGCTTGCCAGCTTGGACCCAAGGTCGCTGGCTCCAGCAAAGGGTTACTCAGTCTTCTAAAGGCCCGCAGTCAAGGCACATGTGAAAAAGCAATCAATGAACAACTAGAATGTCGCAACGGCAACAAAAAACTGATGATTGATGCTTCTCATCTCTCTCCATTCCTGTCTGTCTATCTCTCTCTCTCTCTCTCTAAAAAAAAGAAGAATATTAATTGAATATTTAGAAATATGCTGTCATAGTATTTTTTAAACTATGAATTTTTTAAAAAACTATAGATTTCCTTTTAATGGAGGCCTGAATTAGCCATATCTGTTAAGATGATTATTATAAACTAAAAGAATAATAATTACTTTCATTCTAAAGTTGAATTCTTCTAAACATAGAATATTTTAGAAAGATTTACTTATTAAATTGTTACAAAATTAGTTTTCAAGTTTAATAAGGTATAACAATGATTTAGTTTTGGTAGAAGACTGAAGTGAGTATATTGAGGAAACACTATAAAATGAGTCAGCTCTAACTGACTAAATTACTCTTTGTTAAAAATAGCTTCTACCCTAAATATAAATCATCAATACATAATCTATTGTTATTTGATATTTTTATTGCTAAAAATATTTCTACTGCATAAATGGATCCTCCACCATTATAAATCACAAGCAGTGATTTTAGTTAAAGCATTTCAAATTTAAAAAAATCAAATGCCACTTTTTAATCAATATAAGAATACTAATCTCTACATTGTTGTATAATTATTATATTGCTAGAAATTTCAGAGTATTGCTCGTAGTGCCTTTTGGGCAGTAAGAAAATATTTTAAACTGTGAAAAAGGCAAGACTGGGATGATTATCTCACACTAAATGATCAAAAAATAAATAAAGTCCAAATGGCTACCCTAAAATTGAAATATTTAGGCATAATAAAGCCAAATTAAGCTGGTTAGATAATGACAACAATAATTTTGACCCACTTATGCATCTCATATAGGGTTTCCATGAATGTTGTATCTTGAACACAAAATTTAGAGCTCAACTATAAAACTACATTATTCATTCATTCTTTAGTTTATTCATCAAATATTTGTTGGCTATTTCTTATGTGCATACAGAAGTTTTTCCTTAATAGAGCTTTGAGTCTATTGGGAATGACAGAGTTTGAAAAATCCTGATAATGAAATGAGACTCAAGGTAGAGATAGTTGGGGTGATCAAATGTCCTGGTTTGCCAGGGACAGTCCCAGTTTATACACATATTCCTGTCAAAATTTTTAGTAATGCCCCATTTCACTATAAAACATGTCCTGATTTAGTCAATATACTATGATCAACCTTGTATTTAGCAACATAAACTATAAGATTATAGGATAATTCTTCCCCATAAAACACTGCTCTAGAGACTAGAGATATATTCTTGTTTAGTGAGTGTAAATGTAATTCCAGAATAACTTTATGTCTTCTGTGAACTCATTGGACTCTCAATGTGAAGATGAGAAACCTGACTCTGAGTTAACATAGCATGTGAGGCTAGTCATATCTATTAAGATGATTATTATGGATTAAAAGTTTGTGTCCCCCTATCCCAAATTCATATGTCAAAGTCTTAATCCTCAATGTGACTGCATATGGAAATAGACTCCTTATAGAAAGGCAATTAAGGTTAAATAAGACCATAAAGGCAGGGATTAATTCAGTAGGACTAGTGTCCTTTCAGAAGAGACACCTGAGTGTACTCTCTCTGGCTCTGTCTCCCTCATTCTTGCTCCCAGTGTCTCAGCATGCATGCACCAAGCAAAGGTTATGGGAAGTGAGAAGGTGGCCATCTGCAACACAAGGGAAGAGCGCTCACCAGGCATCAACCCTGATGGCACCTTAATCTTGGACTTCAAGTATCCAGAACAGTGAGAAAAAAAATGTCTGATGTTTAAGCCTCCAAGTGTATGTCATTTTGCTATTGCAGCCCAAACCAGAAAGATAGGACTCAGACTGTTATCTGGAAGAGTTCAACTCAGAATGTCTGGAATCTCTTTAGCTAAGACTGAACCAAGTAAGAAAATGAAAGGGATGATTCAGGGGCCATAATTTAACTTATGCATATGAAATTTTGTACTTTTAACTCAGAAAAGCAAGATAATCAGATTTGGGATTTGAATTCCTTTGGAATCGAGTATCTCTGGACTTTAATTTATAATATGCATTAATCTTTGAACTTTCATTTCTCACTGGGAACTTAATAACGGAAAAAGATTTATAGTCAAAATTGGAGAATATCTAGGCTACTGAGATTTTATTTGAATTGTTCTTTTGTTTTATTTTAGCATTTTCATTTATTCTGGTTGCAGTATACCTAATAGACTCTGTTAGACAATATGTCAGAACAGGGTTTGGAACAGGAAATAGAATGAATTCAAAAACTCGAATACAGAGTAGCCTTGAGAGCAATTAAAGTAACTCATTGTTGACACGTTTCAGAATCTTTGGGTGCAAAATCTGTATTGCTTATCAGTGATCAGAGGAATGTGCTGAGAAAAAGTGTGAAGTGCTCATGAGGATGAGAGAATGATCTGAAAGGCCACATATACCGTCAGGGATATAACCGCATCCCTAATTATGTATAAGCTTATTGGATGAATCCAAAACACCAGAACACAAAACTCTACAGTTAGTGAAGCAGACCTTCTCTTCTTTTCTGATATTTCCTTAGAGATGGAGGTAGGGTGGCTCTCTGGGACACTCTAATCCAGTGGTTCTTAACCTTTTTTGAGGTACCGAACCCATATGAGCATTCACCGAACCCTTCTTTAGTGATAAATAAAATATGATTTTTTTTTTCAAATTCAAGACATAGGTATATGTTTTCTTTACTGGTGCACAAAATGAACCGTGCATGAACATCACCTTGCTCAAAGAACAAAACCAACAAAGTGCATGAACTCACAACAAATTACGGTATTAATTTATTCTGGCCTCCACGGCAGAGGCTTCTCTGAACCTCTGAGACCGACTCATCGAACCCTTAGGGTTCGATAGAACCCAAGTTAAGAACCACTGCTCTAATCCTTTACACTTCATCAGGGAAGATAAAGTGATTGACTAGTCTCATTGGTAAATTTCGTGAGAAAAATCCCAGAGCATTCTCACCTGCTTGTGAACAAACAGCTTGCAGAGAAGCGTTTTTCCCTCTGGTTCTCTAAGCTTCCAGTCTCACCTGAACAGCCCCCTTCATGGGAAAGTCTAAAACAGAATAAGAGGTAAGTCTGCCTAGCTCTAGAGTTCTATTAGCAGGCACTTCTGTCTCTTACATCAAATGATGCCCTTCGACCCAGATGTTATGTGCAAGAAAGGTGACATTTTGCTCTCTCCATCACCTTATTCTTTGGTCTTTTCATTTTAGTAAAAAATTGGATAATAAATGATTATTGATTAGATTTCTTGAAAGATCCCAATGGTGACCTGCAGTTCTTAGTAGACTTCTCTTCTAAATTATTAAGATCATTCAATATAATGAGTGAAAACTATCGCATATTCATAGTCATATTAATAACATTATTGTTTTACAAAAAGTAGTAAATGACTTATAAGTTATTTAAAAAGCAACACAAAGGTAATTATTTCAAATTAGTTAGGTCTTGAAAGAAAGGTCAATTTGTGATTATGTTTTACCTGACATAATTTTTAATTAAAAACATTATGATACATGATGGAGAGAAGTGGGGAAGCCCAGATAAAATTAAGTTATAAATAAGATTCAGGATTCTGGGATTGAAAATTTTAATTTATTCTCAAAATTGTATTAAAGTAAAATGTAACTGATATAATATTGAATTTATGCTGAAAATAGCTTCTTGCCTATTTTCCTGGAATAGCAATAGGCACTCTGATTTCATTTGTTTCATAGTGAATGCTCATTCAAGTGGAATTTTATAATCATTTTAAATAATTTAGACTGGTCAGTTTGGAGTATTATTATGAAGGTTGTTAAAAAGTTATTAAAATCTTTTTGTTTTCATTTGTTGCATTATTTTATTTATTTATTCATTTTTTACAGGGACAGAGAGAGAGTCAGAGAGAGGGATAGATAGGGACAGACAGACAGGAACAGAGAGAAATGAGAAGCATCAATCATTAGTTTTTTGTTGCCGTTGCGACACCATAGTTGCTCATTGATTGTTTTCTCACACGTGCCTTGACCGCAGGCCTTCAGCAGATCGAGCCACCCCTTGCTGGAACCAGCGACCTTGGGTCCAAGCTGGTGAGACTTTGTTCAGGCCAGCTGGGCGTGCGCTCAAGCTGGCAACCTTGGGGTCTCGAACCGGGTCTTTCGCATCCCAGTCCGACGCTCTATCCACTGTGCCACCGCCTGGTCAGGCTGTTGCATTATTTTAAATAAAAACGCGCAGTTCTCCATTTTTAAGGATCAATCACCTTTCTTCCTCTTTGAGCTAATTTTTCAGAAATGACTGATTATTCCACTCTCCATCACCCAGCAGCACGTCATCCTGAATTTGTGAGAGGACTGGTGGGCATAAAAGTAACTTGTAGTCCATGCAATTCCACAAAATTAACTGCATTGTTTTTCAAAAAACAGAGCAAAGATAATCCAGAGTAAGGACCTACCACAGAATTTTAGAAATCTCCAGGGAATTCTTATCCCCACTGATGCCATGGAACTGATCTGGCATTCCTGTTTTATTGCCTTTGGATGCTAATGATAATCAGGCATAAAGAGACAGCACATCATAGTAAAACAAAAGTAAAAAGAGTGCATTCTTTTGAGTTATGACAATATCAGTATAAATATTGCATTGTAGAGAGGTTTAAACATCCTCAGGAATGAGGTATTAAATTTTGGGCCAGTACCTAACTCCTTGGGACCTCAGATTTCACAACTGTAACACAAGAATGCTACTAATAATACAAATCATGGGAGTTATGAAGATTAAATGAGATAATGCTTATGAAGAGTGCAGAGCCCAGTGTCTAATCAGTACTGATACATGTTACTTAAGGCAAATTTAAATCAAAGCTTTAGAATTTATTAATTATATAATAACTAATATCTTTATAATAAGAGTAATTCCCTATAAAGGTTATTATGAACAATTGAATAATAAGTATAAAGTACAGATTTAGAGTTTCACTGCAGTGAGTATATAATGAGACTCAGTGATGATGCCCATGACCTTACTGCTGGTGACAGTGACTTTCCAAGTCATAATGTGTTTTTTATTCAGTAAAATCCTCGTATACAGTAAGAGTGAATAAATAAATAATGAAGAAATAAATGGTAAAATGATGAATGAATAGATGGATGCTATTATGAGAGATCATATAGCTCATTAAAGTAAAAATAAGGATTTAAATCTGGTACTTATGAAAGTACAAAGTGAACATCAAAGTCGCCTTTTCTTTTAATGTTTCATTATTTTATTGACTTTAGAGAGAGAGGGAGAGAGAGAGAGAGAGAGACGGGAAGATAGATGTGTTCCTGTATGTGATCGGGATCGAATAGGCAACCATTGTGCTTCTAGACCAGTGATGGGCAATCTTTTGAGTTTGATGTGTCAAAATTCTCCAAAAAACAAAGCATAGCTTGGGTGGTGTGTCACTTCAAGAAAAATGGTCCCAGAACTAGATGCTCTGTGCCAGAGTTCTGTTGTTTTGGCCTACAGACCTCCAGCACAGAGTGTCTACACTACAGCAAATGTTTTATCCTCGGTTAGTGCACCTGGCCGTGCAGGAGCGGAGGATGAAACATCCTTCTCGGCATGCGGCCCCATACTTCTCTGGTATGCGGCCGCATGTGGCCATGTGTCATCAAAAATGGCTACGCGTGTCAGTACTGACAGGCGTGTCATAGGTTTGCCATCACGATTCTAGACTATTCTCTAACCAACTGAGTTATCTGGCCAGGGCCAAAGTCACCTTTCACTATTTGTCATTTTTTTTCATTAAGTGAGAAGCAGGGAGGCAGAGAAACAGATCCCACATACACCCCACTGACCAAGATCCACTATGGCCAGCCCCCTAGCAGGCGATGCTCTGCCCATCTGGGGAGTTGCTCCATTTCTTGGCAACTGAGCTGCTTTAGTACCTGAGGTGAGGCCATGGAGCCATCGTCAGTTCCCAGGGCCAAATTGCATCAATGGAGCCATAACTGCAGGAGGAGAAGAGAAAGGTAGAAAGAGAGAAGGGACAGGGGGAAGGGGGAAGAAGCAGATGGGCACTTCCCTGGATCTAATCCAGGATATCCACACCAGGTGGCTGCTTTAACACTGAGGCACCAGTCAGGGCCCTTTTTTTCCTATAAAATGGGTTTTACTGACTTTATCAGAAAGGAGGTGGAATGAGACTAAGTAAAAGGTCAAGGGCCCTTGAAGTAAGACTGCCCACCTCTGTTTATATCAACAAAGTTTATTAGAACACTGGCTCCTCCATTTATTAATATACCGTCTATGGCTGCTTTCTGACACAAGGCAGAGTTTGAGTAGTTGCATTGAGATCTTATGGCCTTCAAACCTAAAAAAATTACTGTTTGGCCCTTTATGAAAAAAAATTTTCAGATTCCTAGAGTAGATTAGAGGAGGATTTATGATTTATAATCTAATGATCAGCATGACAAATTCTCTATAAAGATATACCTCATTATATTTAAGTTGAAATTGCTTCTGGAATCTATTACTTATACCTCTCTCTCTTATTTTATATTCCATTAATAAGTAAGTCTTTTTTTCCTACCAAATCTTATTAAAACCTTAGATAATCAGCCAATCTTGCAGAAGGATTTTAACAGAAAGTAAGATTTCGCAAAGTTACCCTGAAGAAAATTTACCTTTTGTAATTAAAGCCTTAAGAATATTTAGTAGCTCCTGAGCTTAATAATTTACATTTCTACTAAAGTAGTATTGGTAGTAACTGGCATCCCTTGCATGTAACAAGGAAAACTTTGAGAAGATTCCAACCCCTACCTATAACTGATGGTTCCGCTTGATTGGGCAGTGGCTGCCCATTAGTTTAATCCAATAAGCTGAAGTGTGTCTTCTTTCATCCCTCTCCCCACACCCAATTTAATCATAGCTGTGTTCTTTCACAGCTTGACCTTTCAGCAACAACTGTGTCATTTAAACAAGCTAATGATTCAGACTATTTCTAACAGGGATCTCATCCAGTAACAATCTCAAAACACAGATCATGCTCCCTCACCATGCCAAGCATAATAGCAATCCTTATGGTGCTTTTACTGGACAAGTCTTTCTGTCTTTTCCAAATAAGGTTACCTCATTAAAGGGTCAGCCTCTCCCTGTAGTGATGTTGTTTTACTCTCTCTTGCCAACTGTAAACAAGCCTGTGGATGAATGATGGGCATGACCCCTAGACGCTTGCCACCCAGGAGAGAACAAAAATTCAGAGGGTTAACACTCAGAGAAGAGGAGAAATACTTAAGACTAAAATTTGGCACAGGTTGTCAATGAAAAGCTATGTTAATTATAATGTCACCAAAATATAGACTATTAAAGGAAGCTTTGGGAAAGGATGGTATGGCACCACACAAGGAACAAGGCATGGTATCATACCTTTAAGAAATTCTCAAAATCATTTCTTTAACGTTCACTCATGATTCTTTCCCACAATTCTATAATTTGTAAAAATGATGGTATTATATTATTCAAGACATTAAACTCACACACAAATACCAAGGAGATATGAAAATAATAACAGTATGCACGTATAAGCATGGCTGTTCAAAATTTTTTATCATTCTCAATTACTTGCATGTTATCTTCTTAAGAGGATATGGTAGCTTGTCTCAAAGTTGGCCACTGTGAATTGTTTCTTTCCCATGGAAAGTATCTGGGCTGGTCTGCAACTGTTTTGACCAGTAAAGCACAGGGCCAGTGATGCTGTACTACTCCCAGCTCCAGATTTAAGACGACTACTAGTTTCCATTCTTGCATTTTGGAACGTTGAACCATGAGGTAAAAAGTTTAGGGTAGCCTGACGAGGGGGTGGCACAGTGGATAAAGTATTGAACTGGGACACAGAGGACCCAGCTTCAAAACCCCAAACTCCCCAGCTTAAGTGTGAACTCATCAGCTTGAACCCAAAGATCGCTGGTTTGAAACCAAAGGTCACTGGCTTGAGCAAGGGGTCATTAGCTCTGTTGTAGCCCCCCAGTGAAGGCACATATGAGAAAGCAATCAATGAACAAGCAATTAAGAAACAACTAAGATACCACAATGAAGAATTAATATTTCTCATTCCTCTCCTTTCCTGTCTGTCTGTTCCTATCTGTCCCTTTCTCTGACTCTCTCTCTGTCTCTGTCAAAAAAAAGAGAGATAAATAAATAAATAAATAAATAAATAAATAAATAAATAAATAAATCCAGGATATTCTACTGGAGAGAGAGGCCATATGGAAGAACACTGAGGCACGAGACACATGAGTAAAGAAGCCATCTTGTATATCCAGCCCAGCTGAGCTTTCAGCTAAAACTCTCTCCTTCTGCTACATGGTTTCAACTGTTAGAAAGACCCCAGGCTGGAATTACCAACTAAATTCAGTTAATCTTAAGAACTGGGAGGAAAAATAATTTGCAACTGTATACCACTAAATTTTGGGGTGGTTAGAAACACAGCAACAGATAAGTGAGCCAGAAGTGTACATATTCCCACTGTTACATGTTTTGTAGTACTTTCTATGACAGTCTTCCACCTGTTGATGCTGGTCTTAGCCAAGTGATTGCCTTTAACCAATTGAATATACTGAGTACCATATGCTACAATTCAGCAGCACTGGGATCAGGGCTCCACTTTTATGATCTCATTTAACATTAATTACCTCCTTATAGGTCCCATATCTCAATACAGTCACATTAGAGATTAGAGCTTCAACATATGAATTGGGGGGCACAGATTCAATCCATAGCAATGGGTAATTTTATTAGGCATCATGATTTTTACATAATAATTCAGTTTTGTTACTTCTTTCCTTTTTCATCATATATCCAAACTTGTGAAGTCTCTTGCCATGAGAAACAGGAGCTTATAGCTTTTATCAGCTCACTAAGAAGCAACTGACAATATTATAAAAAAAAAAATTCAACAAGCATACTTTTACATTTAATCAAAATAAGATCCTCTCAACGACCATGATTCTCTGGTTTCAATTAAGAAGACTCAGAATGATGAACAGTTATAAAATTCCAGATACCAGAGAGTAAATTTGTAATATTGTCACGTCCACCTACAGATTCTACTGGAATGTCTATTATCCACATTTATTATCATGTTAGATTTCAGAAACAATACATGCTGTTCATGTAAGCAGGTATTTGCTTCTAAACTGGACACCTTTTTTCTATTTGTCCAGTTTTTATTTTTATTATTTGGTAAACACATTCCTTTTTATATACTAAATGAAGTCATTTGTTTTGACAGGATTTTATTCTCTAAGAGTAAAGACAAGGTGCTATGAATAGAAAATATTTTACATAGAACTAATACATTCTATTGTCTAAGTGTCTGGGAACAAAAAATTTCTATTAGTTGTACCTCTAGGCTTTATATATATAATGATGATTGAGTGCCTGGGGTGATTTCAAAGTTCTGATGAGTTTTCTGAATAAATATTAAATTATTATTATGAAAAATATTAAGTTATTATTATTAATGTGGCAGTACATGGGGTCCTTGGGTTATGACAGTCTCAACATACAATGTTTTGTTTATGATGCACATTTCCATAAAACTAAAATAATTTGAAACATGAGTGTTTTGGCTATATGGATGCCTTGTAATGCTATAGGCAGATTTTGGAAGAGAAGAAGTCATCAACCTTCCAGACTAACCTAGAACAATTCTTTATGAAGGTAGAGAGGCCTGCAACAGATCCTGTGTACTCTAAATCAGCTGCTTCTCAAGATGAAACACCTGTAGTACACAGGTAGAGTCATCTCCAGCATCTCCGGCATGTTCCTTGGACAATCTTGATTCACCTGTCCCAGTACCTCCAGCACCTTCTGCAGGTTCTCCTACCTCTTCAGCTCCCTCCTCCCAATAGGTCCTCTTTCTCCCACCTTGCAATGCCCCTTCCATTGTGCAAGCCAACCACAGGAATAAAGGTAAGGATTTTTTTTACACTTATTTTATTGTCATTTTTTCTGTTACTACATTATAGAGTACAGTATATTTATAAGCTTTACCTTTTCTGTGGTTTAGTTGTGTTTTTATTTTCTAGATTATAATTTTAAAGCTGTGTTAGCATAGGTAAGTGACTTAGACTAAGTTGTGTTTTGACGTACAGCAAAATTCGGGTTATGTCACTGTCAGAAGAAACGGAACTATGTCATAACCTGAGGACCCCTGTATGTGCATTGTGTTTTATTCAAGTTCTATAGAAACGGAAAATATCTCTATGGATTGGCATTTTTTTGTGATAATAATCTAGGCTGGCATCCTTTACTTAAGAGAAATGATGACAAATTTCCGTTGAAATAAATTAATAATTCAGTTTCTACTGATTTGCCATTGCAAATAAACGTGATAAGTAGAGATCACATTTCCTTTCAAATAATGGGCTGGTTATCCTGACCAGGTAAAAGCATAGTAGATGAAGTTTCAATCTGAAATGCTGAGGACCCAGGTTTGAAGCTGTGAGGTTTCTGGCTTGAGCACAGAGTTGCTGGCTTGAGTGTAGAGTCACTGGCTTGAGCGTGGGATATTACACATGACTCCATGGTCACTGGTTTTAGCACAACAATCACTGGCTTGAAGCTCAGGGTAACTGGCTTAAGCAAGGGGTCACTGGCTTAACTGGAGCTCCCCAGTCAAGGCACATATGAAACAGTAATCAATGAACAACGAAAGTGCCACAACTATAAGCTGATGCTTCTCAACTCTCTCCCTTCATGTCTGTATATCCCTGTCAGTCCCTCTCTCTGTGTCTCTCTCTATCTCTTTTGCTAAAACAAATAAAAAATAAAACATAAAAAAAATAATAGGCTGATTAAAGAAATAAAATGATTAACATAAAGTATCATTTGCTATCCTTACTACTCTTTTATTTTTATTATTTTATTTACTTTTTATTATTTTATTTTTATTTATTTACTTTTTAATTTTATTGGGATGATCTTGGTTCATTAAACCATATAAGTTTAAAGTGTACAATTTTATAAAAAAATCATCTGCATACTGCATCATGTGCTCATCACTTCAAGCCAAGTCTCTTTCTGTCCCTATTTTCCCCATCCTTTGCCCACCTCTACCTACCCCCACCACCCTTTCCCCCTGGCTATCACCACACTGTTGTCTGTGTCTACATGACTAATCCCTTCACTTTCTTTCATCCAGTTGTAGTACCCCTCCCCTCTAACAGCTGTCAGTCTATTCCATGTATCCATGCCTCTGTTTCTATTTTGTTTGTCAGTTTATTTTGTTTATTAGATTCCACAGATACATGAGATCAAATGGTATTTGTCTTTCCTTCACTGGCTAACTTCACTTACCACTACTTTTATCAATGAAGTATGACTATGTTCTCTGTTATGCATCAACATTACTTCAAATTGAATAGTCATTAATCTCCAATGTCAGGTTCATTCTGAAAACATTGATTAAACATCTGTAATGCACAGGAATTGTGATGAATAAGAGATGGTCTCTGCCTGGAAGTCTTAGTATAGAAAGACATGCATACATATAAAAATTTTAATTTATTTTATTAAGGTGACACTAGTTAATATAATTGCACAGGTTTCAGGTGCCGAATTCTACAACACATCTTCATACACCACATTAGTGTGTTCACCTTCCCCAAGTCAAGTCTTTATCTATAACCATATATGCCTCCATACCCTCACTCACCTTTACCTTCTCCCTTCCTGCCCAACAGCACACTTTTGTCTGTGTCCGTGAATTTTTTTCTTTCCTTTTTCTTTTTTAAAGATACTCATTGCATATGCTATTTTCATAGAGATATGTCTTGGTAGAGCTATGTATATCTCTAATGAGATTTGAAAGAAAAAGGTAAAATAATTTTCTAATTCTTCCTTATTTATTTATTTTCCTTTTATTACAGGGACAGTGAGAGAGACAGAGAGAGGGATAGACAGGGACAGACAGACAGGAACGAAGAGAGGTGAGAAGCAACAACCATCAGTTATTCGTTGCCATTGCGACACCTTAGTTGTTCATTGATTGCTTTCTCACATGTGCCTTAACCGTGGGCCTTCAGCAGACCGAACAACCCCTGCTGGAGTCAGCAACCTTGGGTCCAAGCCAGTGAGCTTTTGCTCAAGCCAGATGGGCCCACGCTCATGCTGGCGACCTCGGGATCTCGAACTTGAGTCCTCCGCATCCCAGTCTGATGCTCCATCCACTGCGCCACCGCCTAGTCAGGCAATTTTCTAATTCTTATGATAGGTAATATTGTACACACAACACACATATATACAGCTATGTTCTCCACCCTTATCTGAGGAAATAGGACAATTCAAGTAACTGCTTTTTAGAATAGTAGTCAAGAAGATTTATGCAACTACCAACGAATATAGCAGAGAAATACTGAGAGGTTCTTTAATGCAAAGCTTTTATTTCTGTGATTCTAGGACACTCTGACAAAATTTTAAAAAAAGAAAAAATGCATTAAATATACTTTTTAAAAACTATTCACAGAATAAAATTAATCTTATTTCATATCCAATATAGAAATCTATCAACAGTGTTTCTCAATCTCAATGTGCACACAGAACATTTGGAAATCTCAACAAATTTGCAGATTTCAACTCAATAATTCAATAAATGATTGAGATTTTTTATTCTCAACAAGTTCAGTTTGATTATCAAGGCATTCACATACTTTTAACCCTTGGTTAGGAAAAAAACAAAATGAAACAAAGGCACCTGCCTAAGTGACTAGGTATTGTAGGCCAGTGATCTTCAAAGGGTTGTCCTCATAACAGCAATGTCAGCATTAGAAATGCTGATTTCACTGGCCTCACTGTGACCTACTGAGTGGGAAACTCTGGAGGTGCTACCCTGGACTCTGTTTTAACAAGCCTACATTGTTTCTAATGGACAATAATGTCGGGAAACAGCTGTTCTCAGCAATGCTTGGGAAGGGAGTTGCTACTGCTACCCAAACTACAATTTATCAAGGCCTGTGGCCCTCTGATACCATATGCTGCTAGCAGATAATAACACCTTATGCCTCACCACAAGACAAACCAAAGGGTCCTTGGATCACATTCCATAATAACTGCCCTGTAGAATATCTGGGGTAAATTTGAGAATCTATTATTTTAAACTTGTATAGGGGCAGATTTTAAACTCATTAATCCGAAGAGAATGCATTCTAAAACAAGTAGTAGGGATGACTTTTAATGCTTAAACTGTTATATGTGGGAAATATATTGCAATTCTTCTCTATACCTAGGAGACAGTATGTCTATTAACTTCTTTCTAAACATCTTTTAAGATTTCAACAACAGATATCTTGTCATTATAAAATATGTATTTTGCAGGTTAAACATATTGACTCCTTAAATAATTTATTATGACATGTGGTCAATTTTATCTTCCTTTATGAAGATATTTTACCAGTTTTTTTCTTTTTTTATTGAATTTATTGGGTGTCACCTGAACACTCAAGAAAACTCATTAGATTTTTACTTGCTTCTTTGTGTCTTTGTGAAACTTACAAATACACACAATGAAGAAATACTACTTCTTTCTTCTGGAAAAGCAAGTGTTAAATATTAAACACAAAGTTTTAATCATAAATGTTATGACCTGTGTTCTGAACTAAGTATTTCCAACTTACTGATTTAGATCCACAGCTTCTTCACATTGGAGACTCAAATTGAATTTCTGATCAACAAAAGTCTTAAGATCTCTTTTATAAAATAAATGGTTTGTCAAAAATATTTTTACATACTATCCTGTACAGTTAGTTTTTAACCATAAATGCTAGATTTTATTCTTAAAATATCAATGTTACTATTTTATATCAAAATTATTTTAAAATTTCATGTTTTTATCTAGAATTAATGAATACTTCCTGGTTTTCATTTTGTCCACTTCCCCTTTAATTTTTTGATTCCTTAAAAGCAGACATCCTCATTATTTTCATCAGTGACTGTGTTGCAATAAAATTTTATTTACGAAAACAGAAGATGAGCTGAATTGAGCCCGGGGATGGTTTTTGAATCATTAATCTAAAAAATATTTTGTTCATAGATATAAAAAGAAAATAATCACATGTATGTTCTTCCTTTAAATAACTATTATGTGTGTAATTTCCTAAATCTTTAAATCCAAAGGAATCCACAAATTGAAGAGAACATGAAAATAATTTCCAAGGCTTCCAAGTTTAGTAACTTTTTACATTAGTTTTGTCAGTGTATTTGATTGTTTCTCGGAGTATACTATTTGCTCACACTAGAAGAAAATACACAATAAAAGCAATGTTATAATACAGAAAAAAACCAGAAGATCCTTGTGCAATATTGTTAGTGTGCAATAGTGAACAGTGAACACAGCGTTTTAAGAACAAACTTTACCTTGACAGGCAATCTGAGAAGGAAAGGCGAACAGGGTATCCATATCGGATGATCTTCACCATCTCCAGGACCCCAATATATTGTAGCTGAGCAGACACATAAAAATTATCAAAGGTATCTGGTAGCTTTGAGTTATTGGGCTTGATGCAATGAATAAAGTGTGGAGTGCATCTCTGAAGTTTTCCAATAATATCTGTGAGAGATTTCTAAGGAGAGAAAAAAAAACCAAACTGTTTTTCCAAAAAAGATACTAACTAAAAATATAGAGCCGTTTTAAAATAAAAATCTTTATCTTCAATCATGTTTATTAAAATTTTTCATTCACTCTCTCTGTGTGTATGTGTGTGTTTACTTTTTCTGAAGGTATGCATTCAAGTGGTCAAAAGTGGGGGAGAATTTTATGTAAACCCTCTGCAGCTGATACAATCAAAATTTAAGTTTTAAAATCAGAAAACATTACTAACCCTGAGTTGCGATGCAATGGTTACCGGACCTCCTCGTTCCAGTCTTTGAAGAAATGTAGAAGTTCCTTTCTTTTTCAATAACTGTAAAGAAAACCAAAAGGAAAGCTGAGTGAATTTAGAGTACCAAATTCCACTTAGAAGAAAATAATTAACCTTCTTATTCATATAAATTCCCTTACAAAAAGGTATATATTTAAAACTGACTATAAAAATCAGTACCAAAAGATTTTCTGTAATGCTCCCCTAAATTTGGGAAAACGGGCAACTTCATGTAAAATAACAAACATTACTGCCAACCTTCCAAGTACATGGCTGTCACCATACTATACCCACTTTAATTTGAAAATAAAATAAATCCAGACTAGCTGGGTGGCACAGTAAACTCACCCTGGTATTTTTACTGTTTGTATCTCTAACTGTTCAGATTTATCATGAAATGTAGTTGACTTTAGGGTAAAAGCATACTGTTTTAAGTCACAAAGATTTGATGTTTTCACAATCACTGGTTTGTTCCCTTAAGATGGACTATGATTAGTGTCTTTCCTTTTTTTTTTCTTACCCTTCCTTTCCTTTTTCTTTTTTAAAAACAATGAAAAGGGGTTAGTAAATTACCTGGCTTGATAAATGAAAATAGACTGTTTCCTTTAAGAAGTAGCTATATACACATCTTGAAAATCACGTGTAGCAAAGAGGAAATCATAATGAAGATAAAAGAAATCAGTGAAAATGAAGCCAGTGGAAGTGAAGAAATAAAGGGCAGAAAGTAATTAATTAAATTCCACTGTGGGTTAAAAGGAATCTTGGCCACTGACATATACCTTTACTTTTTACACAATCACACTGACATAGGCCAAAACATCTTGCGATCCAAAATTACTTATCTTAAAATAGAAAGGTCTTTACAGAAGAAAAATTCTGATAAAACACTGTTATCAATTTGGTACAATTGCTACCATAGCAATAGCTCTTTTCCTTCCATTAAGATGAACTGTCAAACAGAAATGATTATAACTGACAAGAGACTGTAAAATGAAGAGACTGGTCCAGGATCAACCTTTTTCTACAAACACAAAGCCAAGTGTAGTGCTCAGTTAAAGAGTGGGTAGACTTCTAAACTATGGTCATAAGGGTGGATGAACATGGATGAGGGCAGTTTACAGAGAAGTGAGAAATAAACACTTAAGGAATAATTATAATAAATAAATCTCCATCCTTGGAAATTAAATACTCAGTTTTCCTTTCTGGGTGAAGGAACTACTGTAAATTATCTCTCTCCTGCAGTACTTTAGAAAAAAAGACTTATGGCATCTATGCCTGATAATGTTTAATAATTAAGGTTAAGATTACAATTTAGAGGTATTTAGTAATTTATTTGTCTTGATTTCCAGGATGATTAAGAAAGGAAGGACTAAAAGGTTCAGAAACCATCAGGGAGAGAGATCTTCCTTATAAAGGAAACACTTTGTCTTTTTTATGTAAAAAATGCCATTTTTCATTCAGGGAGATCGAATTCCTGTGATCATACAAGGCTGCAACAGTTATATTGAAGGATCCCTAAGTCTAAGGCCTATGAGTAAATACACACACACACACACACACACACACACACACACACACACACACACACACTGTCTTATTTCTAATATGTTATACACATTTCTGCCACTCTTCTAAAATAGAGCTGATTTTAATTATGCTCTCATTTTAATTGGTAAGCTAAAATGCATTCTAGCAAGCTACAACTGAATATCTAAAATAGACTGTCCTGGACGCCTTCCCAAGCATATTTCTCATCTTTTGATATGGGCACACAAAACAAACTGGGCTATACTGAATTTTAAACTTAAAAAAATTCAGTTTGAAATAAAGATTTCACTGAATTTTTAGTTCTATTTTACAAATAGTTAGAACAGCGGTTTTTTAAACTTTCTTATCTCATAGCACATATAAACTAACTACTAAAATTCTGTGGCAAATCAAAAACTATTTTTTGACAATCTGACAAAAAAACGTGTATAATTTTGATTCATTCACATTGAATGGCTAATGTTGTGTTGGCTGTTGTCTCTTTTTTATTTGACAATCTAAGGGAAAAGAGGTCAGTGCTACTAGTCACATATTGCATAGTTTAAAAAGTCTTTCAGCACACAGATTGAAATTCACCGAGTTAGAACAATTAGGTTGTAATTACAACCACATTTGTGTGGGACATATACACATTACAAATACAGTAAAACAAGAAGTAAGTTAAACATTTACAAAATGTCTAGCACAGTGAAAACATTCTAGCACCTGAAAAATACACTATATCTGTAAGAAGCTAAAATTTATTGTTTGGTGACCTAAAACCTCTAAAGTGATTAATGTCAACTGATTAAATTCGCTAAGATAATTCCCTCTAAGCCTACTACTCCTGATGTTACTTCCGATTCATCACAAAGACAGTCATAGGAATGGAACATAAATAGGATGTTGCATTGACAACCAATACAATTGTTAATAAAAATGTATTTGCTATTGAATTTTCATTCTGTAGTACTTTCCTAAACTGTACTCTCTTTCTGATGGTTATTCTTCAAGTAGTCATCCTTTCCTTTTAGTTTTTTAAAATTAAAATATAAATGTCTTTCCATTAGTATTCATAACTGTGCTTTAAAAAAAGTAGATGTTCTAAACAAACTTAAAAACAACCAAACAAGAATCACAAAAACTCCTACCTTACTAAGTTCTAGATAATTCCTGTTTTCTCCGATAATTGAAGAAGCTGTCATTTTCTTACTGAGCAGGGTAGATTTATGTCCTCTGAATTTAAAAGGATAGGAAGATAGAAGGGATCCTGTTTGTGACAGTTTCGACTGGAACAAATGATTGATCACGACATTTTCACTAGCTAGGAAATAAATAAATGAATATTGTTTAAGTGGCATTAAAATTGTTATTTACATTAAATTTACTCCTTATCCAAGTCCTTTGACCAGTAAAACATTCAAAGTAGGAGATGTACTTGAGAGTCCATCTTTCCCTTTGCCTATATTTTATTCTCCCCACTATTGATTATACCATTTGATGAATTTTGACCGTCCTTGCCCTTGGCCAGAAGTCCTGATCCCATGTTTCCCAATCCTCCACCTGAACAATTGACCCCTCACTCTCTAATTGTCACTTACTGCTCTCCTAGCTGTCTGAACAGACTCCTGCCTGGCCAATCCTAGAGTTCTAATGCATTTGACCAAGTCATGAAGACAGAGATTCCGTCAGCGACTCCCCATTCCAGAAAAATAACTACCCAAAAAACATGTTGCCCAAGAACCTAACCTGTCTCAGAGCTGCATGGAAAGACGAATAAGACTATTTTGTAACTATCACTTTGTACTTCTTAATCCCTTTACTTTTCCAACCAGTCCCCCAAATCCCTTCCCCTCTGGCTACCATTAGTTTGTTCTCTGAGTCTATAAGTCTGTTTCAATTGTGTCTGTTAATTTATTTTATTCTTTATATTCACATACAAATAGGAAATATAGTCAATAATATTATAATAACTATGTGTGGTACCAAATGGGTACTGGAGATATTGGGGAGAACACTTTGTAAAATATATGATTGTCTAACCACTGTGCTGTACACCTGAAACTAATACAAAATACTATTGAATGTAAACTGCAATTGAAAATAAAATTTAAAAAAATACCTAACCCTGTCCCATTTGGTTATATCAGTTGTTAGTTTAAAAAAGTGCCTTTTTTTTCTGATCCTGTCAAGCTGCAAAGGTAAAAAGCAAGCTGATACATAGAAGATGTTATGCTATACAAATTTTAATAATACGGGGTCCATATTCCTTTCTTGATACCTCAGAAAGAAAATGGAGCAATGATGAAAAGGTTTTTGGTTATGAATTTAAACAGCACCGTGAGAACTGTATATGGTGTTTAGGGATCTAAAAGAAAATTTTCTTGTATTACCTGTATCTCTATGTAGACAGGTTTTTAAGCTTTAGTTTCCTTTTCTTTAAAATGACCAATACCATTCCAACTTTGAGGATTACTACAAGATTAAAATGTGAAATAACGTGAATAAATCATTTAGGATCATGCTCAGCCCCTCCGACAGCAATGCTTAATAGCAAAGCACTTTATCTTTTCTGCACCCAGATTATTTTGCTTGTCCAGGCTAACATGTTTTTTTATCATTGCACTCAATGCAAAGTCACTATATGATTAAACAAACAAGAAACTAGAGAGAACTGTCAGAGAAGGAAGATACAATTACGGAATGCAAGAAGGCAAAAAGGAGCCCTGTGGTGTTGGATTAATATTGGACATAGAAGCATAAGTTCAGGACTTTTTATATACAGCTACATATCAATGTATTTTCTATAAGTATATTTTAAGTATTATAGTTCTGAATAGCCCAAAAAGCTGTGACACCACAGTAGAAATAAACTTTCCAAGCTCCCAAAAATTTGTGTTTAATAATACTATTCTCCTCTAAAATAAATCAAGGCTTCTTGATAATGCAAGGGAGATAATCCTGAATATCTTGGAAAGACTAAATTCAAGGAAATGCTAAAAATAATCATGAGAACCTGTCCAAAGGACACAGAAGCAAGTTTAAATGGTTTTCATTGGCCAAATCTTGGGCAATTTTGCCATCAAAATAATTATAGTAATGGATGATGATTCACTGAGTAAAATAAGGGGATCAAGAAGAAACTAGACTTTTGGTGGTCGGCACATAGTAGAGAATGCAAATACCAAATTATATGCTATTCTCCTGAAATTTATATGGTGTTTTCAACCAATATTAATTATATATATATATATATATATTTTTTTAATAGAGACAGAGAGAGGGATAGATAGGGACAGACAAACAGGAACGGAGAGAGATGAGAAGCATCAATCATCAGTTTTATGTTGCTGTTGCGACATCTTAGTTTGTTCATTGATTTCTTTCTCATATGTGCCTTGACTGCGGGCCTTCAGCAGACCAAGAAACCCCTTGCTGGAGCCTGGGAACTTGGGTCCAACCTGGTGAGCTTTGGCTCAAATCAGATGAACCTGTGCTCAAGCTGGCAACCTCGGGGTCTTGAACCTAGGTCCTTCCGCATCCCAGTTCACCGCTCTATCCACTGCGCCACTGCCTGGTCAGGCAATTCAATATATTTTTAAAAGAGACAGGTAAAAAACAACAACAACAAAAAAAACAGTTTGAGTTCATACTGATAATTAATTATTTAGAAAGAGGAGTCCTTAAAGTAGAATTCATGGTGAGTTAGAAAAATAATCTTGCAACCATAAAGAAATCATTAATTTAAGTAAGAATTATTTATTAATGCAAAACTAACAGGTGAAAGTTTGGCGAGGACAAGTGTACTTACATAATCTCAAAGTACTTCCTTAAAAATTACTTATCAAAGAAGAAACAGCAAGTTTCAACTAAAAAACAAAATTGAAGGATGCCACCTTAAAACGTGACCAAGGTTAACTGGTAAAGTTTTATAGGGACTTGAGATTAGACATTATTATCATTGTATCAATGTTATATATTACAATAATTTACTGATGTTATGTAAGATAAGGTTCTTGATCTTAAGACACACCAAGGTGGTTAGGCATAAAGATGCATGTGAGTTATTTTCAAATGGTTCAAAAATATATGTACAAACACACACAGGGAAGGAGGGAAAGGAGGAAGGAGGAAAGGAAAAAAGGATGGGTAGGTGGAAGAAGAAAGAGAAGAATGGTAGGAAGAAAAGAAGAGTAAAATAAAAGAAATGAAAAAATAAATCTGGGATAAGGATATATGGGAGTCTTGGCACTAATTTTGTAACTTTCTTTACATTCAAAATTATCACAATATAAAGTTAAAAATAAATATATAATATCATAGTCCATCTAACCCTTTGAGTAGTATGAATGTTCATGTATGTTCTCGTGCCTCCTGACCATCTAGAGTATGATCAATTTATTTTAAAAGTGTAAGGCAACATTAAAAAAAGGCAAATGCATGTTCTTCTGGTTTCCATAAATTGGTTATCAAACAAACATGATTTTAAGTTAATAAAACTGTAACTGGAGTTAATTTCAGTTAATTTTTTTTTTTTTTAAATTTCACTTCGGGCATCAGTGAGCTTAAAAAATCTCACTACTCAAAGCGTTAAAAATTATTTATATTTATAGTAAGTCTATGTATGGATGACACCATACATAAATAGTATAACATGTTATTCTTAAATTGGGAGAAAATCCTTCAGCAGTTTATAAACACAAGAAATAAGTATGGGCCAAAAAATATAACTGACCAGATTCTGTCTTTCTTTGAATCACATGGTCAGGCTGCATGAAGATATAGTATGTTATTGTCATCCTACTTACACAAGAAGATGTCATCATGCAACAGGACCCTAACATTAGAGCCCTACCACAGCTGAGCAAATGGGAGGTGACAGCAGGTTCCTCAGGACATTACATGAGAAAGTCTGCCATCTGTCTTGTCTGACTCTCAGAACCTGTAAGACAAGCCCTGGTGAAAAGACAGTGCTAGCCTTCTTTTCTATCACATAGGGCTCTGAGTGCAGGCCCTTTTCTTCATGCCACTGCATATAGTAAGTGACCCTCCTTGAGGTCTATAACATGGCATCAGGTGTTTTACTGTCAGAAAAATTGGATATGCTAAATTAAATGTCCATGAATTATAAGCAGACATGCAGAGATGCTCAGAGACAGAAGACTGAGTAATTAACAGCATTATGGACAGTAAATCTCAAGTTTTCCTATTCTCATAAGCAGACATAATAACCTAGATTTAGACTCTTACTGAGTCTAAATTTTGCCTCTTACTAAGTCAAGTAGAATTTATTTCTAATCTCAGGTACAGATGAGAGCTCTTGTTGCATGTCTGCAAGAGCCATACCTCCATCCTACCAGCCGGCACTTGGCCAGGTGTCTTATAGACACAGCTATATTTGCATGGATCCTACAATGGACGCTACAAGCTTCTTCAACTGGGAGCTTTTAGATTATATGAGGACTGAATTAAACACTGTATGCAAAGTACTTAGCAAGGTACTTGGAAATAGAAAAACTGTTTTTAAAAAATCACACTTTTTAATAACTATTTAAAGCATCAATCCACAGATTCATAAAATACCATAGCAGCCATGCATCTTTTGTTCATATTAGAAAGAATGTGCAATAATGACTCATGGGCCAAATCTGGTCCATGTCTTGTTTTCGTAAATAAAGTTTTATTGGAACACAGGCATGTCCATTTGTGTTGTCTAGGGCTGCTTTATTTTCATAACAGTAGAGTTCAGTAGTTGCAACAGAGACCTTATGATTTGCAAAGCCTAAAATTCTCTGGCCCTTTGTCCTGCATAAACATATAAGGGCATACTGTAAATTCTGTCTTCTTCGCCAATTCACCTACAGCCTAAAGTGTTTAGAATAAAATAAGATTCACTAGTTTTCTCTTGGAACATGTAAGCAAGTTTACACAAAAGAATAACTTTAAAAATACAGGGACTCTATAAAAATAAAAAGAATTGCTATATTACCAGCCATCATATATTCTCATTCTAAATGTATATTCTATTACCATAAAATACAAAAATAAAGAAAAAGTCATTGCACCAACTAAAAGCCATGCTGTATATTAGATATTTATAAAATGTATGAGTTAAACAAAGGTATGTTATAAACAAAAGATCAAATAATTAAAAACTCGAAGACATTTTCAATGATAATCAATATAGCCTTATTTCAATTTTTTCCTTCTATGCAATATTATTCCAGGTGCACATTTTTATCATTAGCCTTTAAAAGAACTCACAAAAGCCCTAATTTCTAAGAGGCAAGCAGAGTAATTCCCTGTTGAAAGCAATATATTGCACCTGTGCTGTTAGGTTTAAGGTAAACGTGTTTTTCAAACCAGAAGTGATATAGATGTCTCACTTCCAGCTCAAATGCATACACCCAGCTCATGAAAGGCTATTATATGCTTCTTTCCCCAGGAAAGATAAATGATTTGATCTCATTTAGAGCAACTTAAAGCACAAAAGATGATACATTTTAATTCATTGAAAAGGTTATTAAGAAAATGTGAATCACTGCAGAACTGCTATTAAGAAGACAATTACTAGAGGAGATAGAATTATATATATTGACATATATGTAATTATACGTTATATAAATGTAGTATACAGTTTTATGCATAGAATTATAGATATACATAAAGTTCACAAAGTAGATAGAACCTATAAATTTTTACTGATATATACATATATGCATGCATACATATATATAAACTCATACGCTCATTCTACTTCATGAGCATTAGTAGTTTATATGAAGTACATAAGAATAAACTACCCCTTAGGTATGTTTTAGAGTCATCTTAAGTAATGGAATTCACCCTGCTGTGGCCTAAATAACTTTGGAAGCCATATTCATCTTCATTAGTCTTCACAGAAGAGCTTTTTTATATTCATAACACTAGAGTGTTAAAGGTGCTTTATATTTCTATCTGCTAAAAGCTTATTTAAATTATGGTTTCTACTAGACTCCAAATTAAATTGTAACCAATGTATAGTGTAAAAAATTCATTCTTTATTATGCTGGGCATTAGAATGTAAAAGAATTTCAATTATCCTTTAGCTGGTGGCATATTTTATAGGACAATGTTCAGAGAAATGAGAAACATGTGGTATTTTAACAATAGGAGGGAACACTTACTTTTCATTACAAATAGAAGATTCTGTGAAAGGGAGTCTTTATTTTTTTCAATTGCTCCAACAATTTCATACATTACCTATGATAAAAGAAAATAGTATAATTACTAATGATGAAACATGACCACATTAATTTCCTTTAAAGAACAACTTGACTCGGGGGAAGTTTTAAATTATTCATAAAAGAAACGTCTTCAGGTCTAAGAGTTCACATTACAGGCAGGTTCAAAGTGCTCACCCGTGTTCTGTCATTCTGCACATTAAACACAGGACACTTCTCCTATTCTAATTTGCAAAGCCCTCCTCTGATCAGGATTTTAAGAGAAAACGGTGGTGACTCACTTTCGTGTAGTCCCCTTTGTTCTTAAGGACTCTAACCTGCTCAGAAAACTCACTAACTCAAGTGACTCCTTGAAAAGAAAGTGTGATTTCAGTTTGAAAATTTCAACACTCTTTATGAAAAGGGTTCCTGTTGGATCATTTAAACTATTAATCTGAAGTCTTTAAAATCTAGATAAAATATAAAACAATAAATTCTGGATTATTCAGGGACAGTTTACTTAGGAACACACTTAAATGACTTCACTATCTGCTTTTATTGGTAATCTGGGCTGGCCTGGGAGACTTGGTCTTTGAAGAGAGAAATGGTTTTATTGCCTCTCCCAATCTCAGCTAAGTCAGATTGACCATGAGGTTTATAAACTTCAACAGCTGCTTCGCTTATTGTGGAAACATGTTGAGGCACAGCACCATAGTTACATGTCATAGGTTATCCTCTGCTTTGGGTGGGTCAGGACTGAACTGCAGGGGTTAGCTGTCCAATGAATGGCATCTCTTCATGCTGCATCACCCACGGGGAAGTAAAAGGGGTCAGATCAACAACAGCAATAATCATCTCACTCCTTTGGAAATTTTAACTAGACAGCTTTGAGAGGGATATCATTGGCAGCAAGAGTGGGTTAAAGAGAAGAAGAATCCATGAGAAAGAGGCGATGTAAAAAATAAAGAAAGAAAAGAAAAATGCCAAATAACACCTAATAAACCTTGCTTCCTAAATAGCTTTCAAATTCTAGTGCCTGATTGCCTGACCAGGTGGGGGCGCAGTGGATAGAGTGTCAGACTGGAATGCGGAGGACCCAGGTTCGAGACCCCAAGCTTGCCAGCTTAAGCGCGGGCCCATCTGGCTTGAGCAAAAGCTCGCCAGCTTGGACCCAAAATCGCTGGCTCCAGCAAGGGATCGCTTGGTCTGCTGAATGCCTGCGGTCAAGGCACATGTGAGAAAGCAATCAATGAACAACTAAGGTGTCACAACGAAAAACTAATGATGGATGCTTCTCACCTCTCTCCGTTCCTGTCTGTCTGTCCCTGTCTATTCCTCTCTCTCTCTCTGTCCCTGTAAAAAATAAATAAATAAAACATTAAAAGAAAAAATTCTAGTGCCTGACCATGCCATCCTTACCATGGGACCTTACTGAGTTTGTACTGTTTGTTGTCGTCACAAAAGCCTAAATGCCAGAGAAATCCCAAGATGTCCTGAAGTTTCTCAGACTTTTTCAATATAAATTTGGATCAGAAAACTGGTTGAACTGAGACAATGCCAAAAAACTAAACTTTTTGATGCTCTTAAATCATGACCTAACTATCCAGTTTGCTCTTGTGCCAGAACATGGCTTACGAATAATAAAATGTCAACCATGTATTATGTTGCCTATTATACATTGTTGAATAGAGTAGTGGTTCTCAACCAGAGTTGATAGTGACTCTACGGGACATTTTCCAGTGTCTGGAAACACCTGTGTTCGTCACAACTGAGGGAGTGAATTGATAGGATGTTACTGTGGATGAAAAAGGGGCCACATGCTGGACCTGACAAGCTCAGAGGAAGCTTGCATTGGTGGCCTTACAACTCGAACACCTAAAGTAACCATACAGGATGGTCTGAAATTACAACTTTCTAATTAAAAGCAGTTCATAGTGGGTAGTCATGTACTAGGAAGGTATTTTTCTCTAACAAAAGGTCCATGCTTACCTTAACTGAAACTGTCTGTTGTCTCTTGCATCTACAATAATGTACTTGATAGCATGCCTTTGAAATGTAAAGATAAGGCCCTGGATGGCTGGCTCTGTGTTTGAGCATTGGCCCAGCATGTGGATATCCCAGGTTCAATTCCCAGTCAGGACACATAGGAGAAGGTCAATCTGCTTCTTCATCTCTCCCCCTTCTATCTTTTTTCTCCTCCTGCAGCCATAGCTTGATTAGAGCAAGTTGGCCCCAGGCGCTGAGGATGGCTCCATGGCCTCCACCTCAGGTGCTAAAATATGGCTCCAATTGCAATGGAGCAATGCCCCAGATGGACAGATCATCACACCCTAGTGGGCTTTCCAGGTTGATCCTGGTCAGGGGCGCTTGTGGGAGTCTGTCTCTGCCTCCTTTCCTCTCATTAAATAAAAATAAAAACAATGTAAAGATAATCTTTTCTTGCTGCCCTCAGGGCAGCCACCCCATCAGAGCAGAAACCAACAAACCCCTTCATTGTTATTATTATCATATTAACTTTTAATTATCTTATACCTGCCTATTTAAAAGGAGTTTTGGTATATACATTTTCATTCAATCCCAGAAATTTCCCTTTGCTTTCTCCCACCTCCCTAATTTATCACCGATCAATTTCATATAACCCCCTTCCATCTTCCCCTTAGATTCTAATGTATAAAATAAGTGGTAAATATGAGATTCTCTTGAGCATTTTCTCAACCCATTGAGACTTTGCCTACCAGCAATTATCGACCATTTGGCTGAAACAAATTCATAAAAATTCTTATAGGTTTGAACATTACTTATGTTGACATTACTAAACATTCTACAGTACACTATACAGCTCCACAATGAAGAATTATCTGCCCAAAATGTCCATAGTGTTGGGATGGAAACCCTAACGTAGAAGTTTGACTTACCTTTGCCTTCCTACATTAGGGACGGCTGTGCCCAGTGAAACCATGGAAGAGTAGTCAGAACACAACTTTCTTTGCCACTTTAAATACATGTGGACATAAGCTAGTCATTTGATGTCCCAGAGTTGATCCTGTAGTTAAGATCTCTTCTTTATTTGGCTCTAATCTATTCTAACCCCCCCCCCCCATGTGAATCTTATGATCCCAAATTAAACACACACACACATAATTGAACTACCTTATTTTCTCTAAATAACATTCCTTATCTGCCTTTGCTCCTGTTATGGCCCCGCTTGGTGATGGCCATTCCTAACTCCTGCAGTAAAATTCTGACTGTACCTTGAAGGAATTGACCACAGTGTGTTTAGCTCTGTCTCCCTGCTGTATCAAGAAAAAGGACTTGTCTCAACAGATATTTGATGAAATTAACAAAAAGGTTTTGTTACTTTATGACCAAATACAGTGTAGCACCACACTGTCTTTTTTAATTTAAGATTATGTTGATGACCCTTTAATTATCACAAAATCATGTGCTTTGGAAAGTTCTCATACATGGCACCCTGGTTGTACTTGGATATTTTAAGAGAAAGCTGAAGGTCTACCTTAAAACTAATATTCAGAACTTACCAGATGAAGATTCCAACTGGCCAAGTTACATAGAAAAACATAGTTAACACATACATATAGTACAAACATTCAGTAAAGCAGTTTCATGTTTGTGGGAAGCGTAGAGTTTAGAAAAATATTTTATCTTGTAGAAAATCAATAAATCATGAAGCAAGTGAAATTAATTATTTTTGTGTCAACAGGCAAACTACTACAGCTCTTTGAGTCTTTCCTCATGTGATAAATAATATTCTGCAAGGGCCCTTCAAATTTAAGAGCTCCAACCATATTTATAAGTTATGGATGATAGCAGTATTCACAGCATTTGAGCTGAAAGCTCAACACAATTATTAGACAATCACGTCATCTACAAATACAGACTTATTCCTTCCTTTCAAATATGACTAGTATGTCTTTTATTTCTTACCTTATAGCACTGTGCCTTCCAGCACTATGTTTAATAACAGTAGTAAGAGTAGACGTCTTTGCCTTGTTTCTAATCTTATGAGTAAAACATGCCTTTCACCATTGAATATATTAATTGTAGGATTTTTGTAGATGCTCTTTATCAAATTGAGGATGTCTCCTCTATTCCTTTTTTCTTGATTTTTTTCCAATCATGAATGGATATTAAATTTTATCAAATGCTTTTTCTGCATCAATTGATATAATTGTGTGATTTTTTTTTTAGACTGTTAATATGGTAGATTACCTTGATTGATTTTCAAATATTGAAGCATCTCAGGGTGGGGGAAATGATTTATTCATAGTGAATAATTGTCTTTACATATTGTTGAATAATATTTGTCAATATTTAAAAGTATTTTGCATCTGTATCATAATAGGTCATAATATTCAGTTTTATTTTTTCTTTTGTGTGTGTATATACTGTCTTTGGTTTTGATATCAGGGTAATAGCAGCTTCATAAAATTAAATGGGAAGAATTCTCTTTTTTAGTTTTCTAGAAAACATCATGTAATTTTAGTGTCCATTTTCCTATAGTATTGGGGAGAAATCTCCAGTGAAACCATTGGGAGCTAGAGCTTTCCTTTTCTGGTGAGTTAAAATTCAAATTCATTTCCTTGAAGTTACTGAGCTATTCAAATTATGTAGCCCATTGTAGTTAAACTGAGGAATAGGTCCATTTCATATAAATTGTCAAATTTACATTTAACAGCTGGTTGTAATTCCCTTTTGATCTTTTTGGTGTCTGCAGGGCTTGTAGTATATATATAGTGAGACCTCTTGTGTTATTACTGATAATAGTAACTTGTGTCTTTTCTCTGTCATTCTTATAAGAGGTTTGTCATTTTTATGGTTATTTTAAAAGAACCAGTTCTTTGTTTTATTGATTTCCTCTATTTTTAAAATTCTGTGGATTCCTGCTCTTTGTTACTGACATTTGTTTGCTTGCTTTCAGTTTATTTTTTGTTTGTTTTTAATTTTTTTATACAAAATTAAGTTTAATGGGGTGACATTGATCAATAAAAATACATAGGTTTCAGGTAAACATCTCTATAGCATTTTAACTGTTTCTAGGTTCTTAAGGTGGGAGCTTAGATTATGATCTGAGACTTTCCTCTTTCTAACACATGCATTTGGTGCTATAACTCTTCTTCTTGTAATGTTTAAACCATTTCAAAAATTTCATTTCTGTATTTTCATTTTCATTCAATTCTACATAATTTGATCCATGTAATTATAAAGAAGAGTAATGTTTTAGTTTCCAAGTATTTGGTGATTTTCTTGTTATCTTTCTGCTGCTGATTTCTAGTTTGATTGCACTGTGGTAGGTAAACCCATTCTGTATAATTTAGATCTTTCTGAGTTTATTTACTTTTGACTCACAGTCCAGCGAATGGTCTTTTTTTGACATGTGTGCTTTGGGTACTTGAAGAGAATGGATATTTTGCTTTTGTTTAAATGTTCTATAATGGAGTAGATCCTGTTGATTGATGGTATTGCTGAGTTCTTCCATATTCCTCCTGCTTGCCTAAGAAGATTATCACTTGTCCAGAGAAGGGTATTGACATTCCCAATGTAATCTTTGGTTTTTGCTGGCTTCCACTGATACCACTCAGCAGGAAAAGGGAGGCAGGGCCTGTGACTGCTAGGTGGGAGAGGTCTAGGCTCTCTACTCATCCTCTTCTGACATAAAGGAAGAGGAGATTCTTAACACTGTTGTGCAGCTGTGGGAGTCTGGGGTCTCCACTAGGATGCCAGTCATACTTTCCAGGTGATAGGAGTTGATGTGCTGAGCTTGTTTCTTAAGTGGCCTCCACCAACTGTGTGTAGGGAGAGAGGAGCTGTGGCGGGTCACCTCTGGGCAGGAGTGAAAGTTCCAATGCCCGAAGGGGCCTCCTTTGATATCCCCAACAGTGGCAGGGTAGAAGAGGCACAGCACAATTCAAAGACTTAACACACTACTAAAATATGAAATATGCCTAAGCATTTCCAAACCATACACACACACACTCAAATAAAATCTTTAATTTTATTAAATGTCACTAAAACACTTTTATTTTTTTTTCACCTTAAAAATTTGTAGCAAATGAGGTGGCCATAGCTATAAAAAGAAAAATTATAATCTAAACTATGGCAATTCACATTTTTTTTTGTCCTAAATGACCACAAAAACTTGCATCCATCCCTGATAAATACTCACACTCTAAGGAAAGATGCCCACTTTGCCTAATAATATCCTTTTGTATATGGCATACTTCTAGGTAATTCTCATTGTATTTTTCTTTTCTCTTTCTGACACTCTGCTCCAAAGTTGTTCTTAACATAATCTCTGTCTTTCCATTTAGTAAATTCCTTTCCAGCTTTTCCAGCTGCCAATGCCAAGTCTTTTTTCCAAGGTCCAACTCCCTGGGAGGCATCGAGCTGTAGCAGAAAGAGCTCCAGACTGGCATGGCCACCTCCCTTGTCAGCAAGTCCCAGTGCCCGGGAGGTAACGTAGGTTCAGATGTTGAGACTTTATGACTTCTCATCTTCAGAACATGGAAAGTGGAAAGTACTGTAGACATATCTCTCTCTCTCTCCCAAATCTGTCTCAAGATGATTTTGAAGATAAATTAAGGTGACTTGAAGAAATAGCTAGTCAGTATCTAACTTTGCATAATACCTATAACTTTCTAGTGATATCCCTCATACCTGCTTTCCATCTTCACCTGTACTTTTTTCTCAGAAAGCTGGTACAATATGGACCTAAGAAGGGCTCATGGAGTCATCTGCATCATCTCTTTTGAGGTTGCTAAATGCGCTGCTAATCCAAAAAGGAGACTCTCCCCCTGTGTCTGTGATTTTACCAAATTCATTTATGACTTTACAAAGCAAGTGCTTCCAAACCAAGCAAGTCTCCCCGAAAGACCGGGCACAGCACGCTCATCAGCTTCAGCATCTGGAGCTCGCTGAGACTCCTGGCTTCCAAGAGGCAAAAGAGGCAATAAGTGCAAGGAGAAGAAACCATGGAAGCTGCAAAACAGTGAGACAGAGCTACCGAACTCTTGGGCAACTCTAAGGGAAGGAAACCTTAGTGCCTAGCTGAATGGACAGAGACATTTCTATTTCTATGAAAGGGAAACCGCCAAAGAAGAACTCAATGTATTCTAGAACTCACTATATCTTGGTGCATCCGCGATGTCACAAGAATAAATAAAGGTCTGTCTCCTCAGCTGTGCCACTGGGGAGGGAGATAAACGGGTGCTGCTGGAGCAGCAGGAAGCAGGTTTTAAGCAAAAGCCTTTCTAGGTCACTGAGGACAGCTGGTCTGCTCATAGCCCTACCCTTCCTTTCTTGCTGTTCCGTTATTTGTGGGATGAAAGAACAAAACATGAAAGTCACAAAAGATAGAGACCAGGTTAAATTTTCTCCTTTTCCCCTCTTGCAGTATTATTATTGTTATTATTATTCATCTTAAGGGCTGGAAGATAAGATTCATGCTATAAGTGACAGCATCCCTAATGCATGTAATAGAGAAATTTATATGCATGCAGCCTATTACAATTCTTTCAGGAAATTGTCATGTATTCAAAGATTTCCTTCAGAATGATTCTGTTCAATAAAATGACTCCAAAGGAAACTTAGCATTTTGCTTATGTTTCCAGATGACCGATACTCATCTAAGTGCTCCAGTTGGATGATAAATGAGGAATGCAGGAAAAACCAAGGTGCATGGCCGTATGCTGCTTCTGCAAGTATCTGCTGTAACACGTGGCACAGCAATAAATATAATTAAAAGATAAATGATGTTAGCTATATATGCAAAAGGGGGTATAAAACTTTCACCATGGAAGTGAATCACAATTCAGCAAAAGACCTTGTTTCTTGGGTCCACTAACAAAGGAGCCATTACCAAATGCCGAATCACATGCACTTTCCATCTGCCTGAAGGATGTCAGGCTAATGCTTGGCTAATCACCAAGGAAACTGAAATCCGAAGGTGAGAGAGCTCCATGGCAATGGCTTTATCCACTGTCATTGACTTTAATTCCTTGAGTTGAAAGCAAGGTCAGTTGGCTTCTTTGACCTTGATAAAGAAGGTGTTGTGGTGTGCCGGTGCCGGTGCCGGAGCCGGGGCTTGGTGTGCTCCCTATGACTGCAGATGCAGCTGTCCGGTGCCCAGTGCACAGCGGGAGGGCGTTGAGGGATGTGTGCTACCCTGAGCACTTACTCTGGGCTAATAATACCTTCAGTGTTTCTGAAAACGGGCTTCACAGATTACCTAGAGGAAAACATTCTCTGGTGCCTCATAAACATGCACATACTTTAGACCTCACCTAGACTTCTTTAATCATCATTAATAGAACTGGAGCCAATGAACCTGCATTTTTAACTTGTTCCCCAGTTGATTCTGGAGCACATTGAAGTCTGAGAAACAAAGCTCCAGGTATTTAGTGACTTACAATGCTCTTCGCGAATTCTGGCTTCCTGTGTGATGCTAGCAGAGATAAAGGGAGCCTAGGGACAGGGTTGGCAGAGAATAAATGTTTTCTGGTCATTTAAGATATCACTATTAGAGCAGATATTGGCATATTTTTAAATTGCTGATAAGTTTAAAATAAGACTACAGTATATGTAATATACTTAAGCTAAACTCTCCCCCTTTAAGATAGTTAGCATTTTGTAAAAAGCTACAGAGAAAGAATTTTCAAGTACTTTTATCTAAGACCTCAGAAATGAAAACCAGTTTTTTTGAATAACCTTGTTATGTGTTACCCTGTACAAGTCATACAGAGTGCTGGAAATTTGGGATAAATAAAATGAATAAGACTGCCCTAAAACTAAAAGGCACAGTGGACCAAGGGTTATGAAGAGGGGTTCGTAGTCTAGTTTCCACCTAAAAAATTACTTACAGGACATGGGCTGCAATAATTAATTATGAAAGCATGAGTAGTCAGCTTTTCTGAACTTCAGTTTATATATACAGTTTAATGCTGAGCTCGGGCCAATTCATACTAATGAGTTTATTAGCATAGCCCATCAATAAAAGAAATTATTTTTAGGGGATGAACAGGCTATCTATAGCTTGTTTATGTTGATTTTCAAATTGCCTTTGATGTGGTTAATAGCAAAAGTATATATATATATATATATATATATATATATATATATATATATATATATATAAAATTTTTATTGAATCAGAGTAAAAAACTATATTTAAAAAGAAATCAAGGGCAATAGGTAGGACTGATTTTTTAAAAATATTGTATACCTGAAACTTATATAATTTTATTAACCAATGTCACACAAACTCAATAAAAAGTTAAACAAATAAATATTTCATAAAATACAATGTTATATATTTATAAAAGTTGATACTACTCAGCCATAAGAAATGATGACATCGGATCATTTATAACAAAATGGATGGTCCTTGATAACATTATACGAAGTGAAATAAGTAAATCAGAAAAAAAAGAAAAACTGAGAACAGCATGATTTCATACATAAGTGGGACATAAAAGTGAGACTATGAGACATGGACAAGAGAGTGGTGGTTATGGGGTAGGGGGAGGGAGGGAAGGGTGGGATAGGGAGGAGGGGAGGGACACAGGAAAAACCAGATAGAAGGTGACAAAGGACAATTTGACTTTTGGTGATGGGTATGCAACACAATTGAATGTTAAGATAACCTGGAGATGTTTTCATTAAAAAAAAATAAAATTAAAAAAAAAAGAACAACAACAACAAAAAAAGTTGAAAAATACTAAAAATAATAAAATAAAATTTACTTCTTATTCTTTTTCCAAGAGATATCTTTTTCCTTCCTTCCTTCCTTCCTTCCTTCCTTCCTTCCTTCCTTCCTTCCTTCCTTCCTTCCTTCCTTCCTTCCTTCCTTCTTTCCATTTCCTTTCCTTTATCTATCTATTATCTATCTATCATCTAACTCCCTCCCTCCCTCCCTCCCTCCCTCCCTACCTACCTATCTACCTACTTATCTAATCTATATTTGTCTAAGTGTGAGCATCTAAAACAGTGGTTCTTAACCTTTTTTGAGGTACCAAACCCACCAGTTTCATATGCGCATTCACCAAACCCTTCTTTAGTGATAAATAAAATACGATTTGTTTTCCAAATTCAAGACATAGGTATATGTTTTTTTACTGGTGCACAAAATGAGCTGTGCATGAACATCACCTTGCTCAAAGAACAAAACCAACAAAGTGCATGAACTCACAACAAATTACGGTATTACTTTATTCTGGCCTCTGCGGCAGAGGCTTCTCCGAACCCCTGAATCTGACTCATCAAACCCCTAGGGTTCGATAGAACCCAGGTTAAGAACCACTGTTCTAAAAGAACTGGACTCTGACCCACATTGTGTTTGGGAATACCTTCCCTTTTACATGCACTATCTGTTCTCCACTAAATCCCCTTCTTTGTCTGCCCCATGGATCCAACCTAGTCTTCTTGCTAGGGCTGCTTCTGGTGCTCTGGTGGGAGACTGGAATGCAGGACTAGTAAAAACCTTGGTAATTCTCTTCCTCCCCACAAAACGCTGACTCCATTCTCACCTTACAGCCTACTCTTCATGTCCCCAATTTTCTGGGGCAGGCTACTACAGTTCTGGCTCCTGCTAAGCATCTTTCACTCCCCTGTCTATTAGTACCATCTCCTCCCTTCCTCTTTCCAGCCTCAGAGGTAGCTACTTCCACTGGAAACACGTCTCTGGGTCATCTCAATGTCCTCTGTCTCCCCAACTTTTCCTATATAACTAAACCTATTATATGTGATATTTTGAAAATTAGGCACTGTTGCTTTTTCAGGTCAATCACCACCTTTCCCAATTTCTTCCCTTGTCTAATCCTGCCTTGGTGCTGACGTCTCAGATGCCCTTCCTGCTCTGCACCGCACCAAAGGGCAGGGATAGACACTGTGTTTATCAGTTTCCAAAACACCTAAAGAAAGATAACAGAGCTCCAGAAGGTATAAAAGAAAGCAAAGACAATGACACAGGTAATAGAAGAGTTGATGAATGAAGACAAAGTGACAGAAACTATTCACTCTAGAAAGACTGAGTATGAAAGGGGAGGTCTTCTATGCCTATAAATAAATCATAGGGAGAGAGTAGAATGAATCCAGGATATTTAAAGGAATGCATGGTCTTAAAGGTTAGAGAACAGAGAAATGGAAACAATAGGCCATTGCACTCAAGGCTAGAAGCGTAAATATTACAGTTTTTAATTCTTCATTCAGGCCAGAATCTGGAAGCAAACAGGAAACTACTTGAGTAGCAAAGCCAAGGTGTTATTGTTTCAGGAGAGCCTTCTGTGGCATCACTCAGATGTAGACATTTCAGGATATCTCAGTTTATAGCATGGGTGCTTACATGAGTTTTTGGTAGTACTAATATTTGATTTATACATGTGTGTATCTATCTATCTATATCTATCTATCATCTATCTATTATCTATCTATCTATCTATCTATCTATCTATCTATCATCTATCTATCTAAACTACCTACCATATTTGATTTTTATATCTATGTCTCCATCTGTTGGTCTCTTCATCTACTGCTCTCACACCAATCTGAGTATACAGTAGTGACTGTATATAGCATACAAGTATGGCCATGAGTATGCAGTTTTTCCCTCATCACTTAAGCCAAGAGGGAGAAGGTGTTATGAGATCCTTCTCACACTTTGACTTTGTCACACCAGTTAAGAAAACATTGCAAACTGGTGTGTGACCCCACTAAGAAGTGCAAAGGGCAAGGATGGGCTGTACAATTGGGTAAAGAAGCAGCCCCTTTTTTACCCAGCCATGCAACCTTCCTCCCTCTGACAGCTGTCAGTCTTTTGCTCTATGTGTCTGTTTCTATTTTGTGAGTGGGCTTCGCCTAGTTCATGGGAAGGGTGTCAGAGGTCCATTGCAGGAGGGTCTCAGAACTCATTGAAGCATCCAAATGAGAGTTAGCGCTAAACCTCAAAGGTGTACACACTGTGTCTGTGAAACCACACTGTGACAATACAAGATGAGTCAGCACAAGAAAAGAAAGAAATCAGAAGCCTCTTGGACCCTGTACAGTGCCTCCTCTGTGATTGACACTAGAGAGGACTTAATTTTCAGTTACATTTGTGGTTCTCCTTATTATATAGGACTAGCAGTCCTTAATTACTGAATTAAATCTGCAAGTGCCTGTGAAAGCAAAGATCTTTCTGTTACTAGAAAAATATAACTGGAGCTGTCTGAGTTTGTATCTGGTTACAATAAAAGGACTATCTATGCTGACTGTATTTTAAAAAGTAGAGTGGGCCCAAAATTAAAATGAATCTTGATTGCTTCCCCCAAGTTGTACTTGTTCAACCACCAGGTACATGAAGCACAAGAGTGTTAAAATGATCTGCAAGATCTTTTTTTCTCCTTTTTTTTTTCTTAGTGAGAAAGCAAAGTTTATTCTTTTAGCAAAGGTAAAATCTTTAAAGGAGTGGTTTATGAACAGTTGATTAAGAAAGCGGCCATCACTTCCGCTACTTTAAGTTTTTTATTAACAAGGTGAATTAGAATAATCACCTTTAATCTTGTACAGTGTTATCAGAGAAGCACATAGATAAATAAAATAGAGGCAGTTAGTATGCCTTTAGGTAAAAATATTCATTCATTCCTTCACTGATAATTACTACTTCTGTTCTACTCACACAGTTAGTGTTAAGAAACTATTAAAGTAACCTGAGAGAGTGAGGAGGGTCTGGTGAACAAGGGTGCTGACATAAGGAGTGTTTTTAGATTTGAGAGATATATAGAAGAAAGAGTAGCTTTTATTTGGCAATTAACTGGATTTCTGATCTTACTATGAATTGTGAAGTGGAAAATATAGAGAATCAGTTTTATTTATTTAGGTTTATAAGTGAGTTGAGAGGGAGTGAGTTTGGGAGGTGGCTAGGGAGTCTAGTTTATTTAGTTAGCTTCTGGATTTGTTGCATTTAATATCCTATCCAAGTAGAGATATCAAATATCAAAAAGTAGATAGATGGATATAATGCCCACAGGGGAAATAGTTACACTGGAGATTTGGGAGTCATTTATAGACAAAACTGAATCACAACAGTAAATAAACTCCTAGGAGAAGACACAAAATACTACTAGAAAAAATGCCAATAATTACGAGATGGAAATAAATTCACTAATGAGTGAAATTTATAATCTCTCTCTCCACCATGTTATTTACACGATGCAAAATATAACACCCCTCAAAAATAGCTGGAATTAACAGATGATAAAAACCCAAAATTTATTTTGATATACACTCTAGAATACAATAGATCACATCAGAATGTATATAAATATTGGATTTTAGCTAAAGGAATAAAAGATTATTTTGTGCAAATACAAATGAGTCTGATAATTTTTCATGCCTGGTTTTACCTCTCTATTTGAGACTTGCTGAAAAGAGTCTCAATTTTATGTGTAGTAGTAAACTGATCTCTTTATAGCATCAATATATATAAGCAGAAGTTTCTATTTTTTACTTTTACATTAAGTTATTTTATCTAATACTTTTGCTTGCTTTCATTCTGATTCACTTTAAGTTAAATGCTAATTTTATAGTTATTAGGAACACATAGTATTATTAATAAGAGTCTTTATCTAGATACCTAGAGTATAAATATGGACATTGCCTTGAAACCGACACATCTGAAATTTACAAATATGCTTCATTGGTTCCTTTTAAAGATAAAAAAAAAAACAATTAACTAACAATAAGGCATTGATATTCTAGGAAATATGGTTTCTTATTACTTTTTCAGCCCATAAAGATAACATAAGCTATTAAATATTTGAAGAAACAGAAAAAGTCCCTCAGTGGGATCCTGTATTTTCCCTTCCTAACCAAACACTGGGTAGGAAAACTTTTAGCAAGTCTCCTACAAAAATGTACTGCAGGCCCTGGCTTGTTGGCTCAGCAGTAGAGTGTCAGCTTTGTGTGCTGAAGTCCCAGGTTTGATTCCTGGTTAGGACACACAGAAGAAGTGACCATCTGCTTTTCCACCCATCCCCCTTCTCTCTCTCTCCCCTCCTGCAGGCATGGCAGGAATTGGTGCTGAGGATGGCTCCATGGCCTTGCCTCAGGCACTAAAATAGCTTGGTTGCCTAGCAATGGAGCAGTGGTCCCAGATGGGCAGAGCATCACCCAAGTAGAGGGCTTGCCGGGTAGATCCCCGTTGGGGTGCATGCAGGATTCTGTCTCTCTGCCTCCCCACCTCTCACTTTATATATATAAATAATATATATATATATATATATATATATATATATATATATATATTTCAAAGGTGAAATTGATGGAAGCAACAGAGCACCAGGAAAAGGTACAGATGTAAATAAATTAAGTTTTTTTTCTGTGAGTCTAAATATCTTCGTCAAATAACTTTTAATAGTATCACTTTTGCTTAGAATAGACAGATTCCATTGTTATGTCTGGGGATTCTGCCTAGAGAAAAGAAAGAGAAATAAATGGAAGCCTCCTTATTGATTAGTTCAGCTGTTTTTTTCTTTTGAGTTAAAGGTCCCCTTTCAGAGTCCTCCTGGGCACACTGCATCTCCTACAGAACTCTGGGGGGTGAAGGCCAGTTGACAAGCTACAGAAGATGTTCCTGACAGGTAGAATTGGAAAATTAAAACAGGTCAAGATATCCTTTCATACAAGTTATGTAAATATGTCTAAGGACAAAAAGGTAGGCTTTCACCAATATCTCACCCCGAATCTACTGTAGTATCAATGAGATAAAGAGCTCTACTTCTCAGAGACCTGGGCAACAGCCTAAATCTAAACCAATACCTTTCAAACTTAATTTACTCAACAATAGGGGGAGATCGTTTTCAGGGAGAAGGGAGAAAATTCAGGTATTTTATAGATTGGCCACAAATCAGTAACATTCTTTTCTCCACATGCCTTCTAACTAACATTTCAGTAAAATGGTTCCCATAAAGGCCTGTGGAAATCAGTGATTATATATGATCACTGGTTGATTATAACAACCTGGGATTATATCTGTATTGTGGAGATGTGGTTTAGGAAAGTGGAGAAGGAATCCTGATGAATACACTCAAAATCCACCTACAAAAAGACACATCCACAAGCACATTATACAAAGAGGCTCTTCTGTCATAAAATTACCTCTCTGAATGTGTATATAATTTGCAGACAATAGTTTAAGTTTCTTAAGGCAAGTAATATTGAAAGGATCTTTTAAAATCTACACTAAAGTTTCACATACCTGTACGCTAGGTTAAAATATTAATCCTAAAGTTAAATGGTAAAGAACATTATTTTTTTTCAAGAATCTCTTTAATCAAGGTAGAATTTCTCATCACAAAAATACCCTGAATTCAGTGAAAAACAGATGTTGCATTACAAGTTAAGACATTTATGTAAATGTTTTCTCTTTTAACATAATAGTTTCCATAGATAGAGAAATATCTCTATTTTTTGTTTTATGTTCCACTAAAGTTTTTCAAGAGTGATAGAAAGAGCAAGAAAATATAATAATAAATGTGGTGGTTATATCTTATCTTCCCTATTATCTGCTGAAGTGATATTAATAACATTGTGATAAATAAAAATAAATATCCTAACATGACTTATAAAACATTGTGCAATGTGAACACATTTATAGGATATAAAAAGTAATAATATACTTTTTTTTATTAATCGAGGACATTTCACCACTAACTTAATTTAAGTATGTCAATTAGGTCCTTAAGATTATAGTGTGAGAATACAGCCAGTTGATTAGATTGTTGAAATATTTTTGGGTCTTCAATATCTGATTGATGAGTTCAAAATTTTCCTAAATATGGTGGTGGTATTCCTGTATTGGAAGCTATGGTTAGGGAAATATGACTCATATTTGATGCAGCATCTTAAAACAATATTTGCATTTATTGCTTGTTTGCCATTTAACCTTCAGAACAATATTATAAAGTTCCTAGCTATATTCTCCTTAATTATAAACTCTATTGGGTGTGTCAACTGAAGATCAGTGTCCTATTCCAAGCCATAGCAATGGAGTCCCAGTGTTGCCTAGTACATATTATCTTTCCACTAGACCACAGAGATTTTATGACTACAGACAATAAATACTTTAAAATCAATGTCCACCCAGAACCACAGACTGTAAACTTATTCATAAATAAGATATTTTCAGACAAAATTACATAGTAAAAATGAGATTATACTGGATATAGTGGGAGTAGACTTTAAATGTATTGACTGGTATCCTTCAAAAAGAGGAGAGGACACATGGAGACACACATAGGAAGAAGATCATGTGAAAATGAAGAGTGTTGTGTCTAAGCCAAAAAGTTGCCGATTGCTGGCAACCACCAGAAGCTAGGAGACTGGCTTGGCACAGACTTCTCTCAAAGCTTGCAGGAACAAAACAAACCTGATGACACTTGATTTGAACTCTGACCTCCAGAACTGTGAGAGAATAAGTTTCTTCTGTCTGAAGTCACCCAGTGTGAGACTTTGTTATGGCACCCCCAGGAGACTCATACATAGCTGTTTAATCCTTGGTGAATCACTGATCTTCACCATGGCTTACTTAACTAGAAGACTGACATAGTAACATTAATACATGTGGTAAAAAATTGCCAAAAGCAGTTTGTAAATTGGAAAGTGCTATGAAAGCATCAGGCATCATTATGGATTAGGGAAGGCAGAGATCGATGAAGTCTGGATTAGACCAAGCACTTGATGCTTGGAAAGATGGATGAAATTTGGAAAGAAAGAGTGCATTCTGGATGGTAAAAGATAACAACATATGAGCAAAAACAGAAGTGGAATAATGTAGGGGTCACTTTTAAATGAATCTAATGTGACAGAAATTCTACAATGTTATGAGTTAAAACTACTCTTTTAATTTGTAAATGCTGAGCCAATGAACATTTGTATTAGCTTCCTTGGGCTGCTGTAATACATGGCCACAAACAGGGTGCCTCCAAACATGACAAATTTATTATTCCACAGCTGTGGAGGCCAGAACTATGAAATTGGGCACCCCTGCTCTCCTACAGGCTGTAGGGGACACTCCCTCCTTGCTTCCTCCAGCTTCTGGTGGATCCAGGCTTCCTTAGCTTGTGGGTGCATCACCCCAATCTTTGCCTTTGTGGTCACATGGCTTCCTTTTCCCTCTCAAATCTCTCTTTTCCTTACTCTTACAAGAATACTTGTCATTGGATTTAGAGCTCACCCAGATAATCCAGGATAATCTCCTTATCTCAAGATCTTTAATTTAACTAAATAGGCAAAACCCCTTATTTCAAATGAGATCCCATTTAACTTATCCTTAAAACCTGGGTGGCCGCCATTCCACCCACTACAATAACTGTTTGGGAAAAGAAGGAGGCTAAAACACAGGCACACCATCTCAGATAAAAATATCACCAATTTGATTTACGTAAACCAAATAGTCCAGCCATAAAACGGGACACTTGTATGAGATCCAGAGGAAATCAGTTCATGCTAAAGAAATAACATTACAATAAACACATTTCAGACATACTTTATGAGCAAAAAACAAAGAGGGTCAGGTATATAAGTGTCATACATTTTACAACTTTTAATTTTGACCTATATTTTCATTAATTTAATTCTTATTACTTCAGTTCACTTTCATATCTCTGACTCTATTCCCTTTCCTCACATTAAAATTTAGAAACCTCAAAATACTATTTCCCATTAGAGCTAGTTCAGAATCACCTTAATGGAAATTAAATTTTCCTATGAGCCCATGCCTTTTGCCAAACAATAATTCTTTTCTTCGAGATTCTTATTTTTAAAAGTCAATAAACGTAGACATACTTCTGGATTTAATACTTATCCATCATTTAAATCACCAGTAGAAGTTTAAGAGAAATTCTAAAACAGGTAATTCCCTATATGATTTAAAATTTGCTAAAACAAATAACAACAAAACACAACTCACAGCCTTTTTAAATTCAGACTTGTGCTCATTAATGAGACCATGTTAATATTTCATGTACATTCCTCTTCCCTCATGTAAAGCCTCTTCCCATTCACTTTAAAATATTTCTGTAATGGAGATTAGAAAATACACCATGCTCCTATGAGTAATGAAAAATTCAAATGTGTTTAGGGAAGATTTTCAGCTGTAATGCAAATAATGTTGCTTAAACTTTTCTAAAAGGACCTCTGAGCCTCTGCTTCAAATGATATTCAGAAGCACGGGGGGTCCCACAGTCAGAATAAGATGGGCTAGTCCATCCTGGTAGGGATGGATGTCAATATCATCACCAGCCATAATGATTACACTGGGAAATAAAATTTTTGTTGCATCCGCAAAAACACTTCAACTTACCTAATTTGAGTGTGCTGATCTCAAATCTGATGTTAGTTTTTCTCTGTAAGCTACAGTTTTTTTGCAATTCAAGATTTTAGGTATTCATTGTATTGTAAAATTTTCAACATTTAGTTTAACATAATGAAGAAGAATGTCTTCTTGGCATCATCTTTGTGAAAATATAATAATTTATATAATGCAATAAATACACTAATACACTAAAAGATATGATTGCATCAGAATTTGTCTACAATTTTAAAATAGAACATATTAAAACACTTATTTTAATCATAAAATTTGCACAAAACTTATATAAATTCTATTCAGGTAAAAATTTGCATTTGTAGCTCTTGCGTTTGTGTACTTGTTGAGGACAATCTCATTTGATGCTCTAGCAGTAGTCTGCTCATCACTAAGAGCTCCAAGATTTTCTGCAAACTTATCAAGGTGATTGTTCAGGAAGTAAATCTTAATGCTTATGTTCCATCCAATGTTGTGGAAAGCCAACAGCATCCTTTGATCCAGAAGTTCATAGTTTTCTGCTTTCTTGTTGCAAAGGAAGTTCTTTGTAACTGCCACAAAAGATGGCCATGCTGCTTTCTCCTCTTTATTCATCTTCCTGGCAAATTTTTTGTCACGTATGAGGGTTCAAATTTGAGGTAATCGAATACACCTGCTTTTATCTTCTTGAAAAACATGACAGGAAAAGCAGAAATAATATGTTGAAAGCATTCACTTTCTCTATTGAAAGCCTGAACAAACTGCTTCATTAAGCCAAGTTTGATGTGAAGTGGGGTGAAAATGATCCTGTCTCGATTAACTACAGGTTTATTCACAATATTCTGTATCCCCACTTCCAGAGCTTCACGTTTCAGCCACTCCTTCTGTGTCCAGGGCTTCTCCCGAGCTTGGCTGTCCCACAAACACAGAAAGCAAGGATACTTTATGAAACCTCTGTTGTCCTAGCAGAAAATTTACCATATTAAGATCCACACAAATGATCCAGTTATGCTCCTCATACTTCAGTAAGTCAAGGACAATTTTTATGTCATTATAATCTTCTTGCAGATGAGTTGAATAACCATTTGGAACTGCTGCATAAACATTACCGTTAGGTAGGAGAACACATTTTAGACTCCATTTAGAGCTATCAAGAAATAGCAGCCATTCTGTTGAACTGTAAATGGTAACACCTAGCTGGCTGAGAATACTACTGATATTATGGCAGTAAATAAAGTGTTAATCTTTGGAAGAAAAGTCCACAAAAATTTGTTCACGCTTCCTGAAATGGGATACTTTAGCTGACTGGTAAAGTCCATTCTTTTCTTGAAGCCTAGAGGCTAATAACTCAGCTGCTTTCTTTGATAGGCCCAAATCTCTTACTAAGTCATTCAATTCGGGTTGGCTAAACTGCTGAGGGGTTAATGACTGCTTGGCATCAGGAAAAGACCCTTCCGATTCTACAACCATTTCCTCATGCATCTTATCAAAATACACGTGATCACCATGTTCACTTTCTTTGTCCTTAGAAGAAATAAAACCATTGACAACTGAAACCGGGAGTGTCTCAGAGTGTGGGATAGGTCGTATTGCTGAAGGAATATTAGGATATGCGATCATATGCCATTTTTTTCTTGCCGATGCCCTTTGTATGGATCAGACAGAAATAACAGTCACTGCTGTGGTCCTTAGGTACACACCAAACCATGCGAATACCAAAAGGCATTCCTTTGCATTTTTCTTTTGTCCAGTCACAAAGCATTTCCTCACACCTATGACACACAATATGAGGAGCCCAATTCTTGTCTCGATCATCATGGGGAACTTGAAAATAGGCAATATATGCATGTGTCCCAAATGATGAAATATTGCGCCTTTGACGTTGAAGTGTGTAACAACCACATATATAACAAAGGTGTCAGGACTATTTTTACACTTATGCTTACTCGAAGAAGCCATGATTCAATCTTAAAACAAAATATGAGGGTTTTTATCAGATAATAATTTTTTACATTTAAAAACAAATACAATTATGTAAAAGGGATGTTTATAAGACATTAATTGCCTTGTGGTTATGTTCAATCTAAGAGTCATTGCCTTTTAACTCCAATTTAAAAACCAATGCATGCCATTAACTGTAACAAAAATAAATTAAAATTGTATAAAAACTAGAGCATGCACCAATAAATGCATTTCAGATTTGGAATCAGCAATGCATATATATATATATATATATATATATATATATATATATATATATATATATATATAACGTTCTAAAACCTCATGCAACAGAAAATGAAAAAAAATTGTTCCCCAGTGTTATCCTTCTTACAAGATGAAGTGAATTTTCACTAATAAAACCAGGTAAACCAATCTAGGAGGAACAAGCGGTTATGAGAAATATTCTCTACTGCATCCATATGGTCAAAGGAGAGGCTACAAACAAACCCAAGCACCCTAGAACCATAGAGCTCTTTTGGGATTACCATTATCATCAAAGAATTGTTGAAGGATGCTCATTCTTCTGTCCAAAATAGATCCTGCATACTGATTTTAAACCAGTTAGTTCTTTGCTACATCTCTTGATTTATAAAATGCAGAATGTGCTACTTTTCTTGAAAATGGGTAGCTCAAAATTTAAGTACATACAGTTACATGTGATGATTAGAATGGCATATTGTTTGACATATTGTCACAAATTATATATAATCTATATTGTAACATGTGAATCAGTCATTAGGGAGTCCTTGGGCTAAAACTCATTAGTACATCTCAGTGAAATAGATTATGTTTTATAAAACCACAAAACTAACTCCAATTATAAAAAATCCTGCTTAAAATATAAAGGTGCTTTTACGGGAAAGTTTGTTATTCCACAGGGTTTTGACTCTATGGCAACTAACCAAATGGCCTTTTCTGTTATGCTTTATTACTATTAAAATTCAGTAAAATAAATTAAAACTATTCAGTTTCCCTCCAAAATTTGTTTAAATCAACTGAAACAAAAATTTCAATAAGGGCTTCTAGAATAATTTTTAAAAGCAAGCAAAATAACTAAATAAAATATTATTCCAAAACTGGGTCTTGTTCAGTTTAACAGAATGAGAATTTATTGATCACCTCTCCAAGATACAACACAAACCGACTTACAAGGTAGGTCAGCTATATACTGATTGTAAGATAGAGCCCATGAAAATTATAGAAAAATTATATTTTCAAACCTATTAGTTATACCTATTGTAATTTTTCAACTAAATACTATAAATTCTATAAATGTTTAATGTAAAGTAAATATAGATTTAAAGATCTGAATAAGAAACTAAAAGATTGCTACTGTTATAAAAAGCTAAAAGGGAGAATTAAGAAAGATCTTCAAGAGCAAAGATGTGTCATTAGAGACAAAAGCTAAAATCATCTACACCCTTGGAGTCCTAATTACTAAGTATAAAATGCAAATGTTGGACAGTGAAGACGGCTAATAGAAAAATAAAGATTCAAGATTTCAAGGAGAGTTCCGCTGATATTCTGGAAAGAAAGATGAATAAGTGGGTCTTAGAGCAAATTAATCTTAAAACATTGCTGGAGGCAAAAATGACAAAACTGAAGTTGTCCTACTTCGGGTACATCATGAGAAAGCAGGGCTCTTTAGAAAAGACAATAGTGGTGAGCCCTGGTCAGTTGCTCAGTCCCTTAAGAGCATCATCTGGAAACAAGGTTGCGGATTCAACCCCTGGTCAGGGCATACATAAGAAAGAACTAAAAAATTGCATGACTGAATGGAACAAAGGTTTCCCTTTCCCCTCCCTTCTCTCTTCTTTCCTCTCTCTATCTCTCTAAAAATAAATAAAAATTAAGCCATGGTTGAACAGCTCAGCTCCATTGGTTGGAGGATTGACCCGGAGCGCAGAGGTCACTGGTTTGATTCCCGGTCAAGGCACATACAGGAGGAACTCGATGTTCTCATCTCTCTCTCCTTGCCTCAATAATAATAATAATAATAATAATAATAATAATAATAATAATAATAATGCTAAGAAACATATAAGAAAGAAGGAAAAATGAGAGACCAAATATAAACTGGATTGATTCCATGAAAGAAGCAATAGGCCTGATTCAACAAGAACTGAGCATGACAGTTGAGAATAGGACATTGTGGACATCATTCATTCAAAGAGTCACCAGGAGCCACAGACAAGTCAATGCCATGTAAAAAACACACACATATCGCTCAAATGTAGAATAAATAACTCTAGGAATTTTATTAATTGTTATACAGAAACCTTCCACAGACTTCCTCTTCCTATCCATTAACTACTCAAGCCATCCTATGGCATCGTTCTACTGTAACTTCTCACAAAGGTGCTCCACGGCCTAATTGTCCCTTCCAGGTGCATTTCCTGCTTACTCCTCTTCTTCCTTCTTTTTGCTAGTTTTATTTGATTCTTCTCTTTTCTACTATATTTTTCTCTACCTTCTCCATGTTCTTCTTGGTGAAACAATCAAGATATATATTTCCAAAAATATGACTGCATTTCTGAAATCGACCAGCCTTTCTCATCCCAACACCAAGTTTTTTCAGTATTCTATTGAAATTTGCATAAAACTTCAAATTCAAAACGTCTGAAACTCAGTATCTTTCCTTCTAAACTGCCTCATTCTCCAGGATTTCTTCTGTTGGTTGGCATAATTATCCAGAGGGTGAGAAACCTCAGTGTTATTTCAAGCTGTCTCTTCTTTTGCTCTGAATATCTGGTCAGGCTGTGTCCCCATTCCCTTCCTTAAGAACGCAGCCTCTGGATACCACAGCCATTGCTCACATGCAGTCCTTGCCTGAGTGTCTTCATAGCTCTTTTACTTTTTTTTTCTCAATCCATTCTATATCATGTTTTTCTTATTTCATTTTCCACCTTGCCTGAAAATATGTAATTAATTAACACTGTCAGGGGGAAAAAGTTCTGAGGAGTACATGCATATTTATTCCTGACTTGGCCATCAAACAGTTTTTTTAGACTTTTCTTCTATCATGCTCAATAAACTTAACTGAACTTCTTGTACCATTCCCTATGATGTGGGTATATAAGGCAGAATGGCACATGGCCTTTATCCACGTTGCTTTCTTGTACTGCAGACATTGAAAAGTGGGAAGTTACCCTTCCCAGACTCCTTTGCAGCTGGATTCTGATTGTTCTGAAGGTTCCATCGGTCCAGCACTGTGGCATAGGATTCAGAAGGTAGAAGTGATGGAGGTTGCACATCTGACACTTCTGCTGTTTTACCTGGTAAGTAGGCCATGAAGATGTTTTGTTTCTTTCTCTGGTAGGGAGATCCTAGTCCCAGTCACTGACCTCTTCCATGTTGAGTACCAGGGTATGGGTAGTTTACTGGCATAGTTGGAAGCACTAAATAAGAGTCAATACAAGTAGCAGCAACTTCTCCATATGGCTAGAAGCTTCCTGATCAAAGATGAGGCCATAACTATGTTGGTAGCCTTGTCATGTGGTAGGGTTTTAATTAAAGTTCTTTCTTAAAGTTCAATTTACAGTCTCCTAATAATTCATTTCCTGTACTACAGTTATTTCCTGCTTGAACAGCTAAAATGGATTCTATCCTATGTGACTGAATCCTGGGGGTTACACATGCATTCACTTGCAAAAGCCTGTGAGGGCCCCTACCTTTTATTCTTAGTAAGCTCTAATTTATCATTGAAGCTTCAGGTCACATTTCACTCCTCTAGAAAATATTTTTACACTTTATTTAGAAGCCAACTAACTGCTTCTTTTTCTGTGGTACTATAGAACTGTGTTAATATGACTAATGTTATCATAAACAAATGGCATCATAATTATTTGATCATCTCCCTTCCTTTTTCTTATTTGACTGTGAGATACCTAAGGGCAAGGAATACGTTATCCTCACCTTTGATTCTCTAATGTTCTGGCTTTGGTGTATAGCAAACACTGGTTGAAATGAACTGCAAAATACTGGGTGTGAGAGAGTGAGTAGAGATTCTATCCTCTATTATGTAATTTGCCCTAAGTGCCAAATAGGAGAAAATACATGAGGGCTACGTAAACGCAAAAGACATTAACTATAGATGGGAGTTGAACTGAAGATAAGCAGGTTATGGTTTTAAACATTAAAAGGTGGATATAATTTGACCTTGTGAAAAAGACAAGAAGGATATTTTAAGGTTGAGTGTGAGGAAATTTAAGGGGAAGTCGTGGGGAATGTAGGGAAACAGTGTGGGGATTAGAAAAAAAGGACCTGAGCAGTGGTGTTGTATAGGGCAGTAGTAACAGATGAGTCCCCAAGATAGGTATCCACTTGGAATAATCTGATAGAGCATGGCCAAAGGAGTGTGGATTTTTTTTTAGACAGGTAGGAGTGAGTCCTCGAAGAATTTTAAAAAAGAAGCACATTTTACAAAGCTGGCTAAAGAATGGAGAAATATCGGAGTCATTTTCTTTCTTAGGTTGACATGCTTTAAGAAAAGTAACACTAAAAACTCTTTTTTTTTTTTTTTACAGAGACAGAGAAAGAGATAGATAGGGGCAGAAATTGAGATAGACAGAAATTGAGAGAGATGAGAAGCATCAATCATTGGTTTTTTGTTTTGACACCTTAGTTGTTCATAGATTGCTTTCTCATATGTGCCTTGACTGCGGACCTTCAGCAGACCGAGTAAACTCTTGCTTGAGGCAGCAACCTTGAACTCAAGCTGGCGACCTCAGGGTCTCGAACCTAGGACCCTCCGCATCCCAGTCTGACGCTCTATCCACTGTGCCACCGCTTGGTCAGGCTAAAAACTCTTTTAAGAGTAAGTAAACTCAGATGTCCAATGTTTGTTTGGATTATGAAAATATCCCAAAGTTCACAGCAGAGCTCCTTGTATTAAATCCAGGTTTCTTTTGCTCACATGAAGTTACACTTCTCACAACATTATGGGAAGGACCATACTGCATGCTTCATCACCCACATTCTAAAGATGGTAAGTCCTTATCAGGCTAAAAGATAATATCTTAGAAAAGGAAAATTCTGTGGACTGTTCACCCTACTTTCATTTGTCAAAATAAACTCTAAAATATCAAAAACTTTAAAGTTTCTCCTATTAAGGGCCAAAGATAATAGAATATTAATGCATTAATGTATATAATAAATCACATAGCTAACTTTGAACTTACGCGTCCTGCATAGTGCATAATAGTGAATGCTGTGCCTTGATCTTTGAGGGTGACATTTCCATTCCCATCCTTTACAGGGGAATATATTGCATTTGTATTTGAGGACTCAAGAAGACTCTGTAGTTTTTTGGGAAGATTTGATTCCATTGACCAAATCATTTGACTTTCTTCATCCAATAAAGAGAGAAATCCAGATGGCTTCTGAAATTTAAGAGGGAATATTTTGCTTCTATTATTAATTTGGTTATTTTTATTCATGAGTGCTCATTTATATTTTCATTATTTTATTTAAAGCACTCAGAAGATAAATGTCTTTACTTTTACTACACATTTATTTTTGCTCATTGTTGGCAGTAAAAACTGATGTAATGTAGGCCCTCAATATTTACAAATTAGAGGAATGAATAAATAACAAATGAGTATATTTTATTGTCATTAAAACACTGGAGTTATTAAAAAATATAACCACATCTTAATAAAACAATAAAATTTCCAATGTTATAATTCTTCTTGACCTATATAGCCCATATCAAAAACTTTATACTTGGGTTGGACAAGTTACTTACCAAAAACCAAAACCTACAATGATGTAAAGTCATAAAAATTATGGCAATATTTCACTCAGCAGGAAGTAGAAGTGACTCTATGATATTCCAATATTTAAACTTAAAAGAAAAGAAAGTTTAAAGCTATAACTTGTAAAATTCAAATTAGAAATCTGATAGTTTTGGCTACCGAATAAAGAAAATAAAGTCATAGAATAGGCAACAAAATAAAATTAATTTTACGAGAAGTAAAATGCTGCTTTAAGAACTTCCTAACCTATGGCACTGCATTATTCCAGACACAGAGCACCATTCTGCCCACATAGTTTATCCATCAGTTGAATAACTTTTTACCCAGTGCTGTGCTGCTTATCTCTTCTTTCTAAGAAAATAATTCTGTTGACATGTTTTAAAATGAGGTACTATATATTATTCAGTTACATTATTCTGTCATATATCTTAATTCTTTACATTGACTCAGAGTGCTTTTCCAATGTCAATACCATAAAATTTAATTATTCTCAGAAAGTGAAGAGATCTATATTGACCCCTGTAGCAATTTCAGACTGTACTTTAACTTGAGGTAACCAAACCATACCACTCCCGGCCTTTCAGGATGTCATTTATATAGACAGTAGAAAGTCATTTCTCTGAGTCATAAATATTTTAGTTGTTTTATGCCCTTCAGAGTCCCCTGTTCATACTAAAGAACATCCAAAGACTTTATGTAGTTGTCTGAGGGCTGCAAAAGTTCTGATTATTCTGACATCACTCATAAAGAACAGAGGTTGAAAGCGCCAGACATGGGCAGGACCTCCAGCTGGTGGAGGCACACAAACCAGAGGGTGTCCCTTTGGAGAAATCTGTCTACTTGGGGCTCATCTTTCGAATGAGCAGCCAATAGCCTACCCAGGAAGATAAGAAAGAAGAAGTAATGAAGTGGAAATGGTACTACTATAAAGGAATTAGAAATTCCTGCAAAAAGTGAGATCACCCAACTTAGCACATTACCTAATACTCCTGGAGAGATACTTTGTACCAATACAAAAAATGCTTTTCAATAAGGAAATTTGGAGAAGAAAGTTCATTATAAGGGATGTCATCCTAGCAGGCAGTTCTGCAGGATACATAACAAGAATCTCGGAGTGGCCAGGGACCCCATAAAGGGTTCCCACGAAGAGCTCAGAGGTGAAAAAATACTTTTAAAATATGTAAGTATACAATTGGATGAGGAGAGGCCTTGAAAAAAAAAGTCAGCGTAACAAGTTTGATCAGTGCTTTTGGGGATGTTTTAAAAATAAAAAATTCTTAATTTAATTTACAGCAACTTCTTTGCTGAAAAGTGAGTAAAATGGTGATATTATAATACATTAAGTCATTTCTTCAGCTGCCGGTGGCATCCTCTATATGCTGGTACACTTACATCCACAGGCAATCATACACACAGCACATACTGATATGCCGTGGAAGGATCAACTTGCTATTTAAAGACTGTGTAAAAGTGTATCCATATTTCAGAAACAATGATAGACCTCTACTTTGGATATGAGAATTTCTGTTCCTTTGATGAATCCTTAAATGAATATTTAGGTAAACTAATGATAAGGCCCAAATTAGTTTAAGGGAAGCAACTGATTCTAAAAAGAGCTAAACCACTCTGCTCCAAGAGCAAGATGATACTTTGCAAAGATAAGTTGGTTGATTACTAACAAGATATATTTCCTAAAGCATTATAATTTGTATGTCTTCAAAAATTTAAAGATCATATGTGTTATATTTTCTGAATGTGTAATAGAAAGCCATGAGAGAATGGTGATAATCAAACCTACAAACTTAGAAAACCTGCTGAAGTTTCTAAAGAAAAAACAGAACATGGAGAAATAAGTCAAAAAAAGGGATTAATGACCTTTCAATTCCTTCAGAGATGAAGATTTAGGAGAGTTGAATTGTTCTACTGTATAGAAAAGGTTATCAGATGTAATTTCACCATAACAATAACACTCAGCAATACTGAGATTACAACAAACTGTATTTAGACACTTAAAGAATCTGGTAAGAATCTGGATGGCCCCTCCCTACAGGACACAGACAAATATATGTTCATTGAAATATAAATATGGTTTATGCAAAAATTAAAATGTTTGTGAGAGGTGGGGGATTAGGAGTTGCTTGATTTGTATTTTAGGGCATGTGCTTGCCTGATATACAGATCTCCCTATTTCACCCTATACTTGGAATGCCTTTTCAGTCCATTTGTATGGGTATCAAAGAGAAGCAGCAGCCAGAAATGTCCATTCTCATTACCAATTTATACCAGTAAGGGTCCTACTATTCAAATGATCATTTCAAAGATGAAACCTCAGAGAATGACAGTCAAAGAGAAAAAATAAAAAAAGCATCACTCTGCTAAACATTGAATAGTAGTCAAGGATATAGCAGCAAATGAGAATGAGAGCAGTGGTACCTGAGCTTTCAGTATATATTGCTGTCAGTCTAAAGACAATTCATAACTCTCAAATAAATAAATCACATACTAATATGTGTCATAATGAGAGAGGGCATTCTGGAGGAAAAGGGCTTCCTAGATAGTTTTAAAAATGTTGACAAGTTGGTAGAAGAACAAGAGTATTTTACAATATTAGGAAAATGCCTTAAAAATTTATAAGTCTACCCCATTATTTATGAAAATCAGAGGGTAGAAAATTAAATACGATGTTGATCAATAATAAATGTTATCAGTTTTAAACAAGTTCATGTGCTTTAGAGATATGGGCAAATCTACATAATATCTTCCTGTATTAGTAGATAGGGATTGCTGTTTATATGATAAATTTTTGTTTATACAATGGAAAAATTGATGCAAGGATTCTTGCATTGTGAGGAAGAAACAAAGATAAGTATAAACATCTGAAGATATTCTAAGATTATATGTATGCATATATATTTTTGCAAGTTTTTTATAATTTAATTTAAATTTAAAAACCTTGAAGATAAATCAACAAGATCCTGTTGAATTTATTTTATAATATTGTTAGTCTTAGATATTATTTTATAAAATATTAATTTTTTTCATTGGGAATTTGTAACCATGCCAAAAGGAGAGTTTAGCAGCATAATTAATATAGAATATTCTTTTAACAATATGATGTAATATATCTTGTCCTTTTAATGAATTGGTAATCCTTCAAACGGCCCTTCATAAAAAGGTAACATTATAAATAAATAAATAGATAGCCATCTCACATAGAAAGATATTTTAAAAAATTAAGGCCCCTTGAAAGAAAATTATTTGCTTGCAGCATATTTAAATGCATGTATTTGGTAATGTCGGTAATTATATTATATGAATACCTGGAAAAAAAAATCCAAAACTCCAGCCTGGTTACCAGGAGAATAAGCTGTTTCCATGGTTACTCCCTCTTGTACACATTCTGTTTGTTCATGTAGAAAAAGTACTTCATTGATATAGTGATGCATCTTCTCATTGGTCATGTTGACACAAAGCTATTGTGGGAAAAAGAAAACAATTCACAAGTTAACGTGGCCATGCAGATTTATTCTTTCTATGACAGTTTCAGATTGGTGAAATATTGACTCAAGAATGTTAAACACCAATTAGTTATCAAGATAAAGCATTACAGTATTGCTTGAGAAGCCAAAGTAAAGAGTTTCACTTGATATTCTTGACTTCAAATTTCTGATTATTCAATTTAAAGTATGTTAAAAACAACAAGCATAATTAAAACAATGACTTAAAAATCTGGAGTCTATTTGAGGATTTAAAAATTATTTCAAAAAGGAAATATTTGGTCTCTAGTCAACAAGTGAAGGTAAAATCTAGATTGACCTTAAGATCACAGAGAAAGAAGAAGTATTTCTTGCCTCCTCGTGGGCAAGAGAACATGGGTTTCTTTCAGGAAGAAAAACAGGTCAAACATTTTATTGCAGAAATGATGTCTTATATCTGAAAATATTTTTACATTCCTCCAACTGTCATTTTTTTTATTCCAATCAGGAAACAAATATGTTACTTTTTTAATCTTAACGTGTTGCTTCCTTATCTTAAAAATGATCTTAAAATATTTAAAAAATAAAATAATCCAAATATAATTAGAATAAAGTCTTACTTTCCTCTAGGCTACACTCCTACTTTTCTTTTTTCTTTTATAACAAAAAAACCTCAAAAGAGTTGTCTTTTCTTATTATCTCAAATTCTTCTCCTCTCCAATTAGAAACCACTCTAATAAAATTTTGCCTCTATGGAACCACCAAAATTGCTTTTGTGGAAGTCACTAGTGATGTGTGCAATTCTAAATTCAATGTTCAATTCTCAGTGTTCATTTTCCTTGACCTCCCTGCGATATTTGACAGTCACTCACTCCCCTACTTCAGTGGAGCACTCCTCACCTGTCTTCCAGGACATCACTCTCTCTTGACCTCCTTCTTCACTGGCCACTTCTACTATGTCTCATTCTCTGGTGTTCCAGGGCTCAGTCTTTGAGGCTTGTGTCTTCTCTATCTGCACTCAATTCTTTAATGAACTCATTTCGTCTCACAGATCATCATGTTGCCCCATATGCACCCTAGCCACTGTTATACTAGATGAAATTTAAAGATCATTCAGAAATACTTAAAATTTTGTCACTAACTCAATGAAAAAAAATTAAAGGTGAATAATTTATGTAAATCAAATTACTGATAATACATTTTAAAAAGGAAATCAGATATTTGCAAAAGGCACAATATTTAGGATTGCAATTAATGTGAAATGCATTGTACTTATAAAAAAAAATGCCAAAGCTTTTGTAAATCTGATTGAAATGATCACCAGAGAAAAGAAAGACCACCTTTTGAGACCCTCTTTTCCATGTACTCAAAGTCTTCTCCAAGTCTGGTGTCTTCATAACACCTACTAAGTAGAAGCTCTTCCCAGACATTCATGTCCATCAACTGGGAGCTCGTGGCTTATCTTTAGCAAATGTAAGAGCATCCCTTGCTTCAGCTTCCAATAAGTGAGCCAAGTCACCTTCTCAAATGGCCAACATCAGAAATGTTTTAATTCTCCATATGGCATCTGTGCCTTCTCTTAAGGGCATGTTTATTAATAAATTAAGACTAACATGTACCTAGAAAAAAAGGCTATGAGTTGTGTTTTGTTGTTATTTGTTTTAGCAAATAACACATAGGGGATTACCCATTCAAGCAATTGCTCTTAAACTTCTACTGGTTATTTAAGTGATGGGTAAGAATTAAATCCAGAAGTATGTCTACTTTTATTGGCTATTTGGGAGGGTGAGAGTTTATGGGTCTCTAGGGACACAAAGAAGTCACAGCCAGAAATTTTTTCAGGGCAGAAACAAACACTTCAGAGTGAAGGGCACTAGAACACAGATGGAGTTGGTCCTGAGACAGGCTGGTGTGCTGTGAAGTTCTATTCTGTACTTCCCACCAGGGCCAGAATTTTGTGATTAGATACATAAAGCTCAGTTGTACTCAGAAATGGGGTAATTGGAGAATGGCAGGACTGTAGGTACAGGGCTACCTTGACAAGAGTGGAAGAGCTGAAAATTGGAGGCTCTTATGACCTTATCCAATCAAGCTCCTTCAATGATGAAGGTACATCAATATTTCATTAATAATATAATAGGTAGAGAACTGATAAAGTAGAAATATACTAAATAAAAAATTTAAATAATAACTATATGAAAACTAAGACCTAAATAGCATATTTTGACACACAAAGAGTAACAAAAACAATTCTTAGCTCCAGGTCAGAAAATGATGGCCAAGGACTACTCGCCTTGTTTCCTATATATATATTTTTTTCATCTCAGCTTCAGAGTGAAAAAACAGTTTCTATAAATTTGGTGATAGATGAATGTCTGTATATTGAATAAGCTTCCCTACTGCATCCTATTATAAAATAAAATTTAAGTTAAAAACTAAATATGAACCATGCCACATTGGTTCTGTCTTGGAAGTCATTTTAAAACCTAAGAGAAATTTTTTTCAGAGAATTTTCTCAAACTTACTATCACTCTTTGCTCAAAATATTCTCCCTAGCACTCTATTCATGATACCCTGCATTTTCTTCCTTCAAACTGATGTGGCTAGTAATCATAGAACTTTTTCTATCTGCCCCTTGACAACTAGATTTCATGAGTTCTACACAAACCTGGAAGTTCTTTATATTTGAAGCTGAATGTTTCTTAAATTTGTACTTCTACTGATCAATTCATTGAATATTAGAAATAATAGAACTATAGTCACTTTAGGTGAAAACATACTATATAGAAAATTTAACATTATATGCTTGTTGGTTAAGGCAAAAACAACTAAATAAGAATACAAACATTCTGTATATTACAGCTAGCAAAGGGAAGGATGAAATTCAGTATTTCATTATCTTATGAAACATATTTACTTCCTTGTAACTGATACAGTCTTTCACATTCATCCTCTTGTATGGTTTCATCAAAACTAAGTAGTGTCAGTAGACAAATAACTGTGTTTATCTCCAGGAATAATTATGGAAAGAAATATCATTTTCTATAAAACTGTGTGGCATCTGTGCACAGTAGTGTCCTCATTGTAAAAGAAACATTTAATTATCACTCTCATTTTAATCAAAAGTTGAAAACGAAAAGGTCTGAAAATTTTTAATAGAGAAAAAATGGACACTTAAAAAGTAAACTCATTTTTCTTAAAAATAATATTTTGAGATGTTCTCTCAGTTTACTACTATATTTGTTACTAAAGATTAATAAAGATTGTTAAAATGCGGGGTAAAATATTTACAGAAAATGACTCCATTATGTAATAATGTACAGAAATTGTACAAATAAAAGTACATAAAATGAATGACTTCATTACAAAATAGGAACCAATGGAAAAGATTCTCTTTGATTATGTGACATACATAATTGTAATCATTTAACTGTGATTTTAAAAATACTTGTAATCATTTGAGATAATATAAATTGACTCTATATCTCAGCAGTTTGATTTAAAAGTAGTATGGAAGGTATGCCTAAATAGAATATATTTCAGAAATAGATTGCTCCAGAAATAAATTATGAAGCTATGAAAAATAAGGTGATGTATTTTAATGCATGAAAAAATAAAAAGAAATCTAATAAAGAATTCCAAAATAAGAACATCAGCAGTTGATTCTCTATTGTAGAAGAAATATCTAAACTATATGATACTTATTATTTTCCTCATTTTGAGATTCTCTAACTGAAAATACTTAATAGATGTGGATGCCTCAAATATATTTAATAGAATTCTATTAATAGAATTCTCTTATCATTCTGTATTCAGAAGAGACTGCAGCTTTGTAGCTACAAAAATTACTTTTGATGACAACCTGAATAAATCTTCTTGCTCTTCTTTTACTGAAGTGTACTGATTAATAAAGTTGTATAGATTTTAGGTGCACAATTCTATAATATATCATCTGTATATTGTATTGTGTGTTCACCACCCAAACTTGTCTCCTTCTGTCACCATTTCTTCCCCCTATACCCTCTCCTACCTCTCCTCACTCCCCTTTCCCTCTGGTAATCACCATACTGCTGTCTGTGTCTGTGACTATTTTGTTGTTATTGTTTAATCCTTCAACTTTTCTAGCCAGCTCTCCAACCCACCTTCCCTCTGACAGCTGTCAGTCTGTTCTCTGTGTCTATGAGTCTGTTTCTATTTTGTTTGTTGGTTTAGTTTGTTTTAAAAATCCACATATAAGTGAAATCAGATGGTACTTGTCTTTCTCTGACTTATTTCACTTAGCATAATACCCTCTAAGTCCATCTATGCTTTTGAAAATCCACTCATGTATGGATGGACACTTGGGCCACTTCCAAATCTTGGCTCTTGTAAATAACACTGCAGTGGACATAGGGGTGCATATATTTCATTCAAATCAGTGTTTTGGGCTTCTTTGGATATATTCCCAGAAGTGAAATTGCTGGGTCATAAGGCAGTTCCATGTTTAATTTTTTTAAGGTAACTCCATACTGCTTTCCATAGAGGTTAATATTCAAACTTTAGAAAGAATTTATAAAACTCAATACCAAAAACTAAAACCCACTCCAACCTAATTAAAAAGTGGGCAAAGGACCTGAATAGACATTTATAAAAGAGGACACACAGAGGGCCAATAGACATCTGAAAAGAGGCTCAACATCACTAATCAGCAGAGAAATCCAAACCAAACCAGAATGAGATATCAACTCACAGATGTCAGAATGACTATCATTAATACATCAACAAACAACAAGTGCTGCTGAGGACGTGGAGAGAAAGGTACCCTTGTGCCTTGTTGGTGGGAATCCTCTTGCTCTTGATTGTCTGATAGCTGACCATCTCTGTCTGCATACCCAGATGTAGTGTTTTGACTGGCTTGAGCATTTTTATTTACTAATACTTTAATGAATTGAATTTTGGCTTTAAGTGTTAGATCCACTGTTTTAGTCAAAATGATGATACCATGTATGAAGTGTGGACAAAGTCACACTAAATTGGAAAGAGCTGGAAGGAGTCAAAGTACCAGTTTTCTTTTCTTTTCTTTTCTTTTCTTTTTTTTTTTACCCTTTATTTTTTTTTCAGGAAGGCCTAAAGCAATCTGCCTGCATTTTCTGCCCACAGTAAAGGGCTTTGGCCTGTTCTTCTGAAAAGAGCAATACAAGTTGTTACTCTCCTGGTCAAAATGATTCTTAAAAGGTACAGCTTCTCTGCTGAGCTTCTTTTTAATAATGTTTAAGGTGCAGCATCAGATGGTACTTTGTGACATGGGGTGATAACAATATAGCTGAACCTTTAATTGTACATCATGTTCTTTTTATTTTGGAGGAAAGAAAAGTAATTTATTAAAATCCCCTGGGGAAATTCCAGCTTGCTGTGTGGAACTGAGTGGCCTGCAGAGTGATTTTTGACTTGTCCCTTTAATTACAGTGGTGCCGTCTGAAAGGGAAAGTGTATCTTTATTTCTCACAGAGGAGAGCAGAGCTGGTGGTAAAGGGACTCGCTGGGAGTATATGCAGTTCAGAATAGAATGGTTTTCAAACTTACTTTGAAGTAATGTGCACATTCATTTATTTTTAACAAAACAGTTTGCCTTTCTGTATTTTAAATTGTTGAAAGCACTCACTGTTTGAACCAAAGTTAAAATATAAAAGAAGCACAGTAACATGAACTTGCAAACTGCCATAACTGTAGCCAGGGGACCAATACAAACATATCATCCTGTGACAGGTACCAAGTTAAAACTTAGAAAAGTGTATGCCACCAACCAGTGGTAACCAAAATCATGGCAAGGACCTGCTTATTCTTGATTTATTTTCACTGAACTGTGTTGTGTGTGCATATGTGGGTGTGTGTTAAACACAATCAGAGAAAGATACTGTGAAAGATATTTATAGTCTAATCAGCTTAGGTATCTAGAAGCATAAATCTGCATCAATAATTGAGAATTATCATGGCCTTTGATGCAAACACAAAATCATTTTTATTTTTCAACTCTATTCCTCGGGACTGTATTTGGGTTTCATCATATTTCCAGCTGCATCCAGAGTAGACTTGAATGTAGGTGAAAGGTGAGGATTCACAGATGAGAACGAACCATTATTAAGTACTGCTTAATTTGCATGCACTCAGTACATAAAGTGCTGTTGCTAGCCGGTTTAATAATAAAAATTACGCACCCTTTGAAAACACGTTTTAGTAACAGAACATTATTGCTTATCCAGATGGCCTATCATTTGTATTAATGACAAACTTAATTTCTTGAGTAAATTTTTACCAACTGTTCTTCCTTTATTACCCAGTGAAATATATCGGAAGCAAAAATATAATGGAGCATGACATATACATCACAGAAGTAAAGTAGGAGATTAATTAGAGCTGACTCCCGTTAAAGGCAGAGCCCAGGCATTAGACAGTGATTTGCAATCCTACTGCACACTGGAATTAACTGGTGGCTTTTTTTAAAAAGGCTGATGTCCCGGCCTGACCCCAAAGCAAATAAGTCAGAGTGGGGCCCAGGCATTGATATATGCTAAAAGCCTTCCAGGTGATTCTAACATGTAGACATGATTGAACACACCAAAAAGATGATGGAACAGAGCATGCACAATCCATTAACTGATTTGCTCATCAATTACTATACATATATACAGACATATGTTATAGAATTATATATATGAGAGAGGCAGAGGATGTAAATTTCAGATATGCACTATTTTTTAAACATGTTCAGCAAAACACTAATGTATAAGATGTCAATTACTACTGTCTGAAAAACCATAAAACAGAAACCTATTGGAGAAACATTGAGCTAATAAGCTAGAGAGCTTCTTTGCAGGACTTTTCAGGGCCTTTACTGTGGCAAGTGCACTGTGAACCTCCAATTCACTTTTTAGAATTCTTATGAGACTACTGTACATTTTTTCCCCAACAAATCAATTATTCTCAATTTTGGCTCATTATCTTTAAAATGGCAGGTGCAGCCCTGGCTGGATAGCTCAGTTGGCTGAGTGCTGTCCCAATACCTAAAGGTTGTCCATATAAACACCAATCAGGGCACATACAGAAACAGATTTATGTTTTGTGCTCTCTCTCTCCCCCTTCCTCTCTCTTTAAAATCAATTACTAAATTAAAATGGCAGGTGTAGAGTGTTGGTGAGAGACAGCATCTCTTTTGAGCTGTTTCAGTTTTAAGATTCTATAATTTATTTTGCCTTCTTTAATTTCTTGTTATTTAGAGCCTTTATTTTTTTTTTGCCCTTGTTTGGCAAAGGACATTTATTTAAAATAGTTCATTATGGAAAATTTTAAACATATTCAACAGTGAATAAAATAGTGTAATGAACCACCATCTACCACCAGCCAACTTCAACAGTTATCAGTAATAATTCTCTAAGATATAAGAACATAAAAATCCTTCTATATTACCTGTATCACACACAATTTCTGTCAGCAATAACTTTTTAATTTCTCAAATATCTACGTTTCACATTACAATAATTAACTCAGAATTATTTTATACTTAAATAAATTAGGATCTACATAATTCCTAAATATTTAGCTGACTTATGTATCTCTTACAAGTCTTTTAATCTATACATCACCTTCTTGATTTTATATTTTTACCCTTACCTTTTATATGTTGAAGAAAACCGGTCATTTTCTTAAACAGTTTCCCACATTCTTGCTTTTGCAGAATACACTCCCTGGTTTATTTTAACCTTTCCCTCCATCCCTGCTCCTATTAATTAGTAATGAGCTCACAAAATGTCATTATATTCAGGTTTTCTCCTTCCTTTCTCGCTCCCTTTCCTCTTCCTACCTCTCTCCTTTCCTCCTTTTCATCCTTCCATCATCCTTCCCTCTTTCCTCTCCTCCTTCCTTCCTTTCTTCCTCCCTCCCTTTCTCCCTCCCCTCTTTCATTCCTTCCTTCCTTTCTTCCTTCTTTCCTTTTTTCTCTTTCCATCCTCCCTTTCCTTCCCTTCCTCCCTCCTTCCTTTTCTCCCTCCTTCTTTTCTCTCTTTGCTTTCTTTCTTGGCAAGAACACTTGATGCACATCTTGTGTATGTTGTTACTTTCTTCAGTAATGTTAAAAGTTACTTATACCCATTGCCTAGATTCATTACTTATTAGAGACCGCAAAATTGAGTTACTCTGATTCTGTCCTTCATTCTTTATTTATTTGTAGTGGGACTGAATAAAGTCATATTTATTAATTAACTTATAATCAGCATCTTTAAAATACTAAGCTTTTCTGTCTCAGAATGCACTATGTCTTTCTATTTGTTTTAGTGTAAATATGTGACTTTCAGGAGCATTTTACAGATTCCCTCACTTAAGCAATTTACTTATTTTTGAGAGTGTAGGTTTTTTTCCATTCCACTTTCCAAAAAGGTATTTTAAATATATATAAAATTACTGATTTTACATGTTGAGTTTGCAACTTGCTATTATATCAAGTTCTCTCATTGCAGTTATGTTTTCATAGATTCTTTTCAGTTTTCTAAATATATAATTATTGCTGGAAGTAGAAATATTTTTATCACTACTTTCTACTTTTTGCAATGAGTTGCTTTTCCTTTTCTAACATCACTGGCACTGTGATGTGTGGAAATATACCCCCATCTTTCTTTTATTTTCTGCTGATTTGAAGCTGACATGTGCATTATTTTTTTATTAATTTTAATGAGGTGACAATGATAAATCAGGGTACATATGTTCAGAGAAAACATCTCCAGGTTATTTTGATATTTGATTATATTACATACCCATCACCCAAAGTCAAATTGTCCTCTGTCAACTTCTATCTGGTTTCATTTGTGCTCATCCTCTCACTCTATCCCCTTGCTCGCCTCCCTCCTACCCCCCAGGTAGCCAAAACACTCTTGTCCATGTCTCTGAGTCTCATTTTTATGTCCCATCTATGTATGGAATTATATAGTCCTTAGTTTTTCTGATTTACTTATTTCACTCAGTATAATGTTATCAAGGCCCATCCATTTTGTTGTAAATGATCCGATGTCATCATTTCTTATGGCTGAGTAGTATTCCATAGTATATATGTACCATAGCTTTTTAGTCCACTTGTCCTCTGATGGACACTTGGGCTGTTTCCAGATCTTCACTATTGTGAACAATGCTGCCACGAACATGGGGGCACATTTCTTCTTTTCAAACAGTGCTACGGTGTTCTTAGGGTATATTCCTAAAAGTGGGACAGCTGGGTAAAAAGGCAGTTTGATTATTAATTTTTTGAGAAATCTCCATATTGTTTTCCACAGCAGCTACACCAGTCTGCATTCCCACAAGCAGTGCAGGAGCATTCCCTTTTCTCCACATCCTCGCCAGCACTTATTCTGTGTTGTTTGGTTTATGAGTGCCATTCTGACTGGTGTGAAATGATATCTCATTGTGGTTTGAATTAACATTTCTCTAATGATTAGTGAGGTTGATCATTTTTTCATATACCTATTAGCCATCTGTATGTCCCCTCTGGAGAAGTGTCTATTCATTTCTTTTGTCGATTTTTTGATTGGGTTGTTTGTGTTCCTGGTGTTGCGTTTTATAAGTTCTTTATAAATTTTGGTTATTAACCCCTCATCAGACGTATTGTCGAATATGTTCTCTCATTGTGTGGTTTGTCTTTTTATTCTGTTCTTATTGTCTTTAGCTGTGCAAAAACTTTTTAGTTTGATGTAGTCCTATTTGTTTATCCTGCCCTTTATTTCACTTGCCCGTGGAGATAAATCGGCCAATATATTGCTGAGAGAGATGTCGGAGAGCTTACTTACTGCCTATGTTTTCTTCTAAAATGCTTATGGTTTCACAGTTTACATTTAAGTCTTTTATCCATTTTGAGTTTGTTTTTGTGAATGGTGTAAGTAAATGGTCTAGTTTCATTTTTTTTTGCTGATAGATGTCCAATTTTCCCAGCACCATTTGTTAAAGAGGCTGTCTTTACTCCATTGTATGCTCTTTCATCCTTTGTCAAATATCAGATGTCCATAAAGGTGTGGGTTTATTACTGGGTTCTCTGTTCTGTTCCATTGATCTATGTGCCTGTTCCTATACCAGTAACAGGCTGTCTTGAGTACAATGGCCTTATAGTATAACTTGATATCAGGAATAGTGATACTTCCAACTTTATTCTTCTTTTTCAAGATTGCTGAGGCTATTTATTCATGTTCTGTTTTGGTTCCATATAAATTTTTGGAATATGTGATTATTATCTTTGAAGTATGTCATTAGTATTTTAATTGGTATTGCAATGAATTTATAAATTGCTTTGGGTAATATAGAAATTTTAATGATGTTTATTCTTCCTAACCATGAGCAAGGTATATGCTTCCACTTGTTTGTATCTTCCTTGATTTCTTTTATCAATGTTTTATAATTTTCCAAATACAAGCCTTTAATCTCCTTGGTTAAATTTACTCCTAGGTACTTTATTTTTTTGGTTGATATAGTGAAGGAGATTGTTTCCTTAATTTTTCTTTCTGACAGTTCATTGTTGATGTATAAAAATGCCTCTGATTTCTGAGTATTAATTTTATATCCTGCCACCTTACTGAATTCATTTATAAGGTTCAGTAGTTTTTTGACTGAGACTTTAGGGTTTTCTATATACAATATCATATAATTTGCAAATAGTGATAGTTTTACTTCTTCTTTTCCAATTTGGATGCCTTTTATCTCTTCTTTTTATCTTATTGCTGTGGCTTGGACTTCCAGAACAATGTTGAATAAGAGTGGTGAAAAGGGGCACCCCTGCCTGATTCCTGATATTAAGGGTATTACTTTTAATTTTTGCCCATTGAGAATGATGTTGGCTGTGGGTTTGTCATAGATGGCCTTTATCACGAGGTATGTTCCCTGTATTCCCACTTTGCTGAGAGTTTTGATCATAAATGGGTGCTGGATTTTATCAAATGCTTCTTCTACATCTACTTAAATTATCATGTAGTTTTTTTTCTTCCTTTTGTTTATGTGATGAATCACATTGATTGATTTGCGAATATTGAACCAGCCTTGCCTCCCCAGAATAAATCCCACTTGATCATAATGTATGATTTCTTTCATATATTGCTGGATCCAGTTGGCTAATATTTTATTGAGGATTTTAGCATCTAAATTCATCAGGGATATTGGCCTATAATTTTCTTTCTTTGTGTTGTCTTCACCGGGTTTTGGAATCAGTATTATGCTTGCCTCATAAAAGGACCTTGAAAGTCATCCTTCCTCCTGAATTCTTTGAAATAGCTTGAGAAGGATAGGAGTTAGTTCTTTGAATTTTTGGTAGAATTCACTTCTGAAGCCATCACGCCCAGGATTTTTCTTTGTTGGGAGTTTTTTGATAACTGTTTCTATCTCATTTGTTGTATTTGATCTGTTTAGGTTTTCTGATTCTTCCAGATTGATTTTTGGAAGATCATATGTTTCAAGAAATTTATCCATTTCATGTAGGTTGTCTAGTTTTTTGGCATAAAGTTCTTCATAGTATTTTCTTACAATATTTTGTATTTCTGTTGTGTCAGTTGTTATTTCTCCACTCTCATTTCAAATTTTATTTATTTGAGTCCTCTCTTTTTTTCTTAGTGAGTCTAGTTAAAGGTTCATTGATCTTGTTTACCTTTTCAAAGAATCAGCTCTTGGTTTCATTGATCCTCTGTATTGTTTCTTTCGCATCTATGTCATTTATTTCCACTCTGATCTTTATTAATTCCTTCCTTCTACTACCCCTGGACTTTACTTGCTCTTGTTTTTCTAGTTCATTTAGATGCAAGGTCAAGTTGCGTATTTGGGCTTCTTCTGCTATGCCTGTAGTGCTATCAACTTCTCTCTCAGTACTGCTTTTGCTGTGTCCTATAAATTTTGAGTTGATGTATGCTCATTATCATTCGTTTCTAGGAACTTTTTTATTTCTTCTTTGATCTCATTGTTAATCCATTCATTATTTAATAACATGCTATTTAGTTTCTAAGTGTTTGAGTATTTTTCAGTTTTTCCTTTGTGGTTAATTTCTAGTTTCATGCCATTGTGATCAGAGAAAATGCTTGATATGATTTCAATCTTCTTAAATTTGTTGAGACTGCTTTTGTGTCCTAACATGTGGTCTATCCCTGAGAATGTACTATGAGTGCTTGAAAAGAATGTATATTCTGCTGCTTTAAGGTGAAAAGTTCTGAATATATTTGTTAAATCGAGTTGATCTAATGTATCCTTTAGGTCTGCTGATTCTTTGTTTATTTTCTTTCTTGAGAATCTATCCAGTGATGTTAGTGGGGTATTGAAATCCCCTACTATTATAGTATTGCTGTTGATCTAGCCCTTTATATCCATCAAAGTCTGCTTTATGTATTTTGGTGCCCCTATGTTTGGTGCGTAGATATTTATAATGTTTATATCTTCCTGTTGAATTGCTCCCTTTATCATTATGTAGTGTCCTTCTTTATCTCTTACTATCACCTTTGTTTTAAAGTCCATTTTGTCAGATATAAGTATTGCTACCCTTGCTTTTTTTTCATTTCCATTTGCATGAAATATTTTTTTCCATCCTTTTACCTTCAGTCTTGTGCATCTTTCATTTTAAGGTGTGTCTCTTGTAGACAGCATATGTATGGGTCCTGTTTTCTTATCCACGCAGCTACCCTATGTCTTTTGACTGGATCATTTAATCCATTTACATTTAAGGTTATTATTGATATGTAGTTGTTTATTGCCATTTTATTCTTTAAAGCTATATTCCACTTTTGCTGTATTTTTTTTCCCTTTTAATTTTAAATGTTAGCCTTGCTGGATAGAGTAGTCTTTGTTGTAGGTTCTTGTTCTGCATTACTTTGAATATATCTTGCCATTTTCTTCTGGCCTCAAGTGTTTCTGTTGAGAAGTTGGATGTCATTCTTATTGGGGTTCCTTTGTAGGTGATTGCCTATTTTCTCTAGCAGCTTTTAAAATTTTCGCTTATCATTTAGTTTTGGTATTTTAACTATGATGTGTTTTGGTGTAGATTATTTTGGGTTTCTCATTAATGGAGTTCTCTGTGCTTCTTGAATGTGTGAGATATTTTCCAGCCTTAATTTAGGGAAATTTTCAGCTATGATTTGATTGAACAAAGTTTCTATCCCTTGTTCTTTCTCTTCTTCTTCAGGAACTCCTATGATGCGGACTTTATTTTTCTTCATGTTGTCACAGAGCTTTCTTAGGAGTTTCCTCAGATATTTTGAGTCTCTTTTCTGCTCTGCTTCTGTGCCTTTGTTTATTTTGTTCTCTAACTCACTGATTTGATCCTCTGCTTCATCCATCCTGCTTTTAATTTCTTCCATTGTGGTCTTCAATTCTGATATTGTATTTGCCATTTCTGTCTGATTCTTTTTTATTATTTCAATTTCCTTTTTATACTTGCTATCTCTTTATTTAGGTGTTTGTAATGATTATCCATTGTTGCTCTAAGCTCTTTGAACATCCTAACAATCATTATTTTAAATTATGCATCTGATAATTTGGTTATATCTGATTAATTCAGGTCCTTCTCTGGGGATTTCTTGATTTATTTGGGCTGCATTTCTCTGCCTGCCCATTTTGTCTGTGTATAAGAAGGTTGTGGCCACTGGAGTCCAATGGGTGTTGCCTCTGTGTTCCCTAAGTGTGGTTTGTCTGCAGGCCCACCACCCCCTCTGCGGCTTCCTAGGGCGGTTGGGTATGGGCTTTGCCAGCTTTGGCCCACTACAGCTGTTGCTGCTGTTGCTGTGATTTCTGCCTCTCCCCCTTGGGAGGGGCTGTGTTCTCATGACTGGCTCTACAAGCCTTAGCCTCTCTCAGCTTTCGCCCTGCCTGCATGGGTGAGACTGCACACTACACTGGGGCCACAAGCCTGGGCATCAAAAGCAGAGGTGAGCACCTTTGCTCAGCTGCGGGTCTCCATCAGCTGGCTCCTCCGGCATGGCTCAGTTGTGGGTGCACATTCAGCTGTGATCCCCCATCCATTTTTGGGCTTCTGCCCCCAGCCCCCATGGGCAAAGCCAGATCGGGCAGGGCCACAAGCCTTGGAGGCCAGGTGAGGCTGTGCGCCCGTGTGCCCCTGCCCAGTGGCAGATTTCTGCCCATTTCAGGCTCTTGCTTTTCCCCCATGGGCCCAGATCCACCAGACTACTTTTGCACATCCCCTTTGCTAGACCAAGCTCATGTCAGCCATCTTGACCTCCACCCCCTCCGATGGAACCGTTTTTCCATGTCCCACCGCCGTCTGTCCTCCAGCAAGCCCTCAGCAGTGTGGGTGGGGGCACTGCAGCTCAGACCCTAAGACTCCATACTATAGACCTGAAAGCTCACTCCTTCTAAGCAGCTGTGCTCTAAATGCCGCAAGAGAAGCTTGTTTGGTTGGTGTCCTGCTTCCCTTTGCTGGTTCCAGGGGAAATATTATTTCAGATTTGGAGAGTGACTCAGCCCAGGGTTTAGGGTGACTGTCCCTCAGAGTGTTTCTCCCTGTGCCTTTCAGACCACACTCTCTTCCGACTGCTCCGGTACTCTCCTCTCTCCCCGTACCCTGGAGCACCGGGTGAGTGGTTGTGAGAGAGGTTTTCTGTGCCATCCCTTTAAGAAGAATCCTGGGTCTGAGAAAACTGTCTCTTTCTCACAAACAGTATATTTGTTTGTGAGAAAGAGGCAGTTTCACAGCTAAATACTGTCATGTGCCTCTTCTATGCTCTGGTGCTATAGGCTGGGGCTTTTTTCCTGGGACCCAGGTCCCTACCCTTCTGCTAAACTCTCTTCCCACCCCACAAATCTCTCCAGGCTGCCTTTCGCTCTGGGGAGCTGGATAGCCCTTTCTGCGTTTTTGCTTTTTCCTACCAGTCTCAATGTGACTTCTTCGGTGTTCCTTGGTTGAAGAGTCCTCTTAGTTTAGTTCACCATTGGTTTATTCAGATGATGGTTTGTGAAATTAAGTTATAATCCACTTTGGTTTTGAGAGTTGGAAGTTGGTACATCCGCCTACTCCATCGCCATCTTGCCACCCTACCCCCATCTTGTTTATCATCTTTCTACTCATCAAGCATTAGACACTTGGAATTCACTGACTGGGTAATGCTGAAGAATCAACTGGGAGGCTTTCCTTTCAATGACAGGAGATATTTTTACAGTGCTAGAGATCAACTTCACAAAATAAAAGAGGGTGTATAATATTTAGGTATTACCTAAGAGACAGTTAGTTGATAATAATTTAATTTCTTAATAAATCAGGTTAGTAGATTCACAGCTCCTAGATATGTACTTCAGGACTCAAGTTTTAACATGACTTTCTCCATTGAGTCATCAAACTATTACTGAGTTTAATACATAGTACTTTACTCTAAATACGGTATTTGTTATATATACAAAACAGCTCAAAATAGAAATTATTTATTAAAATCAATTAAAATGGGATTAGCACTTCCTATGAGCTAAGAAAACAATCTTATCTAAAGGACAGCAGCCATTCATCTTATCTTTTAGAGCTACTTGGGAATACCAATGTTGGAGCTACTGACGTTTTAGTGTTTCTTAATATCCCCTTCAACTTGTCCCTTTTCTAAACATTTGTCACATTTTTTATAAAAGATATACTCTCAAGAACTACATACATTTATTCCTCATCAAGAAGACCCACTAGGAAATACACTAGGAATATATTTTATTATGAGTTTATTTTAAAAATTATAATTTAAAACACATTTGTTAAGCTTCTATAATACACAAAATGCTACCCCAAATACATCTTCAACTGTGTAGGACTTGAAATTCTTGTGAATAGCTCATAGATGGGTCAAATTCTCAAAACTGGATAAAATAAATACTTATAAAGGTAATAATATTTTTCTGTGTTTGAGTCTGAATATAATATTGATTTGTCAAACTTGTTTTTCAAAGTCTCCAATTAAACAAAAAATGAGAGAGTTCACATCCTATCAGCAGCTCAAGAATCTAGAATGTTTTATTCAAATCAATGGCCTTTAGAAAGTTGCCATGCAAATTTAAGAATTTGCTAAGTCCACTGTAAAATGAATTTTGGATTCATCACAAAAAACATTAGTTTTGTTCTAAATGACTTCCAGTTACTATTGTGCACAATAGCCAACCAAACTTGCTTAGAAAAAAGTATATTTAAAATAAATTTTTGCATAAGTTGTTTAACAATGAATCTTGAGATTTTACCCATAAATATTTAAAACTAGCTTTTCATTTTTAATAGAGATTCATTCTTCAGATTTGAAAAAAAATGCCATTTCTTGTTATATAAAAATCTCAGAATGAAAATATATTCTAAAATGTAGCACCATTAAAATATTTAGCAGAAGGAAGAAATAATAAGGAATAGACCTAACTGCAGTAAACTAAGAGGTTTATTAAGAAAATAGCATTCATGTTCTGTACATAGCGGTTGTCAACACAGACCTGATTGATACTTGTGCTGGGGTGTGAAGCAGGGGGTTGAGTGCATAGCCATCGGTAGAGGCCTTGACATCATTCCACCTGTGATTTCTGCATGTTACTTACCAGGCGATAGAGAAGCTAGTGAGTCTCATTACAGACATGAAAGTGTGTGTGTTTTCTAAGGTGGAATGTAAGAAATTGATAGGGCTGCCAGATTCCCTTCAAACACTGCACTGAGAATGCAGCACAAGAGGCAACCTGCAGACCTGCTCCTATGGCTGTGCGTGCTACTCTTCACTCTTTTAACTGCTCTCTTCCTTGTGCTAATCTCTCTTTTTCTGATATTAAGCAAAAAAATAAGTAAATCCATGAAGTCCTCCTTTTTCTATGAATTCTTGGATACAAAAGCATGAAAAAAGAAAAAATATATGGTCTTTTTGATCTTATTGCACACTAGATTTTGTGTAATGTTTCCAAAAAATAGGATTCATGTTGATTTACCCTGGACTAAGTAAATAGGCATGATTTAGGATGTGCTCACAGGATGCTGTGTCACCTATGTAGCAAAACAACAATAAAACTGAATTTTAAAAGTTTTTCAAGTGTTTCCATTTACAGTAGTAAAAGTGGTTATCCACCTTTTCTTAAACTAGTACAATGAGCTAGAAGAAACCAGAACCTCTGTAATACAGTAGTAATCTTGTTTAATCTCACATCTGTATAAATTTGTTATAATCCTGATTTTACAGGCTAGGAAACCAAAGCTCATTATGAACCCTTCATCTTAGCCAAGATAGCTCTGCTAGTAAAAGTCTCAGACCTGCATTTCAAGCTCATTCTATTTAATTCCTTATCCAGTGTCCATTACCACATTATCTACTCTAAAGTACAGCTGAACAAGTTACATAACTACTAACAGTTCTCCCAAAACAGTGTGGAGCTGTGATTCTCCATGTGCAGCCCACCTTTCTACCTTCCCATCTATATCTTCACACAGGTTTATTTTTTCTTCTCTGCCTGGTAAGGCACATTCTACTCCTATTCTTTTCCTTAAGACTTAATTTTTGGATACACCTAATTTGATTAAATTCTTCATCCAGTTTTATTAAGATACATAAAGAATCAAGTGTCTTTCATGGCGCCCTAAAGTATAAATGGATTAAAAATAATCAATGCCTCTTTAATGTAGTATTATGAGTTTCCCAAATTCATATGTGTACATACTGCATAAAGATGAATCTACAAATAATAGCATTTAGCATAAGAGGGTATTTTCATTCTTATTGTTGGCCAAAGTTTCTGAAGATCATTGCCCTGATTTCAAGTACAGATGCCCCCGTCTGTCTCTCTGACCTAATTGAAACTGCATGAGCATAACTCAGCTTTTCTTCAAGCACTGCCTCTTAAAACAAGTGTCTCTGTTTTGAAAAATTATGATTACGTTGGTTGTTTACAAGACCACAGAAAAACGATGAATATGTCAACAAAGCAGGGACATTAATTTTAAAACAGGATAGCAAAGTACTTCTTTTAATTCTGTACTTGAAAGTTATTATGAAAATAGCCTCTATTGAATTAAAAAATAACTAACTGGGCCCTGGCTAGTTGTCTCTGGTAGAGTGTCAGCCCAGCATGTGTAAGTCCCGGGTTCACTTCCCGGCCAAAGCACACAGTAGAAGAACCCATCTGCTTCTCCACCCTTCCCCCTCTCTTTTCTCTCTCACTTTCTCTTCCTCTCCTGCAGCCAAGGCTCCATTGGAGCAAAGTTGGCCCAGGTGCTGAGGATGGCTCCATGGTCTCTGCCTCAGGTACTAGAATGGCTTTGGTAGCAGTGGAGCAATGCCCCAGATGGGCAGAGAATCGCCCCCTGGTGGGCATGGCGGATAGATCCCAGTTGGGCTCATGTGGGAGTCTGTCTCTCTGTTCTCTGCTTCTCACTTAAAAAAAAACATACACACACACACACACATATGTATGTGTGTGTATAAAATAATTAACTGATTAGTGGGAAAATGACATTAAAGTTGTTAAAATTTCAAAAAAAACCACTTACTTGTTCAAATTCATTCTTTTGAAAGTCTTCAAAACCAAAGATGTCCAATATTCCAATATCCAATGTCTGCATGCTGAAATGAAACATTTAAACGGTGACTAGGTGTCTCTTCAAGGCCTTCCATGACCCCCTGCCCATTGCTACAGCAGGTCAGAGAAATCTGGTCACTTAGCATATTCCTGCTAATTTGAAGTCCTAGCATGCAAATAATTATCATAGAGTTTGGTGAAAATCTCAGAAAATCAAGGGAAAAGTGTTTTTTTTTTTAATGCTTTGATTTAAACAAAGAATATTAACAGAAATACTTTGATTTTTTGTTTAAAATTTAACAATACATGGGTGATTTAATATTTGCTTTTCTGAACTGGTCTTTGTGTGTTCTTCTCCTTCTACCAGACTTGCTTTCTCTAAAGGAATCTGTGCCCACCTGGTAAGTGGCTCTCACCAGCTCATACTTTATCTCATTAGGCTACACAAGCAGGAATCAAGCAATTTTTTCATCACACATAAGAACAATATGAGGTAAATCAGTTATGCCATGGGCATATTCTTTGAAAGATCAAATTTAGCTGCTTCAAAATTGTATTATGACTTTCCTAAAGGAATTCTTATGAAAAATAACAGAAAATGAATAAAATACATGCAACTTGGTAATAAAATTGAAAGTAATTAATCTAGGGCCCTGTCGGGGTTGCTTAGGTTAGGTAAAGCATCATTCCAATATGCCAAGGTTGTGGGTTCAATTCCCAGTCAGCACATTAAAGAATCAACCAATGAATGCATGAATGGGTAGAACAATAAATCAGCCTCCCCCCATCCTTTCTAAAAACAATAAGTTAAAAAAAATTATAAAAAAAAGAAATCAATCCTTTTTTTCCCCCCAAGATTGAAACTACCACTCAGAATTTGCTACAGTCTTGGACAGTTTTAATCACAGATGTCAGAGCCCTCACAGTGAGTGAGGCATGTAGGGAGAAAACCTGGCTAGTGACAGTATGCCTGACACCCTGGCTTCTGTAAGGCACGTGGTGGCAGCACGTGGAGTGTGTATGAGGTTATTTCTTGCAAAGACAGGACCCCAGTGATGATTCTGGAATGCTGGTGACCAGGAGGGCACACCTCTACCCTCCCACATGCTGATGGAAGCATTAGGAGGACAACTGTCTTCATTTTCTGCCAATGGGGTTGATGGCCCATCCTCATCAGGTGCTGATTACTTCAGTGCCACCACTACAGCTCATAGAGAAGTTTTTCTTATTGTTGCTTCTCCACTTGATTTGTGAGAAACTACAGAACCACATTGGCAACTGACTCTTTCTGTACCTGTATCTTGTCTTCACATTCAGTACATACTCATAACCTTTTAAGGTCTCTAATATGTTTGCTTAAATTACCCTTTTTCTTTCCTTGAGAAAAGGTAGAGTATTGATTCTATGATATCTTGCCTCTAAGATTATTTGTTGTAGATGGCACAAATATAAGCTTCAGAAGCAGGACTTTAAAAACACTTAAAATGAACTTCACATGGCAAAGAATATAATGCAGTGAGAAGAAGGAGGATTTATTCAATGTATGTCTCTAGGTAAACGGATTTAGATTTTTAGAAGAAAAAGTTAGCTTTGAACCTCACCTCACCCTATGTGACCAAGTAAACTGTACATGGGTTACAGAGTTAAATGATAGAACAAGAAACTAGAAATGGACAAAGAAAAATGTGATCTTCAGGAGTCTTTTTGTTTTTTGCTTGTTTGATTTTTTAAATTAATTTTAATGGGGTGACATTAATAAATCAGGGTACATATGTTCAAAGAAAACATCTCCAGGTTATCTTATCATTCAATTATGTTGTATACCTATCACCCAAAGTCAAATTGTCCTCTGTCACCTTCTATTTGGTTTTCTTTGTGGCCCTCCCCTTCCCGCTCTCCCCCCTCTTTTCCCTCCCCCCACCCCATAACCACCACACTCTTGTCCATGTCTCATAGTCTCGCTTTTATGTCCCTCCTATGTATGAAATCATGCTGTTCTCAGTATTTTTCTGTTTTACTTATTTCACTCCGTATAATGTTATCAAGGTCCATCCATTTTGTTGTAAATGATCTGATGTCATCATTTCTTATGGCTGAGTAGTATTCCATAGTATATATGTACCAAAGCTTTTTAATCTACTCGAAATTTCTCCAGAGAGGACATACAGATGGTCAATAGGCATATGAAAAATGCTCAACATCACTAATCTTTAGAGAAATGCAAATTAAAACCGCAATGAGATATCACCTCATGCCAGTCAGAATGGCACTCATCAGCAAAACAACACAGAATAAGTGCTGGCGAGGATACGGAGAAAAGGGAATCCTTCTGCACTGCTGGTGGGAATGCAGACTGGTGCAGCCACTGTGGAAAACAGTATGGAGATTCCTCAAAAAATTAAAAATCGAACTGCCTTTTGACCCAGCTATCCCACTTTTAGGCATATACCCTAAGAACACCATAGCACTGTTCGAAAAGAAGGAATGTGCCCCCATGTTCATGGCAGCATTGTTCACAATAGCGAAGATTTGGAAACAGCCCAAGTGTTTGTCAGAGGACGAGTGGATTAAAAAGCTTGTTTGATTTTTGTTTTCAGTTCTGACTTTTGGTAAAAAAGAAAATGTTTAAAAGTTGATTACACAAATATGTACTACATTTTTTTGTAGGATAAATAGCATAAATAAGATTATACTCTGTTAAAGGGAAGTATTATTCTAAAACGCATTGTCTCGTTCATTTTCATAGATTTTTCTCAATCTGTTGACACATGTGTGTCCAGTCATACACTATCTCCCGTCCATCCATGCATCTTCCCACCCTACTCTTTATAATGTTCACAAGGATATGTTGGGATTGATGTTGACTCAGTAATAACCATAATGTTGAGGTTTAGGATGATTTGCTACTTTGTTTTGGTGTGCGTGTGTGTGTGTGTATGTATGTGTGTGTGTGCGCACGCACGCTTCCATGTTATGAAATGCATTCTCCTGTGGGAGTTTAGTGATGAAGCTTGTCAGGCTCTGGAGTTGCTTTGTTTTGGGCAGAAATACTAGTTCAAACACTTTTTAGTTGGATAACTTTGGGCAAGTTACTTAAATTTTATAAGCTGTAGTTTCATCATCTATAAAACTAACATAACAAGCAACATGTGCCCACCTAGATTGTTGTTACAATTAGAGGTGATGCAAATAGGCTTCCAAAATAATAGCTAGTATACAGTGTATGTCTTCAATCACTGGATGTCGCTTTTAAAAAGGTAGACATTTGATTAAACTTGCTCTAGAAATAAAGAAAATATCTAACTGAAGAAATAGAAATGGCTAACAGGCAGAGTAAAAGTGTCAATCTCATTAAAATTGCAAAAGAAATATTTTAAAACAGGATGAGAAAGTCCCATATACTTTTGTTAGGAGTTTAAATCAATAGAGTCTTCTCAAAAAACAATTTAGTTATGAGGTATAAAGCTTTAAAATGTTCATTTCATTTGAACAATACTTGCATATATAGCAACCTATCCTAACACAATTATCAGAAATGCAAAAACAGACTATGAACAGAATGTTCATTGTTATCTTAATTACAGTAGCAAAAACAAAAAGGAATAATAAATAGCCTATACTAAAAACACAATTAATTTAAATGGCTTGCATCCTATGATGAATTAATTTAGCAAAACTCTCAATAGAAAGGAACATATAAGTTCTGTATAAAGAAAAACCCCAATTATATATCCAGGAGATCTAGAAAGAAGTACAGTCATCCTGAAAAGAGGAAAGAGAGATGGTTTTGATTAATTCTTTTTATTGTTCTGAATTTTCAAAGGTTTCTATAGTAAAACAATTTTATTTTTATGACCAGTAACTATTCATTTGACGTTTATAAAAACACTGTGAATGCATGGTAAATGTTCTTGAACTACCATAAGCTAAAAACTAAAGCTGGAATAAAATCTATACCTTTTGTATATTTAGAGTTAACTTATAGCAAAATTTCAAACATGCTAAAAATAAATCAATGGCACAGAAAAAGTTAACATTAGATGTCATCTTAAATGATAGACCTAAAGTTGATTTGCTTTTTTGTTTTTTAATGTTCTATACTGGGTGTTATGATACTCTTTGTCATTGACCTTTATTTTTAAAATATATGATTACATATATGGTGAATATTTTTTGAATTTTCTGTCCTTAAAAGACAGAGAGAGGAAAAGTTTAGTCTAGCAGGTGTCTGCTTGCTCAGAGAGAAGAGGTGCAACAGGGACCCTAGGAGTCAGGAGAGAAAGAACAGGGACGTTTCCTGAAGGCCACTGCTGGTCAAACTACGAATGCTTCCAGCCAACTTCTATCCAGATCTCATATGTGACTTCCCTGCTGATTCCTAGCTGTGCTTGGCAGCAGTGGCCCTATAATTACAGCACATAATGTTGACAGACGTTAGGAAAAAGGGCAACAGCTACCACTTAACGGCTGTCACTACATATGCCCTCTGCCTTCTCATAAGGATGGGGACTTTGTGTTGACAAGCAAAGGAAGGTATGTGAATGAGAAAATTATGTAAAAAGATTAGGGTTCAGATTGGGGAAAGTACATTATTAGTAATTTAGAGTAGCATAAATTTGGTTTAAAGAGCACTCCTTTTAAATGACTTTTTTTTCAGATTTCATAGATACTGCATTCCAAATTATATTTGGTTACAAAATTAAGTTGCTATTAAAAATGATGGTAAGGAAGGAGAAATAATTTTCAGGAGAAAATTTAAATGCAGGCTTAATGCATTTTAAGGATTACTTTTGCAACTACTGACAGACATAATGTGTTCATTTTTTTTTTCAAAAATCTATTTCATCATTTATGATTTAATGAAATATGTGTCTGTTTTTGCAATAGCAACCTTGGCATAGTGTCACAAGAATTTGCAGCCAGCAAAGTGTCCATATTATCTATGTAGCAGTCAGCATTATTGTCATTTCTCTTATTGATATCTTGACTCATATTACTCAGGCGTTTAATTCAACAACCAATTTCTAGCACAGAGGAGCAGACAGAGGTCATCTGACAAACCAGGATTCAATCCTATAGGCAAAATTAACATATTAATGAAATGGTCTGTTTTAGTTCACATTCTTCCTTAGAATTCTCCTGAGGGCATTTCTGATAGTTAACGAAACTGTCTAACTTGCATTAACTTTTTAATAAAATACAACACCTTTTATGTCAGACAAAAAATATTAAGTATCAAGTCATCTTTCTTGTTTGATTTTGTTTTCCATGTGTGGATATAAGAAGGGTTAAGGTCTGAATGAAAGAGAATGTTTACCTTAACACATGGATGAGTTCATTTTGTTTAGACATAGAGGTCTGGGGGTATGTACAAGTCAGGCTTTGTTCTCAAGTCTCCCTAGGCAAGGAAATTAACTAGAGAGTTACTTAAGAATTTAGTCATTCTAGGAAATAGCTGAATCCTGCTTGGCATAAAATCCTTAGATTGAGTTAGAGCTGAATTGACCTCTTCAGTTGATCATTGACTGGTAGGACTCCGGACAGGGTCAGAATGAAATATGAAAGCATTCCAGGCTTGACCAATCTGGCTGTCCAGACTCACCATCCTGGGAATCAGAAGACTTACACAGAGGTTAGTAGTGCAAAGGCCCTGGCGATGTTGGGCTATGCTATGGCATTCACTGACTCTGCTACTGACATGCTGAAAGTTTAGTTCATCAGTTTTTTATTTTTTTATTTGGCAAAGTACATACATGTGGAAGTTAATTCTGCTCATTTCACAGCTTGACTGAAGAAAATACCTGAGGCTTCTCATTTTCGAAAACATGTCAGGAATTAAGTGAAGACTTTGCCCTTGCTGACAAGTTGAACTAGAGGCTGGGTGATAGGTGGAAGTGTGTTTATCATGGCAGCTGTCTGCCTCTTTCTGTCCTCTATGGTACTGTGTATACCAACATTGTTCCTAAACACAGTCCTTCCTTGTACTTCTTCCACACTAGAAAAAGAAGTTACGGTGTGAAATTTGGAGACCATTTTAGGTAAAAATTGCAGTTAGCCTGGATATATAAGAAAATCCTGGGATGGACACTAAAGCTAATATGTGTACCAAGCCTGTTATGAGCATTTAAAATACTTTACCTCATTTAGCCTTAACAATTACCCTAGGAGATAAGTACAATAATCAACTCTATTTTACAGAGGAGAATACTGAGGTGGAGAATAGTGAACTTTTAAGTTGTCCAAGGGCATACGTAAGCATTAGAGGGAGCCAGGATGGGAACATAGATTGTCTAACACTAGTTCCTAGATGTGTAAGCCCTGCGCAGTACTGCAGAAAACTACTTCAAATTGCTGGTCCTATGAACAAATCTAATTCTGACCTACAACACAGAAACCAAGAAGGGAACTCTTCCCAGGAGTCAGAAGAATACAAAGAATTAATGATCATTTGAACCCTTCTTAACAGTGAAAGCTACAAGTCACAGTCACAAGCATGGATACTTAGTACTTTTAATAAACATATGACCTTATTTATTATAAGCTGCATTTATAAAAGTGATGCATGTTATATATTTACCAAAAGCGGCTTTAGAGGCAGGGATCAAGCTATCAAGCTACCACACAATTTACTTTTTAAATCAATAAATAATATTTAGTTTAGATGAACTATTCCTAGTTTAAAAAAACCTTCATTTTAGAATAAAAGCAGGTTACTTAAGTAAATTATAATGTCACTGCTTCACCAATTATTCAACCGTAATAAAAAGTGACAGTTATGAAGAGTAGAGAGAAATGTGAATAATTATCACAATAAAAAGAGCTAGATACAAACTGTATGTATTGAATGTAAAGTAATTGAAACTTTCATATATTGCTGGTGGTAGCTAAAATTTGAAATTTGGAACATAGTTTGAATTCATCTATGACAACTAAAGCACATGCCTACTGAATGACCCAGAAATCCCACTCCTGGGCATAGATCCAAGGGAATGAGTGCATGTGTCCACTGAAAGACATGCACAAGAATATTCATGGATGCTTTATTTATATATTCAAAACCTGGAGATCATCCAAGTGTCCTTCAACAGTAGAATTAATAACTGGTGGTATGTCCATACATTTTTTTTACAAAGGGATACTACCCAGGAATAGAATATGAATTAACTACTGCTGCACTCAACATTGTAAATGCATCTCACATCCATAACATAGAGCAAAAGGAACCTGACATAAAAACAGTGCATGAAGTCTGCTGGAGAGAGTTTACATCTCAATCTGCATGGAAGTTACACAGTCATATCACATAAGTATAATCCATTGAAATGTGTACAGGTTACATATACTTCAGCTATGTTATACCTTAATAAATCACTTTTTAAAAAGTGTATGCTCACTAGGATCATGACTATGCATAGTGATAAAGAGATTAGTAGTTGAATATTTGTTAAATAAGCACTCAAATCAAAGACATTTTTACTTTGGACTGCCAAATCTGACATGATATCAGAATAGTGACCCTTCTTATAGTTGACCTTGGGTACCAACAGAGGCTCAAGCCCCATATACTAATATAAAGACTTTAGCTGGGAAGACAATTACAAACAAGATTTTGGACTGGCCCAATGGTCAAGAAAATGATGGAAATTCATTCTTCAAGAAGTTGAATATAATTACAGCAACATTTATTCCATTACCATTTCCATTTATGTAAGAGATTTATATCTATCCTCCTCCTTTGTTTGCTGATTCTTTTGGTAACTACCTTTGACAGCAGAGTTGCATTTTATGGGAATGCCTTCAGACCAGTGACTTTAGTCCCTCTGACAAAAACGAAGAGATGTGAGTTCTTGTGTTCAACCAATTATCTGGATAACTGAGTCTGAGAGAAACTAGAGGGAGATTCCCCATTGTGGATGCATGTTGGTATAAGGAGGGCTGAGGGATTCCCTTCAGCGTACACACCATGTCTGAGAGCTTCCCAAAAAAACAAAACAAAACAACGACAGCATTAAATCAAATCAACAGAGCTGCAGGTTATTTGCGACTTGCTGTCGCAAAGTCAGTGACCAACCATATTATTCTATATGTTATACAATGACAAGTGGTGTTTTATCTATATTCCTGTAAATTAGGTTCTTATATCACTGCATTGGACTACACTTAGTAAATCATCAATTGTCAAAATAAAAACCTATATAAAGATGCAGGAATTCTGTAGTGTATGTTTTTTCAAGGAAGTGGTCCGTTCAAATTTACATCAGAAGATCCCTCTCCTTTCCCTTCGTTCTGTGTTAGCAGTAGATGACTACAAGACAAGTATAGCAGTAAGATCCAGAAACTGGCTAAGGTTGACCTGGTGTTTTGAGAGATCCATACCATGAAAGGATCCCCACACATCAAAAGGAGGATGGGATTTAAAGGATAGTGAACACTGAAGGTGTATTTCTAGTTCATGTTTTATTTTTTGACAAGCTTGAGGTTTACAAAGAAGATGGTGAGTCATGGTACATGGCCAAAGTCAATCAGGGAATGTTTTGTCAGGGACAAAACATGTGGATCTGGTGGGTTTGGTTTGGAAGGTAGAGTAAAGCCATGATCTTAATAGGGTTGTGCGTAATTCAGGTAGGTTATGTGGGAGTGGTTTTCAAGATGCCATCAGAGCACTTCATCTGCAGTTTTCTGTGATATTCAAAGAAGAGATGTGGTTACTAATCATGGAAAGGGAGTTCCCTTAAGGGTGACTGCTCTATGTGAATGGGTGGACAAGACACACACTACTCCGCAAGGAAGGCCAGCCATGGTAAATGCTTATTGGTAGTGATTGCATCACAGGCAGAAGTCTAGGCTTTGAGTGGAGGCTAGCCTTTTTCTGGAGGACGGATTTGTTAGGGCAGAGCCACCAAAAGACAAAGAACTAACCTAGGTCATGATTATGAAGATTTATAGGTATTATTTAACCTGTGCCCTTTAATATTCACCTATTAATAGTGGTACTGCTAGTTCTAAGACTTAAGGATCCATTGAAATTTGATACACACTAGCATAATTTCGGTTAGTGAGGAGTAATGCGTAGTTTATCCATTATAGTATAAAGTCATAAGGCTGAATTTGCAGAGGGAACATTTCTGTGATAAATTGTGGTTTAAAAAAAACCCCACATTTTGCAGCTGCTGGCTCAGACTTAAGAATGGGTCATTCGACTCAGTGGACATTTAGGAGAATTTCTAGAACAGCTAACTTTTCCTGGTGGTGAAAACTTTCCTGGGCTGATTAATTTTATTTTGACTTTTCTTGATGTTAGATTAGTGCGGTTGGGTCAACTTTTGGCAATGAGCGGTAAGGAAGGATTCAAAATAACTGCTTTGCCAATTAGAAAACAAGCCTATGGATAGTTTCTCACTATTTCAATCTGTCAATTAAAAAGTATAATGGACAAATTACAGCTAATATAATAGCTGTATATAGCTTACAGCATGTTGAATGAAAGAAGTCAGACGTAAAAAAGTTCATACATTAATTATATGTCTATATAAAATATATATACTAATTATTTATAACCACAAAGAAAGAATGGTGAAGCTGCACCTCTATACTTCATTACCCAAAGGCTTCAGGTTCTGCTCAGAAGATGATGGAGCAGAGCATTTGAAAATGCTGAGAAGGAAGGAACATCTTAGTATGTCTCTAATCACCTATAAAAGGGAGAGCTCTCTTTCTAATGATCACTTCCAAATGAACATACTCAAAATTTATGGTTCAAAGTAGGAGGTATGAAAATGGAATTAATTAGATGGTGACTTGCAGCAAGTAGATGATGCTAGATAACAAGCCACCCCAAAACTTGGTGGCTAAAAACCAATATTTCTTATAGAATGCCAGTCTTGGTCAGCTTGGGTGGCCCAGCTAAGGGTGATGGGTCTAAGATGACTTTACTCAAATGTCTTGAGGTTGGCTGGCTATTGGCTCACTAACGAAGTGTCTGTCTCTCACCTTTTGCAGGCAAGCCTGGGCTTGTGCATATGACAATGACAGAGATCTGAGAAAACAGATTAGTTCAAGGGCTTTGAATTATCACATCTGTATCACGACGGCAGCTCAAAAAAAGAGAAAAACCTTTTGATAAGAGAAGTGTCAAAGATATACTGTATAGGTCCTAGATCCAGAGAACAATCGGAAACATTTTTGCAATCTACCAAGGCCTCTTCACTTGAGAATGGCTTTTACCTAATCATTTATTAGTTCATTCACATTTTCAGTGAGTTTGTATTAAATAACTATTTTTGCAAAGCACTCAGCAGGATGCTAGAGGCCAGGAAGGGAGAACTGTAATGCCCTTTGGGACATATCCATACATAGATATTTTAAACTTTAAATAATTTTGGCCCTGGCCCGTGGCTCAGTGGATAGGATATAGGCTGTGTGTGTGAAAATCCTCGTTTTGATTTCCAGTCAGGGCACATAAGAGAAGTAACCATCTGCTTCCGTACCCTTCCTTCTCCCTCTTCCTTCCCTCTTGGTTCGAGCGTTGGCCCTGGGTACTGAGGATAGCTCGATTGGTGTGAGTGTGTCAGCCTCAGACACTAAAAAATAGCTCGGTTGATTCAAACATTGGCCCTAGATGGGGTTGCTGGGTGGATACTGGTAGGGCACATGCAAGAGTCTCTCTCAGTATCTCCCCTCTTCTCACTTAAAAATAATAATAATTTCATTGGAAATAAAGAATTCTCTACAGTTCAAAAGGTTAATTTCAAAAAATAGCTTTAAAACTATGATTTTTTAAAATATCACTCTTCTGTCTTCAATGTGCAAGATTTTTTTGGAAAAACTCAGATATTAAGTCTGAGATACTGTGGTTCATACATCAAGTTCATCACTTTGCGGCTCTGTGACTTGGGCGACTTATTTAATGTCTTTAAAATTCAATTTCTTTATCTGAAAAAGGGAGACAATAATACCTACCACATGGCTAATGTCAGCAGTCATTGTGATGGCACCCAGCTCGAAGTCTAACTCATTTCTTTAAAATGTCCAATAAACTGTAACCACAATAATTAAACCTTCACCACATATTGCGTCTGCATGCATAAAGAAGTCAGTCTTGGACTATGTACATTCAATAAGGCAGGATGGAAAGAGAGAAAAGTTAAAAGCAGAGAGCTGACAAAAATTAAAAATGTCCTTTAGTTGAAAAGCACATTCTCCTCATTTAGAAAATTATATTAAAAAAAGGCAAACAGTATTCAAATTGTGGTACTGGCATTTCCTTCCTGGTGTTTTCTGCAGGGAGAGGCAGGGTCACCAAGAGCCGGAATGGGACATTCTGCTCTCGTTTCTGAACGGCACCACAGTATTATTTATTCTGGCAGAACTGCCACTATGCTCAAATGACAGGCACAGAGGAGCGTAATAAATACAGATTTGGTTAACTCTATTGAGCAACACAGGTTATCAGGGGGTTGAAAAGAGGCCAACTGCATTTCCCCTGTTAGAAATGAAACAAGAAAGCAGGCATGGCTAGCAATGCAATGAATTATTTGCTTAGTATAAAATATACAGGCGTTAGCCTCTGCACTCTTGGCTCAAATGGAAAATTAGAATGCTAGAAGGTTTTTATTAGCCTTATAAATCACTGAATTTCTTACACATTTTGTTGAATTTATTTGGCTCTCAAATAATATTTGCTAATCACAGAATAGTCATTATCAAGAAGGAAAAACAACTACTGTTTGATACTGAAAATGCCATATTTTCATAGGTATGATGAATCTCCCTTTTCCTCCATATCTTGAAAACATGTATTTAAAAGAAAAGCATATGGATCTTTCTTGGCTCAATAAAATGCACTGTTCTTGAAACAATTTATCACATTATCATAATCAATATTTAAATTTAATCATCATTGTGTCCAGATTATATGATCATTTTTATAATAATTTTTAAACATTAATTTTTAGTATTATAATATACATGACGCTTTGGTAAACCTTAAATATTGTTTATAACTCTGAATCCTTCTATTTGAAAAAACAGAATCTCACAAAATAATAAAAATCAAATGTGCGATTACAGAAAAAAGGTTCTTAGCTCTTTAGGAAATCATTATACATATGGGTGTTTTGGTAAGGAAATGAAGCAGAAGGAAAATTATTTAGAAAGCAGGTTTTGTCTCAGATATTTTGCTAAATTGTGTAGTTTTGGTTGTCATGGCAATAAGCAGCATGATTTAAATAAGCTTATGCAGAAATAGAAGTCACTCATACTATATTCATAAGAATCAAAGAAATCTCATTATTAAATAGAAAGAAAAACTTTCCACTTTGGATGAAAGAAGAAAAACCATGGTGTGTCAAATTTATTTTTCTAAAATATTGCTTGTTCATTTATCTCTGAAACATAAAAACAAAACTAAACAACAAAAGAAGAGTTATATAGATAATGTCTGAAATGCACTGAGAAATAAGTACTCAGGAGCTGTTTTATAGACTGAGGGTCAACAAAATCATCAGCAAATCTGAAATAAACATTACATTCAGGAAGTCAGAAAAAAAAAGTTAAATTCAAACAAAGTCAAAATAAGGATATAATAAAACTAGAAATTTGTAAAAAAAAAAGTAAAAAATGACAAAATACTTTTGAAAATAAATAATTCTCAAAAGCAAGTTTCAAACAAGACTTATCAATGATAATGTAACAAAGTCATAAATAAACAGTACCAGGAATGCAAAAAGGGTCCAAGGACAGCTACAAGAGAGACTGAAGGATTATAAAATGAAGCTATGATTTATTTGCTGAATAAACTTAAAATCTTAACATGGACAATTTTTTAGAAATTACAAATGACAAAAAAAAGAAAATAATTTGATTGACTTATAAACTTTAAAATAATTAGTGTTAAATATCAATACTCCCCTCACATCCCAAAAGATATTAGGAAAAATTTCATCAGACATTCAAGAAACATATCATTTCATTTAGTGCAAACAGTTTTATAGAAATCTACCCAATTTATTCTTTAATATACACCTGATAGTCAAGGATAGTACAAAAAGAAAAAAATATGGAAGCCATTTCACTAATGACAATAACCACAGACTTCCTTATAAAAATTAGAAAATTGAACCCACTACATTATGACCAAAGTGGGGTAACACTATAAATGAAGAATTATTCAACATCAACATAATTTGCCACTTGAACAAAGAAAAGGAAAGACTCGGTAAAGAAAAACATTAGCTAAATATTTGCATCTATCATTAAAAACACTTAACAGAGATTATACACTGGAACTCTAAATAAGCAGATTACTTAAGGGCAAGTATTTAGAAATAGTGCATCAATTTGGAAATAAGACAAGAATATCCACTATCTCTACAAATTTTCAATACTGTACTGGCAGTGTTAGCCAATGCAATAAAATAAGAAAAACAAATAAGAAACACAAGAGAAACTGAAGAGAAAAATATAATCATTGTCATAAAATTGTAAAATAGTAAGATAGTGTGCTGGAAAACACTTCAAACTAATAAAAAAAGTCAGCAGGGTTTCTAGATATAAGATCAACATAGGCCACCCAAGAGTTAGTATTCCAATAAAAAAAATTAAAATGTAATAGAAAAATAGTACTCATCATAGCAACAGTAAGTACAAAGCAAACAGAAAAAATAAAAAATTTTTAAACAATTTATAAAAATACAAGCATTATTTAAAGAATGAAAGAACATGAATTAATAGAAATGTAGATATTTGTAGGGAAAAAAAGCAATAGCCTAAAATGGCCAAGTCTCCTCACATTAATCTATAAATGGATTTCTAGTCAAAATCCCAAAAGAATTTTTTTTATGGATTGAGTCAAAGTAATTATAAAATTCATATGCAAAAAACGATCTAGTGATAACCAAACAAGTAATAACTCGTAAAAATTTACTTATTAAAACAATATATTACTGATAGAGTTTTAGTCAAGTATATTAAAAATCAGGAGGGAGTGAAAAAGCATTTCAATGAAAGAGGTAAGGATAATTGAATATCTGACTAAAATATAGTATTATATCAATTCCTCATATAAATAATAATAAATATATGCTGTACTAAAAACTCTAATGGTTTTCAGAAAAGAAATGTTAAGATGATCCTAGAGTAGGAAAAGAACGTCTATGAGGTTCTAAAGTGAGAGCTCTCTATATACGTGAACACTGTTAGCAAATACGTCATCATGGGGCAATGAAGGACCTACATGTTCAACTTTATTCATAATCAGGAAAATGCAAATTAATGTTTTCCCTGAAATGCTGCCACTTTATATATAACCCATACAAAATTTTAAACATGTATCAAAGGAGACATGTATGATGATTCAATATTGTTCATAATTGAGAAAAAAATAAAAAGAAACTAAAGTGTTCATCACCAGGGAAAAAGATGAGAATATGCTGCTTTCTTAATCCAAGAGAATTAATGCAGCAGTAAGACAAAATAAATAAGCTCTTCAGGTGTCAATATATTTACATTGTCAAAAATATGTGATGTTAAAAAAGGAAGTACGGAATGAAATGTACTGTATGGTAGCATAACTCTAAATTCTTAATGACTCACAATGTGATATAGCTTATATGAAAAACTAATATCTAAACAAATAAAATAATTAATTGTGTATAGTATACAGTATGCACAGAAATAATAATATTGTTGTCTCTGGGGTGAGAAGAAGAGGAATGAACCTATGTCAATAAAAGGAACTTCAGCTTTTAGCTGCTAATCTATTTCTTTTATATTAATAAAAATCTGAAGCAAAAGTGGCAAATATTAATAGTGTACATACTAGATAGTGGTAAGTGACTTGCCTATACCCCTTTGTACTCTTCTTGATTATTAAATCTACCCCCTCTCAAATGAAAAGTTAAAAAAAAAGAGATATGTTAAATGACAACAGAAAAAGACAAATAAGTCTACTTTCATTTTCTCACAAAGGCACAGCAGGTATTTTAGTACAGTATTTCTTTAAGGTATTTGGGGGTTATGAATATAAATTCATTTATTAAGAATTAAGTATTTTACATATAATTAAAAAGGTAACATACCAAATTTCTTTTTATCAACTCTTAAATATTTATGAACTGATTATTTAAATTTTTAAATTATCTTTCTTGCAAGAATATATATATAGCATTTTTCCGAAGTTAGAAAGAAGCAAGGAGGCAGTCAGACAGACTCCCTCATGCACTCGACCGGGATCCACCTGGCATGCCCACCAGGGGGCGATGCTCTGCCCATCTAGGGTGTTGCTCCCTTGCAGCCGGAACCATTCTGGCACTCTGGCCAACTTTGCTTCAATGGAGACTTGACTGCAGAAGGGGAAGAGAGAGATAGAGAGGGAGGAGAGAGGGAAGGGTGGAAAAGCAGATGGGCGCTTCTCCTGTGTTCCCTGACTGGGAATCGAACCCAGGACTTCCACACGCTGAGTCAACACTCTGCTGCTTAGTCAACAGGCCAGGCCAGGAATATTTTTTATTTGCAATTTCTATCAAGGAGTATAAATCTTCATAATCACTTATTAAAGTGCTGAGGAAGAAATTTTTAAACAACTAAGTAAATATCTGATTTTTAATCTGATTCATTTACAAATTTAATTCCTGGTTCAGAAGCAAGATTCATACTGTTCCCAGTTTCATGTCTGTTAAATGAAGACAATATCTCAATGACTTTTTTGAACTTTTAAAAGGAATGAATAAAAATATATTTTATTATAATATATATGTTATATATACATATATGTGTATGTGTATAAAGAGAGAAAGAGAATGAGATTTTACTTAGGATTTTCAAGTGATGTTAAATGTATCATATGGTCAGATATTTCTTTGGAAAATTAATCTCCAATTTTATTATCAAAATAACAGTAAAAATCACATTTCATCTCTAGATTTTTTAAAGTTCACTTTCTATCCTCTAGTTTATTATTTACATTAAGTTTCTTAACATATTTCAGCCTTGAAAAACTTGAGGGGCATTGCAAAACTCTTCACACTGTGAAATCTGAGTGTTATCGGAAGGATGTGTTGTTTGGCAATAATATTTAAATTAATTTTAATATTCCTCTGCTTTGCAGTGATCATTGAGCCCTGTCCCACATCATTCTATTTAGAATCACTCCAGCCTATCTAGTCGATAATATGGATAGTTCCAAAGAGCAGAACACTCTTACATCTAGAGTTACCGGTAGGTGATAATTATACAAGTTCCATTCTGTACTGGATGGGGCAGGCACAGGGGGTTGGACACAAGCATTCTGAAAAATCACATTGCTTTTTTTTCAGTATAATTGTTCCTAAACATCTGACTCATAAGAGAGCAAAACATGGCCTACCTTAAGCATTCCTATTAGAGGAAATTCTGGGAGACCGTTATATAAAGGGAAAGTGAGCTGTCTGTAAGGAAACATGGCAGGGAGTAGTTAAATCTGCAATTATCAAATCCCAGTAATGGACAGTTCTCATCAACTGAGGTGCTCCCAGTAAATACCATATTTGAAAGAGATTAGTGTTCAAACTTTTAACCCAAAGAGTTAACCTACCCAAATTGACCTTGCTTCCTTGCAAAAGATGAAAAAATTATATATACATTTATAAGGTCCATTTAAAAATATTGATGACTAGTTTCAAGTCTTTTTAAAAAAATCATAGGTTGTATTGACATTGTGTGTGTGTGTGTGTGTGTGTGTACTTTGGTTAAATAATTTAAGAAAACGAGTACACACATATTTCTACAGACACACATGCACAGCCCTAATTTGAATTTTAGGTTTATGCATATTGTAAAACATAAGGAGATGGTATAGAATTAATGACAAACTTTTCTGCACAGAAAGCAAAAATAACCCACAGATGCAATCTGAAAACTGTTATAAGATTAGGTAAAGTATTTAAAGGTGATCTGTGAAAATACTGTAGATATCCATGGTATTCCAGAAGATATTTTTAATGGCTTGCCTGCAGTGTGCCAAAAGATGCTCCCTCCTCAGAACTACTTTCAGGCCCCGCAGAGCACGCCTTGTAAACCAAGCTTCTGGCTCTTGTTAATGGACAAGATCTTTGAGGAGGACTTGGTTAGAGTGGAAAAATCTAATCTACTAAAATACTCTTACAAAATACATCAACATACTTACTGTCATAAAAATGTCTTAAAAATTCTGTTACCCATCTAGTAAAAGATATCTCAGTGTATGTTCTTTTAAAAATACAGATTTTTTCTGAAATTTTTAAAGATAACCTTTTAAATGTAAAAAAGGTCAAGAAGAAAATCATTACAAAAAATACTTTGACTTTAAAATCTTCAGGAACTACCAAAAGACTATGAACCATGTTGAAGGTATGAATTCAGAATTTATTAATATTTTAATCAACAAATTAAAAATTATTAGAGTCCAGGTATACGGATAGTCTTTAACCTGGTGGGGTTCTATTAATCCCCAGACATTATATAAAAAAACTGTATGTGTGTTGTGAGTTTATGCTATTCATTGGATTCTCAAAAGTTGAGATATACTATAACATTTTATAAGTACATTAAGTGCTATCTGATTGCATCAATAAGTAACAAAATTATAGAAATCATAAGAAATTTGGCTATCATTTTTGTTCTTTATATTGTTCTTCTCTTTAAAGTCCTTGGAAATTCAACGAACTTGTGCATACACACCACTAAACATTTAAAGCTAATTGTATACATACTGAATTCAGTAGACAAGAACTAAAATGCCCAAATGAAACTTACAGCACATATAGACATAACCCAGTTAATTCACTTTGCTTTCATTTCAGAGCATCAAGGTCAGCCCTCTCTCCCATTCAGTTACACTACAGACGAATACAGATTATCCAAAATGTGACATGGGGTTGCTTGTTTAAACCATCCTGTAGAATTCTTCAAGGCTACAATTATTTTTCCCTGCATGAAATATTTGCTTCTTCTAATTAAGAAAGAACAGCAAGTCTCACCAAATGAAGTAGTGCAAATTTTCTGAAGATGAATATTTGAAGATGATAATATTGCTCGTTACGATCTTATTAGTGCAGATTTAATGTTAGAGTGGAGTGGAATGTACTCACCAGATAGACAGGATTTTAAATTTGCATCCTGCTGGATGTGATCTTTTACTCTCATATCAGAGTTTGAGTCATTAGTTGTGAGACACTGGGAAGCTGAATCCCACTGCCGCCCTTTATAATGAACTCAACCGTATTGTTGGGGAACAAATGGATCATTTTTAAATAATATTTTTTAGATTTTATTTATTCATTTTGAAAGAGAGGAGAGAGAGAAGAGGGGAGGAGCAATCAGCATCAACTCCTATATGTGCCTTGACCAGGCAAGCCCAGGTTTTGAACTGGTGATCTCAAGAGTTTCAGGTCGATGCTTTATCCACTGCGCCACAACAGGTCAGGTTACATGGATCATTTTTCAAGTGTGCTGATGGAAGTCTTTCTGGACATCTAGGATATTCATTATTGACTAATGAAATGATTTGTCTTATCAAAATATATGAATTTAGAAATAGGATAAGTTGCAAAAATATTCTACTAATGATTTCAGGAATTAAATCATTAAATTGATATGGAAGTTTAAAAAATATAATTTCAACCTCTCTAAAACAGCCGATCTTTCTCACTGGTGTATGTTTAATACTTCCTTCTGTTATTTAAGTTCATATCAAAGTTATATTGTGTTGGAGAGGAAAGATTTAGCAGTTTGAGAGCTTTTGCAAGTGATATATATATTTTTCAATAGCCTTTTTTCTCTCCACAATTAATCTCTATTTATGAATCAAAGAAAAAAGACTCTATACAATTCCTGAGATAATGACCCCTGGTTCCCAGTGAAAGAAAGGATCATTTTTCATATTTAAAACCTGGAGACTTTGTTCCAATTTGACCCTATTCTCCCACCAGTTCCCAGATCATCAGTTCCCTGTTCATCTATGGTCTCTTCCACCTTGTAGCCAATCTTTAGTCTGGCACCACATACTCGCCTGTCCATGTTTAGGGACTGGTGTCTCCTCATGTAACTTTTACCTCATGGGATCCCTACTAATCAGGAAATAACACAGTCTCTAATGCACGTGGACCTGATTTTTGCAATAATCAAAGGCCACAAATTGTGCTCTGGACCACAGTCAGGTATTTGGCAAACATGTCTTAAGTGTGTCATAAGAGGAAGAAAAAGAAAGAGTGTGGAAACAGATCAATGCACGTCCATTATCATTGTTTACTTCAAAGTAAAACTGAGCAAACATAGAAATTGCCCCTCATGTCCCAGGAATGTATGTGACTAGCATTATTCCTGTTCCTAAAGAACAAGATATTTCTTCAAATTGCCAGTCTTCAAAACAAGCAAGAATACTGAATCAAAATTAAATGAAAGAGACTAGATTATATCTAGGTTTCCCAAACTTTAGTTCATTTGAATTTTTTCACAACCCTCCCTTCTCCACAGATAAATCACCACAAACTAGAAAGCCTTCTTTCCCACCACACCCCTCATGATTTCACTGCAGCAACCATTCCCGCTGTGTCAGGCACTGGGTTGAAATCTTGTGTGTGTCCCTGCATTATCCTCAGCTCACCCTGGAACCAAGTTCTTGCAATTAGGTGTCAAATGAACAGGCTTGGATACATGAGAACTCATGATAAAAACAAGTAGCAATAAAATATAGGTTTGGGTATCTGAGGGTATTTAGAGAACTTTCCCAAAGTGTATTGCTCATCAAAGCTGAATGTAATTAATCATAAAGTTCTAAATGTTTATGTTTAGTTCAACTAAAATATTATAAGTATGTAATGTACTATAAGCATATAAACTGAGGGTTCAATGACAAACTTAAATAAAATCTCAATATGTATGCTCAAAACTCTGTATTTATTGTATTATATTTGCATGGCAAATTGTACTATCCAAACGTGAATTTCAGAACATGTTGACATAAACAAATAAAGGAATGAATACATACAGAAATAAATAAAGTAAATAATCTTCAATCCTCCCCTCTACTGGGTTATCTCTTCAACTTCATATTTCTTATCTCTAAAACTTCCATAACTTTGAGTATAGTTATTCTTAGGATGTTTCTAATGGTAAAAAGGAAAATATTCTACAAGTTATATTTCTCAGATGTCCCCATAAATTCAGAACCCATGACAGAAATTAGTTGATTAAACTGTAGGTTTTGGTGTCTGAAAACATTTCGAGAAGTCTCTCAAAGTTTCTACAAGCCTTCTACCTGCCTAAGGCTAGAGAAGATTGCAGCAAAACTCTGATAAAGATGTAAATTAAAAAAAATTAATTTAACACTGATTAATTCAATCCTGGTGTTATGTGTTATATTACAAAACAGGTCCAATTTTAAAACTCACAAAATTACAACTTCTTTTAAAAATTTAAGGTTTAATTCAATACATTTCCATAAGGCTCTTCAACCATTTATCTAATTTCAGAATCATAAGGAAAATACCCTTTATAAAAACTAAATTCAGGTAAGTGCACTCCTTTAGTTTAGCCATTATAAAAAGGGAGTCACTGAAATATCCACACCTCCTCAAGGCACTGTCCCACTCTGAATGCCCTCTCAATCTAGAGAAATCCTACTTGGGAACACCTGGGAAGGTGCGGGGACTCAACCCTTGCATGCTATGCATTTATGTCTAATGGAATGTCCCGAAGCATGGGTGACAGTGTGGGGAAGTAGTGTAGGAATAAAGGTACTTCTCACTTCTTGAAGACTATAGGAAGAGAGATCCAGCAATGGGAATCCCTGAGGAAGCCAAACATCCCTCACTTCCCTGTTGCTGTCCCTCATTTCCTGGGAAACTGGCAAGCCCAGCCTGCACACTGGATCCAGACATCTCCCTTGCTCTCTTCCTGGAAGGCAGGCAGCTGCCTCCATAGGCCTTAACTGTGGGAGAGAGGGGAGAACTCTCACCTTTGGATGCTATTAATTTCTATTCAAATACTAGCTAGTTGAGGACTTAAGAGAGTCACAGCCCTGACTGGATAGCTCATTTGCTTAGAACATCATCCCTATATGCCAAGGTTGTGAGTTTGATCCCTATCAGGGCACATACAGAAATACATCAGTGTTTCTGTCTCTCTCTCTTCCTTCCTTTTTTTTCTAAAGTCATTAAAAAATTTTTTTAAAAAAAGGACTCATAGAACTGTGATTTATTTCAAAGTAAGCAGAAAAGTCTTGGGACCTACCTATGTTTTCTCCCAGGGTTAGAAAAATATTATCCTCATTGAATTAATTTTTTTTTAAAGGTGAGAAATAAGAACATGTGTTCTCATTGCAGCACAAATCACACTTGTTTAATATATTGGTTACATTAAAACAAATAAGTAGTAATACAACTATGCATTTGAAAAATTGTGAACAATTCTACTTATAATGTTCACACAACAATCATTCTTCTCATGGCCAACATAATATTGTCCATAATGCTGCCTCTTCAGATAAAAGGTAAATTTAATAGGTTTCCCTAACTATCTTTTTCTAAAGATTTTTTAATTTTATTAAAACTGCCTGAGCAGGCAGTGGCCTAGTGAATAGAGCATCGGACGGAGATGCTAAGAACACAAGTTCAAAACCCCGATGAGGCCGGCTTGAGCACGAGCTTATTCAGTTTGAGCATGGACTCACCAGCCAGAATGTAGGTTCTCTGGCTTGAGCATGGGATCATAGACATGACCCCATGGCCACTAGCTTGAGCCCAAAGGTCACTGGCTTGAACAAGGGGTCACTTGCTCTGCTATAGCCCCCAGGTCAAGGCATTTATGAGAAAGCAATCAATGAACAGCTAAGGTGCTACAATGAAAAATTGATGCTTCTCATCTCTCTCCCTTCCTGTCTGTCTGTCCCTCCCTCTGACTCTTTCTCTGTCTCTGTCAAAAGAAAAAAAAAGAAAAGAAAGAAAATAAAAGAAAAAGACCACCCATGTTTAAGAGCAAAAGAGCAAGCCTTTCCATTCTGAATGTTATGTTAAACACAACCAACCAAAATTACCAAATGAAAAAGAATCTTTATAATAATGAGGCAGCCTGACCTGTGGTGGCGCAGTGGATAAAGCGTCGACCTGGGAACACTGAGGTCGCCAGTTCAAAATCCTGCACTAGTCTGGTCAAGGCACATATGGGAGTTGATGCTTCCAGCTCCTCCCCCCTTTCTCTCTCTCTCTCACTCTCACTCTCTCTCTGTGTCTCCTCTCTAAAATGAATAAAATAAAAAATAATAATAATAATAATGAGGCAAAATAAGCATGGAGGAAAAAAGTATTAAAGCCAATTTTTCAGCATCTTCTCTATGCCATAACGTTCATTTTTAAGGTACTATTTTAAGACACTGAGGCTAGACCCTGGAGAGAACCTACTCAAAGCTCTAGAAAGGTGCTCTGACAGAAATCAAAGGGATATCAATCCTGCAGTTTTTATATTATATCTGCTGTGTCAGGACAGACCAGTAACTGAGCTCACTTGGGAAGCAGGGAAATCATAAAGCTACAGGATACAGACACTATTTCCTGATCAAATAAGCTAACCTAGTGAGAAAAAGAGACCCTGGCTGTCATCTCTAAGATTCTTGAGAATGAGATGAGAACAGCTCTGGTATGACTACAATGAATGAAGAATCTGAGGGCAGACTTCTTGGTGAAAAGGGCTGTTGCCCTGGGCAGGAACTAGACAACAAATAAGTGTTCAAATTCACTGAGGAAAAATTGCCCAGCGAAGAATGGAATACAATATCAGTGTTTCTGGGGTCTTTAGTGATTGCCAGATGAAGATGTAGGAACCTACATGTGTATCTATCTCCCTGTGGTTTGAACACAGACTTTGTTTATGACTACTTATACTGGTCATTGCATGTTGGTTGACAATTCCCAGAGGAGTGGAAACCAACTAACACTAGAAAAGTCATATCAAACTTAGCCAATTTATTAGTTTGCTTTAGCAATTATTTGATATTATTTCAAATAATATTTTAATTATTAAATAAAGTTTTCAAATAGAAAGCATTGTATTATTATTTATTTTTATTTTTATTTTTTTTACAGGGACAGAGAGAGAGTCAGAGAGAGGGATAGATAGGGACAGACAGACAGGAATGGAGAGAGATGAGAAGCATCAATCATTAGTTTTATTAAAATTTATTTTTATTTATTCATTTTAGAGAGGAGACATAGAGTGAGAGAGAGAGAGAGAAAGAAAGAGAGAAAGGGGGGAGGAGCTGGAAGAATCAACTCCCATATGTGCCTTGACCAGACCAGTGCAGGGTTTTGAACTGGCGACCTCAGTGTTCCCAGGTCGACGCTTTATCCACTGGGCCCCCACAGGTCAGGCTCGAAAGCATTGTATTATTATAGTTGTTTTTATTATAACTATTCCCTTTTATTTGCTTAGGTAATGATTTTCAAGGAAGCTTAATGAATAAAGTTTCAGTGTGTTTCTATTTTGAAATGCCCTGCCTGCTCCGTGTGGACCTTGCATCAAAGCTGCCCAGCCCGGCTGGTTTCCAGCCTGCAGTATATAGTGCAGGTTGCCTGCACCAAAGTCAAGATCGTGGCAGCAGCGAGCTGGTCTGTGTCCTCACATTAATCTTACTGACTTGATTTTGGCCAGGCTAACATGGTGAACACTTCTTCTCTTCTTAATTGAGTTGTCAGCTTCTGCATTTTACCCCATGATTTTTATTTAGAAGCAACCCTCTTTGAAATCTAGGTAGAGAAAGTAGAGTCTTTTAAAAATATATAATATTATTAATATGGTACCTATTTTGCTGTATTCCAGAAAATAAATTAGCATTCCAAGACCAAACATTTCATCTGCTTCAATTTCACTTGTTTTCCCTCTGTTACTTTATATCTTGTTTCTATCTATTTTCTCTTGCAAAATTTACAAAAATATCTAGTATGAAAAATACTTCACTTCAATATCAATACTGCTCACCAACTTTAACCCTGGAGATATATATATATATTTATGTTATATAATCTTTTTGACATTACAAAATTTCTACAAAATTGAAGATTCATAAACAATTAAAGGCTATCTAAGTTTACTCAAATTTTGAGACCTTTCTATGACTTTGGAAATGGGTCTGTAAATCTGAGAAACCTTTAATTTTCCATGAATTTCAATGAGTTAGAAATACTGCAAACATAATCTTTCTTGCATTATTTCAAGATTTAAATTTAGGTTTGGGTGACCCACGGGAGAAACAGAAAAGAAAAAAATGAGAGTTATGACTCAAATGAGAATACTGTATCTTAGAAGCTAAACTTATAATATATTATTTCATTTTTAATTTCCTACTAATCGCTGTCCTCATTCAATTGCTTAGTCACAGAATTTAGAAGATAAAATTAACATTGTAAATTCACATATTGACACAGTGACAGACAATATTCTCACTAAAAGGGAAATAATGTGTTTTCCAAGGTTTATTTTTTGTGTGTGTGTGTGTCGTCAAAAATTTAGACTATACATTTTTTCAATTATATATATATTTAAGACCCTGTAAGATTTAAATGTCAAGTGGAAATTTTCTAAAAGTTTCTACATACTGTTGGATTTATAAATTAATATTTTCAATAAAAACATGATCAGAGCTGCCAAAAATGTTATGCAAAATTCATTTGGTATACACAGTATGCCAATATTATTCTATATTCATATTTAAAGGAAAATCAGATATTAACTGATAATAAGCAATAGTAACAAAATTTTAAAAATCCTCACTATACCAAATACTAAGGCATATTTGCTAAAATATAAATAACACTAATCTACTCTCAAATCACAGACTGTATATTGAATATGCTGATCAATGCATAGTAGGGTTTATATGTGTACATTAGCATGATAATTTTAGCATCATTTTGTCCTTGAAATCTTCTGAGATATGTGTGTTTATATAGGAACTTCTCCAGTAATACATGTTAGCTATATTTCCAAGACACCTTTAAAGGCAGCAGATTTCAGGAAATTGGTGCAGGAATCTATATGGACATCTAAGAAATCCTCAAAAAGATTCTTTCAAAGACAATCATCTGGATGCAATTTTGTTTTCAATGACCTGCTCAAGGTCATTATTAGTGACAGGAATATTAACAAAGTTTTCTATTTAAAAGATGCCATGGAGATCTATTAATGTTTAACACAGTTGTTCTTTTTTTTTTTTTTTTACTTTTTCCATTGATTTTTGAGAGAGAAAAGGAAGAGGAGTAAGAGAGAGACAGAGAGAGGCATCAACTCATTATTTCACTCAGTTGTTTCATTTAGTCGTATATTCATTGATTGCTTCTCCTACATGCCCTGACTGGGGATCAAGCCCATGACTTCTGGCTCACTGGGTTAAACACACTATCTACTATGTTGCCTGACTAGGGTGAGATCTATAAATTTTAGATTATTAATTATCTTTGAAAAGCAACTCTTTAAAGATGATTTGGGCTATGAGCAAAATGATTATACAGAGAGCCTTAGTCAAGTAATCCACAAAATATGTGAAGAAAATAAAATGAATTACAGATCTGAAACATACCATCAAACTGGTTCTGAGACAGACGTGGGCTTCTCAGCAAATGTAAGTGCTTTAGATAGTCTTGAACTGTCTTCTTCCTAGATTTATACAGTTTTGTACTTCTTGATGCTCAAAAGGACAAGACATATGTGTCTTCAGTACAGGGAGAATGTATCTGTATCTCTATACACAAGAAATGATTTGATGTGCCTGGGCATGTGTGTGTGTAGAGGGGGTGCTTAAATCTTTTAAAAATAAACAATAAAATCCTTCAAATAAAATCACCTTGTTAAAATGAAATGTGTTAATGATAGTTTAATTTAAGGATCATTTTGGATTGTAAATCATCTTTAAGAGGAGAAACTTTTTAAGTTATCTATGACAAGACAACACTAGCAACCAGCATCCATCACTCTTACCTGCTGGGCTCATCTTGATGGGGGAGGCAACAATTCACACTATTCATCAGAAAGCTAAACAAACGACTGTACAAGGACTTGGCCAAGAGATCCCGGTAAAATTCAGCCATCTTTATAGTATGTCGTCGTGTGATTGTATCTCCTAGAATAGCAGAAAGGAGAGGAGACCTAAGAGCAAGCTTTTCACTCATTAAAATTTTTCCCTTTTATTGAATTTAAATTTAGTGGGTGACACTAGTTAACAAAATTATAAAGGTTTCAGGTGCACAATTCTACAACACATCATCTGTATACTGTATTGTGTGTTCACCACCCCAAGTCAAGTCTTTGTCTATCATTTAAAAGCAAACAAAAATGTGTATATTCTATTCATCCTGCACACATCCCCATACAACAAAAGATGTTAAAAATATATTATGACTAATAAATGAAGTCTCTGTTAATTATTACATAAAATGTTCTCCTAGCATGGGTGTCGTATACATTATGATTTTATTTGTTACAGTTGTTGACCAAAGCTTTTGACCTTTTGCAGACTGTGATTTCCTTTCTATTAGGGATCAACTCTTTGAAGGGCCCCACTTGACAAGTTTCCTGCTAACAGCTCACTGGTTTAAATACTGAATCATCTCTAAGGCATTTGAAAACCTGGTCATCTGGAAAATTAGTCATATTTTACATATTTTCAAAGAAATGATCCAACTAACCAAAATGTAGGTCTGGAATGTCAAAGAGATGGTAACTGAAACCTTGAATATTAAGATTTTTAGAAGAGAATAGACTAGAGAAAAAAAGCAAAGAAAAAATAAGCAAAGATGATTTGGAATTGAATCTATGGCAGCATTTATACTAGAACGTGGAGAGGAATGGGGATGGAATATTCAGACTTGGTAGCCTTGGCCAACAAGGTGCCATTGCAACTCAGGCTGAGCAGGAAGTGAAGTAATAGGATAATGACCATGAGGCTAAGTTGTTAATCATATAAATATATACGAGGGAGCAATACTGCTTCTGTAACTGTTTGAAAGAAACAAACAAAACAACAGTAAGTGATAAAGAGTCCCGGAGCTATAAGTTCAAGGCCATGGAGTTAGAACAATACACAGTGGCAGTGAAAGCAGTGTACTATTTATGATATTAAAAAATTGAGGTCTCTAGAGTCAATATGATTAAAGGTTTTAATGAGTCACCAACATAGTAGGTGTGTAAGGAGATGAGCTCCGGTGTAAGCAGAGGAACCTGAATATATTAAATAATAGATAGTAATGAAGAGTTCAGTTTTTCTTTAAAAAGTCATGAGGAAAAAAATAATGCATTCAGATAACTTCAAGAAATGTAGTGTGGTTGAATTCAAAGATACCAGTAGGAAAATGACTAAACAGAGGCACAGAATGTAGGTCTGGTCCAAACGAGAAAGGACCTCCTGTGCTGCCCAAAAATGACAAGCTGAACTCTAAAGTCCTTGGAAATCTTTCAGACGAAACCCATGGATGAAAATCATAGTTGCATTTCAGAAAGATTCTGCCTGAAAGGTGTGAGAAAAGGAGTAAAATGAGATAAGTCCAGATAAAAAGATTAAGGATAATGTTCCTGCCGTGATGGAAGGAAAGAATAAGTAAGAAATTGGCAATAGAAATGAAAAGGAGGCAGTAAGAATGAAAGCTGTCTATGGAGCTGGAGTATGTCTGCTCTACTTACTGGAGAATTAGGGGGAAGAGGTATCAGGAATGACTTTTGGGCAACTGGGTGGATAATGGGGAGATTTATAGGGTTCAGAAACATGAAAGGAAGAGCTCTAGATAGGATACAGAAATGATAAGTCAACCCTAAATACCTGCAAGTAGGTCCGATAGGAATAGAGGTAAGAAAAATGTTTGTTTGTTTTTCTTTTTAGCAGAAAAGGATCAGGTGGGTGACAAGTCTTCAAAATTACAATACAGAGGAGGGTTGGTAAGGCAACAATTTATCTTGAATAACTAAGAGCCTAGGGGAAAACCACTCTTCTTGCCCAATGAGTAGAGATGCACATATTATAGAGACTTATTTTGGGAATCAGAGAACATTAGGTCATTACAAAGTTATCTGAATCTTAGTTGTGGGATAGTAATGCCCACCTCAGAGTGATCTGTAAGAACTAAAAGATCCCCACATTTCAGGGACATGCGGGAGTCTGTCTCTCTGCCTTCCTCCTTTCACTAAAACAAAAAAAAAAATCCCCAAATTTATAGTGCTTGGCACAATTCTTGTTGTAAGTGCACACTGAATGGCAGCTATTATAACTAGGATGATGTAGAGGAGAAAAAAGGATGCTCTTCATTGAAGAGAGCAGCATGGCACCACATACACAGATGGATCCAATGTTTTTTAATTAATAACTCTTCTTGGGTTCCAGACTTCGTTTGAAATGGCTACTTAGCTAGAAAAGATGACCAATTAATCAAAATGGTCTCTCACAAGCATAGAGTTTACAATATATAATCAGATCAAGTGACAAAAAATAGGGTTCATAATACTTTTCTTATTTGGCATTCAAGTCACAGAAATAATTCCACTAAGTGGGTATAAGGGTAAGTTTGTATTTACTTTTTATATTTCAAGGAAGACCACAATTGCACAAAGATGAAAGCCAGAGTATAGAAAAAAAGAAAAAACCTCACCTTTAAAATATTGTATATCAGTTGTTAAAGCAGACACCAGTTCATCTGTCGAGACTTGTAACATTCCAGCCACTAAAGCAACATTGAAAACTAAAGTTAGTATTTCTTTTTGGAAGAAAGAATATGTATTTTATGGTTATGATTTACAAGCTTTATATAGACCCATTAGAAAACATGTGCATTAAAAAAAACTAAACTACCAATTTATTTGTCAAATTCAGCTAAAGAAAGAGTGTAATGGTAATAGAAATGTTAATGAGTTCTTGGGGCTGTCGCATTGTATCACAGGTTATTTCCCTTCTTTCTCACAAACAGACCTGCGTGTTTTCTACCAATACCTGATTAAAGAACTTTGATATGAGGTGAAGATATGCTGTTAATCTGTGGTTTTAAGGTATTTTTTAAAAAATCTGGGAGTAACAAACAGACAACTTCAAAGGAGAGATATATTTTTGGCCAGATCTTTACAGGGAAGTAATCATGTTTGGTTTAAAATCTTTAACTAATAACATACCCCCCAAATATACTGGGTGGCCGGGGTAGGGGTGAAGAATACTTGGAAAATAAGTAAACTCAAATTTGTGTGGAAAAATTAACCTCTTAATGTTGAGGGCAGCAGCAGAACATAAATATCTATTTTGTTACTTATTCTCATAACCATTTAATAAAAAAGAACAAAGTTACAGATTACCCCCATCCCACCCCCACTGCTCTCAACTAAATCCAACTCGAAAAGGTTTTATTCCACCTGGCTTTTCTGTACTGTGTCTCCATCTACTGGCAGCTCTGCAAAACTGCGCATCCATGAGGTGAATGCGAGCTCTGTTCCACTGACCTTGTTCCAGAAACTGGAGGTCAGCAACAAATGCAGAGTCCGCCTCAGTCAGAGCAGTGAACCGAATATCTCCAATGTGTAATATTGCTGCTAAGATCACAAACAGATTCTCCACCTCCTATGCAGTTTACAGACAGAGAAAATGAACAGGATTGCTTAGAAGAAAACAGATTAAAAGTCAAAACCATTAAAAACCCAAAAGTAGGTTAAAAAACAATGTTTACATGGTCAAATGCAAATGAAATCATCGTATAATGCATTTCAGTATTTTCACTACAACTTCAGAAAACAAAAGATCTAATGACAATTAACATTATTTTATTTTAAAAAATACCTAAATGATGCCTGTCTTAAAGTTAAAAAGAAGTTTCAAAAACTTAAAAAAAAAAAATAGAAGTGAACCCTATTGGTAGAGCTGTGATTTTCCAGACCTTGGATGTTTGAATCTGTAGCTCAGTGTACATTTCCTGAAAATTAACATTTCTGTTCCTTAAAGAAAAAGAGAATGAGGAAGTGATGTTCTAGTGTACACAAATAGTTTCCACATTAAGTATCAAAATAAAAAGTGAATCGCTGTGTACTGCCGGTGTGATTGGCTGGTCGTCAGTGGTGAGGTCCGGCCAGACTTCACACGTCCTCTCCAAGCTGCCACAGAAGTGAAACGAGGCTACCCAGGCTGTGCGGCCGCCAGGACTGCACACTACAGCACATGTGTAAAGGTGTCTATCCTATGCTTACCTCCCTTCTGCGATCAATTGCTTTTATGATTATAGAATTTTTCACTTCTGCTTGAAAGATAAGAGGAACATGATAGAAAATAATTATGCCTAGACAAATAAAATGCTAATTGTTTTTTTAAAAGTATTTTAAGGAAAACTCAGGGGAAAAAAAAGAACATTGGCAAGAGCTGTCTTTGAGCAGAAGGTAGCAGGAAGTATAAGAATGTTTGCTGAAAGAGAATATCTGAGAATCTAGAACTCTGCATAAAGGGAAAAAATATCTTAAATTTGGTTTTGGACAGTCATTTTGTGGAAAGAATGAAAAATCAAGAAGAAGCTGGCCTTGAAGGGTTGGTTCAGTGTTGACCCAGTGTATGGATGTCCCGAGTTTGACTTCCAGTCAAGGCACACAGGAGAAGCCATCAACTGCTTCTCCACCCTTCTCCCTTCTCTCCTTCTCTTCTCCTTCTGCAGCCATGGCTCCATTGATTCAACCACATTGGCCCCAGACACTGAGGATGGCTCTGTGGAGCCTCTGCCTCAGGCACTAAAAATAACTTGGTTGTGAGCATGGCCCCAGATGGGCAGAGCATCGCCTCACATGGGGGTTGCCAGGTGGATCCTGATTGTGATGCATGCAGCAGTCTGTCTCTCTATCTCCTCTCCTCTCACTTAAAAAAAATTAAAAGAAAAAGTTGTTAATTAAAATACACTTTTCTAGAATAATATATATGTAGTCTGATGGTATCAATAATAGAATTGGTTAAGCTTCATATAAGACAAATGTCATAATATTTCAAATTTTTATTTATTTTTCTAATCTGAAATACAGAAATAAAAAGCTACTGCCTATGGAAGTCTTACAAATTACTACTCTTATTCTCTCTATAAATATATAGTTGAAACAATGTGCTTGATGGGACTTCATAAATTTCCTCCAGAATTTACAGTTTTCAGCAAACAATATAATTTTATCTCATATAAAATGAGGATATTGACAGGGATGATCTCTATGTCATTTCCAGGTCTAGTACACTATGATTTTGGCATTACTTAAAAATGTTTTTGGGCCTGACCAGGCGGTGGCACAGTGGATAGAGCGTCAGACTGGGATGCGGAAGACCCAGGTTCGAGACCCCGAGCTTGCCAGCTTGAGCGCGGGCCCATCTGGCTTGAGCAAAAGCTCGACAGCGTGGACCCAAGGTTGCTGGCTCCAGCAGGGGGTCACTAGGTTTGCTGAAGGCCCGTGATCAAGGCACATGTGAGAAAGCAATCAATGAACTATGGTGTCACAACGACAACGAAAAACTAATGATTGATGCTTCTCACCTCTCTCCCTTCCTGTCTGTCTGTCCCTATCTATCCCTCTCTCTGACTCTCTCTCTGTCCCTGTAAAAAAAAAATGTTTTTGGTAGTAAGTGTTTAAAATTTAATTCATTTATGCTTATTTAAATAACATTTTATCTTTTATACTACCTGACAACTCCCATCCTTTTTTAAAAAAATAAATTCTGTAACTCATTAAAATTTCTAGTCCCCTGTGAGATAGGCACTTCTGGATATACAGACAGGAAGAGTTTGTTCTGTCTTCAAGGGTCTTACAGTTTAGTGGTGGAGGCAGAGCTGTGAAAACTAGCCATAACATGAGTTAAAATGTTCTACATTTCTGACAGAGGTAAAAATAAACCGCTCTGTGACAGGGGGCAGGGACTGTTCTGTGTCCACCCCAGGAATAATCAACTGCTGTCTTGTGGCGGGCTACATTGCTAGTGATGGAAGGAAGTGGGGGAAGTACCTTTAAGAACAGACCTCTTAGGACAACATCACTTACAAGGTCTTGATACAAGGACCTCACCTGCCTAGAAACACGTTCCTTCCAATCCGATTGGACATGATCTATGTCTACTAAGTAGACAAAACTGTCACCATCCCAATCACCCCAAAAAAATCAAAGTGAAGGAATTGTCTTTTGTTAAAATGCCTATATTTCTTTTACCAAAATGGTTGTTAAATTCTGTGTTTGCTATGTTATGTGGAAGTTATATCTTGCTTGCCCTATTTTTGAGGATCAATAGTAGGTTTTTAAAGCCCTATTTCCAACCAACCAGAACTTCAGTAGAATGGTTCCTTATCTGCTTCTACATCCCAGTTTTCCTATATAAAGCAGTCATTTCAGGCATGGAGAAAGGGGGGAAATAACAAAAAATACAACAGTAGCAAGTGTAAAGATAGGAAAAATACAAGTGGGTAGGAGTTAGTAAAATACAAATATAAATACTGGATAATCAGAGGGAAAAAAGATTCCTTATGATTGCTATTCCTAGAATTCCAGTCTCCGAATGGGTTGAGGTAGGACTGAAGCAAAGCGTCCAGAGCTAATTCATTTAGGGTGAGTTGCCATCTCCTTTCCCCTCCCTTTTTGTTACCTTCCCACCCTCCCCACCCACTAGCTGCCCCATTAGCCCTATCTACTTGGGCAAAGGAAAAAACAAACAAACACCCAAAGCAATTAAGTTAGTGGTCTAAGAAAAAGAACATATTTAAATCTACGACTAAATCTGGGTTCCTGGACTATCGGCATACCAAAGTTACTCATGCAATCTTACATTAATTGGTAATGAGAAACTGGCCATAATTCAAAAGAAGTCTATACTGACTACAGGAAAACAGGGATGGCATGGAAGGAAAAGAGATCTGTGGGAATGCTGGGAAGTAGCAAGGCTTTGATCACGTCCTATCTTATTCACTAGACCTGTGCTATTTATAATTCAGTGATCAATGGCCACACAATACCATTTCAATTTAAATTAATTAAAACAAAGAAAAATTAAAAATTCATTCCTTCATTCTCAGTAGCCAAATTTCATGGGCCCAGTGCCCATAGGTGACTAGTGGTCACCATACTGTACAGTGCAGATCCAAAACATTCATGTGATCCTAGAAATTTCTATTGCACAGCAATCATCCACACATTTTAAGTTGTATTTGTTCAGCTTTACAATGCTTGCAGGTAATTCTTTACGAATAAAAAAGAAAGCTTTGTATTGTTCAGGAAGATATTTTAATAAAGTGATCTTTACCAGTAAACAGTTCTTTCAGAGCTGCCAACTTTCCCTTGAGTTGGTCAATTTGAAATTCTTTATGTTTGGTTCACATGGTTCATTTGGGAAAAGGTCTGCTTGGCCGCCATCTTAAAAGTAGCAGCCCCCCTCTTGTCACCACTCTCAGTCACTCTTGTCACTCTTTGTCTTCATAGTACCTATGACCCTGAACACCTGGCTTATGCTTATCTACCACACTAGAGTGTAAACTTTAAGGGGCAGAGATCAGGGCTTACCCTCCGCGAACTCACAAGTGTTTGCAACCACATCCGGAATGTCATATGTATGCACTAAAAGTTTTTGAAATATTAACTTTAATAAATTAGTACAAGGTTGGTTTCTCAGTGAAATGTTATGATATAACTCACCAAGTTACTGAAGCCAACTACATTCAGGGCTTGTTTCAGAACAGCAAATCTCTCCCTGTTCAGAGAATGCTCTGCTGTTGATATATCATCTTGTAGGGTCTGGTTCAAATACCTGTGAGGAGAAAAAGCACATAGCATTCTGGCTTGGCTCATAGTCAAGCTGCAGTGCTTAAAAATCACTTTGGCCCTATTTGGTGTCCAGAATAATGGAAATCACATGGACGTTGTGCACCCATGTGTTTATAAGTCTTTGATACATAATAACACATGATGTTTCAGGAAGGAAAAATAGGTTCTTGTTGTACCAGAACATATTTACACTGTTTTACTTGGTCCTCACCTTAGCTGCACTCTTCTTGCTGAAAAGAGAAGGTCATAGTGTTTTATGAATTTCATACAGAAATTAGGTAGGTCCTATCATATGCTTTGTAATTAATGTTTTTATTAAAGACTTTTAATTTAAAGTAATTTATTATTTTTTCTTGTCAATATCTTTTAATTATGAGGTTGTTGATTAATTCATTGATTTATTCTTTTCATTCAACAAATGCATAGGAATCCCCTACCAAATGCACAGAACTAGCAGTTGAGAATGTATGGATAAAGGGCTCATCCCTGAAAATTCAACAATAACACAAAGATAATGTTTTCAGGGCAGAGACAAGAGAAGAGATAGCTAAAATACAATGTAGAATTAAAACAATAGAGATGAAAGCAAGGGGTTTGTATGTGGCCCAGGAAGGAAATCAAACCAGGAGTATATGATAAACAAAGTTCATGGGAGCGAAAGAAGCTTTGGTTTCAAGAACTGACACACCAATAAGAATATGCCAAGCAAATTTTTAAGGGTGTTTCTTAAAAATTAGCAATACAGATTAGATCGGGCGCATTCAGGAAGGGAAATCCTGAATGGAAGGGGGGAGGGCAATATGGAGAAGATGGGGAGGAGGGAAAGGAAGGTGTTGAGGGGAATATGGGGGAAGGAGGATGCATTTTGGGTGACATTAGAATCTATGTAAACACAATAAATTTAAATCAATAAAAAAGATCAGAAAAAATTAGCGATACATACAAAGAAACAAAGGATTGAGCATACATAATGTATATGGGAAAGTTGGGTAGATTAACAAAATTGTAGCCTAAGTGAGAGCAGCAGAGATTGATGAGAATGGAGAAGTTACTCAAAGTTTTATATGTTATGTAGAAGGGTTTCAACTATGTCTTGGAAGTAATCAGCAGCTCTAACAGTCTGTGCCAAAGAAATGGCACAATCAGAATGCTGTTTCAGAAAGAACATTCTGGTATCCCAGTGAAAGATTACCTGGAATGACATGAGGCAACTAAAGGTGCTAGGTAATCTAGTGAGAGACCAGCAGTGGTGAAGAATAGAATAAGATAGAGGCATCGAGGAGGCAGAATTTGCAGGATGAGGCAATAGATTGGATACAGGGGAAAATGAGAAGGAGAGTCAATGATGCTTTTTTAAGTTTCTATCAAGGGAAAAGCATGGACTGTGGGTTCATTCAACCAGACAGTGTTTTCAAGAGGAAGAGTAAGCATTTGACAGAGAAAGTCTTATTATTTTATATTAGCTCTGTTGACTTTAAACTTCTTGTTAAAGTTTATGTAGAGTTCACAGAAACAATTGGCTATAAGAACCTGAAACTCAGAAAAGCTTAGAAAATGAGATCTGGAAGTCATCAACATGTAAAAAGAAAAAGAAAAACACCATATAAGTGAATGAACTCAACCTAAAAGGAGAGGCTAAAATTTTATGAGTGAAGAAAGAAATAAATGTTTAGGAAGGGAATAGGAAAATAAATAAAAATCAGTTATTACAACACAGGGATAATGTATTTTTAAAATAGATTGGTACTGATAGAAAAGAAACCATAGAGGCAAGGAAACAGAGGGTGTGTGGGGGGGAGGACACAGACTCATCTGTGGTGTAAAAGTGGGGTCCTTGAGGACTTCTTTTTTCTCATTCTTGGCTGTGAAGGATAGAAATAAATCAGTTTTTGGGGTGTGGAGTGGGAGAGACTTCAGAATATTTATATGCTGAGATAGAAATACATAAAGAGTGAATAAAAACTAAGAGAGGGAGTTGTTGAGGGGTGAAGAGAAGAAAGTTGCTGAGAAAGAAAGAGAAGTCTGAACAGGGCTACAGTGGAGGATGTGTTCCCCACTGAGAAAGATGATGAAATATGGCTCCAAAGGCGGTAGCATCTCAGGGAAGTAAAGGAACTACTGCCTCAGGGTTTCACTTCTAGTAGAGAAAGTTACTGAGTTTAGATGACTAGGTGAAGTTGGCTCTAGAAATGTCTCAGGACCTAAGTTATTCGCTGTGGATAATGAAAATGATTGTATGCAGGGAGACATGGGAAGTTTAGCTCATGATGCAGAGAGTTCATGGAGGTGAAGACCAATTTATGATGGTTTCACTTTCTCCAGAGGTCCCTCACTGCCTGACACAGGATGGGGTCTGGGGCAGTGAAACAAAAGGGAAAGGTCAACGTTAGCAAGAGGTTGGGTTCTGATGATCAAAGAATCATTATACCTAAAATATAAAACATTTCAGTGACTAACAAGCCTTAATGATAACAAATTGTAACCACTTTCAATTCTTCTTATTCTCACAACAGTTTTTACTTCAGTTAAATTCTGGGTAGAAGAAACAATATGAAATTAATCTTGGTAGTTGTAGACATGGCTGTTAATTATGTAATAGTCCAGGAGAAATTCAATCAAAATAGAAAATTTTAGAGGGCAGTTTGCCCAATGTCAGGAATGATGCTTTAAAATCGCTCATGTTTTCCTCTCTAGCCAGAACATTTGTTGGCATGAAAATGACAAAAAATATAGAACTCAGTGTCTTCTAAACAAGTTTTAAATTTATCTGACTATTCAATAGAGTCTGGGATGATTTCACTAGAAATATAGTCTTTAGTTATCAACAAAACTATCTTAAAATGAGGTTAGTAAAAAAATTAAAAGTTTAATTTTTAGAAATTAAAAGTACTCATTTCCCTTTGAAATCATTTAGTAACAAGACCATGCATGAGGACAGAGAAATACTTGAAAAATATGCCTATTAAAATACAACTAAGAATCCAAAGTCTGTGAATTAAGTTCTTTCTGTCCTTTTCTGATGACATTTTAAACCTTTTTTATTATTTTTTAAATGGAGAGAATAGAGGTTAACATTAAAATTTTAAGATTCTCCATTTTTAGTGCATGATTTTATGAGAATGAAATAAGATATTGTATGTGGTACGCTTTCTACACTCAGATTATGTACATGGAGAATATGAATATTTCTTGGAAAGAAAATATCTTGCATCTGTGGGGAGTTTTTAGTCAAAGGGCTCTGACATTAATGAAGCTCTTAATTGCATAAATAACTGAGCCAAATGAAGTAAGGGACATTTTGAGAAATTGTAACAAATGATTCTAACAATGAAGAATATTTTAATCTGTAAAATATGTTTTTCTGTTCTTCTCAGACAGATAAAAGTAGTAAATAGATATAAGGAAAAATCATAATTCTCACTTCTTGACTATTTTCCCTCTGATATGAATCACTTGAAAGTTGACAATCTGCACTATTACCATGACATATCCAGGTCCTTTTAACCCTTGAAAATAGGCGGGAATGATTGTGGTTGTAGGTTATAGACTACTCTGTAGACTAACTATAACTCCACTGACTGTTTCCCCACTAATCCGACAATGTGGTAGAAAACCACCCTAAATAAAACTATGCAGGTGTTTTTATCTGAAAGTTTCCATCTCTGTCTCAATTAATGTTCCCACAATTCACAGTACTCAAGTCTTAGTATTCAGTGTTCAATAGCTTTTAAATAAACTTCTTTATGACTCAAAATCACATACTTATAGCTCAATCTGCTTTTTTAAATCATCTTATTTTAACTCATAACTTGGAACAGTAATGTTTGGCAGTATAGAGATATCTCAATGTCCAGAGTTAGAAACATCAGAGACTGAAATTTGTTGAATCAATAATCATTGCAGTTTTGTTTCTAAGAGTGGCAGATTAAGGTAATTCTCTAAATATTGTTTCTACCTTGTAGTACAAGACTGTAACAATATGTAGGATATATAACGTTAAAAGCTATAGATGGATTAACTCTGTTTGACTAATTCTACTCAAAGGGAAAAGCAGTGGGAAGTAATACCATGTTTCAAATCACTGACTGGATGTTTTAGAAACAATTCTCCAGTTTATCCCCCAAGCAATCTTGGAAAGAAGAGCTATTATTGTACTCATTTAAGACATAAGGAAATTAAAACTTGTTTGATGTAACCAGTCCAGTAATTGGCAAACCAACACACACGTCATGCTAAGTCTTCAGTTCTTCTCAATCCCAATTATAAATTTCCTGCAAAGGAGATGGAAGGGAAAGTGAGATTGAACAGCCTCCCTAAGCATCTTCCTAGAGTGACATTTGTCTTTAAAAGTGTGGGAGGAAGAAGTCAAGCAGTGAAATTATTATTAAGCATAGATATATTTTAATTAGAATGCAAAAAATCTCATAAAGTTTGATAATTTCAATGGTTATTTCATTATTAATTTTCTCTTTTCTGACCCAATACTCTACTTGCATTACTGGCATTAGGCTGAATCAGTGCAGAGATCAAAGGAAGCCCCTGAGATGGGACAGAGCTCTCGCTTCCTCTCAGATTGGGAGTCTCTATTCAGTGATGGGGTTCAGCCAGTTCGCACCCATTTGGCACAACCAATACCTACTTTTTGTTAGGTTCAGTGAATTAGTTGTTAAAATGACACTTGGGTTCTCTCCAAGGTGCAGTTTTTCAAAGATGAACATCATATGTTCAGCGAAGAGAAGCTTCCTGACTGTTTCTAATATAGCAACACAATGACTATTAGTCTAATTGCCTACCTCTAAAGAAATGAGATCCTACTTTTATAGTGAAAAGATGATTAGGGATAAATCACACACCCAATGAAGCTCAGAAAAAAGTGAAAAAAATTACAAATGAGGATGCCAATCAAGGAGCAATATGGAAATTACCTTAAACAACAGATTTATTGTTTTTTGTCAGGTATTATTTATATTTTTATTAATATTTAAACCTCTTTTAACAATCTAGTTTTGTGCATCTCTTTTGTTGTTCTTATTTAAACATTTGAGTAGTGAGTTATTTTCATGCTTATTGCCCCTAGGGAGTGAGTTTGTTTTCTTTTTTTTTTTTCAAAAAATGAAGTTAGTTCCGGTTCCAATTTTATTAACTTAAAATAATGTTTGTTTGATAACTAATTTATGGAAACAAGAAGAACATACATTTTCCCTTTTTTAATGTTGCCTTACACAATTTTAAAGTAAAAAATTTTGTTACAATTTCGTACTCTGGACGGTCAGGAAGCATGAGGACGTACATGAATGTTCGTACTGTTCAAATGGTTAAGTACTAAATGCATGAAATAATAAACTACCTTTCACTATACCATTTTTTTATACTTAAAATGGTCATTAGGGCAGAGAATAGGTTGTTTAATTATTTGAATCCCACCACTGTCTCTGTCCTTGAAGGCTCCAGTGGGATGTCCAGACATGCTTGAAGCATCTCTGACATTAGAATGGATTTTAAGGACGGCTGGTTCAGTCTTGCTTCAATGACTTGATTACCTCATTTATTAGTCTAAAAAAAAAGTTGTGTAAGCTCCTTGGGGGTCTCACACCACCTTGTTTACAAAACTTGATGTTGGTTTTGTTTTGTTTTTACCAAGTCTACAAATCTCGTTTTTACAGATCAACATGGAAAAAGCACACATGTACCATAAATATACAAATATCTTTGCTTTCATTTACAAGAAACCAAACAGCAAAATAAATAAATATGTGTTAAAATTGGGCAGTGCAAAATTATACTTGGGCTTTTGGATGAAAAAATAAAGGTTTCATTGCAAGTTAAATTTATTTAAGAATGGTCAGTAACAACAACTGTTGACTATGTGCTATTTCTAATCAACTAGTCCATTGTTCCAGTTTGTTAACTGTCATGGCAAGTGGCATTCCAGTGATATATCTTCTGAGGTAGGTCAAATTTATAGTCAAAATCATGTGTGTAGTGTGTGTGTGAGTGGTGTGTTTGTGTGTACTGATACTTATGCTTTGTGGTAAAGAAAACCAGATCCTGGACTAAGCATTTTAGGCCACCTGAGAACATATGGATAAAGTTAAGTCACGCACTAAATCATAGGAGAATTTTCCTTTGTTCACAACAGCTATAATGGAAAACTCTTTCAGAGTGTGCTACGTAGAGGGACAAATTAAAAATGCTACTCCTTAGCCTCTGGCACCACTCTAACATGAAGACTGGGAATTCAAGGTAGCATGATCTGAATATCAAACATAAATAGTGGCCATTTGCAAAAACTCCACTGTGGAATTAAAGGCCCTGTGTCCCCCTCGGGTGCCTGTGCCTCCTATCTCACAGTGGTACTGAACACATTGACACTGCAAGCTTGCAACTAGCAGATGAATTTGTCCTGGAGATCTAATGCACAGCATACTGGTATTATACAAGAATCAACCAGTGGATGCATAAGTGGGTGAAAATACCAAATTGATAGTTCTCTCTCTTTCTCTCTCCCATCCTCTCTCTCTAAAATCAATAAATAAAATATAAAAAAACTACTGTACTATAAACTTCAAAGTTGCTAGGTGACTAGATCATAATTGTTCTCACTACAACAATAAAATGATAATTATATAACAAGAATACTACATTGGTAATCATATTGCAATATACAAATGTATCAAACCAACATGTTGTGCACCTTAAACTTGCACAATGTTATTTGTCAACTATAAAGAAAGAAAGAACCAACCAACTAAAGGAACAAACAAAAATACAACTGCCCTTGCCACATTCAGTGGGTACCACCATTGAGCAACCATGAAAAGACTGTGTGTGGAACCCTGGTATTGAAGACTCACATGCAAAGAAAAGATATTTCTATGCACTTCAAAGTACATGTGTGGCCCCTTTACCAAGTCAGAGGCTCATGGACTATAAACAGGATGCTTTGCTCAGTGTTTTATCTGCAGCATAAATGTAAAAAAAAAAAAACAAACCAATGTCTTCTCTTTTGTGGGCAAAGCTGCCTTCTACTTAGGGACATTTAATATGTAAACAGAAACAAGGTAAGGCAAAAATCAAACAGTTGGCACCAATAAAGAGAGCACTGTTTACAGTTTACTGATGAAACTGGTGAACTGCAGCTTCTTGCAACCCCCACCCCCTCAACTTTACTCCTGACAAGGAAATTATGTTCTATTCTCTATTGTTTTTATACTATCTGGAAAGCATTAACAAATTTTAAATGCCTCCCTCAACAGAATATGAATAAGATTGTTATTAACATAGCTTCAGATACATAAATCTTCACCAACGAAAATATTAATATGTTAGCCGCAAACTGTTTTGTCTGGGAAGAAAAAAATCCATGCCAGTGGTCTTCAGGAAAAGAACAGGCTCATTTAATAAATTCAGGACAAGAACAGAATCCATTTAATAAATTAGGCATTCAGAGAGACTTTGGATCTTATGACATTCCCAGAATAGTCTGCCCATATTTTTCTAATCAGTCAAAATATTTCTTCAAAACATCTGGTGGAACAAACTAAACTCTTACCATATTTCAAATAGTAAATGCTTATGGTTAACTAACTTGTCTCTTTAAAATGTCTAATTCAGAGAGCTAAGGGTGGAGACACAAGCACTGAGTGGCTGTGTCCTGCATAGTGAACTTAGGATGAGGGTTTGGGGCCCAAGCCCCATCTACAGCCAGTCTTCAAGCCTGTGTTGGCCTTGGATACCTACTGCCACAGGAAGAAAGACTTTTTCCTCCTCATGGAGAACTCCTTAATGAGTGAATTAGTGAAATGGGAAGAAGTTTTTACTCAGAATGTGTGGTTTGGTCCGGTTTTCATGAACCTGTTTCTAACAGTTACAGCCTAGGGTCTGCAACTGTGCACAGTGCTGGTAGAGGACCTTTCTGGTACTCACCCCAAACCCCTGATTGCCAGGCTTGTCCGTGCTCTGCACATGGGGAGGGGCAGTTCATATGTATATATAAATATGCTTCAGCCAAGCTTGAACAGTTGCTAAAATCTTCCTCATGGGTAATCATTATGAAATAGCACTGTATAAAGTCTTGTGTAAGGTCAAGCGGGTAAAGATATTATTATTAAAGATAAACATAACCCTGTGTCCTAAATACTGACTGAGGCAGGTACCTGCATGGAAACCACTATTATAGATTAACATTACAGAATATTCAATTGAGACACATGACCATTTAATGAGTTCCTACAGATAAATGCATTGTTTCCTGGGTTCTTGTGGCATCCACCTATGAACTTGCATCAAATCTCTCTGAAAATACAATGTTGACGGTAACACATAAATATATCAAGCAACTTCCTTCAATTTGGTAGGCATGAAAGGAAATTTTAATATCCATGCAAAAGATTTATTTCTATTATCTACCCTATTTCTCTCTCCTTTTAATTTCACTATTAGGATATTCATAATATCCAAACTTATTTCTCCTCCAGTTGCACGTGGAAATTTGAGTAAGGAGGTTGATTCTTCATTCATAGTGAATTTAAAAGGTGTATTTTCCTCCCTACATTCCCCACCTCTAGCAACTAAATAAGCTCATCTCTATCTCAACACTGTAGGAGCCTTTGTCTTCAGGTATCCAGTCCTGCTTACCTCCAATTGATTTTACACACTGCAGTCAAAGTTCTCTTTTTAGAATGTAAACTTAGTGAACTCACTTCCCAAACAAAAGCCTGCTTCTCAAATCCAAACTCCCCAGCATGACTTGCCAGGGCTCACATCATCACATCCATCATCACATCATGGACTCTCCACATTCGTCTAGCTTCTGGACTTGACAGAGCCATTTCTCCCGTGCCCTCTGAGCTCTTGCCACACAGAACTTCCTTCCATCCCTCAAATAGACCCCATTCTCATCCACCTTTATGCCCTCACTCATTATTCCCTCCACTGGCAATGTAATCCATATCCAAGCCCCACTGAACTTCTGGGGAAGTCTCTTGTTCTTCACAGCCACTTTCTCTGGAAAGTCTTAGGCTGAATGCCCTTCCCATGAGCTTTCCCAAACTCTGCATTCCCTCCATGATAGCATCTCATCAGATTTCATTACAATTGCCTGGACATGTGTCTCCACCAAAAAAGCAAGACCAGCCTTTAAATTCTACCCATATGGAACATAGCAAGTAGTTGTAAATATGGATTGAAGACAATGAGTGCATTCATGAATGCTCATGTCAGATGAATCTTCCCAAATTTTATGGCCATGCTGTCAACTCTCTTTTCTACTCATATACAGTCCCCCTAAATAATAAACATCTCTATGTGTTTTCCAAGACTCCCTATAACACAGCTCCACCACATCAAACTACTCTGATTTAGTGGTACTATCCATGTTGCATCCTCCTTGCCACGGTAGCCGGCCACCTATGACTTAATTTTGACCTAATCTTTCCTCTTTGCCACTATCTCCCCAGGATTCCTTTCCTGCTATCCAGACCCATATACCAGGGCCACGCCAAGCACACATCCAAATGAAACCTTCTCTGATTTATACATACTCTCTGAGATGGATCCTTTAATGTGCCAACGTGGCTGGGACACAAGGTGCCCCACCCCTACTTGTTAACGTTATGCTGAATGTGTACCTGAGAAGATTTCTGGATGAAATTAACATTTAAATAGGTGAGCCAAGAGAGAAAAGTAGATTGTCCTTCCTAATTTGATGGGTCTTGTCTAGTCAGCTGAAAAACTGAATAGAACAAAAAGGCTGACATCCCCACTCATAAGTAAAAACTTGTCCTGTCCAACTGCTCTGAGCCAGGACAATATTTCTTCTTGCCTTCAGACTCAAACTAAAATATCAGCTCATCTTGGGTCTTGTGGCTGCTGGTTTTGGACACATCAGCTCTCTTGAGTGTCCAGTTTGCCAGTTGCAGCTCTTGTGATTTCTCAGCCTCCACAACTGAGTAATAAATAATAACATAATAAATCTCATATATAACAAATATCTTATGTACATATATACATATACATATGGACATGCACATATATAAAAATATATAATCTTATATTAGTTTTTTTTTCTCTAAGGAATCCTAACTAATACACTTTCCTTACTCCACTTCACTTATTCACACATTTAAAGTTTTAATACCTTATATTTATCTTGTAAAAGTTAAATATCATTGCCTGACCAGGCTGTGGTGCAGTGGATAGAACGTCGGCCTGCAATGCTACGGACCCAGGTTCAGATCCACGAAGTCAGCAGCCTGAGTGTGGGCTCATCTGGCTTTAGAGTGGGCTCACCAGTTTGAGCGTGGAATTACATAGACATGACCCCATTGTTTCTGGATTGAGCCCAAGGTCACTGGCTTGAGCAAGGGGTCAAGGGCTCAGCTGGAGTTCCCTGGTCAGGGCACATATGAAAAAGCAATCAATGAGCAACAAAGGTGTTGCCACTATGAGTTGGTGTTCCTCATATCTCTCCCTGTCTGTCCTGTCTCTATCTATCTTTCTCTCACCTAAAAAAAAAGTTAAATGTCACTAATTTGATTCTTTGTGGTTAGAGATCATATCCTAAAGTTCCTGGTTGATTCCTGTAATTTCAAAGTCAGTATTGAATATATGGTAAGTTTCACATACATCTGAAAAATTTCCATATCTGTCTCGAAGTTTCCACATATACTTGGTCAGTTCTATTTGAATGTGGTAGGTTTCCATTCTAACAGGAGCTATGAGCAGGTGGTTAATAAATACCGTAAGTCTTGAATGCAAGCTCTATTCTTTTCCTTTGGCCAAAAGTTGGCTTAAGTAAGTGAAAAATCAATGACATAAAAATTAATCTTGTTTTTATTTTTCAGAATAAAATTAAAACTAGTATAATCCTACAAATTCTATAATGAGAATTTATTTGGAAAATAATGTAGTGAACAAATTTTACAATAAGAAACAAACATGCAAATAGATGATCAAAAGTGATAAATCTGCCTTCAATCCTTTGACGGGTGATAGGAAGGAAGTATGACAAAAGAAAGGGAAGGGAAGTCAGGAAATAACTAAACAGTTTTAAACAGAAATATAAATATTTCACCAAATTACTTTGATGGACTTTTCTAGTAAGATAAGTGCACAAATAGTAAACTTCATTTGTACCAAAAAAAAAAAAAATGCATGTGCAGACACACCCCATATGTACAAAAGGTCAGGCCCTGGTATCTTCATAGCACCCTCAAATTAGTCTAAAATGTTTCTGACATAAGAATAAGAACCACTAGCATTTCAACAAATTAGAATTTTTATAAGGAACTTAAAATGAGTAAAATAAAAATACTCTATCTAGGCCCGGGCAGGTTGGCTCAGGGGTAGAGCGCCAGCCCAGTGTGTTGATGTCCAAGTTCAATTCCCTGTCAGGGCACACAGGAGAAGCGCCCACCTGCTTCTACCCCTCCTCCTCTTGCTACCCTCTGTCTCTCTCTTTCTCTCCCTCTCTCTTATTTTTCCTCTCTCTCTCCTGCAGCCATGGCTTGATTAGACCAAGTTGGCCTTAGGCGCTGAGGGTGGTTTCATGGCCTCTGCCTCAGGTGGTAAGAAGAGTTCAGTTGCTGAGAAATGGAGCAATGCCCCAAATAAGAATAGCATCACTCTCTAGTGGGCTGGTTGGGTAGATCTGGTCAGGGCACATGTGGGAGTCTGTCTTTGCCTCCCCTTTACTCACTGAATAAAACAAAAAAATAGTACTTCTATAATTCAAACAAACTAGTTAAATCTGAACATATTTTGTTAGGACATTTAAAATTTGCCTAAATACATTATTTCACATGTATGTTTCAAGGGTACAAGAGAAGAATACACAGTAGATGGATAATAATAATAATAAGTTGATATTCTATGAGAAAAGTAATTTTTAAATAAATCTCAAGTATAATACCTTATTAAAATGTAGATTGTACCTAGTAATCTTGCCCATAAGCAAGTATGCAAATAAATAATGTCAGAAATGGGACATTAAAACTGGTTATTTCAGTATAAACTCATAAATTATATTAAATACCATATATATTTTTGGCTAAACATCAATTCTCATTTAAAAGCAGAATAAAAATGATTATGTTAGCACATGAAAAATACTCCTTTGCTCATAATTAACACTAATAAAATTAAGAAACAAGGAATGGAAAATGTAGATTTTACTCCAACACCTATTCTTTTATTGTACCTCTTTATGCTCTTTTTCTTTTAAGGAAAGTATGTCTGCTAGACCTATTGCTGTGATTCTAAGTATGCTACATATTTTCAACAAAATTACATGTCATATATAAATGTAATCCACTTACAATATTACAATATAGAATATTTTTAAAACAAAATCAAGATCATCCAAAAAAGAATGATTGGAAGTATGTTATTAGCATTCAGAGTAAATTATTCTCAAGTTAGTTCTAAACTTTTTTTAACTACTCCAATATTTCTATGAGCACATTAAAGTTCAACCTACTCATTAATAACAACACTTATGAAATAATGAAAAGAACTTAAATAATTGATTAATAGCCATGGCTGGTTGGCTCAGCAATAGAGTTTTAGCCCGGGGTGTGGAAGTCCCAGGTTTGATTCCTGGTTGGGGCACACAGGAGAAGTGACAGCCATCTTCTCTACCCTTCCCCCTTCTCTATTTTCCATCTCTCCCTCCTGAAGCCATGGCTTGAATGACTTGAATGGCATCAGCAAAAGTTGGCCTCGGGAGCTGAAGATGGCTACTTGGCCTCACCTTAGATGCTAAAATAGTTCAGTTGCCAAGCAACAGAGCAACAGCACAGATGGACAGAGCATCACCTGGTAGGGTAGGAGGCTTCCCGGGTAGATTCTGGTAAGAGTGCATGCAGGAGTCTGTCTCTACCTCCCCACCTCTCATTAATAAAATAATAATAATAATAGTAGGTTAATCCAAATAAGTGGTCCCTAACCATGTTGTATTGTTCTTAGATAAAAATCCTTCCATACAAAAGAGCATTTGTAGAAAAGACCCAGGCAAGTTGCCCAAATATCATATCTTTACTTTAAAAATTAACTGAAGGTCAAAAATTATGAAAACATTATTAATATAGGTTAGAATAATTTGCTTTAACTCCAGATGTGATATTTTCATTTTGAGATGTTAATATGAGATATCCAAGTAAATTGCACAAGAATGTAAGAAAGCAATCAATTACATAGGTACTGAATGGAGAAAAAATTTTTAAGATTAGTTTACTTAACATGGTATTCTGGAATCTTCAAGACTGATAGGCATGAATCGTCTGGGCTTAAAATGTTTGTCAACCCAGAGGAATAATTAACATTCTGATTTAAGTTTTCCCTCATACACTAAAGGAATGAAACAATTTTCTGACCTAGCAGAAATTGGGAAACCTTTTACTGTAAGTAGTATTATGCCAATATTATTATTTATAGAATATTTATAGTTTTCAAAAACACTTTCACTTAGTATTATGGATGTTAATATTAATAAAAATATAAGGAGAAATGATGAAGCTCCGATGCATCTTCATTGTCAAATTTATCTTCATTTTCAAATATATAAATCTGTATATATTTTCTTAGAAATAATTTAAGTAAATCTTTGGAACTGTGGATTTTTTTAGACATTGTACTAATTCCTGTAGTAGCTTTAAAAAAAAAAAAACCAATATGCTGATCTAATAATAATTTCAGTATCTAAGGTGTCAAATATTTCAAAGGGTTAACTCTAAATCTCAACTTTCATGAAAATAAAAGCTTCTAAAATTAGGAAGAATAAAATCAATAGGTATTTACTGTTGAATTGTTTGGGAATATAAAACCTAAAGTTGGGAAAGAAAGAATTTAGTTACATAAATGAACTAATGAAGTTAAAAACCACAGTCGTCATTATCAAAAAAGGAGAGAGCTTATGCCCCATTTTCTTTTTTTTTTATGGATAAAAAGATGATTTTCTTAGGAAAGTTTTATTTAAGGATAAGGTGGGCTGGTCTTTTTCTTTCTTCTTTTTAATCTCCTGTAGCAGAATGATGTGTCTATCACAAGCACTACTGAAAGCAGAAACCCTATATGTGGGAACTGGAGAAAGAAACATTCAGAGGAGGTCGGGTATGAAGAAGAAAAATAGCTAATATTAAATTGCAAAATATGTTGGGCTTTGTTTGTACTACTCTGGCTTAGAACCTTAATCAGCTGATTTGCTAAAACCAACTCTTCTTAATGTCCTCACTTCTCACTAATCTCCATTTTCAGATCGGAAATTTCTTCCTCCTGAAATGGAAAATCTCCATTACATGGAACCAGTCACACATTTTACCCAAAGGGGAAAGAAAAGACCCATTTTTGAAACATCAGAGAATGTAGGACACTTAAAATGTTGATGATATTACACTTAAACAACTGCATCTATATAATGATCTAGATCAGAAAATTGCTGTAGGGTTTAATTATAAGTTACTAAGTTGTTTAGCATTTCAGCAACCATTATATATCATGATGTGATCCTAGTATTCTTGTAGTTTAAGCAGAAATTTAAAGGCAACATTTTATCAACCATGATTTAATTGCACAGTATAAGATGCTAAAAATACAGCATCTATACAAACATTTTCATATCTTTTTCCTTTTGGGTCAGAATATTTCATTTTTTTCCATTGGATACCCACTCTTACCACAGCAAAATAAGACAGTTTTATTCATTAATCAATTTATTCATTCTACCTCTAAATGTTTAATTTAATACCAATCACAGGACCATGGGTCAGCATAAAGCAGAGTTTCCACCCTCTCATTACCCACTTACTAATAGGGAAGGTTTTAAATAAAAAAAATTAGACCGAGAAAATCACTAAAATACAAGTAACCATGCTGCAGTAAAACCACACTGCTCTGATGATTCAGAGGAGCTCTAGAGAGACAGACTCGAACAAACTGTACGTCTGTGGGAGACAGTGTTCCACGTTTTTATTATAAATTGCTAATTTAAGAAAATAAGCTTTCAGTCAGTAAACAAACATACTGAGTTCCTACATGTGCCAGGAACTGTGATTATTGGGGATTCAAAGATGAAGGAGGCACAGAATTTGTCCAGGGACATTGGGGAAGACAGAAGTGTCAAGATAAAATGATAGCAATATATACATATGTAAACTATATTCCATATGATATAAAATGCTAATATAAAATATCAATGATTATTTAATCATTAAATCCAGGAACGTAAACCAATAGTTTTAAAAAGTATACATTTCAGTTTTTGTAAATACTGAAATGTTGGTGGATGTTTCGATCAACAATTGGCTTGATTTGAAAGTCTAAATGTGCACTTCAATTAGTAATGTCATAAAATGTTAACAGTTCTGTAAGTGCACTTACTCTCATTAGCATATTGTATAAGAGGCTTAATAATCTTGGGATTCTGCAAACCTTATAAAACTCTCTTTTCTAAGGCACGTGAACTTAAACATGATGCAGATACTTAGAGGAAACATGCTTATAAGAATAATTACCACATATTATGCAAGACAAAGGAAAAATAGTCAAATAATACTTGCTACTGGAATCAATAAATGAAGGATGTAAAAAACCAAGCTCTAATCAAAGGAGAGGTAAAATAAAGCATCAGCCACAAAATGCAACCTCAAGGGCCTCTGGTATTCTTTAGAAATGTAGGTTTGAGTATACTACACACTCAAAACATAGTATGTTTTGGCCAATTAACCTACAAAATAGATTATTGTATATATGCATAATTAAACTGACATTTAAATGTTTAAGAAAACGCAAAGTTAATTAAACAAAATTAATTTGCTTTGAGATGAGAAGTACGTGTTTGTAGTACCCAAGTCGGTAAAATATGACATCTTAATTTTGAATTAACGTGAACTTTCATTGCTGTAGTGAGCTTTTCATGTGAATACCAAAAAGACAATGGATTTCTTTTAATTAATCAATGCTTGGGGAACAAAAGGGCAAATGGACATACATGTCTATTTTCTGGTTCTGTCATGCAATTTTGTCACTCACTCTTTTCATGGGGATTCTCCCCAGCATGCTTTCTGAAAAGAGAGGGTGTGGGGACTAAGGTGGAACATAGAGTCTCCCTGTGTCCCACCTTCTGCACTGACTCCCAGTGACCTCTACTTTCTGGCTTCTTTTACTGAAAATGAGTTCACTCCTTGAAATTTTGCCAAAACCAGTCATCAGGCACCAGTAGCAAGCCTTGTCCAGAGCCTGCCCCCACCCCAAGCTGTGCTCCCTGAGTGAGCTCCACCCATGGCTCCCACTGAGGGTCCAGGGCAGTTCTCCATCACAGAAGCACAACAAGGAGTTTAGCAAAATATAGCAAAGTAATGCTTCTTATGAAAAATAAGTAGTTGTCTACTGTGAAACAGAGGCTCAGATAGCTGGATTTTAGTTTATTCTAAGAGCTTCACTATAATATCCTCAATGTGCTATCAGAATCTTGTTACTTTAATTCCTCTCTTGTAAGCATCCTCTGCTTGTTTTAATGTTTAGAATTTCTTTTTATTATTAGTTTATTTTTGCAAAGGTTATCAGCAAGCAGCAATTTTATGGTGAGGGTTTACAGGTACAATGTTGTATATTATTTTATCAAGCTAATGCATTTGATATAAAAGACAATTGAAAAATAAAATCAGTCATCATTGCAGGATGTTCTGTTTACAATAAAATATTTAAACAGGTGAGATACTGCAGCATGCCTGGGACAAACTGTTCTGTACCTGGATATTACACACAAACCCACACACACATTATATTATATTATATTATATTATACACAACCCAATAGGTCATTAACAATAGCATGACATCATTATGTGTAATGCTACCCAATGCTTTCTGTCAATATTGATGTTTCAAGTATTGTATTTAGAAAAAAAATATATTAGATTGATCAATCTAAAAGTTAAAGCTCTGAATTAGCTATCTGTAACAATAATCCCACATAAGCACATAAATGTTTAGAATTTGTCAAAATCTCTACCTATGATCAAGTTTAGTAGCATCTATTTCCTTGGATGATGTAAAGAGGCTTCCAGTCACATAATGACGTAAATGCATACACCTGTCAGTATAATGATCTATTCTAAGTATGTAGACGGTTCATGTATCTTAAAATAAAGTCATTATTTACTCAGTGTTTACAGTGAAGAAAAAAAAGTCCCTTCATTTCTTCACAAAGGAAATATGTTATTAGCAGAGAACACCTCACTTAGTACACTTCTGGGATTGATAACATGCTTTCAAAGGGAGAGCTGATATCTCATAGGGAAAGGAGCAGTCCCTGGGTCACCCAGAGGGGACTTGAGTCTCAGGGTTTATGGGACTTTGGCTTATCCTATTAACTGATGGGCTACAGTCTACACGGGGAAGGAGAACATGCTGTTGGCTCCAGAAATTACATAAAACCAGATAATCAAAAGCTACTGCCCAGTGGGAAGGATACCATAATATATCCACACTCAGACACAGACAAGGAACAAGAAAACTTTTCTGGATAGATTCTGATTGGTCAAATGTCTCCACCAAGAGAAATCATAACCACAGCTAGACCTCTCTTAGTTTTAGGGGTTTAAACATAAAACATAGACTGCACATTTCCTTAGGACATTTTTACTAATGAATTAACATAAAAATAACTCCATGTTCATAAAACTCCTGCAGTATTTGACCAGAGTAATAGGACAATATTTCTGAAGGGCTGACTTTCAACTCTGGCTACACAGAATTCTCCAAGACACCACATCACTCCCTGAATGACAGACACTGAGAAGAAGAATCCACTCTGTCAGCAGACATAATAAACAGCAACAGCAGAAGCTCGAGAACTTTGGGAGAAATTGGTTATAAACTGGTTATAGGTGGTATAACAAGGATGTTTAAAACAACTAAAATAACTGGATGTATAAGAAAATAAATCAATATTTAAGAAAAAGCAGGTTTGAAAAGAAGAACTCTTAAAAATTAAAAAAGTCATTGAAATTAAATCTCTATGTATGCATTAAACATCACATTAATCACTGTTCAAAAACGGATTAGTAAACTGCAAGGAAGCACTACAGAAATTACCCAGAATGAAGCACAAAGAGATGGAGAGATGGAAAATATAAAAGAGAAGTTAGGGGAAGAAAATTAGAATAAGAGAAAACAGGATGTATCTAAAAAATGTCCCAGAATAAGAGAAGAGGAAAAACAAGGGAGAGGGAACATTCACAGAGAGAACAGCCATAATTTTTCAAATTTGGTAAAATAAATACATATAATGATTTGCAAATCAAAGTCTCTAAAAGAATAAATACACAAAATTCTCATCTGGAATCACTGCGGTAGAACTAGGAATCTATACACACAGGAGAAGACATATCCATATAACAATGTTTATTTATCCATTTTACCCCACACCTTCTATGTGCCACCGATGGTGCCAGGACCTATGTGCACTAAGTTAATTCAGTCATAGCCTCAAGCTTAGGACACTTGCTTTTGGGGAAAAGACAGCATTCTAATCAAAATTTATAATCCATGATAAATTCCACAGTAGAAATACGCACAGACTATCCTCAAATTAAAAAATTGGCGGGGTTACCTGTGACTACAAAGGAAAGAAAAAGGAGTCAGGGAAAGCTTTGAAGCAGAAAGACACTGAAGGTGAAGTTTTAGAACAAAAACGTGTTCTAAGTGGAGTAGGAGAACCCATGTAAAAGCATGTGAAACCATTCGTTCATTTACTCATCCATTCACCGAAAATGTTTGACCACATTCATGTGGTGCGCTGCTCTGGAGAGCAGTAGACTTGGTGGGAATTAGCAGGGAACTATCTAGGACAGAAAAGACAAGAGAGACGGATGAATAATTTTCAGGCTGAAGGGAATGCCTCAGAGAAGTGGTTTTACATTATTTGTCATAATGAAAACTTTGAATTCAAATCTTAAGGCACTCCAATAGGTAAAATAGAGCTGTTCAGATAGAAGAGATGTGTATGTATATAAGTGTTTGTGTGTTCATGTGTGTGGAGTATAATAAGTCAAAAATCCCTTCTCCCCAAGCTGTGTTTTATTTGTGAATGTCTTTATGTCATCCTCATACGTAGATATTTTATATTTTAGCAGCATCATTAAAAGAACCACATCCATTTATTTTTTTATATAAGAGGTTATGGCCGGTATATATGTGATATTTTTATATTCCCATGTTTGTTTTGAACTTAAAACTTTACTAAAATATATTATTTAAGAGAATGCTTTGCATTAATTTATTGGATTTTCTAGGTGGACAATCATATTATTTATAAAGAACAGAAATTTTGTCTTACCTTTCTTGACAATGTTATTGCTTTTTATATTCTTCTCTTATTACAATGATTAAAACTTTAAGATCAAGGCTAAAAAAAGCCTGGATCTATATATTTCACAACTAAATATAATGTCTGATTAGGATTTAAGATAACCAATTATTTTTTCTTGTGAGAGACTCCTTTTACTTCTAGTTTAAAAGAAAGATTTGGGAGTTACAGTTTTGTCTTTTGGCACTTTGAAATGCTCAATTGATTTTTCTCTTTTTACTTATTGATGTGATGTATACTAATATTTAAATTTCCTAATATTGATCATTGAGTATCTTTTAATGGACTGTTAGATTCTATTTGCTAATGTTTTATTTATGCCTCTATATCTACAAGTCAGATAATTGTTTATTCTTTATTTTATTAGTATATCTTTTGATGTGTTGATAGCACAGATATGCTAAATTTTGAATTTTTTAAAAAATTTGACAATCAAAAAAAGTTTCAAGTTTAAAAAAAACATAGGTACAGTCAATGTATCATTCTCCAACAATTGCTTCAGATCTTTATTGTGACACATTTGCTTCAGATCTTTATTGTTTATACATTTTATAGCAAAAATTATATCTTCATCTACACATTCCTTTCCTTCCTTATCAGATGAAATAAGTATTATTAATTTTGTGTCTATCTTCTAAGTTTATATTTAAATAAAATTAAATTATATATAAATACCTACAAAGTACATAATGTTATTATGTGTACCTAAAATTATATATTATTTATATTGTATGCATAATTCAGCAAATTGCTGATAATACAAATTTAGCTTTATAAAATCTAATCTTGAGAGATAAAGTTTAGGTTCATTTATTTAAATTGTTTTAAAATACTCTACCATCACTCCAATTAGAATAATTTATTCATCCTTATATATGGTAATTTAGTTTCTTTCCCATTTATTTGCATATTTAAAGAATATGTCAGTGAAAACCATGTATGTATTTATTTATGCACAAGTATAGATTTTTCTAAGCCAGACTTTCTCATCTTCAGGACTGTTGATATTTGGGGCCAGAAAATACTTTGTTGTGGGGTCACCCTGTGGAAAGTGGGGTGTTTGGCAGCATCTTCGGTCCTGCTCACTAAATGTCAGTAGTGACCTCTTCCCCCTAAGTTGCGACTAACAAAAATGTGCCCAGACATTGCAGAGTCCACTGTGCAGTAATATCAACCTATAATGATATGTTATGCACATGTCCAGCGTTAACAAATATTACCATATTGGTTTCAAAATTGATTGTGCTTATTTAAACTCTCATCAGAAGTGTGTAAGAGTGCCTTGCTCTTCCCATTTTCTGATTTTTATTATTGTTGTAAATGTCATTGTGAAAAGGTATCTGGTTACTTTTTCAATTTGTATTTCCCAGATTACTTGTGAAGATATGCATCTTCTCATATGTTTATTGGACTCTGGAATTTTCTTCTGTATGTGCTGCCTTCCAAAAAAGAAACAAAGTGTTTTCTTTGTGCTTTAAGTTTTGCAATAGTTTAAATAATTCTCTGTTCTTTGAAGATTTCAAAGCATATGCTTAGGAATTTCCTGGGCATGTCTCATTTTGTTGATGGAAACATTCCGGGTTCCCTCTAAATATTCATCTAATTTGATCTCTTATTTTAGAGTCAATTTCAGATTCACACAAAAGATCCTTATTTATGTGGTATCACTACCTATGGAATTATATTCTTTGCCATATTGCCAATGATAAATATTTTATTTTCTAGTGATTTTTGTTTGTCTTCACTTCCATGTTAAGTTTATGATTTTATTACATTGTGAAAAGAATATACCGTTTACAATTTCTCAATTTTGGAATTTATAAATTTTCACTCTATAGCATAAGATATATGGCACAATTTTTTAAAATTTTATTTTAGCATGCAAGAGATAGAGAGGAACAGACAGGGACTGACAAACAAAAAGGGAGAAAGATGAGAAGCATCAACCCATAGCTGTGGCACCTTAGTTGTTCATTGATTGCTTTCTGATATGTGCCTTGACCGTAGGGCTACTGCAGACTGAGAAACCGCTTGCTCAAGCCAGCAACCTTGGGGTCATGTCTATGATCCCAGACTAAAGCCAGTGACCCCACGTTCAAGCTGGTGAGCACATGCTCAAACCAGAAGAGACCATGCTCAAGCCAGTGACCTCGGGGTTTCGAACCTTGGTCCTCTGCATCTCAGGCCAACGCTCTATCTACAGTGCCACTGCCTGGTCAAGCATGGCTCAATATTTAAGTAAGTAAATCATAAGTGTCTGAAGTATGGTATTGATATAAAATATTATCATTTACTAATATATCTTTATTATTTTAGTTTAGACAATACATTTTCAAGGTCAAAAGTAAATACAGCCTGACCAGGCGGTGGTACAGTGGATAGAGCTTCGGATTGGGATGCGGAGGAGCCAACTTCAAGACCACAAGGTCACCAGCTTGAGTGTAGGCTCATCTGGTTTGAGCAAAAGCTTGTCAGCTTGGACCCAAGGTTGCTGGCTTGAGCAAGGGGTTACTCAGTCTGCTATAGCCCCACGGTCAAGGCACATATGAGAAAGCAATCAATGAACAACTAAGGTGCCACAACAAAAAACTGATGATTGATGCTTCTCATCTCTCTCCCTTCCTATCTGTCTGTCTCTATCTATTCTTTTCTCTGACTTTCTCTCTGTCTCTGAAAAAAAAAGTAAATACAGGTTTGGCCCATTTCTTTTCTATGAATTTTTATTTTACAGTACTGATATTCCTATGGGCCCTCACCTAAATTTTAAATGTACACAACTGTCCACATACACTCCTTTGGATAACAAACTTCTTCATCATTCCATTCAATTATTCATATGTATAGTTGTTTATATGCATTGTAAGTCAGTCTTATATAATAACATCCGTTCACACAAATGTCCATATTTCTAGATAAGTGACATACTGCTAATCAGATATAAAACACATGGGACTATGTATATTATGATATATAACAAAATTTTATATTTAATAATGTATTTTTATATCACATCTATGTAAAAAATGACATATAATATACCTGATATATTTATATAGTGATATACATTATTAATAACTATAGTAATGCATCTGTTGATGGAACATATGATGAATATGTAATATATGATATGCCTGACACGTTCATAGGCCTTTCCATCCTTCATGCTCAGGGTTTCCTTCACCCCTACGCTGGTACCATGCTCTCCTCACTTCCTTCCTGAAGGTATTAGGAATTCAGGCTAGTTTGCTCTGGTTTTCCAGATTCTCCCATCCCTCTCCCTTACCATTCCTCCCCTCTGGGATTAGGGAGATGAGAAAGCCAGGAAGGCAGTCACAGATGCCTCTTTTATAGAAGTACTGCTGAAAACTGAACTGAGCAGCCTAGAGAACTGCAGCATAGACTTCTAGAACTCTCACAGGAATGTTTCAATCGGATCTCTTTCTGAGCAATTCCTGGATGCTTCACTGAAAATGTGTCTAGCAGAAAACAACACGGTGGTAATATGGTGTGTCATTGAGCGTGTGTGAGCTCAGGTTCTGGGTGTGACAGATATCTTGGTTTGGGCATCCCAGAGCTTAGGTTTCTCCATTTTGTTCATTCCCTTATTGGTAGAAATTGTATAAAAGGCTTGCCTTGTGAGGTGGTTGTGAAAACGGAAGTTGGTTTGAATTTCCATAATATGCTCAACACCTTCCGCAATGATGTTATGTGTGCTCTTTAGGTTGGTTTTCACACAGTAGAGTATTTGCCCTGCCTTACTCTCCTTTTTCAAAGGATAATATGCATAATTTCAAAAATCTGATAATATATAAACACATTTTCAGGTCAGAAGGTCTTATTTGATAACCATTTCAACAAGCTAAATTTTTTTATTTGGGCTTAGCAGGAACCCTGGAAGGTTAGCACCTGCAGAAACACCGTTGCTGACCTGCCTGAGACAGTAGTTCCCATGAGAGCACACTGGAATCTGATGGTTACTGTCAATGCCCAGGCTGTGCGCTAGACCACTTATAACAGCATCTCTGGGAAGTGGCGGGCATCAATAGGTTTAACCCTCCCTAAGGGATGTCATTAATTTAGAAAGATCACTCTTGCTCTTATGTGAAGGAAGACATAAGGGAGAAGAATGCTAAAGTGAAAATATAATTCATTATTTACTACAACCTCACTTAGGAAAATCAACACACTCATTTTCTCTAAGCGCCCTTTGGTAGGGTTATGTCTCCAACTGGGATATTCTCTTTATTTGGTGAATGCTAACTCCAAATCACTAGAGCATCATGCTGGCCAAGATGCGATTCTTGACTGAAGTCATATCACACTTGAAGGTCTATTTATGGGTCCTTTTCATACTAGGACTCTGGAAATTCAGCTACAGGTTATTTTACATTTTGGTATTCTTAGCCCCCAACCCAGGGCCTGTAAATCAAAAGAAATAAGTTATATCTATAGTATGTTACAGTCTTATATTATTTAGTACCAGCAATTGAAAAAGGTATACTGAGTATGAGTTGGATGCAATTTATTAGTCACTGTGAAAAATGCTGTCTTCAGGTAAAGAAAGAAACCACTATTTGTGAGTATTCATTGGTGGAACTGCTCTTATTTCTCTCCAAAGTAATTGCATTACAAAACATTTCTCTGTTTCTCTTCTGTGTGGCCAGTAGTCTCTTAGTACTTGTTCCATGTATGCCTTCCTTTCCCTGTGGACCTTTAGACTCAGCAGTATTTCTCTTTCTTCCCATTCCCCTGTGACTTTGTCCACTACAGTCCCACTGTATCCATCCATCTCTCTGTTCAGAGCCCCTACTTCACACTTCTCCCACCACTTGGGTACAAAGCTCCTCAAGTTCCCCCAGAGCCCCTTTGTCAGACATTTGGGATATTTATCACATAGCAGCATTGATAACAACATGACAATTGTTTAGATTTTGGACACTGTGAGCAACTTCAGAATGGTGCCCATTTCTCAGTTTGACATCCCCAGAAAGACCATCATGCTGGGTATATAGTAGATAATACTTTTGCATTGGTGAGAAAACCATTTGTGAAAGCATGTGTCTCCTTGAATTGGTTTCCTGCAGCTTCTTTGAGGGCTGGTCTTCTAGAGTCCTCCCTTCTCTGCTCAGTATGCTGTCGGGCCCATGGTGCATTTCATTTTGCAAGAGCTCTGTGAGCATGTTATAGTAGAGTTGAGGCTAACATGGTAAGAAGAAGGACTGGGCTAAGCCCTCCGAACAAGTGACTTGAGTGGCAGACTTTAGAGCAATGTGGCTACAGCAACAGTGCAGTGACAGTGATAGGGAAATGGCCAGAATCTCATGAACAAAGCCAAGAGATTGAAGTCTGTTCTGCTCTGCAGGGGAAAATGCGAGAGGCTTTAAGGGGAATAAATGGTGATGAAACTGACTTCTGCTTTAGAAAGAGCACCATTACTATGGACTAGTGTATAGATTTTAGTGGGGGCCAGTCACTGTTAGAAGGTCCAAAAGAAAGATCTGAAGAATTACAGGTAGGTTATGATGGCAGCCAAGCCTGGGATTACAGCAGGGACTTGGGGAGAGGGAACCAGAGCTGTTGTATATGTAGGAAGCATAGCCAAGAGGACGTGCCAGTAGTCTGATTAGAGGGGAGGGGAGTAGAGAAATATTTCAGGTTTTGGTGTGAATCAAGATGCATTTACTGAGGCAGGAAAGACTTGGTGAATCAAATGTCTTAAAAGATGCCACAGGCAAGCTGGTACTAACAAGAGTGATGTCATTTCAGGATCAAGGGTACCTCATTCATCCTTCATCAAATGCGTGTTTAAACTCTGGGATGCTTGTAGCTGATGCTCAGCTCAATGGGCAAAACAATGCTGTTTGTTTAATTGTGAACAACACAATGGCTGGAGAATACAGGACCCAATGAACACAAACCCTCTGATGGAAAGACCAGTACAGACCATTCAAAGGCTCAAAATGAATTTTCTTAAATTTCATAAAATAGTCAAGAAAATTTAGAGCAACAAAATTCAGAAATTACTAACAAGCTAATATTAATTAACATGAAAAAGTTAAGCTAAATAAATTCTTAAGGATATGACAAGCACATTAAACTTCAGGTGCTGAGCAAAACCCACTAGCCTTCATGTGTAGCAGAAAGTGTGAAATCAGAAGAATGTGGCATGCCATACCATACTGTCAGGGAAAGCCTACAGACACACAGGTACAATTCCCACTGACTGCATTGGTGTGACAAGGAAAGGACCTCGCTCTGCAACACAGAGCTCTAAATCAATGGAAAAATTCAGCACTTATAATTAAATAAGTAAAGAAAGTTTGGAAATATTTCACTAACTCTGATTCTAGGTGATTCTGGTAAGACTACAACTCACTTGAATAATGAGTTTCTTTTTATTGAAGTTCAAGCATCATCGACTCTTCAAACCACAATAGGTGAGAGTGACTCTTTGAAGCACTTGATTAGTAATGAGACCTCAGCAGTTTGCAGTCACTTGCCAAGAAGAAGATATTTGTGGAGTAGAGGGTGGAAGTCCAATTAATGACTTTCCCATGACTCAGAAATGTATGGGCTGGGCCCTGTGGTGTTTCTGGAGTTCTGTTCAGACTTGTGCGACTGGAAGGAGCCACACAATGAAAGAGACAACCCACTCACTTACAGCATCTTAGACCCAACTTACATGTTTATGAATTCTCAGGACACTTTACGCATCTTATCCATGGAGTCCACATGGGCAGCTTGATGGAGCCAAGCATCCTATCTGAATAAAATTCTTTACATGTACAAACATGGAGATTACTGGTTATATTTTAGCATATAGCTTTGACTTTATGGTTCTAAAGTGATGGTGAAAGAGAACCAAAACCCTTTCTTCTACCAGGATTCTGTAATGAAGTTCCATATAGCTACAAGAGTTTACTAACAAAAGAGATGCCGTGTCAGAACAAACAAAACCAACAAAGCATGAAAGCAAAAGCCTTCAGGAGTCATGCCAGCAAGTCCCAGGTTAGGGTAAATAATAACCCAAACATAAAAAGTTATGACATTTTTTTAAACTATCTTAAGCAAAAGCAACATTTTGGTGGATAAGAAGACATTCTCAATGACTTTAAACGGATATTTTATGAACTATAGAAATAATCCTTGAAAGTATAGTCTTTAAATGGATACTTTACATATTCCACAGTCAACACAGATTTAGTCAGAACCTGCTCTATGCCAAGAACTATTCCAACCACTGTCAATTCATCAAAGATTCAGACAAACACCCATGCCTTCATGGAGCCTACAGACCCACTGGGAGACAGATAAGGCATAGAAAACATCATAGAAGAGCAAATTTTACAGTGTGTTAAGGTGCTGAGTGCTATGGAAACAAGGAGGCAGAGCATGCTGCAAGGGCTTGGGAGTGTGGGGCTCCGGGTTCGGGTGGCAGTTCTTGCAGGGGCTCACCGGGAAGAGACGTTAGCCCATCCTGTAGAAGTAGGGAAATTAGCCAACGTGGAAACTGGAGGAAGAACATTCTAGGAAGAAGGACCAGGTAGAGCAAACCTGGGGTGGGAAGCTCAAAGCACAATATGGAGGCCACGGTGGCTAGGTGGAGACCACAGGGAGACTAGAACGAAGGTCTGCACTGACAAGAACCAGATCACACAGGGCCTTGGAAGCCACAGGTGGGTCACAGCACTCAGAGAAATAGAAAAAGACTGCAGCGTCAGCAGAAGAACACTTCAAAGAATTGTTCTATTGGCTGTTGCCTTGAGAATTCATTCTTTATGTGGGTCAAGGGTGACCTGTGAAGATGAATGTGATTATTCTAGCAAGGCACGTGGGCGAGTCATCTGGGGGTGGCAGCAGTGGAGAGAATGACAAGTAGAATCAGCTTCATGAGTTGACTGTGGTTATAAAAAGAAAGGTGTCAATGACACTCCAGGGAAATTTGGTCTGGGCCCCTGGAGGCCTGGAGTTGCCAACTGAGGAGGCAGCTGGTTTGGGTAGGAGAGGGCAGAGTGGGCATATCAGGAGTTTAGACTGGGACATGTTCAGGTAAGAGATGTCTGTTAGATGTCCAAGTGCTTTTGGGGCCCTAAATATATGTCCATGTAAGAATTTGTTTTACTTAGCTCTAGCACGCAAAGATTCTACTGAAGTAACTGAGGCCACAGACTGATGGTGGAAGACAGGAGAATTCTTCGCTTCCTCTGAGATTCTGTGAGGAAGATCATAGAGTCGAGAGAACAAAAATAACAGAGATGCTGTTGTCAGAATAGACAAAACTCATAAAAGAAATAAAACAGCTTACGTGCCAGTGCCCAGAACTGGGTTCTGAAATTATACTGTACAGTGTGGGCTGACTAGGGAAGATCTGGCTTAGGAGAAATACATACAAAACAGGATAAAGTCCTGGCTTGTTGGTGGTGATCAGGTTAACAGGAAGTCCTGCTAAGACTCCTACAAACAAGCCAAAGATGAAAGAGGACAAAGTGCTTGGCTTGAGTTCTGAGAATTCTGAACCGGTACGGAAAAGTGAGACTGCAGAAGGCAGAGGGCAAAGGGACGTTTGTGGGAAGTCTGACATATTTAGGAAAGTTAAAGGGATAAGGCTGATGGTCCAGGTGAGGGTGGATCTGCTCAGAATGGCTGGAGGTCAAGTTTCTCTTTATTGCTCCATCCTCCATGTCCAGGCAGCATCATTCTCAAAATGAGCCCCCCACAACCTCAGCAATCCCCCCTAATCAACAGCCCTCTCTGCCTGGAACTCCACCGTAGCTATAACGGACTCTTTCTTTGTGAAAATTCTCCTCCAGTCAGAGACTGTGAGCAACTGGAACCACGTGGCCATGCTGTCTGCACTGTATTACCAGTCCTCATAACTCTTCCCTCTCCCCGAGTCTCCCAGTACCCCATGATCCACCAGCACCCTCCTGGTGGGGTACTTTGTACCAAGACACAAGACTAGTAACTGTAACCTGTGCCCTTAGGAACTCTAGTTTTCTTGGGGGTGGCAATCTTTTTGTGGTTAGTTTACAAATATTTCCAAAAAATCTTTCACCTGTTACTTAGAAAATCAGAATTTGAAAGGCAGAACTGTGCTGTGTCTCAGAAAGTCCTGGACAAAGCTGTGGAGCCGTGCTCTTGCCATGTGACTGTGCATGATTCACTCAGCCCTGCCTTCTGTCCGGCTGGGCTGTGAAAACAGCGCTTAGCTCAGTTATCCTCGTAAACCCACTGCTGAACAAATCTCAGTTATTACGGTTTTAATTGTACTGCCCACATGTGTCCAGGTCCGGCTGTGGATTTACAAGAACAAACAGAATTAGCTTCAAAGTGCTTGTTCTTTTCACGGCATAAAATGTAATTATAGAGTTGTGTCCACACACATTTTATCATAAGATTCTACATAAATACCCACATCATGTTATCAGTTTCAAAACTTATCCTGAAAAATACACAATGTATCTCTGGTTTGACTAACAGAATCTTCTTAAAGCGACAGATGATTGGAGACTAATTGTGCATTTTCAAAATCTTATCGAGGTCATCATGTGTTATGATTAAATTAGTGTAGGTGTTTAGACTTTCAGAAAATCTGTAGTTTTGTTTTGTTTTTTTTACTCTATCTGGTACAGAAAGACAAAGCATTTGAAGCATCTGAATTGATTTTTTTTTTTTTTTTGGCCTGGGGAAAATGTGAAACAGGAAGTTTCCTAGAAGTGTTCAGGTTCTGCCTTAGGTTGTACTTTCCTTTGAATCTCATTATCAACACCGATTCCTGTGCTTTAAGAGAAACAGCAGAGAAGCTAAGCCTTATGGGGCTGATGAGAGACTAGTCCAAGACCTCTCAAGACATTGACACCAGCTGCAGCTCAGTACCCAGGCCACTGTCCTTCCCATATTTGTCCTCAGTTGTCCTCACTTCATCAAGAAGGATATGCTGATTTTTGCCCCCCCAAATCCAACTAAATTTAAATAACTGAAATAAATAATTCATCACAGTAATGTGAGAATCAAAATCCGGGTCTGATACACAATAGAAGTTCATCAATGCCCCTGGGCACAGTTGCAGTCTGATGGAAGCATGAACTGGGGAAAGCACTAATAAGAGATATTTTTGTGTTATATTCAAGAAAAATGAAGAATGGTCACTGAGTCAATAAGAGTACAAAGTCAGACTGAAGCAGATGTGAACTGGGACAATGGGTAATGGTTCGCACAGGTTCAATGGATGACACAAATGACAGACTATACCAAGGAGATAGCCACTCCTCTCTTTACCCAGAGGAAGGTTTGGTGAACAGACCAGTGTGGGGCTAACAGGTGCTAAGGAAGGAAGAGGCTTGCCAGTGGGGCAGGGAAAGAAAAGGAAATGTCAACAATGGCCTTGGCCGGACATACAAGGGAAGACATGACTGGTAGAGGGTCACACCCAAGAGTAGAATATTGTTTGCTATGGCCACAGAAGAAAATTCTCAAACACACACAGAACTGCAACTAAGTCCTTCTAAAATGGCACTGGTGTCACCAAACACTGGAGAGGACAGCAGACTTTCTCAACAAGTTTCATTAGACTTCGAGAGCCACCCTTCCACTGACAAATGGCATCACATTGGCAAGGGGATGGGACTACTCTCTAAACCCATGCTTGTCTAGTGTCTCGATACAATACAATAAAATAATTTTTACTTGTAAGGAAAAAAGAGTTTCAAAGGGAGAGAGACAGAGAGAGACCAAGCGAGATGAAGAGAAAGAGAGGGGAGAGAGTGAGGAGGAGCGGATGGTCTTGCTGAGACACAAAAGCGAGGTGGAGATCATTTTCACAGAGCATGTGCCTTGTGGTCCTGGGGTGGATGTGTTTTCACTGATGAGAAACACAATGACTGCCATATTTTCAGACCCACACAAACTAGATTATGCAAGCCACATCCCTCATCCTAGACTTTTGGGGACAAACATGTTCTGCTATTCAGGATTTTGAAGGGTCTTGAAAGTTACTATAGTGTTTTTATCCCTAGTGGGACTGGGAAGTTTTCCCTAATCAAACATTTTTTTTTTTTTCAAAAAAACCATATGTAGATTCTCAATAAGTGCAATATATAAAGATTTTAAAAACAGTCATATCACCCTGACCAGGCGGTGGCACAGTGAATAGAGTGTCGGACTGGGACGTGGAAGATCCAGGTTCGAGACCCCAAGGTCACCAGCTTGAGTGCGGGCCCATCTGGCTTGGGCAAAAGCTCGCCAGCTTGGACCCAAGGTCGCTGCCCCAGCAAGGGGTTGCTCAGTCTGCTGAAGGCCCGCGGTCAAGGCACATGTGAGAAAGCAATCAATGAACAACTAAGGTGTTGCAACAAAAATAAACTGATGATTGATGCTTCTCATCTCTCTCCATTCCTGCCTGTCTGTCCCTATCTATCCCTCTCTCTGACTCTCTCTTTCCCTGTAAAAAACAAAACAAAACAAAAACAACAACAACAACAAAAATCAGTCGTATAAATTCAAGTTTGTAGTTTGCTTCAAATGAGTTCAGGTTATGTTACCTTTTTTAAAATAAGTATAGGAGTTATACATACATGCTTGATTTTCAGAACATTTTGAATTTGGGAACTAGAAATAACCAATTGAAGAGCTATACTAATGGGTTTTTAATTCATAACGATTCATTCATAATAACCCTAAAGACGTTAAAAATATTATGGCTAATTTATTGGCTAAGAATGAAAAACTCGAAGCATTTCTCTCTCTTGACACAGGATTGACTTTCTATTTTCTTACTCGAAAGACAAACAGACTCCTTGACCATCTAGTTTCAAGTGAGTTTATTTTCTTCACTTCACAGATAACAGTTTTTACTTGACTCCACTCCTAAATGCTGAGACAACAGAGAGAATTTCAAAGAACATGCTAACAATCCCTTCCTCGAAATTCCTTCAGGCCTTTTCTGCTTTGTTGCCTCCATCATCAAGGAGACTTTATTTGACATGACAATAAAGCAATGTTTATTAAAGATTTCCGAGCTAGAGGGTTTCCTAGTTAAGTTGGTATCTACCAAATGTTAATCCAGTCTGAGTTCAATGGGGAGGGTTGGAGAGCACTCAGACATGTGCATTGAGGATGGGAGGAGACAGGGTTGGGAAGAGAAGGGAGGTGATAACACAATGTTCAGCACTTGGGGCTGCATTGGGAGAACAAAGATGTGAGAATGTTTGGGAGGTCAGTGTATTCTCTTGAATCAGTGGTTGGGAAAATGAACACGATCAAATTGGAATTTCAAGGATCAGAAAGAAAACTTTTAAAAAAATGGTTTCGGTATGCTGTTTTTCCCAAATTGTGATGGTGCAGACAAGGTCTTAAAGTTTTTATGTCAGGACAGAGTGTGCATTTGTATGTGACAAGGCTGGCCCATCACTCCTCCCAAGTGGACAAACCACTCTCAGCACTTGGGTTCTGGAGACAGACTCCAGGTTTGATATCACTGTGCCCCCATGTCTGCATGGCCTTGGGCCAGCTACTATCCTTTAAGTGTCAGCGTCCTCATCCATAAAGTGGGGCGGTCTTAGTATCTATCTCAGACACTAATTCAATAAGATAATACAAGTAGTTATTAAGCTTAGTCCCTGGCACTCATTAAATGTCAGCTGTCTGTGGCCCAGTTTCCTTGACAGTTGTTTTCTACTCCAGAGCTGAGACTCCCTCCAAGTGATCAGCCTCGTGTTGGAAGCCTAATAAATTGGGAGGAAGAGGTTTCATATGGCTCACTCTTCATTTGTGCCCAGCCTGGCGATTCTTTTCTTTGATTAAACAGCTCCTACGGTCTCCCCACCGGTCAAATATCTCATCACCCTCCCTCCTTGAGCCAGGCAGCAGGGCTGAGACCCAGGGCTGAGCTGGGTTGCCACGATGGCCTCTTTGAGAGAGAAAAACTTTGCTTCCTCTCCAAGGTTTTTAAAATGTGGAAGATGATGTGTGTGTGTCAAGTTACTCTCCACATGAGAACATACCCTCAAAGTAAAATAGACGTATGTGTGTGTGTGTGTGAGTGAGAGGGAGAGAGAGAGAGACAAAGAGAAACAGAGACTGATGAAGGCCGCACTTGAGATCTCCCTTAGCAAGCATCACTCCTGTCTTCTCTAGTTCTTTGACTGTATCAACCCTCTTCCTTTTTCTTAAGTGTGTTAGGGGGGGGTATCTGACACCAGCAATCACAGAATTCTGATGAACAGAAAATCTGAAGCCCTGAATATCTGAGTTTGGAGTCTGGGTTTTTGACTTACAAAATATAACTGACTAAGCTTCATATTCATGCTTAGATTTATTATAAATACAATTTAGGACACTAATAACTAGAGTTTTGAAGACCAACTGAAGAGGCAGGGCATGGTGGCTGATATTCATGGGTTCTGGTTTTGTTTTGTTTTTTTTTTTGTAGTTGTTTGTTTGCTCCTCTCACTCCTCTTCTGAGTATATATAATTCAAGAATGAAAGGAAGTAAGAAAGCCATTAACCCTGACTCTTTCCTGCTGGCTTTTCACAAGTAAAATTTACTTGCCCACTGACAGAGATGGGCAACCATTTCTATATTCTCAGTATTATAACCATCAGAGGAATGTAAGCTCTTTAGCAGTGGTAGAATTCAAATTATTTAACAACTGGTTCTGTGCCCTAATAAAGATTTTTAAGTATAAAAAATGATATGCCAAAAGGTAGTTTATAATATCATGCATTTAATACTTAAATAAGAGCAATAAAAGAGGTATACAAAACTAGATTATGTTATAAAAGTTTTAAAATATTAATAAAAATATTAAATAATACCTGACAAATAAACAAAAAAGCTGTTAAAGATATTTCCATATTACTTCTTGATTGGCATCCTCACTTAGAATTTCTTTCACCTATGGACAGAATGAACATTACTATGGGTCCTTAGAATATGCTGTTGCATAGATGAATGTTAAAAAACAGTAACAAATATAAATTTGAGATTTCCACATTGGGAAGCTGCCCAGGTGCCCACCTTTGAGAGAGCCTTGATTACAAGTGCCATTCTAACAGCCAGTTTACCAAACTCAACAGAAAATTTGGTATCGGTTCTGCTGAAGGGGTGTGAACCAGCTGAATCCCACCACTGTCTTATAGTCTCAATACTTGTATTATGCTACTAAATAAAGAAATGACCTGCCTGACCAGGTGGTGGCGCAGTGGATAGAGCGTCGGACTGGGATGAGGAAGACCCAGGTTGGAGACCCCGAGCTCGCCAGTTTAAGCATGGGTCCATCTGACTTGAGCAAAAAGCTCGCCAGCTTGGACCCAAGGTCACTGGCCCCAGCAAGGGGTTGCTGAAATCTGCTGTAGGCCAGCGGTCAAGGCACATGTGAGAAAGCAATCAATGAACAACTAAGGTGTTGCAACGGCAATGAAAAACTAATGATTGATGCTTCTCATCTCTCTCCGTTCCTTTCTGTCTGTCCCTATCTATCCCTTTCTCTGACTCTCCCTCTGTCCCTGTAAAAATAAAATAAAATTATTAAAAAAATAAAAATAAAAAATAAAGAAATGACCTGAAATTGACTTTTATGGTAGAGATCACAAATGTAGGATGTCTGTAGTCTTGCTTAACTGATTTTAAATTTCACTAAGCACAGATGTTGACTTTGTACTTTCCCATCCATTTTCTATATTTCTTTTTTCTTTTTTTGTATTTTTGTGAATTGAGAAGGGGGAGGCAGACAGACAGACTCCTGGATATGCCCAACTGGGATCCACCCAACATGCCCACTAGGGAGTGATGCTTTGCTCATCTGGAACCATTCTAGCTCCTGAGGCAGAGGCCATGGAGCCATCCTCAGTGCCCAGGCCAACTTTGCTCCAAAGGAGCCTTGGCTGCGGGAGAGAAAGAGAGAGACGGGGGGGGGGCGAAGATGGAGAAGCAGATGGGCACTTCTCCTGTGTGCCCTGGCCAGGAATTGAACCCGGGACTTCCACATGGTGGACCAACATTCTATTGCTGAGCTAGTCAGCCAGAGCTCCGATCAATTTTCTTTAAAAATTACCTTGAGGCAAGGATGCACAGGCAGTGGTTGCTGTTTTCTGGGCCCCACTGCTATACTGATGATACAGGGTTAAGGTTAAGAGTCAGCAGGTTGTGGATTCATGCCTGGCTCCTGGTTGACCTCCTTATCTTCATGTCCTAGTCTATCTGATGCAGGTGCAGTGCTGCACCTTCAGCTTAGATACAGGTGAGGATTCAACCAGACAAGGGAGATAAGCCCTAAGAAAGGCTCTGGCTTATACTAGTGCTCCATAAGTTGTGTGTATTACAATTGTGATTATCATTTAGATAATTAATAAGAGTCTGTTAGTCATAATTATAGTATCTCCTATATTGACCCTTTGTCTTGGAAGCACTTCAAGCTTTGCTTGCCTAAACTGTGTGAAGAATTAAATATCTTATTATATTAAAAAATCATGAAAAACCATCCTCAAAAAATATTTAAGTTTACTCCCACCTTGAAGAAAATTTATGTGAAACTTCCTAAGGTTAAGTTCCATGTGAATAATAAACCCTTAGCAAAGAATAAACTTTCACTGAGAGTTCATTACTGCAGCATACTGTGACAGGTGTACTCCCGGGCAGCAATCACATGTTCAAATACTTAGTGAGTCAGAGTTTCCTTTCACTAACACACAAGGTTAGAAACAGGTCACACGCTCTGAGTCAAACAGTTGCTAGCTTTCAGTTTATAATTCAAAATCTGACCTTTGCTGAAAATGTTAGGCTGCACCACAATCATTTCCATCATTACTCAATATGAAGGGAGATTAGAAATAACTTCTTTGGATTCTGGAACCCAATTTTTCTGGGACTAAACCCATAAAAACTGTTTAAAGGAGGTTGAAGATAAGCAATTATTACTATTTCTAACTTTCATCAAAGCTCAATTCCCACAAACATAAACTATATTTATTCCCTAGATGTAATGTTAGCATTTCAGACAAAACATTGAAATAGAAATAGAAAGACAAACAGCCATGAAAAGTAAAAGTAAATCATAGGAAGAATTATAAATAAAACAGAAACCTTTGGAGATGAGCTCCCCCCCCCCCCCCTTGCTCTCATCTGACTATGGTGAGTGCACCATCTAGTGAAAATTCTTAACAAACACAATCTTATTGCCACTGCTCAAAAATGTTACAAACCTAGAGACTCTTCTTCCTCTTATTTTAACAACCTGGATAGGAGAGTTCTAAGTAAAGTGTTATAAATATTGTTTTTATGCAGGTAAGCTATATGAGCTGATGACTGTACCTGTACTATTTATATGCTAGAGTTGAGCAAGAATGCTTTCTGTTTGTTCTTGATATTGTCCCCATTTTACAAACAGAATAGTATTTTTAGGTACAAAAGTGCTGAAGTAAACCTCCATAAATTTTTATGTCATACATAGAAATATTTTAATTCCAAAAACTGACTCAGAGTTGCAGAACACTATTCCAGCTTTGATTATAAAGCATTAATAACAACAATGTTTTCTTCTCTCTAGAGTTCTGATCACATAAGAACATGTGATAAATATTAACTGTCTTCAGTTTAGTGTCATCATTAAATGTTTCATGTAGACAATGAGTTACTTTTGATAAATAACAGAAAGGATTCATTTGAAGAAAGCAAGTTTTCAATGTTTGTTGTGTTTAAGACTCAACATTATTAGTACAATTTTTTGACAAGCTGCCCTCTACAATGAGTTCTGAATAAGCAAAGGGATATTCAGATGGTAATGTAAGTAAGAGCTGGTGGGTTCTACTTAATATGCATGTCAACATCATTTTAAAGAAACTCAGATAAGTAGATATGATAATAGCACTTTTTTTTTTTTTTTTTTTTTTTTTTTTACAGGGACACAGAGAGAGTCAGAGAGGGGGATAGATAGGGACAGACAGGAACGGAGAGAGATGAGAAGCATCAATCATTAGTTTTTTATTGCCGTTGTGACACCTTAGTTGTTCATTGATTGCTTTCTCACATGTGCCTTGATCGTGGGCCTTCAGCAGACTGAGCCACCCCTTGCTGGAGCCAGCGACCTTGGGTCCAAGCTGGCGAGCTTTTTTACCTCAAGCCAGATGGACCCGCACTCAAGCTGTCAACCTTGGGGTCTCGAACCTGGGTCTTCTGCATCCCAGTCCGATGCTCTATCCACTGCGCCACCGCCTGGTCAGGCGATATTAGCACTTTTAATAATAGTGTTCGTATATGTCCACTATGCAGGTAATTAGGCATAGTATGTGTATATGTGTGCATATATTATGATATCCTTTACCTGTGTGTAGCAATTTTAAAGAGAAGACTCAGAAGGGTCATCTATCTGTGAAAGTTTAGAAAGCTAGCAATTTCAGATTTATACTACTGATGTAAACAAGACAATTGTCAAAATTATTGTACTTTCTATACATAATTACTAAACAAAAGATTGAACCTCATCTCAAACTCCTCAAACTTTAGTGGTGCTGACTGTGAGAAGATCTATCAATAATATAACCGTGAGAAGATCCACATAACACAAATCATAAAAATACTGCGATGTATAATGTATTATAATTTGCAAAACAGTTTGCTTTAGTATTGAAGAATATCCTGTCTGTGGAATTTTCATTGTACAAATGTTCCAACTGATACTTTTAAGAATCTGGAGTGGTGGTATATATTTTTATTGAGGAATATTGTTTTGTGCCCATTAGACATTTATAATACATTTTAATAAAATAACTTCTTTGTTCAGGGGAATTGAATTATTCATTATTTTGCTGAGTTCTTTCCTGTTGGAGCTTTTCACAAAGCAGCCCCTGACTGTTTGACTTTCTAAATAGCCTAAGTGATTCCAAACCCCCTTTTGCAAAGAGAAATGGATGTTGGAACTGGAACTCAATAAAGAAGTGCTTGTTTTCTCCCACACATTCACGTACTTCAAAAGACCCGGCCAAACCACAGACCAAGAAGTTAAATTGTTTCTTTGAATGGCAGATTAGATTACCTCCTTTTTTTCCTTTAGAGCTGTATGCATACACTGCCAATCACACACCCATACATTCACACACACATGCGCGCACACACACACACACACAAGTCCACACTCTCTAAACCAGTAATCTGCTATGAACTATGACTTGTTGCTTGTAAGAAAGATTAGAAACACAGTAATCCAAGACTTTTATTCTTCAAAACTTCCCCATGGTTCCCAATCTGATGCTTTTCCTCTCCGGAACATGTCCAATTAGAAACAGTGTCGAAACATAAAAAGTGATTCCAGGCAATGGGTTTTTTCAGTATTACTGTTGTACAACATATTCATTTCAGTACAAGCTTCTTTGGGGTCTGCGTTCAATTTCCCGTTTTATGAAATGAGGGAATTGGATATAGATATTTCTAATGGAGCTTAGAATCTCAATTTTTTTAAGTCACTAAACTCTGGGATATTATGTTTCACCATCAGCATTTTCCATTTCTCCTGAATATCTGTTGTCTGGGGAGACAGTATACCCCAAAAGAGGTTTTTTTGCTTTAAATAAAACACAATTTTGAGAAGCCATGAGCTTTGGGAATACTTTTTTTCTATTCAAAATGACAAAGTATATGTACGCTGTGAATGTAACATTTTCAAAGAAATTAAATGAGTGTGATTAATAACGTCATGGTAAATTAGGATACAGCTAATCCATCCCCTTCCCCTGGGTTTATGTCCTGCCATCATTCAATCACATGGCAACCGCCATGACAGATGTGGTCCTGTAGCTTTTCCATACAGCTTCAGCAGTTCAGCCCCACTGGAACCCCATCGCCCTGAAAACCCCTCTCATGCCAGCTGGTACTTGCCATCTCTATTTTCCTGTCTAGTCAACTTCACCTTCAAAGCTCAACACCTCCACAACTGGTCCTCAGATCCTGCTCCTCCTTCCCAAGCAATCTTTCAGTTTTCCCACAAAACTCTCATAAAATTATGAAAACACAGTCGCTGGCTGATGGCTCAGTGAATAGAGCATCAGCCCAGCATATTAACGTACCGGGTTCAATTCCTGGTCAGTGCACACAGGAGAAGTGATCATTTGCTTTTCTCCCCCTTCTCTCTCATTTCCCCTCCCACAGCCAGTGGCTTGATTGGTTTGAGCATTGCCCAGGGCACTGAGGATAGCTTGGTTGGTGCAAGCACATCAGTCTAAGGTGCTAGAAATAGCTCGGTATTTGAGCATTGACCCAAGACAGGTTGATGGGTGGATCCTGGTTGAAGTGCATGGAGGAGTCTGTCTCTCTATTTCCCCTCCTCTCAAATAACAAAAAAAATATGAAAACACACACCATTCTTCTCGACCTTCAAAACAAACATCCAATAAACTATAAATCAGGTGTTAACAGACATCTGAAATGAACACTTCTTTCTTTTGGAGTCTGGTTCTTCCGTGCTCTGAGCCAATTTACTAGGAAGTTTGGATTAACACACCCAGATCCCTTTTTCTCCCTTCTCCCACCATGTCTGACTGGTTCACTCTTCTGGTTGTTTCATTCACCTCCTGACTCAAATCTGCACCAATCCTTCCAGGGAGACATATTGGATCATGCAGTGGTGGAAATGCACACATTGCAAAGACATTCCTCAGCTCCATATCTTTATATCCCTCTCCCCACCATCATCATACTATGACTAGGTATGTGACTAAAAAAGATTAATTGGATACTGTTAGGTTAGAACCATCTGTGGTTCTAACCATTTTAACAAATGCTTTCTGCCTCCAGTGCAGAAAATTGGCCTCAGAGTTTATATATATACATATTGTTCATCCTAAACCACATGTATCCTCATCTGTTATTAATGAATAATAATCCCCCAAATAATATTTTCTATTATTTCAAAGACTACCAAAGATTAGGAATGCATAACTAATATTATATGCAAAATGCCCAAAAGGAATATAAAAGTTATATGAAAACTAGAACAGTAGAAACCTAAGTTAGTAATACACATACTCCCATCTTCACCTAAACATACAATAAATGATTATACCATGTTACACAGATGGTTCTAACTTAACAGTATCCAATTAATCTTTTTTAGTAACAATTATTCTATAAAAATAAAAGAAAATTTAAGATTGCTAAAATGCAAACAAAACTTGAAGGCAGAACTACTAGATAGAAAATACACAGTCACTTACCGGTGCATGCATAAATTATTAAGGTGAAGTCCATGTTTTTCCTCAGCAGATAACCCATCCATCAACAAGTAGAAAATGAGAAAATTGCTCTGGCCAGGAGGTTGTGAAACAAGTCTGGATTTCTCTAGCATATATGTATGAATTCTGGCTGGTTAAGAGAAGTAAAGTAATTCTGTTAAATGACATTATTAGTTTTGTTTGTGTGAATGTACACATATTAATTAATTGCAAGAATAAAAATGTAGCTTCCTTTCAAATACAAACCTTTTCTAAACAATGTTAATAAACTTTATTTTTAGAGGTATTTTTTTAGGGCTAGAAAAATTAAGTAGAACATAATGAGAGTTCCAATGTGCCCTCTCTCTTCCTTCTCCAACACACTATTTTCCCTGTTATTAACATCTTGCATTAGTGTATTCACATGGATAAACCAACACTGACACAACTAAAGTTTATAATTTACATTAGTGTTCACTCTTTGTGTTGTACAGCTATATGGGCTTTGAAAAATTTTTAATGTCATGTATCCACCCTTACAGTACCATACAGAATAAGTGCACTGCCCTAAAAATCTGCAGTGTTTCACCTAGTCATCCCTCCCTCTCCCCTAATCTCTGGCCACCACTGATCTTTTCACTGTTTTCATAGTTGTACTTTCTCCAAAATGTCACAGAGTTGGAATCATACAGTATGTATCCTTTTCAGACTGGCTTGTTTCACTTGTTAGCATTTGGTGTTGTCAGGGTTTTAGATGTTAGCCATTCTAATAGGTGTGCAGTGGTATTTCACTGTTATTTTAATTAGCATATCCTAAGTCATCTATAATGCAGAGCATCTTTTCGTATGCTTATTTTCCATTTGTATTCCTTCTTTGGTGAGGTCTCTTTTAAGAAATTTTGTCCATATTTTAAATTGTGTTGCTTATTTTCTAACTGTTGAATATTAAGAGCTATTTGTATATTTTAGATAATTCAGGTGTCTTTTGCAAATATTTTCTCTGAGCCTGGGGCTTATTTTTTCATTTTCTTAACAGTGTCTTTCACAGAAAAAAAGTTTTCAATGTTAATGAAGTTCAGCTTATCAATTATTTCTTTCTTGGGCTGTACTTTTTGTGTTTTTACCTTAAAAGTCATTGCTAAACTCAAGGTCACCAAGTATTTCTCTTATGTTATCTTTTTAAAGTTTTATGGTTATGTTTTTACATTTAGAATTATTATATCTTTTGAGTTATTTTTTTGTGTGTGTGACATGTTAGTGTCGACTATTTTCTTTTTACATGCAAATGTCCTGTTTTTTCACCATCATTTGTTAAAAAGATTATCCTTTCTCCATTGAACTGTCTTGGTCTCTTGATCAAAGGTAAGTTAACTATGTTTATGTGAGTCTACTTCTGTGCTCTCTATACTGTTTCACTGATTTGTCTATTCATTCAACGATTCCATACCATCTTGATTACGGTAACTGTATACTAAGTCTGTAAGTTGGGTAGTACCAGAATTTCAACTTTGTTCTTTTTCAATGCTGTATTGGTTATTCTGGCTCTTTCAACTCTACATATAAACTTTGTGTCAATATCTATAAAGTAACTTACTAAGGTTTTTACTGGGATTGTGTTGAATATGTTGATCAAGTTGGGAAGAACTTAAGATCTTAATAATATTGAGCCTTCTTACCTATGAACATTGAAAATCTCTCCATTTATTTTATATATTCTTTGAGTTTTTAAAATCAGTTTTGTTGACTTATCAGAAAAAAATTTGCATATATGTTCTTAGATTTATACCTAGTATTTCATTGTCTAGAGTTAATGGAAATTATGATTTTTCTTAATTTCATGCAATTGTTTTTGCTGGTATTTAAAAAAGCAATTGATTTTTGTATATTAACATTATATTTTGAAACTTTACTAAAATCACTTATTAGTTTTAGGAGTTTTCTGTGTGTGTTTGTTTTCATTCTTTTGGATTATCTACAGAGACAATCATGTGAGCAAAGACAGCTTGATTTCCTTTTTTCCAATCTGAATACCTTTTATTTCTTTTTCTTTTCTTATTACATTAGCTAGAACTTCTATTACAATGTTGAAAACATTGTAGAAGGGGTCATTCCTACCTTGTTCCTGACCCAACATAGAATTTATATGCACAAATGTAATCTGAAACAATACATTGCCTTGCCTATAACAAAGGAAGCAACATAAATTATAAAATTTTCTTGATTGATATGTCCCAATTTGAAAGTGTCATATTGCTATGGTATATACCAATAGATATTGATTATTAAGTGCTCTATAAACATGAGTAAGTATTATTATCAAATAGATCTGAATGCTATATGGCCTTTTGGTTAAGAACCAGGGATGACAATAATACTTTCTCACTGCTAGAAGCACTATGGGGGGAAAAGCACAGCAAAGGCAAATATGACTTCAATTTATGCAGATACAATTCAATATATAGAACTTATGTTAGAAAAGTTTCAAGGCCTATACTGAAATTATAAAAAAGAGCTAAATCATGATTTGTAGTATAGTGATAGATAATGAAACAGATGCTTCAACAATAAAGTTCATATTCTAGTTAGGAAGGGAGATAAGTAATGGGCTGTCAAGTAATGCATGCCTAGTGTAAATAGTGTGCATTCATCTTGCTAGATATTGTGGACTCACTTGTATAGTAGTAGGACTAATACCTAATATTCATTATTTTGGTCCTCTGACTTTAAGTATTACAAAACAAACAAACAAAAAACCCATATCACAAATATGTATGGTTAAAATTTATATTATAATAAGCCCTGGCCAGTTGGCTCAGTGGTAGGGCATTGGCCCAGCACATGGAAGTTCCAGGTTCAATTCCTGGTCAGGGCACACAGAAGAAATGACCATCTGCTTCTCTGTCCTCCTCATTTTCTCTCTCTCTCTCTCTCTCTTTTCCTCCTACAACCATGGCTTGATTGGTTTGGGTGTATTGGTCCAGGATGCTGAGGATTGCTCTGTGGAGTTTCCACTTCTGGCACTAAAAATAGCTTGGTTATGAGCATGGCCTCAGATAGGCAAAGCACTGACCCCAAAGGAGGTTGCTGGGTAGATCTAGGTTGAAGCTCATGAGGGGAGTCTGTCTCTCTATCTTGCTTCTGCTCACTTGGAAAAATAAGAAATGAAAAGAAATTTATTTCATAATAACTGAAAAACGACAAAAATATGCAATATGGGAATCACAACCCTGATTTTGCTTCAGAGATAGGACTGGCAATTCAAAAGTTCATGTTACTCAGAATTTGTGGCTATCTGTTTGGAATGAGGAAAAGTCTTATTGCTTCTGAAGCATTCTTTTTATTTAGGCTATTCTCAACATTATGATGGTCAGTAAATAATGATGTATTTGAATTTTACATGCTACTATGAACTACTGTAGTTTTCCACTTTGAAATAAGAATTAATGGTCAATAATTTTTTGAAACAAAAGGTAGCAGCTTTTAGGAAAGCAAATGGATTTAATTATTCCTACATTTGAACTACAAACAACACCTCATGTAATGAGTCAGCTAATAATTATTTCAGAGTCTACCTTCTAAAAGCAAAAAAAATGTAAGGTCTCTGAACTTTGGTTTTATACAGCCAATCTATTTGAAAAAATAAAATTACTATTACAGTGCAGTGCCTATTATAAATATTGTAAATAGTCCATTTAGCCAGAAAGAATGATTATCAGTGTTCTAAAAATATGAAAATAAAAATTATAAAGAAAAGTAGTATTAGACACCTTTTAGTAAAGTTGTCATAAGTACATAAAAAAAGACACTTTCAAAATACTCTTTCATTCACAGTATTAAAGCCCAAAGGTGAGCCCTGGCCAGATAGCTCGGTTGGTTAGAGCATTGTCCTAAAGCATAGATGGTCAGGGCACATATAGGAACAGATCCATGTTCCTGTCAGTCTTTCTTTTTCCCTTCCTCTCTCTTTGCTAAAATCAATAAATACATTTAAAAAAAGAAAAAAATAAAGCCCAAAGGTGAGTTTAAAGTTGGGATGAGGTAGTGCATGTTCTTTTCCATTCCTTATGTTTATTTAAATCTGGTGACTGGTAATTTCAAGTTGGCATCTTAATTATTAAATTTTCTTTCCTTTTGTGCCTTCTTAACCAGATTATTTGCTAAAAAATTTTTTTCCATTTAATATGAATAATATTTACCATGAAGTAATTACTCAAGAGAATATATTTTAAAAATCTATACAAATAGAAAATGAACTGCCATCACTATTCCCTTCCGTTATTGTCTAGTCGTCAACTAAAGAAATATCTGGTGAGAATGGAGAGTGAGCATTGACCTTCTGATCACCATGCTTCTACACTCAGGGGAAAGGCCGACCTTATACCCGCTTGTCCCAGCCAGCATACGAGCTTAATTTAAAACAGCATTAGAACCTAATCAAATTCCACATCAAAGAGTGACTTCAATAGCTTTCATCTAAATTTAAAAACAGCATAATTACTAATCATCCTAGTTAGCGCACCTCCAGCAGTGAATAAAATTGCTCTGGATTGGCAGATTTTGATCAGTAAGATTTAAAAAGCTTGTGTCTTGAAGGAGCTTTTAGAAGGAAGAAAACACAAAACAACCTAAAATTCAAATCACATTTGAGATCTTTTATGTTAGAAATAGTCTTGACCAGTTAAATATGTGTGACAATGAATCTTTTCAGTAATCTACATACAAATATATGTTTCTCAAAACATTTTGGTACTGTAAAATATATATGTTTACAGATTATATGTAACATAATATGTAGAAAAAGTATTTTATAAACTTAAACCAATTTTTGTTCAACATGAAATAAAGTAGAAAATATAAATGCCCTTCTTCTTCAAGAAAAACAAATGCCTGTTTTCAGTCCTTTTGACTTCTATAAATTTTCAGCACCAACTCTCACCCTGCTTCATTCATCTACTTATAAATCATGACTTGTTTCTTGAAAGTATTATCATACCTTCAATTAGCAATCATCAAAACATACTATTGATTAATTAATATAGCAAAATCTTCTTTTTCATACTATGCATATCTTTGACTTCATTATTAATAACCATTAATGCTAGGAGTGGTATAAGTGAAAAGTGCCTCAAGTAGGAGTAAAAGTATGCAAACTAGTCCTGAATCTGACATTACCAATTTCCACATTCGTCTTAATTTCTTTCTCCCCACAGCAGATGAGGGTTGGCTTCCCATGTACTCCAAAAGAAAGAAACCACAATTAAAGCCCCTACTGTATACCAGGCACTGTGGTAGGTGGTTTTCAAAGATTGCCTCATTTAAATGCCATTGTAAACCTTTTTTACATTTAAACCCAGAAGACTGATCTCCAAAGATCAGGCTGTTTGCATTAAAAGATGCTGTTCCTCAAAGGAGATAAGATCAATTAAAGCTCTCTGAAATTTTCAAAAGAAAGTCCAATTGAGAGTAGACTATCAAAGATAATTGATGATGATAATAATGAAGGTGAAGACTGTCTTCTGCTTTGCTTTTCAAATCAAGATTTGAAACAAAGACAAGGCAAAAGCCTTAAAATATTTTCTTTCTCACTTGTGTTAACTCTAAGGTTTAAGTCTACCAAGTAGATAGTAGAACCATGGCATATTTACTATGAGACATTTCTAATTGTTTGTAAAGTTTAATTTCCACTTAAATATATGTGGGTGTCTTAAGGGCACAGAAAAGATAAGAAGCCAACTAGTCTTCACATTTTACATGTGGACTCTGGGTCTTCCCTTTGTAGAACTTTCAGCATGTATCTGCTCTGTCCATTCCAACCTGAACAAGTGCTCTAAGAAAGTAGAAAATAGTTGAATTGTTAGCGTACACAAACTCTAATTATGAAAACAACTTGGCTCTGATTTAAAAAATAATCCAGATTTCATTATTGATAACCTTCTTTATCTGTTTCACAGTTTCAGTAATATGTGGCCTTTTCCTCCCTGAACTGAATAATGACTGCCTCGATTTATTGTTCCTCTATGATGCCATTCCTTAGATTCAGTAACCCAACTGACACTTAATACTTGCCACCTAGATACCCAGGCAGACAAGATCTCTGCCATCAGTGAGCTTACATCCTAATAGCTCTTGGGCAGTAACACACTTACATCACATTCTCCAATCCACTCTTTATTCTATGCTGAGGGGCACTAGGAGACAATAAACACTATCAATTCACTCCACTGGGCATCAGAAATCTGGTCAACAGTTAACAGGATTCTTCATATTCAGAACTAGAGAATGTGGAGCAGCAGTAGGCAGCATTTTTGGAATAATCTAGTGCAGGTTTCCTCCATCAGGTCAGACTATTTGTAGCATGGTAGGTGTCAGCTCTTTCATCCTGCTTGGGGACATCCAGCGTCAGGGTGAGAAAGCACTTAGCAGTTATGAGGAAGTAAGGTGCAAAGTTCTCATGATTAAGTGAAGATATTCCTTCTCTGAAACATTTACCAACTTTTCACAGTATGCATAATCAATCTTTGTACTCGTGACCCTTTCATGGTAGCGAATACTTAAAGACCCTTGTCTATTCCCCCTGAATCTTTTCCTTTTCAATGTAAATGTGTTTAATTTCTTCTAAACTCACTTCAAACACATGGCACTTCAATTTTCACTCCCCTGATAAATGTTCTCTGAATACATTCTTTGTTTTTCCTCTTAAATATAGGAAGCAAAGAACTGAATCCCCAGTCTGACCTCTTCAGTCTTCCCCTACTTCTTATGTTCTAGGCTTTCTGTTTCTATCATGTAGTCTCAATTAGCACTGTCTTTATCTGTTTGTTTGCTTTGTTAGTAGCTGTTTTATTCTTAAAGTTAAAAACAAAATATGAAAACCACAAAACTATTTTGTCAGAATTTTAAAAGAACACAGGAATAAACGACCCAATCAATTAGGTGATATGGATTGAATTAAGGGTTCTAGCAAGGAGAACAGAATGAGGAGAAAAACAAAATAAAAAGTGGAGAAATGTGGAGAGTACTTAACGGCATGGAAGCGTGGGCTGCTGCTTTCCTAAGAGTGGAATAAACTCAAACTTGCACAATGCTCAGAGTATACTGAATTGATGCTCGTCACTCCTTAATGATTCTGAGGGCATTTCAGAATCTTGAAGAGCCTCAGGTTCACCTTGATGAATATTTATTATCATCGTGTCACAGTGTGAGCAATGTTTCTCTGCAGTATCTCACTGCAGAAGCCGCGTGAGAAGTATTTGTGGATTTGATTATACAGAAGCTGTGTGGGGCTGCGTGCTAATAGAGACTGCTGATTAACAGAAGGCTCGATACGTAAGTGCTCATTGCAGCGTTTTCTAGTTTTTTTTTCTTATGTGTATATAATTATTTTTTAAATGAACATTCCTGAAGAAGAGGACATATTAAATTCTATCCAGAAAAAGTAGTAAACAAAATTAGTAATGAATAAGACCTTCACGGTCAGTTATTGTATCATAACCTTAGTGAAGGAAGTATCGAATGGAAATGGGAAAAGAATTCATGTGAGTGATATCCAAGGTAAGCGACTTTTCTGGGTCAATTGTGTTTAAACATGAGTGCTCACCTTTGCCTGGGTAGAACAGTGCCTCTCAAACTTCAGTGTTCACACAAAACGCCTGTCAATCTTGTTGAACACAGAATCCCAATCAGCAGGTTGACGGGTGGGCCTAGAGTCTATATTCTAACAAGCTCCAGATTAGGCCCAGAGTGCCTGTCTTTGTTTGAGTCTCACCTTGGAGTGACAAGAAGTTGAAACACACAGCTTTTAGAACTTCCTACCACCTTAGCTTCTATGGATCCAACCACTGGTCATGGAAAGCTCAGGGGAACATTATGGTCACAGAGCGCTCAGGCTGTACCTGTCACTTGGAGGGACAGTCTCACTAGGGTGCCATAAACCAAGACATAAAAACATTTGTGCCTCAAGACATTTCCCTTCTGAGGTCTTTCCTAAAATGGTAGATCTTCAAATAGAGCGCTTAGCCATGCGTTAAAAACAAAAACTAAAGAAAACAAAACAAAAAACCTTCCTATTGCAGGATTTAAGCCTCTAATCCCAACATCTAAAATTCTCATTTTTTTTGCTCCTTTTACACATATTATTTACCATATTTCCTTAGTAAATATTTGATTTTGACATACACTTACTGCAAAACACAGTTTTTGTTGCTAAATGATAGTCAAAACTGACTTTAATTTCCTGAGAAGATTATAGAGTAACTTGAAAACACCAAATAAAATTGTTATCTTTCAAAAGTCATTAAAATTAGCAAATGTTTGTGTGCTAGCAGCTATTTAAAAAGTTTTAAAAATAGTTGATTCCACTAAGTAGATTAGGCATTTCACCTACAATTGTACTTATATTATTAATCTGCATGGAGAATCCATTTGGATTGCACAGATGTAAAATTCTAGCTGAATTCTAAATTTGTTTAATTTAAAAAAGAAAATTTTCATAAAGTATACATTTAATATTTAAACCAAATAAGAAACAGATCTTTTTATGTTTAGTTGTATGATCATTTTGATATCTTGATTTGTTTTAATTCAATAATTATAAAAGTATAGATTCCTTTTGGTTTGAAATGGATTTTAGGGTGTGCTGTATAAAGAAATTATATATTCAAGTTACAATTCATTTTAATTGAGCATTTCGGTTCATTCCCATGTTTAGCAAACATAATTCACTTCAGCATGAGTCATTTTAGTTTGGGTCCATATTATATAGTTTATAATCACCTTAAAAAGTTCACCTTCCATTTCAAAATATTTTTAATTTGAAATAATTTCAGAATTCATAACTTGACATCTCAGATATAGCTGCACATGTACATACATACACACAGAGACATGCATGCACACACACACACACACATATACACACACTGGCACGCACAGCTCTAACTGTTATCACCATGCTTGGTATTTCTCTGCCCTCTTCTGGTAGCAAGTGAGATCTCCCTTTGATAATTTTAAACTTACCTCCCGTTAAGTGCTTTTTCCTTTCGCAGAATTGTAGTTCTAAATACTTTATGAAGCAACTGGACAAATCATTAAGAGTTGTCTTAGCATGTCCAAAGGCTTCTAAAATGTACATGACCTGTATTAAAAGAGAAGCATTTATTGAACTACTCAGGTTTTTCTTGCATAAAATTAGAGAATAAGAACAAAGATAAAGGAAACACCTCATTAGATACAGGTAACACCCCATTATCTAAGAGGTTCTGTATTGTATCAGATAATGTCATGCTAAATTTTTGAGGTCACTCTCCTCAACTACAAACTGCAGTAGGTTCCTTATGCATGGTTTTGCTTTCCACGGTTTCAGTTAACTGTAGTCAGCCATGGTTCAAAAATGTTAAATAGAAAATTCCATAAATAAAAACTCTTAAGTTTTAAATTGTGCACTATTCTGAGTAACATGATGAAATCTTGCGTGGCATCACTCCATTCCACCCAGAAAGTAAACCATGCATTTGTCCAGTGTATCCATGCTGTATAGGCTGCGCGTCTATGAGTCACTTACTAGACATTGTCGTTATCAACTCCAATGTGGAGGCACTTAGTGCTTGTGTTAAGTAACTGTGGAGGCACTAAGTGCTCATGTTACTTCAATTAATCATGTCACATTCACATAATTTATTATATTGTTATAATAATTTTATTATTGTAGTTGTTAATCTCTTACTGTGCCTAATTGACGAATTAAACTTTATCATTGGTATGTATGTACAGAAAATGTACACACAGATAAAGTATCAGACTAGAAAATCATACACATGAACACTGTTGTGGTTTTGGAAGAAAGAAATTGCAGTTAATATAAGCAATAGTCAGAATATCTTTTAAAAATAATAAGTTCAGTAAAACACTGAATTATAACCTCCTTTTAACTCTCACTTTGCACACTCTTTTCAACCCGAGCACCTACATTACCCTTCCTTTACCCTGTCATTGCTCCGCTGTCTCCCACAGAGACAAGAATTAAAATTCTAGATGAAGCTGTCTACTCAGTGTTTCTTATGTTATCTTTCAGAAGTGAGAAGTTTGGGGCTTTAAAATACTGTTAATAAAGCTTCTCAGATCAACATGCATCTGGAATTCTTTCTTTAAACACTGACTATAGAGCAAACATCATTTATTCTTCATTGTGCTTGAGATAATGATCATAACCAAGAAATTCTCCAAACAGCATAAAAATCTGGAAGGTCAAAAAAGTTGCTTTTCGATCTTTCAAGATGCAAATAATGTTAATAAATACAGTTCCAGTGTCAGTGGCAAGAGGCAGAAATAGTACCTTATTGATACACTGGGTAGTGGTTCCTTAAAATAATTTCTAGAGACACTATTTTTTGAGAATTTCAATCTAAATTTTTAATAAAACAAACTTTACTCCTTTTTAAAGAAAATTTCTGAATACTGCTAGACTAAAGCACTCAATTCACCTGAAAGTACTTTATATTTTGAAAGATATGAAACAGGACTTTGAATTTAATCAAGTGTTAAGTGCTGTGACAATAGTAAAATGTGTTAAAACTTTTATTTTGTAAGTTTGATCTTTTGGAAAAAACATATACTAAATCTTTACAAAAACTTTATTTTTTAAGCCTCTTTATAATATAATTTTAAATATCAGTGAATTATAGTAATCATGGCAGAAATGTTTTCTGAAAAATAATTACAAATAATATTTAAGGAGGCCCTATTTTTGTTTCTTGTACAATAATTTAACATTAAATATATAGTGAAATTAATAATGCAATTGTATTACATTTTAAACATTTATATTATTACATTTAATAACTTTAAAATTCATTAAAAGGCTTGGAATAAAATCTTTTAAATATTTGGGCTTCTAGGGTATTTTTGATATTTCAGGTAACAAACTGAATTGTTACTATAGAAAAAGGCGTAAAAGATAGTTAATGACATGTAGTCAAATATGAAGTATAGGGTAATGGTTCAATGCATGTGCTTTGGAATGAGAAGTAGCTGCCCTCACATTCCAGTTCTGCTAATGACAAATTATATTACATTGAGCAAATTTCTTAAATTCCCTGAGCCTCAGTTTTATTTATTCTAATACAGGAGTAATTCCTTCAGTGGTTATAAGTACATAAAGCCTTAAGATTGGTCCCTGGCATATACAAAGCATAATAAAATACTAACAAATAACAAAGATTAATTTTATTTTGTTAATAGAAATTAATAATATATAACTTTATATATAAATACATATGTATTTATGAATTTAAGTTTATGTATGTATATATGTAAAGTTATATATATATACAAATATATGTATATATGTATGTGTGGATATATGTGTATATGTATACATATTTTATTTTACTCCTCATAACTAGTGTGTCTATTTTACAGCAAAGAAAATTGAGATATTAAGTCTGTTTCCCAAAGTTCAGAGCTTGTTAATAGTGGAGCTTGGATTTCAACCCAAAAAATCTCTCAGTGGAATTAATGGTTTAAATACTGCATCATAGAACTATTACTGCTTGAATTACAAGTACTAGTACATATAAGGTATAAAACTAAAACCATTAAGCAAAATATAAATACTCATATGGCATTTTCTCATTATGTACTTCTGGTTTATAATTCAAGATTAAAATACTAAATTTTAAATAACCAGTTGTTTACATCTTTGTTTAGCCACTTGGCCAATAGGTGGCACCAAACAAATGTGTTAAGAGAAATACTGAGAAAATGGAATAAAAATAAAATTCCACCATTTACCTTGAATTTGAAACAAAACAGTGAGACAGTGCACAGTAATACAACTTTAAATTTAAAAACATAGGCAAAGGGAAGTGCATATATATATATATATATATATATATATATATATATATATCCTCAGTACTTATTGATTGATATTTTATTGGCATGCTTTTTTCTACTTACATTGTATGCCTTTTTTTCCTATAAAATAGTAGTAATTACAATATTAAAATATAAACTAATAATTATGCACTATTATCATGCTAGTAGTTAACCTATAGTATTTTCTAAAAGTAAAAATCCGTGGTCCGTTCAATACAAAATAATGGCTTAATCAACCTGACCTCATCACTCTGCTCTGTGAAAGCAGTTGCTCAATAAATGTTTCAGTTATGTGAATAAGACTGAACATTTCTTAAAGTTGAAACTCAGTTGTTTCAAAATTACTGAACAGTTTCAGGCAGGTTTTTCCATCAAAAATACATGACTTTTATGTTCCAATAAACATATTGCCATGGGAAATCCGCCAATTCCACAGTTTGCAGTCCTGTGATGTTATACAGATTTACAGTTGATTCATAAATTTAGCCAATGCTTGTACGTAATCCCCACACATACACTTGGACACTGTGAAAAAACTGGATGAGTATCTTTCAAGAATGCTTTGAACACTGAATGATATTCAAGCAGATAATAATTTAAAGAAAAACCAAAAAGAGCATAATGGACATGAAATTTAAGCCACACTCAAATCCAAAAAATTTTATTTCACAAGACTCGAAATCAATTATTTATAACATCCTTAAATTGTCATGAGAAATAAATGAAACAAATAAAATTAATTAGAAAATTATCCTTAACATTTGCACAGATAGAATATTGATTTCAAGATACTAATTAATTTGGAAGAGTTAGATCTATCTTATCCAAAGAAAAGCAACTTCAAATGCATTGACATAAGATAAAATGCAAAGCCAATTTACATAAAATAATCTAGAATGCATTTCAGAAATTACACAGCCTGCTCTTTCACAAAGAAAGCATTTAAATACATGATTGTTTTACTCTATAATTTACAGTGAAAACTTTGTTTCTTTTCCTTATAATTAAGCCAAAAGATCCTTTTATTCTATTAGTTATGCTCAGGTGTAAACCTGAGTCTATTTTATAGTTGTGTTGTTTTATAAATTCTCTAATTCTTAACTGTCGGTAGTCGGTATATTACAATATCTTAACAAAGAAGATAATTTATTCTATTCTTTCTAAGTCAACCTGAAATGTAAAATTATTTTGAGCTGTACTGTAGAATTATGCAGGTGCTCAATTTATAGGTTGAGCTTAATAAATGGCTAGGAAGTTAAGTCATTAATGAACACGTATGATACCATGGATATACTGCAATATTGATTTATTATATGTTTTCACAAAGAGAAAACTCTACAGAATCAGGCATATGTTCAGGAATCCTTAAAAGTAGATTTATTTTTATAAGACTATCTTATTCAAAAGTAGAAAGTATAAGGAACTAACATTAATCTGATTAAATGGAAGTTCCTCTCATTTCTAAATAAAGATCAATACTAAATTTCCAGAATATTCTCATGTAACCTTTACCATCGCAGAAATAACTCTGACCTGCAGCCACAAGTAAAAAAGGCCAGTGAAACAAAACCAAACACAAATAGCACAATACTAAATGTGCAATCCACTTCTAGATTTGTAATGTGTGAACCTTCAGATGCTATTGTTTTAGGGGATGATCTAAGATAGTAGTGCAGTGGTTCTCAAAGTGTGCACCAGGGTACACTGGTGCGCCCTAAAAGATTCCCAGGTGCGCCCTATGGTATTCCAGAGAAATATGTGCTTGTTGAGGACCGAAAAACCAATCAGGTTTCTGGAGTTTAGATTTTGGGGGGACAGAGGTGTGAGGAATTGGCTGTAAACTGACATTCTGCCCAACCCCCCATCTCACTTGCCTGATTAGGTTGCAAAAGACTGTTAAGCTGTGGTGCTGGATTATTTACACTACCCCCCATGTTCCCCGGAAAGACTAGAGACAAGTTTCTTCTATCCTTTGTTTGGTATAAAGCTAAGATGATATGTATGATGGGGGTTTTCTGCGCTTGGTAAAATTATTGGGTTGCCTTGGAAACATGATCAAAGATCTCATTGATTTGCTAATGGTCCACTTTGCCCTATAAATAAAGCAAGATGCGGTTTTGGGGCGCACTTTGTTCTTCCCAGCAGCAATTCCAGGGCCCTTCCAACCCCATATTTTCTTAATTCCGCACCATTCCCATTCGGGACCTGGAATTACTAGCTGCGCTGGTTTGCAGCATGTGCCCAGATATAAAAATAAATATAGTTACTCTATTATACCATTTCATTATGGAAATTCCACTCTTTTTATTAACACATCATTATTATATTTATTATTAACACATCATTATATTATTTTTAGATAAATACACCCAAATAAAAGAATAGATTTCTCAAAAAGATGTGTGATATTAAAGAATTTGATTCTGGAAATGAGCAAAAATTAAGTGCAAATAAAATAGGACTTGAAGGCTGATGTGCCGAATTTTATTTATAGAATTTTTTATCACTTAACACTGAACAATACATGAATGAATTAGAAACCCATTTATTGAAGCTTCAAGTGATTTTGATTTAACATTAACAGAAGAAGAACTGGCATCTATATCCACTGATCATAGGTTGATGATTAAACATAAGGAATTGTCTCTTAAATTCTTTTGGATTTCTATAAAAGAAGAATATGTGGCAATATCTAAAAAAGCTTTGAACTTTTACTACAATTTTCAACATCCTATTTATGTGAATTAGGATTTTCTACTCTCAACACAATTAAGAGTAAAAAGAGAGGAATTCTTCAATGTATTGACAAAGAAATGAGAGTTTGACTTTCAAATATATACCCAGACATTGAAGAAATCTCTAGGACACATCAGGCTCATATTTCTCATAAACACAAGAATGAAAAAACTTAACACATTCTACCCGGGACTTGCCGAACTACTAAATCTTACTAAGAATGTATCTATATATAAATAAAGATAACGTTTTGTCGATTTTTAATTATTTAACCCCTCTTTTTTTATGAATTCTAAAAAGCATAACTCAAATAATGTAACATAAAAATGTTTTTTAATGTCAGAAAAAATTTAATTTTGTTGTATTTATTTCATTTAATTACCATAAATGCATGCTTGGACTTTATATTTTTCTTTAATATTTGACTTAATAATTATAACATATTTTTCAGAAATTTGTATATAGTGCACCTACAATTATTTGTAGGATTTTAAATGTGCCCTGACTTCAAAAAGTTTGAGAACCACAGTGGTAGTGACTATTTTTATTCCAATTTAATCATACACTTTTGAATATACAATTGCTAAATGAAATGCAGAACTCATTCTGCATAGGTATGTGCAGTGAGGCCTGTGCAGGAAATATTCTGGTGGAGCAAGCTATGTAAGTTTGAGGCTGTGTTGGCCCTGGCTGGTTGGCTCAGTGATAGAGCATTGGCCTGGTGTGTGGAAGTCTAAGGTTTGATTTCTGGTCAGAGCACACAGGAGAAGCAATCATCTGCTTCTCCACCACTTCCCCTTCCCTTTCTCTCTCTTTTCTTCTCTCTCTCCTCCAACTCCCGCAGCCATGGCTTATTTGAATATAGTTGGACCTGGGCACTGAGGATAGCACCATGGCTCATCTCGGGTGCTAAAATAGCTTGGGTGCTGAAAACAGAGTAACAACCCCAGAAAAGCAAAGCATTGCCTCATAGCAGGCTTGCAGGACGAATCCCAGTCGGGGCATATGCGGGAGTCTGTTTCTCTTCCTCCCTGCTTTTCACTTAATAATAATAAAAATTTTTTTTGAGCCTGCATCATTATATTTGTAATGCCTCACTTGGAAACATTCACCAAGGAAATCTTTATGGGTACAATACAGCCGATGCTGTGTATAATGTGTTTTTTGATCAAGGAAATGATATAGCACTTAGCTATATCATTTTCTTCTATGTAATACAGAACACATTGAATTATTATTATTTTTATTTATTTATTTATTTATTTATTTTTACAGGGACAGAGAGAGAATCAGACAGAGGGATAGGTAGGGACAGACAGACAGGAACAGAGAAAGGTGAGAAGCATCAATCATCAGTTTCTCGTTGCCCTTGCAAAACCATAGTTGTTCATTGATTGCTTTCTCACACCTGCCTTGACCACGGGCCTTCAGCAGACCGAGCAACCCTTGCTGGAGCCAGCGACCTTGGGTCCAAGCTGGCGAGCTTTTGCTCAAGCCAGATGGGCTCGCACTCAAGCTGGCGACCTCGGGGTCTTGAACCTGGGTCTTCCGCATCCCAGTCCGATGCTCTATCCACTGCGCCACCGCCTGGTCAGGCACATTGAATTATTTTTTAACATTCTTCTTACACATGTAAAAATTTTAACATAATTTTTGACATATAAAATTAATGATTTTTTGACTTGGTTTTGAAGATTTACTTCCTGTTCATCAATGCCCTTCAGGTTTCTCTTTGTCAATTATGTTGCATACATTGAAACATCATCCTCAGCTTTCAGTAATCCTCCACAACGTTGCCGATTGACTTAACTTTATCAAATGCATCTATACATCAAAGCAGCACTTTCAATGTGAACAACCTCTAACTCATTTACATGTTTTCAATTCACCTGTTCTGAGAAAATATGAAAAGGAGAGTATGTTCAAAATATTTTTAAATATTTACAAGAAAAGTCTGTTTGACCAATATTGTTTGATACCAAGCTTCAATCTTTTTCTTTTTTTTTTTTCACTTCCACAGATTTTGACCAACTTATGGTCAAACATGTAGTATATTATCATGTCACTCTTTATTTTTAAATTACATTTTTGGTTCTACATATTTTCCAAGTCAAATAAGAAACTTACATATTTTAATTTGGAATCAAATACCGGCCTGCTGGTGCCAGATCTGCAGGTTAGGTGTCTTATTATTTGTTTGCTGGCTTCGGTCTTTCCAGATCCTCTTTCTCCACTAAAAGAAAACAGAGAAAAAACACAAGTTTACCGTCTTGGAAAATGTAGTAAAAAAGTAATAAACACTGACGGTTCTCAGACACAACGTTGGTAGGAAATAACAACTTTTAATGAGTTTATGGTTTTGTTTACTCTTTAATTTGATTCATTCACTCAAAATATTTAGCAAATGTACACTGTCAGGTACCCTATGGTGTTCAGATGCTGGGACTACAAATGAAGCTGATGCAACCTCTGCCATCCAGTATCTTACAGTGTAGAACCACGTAAGATAGGTGAATTACAGCATAAAGGTGTTATGTGGAAGAAAATGATGACCAACTGATCCTCACCTTTGTCAATGAAAGTTAGAGAGGTGGAGCCAAGGTGACAGGCCCCGGCACTGCAGGTGTCTGCGTCCTTGAGCCACATGGCTTGGCCTTGTTAAAACTTTCTGAAAAGATTCTACATCTTCCCTGGAAAAATCATTACATCTTTCTGAGCTTTCCTTCTCTTTTTTTTTTTTTTTCTGAATGAGCATAAAGTATGCAGCTACTAAAACTAAGTTGGTAAGATGGTTGGATATGGGTAGGTGAGTGAGGTGCTGACACTCAGCAGACCTTAAAATGGCCCGTTTCCTCTTGAGGTTGCTGTCAGTTCTGACAATTCATGTTTCCCATTTCCCTTTAACCGAAGAACAAGCACTAAGCAAATTTATAACCTTTAATGACAATACTTTTGTTATTGCCCACGCCTACTTTATAACTTACCTAATTCCCATATATAATAACTGTATTATACTCCTGATAATAGACAATATACTGTTAACATAAAATTCAAAAATGGTGATAATAATAAAGTTTTTACTGCATCCAAATAGAACATTCATAAAAGCAGTCTTTTATATATTAGTCAAAAAATTAAAAATACATATAAAGCCTTTTACTGGTATTTTCTCAAGTTTTTCCCTTGAACTTTTGTTCTAATGAATTTGATTAAAGGATTTTTTCCAGAAAAGAAGCTGAATTTTAATGATCTTATTCAGGTCTCAAGTTGTAACAAATGCTTCTCCTCCCCTCATCCATGTGAACTGTAAACATTTTAACCACTTTTAGAATAATCATCCCAGCATCCTCTGTAGGGCAAATGATAGTGACCTGCACAAGACAAGTGGCTCTTTTTCTGTGTTCAAAGACCTTTTCTTTTAACCTTCTTATTTCAGAGAAGAAACCATCGAGATCTTTCATGATGGAAATTTAATTTCTACAATTATATTTATTGTTACAAAAATTCTATTACCCAGCAATTTAATTAGATGTTTTATAAATCCTTTTAATGAAATTTTGCTTACATTTACTCAGGGATAAACCATGAAAATACCATCTTCCTTTTTAAAATATTGCTCATTCTTTTCAATGAAAGTCACTGAGGGCCTACTATGTGCCAGAGGCTTCAAGGGTAAAGCAATGAAAAATACTGCTTCCCGTGCTATCTGCTCGGGATACTCTCAAGTGAACACTGAGAACATAAGTGATGCATAATTAGAATACAGTGAGGGCACAGCAAGCAGTGCACCCACAGTGAACAAGCAGGTATAGCCCCGAGAGGGAACCAGAAAAGACATGTGGATGAAGTGGAAGTTGGGCTGATCTTAAAAAAGGGGTAGCATAGAAGATAGCATTTATTTAGCATTAAACATTCAATAAATCTTTCCCAAGCCTCTATAAGCAACACGAAATAAATGGCAAGTGCACAGTGGTGAATGAGGCAGAAACAGTATGCAGATTCAGAGACACAGCGGCATGTGAGGGAATGAGGCCAACCTGGTGGTCATGTGCATCCCTGTCTGTTCCCACCACTACACTCAGTGGATTGCTAGATTACCAGAATAGAAGTAGGGAAGTGATAGCTAAAAGCATACACATTTTAATCATTACATAAATTCTCAAAATGACCACCTTTCATTTAAACTGAGTAAAAATACAGGAAATAATAATATAAAGGAAAATGGGTTATGCTAGGCTTGGCTTCACAGGCAATCACAATAAAATTAAAATTTCTAGTCCAACCTCTTAAAGATACATTTTTTTATCTCAAAATTCAAGTCTATGATTAAAATAGAAATTGACTTGAGGCCCTGGCCGGTTGGCTCAGCCATAGGGCGTCTGCTTAGTGTCTGGAAGTCCCGGGTTCATTTCCTGATCAAGGCACACAGGAGAAGCAACCATCTTCTTCTCCACTTCCCCCACCCCTTTCTCTTCCTTTCCTCTTCCCGTAGCCATGGCTCGAATGGTTTGAGCAAGTTGGCCCCAAGTGCTGAGGATGGCTCCATGGCCTTGTCTCAGGCACTAAAATAGCTAAAATAGCTTCTTAAAATAAAAAAGAAAAAGAAATAAGTTGACAGGAGATTATGAGTTGTACCAATCATGAGTCTATAAGAATTCTCATATTTGAGCAGCCTTGGCTACTAAAGCTGTACATGACAGAGGCAGACGCTATACCCCTTAATTCACAATTTGGTTGTGTGTACAGCAAATAGCATCAATTTAGATTTGCACAACATATACTTAGAATAATGGATACTTGCCAAACATGTCCAAACAATTAATTAAAATTGTTTAACGAAGCCTTTAGGAAATCAAAGGTAACGTAGATCAGGGTGGACTCCAGACTTTCAAGTGTACCCCAGGAAAAATATTTAAAAATTATTACAGACTTTTACTCAAGATGAATCCTAGTGTGCCACTGGGCCCTATAATTACCAACAAAATGAAAAATAAAGTTGAAATTTGGAAATAAAAATTTTCTGGCTGACACTAAGTTACCAGACATCTAATCCAGGAATATTTAAGTCTTGATCTCCAAATCTTAAAAAATATTCATTGCATATTCTATTTATGAGACAAAATAAAACTGAAAAAATGAACTTCAAACAGGGTATTTAGGTGAGTTCTAAATTTATTAATTTTTAATGTATTAATATAAATTAATATAAAGTAGAAAGTTTTTATACTAGTCAAGAAAATCAAAAAGGACAAGAAGCTACATAAAAACACTAATCTTGACATAAGACAGGTCCTGGCCAGTTAGCTCTGTCGGTTAAGAGCAATAGCCCAAAACAACAAGGTTGCAGGTTCAATCCCTAGTCAGGGCACACATGGAAGCAACCAAGGAATGTACTGCTGAGTGGAACAACAAATGAATGCTACCCTTCTCCTTGCCTTCTCTCTCTCATCCTCTCTCTGTCTTTAAAAATCAATAAAATGTAAGCCCTGGCCAGGTAGCTTGGTTGGATGGAGCATTGTCCCGCAGCACAAAGGTGGCCGATTCGATTCCCCTGGTCAGGGCACATACAGGGGCAGCTTGATGTTCCTGTCTCTCTCTCTCTGCCTCTCTCAAAAGTAAAAAGAAAATAAAAGAAGACCGAGAATGACTATAGTAAGTCCTTGTGATCACACATTTGTGTTACAATTATGGACACCAAGAGCAGGTGATACCATCTTGAAACTTAATAAATAAATCTTTTTTTTCAGAATAAGTGGTTGATGAGTGGCATCTGATCATTTAAAAATGTCTCAAATGGATACTACTTCTGCAGAATACTAACAACTCCTAATGAAAATAAAATTTCATGAGCAAAACATATAGAAATCTTTGAGTTACAGGAATCTTTACTGAAAGAACTTGCTAGACATTGTGAACTCTATAATAAGTAGATTTCCAAAAGTAATAAAACATTTGTTCCTCAAAGCTTTGCTAAGAATGAATATCTTTCAAACAATTAAGTGGATTCTATAAGAATTTAGGTATATCTATGGAACTGTGGTCATCATGTTAGGAGATGTTACGGTGGGCTCTCGAAAACCTCCTTAGGATAGCAGCATGGGGCTAGCCATGCACTGGCTTCTGGCTAAGAGAACAGCTGAGTTTTGTTCATGCTCAGAAGCCTGACTCCTAGGCTCCCTTCTAGGTACACCATCTACTGGATCCTGCACTAATTAGTCACCACCTATTAATTCAACAATATTGGGCTCACATCTCCAGTTTGCTATTTACTAACTATAGGACCCTAGACTAATTATTTTAATATAATACATAGACAACATCTAGCAAAGATCTAGCACTTAGTACATTTTCAATAAATATTATTTATTATTGTTAGCAGTACCATACAGCTCTTGCAATCTCACAAGTTTTAAAAAGTGTTCCCTTTTTGTCACAGAAAGGCCAGAAAACAATAGATAAAGCAAATAAAAGTACAGTTGGTGGATTCAAGAAGAGATGGGCCACCCTTCAGTGCCTCTCTTGTCCCAGGGACACTTCAGAACAAGAGTGAAAACAACTACTTACTCGTATGCTATTTGGAAATATTTTGCAAGCTAACAATTTTTATTTTGCTTTTTGGGCAGCAACACATTTTGGAGAGCTGTGGTACAGGTTCACTCATACTGGGGGCCTTTCTTTCCCTGCGTGTCCCAAGGCTTGAAAGCAAACACACTCTATGTCTAAGCTGCAAATCTTCAAAATGAACTGAGTCACAGGTTCAGTTTGCTGGTATCGATTCAGCCACACTTGGGGCTATTTCCAACAACAAAGATGCTTCTCCTTGGCAAGGAATTAAACGTACTGGTTGCAAAGATATGCTGGACTGCAAACCGCTGAGGAAGTAGGCAGACGTAAGCCATAGGGAATGAGGCCAACGTTACAGCCGAGCCCGGGGGCGGGGTGCAGCGTGGGTTTACCTGAGAACGAAGCACTGGGGCCGCTGCTCCTGGAAGAGCTGGTGGAAGGCCCGCTCCGCACAGGAGAAGATGTGCGGCGGCAGAGAGGCGCAGGACCGCCCCGAGCTGTTCAGGTACAGCTGTGAAACCTGGAAAACAGCGCGGCGTGAGGATAGAAATCTCTGTAAAAAGGCTATTCGACTGCATGACTCAACTAACTTATTTCCAAAACATGAAAGTGAATTTGTCTTGAATTGTGAACCTCATTTGTAACTATAAAACATTTGTAAAAGGACGTCCTTTCCAGCACATTTGAAGTGTTCATAATGATAAAATGAAGCTTATATTTAATCCTTCATTATTTAAATTTGTCAGCTGTCTTTAAGAAGAGCAACTCACAAAAAACCAATTTAATAGGTAACCATGAAGTAAACTGAAACTGTAATAATTTACATCAAATACAAATTCTCAGCAACATCCAATTTCTGTCACATAAGGTAGAAAGGGTTTTTAATTTCAATAGAAGGCAGTTGTCAATGAAATGCATAGGAATTTATAAATTTCTCGAAAAACAAAAATTTAATTAACTTAATTTCACTGACAGTGATTTATGGTGATTGCCATGGTGATTCACTTGCCGGTATATTTAGTCCTTTTGAGTTTCTAATGAATCTATTTACATATGAATAAAAACGAAATGATAGGAAGACTTCAGAGTCACGAAGAACTAGCAGGCGAACATATATATATATTTTTTACAGGGACAGAGAGAGAGCCAGAGAGAGGGACAGATAGGGATAAACAGATAGGAACGGAGAGAGATGAGAAGCATCAATTATTAGTTTTTCATTGCCATTGCGACACCATAGTTGTTCATTGATTGCTCTCTCACATGTGCCCCGACACCGCGGGCCTTCAGCAGACCGAGCAACCCCTTGCTTGAGCCAGCGACCTTGGGTCCAAGCTGATGAGCTTTTGCTCAAGCCTATGGGCCCGCGCTCAAGCTGGCGAGCTGGGGGTCTCGAACCTGGGTCTTCCGCATCCCAGTCCGACGCTCTATCCACTGCGCCACCGCCTGGTCAGGCTGAACAAATTTTATTAAGCACAATAACTGGCTCGTTTCTTCAAAGAAGTCAAGATTGGGAAGGTCAAGAGAAAACTAAAGAACTGCTCCAGATTGATATCAAAGAACCTGGCGATTCAGCGCTCCCTGTCTGGTGGCCTGGCTTTGGCTCTCTGGCCTTTATGGGGACAATGGGAAAGACCTGAATGAGGCTTGTTGATCAGATGCTAGCGGTGCATCAGTAGTAATCAGTGGTGGTATGGAGGTGATTCAGGAGCATGCCTTTGTAGGAAACCTATGGTACACGTCTTCAACGTTGATGAGACAATTTGCCAGCAAATTATTTGAAAATGCTTGAGGAAGAAGGTTATTTATACTATTTGTCTGCAAAGTGTCCATACATTTTGAAGGTATTTAAAATTACACGGGGAAAGAATGTTTAAAAGGAGAATAAGTGATCTACAGTTATAAGACAGTATTAGATAAATCTCACTAACATAATATCGAGTGAAACCTATCAGATACGTAAGACAACATACTCTAAGATCCATTTGCATAAAGTTCAAAAATAGGTAAAACGAATCTACACTGTTGAATGCCATGTCAGTGGTCCCCTGGACAAGGTTTTAGTAGTGATAAGAAAAAAAAATGACAATAGGGTTTCTACAGTGTTGGTAATGTTCTCCACCTGAGTGCTCACAAACATTTATTAGTGTGTACATTTAGAAATGAGCACTTTTCCATATGAATTATACCTTGATAAAAATTTCACAAAGCCAAAGGTATTAAACACAGTGGTTCTGCTGTTGATATTGTAAAAAAAAATCACTAGAACACACTACAGAACTAACTCAAGACATGCATTGGTGGGGATTTGGTGCGTGACAGGGATCTGCATCCCTTCTTAGTAAAGGTTGGTGTTCAGAAACTGACCATGTACCTGTAGAGGAAACAAATGTTGAATTCTATCTCCTGCCATGTGTAAAAGTAAATTCCATATGAATCTAGGTTCCAACTATGAACGGCAAAGCTTAAATAATTTAGACAATTATATAGAATAGTACCCTCATGATTTAGTCAAGGAAATAAGCATCACAAATTATAATGATAATGATGGGTCAACCACACAACATTACATTTAACAACTGTTGTTCAACTACAAACACTATGATAATAAAATAAAAAGGCAAAGCAAAGAGAGGAAAATAAGCTGTGCAGAGAATCAACAAATTATCAGTATTTTCTAAACAACTCCTAGAAATCAATGAGAAAAAGTGGAAATAAAAGAAAAAATTAGGTAAAGAATAAAAATGGAAAAGAATGGCCAATAAATATGAGAAAAGATGCAGAAACTCTCTAGTAAGCAGGGAAGTGCCATTTCAAACAATAAGGCAATATATGACACATAAAATATTGGTAACTTTATGAAAGGTAGTTTAATAATAATAATAATAATAATAATAATAATAATAGTTGCTTACACTTGCTAAATGTTTGCTCCTGTACTTAGTACTTAATACTCACTTTCTTATCCAATTCTCCTAGAAACCTATATGACTTGGGTATGAGAATCATTTTCCTTTTCATAGATAAAGAAACTGATGCAAAGAAGTTAGTGACTGGTCCTAGGTCACATGGCTAAGTTAGTGATGAAATTGATTTCAAAATGAAGTTTTTTCCAGGGCTGGAGAAACACATCTATAATACCACCTGGTGTATTCTAACTAATTACAAGACTAATTTGGCAATATCTTCTAAATTTAAGGGGTTAGGTTTGACTAGGAATCTATGCAGAGACTTTCAAACATTAGCAAAAAAAAAAAAATAGTACACACAAATCAAGTCTTAGTACTCTTTGTAGGAGCAGAAAACATGTAACTTCCTGCTCTTAGGGAAGCTGGATAAATTATCTTTGTAATCTCCACCTGGCTGCTTTCTTGGATTGGCATTATGGCATATTGCAGGTTTTCTGAACACAAAGTACTCATTCTCTCTATCTTAATGGTTGTAGCAGTGTAATCTGATATTGTGGGTGTTCATCATTTCCAGTTATTTCAACGGCTGGATGAACTCATTAGCTGCTTCCAAGGAATTTATTAGATTCTACAGCTCTTCTTTATTCATTTCAAAAGAATATGGTCTGACTTCATCATTTTCTTTTATGTCAAGATGATGGTTTAAAAGTTGTGTTTGAGTGTAGCAATCTTGTCACAAGAAAGTGCAAGCTTTAACTGCCAATCAAAACGTAGTAGCTGTGCAGAGGAAATATCAACTATTTCTAACATAGCCTGATTAATTTTATCTTTTCCACTTTTCAAGCATTTCATGAGAGTTTCTTCATGAAATAAATTCAACTGATTAGATTGCTGAGATGTCTCTTCATCAGATAAATTTTTACCAACCACAGCTTTGAAAACTTTGGTAATATCTTCCAGAACACGCATCAATTTTGTGGCATCCTAAACACTCTGCTAACCCTGGTAGAGAGTACATTCAGCTACAAATGCCACCAATTATTCTGTGAAGAAACTTCGGGCCTGGCTCAGCTTGAAGCTTCTGCAGCTACTTATAATATGATTGTGTTTTAATATGATAAAATACTATAGGGTATTTAGAATAAATTAACTTGACTGACCTGTGGCGGTACAGTGGATAAAGCATTGACTTGGAATGCTGAGGTCGCTGGTTTGAAAACCTGGGCTTGCCTGGCCAAGGCATATATGGGAGCTGATTCTTCCTGCACCCCTTACCCCACCTTATCTTTCTCTCTCTTGAATAAATTAACAAGATCCAAAACTTTTAATATAAAAAAAGTTTGAAAGCACAATGGTTGATAATTTTTTAAAAAGAATATAGCTAATATGTCCTCTGAGTGAATTACAATAGAAAATAATGGCATATGCATTAAGACTGCATATGTATGTATAGTGGATATATATAGTCAATATATAAAAGATTAGATGAGAGTATAACATTTACAGGATAGCAGTTATGATTGCTTATAAAAGAAGTAAGCTAAAGTGTTCATAGCACACTGTCATCTAACCTAAGAAACCAGATCATTAAAACATTACTTTGTTTTCTGTATTACTCAGAAAATATATGTTACACTTAAAATAGAAAGCAATGTCTTCTTGTAGCATCTTCAAATTTGGATCCTGATCACAGAAGTGTATGTAAAACAACACATTATTTATTTAAAATATATTTTTAAAGATTTTATTTATTGATTTTAGAGAGAGAAAAATTGGAAAGGGGGGAGCAGAAAGCATCAATTCATAGTAGTTGCTCCTCATATGTGCCTTGACCAGGCAAGCTCAGGGTTCAAACTGGTGACTTCAGCATTCCAGCTCACCCCTTTATCCACTGCACCACCACAGCTCAGGCTATTTAAAATATTTTTAAAAGAGATGAGATCCATATGGTGGTATGCTCACATTTGTCTGTTGTATTATTATACTTGAACTTTTTGCATTTTGAATTATTCCCAAATTAAAAGTGAGTTTTAAAACTATTTAAATGTCCTCCCTGCCTGGTTGGGTCAGTGATAGAGCATCAGCCTGATGTGTAGGTGTGCTGGGTTTGATTCCCAGTCAGGGCACACAAGAGAAGAGACCATCTGCTTCTCCAGCACCCCCTCTTGCTTCTCTTACTCTCTCTCTCTTCCCTTACTGCAGCCATGGTTCGATTGGAGTGATTGACCCAGGCACTAAGAATGGCTCCGTGGCCTCCACCTCAGGCACTAAGAAGAACTCAGTTACCAAGCAATGGAGCAAAGGCCCAGATGAGCAAATCATCACCTTTTAGTGGGCTTTCTGGGTAGATCCCAGTCAGTGTACAGTCAAGAGTCTGTCTCTGCCTCCCCTTCTCTCACTGAATTTTTTAAAAAAACTGTTTGTATGTCAGTGATGTATACAGTATAATTCATAAACCGACTAGGAAGTTCTAGCCCAACTTTGTTTTCTTTTAGGACAAATTTCTGTTCTTTTTGAAAACTTGCTCTAGCATACTTCCACTTCTCCCCAAGTCCAACATGGACCGAATCTTATTTTGACAAAATATTATGAAACATTTCATTAGGTATTATAAACAAAGGGAAACACAAGAGACCCAGGAGCATATATGAAATTGCTTGTACATAGAGTGCATCACACTCCTATTTTGTTTCTACACACCTATTTGGGATTGCCTATTCCCTTTAGGCTAAGTTCTACAGATTAGATGAGGTAACAGACCTTGAGTGTCAAAATAATGTTTTTTCACAATAACCAAACTAGTAACCTTTCTCAGTTCCCTTCTCTTGTAAATCTCCTTTTCATGCAATTTTAAAATTTATATTGTAGAATAGTTCATTGCTATTACCTGATAAAACTTTGCTTGATACTAATTCTATGCTTTAAAAGTAATATAAATATGAAATAAGAATTTTAACAAGGTACCATTTTCTATTGAATTATTTCTATCAAATCTTAAAGATTTTCACTTATATAAGTTCTAGTTTCTGAGTTATGACAAGCTATCTAACTTTATATTGGTTATCATTATAATTATTAATATTATTGCTCATTCTCATTTGGTCCAGCAAATATCATCAGGGTAAGACACTTCCTTTCTCACAGGCTACCTCTCTCCACTCCACCTTATTCTCTCACCCCCCATTAGTAGCATTTGTGAACAAAATAATTTCGGTCCATGACAATTTTATGTGCTCTTTTTTATTTTATGAATGAGTTGACATTACATGATCTTCATTTGTGGTCATCTCTAGTCTTTGCTAGACTCTCTGTTTCCAATGAATAAAGTCATTCTTTATGGATCAATTCCCTCTTATTTTCCATTGTGCGTGATGCCTCTTAATAACCAGCCAGGAGACTGCAGATGTTACCACATTCTGATTTGTGAAGCCAACTACCAAGTTGAATAGCTTTTGAGTAGGCCATTCGGGATCCTGGTAACCTGTGGACCCTCCTGCAGCCAATGGCTTGAGTGGTCATGACCTGTTATGTTAGTGCCACACTATAGCTTGAATATGTCACTCTACTTGTCTGATTAAATTTCCTGTTCATTGTTTATATACCTATATGTACATGGCACACATTGAAAAAATGTTTTATTGAAGGCCCATGTATAATTAATATATATGTGCCTCTGGGTCTAGCACCTTGTTTCTGAGAGTAGTTTGTTAAGCATTTGCTATGAGGTCACATGACTTGTTATTGATACAAAAACCTAAGAAGCTAATTTAATCTCTTTAAGCCTCAGTTTATCCAGCTGCAAATTGGAAATAATTATTCTTATATTGATTGGGTTACCTTTTGAGATTGAATGTGATAATATATGTAAAGCCATTTGCAGCAAGCCTGCCATGCAATAACTAACCCTAAACAATGCCAGCCACTGGTATTCCTTCCCAGCCCTGTCCCCCAGAATTTACAAAACCCTGCTCAGCCCCTCTAGCTACTTGCCAAACCCAACATGCCTCTCAATGGGACTATGAGGAGACCAACAGCAGAAAGAATCTAAAATTAAGCCAAGTCCTAACTGGGCATTCCACATTAAATGTCAAATTACATATTGGGAGAGCTTAATCTCACTGACAATAAGAGGACAAAAAGCAGATTGGGTACTGCTCAGTTTTGTATTGTGTGTACTCACAAACATAATATTTAAAAATTATTCCCAGATATTTTCTCCTGAATGGTGTCATCATTTTATACACTGAGATTTCAAGAAGATGCTTCCTTGGTTTGTGCACTTCATAGTAAAAGTTATAATGAGAAACATCAAAGACAGGACTAAAATTGATGTGCGTGGGGCCAATAAATGTTCACTGCTCAAGCATTTGTTCTTGTTACATTTCCTTGTTCACCGGTTTTCTGGTTACTAACTTTGCTAATACATCAGACCTAGTTGTTTAGCTGCCACCACAACTATAATCCCTTGTCACTATTGTCTGCTCCTCTCTTTTCCCTCCTCCTTCTTTGTTTTCTATTATTTTTCTACCTCCTTTTTAAATGTAGTGTGAATCTTAGAAATCTCACAAAGGGAAGTGTCTGAGAGAGTTTCTTCTAATCTTGCATGCAGTATAGAATCTCAATATTACATCAACTTAACCTCCAAAACCTCCATATATTTACCTGAACTTGGTTTTTCCTCATGCATTTTTATTTTTTTTCTTTTCATTTTCTTTGTTATCTATACCCTTACTCTCTCCAGACTCACAAATTCAAAATCTGTGTCATTAACTGATCATCTCTTCTTCTATTCACTCCTCAAATAAAATTACTCTTTGAATACAGTGTGTCTGTAAAGTCATGGTGCACTTTTGATCGGTCACAGGAAAGTAACAAAAGATGATAGAAATGTGAAATCTGCACCAAATAAAAGGAAAACTCTCTCAGTTTCATACCTATTCAGTGCAGTTCAATGTGGGCTCCATTTGTTGCCCTACACACATCCAAATGATAGTGAAGTTCTTGCCACACACGGGGTAAGGATGTCTGGTGTAACAGAGTGAATAACATCTATGATTCTCTGTTTTAAGTGTTTAATGTCATTGATACATTCAAGGTACACATGTTGCTTCACATAATCCCAAAAGTAAAAGTCTAAGGGCGTCTGATCTGGGGACTGTGGTGGCCATGGCTTGACAAAACCCTTGCCTATCCATCGCAGGGAGAATGTTCTATCCAGAAACTCATTAACATTGGTGGCGTATTGTGGAGGAGTGTCGTCCTGTTGAAAGATGACACCTTCTGGAAATTGTGGCATTGCATACAATTCCAATATGTCAAGATAGGTGTTTGCCATCACCAACTGCTCCGTGAAAAAAAAATAGGCGTATCCCTTATCAGGCATCAGGCCACACCACACGTTCAGCAGCCCATATTCGAACGTTATGGTGATGAACATGTCCACAGATATGGAAGGTTGCCTCATCGCTAAACACAATCTTCTGCAAAAATCTTGCATCATTGTCGATCTCATGAAGCATATCTGTAGCAAACATGCATCGTGTGGGTCTATCCGCCGGTTTGATAGCATGCGACAACCGCAATTTGTACCCCATAAAACAGAGACGTTTCTTTATCACCTTATGAACTGTAGTCTTGCTTAGGTGTAATTGTCGATCACACGCACACACAGATTTTTTAGGGCTCCTTAGGTAGCTATCCCGTATAGCCTCTACAGACTCGTCACTGACTGGTGGCCTACTAGAACAGGGTTTCTCCACCAAATTGCCGGTTTCCTTCAACTGCTTATCCCACCGAGTAATGTTATTCCTATGTGGTGGCGCTTTGTTATAAACGCACCGATATTCACGTTACATTTTGGTCATGGATTCGAATTTAGTGAGCCACAGGACACACTGAACTTTCCTCTGTACCGTCCACATCTCAACTGGCATAGCCGTGGGCTGCTCCGCTGTATACATGGTGTTACATCATCATCTGCACATGCACACATGCTGCCACATCATCCTACAGAAACTAAGAGGGTTTTCCTTTTATTTGGTGCAGATTTCACATTTCTATCATCTTCTGTTGCTTTCCTGTGACCGGTCAAAAGTGCACCATGTCTTTACGGACACACTGTATTACTTACTGTCTTTGCACAGACTCACTCAATGCCTTCTTTTATTCCTTATTACCAGAGTCACCATAGTAGGTCATGATGAACTTTACTCTTGGATTAGTTCAGTACCTCATAACTAGTCTTCTTGCCTAAATATCTCTTTTCCTTAAACTGAGGGCAACAAACAGACTTAAAACACTAATTGCATCAGATTTATAATCTTAACCTAAATTTATAATCTTAACCTAAACTAAAATTTTAATTATTCAGCTCTTTGACCTTCTTAATTTATGAATTAGTCTGTGCATTTCTCTAAATGGCTTTATATATTTTATCTCCATAATGTAGCTTTAGACAATTTTTCAAAATATGCCCCCTTTCTCCATTATCAGAATCTTATTTCTTTTTTAAGGTTTGCCCCAATCACAATTTTTTTCCAGGTAATGCCTTTCTTAACCTACGATTTCCTTTTATTCTAACCTTTTGATATGTTAGTTAATAGTATATACCCTCAATATAGATATTTTCTGTCCTCAGCTACAAGTGGAATCTGTGATTTAAAAAAAATTTTTTTTCCCTGCATTTTGCTTCTTGAATGTCTATATAGATCCTAAGGGCAAAGAGACTCTTACCAAACATCCCTAAACATCTAACACAACATGGTCCATTTCATAGACTCAAGAAATGTTTGTTGGTTTTATAAAGCATTTCTGTCCCTAATTACAATGCAGAAATATCTGCCTACTTTTCTATTTTCTCCTTCTCCCTTACTTCTTACATGTTTAAAGTGAGCGATGATACTTGACTTTAGCATAAATAGGAAGCGTAATAATGAACCTTTCCACATTGGATATACTTCATTTAGAACTGCCTGCCTACTCTCCCATGCTGGGCTACTTCCCCTGGTGATTGTTAGCATCAGATTAACACTGCTTATGGCTGCAAGACAGCTAAATGCAGAGGACTGCTTGCTGTCATGTGTTTGTTTATATCAGTCTCAAAATGAAGTTTGCCACAAAGGGTGTTCTACGTCCACGATTAATGACTTGCTAGATAAGAAATGAATATTATGCAAAAGCTTAATATAACAGTTAATTGTATTGGTAACAAATTAAAAGTAAGACACAGAGCGTAGATATGGACTTTTGTTTACAGCATGAAACAGAGAAGCCATTCTCCAGGTTTGTTTAATTTTTATAGATATAATCATACTCAATGTTTTATTTTCTTCATTTATTGAACTAATCAACACAAGAAGAAACAAAACTAAACAAAATATATCACCTAAAACAATCAATGTACACATATTTATAATCAATAGATACACAAAGAGAAATAAAACTTTCTCTTGTGTGTCCACAGAACAGTGAAATAATTTAAACATGGTTCAGTACACAAGTAGCTGATTTAAAATTACAAGGTACTAATATTGCTCAACCTAAAAATTAAATGCTTATATCTACCGAATATCTATAATTTTATGAGTTATTACTTATAGACCAGGAGAGTATAAACTATTTAATTCTACATAATGTATGTAAATTTTAAAGCACCAGACCTTGTAAAGTTTCATTATGACCAACTAAAAGTGGGTGATTCTACTAAAAGCTTCATATCAGTGTACATTTGACCAAAATATATTTATTTATCTTTTACAGTCTGTATTAGAGATAGTTAGAGATGATGGATATAAAGTATCATAATCATAATTTATAGACTGCATTCACCATTTTAAATTTTAACAAAGTGTTCTGACAAAAATCTCAATCCATTTTATTCATTCTTTTATTAATAAAGAAATGTCTCTTAATGTTTCTCTTTTTTTAATCTGCTAGCATGCATATCTGAAATAACAGCAAATACAACATATTATTTGAAACCATTATACTCCCATACTGTTGATACCACAAAATCAAACCACAAAATAAGTTTTATTACATTATGAAATACTATATAATATTTCTTTCAAGTAATGCCATTTATATCAATTATATTAAATTTTTCCTAATGCTTAGAATTTGACCTCTAGATCCAGAGAAGCATTTAAATAATATTTATTTATGTATATATATTTTTACCTAATTATTTTAAAAAAACCTCACTTTTGACTAACCATAAGATTCTTGTTCACTCTATAATCAAATGTGACACTATAATATAAGCCAGGTACAATACATTAATAGTTAAGTTTAAATAGCATGTCTTTCTCTCTCTCTCTCTCTCTCTCTCTCTCTCTCTCTCTCTTTCTCTCACTCTGAAAGATACATGCAGAATTTAAAAATAATGAAATTTCAACCAACCTTTGATATGTGAAGGCAAATGATGTTCTAACGCCAATGCAATAAAAATAGCAATAGCCTATTTATTGCAGATATAATAAAGTAGCTGGAAACAGACTAATGATCTCACCATGAACAACTGTAAAAACTGGATAAAATACAAATAAAACACCTAATTTGAGGCCTCTAAGAATCACCAAAGGAGATAGGACTTAAAGGATCAAGATCTTGGACAATATTAAAATGCACTGTGCCAAAAAAGATTTTCTGCATAACTTTTCTCATCACATATTGACATTTGTGGAGTAAAGCTCAGAGGACTCATATAAAATAAACAGAAGTATCTAAAGAAATAAGCAGAGGGTTCAGTGATTGAACACTGCTGGAGAGACATGATTTCAATTTCAAGTCTCATTAACAAAGTAAAGCATAGATGGACATCATCCCAACTTCTCACCTGAGACCTTGAAGGCAGCCTGACTTTTACATAAAAGCAACACAAAGTAAGACACCTTACCAAAGTCAAGATCATCAGCCTATAAATTTTCTATCCACCAGGAAAACAGAAGTCAAAACTACTTTGGAAGAAAACAATATCTCTATAAATATTTATATAAAAGGTTCAGTATTCATTCAACATTTTTCAGAAATGTCAGTAAATAATGCTCATGTAATGGAGACCAACTGACACATACACACACACACAAAACAGACCAAAGTATCATCAGCTATTATAATTAGATTAGCATTCTTAAAACTATTATTATCTAGTATTAGAGTTACTAGATTAATAATAAGTTATATCAGGCACACATTTTAATTTTTTTTTCTGAAGTGAGAAGTGGGGAGGCAGAGAGACAGACCCCTGAATGCGCCCAACTGGGATCCACCCAGCATGCCCACTAGGGGACAATGCTCTGTCCATCTGGGACATTGCAACAAAGCCATTCTAGTGCCTGAGGTGAAGGCCATGGAGCCATCCACAGGACAACTTTGCTTCAATGCAGCCTTGGCTGTGGGAGGAGAAGAGAGAGACAGAAAGAAAGTAGAGGGGAAAGGGTGGAGAAGCAAATGGGTGCTTCTCCTCTATGCTCTGACCAGGAATCAAACCCGGAACTCCCACACACCAGTCTTATGCCCTACCACTGAGCTAGCCAACCAGGTCCTCAGGCACACATTTTAAAATACATTATTAACATGTTTAAAAAAACAGGTGGTGAGCCTGACCAGGTGGTGGCACAGTGGATAGAGCATCGGACTGGGATGTGGAAGACCCAGGTTCGAGACCCCCAGCTCGCCAGGCTGAGCATGGACCCATCTGGCTTGAGCAAAAGCTCACCAGCTTGGAGCCAAGGTTGCTGACTCCAGCAAGGAGTTGCTCTGTCTGCTGAAGGCCCGTGGTCAAGGCACATGTGAGAAAGCAATCAATGAACAACTAAGGTGTCACAACGGCAACGAAAAACTAACGATTGATGCTTCTCACCTCTCTCCGTTCCTGTCTGTCTGTCCCTACCTATCCCTCTCTCTGACTCTCTCTCTGTCCCTGTAAAAAAAAGAAAAGAAAAGAAAAGAAAACAGGAGGCGAAACAAAAAACTTCACCAGAGAACAGGAATCTCTAAGTAGAAAGTAAATATTTTAAAATTAAAAAATTAATATGAAAAATTTAATAGATGGTTTTATCTGTATATTCAAATAATAGTAGAGAGAATTAGTAACTTAGTCAGTCAAGTAACCTAGTTAACCTAGCAACCAGCTGTGTTTAAAGCAAACAATGTTGCAAATACATATTTAGAAAAAGCAAAAGATCAATGACATAACTACACAACTTAAACAACTTTTAAGTAAAAAAAATAAAGATAAAAAGCAAAAATGAATGGTATAAAAAGTAAATATACAACAAATACATTTTAAAGTTAAGAGTTATTTTTAAGCATTAATACAATTAATAAATTCCTAACAAATTGATTTTAAAAAGTTGGAGAAGGCTTAAATAACTAACATATGGAATAAAAAAATCACTTAAAATTCTAAAAACATTAAAAAGTAGTATTATAAATAATTACATGCCAAAAGTCTTTAAATATTAAATATAATGAAGACAATCATTATGCAACCACTCAATTTAGAGTTTTCTGAAAATTTTGACATTACTTATTGTTATTGTTTTTCTTCTTAATGGTCCTTTGATACAAACAGGTATGTCTGGTAAATATTATTTTACATTACTAAATGATATTTTAAATTTTATACTCACCATGGAGGAATAAATTGGAAGCTCTTTGAATGGGTTAACAAGCAGAAGGATGTTCCCAATAAAAGTCTGTTAAAAGTAAAGGATATAAATAGCTCTTAAATCATATAAATAGTAACTTTAAATTAAAAATCACAGTGCAATAAAAAGTTTTAGTAAAAATTACATTTTAACATTTTGTGCATTTCTTTTAAGTTTGTAAATAAGGAAATAGAAAAGTTTAATTCAAATAAAATACGGCCAATAGGTTTGTCCTGCTGAACACATAAAAAGTGAAATGATTAGTTTGTAAGAATTTCTTATCTTAAAGAGATTTTGTGAGAACCAGACTGGTTAAAAAATATAAAATTAAAACACAGCAAAATATGCTGGAGAAAGTATATGGAGTAAAGGGGTCTATATTGATACAGAATAATAATAAAATACAAAACTGATTAATAATAAAATGCATAAGTTGATAAAGAACAAAAAGTATATAAAGATACTTCTTAATTAAAAATGATAAGTAATAAGATATAAATACACATGGAACCCATTGAACAAATAGATATAAAATAAATGATAGAATTAAACTCAAATATATCGGTAATACATCAAATGTAAAGCTACTAAATACTCTCATGAAAAAAAGATTACAGTTAGAAATTATTTCTCACTTAAGACTATAAAGCACTTGGCCTAGACCCTTGGTAAGCAAAGTCACCTTGACTCCTGTTCTCACTCAGCTCAGAGTTTAGTACAGGAGTCAGATGTTAATCAAACCACAGTGAGCTATATAACCACAAGTAATTTTAAGTGCTCTACAGAAAGATCCTACACAATGAATTAAAGAATAAAAAAAATTTTGAGTGGGAGTTTATATAGTTAAGTGATTTAGGAAGGTAGAAAGGGAACTTGATGGAAATTAAAAAAAAAAAAAAAATCCCTGATGCAGGAAGGAAGGCAATGATCAGTGGCTAAGAGTCACCAACAATAGTATACAGGGACCAGATCCTGATGAGACTCATAGGAGATTCTACACTCTAGAATAAGGATTGTGGTCATGTTCCCATGAAAAATAATAAGCTATAGGCAAGGTTTAAGGCTGGGAGTTTTGCAACCATAGCTGTTCTTTACAAAAATTACTCCAGTTCATTGTGAGAGCAGATAGAAAGAGAATGAAGTTTGCTCTAGAAAGTGAGGAGGCTGTTGGAGAAAAAAAATGATATTGGCTTTGAAGAGAATGGCATCCACTGAGATGGAGTGAAGTAAATTAAATGGATATCTGGGAGAGAAAGCCACTTGAAAAGCATGAAAAACTAAAGAAATTCAAAACAATTTAAGCAGTGGTCTTCTGATAATATAACTAAGTTTAAAACAAGAATCAACATAATGATAGGTAAGGAGAAAAAATAGAATAAAAATAATACAGAAGGAACAGAGCAATAACAAATCAGAGTAATCAGGTTTCAACACTTCATGCCAAGACTCAATTCCATTAATTTTAAGAAAAGTATTTAATTTTGTGTGTTTACAGTGCCAGGTTATTTATCCAAGCATTAAGATGCTGCACTTAATTTTCGTAGGCTAATCAGCACCTTACAATTTATTACTTATAAGGGAATCAGAGGCCTCACATTTCTATGAAAATTGCTTAATCAATTTCTCAGTACAGTAGGAAAAGGGTGTTATGAAATCGGGATAGTAGACACGTGTATAATCAGATTTCTCTAAAGACATTCTGACTGAGTTTCTCTGAGTTGAATATGACAAAATCAAGAAGAGACAGCTTAAGCAAGAGATTGAGATCTCATGGTATGTAAATAATTACTAGTATTAATAGAAATACCACATATAAAGAAGGATAGGACCACAGCAAATAAATGCCCCATGCTGTTTTTCATCTGAGTCATATATTTGTATCCTATTATCAAAGATCCCTGTATAAATTATTTACTTCGTAATTTAGAGGAACAATAGTTTATCTTTTTATGCAAATAGAGATACAGTTTTCCATCCATAATCAACCTTTCCTCTTCAGTTTCCTTTTCTAGAACTAGAAGACTAAATTAAAGTAGATGAAACAAACAGTATTTTTAAAAGTGATTGGCATAGTCTGATGATTCTAGCAAGATCTTCAACAGCAAGCATTCCAAGAAACGTGTCTGTTAACTTTCAGGTTATTAACTTTCACTTCACAACTCTGAAATTTGAAACTTGGCTGAACTTGCCTTATAACTGCACCAGAAGAATTAACCTGAGTGCTGAGAAATCTGCCTTAAGCTATCAGCATGACCAGAAGCAACATTAAACCCAATTCCTGTACTCTTTGCAGCACTGAAGGGTAAAATGTGAAGCAAGAAAAATGCACCGCAAAAGGCAATTTCAAGGGCACTTACATATATCTGATTGTTCCCAAAGCGTTTTTGAATTTCATAAAGCAGGCTGCCATCATTGAGCTCACTGAGTGTTGCTAGGTCATCATTTGGAGCAGGAGGCATTAGCTTGACCTGGAGAAAAAAAAACAAGTAAAATCAATTGTAATTGCTTTGCAATCAACTTTCTTCACAGTTGGATGTTCCATTTCAATTACATGTCAGAAGTTTAAAAGCTACATGCATTTGAAACTGTTATTAAAAGACCAAATGGTTCACTTATAGAAAAAAAAAATTCAACAGCCACAGATAAATATATTCAGATGAGAATTTCTATTCTATACCCATGAGGGCACACACACACACACACACTCACACACATGCGTGCTGGATGTTAGCTTACATCCCTCAAAGTCATGAAGTTTATCAAAGTCATTTCTGCATGTAGATTCTTCCTAGTCCCTTCTTACAATTCAGACAGCTCTAAACTGTGCTGAGTGCTCTGTAAGACAAGCAGTGAAAAAAAGCTAATGTATTTCAGTGTTTCCAGAGCTGAAAAAGACACCTCTCTCAACTTACTCTTGTTGGCATGGGAGCAATGTGCCTGGAATTTAGTTTCTGCATACAGCTAGAAGGCCAGATTTTAGAGTAAACACTATAATTTTGGCTTCTGATTTTTATTCTGCTCTACAATACTATTAAGATTAAAATAGCTGTGAGATTAAGATAATTCTGTTAAGAAGAAAAATATGTTTTCCTCTTCAATTTAATATAGAGTGACAGTTTAAAAACTGGCTCTATTGGCCTGACCTGTGGTAGCACAGTGGATAAAGCATTGATCTGGAATGCTGATGTCACTGGTTCTAAACTCTGGGCTTGTTTGGTCAGGGAGCATATGAGAAGCAACTGCTATGAGTTGATATTTCCTGCATCCCCAACCCCACCTTTCTCTCTCTCTTTCTCCTCCTTGTAAAATCAATAAATACAATCTTAAAAAAAAATAAAACTAGCTCTATTGGTTAGAGATGGTCCCAATACGACAAGGCAGCAGGTTCAATCCCCAGTCAGGGCACATACAAGTATCAACCAACTAGTGTGTAAATAAGTGTAACAACAAGACTGTTTCTCTCTCTCACATCAATAAATTAAAAACCAATTATAAAAATAAAAACAGCCTGACCAGGCACTGGCACAGTGGATAGAGCATTGGACTGGGATGCGGAAGACCCAGGTTCGAGACCCCCAGCTCGCCAGCTTGAGCGCGGGCCCATCTGGCTTGAGCAAAAGCTCGCCAGCTTGGACCCAAGGTCGCTGGCTCCAGCAAGGGGTTGCTCGGTCTGCTGAAGGCCTGCGGTCAAGGCACATGTGAGAAAGAAATCAATGAACAACTAAGGTGTCGCAACGGCAACGAAAAACTAACGATTGATGCTTCTCACATCCCTCCGTTCCTGTCTGTCTGTCTCTATCTATCCCTCTCTCTGACTCTCTCTCTGTCCCTGTAAAAAAAATAAAAATAAAAAAATAAAATAAAAACAGATAAACTCGTATTACTTAATTAGGTGAAAATCTATTCTTTACAAGTTATAAATGGCTAATATGTAATTTTATATATATAATATATGTTCTGAAAAGTAGGCATTTGACATAAGATGACAACTTCAGATTTCTTGTGTGAGACATCAAGGAACAAAAGAGTAGGAATATTCTTATAAATGCTTCCATGAGCTCACCGAAGCCCATAGTGAATTTTTAATAACAGTACGTTTATTTGTATTATTAGAATTCATTTTTCTATTCTGTATATGTATTTGTGTTCCATATTTGCATTATACTTAAAACTAGTAAATGTACCATCACAAAATAAGTTGAATGTAAATATTAGTGTTTATCAGCTACATGTTTATAGAATGAAAAATATTACACATATTGTAAAGATTAAATTTAAGAGTCTTTCTCTGATGTGAGTGACTATTTCCCAAAATGCCATCTTTCCCATGACTTCATAAACTCAGCTTATTGTTATCTCATCCTGTTTCTAATTCTAATGCATTAATAACAAAAACTTCCATTCTTTACTGGGAATTTCAAATACTCAGAAGAGTAGTTTGTGAAATCTTCTAATTGGAAGGGTATCATGTCAGTGGACTCTTCAGCACTGGACAACATACAACTATTTGTATCAGTGGAAAACACAATATTCCCATAACAGCATATTTATTGCTAAAAATTAATTTGTAAAATATGACAGAAAGCCTTCCCTTTCCCATAATGCACACACTCGGCTGAAACCTCGAATCTATTTTCTGTTTTTATAGCATTTAAATAGAAAACACGCTCGAAATATCTTCCAGAATTAAGCTATAAAGGACATATAACATAGTCATATTAAAATCAATAATTTAACTTTAGGTTAAAGAGAAAGCTTTAAGGCTTTCATAATGTCAAAAATACTTCCGTAGTTCAAGAACAGTATCCAAAAACTCGTTCCTGTTGCTGAATAGAAGTTATAATATCCTTTGATCTAATATTTTCTGGGTTGTCAAAATCAATTTGGGGATTGGGTGATACATTTTTTTACCTTTATATATTTAGTTCCACTTTGAAGAGGCAAGCCAAAAATGCTGCTGAGACGAACAGCTCTCAGAGAAGCATGAAAATTAAAGCAGTGATAACGCCTCTGCTTAACCCCTAGGAATCTCCAATCTTATTGACCCAGACAGTTTTTCATTCTGCTTCTTCATAAATCATACTATTTCATGTAAAATCTTACACACTGATCTGAGTATTGGAATACTGGAAAATTCAAGCTCATTTAAGTCTAAGACATTAATTATTTGTATTCATCTGGTTGAATGACATTTAAATCCCAGTGGTAAATCTTACTATCTGTGAGATTATTTTAACTCTATTTAAAATTTTTAATATTAAAGTTTACAATCAATATTATTTTGTATGTTTCAGGTGTACAACACAGTAGTTAGACAATTATATACTTTATAAAGTGTTCCACCTAATATTTCCAGTACCCAACTGGCACCACACATACTTGTCACAATATTACTGACTATATTTCCTGATGTACTTTACATCCCTATGACAATTCTGTACCTACCAATCTGTACTTCTCAATCTGTTCACTTTTTTTTCCCTAACCTGCTTCCCTGATGCTTGCCAACCATCAGTCTGTTCTCTGTATCTATGAGTCTGTTTCTGTTTTGTTTGTTTCTTTACTTTGTTCTTTACATTCTGCATGTAACTGAATTCCTACAGTATTGCTTTTTCTTTGACTTATTTTGCTTAGCATAATACCTTTTAGAGATCTATCCCTGATGTCACAAAAGGAATGAATTCTTTTTAATGACCATTTATTATTCGTATTCTTGAAATCTTTTTTCTTTTTCTTCTTAAAGAAGACCCTTTAATATTTCTTCTAACACTGGTTTGTTAGTTATGAACTCCTATAGCTCTTTCTTATCAGGGAAGCTCTTCAACCGCCCTTTTATTCCAAATAACAGCTTTGCTGGGTAGAGTAATCTTGGTTGTAGGTACTTGCTTTTCATACTTTGAGTACTTCCTGCCAATCCCTTCTGGCTGCAAAGATTTTATGGACACTCCCTTATAGTTAACTGCTTTTCTGTTGCTGCTTCTGAGATTCTTTCTTTGTCTTTAATTTTTTATATTTGATTATAAAGTGCCTTGGTGTGGGTCTCTTTGAGTTCATCTTGTTTGGGACTCTCTGTGGTTTCTGGACTTGTACATCTATTTCTTTCACCAGGTTAGGAAAGTTTTCCATCATTTTTCGAGTAGGTTTTCAATTTCTTGCTCTCTCTCTTCTCCTTCTGACACCCCTATCTTTCTTTGGCTTTTCTAATTGGGTATTTTTTGCTTCCTTATACTCCAAACATTGATATGATTCTTGGCTTCATCTTCTCTACAGTTCATTCCCTGTAACTTAATCTTCATTTCAGTTAATGTATCCTTAATTTCTGACTGGCTTTTTTTCCTATGTCATTTTTTTTTATGCTGTTGAAGTTCTCACTAAATTCCTTGAGCATCCTTACACCCATTGTTTTGAATTATGTATCTGTTTGCTTGTCTCCATTTTATTTAGTTCTTTTTCTTGATCTTTCACTTCCGACCTGTTTCTTTGTCTTCTCATTTTGGCTGTTTCCCTATGTTTGTTTCTACATATTAGGTAAAGTTGCCAACTTTCCCAACTTGGTAAAGTGGCCTTATGTAGTAGATGTACTAAAAGGCCTAGTGGTACAGTGTTCCCAGTCACCCAGGCTGGGCACTCCAGGTGTGCACCCTGTATGGGTTGTATGCACTGTTGTGTTACAGTGAACCTTTATTGCTGTTTGCATCACTGGGAGGGACTGACCCCAGGCCAATCATCTGTGAGAACCAACTGAGACTACAGAGAAGAAGCTGCTGTGTATGAGCTGACCTTACAAAGCAAGATTTGTTCAGTGGGGCTTTGGAGCCTACTGAGTGTGCTCCTAAAGTATGTAGCTCACGGAGGTAATAGGATGGTAATTCAGCATCTTGTACAGCTATCCACTGGGTGTACTGGCTCTGGGACCTCCCAGGAGTCCTTGCAGCTCAGACACTTCCTGTGCCTAGGCTAGGGCCTTGTGCATATGGCTTCTACTTTTGCTGTGCTTGGGGGTGCCCAGTAGAGGCAAAGCTTTGAACCAAGGCCAGCTGCCAATAGTCCCAAGCCTGTGGCCAATTAGCCAGAGGTATGGGACAAGCAAAGGCCAGATACTGCTTGTTTGAGAGACTTTAGGAAAGTCCAAAGTCTAAAGCAAGAAAGACATTTATATGGAAATGGCTATTTATATGGGCTCACACGTTGGGTGGGGCAGGGCCTCAGGGAATCACTAGGATGGGACTAATGGTGTTAGTGAGATTGATGGAGACTAGGATATGGCACCTGCCTGCCAGCTCTGTGGGGGGAGGGCTCAGCAAAGGAACAATGGCTTCTGCCAGCACTTCTGTCTAGAAGAAAGCTGCCTCTCCAGTCTTCATCCTTTAACCAGACAGTTCAGTTCTTCCCCTTATGTCCTTGGCACCTTTTAAGCTGCTGCTCCAATGTGGAGCTAATAATGAGTAAGTCTGAGTAATGTTTGTGTGGACCCTTTAAGAAGAACATCTGGGAATCAATCGCACAGCCATCTACCTCACTCAGCTATAATCTCCTCTCATTTCCACAATCAGAAGTTATGGAGAATCCTCTTCCTGGTACTAAAACTCTGGGCTGCAGGTTCCAATGTAGGGCTGGGACTTCTTGCTCCTTAGGGGCAACCTCCACAGGTGAGATACCCCTTCTACCCATGGGTGTGGGATCAGCTTGTTCCTTGCCCCTCCTACCAGTCTCAATGTGGCTTGTACTTTATATCTGTTGCTGTAAGACTTACCTTCAGCTAGATTCCAGGCAGTTCCCAATGATGGTTGTTCTGCAATTTATTTGTAATTCTGATGTGGTATGGGAGGTGCCATAGACTGCATTTATTTACGCCACCATCTTAACCAGAACCCTATCTATGAGATCTTGACCATTTTTCATTCTTACCATCATTAAATCATTTTCAATTCTTATATAATGTGATAAATAAGGGTATGTCCTTCAAAGGTGGTTATGACAATTAAATGTATGTAGAGGGCCTGGCACAGAGACGACCCTGCAGATAAATGTGCAGTAATAGGACGCATGGTTATGCCATTAGTAAAATATCCAGAAAGGACCATGGACACTAACGGTAAACTTTCTGCCAGCTTCCCTGAGGGCTGCCTTTGGCAGAAGGAGGAGGCCAGCAGTTGGAGAGGGCTCTGAGCCTGGCTCTGCTGCTCCCAGCAAAGACACTCACTTCTCATCTGCTTTAGAAACTGGACTTTTAATTCATGCATTTATTTATGGATCTTCTCTTAACTGGTAATTTTTAAAACTTCCATTCATTGATAGAGTGCAATATCCTTAATTAGTAACTACAGAACTTGAGGCCCAGAGAGGCCATGCGACTTTCCTAGGTGATACACACATGATAAATCAGAAGCAGAAGCCAGGATGATAGCCATTTGGTAACAGCAGCAGGATTCTAACAAGTAATGAATAAATCGGATGACATACTTTCAATAATTTGCCTTTTTCTTCTTTGCTCACCTACTCTTTGCCAGGCATTGCACTAGAGTTTTAAAACAACTGGGGGAATGAAGTGGTTTTTTTTCTTTCTTTTTATATTCTTTTTACCTTAGAGTATTTGGTTGAATGGAATAAGAAGTCCTCTTCAATGAGTTATAGTGAAAATTGGAAATAAATTTCAAAGCCCACCCTGTGAGATGTGGGAAGACAATTCAGGGAGAAGAATGAAGTTGGCAAAGACCCCAAGGTCACAAAGAGACTGGCGTGGGAGGCCCTCGACACCGTCTCATGAGAGTGGAGGGTGGAAGGAAATGGCAGCAGATGGTGTTCGGGGAGCAGGTGGAGCTTGTAGGTCACAGGGAGGTGCTACTAAGACCAAGAACTACGGGATATCACTAAATGTTTGAGGCAGGGGTCTGCCAAGTGCGGCTTCGCACCGTTAATGTAGTACTCCCTCAGCCTGTGGAGCAAAAGGGGGAAGTGGTGAGACCAGCTGGCAAGCTCCAAATAATGGTGGCGCTGCAAAGGATCTGAGAAGAGGAGAGATTTATTTAGGAGGAAGAGAAACTACTATCCTCATCTGTGTGTTACTGAACTGCATTTGATGTTTTAATTAGGATTAGTTTAGGTGAGATCAAAGGTTTAATTATATTGATGGACAACTTTACTATTTATATTTCAGAATAACAAACTGGAATATTTGTCCCTCGATATAAAGGGAATTCAGAAAATAAGTGGAAATGGGTAAATATGTATTTTCTAGAAATAATAAAGCTACTGACAAAAGTCTTTAGAAAAATATATAAACGGGAAGTTTCATCATCAATTTAAGGATGGATGTGCATATTTTTCTTTCTAATGTCTTTGCAAGCATTTTCCAAAGTATAAAGACTTATACACACACACATATACACACAGTATGCATCCAAGAAAACTAATATCTATGTTTTGCACATATAGACACACAAAAAATAGTACAAACATATATACATATTAATGTGCCGTGCATATATGAGATAAGCAAATAATATTGTTGTAATAACTTTAAAGAATGAAATGGTAAGACAAGAGTCTCTCACAAGTTGGCATACATATTTAACCTCAAAGAAATCATAAAAAGAAAATCAAGAGCAAGATTTTTCTTCCTTCAGAAGTAATGATTTACACTAAAATAATAAGATCCCACTTATAACCACAACTTTAACGAGCTTAATGCAAATTTCTGTGTGCATATTTAGAAAAAGCCTGAATAGCACGAACAGAAGTTTCTCATTTGTTCTGACAAGCCAGAAAGAGCTACTGCAGACATATCCTTGGAATTTGTGAGGACTTTCATCTATAGTGGCACAGCTGTTACCTGGGTTAGAGGAAAAACAGGGCTGACAATAAAAATGTGAAGACTCCCTTGTCTGTTTGCAGTAATGAATTATGACAAATACAGTCTTAGATTAGATCAAGGAAAGGATTTCTTCAATTTACCATACCCAGATACCAAAATGATTAAAAGGCAGCCTGATAATCAATCTTAAGCAAGGTTATCAAATGGACACATTTTTTATGAAGATTTCAAAAGCACTGCGACAGCTGAAAACAAGTATAAAGAAAAAGAAAAATGTATCTGTGCATATTTTTACATTATAGTTGTATACTCAATAATGTACATTACCAATGTCTGCCAAGTAATTATTACAATAATCAAAAAAGAGATGGGATAAATATGTAAATAAAAGATTAGTATCCTCTCTAGAATTCCCCATTTTGTTTCTTTTGAAGACATATAAGTCATCATTATAAATATCTCTCCATAAATATTTTCAAAAGTAGAGATCTAGAACACAAAGCAGATATAAACTAGGATACATTTTCAAAATGTTTTGAGATTCAAAAGGAATTTTAATTTTGCAATTATTGTGAACACACTGATGCCCTATCTCCACTTGTCCACCCTGCTTTGAGTGCTGCCTGCCACCTTTGCTGTTTTGTTTGGTTGCTTGTGATTTTTCCCTCTAAGAAGTTAATGGCATATATACAGGAACTGCAAGTTTAATAGGCAAAGAGATGGCCTGACAAATGAGATAAGGGCGACAAGATCTTGAGGAAGGCAGATTAGACGGAAAGAGCTGAATGTGCATGAATGAGGAGGAATGAAAAAATAAGAAAATAAACAAGGTGATTGGCATGTTCATGATAGGGAAAGGGGCGTTAATCTAACAAAGTGCTTTATACTAAGCATTCCAAAGCTGAAGCTCATTACCATGCATGAATAGCATTTTAATTGTTTCTGTTTTCCTTACTTTTGTTATTCTGTTAAATTTTTCCTAGTGAAATGTGTTAGTTACTATGTATTATGTATTAGTTACATAATTACTTTGCTTTGTTCTGCTGAGGATTTATAGTTTATGTATGTGGATGTTGGTGTATCTGTGGACTATATAGAAAGAGAACTTCTCCAATCTTTGAAAGGCCTGTGTGCACATGCAGCCATGGGATACAAACTTGCTCTCTTCCTCAAAGAACTGTCAGAAGTGAGCAGGGCTCCCGAAAAGGACCTTGGACAGTCTTTCTTAACCTTTTCTGAGGTACCGAACCCACCAGTTTCATATGCGCATTCACCAAACCCTTCTTTAGTGAAAAATAAAATATGATTTTTTTTCCAAATTCAAGACGTAGGTATATGTTTTTTTACTGCTGCACAAAATGAGCCATGCATGAACATCACCTTGCTCAAAGAACAAAACCAACAAAGTGCATGAACTCACAACAAATTACGGTATTACTTTATTCTGGCCTCCGCGGCAGAGGCTTCTCCAAACCCCTGTGACCGACTCATCGAACCCCTAGGGTTCGATAGAACCCAGGTTAAGAACCACTGACCTAGGAGCTTGTAGTATTTCCAAAAGAGCACTGGATGTAGAGTAAAAGAAACACTGTGACTCTAGGCCATTTGCTTAAGCTTCTGGAGTTTAAATTTGGTGAGCTTAAACTCAGTTTGAAACTTGACTATAAGTTAAGTATTGAAAGTGCATAGTAACTTGCTCACAGTGGAATTTTGAAGATTAAAATAATGCAAGTGAAAGCATTTTTAAAGTCTGAAATGTTAACCCAAAGAAAGTATTATTTTGTATTATTATATTCTAAAATAACTTATATTTGCATTGACCATAAAACTGGTAGATATGTTGACTGGATTTACATAAATTAAGAACAAGTAAATTAGTGAACAGAGGACTGAATCACTCTGGTAAAACCTGATATAGAGTATATACAAATAATAACAATATAATAATGGATACATTTTAATAGTTTTTATTGTATTCTTGGCAAAACAAACGCTGTCACCTTATAGCCTTAATCTTTTGTCATCTTCATAACAACCATAGAAGGTCAGTGCAGCCATTTCACAGATAAGGCTTAGTGAGGTCAAACAACTGCCAGAGTCAGAGAGCTCCAGCAGCAGCCCCAAACCAGAGCAAATCTGTATGACTTTACCAACTTTTCTCTTTGCTCCCAAGATAACATGCCATCACAAGATGGAATAACCTGAGCTGAATTTTAAGCTGGAACTACATTTAAATATATATATATATTCTCAAAGGAAAGAAGAAAGGGAAGACTGTAGCATGGTAGGAAATAAGAAGAGAACAGAAGAGGGCAGAGCAGGGGAGAGGAGTAATGCAAGGGGTAACGAAACAAAAGGGAAAGAAGGAAGAACACCTTACACATTTTTAAGCAACTTAACAATTCTACCTCTCCACAGATGTTATAATAGCAATGGTTAATTTAGTGATTATCAGAAACATAAAAAGTTTAAATCATGCCATGAATATTCATTTACACAGTTACCATTTGGTAAGACCTACATTTTATATAAACCTGCATGAAGAGACGTTATAGTTTTTGTTTCAATATAAGAATATTTTCTACATTATGTATTTCTCTTCAAAATGTTAATCAGAATGTTACTGCTTTGACAACCTTTTCCAAAGTCCTGCTATAGAATGCAAATGTATAATCCAATAAGGGCTCCTTCTCTGTTCCCCCTTTGGAAAGAATCACCTATGCACTCCTCATGCCAGGCATGTATGAGAATGTAACGCAGACTGTGGAAGATATGGGTGAATATTATGTACATAACCTACAAACATTAAACCTGAAGAAGCCATTCCCTGCCCTCCACACACAACCTGCCCTGTTATCAGCAGCCCCCACCTGAGTGGTACATTTGTTACCACTGACGGACTTAAATTGAGACATCATTATTACCCAGAGTCCAGAGCTTACATCAAGGTTCACTTTTGATGTTATAGACTCTATAGGTTTTCACAAATGTTTAAAGGCATGTATCCACAATTACAGTATCATGCTCAATAGTTTCACTGCCCTAAGAATCCTCTGTCCTCTACCTATTCATTCCCCCCTCCCATAATTCTTGGCAACCACTGATCTTTTTATTGTGTCCACAGTAAGGCCTTTTCCAGAATTTCAAATAGCGGAATTATAGTATATGTAGCCTTTTCAAATGGAATGCTTTCACTTAGTAATACAAACTTAAGGTTGCAGGAAGTTCAAAGGATCCTTAAGAAAGGTAAGAAACAACTTTGCCTTAAGTTCACCTAACCTTCAATTTGCTTAATACTATGGACTGAATTGCACCTCTCACAATTTATATGTTGAGGTTATACTTGCCAATGTGATTATATTTTAAGATGGGTTTTTAGAAGGTAATAAATGTTAAATGAAGTAATGGAGTGGGATGGGACCCTGAACCCATAAGGCTGGTGTCCTTATAAGGGATACCATAGAGTTTGTTCTCTCTATCTCTCCCATATGAGGACACAGCGACAAAGCAGCCACCTACAAGCCAGGAAGAGGGCCTTCACCAAAAACAATTCAGCCAGCATCTTGATTTGCGATTTCCAGTCTTCAGAACTGTGAGAGATAAATGTCAGTTACCACCTACTTTGTTATTCTGTTATGGCAGCCTGAGCAGATGAATCTACCTAATAAAATTTAAACCTATTTCAAATGTTTTGTTTTAGTTATCTTAAAATGAAAATTAATAAAGTAGAAAAATTTTGAGGCCTTTAGAAAAAATAGTTAAAAAAAACATCTTTAAAATATTCATAATTAGATACACAGAAACAAGACATTTTAAGGATTACTCTAACACTTATAAAATACTCTACCATTTATACAGCACAACATGGGCAAACACATGATGACACAGGAATTAACATATTGGTGAGTTTACAATCCTGATAAGTCATGAATGTAAATTCGAATCTTTGTAAAATGCAATAACATTTTATAAATAGAAATTTTAAACAAAATACTACCCCATGCTTTCATTAAAGTTTCTTTGAATAGAAATTAATGGGTAATTGGTTTGGATATAATAGGATGCAATATTAGCAAACATGCAGTAAGGGCGTAATTACCTGCTCAGGTTTGGAGCCATTCACAGTGGCATTTTCAGGAGTGCTGTCCTGATATTGTTTCTTGCATAAGCTTTTTGTTGCATCTTTGAACATAATGTCTTTTTCCAACAAACTGTCTTGCTTGGCAATTGGCAACACCAGGGGACAGCTATGGGAAATAATCAATACTATAATTAGTTGTCTCCCAACATGGCTATATCAACCACAAATTACCATGACAGGACATCACGATGACAGAAAGTTGTTTTATCCAGGCAAGAAACAGTTTCTAAATATTGTGGGCAAGAAAAAAAAAAAAGGAAAATCTATAAACCTTTCCATTTGCTCCAAATTTTATTCAATTTCACATTTAAAAGAAAACTATATTCAATTGGGAAAGAATATTTTAGAAAAGTACATATGACTGTAACAGACAAATAATAAGCAATTTAAAAACTAAGGTTGACACACATGATTAAACTAAGATGGATATTTAGGTGTGAAACTTAGCCCTGGCTGGGTAATACAGTTGGTTAGAGCGTCAACCTGATATACCAAGGTTGCAGGTTTGGTCCCCAGCCAGGGGGATGAAACTGATGCATGAAGAATCAACCAAAAAATGCCTAAATAACCAGAACAATAAATTGATGTTTCTCTTTCTCTCTTTCTTCCTCTCTAAAATCAATACATACAATTTTTAAAAAATAAGTGTGAAACTTAATGATGAAGTGAAGGAAAAATTACACAATTAATTGAAATATTGTGCACACATTATTTTGCACACATTATTTAAAATGTAGCATCATTGGCAATGTTTAGAGTTTTCAACTAAATGACAATAGAATATTGAGAGACAAATGATGTGCATAAGATTGCAATATTACAAAAAAAAATGTTTTATTTTTTCTATGCAGCTCAATCTAGCCAAAGAATAAAAGCTACTTCATGTATTTGTGTTCTTGTAGACTCCACTGACAAAAGAAGATATTTTGTAATGTTCATAAAAAATAAATACAATTTAGAAGTTGGATTTTGATTATAAAATTTTTATATTATGATTTAAAAATATATTTTCCTAAATTTTATCATACAAGCAGAAATACATACATATTTAATCAGGTGCAATGTGTGTAAACATAATTATTTTATGCAGGCTACAACAGTAATTGTGATTCTAATTAAAACTCAATGCACTAACTTTGGCTTTTTAAAAATTCAAGTTCATTGAGTTATATGTACATATAGTAAAATCACTCTTTATAGAGTTTTAATTCAGAGAGTTTTGAATTGTGTTTATATTTATATTTATTCATGTAACCAACATAATCAGCAATAAATAGAATTTTTATCACTACTATGTGTATTTCTGTGACTACCCTTGGGAGTCAATTTTCTCCTTTGGCCTCCTGGCCCTGGCAACCATTGATAATTGTGTCTTTCACTAGAGTTTTGCCTTTTTCCAAAATATTATATGAAAGGGGTCAGAAAGGCATAGTCTTTTCTGTAAGACTTGATTTATTTAACATACGTTTTCAGACTTATTCATGCAGCTGCGTATAGCAATAAGCTTGTTTTTCTTTACTTTTTTTAGCAAAAGGAGAGACAGACAGACAGGAAGAGATAGACATGAGAAGCATCAACTCATAGTTGAAGCACCTTAGTTGTTCATTGGTTTCTTCCTCATAAGTGCCTTTACTGGGGGGCACTTACTCCAGCTGAGCCACTGACCTCTCGCTCTAGCCAATGACCTTGGGCCTCAAGCCAGCAATCTTTGGGCTCAAGTCTATGATCTCAGGCTCAAGCCAGCAACTCCCGCTCAAGCTGGTGAGCCCATACTCAAGCTGGCGATCTCGGAATTGCAAACCTGGGTCCTCAGCATTCCAGGTCAATGCTCTATGTGTTACACCACAGCCTGGTCAGGTGCTTGTTTTTCTTATTGTTGAGTAGTATTCTACCGCAGGATGTACTACACTTCAGCTATCCATTCACCAAAGATTTACGTTGTTTCCAGTTTCTGTCACCTGTGAATGGAGCTTCCACACACCTTCATATACAGGTGTTTATGCAGACATATGCTTTCATTCACTTTGGTTAAATATCTAGAACAGCAATTTTCAACCTTTTGCATGTCATGGCACATATCAACTAATCACTGAAATTCTGTAACACATCAAAAATATATTTTTTTATTATTTGAAAAAAAAAGGGTATAATTTTGATTCATTCACACCAGACAGCTCTTGTGTTGGCTACTGCATTTTTTTTTTTTTATTTGACATTCTAAGGGTAAAGAGGTCAGTGCTCTTGACTAAGTAGTCAGGTATTACATGTTTTGTAAATTCTTGCAGCATACTGATAGAAAATTGCTGATCTAGGAGCAAATCCAAACTGTTTCCAAAGTGGATGCACCATTTGGCACTTTCCCCAGCAATGTGGTGAAGTCTCCTGACTTGCTTCACATCCTTGCCAATCCATTCTAGTAAGTATGTGAGTGGCTTCTCACTGTGCTTCTAATTTACACTTCAACGTGTTTATTTGACATAAGTATGTCTTCTTTGGTAAAGCACAAGTTTAAATCATTTGACTACATTTACTGGGTCTCAGTTGTCAGGTTATTTAGTTTACATATTTCAAATCAAGTTCTTTGTCATATACACACTCGGCAAATATTTTTTTAAGTGTGTTTCAAGGAACATTTTATTTCTCTTATGGTTTGCACTTCTTTTGTCTTACCGAAGAATTCTTCTCTGTACCCAATATGAACATGGTTTTCCCAAAGTTTTCTTCCAGAAATTTTAGAGTTTTATGCTTTATCCATGTGTGTGGCTTTTTTGTATATGGTACTATAATAAGTCATGGTTCATTATTTTTCATATGGTTGTCCTGATGTTCTAGCATCCTTTCTAAAAAGAACTTCTTTTCTTAACCAATTACCTAAACACTTTTGTTAAAAATCAATTGACCATAAATGTATGGGTCTATTTTCCATTGCTATAATACTCTGTTTTTAAACCAATATTATAATGTCTTGATTAATGAACCTTCATACTAATGCTTGCAATCAGGTAATGTATGTCATCCAACTTTGTTTTCTTTTAAAAAATTATTTTGCATATTTAAGTTATTATTTTTACATAAATTTTTAAATTTTTTGTCATGTTTTATAAACATGTCTATTAGGATTTTGATTAGTAATGCATTCAATTGATAAACCTATTTCGAGAGAATATACATGTTAACAATGTTAAGTTTTATCATCCATAAGCACAATATGTGCTTATTTATTCTCCATTTATTTTGATCTTCATTAATACCATCATTGGTATTTTATAGTTTTGGCATTAAAATCTCACAAATAATGTGTTTTATTTATTCTGAGGTATCCCATGCTTTTATGCCTTTGTAAATGTATTTTTACTTTCAATTTCCAGTTGCTCATTGTACATATAGAGAAATATAAACAGTTTTGTATCTTAACCCTAATAGGATAGGAAGAGAATACTTTGAAGGACTTCTTTCAGTTACGATAATGTGTCATTGATTTGCAACCCACGTCTATGCCCTGTCTTTCAGCTCTAGTCTAGAAAAGTGTGAGTGAAGACTGACTAGGAAATAGCTGCATTAGGGTCAAGCCTAAGGGGAACGCAGGAATAGCTAAAGAACATGTTTACATTAATGTGAGGTCAGTTTTATTTCCTTTGAATCCTGGATGATTACATTTTAAAGTGCTTTAGTCAATATATCTATTTTTAAGTAGATGGGGAAGGAGAACATATATTGAAAACAGGCAGGATTTAGATTTAGTACAGCTGCAACAAGCATACATTTTTGAGTCAGAAATACTGCATTTTGATATCTAGTTCTGCCACCTTGGGAAAGTTATAAAACCATTCTGTAAAACCAATCATTAAAACAGGCTTGTATTATAACATATTGCATTAACATAATGCACATAAAGGGCTTAGCAAAATGTTCATGGTAATTGCAAACAATAAAATTAGCTGTTATTTGTATGTCCATGGCTATAAAATTTCTAGGATTTTATTCTACTTACAAGCTCTAACAGGTTAACTTGTTCCTCTGTCATGTATGGGTGTAGAAGACAAGAGATTCCTGAGTCAGAGACAGAGAGCTTTATTATTCATAGGAAACACTGTATCCAGAGCTCTGTATTTTCACAAGTTTTCCTTGTGCCCCTGACCCATGAAAGGTCTGAGTGGGAAGCACAGGTTGACCTAAATGAATGCCTCACACATACAGTATGTTGTGTTATAGAAAAGAAACCTGACCAAGAGTCAAGTATTTGTTTTGAGAAGCAGCAAACATTGCACCACGCAGTAGACAAGCTGCCCTCCTCTGGGAGTGTGTGCTGTGGTGTCTGTGAACTACTGAGTAACCTGTATCACACTAGCTATGTATGCCTTGCAGTCTTTTGGGAGAACTTACATGATAACAATGTTCAGTTTTATCATACATAAGCACTTTCTCATAAACTGAGCAAGAATGTGGAGTGTCCTCAGGGTGCAGATCCCTTCCATAGTAAGCTTATTAATTTCAGAAATTCACTATAAAAAGGGAATGTTATAAAGCTTTTAATAACATTATCCAGAGCTGCTTGAATCTAGTGATAAGATAACTCCCAATGAAGCCATAACTACCAAAGAGGCCTTATGTCTTCCATGAGCAACTTTGGAATAATATCGGTCTGCTCAAACTTGTATTCACCATTTTTAGAATTTCCAAGAATTTGCCTTATTCTTCTTTGACATGAGAGCCTTTCAGATATTTGAAGACACTTGTGGTTTCCCTATACTTTCTATAATTTAAGTGCGTCACTTAGAAAACATTTAAATAATTATATGGTATTTAATATATGGTAGTCTCAACTCTAAGTATTCTATTCATATTGCATATTAACTCTATTTGACAACAATATTATCAGGTAGGCACTATTTTTATACCTATTCTATAAATTATTAAACTGAGGACCACTGAGAAGAACTTAACCTGGACATATAGCAGGCAGTACTAGAACTGAGATTTGAGCTTCAGAACTTGTGTTTTTAACCACCATGTCACACCATCTTCATAAAAAAATTCATCCTTGCATCTATCAAAATATTTCCTTCCTTATCTTCCCTTACAACAATCATCCCCTTTTCTGGAAATTTAAAAAAATTAAAGAGGTTTTCCATGTACTTCTGAGTATAAAGTTATTAATAAAGCAAGGGTTTGATTTGCCAAGTAGAAACTAGGAAGGTAGTTCATGAAACACATAAAATCACCAATTATAAAAAATTTATACAAAGAAGAAATAGTGGGTTTACCAAAATAGCAGGCTTCTTGAGAGCTATAGTGGAAAGATGATTGATCCACGAATAGAGCTACCTCATTCTAAATTTTTACCTCAAGTTGGTCTGACCTTCTCAGGTCATGACAATCTCCGGCCCATAGCTTCACCTTTGTCAAACACAGAAATTAAACTAGGTAATATCTAAATGTATATCAAGCCCTGTGACACTAATACATAATCTCTCTTCAGATCTTTAAACCTGCACTAAAAAAATATTATTACATATTTAATAACATCATTGTTTAGGATCTATTACTAACAATAATTGCAAGTAGCAGGTTACAAATACTCTCATACTGGTATAAGAAAAAAAAAGACTCTAAATAATACAATTAAATTAAATGGCAATATAGTAATTAGTAATGGACATCATTTCTACAAAAAAAGTACAAAACACATACTTAGGCTGATGGTATGTGAAAATATCTTGAAAACTTATGGAAAAAATTTTCTTTAGGTTTCTATTCCACTTTTGAAATGAAACATATTTTATCCATAATCATTATGCTTAACAATAACATTCATATGTTAACTTTTATATATTTAAGTTTTCACTGACTATTCATTTTGGACATATAAACATGTAATAAAATGCAATTTTTCTTAAAATAGAAATAATTTTAAGTTATTGGTATTGATTTTAATACTCATTAAATGTTTACCCATCATACAAAATATTTATAAGATTAATTTTTAAAAAATAAGGAGCTGTACTTATAGAGCAAGCTGTAAACTTAAAAATAAAGAAGAAACATATAAAGGATAAGAAGAAATATGACAATTAATAGTAGTTTCTTTGAGTCTGACCAGGTGGTGACTCAGTGAACAGAGCATCAGAGTGGGACACAGAGGACCCAGGTTTAAAACCCCAAGGTCTTGGATTGAGCACTGCCTCACCAGCTTGAGAGAGGGGTCGCTGGTTTGAGCGTGGGATCATATACATGACCCCATGAGCCCAGAGGTCGCTGAATTGAAGCCCAACGTCACTGACTTATGCCCAAGATGTCACTGGCTCATGCTTGAGCAAAGTGTCACTCTTTCTGCTATCGCACCCAGTCAAGGCACATATAAGAAAGCAATCATGAGCAACTAAGGAGCCACAATGAAGAATTGATGCTTATCTCTCTCCCTTCCTGTCTGTCCGTCTGTCTCTTTCTCTCTCCGTCACACACACAAAAAATAGTAGTTTCATCAAAAAGGTGGACTAATAATGGCAGAATAACATCCCCTTTATCTCAACTAAACTATAGAGAGGCTTTTTCCTATTTCTAGACCCCTGACCAGTTTCTTTGAACAATTATTTTATAGAACTTTCCACCGTAAATTCTTTGCTCCTTTGAGATGTAAATCTTCTGCAATCTAGCAATGTTTTTCTCAATGACTTGAGATCCCTCCCTTGGAAGTACATTAATAGAAAAGATACAGTCCCTGTAGTCTCCCAGTCTCTATGGAGGTAGGAGCCTAACATCCAGAAGTGCCAATAAGCAAACAAGAATGTCCTAATTACACTGACCCTCCATCCTTATAACATCCTCCAGCACCTTTCCACTGACTCACACCAAGCTCAAAATCCCTCTGGCCTTTTGTTTCATGGAGTTGAGCTCATCTTTCTCCCTATTGCAATACTCCTGAATAAAGTTGTTCTTGCATTTTTAACTTCTCTGTTGAAATTTTTCTCTGACGCTACTCTGTGGTTTTTGTCATCCTTCCGGATGTACTTTCCAAATTGTCCTCAGTGAAGACATATTAATTTGATTATAAAAAAAGAAATTGGCATGACCTGTGGTGGTGCAGTGGATAAAGCACCGACCTGGAATGCTGAGGTTGCTAGTTCAAAACCCTGGGCTTGCCTGTTCAAGCCACATAAGAGAGCTGATGCTTCCTGCTCCTCCCCTCCTTCTCTCTAGCTTTCTATCTACTTATCTCTATCTCTCTATTCTCTCTAAAATAAATAAAGTCTTAAAAAAGAAAAGGAATTATTAGGAACAAAAATTTATCAGTGAGAAACAGAAAAAACAGAATTGAAATAGTATATTTTCTGAACCCAGGCCAGTGTCTCTCCATGGCCAACACACTTCAAGATCTCCTGTCTCCAATTAACCCTTGCTCTGCAGTCAACTGCCATTTATACTGGTGCAGAGTCATCACCTACAACTCTGCACTGTGTTTTTTAGAAGTTCCCTCAGAAGAAGTAGAGTAGGAGTAGAAAGTGATGGTTAAAGATTATATTCTTTCGGCGGGGAGCAAGATGGCGATGGAGTAGGCGGACGTACCAACTTCCAACTCCCAGAACCAAAGTGGATTACAACTCAATTTTAAGAACCATCACCTGGATAAACCAACTTTGAACAAAACTAAGTGGACTCTTCAACCAAGGAACACAGAAGAAGCCACATTGAGACTGGTAGGAATAGCGAAAACGCGAAGAGGGCTGCCCAGCTCCCCGGAGCAAACGGCAGCCCGGAGAGACCCGTGTGGCGGGAGGAGATTTTGGCGGAGAGGGCGGGACCTGGGTCCCAGGAACCAAGCCCCAGCCTGCAGTACCAGAGCCTAGAAGAGGCGTTTGGACAGTTTTGAGCTGTGAAACAAGTGAGGGAGCTCCCAGGCCTACAGTGTGGAGTATTAGGTCCCTTCCTACTCTGCTGAGGGCTGCTTAAGGTTTTGGGGCGGCAGGACGCTGAAAGGCGGTTCTGTCGGCGTGGGCAGAGGCCAAGCCGGTGGGAGATCGGTCTAGCCCAGAGGGTCGGAGGGTAAGCGCGAGAGCGGTCCGGAAGCTGCGGGCCCGCCTTTAATCCCACTTACGGGGACAAAGCGGGAGGCCAGGAACAGGCAGGCCCTGCGCAAGCCGGCCCTGACCGCGGGGACCGGGCTAGGACCAGGGACGGGCAGGGGCTCGTGGCTGAGCTGACGCTACCAGTCCGCCCACCCCCCACACGCCCCCCCCCCCCGCCGCCCGCCGGAGAAACCGCGGTTGGCCAGTATACGTGCGCGAGCGGGCTCCGAGCGCGGGAACGGGGTGGACCCCGAGACAGGCGGAGGCTCGCAGCTGAGCCCACGGCTGCTATCCCCATCCAGCCGGAGAAACCCCGGATAGCGTTAATACGTGCATGAGCGGGCTCCGAACGCGGGGGCGGGGTAGAGTCCGGGACGAGCGGAAGTACGCAGCTCGGCGGAAGCCAGCAAACACGCCCGCCCCAATAAATCTTGGTTTCCGACCCTGCGCAAAGGGCCCTGGCATCGAGGGCGGGGCTAAAGCTCCTGACGGGCAAAAGCTTACAGCTGAGAGCACGTCAAAAGCCCCGCCTAACCCGCGGAACTATAGCGAGCAGGCTCCGACTGCTGGTTCTGGGCGGAAGTCCGGAAATAGGTTGGGTCCGCAGCTGAGGAAAGGTGCTCGCCTCTACCCTTGGTGCTAATCTTGTGGCTTCAGTGACAGCCCCTCCCACGGAGGAGAGGCAGAAAGCACAGCAAAAGCCACAGTGGGCCGGCGCTGGCAACGCTCATACCCAACCACCCTAGGCGCCGGCAGAGGGGGTGGGGGGCCTGCAGATAGACCACACCTAGAGAACACAAAGGCAACACCTACTGGACTCCAGTGGCCACAACTTGCTTATACACAGAAAAAATGGGCAGGCAGAGGAATGCAAACCAAATGAATCAAGAGAAATCCCCAGAGAAGGACCTGAATGAACCAGATATAACCAAATTACCAGAAGCAGAATTTAGAATAATGATAGTTAGGATGTTCAAAGAAATTAGAGCAACAATGGATAGTCATTATGAACACCTAAATAAAGAGATAACAAGTATAAAAATTGAAATTGAAATAATAAAAAAGAATCAGACAGAAATGACAAATACAGTATCAGAACTGAAGACCACAATGGAAGGAATTAAAAGCAGGATGGATGACGCTGAGGATCGAATAAGCGAGTTAGAGGACACAATAAACAAAGGCACAGAAGCAGAGAAGAAAAAGGAAAAGAGACTTAAAAAATGTGAGGAAACTCTAAGGGAGCTTTGTGACAACATGAAGAGAAACAACATTCGCATCATAGGGGTGCCTGAAGAAGAGGAGAGAGGACAGGAAATGGAAACTTTGTTCAATCAAATTATAGCAGAAAACTTTCCTAAATTAAGGCTGGGAAACACTCCACACATTCAAGAAGCACACAGAACTCCATTAAGGAGAAACCCAAAAAAATCTACACCAAGACACATCATAGTTAAAATACCAAAGCTAATGGATAAAGAAAAAATTTTAAAAGCTGCTAGAGAAAAAAAGACTATCACCTACAAAGGAGCCCCCATAAGGATGACATCGGACTTCTCAACAGAAACACTTGAGGCCAGAAGGGAATGGCAAGAAATAATCAAAGTAATGCAGAACAAGAACCTACAACCAAGACTACTTTATCCAGCAAGGCTAACGTTTAAAATTGAAGGAGAAATAAAGAGCTTCCCAGAAAAAGAAAGCCTCAAGGAATTCATAAAAACCAAACCAATTCTGCAAGAGATACTAAGGGGCCTCTTGTGAACAGTTTAAAGGGAGGAAAGAATAGAGCAAAAGAAGAATACAGCTTTAAAGAATAAAATGGCAATAAACAACTACATATCAATAATAACCTTAAATGTAAATGGATTAAATGATCCAATCAAAAGACATAGGGTAGCTGCATGGATAAAGAAACAGGACCCATACATATGCTGTCTACAAGAGACACACCTTAAAATAAAAGATGTTCATAGACTGAAGGTAAAAGGATGGAAAAAAATATTTCATGCAAATGGAAATGAAAAAAAAGCAGGGGTAGCAATACTTATATCTGACAAAATGGACTTTAAAACAAAGTCTGTAGTAAGAGATAAAAGAGGACACTACATAATGATAAAGGGAACAATTCAACAGGAAGATATAACTATTGTAAATATATATGCACCAAATATAGGAGCCCCGACATACATAAAGCAGACTTTGATGGATATAAAGGGCGAGATTAACAGCAATACTATCATAGTAGGGGATTTCAATACCCCTCTAACAACACTGGATAGATCCTCAAGAAAGAAAATTAATAAAGAAACAGCAGACTTAAAGGAGACACTAGATCAACTTGATTTAATAGATATCTTCAGAACTTTTCACCCTAAAGCAGTAGAATATACATTCTTCTCAAGCGCTCATGGTACATTTTCTAGGATAGACCACATGTTAGGTCACAAAAATGGTCTCAATAAATTTAAGAAGATTGAAATCATATCAAGCATTTTCTCTGATCACAATGCCATGAAACTAGAAATTAACCACAAAAGAAAAAATGAAAAATACTCAAACACTTGGAAACTAAATAGCTTGTTATTAAATAATGAATGGATTAACAATGAGATCAAAGAAGAAATAAAAAAGTTTCTAGAAACAAATGATAATGAGCATACATCAACTCAAAATTTATGGGACACAGCAAAAGCAGTTCTGAGAGGGAAGTTTATTGCACTACAGGCATATCATAAAAAGCTAGAAAAAGCTCAAATAAGCAACTTGACCCTGCATCTAAAAGAACTAGAAAAACAACAACAAATAAAACCCAAGACAAGTAGAAGGAAGGAAATAATAAAGGTCAGAGCAGAAATAAATGACATAGAGGCTAAGGAAACAATACAGAGGATCAATGAAACAAGAAGCTGGTTCTTTGAAAAGGTAAACAAGATTGATGAACCTTTAACTAGACTCACCAAGAAAAAAAGAGAGAGGACTCAAATAAATAAAATTAGAAAGGACAGTGGAGAAATAACAACTGACACAACAGAAATACAAAGCATTGTAAGAAAATACTATGAAGAACTATATGCCAAAAAATTAGACAATCTTGGTGAAATGGACAAATTTCTTGAATCATATAACCTTCCAAAAATCAATCTGGAAGAATCAGAACACCTAAACAGACCAATTACAGCAAATGAGATCGAAACAGTTATCAAAAAACTCCCAAAAAAGAAAAGTCCTGGGCCTGATGGCTTCACAAGTGAATTCTATCAAAAATTCAAAGAAGAACTAACTCCTATTCTCCTGAAGCTACTTCAAAAAATTCAAGAGGAAGGAAGACTTCCAAACTCCTTTTATGAGGCGAGCATAATTCTGATCCCAAAACCGGGCAAAGACAACACAAAGAAAGAAAATTATAGGCCTATATCCCTGATGAATTTAGACGCTAAAATTCTCAACAAAATATTAGCCAACCGGATCCAGCAATATATGAAAAAAATCATACACCACGATCAAGTGGGATTTATTCTGGAGAGGCAAGGCTGGTTCAATATTCGCAAATCAATCAATGTGATTCACCACATAAACAAAAGGAAGGACAAAAATCACATGATAATTTCAATAGATGCAGAAAAGGCATTTGATAAAATCCAGCACCCATTCATGCTCAAAACTCTCAGTAAAGTGGGAATACAGGGATCATTCCTTAACATGATAAAGGCCATCTATGATAAACCGACAGCAAACATCATACTAAATGGACAAAGATTAAAAGCAATCCCCTTAAGATCAGGAACCAGGCAGGGTTGCCCACTTTCACCACTCTTATTCAACATAGTTCTGGAAGTCCTAGCTACAGCAATCAGACAAGAAGAAGAAATAAAAGGCATCCAAATTGGAAAAGAAGAAGTAAAACTGTCATTATTTGCAGATGATATGATATTGTATATTGAAAACCCTAAAGTCTCAGTCAAAAAACTACTGGACCTGATAAATGAATTCAGCAAGGTGGCAGGATATAAAATTAATACTCAGAAATCAGAGGCATTTCTATACACCAACAATGAAATATAAGCAAAAGAAATTAAGGAAACAATCCCCTTCACTATTGCAGCCAAAAAAATAAAGTACCTAGGAGTAAATTTAACCAAGGAGGTTAAGGACTTGTACTCAGAAAATTATAGAACATTGATAAAAGAAATCAAGGAAGATACAAACAAGTGGAAGCACATGCCGTGCTCATGGCTAGGAAGAATAAACATCATTAAAATGTCTATATTACCCAAAGCAATTTATAAATTCAATGCAATACCAATTAAAATACCAATGACATACTTCAAAGATATAGAACACATATTCCAAAAATTTATATGGAACCAAAAAAGAACACGAATAGCCTCAGCAATCTTAAAAAGAAAAAATAAAGCAGGAGGTATCACTCTTCCTGATATCAAGGTTTACTACAAGGCCATTATACTCAAGACAGCCTGGTACTGGCATAAGAACAGGCACATAGATCAATGGAACAGAACAGAGAACCCAGAAATAAACCCACAGCTTTATGGACAACTGATATTTGACAAAGGAGGAAAGAACATACAATGGAGTAAAGACAGCCTCTTTAACAAATGGTGTTGGGAAAATTGGACATCTACCTGCAAAAAAATGAAACTAGACCATCAACTTACACCATTCACAAAAACAAACTCAAAATGGATAAAAGACTTAAATGTAAGCCGTGAAACCATAAACATCTTAGAAGAAAACATAGGCAGCAAGCTCTCCGACATCTGTAGCAGCGGTATATTTGCCGATTTATCTTCATGGGCAACTGAAATAAAAGGCAAGATAAACAAATGGGACTATATCAAACTAAAAAGTTTTTGCACAGCTAAAGACAATAGGAACAGAATAAAAAGACAAACCACACAATGGGAGAACATATTTGACAGCACATCTGATAAGGGGTTAATAACTAAAATTTATAAAGAACTTATAAAAAGCAACACCAGGAAGACAAACAACCCAATCAAAAAATGGGCAAAAGAAATGAATAGAAATTTCTCCAAAGAGGACATACAGATGGCCAATAGGCATATGAAAAAATGCTCAACATCACTAATCATTAGAGAAATGCAAATTAAAACCACAATGAGATATCACCTCACACCAGTCAGAATGGCACTTATCAGCAAAACAACACAGAATAAGTGCTGGCGAGGATGTGGAGAAAAGGGAACCCTTCTGCACTGCTGGTGGGAATGCAGACTGGTGCAGCCACTGTGGAAAACAGTTTGGAGATTCCTCAGAAAATTAAAAATCGAACTGCCTTTTGACCCAGCTATCCCACTTTTAGGAATATACCCTAAGAACACCATAGCACTGTTCGAAAAGAAGAAATGCGCCCCCATGTTCGTGGCAGCATTGTTCACAATAGCGAAGATCTGGAAACAGCCCAAGTGTCCGTCAGAAGACGAGTGGATTAAAAAGCTATGGTACATATATACTATGGAATACTACTCAGCCATAAGAAACGATGACATCGGATCATTTATAACAAAATGGATGTACCTTGATAACATTATACGGAGTGAAATAAGTAAATCAGAAAAAAAGAAAAACTGAGAACAGCACGATTACATACATAGGTGGGACATGAAAGTGAGGGTATGAGACATGGACAAGAGAGTGGTGGTTATGGGATGGGGGGAGGGAGGGAAGAATGGGATAGGGAGGAGAGGAGGGACGCAGGGAAAACCAGATTGAAGGTGACAGAGGACAATTTGACTTTTGGTGATGGGTATGCAACACAATCGAATGATAAGATAACCTGGAGATGTTTTCATTGTACATATGTACCCTGATTTATTGATGTCACCCCATTAGAATTAATAATAATAAAATATATATATATATATAAAAAAAAAAAAAAAAAAAAAAAAGAAATAGTATATTTTCTAAAAGAAGGTCTTTGGTATGATAGACTCCATAAAGAAAATGAAAGATCTGGCTTTAACCTGTGTTACAAATGAGTTGAGACTATAGCAGCAAACAAGCAATTTCTGAACTCTCCTGGATTTATTCAAAACTTACTTATTTCTATAAACATAAAAGGTATTTCATGCAGATCAAATGTGCCTATTGGTACTGTGATTTGATATCTGAAAATGGAAACAGGAACATCATAAAATAAAACTTACAAAGGTGACAATTATTGGCCATTATTATTGGCCAATTTTAGAAAACTATGGAGAACAAATAAAATTGACTATATTGATATATATTAGGCCAATGAAGAAAAAATCTAATAGAAACAAATGTAAAGAAATGGCATATGTGGCTCAGTTATTTTGGTGGTTAAAGTAATGGACTGAATAGATATTCCTCAATTTTAATACTTGGAACATAGCTATGTAAATTATTTGTTACGAGGAATTTGGGATTCGCTGCATCTATAAAATAAGATAATGATCCAAAGATTAATGTTGAATGAAATAGTTCCTGCAGAGTTTTAAATTTTTCTTTGGCCCGCCCAAAAGGACTTTAGTTTTTGTAAGGAAAAAAACTACAATTTTTGTAAAATAAGACTTGTGTCTAAAACACAAATAAAAATGTCAACATGCGACTTGGGATTGGATTAAAAATTATGTATTTTTTATAACATCTCATATTCATCTTTGTAGTTCTCAATAGATATCAGCAAATAATTTTTTAATCTCTAAATTAAAATAAGTTGAATCCAACAGCTCTATTCATATGTGAAGGGAGTTTCTGAACAAGACAAGTGTTAACCTTTGCTAGAAATGACTCTCATCTATTTATTTTGCATATTGAATATATCATATTTATATGAAACAATAGTATCACTCAGTAAGTATGATATTTAGAGCCAATCACCAAAGTCTGAGGCGTAACTAAAATTGGTTTCTTTACATGAAGTTTGCAGAAGGAGTTTTTACTCCAAATATTCCTGCTCAAAGAGGAAGTCTCTAAATACGAGTTTCCTTTTTAATAAATGCCATTACTTTGAAATGGATTTACATGTTATTTCTTTCATACTTCAAGGTAGTATAAGTAAAGAATGTTTCTGATCACTGAAAACTTTTATTAAACTTTTAGTAAAAGAAGTTTGACATACAAACACAAGGGCTGTAGTGGAAGTGTTTGGTATGTCATGAGTCCTTTGGATTACATGCTAATAAAATCCAGATTGCTCACAAAATCCAGCCATAGTTTCCCCAACATCTATGACAAAAGCACAAGGAGTTCCAAATAAAATGAAGACTCTGAAGAATCCAGACCTCAGTGTCTGGTCAAACTTTATCTAAGATGATGTTATCTTACTGCACAACAATCACTGAAACTGTGTTTTTAGTGCTTATCTGAGCAACCTGGTCTAAATCTCAAAGAGGCATTTGAATAATGAATATCCCCATGTGCAGTGATTAGGCATGGCTCAAAAACAATCTCCCTCATATGAGTAAATCATTTTAGATCTTCATAGAAAGACTGTGAATACCATGAGACTATGGAGATGCTCAAATCATGTTCTTGAGTCTGTTCCTGCCTTAGGATGGAGTGTGAACAAAGACTCCAAAACCTTGAATTCTAACTGCAGTTGCCACTGAGTAGTCATACCTTCCAGTCTGTTATACTTCTGGGCTTAGTTTCTCTGTAACAAAAATGTGGAAAATATGGATAATTATGTCTGTGCATCCTCAGTCAAGGAGTTTAAATGAAGATAAATGAAAATGATTATTAAAATTGCTTTGATATGCAATCCATATTTATTTTCAATTGAGCAACAAAGGCGATAGAAAAAATTATAGTGTAGCCACAAGCTGGCTTACTTTTCAATGAGTACAAGAAGCTGAACCTGTTTCATAAAATGTGCCACCCTCACTACTTTGTACAAAATCTTCTTAAGCCTATTGTGAGTCTCAGGTTTTACTGTGATCAAGAAGGACACATTGCATAATTTACACTGCGCCACTTGAAAGTCCCCATAGGGTATTTATTCTCTTCATTAATGGCTACTTGGCTGAAGTCACCCATGAATTTCTCCCTTACTCCTCCAGTCCCTTTGCCTGTTGCCCTGAATCTGTCTCCTCTTAGACCTTTCTCAATCCCATGAAGAGCAGCCTCTTCTTTCCATCCCAAGTTCCTGATGACTTGGAAGCACTGGAGACCCAAACCCTAAGCAACTTAATCAGAGGATTCACCTAACTAAAGCTGGTCTTTTCTGAAACTGGATTTTCTTTCCAGTTGCCTAGAAAATATGATTTTCTGCCTATGGTCATAATCAGTTTAAAGGCACAAAGCTGAAGCACTAATTCTATTGTCTTCTAAGCTATTGTCAGAAGGCCTTTATTCTTTAGATGATTTGCTGACAGTTCGCAGTTGAATAAAAAACACTTGTTTTTCTTTTTTTCATTTCTCAAACACTTATGTATTACAGTGAGCCAGTTAGTGCTCTAAGCACTTTTATAAATATTAACTCAGTTATTCATCAATAACAAGCCCATGAAACAGGCATCCCAATCATTAGCATCATCCTACGATGAATTGCAGTGCAATTCTGCGGCTAGCCACCTGGGGTTAGTGTGGACCCCTCAAGTTAAGGGTACCATCTCCAACAAGGCTGTTCCCACTTCAGATGCCAACCACATGTGGACCAACTAACTACAAGTTTGGGAGTTCCCATAACCCCCTCATTTTAGATAATTTACTAGAACTCAGAGAACTCAAGAAAACACTATACTTGCTATTATTACAGCTTTATTATAGAGGAAACAAATCAGGACCAAAAAGACATACAAGGTGATGTCCAGGAGGGTCCTGAATGCAAAGCTTTGGTATCCTCTCCCCATGGAGCCAGAGAACATCACCCTTCCAGAATATTGATCTGCTGCTCATCAACCAAGAAGCTTCATCAAACTTGTTGTCCAGAGTTTTTTCTGGGGTTTCATTATGCAGGCATGATTGACATAATCACTGGTCACATGTTTGAACTCAGTCTCCAGTCTTTCTCCCTTTCTGGTGGCCAGGCTGGCTCAGAGCTTCAGTCTTTTATCACATCATTGGTTTTTCTGGTGTGACCAGCCCTCATTCTGAACCACCTTGTTAGCATAAGCTTAAGTATGATCCAAGAGGCTTTTGAACAACAAAGACACTAGGGAATTCTAAGGACTTAAGTCTCCCCCTCTCAGGAAATGGATAAAGGCCTGGCCAAATTCTTTATTATACAACACACACATTTTACAAATGAGGAAAAATGTGACAAAGAGTTTTATTAAATTACCCAAGTCACAGAGCCAGTAAATGCAGAGCCCAGTAAGGATAATCTCTCACAGATAATAGACTGTCTTCTGAAATTAACATATTAAATGTTCATCCTAAATTGACATTGTGTCACATCTAGAGCTGGGTGACCATAATAGTGAAACTCAGATCAACAATTTTCTCTTTAAAGCCATTTAAAAATTTTAGAATCACAAATAAAAATGATCTTACTGAAACAATATAAGATTGGGTATAATTGTGTAGCATGAGTTGTTACTAAAGTCTGAGTACCAGACAAGGATGTAAAACTACGGAGAGTGATGGGACGTACTTTCAGGTGATATTTTGAGGATTAAATAACATTAACCATGCAAACCACTTTGTACACATCCTGACACCCTTGTAACTGCCCAGCAATTAACTTTTATTGTTGCTGTTATAAGTTGGAATTAATGTTATTATTAATAAATGAAATCCCACAATTGTTTAAACTACTCTATTTTGGCACTGTGCAGAATTTTAATAGGTTCCAACTTAAGGACTCTATGAAATAGAATATTAGAAACAAAAGTTGGCATATATCAGAACTTCTCAGTGATTAAAAACACTAGGAGAGCATTTCCACATCCAAACACTAAGGGCATAGTCAGCAGCAGCTGGTTCCTCAGAAGCAATAACAGTAAATGAGGTACTGAGAAATACATCCGAGGACAGAAAAGACAGCACAGAGAGGAGGCACCCAGTCAGCAGGAGAGAAATAATGCAGTACGAGAATAGTTGTAAATTTAAAGCAGAGAGAGAAAACATGAACACTTTATGGCTAGAAATCAAATAGAGAAATTTACACTTGGAAGGACCTTTGGAGTTAAATCTAACCTGTTCATCTGAGACATGAACTTAAAGTTCAGGTAACAAATCAAGACCTTAATTATTTTAATTAGATAGAAGATGTATGAAAACTTGAAATATGGGGTAATCCAATAATGTAGAAATTTCCTATTACATATTATTACAAAGAAAGGCATTTACTACTAACAGTGGAACACAGTGAAGTGATTTTTATCTTGGCTAAATCATAATATAGGACACAGAATGCTCACAAAAATGTGAATATAGCCTGACCAGGCGGTGGCGCAGTGGATAGAGTGTTGAACTGGGATGCGGAAGACTCAGGTTCGAGACCCCGAGGTCGCCAGCTTGAGCGCGCGGGGGGGGGGGGGGGGTGGGGGGGTGGGGGGGTGGGGGGGAGGGCATAGGGCTTGAGCAAAAGCTCGCCAGCTTGGAACAAAGGTCGCTGGTTCCAGCAAGGGATTGCTCAGTCTGCTGAAGGTCTGCGGTCAAGGCATATGTGAGAAAGCAATCAATGAACAACTAAGGTGTCGCAATGGCAATGAAAAACTAATGATTGATGCTTCTCACCTCTCTCCGTTCCTGTCTGTCCCTATCTATCCCTCTTTCTGACTCTCTCTCTGTCCCTGTAAAAAAAAAAAAGTGAATATAATTTAACAGTGGAAAGGAAATTTGATAGATATGCTGAAATATTAGAAAAAGTACACCTCACAAATCTTTTTTAAAATTTTAGCAAAATATATTCTGGGAAATTTTCTGTTTTTAAAGTCAACTTTATAAAGCAAAGAAGTAGAAATTTAAGTTTAAAATTGATGAAGAAAAATGGCAACTATAATTCAAGAGAGGTAATACATAGTAACTCTTCAAAATGAGGGCTAGAGATAAACGGTGGGAAAGGAAGGATTTATTGGGAAAGCATAGATTATATCGATAAGAAGAGAAGGCTTTTTAAGTTCGTCCTAATTCTATGCTTCTCTTACTAGTAAATATCACTATTCTTTCGTAGGCTGAATAATGGAATTAAAGATGCAATGAGGTGTATACTTGTTTGTATGAAAAATAATAAAATAATTAATACATAATAATACAAGAATAAACTTTGTTTTGTGGACATGTAATAAAAATTTAGAAGTTGTATATAAAAAATAAACAATAACAGATAAGATGTGCCAAAGAAATTACAAAAGAAAATTGACAACTGTAAGCCTAGTCCTGCCCCACTCTGTGTGCTCTCTTGTCAAAAAAATGGCATGTTGAACATGTCCCAAAACATTTCAGTAAATTTGTTTTCCAAATCGGTCACTATGGTGAGATCAAAACACACTAAAATCAACAAGCATTATATTTTTTCTCAACAATACACACATTTGACAGTCTTAGAGAATGTTTTTACCTTAGTAATATTTGTGAGTTTGATCATTTGATCATGAAGAGAGTTTAAAGTGTTTGTATTTTTCCTTCTCATGCTAAAAGCAAGTTTATACATGTAATAAAAATTTAGACATTGCATGTAAAAAAGTAAATACAATAGCCCTAGCTGGTTGGCTCAGTGGTATTGTCAGCCTGCCATGCAGATGTCCCAGGTTCTATTCCCAGTCAGTGCACATAGGAGAAGCAATCATCTGCTTCTCTACCCCTCCACCTCCCCATTTTTTTTCTCTCTCTCTCTCTTCCTTTCCTGCTGCCATTGCTCAATTGGTTTGAGCAAGTTGGCTCCCGGTGCTGAGGATGACTCCATGGAGCCTCCATCTCAGGTGCTAAAAATAGCTCAGTTGCCAAGCAACAACCCAAGATGGGTAGAGTATTGCTCTGTTAGAGCTGCTTGTTGGGTGGATCCTGGTTGGGGTACATGCAAGAGTCTGGCTCTGTATCCCCTTCTCTCACTAAAACAAAACAAGACAAAAATATAATAGATAAAATGTGTCAAAATGAATTACAAAAGAAAATTTACAAGTTTATTTAGTTGTTACTGTTAAATTAGCCAATTTTTTCAGAGTTAAAAAATACTTAAAATTATGATTAAGTTGTTCTTTTATTTAATTTTCAATTCTATCTCTGAAGAAAAATAAAAATAGGCTACAATGAAAAATGGTTAAAATTCAATATAATACTTCAGAGTTTGTCAAAGCTCTGTTATTAGTCAATAAAAGAAAAATGTATGTAATTAAAACAATTATAGTTAATTGTGTAGAATAAATAAGCCATTATGTATTGTTTAAAATCAGATGTTCAATCAATAATATAAAAATAAAAACACCACTTTTTGAGAAAGTGGCTTTTGTTTTAAAATAAAGCAAAACATATAAATAAAACAATAGACACATGTATAAGTCTATATTTATCTAAAATAACTTATTATGAAAGAATATGGTTTTAACTCAAACTTTTATTCCATTTACACATTAACATCTCTTTACTTTGAAGCTCATAACAGACTCTTAAAAGTAAAGTGGAACACATTGGATATTAATTTTAATATCAACACCGTGAAAGTAAAAAAAATATTTTTTTGTATTAAGTGAGGAAAAGGGAAGCAGAGAAACAGACTATTCCATGAGCCCCAGCCATGTGCCCTAAGATCCACCTGGTAAGTCCCAAATGTGGTGATGTTCTGTCCATCTGGAGCTGTTGCTACATTGTTTGACAACCAAGCTATTTTTAGCATCTGAGGTGGAGGCCAGAGAGCCATCCTCAGTGCCCAGGGTCATCTTGCTCAAATCAATTGAGCCATGGCTGCATGGGAGAAGAGAGAGAGAAGTGAGAGAGGGAGGTGTGGAGAGGCAAATGGGAACTCCTCCTGCGTGCCCTAACTGGGAATTGAACCTAAGACATTTACATGCCGGACTGATGCTCTACCACTAAACAAACTGGTCAGGGTGTAAAATTCTTGTACAGCAAATATTTGTATCACTCTGCTCATTCCAGTATGATCAGTAACACAATAACATAAGGAGTAAGGTTACCATATTCTAACTATTCATTTTAGTTAACCTGAAAACTGTCTTATCAGTTACCAATTTCTTGACTTGACTCTTAACTATTTATTCTATGGCTTCCTTTTTGCACCTAATAAATGAGATAGTTTGTTGTTGTTGTTTTTTTTACTTGTGAAAACAGAAGATGGATAATGTGGTATAGGTGAAAATGATGTGGGGTCCAACTGCTGGGCTATAAACTTTGATGTGCCATTTCCCAGCTCTGTGATCTTAGGAAAATTAAAGAGGGCTTTGAAAATGGAATAAGACAACCCACAAAGGTTCTCAGCATAATGTCTGACATAAAAATTAGCTCCTTTACAACAAAGTAATAAAAAATAATCCAATACAATAATGAATTTATCTTAGTATTAAGTAGACATCAGTGCACTTTATATTACTTTAGCTTCTAAATTATCTAGCTTAATTTTAAATTGAAAGTATTTTTGAATGCTGGTGATGGGACAGGCTCTCAAATGTTTCCCCTTTGAGCTCATTTATTCCTCACAACAGCCTTGGGTCACATGGCAGCATTTTTTTTTTAACTTCCCAAGAATAAAAATTGGATCATGTTAATTCTGGCCTCCCTCTACATTTGGGAAGTGGAACAAATTGTCCGATGGATGAATCTGAGAAGAGCATCTCCTCAGCCCATCTCCTTCTTCTTGAAGCAAACCTTCCTGCAGAGAGCACAGCTATTCCTCTTCCTATGCATTGCGACCTTTTCTGGGAGACCTGATCTGGGATCTGGGTGCCTCATTGGTAAAGATGCCTGAAAATAAGGTACACTTATAAACCCTTTCTGCAACCACACTCAGTTATGTCCTTCAACGTATCCTCTAGAACTGATATGGTATATATTGGACTTCATCTTTTCCCTGATTATTTCTCCAGAAACCACTGCTGTTTATCCAAGGTCCCCTAAAATATTTCAATAGTACACATAATCTCCATAATCAGAAAAGAAACATGTCATAAAAGGAGACAACGGCCTCAAAGTCTCACTAGTAGTATATATAAAGTTTTGTTTTAACAAAATATATTTTATCTGTTTTTCTATACATGTTTATTTCTTTTATCGAGTTAAATTCACATGGCAAAAGATACATACTTTTAAAGTGTACAATTCTATGCTCTTTAGCATATTCATATATTTGTATAACCATCTAGCCTAGAACAATTTTATCATTTCCAAAGACCCATTTCTATTAAGAGACACTCCTCATTACCCCCTCTTCACACTCTTGGAAAACACAAATACACTCTCTATTTACATAGAGTTGATAATTTTGGACATTTCATATCAATGGAATCGTGTCATATGTAGACTTCTGTTTCTTTCTTTGTCCATTTAGCACATATTTTTAAAGTTATGTCCTTTTTGTAGCTTGTGTTAATATTTAGGAGGTATTTTAGACAATAAGAAATATTTAGTTTTACACTGTAAAGAGAAAAGAAATGCATATTTGTATTTCCCACTTTAAAAAATAGAGTCATAATAACAATCCTTAGAAACCTTGCATACCAGTTTATCTAAAAACCAGGAGTATGTTTAAAATATTATCTTTGGCCCTGGCTGGGTAGCACAGTGGAGCATCATCTCAAAACACCAAGGTTAGGAGTTTGACTCCTGGTCAGGACACATAAAAGAATCAACTAATGCATGCATAAGTGTAACAAAAAATGGATGTATCTCCTTCTCTCTCTCTCTCTAAAATCAACAACAAAAAAAATTTTTAAAGAAAAAAGTATTATCTTTAATCTCGTGGTGACAAATACATCTAATTACTGAAATAGTCATGTTTTAAACTATCAGAGAGTTTTCATAAAAGTATGCTAAGCTCATTATTGTCACCAGTATTTTTTTACAAATATATTATTGAAATGTAGCTTCAATTCTCTAACTTTTAGTTAAGAGATAGACGTTCTGTTGACTGTAAAATGACTGGCGATTAGAGAGGAGGAAGACAAATGAGAATAGAGAACTCCATAGGGAACGGGATCCATGACTTTGTCATGCTAGACAGAAGGCACTTACAGCTTACTGGAAAGCACTGGGAGATCATGAATGATCTCTTCATAGGGCTCCTCCTTTGCTAGGGCGGGCACAGACGAAGGCTCTATCATTTTTTCTTCCCAGGCAATTTCAGCTTTCAGCAACATTTCCTCAATAAACTCCGATGCAGCAATATCTACATGAAACAATGAGAAAATCAGAAAAAGTAAATGGGAAAATCACAGCAAATGATTTATTTTCAATAATTCTGAAAATGCTAAAATTTATTAGCACATCCAGCAAAATAAAACCATTAAAAGTTTTATTTAACTTTCAATGGCAAAAATAAAATTGCAGCACTGCCATTTAAAAAGACTACATTTTTCATATTAATGACATATTTAATTAAAATTAAATGTAAAAGTAATTTTCACTAAGTGGTGATGTGTAAAATGTAAATCATTGAGAAGCTAAGCTTGAGAGAACTTAATGGCATTTTATTATCAGTGAAACTTTTTATTTTGGTGAATATGAAACAAAATGATAAAAAATAGTTACATATTCAGAATGGCTGAACTATTGTAAAATATATAGTAAGTAGTCTAAATAAAACATTTTACTAAATGGGTAGAGGTACAAATAAATAATCAGTTGTTTTATTAAAAGTGTGTTTAGCCTCTCAATCTAAAATATGAATTATTATAGTTTCTTATAAATTACACATTAACAGTGGCATCTGAACATATCTGGATAGTAATATAAATGGGTATAAATCGAAATTACATTTATTAACAAGGGATAATAGAAATTAATAAATCCTGAAGAAAAAGTCACATTAATAACAACTTAGAAAGTAATAGATAGTGAAATAAGTAAAACAGAAAACAACTGAGAACTGCATGATTTCATACATAGGTGGGACACAAAAATGAGACTATGAGACATGGACAAGAGTGTGGTGGTTATGGGGTGGGGGGAGTGAGAAGAGGAAGGGAGAGGGGGGAGAGGGGCCACAAAGAAAGCCAGATAGAAGGTGACAGAGGACAATTTGACTTTGGGTGATGGGTATGCAACATAATTGAATGATAAGATAACCTGGAGATATTTTCTTTGAACATATATACCCTGATTTATTAATGTCACCCCATTAAAATTAATAAAAAAGAAAGTAATAGAGGCAACTGCTCCTCTTCAACCCTCATTACTAAACTGCATGACCACCTTTGTCTATAAATTTGACTTATGTGGCTTTATGGGCTGGATGCGGTAATTCAGCTACCACAAGAAGGCATTTATGCCAGGATTGTATCATCATTTGCTTTAGGCTAAATCATAACCACATAATGAGTAGGATACAGCTCAGCTTCCTCGGGAAGATTATTTCTCCCCACCTATCAGCTACATCCCAAATTTCTTTCATCTTCCAGATAATTTTTATGAGCCCATTTCAAATTTAAGAAACATAATATATGAAGAATCTAATACAGTATTTTGATAATTTCATTTGCTCAGGCATAATAGGGGTATCAAGGTAACTGTTTCACTGCACTCCTGTTTTATCTGGTTCATTATTCTTGCCTTTGGATAAGATGTTGGGATAGCTTGCATTTACTTGAAACGTCTTACTGCATTATAGATTTTTATCCTTGTGTATGAGAGAAATATTTTCATTCAGTCAACAAATTTTCATTGAGGGTCACATCACTAAATCTCTCATGCTCAACATCGCACAGAAAAGGAATGACTCTGATGGTAGATATGGCGTGAACAACATGACCAAAATTGTCTGAGTCATCATGTGCTAGACCTAAGGTGACCAGGCTGACTGTAGACGAGAAATTTAATCATTCCCTGGGGTTCCAGGACTGTCAATTACCTCAGATGTCGGTTTTGACACAGTTGACACTAGACCTAAAAGAGAAAGTGTTACAGATGGGAGTCTATGAAGACAAGGATCAATCATATATTCCCTTCTTTGGACAAAAAGGCAGGGATACAAACTTGAAAATATGTAAGCTATTAGAACTAGAATAGAGTTAACAGAGGTGGTGCCTTATATTTCACAATAAGTGCATTTGTAAAAAAGCAGAAGAAAACGATACTATTTCTATTTGCTCCTTTAATATTTATCGTTAGACTTGCCTTAGTTGTTCATGTTAAAATTACTACTCTATCATTAATATCAGCCTGTTCTAAAGTTTGAGATTGTCAAGCTATCATAACTCTATTTGTTAAATCATCAGTATATTTTAGTAGAGAGAAGAAAACACACTCAACAATGATACTTAATTCCAATAAAATAATAGAGCAAATCCCTCATCCTGTATTAAACTAGAAATTTATCAGGTAATAGTACACTCTCCCATAAATATATCAAATATAAAATCTCAGGTTAAAGGTATAACAAGAAGAATAAATATAATACATTCAGCTCAATCATTACCTTCATAATTTGTTATTTTGTTACTTATGCTAGACTTTTCTTATTTTAATATGCCAAAATAATTTGAGTAGTAATTTTGTTGTAAAATTTTCTAAAAATGAAAACTTGAACATGACATCCATTTTTAAAATCCATATCTGAATATATAAAAGAACACTAGGAAAAAGAACCCTAAAAATGTTCAAAAATATATTTGTTAAAAATAAGAAATATTAAATTAAGATTTTCAAACTTTAAATTGTCTTTATAGTATTAGTCTCTATTTCTTGCAGTATAAATATACTATTACTGTTTAAAATAGCCCAATGAACAAGCATGTAAGTATAATGAAAAAATAGTTAAAATAACAGCAAAAGAAAATATTTAAAGTAATGACACTGCAAGAATCATTGCCCTGGAAGTTTAAAGCCTGAAAAGGAAATTGCAATGAAGTGTACAATAATCAATAAACTTAACCGCTCTTTGATGCACTCTTGGTCTGGAGGACCACATCTGAATTTGTGAATCATGCTTAAACGAGGGTGGTTTTCACAGAGCATCTGAGGAGAGGCTCTCATTTCTTCACTATGCTCATGATAGAGAAATTACTTACATATGACAGGAAGGAAACAGTGACTGTTCAGTAGTGTCAGGACACTCATAACCTACCTGAGGCCTTCTCTTCATTGCAGTTCAGAAGATTTGGATTTGCATGATGCATCAAAAGAAGTTTCACCAGGTTTGTCTGAAACATTAGAGATAATTGAAATAGGAAACACCATGCTAGATAATAAAGATTCATTGGTAAATAATACACTGACAAGGCCTCAAGGGGCACTTAAGGGTGGAAAAATGAGAGTATATTAGCATAATTTCCTATGCTAAATGTTTATTATAAAAAGTTTCATTTTTTAAAATGACAGACATATGAACTGTTTCATCAGCTAATGTACTCAAACCAAACACTACTTATAAAATGCAGGATAAATTACTGAAGATTTGAAAAAGTGCACTTAACACTTTTCAGGTTTTTTGCTGGGCAGCTCTTCTGGGAGGAATATGTTACAGTGTCGTTTTTTTAATTCAGCAATTCATGAAAGTCTCACTTATTATTACTGTCCACACACTACAGTATCATAGACAATATGAACCTAAAGTCACACTAGAGAATTAAAAAAACTTAAATTTCAAATTATAAGAATTAAGCAACTTGAGAGATTAATACATTTTTAAAAAATTATTATTAAATACACCATGCTTGCAAAGTGTGCATATATGGTATATAGACCACTAAAAGAGAAATATTTAAAATAAATTCCAGTGCACCAAAATTTTATATATGTCACTAATAGTATCTTTGTGTGCTCTTACTAAAAATTATTCCCTTTTCCTAGTTTCCAGAGTTGATTACCATCATGAATTTTGGGTTAACCATTACTTCTTTATTTTACATATGCTTGGACCCTACATATGGATGTATCCATAAACAACAAATTGCTTAACTTCATCTGTTTGTGATATTTGTAGAAATTAATCGTAGTGTATATAGTATTCTGTGGTTGACCGCAGGTAACTGAAACTATGTAAATCAAACTACTGTTATCGTCAAAACTAAGAGATTAAGGTCACTGACATTCTGTGTGTGTGTGTGTGTGTGTGTGTGTGTGTGTGTGTGTGTGTGAAGGAAAACACTATATGACTAGTAGAAAATCTGTTTAAGCTAAAATTTAAATTTATATAAGATACTAAATATAGACTTTTACTCATTCCATGATAGTTGTATTTCAAATTGGATAAATTTAGCAAAGTTAATCCTTGATGGTTATTTACATTAGTGTTTACAAAAATTTTTTAAATAGCAATGAGTTTGGAGATAGTCAAATCCCTTGTTCAAAGCTAAGAGTGTTTCACTTAACAAAGAGAAATTATAATGTTAAAGGTCACCAGGGAATTCAGAATTTGAATACCCTATGCCCATTGGTACATACTGGACACTAATGAATAACTGCCTCTAACTCAACCATTTGAAAAACTTCAGATCTAAAATGTGAAAATATGCAATAAATCCTTAATGTTAACTTTATTTTTAGTGCAACTGTGATTTCTTATTAAGCAAATAGTTCTGTCTTCATCCTTGAAAATGCATGCTTCCTAATCCCACAAGTGCTCTGCACAATTGTCCTGTGTTTCTTTTTAGAAACACTTCTCCCTCACTTACACACAGAAGCCTTATTCTCCTAGGTCCATTCTACTCAGACTTTTCTGATAACCTTTTTATAGTATTAGATATGATATTGCCCATCATATTCCTAGGTTCATCTCCCTTTCCACTTTTCAATATGTCTTTGGGTAATCTACCACAAATTTCTATTTCCGGACCTATCCCCACATCTTGCATGTGCCCAAGTATCTCCTGGGTATCTCTGAAATAATTTCTCTCATTGGCCAACCAGTCTCAGCTATGTGCTCACTCAGACCACTCTTCATACATTTATTCAATCCTCCACCACTGAGAAAGACAAGCATCTGCCAAACTAGGACCTTGGTTGAGTCTCTCATAAATAAGTGGTAACTGACTATTGTGTCTGGCCCTGTATTGATAAAGAAATAGATATTGTACCTGCACTTTGTTTTCACAAACTAGAGGGTTATATGAACAAATGAGACAATTCCAGCACATTGTGACAAGTGAGGAAATACTGAGATACGAAGTGCTGTGTAGGGTGTATGAAGGGAGCCATCTCACCAAAATTCAGGACATCAGAAAAGACAGCTAGTAAATTAACACCTCAGTGAATTCCTGTAAGGTTAAGTCAGATCTGAACACAACACTTTCAAGAAAAGAAAGAACATGAAAAGAATGTACACGATGGCATATTCCAGAAACTAAAAAATGTTCAGCATGTCTACATCCTCGAACCTGGTGTGTGGAGGCAGGAGAATGAAAGCTGGAGAGTGAAACAGAAGCCCAGGCACATGGGGCTCGTCAACTATGTTATGAAGTGGGCATTTCATATCACCAGCGATAGAAAGGCTTTTGTGTTAAAACAGTTTGATTGCTTTTGCATTTAGAATGGAGTGGGAGAGGGGCAGGGAGCATGGGGAGGAGGTTGGTGGGTTAATCCTGATGTAGAAATGCTGAAGCACTGGATGAGGAGAGGCAGTGAGAATGCATGAATACATTGGTCATGATTATAGCTTAGATAGCTCAAATCTACTTGCTAGGTAAGAGTTTTGGGGCTCAGTGGTTGATTAGATATGGGTGAGGAGAAATAAGAAAAAAAATAATACCCAGAAAATGAGAAAACAGAAGAGGCAACATATTGGGAATGGGAAAAAGAAGACACTAATTCTCTTTTCCTTGTACACAAGTTGAGTTTGAAGGAAGGTGGGTAGGGGTTTCCCTCTAGGCTGTGGTCCTCTTGGGTTTGAAATTTGGGAGAGAAAGAGAGAGAAGGTTTTGGGAGTTACAAGCATGAGAGTATTAAAGCTGAAAGAAGGGAGACTCCTAAACACACGTAAATATTGAGGAGAGAGAGAACCTAGGATAGAGCACTGAACTTATCAATATTGCATACTCAGTGGGGTAGGAGGAAAGCAAAGAACTATCTGAAGAAAAAGAAAAACTCTAGGTATGTCTCAGTTCTTACATACTTAGGTAAAAATTTGAGAATAAAAGTGACTCCTTCAAACATCAAGACATATGGGTTGTGTGATACAAAATGCTTTTTATAAATAAGGGTATTTAACATTTGTACAATTACAGCGTGTTCGTAACGTCATGGTGTACTTTTGATCGGTCACAGGAAAGCAACAAAAGATGATAGAAATGTGAAATCTGCATCAAATAAAAGAAAAACTCTCCCAGTTTTATACCTATTCAGTGCAGTTCGATGTGGGCTCCATTTGTTGCCCTACACACATCCAAACAATAGTGAAGATTTTGCCACACACAGGTAAGGACGTCTGGTGTAACAGAGTGAATAACATTTGTGATTCTTTGTTTTAAGTGATTAATGTCATTGATATGTTCAATGTACACATGTTGCTTCACATAACCCCAAAAGTAAAAGTCTAAGGGCATCAGATCTGGGGATCGTGGTGGCCATGGCCTGACAGAACCCCTGCCTATCCACTGCCGGGGGAATTTTCTATCCAGAAATTCACAAACAATGATGGCATAGTGTGGAGGAGCACTGTTCTGTTGAAAAATTTCCTTCTGGAAATTGTGGCACTGCATACAATTCCAACATGTCAAGATAGGTGTTTGCGATCACAGACTACTCTGCAAAAAAAAATGGACCTATCACCTTATCATGCATCAGGCCACACCACATGTTCACCTTAGGGGTGTTATGTTTATACTCAATGTAGGCATGAGAATGTTCAGCAGCCCATATTCGGACATTATGGCGATGAACATGTCCACAGATATGGAAGGTCGGATTCGAATTTAGCGAGCCACAGAACACACTAAACTTTCCTCTGTACCCTCCACATCTTGACTGGCATGGCCATGGGCTGCTCCACTATATACATGGTGTTACATCATCATCTGCGCATGCGCGCATGCTGCCACAGCATCCTACAGAAACTGGGAGGGTTTTCCTTTTATTTGGTGCAGATTTCACATTTTTATCGTCTTTTATTGCTTTCCTGTGACCGGTCAAAAGTGCACCATGACTTTACGGACACGCTGTATTTTCTTATCTTTTGTTGTAGTATTATCAATGCTATTATAAACTCTAAAGTATATACAAGAATAGAATAAAATGTTATCTTATGTACAACTTGTGAAAGAATTGCTGCTTACATAACTTATTTAGTTCTCAGTTTTAGAGAAGAATAGACATTTATTTTTTCTCAGTGGAAAAGTTAACATATTTATAAAAAAATTGTTAAAATATATATGCCATTCCAGTATAAATGTCAGTAACACTATAAATACTGTCATAAATTATAAACTACCTTCTCCATTAAGGTATTTATATTCATAAGATATTTATAAGAAAGTGAAATTTCTGTGAACATCTCTAAAACTGCCATTGGCCTTTTTTAAATGCTAGCATTTTTAAAGATTTTTTTCTGAACTGAAATGCATTTATTTACCATAAATGTCTTTAGAGAGTTATAAATCTCCCCTCCATATAAATTGATATTCAAATAAACCTGTTTCTAAAACATCATTTCCAAAATGAGTATTAAGTAGTATTTTATAGGTAAACATTTTTTTAAAAAATTCTCTCATATGGTATATGATATATACCAACAAAATAATCAAGTTTAATCTCCTCAAAATCTTCTATTAATGTAAATTTCTCAGTCAATTTTGCAGTTTGAATGGAGAAAGAATATTTTGCTTCTGGTGTCATATATTCCAACAGAGAATCCTCACTCTACCGCTCAACACTAGAACTTTGCTTCCAGTTCTTGGTTGATTGATCTGTTCACTCAATTCCTTCAGTCACTCTGTTGGACACAGGGATGGCACAGTGTGATACACAAGTAATGTCTCTGCTGTTCTGGAGTTTACATTCTGTGGAGACCCCATTCAAGTAGGCTCAATGGAGCAAAATGAAAAACACATATATAGTCTTCAAGTTCTATTCTTTGTACTAAAACATATAAGAATTTATAAGTACCTTGTTTATACATATTTTATGTAATAAAATATGGTACATAGAATTTCAGAGAAAACCAGTTATGTTGAAATATAGTAATAATTATATTAAAATTAAACTTGTGATACTTAGTGTTGTGCCTCTTTATTAATTAATAAACTAAGCAACAGATCTAGTAATTATTGTGATTTTACAATAATGTTGAACTTGGTTGATTTTTTGAGATATCCAATAATTCTCTCTACCTTATTAATCACTGATTCTCCTATCTTACAATTTTTGTGTGACATAAAATTTAAGGAAGCTTTAAGAAGAAAGAAGGAAGTAGGAATTATACTGGGCTTATGTTCCTTGTATCACATAGGTGTGGCAGGGATCACATCTGTATGTACATTTGTCATTAAATGATTTCTTATTGTTAAACGTAATTATGTAAAATAATATTTTTAAAAATCTACTTTCATCACTAAAACCAATTGAAAAGATTTTTATTATATAGCTAACCTGATTTATTAGTTTAATATATTCCTTAATCTTTTGTCATGGAGCTATAAAACATGTCTCTCTCCAGGACAACAACTTTATCTGACTGTGATTTTGGTCTATAACACTTATATATAACAAAGCTCTATTACAGGCCAATTAAAAATGTACATTTTTTATAACAGCTTCTACTTCTGCAGAGTTGGGTTTCTTATGAACCCCTGAAAGGACTATGCCATGTATTTTCATGGAGGACTCTAGATCTCTGAAATTGTAGGTGTACTCTATGTGCCTCCGAGTTTCTGGGAAAAGGATAAGCAGCTTCATCTGATTACCTGAGGGATAAAATGTTGGAGAGCCACTTCTTTCTCCTGCCTTAATTAGTATAGCTTAATGGAAATATCCAGATGATCCTTCAAAATTTGTGTCAGGAAAAACTGGTCACATTTTGACATGTTCAACATGTAGAACCAAAGATAGCAATGTCCTCAAGTGGGTTTCATGTGAAAATAATCATAGTTAATTTCTTTTCATTACACTTTATCAATCTTTACAAGGCTTTCAGAAATAAACATTTTTTGAAACAAAGACAGTTTTTTGAAAATACAACTTAACTGGTTTCTTCGTCTTCCCTATCAATTAAACCAAAAAATCCTGGAAATAACAAACAACCCAGGAAGAAGTCTTAGAAGTGAAAGTGGCTAAAGATTCCAAAAAGGGAGGAATCAAAAAGAGGCAGGGAACCCTATGTCCTCATACTCAGTTAAGAAGGCACCTATGGATTAGGTGTTTCCCAGCCCCAACCTAGTGGGAAAAAAAGAACCCAGATAGATGCATTCTTCCTCCATCCAAACCATATCCCTCCGACAAGATCAACTGAGTCTAACACCATGACCCCAATAATATTCAGTGTCCAAATAGGCAATTTCCTTCCATTGAGCCTAAGATTCTCCTCCTACCTCATAAGAGATGAGAAAGGATGGGGAGGGAGGTCACTTGCAATAAGGAGCATTTCCCAACAGGTCCCAAGCCCTGAAAGTATTTTTGACCCATGGAGATTCCTCTACCCCACAAAGAGACATGGGGTAGCCTTCCCTGGGAAAATCAATTCCATCCCTTTAGGGCACCCATAGGAACCAGTGGGAGCCCTAAGGGTATAGGATAAACCAAGCATTCTAAAACAGCACCTCAAAGGGTCTAAAAATTAAACTGTCATTAGAACCAGCATCCCACTCAAGTGGACCAGAACCTGGAAGGTAAACCTGAACATGTTGACTGCTGTCTAACAGATGTATACAAAACAGAGATTCTCTTACCATAATAGCCAAATTGTCCACGATAAAATCACTCATCATACCAAGATCAAGAGATTACATCTCGAATGCAAAAAAAGATTAGTTAACATTAATGGTAAGATGAATCTTCCCTGACCAGATGGTGGCACAGTGGACAGAAGATCAGCATAAGATGCTGAGATCTCAGGTTCAAATCCTGGGGTTACAAGGTTGAACCTGGATTCATCCGGCTTGAGTGTGGGCTCACCAGCTTGAGCGTGGTATCATAGACATGATCTCATGGTCACTGGCTTGAGCTCAAAGGTCACTGGCTTAAAGATCAAGGTTGCTGGCTTAAGCCTAAGGTTGCTGATTTGAGCAAGAGGTCATTTGCTCAGCTGGAGCTCCCCAGTCAAGACACATATGAGAAAGAAATCAATGAACAACTATGGTGTTCCAAATATAAGTTGATGCTTTTCATCTCTCTTCCTTCCTGTCTGTCTGTCTGTCTGTCTCTCCTAAAATGAAAATAAAAATGAATTCTTCTAAAATTATTTGTTTTGTGCTGGAATTATTTTATGATGATTGTAAAGCAACCATCATAAGAATGCCTCAACAAACACTTAGAAATTCTTTTGAAAAAAATAAAAAAATAAAAAATTTCATCAAAAATATAAATATCATAAAAAAGAACCAAATGGACATCATTGTATTTAAAAATACCAAATATACCAATCAATGCCAAATATTTTATTAGACCTGCAACCAAAGAAAACAAAACTACACACAGGGTTCTGAAAAAAGTTGTTAAATTTCAAATAGATAAATTAGTGACATGTTTAGTCCATAATATGTCTTTAAAAAAAAAAACTTTTTCAACTCTAGTTCTAATCTAGCAGAGTTTATTATTTCATGAAAGTGGTTACAGGAAAATAATTTATTGCTTTTTAAAATGGTATCGATCCGCCTGACCAGGTGGTGGCGCAATTGATAGAGCGTCAGACTGGGATGCAGAAGACCAAGATTCGAGACCCCGAGGTTGCCAGCTTGAGCGCGGACCCATCTGGCTTGAGCAAAACCTCGTCATCTTGGACCCAAGGTCGCTGGCTCCAGCAAGGGGTTGCTCAGTCTGCTGAAGGCCCACGGTCAAGGCACATATGAGAAAGCAATCAATGAACAACTAAGGTGTCGCAACGAAAAACTGATGATTGATGCTTCTCATCTCTCTCTGTTCCTGTTTGTCTGTCCCTATCTATCCATCTCTCTGACTTTCTCTGTCCCTGTAAATAAATAAATAATAAATAAATAAAATGTTATTGATCCAAAATCTAAAATATCAATCAAAAGTGAAAAATTGAGTAAAGCGAAAGCCTTCATTCAAATTGGGGTAGTTTTTGCTTCATCATACCAAACTGTCACTCACTTTCAGATTTAGGACCTTCCAGAAGCAATCCCTGACTATAAAGGGCACATTTTGATAATATACAAATCACAATTTCTTCAGCATTGGTCAATACCTTGCATCCTAGAAAACAGTACGTACTTACTTATATGTCTGCTTCTCTCTTTCTAACTAATGGCAAAGCCTCTTACCCAGTATATGGCAAGCTGCTGCTGAGCTAGAAACAGAAAACTGAGGCATTAATCCCCAATGCTCCAGTGGTGTAAGGGTACCTGGGGACCCTGTACCCCTGAAGCCAAGAACTTCAGCTCCCTGCAACCTCGACCCTGTAACCCACTCATTCATTTGCTAAAAACACACTTTGAGGTTTGTCAATAATCTGTTAAAAATTTTATTAAATGGTGAGATCTTTCCCTACAGAAAATGTTGATAAAGTAAGCAATACTTATTTGAAGACCTTCCCAAGCAATGGGCTATTCCTAAAGTATGTGAAAGGGAAATGTTTTTAGTGCTTTCAACAACAGCACTTCTCAAATTTTATGATAAATATTTTGCATACTAGTTAGCATCTAAGGGATTAGTGTGATTGTTATCTCAAACTAATGTTTGGAAACCAACACAGTAAGTTTAGCTTAAATCCCCATACATATGCAAAACTGAGTTATTTTTCAAACTATTACTACTAAGAGTTTCTTTAAGAAAACAAATATTTTTATAAATTGATTTTAATATAAATGAATTATGATGAACAATGCTACCATATCCATCCATGTAAATCATTTAAATGGTATAATTTGCTCTTCTCCGTGATATAATGATATATAGTGAAAATTAATTTGTGCAACAGTAACTCAAGGTGCGTTAGCTATAGCCAAATATCAATTCAGTGAAAGAACTCTACTATCTATCCTTCATTTTTTTAAATCATTATATATAGAAAAAAATAGAATATAATGTTACTTTACATCTACTGTAGAAAACAAAGAAAATTATTACAGACTCATGAAATAGCAAGCTAATAAGAAGTATATAACATTAAAAATTAGGTTAAGTCCATTTTATAAAGAATATAAGTTTTGATCATTTCTCCAATGACTTTCAGTACAATATGCAGTATGAAGAGTCCTAAGGAATGTATACTATTATGCATCCTTCTAAAAGTAAATATTTTCTTTCAATATTAAGACTGTTTGGTAAGATGATGCCATTATAAGTCAAATTATATTAGAAATAGTACATGATTTGAAATAAAATAGAATCAATGTAAAATGATTCATTGATCATAAAATAATTGTAAAAAAAAGTAATTCAGGAATTCATTTACCTGGCCATACTTTGCTGCCAAGTGCAGTGGGGTCCAGTACTGATTATCTACTACGTTGAGGTCTCCACCATGTTGCAGGAGAAGAGATCCCACCTCCTTGTAGCCATTGGCACATGCCATATGTAACTGCAACAAAGACATATTTTGTTACTTAATTTTAAAAAGCAACAATATCCATACAGTTTACTCAATGTTTTAAATAGAACTATTGAATAAAGTTTGAACACAAAATACAGAGACCTTAATCAAAAGAACATATAATTTTTTTTTTTTTTTTTTTTGGTACAAGGGGATATCATCCTTCTTTGAAAAGGCTTATGTGTTAATTATTTATTATTTTCTTTCGTACTCTTACAATATTCACTTTTTATAGTGGTACCTTGAGATATGAACAGACCAACATACAATTTTTTTTTAAGATACGAGCTGCAAGTTGAGCCATAATTTTGTTCAAGATCTGAGTGAAATTCCGAGGTACGAGTTGTGATTCGGGAAGCTGCTGCTAGTTGGCTCATTGGCACACAGGTCCAGTATCGGCAGTTTGATATACGAGTTGACTGACTTACGAGCTCGGTTAAAGAACAAAATTCGTATCTCAAGGTACCACTGTAATTCTTATTTCCCTCTGTAGTGTTCCTTTCTATGACAATGTGAATACTTCTAAATACAAAAAGTAATAATTCAATATTTTACTACTACTTGCCCAAAAGTCAGTCATGTACTGATTTGTTCTAAAATCCCAGAACTGTTTTTGGTTGCATAAGAGAGGTATTCATTGATAAAAATGACAACAGAAATTGTGATCATTGTGATGCTTATATACACATAAAAGGGACAGGAACACTAGATAGGATGAATTAATTCTGACAGACTTTGAAATGATTGCATAGCTATCATTTTAACATTCTCCAAGTTTAGTTTCTTTTTCTTTCTTCTGCTTTTTATTTTTAACAGGAACAGAGAGAGAGAGAGTCAGAGAGAGGGATAGATAGGAATAGACAGACAGGAATGGAGAGAGATGAGAAGCATCAATCATTGGTTTTCCATTGCCATTGCAACACCATAGTTGTTCATTGATTGCTTTCTCACATGTGCCTTGACCACGGGCCTTCAGCAAACTGAGCCACCCCTTGCTGGAGCCAACAACCTTGGGTCCAAGTTGGCGAGCTTTTTGCTCAAGCCAGATGGTCCTGTGCTCAAGCTGGGGAGCTCAGGGTCTGGAACCTGGGACTTCCGCATCCCAGTTCGACGCTCTATCCACTGCGCCACAGCATGGTCAGGTTCTTTGTGTTTTTTTTTTAGATTTTATTTATTTATTTTAGAAATAGGAGAGAGAGAAGGGAGGAAAAGCAGAAAGCATAAATTTCTATATGTACCTTGAACAGGGAAGCCCAGGGTTTTAAACTGGCGACCTCAGTGTTCCCGGTTGACAATTTATTCACTGCGCCATCACAGCTCAGGCCAAGTTTAGTTCCTTAATGCAACCTGAACTTTAGAAATGAGGCTTCAGGAACTACAATGATGAGACCAAGGTTTGGAGACTCAAATGTTTCCAATGTGAGAATTCCAATTTTTAATGCAGCAGCCTTTATTTGTAAGTAACTTATTATCTAACCTAATTTAAATTAGGTTATTAAATAACTGCATGATTAATTTTATAATTATAATAATTAGAAGTAAAAATTATAAGAAAAATAAAACAAAAACATTTAAAAATAGTTAAAACAATGACTTCTGGATTTTATAGCATAGAATTTATCTTTCTTCCTTTCCATTTTGCTACAAAAATAAAATTACAGTAAAATCAAATGGCTTATGAAATATATATATTTTGAAAAAATTCAGCAAAATAATTTGCTTTTCTCTCGTTAGACTTAAACATGCTCTTTGATCTATAGTGATACTTACCTGTTTATTTCTTATACTTTCAAATACATTACAGCAACAAATTAATTCATCTAATTTAAGGCATAATAATTAAGTAGTTAAGTTTTACATCAATCTTCCTGTGCTTTGCTATATACAGAATTCATTGCATTAATATTCTAGCAATCAGTCCCAAAAATAATACATTCACAAGTCTTTTGATGAAATACAATTTTATACTTGCTCTCATAGAGAACTAATCTTTCACCTGCTTCTAAATGTATTCTATATTATTTGAATCAATTACTTGAGTCAGTGATTGGCAGGTTACTTTGCACTATATGCACTAACATCTGGATCTCAGAAGAGTTTCTCTGAATAAAACTGCATAAAAATATTCCATTAGTTGGTTAGAGCTTGATACTAATGATGTCAAGTTCATAGGATCAACCCCTTTATGAATATTTTGCTTTAAATGCCACAAAAATCAGGTTTCACCAGTTAGAAATTGGCCTCTCAGTCAGTCATCTCATGTACTGCTCACAAGGAAAAGACTAGAAGGAAATAGTTGTGGTTCACTTAGTAGAAAAGCAATCCAAAACTTAAGCTATCGGTGACATCTATGAAGGTGGTCACATTTATAGGCAATCTCAAAGCAAGACCAAAAAATTCCCTAACATTGAATATTTTATTGCTTTTTAAAAATAATTATAATGAAATATCAGGAGGTAGAGTCTTCACCTTAATTCTAAGGGCAATCAACTTCTGAATTCATAACCATAAGCAAGTCACTAGACACCCCCCCCCCCCCATGGACATAGTTTCTCATCACTAAAGTTAGACTTAGAGATAAAAAAATTAAAAATGCCTAATTTTCTGAAATAGAATTTATAGTACTACCGTATCCTAACTAGGGTAGGAAAATACCAGGTGCTCAAATGTGAAAGAATGTTTATCACTCTGGTATATTAGAACATTCCTCTCTTACAAGTTAATGGGGTCTTATGAGACACACAAAGGTGGGTGTTGTTTCTGTAGAGAACTAACAACAGCTATATGGAAGCACAGTTCTCTGGTGGAAAATTATTCCAAGTTAGAAATCACCTATATAGTGACAATGTAGACAAGATGTTATAGTGGTTCCTCAAACACTAGGCATAATTGTTACAGATTAGTTCTTTATTCTGTACAACCTGTGATGCAGTTATCACCCTAATTTTGAAGCTAGGGAAGTTGTGGATTAGATCATTTAGGTAACTATCCAGGGAAGCTTGGCCACTGGGTCTCAAAACAGTTTCCTCTGCATGCCCCACTACTGATACTTTGAAACAGCAACGAGGGGATTACACTGCAGCATTTATGCTCCTAACAAACCTTGCAATCATCCCATAATTTCTTTGTTTGAATATACAATTTGTCTTCTTCCTATAATCCACTCCTCTCCCACATACTAATCTAATATTAAAATGTCTGTCTCTAGAAGATGCACACTATTTACACAGTTGCTTTAGCTTTCCCTTGGCACACCACCCATGTAGGCACAGCTGTGTTTGTTACATTTGGCTTATGAGCTTTCTGTATACTTTGCAAAACTATTACCAGGTCACCGCATTTTCAGATTTGAAAACACAGGAGACCCTCAGACTCCAGTGAGAAGTCTGCAGTCTGTGCAGATGAAACACTGCCTCCCGCTCACTCAGGTAGTGCAACAGGCCTGGGTGAAGTCAGAGAATAGGTCATGAGTACATCTTAATTTTTACCTCAGATACAGATCTTATTTTTACTGCATCAGATCACATCATAACATTGTATCTACTTTATATTACCTTACCTCATACTATTGGCAAGCAGTTTATTTCATTTAATGACTGATTTAATTATTAGAAAATAAAAAATAGGTTACTGACCTTTTCCTAAAGTTAGAAGCTTTAAATTAATTTTCCCAGATAAATTATAATTCTAATATTGTAAAAGAGTACCCCAATGGTAGTTATTAAAATAAAAATATGTGGCAATTGTTATATTTTAAATGTTCATTCTCAGCTGCATCAATTGCTATGGACAGGGTTTAACCCACATAGAACACTCATCCAGGGATGAGTGCCAGGATAGCCCCACTTCATTTTAGCAGCAATGCTTTCTAGGTCCCTATCAAGGGTAAGTTCAAGTAAAATTAAGGGATTATTTTTTAGCTATAAATTAGTTTATATTTATTTATTCTGCAGAGTGTCAAAAATGTATAAAACAAAAAAAGAAAATAAAGAACATACTGACATTGTACTTTCATGATAATTGCTTTTGACATTCTGGAGAAATATTTCTATCTAATAATGCATACACATGCCACTTCTAGAAAATTAGGATCATTAAGTGCGTACTCATTTTAAACTAATTTTCCCTAAATATATCGGATATTTTCAATGCAATAATGTGTTCTGATTGCATAATGGCTAACTTTGAGCACTCATGATGTGCTAACTAGACAATAGGTTCAGCAATTTAGATGCATAGTCTTGGGGACCAGCTTATCCTGCAATGTTGGTGCTATTATTATTCAAATTCAAAGGAGGAGAAAATTATGCCTCATAAATATAAGAAACCAGCAAAAGTCACATCTAGCAAGTGATGAGCTCCAACAAATTAAAGTTGACACTTATTCATCAAACAATAAGCAAATTAAGAGGCAAATAAACCAGGAATAATATTAACAACAGGTATCTCAAAGTGTTAATACTTTAAAACACACAGCATTCATAGAAATTAACAAGAAAAGGCCATCACTTAATAAAAATGAAACAAAATAAAAGTCAATTCACAAAAGAAAAAATTACAACTAGCTTATAAGTATATGAAAGTAGTATGGCTGGTAATTAAATAAATGCAAATTATTTGCAATCCTTTTTAATATAGATGATGGTGAGGAACAGAAAACCTAAGACCTACATAAATAAGTACTCCCACACACTGCTTGATAGAGTATAATTTGGTACAAACATTCTAGAACTCAGTGTGGCAATATAAGTCAATATAATAACTTGGAAAAATTTTCATTATTTTAGAATCAGAATTCCATTTCTCCTAATGTATCAGAAGAAATCAGAGAGGAACATATAGTGATTATTAACAATAAGGTTTCCTATAATATCAAAAAATGGCTAATACATAAATGCCCAATAATCAGGAATTCCTCAGGTAAATTATAATGCTTCTGTATAATTATATACTATGTTTTCTAGAAAATTGATGGTTTAGAAGAACAATGAAGGAGTGAAGAGGGAAAAGACTTCAGTATTCATTTTCTCTTGTGAATCTGTTTCCTCCTCTCTTTTCTTCTTCAATTACAAAAATCCCAAAGAGAAAGAGAAATGGCAGGAAGGAATCAGGTGAGCATATTCACCCTCTCTTTTAGAGACTTCTTACACTGGATTGGAAGGTTCAAGATTTAACTGAAATCAGGGTCCTTAAACTTGGGTTTACTCACAGGCCCACTTAGGATCTATTGATAGATTTCAAGTGGCTTGCAAACGTGGATGGGAAAATGGTTGGTTATATATTTTTTCTAACTCCTAAAAATTTAGCAAATTCTTTAATGACAAATATAGACAACATAGTCATAGTGTTATTATGAGAAAAAATGATATTTCCATATTATTATTTTGTGGATATATACATTATTATCATAGTAGATATCTCAAAATATCTCCCAAGTTCAACTTTACTGTAAAATAATGGTAATTATTAGATCTGTTACTTAGTGTATTAATTAATAAAAAAGGCACAACACTACATATCACTAGTTTAATTTTAATATCATGATTACTATATTTCAACATAACTGGTTTTCTCTGTAATTCTATGTACCATTTTTTACTATATAAAAACATATGAACAAGGGATGTGAGGACTATACCAAATGGCTAAAGGGGAGTATGGCATTAAAAAGATCAATGAGCCTGGACTTTGCACAAGGTGGGAGTTTTCATTATAACATGGGTCCAGGCATTCTAATCTCTGAACTAAGGCTATGTTTTGTGATATAAATTAAGTAACCACAAAGTCCGTATTCCCTAAAAATGACCAGAAAATTGATGGCACTGGCTACATCTTCATTTGGAAGTAAAGGAACTGGTACTCAGGAAATAACAAAGAGAAACAAAAGCAAGATGGTTTGATATTTACATCTCATGAATAATTCTTTTCAAAAAACCTATATGTCTGAAGACCAGGTGTGATACATTAAATTCTGAGAAAAAAATAAAACAGTAAAGAACCAGCATCTTTGTGATATATATGCTAATTATTTCAGCAGTATTTTCCAAGAGCATATATACACTCACATCCAGGAACTAATTTTCATATGTTCTATACCATGCTTTTTTTGCACTGTATCCTTTTCTATGGTTTCTATTTTTTTCAGAAGAATTTCAATGTAAACTAAAAGATCTTTTTTCAAAGAGTTATAATATATTAAGTTATTTCATCCTATATTCTAAAAAAAGAAAGACAATATAAAAACCATCTCACTAGAAGTTTGCTCCCATTGAACCATATTTTGATAATTTCATCTCTTTTGCACATTTAACAGTATAAAAAAGTGTGCCTAATTTTGAAGCACAACTAACATTCCAATTCAGAATACAGAGATCAGTCTAAGAAAAGAAAGTGTCTTATGTTACCACCGACAATAGACAAAAACACACAATATACATGAGCCTGACAGAAAGGAACTCCAGATATAGCAGCCTTTAACATAACAGACTAACCAAATAAGACCGAAGAATCAATATAAGCTGTCACTTCTTAAATATGCTGACCTTCAAGGGACAACTTTCTAACTTTCCATTCATTGTTATTTTCTTTCTAAAAAGCTCAAAGATGAGCACCAGAAGACTGTTATTACAGAACAATTATTAGCAACACTTTTGCCCTCTATTCAATTATAAAAAAGCCACAAGGAATGTCAAAATTGAAGATTGTTATAAATGAGAGCAATCCATTTCACCATATTGATTATTTCACTAATTTTTCTACTGAAAGGTCCTTTTATTCAACAATAATTGAAGCATCTATATTAGTGTTTTTTAACAGTGATTCTTAAAAATGTATTTAAAGTTGCAGTATCTTCTGCCAAACAAAGAAACAAAGGCTCTACTGGGTTTCTACTATGTGTGGGGCATTAGTGTATTACATGTGCTAAGTGCATTATTAATTAATCTTCTCTAAGCTGGATTTTGACTCCTCCACTCCACTAAAACTATCCTAGATGAGAAAACCAAAGACCTCCATGCTACAAAATCCAATAGTCAATTTGCCATCTCCATTTACTTGACTCCTTCCAGCAGTATTTAATAGTCTATCATACTCTCCTTATTATCATATTTAATTCATTTGGCTCCCAGGACTTCTCATTCTCTTGGATTTTCTTCCTATTTTGGGAGTTGCTTCTTCTTTTCCCATTTATGGATCTTCCTCTTTTCCCAAAACTTCAAGGTGAGGTCACAAATCCTCTTCCCTTCTGCATCAAATTCATGATTTCATCCATGGTCTGGGGTCTTCAAGATCAAATATATGCTAATGTTCCCAAAATTGTTTCTGTAGTCTAGACATATTTTGATTTTCAGACTGTGATATTCAACCACAAAGTCAACAAACATCTCCATGAAGATGGCTAAGAGGCATGTCTGACTATATTTACAGAACTGATTCTGATCTTTTCTGCTCAAAGCTCAGTCTTCATCCTTCTCTATCTCATTTGATGCCAACCCCATCACTCCAGTTGTCCAAGCTAAAAATACTTAAAGTCATTATAAAGTCTTTTCTTTCCTTCATGCCACCTTTCCATCAGGAAATTCCAAAGGATCTTTCCTTAATTAAGGTGAAATTAGCCCCTTCTCACTACTTCAACTTCTACCACTTTGGGCTGAGCCACCCCATTGCCTACCTTCTTGTTGTGTTTCTACCATACCACACTTTGCTCTGACTCAGTTCTATTGCACTTACCACTGTTCAGCCTGAAATATACTTGGCTCATCCTCACATCAAATGTTTTCCATGGTAGAAACTGCATCACTGGACCCAACCCCTTCTGCGCACCCCATACTTCAGAACCACATACTCTCTTCTGCTGCCTCAGTTTACTTTTATTTTTCCCCCGAGCTTTATACGTGCATTTCCATCATAATTAATTTTAACCCCTGCATGCCCAGTCCAGGTAAATTTTATGGATGAACAAGAACAAATGTTCATATTTTGATGATTGAACTTAGGCTTATATAAACATTTATCCAAATTTAATTGCTCTGTTTTTAACTTACTGCCTGATAGTAATAAGTCAACTAATAGCAGTTTTTTTGAACTTAAAAATTCATTCATCAGATTAACCCATAGTTTGTTTTCCTGTAAGTCCCAGCCCTAAAATCACATTGACAAATAAATGCAACCCCCCCCAAAAAAAACCCCAAATCTTCTAAATTTGTAGGGAAAATATGCATAAGAAGAAAGATTGGAGGAACATATACTAACACATAAATACTGGTTTCCTCTGGGTAGTGCCATAAGTGATTTGCATTTTTCTCTGCATACTTATATGCTTTGAAAAATTTCTACAATGAATATGTATTAGTTTTATGATCAAAAAGGACATTATTTAAAAGTTAATGATATCCATTTCTGTATTTTAGAAGTAAACTTAAATTCTCCATTCAAACAATATTTCTGAGTCAAGTATATTAACTTACCAGTGTTACTCCTTCATCGTTTTTTTCATTGACATTCCCTCCACATGATAAGAAGTGTTTGACGTCTGCTAGCATACTCATTGGTCTCTGCAGCTTCATATGGCGCAGTGAGGTCAGATCCACTCCTGGGAGAAAAAGAGCCTTTCAAACAGAATGCAGAGATGCCTCTTGACTGCTGGGCTGAAAACTCTTCTTACATTCATGCAACATGTTCATCTTTAAAGTCCTTCATCCATTTTGAATTCTCACTCAAAATACTATCGTTATTTCTCTTAGAAGCATTTTATTTACACGAAGAGTGTAGTCCTGAATAATTTTCCTCTTATTACATTCCAAATTTGTAACACAATACCTTACTTATGGAAGGTCCTCAGTGGATGTCTGTTTTCTATATATATCAACATGCCCTAACCAGGGTATTTTAAATTATAAAAGGTTATAAAGAGTTCTCATTCCTTATGATTTTCTGACCAATAACAGTTGCTGTTAAAAGCGGTGCATTATCTTGGAATAGAAAAAAAAAGACTCTTATGGAAAAATGGAAAGAATCTGAATAAAGTCTATAGTTTAATTAATGGTACAGTACATGTGATACTAATTACTATTAACTGATTACACTTGATAATATCTGTATAATGTTTGGTCCCTAAAGCTTTACCTGGTGTAGTGAGCTGAGATGCATGTGCAAAACTGAAACTTTATTAACACATCAAGTCAACCTGAACTCTATCTTTACTTTCCTTAAGTGTCCTTCATAAGATAATATTTCTTTTGTAACAATTCAGCTTTTTTAAACATAGATATATACTCCCCCCCCCCAACCCTCAGGGTGAACCTCATGTCCTGGACCACCTTGAGCTCTCCCTGCACTGCTTACTCTTCATGCTGGTTCATTTTATAATCAATTGATTTCCTTGAACACCAGCTGGTTTGCCTTGCACTGGAGATCTAATATGCATCAAATGCTCAATCAGCCCTCCGTGGTAGTCTCGTTTTCCAGCTGGATGGCTCCAGCAGTGAGCTGAGGTTAATTGCTGTGGTCGGGTGCACATTGGATATCAGTGGTGACAATACAATTAGAACTTGTGACCAGCAATTTTCCATGTAATCAACTTGCTCACAACCTCGACTGCTTTCTGCCACATGTGTCCTGATATGACAACACGGTAAGTACTCTGATTTGAAACTGTATGATGCAGAGTGAAAAATCAACATTGCAGCTACCTAGTTATAAGAATGTGATGCTGAAACACTGGATGCTAAATAACAATAAAAATCTCATCTTGTACTATTACTATTAAAAATTTTAAGGCCATCAGCCCATGCTGTCCTAGCAGATGCTTCTAAAAGTGCACCCAAAACGGGAGAATACATCAAATAAGACAGTATTTACTGGAACCATGACAGCCGATACAGATAAGTAGGAAGGACACTGTCAGAAATAGAACCAGATTGTGAATGAGGTGAGAGAGGGGCAGATGGATAGGAAGGCAGAGGCCAGTGCAACAGCAATGACAAGTGGAAAACAGAATTAAAAATTTAAGAGATATTTTATTAAATTTGTTCCAGCAAACATGTATTTTGCAAACTGACTGTGACAGCCATTGCCGTAACAGATTTTCTCCTAACCATTCAGTCAGTACCTTCCTCTCATTTTTTTTCCTGAATCATTTTTATAGCAACCTCTCAAAGAAATAGACTTATTTTTATTTATATAGAAAGATAACACTGCTTTTTCAAATACTAAAATTTCTTATCAAACAAAATGCTTGGAAAGGTTTATAAGTAACGTTAATTATTTTGTGAATAAAGATAGTTAATTTTGGTTTCCAGAGAGAAACTTATTACTATGGCTGTTAGAAATTCAGAACAGTAAGAAGAGCAGGGAACATCTTATAGAACTGGCACAACTAAATAAAAGACAGTCAAGTTCAAGCCAATTCAGAATCCTGCAATCACAGGTCAAGTTTTGCAGACGTACAAATAATAAACTTTCCAACAATGGAATGTGAATAACTTTCAGCTCATTTCCTTTAGAAGTAATCAGTCTCCATGTCACAGTTGACAAGATGTGAAGAGTATAGGCAATCCCTCAGACAGAAGCGAGTACAAGGACTGAGGAACATGTAGCAGGAATGACCTCATGTGGCTTCTGTCACCAAGCCATGACTCAGTGACCTTCAAAAGCACAGCTCAGCTCACATTTGCTCCAATGAAAATAGTGGCATTTACCTTGCTCTTGAAATTAATGATATTACTTTTTTAAGAATTCATGGCTGTTCAGTACTAATTATTATTATTCTAAGCCATCCTCAGAATAACCTTTTGAAACAAGCAATCCGGATGAGGCGATGAGCACGGGGAACAAAGAGGCAGATGTGCAGGTTTTTTAAAAGGCAAGAGTGGAATCACAAGTACAGTGAGGCTCTTAAAATATTTTATCTTTTTCTCTGACAAAAGATCATATTTGAAGGTATTGGAATTTCATTGTTGTTATAAATACCTAAACAGCAGAAAGAAAAAAATGGGGGGGGGGCACAGTTCTATCTTGATAATACCATTTCAAGCTCAAGATTTCAAACATCTCTCATTTTGCCAAGATTAAACTTACTCATGAAATTATAGGCTGGGTCTATGCAATTAAATGTTCTCTGTCACTGAATACATCTGGGCTTCAGCTTCATGTTTTCAGGCCAGCACCATGATCATGGAACAACCTTCTGACAACGTTTCTATTTCCAGGTGTCACCAAGTGTGAATGCTGGGATGATCGTGCCAACTGCCCTTGACTTAGGCCCTCACATACCCACATGTAGTAATTCTTAAGAGAACTGTTGCTCCCAAGAGAATACACTTCAGATGACCTTGCTCTCATTAACTCAAAATTCAATTGTGCTGGTTCACTTCCCTTCTCTTCCCAGTGGAGGACAGATTATAATTACAAGCCCAGTCCCAATAATTATGGACTTTAGATGCTTGTTAAAATGTTCCTTCATGGTTGGCCTCTAGAATTTTGCTGGCTTGCAAAATTGCATTTACTAAATCAACAATGTGTTATGGGGGGAAAGTGAAATGCAGGGTAGAAACACAATTTAGGGAAACTACATCTAGGGAATCATGTAAGCAGACCTAAAAAATAAATACACTTATAAAATTCTACCATCCTACCTCTTCATCTATCTTTCTACAGTTTTTCAAAGCTCAGCCTACCGTTTTCATCCAAATAGGTCAATAGGATAGAGCTTGATTCCGTCCCTTCTACAGCATAATCCAACGGGATATTCCCATTAACATCCTGGAGGAGGACATTGGCTCCAGCCTGTAAGTAAAAAGGAACCAATATAACATGTATACCGTTAACATAGAAATCAAATCAGTCCTTGTTACTATATTAGAAAACAGATACACAGAAGTTTACGTTAGATACAATCCTGCAAAAAACTGGAATTATTGTTGAGACAAATATATTAAATACTTAGTGAGAAACTCTGACAGTCTAAAAATGTTCACCTGACCCTTGCAAGACCTGAATCCCAACTACTCCCCCCCATACAAAAAAATCCAATTAATGGTTCCGGAACCACTCACGCCAGTGTGCTAGCGCATCTGGATAGCCTGTTTTGCTTTTCAAACAACAGAATTGCCCATGTCTTCAGAAAGTCCAAATGGCAAACTCTTATATGAACTTTGACTGATCTTTCTCAAACTATCCTATAAAATCTTTAAGCTCCTTGTTCACAGAAACTCAACTGAGAGCTGTTCTTACACCATGATTTTTTGTTGTTGTCAATTTTTATTTATTGATTTTTAGAGAGAAAGGAACAGAGAGAGAATAAAGATAAGGGGAAAAATCAATTTGCTGTTAAACTTATTCATGATGTCTTGTTGATTCTTGTATGTGCTCTGACCGAGGATCAAACCCACAACCTCAGCATGTCAGGATGATGCTCTAACCAACTGAGCTACCCAGCCAGAGCCTCACACCACGATGTTTTAAAATGCTTGGGCTGATGGCTTCTGGTTGGGTTTTTGTCTTTCCAGAAACTTTTCAAAGAAAAAGCATATATATTAAATGCGGTATTATACATCTTTTAGCTTCAAAGAGTCCTCCATTAAGCACTTCTGAGTACACCAGCTCCATACTTCGCCTGTCTTAGCTTAAATACAATGATAGATGTGCATATCTCTAAAACCCTGGTCACATAAATTGGGGCCATTGCTCAACATTTTTTAATGAGCTCCATAAAATTTATCAGTCATGGTTCACATATTTTCTCCAAGAAATAAACATGTTCCCATGTCCAAGATTTCCCATATACCCACCAATAACATGCTATTAAACTCAGAACAGACAAATGAAAGTTTCCCCTATTCTTTTTACTGAGTGAGCATTTGCTTTGCAATGTAAATACTGTTAATATAGCTCATATAATATCAAACTTCATAACTTTACATAAAAGGTTGTCACAATCTTACTTTAATATATAAAAATGTGATGGTTTGCCTTTTCTGTGTGTATATATGTGTGCATGTGCATAAATTTTCCATATCTTAGATTTTCAAAACTTCTTTAAATATATTTAAAGAAGTTTAAATAGAAAAAAAACAAAAAAGTAGGTCAAGGTGTTGTAATGTTCCATATCTTAATATTTGCCCTTTAGATAAATTGTGTTACTTACCTTGCCATCTAAAATGTACAGTATTACATATTTTATAACAATATAAAGATATTTCTTTATTTGTACAAAGCAAGTTTATATACTTCAGATTTTCGTTTACCTAAGAAAAGCAAGCAATTTTAAGATCCTAAAGACTTTACATTATTTTCTTAATGCATTTAACTTCATTTTTGTTATTCAGAGAAGAAATTACTTCAGGCAATGTTCTTAAGTATACTTAGCTAATAATTCCTTTCCTTTAGTCTTCAACCATGAGAAAAAGATTTGCATACCTACCCAAGTATCAACTATATAAGAATTAATTAAGACACAGAGCTAAGGTGTTGGTGCCAATTTCAATACTAATAGGTAGGAGATAATTGAGTTATTCTTTTTCCCAATACGTATATGTTTCAGATTGAATCTTATCTGTTTCAGACATCTGGGCACAAAGCAACAGTGAATATAATCAAGAGTCATGTATTATCAATCATAACAGAAATAAATGGGATAGGTAATTGAGAGAGATGTATACTTGAAGAGAATATGTCTACTTTAGCAGAAGTAATGAGGTGCTTTCAAAGAAAGTCTGAAAGTGAAACATGGTGCTGAATATTTTTGCTGGACTCACTCACTGAAATTTCACCCCATTAATCACTCACTGCTCTGTGCTGCTATATCACCAGGTATTTATTCCCTATATAAAAGTAGGATTTTCCTAATCATAGATCACGTCTTATTCTTCTTTATATTCCCAACACTTATTACAGTGCCTGGCACATATTAGGTAATAAAGATTTATTAAAATAAATTGAAAATAAAGAACCAAACACTGAATTAAGCTAATTATTAAAAATTGAAGCAAAGAGTTATAATTTTCATAATTTTTAAATTAAGGTTTCTGACCTTTGTTTTTAAGGATGTACAGATAATATTACAAAAACAATATATGCATAATTAGGTTTCCTGTCTCCAATCTTTCCATATGGATCATGAAGGGAAGCAGAGGTTGCCACCCCAAAATATGTCTTTGGGAATATTGTTTTTAAGATGGCTATAAAGGAACAAAAGGCTCAGGAAAAATCTTTCACACTCCCCCCCAAAATGCCCAAAGAAATTTAGACAGAGAACTTGCTTCAGAAGCAAAGTTGGTCTTACAGATAACTCCAGTTTAATATAAACTAATGTGTGATAAGCAGAAAGGAACCTAATAAAGCCCATTTGTTCAATGTTCTCTCTGTACCCCATTGTTAAAGACAGACCAGCAAACATTTACTTACCAAACATTTACTTTCAGTCTCCCTGTGAATTGCCTTCCTGCCCTTTTCAAGTCCCAAACCACAACCTCCCCTTTCTCCTTGGCTTCAGAGTGGCACATAAACCTCAACTGCCCAATGCTTCTTTGGGTCTGTGTTCTTATGGTACTCTCAAAAGTGCATTTATATAATAAACTTTGGACATTTTCTCCTTTTAATCTATCTCTATTTATTTAATTATTAGTTAAACTAGAAGAACTTAAAAAGTGGGAGGCAAATTATTTTTTAGCCCTCACAATGACATGTATGAAAGACTGATTCGCTCGCTCCTTCCTTCCTTCCTTCCTTCCTTCCTTCCTTCCTTCCTTCCTCCCTCCCTCCCTCCCTCCCTCCCTTCTTTCCTTTTTTCCTTCTTTCCTTCCTTGCTTTTTGAGTTAAGGGCCCCACCTACAGTAGTCCTGGTGCTCTGCTCTGTCCCCACCACCCAGACCATCTGGTATTGATATATGTCCATAGATGGACTGAGCCATGTGCAATGACAATATAAATCCTAAAAGGTCCCTAAAGAAACTGTATTTCTTGAATTAAAATTCTGAAATTGTACATCTATTTAAAAAAATACAAACACCACTGATAAAATTTATGGCTATTATTCTTAGGCTAATTAACTTAGAAGTTAATATGCAATTATAGTTGTTAATGGATCCCATTAGAAATAGGTGCTGATGACTTTCAAAGCAGGATGTTTCTTCAAAATGTTAGATTTCTCTTAATATGATCAGGATGATCTCATTTCTAGTATACAGAAAGGGAAATGACCCAAAGAGCTTGAAATTAGTATCATTTATAAGGCATTGTGCTAGTACTCATTTAAAACAAAACTAAACAAACAAAAAATGCTTTGAACCACTCAGGAACAAATAATGTATTTTCCCATCTTGTGAAAGCATGCCCTAAAATAATTCAATTCAACAAAAATATCACTCTTGATATTATCCATTTTTAAGGTGAGAATTTGAAATGTGTTTTAAAATATTATTTTTCTCTAAGACATTATATAGATATGTATACACACATATATATGTATATATATATACATATATATGTATATATGAAGAGAGAGAGATAGGGAGAAAGAGAGAGGAAGGGAAAGAGAGAAACATCAACTCACTGCTCTTAGTTGTGCATTTATTGCTTCTCACATCTGCCTTGACTAGAGATTAAACCAGCAATATAGGGCTTCAAAGCAGCAATCTTAGCATTCTGGGTCAGCACTTCAATATATGATATCCTTAAATATCTTTTATAAAATGTTCTTTTAACACTTCAAACTATATTCCATATATAAGTGTCCACTATATGATTTCCAGCTATGAATATAAAAGCCAGAGAAAAGTGCTCCCTAAACAGGCGCGCACGTTCTACTGTTTCCTTGGACACATGGTTCAGAATGAGGATGCCGACAGTAAACAGGAACTTTAATTTTCTCACGTGTGGTTTGTGCATTTGATTGCATACATTGCTATCTTATTTCAGGAGATGAGAACCTGGGCACATTGAGGATTTTAGACTAAATGTTTTGGGGTTTTTTTGTTTTGATTTGTTTTCCAAAGTGAGAATTGGGGGGGGGGTGGCGTCGGAGCAGACAGACAGACTCCTGCATGTGCCCAGCCGGGATCCACCGGCATGCCCACCAGGGGGCAATGCTTGGCCCATCTGGGGCGTTGCTCCGCTGCAATTGGAGCCATTCTAGGGCCTGGGCCAACTTTGCTCCAATGGAGCCTTGGCTGTGGGAGAGGAAGAGAGAGATAGAGAGAAAGGAGAGGGGAAAGGTGGAGAAGTAAATGGACACTTCTCCTGTGTGCCCTGGCCGGGAATCGAACCTGGGGTTTCCACATGCCGGGCCAATGCTCTACTGCTGAGCCAACTGGCCAGGGCCTAGACTAGATTTTCAAATATGTAACAAAGAATATCGTGGCCTGTACTTATTTATGAACATTAACTTTAGCAATCACTACACATTTTCTAAATCTTAAGTAATATTTTTAAATTACTGAATGCTATCATTATAAGAAATACAAATTGATAATTGGTTGTGTAAAAGTCTACTGGGGTTGAGTGTAGATGAAAGGTGTATATTTTTATTCATGATTCAAATGAACTCATTTAGTATTTGATGTTTGTGAGCACCCTAAGACCTAAAGGTATATGTGTGTATGAAATATCTTCCTGGTTTTACATTCCCCCAATTAATCATCAGATGTCAAAGTCCTTATACTGACAGTAGTGATCATCTTTTGTCTACAAGGAAGAAATTCCAAATTAAGTAAGACTAGGATTAGTAAGAACAGCTCAAAAAAATATTCTCTTTTTACAACTTAGACTCTGAGGCAAGTTCTTCAGCTTGGATTCAGGAAAATCAATCAATCCCATAGTGATTGGTTTTCATCAGTTAAATGAAAGTAATCAATGCTATATATGCAAAATCAACCAAAACTTCTCCAATGTTTTCTGTAATTGAGGACTGTTTAGTTCCTACTGGGAGCCCTAATTACATTTCCTCCTTAATTATTAAAACTGGGAAGCAACCTAACTTCCAAATTGTCCTGAACTATGTTCCTGCAGTATTGAAAATGGATTTCAAATATACCATTTTACCCCACAGGAATCTTGTTTACTGCCTATCAGGTGATATATGTATAAATATTCTTTAACTTTATGTAACAACTTACCATCAATAAATATACTTATCAAGTGTTTGATTTAGTAATAGTTCTCTAAAGCATTAATAATAAAATTTTCATTAGAGGTACCCACTGGCATTTTAATAAACAAATATCACTTTTTATATGCTAATAATTTTTGGTAATTATTTTTCTATCTTGACATAACTTCAGGTTTACTTAAGGTTGTAAGAGTAGTACAAAGAACTACTGTATCTTTGTTATGGGATGTGCTGCATCCCCAAAAAAGAAATGTTAAGTCTTAATCTCTAGTATTTATGAATGAGCCTTACTTGGAAACAGGATCATTGTAATAGAATTAGCTAAGTCAACATAATGTCATGCTGAAGTAACCAATATGACTGGTGTCCTGTGTTCTAAAATACTTTCTATCTTCCAAGACATACTACTTCTAAATATCCTTTTAAAAAATTTCCTGTACACTTTAATCTTCATTCCACTGATGTAAGTAAGCATCCACTATGTAATTTTTCAGACACAGAGGGAAAATGTGGAATCTAATGAACAAAAGTAATGTTAAGTCTTAAAACTAACAAGTAAAATAGAAATAGGCTCCTAGATAGAAAGCATGCTGAGAGGTGTCAGGGCAGGGTGAAGGGTGCTGTTTGAAGAGGTAAAGAGATTGAGCAGAAAAGGGTGAAAAAAACAGAAAAAGAACTCATGGACACAAACAACAGTATGACACTTGCCATGGGGAGAGGGGTGGGGAGAGGTGAAAGAGAGAGAGTACAAAGGAGATAAATGGTGATAGACAGAGACTTGACTTGCAGTGGTGAACACGCAATGTAATGTACGTACGGATGGTGTGTTGTAGAACTGTGCTCCTGAAACCTGTATAATTTTATTAACTAGAGGCACTCCAATAAATTCAATAAAAAGGAAAATAAATAAATAATTCAAGATTTGCCCTCCCCCCCCCTCGCAAAAAACAGACATGTGAAGGTGGCTACAGATTGGAGTGATGCTACCATAAATCAAGTAATACTTGGGACCTCTCAGAGCTGGAAATGTTGAGGAAGGATCTTCTTGGAGAGGTTGCAGATTGACTGTGGTCCTGCTAACACCTTGATTTCAGACTTCTGACCCCTAGAACTGTGAGACAAATTTCTGTTGTCCTCATTCACTGTTAGTGGGGATGTAAATTAGTACAACCATTATGAAAGAAAGTATGGTGGTTCCTCAAAAAAATTAAGAACAGAATTACCATATGACCCAGCAATTCCTCTACTGGATATATATCACCAAAACTCAAAAACATGGGTACGTAAAGACACATGTACCCCCATGTTCATCGCAGCATTGTTCACAGTGGCCAAGACATGGAAACAGCTGAAATGTCCCTTCAATAGAGGATTGGATAAAGAAGATGTGGTACATACATGCTATGGAATACTACTCAGCCATAAGAAATGATGACATGGTATCATTTACAACAACATGGATGGACCTTGATAACATTATACTGAGTGAAATAAGTAAATTAGAAAAAGCTAAGAACTGTATGATTCCATACATACGTGGGACACAAAGTTGAGACTCATGGACATAGATAAAAGTGCAGTAGTAACCAGGCGGGAAGGGAAAAGTGGAGAGGGAGAGGGATGGGGGGGAAGAGGAGGGGCTTAAAGAGAAACAAAATATAGGGTGACAGAAGATGATTTGACTTTGGGTGATGGGTATACAACATAATCGATTGCCCAAATGATATGGAGATGTTTTCTCTAAATCTATGTACTCTGGTTGACTAATGTCACCCTGTTAAATTTAATTGTCTAAATAAAAAAATAAATAGAAAAAAATTCTGTTGTTTTAAGCCATTCAGTTTCTAGTACTTAATTATAGTACGCTTAGAAAACTAATATTTTCAATACCCTACACTTTACCCAAATGTAGCAATTACTTTTATCCTCCCTCTCGCTATCTCTCTCTTTCTTTTATTTTTCTTGAATCACTTAAGAGTGAATAACAAATACTACTCCTTAACACAAAATATTTTAGTATATATTTCATAGGAGCAAGGCTATCATCTAGCACAAAAGTTATAAAAATCAGAAAAATTTAATATTAATAAATGCTATATCTAAATTTCAATCCATATTCAAATGTCATTAATTTTTCCAATCATATCCTTAATAGCTATTTTCCCCTGACTCAGGATACACTCCAAGTTCACCTGGTACATGTAGTTGTCCCTTTTCTGTAGTCGCCTACAATTATAAAAAATGATTCCTTTGTTCTTTTTTTTTCTTTAAGATCTCTAATGTGTCCTTATAATAAGATTATTGGCAGGAAAACCACAGAGGAGATGGTATGTTCTTCCCATTGTATCATACCAGAAGACATATGCTGTCCCCTGGTCCCATAACTTTCATTACCTGATTAAGGTGAAATTTTTTGTTTTAAAAAGTAATTTTGCAGATAAGAATGCATAAGTTCATGTTGATATCAATAAATAAATGAATACCTGAAAATAGGGGAGAAGAAAAAGCTTTTCTTTACCACATAATAGCAGCTAATAAATGTGAAATAATGATAAAGTTAGAATTTCCCTTACAATACAGCAATAATTGATATAGATGAAACACATCAAGGGGTGCTAACACTGAAGCAGATGGTTGATGAGGAATAAAATATTTACATAGTTCTCAATTATGTTCCCACAAAATATTCCATTTAAATATAAAATTTCTGGCATCTAACATGTTAGGAAAAATAGAAAAGTGTGAGATGTTTTGTGCTTTTGAATTGTAGAGGGTTTCTCATCTTTTATAGAAAATTTTGAACTCATAAGCTAGTAGGGAAAGTGAAAGTTATTTCAAACTAATTAATATATACCATACAAACAATTATTTTAGGTGAGAAAGCATGTGATTTTATTTTATTTTATTTTAAGGATACAGGGAACTGTACTGTGAGGCCAGAAATTGACTCGACTTTCTCATGTCTTCATAGTCTCCATGCCATCTGTACTGCTGCTCCTCTCTAATCCTCACTTCCACTGGCCTCTCGCAAACTCTTCTACCCACACAGACCATCCTGATTTCCCTCACAGTCACCTCATTCACACTGACATTTCACCTGCTGGTCCTGGAATACTTCCCCCTGGGCACCTTAAAATGGCTATTTCTTTACAATTTTCTTCCTAGAATCACTTACCTATAATCACTCTGCCCTTAAATCTCATCACTTTATATTACCTTATTCTATTCTAATTTTCTCACAGTTATCATATGACCCAATGTCTTAAACACACATTTATTTATTAATAATATCTCACCCTAGATTTTAAACTCTGTGAGAGATACTACTTTGATATTTCTACATTTCTAGAATCTATTACACTGTCTAGCATTTTATATGTGCTCGGGAAACAACTGTCAGTGAATAAATTAATAAATTTTTAATAATATTAAATTATATAATGAATACATTTTTACTACTGATAATTATAAATCTCAAAACTTCTTTTTATTTTTTTTATAAACTTTCATTATGAACATTAAAATTTGAATTACATATACTTTTCACAAGTCACAAAATTTTATTCTTGTTTTTATATTTTCAATTGTTTCTAAATGTAAAATTTTAGTTACGGGTCATAACAAAAATAGACAGTGGGCTAGATTTGGTCCCTGGGGCAGAGTTTGCTGACTCCTGGAACAGAATAAAATACAGAATGTCAAATATAACAGATGAGTACAAATTCTCAAAGTCTTGTTTGAAATTTGAGCTCCATTATTTTACTTTTATCAGCCTTATTGAGATATAACTAAAATATACCATAGTGTTAAGTGTAAGGTGTTCAATATGATACATGATTAAAACTGTTTTAAATTAAAAAATTTTAATTATAGGAAAAGCTATTTATTTCTTACACATCTTTGGTTATTTGTACTCCTTTCCTACATTATATTTTCAAGAGCTTTGACTATTTTAAAATTAGGGTTGTGCTTTTGTTAATACTAAAAAATACTTACAAATTTTCAACGCTAACTTTTTAGAGTAGAGAGCAGAAATTCTGAAAACATCTCTTTGAAATGTTCTATTCAGGTTCAACAAATGGATAATACAACTTAACTTGATTTTCATTATGCTACTCTCAAGTAAAATCATCAAATATTTTACAGTAAATAAATTTTTTATTTATACTTATTTGAAAAAAATATTGGAAAACATTTTATACCACACCCATATACTATCAAGGTTTGGCAGTATATTAGCGTATTAATTACTCTTCAATGTCCTGCATTAAAGAAGCCAGTTTCAAATTGTCCTCAAATTTTTCAAATTCATTTGACCAAAAATACCTTATATTAGATATTATGTAATAATATTCATTTGTGAACTATTCATGAAGTCTCATATTAAACAATAGAAATTGCTATCCTATAAGAAATGCATAGTCAAAAGAAAGAGATTTAGATAAGAATCCTAAATGGGGTTTCTTATATGAAAGCTAACAAAAATTTTAAATATGTATTTTTTATTTAAATTATTAAATGCACTATCTTGCATTCAGTAAGGTATTGAGTTTGGTGAAACTATTAAAACATGGAGAACGGAATATTAGAACTCAGAGAACTGCGAAATAGAGACACAAGAAGATAAGGGAGTGTTTGAGTTAAAGGTGGCAGGAAGCAGAGGAGAAGGAGGAAGGAAAGTTCTCTTAGGATAAGGAAAAGAAACAAGGTTTGGAGTGAGAAAAGCCTGGCTCTGGTGCGGGATTATGGCTCACTGGCTCTTGTGTCCAAGGTCAAACCACCTAATTTTTCTCTTCAGTTTGCAAAGTGGAGCCAACTATTAGTGCTTAAGTATAGCACAGTTATCTTCAGCATAAGCCTATTCAGTACCCAGCCCAATGCTTGACATACAGTAGGTACTCAATAACTTATATCTATACTAACAAAAGTAGCTGGAAAAATAAGAGTACCATATGAAATGAATTATTTGCAAAGACAGCCATGAATGATAGTATATTAAATCAACCATCCTTCCCTGCCAGCACATTTTTTAGCTAAGTTTAAGAATTCAAATCCTTAAAAGAATGGTACAGAATGAAATAGTAGAAAAGAGAGAAGGGAAATTCAGTCCAGAGCTCCTTGAAATATTGAAGATGGTAGATAGGGTTTGATTACTTCCCTTTTCCCCTCATTCTCACCATACAAAGTTTGGCAAAACCACCAATAAAAAAATTTTCATCAAAGACATAAAATTACTTATAAAATGCCATTCCCAGAATACACAGGCACAATGTTAAAATCTTTGAGAGCAGTATTTGCAGGAACCAGAAAAATATAACAGAACGCTCTCTATTATTACTGGTATTGTAATGATAGTGCAACATGCCCTGAGATGTATAATGGAGCCTTTTAAAAATCTGTTTCTTAAGACAAACCAGATATAACAAAATAAAAGATTAAGTGGGAACATACAGATACCTCTGAAAGACATCTCCAAAAATTGTGTCCAATTCATTTATTTCCAACTTATTTACTACTTAATTTTTTAAAAGTCTAGCTTTCACCCAGTGACTCAGTGAAGCACTGCAGAGATTTCTCTATTGTTCCCAACAAATTATATGAGAATAAAAAGAAAAATTTCTCATAATTCTGACCTTATCTTCAAGAACAAACTCAAAAGAACTGCTAAACTTGCAAACAAATCAGAACAAATACAACATACTTTTTTATAAATAGGCAATCAAATCAATAAAAATCTCCCCAAAGTGAAATAAATTCATTATAGAGAAAGAATAGTAGATACCGACCCAAAAGGGCAACTGAACGCAGTCAGAAATAACGGATGCACGAGCTCTTGTGAAGTGCCTACACACTCTATTTTGCCTCACTTTATATTCTTTATTATTGTTGAATTCGGCAATTAGCAGATATGCTAGTTTATAAGGATTAGTCAGAAATCAACCACTCTCACTCTGAAATATGTAAATATGCCACCAAAAGAACTGAAGAAGAAACTCTTAAATCTCTCTACTAGTCATTGAATCATGAACTCTTTCCACAAACTCAGCTGAGACATCACAGTCAGGAAGAGAGGTTGTCAGGTAGGGTGTGTATCAGCAAAGACCTGAAACAGAGTGAACTATCCCTGATAACCACCGTGAATGGAGCTGAGAAGGAAGGACCCAAAGTCTTGGCATAGGCTGTCCTTATTGTACTTGAACGCTACCAGCCAGTGGGCTCGTGAGCTTTTTATCTACTCACAACCACAAAACCAGAGAACTGGAGAAGATTCATGGATCTCTGGCCTCAAGCAGAGGCTTTCCCACAGATTTCCATTGTTTAAGAAGAGAGAGAAAACTAGAAGCATGTAACTTTCCTTAGGATTCTAGATTGGAGCAGATAACATGGAAAGCCATACACTTGGGGAATCCGACAATGTAATAAACAACTCAAATGCTGTAGAGTTGTACATCTGAAACATATGTAGTACTCTTATTGATCAATGTCACCCTATTAAATTTAATTTCTAAATAACAAAGAAATTATGTTTCAAGCCCTTATTATAATTAAAGCGCACTTTGTGATTTTAATGATAGCAGATGTTTATAGTAATAAAAATTTTAAAGATTTATTATAATTTAAATCGTTATAACAGTTAAAATTATATTAGAACACATTTTCACAGCTCCATCTGTAAACATCCTGAAATCAGTAATTGTTTCCTTGGAATACATAAGTATTTATGTGTAGTAATGCTATACATAATCATAAAATTTCAAGAGGTTAGGATATGAATAGTCTTTACAGTCATACTAAAGAAACCTCTATATATTGACATAAGTTTGACATGATTATAGGGGAAAATGAGCAGATGACTAGACTGTATGTATCTAATGGGAGCTGAAAGTATGAGAACACAGAGTTGAATTTCCATCTTCCAGACTGAAGAGGAAAATTAAAGAGGTAGCAATATAAACATGTTATTTAGCATGAAATAAATACAAAAACCAGAAGAACCATCTAGAAGAATTGAAAGTGGTGTATATGAGAAAGAACATTTTAAAGGAAGGATTGAAGAGAAGGAAATTGCTAAGTTTTATAAAACTTATTGAAAGCCTTATAAAACTGACTTTTAAAAACATGGGTGTGTGTGACAGGTAAAAATCTAGAATAAAAAGAAATAACGACACCAACACATGTGTTTATGTCCTGAGATATTTATTGCCACAGGCCTGAAATGATGTAACTAGAGAACTGTGAAAATAGAAAATAGTAGTGAAAATTTACATAAAGTGCCTAAATATGAAAATAATAAATTAATGATATTTATATGGTGCAACTGTTTATTATTACAAACTATGATATGAAAAAAAAATTTAAGGCCTGGAGAAGTGCCAGAAAATACGTATAAATATAAAGGCTTTCATGATGTAAATATGGTATCAGTTAAATTCTGTATTGATATTACACGTGTGGGGAAGAAGGACGGGGAGAGGATTAAAAATAACATTAAAATCAAAATATATTCGATGACTACCTCTATGTGATGAACTTATTAGTGATCCTTATACATTTGATGTCTTTTAACTTGCTACAATAAACAAGTATGACATTTATATTGAAAAATATTTTTCAAAATAAGGAATAAGCAAAACTATGAAAGAAGATTAAAACGCATAACCATTCACTTGGGTCCATGGCAAATTTCAAATCTACTAAATTTCAAGGTGAGCTAGATGAGAGATTAAAAGATACAATACAGTAAGCAAGCTTATTCAGTGTTTCTGAGAAAAGGCTAAGGAAAGAAACCATGGCATGAGTTTACAAGAGTTCCATACGGTTAGTGTAAAGTCACCCTAATTTACAGTCACTATACTTCATCCTAAGACACTCCTTTTCCCTAGTAAGTAGCAGTTTCATGTGAAGCATACTAAGCACTTACTAAGCACAATATTTATTGACTAAAGACCTCGCATGTAAGAGCTAGTACCCTCCTACCTTATTACCATTCACTTCATCACTCTCCAACACCACCCTGTTTGCTTTTATTTTTATAAAGGCTTTGTGGCTAATCTGAACATTCCATACCTGCTCTGAGAAAATACAGCCTGTTTCTAGTCTATTTACCAACCAACTGAAAATATGGGCATTTGATGTTTCTGTCCCTTAATACCTTGTGCTAATGGACTTCATGTACAATTCATCTCTAGTGTCTTATAGTATTAATGCCTATATTTATCTTTCTTTCATATAAAATGCTCTATTACAGTTTTAATGTCTCATGCTATGATTTTGTCAAAGTTTTACCACTGATTTGAAAGAGAGAGAAAGATAAGGGAGGAGGGAAAAGAGACAGAGAGAATGAAGCATCAACTTGTTCCACTTAGCTGTTCCATTTAGTTGTATACTCATTGATTGCTTCTTGTATGTGCCCTGACCAGGAATCAAACCCACAACCTCAGTGTATCAGTATGATGCTTTATCCACTTAGCAACCCAGCCAGAGCCCACACTGTAATATTTATAGACAGGGGTGGGCAAAACTGGGTTTACAGTCATGAGTATGTGAAACAGTTTGTATTACAACTGTAAACCTACCTTTTCTCAACCCTGTACATATGATGAAAGAACTACAAAATGTTTAATATGTCCTTACATTTGAGCTATGGATGCAGTGTACAACTTTCTCAGAGTTTGCTTTCCCATGTTCAAATGGCTAGCTGCTCCTGTTAATTATAGCTCTCCAGCTGCCACAAGGAAATTCTCAAGAATTGTTTCCCTTGACTTTCATAGCAACTCAAGCTTCAGGCTTTCCTTCTAAATATGGCTTTTCTTTCCCTGTCTTTGTTGCAGCCTGTTGTTTTTCTTAAAAAAATTTTTTAATTGGTTTACTTGGCACTCTCTTTTTTAAACATCCTTTCTTTTTTCAGACTCCCCATTTGTAGGTATTGATTTGATTTATTTCCAGGTTTCTGTTTTCCTGTGTATGCAAGTACAGCTGTTCTCTCTCTCCTGAGTTCCAGAAACTGCCTCCTCTACTTCTCTAGGGGCAAGTCTTCTTGGGATCCTGACCCTAATATGTTAAATAAGGAACGCATGGACCTCTCACATTAAACAAGATTTCTCTATCGGTGTTTGCTTTCTTGATAAATGGCACCATTCCTCCCACTTTCCCCCAAAAAGAAAGCCAGGAGTCATTTTTAAATCCCTCCTCTTTTTTGACCCTTATATGAAAGACATCAACATTACTGTTAATTTCACCTTCAATATAGAACATCAATATGTGCTTCATCACCATCACTGCCATGCTAAGCCCACAATTCCTTACCAGGGTTTATAAAATATTTTCCCAAAGGCAGTGCTCCAGCTAGGTGCCCCTTCAGTGTTACTCTTCAACTGCCCAGTACCTCTTACGTGAGGTCGGGCACTCTCTCCATTGAACGTTCAGAGTACCACTTATTGACCTCATCACAGCCCTCACCGAAAGATCTGATTTGTGGTGTGAGTTAATTTTATGCCTGTTTTTTACTCTCTACTATGTAAGACGATTATTAACCTTTCACACCAGAGAACCTGTTTCTTTTGTTGCTTGCATATTTTCAGGAGCAAGCACAGTACCTGGCACATAGACCTAATAATAATGGTAATGATGCAAGGAGATGGATGTGTTATTTAACCTGATTGTAATAATCATTTCACAAAGTAGATCTATACACTGAAAATATATATACAACTCTGTCAGTTATACTTCAGTGAAGCTGGAAAAATAAAAAAGCACTAAAAAGCTCTCATGTTCAATGGCCACCAATAGGTCTTAGGAGCTTGAGCAGCTTCCTTCAAGTTCTTACTCACATTAGCCAAAAAAATATAGCCTTAGGTCAAAACTAGACATTTGCCCAGTTTCCTTCTTTGATCAACTTGCCTTTGGATCAAGAAAGATAAATGAAGTGGGATAAACAATAAAATGTGCCCAGTGACTTCATCACAAAGATGTATATCAAAAGTGTTCCTGGCAAAGGCCATTTTGAGGGGCTTTAGTGGACAGAAACCAGATTGACTGGATGGAAGAGTGACCAGGAAATTATAAATTAACACCAGGAAAATCATACTGGTCTTTAGAGAAGCTTGACAATGAAAATGAGAAAGACAATAGGGTGACAATTAGAGGAAAAAAGTCATCTTTTATTTCTGATTTTTAAATTAAGGATAGATACCAGAGCATAACTATAAATATAAAAGAAAAGGCTAATAAAGGCTAAAAGAATTACTATGAGAACAAGAAATGACTAAATGATGAAAGAAATCCTTTGAGAGCTGGCAATTAATAGAATCTAAGAGAGAATGTGGGAGGACTTAGTTTAGAAAGGAGAATAAATACCTCTTTAATAAAAAGATATGATGGAGTAACTAGAAAAAAATCAATCATTTTGTTAGTACGAGGTTGACAGCAGTAAGTCTGATGTCTTCAATTCTCTCAGTGAAGTTAAAGTCAAGATCAACTGATGAGAAAGAAATTAAATTTTGTGTGGGGTCATGTACATTAAAAAGTTGATAATGAGGCTCTTAGCACAGTTCTTCTGTCATAATTCTTCCTGGAAAAATCAAGTTTACTTTGAACCATTTGAATTTGTAGTTCATTTTCTAGGAAGAAATATAACTTCTTGAAATATAGCAGGGTTTACTTTATGCCTAATATTTAACAAATCAAAGTGATGGAAATGAGTACTTATAGCTAAACAACAAATTTTGATAGTACTATTTAATCCAGGAATAATCTAAGCAACTAATGAGTAAAGTATTGGATGGTTTGATTTTGATCTATCACTTTAAGCCACCTAACATAAATTAAGTAATACATTTTAAAAATATATTTTCTTATTTAAGTTATAACAAAATTGTTGGGTCACGGCAATTGCCAGCAGAACCTATTAAAATGATCTAGTTCTACATTGACCATTAGACACAGTTCATGACACACTCCATCCAACAGGCAATGAAATTACTAACGTCAGGTGTTCAAACACAAAAAAAGGTCAAAGATCAAGAAAATATTCACCGCTATATTCCGCAACCAGAGTTTACTGAAGTGAAAAAATGACAAACATTACTGAGCATTACTTAATAAATGGCTATCCATTCGCTAATATTTCCTCCTAAACTTTTTAATTACAAGGAGTGAAAATATTTTAAAGGTCTCCCCATAATAATAGTAATAATTCAGCAATTCACTAATGTCTATTACCCTTTAAATATAAAACTAAAGTGATGATTTATCCTGCACTTGCCATTACTTATTTCTTAAAATTATGTATAATAGTAAACCCTATTGAATGGCTTCAAGATATGTATCAAGTCATCTCCACCCAAAATTTTCAATAGGAGAGAGAAAAAGTCTGAGATGATTAGTCAAGAATACTGGTAATCATTTTTCCCTATGTAAATGTCACAATGTTTCACTCAATATTATTTTTCTTTCAAAATATTTAATGCTAAAACAATACATTTGTTTCTTATGGTTCAAATACAATAAACTGTTGAAATGTGCCTATTTGGCACAGCTTTTGAACTGCTAACAGAACAGGGTAAATTAGCAACTGTGGGCACATTGCAAAATTAAATGTGAAAATTCAGAGATATCAACATGTTTAATCCATATCAGAAAAGAAGTGAGAATGGAGCAAGGTCATTCAGAGACCATTCCCTAGAAATTACACTGCACAAAACAGCAAAGAAAAGTATATTATGCCTCTCTCAGCAAGCTAGTGATGAAGTAGATTCTGAATGAAGGTATTTTAAAAGCATTTATTCAAGGCACAGATGCATTGATACGACATGCTAGAAATAAACAGATGAACATATTAAAATCAATATAAAGTCAACATTTTCAAGAGAATAAAAGCTGACATGATTTGAATGAATCCCTTTTTAGTCCTTATGATTTGTTCTTGCATAACCAAAAAGCTCCTTAAAATCTGGGAAATAGAAAATTATGGTGCAATTATTTAAAATTAAAATTAGAAAATAATTTGAATTATAAAGAGCATTGGTGTTTGAATATTACACAAATTAGAATAAATTTTTTAAATGGATAATGGAGAATGTAAAATAAAAAATGTATACGACATGCTCAAATAATCAATTAAAACAAGGTAAGTGAAAAATTCTGTTAATAAATGTTATAACATTATAATGTATAACATTATATATTAAATTTAAAATTATAATGCATTAAAATATTTTCTTGAGAACCAAAAGAGATTTGGGATTTTACTCTACTACATAACCTTTCTGATATTAGGTTTCTTTACATAAAATAAGAAATATATATATATATATTTTCTTAGTGAGAGAGAGAGAGAGAGAGCGAGAGAGAGGGACAGATAAGAAGGGAGAGAGATAAGAAGCATCAACTCGTAGTTGTGGCACTTTAGTTGTTCATTGACTGCTTTCTCATATGTGCCTTGACCAGGAGGGTGTGTGCTCCAGCACAGCCAGTGACCCTTTGCTCAAGCCAGTGACCTTGGGCTCAAGCCAGTGACTTTGAGGTTTCAAACCTGGGTCCTCAGCATCCCAGGTCCTCAGCATCCCAGGTCAATGCTCTATCCACTGCAACACTGCCTGGTCAGGCAAATAAAGATTATATTAAGTGTGTTGCTTAATCATGGAAATGTTCTACATTTCCAGTGCAACATTGGTAAAATTTCTAGGAGACTGCAAAACCCTTTTCAAGTATGTAATAGAAACTGTAAAACTAATAAACATTTTTGTCTAATTTTTGAAAACATTATATAAATGCATCACTTTTTGGCTCACCCCTATTCCTTAAATACACTGAATTTTGATGATTTTTATTACATATTTAAAATTCTAAAAACTATCAATTGTTTTCCTTAGTAATAAATAGAGTCAATCTTAATTATTCACTGATTCCTTGTTTGAGAATCTGTCTACTTGCTAAAAGTTATATGTAACACTAAAATCATTACTCATGGTATTTCATGGTCATTCATGTATTTGAACAGTGATGAAAAATTTTAGTCACCCGTTGTTCAGATTTTCAGTTGAGGCCCAATAAGGTAACACTAACTTCTTATTCAGCTCTCACAGTATAAACAAAAGTCCTTATTGCAGTCAATTTAGTGCCACTTTTTTCTAAATCTTTGAGTTCTTTTTAGGTGATTTAACAGTTCAAAGTTGTTCCCAAACATAATGCTAAGGTGCTTTCTAGTGTTTCCAAGTGTAAGATGTGCATTAATAGAAAGTGTATGTGTTGGATAAGCTTTGTTCAAGAATGAGCTATAGTGTTATTGGCCATGAGTTTAATGTTTATGAATCAACAATATATTAAATGAGGTGTCTTTAAACAGAAACACACATAAGACACGGTTTGTACATATCTGTTGAAGACTGTGTTGTGATCAGAAGCTACAGTAACTTAATACTTTATTTCCGTTAAAAGTAGTAACTCAGAATTCACTAATTCAGTGTTTCTGGTGACTTTATATAACATAGCGTGTTGGCAACTGAAGTTTAAAGTTGTGAGTGCATAAAACAAAATGTTTATTATTTTACTATTATTTATTAATCATTGTATTCTTTTTCATATGAGCAACTATAAACCTACTTTTGCGCAACCCTGTATAACTACCACAAATAATAAGAATCAACTGTGTGCATAATATTTCTTAACTTTCCTCCCTAATCCTAATAATAATTAAAATTAGAAATAACTCAGAAAACTGTGTTAAGGGAACTGTATGATATTAAAATAAAATCATGATCTTATTGATCCACTTTGAAGAATTTCAACTCTGTAGAATTCTGTAAGCAATATGGCAGCAGATCAGCAGAATGGTTGGACGTTCAAATTCTGAAGTTGGCCTTGGTGGGGTCAAATCTTGTCTCTGTCACTACTATCAATCAGGCTTTTAGCCTATAGACTAGCCTCTCTGAGCTTAAGTCACCTCACTTATAACAAGCAGAAAAAGCTAGAACACTGTAAAGCCAGTAGTCAAGGCCGCCATCACAGCAGCCTGACTCATGCAGGTTCGCATTGGATTCGGACAGATGGCAATGAAACAACGGAGCCAAGAACTAGTGAGCCATCAGCTTTCATTCTAGCTTGCACCCAGCGGGCAAGCAAAAACACACACTGGGCTCCAAAACCCACACATTCAGTGCTCACAAAGCTACTGACTTATCCGAGTTTCCTAGAATCAAAGGTTTCTAGCTCACCAGACTTATTCACCTCTGTTCCCCATCTCCTCCTGCACAAACTCTAAACAAACTGGCTTCTTCCTCAGCACTCTGCCATCTTGGCTGCTTCTCTCCTCCACATGGCCTTAATCTGATCTCTTTCTCTAATACTAACCTCAGGAACTCAGGAACCAAGAGAGAGATCAAGCTACTGGTCTCCCAACTTTATACCGTAGAATCAAAACCTTTAATCCAATTATACAAACAAGGAAGTCTCTTTATAATGGCATTCCTCAGGAGAGTGCACCACTCTACATCATCCAATCAGTCAAGGGTGTGGGGAAGAGCTTACTCTTAAACTAAGCCTTAGGCTATAGCCACCCAGCCTGCTTACATTACAGCCTTTCCCCCACAGCCATCCCAAGCATAAGGGCAAATAATCTCACATGGGTGATAGGCTTCCATGTGGGCAGCGCCATCTTTAACAAAGTGAGCATAATATATTTTATCTGCCCAACAAACACGCAATGTGATTTCATGAGAACTACATGAAATAATAATCATAAAGCATGTACAAAAGTACCAAACACATAGGAAAGGTTCTATAAAAGTTCATCCTTAGTATCTGCTCATTTTGAAGATAATTTGGCAGAAGTACTGACAATATTTGTAACAGCTATTCAAATATAAAACGTTTTTGATTCAATTAAAATAGCAATGTTCTAATACTGTTTAGTATATATATATATATATTTATATGATGGCAAAACACACATATATACATCTCTACTTAACAAAAATTCACAACACTTATCTTGCAATTTAATGAAAATTTTTATAAATAATAATTTTCTGCACTAAAAGTAGATGTAACATCCTTGCAACAGGTTTCATTAACTCCACTGCCTCTCTGACTTCAGGTCTGGACTTGACCTTATCTACTCGCTTGTGCTGTGCAGTTAGTTCTCTTGCTGTTCCTCAAGCACAAGATGTTCCACATAGCTCTGCACTTGCAGTTTCCTTTGTCTAGTATTTTACATTCACAATTCTCTTTAGTTAATCTACTATACATTTTATTCATTTATGGGTTTTTGTTTGTTTGTTTATCCACAGCAGAATGTAAGCTCCATGAGGCAGGGACTTTTGCTTCCTCTGTGTCCTGCTGTCTCCCTTAGTATACAGCATAGAAGTCATTCAAATATTTATTGAATAAGTGAATGTGCATAGTCTCTCTTACTCATCAATAGTCTTTGAAAAATGAAAAAAACATTGAACATGAAATATTACTTTCACAATGAAATTTAAGTACGATCAGATTCAATTTTGAGCTTAACAAAAACATATTTCTATATAAATTACAATTTTTATGACAATGTATTTCATCAAAACTTATTTGGAAGAAAATTATTTCTGTGGCTGGATGATGGACTATCTATAACATAGTGGAAATGCAGCTGCTCAGACTTGCTTAATCCATTAATCAAATTTCTTGGTAATACACTTATATTGCCTGCTTTTGTTTTTGCCACTACTGCATAATATGTCTTTCTTGTTCAGTATCTAATGCCTAGATAATAGTAATCGACAAATATTTGCTGAATGAATGAATAAAATGTAATTTGCTTGAAAGAAGAAATTATATTAAAAATAGTTGGTGATTAATAAATATTAATTAAATGAGTGAAGATAGTGATCCGCATATGAAGTTTACCGATAAACAGTATCTAGCAAAAAAAAACTTTGCATATAAGGTTGGATTATTCAATGATGTGAGAAATGGCATTGCAGAATCATAAAAATGTGAATAGTTTGACAATTATAGATTTAAATTTGTTTATATATATGAAATAAAACCAATTTCTATTTTTCATTCTGTTTAGTATAGAAAAGCAACATCAGACTCTGAGACCATTAGTGTGCTAAAGCAAACACTTCTTAAATGTAAATGCAAAATGAGTAGCATGAGGAATTCCAGAGCATGTAAAAGAAAACAGTGGCTATAAGAGTTTTTATTAGCGATAATAATGGCAATATTAAATTCAGGCTGACTTACAAAAATTGGCCTGCTGTTCTTTCATATTTATATATTCAACAAGTAAAGAATGAATTTCTATGAAAGATTGGCACTGTTTATGTATTAATGTTTTATGAGGATCAATATCAGGGTCTAATCTATAATTGAAAATAACAAATAACTCCAATGATTTTTAGACTTAACATTTTCATATATTAATCTTGTAGTCACTTGTTTACTAAATATAAAAAGAGGACAAGATTCAATAAACATCTCCTTAGTATGACTCATGGACTAAAAATTAAAAGAATGAATTGAAAAAATACAATTATCAATTCATTTTAATCAGGATTCACTTGTGAAGTATGAAGATATATAACCAAGAAAAAAGCAAGAGGAGTAGAGGTTGGCATAATAACTACATTATTTGTTTTATAAATTATGTAACCCACAATCTTAGTTTCCAATTATTTTGTAATTGCAGGCAAATAAGTCATAACATATACATACAATTTTTCTCTACTGAAGTATTACACATTATAAAATTTTACTAGATAAATGTAGCCTTTTATGTGCCATCAAATTTTCAAATGCTTATAAACTGAATTACATTACTTACTAATACAAGGAGCAGGACAATATCAGGATTATCACATGCACAGGCAATGTGCATTGGTGTCCAAAAATCTTCATCCTGGTGGTTGACATTGATGCCTTTGTCAATGAGGATCTCTGCAATGAAGGCATTATCATACCGAGCACACTAAAGGAAAAGAAAAACAAAAAAAGTATAATATTTCAACAAACTATGATAAAGTCTATTCCAAATTTCCATGGATAAAAAACTTCAATGCCAATTTTGGAAGTTTAGAGGTGGCTCTAACCTGGGAAAGAATGCTTTCTTTTTTCCTAACTTACCTACAAGAAAAGGGCATATGTAAATATAATTCACAAATAGTGGGAAGAAAAATAAGAAAAAAAGGGGCAACTATTATAAATAAAAAAATATATTTTACTATTTGTATACTCTTCATTTATAGATAGTATTAGAAAATCTTGGAAAATTTAGCAGAATTACTTTTCTAAAACACAGATTTACAGATTTAATTATACTACCCTTCTGTTCTAAAACTGTAAAGTTTCTCGCAGCCAATAGAATAAAACTTTAGCATTTTATTTCATCCAAAACAGACAAGACACTTCACAGTCTTCCATCTTCATCTATCAACATTCTTATACATAGCCTTCACACTAGTTACATAAGACAACCAGGCATTACACAACATGCCATCTTGTAAAAGTTAACCATTGTAATAAAAGAAAATTATTCACCCCATGTATGAGACTTTTTCATATTTGTATCATATGACATATCAATGTCAAGTAAAATTAGTATATAAAAAAGACCTGTTAATAGGTCAAATGCTTATCAGTAAAATTTCTGGATTATAAGATAAACACTTTTTATAGAATTGGGATGCATAAAACAGATTCCTTTCCCAAAATATGTACAAAGTAATCTACCACCAGAACTATTATCATACCGGTATACCCACCTATTCACTGAACAGTAAAATTAAAAACAATTCATTGGAGGTCTTTCACTTCTGAGTAAGACAGACTATATTTATCTTCCTACCTCAACCTTCTACATAAAGACAGACAAACTATGGTCTCTGAGAACTGGGAGGTAAACAAAGCAGCCCCACTGTTGTTATTGTTCCAACTTACTCCCTTGAGGAAGTTCCCAAGCAACAGAACAAAGAGGATAATCCTAGTTGACTAGGACCAATTATGAGGAAACTGAACTAAAGATCCAGACAGAACAAGACAGCCAGAGTGCACAGGACAGAGGAACAGAGAGAGAAGAGCTACACAGTCCAGAAAATGTCTAAAACCTGCAGAAGCCCCTCTCAAATACCCAGTTGAGTCATAATCAGTACATACATTCTAGGTAACAACCCAAGGTCTGAGAAAGAGCCCCCTGAAAAAAAGAGGGATTCAAAGCTCATAAACTGTCATAAATAATGCCTGTTTCCACTAGCCAGACTTTAAACTTAATAATTTATGGGGCATTGGGTAGAGAACCAGATGTGTTTAAGGAAAATATTATCCTTAAACAAAATGTTATTCTGTTCCCACCTAAAAAATATTAAATTCAAGGTCTGAAAAGTTCAAACTGTTTCCAAATAACATCCCCCAGAAACAAAGCTCAAGATTATTAACAGACCCAGGTCCCTCCCTCTCCGCCAAACTCTCCTCCTACCACGTGGGTCTCTCTGGGCTGCCGGTGCAGCCACTGTGGAAAACAGTATGGAGATTCCTCAAAAAATTAAAAATGAACTGCCTTTTGACCCAGCTATTCCACTTTTAGGAATATACCCTAAGAACACCATAGCACTGTTCGAAAAGAAGAAATGTGCCCCCATGTTCGTGGCAGCATTGTTCACAATAGCGAAGATCTGGAAACAGCCCAAGTTTCCGTCAGAGGATGAGTGGATTAAAAAGCTTTGGTACATATATATTATGGAACACTACTCAGCCATAAGAAATGATGACATCGGATCATTTACAACAAAATGGATGGAACTTGATAACATTATACGGAGTGAAATAAGTAAAACAGAAAAAAATTGAGAACAGCATGATTTCATACATAGGTGGGACATAAAAGTGAGACTATGAGACATAGATAAGAGAGTGGTGGTTACGGGTTGGGGAGAGGAAGGAGAAGGTGGGAGAAGGGGGAGGGGAGGGGCACAAAGAAAACCAAATAGAAGGTGACAGAGGACAATTTGACTTTGGGTGATGGGTATACAACATAATTGAATGATAAGATAACCTGGATATGTTTTCTTTGAACATACGTATCCTGATTTATTAATGTCACCCCATTAAAATTAATTTAAAAAATGATTATTAACAGAAATACAAAGATATTCGATACCCAGCAAGGTAGTATTGACTATGTTTAGCATCCAAGAAAAAATTACCATATATACAAAAAGGCAGAAAAACACAATGAGAAGAAAATTATACCTGTTAGAATTAGCAAATCTGAGTGCTAAAACCATTATTATAACTATATCATAAATGTTTAAAATCCAAGGGAAACTATTGACATGGAAGTTATTAAAAATGCTCAAATTTTACTTCTATAGATGAGAAGTTCAATGGCTAAAATGAAAAATCTACTACTGAATGGGACTAACAATAGTCAAGATATTGCAGAAGACAAGATTAGTGAACATAAAGACAGCAATATCTATTATACATAATGAAACACAGAGTAAAATGACTTTAAATAATGAACAGCCAGATCATCAATGAGCTGTGGAAAAATTTCAAATAAACTGACACCTAACAGATTAATAGCATGAAAGTGGGAACTACCTGGACACATTTCTGATTTCTTCTTATTATTATTTAATTATCTTAGAATCAGTAATTAGAAGACAAACCCATTTTAAAAATTGCTTAAAAGATTTGAACTAAATTCAACAAAATAAGAAGTAGAAATTGTGGTTCCGAATCATAATATCTAGTCATTCAGGAATACTCATATCTTTCTCCATTACCTGATAGTCTCAAGAAGATATAGTAAGCACAGAGCAAAATTATGGTGTAAGCTCCACATCAAGGAAGATATGAGCATGCATCAGTATTGGGATGCATGAAAGCACCTGGGGCAAAGTCTTATATATGAAGTTTGAGAGATCAGTGTCAGTTTGAAAAGGGATCGTTGGTTATCAGATGTTCCACATCATCTGTAACAATAGCGAAGAGGCACTACTATCAGGCACTGAGGGTAGAACTGCGATCCCATCTACAGTAACTGCAGGTTTGGGCACAATGACTGACAAGGTAAGGACCAGAGCAAGAAAGTTCAATAAATTGTTTTAGAACTTGGAGCCTATATCTAATTTATTTTAGGAAATTCATATGGAAGTCATCTGTATTCTACTCTCATTAACTTTTTGATAGCTCACTGCATAATCAATAAAGATGTGACCTCCGCCTTCTGTGCCTGTCAAGATATTCTCAACCTGCATCTCAGGAATCCACATTTATAATTCAATGATACCCACAGTATGGCTTTTCAGTATCTTTTACAAAAAGAGAAAAGAAAGATTTAATTAGATACAGTGTTGAAAGTGTTATCAGCCCCTCTCAAGTTATGTCATTTTTAGATTCACATTTCAGAGGATTATGAATAATAATTTGACAACAATAAATACTCTTTAATCATCACACATGTCTGAAAAAATTATGATGGTTGAAAATTTCTGTTACAATATTCTTACAATATTATTGTTAGATAGTAAACTTAATTCTCCCTATAAAGAATTCTCTCGAAGCTAGTAAATCTTCATCCCGATTCTGGTTGTTCTCTATCACTGTGACCAATTTCTGGTGGCACTTTATAGCACCAAGTGTATGGCTGAACAGTCACTCTGTCCCTCTCAACAGAACTTTGACACCTGCCAGTTTCCTCTACCTGCAGCCTGGACCCCTAACTCCCAGCACCTCCTGTCACTATCCTCCGCCTCTCAAAATGCCAAGCAGGGCTTGCTACGTAATTTGTGGAACCTAGTACAAAATGAAAACATGGGGCCCCTTATTCAAAAATTATTAAGTATTTCATGACAGCACAACATGAAGCCAAGCATAAGCCCTTCTAAGCACAAAGGCTCTAGTGACTCATGAACAACCTACCCAGGAAGCCAGCCCTGAATTGACAAACCTCTTAATGAACCTGCCTCCCAGGTTCCTTCAAATACACACATGAATCTTCCTCTCTTGTTGGTATCATCCCATTGCTTCCATTTAGCTATTTTATACGCCTCTTCACAGGGGGAACAGCCCCTGTAGAGGACGTATTTTCCTCCACTATGATAAATTTTCTCAAAGGTACTTACCCTTGCAGCATTTGTCCTTTCCCTTTTGGGAAAGCAAAGGAGGATGGAGTTACATGGTCGACGCCCAGATGCTCTGGTGTGAGTGAGCAGGGTAAAGTGTAGACAGGAGACACATAGTGACTATTTTTTTTAACACCTAGACTGTTTTGCTAATTATACTTATTTAGTGAGATATTTTCTCTAGAGTTCTAATATTCTGCCTCTTTTCAAAATATAATATGTACTCTTTGGTTTTAAAGACATTAAGTTGTTGAGCCGCCTCTATGGTAGAAGTTGCTAATTATCTGTTTCCTACAGCTCCAGAGACTAGAGAAATAAAGAGTGGAGCCTAAGATCATCCTTATTAAAAGCACCAGGTTTTCTTATAAGAGTAGGAAAGTAATGAAAACATTTAAATTTTAGGCTTCTAGTAAAAACAGTTCTAAATATTTTTGTATTAAATGTTTTTATTATAGGAAACAAACATAAATATTTAAAATATTCAAGGATTAAATAAAAGAAAGGAATAAAAATAAAAGACATTTTCTCCTTCTCTTAACCTGAGTCATTGTTAAAGATTTCTTGTCTAGTATTTAAAATTTTCTCCACTGATGAAAAAGGCTCTAACTATCCATCCATCTATCCATCTCTCTCTCCCTTTCTGATATATATACATTATATATCTCCCCTCCCTCCCTCATCTATTGTATTATATGTACTAATCCCTAACCTGCTTTTGATACTTACCAATATGTTTTGTACATACAATATTTGCATATCTGTCATAGTTCAGTATTTTTTTTTAATTTGATGAAAGTACAGTTGGTATACAAGGGATTACTTTCAGTTATACAATATAGTTATTCAACTTTTATATACCTCACAATGTGACCACCACAGCAAGTCTAGTAACCATCTGACATTGTGCAAAATTAGAACAATATTATCATATTTCCTCTGCCGAACACCACGTCCCTGTGACTTATTTATAACTGGAGTGTGCCCTACTTTTACACCCATCCCTCAACACCCCACACTTCTGGCAACTATTAGTGTTTTCTCTGTATCTATGGGGTCTGTTTCATTTTGTTATTTATTTGTTCATTTGATTTTACACTCCATACATAAGAGAAATCATACTGTATTTGTCTTTTTCTGTTTGACTTATTTCACCTAGGACATAACCCTCTGGGTCCATCCATGTTGTCACAAATGGCAAATTTTTCTTCTTTTCTACAGCTGAGCAATATTCGATTGTATATATATCCCATCTTTATTATCCATTCACTTACTGCTGGACACTTAGGCACCTTCCATATCTTGGCTATTATACCTAATGTTGCAATAAACATAAAGTTGCACATATCTTTTAAATGAGTGTTTTTTTTCCTTAGATAAGTACCTCAAAGTGGAATTGTTGAGTCATATGGCAGTTCTAATTTTAATTTTTGGTGAAATATCAATACCGCTTTCTGTAGTGGTTGCATCAATTTAAGATCTAACCCACAGTGCTTGGGGCTCCCTTTTTCCACATCCTCGCCAACATTTTTTATTTGTGGACTCTTTGACAATAGCTATTCTGACAGGTCTGAGGTTGTATCTATTTGTGGTTGTGATTTGCATTTCCCTGATGATTAGTGATCTTGAGCATCTTTTCATGTCTGCTGTCAGTCTGCATGTCTTCTTTGGAGAAATGTCTATTCTGATCCTTTGCACATTTTCAAATCACATTGTTTTCTTTTGATATTGAGTCTAATGAGTTCCATATATATTTATTTATATATTTAGAGATAGAGGAAGAGAGAGAGATGCAGAGAAACATCAATCTGCTGTTCCACTTATTCATGCCATCATTAGTTAATTCTTGTATGTGCCCTGACAGGGGATTGAATTTACAACCACAGCATGTTGGAATGATGCTCCAATCAACTGAGCTACCTAGCCAGAGCTAACTATATATAGATTTAGATTTTATTCAATTTTAGAGAGAGGATGGGTGGAGGAGCAGGCAGCATCAACTACCATATATGCCTTGACCAGGCAAGCCCAGGATTTTGAACCGGTGACCTCAACATTGCCAGGTCAACGCTTTATCCATTGCACCCCCACAGTTCAGGTCAGAGCTAAATATTTTTTATATCAAGTTCTTATAAGATATATTATGTATGCATAATCTCTCCCATTCAGTATGCTGTGTTCATTTTGTTAATGGTTTCCTTCATTGTGCAGAAACTCTGTAGTTTGATGTAGTCTCAGTTATTTTTGCTTTTTTGCCCTTGGCTATGTAGTTCAATATTTTTAATACTTGCATGAAATTCCACTGCTTAAAGCACTGTCTTTTTGTTAAAACTAAAATTTACCAGGTAAAAGCAAGAATATTTCTTATTTCTAATGTGTTTCCTTTGAGCTTCACTATGGCCTGTTGTGGTCAAAGGACCAAATGAAGAGAATGTGCTTTCACACGCCATTCAAGAAAGTTTTGTTGCTAAATGAGCTCTTCTCAGTAGCTCATTTAGCAAAGGTCGTTACTCAAAACCCTGGGCAGCATTTAGCAAAGCTTATATGGTTCTGTTTTCAACTCCGTAAGTATCACACTATTTTAAAGAGTTAAACCTGAATTCCCATCTATATTATTCTCATGAGACTAAATTCCTGGTTGTTGATATTGTTACTTGTTGACATTATTTCCTTTCTGTCAATAATAGTATGTGATACCTGTCTTAGGTTTAATACAAAAATTATTTTATGAGCTACTGAAACAGAAAAATTCAAGCGTATTTGTTAAGGGTGTAGATACAACTACAAATTTTATATGTCAAAAAATATTGAAACCTGTTTCTCAAATACCTATCAGTAATAGAGTGGGAATTACAAATCGCCAACTCTTAAGCCACTTCTAAGAGAAATGTCCTATAGAAATATACCCTTAAAATCAGGTACTAGATGAATTATAATAGTTAAATAAACACTAAAAAACCAGAACAATTTTCACAGCTTATCATTGGTGTCCCACACAAACATATGTGACCTTTTTTTCAAATATGTTGATCTCTGAATATGTAATTAGAGCTTTGGTGCTGATAAAGCATCAGGCTTTGCAATGTGGAATGCCTAAAAGATAGGGCACACTGCAGAGCGACCTACTCACAGCTGACATTTTCAATGGCTACATTGCCTTTTTCAGTATTTAAGTCACTTTGAAACCCTGTAATTTTTTCTCTCTGGCAACCTACAATTTGTCATTTGTTTTTATTTACTCAGTAACCCTAGGAAAAGGAGACTCAGCCTGAGCCCTCGTTTCTTCAGCCTTCATCAGATTTTCATAGATGCATTTCAGGTACATCTTTCCCTTCATCTTAGACTCACAACTGTGTCTAAAAGTATAAATATTTGCATTGGGTCAAGAATTAAAAAAGTGTTTCCCATCTACCTTATCACTTTAATCTTGTTTTTTTTTTCAAAAGAATGTAGGTGAGTTTTATTTACATATATGAGTTGTGCCATAGCAGAGTATAATAAAGTTCATTGGAGCAATAAAAGCAATTTATAGATATAAAGGAATGATTGCCTAGTTGCAATCAATACAACATTAACATATTTGTTAAATACTATTTATTTACAAAAGATCTCCCATGGGGCAGAGACTCTAACTCTATTTGCTAAAGATTATTTACAAACTATAATGCAAATAATTAATATTAATTTATCATCTAGGATTATTAGTTTAAAATGTCATTTTTCTGATCATTTGTCAGATGTACATTTTTCTACTGATTTTTGACCCTATAATTGAATCTCCTTGTCCTTGTTGTCACCCATACTTGTACTGGTCATCACAGTTCTTACCAGATGGAGTAAGGACCCTCCTGAAGAAATGAGAGTGTTTGGGTCTGCCCCCTCCTTCAACAGTCGGAGTGCTGAAAAGATAAAAGAGAAGTAGGAAGTTACATATCTTTCTTCCATACCCTGAACTAAAAGTTACAGATCAACTGTAACCTGACATCACATGGTGTATCCACTTGCTAACCTGGGTATCTTCTTTCTCCACCATTATAAAAGTCCAGGAAAGCAAGGTCCTGAGAAAGAAAGCCTTGGAAGGAATAGTGATAATTTAAGATATGCTAATAACACCATCTTACTGGAAGTAGCAAGGATTTAAAACAACTTCTGGTTAAAATAAAAGAAGAAAGTGTCAAACTAGGCTGCCTCTAAACATCAAGAAGACAAAAGTCATGACTATAGAAGCAATACAAAACTTTAACACAGACACTGAAGACATAAAAAGGCTAAAGGTTTTGTTCATAGTGCTTCAGTCATCGATTCAAATGGAGATTATAACCTAGAAATTGAGAGAAGGCTGAGAATTGGAAGGGCAGCAATAGAAGTATTGGGAAAGATGACCAAGAGCAAGAATGTGTCATCAGGGACCAAGGCTAAAGTCATCCATGCCCTCATGTTGCCAATTACTATGTATGACCAAAAAAGTTGGACAGTGAAGAATGCTGATAGAAAAAAAAGTGGGTTCACTTGAGACTGTGTTGAAGGAGAGCTCTGTGGATACCCTACACCACCAGAAAGATGAGTAAGTGGATCCTAGAGCAAATTAAACCTGAAATATTGTTGGTGGCAAAAAGTTGTTCTACGTCAGGCACATCAAGAAAAAACAGGGTATTTTTGGAAAAGACAGAAAAGCTGGGAAAATAGAAGGCATCAGGAAGAGGAAGACCAAGTATAACAAGGATTGACTCCATAAAATAAGCCATAAGCATGAGTATATAGGAGCTGAGCAGGACTACTGAGGAGAGGACATTGTGGACATCACTCATTCACTGGGTCACCCGAAGTTGGAGGTGACTCAATGGCTCAAAACACATACAAGACACTTGCCTTTCTTTTCTTCAGTTTCTGAGAATCACACTGTTGAATGGTATGGAGATGCTCTTTCTCGCTCCCTTTCTCCACCTCTCTGTATACATATAATAAATGAATGCAATTGTTGTTCCCTCACACACTTTTCACATTTAATTTTATTTATTTTTTGTTTTGTGATGTTTTGTTTTTATACTAAGTGAAAGGCAGGGAGGCAGAGACAGACTCCTGCATGCACCCAATCCAGGATCCCCCAGCAAGCCCACTACTGAGCAATGTTCTGCCCGTCTGGGGTCGCTGCTCTGTTGCTAAACAACTGAGCTATTTTAGTGCCTAAGGCGAGGTCATGGAGACATCCTCAGCACCCAGGGGCAACTTGCTTAAACTATTCAAGCCATGGATTCAGGAGAGAAAGGTGGGGGGAGTAGAGAAGCAGATGGTTGCTTCTTTTGTGTGCCCTCACCAGGAATCAAACCTGGCACTTTAACATGCTGGGCTGACACTCTACCACTAACTTAACCAGCAAGGGCCTCACATTTAATTTTTAAAAAGTCCATTAAACAGGTTTGACAATGGTTTCCTAAGAAGATATATAGCACTCTTACAAAACATTTATTTTTTAGCAAATGAAATAATTCATCTTGAATTAATTAATATAAACGTGGTGCTTTATTGTTTTTATAGCAAAGCACTTGTGCAAGTGAGATCTCACTAAAAGTATATTATGAGGCCAATTATACTGTATCAGTTAAAAATAGTAAAATGTCATCAGATTCTTACACACAATCCCAGTGCATATGTGTAGAGAATTACACATAATATGAATCATTAATACATTGGATTTGGGTATGACACCTGGATGCTAAACTTCTCTCTGCCTCAGCTATCAGTAAAATAATGGACAATTGTTGGACTCCTGTTATAGAGGTATTGTGAGAATTAAACCAGACAACATATATAGCATGCTTAGAATGCCTCCTAGCACTTGGTAAGGATCACTACATGATTTCTATTAGTATAATAGCTATAAATCATAAAACCCCATAATAAAGTATCATAAAATCAAAATCTTAAGTTTATTCTAAATTTCCTCAAAATCTTTTGATTATTAAATGCAAATTTAGCAATATTCACTTGAAGGATGAGTGTGCAATTTATACACCCGGTAATGGGAGTGAAGAGAACAGAAAGGAATGAAGGAATAATGAGCACAGGGAAGAAAATGGTCCCTTTGGAGTGGAAAATTAGGAATGGCTTGGAGAATTGCATTGTGGAGGATATTGTACATCACAATGTAAGATTTGGAAGTCATTTTGTGGCCAACCAGGAGGACCACAGGATTTTAAGCAAAGAAGTAAAAGATATATTAGGTAAGTGCTATGGACTTAAGTTTGTATCCACCCCAAATTCATATGCTGAAGCCTAATTTCCAATGTAATGGCACCAGGAGGAGGAGCCCTTGAGAGGTAACTAGGTGGTAATCAGAGAGGTCCTGAGAGGGAAGACACCAGGATAGGATTAGTGTCCTTATAAGGAAATAGAGTCCAGATCTCCCTCCCTGGGCCATGTGAGGACAGAACGAGAAGACAGCAATCTGTAAACCAGAAAGCTGTCTTCACAAGGGGCCAAGTCTGCTGGAGCCTTGATTTTGGACTTCTCAGTATCCAGAACTGTGAGAAATAAACGTTTGCCCTGTAAGCACCTCAGTCTATAGGATATTTGTTACAGCATCCTGAGCTGAATAAGACAATAAGATAGGGCACCACAAAGGCTAAACAGGATCTCTTGATCTTACTTTATGTTTAAATTCTGAATGGAGCCTGACCTGTGGTGGCGCAGTGGATAAAGCCGTCGACCTGGGAACACTGAGGTCGCCAGTTCAAAACCCGGCACTGGTTCGGTCAAGGCACATATGGGAGTTGATGCTTCCAGCTCCTCCCCCCTTTCTCTCTCTCTCTCTCTCTCTCTCTCTCTCTCTCTCTCTCTCTGTGTCTCCTCTCTAAAATGAATAAAATAAAATAAAAAAACATTTAAAAAATGTTAAAAAATAAAATAAAATTCTGAATGGAGATTTAGACTTTGTCCAGAGGAGTGGCTTTATTGTTGCTGAGCACAGACAATAAACTAACCAGCCTATGGCTTTATGACAATCAGAGCACACTTCAGAGAGAGCAGTCTAAAGCAACACTAACTGCGCAGTTGGGGCTGAGCCATCATGTTCATGAAATCCAGTTTACAAGGTGCAGAATATTGATGGTAATCCTCATAAAATCAGGGTGGGCACAGCAGTCTGCTGGGAATGCTCAAGAACAGATGGAAATGAAGATCTACGTGTCTAGATAAATGGTTAGGTGGAAGGACAGGTGAAGAAATAGATGGACAGACAAATATGGGTTTATGAATTTATTACAATGTTGCTGATATAAAGGCTATGTTGTCCACATTTACACATATTAATTAAGTATACAATACTTATTATTATTATAAATTCAATAGAGCCAACTGATTCTTACAGAATGCTTTTGATAATTTTTACTGAACTCTTGGATCCATAGGCTATCTATGACTATAATTAATGAATGTAACTTTGATATTTAGTTGATTTTTTCATTGACATTAATGGGTGAGAGCCAGGACCCACAAACTATGGGCATAGGCAGCAGGCCAAATCCAGCCCTGGCTTCCTTTTGTATAGCCTTTGAATGAAGAATGACTTACATTTAAAAGGTGTATAAGAAATAAAATAGAAATAAAAAGAAAAACAAAATATTCGAGAAGAATGTACAACACTGGCATTATGTGTCCATAAAGTTTAAAATATTTACTATCTAGCCCTTTACTGAAAAAGCTTACCGAGTCCTGAATAAGATTAATGTGAACCAATGAAATATGTCAGAACATTACTCCGTTATCAATGACCTCAGTGACATCTTTGCTGAATGAGACAAGTTTTTGAATCATATTTCACCACACTTTGGTTTTCTTCACACCATCATGGCTACTGATACATTTTCAAAAATAACCTGGATCAATATTTACTCCATTGTTTTATCAAATCTAAATAATCAATAAGACAATAAATCAAGCCTTAATATGTAGAAGTTTTCAAAAATTGCCCCACCAAGTATGATTTTAAGCTGTCAATGTGATGTTGCTAAACCCATACTGGGAAAAGATGTGATTACACAAACACAAGAAATGTAAACAACTTCAAGTGTGAGAGAAAGATGTGGTGAACTAATTAGAAAATGATGTTTTCAATATTGATTTTTTTTGTTTTTTATAAATTCTGTTTATTTATAAGTTTATATGATTAGTTTTTCATATGAGCTTGGTTTAACCATTTCACAATCAACTCAGAATTCCTGAAATTTTAACAAATGGCTTTTAGGAGACATAAGATAAGCTCCAGGACACTACAGGGAGCAGCCCTGAGGTAGATAAAGAATATTGTTCAAGAATGGCCAAGAATGAGGACACTACACTCAATAATTCCATAATTTCTTTCTTGTAACAGTGATAAAGATGGCTAATGCATCTTCTATGGCCAGACTTCAGACTACAGAGAAAAAAACTGAACAATTTTCTTTTCTTACAAAGAAGGACTATTTTCTGAAAGTCAGGTAAAACTAAATCAGAATCACTGAATGAGTGAATATTAAAAATTTTCCCCTAGATACCTCAGGAGGAAACTCAACATTAAGATAAAATCAACTATACTGCTCACAAAAATTATGGGATAATTCAAAATGAATATGAAGTGATAAAATATCCCCTAAATTTTGTGAGGAGTATAGTTGACAAACAGCCAGGTAGTGGCCTAAATATGCAAAGAGCTCTTAAAAATTAATAAGAATATTATTAAATTACAAAAAAGAGCTTCCAGGAGCCTAAAGAGCAGCTCAAGAAAGAAGAAATTTATGGGCCCAGCACGCTTCCACTGCGCCACTCTGCTAGCGGCAAGAAAGAAGAAATTTATATTCTCACCACACATATGGGGAAAAATATTCAAGTATAGTAACAATGAAAGAAATACTTATTAAAAAGTGAGGTTATAGTTTCAAATATTTGCTTAACTTTCTCAGCTCACACTGTAGATATCATAATTGTCATTGCATTACTAATCAAGAAACTAACATTCTGATAGATGATGTGATGCCCAAAGGCACAGGGCAGCATGATGGACCTAGAACACAAGTGTGAGCAATATGATTCCAAAGACTGCATTCTTCATCAAAGAAGCAATAGGACATTTTACCTTCCACATCACATGACAATTGAAGGTGACCCATCAACTCTTAAATAAAATGGGAAACAAGATTCATTTTAATGCCCTCATAATTACTAACTGTGTGATTAGATTAAAATACTTTCCCCCAAAAAGATAGGGGTTCATAGCAATGCTGTAATTACATGATCCAAACCACCGGTTCAGTGAATGGCACCATTATTCTGAGTCTTCTGTTACAAGAAAATCTGCAAGGAAACAGCCTAAGAAAAAAAACCATCTGGGGACCAAACAGAATAAAGAAGTTTCAGATTCCTTTTATAGTGTAACTGCTTGGAACTGATTCAGCATTTATTGTATATTAGTGGTTTCATCATCAAGCTGCCACAAAATTCTATCAAAATGATTTGATATTTAAAAAGAAACATTAAGTCTCTAAATTTCAGCTACTGGGGTTTAAAAATGGACTAAAATACATCATAAAATTGTGCTAAAGAGCTTTAATAGAATAAACAGCTGTCCCTACTGTAAGGTCGGTGGATAATGGGGAAAGGTCACGTGAGGCACTCAGACCTGGGACCTTTGGCTAGAGTCGCCCACAACCAAGCGCACCAAAAGAAACTTCCCAGAAGTTCCTTGGGAAAAGAGCGACCGTCTGTCAGCCAGTGAGATTTCACCACGTCATATTAGTTCGCCCACCCTAGAGGACCCCTTTAAATACCTCCCACACAGTTTTATCCATGGACTCCTCTGGCCTCTGTACCCCGGGACCAGAGGACCTCAGCAGGCAGGATGTTCTGTACTAAATAAAGCCTTGGCTATTTCATACTTTGTGGCTCTGGCCCCTTTTCTTCTTTCTTGGGGGGGGGGAAGAATACCTTATATACGGTGCCAAAACCTGGGAGGAGTTAAGTCCGCAAGGACTGCTCCTCTTTCCTTCCCCTTTGAGAAAGAACCAGGATCTCCAACCTTCCACCCACTTTGGTGCACAGTGTGGTAAGTCCCCTGCCTCCAAACTCCCCTCAGTTCTTTCCAATGAGACTCCCTGTCCGAAACTGTAGCTACATCAGGGACCTCTTTCCGTTCCGAGTGCGTGTGTGCCCATGGAGACATCCCAAGCACATCGACTTTCCCTATCCATCCATAGCCAGAGCTTGAGTTTTGGGAGGCCAGTTCTCAACTCTGACCACTCCGAGGACTGAAGGTGGCCATGTGGGCACAGGAATCCAAAAACACTCCTGGAGTTGCCTTATCCGAAATTTCTCCCTCCCTAAAGAAGAAGAAACTGTTCTTCTCTGCCATGGCCAGACCACAGAACCCACTAAATAATCGAACCAGGTAGCATCCTGAAGGGACTTTCAGTAGTAACACCCTTGCCAATTTAACTATCGTCAAAAAAGATGGAAACTGATTGGAGCTCCCTTACATACAGGGCTTCTAGTTATTCACGCACCCATCCTTAATCTCTGTGCCATCTGTTCTATATGAAGGTCATTTTTGGACAGAGAAACCTCACCTAAAACCTCTGCTCCTAATCTTTCCTTCCCGTGGACTCCCAACTCTCTCCCCTTCCTGCCTGACTCTCAGGGGTGCCCCTCTGTCGGGACTCCTCTCTGGTCCCTCTGTGGACCTCTTTCACTCTAGTCTCTTCCCTCCAAAAACCCCCTCCCTTCACAGGATGCTGTTTCTCATTCACCTGAAAATACCAGTCTCTCTTTCTCCTCCCCTGCTGGCCAGGGGCCCCTCCCTTCTCCACTGTATTCTTAAGTCCCTCCTCTGTCAGGCTATTCTCAGCCTGTCATTGGCCCTTTACACTGGTTTTCAGGATGCCAAACCCCAATCTGCTTGCAGGAATTTCTGACCCTTTCCTGCCTCTGGCTCCAGCATTTCCAGTTGGATCTGGGTGCTGGGCTCCCTAGGAGCTCTCCTCCTCTTATTCTCAATCCCCAAACCCCTCTCTGGGAACTGTAAACATGGCATTTAAAGTTTTCAATGATCACGGCTAGTAGGAACAGGCCAAAGCTGTTCTCCAAGCCTGCATGCAGCAGAAGGTAATGCTCCCAACCTAGGCTCTTGTGGCAACCCTGAGGCCAACAGAGCAACAGGGGCAAGACACAGGAAGTGCCCAGCCCAAGTCTGGACTGCAAAGAGGAATCCCACCAGCAGCTTGCTTTAAGTGTGGCAAGCAGGACCACTGTGCCCGACAGGGGCCCTGCCCATGGCTACCCACTGAGCCCTGCTCTAATGCAAGCAGCCCAGTCACTGGCAGAGCAATTCCCCCTTTGGGCAACAGGCTTTTTCCTCAAGATCTCTATGTGGAGGGTGAGCCACTTAGGTGGGTGCATTGCTCAAACTCCTAGGACATGGCCTAGACAACCCAGGGTATGCTGCAACTAGTTGGTAAGTCTATCTCATTTCTTGTGGACACAGGGGCTACCTTCTCTGTTTTGCCATCACACTCTGGACCTCTAATTCTTTCACAGGTCTCGGTTATGGGAATGGATGGGACCACTTCTTTTCCCCTTCGCACTCCACTCCTGACATGGAGTTTGGATGAAATCCCCTTTTCACACTCATTCTTAGTTATGCCATCATGCCCTGTACCCCTTCTGGGTTGAGACATTCTTCATAGTCTTGGAGCCACTATCCAGCTGACAGCAACTTCCCACTTACTCCTACCATTCCTCACTACTAAGGGCTCCCCCATAATCAATGCTACCCTCATTTCTAACCATGTCTCTCACCTCAAGCTTACCCCTATGCAGGATCGCTGGCAGTCAGAACCACTGGGCCCTACTCATCTGCGGCTCACCAAAAGGTTGGGCCCTGAAGACCCTCCTGTTGCTCCTGTCACTCCCACCAGGAACCTGCTGCCAGAGTGAGCTGAAGCAGGGAACAATGCTGTTCAGTGAGACTAGCCTGATGAAAGAAGCTTCGATCTCCTCAACCGTCTGCGAGATAATTAAGCAAGAATCTCTCCTCCTACAATCTGCTTAACTCCTGATGGTGGCCACCATTCTTACCTGGGCTGCCCCTATTGTAAATCTTCTTCTAATTATCAGTGTATAACTCATATTTGCTCCTGTTTTTTAAATTCGTACAGAACTGCATCCACAAGTTTCTCAACTCACGGCCAAACAGATGTCCCTCCTGACTCCCCTCAAAGTCACCAACTTATGACCTCCCCTCCCCATGAGACCCCTAACCAGCAGGAAGTAGCCAGATGAATAAATGGTGCCCCTATTATATTTAACACAAAAGGTCAGAATGTAAGGTTGGTGGGTAATGGGGAAAGGTCATGTGAGGAACTCAGACCCTGGACCTATGTCTAGAGTCATCCACAACTAAGCATGCCAAAAGAAACTTCCCAGAAGTCCTTGGGAAAAGAGCGACTGTCTGTCAGCCAGTGAGATTTCACCACATTATATTAGCTCACCCACCCTAGAAGACCCATTTAAATAGCTCCCACAGTTTTATCCATGTGACTCTTCTGGCCTCTGTACCCCGGGACCAGAGAACCTCATTGGGTGGGATGTGCTGTACTAAATAAAGCCTTTGCTATTCCACACTTTGTGACTCCGGCTCCCTTCCTTCTTTCTTGCCAGGGAAAAATACCTTACACCCACCATCACCAATAATAACCAAACTCCATAATTCCCCCGGTAGTCAACATTCATTTTCAGTCTCTAGATATCAGCATGAGTTATCTGGGTTGATGGTATAAAGCACATTGATGAGAGTAACTTGATAGCAACTTCATGAGAATAAGTGTTTTGGCAATTATGGGAGCTGCTGTGAACATTTCATTGTATGGCAATCTATGACTGCTGTCAAATAATTCTCATGATGATGGTGGGTCAGTACACACAAAGATTTTACATTTAAAATCAAGAGAGAAAAAGAAGAGTAAAATAAAATGTAACTTAGGTTCTAAATTTTGTTCTAGTTATAAGCCTTTCAAAAGGCATTTTCTAGAGAAAGGGAAAGATAATATATGGTGAAAGACTAGCAATTGATAAACCTGGTTGAAAGGTATATGGGAGTTCTTTGTATTGTTTTCCCAACTCTTCTGTAAATTTTATTTTATTTCTAAATAAAAAGTGACAATGAATAACAAAAAAAAAATATCAAGGCAGTGTGGTTTTGTTTCTTAAGTGGTAATAGAAACATCAATGTGAACACTTCTAAAACTGTAGATGTGAAAATTTCCATAATTGATAGTCCTCTAAGAAATGCTTTAAAAGGTGTATCTTACCTCCTCAGTGTGTCAATAAAGAAGAGAAGCAGAAAGCGGTGATATGAAAATCATGCTATCAAGACCAAAAAAATGTCCATTTGCACAATAATGCTGCTTAACATACCAATTTCCTGCCTTAGATAGAACTCAAATTTTAAGATATCTGAGAATGACTTGAGGATTTTTTAAAATAGATTTTCCTAGTTTTGTGATTCTTGACCCATTTTTCATTATTCTCCATCCCTTCTCCTACAACTTCTACCATAAAACTGTAATACCACACACTATTATTAAAGCCAAAATTTTTTCTCCCCCAAGAGCCAACTTTTCTACTTTTGAAGGTTATTTTTGCCTTTTTTATAATTACACGCTATCCCCATTTTAGTTACTCTGATGCATTAGTTTGGGGATAGGATCTAAAACTACATATTTTTTGAATTAAATTTAATGGGGTGTGTTGAGCAGATAAAATATATTATGCACACTTTGTTAAAGATGGCGCTGCTCATGTGCAAGTTTTAAGAGTAAGCTTTTCCCCACACCCTTGCCTGATTGGATGATGTGGGGTGGTGCACTCTCATGAGGAATCCTCCCATTATGTCTCAGATAAGTGACTTTGTATCAGAGACTTCCTTGTTTGTATATTGGCTTAAAGGTTTGGATTTCTACACTATAAAGTAGGGCAGTCCAGGAGCTTGCTCTGGGTTCCTGAGGTTAGCATTAAAAAGGAGAGCAGATTAAGGCCACATGGAGAAGAGAAGCAGCCAAGATGGTGCAGTGCTGAGGGAGAAGCCAGTTTGTGCAGTTTATGCAGAGAGAAGGAAATGGGGAACAAAGGTGAATAAATCTGGTGAGGTAGAAACCTTTGATTCTAGGAAACCTGGATAAATCAGTAGCGTTGTGAGCACTGAATGAGTGGGTTTGGGAGCCCAGTGTGTGTTTTTGCTTGTCCGCCAGGTGCAAGCTAGAATTAAAGCTGATGGCTCACCAGTTCTTGGCTCCGTTGTTTCATTGCTGACTGTCCGAATCTAATGTGAACTTGCATGGGCCAAGCGGCTGTGATGGTGGCCTTGGCCACTGGTCCTATATTTGGCATAGACTGGGGCAGGATTTGCTACAGATCAGTATGGAGCTGGAACCCTTGAGGTGCATGGTAGAGGAATGGTTGCTGTTATGGTTTCCCATGGCTCGGCTCTCGTTTTGGGGACCATATGTTGGCTGACTTTTACAGCCATGTGTGAGGAAACTGAGAGCTCTGTGGAAAAGGCTGCCCGGGACCTGCAAACTGAGCAGTGGAAGGAGCTGGAGGAAACGTGGGAGAAAGAGATGCCAACCCTGGAGCTGGAGGAAGTGCTGGAGGAGGTGGCCAATGAGGTTTACGAGATTCACCTGGAAATGGAGCAGACTCTGGAAAAGAAATCACAGATTTGTGAATTGCAAATTGCCCTGGACGTTGTGGAGATTTCCTAGAGCCAGCTCCAGCAGGAGGCCAGAGCTGAGGCTGGGGCTGGGGTGGCAAGGCCCGCAGGGGCAGCCTGGGGCTCAGGCCTGTTAGCGGAAGCTGACGTTTCCAACTCCTATCCAGAATATGAGGAGAATTGGGCTAGAGTTGTGATTCGCAGACTCCAGAAGGTAAACGGCAGCAGCTGTGTCGAGAGGATGAACAAACATCCCGGGAGCCAGGCATGCATTGTCGAGTGGCCACTGGGATGGCAGGGAGTGCCTGCTAAGCTGCTGGTAGGTCTGCAATTTTGGAACATAGGGCTGGATGCCATCATGCTCCCCAGAGCAGAGATGGAAATGCTGACTGCCATGGCCACGTGCTTCTCTTTAGGACAGTGTGAGACCTGCCATGATGGCAGGAAGGAGGGGGGAGGTTCACACCCCATGTGCATGGACTAATTTCCTGGACTATGACCGGAGTGAGCACTGGCTCCTTTGTTGGATGGACTTATGGATTTTGGACAATGGTAAATACACTGATGAGGGTGGGAGGCGGCTTTGATGAAGACCCTCCCCCTGCCCTGGGAAGCCTTTCAAACTGCTAGAAAAAAGGCCGAGGACATTTTGAGCTTTTGGCAAAGTGCTCAAAGACTGGTGAAATGTACCTTTGTAATTGTTGAAATTGTATGATTTGTCATGTTGTTGTAATTTGTGTAATGTGCCTAATTTCCTTGTACAGGGATGCCGGTGGTGTAGACTGTGGGTAGTAAAGTGAGCATAGGGTGGATTTTTGGGCAGATAAAATATATTATGCTCACTTTGTTAAAGATGGCACTGCCCACATGCAAGTTTTAAGAGTAAACTTTTCCCCACACCCTTGACTGGTTGGATGATATGGGGTGTTGCACTGTCATGAGGAATTCTCCCATTATGTCTCAGATAAGTGACTTTGTACCAGAGACTTCCTTGTTTGTATATTGGCTTAAAGGAAGGTTTGGATTTCTACACTATTAAGTGGGGCAGTCCGGGAGCTTGCTCTGGGTTCCTGAGGTTAGCATTAGAAAGGAGAGCAGATTAAGGCCACATGGAGAAGAGAAGCAGCCAAGATGGTGCAGCACTGAGGGAGAAGCCAGTTTGAGTAGAGTTTGTGCAGAGAGAAGGAGATGGGGAACAGAGGTGAATAAGTCTGGTGAGCTAGAAAACTTTGATTCTAGGAAACCTGGATAAATCAGTAACTTTGTGAGCACTGAATGAGTGGGTTTTGGAGCCCAGTGTGTGTTTTCCCTTGCTCACCGGGTGCAAGCTAGAATTAAAGCTGATGGCTCGCCAGTTCTTGGCTCCATTGTTTCATTGCTGACTGTCTGAATCCAATGTGAACCTGCACTGGCCAGGCTGCTCTGATGGTGGCCTCGACTACTGGCCATACAGGGTAACATTAGTTAATAGGATCATTGTAAAGCCAGTAGCCATGGCCACCATCACAGCTGCCTGGCCAGTGCAGGTTTGCATTTGATTCGGACATACGGTAATGAAACAACAGAGCCAAGAACTGATGGGCCATTAGCTTTAAGCCTAGCTTGCACCCGGCGGGCAAGAAATACACACAGTGGGAGAACACTTTCCTTTCCATTCAAGGGTCCCAAAGCCATTGACTTATCCGAGTTTTCCTAGAATCAAAGGTTTGTACCTCACCAACCTTATTCACCTCTGTTCCCCATCTCTTTCTCTCTGTGCAAACTGCACAAACTGGCTTCTCCTCCAGCACTCCACCATCTTGGCTGCTTCTCCTTTCCTCCATGTGGCCTTCCTCTGCTCTTCTCTAACACGGGCTCCTCTCCCCCACTTTATAGTGCAGAAATCCAAACCTTTAATCCAATCTACAAACAAGGAAGTCTCTGATACAAAGTCACTTATCTGAGGCATACTGGGATTCCTCATGAGTACGCACCACCCCCTATCATGCAACAGTCAAGGGTGTGGGGAGAAGCTTAGTCTTAAAACTAAGCCTTAGGTTATAACGACCTTGCCTGCTTATAGCCTGTCCCCAACACCCAATGTAAACTATAAGCGAGCAAACATATATCATATTTACTAAGTTATTTGACCAACAATCATATAAAGACACACTTCAGGAGATTCTGGTGCAAATGCCCACTGAAGATATTTTGAGAAAAACTGCTAGGATTTTATGATGTCAGAATAGTACCTTTGAATGCCTCTCTTGGAACAACAGAACTAGCAGCAGCAGTTAACAAATGATGGTAGACAGGTTTCTATTAATTTTCCATTGAGCACAATACCCTTCAGGTCTGTCCATGTTTTACCATGGAGAATCTGGCCCCTACCATTGTGTGTATCACTGTATCCCTTAGAACACACAATTTATTCTCAATAACTACATAGTTAGCCAAACTTACTTGACTTTAATGATGGTTTAGTGGGGTAGTCTAAAGCGGGTGTCAAGGTCTTTGTAAATGGGAAGGCCTCAGGTCAGAACACATCCTGAGCCTGGAACAATGACTCTCTCAACCCCCAGTAAGCTTTGAACAGCTAATAGAATTAAAAAAAATTACAAATGCTCAAGTTCTGTTACCAAATTCTCATGTTTTGTCAGTTCTGGATGTGAGTTCTGGATGTGAACATCTATCACACATGTTTTTAATATCAAGGCACCTCACTGATTATAACACTGAGATGACTGGACACCAGCGGAAATCATTATCCAAAGGGTCATTTTGCTTGTATCAGATTTGGACCTGGTCCACATGCATCATTGAGTCACCCAAAGATACTATAAGCCACTCTCCAGGGAAAGGAGACCCATGAGGATAGGGTACAGGATGAGGGCTGCATTAGGATTCCAGACTGAGCAGAACTACAGACTAATCAGCTAGGCACACAGACTTCGGGCAGTGAGGACTCATTTCATACCACTTTGCAATGGGCGTCAGATTTCTGCTCTGTTCACCATTTAGCCAAAGCTGGATCTGACTAGAGCCTGGAGGTTGTAAACTTAAGGGCCAAGGTCCCCATTGCCAGGCTGACTCAAAATCTCAACCCAGGTGTGCAGGTATGACCAATGCAACAAAAATCCAGTGAGCGTCTGTTATGTGCTAAGCACTATCTTAGAAATTGCAGTTATGACAGAGAAAATAATTTTTTTTTAATCTTGCCTTCACCTGACAGGGTGGTGGTGCAGTGGCAGAGTGTTGACCTGGGACACTGAAGACCCAGGTTCAAAACCCCGAGGTCTCTGGCTTGAGAGCAGGTTCACCAGCTTGAGCATGGGATAATCAACATGAACCCATGGTCACTAACTTGAGCACAAAGGTCACTGGCTTGAAGCTTAAGGTCACTGGCTTGAGCTAAAAGTCCCTGGCTTGAGCAAGGGACCACAGGCTTGGCTGAAGCCCTCCTACTCTGGTCAAGGCACAGTTGAGAAAGCAATCAATGAAAGTGCTGCAACTATGAGTGAATGCTTCTCATCTCTCTCCCTTCCTGTTTGTCTGTCTCTCTAAAATAAAATCTTTCTTTCACAGAGTTTATATTGTAGTGGATTGGGGATTTAGAAGACAAAATGCAAACAGGAAATAATTACACAGAAGAAGGTTTTGTAGTTCTTAAATCAATTACTGAATATCCTATATCTGTTTTCAAAAATTATGTGCCATTATTCTCTTTAAATGTTGCTTGCAACCCATTTCCTCTCTTCTTCCTTCAAAAAACTCACTGGCATGTAGCTGAAAAGATATTCCAAAAGTAATTATCATCAAGCTCACCTGTTTTACAGAATTTCTAACACATATTACTGTGGTATATATGCCTGTCAGGAACCAGGAATGGACTCTGTACCTAAACCAATTCTAAATCATTAACTCTCTATATATTTCCAAACAGACCCAAAGTGACAGTTTTATGACAACATAAATTTAACTGCATCATATTTCTTCAGACCTTGATGTACGAATAATAAATCAAGAATGCACAGTATAAATACGTGTTTCGTTCTTTATTTTCTCTCTTTATGTATAGTCCACTGTCAATTTATGCTATATAACTTTAAAATGCTCTTTTTTATATGCCAATCCATTGTACTAACATCTTTGTGGGAAATCAAATGTGTACACATATAAGCTTCATTCTGAAATTTCATTTTTCCTCTACTTGTTCACTATGTGATAAATCAAAATATACTTTTATTGGCAAATTTATCATTTTACTTCACACTAAAAGATCATATAAAAATTGCCATAACTATTAAATAATGAGTATAAACATTTCAAAATGCTGGTTACTAAATAATAACTCTTCTTTGGTAAATTAACCTATTACAAATACTATCAGTGAGAAAAAAAACACCTTCTCAAGGAAGAAAAGGGGACATAAATGGTAAATTATTTCTTAATTTTTCAGAATTTTTCTTATCAAAAAATCCATAATACATCCCTATCGAAACCCCAATGGTTAGTCTTTTTTTTTTTAATAAAAAAAGAAAGCTGATTCTAAAATTCATGTGGAACCATTATAGGGGACACTGAGTAGCCAAAATAATCTTGAAAAGGAAATAAAAATAAGATTAGATGACTCATATTTTCTGTATTCTAAAGTTCCTGCAAAGTCATAGTAATCAAAACAATGTGGAACTGAAATGAGATAGACATATGAACCAATGAAATAGAATTGAGAATTCAGAACCCATAAATCCATATATCTATGTTCAACAGATTTTCAACAATACTTTCAGATCCTTCAGCGGGAGAAGGAATAACCCTTCAACAAATGTGGTTTCTGGGACAATTAGATGGCTCTAATAAAATTTAAAATTAAAGAAAAATAACAAGCATTGGTGAGGATATGGAGTAACTGATGCCCTCATAAATTGTAGGTGGAAGTGTAAAATGGTTCCATGACTGTGGAAAACTCTTAAAGGTTCATCAAGATGTTAAACACAGCCTGACCAGGCAGTGGCCGAGTGGTAGAGCATTGGACTGGGATGCAGAAGACCCAGTTTCAATACCCCAAGGTTGCCAGCTTGAGCGCGGGACCATTTGGCTTGAGAAAAAGCTCACCAGTTTGGACCTAAGATCACTGGCTCAAGCAAGGGGTTGCTCCATCTGCTGAAGGCCCATGGTCAAGGCACATATGAGAAAGCAATCAATGAACAACTAAGGTGTCACAATGAAAAACTGATGATTGATGCTTCTCATCTCTCTCTGTTTCTGTCTGTCTGTCCCTATCCATCCCTCTTTCTGAATGTCTTTCTGTCTCTGTTAAAAAAACAAAACAAAAAAATGATGTTAAGCACAGATTACCAGATGAGCTAGCAATCTCAACCCTAGGTGTAAAACAAACAAACAAAAATAGATAACAAGTACTAAAAAAATACTTGCTCATGAATGTTCACAGCAGTACTATTCACAACAGCCAAAAATAATCCAAATATTCATCAACTGACTGATGGATAAACAAAGACTGTTATATCTCTTACATGGAATATTAATCGGCCATAAAAATAAATGCAGTACACGCTACAATATGAACAAACATTAACATTAGCTAGGTGAAAGAAGTCAGGCACACTAAACTACAGCGTGATTTTTCTTATATGAAATACCAAGAAAATGAAAATCTATGGAGATGGAAAATAGATTCGTGGTTGTCAGGAAAAGGAGGAAAGAAGAAATGAAGAGTGATTGCTTATGGCTATGTGATTTCCATTTAAGGTGATGAAAATGTTTTGGAACTAGATAGTGGTGTGGATGAAGAACACTGGGAATGTGATAAATTCCACCATTTTATATGTACTTTAAAATAGTTAAAATGGTAATTTTTATTTTAGACATATTTTGTCACAATAAAAAGCCATAATTCCCCCAGTGTGGCATTGTTAAACGTTATAAACTTTTAAAGCCATGTATACTTTACTGTGATTGTATTTTGTTTTGTTTTTAACAGGGACAGAGAGAGAGTCAGAGAGAGGGATAGATAGAGACACACAGACAGGAATGAAGAGAGGTGAGAAGCATCAATCATTAGTTTTTCGTTGCTGTTGCAACACCTTAGTTGTTCATTGATTGCTTTCTCACATGTGTCTTGACCGCGGGCCTTCAGCAGACCAAGCAACCCCTTGCTGGAGCCAGTGACCTTGGGTCCAAGCTGATGAGCTTTTTTGATCAAGACAGATGGGCCCACACTCAAACTGGTGAGCTTGGGGTCTCAAACCTGGGTCTTCCGCATCCACTGCGCCACCGCCTGGTCAGGCTGTAGCTGTGTAAATAAAACCATATTTGAAGAAAATCTAGTGTCAAATAGTTTTCAATGTACAAATCCTATTTGTGTTTTTCAGTAACTGAGGTAGGAAGGAACAACTCTGAAGGATAATTAAGCCTTCTTATCTGTATAATATTAATTTGCATTTTTAAATCCAATTTGCTAAAATTATGCATATTTAGCCCCAAGAATGACCAGGGAGAATAGTTTTGAATTCACAGGTACAGTTTCAGGTCACATAGAGTGACACAATGGAGTTGTCCTGTCCGCACCAGGGACACCAGTTCTTAACAGGGTTCAACTCAGTCTCAAATAAACCATATAACTATATTTAGTCGTATTTGACCCTATTATTTCCTAAATTTCTATATGAATCACTACTTTTCTTTTTGAGTCTCATTAAGTCTCATTCTTCTCCTTTACATTCAGATATATGCCCCACTAAGCACTTATAACTGTTGTCCCCAGAGAAGCTTGTGTAGAAAAATATGCACCTTGTGGATTTCAAAAATTAGATAAATGCTGCCTTGTGGGAAATTATCACTTCCAAATTAACACTTGCCAGAGACTTCAGCATTCAACAAAATCAAGTGAGCCCTCCTCGTACCAGGCCAATCAGGACCACAGAAGCTACCAGACATATCCTTGAGTGTTAGGTCTTCACATAAAAAAAATAAAAAGAAAATAAAAAAAAACAAACAAAAAACAACTACTCTACAAATACAAAATCAACATTATTTTAATATTCTTAAATGTTGAATATTTTATTGTAATTAACCAAATTTCAATTTACTTCTTAAACATATTTTAAAATCCAATATTATTCACACCAACTAAGTTTTGCTGATGAACACCAAACATTTCTGTGCCTTAAAAAAATCAAGGAAATTCAAGGCACGCAGGATGGATATCATTCTTCAGAGCATAAAACAAACTGTCCTAGTGCCCAAGTTTGACTTTGCTTAAATGGTATGTGCTAGGTGTCACTCCCCACCTCCTCTCCCTCTCCTGCTCTGTTTTTCTACACTATGCAGACTGACCAGGCTGGTTTTCTGATTTTCCTTGTTACTTAAAATTAATAGAATCTAATAGGCAAAAAAAAAGAAAGAAAGAAAGAAAGAAAATCAGCCACTAAATATAAAATGGAAATTTTCTGTAAAGAATAAATAAATTAGAATCAAAACACCTTCCTGGATCTCACACTTACTTGGATTTCCTAAGCATCTACACTGTCCAACAGTTATCTGAAAATATGCAGCAAACAGAACTCTGTCAGTATTTTGCACATCTGAATGGGCATTAAAGGTTGACTCTAATTAGACATGTGTGAAAGCACATGTAAAAGCCCATGTAAATAATAATGTGTTAGTATCTTGCCATGTTAAACTAACCAAAACCTACAATTACGAAAAGAACTATAATTTTACAAACAAAAGAAAATGGTGAGTCAGGACATATAAAAATGCTTGGTTACATTATAGCATAGTAGTGACTGGGGCTTCAATCCTTAGCAATGTTAGGAACTAATTAATATCCCTGAACTGAAATCCTCCCTTACCCTGCAGTCGTATCAGAATGTGTCCTCTGGGGATATGATTTATCTTTTAAATGGTGTTCTCTTTTTTAAAAATAAAGAAAGATTTAAGAAAATCTTTACATCTTTTCAAGAGCATGGCATATTATAAATATTAACTTGAAGTGGGATGAGTGGACATCTGGTCACACTGATATTGGTCTGTTACCCAAAGTATACTGGAGGCAAAGTGTTTATTCCATAAATCCAAGATCTGCTGCCAACTTTAATATAGGAACTTAAATCAAGTCATTGAATAGTATTTATTCTATTTTAGGAGAACTTTGACCTTACAGAATCAGTTAAACACTTAACTATATTTGAATGTATTTTTTATAAATTAAATTTACTAATACAGCTGCCACTTGATTAAGTCAATGGCATGAAATAAAACTCCCTGTTATTTCTAATGCCCTTCCTGCCCCATAGCACTCACATCACTTTGGTGGCTATGCCTATTGGGACCACACCACCCCAAGGAACTCATAAAAATTCACAGATGAAAGGAATACATACTTTGAAAAAGATCTGTAAAAAAATATGATACAGCCTGACCTGTGGTGGCGCAGTGGATAAAGCGTCGACCTGGGAACACTGAGGTCGCCAGTTCAAAACCCTGCACTGGTCTGGTCAAGGCACATATGGGAGTTGATGCTTCCAGCTCCTCCCCCCTTTCTCTCTTTCTCTCTCTCTCTATCTCTCTCTCTGTGTCTCCTCTCTAAAATGAATAAAATAAAAAATAAAATAAAAAAAATATATGATACAACTTATTATCCCTACATTAAGTCATCCAAAGTACATCACTTCAAAGTGATTTGTTTTCTTTTCCAAATTAACCTCTTATCCAGCCTCATTTGTTAAATTAATCTACCTAATAATCTCATGTTATAAATTCTCTATTATACATTCACTTCTAACAAACATCATTTGTAATAATTACCTACACAATCTTCAGGATTGTTGCCTGACCCATATATTGTAAATCACTGCTTCAAATTTTTGTCTGCTACATTTAATCCTTAGCTCTTAAGGTTATGAGAAGTTTCAGTTTTTTTTTTTTTTTAAATAGCTTTTTTCTTTATTTTTTTTCAATACATTTCTTTTTATTTTTATTCATTTTAGAGAGGAGACAGAGAGTGAGAGAGAGAGAGAGAGAAAGAGAGAAAGGGGGAGGAGCTAGAAGCATCAACTCCCATATGTGCCTTGACCAGACCAGTGCAGGGTTTTGAACTGGCGACCTCAGTGTTCCCAGGTCGTCGCTTTATCCACTGCACCACCACAGGTCAGGCGAGAAGTTTCAGTTTTGTACTAAAATAGAACTTTGTGTTTTCAAGTCATCAGAAATGTTTATATTAGTATCACATACCCACAGTTATAAAAAGAGGTGTTGTAATAAAAATTCTTTAGAGATTCTACATGTGTAATAAAAAAACATTAAAGCCCCAAACTAAGAAAAAGATAACATTTTTGTTGTTGTTGGATCAAAAAGATTAGCAATTTTGAAACATTTAATACGTTAGAAGCTATAGTCTAGAGTACAGCTGGCAGTGAAGATAGGCAGCTAGCTAAAAGATTAAGGGATTAAAGAGTTGTTAAAAGTAAACAGATAAGTGACATCCCTACAGGATTAAAGGACTAAGAAGACAACGGGAAGCAAGAAGACATAGTGACAGAGGAAATTTAAATGGTATAGCAGGTGAGCCAAGTGGCAGAGCTGCCAGGCAGAGCAGAGAGAAGATGAAGAAATAATTGTTCCAGCAGCAAGTAGCCAACCAGAAATTACAACAGACAGAAACTGAAGATGGCTTTATGATAAAGCCTCTAGCACACAAAAGCTGAAACATACATAGTGTTCGACAGAATGATAACTGGAGAGTATGTGTATGTAAGAAACAAATCCAGTATTTTGTGCTAATATGATTAACTGAATTTAACTGATTATAATAATCTCTGATTATCAGAGCCATCCATTCAAGTAGTTTAATTCAAAAACTGGTGTAGTTATGCACAACAGAGTGAATAGAACATACATTTAAAAATTATGTAGAACAAAGGTGATTGTCTTCTATTATACAGATAAAATAATTTCTTCAAAATATTTCACATATTGAGGTGTCTACTGTTTTCTTTTCTAGAGACAGATATAGAGACCGAGAGAGGGACAGATAGACAGGAAGGAAGAGAGATGAGAAGCATCAGTTCTTCATTGTGGCACCTTAGTTGTTCAACGATTGCTTTCTCATATGTGCATTGAACGGGGAGGCTACAGCAGAGCAAGTGATCTCTTGCTACTTGCTAAAGCCAGTGACCTTGGGCTCAAGCTGGTGAGCCTGCACTCAAGTCGGTGACCTTGGGGTTTCGAACCTAGGTCCTTCGCCTTCTAGTCTGACATTCTATCCACTGTGCCACTGCTTGGTCAGGCTATCCTTTCACTGTTTTTGTTTAATCTTCTTCTTCTTCTTTTTTTTTTTTTTAGCAGAGAAAGAAAGAGAATCAGAGAGAGGGATAGATAGGGATAGACAGACAGGAAGGGAGAGAGATGAGAAGCATCAATTTTCGTTGTGGCACCTTAGTTGTTCATTGATTACTTTCTCATATGTGCCTTGACTGTGGGGCAACAGCAGACCAAGTATCCCCTTGCTTAAGCCAGCGACCTTGGGTTCAAGCTGGTGAGCTTTGCTCAAACCAGATGAACCTGTGCTCAATCAAGCTGGCGACCTCGGGGTCTCGAACCTGGGTCCTCCACATCCCAGTCCGATGCTCTATCCAATGTGCCATCGCCAGATCAGGTGTAATCTTCTAACTCAGTGATGGGTAATCTTTTGAGCTTGGTGTGTCAAAATTCACCAAAAAACCGAGCATAACTCAGTTGTTGTGTCACTTCAAGAAAAAAAAAACACATAATTTTGCAATATTTATAGTTTAAATAACAAAAATTGGCCTAAAGACCTCCGGCACAGAGTGTCTACACTACAGCAAATGTTTTACACTCGGCTACTGCACCTGGCCATGCAGGAGCTGAGGATGAAACATCCTTCTTGGCATGCGGCCCATACTTCTCTAGTATGCGGATGCATGCAGCCACATGTCATCAAAAATGGCTATGCGTGTATTGGGAAGATAAAATATATTATGCTCACTTTGTTAAAGATGGTGTTGCCCACGTGCAAGTCCACTGATATTGATGTGTGTTGGGGGACAGGCTGTGGGCAGGCGGGGTCATTATAGCCTAAGGCTTAGTTTTAAGAGTAAGCTTTTCCCCACACCGTTGACTTATTGGATGATGTACGGTGGGTGGTGCACTTTCATGAGGAATCCTCCCATTATGCCTCAGATAAGTGACTTTGTATCAGAGACTTTCTTGTTTGTAGATTGGATTAAAGGTTTGGTGTAAGGCCAATAAGCACGGCCACCACCATCACAGTCGCCTGGCTCATGCAGGTGCGCATTAGATTTGGACAGTAGGTAATGAAACAACAGAGCCAAGAACTGGTGAGCCATCAGCTTTAATTCTAACTTGCACCCGGCGGGCAAGCAAAAACACACACTGGGCTCCAAAACCCATTCATTCAGTGCTTACAAAGCTACTGACTTATCCGAGTTTCCTAGGATAAAAGGCTTTTAGCTCACCAGCCTTATTCACCTCTGTTTCCCATCTCCATCTCCAGCACTCTGCTCAAACTGACTTCTCCCTCAGCACTCCGCCATCTTGGCTGCTTCTCCTTGCCTCCTCCACGTGACCTTTCTCTGCTTTCCTCTCTAATGCTAACCTCAGGAACTGAGAGAGAGCAAGCTCCCAGTCTGACCCACTTTATTGTGTAGAAATCCAAACCTTTAATTCAATCTGCAAACAAGGAAGTCTCTGATACAAAGTCACTTATCTGAGGCATAAAGGGAGGGTTCCTCATGAGATTGCACCACCCCACATCATCCAATCAGTCAGGAGGGTGGGGAAAAGCTTACTCTTAAAACTAATCCTTAGGCTATAACGACCGGGCCTACCCACAGCCTGTCCCCCAACACACATTAATATCAATGGACTTGCACGTGGGCAGTGCCGTCTTTAACAAAGTGAGCATAATATATTTTATCTGCCCTACATGAGGTCATAAGGGTGGGACACTATCCAGTAGAACTGGTGTCCTTATAAGAAGAGACATCGGATAGCTCTGATTTAAAGAACATTGAAGATGGTGGCTGTTTACAAGCTAGAAAGAGGCCTCAGCAGAAACAGACTTTGCTGGCATCTTGATGTGGGGCTTCTGGTTTCCATACCAATGAGAAAATGAATTTCTGTTGTTTAAATCACTGAGTTGGTAAAATTTTGTTATGGCAGCCCAAGCTGAGTAATATGACACCTTCTCTTCTTATAACAACCCCACAAGGTGAGAAAAAAAAAATCCTCCACAAATTGCACCTAGTTGTCATCCAGTTCACATACCCTTTCTGTGTTTTTGAAGAAGGCAATCCATCTTAACTATGCCAGAGTTTCCAAATGCATAAAACATGTTACTCTTTATCATTTTTTTAACCTGGAAAGGGAATTCAAAGCGCAAACACAAAGGCACTAATTTCTCAGTTTTAATTTCAACCCGCATCTTTCTAAAATTCAAGCTCAACATAAAATTGTGTTTGTGATCTTCATTTTATTAGAACAAGAAGGTAATCTTGTTTTCTTATCAAATTAGTTTCAAATAATAAGGGAATCAAGGTAATTATCAAATCTGTGTTGCCCCAGGGTATTAAAAATTGGCTTCCAGTACCACTCAGCTGCTGTGAGCTAGAATTATAGCTTCTGTATCATGCACCAATTTGGCACGAAGCAGCTCATTTCTTGCTTCTTGATGCTTCCCATGAGAGTTTGGTCATGGATTATAAAGTACAGGTATTTTCCTTTTATTTTATTTTTGCAGCCACTGCTAAATATATCACTGGTGCCTTCTGTTTTTTTATGTTCAGGGGCTACTATAGTTTAAGGATGAAGGGAGGGAAGGAAAATTTCTACTATGAGCCTATCACAAACCAGCAACTCTGCTTGGGACAGAAAGTAACTGAAGACATAATTTGGTCCTGAGTTGTGTAAATTGGGGAAGACATTTATATTAAGGATTATAGTATAAGACATATATTAATAAGTAAATTATAGATAGATGAATCAATGCATCTGGGGGTACAAAGGAGAAGTATCATTCTTTCAGCTTAGGAAATCCAGGGAATTTTCCTGAAGGGTGAACTATTTAATTCAGGCCTTGAAAGAGCAATAAGATACAGACATTTTGAGATGAAGATAAGGATAAGCAACAGAGTAAGAAACCAGAGGGACAGGAAGCCAGCTTTTATATTCAAAGCATGGCAACATTTCTGTTAAACCAGATTCATCATGTCCTCCATAAGGATGACTGGGACATTTGAGACATGGCAATGTGTTAGCACCTCTGTCTTATGGACACAGAATTTCAGTGTAATTGAAAAGTACATGTGACAACCATGCCCTGTGTAAACCACTGGCTTCTCACTGAAACTCCATCTTGCAGCAGACCCACATGGAGGGATTATTAAAGGCCAGGTTTCTGGGACCACTTCCACAGTGTCTGATTCAACAAATCTGGGTGTGTCCCAGGAATCTGAATTTTAATCAATTCCCAGGTTAGAGCAACACTGCCTTCCTGGGAACATTGTCTAGGATGCACAAGACAGAGAGACACAAAATTAAATAGGAATGATAAAATTATGTATGGCCATGAATGACAAGTAAGTTGTAGGAAGAAAGAGTTTTCAAATGCCTAACTACACTTTATTATTGCATTAAAAACCAAAGAGAAAGAAACAAAAAGCAGCTGCATGGCTTCAGAAATTGCTCACAATCCTCACACAGGAGGGCCAGAGAAAGCCCCTCTAATCATGTGACATTGGAGCAGAAAGAAGCGAATAAAAGATCCCTGCAGAATCCAGATGAAAACATTAAAAGATTGTGGGACAGGAAGTGAAGCATTTTTGAGAAAAGGTGCAAAAGCCAACGTGGCTCAAGAAGAGTGTGTGAGGCACAGCATGGGAGAAGATGAGAGAAAATTGGCTGGAGGGGGGCAGGACAGAGGGACACTAAAATGAATTAAGTGATAGAAGGTTGATGGAAAATAGATGGTGGGTCTAAGGTTAGAAGCAGGGTGATGCTGTAGGAGACTACTGCAATGAAAGAAACAAGGATGATGCCATCTTAGAGAAGAGTACCGCAGCAGTTGTGAGAGGTGGCCAGATTATGAAGGCTGTAGTAGGTATAGCCAATAGAATGTGCTTATGGGTTGGGCAAAGGAGTGAGAGAGAAATAAAGGAGTCAAGAAAGACTCCAAGATGTTTGACATTGAACAACTGGTAGAATGGAGTCATTCATTGCATTGGAAAGATAGAGGAAGAGATGGTCTTGTCAGGAAAAACCAAGAGTCTGACAGTGAGCAGGTCTGTACATGATGCCACATGGACATGCTGTAGGGAAGTTCGATATGTAGAACACAGGTCTTGGCTGGAATAAAAATTGGGGTTTGCAGTACACACATGTTATGGGAAGTGATTTCCAGAGAGGGAGAGTAGTTAGAGAAGAACTCTAAAGTCTCGGGACACTATGGTGTTCAATGAGGAGTATCCTGAAAAGAAGAGTGAGAGGAAGGGACTGTTAAGGTAGGTATAAAACCAAGGAGAGAAAACAGGTCCAGAAGTCAAGTGAAGAAAGTTAATTGAAAAGGGAGACATGATCAAGGATGTCACATGCCACTTCTTGTTACCTGTGATGATAACAAAGAAAAATCCCAAGGACTTGGTGAGAAGGAGGTCCTTGATAAGTGCAGGTAGCAGGTTTCATAGAGTCAATGAAAGAAAACTTAATGGGACTGTTTTTAAAGAGACAGTGGAGGAGAGAATTAGGATACTGTGAGTATAGACAGCTTCTTCTGAGTAGTTACTTTTTCTTTATGAAATGAAAGGGCAGCAGTTTAGTTGAGTATTCTTTTTACTACAGAAGATATTACAGCACTTTTCTTCCATGGAAATGATCCAGTGTTGTGGATAAGGAAGGGGGAACTAGAAGAATGATGATCCTGAGAAGGCTAGAGGGTCCTGGCCGGTGGCTCAGTGGTAGAACATCAGCCAGGCATGTGGAAGTCCCGGGTTCAATTCCCAGCCAGAACACACAGGAGAAGCACCCATCTGCTTCTCCAACCTTCCCCCTTTCCTCTCTCTCTTTCTCTCTTTTCTCCTCCTGCAGCCAAGGCTCCATTGGAGCAAAGTTGATCCCAGGAGCTGAGGATGGCTCCACGGCCTCCACCACAGGTGCTAGAATGGCTCCAGTTGCAACAAAGCAACGCCCCAGATGGACAGAACATCGTCCCCTAGTGGGCATGCTGGGTGGATCTGGTCAGGCACATGAGGCAGTCTGTCTCTCTGCCTCCCTACTTCTCACTTTGGAGAAATACAAAAAGAGAGAGAGAGAGAGAAAGAGAGAGAGAGAGAGAGGCTAGAAGGAATGAGTTTACTGGGTGAATTTGAACCTTGTTGCCAATGTGCCACTTGACAAAACAGTATTTGTAAAATTATCTTTCCTACAAGTTTTCTGCGTATCAAAAAACCTCAGGAAAAAACTTTGATAATATATTACATCCTGTCCATTCCCTTACACACTAAATGACTTCTCTGATCTTATAAATGGCAAATCTACATTTTCCCTGTAGAACATTTTCCTTTGGCATGTATTAGAGTCATACTGTCAAAAGCAAATATGATCTAAAGATTGTTTTGCTGCTGCCCTGGTGCACTAAGCAGCAATCTGGGCCTCTGACAGATTGTGCTTTTTTCCTATAAAAATTATGAGTCATTTATTTTTCTTTTTTCATAGACTGTTCTGAGAACAATGAATCAGAAAACTCTTGGTTTATACCATCAGCAGTGCTGTCTAAAATGTGATGAATTGGGGCTCTTAGCTTCAGCGTTAATTCAGTGAACTAAAATGTTCATTTGTTTTTTCACTTTCAATTTAATCAAAATTTGAGAGCGTGGGGAGGAGAAATTTCAGATTTCATGTTGTGCTGTTAATTTTTATTAGACATTCACCTCAGTCAAAGGAGAGCAGGTCTAAGAAGTAACATGACAGGGAGCAAGGGATTGACATAGAGGTGTGAAACTGTACAGTCATGTGGCAATATTTCATTGAACATACCAGAACCCCCTATCTGCCTTCCTCTTCCCTAAAATATGAAAACTACTGGGTTAAAAGAAAAAAAAAATGCTTTCTGCTCTAATGTTTCACTCCTACATATTTCTTTATATTCATGGAAGAAAAGTGAAACAAAGGTAAGGAATGACACCTAGCCGAGTAGTTTACACCTTTATGCTCTTGCCACCAGGTTGCCATTTCTTTGGGGAGGAAAGAGGTAGCAGCTTCCACATTGGAAATCTGGAGCTTCACAGCATCCAGAGGACTCATCTAAAACTGAACACATTTGAGTAAAAACAATATCCCTTCTCTCTTACACTCCAACTCCAAAGATCTCTACATAGGGCTCAACGTCTCTGCAGAATGATATCAACCTCCCCAACTCATCATATACAATTACCTGCCATTCTGAAACATTACACTCTTGTAGGAAATCAGGCCTCTTACCAATTGTAGCTTTAGCTTAGTTTCTGAGTTAGAAGGGCCAAGGGATGCCATTTCCATTACTCCCTTCATTTCCCATGCCACTCCAACTCCACTGCCCTGGACACCTATCTACATTCTCCTACTGACAGTAAATACTGATGGCCTTTCTTTGCCAGGCTGCCTCTCCTTCTACCAGGCTAGAGACACCAGGCTCCTTTCGTTGTGATTTCCTCAATACCTAGCCCAATGTTGGGCATGGTTGAAAGAGTGAGCCCTTATTTTTGAATGAATGAATGAAATGTGCTGAAGATAGATATGTTCATATCACCACTCATGAGGTGCTATTACAATCTATTTGCAAACAATAAGAGAAGTAGAATTACATGCTGAAGATGAAGAGGCTGAATTAAATAATAACTACTGGTATTAACAATAAAAAAATATCTAAACATTTCATGTACAATATCATCAGGAAAATTAATCTACTTCTCAGACAATTATTAATTCCAAACTCTTATACTGAACCTCTAGGGTAGTTTAGATTTAAGAGCACACTGTTAACAAGTATTCACAGTTGCCCAACACCTACCCACTGATATGGCTTGACCAAATTCTGCTCAGTCTTCTCTCTTCCTTGCAGACCCCTGGACCCTGGCATATCCTCATGCTTAAGCACTACAATGCTGGATAACTTCCCTTAATAGCTCTTTCCAAAAAATAATACAGGCACAGACAGAAAGATTTCCCACTAATCCACCTAATCATGCTGTCTGCTCACCTCACATCCTAGCCGTCCTCCCTGAAGTTCCTGCTTGCCTTCATTACCACATACGATAAATGAAAAGCCATTTCCCTGTTTGATTTTGAGATGCTCACTGGTCTTGAGGTCAGAGTGTCCCACTATTGCAATAGTATTTTTTTTCAAATAAAGTCTTCTTACTTAAACCCAGCTTTATTTTTATTTTTCAAGAGGCTCTGAAGCTAAATTGCCTGTGTTTCAATCCCAGTCTGCCATAACTACCTGTGTAAACTTCGAGCAAGTTGTTTAATGAATCTGCGGATGAAAAAGGGGCCACATACTAATATGGCAAGCACAGGGGAGACCTTCATAATGGCCTTACACACTCCGAGAATCAAAGTAACCATGTAGAATGATCTGAAATTAAAACTTAGTAACTAAATCAACTCACAAAAGGTACTCATATCCTAGGCCAGTATCTTCCTTGACAAAGGTCAATCTTTACCTTAACTGAGTCTGTCTATGGTATTTTTGCATCTACGATAACATAACTTTGGACTGTCAGGCTCCTCGAGGAATAATCTCCCCAGAACACAGACCACAGGACCCCCCACTGTTGCCTTGTTCTCCTGCAAACCCCATACCTACCAATATAAAAGAAGTATGTATCTATCCGTTTTACTTTTTATACAATCTCAGAGATTTCCCTGCTTTACTTTCTCCCACTTCCCTAAGCAATTTGAGAAAAAGAAGTTTGCACTTTGATTCTAATGTATAAAATAAGGTGCAAACTTCCATTCTGTATCATTTTCTCAATCTGTTGAGATTTTGCTTCCCAGCAATTGTCGTCAGTTTGACTCAAATAAACTCATAAAAATTCTAACAAGTTTGTATATTTCTTGCGTTGACAAATCTCAGCCTGTTTTAAGGTCTGCTCTGAGATCACAGAACTATAATGAGAATAATAGAAATTAACACATTTGAAGCACTTAGAACGATGCCTGGACAATGGTAAACAATAATTCTAACACTTACTAGTTCCCTATGAATGTCTGTGATGGTTAACTTTATGTGTTGGCATGACCAGGCTATGTTTGACCAATTCTTTAGTCAAGCACCAGTGTATATGTTGCTGTAAAGGTATTTTGTAGATGTATTAACTTTTCAATCAGTTGACTTTGAGTAAAGCAGATTACCCTCCACAATATGCGCAGGTCTCCTCCACAGTTTAAGATCTTAAGAGCAAAGACTGAGATTTCCGGAAGGAATTTTGCCCCAATACTGTAACATAAAACCTCTCTGTGAGTGGCTCACCTGCCCACCTGCAGAATTTGGACTCCAGACTGCAACATCAACTCTTACCTGAATCTTCAGCTTGTCCCACACATTTCCCATTCTTTAAAATTTTCTATTAATTTTAATGGGGTGACATTGATCAGTCAGGGTACATAGGTTCAGAGAAAATATCTCCAGGTTATTTTGACATTTGATTACATTGCATACCCATCACCCAAAGTCATAGTGTCTTCCGTCACCTTCTATCTGGTTTTCTTTGTGCTCCTCTTCTCTCCCCTCCTCCCCCCACATTTCCCATTTGCCACCAAAATCATGTGAGCCAATTTGCTCTTCCTCTCCAAACACACATATAATACACCTGTGTTTGTTTTTATGCATGTGTATCTTATTGGTTCTATTTCTATCAAGAACCTTGACTAATACACAGTTTTTGTGCTAGGAACAGAGAGAAATAGAAATATTATGAAGTTCACTGGGGCAGAAACAGAAAACAAACTTTCTTCTGTTCATTTATTCCAGCTTTCCTCTTTGTCCTGAACACATTTTCTCTTTCTGCATATTTTCAGCGATTACCATAGTACATGGAAGTTGACAGAAGTTACATAAACATTTGCTAAGTAAATAAATAAATGGTGAACAAGTAATCATCCTTGTCCTGCATAATATACATTCTAGTAAAAGATAACATAGAAACAAGTGATTATATAACACCAAGGAATTAGTACCAGCAACACAGTGGAAGAAGGGACTAGATTTGCATGAGAAAGTCAGAGAAGATTCTATTAGGGAAAGGGGCTGTTCATTTGGAAAAGTAAGGAAGGAGAATGTTCTAAGCAGAGGCAAAGCTTGAGCAAAGACACAGCAGCAAGAAAGTGTGATTCTCATCTTAGAAATTGCAGCCTACATACCATCAAAAGTCCAGATATATTTCCACCAATTCACTCTCTCTCCAATGTACTGCCAGGAATCAAAGAACATAGTTGTCCTGAGGTGGGAAGTGAGCTGCAACCACTGAGTTAATGATGAAAATGACCATTTCCCTCCAGAGAGGAAATCACCAGAGAGTTGGCTTGGGCATAAGTAAAAGATAAATTATAATTAAAACCACTTTAGTAGAAGTTCTTGGAAAGTGGTCCCAAACTCAGAATTTTGGACTAGATTATGTCCTAGTGTCTTAACAAGATGAGTCCATCTTCTGCTTCATTAAATTCATTGTTTAAGAATACATGTCTTTTCTCAGGAAGCACTGGCCTTCAGATCCAGGGAGGGAATGGCTGGAAGGGGCTGTAAAGAAGGGAGCTATGGTGGTGGTTGGGGGAACGAGAGGGGAGGACAGACCAGGACAAAGGAGAGGAGGAAGGAGCAGAGGCCCATTCATGCTGTTCTGACTCAGCAGATGTGCAGAATGCTAAAAACAGACAGGACTAGACTTGAAGGAGAAGTGAGCCCCATGGAGGTGGAGTCCTGGTGCTGGGCCCTTCTGTACCACCATACATCAACACTCTGAGCTAGAGTGCCATTTGCTCCCTGGATAGAGGCAATGAAGGGATCAGATGGGCAGATGGCCTCAGTAACATTCATGCAACACATGAAAATCTGAGTGTTAAAAGTCCCACCAATAAAAATAAGGCAATCAGATGGAGGGAAAGTATATCTGGTTATTGATCTCTGCTAGCTCCAGCCTTGTTTTCCTGCTGGCCTCTGAATGGCCTCCTTTCTGCCAGTTAAAAGTCAGGATACAGAAACATATCAGAATCACATTAAAGGTGGAAGAGGAGTTCAAGCTCTCATTTACACACAGGAACATCTGATCAGCTTAGAGTCACTCTCTCTATAAGTTAGTATGGCATGAAAATTGAGGCAAAAGAATACAGCAGTTAACACTTTGAAATCAAAGTTCAGACATATGTGGGATTGAATCCTATTAGTACTGTGATCTTAATTGTCTTTCTTAAACACTGGTACGCTAACCCATATAACTGGGGCAGTGTCTGTATGCCACCTGTATGAGCTATAACAAAGTTCCATAAACTTAAAGCGACAGAAATTTTCTTTCACAATTGTAGAGAACAGAATTGTGGAAGCAAAGTCCCTGCAGGCTCTGAGGGAAAAGTCATTTCACGCCTGCTCTCAGCCTCTCTGGGCTGCCAGCTGTCGCTGGAGTTCCTTGGAGAGCTTCCCATCCACCTCTGTTTTCATATTCACACAGCCATCTTTCCTCTGTGTGTTTCCATGTCCAAATTCCCTCATTTTCATAAAGGCACTTGTTCCTGGATTAAGACCATCCTAATCTAGCAGGATATTTTGTTAACTTGATTACATATACAAAGACTATTTCCAAATAAGGTCATATTTGTAAATTCTTGTGGGAGGTAATTTTGGGGGTATCCTATTAATTCAATAAGTACCTCATAGAATTATTTAGGAGATTAAATTTTAAAATGTATAGAAAATGTTTAGAGAGATGACTGGCACATGTTAATATAAATATATACACACTATATATATATACATATATATATCCATATATCCATGTATATATATACATATATATACTGCTCTCAAAAATTAGGGGATCCAGGAATGTGCAGAATCTTTCAGCCTTTTGTATAGTATATTCAGCATTTTCACCAATGAAATAAAAGTTGGTTTAAAAAAAAGTTGGTTTTGCATCTCATTTGCATAATTGAATAACTTTCTTTGACTTGTTTGCTTTTCTGATGTTCTTTAATAAAAAACAATCAATTGCTTTTTTTATCACTGCATATTCATTTTGAAATATCCCCTAATATTTGTGAGAGAGATATACATAACACATATTTGTATATGTGTATACAGTAGCACCCTACTCCATAAGCACAGGAGGTACATTCCAAGGCCTCCAGTGGATGCCTAAACCTACAAAGAATATTTTTATATTTAATTTTTTTTATTTTATTCATTTTAGAGAGGAGACACAGAGTGAGAGAGAGAGAGAGAGAGAAAGAGAGAAAGGAAGGAGGAGCTGGAAGCATCAACTCCCATAAGTGCCTTGACCAAACCAGTGCAGGGTTTTGAACTGGCGACCTCAGTATTCCCAGGTCATGCTTTATCCACCTCGCCACCACAGGTCAGGCAACCTACAAAGAATATTAAACTCTATACAGACTTTATTTTTTTTCCTATACATATATACCTATGATAAAGTTTAATGTGTAAATTAGGCACAGTAAGAGATCACAATAACAAATAATAAAATAGAACAATTCTGGTCTCAGTGGCAGAGCATCTGCCTGGCATGTGGATGTCCTGGATTCAATTGTTGGTCAGGGCACACAGGAGAAGTGCCCATTTGCTTATCCACCCCTCCCTCTTCTCTCTCACTCTCTCTCTTCCCATCTCACAGTCATGGCTCAATTGGTTTGAGCACAGCAAGCACCCCAGGTGCTGAGGATGGCTCCATGGTGCCTCTGCCTCAGGTGCTAAAATAGCTCGGTTGCAAGTATGGCGCCAGATGGGCAGAGCATCGGCCATAGACAAGGGTTGCCAGGTGGATCCTGGTCAGGGCACATGTGGAGTCTGTCTCTCTTTCTCCCCTCCTCTCACTCGGAAGAGAAGAAAAAACAATAGAACAATTCTAATAATGTACTGCAATAAAAGTTGTATGAGTGGGTTAACTCGTTTAAGGGAATCCCTTGCTGAATCAATTCTTTTTATAGACTTGATGCTTTCTGGCACAATATACCAAACAGAACACGTTTTCTGTTCTTATCTTCCACCCACAAATGTCATGCTTTTTCCACCAGACCTTATCAGGCATCATAGTTGTAACTTCTGCAGTTTGAGGTGTGGGAGCAAAGCTAACACGAATTTCTTTATTCTTTCTTCACAATTTCACAGATGGAAGATTTGTTCTTACCGCAGATCTTAGTAACCTTAGCATAGTTTTTTTTTTCTTTTCATATTAATTCCAGAACCTTCACCTTTTCACTTACAGTAAGCACTTTAAAGCTTATCTTTGGCACATCCAAATTGCCAGCATCTTGTCTTGGTTTGAGGCCATTATTAAGTAAAATCAAGGTTACCTGCACACAAGCACTGCAATACTGAAACAGTCAATCTGCTAACTGAGATGGCTACTACGTGTCTAATGGGGGAGGGGCATATACAATGGACACTTGGACAAAGGGATGATTCACATCCTAAGTGGGATAGAAAGGGATTGTGCAAGATCTGATCACACTACTCAGGATGACATGCAATTTAAAACTTATGAATAGTTTATTTCTGTAATTTTTTATTTAATATATTTCTGGAACTGTTCATTTGATATTTTCAGACTGTGGTTGACCACCCTAACTATACAATGGAAAGTAAAACCGTGGATAATATATACAGTCCAAACAGAAAAGAACAATTTATTTTAAGTGAGAGGAGGGGAAATCCAGAGATAATCTCCCACATGCGCCCAGACCAGGACCCATCTGGCAACCTCTGCCTGAGGCTAATGCACTCAGACCAACCAAGCTATCCTCAGTACCCAGGGTCGACACTTGGAGCAATCAAGACAGTGGCTGCAGGAGGGGAAGAGAGGAAGAAGGGCGAGAGAGAGGGTAAGAGAAGCAGATGGTCACTTCTCTGTGCCCTGACCAGGGATCAAACTCGGGACTTCCACATGTCAGGCCAATGTTCTATCCACTGAGACAACAGGCCACAGCCAGGGCAAGAAAAGAATAAAATTTTAATGCTGTGAGTTTTTTATGTTAATAATGTGAATTTTTCCTTTTCAATCCATTTTCAAAGATATTCTCCAATTTCTGTTTCTCATTATCTCACGTTTATATTGCCCTGAGCTTTTATGTGACTATCTTCAGTCTTTTCATCCTCTATTTCATTATAACTCATAATATGATTGGCCTAAACATTCTAAACCCTATGCTTGTATTGCTATATGCAAAAACCACTGTGATTATCTTTGAATCACATGCCAGCCCCAGTTATTAGTTAGCCATTCTTTACTGCTTCAACACTGTCTCTTCATTCCATTTCATATCTTAACAGAAGCTAACATTTAGTATGTGTGTAATAATACATGACAAACGTCGTTTGAAGTTCCTTGCATGTATTATCTAACTAATCCTCACAGCCACGTATAAGAGAGGTTCGCCTCTGCCTCTTAACCTTATTTGCAAGATAAGAAGGTGAGGCAAAGAAAGGGCCCTGGCCGAGGACACAGTTCAGAATTATTAGTGTAGGGATGGGACTCATCCCCCTAACTGAGAGTTAGAACTCTTGATGTTGACCACCCCCGACGATGTTTCTATTGTGATGTTCTCCTATCAGAGTCCTGCTTTTCTCTGCCTCTGTCCCTGCACTAAGGTGTTTTTCTCAGCCACCAAGTCCCTTTCTCTTCTCCTACCAAACTCTGAAATTCTCCCACAGAGCGGATTTTCTGATGCATATCATTCCCACCTCATCCCAATGAATACCCACTGCAATTCCTTTGAAATGAATCAAGTTCTAGTTTGTTTGTTTTTAAAAGGACATTGTGTCTTTCCATTGAGACTATAAATGCTTTGGAAGCACAATTTTATCTCTCTCTCTTTTTTTTTTTTCAATTACACTCACAGAATCTAGTAAAATTGTGATTATATAGCAGGCAGTTAAAGTAATTAATGCCAGTCGGGAATATAAATTTGGTATTGGTGAACTATTAAGTCACTCATTAAACTGATACAGAATCCCTCAGAATTTAAATGCACTTAATTTTCAACTCTTTATGATTCTATAACTGGTTTGAAATGGAAATGTTTTATTACCTAGCAGCTGTTACTGATTAATTGAAAGCATCATGGTCCAGTGAACCTAGCTCTCTGAAATTCAGAACTGCCTGGGGTTCCTGGATTCAGCATGTACATGAGCTACACACAACTAGCCTTCTAGGCAGAACTCTGAGATGGACGTTGCTGGTGCCTGAAAAATCTAGACATGGTCCTTTAGTTCTGGCCTATTAAAGATCTTAACTGAACTAATTCTTCTCACATCCTCTCTCTTCTGCCAAGTGGAAGGATTGGATTAATTCACAGAGTAGCATTGAAGATTTTAGTTGCTATATTATTAAGAAGTTAACAAGATGTGGATGGTTCTGGTAAACCAGTCATTTCCCTCACTCTTCTCAGGCTTTGTGCTGCTCTAGACTATGGACGATGAAGACAACAGTATACTGTTGTCTTTTCACTGGGACTTTTCTTTTCTCCTATTTCTTTCTTGGAAGCAAGATAATGCTTTGTACTTGCTTTACAACCCCATGTATCTAAAACAAAAGACATATGTATATCCAACTCTTTTGCACACAGTCTACACGCATCCCATGTCAGGTATATTATACTCCTCGTTTTGTGGTCTGGAAATAGTTCTCATTGTACAGATTTTCACACATATCACACTCTGTTATGTTCACAATAAATGCATGTAGGGAACCCGGGTTGGGTATCTACTTGGTCATTTTGACCACTGTTCAAAGGGTGGCAAAGCCTTGGCTTCAATCTCTGTGGGAGTCAGCCTAAATCCATTTATTGTCACATTTCCTAAATGCCAATTTGTGCAGCTGGTTGTAGGATAAAGAGGATGAGTCTGCCTTCAACAGAAACCTACACACACCATTCGGAAAGCAGTGTCAGACCACCTGGGCCATCTTCATAAATGCATCTTAATTAGATAGAAGTATGACAAATTGCAGTTGGCCCCATTTTCATTTATACTCTAGATAATAAAATATAAACAAATAAAGAGATAGATAAGTAAATAAATTTATATGATAACCAACTACTTCAGAATTTTAACTTCTGCGCCAACCTAGTGAATGCAAGGATAGGGCTGGGCTAAGTTTTCATAAGCTCTATGTTTAATAGGAAATCTCTCATGCTTCAGGTATAAAACACTTAGGGAACATAGAAAATCTATTTTTTAACCAAAGGCTACATGCTTAAGGGTGGGGATGGGTATGTGAGTGAAAACTTGGTCCTAATGATTTCCTTACAAAATTATAAGTGAGGAGATTTCATTGAGCCTAACATTAGACCATCCAACATATATTGAGCATCCACTGCATTCTAAGCATATTCTTAGAGGGCTCTGGATAATATCCAAACACTTGACACTTCCTGTAAATTATTGTGAGAGGTACAGTCATCAACACTTTACAAATGTGCACTTAAATCAATATGACATCATGATTTCTGGGCTATAAGACCAGAGAAGTGCTAGTAACATTAACCAAAATGGAGACCAGAAGAGACTATTTTGATTTGCTAGGAGATGAAGGTAGATATCCAATTTTGAACTCGATAAGTCAGAAACGTTAGGGCATCACAAAGGTGGGGTTTATAAATCAAGAGAAAGATCTGAATACACTTTGGGAATCACTGAAGTGGGTGGAGGTGAATGCAGTGGGAGAAGGTGAGGCTTTCCTGAGAGGATAGATAGAAAGAGAAGACGGTTAGGGTCAAAGCCTGAGACCATGGACCTTAGGCCTTAGCTCTCTAAGGAAACTGGGACCAGGGGTCTGAAAGGTAAGATAAGGAAACAGTCTCATATTATTGTAATTTGGTATCTTACTTTTTCCTAAGAGACTACTTAGAATTTTAGTTTAAAATAAAGATATAAATGAAGTTGAATATCACAAGTCTGTAACTACTCTTAAAAATTCTTTGTGTGGCTGGAACAGGCCCTCACCCTCAGTTAACATTCAGCATAGATATTAACAAGCAGCCCTGGTTGGTTGGCTCAGCAGTAGAGCATCAGCCTGCCGTGTGGAAGTCCCAGGTTTGATAGCTGATGAGGGCACTCAGAGTGACCCCACACTCCCTTCCTCCTTCTCTCTCTCACTTCTCCTCCTGCATCTATGGCTAGAATGGTTCAAGCAAGTTGGCCCTGGAGTGCTTAGGATGGCTCCATGGCTTCACTTCAGGCACTAAAATAGCTCAGTTGCAGAGCAATGGAGCAGTGGCCCAGATGGGCAGAACATCAACCTCTAGGAAACTTGCAGGGTGGATCCCAGTCAGGGCACATGTGGGAGTCTGTCTGTCTGTCTTCCTGACTCTCACTTAATAAAACAAACAAAAAAGAAAGTTAACAAGCAAATTCCCTTAATTTGTAAAATACAAGGAAGAGGACTGATCAGAAAAAGAAGAGAAAAACCACCAACAATTAAAGAATACCAGTCCCTGCCCATGGCAATTCTCTTGACAGCAAGTAAAGAGCTCAACTAGGTAAGAGGAAGAAATAATGCCAAATGGCCATGGAGGCAAATCAACTCGTGGAATTGATTGATGGTTTAGTTTATTTACTCTCAGAAATAAGCTGGAAAAGTAACATGGCTGTTACCACAAATGAAAAATAATTTAAGTTTTATAAACTAAGTAAGCAGAAACTTTCAGAGTAGATGGATAAGTTTCGGCCTTGATTCTTGGGAGGTTTCACAAATGTATGCTTATCTCCAAACTCTCTGATTTGTACATAGTAAATACGTACAGCAGTTTGTATGTCAGTCAAAACTTAGCAAAGTAGTTTAAAAAGAAGAAATCAAGTTGAGAGACAGTATGGTATTGTGAACAAAAATATAGCTTCCAAACTCAGGTGGCCTGAAGAGAGTACATTTAATTAGTTCTTCTAAACTTCAATATCTTCCCCCTTTTAATGGGAAGAATATGGTAATCAGAAGACTCAAGTGACTAAGGTCCTTTAAAGTATAAGCAGGGCTGAGTGTACCTGCAAAGTATTAGGTAAAAAAAGAATAATGTCACTCTATTGTCACCTATATTACTTTTACTAAAAACATATATAATTAACTAGTAAAAACAAACTGTATTTAGGAATAGTAATCCTAACAGAGAAAATTGCATTCCCGTGTAAATTTTCTCTACATATGATAATTCTTATCTGTCTCTTTAACTCTCCCAGTGTCTGTTTGTCTGACTTTCTCTCTCTCCTGCTTTTTCTTTTGCATGATTTAACTCAAAGAAAATTGAATTAAAAGTCCTAAAAAATTTTAAAACAAGTTTTCTTATAAGATGAAAAAGAATTCTTGACCACATTTTTTATTTATGCAATGTATTAAAATGACACATTGTACTCTAAAATGTCACCATCTCCCTGAAAGGAACAATAAAACATCAAAGATACTGCCTGACCAGGTGGTGGCACAGCGGATAGAGTGTTGGACTGGGATGCGGAGGACTCAGGTTTGAGACCTTGAGGCTGCCAGCTTGAGCGCGGGCCCATCTGGTTTGAGCAAAAAAAAGCTCACCAGCTTGGACCTAAGGTCACTGGCTTGAGCAAGGGGTTACTCGGTCAGCTGAAAGCACACAGTCAAGGCACATATGAGAAAGCAATCAACGAAGAACTAAGGTGTCACAACGAAAAACTGATGATTGATGCTTCTCATCTCTCTCCATTCCTGTTTGTCTGTCCCTATCTATCCCTCTCTCTCTGACTCTCTCTCTGTCTCTGAAAAAAAAAAAATCAAAGATACTGAATATACACATACAAAAATGCAACATTTATAAAGTTAAACAAAAATCCTGAACTGCTTCTAAATGACATACTATACACCTTAGCATGCTGTCCTCTGAAATAGTGTATTTGATTATTTATTCTCAGTAAGCCAATTAAAGTACTTGGGACTAATATTTTTTTAAAAAAAATTTATACTAATAAAACAATCATGAAAGTTTTAAATAATTACTTAAATAAAAAGGGTTTGTTTTTATGGCAATATTATTATAATCTCTCAATTGTATAAACAGATGCATTTATCTATTTGAATAGCTTAAAGATAAATGAATACACAACTACCATGTCTAATTGTAAGCTTTTCCTGTACACCATTCTAGAAGAAGTCAAACATATGTTAGAGAGGTTATAATGCCTCTAAGGAGATGGCTTACCTTTTCAATGCAATTTAATTTCTTAAATATGCAAGAAATTAATCCTTTTCCTCTGATATAGTAAGGTATATCAGCATACATATGGAAGTTTCCAAGGTTGATGAGAAACTCAAAATCAGTAAAAGATATGATCATTATTTCACATGAGGGTAAGTTTCAAGTATAGAATAAATATACAATTTGTTATGAATTTGTCCTTCACTAATTTTATATATCAAAGCCCTAACCCACAATGTGATGATATTAGGAACTGGGGCTTTGAATGGTCATCAGGTCTAGATAAAATTGTAAGAACAGAGCCCCCATACTAATAGTACACATATTAGAAGAGAAAGAGAGACCAGAGCTTCCTCTTTCCTCCATGCAAGGATACAGTGAGAAGATGGTCATCTTCAAGCTGAAAAAGTGCCTTTTATTTATTGATTTATTTTTAATTTAGTGAGAGGAGGGGAAGCAAAGATAAGACTCCCACATGTTCCCCACTGGGATCCAGCTAGCAAACCCACTAGAGGGCGATGTTATGCCCATCTTGAGCCCTTGCTCTGTTGCAACTGGAGCCATTCTTTAGAACCTTAGGCTTAGACAATGGAGCCATCCTCAGCACCCAGGGCCACTAGTTCCAATAGAGCCATGCTATAGGAAGGGAGGAGAAAAGAGAGAGAGAATGAGAATGGAGGGGTGGAGAAGCAGATGGATGATTCTCCTGTGTGCCCTGGCCAGGAATCAAACTAGGGACATTCACATGCCAGGCCAATGCTCTACCACTGAGCCAATCAGCCAGGGGAAAAGTATATTTAAGAACCAAATCTGTTGTCATGTTGATCTTAGGACTGTCCAACTACTGGAACGTGAGAAATAAATGTCGATTCTTTAAACCACCCAGTCTATAGCATTTTCTTAATGTCGCCAGAGCTAAAACCACTCCTTGGACAAATAATGTATTTTAACTTACATTGCAATAATGTACTTAAAATTTTAATAACTGATTAGAAATTCAAACTTCTTTTGTTGAGTTCTAAAACTCACTCAACTATTTCATCATTAATGCTCATGTTGATCTTAGTTGAATATAATCTTTGCTTCCATTATTAATAAAACTAGGAAATAGTTTTACTGGGAATAATAAGGTTATATAAGTTGTCTTTCTGAAGACCTTTTTTGCTAAAAATCTTAAATTTTTTTGTGTTATTTCTGTCATGAAGAATCAACTGGAGAGTATAATAAGAAAGAATTTAGTACAGTGATTACAAGAATACAAAGAACATGTATGTGTGTGTGCATGGGCGTGTGATTTTACTTCTGCTGTCCTTATCATTTTGGATACTTTATATCGGTCATTACACCAAACAAAATGTGAAACCTTACAGTCGCATTCTCTCTCTTTATTGCCATTCAGAAAATCAAACATATAAAAAGCAATTTCTTCACGAAAACCCAACTCAAAGTTAATCATGATTTAAATGTTTTCCCCAATTTTTTTTAGAATATTATAGTCTTATGTATATACAATAAGTAATTCTTGGTTTCTGGATTTATTATTCTATTATTTTAATTTCCTTTTAGCATTAACCTAAGCATTATCTTGTTCTGTAAATATTTTACATAAGAAATTTTATAACTTTGCAAGTAATTTTTTGTTGTATCATTTCTTTTAAATCATTATTGCGCTTAAATCTGCCTGTGTTCTAATTTAGATTTGTTCTGATAACTACTGCCTCATTAACTTGGACAAACCTCTTCACTCCTTTCCTGACACTGAGCTGAGCAGCAGGATGTAATGAACCCAACTAACAGTGTCCCTCACCCCTCCATGTATTTATACCTTCAAAGAGGAGATGCTATTAAATGAATAGCTATAAGCTGGAAGGGAATAATAAAATGAGAGATAAGAGTGATTGGGACTGTTCTTTCATGTGAAAAATAAGAGCATTGGATCAGTAGAAACTTTCCTGCTCAGAGAATCTCTGCATTAAAAAAAAAAATCTCAGAACCTCTGTTCTAGTCTGACTAAGGAGCTCACACACAACCAACGAAAGAGCTATTTTAGTTTTCTTATTGTAGATATTATTGTATATAATGTGCTGTCAGATATAGAACCACGATTTCCATTTGAAAACTTTGGGACCACATATGTTACTAAATTTATTATTTTTCCAGATTGAACAGGTTAAAAATATAAATAGTTCAGGAAGAGTTTTATCACTAAATGAATTGCAAAAAAAATAATAATAATTAAAAAACTGGTTTTTAGAGATCTGATTTTGAAATGTGGCCAATGGATTGAGGGTCTATACTCTTTGTATGCCTGTTTTAGATAATCTATTAGAACTTTGGAAATTAGATTCTAAAAACAAAAACAGAAAAAAATCACGCACAAAAATACATGAAAGATGCTAAGCCTAATAGTTTTTGTAGAAAGCAACTGAAACTTGGATTGAATATTTTTAATGAAATTTGAAATTACAGCCAATTTTAAGGGACAAACCAATTAACTATGATATCCTGAGTTTGGGAGAAACTGACTTTTCAACTCAATCTATTCAAGAATGAGTTTATAATGAATTTTGCAACATAATCTCATATTCAAAGGAAACAATTTTATTTTTTAAAGTTTCATTAATACTTGGAGTGAACAATTTGCAAGGAAATCACTTGTATTTAGGTAGGTAATTATTTTAAAAGATATACAACAATTTAATCAAAATTCTGCATTTTTAATCTTTACTAGGAGACTTGACAGTTTTAACTCTTTTCATTGAAAAGATAATTTATTCTTGAATATCTTAGTTAAAAGAAAGCTCCTAATATTTAGAAGAAATTCCAACCTTCATCTTCCCACCGAAAAAACAAGCCAACAGAAATCATGAAGAACCACATGAGAAAACTTTTTTCTTTATGTCATGTACCTTCTTTGTCATCATGATGGATAATTGCATCTTGTATCATGTCAGCAAGGTTAAAGTGAACTTTATGATTTTTCCCATGCTTTCGTTTTTTCATGCCTCCTTCCTGCTTCTGAAAAGCCTTCTCTCTTTCATAGTAGGCTTTGATTTGTTCACAGCGCATGCGTTTCACCAGCCGCTGCCTTTGGCCAAGGGGAAGGGTCTCCAGCAAGCACTGGTCAATTTCCATTTCATGGGATCGGAAAACATTACATAGCTGAAAGCAACCTGAAAGAAATGCAACAGGAAAGTCAATAGGCCCATTATTACAACAAATTCAGTAACATTATAGAACGTTCTTGATTTTCGATTACCCATCCCACAAATCAGAAACTCATTCATTCTACTTTGTGCTTGACATGCAAATGCCAAGCCCTATTTACAGACTGGAAAAGAAACAGAGAGAATATTTTATTCAAAATGGCATAGTAATAAAACAAATAACAGATATCAATGTGTGATTATGTTTAATATGTAACAATCCATGTTTTCTTATTTCTTTAAAGCTACACCAAAACCTTAAAAAGATTACCACGGAATTAAGATCCTTCATCTAACTGAATAATGCTGACTAAGTTTTATGTGGTACATTTTGGCAGAATGCCATTCTAAATCTTTAAGCACATCCTAATAAAATTGGTTTTGCATATCCTGATGACTCTGCTAATCTAATGTAATAGAATATATGTAAGCTATAAATTGTTCATATAGAATGTAGGTATGCTATCAATTGTTTCTATGACACAATAATCATTCTTCACCAATTTATTGGTTAATACATTTTCTAGTGAGCAGTAACATTCATTTCCAAGAGATTTAACAATACTTAAGTATAATGATTGTGTACTGGAATGAAATTTTTATCTTTGCAATTCAAAATCATGGATAGAATTATTGCTGTTATACTGTTTGTTTTATTCATATAGTGATTAACAAACTTGAGTCCTCTGTCCTGAAAATGAAAATACTCATTTTCTTTCAAGATGATATTTCTTATAACCATCACCCAAAACACCTGTAGTAGAATTGAACTAACTACCACTTGGCTAAAATTTTACTTTTGGCAGAAAATTAAGGTTAAAGCACTGAAAATTCTAGGATCTGGCTTACAAATACAGGTTCAGATAAGTGTGTATATGTTCTTCTCTTAAGATATTTATGATATAAGTCTCAATCAAGTACAAGTAACTGTGCATGCAGAAAAATGTGGGTCATCATATGCCATATCTGGAAATATTATGCAATAAGGTTACTGTTACTTTGTCTTTGGAAAGGTGCTTGATTTTTTTGAAAGGGCAGTAAGTTGTAACAGCACTATTTCTATTTCTGTTTCACTTGATGTTTTGCAAAGTGTTATTCTCACAACCACCAGGCATAACCACTCCTATATTTCAAGCAAAGAAAACTAAGTTGAGAGAGGCTGTGACTTATCTAAGGTAAAACAGATGATTTAATAACAGTAATAAATATTCCATAAAGGCTCAAAAAAAAAAGACTAATTCTCCACATCCAAGTATTTAATATAATATATAAGGGCAAGGGAGAGAAGTAAAGTTAGAGAATTTTGTTTTGGTTGGTTGTTAGTATTTGACATTTTAGAATTGTGTGTTGTCATAAAACTGTTAAGTATTTGTAAGTCTGATCAGGTGGGCGGAGGCACAATGAATAGAGAGTCAACCTGAGGACCCAGGTTCAAAACTCTAAGGTAGCTAGCATGAGAGTGGGCTCACCCAGTTTAAGTGTGGGATCATAGACATGACCCTAGGGTGGCTGGCTTGAGCCCAAGGTCACTGGCTTGAGCAAGGGGACACTGGCTTAGCTGGAGCCCTGCAGTCAAAGAACATATGAGAAAGTAATCAATGAACAACTAAGGTGTCACAACAAAGCATTTATTCTCCTCTCTGATCTCTCTCCCTTCCTGTCTGTCTCTCTCTCTGTCTCTCTCGCTAAAGAAAAAATATTTGTAAGAGTTATACTAGGAGTAGCAAATAACTACACCTAAAATATCCCTTTCCAATGACTCACAAAGAGATAATGATGGTTCTAAAATAATAAAAGATTTATTCATGTATGTTTGATAAAAGCCATGATCACAGAGATTGTGAAAACTTATTAATAAACTATGGGAAATATCTTCTCATTTGAAATCTGTTTAGAAAACTGCACCAAGTTTGATCCATTGACTTGGATTCTCAAGCCACTTTGACTTTCATAACTTTCTCGGATTGCTAGCAGGTGCCCAGGGAATCTACGGAATCATTGAAAAACCTAAATAAGTAAAACTAGTGACATCACAAGGTCATGTGCTAAGTCATACTGAGTCCAATGTGGAGGATAATCTAATAAACAACATTCCTCAACTTTTTAATTCTTTAGGGGGGGGTCTTAAATAATGTTTTAAAAGTGTGCAGTAATAGTTCATGATTCATTGAGAAATCCTCTTACGCTGTCAAAAAGGAGCTTAGAGTAGTTCATATTAATCTCCTTATGATTTGAAAATTAGAAACTAAGGGTGTTCAATTCCAAATACAAACATGTACAACATGTAATATTATATAATTCCCATATTTTTATTTTAAATAGTCTAAACTTTTATTTATTTCATATTCTGGAAATATATTGGACACTGAAAACATTTTCATCTCATTATGAGTGGATCAGCTATCCTCGTATATGTGCTGTTATTAATCTGTAAGATAGTCAGTAAATATAATAAAATTATAGAAAACAATTTTGAGGCATTCCACTCAGAACTTATTGAACTTCATCCTTGGGACACTAAGATGAAAATGATCTCAACTTATTTTAGGGACTAGCATAAACTTGCTCTTACAGGTCAATCTCATTTATAACTTCACATGCAAATAATTTACATGAATATTTAGCTAAATGAGCCCAAGATTGTGTAATTTGCTCATGGGATAAAAGGATGGCTTATTTTAGAACATTTAAAAATATATTTCACTGCTTTAAATTCTGTTTCAAATTTAAAAAGGGAAGGTTTCTGTCCTACCTAAATAAGTATGAAAGTTTTAGTCAACATAGGAAAAATAGAAAAAGTAATAAGGGCCATAATATGTGGATAGGAGAAGAAAATTAGTTGACATTGTAAATACTGTTATCTAAATAGAAAAACAACACACTCTTTGACTCAGCTATTAGAACTGATAGTCCAGAATTTTGCTAAAGACAAGTCAATAAATGCACAAAAGAATGTTACATTTTCAAACCTAATAACAAATGTGGAGCTTCACTAATATATAGAAAAAAGTTAAAGGTATCATTTCACATTATTTGACTGACAAAGATAAAACATTATTATATTAGAAAAACTTTAAGCTGTATCTCTCCCACATTAACTATGAGCTTTAGAAACCTTTTGAAGTATACTGCAGATAAAAATAAACAAATACTAAATAAACGAGCATGCAATAAAAAATAGAAGTAACAAAAACCAACTTTGTAAACAACACATTCTCTTATTTTTGGAAGGAAATTATGTTTTGCTAATTATCTTTTTAATATTTTACAATGGTGGCACTGGTAGAAGAATAGTCACTTAGATGAATGGAACAGAAGAGAGAACCTAGAATTAGTTCCACACCCAAACAGCCAACTCATTTGTGACAAAAGGGTAAAAGTAAGTCAATAAGGATAGTCTTTTCAACAAATGATGCTGCAGTAGTTGAACATTCACAAGGAAAATAAAAAACAACCTAAACCTCACACCTTTCACAAGAATGGACCCCAAACGGATCACAGACTTAAATGTAAAGCATAAAGCTGTAACAATTTTAGAAGAATGTAGGAGAAAATCTTTGAAACACTATTCTTAGGCTTGAAATAAAAACAAGATTCATAAAAGAGAAAAACTGATAAACTGGACTCTGTCAAAACTAAAAACTTAGCTATGAAAAAGGCCCCATTAAAAGGATAAAAAGAAAAGCTGCACACTGGGGAAAGTTTTTGGAAACCACATATCTGACAAAAGAATCACATCGAAAATATACAAAGAACATAAAACTCAACAGAAAAAAGCAAACAACCCAATTAGAAAGTGTAAAAAGGACATGAAGAGAAGTTTCACTGACATATATGGCTGACAAGTAAGAACATATAAAAAGATGTTCAACATAACTAGCAGTCAAAGAAATGCAAATTAAAACATGATAATGTATAACTGTATGTGTTAGAAGAACTAAGATAAAAATAAAATGAGTGATAATATCAAATCCTCATGAGGACATACCAATGCTGGACCTCTTACCATTGCCAGTGGAAAGGTAAAATAACACAGCCACTCAAGAAAATAGTTTGCCAGTTTCTTTAAATAACTACATTATGTATTAATCTTTCTAGGTGAGATCATTTGGCTCATTAAAAAACTGTGAAACTCATAGACAAATGCAGAGATGTTTCATGACATTGGACTTGGCAATGATTTCTTCGATAAGACACCAAAAGCACAGGCAACAGAAACAAAAATAGACAAACTGGACTGACTTAAAACACTTTTGTGCATCACAGAAGTCAGTAGAGTAAAAAGGCAACCTATGAAATGGAAGAAAGTATTGGTTAATATCCAAACATATAAAGAATGTTACAATTCAATAAAAATACCAAATGACCAAATTTAAAAACTGAAAAGGACTTGAATACATGTTTATCTAAATATGATTACAAGTGCACAACAAATATATAAAAATATGTTCAAAATCAGTAATCATCAGTGAAATGCAAAACCATAATAAACTATCACCTCATTAAATGGCTATTTAAAAAAACCTCAGAAAATAAGAAGCTTTGTGAATCCTTTTGCACTGTTGGCAGGATTGTAAAATGGTGCAATCACTATAGAAAACAGTGTGAAGTATCCTCAAAAAATTAAAATAAAACTAGCATAGGATCCAGAAATCCCAATCTGGGTTTATACTTGGAAGAACTGAAAACAGGTTCCCCAAGAGATGTCTCCCCACCTATGTTCATTGCAGCATAGTTCACCATGGCCAAGAGATGGGGGCAAACTAAATGACACTGATGGATTACTGATGGAGCAAAAGGTTGTATATACGTACAATGAATTATTATTTGCTCCTAACAAAGACAATATCCTATCACATGATATAACATAGATGGACCCTGAGAGCATGCTAAATGAAATAAACCAGTAACAAGACAAATACTGTATGATTCCACTTCTATGAGGTGTCTAAAGTAGACAAATTCAAAGAAACAATTAACAATTTCGAAAATTGTTTCCAAGGGCTGTAGAGAGAGAAAAGTTAAGAGTTGTTGATTAATGAGTACAGATACATGGGATTTCATTTTATTTATTTATTTATTTACTTTGTTGTGACACAGAGACAGGGACAGATGGGAACAGACAGGCAGGAAGGGAGAGAGATGAGAATAATTGATTCTTCATTGCAGCACCTTATTTGTTCATTGATTGCTTTCTTATATATGCCTTGTCTGGGGGGCTCCAGCAGAGCGAGTGACCCCTTACTCAAGCCAGCGACCTTGTACTCAAGCTGGTGAGCCTTGATCAAACTAGATGTGCCCACGCTCAAACTGGAGTCCTCGGGGTTTCGAACCTGGGTCTTCCACATCCCAATCCAACACTCTATCCACTGCACTACCACCTGGTCAGGCCTGATATATCAGATTTTAAAGTTAAAAAAAGTTCTGGAGATCTGTGTCACAACACAGTGTGGATATATTTAACATTATTTAGTTGTACATTTAAAAGTGGTTAAGCTAGTAAATGTTATTTTTTTTATCACAGTAAAAAAGTGTGTGGGGCGTGGGGGGCGGAGAATAAGAAAAGGGATTGCATCCCAGGGATTTCTGAAAGATACATAACAGCCCTGGCTGGTTGCGCAATAGTAAGAGCATCATCTTGGGGAGCCAAGGGTTTCAGCTAGATCCAGGCATCACCAGCTCAATCCCAAATGAAAAGCAATCAATGGGGTACACAACTAAGTGGAACAACAAGTTGATGCTTCTCTCTATCTCCCTTCCCCCCCACTCTTTCCCTCTCTTCACCACTCTCTCTCTCTCAAAAAAAAGACATACATTGTTTAAGTTTTTAATAAAAAATGTATTTTCAAACATGTTGATTATCCTACTTTATAAAAATGTTTGCTGTGAACTCTTGAAATGCTAGAAGTAGTTGTCCAGGAAGGAAATTAGAATGCTTACACTCAAATGTTGCACACATACACACACACACGCACGCACACACTTAAATCTGCACACCCAACAATTCTCCTAGCAGAAGTTTTATTCTTAGAATCCATTGTTATAACATGCTTCCAGAGTTATTTTTTACTGCATATGCAATGAAAATGAAACAAAGAAAGAGTGAGGATTTTCAAATATAAGAGTATAATCAATTTCAACATACTCCCCCGGAGTCTTAGAAAAATCTTAAGTATTAAATTCTTTAAATATTGCTAGATTTTAACATCCTTGTAATCAAGCTGCAGGTCCATATCTTTCTTATTGGGCAAAAATACTATAAAGAAATTACATTTGGAGAACATATAGATTTTTTGCCCTAAAATATCTCAGGATTTATGTCCACAGTGCCTGTTTCATGTGATTCTGCTTTGAAATGCTTCTTTGAAAGAGAAATAAATAAACTTAATTTAAAATATTCTCAAGAAAATCAACAATATTTTTCATCTCACTACTGTCTTTAACTTTTTTAATTTATGTATCATGTGACTGTTTCTTGGGTTTTCAATTATTAGGGCATGCTCTTCTAATAAGAAAATGTGAAAAATATTTTCTTTTTTAAATTAAAATGGAAATAAAACAAATACATATGACACAATAATTATGACATACTCCAAAGTAGATTTTGTACCTATCAATCCATACATTTCCACATTTGCTATTTCTCTTATAATATGTATTTAATAATGAGTGATCTGATTATGATAAGTAGGTTTTCTGTGGATATAGATTCACAGTCATAATTATTTTCAGGATTTGTTTCAGAGTAATGTTCCTGATTCATTACCCAAGCAGACCAAATTTATTGATTTGAAGGATGATCATGGATGTTCTGTCCCTGTGTCACAGATGGTCTAAAAATCAGGCCCCATGAGCAAATGGTGAACACAATAATTTACCTTGATACAATGAGGATTGAACAACCAGGATCCTTTTCAGAGACAACCCAGCTACAGTCAGGATCTGCAAAGCCCAGTGATTTGGAGCCCCAACTCTGTGTATCAACTAGCTATTATTTTATCATTTGTAGACTCAATGAGAACTTCTCTGGGGAAGTTCAGCCCCTTGGAGATTAGAACTGCCTGCTGATAACATACCATATTGCTGAAATCAAACCCTGTCTTTGTATAATTGCCCCTGCCTTTCTAAACACTATGCTGCCACTATTGGGTGTTTCCAAGCTTTAGAACCCCAACTGCTGCCCTGTCCCTTCCAAGAGAGGGCAATACTATGAAATTAAAACAGTCTCAGACAAGCTTAAATTCCCGGGTAGCTCAAGAGAGAAGCTCTTTTCTGGTTCAGACTCAATAAAATAAAGTTGGATAATAAAGTTGGATCCTCTACCCCAATATACATTTTGGTATCCTCAAACTTCAAATCATCTTCTTCTCTGAATCCAAATCTACCTGTCATCCTTAATCATCAGCTTCAATTATGGTTGAAAGAGACTCAATTCACTCTATTCTTTCCAGTCTTTTTAATAAACAAATTCCCTAGTGTTCAGATTGTCTGATAACAGGATACCTGCCAGTTTTAACACACTTGTTCCCTCCTAGGGAAACAGAAGTCCTGACTGGCTTCATGACCCCACTAGTCAGTCAAGCAGCTTCCTACGTGACTTTAGTCTGAGCCTTGCAGCAACATTGTGAAACAAACATTGTGTATTTCAAGTACAAACTGATGAGCACATGCTTTACCTTTACATTTCCTCCTTAAATATCTTTTATTTTATAGTTCAAAAGCATGCATGTATGTGTCCATTCAACTCTAACTTCATAACTGTAAATAACTTTTTAATTTAATCATTTTCTTAGGTCTTACAAATTTTATATAAAATGTTACTTTGATATAAAACATTTGATATTTAACATTATTTTGATCTAAAATATTTTCAGTCCTGAAATGGGTTGAGATAAAATAGAATTTCACATTTAATACTTGATTTTGATTTTATAAAGTCTGTTTTATTTCACTTTTCTCTGTAAAGAAAAAAATTTAGGGAAAAATCAGATGATAAAGTTTCTATTATCGTTTCTAGATTAAGAAGCATTCTAGATTATAATTTGTATTTTTAAATTATTTTAATTGTTCCCAGGCTGGTTGGCTCACTGATAGAGCATCAGCCCAGCGTGTGGAAGTCTTAGGTTTAATACCAGTCAGGGAAAACAGGAGAAATGCCCATCCGGTTCTCTACCCTTTCCTCTCCCACTTCTTTCTCTCTCTTTCCTCTCCTCCTGCAGCCATGATTAAAATTGTTCAAGAAATTATGTCCTGGGTGCTGGGGATTGCTCCAAAGACTTGCCTCAGGTCTGAAATAGCTTGGTTTATCAGCAGTGGACCAATGGCTCCATATGTACATAGCATCACCCAGTAGAGGGTGTGCCAGGTAGATCCTGGTCAGGGTACATGCAGGAGTCATTGTCTCCGAGACTCTCACTTAATTAAAAATATTTTAATTGATCCTCATATCAATTTTTAAGACATAATTCTGCCTTATTTGTCATGGTGCAGTGGATAAGAATAAAGTGTCGACCTGGAACACTGAGGTCGCTGGTTCAAAACCCTGGGCTTGCCTGGTCAAGGCACATATGGGAGTTGATGCTTCCTGTTCCTTCCTCCTTTCTCTCTCTCTCTCCCTCCCACCTCTCTAAAAATGAATAAATAAAATCTTTTAGAAAAAGACACAATTTCAGATAAAAGAGACTCTTCAGGGTCAATTTAAAACCCAGTATCAAATGGTTATAATTCACAGAGAAACAGCCCTATGTTCTACATAAGGACCCTCCTTACCTCAAGGTTCAATATTGTATTCAGCATCCTTGGCTTTAGTCTCACACCACTCCACTTTGCTGGGTAGACTTTTCAAAACTACATTTGTCTTAATACTAACTCAGAAAAATGGTATAGCAAATAAAACTAGTCATAATCTATGAGCTCATTGTCAGTGGGCTCTACCTTTCCCATTGACGATATGACTAATTAGTGCCCCAAACAAACAAACCAGCCATTACATACCTTCAATTTTCATTCCTGTCTTCTACTACTCCATTCTATGGAATCTGAAACTATCATTAACTACCCACAGTGGCCCATTATTTCTCCTAAGAGCACCCTTCTTCTGGGAATCACCACTCCTCTCTCACTTCAGGTGGTTCTAGTGGGGTTATTAAATGATTGCCCAATTCAGCTGCCCACAGAATTATAAATGTGACTTAAGTTGAGCTCACTATAATGGTTGTACTGTGATAGGAAGTGTTGGGTTCTGCTGTCATTACTGACTCTATCTATTAATTCAGATATTCTGAGCTTCCAGATCTATAATCAACCTTGGAATTCCATTGTGTTGACCTGTTTTTTCTTTTGTAACTTGGTGTGTTTGCTCTAGAGAGTCACAGCTGGTAACAATCACTGTTGAAGGTCTTTTCCTCTGAATTCTTGTAGATAGAGGAGACAATACTACCCATTTTGTGGGAGGTGAAAGGAGGGTTGATGGAGAGAGTGGTGTGAGGAGATCTGAGGCAAGGAGAGAAAAGACTAAGATCTCCAAATGTTGTAAAATGCATTGGGGCCTTTAAAAGATACAAGCAAATGATGTACATACTAAAACGTACAAGGTTTAGAGTTCATTTTCAACACAGAAAATTACTGTAGCTCCTAGGAAAATAAATAGAAAAATTGTTAAAAACGTGTCTTCATTAAAGAATAGTAATGGCAGTTATTTATGTAAACTCATTACTATTGATGACTCACTCATTTATTAAATATCATTGTAAGTATATGACTGATGTTATTAATGTTACTTTAGTTTTAACACCAAACCATGTTGTTGTATGATCAGCTTTTCTTTTTCTGGGAGTCTATAGACCCAGCCTAGATCTGGCAAATGTAAGCCAATAAGACCTCACCACAGGAGAGGGATATATAAAGACCCAGGGATGGCCACCACCTTTGCTCATGCCCCCATTCGAGATGTCTCTACCTTTGATTACCTGGAGGAACAAGGGTAAGGTACAAAAACACCTGAAATTGTACCCACAACAGTAAGGAAGTTCTACATTTTCAAACTGATATAAAAATACCACTGGTATTACTTTATGTATAGTCTTGAACTAAAATTGCTACTATTAATTGCTACTATTAATCAAACACTCTAAAAGTATTTTTACAACACTGGACTTAAGTAGATTTTTAAACTAGACATGTTCTAGCATTTCTAGACTTCTCATGTGTGTGAGTTTCACAGGCAGATTTCTCTTTCTGTGACATAATGGACACTTATTATTAAGAATTACTTTTAAATTTTCATTTATGCTTATATCAACTGATGAAGATTGAATTAGAACAAGGTAAAAAAATAAGATAAAGATATTAAGTGTGATATACTTTAAAGACTGTTGTTTATAAATAGAAGCCTGAGTTTCTTTAAGAATATTTTAAAACCATTTAAATTGTAAACAGACAGTGAACTTTCCATTAAAAATTATACCACTACTAATTATTTAAAGAGAAAAGCCTTCTCATTGTGTTAATATGATAAAACAAGGATGAATTTTATTTCTTCAGCACATAGCTTAAAATTAGATAGATGATAGATAGATAGATAGATATAGATATAGATATATAATAACTGGCTGGCTGGCTGACTGGATGGATAGATGGACAGATGGATGAATATAATAAAAGCTCCAATCATTTGAGACCAGGTATCTGACAAAGAGTGAGCAGAGAAGCTACAAAAACTCTAAAAATGAGAACCAGGAGAAAGTGAAACATGTGCATTTTGGAAATCTTCCTGAGCTATTACTGCTGATCCATGCAGACAAGGAATCCAGAATTATATTAGCAAACTGAGCTCAGGATCTGCCTTCAAGCTAGACCTGAGGGCAAAAAAGTCAAGGCTAGACCTTGATTAATGTATCTGGGGTCTAGAGGGCTCAGAGCAAATAGAGTCGAGCAATAATCCTCTGACTGACATTGTCTAATTGAGATTTTATAAAATAAAATCATCTACTGAATGGCTCAATTCTGTGGCCCAATAACTAAAGCTCAGTGGCTTGGTTACCATATTTCTATGACTTCTGCTTTCCAGTCAAATTCTCCATGACAACTCAGGAAATTCAATATGTAAAGATGCAAAAAAAAATATCTGTCTGTGAATATTTATAGAGGCTTTACTCAGAATAGTCATCGACTGGAAACAACGAAAATATCCACAATGTAGTAAATGTATAAACAGACTGTCATATGTCTAAATAGCAGGATACTACTCAAGCACAAAAGAGAATAAAACTAATGTATGTGTCAACATGGATAAATCTTAGGTGGATTATACTAAAGGACAGAAGTTAGTGTCTTCAAATCACTTAGCATTTATTTATTATACACCCAACAATTGCATTTCTGACATTTATCTCAGAGAAATAAAAGCATGTCCATACAATAATCAGAGAATTGCTTATGGCAAACTTAATTCATTCATTCATTCATTCATTCATTCATTCATTTATTGGGACAGACAGGCACAGACAAGAATAGAGAGAGATGAGAAGCATCAACTCATAGTTTCAGCACCCTAGTTGTTCATTCCTCTCTCATATGTGCCTTGACTGGCTCCAGGAAAGCCAGTGACCCCTTGCTCAAACTGGTGACCTTGGGTTCAAGCCAGCGAACTTGGGCTTCAAGCCAGTAACCTTTGGGATTGAGACAGAGACCATGGGGTCATGTCTATGATCCCATGTTCAAGCTAGCTACCCTGAGCTCAAGCTGGCAACCTTGGGTTTTAAACCTGGGACATCTGTGTCCCAGTTCAACGTTGTATCCACTGTGCCATCACCTGGTCAGGTGAAATAAAGAGTCTTGCAAATAAATTTCAGTGCTTGTCATGTGTTATAAACCAGAGGAGTAAGAGAAAAATAATACCCAATGTTGCCAGGTGTCTGGTGTAGATGAGAAATAGCACAGTAACTCCATTCTTACCCCACCTTCTCAATATGCATCACACATCACAGATTTTCAAAGAGTTTTCACATATTGTCTCTGGACTTCAAATGTTAAGATTCCAGCAATAAATATGCCACTTTCATGGCTATATGCTCAGTACCAAGGACAGCACCTGCACCCACTCTCTGTCCAGCTGTGGCTCCATTAGTTTTGACAACAGATGGATGAAATTGTGATAGATAAAGGGAGGGAGGGTAGGAAGAATTATTAATATACTGATTGACTATCACAGGCACCAATGGAGGGATAACATTATCAGCTACCTTTTTAAATAAGGAAGCAAGTAGCAAGCCCTAGAGAAGTTAGGTGATACACCAAAGATAAAAAAACAAAACAAAAAACTAGAAAGTAGCTGAGACACCCTAAGAGTAGCCCTAGGGGTCCCATATGTAATAGTTGAGGTTCCCCAAAATGTTGGGGAGAATGTGTGCTGCCTCTATCACCCGCACTGGTTACCTTTGTAATCAGAGACCACACCAGCAGAGAATATCATGCCATACTCAGCGTGGCATATCTTAAACTGAATTTGCTGGTACATCAGAGATGATGTTCTTTCAAGATCACTGATGAGATGAAAGAGAAAGATTAAGATTTGTCTAGAATCTCATGAGAATAGAAAAGATAAAATAAGGTGTGGCCCTGCACTGATCTATTCATGGTTAAGTTATTCAGAGTAAAGAATAATGAACTAGAAATTTTGAAAACAATTCAACCTTTGATGGTTTTCTCCTTTCAATGATACTGCACAGAATTGACTTTTATGCACTTAAAATATGAGGCACCAAGGGGCATATCCTTTATCAATCTCATATTTGTTGTCAGCCCACTTGGATGAGTAACTTCCTCTTTTTCTACTAACAGCCAGAATGAAGAAGAACATTCCATTGATTTCCACAAAACCATTCATTAATTTGAATCTGTTTCTCCTGTCACTCCTCATTTTTAGGTAATAAATTATTCAAGCCTCTTTCATCTTTCCATATTACAAGACCCTGAAGCTCTGCCTTTTAGTTATTCTTCCCTCAACCACTTCCTATGAACCAAAGACTTTTATAAGCTGAACTAAACAAATGGGGGGCAGTACTTAGAATGTACCAATAATTCATACAATGTCATAATTTCCATTTTCTGTTTTATCATCTGGCTTTAAAGTGTAGAGGAACTTCCAATTAGTGTTTTTAACCACAACTATCCTCGGAAATGACATATTTACTGAACTCCCCATGAAAACCTCTAAATAGTTTTTTGAAGCCATAATTCAATTTAAAATTCAACAGTTTACGAATCATTTAAATGAATTTTGCAGCTGTATAATGCATTCTCCTTATAAAGGAAAACCTATTTCAATTGTGATTTGGAACAGAAATTTTCAAAGCATGATACAAAAGAGTTATTTTTATATAACAATCATGATTCTTAAAACATTATTTTATAGGTAGTATTCTACCATGAATTTATGTATGAAAATTGTTAAGTACCAATGTTTTTTTATATCAAAACTTTCTAAAATTGTGTTGTCATCATTAGTATCATTGTTGTCACATTTTAATTTCTCAAAAGAATTGGAAATGTCAAAGATTAAAAAAAAATGTCCCCAAACATAGCCTTTAATAAAGGTGAGTGTGAAGGGATAAATGGGATTGAGTTTTCAAAGAGGAGGAAATAAATACAGTAATTTAAAAACTATGCAAGTATTTACTGTCTTAAAATATTTTTTTCATAACCATATCTCTGTCCACGCACAGATTTTTATTTTCTTTTCCTTTCAGAAGCCAAAGCTTGTAAGCGCTTGTAGTCACAATTCTCCTCCAATAATAAGTTTAAGTCACTTCAGTTTGAATTCCACTTCCAGCTCTTGTTGCCACTGTCCTCCTCAATTAAGAACTTGTCCATTGTCCCAGTGAATCCTCCTCAAACATGTACCTAATCCAGTGATGGGCAATCTTTTGAACTCGGTGTGTCGCCAAAAAACCGAGCATAACTAGGGTGGTGTGTCACTTCTAGAAAAACGGCCTAACCAGAAGTCCCAGAACTAGACGCTCTGTGCTGGAGTTCTGTTGTTTTGGCCTACAGACCTCCGGCACAGAGTGTCTACACTACAGCAAATGTTTTATCCTCGGCTACTGCACCTGACCCTGCAGGAGCTGAGGATGAAATGTCCTTCTCAGCATGCAGCCCCTTACTTCTCTGGTATGCGGATGCATGCGTCCGCGTGTCATTGAAAATGGCTATGCATGTCAGTGCTGACATCCGTTTCATAGGTTCGCCATCACGGACTATCACATCATGGCAGGCTGTTTAGCAGACTCTGCTTCTTGGCACTGATGCTTCTATTCTTGACCTCTTAAATCCCTTTGCAAACTACTCTTTCTTTATCTGTTTTTCAGAAGTTTCCAATTTGAGTAATCTATTTTTCGCTGTCTATTTCATAATATGGCTTAAATAAAACCAATGTGCTAGTGACCCCAGATCCATTTTAAATAAACTTCTCTCTCCTGAGTGTTAGACTTGTAAATACAACTACACACTGGGCAGCTCTCCTTAGATATCATGGAACTCAGTAGATCCAAGGCTGCCTGTCCATTCTGGTTCACATCTGAAACTTAATGGTAATGCCATAAACACCGTTGCTTAAGAAAAAATCTAAGTGCTAGTCTTTTATCCTACTTAACTCCTAAATTCATCCTAAAGACTAACATTCCTGGTATTTAAATCTTCTTCATATTGACCCACTTTTATGTACTCTCGGGTAACTCACCAGTACCAACTCCCCTCCACCTGGTGTGGATTGTCACACAGGTCACCCAGCTGGCCTCCCACACTTCACTGCTGCTCCCCTTCACCTGTTCTCCATAACCTATCTCATAAATGCAAGTCTTTGCTGTCCATTTTTATAGTTAAATGCTTTTAATGGATTCAATTGTTCTGAGGAAAAGTCTAAACATAGTGACATGACACACAGGTCCTTCACAATCTGACATCACCTTTAGAAAGAAAGAGCATAGGTTCAGTATGGACAGTGCACGCTTGAAGTGCTGAAAGGATACAGTGGTCTGCTTAGGTTTGACAGTACGTACCTGGAGATCCTGACAAAAACACAGCCAGAGATCTTTTCCTGGAATCTATGTGCAATGGTGCCAAAGATGAAATAATTCACCTAAATAGGACATGTATTAAAAGAAATCAAAGCAAAGCACAACTTTTTTCTCTCTAATCAGACAATAATTTCCATTAATTCTTTCTGATAGATGTCTCTCAAAGCAAACCATGCCTCATGTTTCCTATTGCCGCCATCCTGATTTAAGCTCTCACCTGGCCTATTGCCTGCACTACTCCTTTATTACTCTCTCCTGTCATCCATCCTCTACATATCGCTACCAGAATTACAGTTCTAAAACACAAATCTGATCATTTTCATCACTCTTTAAAACCACATAATTATCTTCCTCACATAATAAATAACATTAAAAATAATCATAACTGTCCAATATTGTACATTGTCCTTTCTCCACCACATAAAGATCCTTTCATTTGGTCTTTGATTGGACCACACATTGTATTTTGTGCACATCTTCTCTTCCCCCAGGTTCCCCACCCCTGGTCATGAGTAAATGCCTCCTCACCCTGAAATACCTTTTTACCCTGACACAGCTGGCCCAGCTCCTTATACACCTTCCCACTGGGTAACCTTCTTCAGCCTTCTCATGTAACTGTGATTTACAGAAATGCATTTTACAGAAATATTCTTGGCTAAAAATGCCTTAATTTCTCTGTGAACTCCTCTTCCTCTATCCATTTTTCCAAAGTTTCTTATCTGAGTAATCTGGGTTTTCTTTTGCTGGTGAACTCACACCATAGCTTAAATAAACCAACATACTAGTGGCCCCATATCCATTTTTTAAATTCAGTTAGAGTAATAGAGACAGACTCCCTCATGTGCCTCAACTGAGATCCACACAGTAAACCCACTAGGGGGCCATGCTCAGACCATCTGAGGTGTTGCTTCATTGCTCAGCATCCGAGCTCTTCTTAGTGCCTGAGGTGGAGGCCATAGAGCCATTCTCAGTGCCTGAGGCCAACTAGCTCAAATCCAGCCATGGCTGCAGGCGGGGAAGATAGAGAAAAGTGAGAGGGGTAGGAGTGGAGAAGCAGCTGGGCACTTCTCTTGTGTGCCCTGACCAGGAATCGAACCTGGAACATCCACATGTCAAACTGATGCTCTACTACTGACCCAAATGGCCAGGACCCCATATCCATTTTAAATAAGCATCTCTCACCTCAGCGTCAGGCCTGTACTCACAACAAAATACTGAACAGCTCTTTCTAATCTCCCTTCTACATTATGAATTTTTTGCAGAAAAGAAATTTATTTAGACATGTAAACTGAGAGCACAGTGTACTCTCTGGCATGAGGGAACGATTGAAACATTTAAAAACAATGTTTATAAAAAAGACTAAGCTAGGAACCTGGAAGGGCAGAGTAAGTCAAAGAATTACAAAGATACTTTTCAGGAAAGCTAAATTGGGGAGAAGGGTCACTTGACAAGTCAGAGAGAGTTGTGTTAAACTGTGCAAATAGAGGAGTGGACAAATGTAGATTGACAACTAGAAATTATTTTCATCTGGAAAATAATATAATAATTAATACAAGAATAAATTGTGTTTTGTATACTCAAAACTGTAAACCTACTTTTGGTAATCCCTACATTTTGAGATAAATGTGGAACAAAAAAGAGACTTTAATATTTTAATACAATAATAGAGTGGGAGCTAAAATATAGTCATTGGATAGTAATTAGCATTTGAGTGGCATATATAAGTAACTTTTGAAAGAAATATGGAAGTAAAAGTAAATGGAGCTATTGAATATAAATCTGAGTAGAAAAGGACATTGAAATCAAAAGTATTTACTATGAGTTTGGAAAGTATTAATAAAATGGTTTTTAAAAATTTTAACTTCTGAGAGCCTAGATTCTTTAAATTAACAATTTGAAACAGGCTCATCTTTGCCTCAAGGCCTTCGCACTTTCTGTTTCCTCTGTTTGGCACACTCTTCCCCGTAGATTTTCATATCCTGTCTCACTTCATTCACTCAGAAATCATGTCTCAAAAGAGGTCATCTTTTAAAAGCTTATTTAAAATTGCCCCTCATCTCATTTTGTACTCATATTGCTCACTAGTTCTTTAAATTCCTTTATTTTGTTCACATAAGTTGCTACTATCAAAATATTTTATATACATCAGCATGTTTACTTATTTACTCTTTCCCCACTGGCATGAGAATTTCAGGATGGGAAGGGTGTTAGCTTGTTTGATTACCCTTTTACCCTTTGCCCTCATGCCAGTGCTTAAAAAGAACAGAAGCTTGATAATATTTCTTGAATTAATCAATAAATATATAAATTAATAAATAAATGAAAGAGAAGGAAAAAGAAATCAACTTAGTCCATCCAGCTCAGTTAAGTTGCCATGGCATGTTTTTGTCCCTAAAGTGATACTAAGTGTAATCCAACCACTGAAAGCATAAGGATCCCCTTTTCATTTACCAAACAACCTACAGAAAGAGACGGTACCACATTAGAATAACAGATATCAAATAAGAATGTGGGTATGCAATCTCCCAGATATAACAAGCCTTTTTTTTTTTTTCTACAGGGACAGAGAAAGAGTCAGAGAGAGGGATAGGTGGGGACAGACAGAAAGGAACAGAGAAAGGTGAGAAGCATCAATCATTAGTTTTTTTAATTGCTGTTGCGACACCATAGTTGTTCATTGATTGCTTTCCCACATGTGCCTTGACCACGGTCCTTCAGCAGACTGAGTAACCTCTAGCTGGAGCCAGTGACCTTGTGTCTAAGCTGGCGAGCTTTTGCTCAAGCCAGATGGGCCCGCGCTCAAGCTGGTGACCCCAGGGTCTTGAACTTGGGTCTTCCGCATCCCAGTCCGATGCTCTATCCACTGCGCCACCGTCTGTTCACATAACAAGCCTTTTATAATGCAATGTGAACACTGTAGCAATACACAAAGATATATCATTGGATGAACCATCAGGAAAAAAGTAGCCATGATATTCCTAGGAGTCTGTGTAATAGTGAATTATAAGAACAATGCAGTCAAATGTTGAAAAATAAACATGTATTACAATAAGTTTATCAGTTTATATATTCTTCAATTCTGTTTCTTCACTTTATGACTGGTAGCACAAGAATATTTATAGATATAATAGATAGAAAGAGAATGATCTATACCCTTTATTAGCATATTTAATATTTTTTTTCTTTTTCTTAATTGCATTGGTTTTATGAGTCCTAGACTTTTTACTAGTGAGCTTTACTTACTTATTTATTTATTCTAATAATATTCCATAAAATAATCTTAATAAAAATTTAAAATATTCTTACAATTTTATAAGTAATTAAAATATTCATGTAATTATCAATGCTTTTATAAAGATAAGTATCAGCTTGGTAAAGTTGTACTATGTATTGACACTAATTTATTTAATAGAATCATAGCTACTATTGATCTATAGATCTTATTCTAATACATTATTAAATTTAAATAGTAGGGTAAAATTTTAAGACCTGAGTAAATTTATTTTTTCATTTAAGACTAGTTAATTTTAATTTTCAAGTGAAGGATAGATATTTGAGGCTATCTAAGAAAAATAACAATCAGAAGGGACTTGTCTTATCATATATTAAAGTTACTAGAAAGCCATAGTCACCAAAACCGTATGGCTATAAATAAGAAAAATAGATCAATGCAACTTAACAAATCAGAAATAGACACAAGTGCATTTTGGAATTAAAAACTGTGACAAAAATGAGATTTCAATTTGGTGGATAGAAGTCATGCACATAGAAATAAAAATGAAAAAAGTGCCCTCATCTCTCATTGTACATATACCTTAATTTATTAAGGATTAGAATATAAAATATGAAAGTTTAGAAAAAGATGTTGGTGACTACTCATTTAGTTCTCAGAATAATATACAATACAAAGCAATAACTAAAAACTAAAATCTATTCAGAAGAAAAGAGACATAATTTCTGTACAACTATTAGAAAATTAGGTGCCAAATGTACCCAAAACAAAGACAAAAGAAAAAATATGAAAACTATCTTTAGGGCATATCCAGAGAAATGCTAATATCTCCTAAAATAAAAGAATACATAAAATTTATTTTTAAAGGAATAAGCAATTCATTATAAAAATGAGAACAGATATAAATAAATAGGAATAATGAAAATGAGAAAACCCCTTATTAGTAAAATAAAATTAGAGTCTTATGTGAAACTATATTTCTACCATTTGAAGAAGACAGCATCTCGGCTGGCAGAGATACAGAATGTACATTCTTCTGATGCTGGTGCAACCCTGAAGTGCTACAGCTGATTAGAAAAAATCTGGCAGTTGCTACAATACTTCAAACTACAAATGCCATTTGATTCAGCAAACTGCTTCTGTGAATCAATACTCAAGTAATACAAGCCAAATATAATGTTTTAATGCCTATCAAAAGAGGGAAAAGTTTGTAAGTTAAATGGCTTAATAAAGCTATGGAATAGTACTTAGCTATCGCAACAAGAATAATTTGATATATCTATACTGGACATAAAAGATGCCCATTTTACAGGAGAGAAGGGGACATCTGAGTTAAAGATATTAGGAAATGTAGATGATATTTAAAGCCACAGGAATGAATGAGGTCCACCAGGAATTTTGCAGTGTGAGGGCCATGCTCTAAGAAGGAGAGAGAGCTGGCAATGAGGCATAGGAAAAGTTGGCAGCAACACAGAAAAAAAATCTCAAGAATTGTAAAAGAGAAGGTGAGAATTTCAAGTGAAAAATTAACATAAGAAAGGACTTGTGTTCACTGCATTTTGCCACACAAAGGTGACTTTATTTAAGTGGATTCAGTGGAATGATGAATGGGCAGCATTTTTAAAAGAAAAAGGATATAAAGGTCAGAGTTCATGTGTACATACAGGCAATTTTTGTATGTTCATGTGCACATACAAGGTGAGGTCATGAAAATAAGGAAATGGGGTGCTGGCCAGAAAGAAATATGAGGTCAAAGGAGACTGATTATGTGAAGATGGGCAACAGGCCATTTATTTACACTGATGGAAACAGTGCAGCAGAGAAGAGACTAATGGTGCCGGATAAAAGGGAGAACTCAAGGAGTGAGGCAGCAGGGAATAGAGCCGGAAACACGCTGACTTTGGATACAAAGAGGAACAATTCATGATTACAGAACGGAAGTGAGCAGAGCAATTCATTTGTTGGCAATTTTGTAGATTTAATACTGGGAAGATACAAGACTTATTATGTGATGATTTCTATTTTCCCAGAGTGGGAGAATTAAGAGGTCTCTAGGCAGGAACAATCAGGCCTTCTGGGCAAACATGATAAGAGTGAGGGAGAGTATTGCCTATCTGAAATTAAAGTGAAATTAGTTTTCTTTTGCTCTGAAATCCTCCTTCAATCATAGTCCCACTGCTTTGGTGTAAGGACGGAGAAGTTGGAAATTTCAGTTCAACCTGAGTTAATCTTTTGTCCCTTGAGATGAGGACAAGGGAGTGGATTGGTGCAATGATGAACCATGGTTCTGGTTCGGGCCAAGAGTGCGCTGAGGGAGAGCGAAGTCATCGTGGGACCAACGTGTTGGGGCTTCGTTGAGCTTGTAGACCTGCTGTCGTGGAGGTTTAGAGAAGGGAGCAGCATGTAAAGTCTGGGAAAGATCAGTGAGAGCGTTTAGTGGATTTAGCGATGAGCATGAGTGATAAGGAAAAAAATAAGGTGACTTTGGTATTGTAAAATTCGCTTAATATGCAAAATAGCAGCTTTCTGGAATAATTCATCCTTAGTTGGCTGTGAATGAATGAGCAGTTCTAGAATATATTCATATACAAAAAAAAAAAACAACTTTAACCTTCTTCCTCCTGTAAACTGTGCTGCTCCAACTCCAAACAATGAGAAAAAAATTATCAATAAGGAGAGATCCAGGCCAGGCATAGTTATGCCAACACTGATTCCCAACACACAGAAGGGAATTTAACAGGGCAGCCCTCAGGCTTCTGCTCCAGCTTGTCTAGAGTAAACCAGGAAATAGTTCCGGGTTTTCACATGATACTAAAACTATATAAGCCAGCCACTCCCTCGAGTTTTATTTCTCATTTCTGCTTGCACCTCAGCCAAGGCACCTGGCCAAATTCACATGTCACTCTCACCAGGCACGGCTCAGAGATAGAATCTCACTACAGATTCATCTGAAGATACTTCTTGGCCACGGAGATACAAGAAACATCAGCACTTTTTGTACCAGTGTTCCGAAACTTTTCTGCTATATCTTGCCTCCACGACAAATTTTACACTCCAGTTTTTAACATGTCTATACAAGATATATGAACTAGGCAGAAGTGGGCCACTTTCCAAGGAGTCAAAAAAGAGCGTGAGTGGTGATACAAATCTAAGCCATTGCTTTCTCTGAATGTTCTCTTACACTTCCTTAAAGTTTTGTTTTTCTGATTGTAAAAGTAAAACATGTCCATGGTAGACAGTTTTGAAAATACAGGAGAATTTATAAAAGTAACTGATAAGTTCATGACTACAACTAATCATATAAATATGTCAGATATTTACTCAGAATTAATATATAAATACTTATATTTCTTATTTATATATAACTAATTATGATTAATAAAATTGTGTTACATACAATTATAATAACTAGTATTCCATAAGCCAGAATTAACTAATGTTGGAATTCGAGCTTAAATCTTTCAGTACATGCATACTTTAATGGGTAAATAATGAGTATGTTCCTACAATAGATGACTAAAGTTTCTTGTAAACATTCTTTAGTAGTTCCCCATCATCCTGCCATGAGGTTACCTTGCTAGGATGCTGTTGTTGCACATTCATAGCTTTTGCTACTGCTCTAAAATTTGACTACTTTCTGCTTTGTTGCCCGGCTTGGAAGTGGAAGAGGTGCAGTGGTAAGCCAGGGTCATAATAAAAAGAGAGGCATGTGGAAGAAAGCAAGCATACGTGAGTAAGAAATGGATGTGAAAAATATGGGCCATCAATCTTGCCGACTGAACAACACAATATAAGGGGCAAGGGAACACAATATGGGAACATTTTATGCATCAGAAATAACAAATAAATGGTGAAGTATAATCCTTATCAATAAATCCTTCTGATTCTGTAAACACCCTCACTTTTCCTTCTATATTCTATTCATCCTTCAGTATCTAGCTCAAGACTATAAAATATCCCTTGACTAGTAGCACACAATGAAATATAACTTCTGAACTCCTTTAGCACATTGTACTATTCTGCCAGAGAAGTTAGCATTCAACAATAGCCACACTTCTTTTCCATTTTATACGTATTGCCAAATGCAGGGCTTAGAACATAGTCAGGTCTTGAGCAAGTAGTTGATAATTTGATAAATTCAGGAGGAACATTTTTTTTCTAGGTACTTGGAACATTTCACTATTCATTAATTTTTTATTTCATCTGGATTGCAAGAATTATCCCAAATGATTCCATGAACCAGGCAACATCACTTCCTTAATTTTTCTGAAAATCTGAACTCAAATAATTTAGCTGAAACAAAAATAATATAAGGCAAAAAAAGACAACTTCCTGTTATATTTGATGAGCAAATGAGCCCTGACTTTCCCAAGTCCATGTCATCCCTTGTGCTTCTGCCCACGTTCCATGGCTGACTTCTACCAGATGTGTTCACTCTGCCTGAGGAGTACCCAGGTTCCTTGTAGAAATGGTGCAGAGGGTTTCAGGAATTTCCTCTGCAGAGGCACAGAAAGGGGAAATAATGACATTCTGCTAGTGCAGTGAAGCATGAGGGGCAATGCAAAAACCAGCCAAGAATGCTGTTTTATGTATTTCACCAAGATAATAACCCCAGGATTTCAGGGGTTAAAACAAAAGACTAGTCTCATAATTCCTAAATATACTGCATGTAACCATTTTTATTCATTAAAAACATAATTTTGGAACTTACCAGCTGATCAAGGATTCTTTTTTGAGTTAAAATTGTTCTGCAAGCTCAAACATGCCTCTTGGAGTGTGCTGAAGATTAAGGAATTTTTATTTTCATTAACCAGAGTTTTAATTCCTATATATCCTCCACAAAAGACAAGAGGAAGGTATTTCACCCTTCTCCATTATTATCATTTTTTTGTCTCCCTTAGTGTAAAACTCGAAATCCTTTCAAAACATGTGTTCCCCTATCAATGTTACTTAAATGTGAAATTGTCATGTCCTTTGCTAACAGAACCCTCACCCTAAGGGGAAACCATTTTCTACAAATGTCATGTGTAACTTTAAGGAGATGACATAAATGTATAGAAGTTTTCAGTAGTGCTACTGGGGGGGGGGAATGTCTATCTAGCACACTATTTTTGCTATAAATATGTCTCCCTCTTCATTATCACCATTCAGAAAAGGTTTAGATGCTTTTATCTAGCTCGGAAAATCCTGTTAAAATTCAGGCATTGAAGAAGCCCATGATGGACCCATCAGAAAAGCCAGTAACAAACTATTTTTCACCATATTACCATCAGTGTAGACCATTTGGCACAGTACAGATGTCATTCAAGTCCCTTAGCACTGCAAGGTGAATGATGCAAGGACAGAAGTTTGCAGTCAAGGATAATCCTAAAGATCAAGCTTACAAGTTCAGCACTGAACATAATTATAAGCAGTAAAACTTAAGAGTAAAATAATAACTAAATTATTTCAGTCATACCAGAATAAAACAAGTTTTTATGCAAGTATCTTATTGATATATGCTGATATCCAAAAATATCCTTATAAAATTCCTTTTTATGAATTGCTTTTTTTCAAAAAAGCAATGCCTATATATTTTTCTTAAAAAGCTAAAGTTTTAAAGAATTCTATACTATTAACATTTGGCTCACACTGGAATTATTTCAGAACCTGAAATTAAAAGGAAACACATTTAGCATATAAAATACCTTTCAAAGTCACTGTTCTATGTCATTCACCTGGATGTGGCATACCAGAAGACCTGCCTTAATTTTGCCATCTGTATAAAATAACATGTCAAGAAAACAACCACATGAGCAAAATATCAAGCTTACTTACAGCACTTGATAAAATGATAGTGAGACATCTTTCCAGCTCAGAGAGAAATCTTGCAACGGGTTCCAGCATTCTCTTTTACTACAACTGTCGATCCCAGGAAATGCATTATTTAGAGCCCTTACTCAGGTAACAGTTTACCTCAGGATGCATTATTGAACTGAGGCTCTGTTCCATGACCATGCAAAACGCTTCAAACTCATTCTCATTCAGCAGCTGGAGTTCAGATAAAGCCTCTCCGTGGATCTGGAGCCACTACTGCTGCACGTGCTATTGTAGCGCCCTTGATTGACAGGGCTCCTAGTGTCACAATCCCGAATAGTCAGTTCTAATTGGTGCTCACATGCAGCCACATTCTGCCGGCAAGGAGGTGTGCTGCAGTGCGGCTCTCCCAGTCCTGCTTGTTAATGGCTTTTCAATAGCTTTCAAATGGCAGCAAACTAGATGATGAGTGGGCTAGAGGGAAGCAACTAACGAAGGATCCTAAATCTTATTTGTGCATCTTGTCCACGAGCCAAATATGACCAGATTCCTCGCTGATGGCAGAGCTGATTATTTTTAGTTACCACCAGTTGCTGTGTGTGAATAGGAAATTGATAATAGGATCTCAGAATAACCAGCTCTTAGAATCAGAGGTCTTTTTATCTGTCACCAGTAATGAAATCATATTTCACAACACATCTTTTGGGTTTTCTGTGCAGAATGTAAAACTTAAATTATCCACAAAAAGCTTTCGGTTTGCATAGCTTTACAAATTTAGGATTCTGCTACCACTGCAGACTGCAATGACTTTTACTGTGAAACCATGTGAATTAAGTCTGACTGAACTGCAATCAGAAAGGAATATATGGTCTTGAGAGATTATTGCAATAAAAATAAATATCATACTCATAATGCAATAACCATGTTAGCCAAAGAAAAGGTCACATTTAAGTCACTTACAAATGTAAATTTGTATTTTTTTCCATAAGTTGATACATTCTGGTGATCTCTGGAAATGTGTTAACATAGTCTAAAATTTGTGTTTAGGATTTGAGGACATTGCAAAGGCAGATATGAACTGCATGTTAAACATGCACATATTTCTCTGGTAGAAGCCTAGGTCTTGGATTACCTAGGCAAAATTCAAAGAGTAGTGCCCTTATTAAATGTAAACATTACAAAACTTAAATCTATGACTTAAATTCTCACTAAGGAATCATTCTAACTGTGTTAGTAGTATGATGTACACAAGTTCAAGATTTGGCTCAGAATGGATTGAGTTCAAATCCAGATTCTACCACTTAACTGAGTATCAACTTGGACAAGTTATTTAACCTCTTAGAGTCTCAGTTTCCTCATCTACACATGAGCAGTACAATTCCTAATCTTATTTTGAACATCACAAAGATGCATATAAAAATTCTAGCTTATATTATTGGTGCTCAATAAAAAGGTGCTATTAGCATTAACAAAGAAAATATATTTAGTTACACATCAGATTACCGCAATGGACACTTAAACTATATAGAAGGAGAATTTTCAGCCTACATCAGTGATATATATTCTCATTTATTCATTCATTTCACAATTAATTATAGAAAGTTGTTATGCAAGTCCCCATTTAAGTGCTTTTCAGAAATAAAATTATGTCAAAAACATAGCTTATATATACTGTCTATTATTTAAGTTTTCTTGTGTGTATTCTGAAATGTTCCTTAATAAACTGTAATACACTACTTATGTCTCTCACACAGAAAGAAATTTCTCTCCTTTTATATCGATACAAGTTCTTCATATATGCATACAGTAATTATGAGTTTATGTAAATGTTGTCCATTGCCTCTTTGAGGAAGGTGCTATCCATTTAAATATCCCTCCTCTTAACACACAAGTATGTTTTCTACATACCTTTCCTACATACATAAATTTCTTAATTTTCTGCAAATTACATGCCATCATATAACTATCTCAATAAGCATCTTAAGAAAACTGAGTTCTGTGACATCATTTACTTTTGAACCAAAAATATATATATATATCACAGAGAACTATGTTGTGTGTTTGGTAACATAAGAAAATGTTACTGAAAATATGATTCATTTGTACCCCCCAAAATGTTATTTTATACTTAAACCTTGTTCTTGCAAAAACTCTGACCAAAGTCCCCTGTGCTCAGTAATATCTTTCCCCATGCTCCAGGGAATCATTACCAAATGTCTATAATATTCACTTACTCATGTATTTCATAGAAAGTTGACAAGTCATTGTGTCTGCTATTTTACATACATTGAGAAAGATGACTTCATTCATGCCCTCAAACAGCTTACAGTCTGGTGAAATATATATAATCAAGCCAGCACAGTAAAAAGTGATAGAAATTATAAGATGAAAAACAAAGACCTCTAAAACAACTAATAGGAGCTAAATGAAGCTATCCAATAAAATTTGTTCTTAGCTTTATGAAAGTATTTAGAATGTGCTTCTTATGTATGAACTATATGGACACCAAATTTTCTAGATTAAGAAGTTCTCTTAATTTATCTCTGGAAGCCACACATTTGTGCTCAAAACATTTTCAAAACTATGTTTAACCACATAAAAATACATCTTTATATTTTTTAAAACTTTTAAACAAATATTAGCTTAACATGCAGGCATTAATAACAAGTGGAAAATAATTTTGGTCCACTTCCTATATAAAGTATCAAAAAGGTAACTTAAAAATTGATTAAAATTTCTTGATCTCTGCCCATCCAAACAAAACTCAACTCAGTGTTAAGACATAACATTGATCATTCCAAGGTTCTTTGAATCTGCAATGTTAAATATCATATCAAAGGTGGTAATGATGGTAACAATAAAGAAACCTAGATTGAATTATGTATTGTTTGTAATTTATGTATTTTGCAAAACATGATCAAGTTCAGAATTAAATCATCCAATTGAAAGGGGTTGTTTTTAATTGCTACAAAAGTTACACACTCATAAAACACAAATATTTTATCTTTCAAAATTATTATAATAAAAATATTTTCACACTGAATATAACTCAATATTTCAAATACAATTTGAATAATAAAGAAATTCCTTTTTCTCTTTTATGCCTTAAAGACCTGTTCACCATTCAAAGTATTTTTGATATAAAACATGTGAAATTTTCTTTTAAATGTTAGCTTTATGCTGAAATACCAGAATTCTTCAAATAAGTCTAAATTATTTCTGAGCCACCCCCAAAATTATGAAACTAAAATGAATCTAGTGACAGACAAGCACGTAAGAATCACACATTTGCTTATTATTACATATCTTTTAAAAAAGGATATGTGTAATACATAGCTTCAAAATAATTGTTCTAGTAAAAGCTCATGAGTAAGATACTATTTTATTTAGACCCCTATTTGGAGAAATCTATTATTTATGCCAATTTTTTCATAAATAATTACTAAATCTAATAGTTCTGCAAACACCACTAGTTTAAGTAGAGTGTATACATATGTGACTTATATAAAAATTTCAAAGAAGACTATAAATCACATGCTCTAATTGTTTATAATGCAAATTCAGGCTCTGTGACACAAGGATCTTTGCCTCTGCTCGGGGAATAGGTTGGAGCTTATAAATATTAGGCTTTGATAAAGCAAATCACACTCAGTTTTATGAACTTTGGCCTACAGGTGACCCATACAAAATAGCTGGGAATTAAATCCATAGTATATCACCTGTCACAAATATTGGCTTCTTCTGGATGGATGAAATCAAGACCTTTTCTCCTGGGAACAATACTCTGGTTTAATACTTTAAAGCCCTAGAAGGCTTAAGGGGTCTTTTTCTGAGGGTTGCCGAGAAGGAAAAATCTGAGCTGTCAAGACAAAAAAGGTAAAAATTAATGCAGTTCTTGCTAATATTCATTCTCACTGGTCAACCCCCAGGTGTCTCAGGATTGGGATCAAGCCTGCCTTGCCTGATTGATCAGATCCCTGTCTTTCTGATCATGCCTTCTTCTACTACTGTCTACCAGCTATTGGGGCTGATCTTGAGTTCAGCCAGTTTATTAAATAACTGACAATTCCTCACCTTTAAACAGCCCCACAAGTCTATTTGAGAGAACTTGTGGACATTTAACTTAGTAGAAGGCAATTGTAAGGTGAACAGAGAATAAAAGTATGATAGAGACTGGAGTTGCTGAAAAATAAAAGGTAGACTGATCTCTCTGTGTCTGCAAAGCAGTGAGGATGAGAACTGGGCTGAGCATCACTTTAGTGCCTAAATATAAATATATACTATAAGGGCTAGCAATTACTCATGAACATTTATACTAATATTTTTATAAAAATGTAAAATAAAAATACAATTTTAAAATTGCTCCAAAAATATTGAGATTTGCTCTTTATATAATATAGTACAGCTTAATAAAATAAAATGTGCATTGATATGGATATATAGCTAAGCACACACAAAATGTGGAATGCTCTAATTGTTATCTGGTTACCCACATTCCTTTGTGATAGGTTTTACCCTAATCAAAATGAAAAGTTTTGAATTCTAATGAGCATCAGTGAAATTAACTATCTTAGAATGGAAATTTGTAAAACATTTGCAAATTTATTCACTTGAATATTACTACCACTTTGAAATATCTGATATGTGTTAAAACTCTCTAGAATGACTTGCCCATTTGCAGATATTGTTTTATCTCACAAGATAAAGTTTGACCTTGAACAAGAGTTTTGCATGTCTTTACTGTAAATAAAAAAAGATAGTATTAAAGTTTGTATGACTGTACTTAAATTTGTGTGCATGTCTATAAAATGATACATCTATGCAAACCATAAATTAAGTATGGTCTGTCTTGTTCTTCAATACACTTGAAGGAGATAACAGCTTTATGTAACTAGTTGGATCATCAAATGAATAAACTTTTATTGATGCTGAATCATATAGAGATCAACAATGACCTAAAACGAACTGATAAATAAAACTCAAATTCTTGGGCAGATTTAGAGATAACTTTCACCTACAAGACAATATCTGGCCTGACCTGTGGTGGCGCAGTGGATAAAGGGTCGACCTGGGAACACTGAGGTCGCCAGTTCAAAACCCTGCACTGGAAAAAAATGACAATATCTGAAGTAGTGTGACAACCTAAAGAATAATCTCAACTTTCATAAAGAGGATGAAAGGTATATTGAGACAGTTAAATTTGGAGCCTCTCCTTCATATTTTCCCAACTGATATGGTCTTTTAAAATATGTCTTTTTATTTGAATTATGTTCTTATCTATAATTTAACTATCTGTGTACTTATCTACATATATATCAGTTATTTATACAATTTCTATGCATTCTTTTATATTCATTTGAAGGACATTTTACTTACAGACGCTTCTCAACTCATAGATAATGATACAGTTTTAAGGGTATTTGGAGAATATCCTGCCCAGACTCAATTGTTTATATTTCAGAGTGATGAAGCCGCCAACTTTTCCCTCTCCTCTATGAAGATGATTTGTTTCACTCATATTTTCTGTCTCTCTCCCTCCCTCTTTCTTTCAAAAAATAAAAACATGTGCCAAAATTATATAAGGGCCCAGTTTTCTAATTCTGTATTCACTCTGATGTGCTATAACCCACTGCACATATAGGGTAAGATCAGGCTTGTCATTGCACCATCCTGTGGGGACTAGGGCTCAGCAAACCAATGCTAGGATGCTCTGTGAGTAGAAAGTCAGTTTTCTAATCCATGATCCATGGCTTCATGTTTCCTATCAGAAGCTTCCTCTCCTCTCCCCTTACCTCCCCTATTCCCTTCTTTTCTTCTTACCTATATCTCTAGCTTCTTTTCTCCTTAACACACATATGAGCAATCGAAGGAAATTCTCAGATTGAAGCAATCACCACACATTAATTCTGCCTATATTGGGGAAGGCTAATGAAACTCTAGAAGGATTGCACAGTCTTTCCATCAATCACCAAGGCTCCTCCAGTGGGTCACCATTTTTTACCTTCACATCAGTGAACATGCTTGGAGTGTCCCTGCCACTCCCTAAAGATCAGGCTACCCATCTGAGGTTGAAATAACATAAAAATGGAGACAATAATACCTACTGCACAGGATTCTTAATCACAACCTAGATAGTCAACAAGTGTATTTCCAACCATTATTTTTAACCATTATTTTTAAAACATCATTCCTGATGTTTTACTAATCTATTGCTATCTTTGTATTAGTAAAAATAATTATTATGAGATTTTCCCTGAATTCATCACCAATCTTTGGTATAGCTTTCTTTCCACATATCAATGACTTATAAAACCTATTCACAGTAAATATTTAACCATGTTTATTATGGACCAAGCATTAAAAATATAAAAACTCCATAGAGTTCTATTAACCCTGGAAATAGTTGTGCATTGTGTATATGATAGTTAAGAATCAGGCAGACACTTCCTTTTAGAGCTGACACAGATTATAGACCAGGAAACAGAAATTATGGAAAATATTGTGTATGATATTATTAATACATGGTTATAGAACAGACAACCAAAGCTTGACAATGGGAGTATGTTTCTGAAGAACTGGAACCTAAGCAGACACCTGTATATGAATAGAAAGATTCATGTAAAGGAAGTGGACAGAGGGGATATGGGGATGTTCATATTGTGCTCAGATTAAAAAAAAAAAAAGTTTCATATAGCTAAAGAAGTTCATGGAATGTCCAGGAGAGAGATGAGTCTAGAGAAGTCATTAGAGGGTAAATTGGGGGCAAAGGGGTAGATGGTTCTATTCCTTCCCACGAATCACAAAAAGATGGGAAATTTAAATATCATATGGGAAGATGATTTGAAACAGGAATATCTCTCTGATTGCAGAAAGTGACTGGAGCAGGAAACGGTAAGAATGAGTGTGGCTGAGAAGGTGTGGGGGGAATTCAAGGCAGATTGAATTGTTCTGGTGGTCAGAGCAAAGGTAGAGTTGTTAAGAGAAGAAAGCATGTCCTTCTCCAATCACAATATAAATTCCTCCAATACCACTTATGTGATAACCTCTCCCTATATTTCTGTTTCCTTCTTTGACAGCTTTTCTCTTCAGATCTCTCACCGAGGCCTTTCCCCAGTGTCCTCAGAAGAGTAGACTTGAGTTGATCTATTCTGCTATCACTATCATTTATCTCATTTCACCAATCTTAGAAGGGTCTCTTCTCTGGAAACCCAAATTCCAAAAGTTTCAGACACAGAATTGGAATCAGAGGAATGAGTTTATATGTCAGAAAAAAGTCACTTGAACTAATTAATCCCTAGTATTTTTTAAGTACTCCATTCTTTCTTCTTTAATGTGGCTTCAATCTCAAATATCAGAACAGCCTTAAAATACAGGTAGTTAGATAGATGATAGATAGATAGATAGATAGATAGATAGATAGATAGATAGATAGATATAGTGTCACTTCTTTTATACCTCCAGAATAAATATAGATATTAGTTAAATGTTTTAAAATTACAAACTTCTAAGTGAACAATTCTAGAAAGTGACTTGAAATTTTTCTTAAGGCTTGATTTTATATAGCAACAAATTAACAAGTGTTTATTATATGCCACACATAATTCTAATCACTTTAAATGTATCAAGTCATTTAATCCTTTTAATAGACCTATGCAGTAGGTACTATTAATTTTTAAACAAATAAAGTAACCGAGGCACAAAGACTAAGCAAGATGTCCAAGATCACATGGCCATGAAAGCACATTATTCACCTAGACTTTCAGACCACAATGTCCAGCATACCCCTGATCATGGGCATGGCATTTCCTGTTCGGTAGTTAAACCTAGTTTTAAAATTTTTTATTATTGAACTTTGTAGGGACCCTCAACTCTTAGCAAATACTTCTCCTTCCATCTGGCACATTCTTCCTGCTTTTTTCATTGTCTCCCCAAATCACCTTTGTCTGAATAACACTCTCTCTATATGACATACCTCTAGAGGAAGAGGACAGAGAAAAAAAGATGCACATAGAAAAGACATAGAGAAAATGAGGTTGAGGTGCATATGGTATGAAGGTAGATAAAATGATGTAGGAAATACACACTCAAGAATAGGTGAGCTGTCTGCCCTTCTCTGTCCCCCACCCCTTTGTTACTTGCTTAGGTGAGCTGTACTGATCTATTGCTTCAATGCTTCATACATCCCATTATGGTTTATTTATGTCCTTTGTGGGCTTCCTCTAAAAATGCTAATATGATGCTAATACAATGATATTTTACTCTTCACCCTATATTATACATCACCATAGAGGTTGCAATGTGCCAGGTTAGTCAACCATAAATGTAAAGAGAATGGAAGTGTTCAGAAAATATTTACAGCTAGGAAGTAGGACTTTATAGAAGGAAGAGAGACATATTTTTATATGTGGGATTTAAGGGAGGGGGTAGAAAAAATGGAATTTTTAGATCTCATGAAATAATTGCTATGCTATAGCAACCATAATAGACTTTTTTTCAATTTAATATATTATAGCTGCTAGCAATCATATGTAAGATGATAATATTGTGGGATCATTCCCAGAGCACAGAGGATATTGATACACATCCCTATACCCCCAAATGGAAGTGTTAATAAAGTGGTATAAAGTTGATGATAGTGTGATTCAGTGTGAAGAAATATCACCAAAATGAAAGCATCACGTGAGCCTGATGGGGGTATCTTGAGAGGAGTTTCAAATACATGATTTCATTTATATGAAGTACAGGAGCAAGTAACCCAATTTAGGATTATAGAAGTTTTAAAAAGTGAACTAGTGGTAAAAAAGGGATACAAGGGAACTTTCTAGAACAATGAAAATGTTTCATCTTTTGATCTGAGCGGTTGTTACACAAATATAAATATAGAGAAATATAACGCTATATAAATATTTATTGAGATGTAAGATTTGTTCATTTTACCTTATCCAAATTATATCTAACTTTTATAAGCATTTCAAATAGTGACATACTTCTTAAGACAGCAGCAAGAAGTGCAGCCCCCCCCAAAATATTTTCAAGGTGCATAAAACTAAGGTAGTTCATCCGACATTCATTCATTTACCAACCACTGACTGATGGGCTAAACATTTTATGCTCATGGATACATACAAATATGGAACTCTCTGTGTGCCTTTAAAGTGATTTTCTAGAGTGGTAAACAAGCAATTATACTATAATACAGTCAGTGCAAAGGAAAACATATAAACAGGGCATCATAGAAGCACAGAAGAGGTAAAAGAAAAGATTCTTTTCAAGAGAGGACACCTCCAGCAAAGGCATGGTGCATTCAGGCTTCTATTAGCCAGTTGGTATTCTGGAACATTTGCCTTGCAAATAATAAGTGTATAAAATTGAACCTGTAGAGGTGGATGAGGTAAGTCACAAGGTACATTGTATATGGTATAAAGAACTTCATCATTTCTGCCAGATTTATTTACTCTGGAATCCATTGAAGTCCCACAGAGTCTCAGGAAAGGATCCATAGCTTTCAAAGTGATCCTTGACCCATAAAATTAAGACCTCCCTTGAATCTAATGGAGAATGATTAGCAGGTTTTTAATAGTTGAGTTAAATGATGGAACTCTGTAAAGGACAGATCTGAGGAAGATAAGATGGGTAGGAGGGCCTGACCAGGAGGTGGCGCAGTGGATAGAGCGTCAGACTGGGATGCTGAAGACCCAGATTCGAGACCCCGAGCTCGCCAGCTTGAGCGCGGGTCCATCTGGCTTGAGCATAAGCTCGCCAGCTTGAGCGCGGGTCCATCTGGCTTGAGCATAAGCTCGCCAGCTTGGACCCAAGGTCGCTGGCTCCAGCAAGGGGTTGCTCGGTCTGCTGAAGGCCCGCGGTCAAGGCACATGTGAGAAAGCAATCAATGAACAACTAAGGTGTTGCAACGGCAACAAAAAACTGATAGATGCTTCTCATCTCTCTCCGTTCCTGTCTGTCTGTCCCTATCTATCCCTCTCTCTGACTCTCTGTCCCTGTAAAAAAATAAAAATAAATAAAAAATTAAAAAGATGGGGAGGAGGGAAGTAACTTAAAAGCTCTTAGAATTGCTCAAGGAAGAGATAACAAGGGCTTGAATTGAGTACAGGTACAGAAGACAGAAGAGATTAGATAACTTGTCATGAAGTGATTACTTTGAGATTGTCAGGATGGAAAGTGAAATGCAGCACAAGAGGAAAAGGAAGAAACTGGCCACCGGATTTCTAGGTGCTTGTATGTTTGGTGAGGTCATCAGTAGGATCAGAGACTTTAAGGAAGCAGCAGAGTGGAGGAAAGTAAAGTGATTTGGGTGATCCTTCAAATATTCAATTTAATAAATAGTTATTTGAAAACTATTATGTGGAAAACCTTTTCATGAAGGGCTAAGTACAATAAGGTGAAAAACAAAAGTGCATAGATCCCATCCTTAAGTAATTTATAGTTTCTTGAAGGAAGAAGAGCAGACATGAAAATCTTAGCTATATACAGGGTCATGTCATCTGCAAAAAGTGATACCGTTACTACTTCTTTCTCAATATGGATGCATTTTATTTCTTCCTCTTGCCTGATTGCTCTGGCTGTGACTTTCAGTACTATGTTGAATAAGAATGAAGAGAGTAAGCAGCATTGTCTTTTTCCTGATTTAATAGCCTTCAGTTTTTCAAGATACAACATGATATTGGCTGATGGTTTGTCATATATACCCTTTGTTATGTTGAGGTATTTTCCTTCTATACCTATTCAATTGTCTTCAACATAAATTGATGTTGTATCTTATCAAACAATTTTTCTTCATCTATTGATAGAATCATATAATTTTTGTTCTTTTGATGTGGTATAATTATATTGATTGATTTACATATGTTGAACCACCCTTGTGCTCCTGGAATAAATCGCACTTGATCGTGATGTATTATTTTTGCAATATATTAAAGTCACAAGATACAAAATCAATATACAAAAAGTCTATTGCTTTCTTATATGCCAATAATAAAACTTCAGTAAATGAACTCATAAAACAGCTCCTTTTACAATTGCAATAATAACAAAAAATATATAGGAATAAACATAACAAAGGATGTCAAGGACCTATATACTAAATACTCCAAAGCATTATTGAAAGAAACTGAAAAAGACACAATAAAATGAAAAAATATCCCATGTTTATGGATCAGAAGAATCAATATAGTTAAAATGGACATATTACACAAAGCAATAAACAAACTTAATGCAACCCCATTAAAATCCCAATGTTGTTTTTAAATAAACAGAACAAAAACTCACCAGGTTTATCTGGAACCATAAAAAAACCCGAATAGCTAAAGCAATCCTGAGAAAAAAAGAATGAAGCTGGAGGTATCATCACCCTACCTGACTTCAAATTATACTACAGAGGCACAATAATCAAAACAGCATGATATTAGCAGAAAAACAGACAAACAGAATAATGGAACAGAATCAAGAGCCCAAAAATAAAACCACATATATATAAAAAATAACCTTCAACAAAAGTACTAAAAACCCACAATGGAGAAAAGCCTCTTCAATAAATGGTGCCAGAAAAATTGGAAAGCTACATGCAAACAAATAAAGCATGACTACAGTTTTTCCTCCTGCACAAAAATTAATTCAAAATGGATAAAAAACCTAATATAAGATCTGAAACAATAAATTACATAAAAGAAAACATATGTACTAAACATATGGACCTTGGCTGTAGAGAACATTTTATGAATTTGACCCCAATGGCAAGGAAAGTAAAAGCAAAAATAAATTAATGGGACTATATCAAACTAAAAAACTTCTGCACAGAAAAAGAAATTGACAACAAAAAAGCTGCCAGCCAAATGGGAGATGATATTTACAAACAGCATATCCAATAAGAAATTAATATCCAAAATATATGAATAACTCACAAAGCTGAGCCACAAACAAGCAAATAATCCAATTAACAAATGAGGAAAGGACTCGAATAGACACTTCTCCCAAGAAGACTTACAAATGGCCAAAAATATATAAAAAGATGCTTATCTTCTTTAGCTATTTGATAAATGCAAATCCAAACTACAATTAGGTACCTGCTAAATTGGCTGTTATCAACAAGACAGGTAATAACAAGTGTTGGAGAGGCTATGGAGGAAAAGGAACCCTCATTCACTGCTGGTAGGAAGGTAAACTGGTACAGCCATTATGTAAGGAAATATGGTGGTTTCTCCAAAAATTAAGAATAGAAATAATATATGACTCAGCAAACCACCTACCAAAAAAACTCAAAAACATTGGTACGCAATAACACATGGACCTCCATGTTCACCGCAGCATTATTCACAGTGTCCAAGACATGGAAACAACCAAAGTGTCCATCGATAGAGGATTGAATAAAGAAGACATGGTACATATATACAATGGAATACTTCTCAACCATAAAGAATGCTGAAATATTGCCATTTGGGAAAATATGGATGGACTTTGAGAACGTCATACTAAATGAAATAAGTAAATGTGAAAAAGCTAAGAATTAATTGTGTGATTTCACACATAGGTGGGATATAAAAATGAGACTTTGGGACACAGGTAAAAGTGAAGTGATTAGCAGGAGGAGGAGGTTGGGGGAGAAGGGAAAGGAGAAAAGAAGAGTAAAGAGAGACATATATACAGTGACAAAAAATGGTTTGACTTTGGGTGATGGGCATACAACACAATCAACAGTTCAAATACTATAGAAATGTTTATCTGAAACCTATATACTCTTGATCAATCACCCCATTAAACTGAATTTTCTAAATAAAATTTTTTAAAAATAAAAATAAAAATAAAAAAATCTTAGCTAAATTTGGCACAACATTTTCTCCCATTCTGTATATTACATTATTAATTGTCTTGATGATATCCTTTCTACTACACAGTTTTTAATTCTACTGTAATTTATCCTTTTTCACTTGTGATTTTGGTGTCATATCTAAGAAATTACTGCCAATCCAAGGATATAAAAATTTACTGTTTCCTACTAAGAATTTCACAGTTTCACTCTTACAGTTGGGTCGACTAACAATTATGAGTTAATTTTTGTAGATGGTGTTAAGTATGGGTCTAACCTTATTCTTTTGCATGTTTGTATTCAGTTGTTTCAGTACCATTCGCTGAAAAGTCTGATTACCCAATGGATGATCTGGACAAATTGATCATAAGAATCAGGGTTTATTTCTGGCTCTTTAACCTATCTATTGATTTATATGTCTAGCCTCATGTCAATATACTATATTGCTTACGGTAACAGTAGTAATTTGGAAATTGGAAAACATCAATCTTTTAATTTGGTTCTTCTTCAAGATTGTTTTGACTAAGGTGAGTTCTTTACATTTACCTATTAATTTTAAGCTTAGATTGTTGATTTATGCAAAAGACAAGCTGTCATTTCACTAGAGATTGTATTTAATCTAGTCTAATTTAGAGAGCAGTTCCATCTTTCCAACATTGTCTTTTAAGCCATAAAGCAAGAATGCATTTCCATTTATTTAGGACTTCTTTAGTTTTTCTCAACAACAGTTTGTAGTTTGTACAAACCTTGCAATACACTTCTTAAATTAATCCCAAAGAGTTTGTGCTGCATGACACTATAAATGGACTTATTCTCTTCAATGAATTTTTGCTTTATTGCTAGATTAGAGAAATCTAGTTAAATATATATATATTTTTTTTTTACTAATCTTGTATCCTGTGAACGTGCAAAGCTCATTTATTAGCTATATTTGTCTGAGGTGGGTTCCTTAGGATTTTCAATATGCAAAATCATATTATCTGAGAATAGATCATTTCACTAATTCCTTTGCAATCTAAATCTTTTTTATTTTATTTTCTTGCCTCTTTGCCCTGGCTGAAACGTCCAATACATGATTGAATTTAGAGATAGGGATAGACATCCTTGTCTTGTTCCTGATCTTAGGGGAAAATCTTTTTAGTCTTTCATCATTATATATAATTTTAGCTGTAGGTTTTTCATAGATTCACTTTATCAGGTTGAGAAAAATTTCTTCCATTCCTCATTTGTTGAGTATTTTTATCATAAAAAGTTGTTGAATTTTGTTAGTTTTCTTTTTCTGAGTCAACTGAAATAATCATGTGGTCTTTGCCTGCTGTTCCATTAATAAGATTATTTTTTTACACTTGTATTCATAGAATAAATCCCAGGTAGTCCTGGTATTTAATACTTTTTATATGTTTCCGGATTTGGTTTATTGGTATTATATTGACTCCTTTTTTTTTTGCATATTCACAAGAGACTTTTTTTTTACAGAGACAGAAAGAGAGTCAAAGAGAGAGATAGATAGGGACAGACAGACAGGAAAAGAAAGAGGTGAGAAGCATATTAATTTGTTTTTTGTTGCGACACCTTATTTGTTCATTGATTGCTTTCTCATATGTGCCTTGATCGTGGGGCTAAAGTAGACCGAGCAACCTCTTGTTTCAGCCAGCAACCTTGGGTCCAAGCTGGTGAGCTGTGCTCAAACCAGATGAGCCCATGCTCAAGCTAGCGAACTCAGGGTCTTGAACCTGGGTCCTCCGCATCCCAGTCCGATGCTCTATCCACTGTGCCACTGCCTCATCAGGCAGAGGAACATTCATTTTCTTAGACTGTCTTTTTCTGCTTTTAGTATTGGGGCAATCCTGGCTGCATATAAGAATTTGTAAAGTGTTCCTCTTATATTATGAAACTACGACTTGAGGGTAATTTGTTACACAGTCAAAAACTAACTTACATGAGCAGAATAATCAACATGTTAACTAACTGAATGTCAAGAATTCAAGATATAAAATAATTAAAGATGAATTTTAGAATGCCTAAAGCATATCCAGAAATGAGGGCATATTTAGATGCAATCACTCACTTACAAATTTCTAATGTTTTAAAGAACAAAAAATTTATGTATATATCCCAGACATATATCTACATACGTATATATAGAAAAAGCTGAAAACAAGTATTTTCATCAAATTAAATTAAACTTTAACTATTTTCAGACAATGAATCTAATTAAGTTTTTTTTACCTTTAAGTATATCTTTAATAAGTCCCATCTCCCCAAGTGTAAACATTATTTTATTACTTTCATCAAGTTTACCTGTCCTTAGATTCATTTCCTAAATACTATAGAGTGGGGCAAAAGCAGAGTTATAGTTGTGGGTATACAAAACACAGTTTAGTCTTGTATCATTAATTAATTATTGTATCATTTTCTATACGAGCAACTGTAAACCTTTTGCCCCCACTCTGTATATCACATTCAAACATTCAGTGTTATTACTTGCTTCAGAGTCTGTCTTGAAATAACCCCCTCTCCTCATTCTGGCTATTTCTTTACAAGGTGCATCCCAGTTTAATTTCAAGACCTAAGGCACATAACAACTAAACTTTCTTGGTGTCTTTCCTCATTGATGAAGAGAGGCGGGGTCTACTAACAGAGGAGCAAGAATATGAGACAGATATCATATCTGCTGATCTACTTTACATTTTCCACAGTGTGAAAGGAGGAAGTAAAAATGTAATGAAAGAATGAGTTGTCACAGCTCATCCCCCATGCGCATTTGCTCACCAGATCAAGCTCACAGCCTCACATCTGATAGATTGGGTTCTTTCCTCTGACCGCCTCCTTATGTGGTATAGTGATAATATTAACATCTATCACTTAGTACCCATATTTTCATTTGCCTGAGTATCTTCTGTGAACCCCGAGTAGGAAAGGAACACGTCTTACTTGATATTTTAACCTAGTCAGAGTACTTGGCAGATGTTAATGGCTAAATCAGTAAATAGTGAATTCATATTCCTAAAATTGAAGGTATTCCTTCTATCAAGACTATGTAGAGAGTAACAAGATGTATCTCATTGGTGTCTATCACAAGAATATGCCATCTTATAGGTGGAGCAAGATGGAGACAGAGTAGGCGGACGTACCAACTTCCAACTCCCAGAACCAAGGTGGATTATAACTCAATTTTAAGCACCATCATCTGGATAAACCAACTTTGAACTAAACTAAGTGGACTCTTCAACCAAGGGACACAAAAGAAGCCACATTGAGACTGGTAGGATTAGCGAAAACGCGAAGAGGGCTGCCCAGCTCCCCGGAGCAAACGGCAGCCCGGAAAGACCCGTGTGGCAGGAGGAGAGTTTGGCGGAGAGGGAGGGATCTGGGTCTCAGGAACCAAGCCCCAGCCTACAGTCCCAGAGCCTAGAAGAGGCGTTTGGACAGTTTTGAGCTGTGAAACAAGTGAGGGAGCTCTGAGGCCTACAGTGTGAAGTATTAGGGCCCTTCCTATTCTGCCGAGGGTTGCTGAAGGGTATGGTGGCGGCAGGACGCTGAAACACGGTTCTGTCGGTGTGGGCGGAGGCAAAGCCAGTGTGAGCTCGGTCTAGCCCAGCAGGGGTGGAGGGGAAGTGCGAAAGTGGTCCAGCAGCTGCGGGCCTGCCTGTAATCCCACCTGCGGGGACAAAGCGGGAGGCCAGGAATGGGCAGAGATCTACTCTGCGACCCTGCGCAAGCCGGCTCTGACCACAGGGACAGGCAAAGGACCAAAAACGAGCCGAGGGCTCACGGCTGAGCCCACACTACTAGCCCCGCCCGACCGGAGAAACTGCGGTTTGCCATCCTACGTGCGTGAGCTGGCATGGAACGTGGGGGCAGTGTAGAGCCCGGGACGAGCGTAAGTTCGCGGCTGAGCTCACTCCAGCAAACACACCGGGCCCAATAAACCTCGGTTTGCCATCCTGCGCAGGAGGGCCCTAGCCTCGAGGGTGGGGCTAAATTCAGGACGGACAAAGGCTCACAGCTGAGAGCACATCAAAAGCCCTGCCCAACCCGCAAAACTGTGGCAAGCAGGCTCTGGATGCGGGTGCTGGGCAGAAGTCCAGGAACAGGGTGGGTCCGCAGCTGAGCAAAGGTGCTCACCTCTACCCTTGGTGCTAAGGCTTGTGGCTTGAGTGACAACCCCTCCCACAGAGGAGAGGCAGAAATCACAGCAAAAGCCGCAGTGGGCCGGCGCTGGCAACGCACATACCCAACGGCCCTAGGCAGCGGCAGAGAGGGTGGCGGGCGTGCAGACAGACCACACCTAGAGAACACAAAGGCAACACCTACTGGACTCCAGTGGCCACAACTTGCTTATACACAGATAAAATGGGCAGGCAGAGGAATGCAAACCAAATGAATCAAGAGAAATACCCAGAGAAGGACCTGAATGAACCAGATATAACCAAATTCCCAGAAGCAGAATTTAGAATAATAATAGTTAGGATGTTGAAAGAAATTAGAGCAACAATCGATAGTCATTATGAATACCTAAATAAAGAGATAACAAGTATAAAAAACAAAATTGAAATAATAAAAAAGAATCAAACAGAAATGACAAATACAGTATCAGAACTGAAGACCACAATGGAAGGAATTAAAAGCAGGATGAATCACGCTGAGGATCGAATCAGCGAGTTAGAGGACACAATAAACAAAGGCACAGAAGCAGAGAAGAAAAAGAAAAAGAGATTCAAAAAATGTGAGGAAACTCTAAAGGAACTCTGTGACAACCTGAAGAGAAACAACATTCGCATCATAGGGGTGCCTGAAGAAGAGGAGAGAGGACAGGAAATGGAAATTTGTTCAATCAAATCATAGCAGAAAACTTCCCTAAATTAAGGCTGGGAAAACTCCACACGTACAAGAAGCACACAGAACTCCATTAAAGAGAAACCCAAAAAGATCTACACCAAGACACAACATAGTTAAAATACCAAAGCTAATGAATAAAGAAAAAATTTTAAAAGCTGCTAGGGAATAAAAGGTTATCACCTACAAAGGAGCCCCCATAAGGATGACATCAGACTTCTCAACAGAAACACTTGAGGCCAGAAGGGAATGGCAAGATATAATCAAAGTAATGCAGAACAAGAACCTACAACCAAGACTACTCTATCCAACAAGGCTAACGTTTAAAATTGAAGAAGAAATAAAGAGCTTCCCAGAAAAAGAAAGCCTCAAGGAATTCATTAAAACCAAACCAAATCTGCAAGAGATACTAAGGGGCCTGTTGTGAACAGTTTAAAGGGAGGAAAGAATAGAGAAAAAGAAGAATATAGCTTTAAAGAAAAAATGGCAATAAACAACTACATATCAATAATAACCTTAATTGTAAATGGATTAAATGATCCAATCAAAAGACATAGGGTAGCTGCATGGATAAAGAAACAGGACCCATACATATGCTGTCTACAAGAGACACACCTTAAAACAAAAGATGCACATAGACTGAAGGTAAAAGGATGGAAAAATATATTTCATGCAAATGGAAATGAAAAAAAAGCAGGGGTAGCAATACTTATATCAGACAAAATGGACTTTAAAACAAAGGCTGTAGTAAGAGATAAAGGAGGACACTACATAATGATAAAGGGAACAATTCAACAGGAAGATATAACTATTATAAATATCTACGCACCAAATATAGGAGCGCCGACATTCATAAAGCAGACTTTGATAGATATAAAGGGCGAGATTAAAAGCAATACTATCATAGTAGGGGATTTAAATACCCCTCTAACAACACTGGATTGATCCTCAAGAAAGAAAATTAATAAAGAAACAGCAGACTTAAAGAATACACTCGATCAACTTGATTTAATAGATATCTTCAGAACTTTTCACCCTAAAGCAGTAGAATATACATTCTTCTCAAGCGCTCATGGTACGTTTTCTAGGATAGACCACATGTTAGGACACAAATATGGTCTCAATAAATTTAAGAAGATTGAAATCATATCAAGCATTTTCTCTGATCACAATGCCATGAAACTAGAAATTAACCACAAAAGAAAAAATGAAAAATACTCAAACACTTGGAAATTAAATAGCATGATATTAAATAATGAATAGATTAACAATGAGATCAAAGAAGAAATAAAACTGTTTCTAGAAACAAATGATAATGAGTATACATCAACTCAAAATTTATGGGACACAGCAAAAGCAGTTCTGAGAGGTAAGTTCATTGCATTACAGGCATATCATAAGAAGCAAGAAAAAGCTCAAATAAGCAACCTGACCCTGCATCTAAAAGAACTAGAAAAACAACAGCAAATAAAACCCAGGACAAGTAGAAGAAAGGAAACAATAAAGATCAGAGTAGAAATAAATGCCATAGAGGCTAAGGAAACAATACAGAGGATCAATGAAACCAGGAGCTGGTTCTTTGAAAACATAAACAAGATTGATGAACCTTTAACTAGACTCACCAAGAAAAAAAAGAGAGAGGACTCAAATAAATAAAATTAGAAAGGACAGTGGAGAAATAACAACTGACACAGCAGAAATACAAAGCATTGTAAGAAAATACCATGAAGAACTCTATGCCAAAAAATTAGACAATCTTGGTGAAATGGACAAATTTCTTGAATCATATAACCTTCCAAAAATCAATCTGGAAGAAGCAGAACACCTAAACAGAACAATTACAAAAAATGAGATCGAAACAGTTATAAAAAAAACTCCCAAAAAAGAAAAGTCCTTGGCCTGATGGCTTCACAAGTGAATTCTATCAAAAATTCAAAGAAGAACTAACTCATATCCTCATCAAGCTATTTCAAAAAATTCAAGAGAAAGACTTCCAAACTCCTTTTATGAGGCGAGCATAATTCTGATCCCAAAATTGGGCAAAGACAACACAAAGAAAGAAAATTATAGCCCTATATCCATGATGAATTTAGACGCTAAAATTCTCAACAAAATATTAGCCAACAGGATCCAGCAATATATGAAAAAAATCATACACCACGATCAAGTGGGATTTATTCTGGAGAGGCAAGGCTGCTTCAATATTCGCAAATCAATCAATGTGATTCATCACATAAACAAAAGGAAGGACAAAAATCACATGATAATTTCAATAGATTCAGAAAAGGCATTTGATAAAATTCAGCACCCATTCTTGCTTAAAACTCTCAGTAAAGTGGGAATACAGGGAACATTCCTTAACATGATAAAGGCCATCTACGACAAACCGACAGCAAACATCATACTAAATGGACAAAAATTAAAAGAAATTCCCTTAAGACCAGGAACCAGGTAGGGGTGTCCCCTTTCACCACTCTTATTCAACATAGTTCTGGAAGTCCTAGCTACAGCAATCAGACAAGAAGAAGAAATAAAAGGTATCCAAATTGGAAAAGAAGAAGTAAAACTGTCATTATTTGCAGATGATATGATATTGTATATAGAAAACCCTAAAGTCTCAGTCAAAAAACTACTGGACCTTATAAATGAATTCAGCAAGTTGGCAGGAAATAAAATTAATACTCAAAAATGAGAGGCATTTCTATATACCATCAATAAACTCTCAGCAAAAGAAATTAAGGAAATAATACCCTTCACTATTGCAGCCAAAAAATAAAGGTCCTAGGAGTAAATTTAACCAAGGAGGTTAAAGACTTGTACTAGGAAAATTATAAAATATTGATAATAGAAATCAAGGAAGATACAAACAAGTAGAAACATATACTGTGCTCATGGCTAGAAAGAATAAACATCATTAAAATGTTTATATTTCCCAAAGCAATTTATAAATTCAATGCAATACCAACTAAAATACCAATGACATACTTCAAAGATATAGAACACATATTCCAAAAATTTATATGGAACCAAAAAAGAACACGAATAGCCTCAGCAATCTTAAAAAGAAAAAATAAAGCAGGAAGTATCACTCTTCCAGATATCAAGGTTTACTACAAGGCCATTATACTCAAGACAACCTGGTACTGGCATAAGAACAGGCACATACAGCAATGGAACAGAACAGAGGACCCAGAAATAAACCCACAGCTTTATGGACAACTGATATTTGACAAAGGAGGAAAGAACATACAATGGAGTAAAGGCAGCTTCTTTAACAAATGGTGCTGGGAAAATTGGACATCTACCTGCAAAAAAATGAAACTAGACCATCAACTTACACCATGGGCAAAAACAAATTCAAAATGGATAAAAGACTTAAACTTAAGCCGTGAAACCATAAGCATCTTAGAAGAAAACATAGGCTGCAAGCTCTCCGACATCCTTAGCAGAAATATATTTGCTGATTTATCTCCACGGGCAAATGAAATAGAAGGCAAGATAAACAAGTGGGACTATATCAAACTAAAAAGTTTTTGCACAGCTAAAGGCAATAAGAACAGAATAAGAAGACAAACCACACAATGGGAGAACATATTCGACAGCACATCTGATAAGGGGTTAATAACTAAAATTTATAAAGTAATTATAAAACTCAACAACAGGAAGACAAACAATCCAATCAAAAAATGGGCAAAAGAAATGGATAGAAATTTCTCTAAAGAGGACATACAGATGGCCAATAGGCATATGAAAAAATGCTCAACATCACTAATCATTAGAGAAATGCAAATCAAAACCACAATGAGATATCACCTCACACCAGTCAGAATGGAGCTCATCAGCAAAACAACACAGAACAAGTGCTGGCGAGGATGTGGAGAAAAGGGAACCCTTCTGCACTGCTGGTGGGAATGCAGACTGGTGCAGCCACTTTGGAAAACAGTTTGGAGATTCCTCAAAAAATTAAAAATCGAACTGCCTTTTGACTCAGCTATCCCACTTATAGGAATATACCCTAAGAACACCATAGCACTGTTCGAAAAGAAGAAATGTGCCCCCATGTTCGTGGCAGCATTGTTCACAATAGCAAAGATCTGGAAACGGCCCAAGTGTTCGTCAGAGGACGCGTGGATTAAAAAGCTATGGTACATATATACTATGGAATACTACTCAGCCATAAGAAATGATGACATCGGATCATTTATAACAAAATGGATGAACCTTTGTAACATTATACGGAGTGAAATATTTAAATCACACACACACAAAAAAAACAACTGAGGACAGCATGATTTCATACATAGGTGGGACATAAACGTGAGACTATGAGACATGGATAAGAGCGTGGTGGTTACGGGGTGGAGGGTGGGAGGGAAGGGTGGGATAGGGAGCAGGGGAGGGGCACAGGGAAAACCAGATAGAAGGTGACAGAGGACAATTTGACTTTGGGTGATGGGTATGCAACACAATTGAATGATAAGACAACCTGGAGGTGTTTTCATTGTACATATGTACCCTGATTTATTGGTGTCACCCCATTAAAATTAATAAAAATAAAATTAAATTTAAAAAAAAGAATATGCCATCTTGTGGAGAAACTTATATTGTATCATAATTATCAGTTTCAGTAAAACCTTGATTAAAGCATATTTATACTTCGTTTTCTGGAATCAGCACCTTATTCCCATGGGATTTTTTTCTTCTTTAACATTCCTTCTTTGACATTCACTCACTCATTGCACGGGCAAGGTTCAAGGCATGTAACTATAAGATGAATAAGTTACATTCTCTGTCTGCGGGGAGCTCTAGAAGAATCAACAAACTAGGTCATTAAAACATTATACTATTCATATATTATCCATAAACTAAAGCTTACAATTGTTTAAATCTCTACAGAGGTGCATGCACATATGTGTATGTGTAAAAAGTAAAACATACTTTGTCAGTACACGCACCTGCCGGCTATCTAGCACACCTTTATATAAAACTAGAATAAGAAAATTTAGCAAACAGATAATTTGTTTCATACCTCTTGTCTATTTTGTTTAATAAGTATTAGGCCCTGAAACCATCAGTTCATAGAATTGTGGGTTTCAACTCCAGCTGTGAGCAACTCACAGGTGAGATGAGTGTGACCCAGTGGTATGCTCTCTGAGCTTCGTTTGCTCATCTGTAATATGGAATAGAAGACTCTCTGCTGAACTTGGGTGAGGTTTTGCAGAGGGCAGAAGTTCAAATGCAATACTTGAGTCCCTAAATCACAGATGCAATTCATCTTTTCAATAATCACTAAGTACTAACTCAATTCCTGGATAAGCACCAACATTATTTATCCAAGTTTTATGTTCTTTAAATGGCCTTTACAAAAGCTGTCCTCATATGGGAATCTCTATGGACTGTAGTATTCAAGTTTTACAAGGCTCTTGGAGAGGCAGATGGTAAAACATAAAAGTTGTTCTGATTTTAAATTGAACTGAATCCAATACTGGCTACATGTCATTTTTCTAGTAGTTCCAAATTAATTCCTTTCTCATTTGCTTCAGTGTGACTTCCAGCTTAGAATTTTTGATTAATTTGTTTCATTGAGTAAGGCTTCTCTGAGGTCTTTTTCTTTTGTCTGTTTATTGTAGTTTAATGTAAGTAAAAACAATAGATAAGGTCCACCACCCAGATCTTTAATATTATAGAAGTCTAAAAGATGTTATTATACTAGTGGCTCTTTATAGTTTATGTTCACTTACTCTTCCTTATTAATAGCTAAATTAAATAGAATTTTAGATCATTGAAATGATATTTCTTTCAAATTTAGATGGAATATATGACATTATTTCCAAAATGATATATGTGATGACTAATGAACATCTTTAATTTTTAAAGTTGATGTATAAATTCATCATTCCAAACATTATGGCTTTTGGGCCACTGAGGGGTTTTTCCATCATTTTATTATTAGAAAGGGTCAACTTAATCTTTTATTGAAGCTTAATTTTTTTTTATTTTAGTGATGTTCCAACACACCTTTATTTATCTATAGAGAAACAAAACACCCTAATAAATTCAAGGTGAAAGAAAAGGTGAACACGCCCCACCACCCTTTTTTTTAAACCTTTCTCCAATTCTGTCTCCAAGGACCTCTGAGCTTTTCTCCTCCCTCTGCCCCAAAGTCACTGGTTCCGTGTGAGGCAGCCATTCTCAGCCATTTCCTCATCAAAGCTTCTGCCAGATCCAACAATACAGAAGCCGACAGTGAAGCAAATTTTTAGTAAAGGAGGATTTACTGTGAACTGCAGTGTGAATGCAGCTGAAACTGAAATGATAACATGGTTTCAGCACACAGCACGTTCATCAGCATCTTCTCATTCACATTTGAAATCTGCCTTAGAGCAGCACCTCTGCTATGCAAACTCTTCCCTAAACCACTGCTGGGGCCTTATCTGACTATTCCAGCAGATGAACCAGCACGCGGCAGGATTGGCAGGATTACAAGAATAATAGAAAAGTACTCTTTTTCACAAAGCACTCAAGAGTCCAAGAAAAAACATTCTAGCACAGCATAATCATTCAAAGGGGAGCTAAAAGAGGAAATGGCTGAACCAAGCAAATGTTAGTAAATTTGGTACATTGACATAAAGGCCTCCATCTAATACCACCCAAAAGTTTAGCAAGGACATTAAATTCTTACTGTACAGGTACCAGTCTCTGAGCTAAAATGTTCCTGTACATTTGCTCCTGTAATCCTCACCAAATCCCTGTGAATTGCCTCCTATTATTACCTCCACTTTACAGATGAAGAAACAACATCTAGATAGGTTATTGTTCAAGGTCAAACAGAGAGTAAGCCCTGGAGACCTGTCTCAGGCATAGCAGTCTGTCTGTACCAGAGCTTGGTGATGTGAACTCAATTCTGTTTACACAAAGAGATTTCCTAGTTTTGTATGTTTTATGAATTACATTAATGACCATTTGTGAGAACATAACAAATTCTTTCATGGAATATACACAACGTTCTGGCAAGTTACGCTATTTCCTTTCAACCACAGTAATTTTCGGCCTAGCATTCCTTCATATGCCCATTATTTATGATTTCAGATTACTATTAGTGGCATTAATTCTAGGTCATCTGTTTCACAATATAGTTCAATTTCATGAGAATTCTACTCAAATGAGTATTTCTCTTCTTAGAATATCTATCAGCATCTCTCCATTTTTTTTTTTTTTACAGATGGTAGGGACCATTATGAACTGTATTAAAAACAGAGAAAGGATTTGTATCAGATGCAGTTCATATTTCATACCATTTTTCTTTTATTTTAAGACAAGGAGGGAGTAGTAAAATTTTCACCCTAGCAAACACAGCTGAATCTTGACTGGTGTTATAATCATTTTGTTCAAGTCCTTCTCTGGTCTCCCTCTAGTGTTTTCAGTATAGTATTACATTTATTCACCAGGCTAATGCCTCTCTTCACAAGTGTTCCTTCATATAGTCATTCAACTGACACCACTGAGCACCCACTGCAGGCCCAACCCTATAGTAGGAGATGCGCCAGCAAACCAAACAGAAGTGGCCCTTCCCTGTGCCATGCCAGCATGAAGGACTCAGTCACCCAACGGCCCCCGAACATTCCTCCCATCTTTCCTTGCTGAGTGCTCTCTGTCTCTGCATTCCCTTTTAGCATTTTATACCCAATGAAGGGCCTGATGTCTACGCTGTTTATGCTGTAGAATAAGAAAACGATCAGGCCTTGTGGGTACAAAGCATCTGGAGAAAGACACATAAGAAAAGGAGGAGTCCTGAGTGGCTGGCTCCATGTCAGTTTACAGTGGGAAATCTCAGAAGGCAAAGCAAAAAAAGGAACAAATAAGAACCTCTCAGGTTAGTCCAAATGGTCAAGACCTGCATGCTCAGAGACAGCTCATGGGCCTGCTTATGCTGTCTGGCAAGTGATTTGTACTGAACCTGCTTTCTGGAAAAATCAAGAAAAATAAGGCAGTATGGACAAGTAGATAGGAGTCATAAATTGGATTTCTTACCATGTCCTTCAATAGATGAAGATATAAGACTCCTTACACTGCACACATTTCTCACACTAACTTTCGGTATAAGGGTTAATTTTTTAAATGGCATTCCCTGCATAGAGTAGGCAAATGCGTACAAGGTTTATTCAGGTTACACAGAGATATGTGTGTATATAGATAAAATATGTGGAAACTAATATAAAAATCAGGAATAAGGTAACAAGGAATAAAAATAAAAAGCAGAAAAAGTATAATATCACAGTGGAGGAGGGGAGCTTTGGCCAGGTTTGGATAAGAAGTGGACTGAAGATGAGATGTGCCCAATGAATAGGTGTTAGCTAAGGGTGAGGAATAGGTTGGACTGCTCATGTCCATGAGGCATGAAGGATGATGGTAAATTATTAATAGATGAGCTAACCTGACACCCATGTGATACAGTGGAAGAGGACAAAGATGTAGGGTAGGTTAGAGGCCAATCACACAGGAACTGCAAATACATGATAATAAGCATCTAATGTATTACTGTAAATACAAGCTCACATTTAATTACTGCCTTAGGCTGACTTACACAAGTGAAATGTTCACGCAAACCTGCCAAACCAGTGATGGGAACTAACATTAGAGTTTCCAGAAATCTGCAAAACTGAAAGTGATAATTATGAGTCATTAGCATTGCAAAGGGCTGTAGGAAAGAGATCTTGCCTACCTGAGAAAATCAAGGGTAGCTTAATGATGTTTGTACTGCCTGTTTCAAAGCTGGGCCATCTTTGACATTCGTAGATTGAGATATAGAAAATCACTACAGCTCAGGGTCCTGAGGAGAAAAATAAAATGGTGGAATGCACTTAAGAACAGCCAGGAGTTCAAGTGCGGTGAGAACATGGACGCTAAGAAGGACAGAAGAGGCCCTGGCCAGTGGGCTCAGCGGTAGAGTGTTGGCTTGGCATGTGGAAGTCCCAGGTTCAATTCCCCGTCAGGGCACAGAAGAGAAGTACCCATCTGCTTCTACACCCGTCCCCCTCTCCTTTCTCTCTATCTCTCTCTTCCCTTCCTGCAGCCAAGGCTCCACTGGAGCAAAGTTGGCTGGAGCACTGAGGATGGCTCCATGGCCTTCGCCTCAGGCGCTAGAATGGCTCCAGCCGCAGTAGAGCGGCACCCAAGATGGGCAGAGCATATCCCTCTGGTGGGCATGCCGGAGGGGATCCTGGTTGGTGCATACAGGAGTCTGTCTGACTGCCTCCCTACTTCTAACTTTGGGAAGAAAAAAAAGAAAGGAAGAGGGTAACCAGGGTGTGACACCATCGCATTACTGACCAGCACTGGACAACACGTGCACATGTGGTGTTCAGTCCTAAAAAGTTCCACAACAAACAGTGAAGACATTGAGGTTTCTTTGTTTCCACACCAACACCACCTGTCTAGGAATCTGAGGACCAATACCCCATCAGAGAGATCTCAGAATGCTGAATGCTGTGGGGCATTAGAGCAAGGTAGGGTATTAGAGCATCAGAAAGGATTTGTTTTCTTCACATAGAATAAGTCAGATGTGGCATGTTCCTGTTAAATAAACAAAGGAAACATTCTTAGATGTGTTGCTAAGACAGGTTCCTTAGAATCAGGCAATTATGTTCTTGGCACTCGCGGATATAATTTTCACAGGAGTCTACATTAGGTCAAAGAGTCAGTCCTTTAAGAATTGAAATTACATGTAACTATGATATAGGACTTTGATAATGGGGACAAAGGTTTTGCTTTTAACCAGAACCAGACATGGTTTCTTTCCCACAGAGAGGTCCACTGAGACCTGCTGGAGGAATAGAAATGTTTACACAGAGGCTGCATGTTTCAAAACTGCATTGTCTTGCCGGGGCATTCTAAATTCACTCATCCATCTAGACATCAACCAATCCATCTCTAAATGTTACTTGACTTCTTCAGCCTTATCACTACATTCTTCATCCAAATGTTACAGTTTGTATTTTAATCGCTCCTTAACCTCTCAGCAAGAAAATCTCAGAGTTAGCGCCTTTGTACAGGAATGTTTTCTACTAAATAATCCATCTAGTACCCCTTAAAAGGATACACACATTATAAGCAGGTTCTCAAAGCACACACTGAATGTGCTTGTTCTGTCACTAAAGAAGCACCAGCGATTAAGAAAAAGAAAAGACTTAGAAAAGAAATCCATTGAGGCTTGGTTTAAAGACAAGAAAATAGTATAAGAACATATGTTAAATTTAATCAGAGGGTTGATTAACTGCTTTTGTCTCTCTAATTCAGTATGATCATAGTCACTAAACTGCTAGCTATAACCAGTGCTGTTAAAAATAAGCTATTCACATGAATTTAGAGGAAATTAACAAATAAATTCGAAGGGGTTAATAGCATGAGTTAAAAGCAAAAAATAAGTCGTTTCAATTTAAATTTAAAGACATTAGCCAATCCAAACATCAACAGAAGATACTGTCAATAATTCAAATATTTTAAACAAAAAATTCAACATCTAAAATCAGAAAAAAAGTTGTATATTAAGTAAAAGTACTGTTTTAGGGTAAGCTCATGAATTCTTGCAACCCTTGGCTTATTTAGAAATAAAATATAACTAATCCTAGAGCAGAAATAAAATGTAACTAAGCCCAGAAACAATCAACAGTCAGAACACATCCACTGTCTCTACTAGGAAAAGCAGTCCATTTAATGCTTCACAGATTGATTACAACATTTTAGGATGTGGTAAATATGTCCAGGTTTTTTTGTAATTAGCAAAACTGGCCATTTGTCTCACTCTTCTATCCCCAATGCCATCATAATATACTCCAAATCTAATTGTGTCAGCTAGTTTCTAAACAAGATGTTTCATGATATTGCACAATATCCTCTTAGAGCAGAGGTGCCCACATTTTTTCAGCTTGCGAGCTACTTATAAGATAACCAAGTCAAAATAATCTACCTACAATAAAAATGCAAAACATAAATTTATTTCTTCTATATTATCATTATTTAAGTTACTATTATTACTATTTAATATTGTGTATTCTTCTTTCACCTTTCTCCTTCTCAGCTCTCTTTTTGGAGGAAAGTCAATGTCATAGTTTTTATGAACAGTCCGAAAAAGCCGCTCCACATTTCCCTTCTTTGGAATAGCAATGGCACACAGACAGATGAGGCAAACGCACTTAGAATATGACATAGTGAAAAAAATCTCCTCCCATTCTGTATGAAAGTGGTAGGTTTTAGGCTTCTTACTTGGACCAGCCATGGCACTCATTTTTATATCCTTTGTTGTATTTAGTTTAAATAAATTGAAGGCTAACTACGTAGCAATGTAACTGAACAAGTTAGTGCGGTTTAACGCGCATGCATAGGGTGTCAAAAGTTCAGACGTCAGATTGGCTACCCAGTATGCCAATCAAAAGACAAATGTCTTTTTAACGTCATGAGATCTACCCACACTTCCTTCTCGATCACCAGTAGATCGCAATCGACGTATTGAGCACCCCTGTCTTAGAGTACGTCCTCTGAAATAGAAATAAATCCTTTGTAAGATATTTTAGATTCTGAGTCTAAAATCTCATTTACAGATGCTTTCTGTAGACTGTTTTTCTCTCTCTCTTTTTATTTTTATTGTTTTTCATTTTCAAAGCAGGTTTGAGTTAATCAGGGCTTTCCTTGCAAATACATAAGAAAATGAACAGTGGAGATTCTCTCCAGTTCTTCCTTTGCAGAATTCCCTCAATTGAGGGATTTTTTTTTCCTACAGCTATGATACATTCTCCTAGCATTTGCTTACAAATTTAGCAGAAAGTTTTCAGTCAACCATGGAGAGCTGCAGAATAGGGGAAAAATGGGTTCCACTAGTGATGGTTTAAAAATAAAAGTTCTTCTAAAAATTTTCATTATTTCTTGGCAAAAAGTATACATATCTCTCAGTATTCTCCAGAACATCATAGGACCCAACCATTCATTTATAATGTGGCCTTCATTGAATATTGAAAAATCAAGACAGGCTGAGTTCACAAAAGATAGACTCCAGCCCTAAGTTACCATATAGCATGTATTTTCTCCATATATGGTGATATTTTAGCACTTCATCTTATTAGTGATATGTTCCATGACAGTTTTGGTTTTGTTAAAAAATAATACTCTTGATGGTTGGAAATTAAAGTGTTGCCAAAATACAACAAAGTCCCTACTAATTTATCATCTAAACATGCTGTTTCAAGATTACAGCTACATATACATACAATGACTACCATAAAGTACATCAGAGAGGGGAGTGCTAATGAAAGAAATAAGCTGGAAAGAGGTAGACATCTTAAAGACTGATAAAATGTTGTATGACTGCATGGGGAGAGAGGATTTAAGATCAGCAATTTTTAAAAAAGGTCATATTCTCCAAAAGGTAAGACTTCTGAGAAAATGTATACTACTAAAACTCTTGGTGAAGCTCTCGGCTTAGAGGGCAAGTAACCGAACACTAATCAGTTTTAGCCTAGTTCATTTCTATAAACACTGAAGGAAACACAAAAGACATGGGCAGGACCAAAAGACTGGGTGCAGCAGAGTCTGCTCTAGACTTCGGGGTCCTGGGGATTCTGGAACACCATCTCCACAAGTACATGATACAAAAGAGCTTAGAATCATCACAAAACTTGAAAAAATTACCATATTGCTATCATTAACAAATAAACAAGACTAGTCCCAAACTATGTTTTAGGTGACCATATGATATACAGTTTATAATAATTTTTCCCCTTTTGTCTCTTATAGATGTGACAAAAAAATATTGTTCCTTCTCATTACAAAAAAGTCTTGGCCCTGGCTGATGGCTCAGTGAATAGAGCATTGGTCAGGTGTATGGATATCCAGGGTTCAATTCCCAGTCAGGGCACACAGGAGAAATGACCATCTGCTTCTCCTCTCCCTTCTCCCCCTTCTCTCCATCTTTTCCTCTGACAGCCAGTGGCTTGACTGTTTTGAGTGTGGCCCTGGGCACTGAGAATAGCTCAGTTGGTGTGCATCAGCCTCAGGCACTTTGAGCATCAGCCCAGGATGGGGTGCTTGGTGGATCCCAGCAGGGTGCATTTGAGAGTCTGTCTCACTATCTCTGCTACTCTCTCATAAAAAAAGTCTGTTGCAACAGAACCTATTGAAAATTCACAGAATTTATTCATATGAGGGGATATAGTTATAATAACTAGCAGAATATTTTCTAAAATTTTCAGAAGCTTTCTAATTTTCCATATTTTTTTCAACACAGTCCAAAGTCCACAAAATGCTAGTTGCAAAATCTTATAACTCCATTATAGTGCTCCATGAGATACATTATTTCCAAGGGAAAAAAGTGTGTTAAATGGAAGCACACATCCACAATTACCTCTGACCTTTCTCTCAGAAAAGTGGATTTTTTATAAAGTTTTATATGGGTCAAAACACCCTACACACTGAGTTCAAAGTTGTCTAAGAATCACTGAAATAAAAAGGACTTTGGATAACATTTTTTTCCCCTCTCTTTTTTTCTTTCTGTAAAGCAGGAAAAATATTCTCATGGTGAAAAATGTGTCACAACATTCCAGTGGTCTAAAAAAAGAAGAAAAAAGCTATTTTTAATAAGACCTGCTGGAAAATACAAATTTGGGAAAGCTGATTTACTTATAAAAACTATAGTAAAATGACTAAAGTGCCAGCATTTAAGGCAAGATTGATTTCATTGTCAGAGATGTCATGGGTTAAATAAAATATAATGACATGCAATAAATGCCCCTGAGCAACAATAAAATATATTTTTAAATGGTGCACAGTTGAAGCAGTGGTTGCTAAGTTTCAAAGTGTTTTCAATTCAAAGTCCTAGAATGTCTAACAGAAAGTCAAAGGTCCAGTTTTGACAGTAAGTCAAATGCACCACTTTTTTCTCTACTGTTCATAGTTAGTTTTGTAGTTTAGCTAGATTCCCTGGTAGCAAACTATTTTTAAAAATAGTAAATTTTATAGTAGCAAAAATTTCTAAAGACAATTGATAAAACTTCAACAAACACAAAGTCTTCTGAGTGTAAAACAGCCAACAGTAGTAATGTTAATACTAGAATGTTCATAAAAGAACATTATTGGCTGCTTACTAGGTCCTGGACACTGCTCTGTGCATCTTACAATATTCTGCTAACAACTCTATGAAGTAGGGGCGTCAAAATGTTATAATAACCCACATTTCATAAGAAGCTGAGGTTCAGCAAATTAACCAATGTCAAAGATCAGGAAATACAAGAGCCAAAATACAAAACCAGTTCTGTCTGACATCATTGCAAACTCTTGAGCAACTTTTGTTCATCAATGCCTCAACCCACACTCTCAGGGCAATGTTGCCAAAAATTTTGCATTAGAATCAGAATTCAAGAAAACATAGTCCTACAAAGTCAAGAATCAGGATAAATAGGAGTAATTAGAGAAGTGCTGACTTTGTTCACTTGAACAATTTTGTTTGTAAAAACGGGTTCCTGAGAGTGCGTCTAGACAGAGGAGACTATGCAAATGGATAGCCTAATTACTACACATAAAAACTGAGAAAATTTCTCCCAAATTTTATAAAGTCTACTGCAATCACAAATGGCTTTTGTTTTGTTGACTTTTCCCTTTATTATGTACAGTGTATGAAAAGTCAAAAAAAGAACCTCATTTCATTTCTGGACTCTCCCAATACAAAACTGGGAGAGCATGGAGAGTATTGTGAAACAATTAGAAATTTTTACTAATTGATATAAAAATATGTCTTGAGCCAAAAAAGAAGGATGGACATTTTAGTCCCCCAAGAAACTGACAGAAAATTAGAGGTAAACCTTTCATTATTCATGTCATTGAGTGGGGTTTCAGTTAATTTCATTCATTCACTGAATTCAGACATATTTATTGAGCACTAACTCTGTGTTAGATCCCCTTGTGTGTGAGATATCTCTAAGATCTAAGTTAACTTTGAACTATGACTGACAGTTGGGTTAAAATTAAAAGCGTAAGTGAGGACACCCCTTGTTGTGTTCCCAGGGTATCTGTGAAAAGAGTAAATGGCTCCATGAGGAGCAAATATAACAAATGTAATTTTGTTCAATATTACAGTTGTTCATATGCACTGGTTTTGTTCGGGACATGTACATGTCAAACCAGCATATCATTTTAGATTCCAGTGAGTAAAAAATAGTAAATGGAGATCTTAAATGTCTCTACAAGTCACATAAAAAAATAAACTCGTTCAGTATCTTCTTTTCTATTTATCCATAAAAGGAATTATTTTTCTATAAAATAGGAGGTTTGGCAACAAAAAAATAAATGTTTTTTTTAATTCATATAAAACAAGAACAGTTAAAAAAACTAACAATATTTTTAAAGCCCGAAAATATCACTTTATTAACAGCCTTTAATGAATATTTTTCAACCATGAAAAGATGATTCAACTTTGGTTTGTTATATAAACTTGAAATTTAATTTAAAAATTATACAAACAAAATCTCTCCAGACCAACTGATACAATTTTACATCCCAGTTTGAAATAATTGAAAACTAATATTAGAGTGAAACAAAATTATTGGTATTTTATCAATATCCAGTTATAAAAAGAAAGAAAAATGTCATAACTTACAGGAGAATCTACATATATACTATGGAATACTACTCAGCCATAAGAAATGATGACATCGGATCATTTACAACAAAATGGATGGACCTTGATAACATTATACGGAATGAAATAAGTAAATCAGAAAAAAATACTGAGAACAGCATGATTTCATACATAGGTGGGACATAAAAGTGAGACTATGAGACATGGACAAGAGTGTGGTAGTTACAGGGTGGGGGGAGGGAGGAGAGAGTGGGATAGGGAGAAGGGTAGGGGCACAGGGAAAACCAGATAGAAGGTGACAGAGGACAATTTGACTTTGGGTGATGGGTATGCAACACAGTTGAATGATAAGATAATCTGGAGATGTTTTCATTGTACATATGTACCCTGACTTATTGGTGTCACCCCATTAAAGTTAATAAAAAAAAAGAATCTAAACATGCTCTAAAATCTCAGTGAATATGGGCACACACACACACACACACACACACACATACACACATTGTCACTCTATGTTTATTTTGTAGGGTGCCAGAAAATACTAACAGCAGAATATCAGCCTCTTGAAGTCAGGGTCTGTGTTTAACTTATTCTTTCTCCTATCACACAGTATCTGATACATGTTAGGGGTTCAATAATTATTTGCAGAATAAATAAATAAAAGTAACAAAGATATTGATCCCTGCCCATGTTTCGCAGTCATCTTACTAACACAGCTGTCTCCACGATGCTAATGACTAGCCTTGCCAGTACTAAAAGCAGCACTGAATAAATGTATGATATTTTCAGAGGCAGAACATCAGTGTCTCTGGATAAGAGAACTAGTGAACTGCTGAAAAGGAGACTCTGTTCTACAGTAAAGAATGTAAACGGCTCATAAAAGAAGGAAAAGTTCATCTTTTTCGTTGTGTTCCTGTGTCTAAACACATGTAAATAGTCATAAAACTATGAATAACAATAACTGGTTTCCCATCTAACACCATCCCATAAATATAAAAGACAACAGGGTTATGAATTGCAATGGAATGTCATCCACCTTGATCACAGTTGTATGACACTCCCATTTTTGTAGGTTAAAAGCAATCACATATCAGCGATTCCATGTTCTTCAAACTGAACAAAATCAAGGTATGGCTGATAGAGATTGGAAAGTGGAGAGAATAACAGTGCAGGAAAAGGTGTGAGAGCTGACAACTGAATTTTACAAAATGAGGAGTTAAGAAATACTATCTATGGTAAATAGCATAGTAAATACAAGTTTAGGTCTGTTTTCAAGGTTACAAAGGTGACTGAATAGGAAAGAAACTGAAAATAACAATGTATGCATATTCAACTAAGGCTGTAAGAAGGCATAAAAGACAATGCAGGATGAATTTAATCCTTATCCATCATTGCAGGATACGAATAAGCAACATCTCAATAAAATAATTTTCATGTCGGTAAACTGTTAGGAATCTGAAGGTAACTCCTCTGATTGCCTCTGGGGTGAACATGCTTTGGGGCAAAAGATAATAGGTTTCTATTATGAACCCTTCGTATCATTTGGTTTATTTTAAAGATGATATATAAAATATATCTTTAAGGAAATAACAAGAGTGCCTACCTAACTCATGAGTTAGTTGTACGTATGTAATGAGATTAAGCATATAAAAGACTGTCAGCGCCTGGCATACAGAAAGCATTAATAAATGGTAGCTATTACATTTTTAAAAGTTGTTGTCAAGGTTGAAAAATTCAGCCCATTCAGACATAATGACCCTACAAAAAATACACTTTGTTTTGTGAAAACAAAGAAAAATGTGTGCAGTTTTACGTTGTATTATATACATTACAGAGGCATTTAAAATGCATGTTAATGTACACTTGAATAAGAAAAGTAACTATTTTTCACAACAAGCTTCAATCTTAGGTTATACATAAAAATATGCTAAAGGATGTATAATTGAGAAAAACCATCTTCTTTCTCCCTTTGTCTTTTAGAACTTTACTAGCATTTTCTTTTTTTCTTAATGTTGAATCCCTCAGGAAGACTTTAGAATTTAGACATATGTATTTTTTGCTTTTAATTAGAGCTAAGATTTTAAAGAGAATGATTGCATTAAAGTGAGCTGAATCTAAAAATCAAAAGGTAAAAACAAAGGAAAAGCAAACAAACAAAAAACGAAGAAAAAGTTTGATGGTAATACGTACACATTCTAAAAGAAATTAAAACTTATTTGTGGAAAACACAGGGTTAATTCTGCACTGGGTTTTTCTCTCCTCTCCTAAAAGGAAGAGTGAAGCAGAGCTGACCCACTTACCACAGAGTGGGTGAGAGGCTCGAAGGAAAATACAACCTTTGAAATCTCTCCTCTGTGTTAACTTGAAGTCTCCGCATGCAGAACTGATTCACACTCAGTCTAAGGCAACTCCTCCCTTCCCCCACCTCCTCTCGGCAGCTGATGAGGCTGATTCCCGACATTTTTTTTAAGTCATTCTAGAAAACAAAGAAGCTCAGGTTGACTTAAAGGCAGCCCCAAATTCAGCTCCACAACAGTCGGCCATTATTCTTTGGTAACTATAGTGCAACTCTTTAATTAACAAGAAGGGAAGTCTTAAGTCTACTTGAGGTAAGGAAAAAAAATTAAAAACTTCAGATCTCTGAAGAATTCTGACCTGTGCACTACCTTTTTCTCTCTAGAAACAATCCAAGTAGCAAGCGTGATGAACATCTAAATCAATACAATAAATAAAGTTAAAGGTTCACCAGTAAAACTTGTCACACAGAAAGAATTGGAAAAGAGTTAGGGAAGGAAGGAGAGGTGTGACAATCAGCAGTTTTATTTATTAAAGGGATCAGGGGTTGCTTAGGGCTGAATCTTTGTTTTTGTGTCATCTCATTCCCCAGTAGGTGGAAAGGGGTCTTTGAGGATATAAGGATTAGAGTCCAAAGGCTGGCAGAGTGTCTGTAAGGGAGCAGCCAGTTGGAGTTATTAGAGACTGGATTTGCCTTCCACTAACAAAATGCCACCACCTTAACCACAGAGGTTGTTGTAATAACCTTCCATAATATTCAAAACAAAAAAAAACAAAAGAAAACTTCAAAAGCAAGCTTTGAGTCAAATCTCCTTATAACACATGTTAGATCCAAACATTTTGCTGGCCATGTGGGGATGGGGAAATGTGACCTAATACCATTAAGTCATTCAATTTTGTAGAATGAATTAAACAAGCCCAATACTCCTATGGCATGATGGAGCAAAGCTAATAAAGACCATGTGAATGCTGATTTCCAACCTAACAGTCTAGGCTTCTGTGGCTGGTCATTGGAAAATAGATATCTCCATGTAAAACCATTAGAGTTCATTAAAAAGCAGAGATGAAATGTACAGAAAGAACAAATTCTCAAGAAAACCCAAGATTCTAACATTTTTTGTTTCAGAACTTTCAGGCCATCAAAATACCTATAAAATATATAGATTGGATATATTTTTTATAAAGATCAAAGTCTGAAAAGAAATAAATTGATTTTTGATATATAAGATCCCAAATTTACCATGGCTTACCTTTTAGCAAAAGCAAGCCATAACAGATCATAAGAAAGAATATATTCCTCTTCCCCAATGTCTGTGAGTGTAACATCACAGTTTTTAAATAGAAGGATGCTCACTAACTATAGGTTCAACCTCCTTCTCAACACAAGGATCCTGTCAGGCATATAACTAAAATATTGCTAGGAAACTCACAACCATCCCATCAGTCTGACAATGGTACAGGACCTATCATTTGCTCACCAACATGGGGTTGATGGGGCCTTTAAGAACTAATTCAGTATAGGCATTGCTCCAAAGAATGCAATGACATGTCTGCACACTGAGTTCCAGAGTCATCTGAAAGTGTTCAGCTTCCAAGTGTCCTATCGTGGCAGAGGTAATGGGGACTTTCAGTACAGGTAAATCAGAGCCAATACTCCAGTGTACAGATTCCAACTCTGGACGTAAATAAATAAATAAATAAATAAATAAATAAATAAATAAATAAATAAATAAATAAAAGACAGGGTCATGAATTGAACCTGCTGAGATCAGGGAAAATCTTCACAATGGCCTTGCAAACTCAGAAACCTAAGGTAACCACACAAGATGATTTAAATTAAACCTTTCTAACTAAAGCAGTCAATGGTGGGTAGTCATGTCCTGGTACTTATTATAGGATATAGGCCTGTCTTAGGTTATTTTGGAGTGGGTTCCAAGAACCAGGGCTTTTCTCTGGAACAGTGTCAGAACATTGGGTTAATTCTATGACTGGGCAACAATAAATCTCTTAAAGGAAAGATGTGAATTAGGCTGAAGCTGCAATTCATGAAGAAGCAACATCACTTATATGGACAAGCATGGAGGATGTTTGAAAGTTTCTCTGGCTTGAATAATGTTCATGTTTTTGTCTATATTTACACAGGATAATGGAAGGATCTCATTTTTGTCTTGATCCAACACATGCAGAGTGTCTAAAGTTATTGAGGGCAGCTGTTATAGGTTTGCTTGCTGCAAGCCCTTTGGCTGATCAGTACGTGAGTGTGTGGCTGCGCCATGTGTGTATGGCCTATATAAGGCTATGGGTGCTTACACTCAGGGGGATGTGGATGGTGGATTTCTACCTGCCGCTGTGAGGGGCCATTTTGCTGTTTGTTCAGAGGATAAGAGGTTTTCCTCTGTCTGTTTTCTCATCCGCTGTTGTGCGGCTTTATTAAACTGAATGGCCCAACGCTTTCCAGCTCCGCAGTTTCTCTACCGTCTGCCCGAACCCAATGTGGACCTGCCTGGGCTCAGTCACTGGCATTATAGTTAGTATTTGGCAAAACTGTCTATGTTCAGCTGAATAGCAGAGGCTATCTGTGCATTCCAGGCAACTCTTTGTGGAGCCTACACTCAGAGGATGTTGGGGTGAGGTACTTCTACTGCACAGGAGGTCCAAGATGCTGTCCAGTATTTGGGTGCAATGGGGGTAGGCAGCAGACATCTCTGTGCAGAAAAACTCTGAGTGTGACTTTATTGCAAGTGTTGCAGGACAAGTGATGACCCCTGACCTTGGTCAGGTGGAATTCAAAAGTATGATCTGTGGAAGACAGGGCTTGGGGTTAGAGTTATCAAACCCCTCACTAGCTAATACCAGCCGCACTTGTTCACTATTCTAGGTAACAACTTCCATGTGTCATAGCTCAAAATATGCCACTATGTCAAGCATAGTCTGTGGTCTTCACTGTCATTAATTATGTCTTAGACAAGTCCAGATCAAGGAGACAGCATTTGCAAAAGTAGCTCATGCCTGTCTCTATAGTTCTGCCACCAGGTAATCTATTCCCCAAATCCTTTACCAGGACTCCCTGTACTGTTGGATTACTGCAACTCCAGCATTTCCTTCTGTACCTGTTATACAGTTTAAAGTATACACTGAATCTTATGGAAAAATTTTTAATGTTTCTTTTTTTTTGACAGAGAGTCAAAGAGAAGAACAGATAGGAACAGACAGACAGGAAGGGAGAGAGATGAGAAGCATCAATTCTTCGTTGCAGCAACTAAGTTGTTTAATGACTTTTCTCATATATGCCTTGACTGGGGGGCTATAGTAAGCCAGCAACCTTGGGCTCAAGCCAGTGATCTTTGGGCTCAAGTCAGTGACCATGGGGTCATGTCTATAATCCCATGCTGAAGCCAGTGACCCTGTGTTGATATCGGCAACCTCAGGGTTTTGAACTTGGGTCATCTGCGTCCCAGTCTGACACTCTAGCCACTGTGCCACTGCCTGATTAGGCTGAATCTTGTTTTGATGTTAAGTTCCCCCAGAACAGTTCCTTATGTATGTTATTTATTTTAATATCTCTATATGTTATGCTGATGCTAAGTAACTGCTAAATACTCCTCTCCATCATGAGGAGTTGTCAGTCCATATCTTAAGCATTATATTCACCCCTAACTAATCACTATTATTATTCTATTAGGTGACATTGAAATAACAGTAGAAGTGTGAATATCCTTATGTTACAAGGAAAAGATACATTTCATCCATGTTCACTAGAACTAACAAAGTGGTTCTTAATTTGGGTTCTATCAAACCCTAGGGGTTCAATGAGTCAGTCTCTGGGGTTTGGAGAAGCCTCTGCTGCAGAGGCCAGAATAAAGTAATACCGTAATTTGTTGTGAGTTCATGCACTTTGTTGGTTTTGTTCTTTGAGCAAGGTGATATTCATGCACGGCTCATTTTGTGCACCAGTAAAAAAACATATACCTATGTCTTGAATTTGGAAAAAAAAATCATATTTTATTTATCACTAAAGAAGGGTTCGGTGAATGCTCATATGAAACTGGTGGGTTCGGTACCTCAAAAAAGGTTAAGAACCACTGAACTAACAGAAGTTTCAATAAACTAGTTCAGTATAAGTATAATCAAGAGCCACATAGGGTTTTTCATTTTGAAAGAATTATATAGTATTATTTCTTGTGGAAAAGAATACAAAGGCTTAAAAATTCAAATAAGTAAATAATTAAATAAAAATCTTTTTCAACAGCAGCATACTTTGTTTCTTAATTAAGAAACAACCCTTGCTATCAAATTCTATTGAGAATGACCACATTGTTAGCAATGCTGGTAACAAAGCATTGAAGATGGAATGAATCTTATGTAGCAAAAGGTAGCAGAATACGCCACCCCAACATACATGACTGTAGGATATTCAGGTCATGCCACTGTGCTATGTTGATTGTTTTGAGCTGTAGGTACTTGCAGAACAGCGGTATTTTCCTCATCCGCTTGAAGACAGATCCTCCAAAAGGAGCTCAATTGTTATAATCAAACAGCTCACCCCCCAAACATGGACATTTTATCAACCAGAGTTTGGCTCCCGTCACAGGAAGGAAGATTAGAAGTAAATACCACATTCAAATAAACTTTTTTCACAAACTATATCTATTTTGGATTTGTATTTCCTCTTTTAAAACCCTATCAGGGTAAGCTCCTTGCTCTTGCTAGAGCCAGCAATATTCTGCATGCAATGGATTAAAAATCTTGGGTAAAATTAAATGAATCATCAGGGACATTAGGAACTGACTGTGAACCCAGTTTAATCATCTTCAAGGCATATTTTCTTATCCTAAGGGCTCATTCATCTGTCCTAAAATTTTTACCCTCTCCTGAGAGGCCTACATCCTTCCACCGCTATTAAGATGGTATTTAATCCTGAATGCTAAGTCACCTTTTTGGGTGACTAATATTTTTCTGGTGTGTACATGAGGCACACATGTGTTTTACTCTTGTTATGTCTCTTCATTGCAGTGGTCTCAGCTAAGCACTCAAAGGAAAATTATTTTTCTTCCCCTACGGTAGTTAACACCACACACACACACACAAACAAAGTGCTCCCTTAACAATTTGTTAACCTATATTTCAAAAAGTAAATAAACATCTTTTATTTCTTATTTTTTATTTTTTTAAATCAAAGGCTTCTATTCATCGAGTGCAAATATTGGCAGGTTCTCTGCTTTCCCTTAGAGCTAAGAAAGTTCTCGTGAGTGTACCAGACAGGAAAAGCTCTCTCTTTTCTTCTCTACATTCAGCCATGTTATACTCAAAGTCAGGACCTTTTCCAAATTTGCTAGAAAAAAGACAGAATCAAGAGCCAAATAAAAGCCTATTTAACTTGTTTTTATTTGAAACTTCAAAGTAGGTCATTTACACAGTGAAAAAGACAAGGAAGAAGAAAGAGAAAGCAGTTAACATACAAACGAAGGCTCAAAAACAGTAAATCCCAAACCCAAATACATTTTTCTCTAAAGCACATTGTCCAACACTGTCAGGAAAAATGAGTCATGAAATAGGTTTTGTTATGTTTCCTTCCAATCATTATAAAAGGCCATTGACTGTTAGCTAAAAAAAAAAAAAAAAAAAATAGCTTAGCACTCAAAATAAAAAGATGAAGCCATTAACCATTTATGAACCGGAATGTTATCTTTTATTTTTTGTTATAAAGTAAATGAATAGATATTATCTCTTGATCTCAATTTATAAATATATTTTCAAATGTTGAATTTTCTTCCTTTATGTTTAAGGAAAACTACTTTTTATCATCATTGCCTAGAAGATGAATGACATGCTTGCTTATCTTAAAAATTGTTTTCTTAGTCGCCTGACCTGTGGTGGCGCAGTGGATAAAGCATCAACCTGGGAACACTGAGGTCGCCAGTCCAAAACCCCGCACTGGTCTGGTCAAGGCACATATGGGAGTTGATGCTAACAGCTTCTTCCCACTTTTTCTCTTTCTCTCTCTCTCTCTCTCACTCTGTGTCTCCTCTCTAAAATGAATAAAATAAAAAGAAATAAAAGCACATATACAACTGTCTGAGGATTAAAAAAAAAATTGTTTTCTTAGTCAAAGGAACCAAGCTCATGCTTTGGGATGCCTTGTTATCCCCTCAAGGCAAGGCTTCTTAAACTGCAAGGTGCACAGGAATCTCTCAGGAGTCTTATTCAAGTGTAGATTCAATTCAGACATGGTTAAGAACTTGAAAGAGCTTTTCAACATGTGCTTGTTATGTCAACACTGCTGGACTGCACACTGCAAGGGGGAAAAGCTAAGCAAAAAAACTCAGCAACCCATGAACCACACCCAAATTTTAGTTTAACTTACATGGATTGACCCTCTTTATTTTTAATAAATTCAACAAATGACCATGAGGCTCAGCATCAGTTTCCTAGGGCTTCCATAAAAAAAGTACCACAACCTGATGGCTTATAACAACAGAGGCTAGAAATCTGAAATCAAGGTATTGGCAGGGTTATGCCCGAAAGCTTTATGGGGATAATTCTTCCTCATTTCTTCTAGTTTCTGGTACAGTTAGCTGCCCTTGGTGTTTCTTGGGTGGGAGACTCATTATTCCAATCTCCACCTCTATCATAACTGCCTTTTTGCTCCTGTGTCTCCTCTCTTTCTATGTTGTCACAGACATTTTTCTTTCCATTTGTTTCTGTGTTAAAAGTGTCCTCTTCTTACAAGGACATTCAATTTCACTTCAGAAGACCTCATCTCAACTAATTGCATCTTTAAAAAATATATTTCCAAATAAGATCCAGGAATAGCAGGGGTTATTACTTCAACCTAACTTCTTGGGGGACATAATCATATGTACACCAAAAATTGGGATCCATTAACATTGTTTTTCTCCATACTGCTCATTCATTAGAATCACCTGAGGAACATTCAAAATTACACCAATTCTGGGCTCAAACCAATTAAATCTGAACCTCTAGGGGTGACACCAGGCATTAGTATTCTTTGGAAACTTTTCACCTAATTCTAATGCATAGACAGGGTTCAGAGCAACTACATAAAACTCAAGTTTTACAGCTCTTTGTGGAAATGTGAAATTATTTCTTTTTTTGGGGGGGGTAGAAAATTACTTGTATTCGAAGGAATGGTAAAATGAGAGAATGTAACTGGATGATTTTGTAGCACTTATAGAAAAGGTAACTCCAACATGCATATACAGAGAAGTCACTCCCATGACTATGGGATGCCAGCCTAAGGCTTAGCTTTCTTCATTGTCTCTCAAGATTTGCTTTCCAAATAGATACTCTTCTATATAAAAATCCGGGACCACCATTTTGCATAAGTTGATTATGTGGTCACTCAATTCTTTGATGGATTTCACCTGCTCATTCAGGTATTGGGTCTCAGTGAAGTCACACAAATGGGAGTCATTTTTTCAGTGGACATTATGTGCAATTCCAGAAGTGACTAATACACACTTTTTCTGAATGTAACACATACTCCAGAAAATGTGGAATATTTTAAAATATATTTAAATAAAAAATGTTTATATTTTTTTCTTAGTATGCACTGGGAAAAATATAGTGAATTTAGTCTGTGCTAAATATGCTGTTTGGAAAACAGAGGCAGTAATTTCTCAGTTACAGTTTGCATTCAATATTTTTTTGTATTAGGTTGAAGTGTACAGCATAAATAATGGTTAGACAATTATATAGTTTACAAAGTATTCCCCATGATATTTCCAGTATCCAACTGGCACCATGCATAGTTATATTATTGACTATATTTCCTATGTTGTGCTCTACAACCCCGTGACTATACTGTAACTACCACTCAAAACAAAGGCATTTTGATAATGGTCTTTAAGAACCAAAAGTTTCTCATCAATATGACTTCAGGTGTTTGATAATTTTAAAATGGACATAATATATATTACAAAATATTTACTTCCCTATATAATAATTTTACACATTTCAAAATAAAGGTGAAAAACTAAGAAAAAAGTTTATATGGGCCTGACCTGTGGTGGCACAGTGGATAAAGCGTCGACCTGGGAACACTGAGGTCACCAGTTCAAAACCCTGCACTGGTCTGGTCAAGGCACATATGGGAGTTGATGCTTCCAGCTCCTCCCCCCTTTCTCTCTTTCTCTCTCTCTCTCTCTCACACACACACACACACACACACACACACACACACACACACACACACTGTGTCTCCTGTCTAAAATGAATAAAATAAAAAGAAGTTTTAAAAAAAAGTTTATATGAGAGAATTAAAAGAAAAAAAATACAAGTTTGGAAAATTAAATTGAGTAAATTCATGATATCTTAAAACTATTTTCAAGTCTTGCTCATGGTGTTATCTCTCTAATTTTGCACCAAAGGAATTATAATTTAAGACTATATTTGGACTAATCTTTCCAAATTGCCCTCAATTTTCCAGAGTTGTAATTTCAGAAAATACTTAGTAATGACTTCTAAATGTTTTAAAATTAAAGATGCAATTTCTATGTAAAATATAAAAACAAGTAAAGAAGAGAAAAGGATGATCTGTTCAATATATTTAGTCATACCTGGAGCCCTAGAAAATACTTTGAAAAGCTTAAATGACTAATATTGTTGGTCATTTTCTTTTTGGGTTGAAGATAATTCTATATTAGTATTTGTTTTGTTGTTACAATGATTACTAGCTAAACTAATAACAATTTTATGAAATAAATAATTTCACTGTGTTTATTACAAGATGGTATAAAGTAAGGAGCTAAAGAAATAATGGTATTTTATAATCCAGAGGAAATAAGTGTTATATTAATGAAAACACTAGAAGCTAGTAATTGGAAGATATAGCATAATAAAATGAGAGGAGAAAAATATTAATATGGAAGTGTACTAAAACACATTAATTAGGTTATAATAAACAAATCAAATGACCTGTTCAATAGAAAAGGACAAAAATAAAGAAGTCCACGTATGTTTTTGTAGATCTACTATCATAATTCATCATCCAAACCAGGACCCTTGAGAGAAAAAGAAGTTACTATTAATAATTATGCAAGAACAAGAGCTACAATCAGGGATGGTCCCCAAAACCTGAGATGTGTGGCAACTATAGTTTTAATCCACCCTATCAGTATTCTTGGCTTCACTTTAATTGTGCCTCCACTTTAGCCCTTGAAACACCTTTCCAATGTCTTTTTCATGATCTAACATGAAAGATATTAACATTTAGTCAATATCTATTCCAAAATGTTGTATGCAAATCCATAAACGCTCAATCATTTTATGAGTAAGAATGGATTAAATTATACTATGGTGACATTAACATCAATTCTCAGTGGCTGAAAACATACATAGTTTCTTTGTCTTTCATGTTACATGCCCATCAGAGGAGGACAGGGTTTCTCTATTCAGCTTAGGCTTGAACATTGCCAGTAACTGTGCCAGAGTAAAAGGTGTCCAAGGCCTCACACACCACAAGTGGCTGGCATGTCCTGAAAAGACAGAGAACACTTTCTCATTTCATTTACCTAACCTCATGACATAATGCCAACCAACCATGAAAGGCCAACACAGTGCAATTCTACTTTGTGTTTGGAAGAGGTGAAGTAGAACTGTTTACAAATATAATTTTCAACTGTGATAGAAATGTCTTCTTAACTCAATATCTTCTTGAACATGGCTCTTGTTATAAATACCTAGCTTCTTTGGAGGGGTAGGTGTTTGTTTGTTTTTTTTAATTTTATTCATTTTAGAGAGGAGAGAGAGAGTAAGAGAGAGAGAGAGAAAGGGGGGAGGAGCTAGAAGCATCAACTCCCATATGTGCCTTGACCAGACCAGTGCAGGGTTTTGAACTGGTGACCTCAGTGTTCCCAGGTCAACGCTTTATCCACTGCACCACCACAGGTCAGGCAGAGGGATAGGTGTTGTTTTGAAAAGGAAACCCTCTTTCTCTCTTTTCTTCAGTATATTCACTTTCTGAATTCTGTCCTGCTTCTTACTGTTTTGTATAACTTCTGATAAATGTATATAAGTCTGCTCCTGCGACAGAAATGCTGCAGAACAAACCATATTTTACATATGCCACTTTTTGTACTAACTCTTTTACTTAACACTTAGCAAGTAATGAGGCATGCCTACACAATCTCTGTGATCAGTACAGCCCGGAGAATAGTCATATTTTTCAAAGTACAAACAAGGAAAGCTTACCTTTCCCCAACAGGCAAAGTAGTGATTGTACCACACACGAAGTACTTCTTTTCAGACACAAAAATTTGAACAGACTATATTTAATACTCTGGGAAGTAGAGCACACACAAAATTCTACATACATAATGACCCTAACATGTAAACTTACTATATGTGCATAGTATACAGGGGGTTCTCAGGTTACAACACAGTTCTGTTCCTACAACAGTGAAGTAACCCAAATTTTGATGTAAATCGAAACACACCCTAACCTAAATCACACTTACCTATCCTAACACAGTGGTAAAATAATAATCTAGAACATAAAAACACAACTAAGCCACAGAAAAAGGAAAAGGACATATATATACTTTACTGTACACTGTACTGTAGTAACAGAAGAAATGAATGTAAAATAAAATTCCTTACCTTTATTCCTGTGGTTGGCTCGCACAGTGGAAGGAGCATTGCAAGGTGGGAGAGAGTGACCTATTGGGAGAAGGAAGCTGGAGATGTAGGAGAACCTGCAGAAGGTGCTGGAGATACCAGGCCAGGTAAATCAGGATTGTCTAAGGAACATTCAGGAGATGCTGGAGATGATTCTACCTGTACTACAGGTGATTCATCTTGAGAAGCAGCTGATGTAGAGGATACAGGATCTATTGCAGGCCTCTCTACTTTCTTAAAGAATTGTTCCAGGCTAGTCTGGAAGGTTGATGACTTCTTCTCTTCCAAAATATGCCTATTGCATTGCAAGGCATCCATAATAGTTCTGTAGACTTTACTGAATCAGTCATTGCTGGGGTCCTCAGCCTGTAATTTTGTCAACCCATCCTCTACCATAGAAAAACCTTCTGCCAAACCCTTGGTAATACAGTGTGTCCGTAAAGTCATGGTGCACTTCTGACCAGTCACAGGAAAGCAACAAAAGACGATAGAAATGTGAAATCTGCACCAACAAAAAGGATCTCCCAGTTTCATACCTATTCAGTGCAGTTCGATGTGGGCTCCATTTGTTGCCCTACACACATCCAAACGATAGTGAAGTTCTTGCCACACACGGGTAAGGACGGCTGGTGTAACAGAGTGAATAACGTCTGTGATTCTGTTTTAAGTGATTAATGTCATTGATACGTTCAATGTACACATGTTGCTTCACATAACCCCAAAAGTAAAAGTCTAAGGGCGTCAGATCTGGGGATCGTGGTGGCCATGGCTTGACAGAACCCCTGCCTATCCACTGCCGGGGGAATGTTCTATCCAGAAACTCACGAACAATGGTGGCGTAGTGTGGAGGAGCGGCGTCCTGTTGAAAGATGACACCTTCTGGAAATTGTGGCACTGCATACAATTTCAACATGTCAAGATAGGTGTTTGCACAGATTTTTTAGGGCTCCTTAGGTAGCTATCCCGTATAGCTTCTACAGACTTGTCACTGACTGATGGCCTACCAGAACAGGGTTTCTCCAACAAACTGCCGGTTTCCTTCAACTGCTTATCCCACCAAGTAATGTTATTCCTATGTGGTGGTGCTTCGTTATAAACTCGCCAATATTCACATTGCACTTTGGTCATGGATTCTAATTTAGCAAGCCGCAGAACACACTGAACTTTCCTCTGTACCGTCCACATCTCGACTGGCATGGCTGTGGGCTGTTGCGCTGTATACATGGTGTTACATCATCATATGCACATGCACACATGCACACATGCTGCCACATCATCCTACAGAAACTGGGAGGGTTTTCCTTTTATTTGGTGCAGATTTCACATTTCTATCATCTTTTGTTGCTTTCCTGTGACCCGTCAAAAGTGCACCATGACTTTATGAACACACTGTAAATCTCTTGGGTTTTGGGGTTTCTATATTTTCTTCAATCAGCTGCTTCTCCAGCCAAAGGAGGTTCTCAGTAGACAGCTCCTCTCCATGTGATGCCAGTAGCTCTGACTTTCGTTTAGGAGCCATGATAAGGGCCAAAAGGTCGCCAAAGACAGTCCAAAATGGCATAGGTAAGCATACTGGGGTAAGCCAACTCCCTCATTAATATGTCGCATTACTATGTATTCTTCCTCTGGGAACAACCAAACTGGTTTGTCCACATAGTCTGTATATACGACACTATTGGCGTAAGGCAAAACTGTCACATTTCAATTTTTTACAGTTTTTATGGGAGTGAGCATCGTAAACTTGGAAAGTCATATTTCGAGACTGTCATAACCCGAGATGCCCTGTATAAGCTTTGCAAAGGGACTTTCAAAGTTGTTATTCTGGAGTGATAGCATTACAGGTTATTTTTAAAATTACATTTCCTTTTTAAAATCTTTTTCATGTTTTGCAGATACCCTGCAGTACACTTGCATTTATTTACATTATTATGGGAGGGAGTATGTTTTAAGTTCTGGCTACATTAAGATGTACTTGCCTTTATCTGAAAAGGTTGACTTAAGGACCAGATATTAAATTAATCTCTGTTCACAGATGTGTTATGGCTTTAGGCTGTTTTGGGAATACCATTTGATTGCATGGTTATAATAACCATGGTGTTTTAGAAATAGATTTGGGTGCTTCCCCACTTTCAAGGAGAATGTTAATGTGAAAAATTGGTTATATATGTACTGAGCTGCATGGTGGATAAAAATTACTTATGAACCATTATTCTCAGTGGTACCAACAATTAGGAACCACAATACTCATTTTATGCTCCCTCACAGAAACCTTTAAAATCTTAATTCAAATCCCATTCTTTGCCTGACCAGGCAGTGGCACAGTGGATAGAGATTCAGACTGGGATGCAGAAGACCCAGGTTTGAGACCCCGAGCTCGCCAGCTTGAGTGCGGGCCCATCTGGCTTGAGCAAAAGCTCACCAGCTTGGAACCAAGGTCGCTGGCTCGAGCAAGGGGTTACTCGGTTTGCTGAAGGCTCGCGGTCAAGGCACATGTGAGAAAGCCATCAATGAACAACTATGGTGTTGCAATGGCAATGAAAAACTAATGATGGATGCTTCTCGTCTCTCTCCCTTCCTGTCTGTCTGTCACTATCTATCCCTCTCCCTGACTCTCTCTCTATCCCTGTAAAAAAATAAATAAATAAATAAATCCCATTCCTCATCTATAGAATGAATTATATGAAACTATGTTGCTAAATCCTGCTGTTTGATTCAAACTGTATAAAATTTTGAAACACATGTAACCCTTCTAGCCTAACATTATTTGTTGATTTAAGGTAGTAAAATATTGGTATTCCTTTAAAAATGAGCAGGTATTCTATTGAAAAACATTACAATTTGGTATTTATTTCTAGGAAGGGAGTTGAGAATTGGACTTCATTAATCTAAATCTCTACTTGCTGTGTTTCTTTGGATAACTTATTCTCTCTAAGCTTTTCAAATGGAGTGTCAATAGTAAAATATTTTTCAAAAAGAAAATATTTTTTTAATTGCTAAATAAAATTTTATTTGATTATTTTTTTTTATTTTCAGTGTAAACCTGTCATTAATAAAATTCTTTTCATTAATTTTGACTTAGTTCAAATCTATGTGTTCTTTATTCATTTACTATAAGCTTGTTTTCTACTAATCTCTTACTATGGCTAGGATATGCATGTGTATGTTTCATGTATGCATCATATATATATATATATATATATATATATATATATATATATATAACATTATTTTCTGAAATGTAATATTATTTAAAATAGTTAGTGCAAATTGAGTGTTTGCATTGTGCCAAGATCAATTATAAAAATATTTTTATGTTAATTTATCAAATCCTCTGAGAATTCACTCATCTCAGTTTACAGAATGAGTACTCAGGAAATTTAAAATAATTTGCTGAATATTAAGCATTATTATAAAGAACAATTGAATTAATGGTTCATCCTTCAATTTATAGTAGTATAAATTTTCATCTAAATATAAATCTAAGTTCAAATATATCTGATTAATAACCCTTAGAATATCTCCCTAGTGGTTCACTATTACTCGCAGTTCAAAATGAACCACAGGAGAAGATTAATGTCTCATAACTAAATAACAAATTTGTTCTATGGCTAAGGAAGGGAAACCCATGGATTCTCAGACATCACCTTAAACATATTGCCAAATTATACCTCTATTGTACAAACTCTGAGACCAGAATTGTAAAATTATAACTTTAAAAACATTAATTTAAGTCATGAATAATGATAATAGTAATTATGTTACTGTGACACAATTTTGTCTAAAGTTGCCCTAGTAAACATATACCTGACTTTGAATAATATTTGGTCAGAAATTACACAAATGTAAAAACTTTGTCTAATTATGTATATTAAAACTGATTCCAAAATAACTTTATTTGACTAATATAATTAAACAATGCTAGAGATATTTTTAAATTGCTAAAATTGCACTTATGCATTTGCATTGTCCATGAGTTTTAATAGAAAACATCTGTACTTTTTTGCTTTTTAAAATAGTTATTTTATTTAATTTATTAAAGTAATTTTGGTTAATATAATTATATATGTTTCAGGTACACAATTCTATAATATATCATCTGTATATCATATTGTATATTCATCACCACAAGTAAAGTCTCCTTCTATTTCCATTTATCTCCCCTTTACCGAGTTCTACTTCCCCCACCCCCTTTCCCTCCTGTAATCATGAAAGTGTTGTCTGTCTGTGTCTATGAGTTTTTTTCTTTGTTTAATCCCTTCACCTTTTTTACTCAGTCCTCTAACCCTCAATCTTTCTGACAGCTGACAGTCTGTTCTCCATACCTGTAAGAAATAATTTCAGTAGAAAATAGATCTCAGAGATTCACTTCTTGCTTTGGATTCTTAATTTAATCTTTTTGTAAGGTCTTCTTGATAAGATTTTAAAGTTTCATTAAATTATGTCGAATAACAAAACAATAAATGATGTGAAAAAGCATGTTACCAAAAAAGCAAGATTCTATTTTTTACATAAAATAATGAATAAGCATCGTATATGTAAAATACGTATCTTTTTTTTTTTTGTAAAAAGAATGGCTGGATAGGTATCGAAAAGCTATGTTACTGTTTTTTGCCTGGTGACATTGACAGTGACTTTAATTCCTTAATTTTTCTTTTCTTTGTTTTCCAAGTTTTCTATGTTGTGCCAGAATCAGCTTTGTAATTTAGAAAAACTACAAAGCAATACCAAATCCAGAAATGAGTAAATTAGCATCAGTCATCATTCTAACACTTTGTCAATTGATCCATTTTCATTTCATTAAATCCTTTTCATATTTATCCATATAAATGCAATAATACATACCATAATTTCATTTAAATTGAATGTAAAATTACTTTGCATAAAAGTAACAAAAATAACATATGCCACCTTTCTAATAACTCAAAAATACTGATCCATTACTGACTTATAATATTTCAAGTCCATTATACTTACATGTGATATTCATACTGAAATATAAGATTCAAATCTGCAAGGTACTAATATTTAAAATTTTTTCAATTCGAAAGAATATCACCATCATGTATCAAGAAAGATTTCCTAAGTTGTCTTTTCTAGAACCCTTTGAATCTGAATAAAGGAATTCCCAGTGAATAACGCCATCAACCTTGTCAACTTGATGTATGGATCCTTTTTCCATCCCTGGGATGATTTACAGATGTGCTCCAAAATGTAACTCATAGTACATCATGAGCACCTTCTTTGATCAAAAATATAAAGATAATAAATGTGTGCAAAAAAATACTACATATATTTTTAAAAAGTAGAAAGGAAAACAAAGCTATGACTATTGCTCTTCCTTCATTTTGTTTGAAATATAATAGCCAGAACGCATACCATACCATTTTACAAATCTTACAATACAATTTCTCTTTAAATGTTTTCTTTTATTCCAATATTTACTTATAAGCTTGACCTTTATAATTCTCTGAATCAACAATATCCATATTAAAGCTTAATGTTTATAGAGATTTTTGCCAGTTAGTGTTTTTAACTTGATTTTCAACATAGGATCCCACTGGGGTGGACAGACCTATACTCCTAGAGATCAGCAAAAAAAAAGAGTAATATTTTCATCATTCTTCACTTGCTACAAACATTCATAAACTTTTAGGGAATAACTTCATGCACTATAATGTTGCTTAATAAAAATCTGCCATCCTTTTAGATGCAGGGGTCTGTATCTTCACCCTAATTTCCTTACTCTATCCCCATCACACACGCTCATATCTTCATTTGGTCAATCCTTATTCATCCCTCAGGAGTCAACTCAGTCTTCATATAACATGGAAGCTATCTCCAAAAACAATATAGAAGAACGTTTGGCAATCATCCCTGTTTGTCCCCATAGCACTGCTTCCAAATATTTACACTATGAATATAAATGTCCTGATAAAGTATCTTCCTTGTTCCCTTAGCTGGGTTTTTATGTGCAAGGGCAGTGTCACCTGCCTCTCCTGGCTGAAAATATTTCTTCTTCAAAACTCCTCAAGATTAGAAATTGTGTCTATTTTACTTTGTACTTCCAGTATCTGTGCAAATGCCTCATGTAGAATAGGCTTAACACATAATTGTGGGACTGGACAAAACAGAAACAAACTGAGATCAAGGTCAAGAGTAAGGAAAAAATGACTCTGAGGTTTTTTATCACTCAGTTCAATACTCTTTCACTACCTTCCATCATCTCTTTGAATCTAAAATAGTAACAAATTATCAAGAAAAAGTCCCAAAAATCAAACAATCATGATGAAAAGTACTGGAAAATATGAACTGATTTATATAAAACTAGTTTTAAATTAGGAAAATATGCAAGTCTTTACTGAACCCTAAAATGGCTTTCATGGTACATGGAAAATAAATTATTGAATGTGTATAAATAATTTAGCCTCTCAAATGGAAACAATGAATATGCATTAGTTTGATAAACGTATTGGGAATGCCAGAAGAATCTAAACAACTTCACTTGATTCTAACAGTGCTGACATCCTTCACCGACTTTGTAACATTGCCCAGGGCTACCCCATGAGAATGAGTAGAAAGAGAGTGAACCCTAGTAGGAACATGATAATAAGAAATACAGGTGTTACATACAAAAGCAGGCAAGAAGTAAGGTAGAGGTTTATGAAGTAGAAAAAAGACTTCTCAATTACTAAAAACATCTTTAAACAAAAAGTGGATAGTTATAGCATTTGAATATTTTCTTCAATTTAGCTTGCATATGAAATGTATATGATAACAGTATGTGATTTAGGATTCGGATAGTCCAAAAAATGTCAACCAGTATTTCTAATGATATTCACATTACTAGAATGTGACTCTACATTTAGAAATTTTTATTAGGTAACATATACCTTGGCCTTTTTAGCATATAATATTAGTAATTTATAAATAATCTCAATAAATTCTTGAATCTTTTTCACTCATCTAAAGTAGATACTCCAAAATTAATGCCTTAAATGATTGCATTTATTGTATTAATCATATGAATTCACATCAAATTATACAGTGGGTCCGTAAAGTCATGGTGCACTTTTGACCAGTCATGGGTCAAAAGTGCACCATGACTTTACGGACCCACTGTATATTCATTCAATATAAAGTTAATTTAATTAAAATAACACTTCCATATTTCTGTTATACCCACCAAAAAATTGAAATTGTATTTTAGAAAGAAAACATGTGTTGATCTTCAAAATAATTTATATACATTTATTTTCTCAATATTCTTAAGCTGTCTACACAGTCTAAATGTTAAGTAGGTTTATAAATTCTTTTCTGGATTACTAAACTGTGCAAAAGAAGTCACTACTCAAGAAGAAGTTTTAAACTGATTTCCCCTTGCTGAATGCCCTATGTCCCCTCTGTAAAACGCCATGATCCATGCTGGTGACACCCTGAGTATACACTGCCACTGATCGGTCTCCAGTCCCTGTGGAGAATTCTATGCCCACATGAAGAAAGTGAGCATATCAAGACTGAGTGCATTACTTTTAGCCCAAATATGGATATGCCATTGATACTTTTTTATTTTATTTTTATTTTATTCATTTTAGAGAGGAGACACAGAGTGAGTGAGAGAGAGAGAGAGAAAGAGAGAAAGGAGGGAGGAGCTGGAAGCATCAACTCCCATATGTGCCTTGACCAGACCAGTGCAGGGTTGAACTGGCTACCTCAGTGTTCCCAGGTGGACGCTTTATTTACTGCACCACCACAGGTCAGGCACCATTGATACTTTTTATGGTTACTTAATTTAACTAGATTCTCAGATGAATTGAGTAAAAAAGATGAAATTATTACTATGAAAACTAAGCTTAATACTTTGTAAACACAAAGTCGCTCAAAAGTATACTAATTATTTGGAAGATAAAAAACTTTAAATGCTTAAGGGGAAATTCACAAAACATAGGAGGACTCTGCACTCAAATTCTTGCACATTTGTTTTAGTTCTAGTTCAATCTGAAGAATTTTAAGCCTACGTCTCACAGAGTACGTGATATCGATGTGATCCAGTGAAGAAAGAGAAATGAACTGCCGATCTGTGGACTTGCACTTAGGAAAGCCTTGCATCAGTATGTTCATGTGCACATTTACATTTAAGTACTTCAGTATGTGCAAACCTCGGCATTAATAAGAATCTCTTTTTTTGATTGTTTTAAAATTTCCTGATGTGAATGAACTGTTCCAACTAGAGAAAAGCCATTCCACATAAGAAATGGCATGTGCAGCAGCCACTGTTGGAAGGGTAGAAATTAGCAGGGTATATGCACAGATTGGCTTGATGCCCATCTGGGGTGTATGGTAGCAAACAGGGCAGATTAATGGGAGAGTCATTAATTTGAAGAGGGAAGTGGAACAGTAGAGTCTTAAGTGGTTGCTTATGAAATATAACTTTTACATTACACTCTTTCCTTTTTTCTTACAAGTTTATAAATTATTTCTAAAATCTAAATAAATTTTTTTCTGAAGTATATACTAAGTTACTTATTCCTTCTCCCTTTACCTCCCTAATGGCTGGTGGTACGTATATGTGTGCTGCTCTCCCAGCCTCCCAACTCTCACTACTGACTTTTCTAGGTGTCATGGCTATAAATTCCCTGCTTCCCAAATACAATTCACCAGGGAAGAATATCCTCCAGCTCATTCCAAAATGTTGCATAATATTCCAGAGAATCAATCCTCAGTTTCCTAGGTGTTGCAGCTCTTTACTCATTCATGCACAGGCTCTCTGAGATCCATTCCAACACTCAAAAACATCTGACTCAAGCCTTTTGCTTTGATAACTTTCCTGGACACAATTTACTTTACTCATTAGCACAGTTCCTCAGATACAAACCAACTACTAATCTCCAGTCCCAGTGAAAGATCCTAACCTTTACCCTCTCCCCAAGCTCCACTGAACACAGCAGGCTAAGAAAATTTGTCATGAAGCACCCTAATGGCCTCATGATGTAAATGGAGGGGACAGGAGAGAATGGGTCTGTCAGTCAGCATCTATCAGGAGACAGAGCCACACCATCTGTATCTCAAGGGTGTCACATATAAAGAACTGATTATTCAACATCCAAGAACTGAAAGATAAAAGGGAAACACTAAGGTGTCAAACAGCGACAGCAAGATGTAACTGTGACCCCCAAGGTGGAGGCCTAAGTCGGGTAGAGGATGCTGGAGCTGAAACTGAGGTCTCTTGAGAGAAAACAGTGACTTGCTGATGTATGTTGAAAGGGGCATGGAAAAAAAAAAACTGAAATAATACAATGTGCCACGAAAGAACTGCCAGGACCAACATTTCTATTTCAAAATCAACTACGTAATTTTAAAAATATTCGTATTTACAGTCTAAGACATTCATCTACATGAATGTCTTTGTTTTCAAAAATATAACACCAGCAGTAGATTCACTCTTTAGTTTTATCTTGGAGCACACATTAACCCGTAGACACGTGTGCTCTTTCTCTACTGTTCTAGGTACTGCAGAAAAATTTTAAAATATATCCTTTCACTCTCAATCTACAACTTGACAACCTTAAATTATAATTTTTTGCAATGCCTGTGATTAGATCTTTATGATTTTAGAAAGTTTTCTAATCAATTTCAGTATCATGATGAAAAGTTTTAAATGCTTCCCAGATTTGGCAGCACTTGTTTTATTTTTTCTACTCTCAACAGTTCACCAACCTTGACAATTTTGTCTTTTCTTCCTCCCAGGGCTAATCCTCACTTCTGAGCCACCCTCTGAACCCCCTGCTTTCATCTTTAGTAGATCCTCTTATGCTTAACCAGTGAGTCAATTCCTAGATGTCCACAGTTCACAGAGATTCAGTCATCAAAGCAGAATTCTCTTATAGCCTGAAGAAAAAAATAATGGAAATTGCAGTACAAACTACTTGCATTTTTCTACATCTTCTCCCTTTTGCCTCAGTAATATTAAGTTAAAATAATCAGATCTGTACTTAATCGTATTTACTTATACCAAAAACCAAAATTATATTAACTTGTCAGTGTTATCTAAGACCTGCTTAGAATGTTTTTGATAAATGCTCTGTCTAAATTAGAGTCAACTTTAAGTTAGTGCCTAACAGACCTAAGAGATGTTTGAATTTAAAATAATTAGCTATCTCAAAGGAAAGTCCTAATCTCAGCACAGAATCACAGAGAAGCATAGCTGAAAAGCTAAATAATAGATATGGAAACCATCAAGGAGGCAAGCACTTAGCCACAACCATGCCATTTATAACCATAAACAGATTTGGTCATTCTCAATGTATTTCTTTTTAATTTTCATAAAGTCTTAAATTAAATAAGCCTTTCATATATTATCTCAGATATATAAATGCACTCAGTAGAACCTACAAAGTATTTCAGACTCTAGTGCTGTAGTAGACAAATAGTAAGAAAATAAAAGCCCTAAATGTTAACTTCGCAGGCCCTTTTGGGTTCATTGAAAGTTAGAGCAAACATTTATGGGAAAATTAATACCAATTGCTCACAAATACTTTCAAAAGTTGGAAGAAGAAGAAATGGTTCTGATTTATTGTATGAGACTAGTGTAACCAAAACCAGGTAGATGTCACACACAAAAAAACTATAGACAGTTGTTTTATTAATTTAGATGTGGAAAATCTTCAACAAAATATAAGCACATTAAATCTAGAAACACATGAAAATGTTTACACATTGTGAAAAAGTAGAATTTAATCCAAAATGCAAAGTTTGATTAAATATACAAAAAGCAATTAATGTAATCCACCACATTAACAACATAAAGGACAAAAAAACAAAAAACTAAAACAAAAACCACATGATCATTTCACTAGGCAAAGAAAAACATTTGACAAAATCTAACATTTCTTGTTAAAAAACACTTACCAAACTGAGAAGGGACCTTTCTTTACTTGATAAAGGGAATCTACAAAGAACTCTTAACTAACATCATAGTCAGTGATGAAACCTGAAAGTTTTCCCTTGAAGATCAGAAGACAAGAGTGTCTTCTCTCACCATTTTAATCGAGAGTCTAGACAGCACAATTAGTGGTAAAATAAAATAATTATTATAATTATAAAAGGTGTTCTGTCTGACCAGGTGGTTGCACAGTGAATAGAGTATTGAACTGGGATGCAGAGGACCAAGGTTTAAAACCCAAGGTCACCAGCATGAACACGGGCTCGTTGGCTTGAGCATGGGATCATAGACATGACCCCATGGTCTCTGGCTTGAGCCCAAAGGTCACACTGGCTTGAGGCCCAAAGTCATTGGCTTGAGTCCCAGGTCACTGGCTTGAGCAAGGGGTCACTTGCTCTGCTCTACCCTTTGGGTCAAGGCACATATGAGAAAGCAATCAATGAACAAGTAAGGTGGCGCAACAAAGAATTGATGCTTGTCATCTCTTTTCCTTCCTGTTTGTCTGTCCTTATGAGTCTCTCTCTCTGTCTCTGTCAAAATAAATAAATAGGTAAGTAAATAAATAAATAAATAGATTAATTAAAGTATACAGATTGGAAAAGAAGAAGTAAAACTATTTCTATTAACAGAAGACATGATCTTATATACAGAAAATCCTAGGGAATCCACACAAAAAGTCTACTAGAACTAATAACTAAGTATAGCAAGTTTTTTAGGATATAAGAGCAACAACAACAAAAATCACTCATTGCTCCATTGGAGCTAAGTTGGCCTGAGCGCTGAGGATGGCTACATGGCCTGGATCCCAGTCAGGTATATGCAGGAGTCTGTCTCCCCCCCGCCCCCCCCCCCCGCCCAGCTGGCTCTCACTTCGGAAAAATACAAAAAAAATAAAATCAATCATATCTCTAATTATTAACAATGAACAAAGAAAATTAAATTTTATTTATAACAGAAATAAAAAAGAATATGATTAGAAATAAACAACAGAAATTTAATACTGAAACTTACAAAACACTGCTGAAAGAAATTGAAGACTGAAATAAAATAAAAAACATCCTGTGTTCATGGATTGAAAGCCTCAATATGTTAAGATGGCAATATCCCCCCAGAATGAACTGCAGAATCAATATAAATCCTATTAAAATTCCAGCTGACTTTTGTGAAGAAATTGGCAAGCTGATCACCAAATTGATATGAAAAGGCAAGGGATCAAGACTAACCAAACAAACCTGAAAGGAAGAACAATGCTAGGGGGCAACATTTGTCAGTTTTCAAACTTATTGAAAGGAGACTTGACTTGGGGTGGTGAATACACAATACAATATAGAGATGACGTGTTATAAAATTGTACACCTGAAACTTACGTTATTAACCACCCTGCCTGGATAGCTTGGTTCGTTAGATCATTGTCACGAATCACAGAGGTTGCCAGTTTGATCCCCTGTCAGGGCACATACAGGAACAGATGTTCCTGTTTCTCCTTTTCTCTCTCTAAAATCAATAAAATAAACATTTCTTTAAAAATGTTACTAATCGATTTCACTGCAATTAATTCAATAAAATATTAAATATAAAACTATTTATAGTCATTAAGTGTGATACTAACATGAGGACATACAGATCAATGGAAGAGAACTGAGAGTCCAAAAATAAATCCTCACATTTATAGTCAACGGAATTTTCACAGCAAATAGAGAAATAAGAGTTTTCCAACAAGTAATGCTGGGACAACTAGGTATCCCCATGCAAACTCATGCACAAAAATTATTTCAAATAGTAGATCATAAACTTAAATTTAGAGATAAAATTATAAAACTCTTAGAAGAAAACATAGGGGTTAATCCTTGTTACCTTGGATTAGGTAATGATTGTTAAGATAGGACAACAAAAGCATAAGTGGCATTAAAAAAAAAGATAAACTATAGCAAAACATAAAACATTTGTTGTGTAATTGATATTATAGATACAGGAAAAAGACAACCCACACAATGAGAAAAAAGATTTGTAAAACATATGTGATAAGGGACTTATATTCAGAATATATAAAGAACTTTTACAATTTAACAATCTGAGTCCCTGTGTTCATTGCAGCATTATTCAATATAGCCAATATATGGAAACCTAAATGTCCATCAGCAAATAAATGGATAAAGTAAAATAGAATATAATTGAGCTTTTTAAAAAATAAGGAAATTCTACCACTTGCAACAACATGGGAGGCTGAAGCTAAAGAATATTATCCTAAATGAAATTAGCTAGACAGAGAAAGAATGATACTGTTTGATCTTACTTATATGTGGAATCTAACATAATCAAAGTCAGATCAGAGAGAAAATAAATGGTGGTTACCAGAAAAGGGAGAGAAGGTTAAAGGGTACATAGTTTCAGTTATGCTAGATAAATGTTTTAGAGATATACTATACAGCATAGTGCCTACTGCTAGCAATTCTGTTTTATTTACTTAAAATATGTTAACATGTTAAGAGGCAGATCAGATCTTGAGAGTTCTTCCCCCCACCCCCACACACACACCCAATGTAACTATAGTAACAATTCAAAGGCAGGAGGAAACTTTGGGAGGAGATGAATATGTCTGTGACCTTGATTTTGGTGATGGTTTCAGAGATGTATACTTATCCCCAAAATCATCATGTTGTGTACATTAAATAGCTTCAGCTTTTTACATGTTAATCATATCTCAATAAAATGGTAAAAAAAATGCATGGTTCTGCAAAATTATGTAGTTCACACCACTTGCAACATACCACACAGCTTAAACTATAGCCTATATGTCCATACCAATGAAATGAGTCCTCTGGTCAGTCAACTGTATGTCACATCAGTGCCACATTTGGTCTAAATATTTCTGAGAATGTCTTGTCAATGACTGTACTAATTAAAGACTATTAGCAAAATAAATAAATAAATAAAAAGTTCACTAACCAGCGCTGGTCCATATAAGTATACCAAAAGAGTCACAATTTTTTACAAAACCACTTTTAATTTTTTAATTGCAAGTACTCTATGAAGTGTGCATAAGTTTCCTTATTATCACTAACAAACTGTCACAACCTTAAAACCTGCATCTAATGCTGTGCCTGTGTGAATTGTGGAAGTGATTTTAAAATGAATAATTTTTCTACTCTTCCTACCTTTTCTTATGTCTTCTGACAGTGGGGTAACTTCTGTGGAAAAGCTTACTTGGACAAGTAAAACTAGAATGTCCAGCAGAACACAGAATCCAAATTCACAAATGTCATAAACACATTAATAAGGCTGTATTTAGAAAGATTTTTCTGTCTCCTGAGATTCCATTTTAAAAAGGCTTATTACCTTCGTACTAGAAAATATACCATTATTCTGAAAGTGCTTTGTATTAGAAAATATATCTGATTTATTTGCTTGAGAAGTGTGTCTTATTTAGTATTTTCAATATGCATTTTTCTTTAAGTATGGGTGTGCACAGCTTTAAATGGGTTTGCACAAAAGAAATAGGTAACAGCACTTACATAGGAATGAATACATGTGTGACTCAGTACCAAGTGCAATCTTATCTACAGCATCATGCTAATGTGCTAGCACCTGCAAATATCAATGTATGATCACAGTTTTAGGTCATGAAACAAAACAGAATGTATTTTACAAAACCTAATCTCGGTTTTAGTTAAAATATTTATATCTCTTTATAACAAAAATCAATGAAAAGTAAAATAAAAAATACTCAGGCAGTATTGTTTTAGTTTAGAGAGTTCTATTGTATCTCCCAAGAAGAAATGCACTCTCACAAAGGGTTTTTCCAGGAACTGGCAAACATCGCCCTTGGAAGTCTATGCCACAAGAATAAAAGAGAACAAATATTGGTTTCTGTTATATAAACAAGTCATGCTCTTCTGTTTTACAAGTCAAACTAATAGGAAAGTAGATGGATCTTAGTACATAGGGTCCCCTGAGATTAGACATTTTCTAATTTTAAATTGATTATGCCTGATCAATATATTTTGTTAATATAAACTGTATTAAATATTAGAGACATTTCAGTGTTTACCAGATCACAGATAGATCGTTCTCTGTTCTACAGTGTTTTCAGCAACCTTATGAGATAAACAAAGCCTATTACAATAGTATATGTATTATAAGAAACCAAGCAAATCACATCAATTTCATCAGATTACTCAAAATAAACCATTTGCCATAAAGGATTTCATTGACCAAGTTAAAGACATACTTCGAACCTACTGTGTTATAATTGCATGCTAAAAATGAGTTCTGAACACATAATATGTTATGTGAATAAATTCTTTTTAGAGAGCCTGACCACACTGACTTCTTAACTTTTAAAATATAAAAATGTGTTTAATTTTTGACTGATTTATACTTCTATATTACTCTATTCAATACAAAATACAATTTACAAATGCTATTTAAAAATAAAAACATATATATAACTTTCATTTATGTTTCCCTAAACAGTCATTTTGCTAAACATGTTCATCTAAAATGAGCAAGTAAAAGCAATTTAACATCAAGAGCACATAAAATATTCATCTCAGATGTAAAATTCGGCTTTAAATATCCAAATTTAAATGAATGAAAAAGAAAATCAGTGTGATCTGAAATAATTGCAAAGCATACATAAAAAACACAAAATTTCCATAATTCACTTAATTTTTAAATACCATTTTACTTGAATATGCAAGTAAATATTTAAAATCATATTCATCATGTCTATGTAATTAAAAATACAGTTTCCTACCAGAAATTTTATCTTGACAAGTTTGGCTTGAGCATATTTCTGTATACAACTGAATCAATTTCACACTTACTCACCTCCCTGCCTGTGGGAGGTGGTCCATTCATTGGTTTAATATTGCCATAGCAACTCTGCAACATGGTAACACGCCAGTCAAGCTCTGCTGTTCAAGTCCCCATATATGGTTAACTACCTCATACAAATAGAAGCGCTGTTCTTTTCTAGATGGGTCTTTTCCATGTATTCTTAGCCTAATATACTAACACTGATACTTTAATTCCAGTTAATGTTAATTCAAGAAAGCAAATCTAAGGTTAATCATTTCTGCTAGAGAGTACATTTTAGTACATATCTAAAATTTTCTGAAAGCCCTAAAGAAGAGAACATATGTTAACATGCATTACTCTTATCAAGGGTGTTAGCCTATAGTTTACCTGAACACTGTTTAAGTAAATAATTTTTAGACTGAATATCAGTTAAAATATTATATTTTTAAGTAAAAGACCATTCTCTAATATTCATGCTTTTAATTGACAAAGTATCACAAACTGGGTGTTCTGTGCAACAGAAAACTATTCTGGACACTAGAAGTCCAGGAACAAGGCATCATCAGGGCACCTAGGGACAATCAGCCCCATGATTAGCCTCTGGTGGCTGCCACAGATCCTTGGTGTCCCTTGGTTTGCATTACCTCAATCCCTGCCTCTGTCTTCTCCTGGCAGACACTCTGTGTCAATTTTTCTAATAAGGAAACTGGTCATGTTGATTTAGGGCTAGAAATTTCATGCTGGTCCCGGAAAGAGTTAATCATCATGATGTTGTATGAAGATTATAGACCTAATTATCTTAGTCAAATTCACTTATGCTCAGGGTGAGTTCTGCTTTAGTGTTCCCCAAAATAATTCTCCCATTTTCACCAGTCCCGAAGTGTAAAAAGGTTGACAACCAGTGCTCTAAATGACTTCTAAATGAGTTGAGAAAAGCTTATTCAATGATTGGGAAATAATTATAAAAATTGGTTTAAAGAATACACACAGGTCCAAACATTTAACAAACCACAAACCTCTTTCTAAGAGTAGCCAACCAGTGATCAACTGCTTATTCAAAGTGATGAATAAGACATTCAAAAAATAGGTGGAATGTTCAATGTTAGCAACTAAAATAGAATACATAAATTAAATTTCTGTATAGTCTAAGTTTGCACTTACTAGATAATATCCATATCTCTTAAACATTTATAAGAGAACACCACCAAAATAGGCACCTTGTTTTCAATAAAAGATGATAAATATATACTAGAGAAGCTAGTGAAAGTTGAAAACTATTAAAACTTCCACCCCCTAAAAAAGTAGACAATAATAAGAACATGACTAGTTCTAGAAGGAAATGGCAAAACTACTGATTTTGAATGAAAAGTCAATATCATAAAGGCAAGTATAAACCCTGAGATAGGTGTTTATACAAAACTTTGGAGATGAGCTCTGACCTCACAACCAAAAAAATGTCACCATAAAATAACAAGGCAGTATCACAGAAGTCACACTAAAAAATTTTCCTGAACAAAAAGTATAGTATAAAATTTCTGTATGACAAGTCAAGAAATTTAATTATATCCATGAGGACAGCAAAAAACTATAGAGCATATCTGCCCCAAAATGCAGAGACTTCTCCCCAAAAAGCTTCTGTGGCTTATCAAGGAAAACCAATGTTACAACAACTTTGAGAGATCACAGCGTCTTTGTGACACTGGAGTATATCTCATTGGATGATGCACCTTGATTTCAGATGCACCTTCAGCATAGGGAGGGTTTCAGGCTGTGTTTCCTTTTATTTCCTGGGGCACTACAGTCATAAGCTGCAAGTGACATGCGCAAGTGAGGGAAGAACAGAAATGTAACAACAGCACATTCCGCAGGGTAGCTAAGAAGACTGCGATGAAAACATAGGTGATACCTCTTGGAGATTTCTTGCATAATTGGGGGAGGCACAGTCTTGAAGTGCAACCAGAATGATTACAACTGGGGAAAGAAGCAAACTACATCATAACCTCACATACCCACTGTGGGACTAACTCAACCTGGGATAACTCAGAATACCTAATAAAGCAAAGACAAAATTTCTACCCAAAGCTGTTCCCAGTGTGAGAGAATGAAACAGTAAGTGCAAAACTGCAATAAACTCTGATTAAATGCTAAGACAGACAAAGGCAAAGGGAGCATTATCCCTAGGGTTTCTAATCCAGACTGGTTGACTCACAGAAACTTCTTAGGGAGGAGAGGCAAAAACTGGGCCTTGAAGGGTAAGTGAAAATTAGCCTAGCAAATGGAAAGCAGACAGATATTACAGGAGGGCGGAGCTAAGTCATAAGGGCCTATCATAGAGCAAAGTTGTATCATTGGTATGTATTACAGAATATGCTTCTGAGAATTTGTTTGAGAATATTTAATTTTGAGATATAGAAAAGATACACAGACATGTCGAATAAACTCATAAAAAGCATTCAATGTAAAATGTAGGTAAGCTGGTAGTTTTTGAGATAAAGGCAACATGCACAGGTACGTCAGTTATAGGCAATGTGCAAAGAGAAAACCTGAGCCACACAGACAAAACTGAGGATAGTTAGTGGGCTGGAAAGCAAGAAGCCAAAGATAGAGGAAATAAATAAAAATAAAACATGCTTCAACACACAAGAGTAATGTGTGTACAGTAAAGATGACAGAACGAAACCAGTATATTGTCACTTCAGGGCTAACAGCTCTGCCTTCCAAATTTAACCACCCACTGGTGACACCTAGTATGCTCCCATTCTGGTCTCACATGCATCTAATCCAAGAAAAGCACAGAAAACCCCTACTTGTTCACCAGGCTAATGATCAAGGAATAGTTGTAGCCAGATAAACCTGCTCTCTGATAGAATAAGCACATGGCATTGGCCCAAAACATCTACTGGGCTCTTGGCTCAAACCTCATTTCTGGTCTTCATAACAACAACATCATCAACATCATCATCATCATCATCATCAGTGTCCCAGGGCTCAAATAGTATGGTCCTCTGCCTGCACGCACCCTACCTTATCCACATTAATTCACTCATTTCTTTCCCCCACGACCTTGATGTGTATTAAGTTAGTGATAAAAATTATTAAGTATTTTAGTCTGATGTGAGCTTTTCTGTTCTGCAACCTCTGTGATAGCCTAGCTGGTAGTGCATTTGGAAGTGACCAATACATCAGGATTACTTCCTAAACAATAGTAACCATGAGCAAAACATATAAATATTAGTGTGCTTAGAATATTAGATATTAACCTGACCAGGTGGTGGTTCAGTGAATAGAGCATCGGACTGGAACACGGAGTACCCAGGTTCGAAACCCCGAGGTCACCGGTTTGAGCACAGGATCATCTGACTTGAGCATGGGCTGACCAGCTTGAGTGTGGGGTCGCTGGCTCGACCGTAGGGTCATAGACATGACCCCATGGTTGCTGGCTTGAGTAGAGGTCGCTGGCTTGAAGCCCAAGGTTGCTAGCTTGAGCAAAGGGTCACTAACTCTGCTGTAGCGCACCCCCTCATCAAGGCATATATGAGAAAGCAATCACTGAACAGCTAAGGAGACTAAGGAGCTGCAACAAAGAATTGATGCTTCTCACCTGTCTGCCTTCCTGCCTGTCTGTCCTTATCTGTCCCTCTCCTTGTCTCTCTCTATCTCTGTCACACACACACAAACAAAGAGAATATTAAATATTAGTGGAGAGTGGGAAGTTGAGAAGAATAGAGAGGGTTCAAATCATAAAATCCTTCCCTACTACATTTAAGGGTGAAGAATTTATACTCTTGGCAATACAGAAATATAGAAAAATATTACAGAGCAAAACTATGGAGATGTGTGGAATAATTCTGGAATAACAAAGGAGAAGGAATGAAAGGGGACCCAGACTAGAGGCAGAAATGACAGTTGAGATGGTACATCACAATTCCAGTAGAAAAATAAAGAGGATTAAATGAGAGTCATAACTGTAGGATTGATGGAAATATATTTAAGTGATAGCACCTGGGCAAGACCAGGAGTTGAGAAAATTAAGAGTGAAGCATCAGAATTATAGCCAGGTAGGGCAGGTTATTCATATGTGGAATACAGCAGGAGTCTAATCTCAGATCTCAGTAGCTACCCACAGAAGGAAGCCCACAACACTGTTGGGTAGATAAGTCTGAAACTTAGAAAAAAGGTAGGCTGACACATAGAAAAGGAAGTTATCAGTACAGTTGCAAGATGAACCCAAAAGAACAGCAAAATACTCAGGGGGACAATATAGGGTGAAAACAGGTGAAAATGGAACAGATGGATTCTTTAGAACCCCAATAGTTAATAAAACTATAGAGAAAAACAAGTGTGGGAAAGTAAGCAAGGAGTAGCTAGCTGCTCTATCAAAGGTAGCAATGATTTTTTGGTTACAAAAGCTAAGGAAGTTTTCATAAAAAGATTCAGGTACAATGCCAGTGCTACTAGCATGGACTTCCTGACACTCGTATTTATCAAATAGATAAAACATTAGGTGCATGTTTAATCATGCCTGTGGTTCTAGTATTTGTCTTTAAGATGCATCCACAAAGAGCAAGTTAACATTTCTGGCAAAAAAGTAAAGAGAAAAATAATGGGATGCTTTTCTCCCAAATGCAATAATTCATTTTCAAAGCATTAGCAGGAACTCAGTAAATAGTTTTTAATGAGAAAGCAAATTTAGAAGAGAGAAATAGTTTTGGTAAGTATAATAAAATAAAGACAAATGATAATTATTACTTTCCTTTCCATTTAGTTTATTTGTATTACAGATCCACAAACACTATAACTTAAAGAATCTCTAAGTACTATAAATGTTTCAATATTATTTGCCTTAGTTAAAGTCATGACAGAATACAAATGGCAGATCTCACAATACCAGGTTGCTTTCTATTTTAAATTTTGTTTGTACTCTAGCAGATGAGATGAAAACTATTTTTATACATTCTTTAAAGAACAAAAGACCCGATTTTCAGGTCCCAGGTATAATTGTTAGTAAAGTGTCAACATCACTTGGAGAATAATTGTTTGACATTACCGGAATATACAAGCTCTGTGTCTTTACCCATGAGTGACAGTTGAGTTAAAAGCTCAGGCATACAGTGGTGCTGGACTAGCAGGCAACTGAAAAGACTTGGCTTTCCAAGACCGTGTGCACAGCTGCCAAAGGGCTGACGCCACTGGAAATAGCACCCTTAGCAGCTCTGTCAAACAGCAGATGGAGAGGAATGGTGTCGCCAGTGACTAAACTGTCCCAAGGATTACTGTCTCTATTCATTGCTCATATGCTACACTCCCTGCACATTAGCAATTGAAGCTGTGGATGCACACAGACAGTAAGGTGATGTGCCCGCCAGCTGGCCCTGTTGGCATCATGAACATGAAACAGAGCTAGATTCAGTTTCAAACACACAGGAACCACCAAACGCAGCAATCCAGGGTATCTTGCCAGGGAGGGGCCAGAGGATCTGCACCAAAGTTTACTGCTGGAAATCTAAGTTCATGGTTATTGCTTCTACTTTGCATTACCAAAATAGCTTCTATTTTAAATCAAAAAATGTTTAATTAAGATTTTATTTGTTAGAGCAGTTTTAGGTTAATGGTAAAATGGAAGGAAGGGATAATCGAGTTCTTATATCTCCGTTGTCCTCACAATATATAGCCTCCCCCATTGTGAACATCCCCTACCAGTGGCACATTTGTGACAACTGACGAGTCTGCACTGAGACATCATCATGACCCAGAGTCCATAGTTCACGTCAGGGTTCTCTGTTAGTGTTGTACGTTCTATCAGTTGAGACAAATGTATAATGACCTGTATCCACCATCACAGTATCATACAGAGGATTTTCACTGCCCTAAAAATCTTCTATGGCCACCTACTCATCCCTTCCCAGTTTAAAGTCTTAGCAACTACTAATGTTTTTACTCTTCCCATAATTCTGATCATTGTAATCGGAATCATGTAGTATGTGGCCTTTCCAGATTGGCTTACTTCATTTAATAATATGCATTTAAGGTTCCTCCAAATCCTTGCATGAGTTACCAGGTCATTTTTTAAAGCTGAATAGTAGTCCATTGTCTGGATGTACTCCTTTTTATTTATCCATTCACCTACTGAAGGACATCTTGGATGTTTCTAAATTTTGGCAGTGATGAAGAAAGCTGCTATAAACATATACATCCAGGTTTTCGTGTGGATAAGCAGCAAGGAGCACAAAGGTTGGACTGTATGATAAGAGTGTGTTTAGTTTTGTATGAAATCGCCAAACTGTCTCCCAAGTGGAATTAGCATTTAGCATTCCACCAGCACAGAATGAGAGTTCCTGTTGCTCCATAACCTAAGATTGTTTTTCACCTTTAATCACTTTCAAATGTCTTCTAGTGTAATGGGAGTTGGGTTGAGATTCTATTGCCATTTTTTATATTGTTTTCATTATTACAATAGTCAGGAATTTTTCAGTCTCAGACATCTATAAGCATCAGTCTTCTTTCCTCTCTCCCCATTCCCATAACCCCACCAATATAATTTTCTTTCTGTCTCCTAAGGACTAACATCTCCTCATGCCTTCAGTATAAAATCCAATATGCTCCATTCTATCTTTCATTTACGTACACACCAAATACTAACTAACACTGTCCTCTACATATTTTGTATTGGTTTCCCATTGCTACTAAAACTGGATGTAACAACACAAATTGATTATTTTATATTTCTAGGCTTCAAAAGCCGAAAATGGCTTTTACTGGGGATAAAACCTCAAGTATCAGCAGTACTATGTCATTCTGGAGGATCCAGAGGACAATCTAATCCCTTGCCTTTCCCAGTTTCTAGTGGCCATTTGCGTTTCTTGATTTCTGACCCATTCTTCTATATTCAAAGCCAGCAATACAGTATCTTCTAATCTCTCTCACTTTGACACTCCTGCTTTCCTCTTAAAAGGACCTTAAGATTATATTGACTTTTGACCTGTGACCGGTCAAAAGTGCACCATGACTTTATGGACACACTGTAGTGAATTGTATAAAGAGGGATAAGGAAGGAGCTAGCATTAAGTGCTTTGTGTAGGAAAAATAGAAACAGTCCATCTTTGATGATATAGAACATATGAGGAGGAGAGAAACCAGATGAAAGGCTGAGTAGTAGCAAAATGTTTCTTCATTGAAAAGTAAATAAGTTGAAATTTAATTTAAAAAAAATGAAAAGTTGCCTGACCAGGCGGTGGTACAGTGGATAGAGCATTGGACTGGGATGTGGAAGACCCAGGTTCGAGACCCCGAGGTTGCCAGCTTGAACGCGGGCCCATCTGGCTTGAACAAAAGCTCGTCAGCTTGGACCCAAGGTCTCTGGCTCCAGCAAGGGGTTGCACGGTCTGCTGAGGGCCCGTGGTCAAGGCACATGTGAGAAAGCGATCAATGAACTACTAAGGTGTTGCGACGGCAATGTAAAACTAATGATTGATGCTTCTCATCACTCTCAGTTCCTGTCTGTCTGTCCCAATCTATTCCTCTCTCTGACTCTCTCTCTATCCCTGTAAAAAAAAAAAAAAAAAAGAAAAGTTGTTGAAAGCTTTAAGAAGGAGAATGATCTGTCTTTAAAGTAGGCAACTATGATACCTTAGTGGTGAATAAATGGGGAGCTAAAGACAGAAAAACTAGCTGGGGAGCTGTAGCTGTCTAGGTACAAGAGAAAAATTTGACATAAAAGTTAGAAAGTGGAACCAAAGTGAAAAAGCACATGTAAACATATTTTTGCTGCAAGTTCTTAGCACTAAGCAAGACTTTACAAGAGAAGCCGGTTTGAGGTAGAAGCCAGTGAGTGGAATGTGACTAACTTGTGAAAACCTGCATTAATTAAATTAGTTTGAAGTCCAATAGAATTAGGCCAGAGCTGGTAATACAGAATTAAAGACATTGATCATAAACTGAAAATGTTTTCATAAAAGTTTGTGACTCACTGCCCTCTGTTCATAAGGGCTAACCTAACCTCATAGACCTCATAGGGCCCTCTGCTCTCTCTCCTATAGTTTAATTCAAACAATGTACAATGCACCCCAAGTCCTTTACCTGGAGACCAAGGTAAGACTCTAGTTTCATGAACATCTTGTCAGGCTCATTTATTTGAGATTAAATTCAAATGGACTGTGTCTCTTCACACTCTCCCACCTAGACTATTGGAACACTTTTTTATGTCCAGATAACTCTTGTTAGAGAAGTTTATACAACAGACAAAATATCCAACAATGTGCCCAAATATTTATCATAATTTATTGCCTTTTCAGAATTAAAATGTTTCACAGATTTGCTTCTTACATCACTTATCATGAAATAAGCTCCAACAATTCTTTATTGAGTACAGAGAGTGCAGAGAGAATCACATTGGGTACTGAGAATATAAATAAATATGAGAAAGAAGTGTTTCTGAGTAAATTAATAATATTTGAGAATTAATTTACAAAGTTTTCAGAAGTTAAAAAAACCTACTAATTTTATAAGTAATGAAGTTATTGTCTTAAGTTAAATTATTAAGCTACTGCTATGAGCATGCATAAAGAAGGATTATGGAAATATGCTCTGGAAACAGATCTGGCTTCTATTTGGTTATGTTTTGTTGTTGCTCTATCTGAAATACACAGACAAAAAGGCCTGCCCTACTGAGTTATTGTAAGGAATAAATGAGATAATATAAAGAGAACTGTCTGACCCCTACAAGACTCTCAAAATATGACAGTTTGTCTTGTGCAAACAGTGACTCACTATATTCAGACAGAAAATGCCAATGTCTTCAAGGGCCAAGAAAGATAAATAATTAATAAAAGAATGTAGGTAAAGGGTCAGAGGAAAGTAAGGACTGGAGTTGTGGTGAGCTAGAAGGGGACTGGGCCTTCAGCTAGGACCTTCTGACTGCACCTGACTGGTGGTCATGCACATGGGGTAACAGAGGCTTGGACCCATGTGCCCTGCTCATCTGTCCAAGGAAGTCAGGTAGAATAACAGAGCTCTTGCTTTGACCAGATAAGTCTCTTGGTTAGAGCATCATCCCGAAGCACAGAGGTTGCCAGTTCAATCCTTGGTCAAGGCACATACAAGAACAGATAGGTATTCCTGTCTGTCTGTCTCTTCCTTCCTTTCTCTCTAAAATCAATCATTAAATATAAAATCAGAGTTCATGAGGGTACACTTATTTAAAACAGAAGGTTATTAAGCCTTATTCAGAGCAGAACAAAGATGTCTGCTAAATCGGCCATTAATTTCAATTTCTGCTGTAAAATGTATTCTTTCAATGTTAATGATAATAAACTTTATTTAAATATAAATAAAGACAAATTATGAAAACATCTAAGGCCTTAACTAAAAGTAGAGATGTGTAGAGATGTGCTTGGGAGTGGAAAGGTTATGAAGATGGAAGATGCTTACCTATATATGCTTTTACTTATCCCACAACTTTGTTTTCTGTATTTATAATGAATAATCCTGGGGATTCAACCATGAACAAAACAAATTCTCTCTTCAAAAACAAATTTTGATAGAGAAAAGCAGACAAAAATGTACTATACTTCAGCACTAAAGAAAATATTGTTTCACAAATGTGTGAATGGTGGTTATACATATATCGTATATATCCATTTATACCACTAGTACATATAAATATATAGTTATAACTATATGTAAATATAACAATAGATTTCCAAGCCTATATAAAGAAAAATGTAACGTACTCTTGAGAGACATAAAAGTAAACTTGAACTAACAGACATACATGCCATGTTCTGTGAATTTTAGCATTTTAAATTCTCTAAGCATTAAATAGCATTTTAAAAAACATAAAATTATAGGCTTATTTATATACTGTAAATTATATAAAATAAAATAATATATTAAAATCATATTATATAAAATATAATTCACTATTATTTTCTATCTCAAAAATTAAATAAACCATTCAAGTTGATATCTTTATGTTAAGATAAATTTTTTTATATGATAAATATTTTTAGGTAAATAGATGAGCTAGAATTCATAATTAGAATATATATTATTTATTTTCTTGTTAATAGCTATAGACCCTCCAGTTGGTATGACCCCAGAATCACATAGAATTTACAACCATATACTTCAGGCAATATGAGTTTCTCACAAGAGCTCTGACTTCACCAACAAGACTGGACATCTGCGTGAGGAGAATGTAAAATCTGACCAAACAAAAACCAGTTGACAGCAAATAAATTGAAACCAATAAGTAATCATCATTCCTTATCATTTAATCTTTGTAAGAAAAAAGACAGATATTCTGGACCATTGCTAGCCCACAGAAACAACCATTTAAAACCCTGATTTCTATTATGCGGTGCACTTAGCATTGGGATGTATTGTCATGGTGTAACAGTTATTCTGATTGATTACTCTCTTTACCATTTTCTTCTAAATGAAATGAGTCATTGTTGATAGAGTGTATGTGTATGAGGCTGCATTCATGCACACACACACACACATACACACACACACACACACACACCATATTCACACACTGCCAACCAAGCCTGACATCACTTGCAAAAATAACAAGAAAATAATTCAGTTTTTTAAAAGTTTCTAATGAAAAGAAACATCCTTTTTCAAAATTATAGTTATATTTTGAAGTGAGATTGTTATAGAAAATAAAAATAAAGCAAATTATTGCATAAAGTGTAAATAAAGTTCTTATCTGGTAAGAAAGGTAACACTTTATAGACATATACTGACTAGAGATGTTAAATACCATCCTTTGTCACCTTAGTCTTTCGCCCAGGTTCTATTTATTTAATATTTCATGTGGCATTCATGAAACCATCTTAGAAATGGTAGAAAGGTAGAAACAGGATCTAGGTAAATATTACATAACTTTTCTTTCTTGCAAAATTGTATTTTTCTGTACAGAACAGAATCTCTTTCCAGATAATTTCCTTTCCTTTGCTTTTGATCTTATAAAACAATTTTAACACAACAAGGATAGCCAAGAGACAGAAGTACAGTAGGTTGCTAAATCGCCAAGTTCTATATGAAATAACTTTGCAGTTGGCTTTGTGCCATCAGAGCTTCCTCCCAGAAAATGGAGAATAGGACCTCAGTAACTGTGCACAAGGAGAAACTCGTGTGTTAAGATCTCTTGCTCATTTTATTTTACTAATTCATATTAGTGCAACTACTTACAATAATTAATAAGTTTCCAAGAAACTATATTTGCTAAATTTGAACCTCAAACACCAAAGTGGGCAGCTGAAGTGAGAGTATTTAAGATCCCCATCATCACCGTTACCATCACCACTCCTGCCTTCATTATAAACACCACCATAACACCACCACCACCACCATCATCATCATCATAGCTACCTTTATCATCATCATCATCTCCATCCTCATAATCATCATCACCACTGCTGCCTTCATTATCAGCACCATCATGTCCTCACCATCATCATAATAACCATCTTTATCACCCACATCATCATCTCCATCACCATCCACATCGTCATCCACACTAACATCAACATCATCTTCTTCATCATCGTCATCATTATCATTGGAGTCATTGTCATATGCAGCAGTACTACAGCATGGTACACTTCTAAACTGATTTTTACCATTTCAATACATTCTTTTTCTTCAAAGTTTGCAAAGTAGACTCCAGTTTTTGTACAGAACTACCTTACATATTTCATATGTGAAGAAAATGTAGGCTTAGGCTCTGGCTGGTTGGCTCAGTGGTAGAGAGTTGGCCCGGCATGTGGAAGTCCCAGGTTTGATTCCTGGCCAAGGCACACAAGAAAGGCACCTATCTGCCTCTCCACCCTTCTCCCTTTCCATTCTCTCTGTCTCTCCCTCCTACAGCTAAGGCTTCATGGGAGCAAAGTTGGCACAGGCACTGAGGATGGCTCCATGGCCTCTGCCTCAGGTGCTAGAATGGCTTCAGTTGCAGTAGAACAATACCCCAAATGGGCAGAGCATCGCCCCCTTGTGGGCATGCCAGGTGGATCCCAGTCCAGCACATGTGGCAGTCTATCTGTCTGCCTCCCCTCCCCTTCTCATCGGAAAAATACCAAAAAAAAAAAAAAAAAGAAAAGAAAATGGAGGCTCAGATAAGTGAGAATATTTAGGAACCTGGCCAACATCTTCTATTAGAAAGTAACAATCAGCTCTTTAATGTAGACATTTTGATGACTCAGAACTCTCTACTAAAAACCATGCTGTCTCTAGGAAGGATTAAATGAAGTGGCATCTGAACTAGAAGGGATAGTGACAAATTCAAAATAGTTATCCAAACTTAAAAAGGAGGATAAGAACCACCCTCATGACTCAATCTGCCTACTGAATAGTTCCATTTACTTACAGTAAATTCTACCTATTAGTCAAAGCTCTGCTCATCCAGCCTTAAGTGACCTTACTCACATTGACATTCCTATGGCAACTGTTAGACAACCAATATCTAACTGCATCCTGATGCACTCCTTCAAGCATCCCTTTTACCAACTGTAATTTTAAGCTCTTGGATGATGACCACTGTACAACTCACTTCTTTATAACTGCTGTAGTACATTGTGTTGCTCTTGGAAATGACCTAGTAAAGATCCAGTATATGACTAACTGAATATCCAAAAAGGTTTGTTTCCTGGATGTGAAGAGTAGTGTGCAACAGCCATCTTCCACAGGCATGTGGTAGTCAGTGGTGTGCATCTCTCTTCCCACCTCTGAGCACAGTAACATCACATCAGTAGCGTGAAACAAGTTATGGTGGGATAGTCATACTTTGGAAACTAGGAAATATAACTATCAGGAGCCCCTCTGCCCTGGGGAGAGTCAGTTGTTAAATATTATGGACACAGGTGAACTGACCATGGGCTCAGTATTCAACAGTTCTGGATTTTGTTCAGAGACCTGGGATAAGCTTACTAAGCGAGTCTGAGCCATCTTTAATATTCTCTGCCTTTATCCAGGAGGAGGGATAGCACTAACCACTTAACGACCTCACGTGATTCTCTCTCTTAAGTGATTTGAAAACCAGTCCTGAAACATTTACTATGAATACAAAATCCTATTATTTTGATCATATTGAGAGACAGAAATGAGGTGAGAAGAAAAACACAAGGTCCCCACGTCCATTGTAGGGTCTGTGTCATATCAGTATTGCAACAAAGGGAACAGAGATCATAACATTCTTGTGCAATTAAACTCTCTGGGCCTCAATTATCAGTCAAATGGTATTTTGGAGAGCTTTGTTTGTTTTATTTTTGCTTAACATTCAGGAAGCAATGAAGAAAATAAATATTTCACACTGGTAAAGTGCTAGCCAAGCTTTGTAATGAGCTACATGTGGGGTTGTTTGTGTATGTTCATATGAGTGTGAGAGAGTGAGAGAGTGAGAGAGAAAGGACAGATTTCTCTGAGATACATCTATTCTTCAGAGTTACTACACTGTCACATTACACAATGGGTATTACTGTGTATTTTATAGTCACAATAAACAGAGATATTGTAATTAAATTTTAAAGTTCTCTTTAAACTTTAAAGGACCATCAAGGTCCTTTTGATATAGTTTCAACATCCCAAAACTAATTGCCCTTGAAAAGCCTATTTTCAGAAAAGATCCACAGGAGGGCAGTTTTCTTTCTAACAAGAAACCAGAATAAAAGGTAGATAGCTTCCCGTTGGAAGCCATGTGTTCAGGATGCAGCCCTATGAGCTTCTGACCGGAAGCCACTATAGTTGCCTCTAGAACTCTCATTTAAATGCCACTACTCTAAGTATATCTTCACTTTTCTCTGTACACCTGTTTTCACACACAGACTAGCATAGCTCATTACTATGAGGGTGTGTGTTCATGTCGGAAAATGGTAGCACAGCAGTTAGAAGTTCTTCCATCCTGGCCAAAAGTCACAATCCCAATAGAGTAGCAACCTTTACTACCAGTACGAGTGTATTTGAGAAACTGTGACGTGACAGACACTATCCACACATTTTTACCTATGGTCCTCACAAAACCCTCTAGGTAAATAACTCCACTTCATGAAAGCTAAGAAGCACAGAAAATGGAAAAACCAAACCCCAAACTCAGTTCTGATTGAACATATCCAAGTCTTGGTCGCTGCCATAAACTACAACAAAGTTTAAACTAAACTCCACCCTTTTTTCTTTGATCTTTTTACCATAAAGATGACTCAGTAGCTCCATTTATTCTTAACTAATATCTAATGTTTGATACGATTAGGAAACTTCCGGAGTCCTGTACTCTATCAAATGAAGATATATCTCAACATTCCTTCAGTAATAAATTAAAACTCAAATTGAAATATTAATTTGTCTATGACCTGTGGTGGCACAGTGGATAAAGTGTTGACCTAGAATGCTGAGGTTGCCAGTTTGAAACCTAGGACTTGCCTTGTCAAGACACATATGGGAGTTGATGTTTTCTGCTTCTTCTCTCTCTCTGTCTCTCCCTCCCTCTCTTTTTTCTCTCCCCTCTCTAAACTAAACAAAATATTTTAAAAATACTAATTTAAGCATACTAATACACACAGGTGCTTAAAATCATTAAAAATCTAACACTGTATAATATGGGATCTAAAAAAAACCCTAAAACTAAGACTAACAGTAACATTAACAAAGTGTATAATAAAAGTATTAACTGAAAATAATCAAATTTGCCTGGTACATTTATTTTGGTCAAATAAGAGAATCTGGAATTCTACTTAGCTAGAATAATATTTTATACGGGTACACTAACCTTAAAGTATGATGAAATTACTGGGTATTACTGTACATTTTATACTCACAATAAACACAGGTTATTGTAATAAAACTTTAAACAATTGAAATATTGATTTTTTTCAAAAAATCCTTCCTTAGAAATTATTCTTTCTTTTATTCACTAAATAATGAATTTTTATTCAGTAATAATGAATTTTCTTATCCTTCCCAAATATGCATGATGCTTCCTATAAAAAGAGGCTTGTGATACTCGATATTAAAAAATGCTTTGTTTTTCCCTGACCAGGTGGTGGTACAGTGGGTACAGTGTGGGCCTGGGATGCCGAGGACCCAGGTTTGAAAATCTGAAGTCACCAGCTTAAGAGCAGTTTCATCTGACTTGAGCATGGAGTCGCCAGTTTGAGTGTTGGATAATAGACATGACCCCATGGTCACTGACTTGAGTGCAAGGTCACTGGCTTGAGCACGGGTTCACTGGCTCTGGAGACCCCTTTCCCCCCAGTCAAAACACATATGAGAAAGCAATCAATGAACAACTAAAGTGTCACAACTACCAGTTGATGTCTCTCATCTCTCTGCCTTTGTCCCTTTCTCTTGTTCTCTTTCTCTCTCTCACTAAAAATAAATAAATAAATAAATAAATAAATGATTGTTTTAATACAAGTAAGCATGATATTTTAGGGAAATCAAACATCTGATTTCTGTGGATATAAAACAATTTTTGCACTTTTTAGCACACATCCATATTCAAGTTAACATTAATGCACTCATAAAGAAAATATCACATCTGTTAAGTAACAACAATCTTAATGTGACAATTAATAACTTGTTTCAAAATTAACTACTACAGCATAAAATGCAGATGAGCTACATCATAATTTTCCCTGTATCACTCAGTTTCTGAGAACTATTTCTCATGAATGTTATTAAAAATTATAATAGTTAAATTTCTCTTTACTGTTATTATGAAATGTGTCCTAAAACCTTGTCAAAATATCAATAGTGACATTTATATAAATTCTAGTATGTTTATTACTTCTTGGAAATTTGTAGATAAGATTTCAAAATGAAGACGTATCCCAAAGATCAGTATGAATATATTACCCATTTCAGGTTACAGACATCTTCAAGCTTTTTATAAAAATGGCCCACTTTTGCAGTGCTGGTCAACCTGGTCCATACCTCCCACGAATGGGATGTTCCAGCTTTCATGGTGGGCCAATCGTGGTGCCGTTTGGTTGCTCAACTACTGCCCATCATGAAAGCTGGAACGCCTACTAGTGGGAGGTATGGACCAAGTTGACCAGCACTGCAAAAGTGGGCAGTTTTATAAAAGTTTGAAGACGTCAAGGATTTAAGACATTAAGAAAGTAACAGATCCAAAAACTCCAATAACTCTTCTATTGAAAAAGAGATATTAATTGTTGAATCTAGAAGTAGCTGAAGATTTTTTATATTATTATCTTTATTTTGAAAAATGTTGGAAATTATTTTATGATAAAATGTTCAAAGAAAAATAGATGAAAGAAAATGTTTAAACTTATTAACTTTATAGCATAAAATAAAATTATGAAATAAAATAGCCAAGTAGTGAAATAAATTGTCTACTGAATATTACAATATATCAAAAGATGTATTTCTTATAGAATATTATATATATATTCTTATACCCATTCTAATACTTACACAAACATCTATATAAAGATGTATAATAAAGAAATATATCTACACACCATAGGTCTTTAAAGTCACATGTATAAAATATGCAAATTTTTACTTGAGTTTCCTAATTTTGATTTGAATAATATCGAGGCAAATAGCCAAGAGTAAGGGGTCACCCAAGGGATTTGAGGAATTTAGAGTAGCAACCTTTCAATAATGCTGACTCTCCTTTAGAAATCCTGTTGTCTTCTTAACAAGGAAAGTCTATAGCTATGTCAAATGAGAACAACACTCAATCTATCTCAATATCAATCTCAACTCAAATTTCCCTAACTTTTAAATTTACACTTACTGTATTTTGAGTAATACAATTAACCTTTATAATTTTCATATGTGAAAAATTAAATTTTGCTATATCTTTGTAAGAAAGAACCATTTTTCTTGGTTAATTGATTTTAAGACTACATTTTTGGAATTGTTCCATTTCTGGAAAAACACAAAAGTTCACACTTCTGATAAAACAAAGTCATTTCACTCCACTCTCTTAGAATTGGCTTTTCAGAACATCCCTATTATGATGAATTCGAAACAGGTAAAGACACAGGAATAGTATATTACTAACTCAAGTTATACAACAGAAATTTTTATATATATATAATTACATATCTCTATTTTTGTGAATGGCAAAAAAATCTTGTTTTCTAAACTTAAACAGAACTGAGAATTTGTACGTACTGTTTACAATCACATAAGTACTAAAAAATTTCTTTCTTATGGAGAGAAACTGAAAAGTATACTACATACTAGAGTCTTTCAATGAGTTCCTTGGTCATGCCAGGCTCATTTTCTATAAATGCCATCTTCAAGTGCAATTAACTGGGGAACAAAATTTTTGTTGCATCCACAAAAAAACTTGTTCTTACCTAATTCGAGTGGGCTAATCTCAGATCTGACATTAGTTTTTCTCTGTAAACTACAGTATTTTTGCAACTCAAGATTTTAGGTTTTCATATTATTTTAAAATTTTCAACATTTAGTTTAACATAATGAAGTAGAATTCCTTCTTGTGCATCATCTTTGTGAAAATATAATAATTTATATAATGCAGTAAATAGACTAATACACTAAAAGATATGATTGCTTCAGAATTTGTCTACAATTTCAAAATAGAACATATTAAGATATTATTTCTTTTTATTTATTTATTTTAGAGAGGAGACACAGAGTGAGAGAGAGAGAGAGAGAGAGAGAGAGAGAGAGAGAGAAAGGGGGGAGGAGCTAGAAGCATCAATTCCCATATGTGCCCTGACCAGATCAGTGCAGGGTTTTGAACTGGCGACCTCAGTGTTCCCAGGTTGACGTTTTATCCACTGCGCCACCACAGGTCAGGTCAAAATGGAACATATTAAAACACTTATTTTTATCATAAAATTTGCACAAAACTTATTTAAATTCTATTCAGGCAAAAATTTGCATTTGTAGCTCTTGCATTTGTGTACTTGTTGAGGACAATCTTGCTTGATGCTCCAGCAGTAGTCTGCCATCAGACTACTATTATTTCTGTTCCATTGCCCCTGAAAATGCTCTTCAATCATCTTCAGATCTTGATGAAAGTGTTCTCCCTGCTCATCACTAACAGCTCCAAGATTTTCAGGAAACTTATCAAAGTGACTGTTCAAAAAGTGAATCTTAATGCTCATGTTATATCCAATGTCGCAGAAAGCCAACAGCATCCTTTGAACCAGAAGTTAATAGTTTTCTGCTTTTTTTTGCCAAGGAAGTTCTATGTAACTGCCACAAAAGACTGCCATGCTGCTTTCTCCTCCTTATTCATCTTCCTGGCAAATTCTTCTTCACGTATGAGGGTTCGAATTGGAGGTCCATCGAATATACTTGCTTTTATCTTCTCAGAAGACAAAGCAGAAATAATATGTTGAAAGCATTCACTTACTGTATTCAAAGCCTGAACAAATTGCTTCATTAAGCCAAGTTTGATGTGAAGTGGAAGAAAAATGATTCTGTCTCTATTAACTACAGGTTCACTCACAATATTTTCATCCCTACTTCCAGAGCTTCACATTTTAGCCAATCCTTCTGTGTCCAGTGTTTCTCCCGAGCTCAGCTGTCCCACAAACACAGAAAGCAAGAATATTTTGTAAAACCTCTCTGTTGTCCTAGCAGGAAATTTACCATTTTAAGATCCAATTATGCTCCTCATACTTCATAGAAAGTCAAGGAAAATTTTTATGTCATTATAATCTTCTCACAAATGAGTTGAATAATCAATTGGAATCGTTGCATAAACATTACCGTGTGTAGATGAACACATTTCAGACTCCGTTTAGAGCTGTCAAGAAATAGCCTCCATTCTGTTGGACTGTAAGTGCTAACACCTAGCTGGCTATAAAGACTGCAGCTATCATGACAGTAAACAAAGTGTCTTTGGAAAAACAGTCCACAAAAATTTGTACACGCTTCCTGAAATGGGATATTTTAGCCAATAGGTAAAGTACATTCTTTTCTTGAAGCTGGAGGCTAATAACTCAGCTGCTTTCTTTGATAGGCCCAAATCTCTTACTAAGTCATTCAATTCGGGTTGGCTAAACTGCTGAGGGGTTAATGACTGTTTGGCATCAGAAGAAGACACTTCAGATTCTACAACCATTTTCTAATGCATCTTATCAAAATACATTTGATCACCAAGTTCACTTTCTTCATCCTTATTAGAAATAAAACCATTGAAAAACTGGACCCGAGAGTGCCTCAGAGTGTGGGATAGTTCGTATTGCTGAAGGAATATTAGGATATGCAATCATATGCCATTTATTCTTGCTGATGCCCTTTGTATGAGTCAGACAGAAATAACAGTCACTGTTGTGGTCCTTATGTTCACGCCAATCCATGGGAATATCAAAAGGCATTCCTTTGCATTTTTCTTTTGTCCAGTCATGAAGCATTTCCTCACAGTTATGATATTTAATATGAGGAGCCCAATTCTTGTCTTGATTGCCAAGGGGAACATGAAAAATAGGCAATATATGCACGTGTCACAAATGATGAAATATTGCGCCTTTGATGTCGAAGTGTGTAACAGCCATATATATAGCAGAAGGTGTCGGGACTATTCTTACATTTATGCCTACTCGAAGAGGCCATGATTCAATCTTAAAACAAAATAAGAGGGTGTTTTTATCAGATAATAATTTTTTAGATTTAAAAACAGCTACAATTAAGTAAAAATGATGTTTGTAAAACATTAATTGCTTTGTGCTTATGTTCAATCCAAGAGTCATTGCCCTTTAACTCCAATTTAAAAACCAATGCATGCCATTAACTGTAACAAAAATAAATTAAAATTGCATAAAAACAAGAGCATGCACCAAAAGACGGATTTCAGATTTGGAATCAGTGATTCAGATATATATAGAAAAAGTTCTAAAACCTCATGCAACAGAAAATGAAAAAAAAGTTGTTTCCCAGTGATAGCAAACAGAAGCTTTTTCCAAATGGATATAAGAAACTGATTCCAATGTCCTCTGTTTACACAGGAGCTATTATAATTTAATTGTTCTACACAACACTAGAGTTGCCATAAAGTAAAATGCATAAAAATACAGCATTCAAAATTTATATTTCAGACTCCTTGTTATTTATTTCTATCATTATGTTGACCACTGCATGCCTATGCATATTGAATATGACAGTAAATATTTTCCAACTTTATCAGTTCAGTCTATTTATGTAGAATCTAACTCAAGAATTGTATCAAAGAGGCAAAGAAGCAGTATATAGTTACAGAAAACAAGCTGATCCTTATCCTTAAATTTTGGAGTTTTTTTCTTACATAGATCCTGCTGCTGATTTACAATTCTCATTACAGATTTATTAATTTGAATTTTCATGATACACACTAGTTGCAGAATCTTGGCATGAGACTCTCATCTTGCAACCATACAAATGATCTCATACTCTTTTTCTATCTCTGCACCCCCTTGAAAAGTATGCAGGTGTAGGGTTAATAGTAAGGAGAACATGTGTGTATTTCCTCCCATGAGATTACCAGTGACAAAAGTAAAATAAAATATTGATCCCTTCTGATTGAACTTTGAGTTTTACAACCATCTTCTTCTTAGCTGTGGACAAAGTAGAATCAAAAATTTTCTTCCATCACTTTTTATAATTATTCATTGACATTTACCATAGTTATTGATAAGTTAATATAAAAAGTGAAAATCAAAAATAGGAAAGTCACAAAATCTAGTTCATATTATAAGTTTTAAATTTCTTTAATTCTTCTTTTAAAATTATTACCATGCAGTTAACTAATTTATATCCCAGACTCATATTACTATGAGAAAGCATTGAATAATACATTGGCTTTCTCCATATGTGGATGAGAAAATTAAGATATAGAGAGGTTTTATAACTTGCCTAAAGTTACACAACTTCCTCCTGTTATTTTTGAGATTCAAACCCTGCATTGACTTTAGAATTCACTTCAAGAAACCAAAGGACTGGATGCATTCTATATGCTAGCTATTTGCTATCTCCTAAAACATTATTTTTAAGACATGTCTCTTCCTCAACTTCAACAGTTAACATTGCTCCTACTGTGAAAGTTCATTTTGGTGAATACAAAACAAAATAGCTGAGCTATAACTAGGCGTAATCTTTTGATTACTGATCCCAAAAAGGATAAATTAAGACTAAAATTGTTTCTGTCTTCTCTGAGTAATCAAGCTGAGGCAAAGCTAAAGTAGATCACTAAAGAGTTAATAACTAATTATTCCCCCTTGATCTACACCATATATTCTGATACCATTATTTCTTATTTATTTTTCTTAAGTGAGAAGTGGGGAAGCAGAAATAGACTCCTGCATGCATCCTGACCAGGATCTGGATCTCCCTGGCAAGCCCCTACCAGACAATACTCTGCCTGGTTGGGCCACAGCTCCATTGCTCAGCAACCAAACTACTTTAGTGCCTGAGGCTGAGGCCATGGAGTCATCCTCAACACCTGGGACAAACTTTGTTCATACCATTCAAGCCATGGCTGCAAAGAGAGTGGGAGGGAGGGAGGGAGAGAGAGAGAGAGAGAGAGAGGAGAGCAGATGGTCACTTCTCCATGTGCCTTGAGCTGGAATCAAACCTGGGACTTCCACATGCCAGGCCAACACTCTACCACTGAGCCAACTAGCCAAGGCCCATTGTTTCTTGTAAATTACTCAATCTAGCAATGTTCTTGTACTCAAAACAACACATACACATCATAAACACAATGAGTTTCACAAAGGTAAAGTTTTCATGTATCAGCCAGACTTCACTAAAAAGATTCCTATTCCAAATATTTTGGAGAGGATATCAAGGCAAATCAAACCATTCATCCAGAATTTAGTATAACCCTGGAATGAGCTTAGTATTTTGTTAGCAGCAATTGGCTACGTGGAATAAAGAATGAGGCATGGTTTTAGCCTTCAAAAACTGAAACTCCAGTAAAATAATACAACTCTTGAAAAGTGGCTTCACACATTGCCACATAGAATAAAGACTACCCTAGAACATCCTAGCACCTCTTGTAGCTAGGTGAACCCATAGATTAAATTCTACCCTTTGGAATGTAAGAGAAACTGATGAATACAGTTTTCAGTAAGACTCCTGGAAGGGAAGCGTTCTGCACTTCTTTCCTCCTTTCCTTGTCTTGAAATGTGAGATTCATCACTAGAGCGAGAATAGCAATTCCACCATGGGAATACACCAGATAAGAATCCTGACCCATGATGCTGATGGGGCCATCACACCAGCCCTTGGTTGTACATGTCATTAGATTAGAGAGAAAAATAAATATCTATATCATTTAGGCCACTGTCATTTTAGATGTTTTTGCCTCTTTAGCTAAGAAGTATACTTAAACAATACAAATGAAGACAAGTTAGATCTGTTGATGCTTAGGGAGTTCTTTTCCCACTCCTCCTATTTCCTCTTTGCTAAAGGAATAAGGAAAAGTTAAGAACGGCCAAGTGTGTTACTTTCACCTATAGAGATCTGTCAACTGCAGCTCCCGAGACAGTGACTGGCAGAAACTTCTTCCAGTTTTCTCAACCAGAAACAGAATGATTACAGATTCCACTTTTCCTACCTTCACCTTTACTGAGTGAAACTGGAAAAGTGACTACAATTCTTACACAAAATGTTAGGTACTTCACGCATTGAGACTCAAGGAAAGCGGCAGGTGTCAGCTGCTCTGATAGCAGCGTGACCCACTTTTTTTGCTGTGTTTTGTTGCCATGATAATCAACACCAGACACTGAACTTCTCTAAAAACAAGCAAGTGAATGTGGGATGTTTTTAGTGCTGGGCTTCTTCTAAGGCTAATGAATATTATATTGACAATGAAGGTCTTTCTCCTGGAGCTATAGTATAATCAAGATGAAACAATTCACTATCAGTGACAATATATAGTAATGATGGTCACCAGGAGATAAAAGGTGTTTGATTATGACCCTAAAAGATAGCACTGACATAGTATTCTTGTCTTAAGACTCTTCCCTGAGTTTCCCATTACTGTAGTTAAAGCAGTAAGTTATTATTCAATGTAAACTCAGTATATGGATGCATGAAATATAAGCCAAACTGAAATGCAAAAAGTAGAACCTCTAATAATCAGAACAAATAGCATTTCAATTAATGTACAATGATTATCATAATTCCTTTGAGCTGTACCACTCTCTGAAATATACAACCTACCCAAAAAAACAAATAAAATAGGCCTTCACAATATCCAAAAATAAGGAAGAGAAAAACCCTTTGAAAGCTCCAGCAAGAAATAAGTTACAGTACTAAATTCAGAGAATCATTTGCAGGGTGCTAGGTATCCTGAACTGATTATATGTAGCTGAAATCACTACCCCAAAAATTGTTCATATTTTTATTGAAGGAAATTTTAACTTCAAGGAAATAAGACTTCATTTTTATGAAAAATTCCCTATAACTTTTCTGGCCTCAAATTCCTCTGTCCGTCTAATAGCGTAGTGTAGGAGTTCTTCCACGTCTAGAACCAGCCTTTCTTTTCACTCTTTCTTCCCCTGTCAGCTCAACCCCACCTAAGTTAATTAACTGTCAGCCGTGGACTCATATTTTATTTCCATGCCAGGCCTTCATAAAGCTTAAAGGTCCCAAACTGAGTGGCTCTTCCTTCATGTGTCCCATCCCAAGAAGCAGCGCTGCCACCCACCAGGGGCTCAGACCAGAAATCTGGTTATCGTCCTGCTCCTGCAAACCACACTTCAGACCTGTCCCCTAGTCCTGTTTGTTCTACCTCTAATACAAATCTCTGATATGTACCCACTTCTGTCACCTGAACCACAGAGGTCTCGCTGTTGTACTGATGCCTAAGAGCACCCCCACTTCACATTCTACTTGCTCTTCTGTCTTCTTTAAATGCTGTGGATATTGCCACCAGAGTGGTTTTATTATTGGTCACATGACTCTTTTTTAAAACCCCTGAAGAGCTACATATTTCCTTCCCTCAGAACAAAAACAGTGATACTTAATATGGCTTCAAAGTCCTACATCTTCTGACCTCTGACTGTCCTTCTAACTTTATTGTAACCCATCCTCTCTCTTAATCAGAATTCATCTCACTGGCTTTCTTTTCCTTCCTTAAATCCTCTTCACCAGGCCAACTCTAGGTCCATAAAAGGCTGACTTTTATGTAGTCAAATGCTTTGTAAGCCTGAAGCCTAGAAGGAGATCACTGAGGAAAAGATGAATAACTGAATGTAATCAAACTAAAATACCTTCATTTCAGAAAGACATCATAAACAAAAGTAAAACAACCTAGAAAATATTGAGAACAGTCACAGAAAAACTTAAGAGCATTACACAAATGAATTAAAAAATTAAGACCCATATTATAAATGAATAAATTCCCCTCAAAAAAGTACAATGATTAAGAGTCATTAGTAACTGGAAACAAGTATGTGATACAATTTTTTATTACAACTTGAAGATAAACACTAAAATTTAAGTTTTTACCATGAGCTAGCACTTAACTAATTTAAGAATATGGCAGTAGTCAAATAGATACATTCTCTACCTCCAGAGAGCCTATACCCTAGCAAAGTGGAGACCTATTAACCAACTAATCATATATAATTAACGTGTTTATTACATAATTAAACTAAAAACCTTATTTTGAAAATCAGAATCCCATTATTAAATTAAGTAAAATAGCTGGATGTTGGCTTGGGTCAAATTTAATTTTTCCAAAGGAAAGAGTGCTAGAAAGATGAATTTGATCCTACAATCTTGGCACACTGTACAATTAAATAATCATTTTCCTGTGGTCTACTGCTTTTAGAACTATCCACCTTCCTTTTCATCTCTCTTACTTTTTCAGCACATCTCTTATTTCTCTTTCTTTTCCTGGTCATTTCTTCTCCTGCTGATAGTTCTATGTGGTTCTTGTCAAAGTACTGGTTTTCATCCTCTGGGCTCTTTTTTCTCTCTCTAGAACCAATCCGGCCATAGAACTTGGAAGGGATTTGGAAGTAGCAGAGACAAACGAATTTGCAGCAGTAACTGGGGGTCTTGCAGTAGGCAATGCAGAGAGAGCTACAGCACAAAACACACTTTGGGAACAGCAAGGAATTGGGAACACGAACCCACATGATCAGTTGGGAGGCTCACTGTGGGGGATGGCAGAAATTGTTGCGGGAGGTTTAAAGAGTCAGAAAATCCTGGTGAGAAAGAAGGCAATGGAATACTCTTCAATAAAGTTACTGCTCTGTCGCTGTGCTCTAGCTGAGTGGACCGATGGGAGTACAGGCTGGTGGTAGTCAACCTGGTCCCTACCGCCGACTAGTGGGGAGTGTTCCAGCTTTTATGGTGGGTGGTAGCAAAGCAACCAAAGTATAAATAAAAAGCTAGATTTAACTATAGTAAGTTGTTTTATAAAGATTTATTCTGCCAAACTTAGCAAAAATCCAACATAAAGAACTTGGTAAGTAATTACTATTATATGCTTTAACTTGCTGTAAGTCTGCTTTACAAATTTTATAAAGTAAAGTTCCTTCCCTACTTTATAAATCACCATTACTGTGGAACCAGTGGGCGATTAGAAAATTTTACTACTAACAGAGATACAAAAGTAGGCAGTAGGTATAAAAAGGTTGACTACCCCTGGGTTACACAATAAGTGTGCTATGAGAATGCCAACTTAGCTCAAATCATCATAAGACTGGTTCTGTTCAACCAAGGATCAGTATAAGAGGTGTTTGGTATCGCCACTGTATTTTATAACCCTGGCAGTTAAAGCAAATCAGCATTAATTAAGATAACATTACTCAAGACGGGCTGTATCTTCTTTTTCTTTTTATTTTTTTCAGAATCAATTGTAATTTACTCTGCCAATTCAGTAATATACACCAAAATTAAGTACGAGGTTTAAAGGGAAAAATGCCTTGAAGATAACAAAACGGTCCACACTCTGCCTGATGTTCCTGATGATTCATTTTGTCCAACATTTTGTCACGTGCATGAGGAACATTGCTGGCTCTAGCGGAGCAAGGAGCTGACCCTGATGGGATTTTAGAAAAGAAAATCCAAATCCAAAATAAATAGAGATTATTACTCTTTCCAATTGGAATATTTTTGAACTTCCAAAAGAATGTACTTTATTAAGTCATAAAAGTATATTTAATATGAAAACATATAAAATTTCTAGATTGACAATTCAACAAATGAAGTATAAATGAACAACATATTCTCTTTAAGGATCATGATAGGTGCTGGGGTGATAAAAAGAACACATGAAACTCTCCCTGCACTAAATACCCTAGTAATCCTATGGGCCAGATGAAGTGATAAGAACCAAAGACCAGAACAAAATATATGAGAATTATTATGATAATGATGAAATAAATATAATGCAATACATAAATAGTTGACAGTTAAACTGCAGAAATCATTAGTTGCTGGTATTATGATGTGAAGGTAAAGAGATTATTTCAAATTGGGGTAAATCAGTAGGAAAGGTTTTCTGGAGGAATGAGTACTTATGTTTTGAAAGATTTGGAAAGGTAGAGGAAATAATATAAGAAGATTGTTTTTAGAAGTATGGTGGCCTCCTTGATGACAAAGAAATAATAGTTTGTATGAAGTAAATCCAACCCTTTGTGTTTAATTAAGAAAACATACAACAAAACTAGTCAAGTGGATTTTTGCACAGCTAGTAAGTTCACACCTGGAATTCAATCCTACCATCAAGACCAAGGATTTACCCATTGTACTTTGGTGCTCCAAAAAGCTGGCTCAGTCAGTGTCTAAAATGCAGTTCTCTAATTCTGCACTGTTATTCTTCCCTCTGATCTCAGAGTTTTTGTGGACTGTATACATTGATATTGAACTATCTCTCTTGACTTACACTGGTTTAAACCCTTGACTTGTCTTCTTTCCTGTTTACTTTCCCTTCTCTTTCTTTGGTTCAAGTATTATCGTTTTTTATACCGTATCTTCTAAGAAGAAAGTCAAAAAGCTAAAAGAAAGAACAGAGGAGAAAAAAAAGAAATGAGTAAAGGAAAGAGAGAGAAAGAATGGAAGGGAGAGAAAAGAAAAGAAGGTAAAAAGTAAAAAAAGAAAAGAAAAAAAGTAAAGAATCTGTATTGTCCCCTAAACCTACCTACCTTTTTCTTTCCCAATTACTACCTTCAGTCATTACTCCTCCCAGATGGAAGATAATTTAAAGAACTAATATTTTCCAGTTAATACAAAAAGTTGAACTTTAAATCTTGCTATATTTATTCAAGCAAGATAAATCCAAGTTTCCTCATTATGTTAGTTTCTTGTCTTATTCTTGGCATTGGACTTCATGTTTCTTGTCCCAATTTCTATCCTCAGATCTTGATAAATAGCCTCAAGTTGTGCCATCTGGACAAAAGGTTAAGAATCTGTCTCTATGGGATTTTGCCCTTCACCTCATTCGCAATGCTTTCACTTAAAAGGCCATTCAAAAGAGGTTTTCAATTATGGTAAATAAGTGCAAATTTGGTTCCACGAAGCATCAGTAACATTTAATTGCTTAAAGTATCACATCTGTAAATGTTTATCACTTTTCTACTCATCATGTTTACTGTAACTTTACTTCCTCAAGATTTAAGAGATGTTTGGGTATCCCTTGGTTACCAATTTCCCATGGGTCAAACAACAGAATCAGGTCATAAGGAGTAGTCTGTCACTGCAGTAGGCATTTACTCCATAGATGCATGGAACATGAAAGAATCATAAAACAAATAGTATATTTTGGAAGTCTGTGAATAAGTAGAGAAGCTAAGACCCTTAGTTTCAAAAAAATCCTGTCATTGCCATACCTGTTAACACAGAGATGCTACAATGACCAATTAAAAAAATTTTTTTATCAAAGTAGAACAAACAGGATTGTGACTGAACTAATATTTCTATATTAATAATCCCTACAATGAAATGAATAATGAATAGTGACACTACTCTCTCATGTTCAAAGAATCCTTTTATTGGTATATACTGTTACCACTAAGATGTCAAAATGGACACTCTACACTGATGGATGATTCCTATACAAAATAATTCAAACTGCCAAATAATTGATCACCCACTGGAATCTGTCCATAATTTCTTAAATGAGTGAGTATGAAAATGGAAAATTGTAAGTCACATAGTCTTTGATTCAAACTTTACTCAAAATGGTAACTGAATTCGGAGGCGACAAGCCTTAATGAACAGTTTGCTAAGGAAGCATGAGAAGAAGTGAGTGCTGATATAGAGAATGTGGTAAAGTATTCATTTATTTATTTTATCATCGTAAGAAAAAGAATGTTGAAATTTACTATTTATCATTAAATTCAAATTGACACTACATTGAGTCTGTAATTTGTCCTCGTAAACTTAAAATTTCTATAGCAACTCACTTGGTTTGATTTGGGAAAAGTTGTCTTCTTATTAATATGGAAAGTATGTTTAAAGAATTTAAAAGTTCCACCTGACCAGTCGGACTGGGATGCGGAAGATCCAGGTTCGAATCCCTGAAGTTGCCAGCTTGAGCGCAGGCTCATTTGGTTTGAGAAAAGCTCACCAGCATGAGACCTATTTCGCTGGCTTAAGCATGGGGTCACTATCTGCTGTAGTCTCCCGGTCAAGGCACATATGAGAAAGCAATCGATGAATAACTAAGGTGCCACAACAAAGAATTGATGCTTCTCATCTCTTTCTCCCTTCATGTCTGTCCCTATCTGTCCTTCTATCTGACTTTCTCTGTCTCTGTCACACACACACACACACACACACACACACACACACACACATGATTTAAAAGTTCCAAGGACTGTATTTATAAATCCTTTTTGTAATATGCTGCATTTGTTAAAAATTTGTCTTCAAAAGCTGTGCTTGTTCACTTACAGTTATGAGCCATTTTGTCATAGTAGGTTGATTTTGTCCACCAACCTCATCATAATTAACTCACCATCTGTGATCTCAGAGAATTTTGTAACTCCATCAAAATTTAATAACTTGACCTTAATTGTCATTAAAAGAACAAGATGGCAGCTTGTAATGGCTTTTCCCAGATCAGACTATTGCAAAACAAAGATTCAAACCAAGGCAGTTTGACAGTAAGTATGCACTTTCAACCCTGACACTATACTGCTTCTTCATTAAAAAACATTATATACTAGAGAGAAATATTGACAGTCAAGTAAGTAGCATGATGACTAGGAAAGAAATGCAAAAATTAAATAGAATGTTTACAGAAATATCCAGTGGAATAGTTAGTAAAACACTTTGGACTAATGTCAAGTTTAGTGGACTAAGGAGTAAATGGGAAATAAAAAATTGAAAACTGTATGTAGATTGTATTTTTGAGACTATAAAGGTCCTTCCTTTCAACTATACAATTTAAATTGAAATTATTTAACTTATAAGATTTATTAATATATCAATATTAATTCAGTAATCATTCAATTTGTTTTATCCACCTGCATTTTTTGAAAAGCTTTATTTCAATGAAATTAAACCATTAATTTATCAGCATTTGGGGAGGGTGAAATATTTCTCTAAAAATTGTTGCCATGAACATAGCACATCTTTAAAATTTTTTTAAGTTGATTTATTGATTTTAAAGAGAGAGGAAGGAAGAGAAAGAGAGAGACAAGAAACATCAGTTGGTTTCTATATGTGCCTTGACAGGGATCAGACTTGAAACCTTTGTGTATCAGAATGATGCTCTAACCAATCAAGCTATCCAGCCAGGGCAATAGAGAGTCACTTCAATATTGAGATCATTCTTTTTCAAATCCAATATAAAAACAAAGGTCATTCTTCACCTATCTGAAAGTTTTCTACTTTTAAGACACATATGCTCTAATTCTTTTTACATGCTTTAATTCTAAGCCAGTATTGTTTGAAATATATTTATATATTTATATTAACTGAAATTCATGTACTAACCAAAAGTCAGTGAATTGATAGATTTTATTTTGGACTTCTGAAGCAATAGCACATATAGTCTAAAATTTTCATCAGATGTGGCATCTGTAACAAAGCTTCTAATGTCCAAATCCAAAAAAATTGCAACATATGCTTCCAAGAAAAAGAATAAAGTATCTGTCCAGTTACTGGTAATCTTAAAAGGGCAGGAACAGCTGCCAAAATCATTAGAGTTTGGTAATCCATGTGCGTCTTTTTTTGAGGGAAACAATCTGTAATTAATTCTGCATTCACCAGCTGGTGTCACTACAACCCTCCTCCCTAGCCCCTCAAAGAAATAAATCAGATGTAGGAAGATCAAGAGCAGCATCTGTTGCCAAAGTGGAAAAAAAAAATTGACATCATTTACTCAAGCAATACACGCAGAAAATGTGTAAAATGGGTAAGAAGTAATCAATTCTACATCACTTAAATTACGTGTAAAACACGTAGAAGGAATCTTGTATGGGTTTTAGTTTCAAGACTCTTGCTAAAGCCATTTTAATCAGATAATAAGCCTACATGACATGCTAAGCAATCACATGGTGATTCACTGGGTCGGTATTCCCCACAAAGTATTTGGCACTCAGTGTAATGAAAAATAAGATAATGGAGTAGGTGCTAATAACTAGATTGGTGCTTTCCAACTGGGAGCAATTTTTACCCCCTATACCTTTTGGCAATGTCTGGAGATGTTTTTAGTCATCAAGATGGGAGAGGAGAGGGGTGCTTCTAATATCCATGGTAGGGGTTCGGGATGCTGCTAAACATTTTACAATGCACAGGACAGAGCCCAAAACAAACAATGATCTGGACCAAAATGTCAATAGAGCCACGGTTGAGAAACCTGAATCTAAATATCCAGATGCTAATGAAGTTACCACTTCGTATTTCACTATGGATGCTGCTAAAGAGTCAGAAAACATCAGCTGAATCAGGATGTGCCTAAAAGGACACAAGGACAAAATACCTTTTGAATGAGCATTCAAATGAAATTATAAAATGAGGTGACTCCCCACTATGGTCTAAAGACGAAAAACAGAGCACAACCTTCACAACATCTGGTAAATGGTATTTATTATTTCATTAATTTATTTCCATTATAAACAAAATTGCCTAATGCCTGATGATTGATTGCTACAAAATTGGCTGATCCAAATAATTTAGCTATCAGTTTGTTTACTCTCTAAGATATATATTAAGTAAGGTTACTTTTGAAGGCAATCATTCTGCACAATGGAACATATTCATGAGAACACAAATGAAGAGTGTAGTGTACTCATTTTTATTTTATCTAATGACATTCTGAGGTGATTCCGACTGATATTCTCAGTGGAACCCAGAGGTAATCTCTGTCCCTGTTGTGTGTGTACTTTTTGTCCCCACACTGAACCCTTCCTCTCTGTGATATCACTCTTGAATATAGACTAATCATATCATAGTACTATGATTTTTTTCAAAACGGGGTTAAAATATAAACTATAAAATAATCGTTTTAACTTGAAAACAAATAATATTACACACTCAAGTTGATTTTTAAATTTTTCATATTTCCAAAATTAAATTTTAAGGAAGCATAAAATTTCAACAAAAGCCTTTATATCCAAATTCCAATTTTCTCTCCTGTTACATTTTTTTCTTCTATATTCTGTTACCACCTCAGTCTTTATTTCATTTTGCTCCTATTTGTTATTTATCCCCTGTCCTCACAGCACAATCCTTGGTTCAGTTGTTATAAGCTAAGTACCACAGTCATTCTTCATAGCAGTGTTTGCATCTGAGCCAAGTCTTGAATGACGGGATGAATATGGGCAATGGTGTAGATGTCTCAGAAAAGATGCCATAACATTGGCATAAACAATACAGAAGTGAGAAAGCACACACACACACGCTCAAAATGGTCATGAGTGTAAGTCAGCCCCAAACGGCAAAGTTTCTGGAACCGGGGACAGAAATAAGATGTGACCACTTTATTGAGATGTGGTGAAGGATTCACGCATGTGAATAAACTAGATCACTCCTAAAATCTATTTCCTACATGAGATTCTTTAATCCTTCTGAATATTGACTTGAGAAATGTACGTAGTTTCCAACCAGGCTGTGAAAAGATATGACTTTTGGGGTGAAGAGCTTGAATAATATTGGAAGGTAATAGAAAGATATTGAAGGTTTGGGGCTTGCAGAGTAATGAGCAGATGGGTACGACAGAGACAAATCAGGCAGTGATGTGCAGGAAAGGAAGATGATACATTCAGGGATATCACTGGCATTCCAGCAGTAAAACCCAAAGCTGGGGGAGCAGCAGTAAAAATGGAAGGGACAGGAAGAACAGAGTGACTTTGTGAGGAGAGGGCAAAGTAGATTCATGTTCTGAGAGGTTATGATAGAGAAGAGAGAATAATAATTTCATTAATTATATTAATGGAATTAGATAATTAAGGAGAATGTACAAGTTTACTTAGAAAACTGAGTTTCCTTTCAGATAAGTTAAATTTGAGATTTGTGTTCAATGGGCAAACTCAGACACATTTTTTTCTATTATTTTTTATTAAGTGAGGGGCGAGGAGGCTGAGACAGACTTCCACATGCATCTCGACCAGGATCCAACCGGTAAGCCCCCTATGGGGTGATACTCTGCCCATCTGGGGCCTTTGCTCCGTTGCTTAGTAAGTAACTGAGCTATCTTAGCACCTGAGGTGAGGCCATGGTGCCATCCTCAGTGACCAGGGCCAAGTTGCTGAAACCATTCAAGCCATGGATGTGGGAGGGGGGAAGAAGGAGAAGGCAGAGTTGGAGAATAAGGTGGTCACTTTTCCTGTGCGTCCTGATCAGGAATCAAACTCAGGACTTCTACAGGCCAACCCAATGCTCTAACACTGAGACAATGGCCAGGGTCTGGACACATTCTTTAACTTTCAAATTTAAGACCTCTGTGACATTCCTCAGCCAGATATGAGGGCTTTTTTTATCATTACTACCACTATACCTGAGACCACTTTCCATTCTAATATTCATCTTACTAAGTCTCTCTCATGTCTCATATTTTACATTTAATCTTACCCTATGTTTAGATAATTCTTATGTAGAAAAGAATGAGGCCTGTCCGTGACATTCTCTATTATGGGTTAAATTATGTCTCCATCCCCCTTCAAAAAAATACAGATGTTGAATACTAATACCAAGTAACTCAGAATTTGACCTTATTTGGAAATAGGGTCACTGCTGATGTACATAATTCATTAAGAAAAGGTCATTAGGGTGAGCCCTAATCCAATATGACTGATGTCATTATAAAAGGAAAAATTTAGACACTGAGACAGAAATGCACAGTGGGGTAATGACATGGAAGATGAAGACAGAGATCTACATTCCTGAAGTCAAAGAACACCAAAGTCACAAACTAACAACCAGAAGCTAGGGGAGAAGAGTGGAACAGTCTCCCTCACCACCCACAGAAGGAACCCACCTTGCAGACACTTTTATCTTGAACTTCTAGCTCAAGAACTGTGAGACAAGGAATTCCTTTGTTGAAGCCATCCAGATTTGGTACTTTGATACATAAGCTCAGCAAAGTACTACACTTGTGAAAAGTTGCATATTTGTACGTTTTTAGAATTTTGGGGATTAAAGAACTGGACTCTCCTGAAATACAATTTTAAATCCATGAGGAAAAGAAATAACAGGTATCAAATCTAATATTTTTTTAAATTTTATTTAGACAAATAAATTTAACAGGATAACATTGGTCAATCAGAGTATATAGATTTAGAGAAAACATCTCCACATCAGTTGGACAGTCGATTAAGCTGTATGCCCATCACTTAAAATCAAATCATCCTCCGCCATCCTATATTTTATTTCTCTATAAGCACCTCCCCCTCCTCCCAACCCTTTCCTCTCCTCCCTTCCCCTCCCCCTGGCAAATCTAATTTTTATATGTTCATTTGTTCACACATTCAGTAAACAAATAGGAATACATTTGCCAGAGGTCTGCTTGTCAGCACATTACTTGGATCACATTACTCATAGGTGTCATTGCTTTCTGAATGAGGAAGAATTTGGGCATATCAAAAAATCTGGTCCAGGTATGGGCTACATCAGAACATACATATATAATCTTATATAATCTTCAATAGCTGTACAAAATACTCCCTGTACTTGGGTTTCTTTCCTTCAAGACTTTAATTTAGCTTTTATATTTGGAAAATAAATAATAACTATTTATTTAGCATCCTTTGTACACAACTCGCACATATTCTATTGAGAAGGTTTAGAAAACTGCAAATAAACATTTCCATAAATATAAAAATACATAATGTTTATGTTGTTTGAGATTAATAATAATGTACTTAATGTAAATCTAGAACAAAGCAGAAAAATATACATAATAATAGAAACATTTTCTGAAATTGTAATGTTCACATTTCATGTCTTTATTTTTTCCACATTCAAATTCAGTTAACTACCCACAGAAAGGAAAAATCATTGTATTTATAAAACAGATCATTAAATATAATTACACTTACAAGCAAAACTATAGTACTTCAGGTGCCGGCAACTATGCTCAGTGACAGATTATCCCACATAATGAGGACTATTTCCCAGGCAGCTGCACCAGGTGACAGGAGTGAGCAGCATACAGACACCTGATACATTTATAGTACAGTCAATTATGTTGGAGATAGAAGGAACCAAAACACAAGACATTCTTTCTCTAAAATCAACATTACAGACGATGAAAATAGAATGGAATCTATTTTTAAAAGTTTTCATTGTTTGCCCTATTTGATACCCAACACTGACTTTCAAAAAAGTAGTTAATACATGACAAAATCTTTTCATATAACCTTTATTTTATTCTCCATATACCTTTAATGTACCTGTCCTTCAGGCATTTATCATGCACAACACTTTCGTGAAGTTTCCCCATCCATCTTAGTGTCACTAATCTGCCTTTTCCTGAATTTGTCTAGTATTCACTGTTTACTCTTCTCTCGCCAAGACCAGTCATCACACATTGGCATGCATTCTGCCTTATCTTTTTCCTATGCTTACTTTCTTTCCATTTGATGATAAGTTCTAGAAACACATATGTCACGTGCTGTTTCTATCTCGTATCTAGACTACTAGGGACAAAGACACTTTGGATTAAAGGAAAATAGGAAGGAAGAAAGAAAATTAAGGCAAGAATTGTAGAAGAAGAACGGGAGGGAAAAAAAGGGAAAGAAGGTATGAAGGGTGAGGGAGGGAGAAAACATATGCAAGATGGAGTTACCCATTCCACAGAGTAATTTTAGTCCATTGGCCCACATCCTAACAAATGCCAGTCCTCTGCCGACTAGAAGAGTGTCAGAGCATCTGCTGCTAGTTAACACTGGGAGAGAGCTTATAGCCACTGTAATAATCTTCCTTCTGATGATACACACTTTTACTTTGCTAAATTTCATTTCTCTTCTATGTTTTTAAATTAAATGTCCATATCACAGAGTGTGATATAAGTTTATTGACTTAAAAGGATCTGAGACTGAAGAGAATTTCTTTGTATATTATTATTTAATAGAATTGTAAAATATAACAGATTGTCAATAGATTTTTACTAGCCAATTTTCTCCTTGACAAATACCAATTTTGTTCAATGAGCCTGCCATGTTTTATTAATTCAAGGTTTCAAGATCAGTAATTCTCCAAATGAGTATTTATTGGCAAGATTATAAAATATATAAGAATCTCAAATGCACCATACAATATAAAAAATTATTTCCAATACCCAAATAACAAATATAGTCTAATTATATATTTACTTTACACAAAAATTTAATTTTTCAAGTAAAATGACATAATTTCATTACAATTATAATTGTACATTTTTACTTGTTATATATATTAATAATATATATAGTGTGTATAGAGTGCATACTACAGTTTTTTTAAATGACTTTCACATCCATCATTTCATTTGCTTCTTACTAAAACTGAGGCAGACCAGACAGATTTTATGATACACACTTTATAAATTAATAAAGCATTTACGCCTCAGGTCATGTAAAGGTAGGGAGAGAGTGAAGAATGAAGAGAGAGAAGAAAAATAATAATGAAAACCCCAAGAAATGTAACATGTTACATGTTTTATCTTCACTGTCTTATTTCTTCAATAAAAATATGCTCAAAATTGTAACAAATTGTTATTTGTAAATTAATGGTCTCAGAGTTATACTTTCCAAGTATGCTTTCTTATAAATGTGATTTGTTTTTAATTAAAACTAATTTGTTTTAAAATGTACAAGTACTTAATTTTTGAAAACTTGTGTTTTCAGTGAATTCACATAATGCCAGTAACTTGTTTCTTCTTTTAATGGAAAGAGGAGAGAGGAGAGTCTTACTTAGTACATTTACTCTGAATCCCACAATTAGTTATTTTTACATAATGTCCACTTAGGAGACAGCTTTTGTAAATTCTTAACAAAACATTTGGACTTCGGGTAAAAGTTAGACTTTATTCCCTGATATTCACTGTGTGTGGTATTTTACACACAGCTTATTTTGGGCAACTACAACTTATTTATACTGTTATTTATACTGTCAAAATTTGTGTTATCCAGTTAGTATAAATTTGCTGATACATGCAGGACTTTAACCCAAGCAAGAAAACTAAGTGTGGTTAAATTCACAGCTAGGAAGGGATGGAGGGGAGAGGGAGAGAGGAAGAGAGGGAATGAGGGAGAGAGGGAAGGAGAGAGTGAGGGAGGGAGAGAAGAGATAAACAGAATTCTACCCTACAGAAAAAGTCACCAGCCTATTTATTTTTATAAAGTAGGTTGCATTCCAAAGAGAGAGCTGGCTTCCCTGTATTATCACTGGTGTGTTACAAACTGTTATTGGCCACTGACCTGGAGCCATCTGTTATGCAAGATTAAACTATTCTGTGATCACCTGTGTAAAATCTGGACTGCTTGCCTCTGGTAAGATGATCATGATGCAGATTTGAGAAATTTGTTATGCTACTGATCTCGTGAAAATATAAAAATATCTAAGCAATAGAATTTTTTTTTTTTTTTCTCTCAACACTTGTAAAGCAGCATGTATTCCAAGATGCTTAGAGATGGTGTTGCTATTTTTATGTGTCAATTGCAGGATACATCACTAAATGCATGTACATCTTTTGCCTGATATTTCTCATTCTATTCAATTGTTTAGAAAATTAAAATAATCACTGAATATGTAAAGCATCTTGAATTCTGACATTCTTTTTTCTCAATAAGAACCCTCTCCACTGTAATTTTAGCTTCTATAAATCAAGCCTGGTCTGGGCTAGGTAATTTAGAACTCTAAAGAAGGCCACACAATCACTATGGCACAAGATTTTGCACAACATTTTTTGTTATATCTACCTTAGAAGTTACTTTTTCCTTTGTTTTGACTTTAACACTTTTTCAAGTAGTAATTATTTGTATGGAAAACAGGTGCAGCTGTCTAAGTTGCATTACACATGGTGAATGGAAACTATAATTTAATACTAAGAAATACCTCCCTGTCCAAGAAGTAGACAAATGCTTTGAGCAGGAAAAATAAGGTTCCCAAGAATTCCTTGTTTGAGGCTACGAACATTTTCTACTTCTATTGAAATGGATATACTGAGAAAACTCTAAAAAGTGATCATCTAGGCCTTGGCCAGCTAGCTTAATTGGTTAAGAGTGTCATCTCCCAAAACACAAGGTTGCGGGTTTGATCCCCAGTCAGGGCATACACGGGAAGCAACCAAAAAATGCACAACTGAGTGTAACAACATATGCCTCACTTCCACCTGCCTTCTGTCTCCCGTCCTCTCTCTGTCTCTCTAATCAAAAAAAAAAATTAATTAAAAAAAAGGCCCTAGCTGGATAGCTTGATCAGTGGGAATGTCGGTTAAATTCCCCAGTCAGGGAACATACAGCAGCAGCTCAATGTTCTTTCTCTCTCCCTGCCTCTCCCTCAAAAAAAGAAAAAAAAAAAAGTGATCATCTAAACTCAGGACTAGACACCTCCTGTTTCTATTTGAAACTTGTTTGATGATGACCCCCCTATGTCTTATGGTTGTCTTTTCCTTCCCTTGAAATTATTATAGCCTAAATTTACATTAAAATATTAAATATGCCTAATACACTTTTGTCCCACTCCTCCCACTGCTCCAATGTTGACTACATAGAAATTTAAAAAAGAAATAGGTATAATAGTTTCTCTATGTAAAAGGTATGACATTGCCTACTCTTTTCCAGAGTAAATCTTTTTCAGGATAAATTTTTCATATTGCTCTTCCTGATATTTAACCATTCTAGTTTATTTCCTCTTCATATATTCCAGTTTTTCAAATCCATCATTATGTATGATTCCCTAAAATGAGTCACTTCACTATTCTAAATGTAAAATCACCTACTTAGAATATTAGATATTACGTTTCAGTTTCAATATCATATCCACACGTATTGAACATTCTGAACCAGAGCCATTGATATTTTGAAGCTACCAACAAGGTTTACAGTTTTCGTTAACAAATTCCCCCTTCTTATTCTTGGACCAAAATTTAAATCTATAGTGAACTCCAAATTGTTGATCTAAATCATCTAAAATATTCATATTCATGATCCAGCCCTTTCTTCCCAGGCATATACCATATATACATATATACAAATACATATAGAAGGTATACTGGGACATGACACGGTAGCATTATCCATAATATACCCAAGCTGAAAATTAAAACCCCAAAGTTCAGCAACAGTAGAATGGATAAATATATTCTGGTATATTCAAAAGAAGAAATATATCCAGCAATGAAACTGAATAAACTACAAGTCATGCATAATTATCAATAATTCCATTCACATTAAGTTCACAATCAGACTGACCAAAGCTTCAGTGTTAGATAAAAATATACAGAAAAGCAAAAAAACAAAAACAAAAATAAAAACAAAAAAAAACCACCCCCAAAAACCATAAAAGTAAGGACAGTGGCTAACAGAGTTGCTTACAATAGTTTATTTTTTGATACATGTGTTTACCTTACTATAGTTTGTTAACTACACACGTATATACATTTTTCTCTATGAATGTTAAACTTCTCGGCCTGACTAATGGTGGCGCAGTGGATAAAGCATCAACCTGGGACACTAAAGACACTGGTTCAAAACCCTAAGCTTGCCCAGTCAAGGCACATATGGAGTTGTTGCTTCCTGCTCCTCCCCCATTCTTTCTCTCTCTTCCCTTTCTAAAATGAAGTTTAAAAATCTTAAAAACAACAACAAAAAATGAATGTATCCTTCTAAATTTAAAAAGATTAAAATTAAATTTAAAGAATTCATTAAAATTATTGTCTTTTTATAACCCCAAGCATTCTAGGTCAGAGGTAATGATAAATATTTCAGTGCTGTTTGACCATTGTGTTAGCCCCTTTCTCATCTCATTCAACTCCTGCTGTGTCTTGTGATAGCTTTATTAATAGATTAGTTTCTGTCATGACAGCATCAAGGCTGCACTAAGACAGTATGTAAATACAAAAGATAGAGACAAAGAGAAAAACACTCTCAATAACAGAAGAAAAGTGCTGAGTCATACTAAGTTAGATTACATTCTTAACATTGAAAAATCATCAGAGCACCTGACCAGGTGGTAGTGCAGTAAATAGAGTGTCGGCCTGTGGTGCTGAGAATCCAGGTTCAAAACCCTAAGGTCATTGGCCTGAATGTGGGCTCATCCAGCTTGAACCTAAAGGTCACTGGCTTGAAGCCCAAGGTTGATGGCTTGAGGAAGGGGTCACTGACTCAGCTGCAGCCCCCTGATCAAGGCCCATATGAGAAAGTAATCAGTGAACAACTAAGGGGCTGCAGCTATGAGTTGTTGCTTCTCATCCCTCTCCCTTACTGTCTGTCTGTCCCTCCATATTTCTCTCTCTCTGAAAAAAAAAAGAAGGAAAAAAAGTCATCAGAGAAAGCATAATACTGTCATGCTGATCAACATAAGCCGATCACAGTCAACTTCTGAAATTTAGTTTGGGTCTTTTTCACCCAAGCCATGTGGTTATTATGCAAAGGGAAAATAGAGAAATGGTGACTTATACACACTTATATGCACACACACACACACACACACATATACACATAATTATACATATCCTACATACAGACAGTTATGGAGGGATAGAGTATAAAGAGTACAATTCCATACATCAGTGAAAATACAAATAATATTTTTCTTTGGGTACATACATACTTTGTAATGTTTCTATAACAATCACATACTGTCTCTAGTTTCTGAATGAGTGACGTCTACTCGAGGTGCTTTTGTACATGTATTTTTACTGGTCTTTATGCGTATCTGGAATCCCATTTTAGCATCTACTTCTTTAATGATAGGATCTTGATTGTCCATCAAAATCAATTCTGCTGCCTTGTCTAAGAAGATATAACTCAGGCATCCAGCCTACCTGAGTAGTTAGCATCATTTTTAGATGTACCTAGAGAACCAGAGGATATAAATTGCAAAAATTCTAGAACTTAGATTCAGAACATGAGAATCTATTACTTGCAGTATTATTTTATTTGAAATAAGGTGACTTACTGTATGTTTTAATGAATAAATGCTAGTTTTCAATCTATGTTTTTAAAAATATTCCTTCCTATAATTTCTTAATCTTTTCACCTGTCTTTTCAACTATGTTTCATAAAAGTTTATCTTTACTTATCCAAGACTAACACTAGTTGATATTGCCCTAAAGGCAACATAGCTCAGCTCAATCTCTCTCACCTTATCCAGGCTCTCCTGTGCACAAATATGGGTCTCAACTGATCAGGGCCAAAATTCTTTCTTCCAAGTCCAAGATAGTTTACAGAATGCCTTGTTAAAATCAAATTAAACTTCAGTATATAAAGAGACAGCAACAATATGGTGGAATAAGAAACCTCAGCCCTTTTTCTCCCACAGGGACACTGACTTTACAAAACTATAAGGGGCAAAAACCAAATGGTTTTGGCATTATGTAGATGCTAAAACCAGCTCAGCAGTTGCAGTAGTCTAGGCAAGCAAAAAGCTGAGAATATCTGCATTTAACGAGGGAAGAAAAACCTTCCATCTATGATCACTCACTCCCAAGATGACTAGCTCAGTATGATTGAAAGAAAACTCCCAACTAATGTCTTCTCCCTCAATAGGAAAAAAAAATGTGCATGCAGTATTCCAGTTTTATCTGGCTGCCCAATGAACTTGTTTTTGTCTAGGTTGACATGGGACAGTAACAGAACCAACATACTCTAGATGTCTGGGAGCCACTGAGAACATAGAAGAACTTAACAACTTGTTGCAGTAGCATAGAACCTGCAGCACCACAAACAGACACCAGAGCGAGCAAGAGATTACAAGCTTCTAAAAAACAAAAAGGCAAACTCTTTAATTGGAAAATTATACACTCAAACCCAGAGAAGAAACAGTTTGAGAGGATCCTAGCTTCTCTACCTAAGTTGATTGATGAATGTTTTCCCATGTACAAAGCTAGTCCATAAAGACTAAAAGCAGTGGTTGTTTCTGTAAATGCACAAGTCTCTACCAAAAAAGAAAAAAAAAAAGAAAATTGCAAGGCATACAGAGAAACATGGTACAATGAAAGGAACAAAACAAATTTTCATAAACTGAACATAAAGAAATGGAGATTTATGAAATACCTAACAATTCAAAAAAACACATTAAGAGGTTTCATGAGCTTAATGAACACAAAATAAAACAAATAAACAAAATCAGGAAAATGATTATTGAACAAAATGAAAAATATCAACATAAAGATAGAAACTAAAAAACAGAAACAAACAGAAATATTGGCACTAAAGAATACCATAAATTGTCTTAAAAACTCATTATAAAAGTTCAACATCAAACTTGATCAAAAAGAATAACCAATCAGCAAATTCAAAGGCAGATCATTTGAAATTATTGATGCAAAGGAGCAAAAAGAAAAAAAGATTGAAGCAAAGAAAAATTAAGGAATATATGGAACACTATTAAAAATTTATAATACTCATTATGTGAATGCCAGGAGGAAGAGAAAGAAAGAAAAGAAAGAAAGAAACAAAGAAAGAGAGAGAGAGAGAGAGAGAGAGAGAGAGAGAATAAATAAAGAAATAGAAAGCTTATTTAAAGAAATAATGGTTAAAAATTTCCCATTATCTAAGGAAGGAAATAGACATCCCAATTCAAGCTCAACAGATTTCAACTATGGTGAACTCAAATTGCCAAAATTGAAAAACAAAGTGACTTATCACATACAAGGAAGTTCCCATGATATTATCAAAAGATTTCTCAGGAAAAATCTTACAGGCCTAAAGGGAGCAGTCTGACACATTCAAATTACTAGAAGAAAAAAAAAAAATCCAACCAAGACACCATAGCCAACAAAACTGTCTTTCAAATATTAAGGTGAAAAAGACATCCCCTGACAGAGGGAGCTCATTACCACTACAACTGCCTTATAAGAAATGCTGAAAGGAGTCCTTCAAATTGAAATAAAAAATGCTGGCAGAAAAAGAAAGAATGCATATGAAAATATAAAGCTCTCTAGTAAAGGTAAATATCTAAACACAGAATTCTAAAATACTGTGATGGTGGCAAATAAATCACTTTCAATTTTAGTATAGATTCAAAAGACAAAAGCAAAAAATAACTATAAAATTATGTTAATGAATGCACAGTATGAAAATGTAATTTGTGACATCAGGAACATAAGGTAGGAGTGGGAAAATGTAAAGTAATAGAGGTTTTATAAGTTCTTATAAGCTAAAAATAAATTATTATTTTTATGTAATCCGCATAGAACCAACAAAAAAATACCTATAGAAAATGTCCGAAAGAAATATAAATATATAACTACAAAACATTAATAAAACAAAAAGGAAAGCAGAAACAGAGATAAAAAAGGACTAAATAATTACAAGGTATAGAGAAAAAGACATGTCAATAATAACTCCTTTCCTACCAATAATTACTTTATATGTAAATAAATAAAACTTCAATGAATGAATAAGAATAAAAATGATAACACTATATGTTGATTACAAAAGACTCACTTTATTTTATTTTATTATTTTTAAAGTGAGAACAGGGTAGGGGGAATAGAGGGACAGGAAGGAAGAGAGAAAAGAAGCATCAATTCTTCATAGCAGCACCTTAGTTGTTCATTGATTGGTTTATCATATGTGCCTTGACTCGGGAGCTCCAGCTAAGCCAGTGACCCCTTGCTCGAGCCAGTGACCTTGGGCTCAAGCCAGTGACCATAGGGTCATGTCTATGATCCCACGCTCAAACCAGTGACCCCATGCTCAAGCTGGTGAGCCCGCACTCAAGCCAGATGAATCTGCGGTCAAGCTGGCAACCCCAGGTTTCTTAACCTGGGTCCTCAGCATCTCAGGCTGATTCTCCATCCAATGTATTACCATCTGGTCAGGCAAGACTCACTTCAGTTATAAGGACACATAAAGGTTAAAATAAAAAGATATTCCATTCAAACAGCAACCAAAAGAGAGCAGGGGTGTTCATATGTATAACAAATAAAATAGATTTGAAGTCAAATATTGTTAAAAGAGACAAAGAAGGACATTATATAATTACAAAAGTGTCAAATTGCTCATAATGATTATAAATTTATATGCACCTAACATATGAGCACCAAAATATATGAAGCAAACTTTTATAAAATTTAGGGGAAAAATCTGCACAAAAGTAGCAGATTTCAATATTTAATGTGATGGTTAATTTTATGTGTCAATTTGAGTGGACCATGGATGTCCAAATTAAACATTGCTTCTGGGTCTATCTGTGAAGATGTTTCTGGATAAAAGTAAATCTGAATTGCGTATTCAGTAAAACAGATTGCCCTCTCTAATGTTGCTGGGTTTTAGCCAATTCATTAAGGTCCTTAATAGAAAATAAAAAAGAGGGGGGAAGAAGGAGAAATTTGTCTTTTGTTTTTTTTCTTGCCTCACTGTTTAGCGGGGACATTTCATCTCACCTTCTCCTGCCCTTGAATTGGGATTTACACTATATCAGCTACCCTGGTCTTCATGCCTTCAGACTTAGACAAAATTACAACACCTGGCTTTCCTGGAACTTCTCATCCTTTATAAACTTGTAATCCAATCCCTGATTTTAAAAATCTTTTTTTATCCTATTGGTTCTGTTTCTTTTTAATAACCCTAACTAATTCCTTCCACTGTCAGTAATGAATAGAATAACCAGAGAAAAGATCAATAAGAAATCAAAGGAAACAAACAACACTATAGGCAAATTAATCACAAACATATACAGAACATTTTGTGGAACAACAGAAGAATACATTTTTATGAAGTGTACATGGAACATTCTACAGAACATATAACATATTAGGACATGTTAAATCAGAAAACAAGTCTTATATATTTAAGAAAATTGAAATCATACCAAGTATTTTTTCTGACCACAAAGAAATGAAACCAGAAATCAATGGCAGAAGAATAACGGGAAAACTCACAAATACATGAAAATGAAAAAACACATTCCTGAACAACCAATAGGTCAAAGAAGACATCATAAAGAAAATATCATGTACAAATGAAATTGAAAACACAACACAACAAAACATATAGAATACAGAAAAGTAATACCCAGAAGGAGGTTTACAGCTGTAAACACCGACATTCAAAAAGAAAGATTTCAAATCAAAAACCTAACTTTACATATCAAGAAACTAAGGAAAAAAATAAGCCCAAAATAAGGAGAAGAAAGGAAACAATAAAGATTAGAGGGAAATTAAATAATACGTATAAAGAAAGACTAAAGAAAACCAAGAACAGGTTGACAAAATTGGACAAGCTTTTAGCTAGACTAAGAAAAAAAAAAGTCAAATAAATAAATCAGAATTGAAAAGGAGATATTACAGTGATGCCACAGAAATAAAAAAGATTATAAGATAACTATGACCTGACCAGGCAGAGGCACAGTGGATAGAGGCCAGCCTGGGAAGCTGAAGACCCAGGTTCAAAAACCTGAAGTCACAGGTTTGAGAGCAGGCTCACCAGCTTGAGGGCCATGTTGCTGGCTTGAGCATGGGATCATAGACTTGACGCCATGGTCACTGTCCTGAGCCCAAAATGTCGCTGGCTTGAGCAAGGAAGTGGTCACTGGCTCAGCTGAAGTCTCCCCACCCCCCACCGGTCAAGGCACATATGAGAAAGCAATCGATCAACAACTAAGGTGCTGCAACAAAGAATTGATGTTTCTCATCTCTCTCCCTTCCTGTCTGTCCATCTCTCTCTCTCTTTCCTCTTTTTATATTATATATACATAGAGAGAGAGGAAGAAAGAGAGAGAGAGACAACTATGAACAAACATATACTAACAAATTGGATAACCTAGAAGAAATGGATAAATATTCAACACACCAATACTAAATCACGAAAAGATAAAAACCCTTAGCAGGTTTATACCTAGTAAGCAAGATTGAATTAATCAAAACTCTTCCAACAAAGAAAAGCTCAGGACCACATGGCTTCAATGTTGAATTTTATCAAATATTTTAAGAACTAATGTAAATTCTTCTCAAATTCTTTCAAAGACTTGAAGAAGAGGGAGTAATTCCAATCTCATTTTTGACAGTATTTCCCTGATACCAAGCCAAAGATTCACAAAAACTATATACCAATACCCATAATAAACATTGATTAGAAAGTCCTTAACAAAATACTAGGTAAGTGAATTCAACAGCACATTAAAAGCATTATACACCATGACCAAGTGGGATTTATCCCTGGGATGAAAAGGTAGCTCTATATATGAAAACCAATTAATTTATACACCACATTAACAGAACAAAGACTAGCACTCACATCATTACTATCTCAACTGATACAGAAATGCATATGACAAGATTAAACAACTTTTGTGATAAAACCATTCGAAACACTAGAAATAAAAGAAAATTACTTAACATAATAAAAGTCATATTAAAGGCCACAGAAACCTTTTCTTCTAAGATCAAGAACATATCAGGATCTCAATTCTTACTACTTCTATCAGTGTAGTACTGAAAGTCCTAACCAGAGCAAGAAAAAGAAAATCTAAGATATCTAAATTAGAAAGGAAGAAGTGAAATCATCTCTTTTCTCTTACACGTTGAAAAACCTATATATCACACACACATACACACACACACACACACACACACCTGTTAGAATAGTTGTATTGAGTATACACTATGGATAAACAACCTTAAAGGGTAATTAAGAAAATAATCCATTTATAATAGCATCAAAAATAAATACTTAGTAAAAAACTCAACCAAGGAAGCAAAATACCTATATGCCTAACCTACAAAATAATGACAATAGAAATTAAAGAAGACACAAATAAATGGAAACATGTCCTGTGTTGATGTATTAGCAGACTTAATATTATAAAATGCCCATATCACCCAAAGTGATCTACAGATTAAATGTAATATCTATCAAAATCGCAATGGCAGTTTTTTTTTTTCAGAAATAGAACGTAACTTTAATTGACTTAAAAGAACTAAATTGTTTTAATTTCATAACCTATGTTAAGCTTTAAACCAAAATTCTAATTTGTTTTCCTTTTTCAAACTTAATCTTTTTGATGAAGAGGGTGGGGACCAAAATCATGGTGAATACATTGACTTTTATACAATCTTTACTTTTTATATCGTCAGTCCCAAGCAGAAGTTGTCCACTGCCTTGCTCTTATTCTAGACATAACAAAACCACATCCTCTTTATTGTCTTTAGCACTTTTCATACCTGCTCATGATAAGATTTGGTTCTGACATCCTTCTTATGGGTTCACATTACTCATTTTTTATTTTGCTTGGACACTTGCCCAAATATCAACCTTGTACACATATCCTGACTAAATGTCATCTCACAAGTGGCCCTGGGGAGTGACATGATATTCTACGTGACTTCCTCTTAATAACATGTGACTGCAAAGTCATTATTTTGCTTTTAAAGTCTCCCATTCCATTTATGTGATATCAAATTTTACAATTTCTGTCCACTGGAATATACTTACCCGTCCTATCATTTCAAAATCCACTGTCCTATGAGCTACTTACTAAGGCAGTTTAACAACAGCTGGAATTTACATAACTTCTATGCAGCGATAAACCCTGAGTTAAGCACACACAGACAACTGCATCTCATTTAATCTCACATTTAACCTCCAAGGCAGGCATTTTGCTCACCCCATTTTATAGTTGAGTCCTAGAAATGTTTTCCTCATGTATTCATGGTCCCAGAGAAGAAAGCAGAACTGAAATTCCAATCAGTGCTTGTCCACCTCAAGCTTACCTTCTCATTGACCAACTGAACTGATTGCAATTTCCAATATAGTGGTTATTTTATCCCTCTATATTAGGAAAACTTAGCTTATCATCTTTATTTGAATTCTTAAGTATCTGTAGCTTTAGCAAACCCCTTCCTGAAAAATAGCATGGCTTAGGTTTAGTCCAGAAAATTGTCATTTCTTTTTATACATTGAAAATGAAAATAGAAAGCTAAAATCTACATATTTCGTCAGTATTCTGTTCTACTAAACTTCTTTATTTCTTGTGCCAAAGTTCTTTTGTCTTGCTCTTGCATTTAGTTTTAAATCACTGAAATAAATGTAAAGTTAATAACTTGCTGTTCCAAATCATAAAGATAAAAGGCATATTAATAGACTTTTTGAAAGAAGATTTGGGAGCTTATGAAGTGATTTCCACCCAGGGACGCCCAACCACATATTACTGAGCTGCTTATAACCAAGAATCTAAATTAGAAAGTAAATGAGTAAGCCCGAATGAGACTTTATCATTCTTACAGGAATTATTTAATATTTTAAATGACTTCATTAGAGGCATACAGTTTTACATGCTAAAGGCTTTAACCTCCCAAGTTTATTTTTAAAACACCAACTAATTCTAGTAAAAAAAAAATTAAAAAGAACACTTTTGACATTTATTTACAAAAAAAACCAAAATGTTAAAATGCTTATCTTTATGTAAAATTCAGGTCAGCTTGTGAGAATTTAGACATCAAATTCACCCTTATCCAAACCTTGAATAGTATTTTTTTAAATTATTTATCTATTTATTTTACAGGGAGGGGAAGAGAGAGAGAAAGATGTGTGTGTGTGTTAGGGGAGCATCAACTTACAGTTTGTTTCTCCTTTGTGCCTTGACCAGGAAAGCCCAAGGATGTTAATCCACTGCGCCACCATAGCTCAGGCTTAAATCACATTTTTTAACCAAAAATGTTCATACGTGATTTTTATGAGGATTTACCTGATCTATTTTACTTGTATTACTTAATTCTAATAATGTCTATTATGGTAATTATTTGTAGGTAAATCAGAAGCATCAAAAACTTAAGAAATAATTACAAGAGATCAATCATTTGAATGAAGTATGGGTCCTACCCTCATTTCTTTCTTTTTTAAAATTCAGTCATCTATAACTTATTTTTATGGTCTAGTTTATTTACCAAAGTCAGTTTCTACATAAACTGCACTGAACTTCACTTTCAGGTCCCACTGTTTCTGGGTATCAGGCTAAGAAAATACCTTCTGTAAAGGGCAAGACAATGAATATTTTAAGCAACCAGGACCATGGGGTATAGAAAGGTCATACATTCTCTGTTTTGTTTCTGGTTTTCTTTTGTTTTTAGTAGCCTTTAAAAATGTGTACAGCAGTTTAGCTTATAGGCCGTACACAGACAGGCTACAGGTTGCACTTGGCCCGTGGGCTATAAGTTCGTTGCCCCAGACTGAAATGCTTCTCTCTTTGCCACTGGTTAAAAAACATATTATTTCTCATAAAAACAGAGAACTTGGAGTTTTGCTTAGCCATAAGAGCTCAGAATTGATAACACTGGGGAATAATTTATTTTTCATTTCTGTTGCATGAGGTTTTAGAACTTTCTCTATATATTTCTGCATCGCTGAGTCCAAATCTGAAACCCATTTTTTTGGTGCATGCTCGAATTTTTATGCAATTTTAATTTCTTTTTGTTACAGTGAATGGCATGCATTGGTTTCTAAATTGGAGTTAAATTAAAGGGCAACGACTCTTGGATTGAACATAACCACAAGACAATTCATGTTTTACAAACATCACTTTTACTTAATTGTAGCTATTTTTAAATGTAAAAAATTATTATATGATAAAAACACCCTCTTATTTTGTTTTAAGATTGAATCATGGCTTCTTCAAGTAGGTGTAAATGTAAGAATAGTCCTGACACCTTCTGTTATATATGTGGCTATTACACACATCAACGTCAAAGGCGCAATATTTCATCATTTGTGACACATGCATATATTGTCTATTTTCAAGTACCCCTAGATGATCAAGGCAAGAATTGGTCTCTTCATATTGTGTGTCATAATTGTGAGAAAATGCTTCGTGACTGCACAGAAAGAAAATGCAAAGGAATGCCTTTTGGTATTCCCATGGTTTGGCATGAATATAAGGACCACAGCAGTGACTATTATTTCTGTCTGACCCATACAAAGGGCATTGGCAAGAAAAAACGGCATATGATCACAGATCCTAATATTCCTTCAGCAATACGACCTATCCCACACTCTGAGACAGTCCCGATTCCAGTTTTCAATGGTTTTATTTCTTCTAAGGATGAAGAAAGTGAACATGGTGATCAAGTGTATTTTGATAAGATGCATGAGGAAATGGTTGTAGAATATGAAGGGTCTCCCTTTGATGTCAAGCAGTCATTAACCCCTCAGCAGTTTAGCCAACCCAAATTGAATGACTAAGTAAGATATTTGGGCCTATCAAAGAAAGCAGCTGAGTTATTAGCCTCCAGTCTTCAAGAAAAGACTGTACTTTACGGGTCAGCTAAAGTAACCCATTTCAGGAAATGTGAACAAATTTTTGTGGAATTTCTTTTCGAAGATAAACACTTTGTTTACTGTCATGATATCAGTATTCTTCTCAGCCAGCTAGGTGTTACCACATACAGTCAAACAGAATGGCGGCTATTTCTTGACAGCTCTAAACGGAGTCTGAAATGTGTTCTCATACACAAAGGTAATGTTAATGCAGCGGTTCCAATTGGTTATTCAACTCATCTGCGAGAAGATTATAATGACATAAAAATTGTCTTGACTTACTGAAGTATGAGGAGCATAATTGGATCATTTGTGTGGATCTTAAAATGGTAAGTTTCCTGCTAGGACTACAGAGAGCTTTCATGAAGTATCCTTGCTTTCTGTGTTTGTGGGACAGCCAAGCTCAGGAGAAACACTGGACACAGAAAAGTGGCCAAAACGTGAAGCTCTGGAAGTAGGGATGCAAAATATTGTGAATGAGCCTGTAGTTAATCAGGACAGGATCATTTTTCCCTCACTTCACATAAAACTTGGCTTAATGAAGCAGTTTGTTCAGGCTTTGAATAAAGAAAGGGAATGCTTTCAACATATTATCTCTGCTTTTCCTGCCTTGTCTTTCAAAAAGATAAAAGCAGGTGCATTCGATGGGCCTCCAATTTGAACCCTCATACGTGATGTCTTAAGAATTTGCCAGGAAGATGAATAAGGAAGAGAAAGCAGCATGGCGGTCTTTTGTGGCAATTATGAAGAACTTCCTTGGCAACAAAAAACCCCAGAAAACTATGAACTTCTAGTTCAAAGGATGCTGTTGGCTTTCCGCAACATTGGATGTAACATGAGCATTAAGATTCACTTCCTGAACAGTCACCTTCATAAGTTTCCCAAAAATCTTGGAGCTGTTAGTGATGAGCAGACTACTGCTGGAGCATCAAAGGAGATTGTTTTCAACACGTACACAATCGCAAGAGTTACAAAAGCAAATTTTTGCCTGAATAGAATTTAAATAAATTTTGTGCAAATTTTATGATAAAATAACTGTTTTAATATGTTCTATGTTGAAATTGTAGATGAATTCTGATGCAATCATGCAATCATATCTTTGAGTATTAGTGTATTTACTGCATTATATAAATTATTATATTTTCACAAAGATGATGTCTAAGAAGACATTCTACTTCATTATGTTAAACTAAATGTTGAAAATTTTATAAGATTAAAACCTAAAATCTTGAATTGCAAAAAAACTGTAGCATACAGAGAAAAACTAATGTCATATTTGAGATCAGCACACTAGAATTAGGTAAGAACAAGTGTTTTTGTGGATGCAACAAAAATTTTGTTTTACAGTGAATTGGAACTCTATGCAATTTCTGATCTACCCTACTCTACTAGCAGTGTAACTTTGAATAGATTATTCAGTCTCTCCGGGTTTTCTTTTCCTTTCCAGGAAATTGAGCAGAGGCTTGTCATGGAAGAAGAAGGAAATAGAAGAATCAATAGGGTAAGATATGAGATGATGGGAGAAAGAAAAAATTCAAACCTGAGCAGGCAGTGGCGCAGTGGATAAAGCACTGGCCTGGGATGCTAAGGACGCAGGTTAGAGAGCTTGATTTTACCAGTTTGCGCAAGGCTTATTCAGCTTGAGCATGGGTTTACCAGCTTCAGCGCAGGGTCACCAGCTTGAGCACGGGATCATAGACATGACCCCATGGTCTCTGGCTTGAAGCTGAAGTTTGCTGGCTTGAGCCAGGGTCTCTGGCTTGAGCAAGGGGTCATTGGCTCAGCTGGAGCCCTGCCCCCAACAAGGAACATATAATAAAGCAATCAATGTACAACTAAGGTGCTGCAACAAAGAATTGATTCTTCTCATCTCTCTCCCTTCCTGTCGATCTGTATATGTCTCTCTCTGTCTCTCTCTAACTTGCTGTTATAGACCCTGTGCAAGAATATACCTACCAAGAAGGGCTCCTGGTGGCTAACTGGGCTCTAATTTAAAAACAGCAACTGCACTTCAGGGAGAAGCCTGCACTGTGTTCCTGCCATCTGAGCCAGCCCTTATAAAGAAGTTTCTGGAATTGTATTTCAATCTAAAGGATTGAAACTACAGAGCCATATCTTCATTAACATCTTTACCTACCAGTCTGGGAGGCTCCACTCTGACCAACCAGGACAGTGCCTTTTGCACCAATCAGCCTGGGAAGACTTCGAGTCCTCATTGCATGAGAGTTCCAATTAAGGACGAGGGATGGAGACTTCTCTACATAAATCAGCTCTCCTCTGGCTCGAGAGTGCACTTTTCCTTCCCACCAAAGACTGAAGAGTTGGTTTCCCCAATTGGAGCTGAAAAACTGAAGATGAAACATCCAAGACGTCTTGGCATACTAGCAGAAAAGAACGGGCGGAAAAGAGCAAGACAGAGCACATCTACAGACACATGCAGAGCAGTGCTGTGTAGACAGAGAGAGGCCTTGCTTGCCTAGGGGCCACTTCACAGCCCTGTTGTTATACAGCTGTGCTGCTTCATGATTGAGCTATAAGACCATGGAGCTCCTCCACAGGTGCTGTTCTCCCAGCCATGCTGTATCATAATTGAGATGTTTGCACTGAAAGTTTCCTTCTTCTCCACACCTCAAATTGAGGATTCCTATCAATGTTAAACTGGCACTACTGACAACCAACAGTTGCAAATGTGAACTCTGAGAAGGGCTTTATCTGCTGAGATGGACTCCACATGGTCAAATGAGGGCCCATACTTATGAATAATAAAAGTCTAGTGGCCATTTGCTGACAGGTGCTCCTCATGTATTCTGTGTACCAGAAAGAATCTCAGACTGAACTCTGGACTTCCCTCACTGTGCCCAGCTTTTTCACACAGTCTGAGCCAACAACTGGAGGGAAGCCCTGCTTTCATCTTTCCACCAATGGACTGACTGAGGTCTGCCCTGTATAATCAGAACTGTACTTAATTGCATCTACACTGACAAATCAAAACTGCACAATTGAGAAAGGGAGAAGACCCAGCTCACAGAGCACAAATACAGTCTCCACATTAAGAAATGCTAAGCTCCACTAAAGAACACCAAGCAACACTGTGTTGTCCAAGGCGGAACATGTAGGTCAGGATTGTTGAGGGGAGGCTGGAGGATGGGATCATGAGGGACATTGTAGGATGTGTAGAGGCGTATGCACTGCACACTATGGATAACAGGAAATCTTGAAGACTATTCAGGGCCAAATTTGCATTTAAGATAAATCACTCTGGCAGCTCTAAGACTGGGTGTGAGGTGAAGACTAGAGCAGGAAGATGAATTAGAAACTGATTCCTTATCCTTGACAGGGGGTGATGAAGAGTTGAGCAAGGGCAGTCAAATAAAGCCAGGACAGAGAAGACTAATCTCAGCAATATTTATAAGATAAATTAAAAAGACCTGATGACTGACACAAAATGGAAAGTGGGGGAGGGAAAAGGAAGAGCAAATAAATGAAAAGACTATGGATGGTTCTTCTACTACTAGGGCAGAAAAGAATAAAGAAAATAGCACTAGGCTGATCAGGAAGGGGCACAGTGGATAGAGCGTTGGACTGGGACACAGAGGACCCAGGTTAGAAACCCCGAGGTCGCCAGCTTGAGTGTGGGCTCATCAGGTTTGAGCACAGCTCACCAGCTTGAACCCAAGGTCACTGGCTTGAGCAAGGGGTCACTCAGTCTGCTGCAGCCCCCCAGTCAAGGCACATATGAGAAAGCAATCAATGAACTAAGGTGCCGCAACAAAGAATTAATGATTCTCATCTCTTTCCCTTCCTGTCCATCTTTCTCTATCTGTCTCTGTCGCAAAAAAAAAAAAAAAAGAATAATAGAGGCAGACTTGGAGGCAGTCTGGATAGGATATAAGAAATCAGACTCGGTATGGAACACACAAGTAACATGTCCTGGAGGCAGCTACAAGTCTAAAAGTACAAAAGGAAGTCAGGACTGGAGATACAGGTCTGGAACTCAGCCACAGGCATGCAGACAGGCAACACAGGAGAAACCTAATGCAATATGGAAAGCAGGAGAAAAGGAGGTCAAAGGAGATAGTATAGAAGTACCAATTTGAGAATGTGGACAATAGCAGCAAAGCCAGGGAAGGAGACATCAAGGAACCAAGGGTAGCTAAGGATGGAGGACACTAGCTGTCAAATGCTGCTCAGTGAGAGGACAGAAAAAGTGAGAAAACAAGTTCAGCAACATCCTCCAAATAGAAGCTGGATTACAAAGCTTGAGAAATGAACTCCAGTGAAGTAGAGTGAATGTAAGCACCCTACTCCCAGCTTCTTTCACATCCACAGAAATAAACACGTTACAGAAAACATAAAGATCAGGTCATTTAAAATAGTTCCTTCAACACAATTGTAAACCAAGTATTGTGATCCTGTCTGGGATAGAAAATAAATCAGTTGAAATAATTCTACCACTTAAAGTTTATAATCTATCTAAAAATAACATCATTTTGTGTGTGTATACCTTTAGTTACAATTAGATAATGTGAATAGAAACTACCTTAGAATCAATGACCTGGTTTAGAGTCAAGTCTCCCTAGTTACTGTAATCAAACATGAGTAAAACCAAGTAAGAAAATCTTTGCAGATTCCTACATATGGCAGGAAAGAGAGAAGATTCTGTCTAGGTGGAGGAGGCTAAACGTAAATTCTTGAATGATCATCCCACTGTGGTTATCAAATGCAGTACTTAGGAAAATCACACAGGACTGAGAGAGACTCTTATGTCCCACTTCAGACTCTGACTCTGTAGGTCTGAGGTAGGCTGAGGAAACCAACTCTTAAGGGCATCTCTGGGAGATCTAGAGTTGTCAGCCCAAGAAGTACATTGCCCTAGTCCTTAGAGGTGTGCAGTCTTTTTTTCTAAGTCAAGTTACTGTGACCTTGAATGAATGCTCATTTTCAGGAAATGCCACAACAGAACTGTTAATAAGTTGTCATCTAAAAATTATTGGTATATTCCTTTAAAAAAAAAAGCTTCATGATTATAAAGGCCAGTTGAATATAAATGCTTGATTTCAGTTAACTCATTAGTTCAATGTATGACAGAATCCTTACTGAGGGCCATGTCCTGGACAGGCTATTGGGAAATGATGGTGAAAGAGCCTTGGGATGGTAAACATACAAGGTGATAACCACCCACCAGTAGGGGAACTACAGAAAAGCATTTAATTTTGTCTGGGGGCGTGGATACAAGGGAGAAGAAACAGAATTCAGTGATCTGAAGTGGGGAATGTAGAATGAATGACTATGCCCATCCTGCATCCTTCCAGGGGCAACTGTGAGTGTCAAGGAGACCATGGGTGAAAAAGCAACTTATGAAATGGTCAGGTGTCATTACTGTGAGCTTCTCAGTTTCTAAAGGTAAAGACACTTTATTTCCTATAACTGCTTCCTTACCTCAATGCACTTCAGGAAAAATCATCTCTTTTATGCCTGAAAAAATTTTAAACCTACATGGGTAAATTGTATGCATTTTTTAATCTTTCCTGTTCTCTTACTATGCCTACTTTTTGCTCTCTAGAAGTCCTACAGAACAATGTATCATTCTTAGTACAGAGAAGACTAGAACAAAGGAATGTCCAGAAGAAGGGCTGGCAGAAGGAGAACGCCAAGGAAGATGACTAAAAAAGGCAGATTTAACGGCAGGTGCACCAGGCGTGCGCCCTGGGCCCCGACTTCTGAAGGGCCCCGCAAACCCCAACTTTACACTTTTTTCTAATGTAAGGGGCCCAATATTTTCTTTTGCATCCGGGGCCTCAACCAACCTTAATCCACCTCTCATCAGAGACTGATGTGAAAACTTACCATCTACAACAGGATTCATCTGTGTGCCTTCCTCTCAGGGAAATAACCAAACTCTCTCCCTTTCCACATACCTGATACTCATGTTCACAGGAAAGAGCAAGGAGCTTGCCAAGATCTAGTCTTATGATCTTGGAAAAAATGGCCTACGTCGTCTGGGCTTCACTTTCTTTGTCTGTAGTACTGGGAGCTGGAGCAGAGCACTGTACAAGTTCCTTTCACACCCTGATGTTTTCTCACTCTATGAACATGTGCTATCATCACTGGCCCAGGTTTGCCCTGGCAATGAAGTCCCAAAAAGGCAGATGTACTGAGTTTAGCATTTGAAGTGCTCAGCTTTAAAACGTATCATTTTCAAATATCTCAGTTGCAATGCAATGTCTTGTCTCACATATGCAAATGTTTGGACACATTTATGACCTGCAAGTCACACAGAAACATAAAGATACACACACACATTATGTGCATTATATGTATTATGCTTTGACACAACAGATTTTACTTTCTGACTTCTTAAGGAGTAGGAAATGTTTCTACTTTTATTTAATCTCCTTGAAGAAGATCCATGTTCTGCATGGGCTCCTATTTAGTATGCATTCTCCTTTATCTGCAAGAATACTGACTAACCCACAGATCACATTAATGGCCTGCCACAGTTGCTATTGGAGCTTGTATCTTGAAGCATTCTCAAATCAGAGGGGAAAAATCTTTAAAGTATTAATTATACAAGCACAATAAAATACTTCAGCTATTTAGTGTACACTGAACAAATCATTTCACTCCGTCAGTTCTCATAGGGATATAGATTTTAAGAAAAAACAGCATCATGCCTTCTAAATGAAACTTAATTGATTAATGTCATTATTCCTTTCGTAAATAAATATCACATGCTAAATAATTTTTTATAGCAACTAATATATCCTTGAGGCATATTGATACTGTTTTCTAGGCAATACCATATATTCTGGTTTCCAAAGATAACATCAACTATAAACCTCATATGGTTACACAGGTTGATCACATGTGATAAAGAACCATAGGTGTAAATGTTAAATATATGACACACACGCTTTTATATTTTAGTATACTAAACAACGTCACACAGACAAATTGACACTTTTTGGAGGACCCTTAACCCAGGATGACAAATTACCTTCAAAACCTTTAACAATATTAAGAGCAAAATTTATTCTGGCTGCTATCCCATAAAGAGAAGCTTGAGGATCCAGGGAGGTGGTTGTCCCCTGTCAGTAGCATGGCTTTGATTTCAGGAACTGCTGTTCTTCCTCTTGATTCTAAATAAAAATCACTAAGATGCACGGATAGACTATACAGAAGCTTCATAAATATCCCCAGCTTATGGCAAAGATGTGCAAGGCATTTTAACCTTTCCCTGAACCAAGATTCCAGACATTTGACGAGATTCTCAAAGAAAGCCACGACTCAAAGAGGATGAGCGCTTTCCTGGGGCGTCCGCGCTGGGAAAGATCAAGATCGACTTTTGCGCCTGCATTATCTGCTCACTGACTCCTCTGGTCAAGTCAAAGCAGCGAAGTTTTACGTGACCTTGTTTTGCAATACATACACAGTCCCTCCTCCTCCAATGACTAAATAATGCTTCCAAATGGCAAACGATTAACACGTAATTTAAATGTATTTGGCTCACTCCTCCAAAATAGATATCTGAACCACGAGTTAGTAACCACAGCTTTTCAATAAATAATAGAAATGCTAAGAAAACTTGATAAAAATTATCTCCACTACCTTTCAGGGGTATAAAAAGTAACAATTAAACCAGTACTTCCATCGACCTAGTTGGTTTTACCCAGCCAGGGAAGATGGGGCAGGGGGCCGAAGGTGGGGGTGCGGGAACCATGAATGAAGAGCCTCGGGTGGGTACCAAGCCGCGGACTTGGCCCAACGCGTAGTGGCCTGGCTCCAAGACAATGGAACTGACATTGTCCCGCGGGGGTCGCGGTCAGGGGTCAGTAGATCAGTAGAAGAGGCAACAGTCAGGAAGCCCACCTCCACTCCTACATCTTTGTTCTCTGAAGTAGTCTCTCTTTTTCATTCCGAAAGAAAAAAGAAAAGAGGGCGAACCTCCCCCGGTGCGCCGCCCCACACGGGTCGTATAGGTGACCACTACGCTTCTCCCATCTCCCTTAGCAACGAGAGGCTCCCACGTCCCTCTAAACTGCCAGTTTCGCTCCCTTAGCTGGGCTAGATCCAGAGTTGAGGCGATTTTCTTCTCGCAGCTCGCGTTCACACACCTCCCGCTCCCCTTTCCGGGAAAGTGATCGCTACCCTCCCCTCCCCGGCCCCTCTCCAGGCTGGGACTTTGTCCCGGCGCCCGGCTACACAGGTGCGAGCACCCCGCACCCTCCCGGAGTCGTCAGCGCCGCAGGGCAGGGCAGCATTGCGCCCCGCAGACCTGCAGACCCGGAGGCGAGGCTGCCCGACCAATTGCCCCGCGCTGGGGACCGCGCACGGCGCCCCGCTCGGCTCCTACCTGCTGGAGAAGGGTCCGCGGCAGCCGGGAACAACGGGCCGCGCGTTCGCGGGGAGCGGTCCGGGTGCGTCCGGAAGGTTGCGGGTGAGCCTGTGCGCGGTGCAGCAGGTCCTCTGCGCCCAGATGGGGAGCGGCGGCTCGCTCGGGCGGGCGCAGTGAGCGCTGCCAGCCGGCCGAGTGCTGGTGTCTGCTGCTCGTCACCGGGTGGGCTGTGCTCGCTAGTCGGTTGGAACTCGGAATCTGCGGACACACTCGCCCCTCCTTGTGCGCCCCCGCGGCCACGGGGCTGAACTCCTCCAGCTCCCAGGGGCGTCTGCGTGTCACTCGCCCGCCTTGGCCAGGATGCGAAGCTCGCCTCCCTCCGCCCGGTCCAGAGTGGTCCCTCCAAGTCCCCTGCCTCCCTCCTTCCCACGCTCTCACGCGTTGTCTGAAACGGCACCTCTCTCTCCAATTCCAGCTGCTTCGATCCTCCCCTTCGGGTTCTCCCGCCTCTAGCTTTGCTGTGAATATAAGAATGGGGCTCACTCTTCAAACTTTTCTATCCCGACTTCTTCAAGAAGCGAGAGAGTAGGAGGGGTAGGGGTGGCCCAGACATGGGTCCTTTGCCCAGTGGCCGGGGAGCTGACCTGGAGTGGGCAACCCCCTTGGAAAGCCCGACCAGAACAAAGGCCGTAGCAGGGACTATGGCAGATGAGTGACCCTAGCCATTCCCCTCCTGATATTTGAAAGCCCCTGAGATTCATCTGAAATATGTTACAAAATATGAACTTCAGCGTGGGACAAGACGGACATGAACAAACACAAGCCTTTCTCTAGTACAGGGTACAACTCTCTGTTGCAATTTTCATAACAAAATAAAAGACTTCCACCCAACCCCCTCCAAATTTTCTTTTTGGTTGACTCTGTAAACATGTTTTACTGTCCATATTTTGCCACGAGGACCGTATGCTATATTAATTCCAGGTTAATATGATATGCATGCACACTCAAATACAACGCATACATAATTGTATATAATAGTAGAGGATCTTCTATGTAACATACTCAATAACTGCTTATTCTAATTAGTTTATATGCATATTATTAAATATTTCTGCATAAATCTTATAATAGATATGAGAAAAATAGAAACTGAAGAATTTGCATGGACTGTAAATTTCACAACTTAAGTGATATTGGATCACTGCATGTTCAGGAGTGGATTAAATAATGATTCTGTGATACTGTTTTAATTTTCATTCATATTTTTTTTGGGATTTGAGATACACTTTATGAATTTTAAGATAGGATCAATTAAATGAACTAATTTAACATAATTACCATGAGACATATTATATGGAGATATTTTTCATAATCGGGTAAGAGTGGAGTCTCAAGTCAGATTTAATTCTCACAAAAATAATTTACAAAATTGTTGAATTTATCAAAACAATTCAACCATGGTACTAAGACCAATGTAGACTAGTAAGAATGACTATGAATTAAAAGTGAAATAATATTTCAGCACCTTATTGTCTCCTTGGCATTTTATACATTAGCACCAAGGAAAAGAAATAAACTGTGAAGAATACTGTTTCTGTTTACTATGTTGTGTAATGTGTGGAACTATTTTATCTCTCCCCATATTGTAAGATTTGTATGGAAGAACAGCCTTGCACAAATTTACCTTCCCAAAAGTTAGCTCTGGTAACCAGTGCCTGAAACTCTACAGACATCAAACAAAAGTTGTCTATGAAAATATTAATGTGAACTTAGTCAACAGGAGATTTCAATCTTTCTATCTCTAATGTGCTTATATTTCTCAAGTATAGGTGATATATTTGATGTATGTTTATTTCTATCTTATATCTAAGTTTTTACATTATCAGGTTATATTATTAGAAGACATTAAAAGAAAGAATATAAAGAAAAAACCCATAACTCACAAACAACATTATATATGTGATCTAGCGATCCTATCACATTTTGCTCATGTAATCATCACAGTGGCTTCAAATACACAAGTGATTCTGATAAGAGTTTTTTAAAAATGATTATACTATTCAAACATATAGGCAATATATTATTAAGAATGTCAATATTGGTTCAGTTCCCAAAGGTAATTTTTATCTTTAAAGTGAGATATAAATTGCTGGTTTGCCATTGGCAAGCACTCTGTTTACATGGAGACATCCAATTCTAAAATAGTAATTCTTTTTGCTATCACAGAAGCATACATTTTCCAGCTTGTCCAACCCCATAAGATACATGATAGTAAAAGAAGATTGCTTTACTTAATGGAAACCCCAAACACTGCAGCTACTTTACATACTAAATTAAAGTTTTTATCACTTTCAGAACATAGATTACTAACTTCATCTTCTTGAAAAGTATGTAAAGTGAATGCTTTGTTTTTTATTAAGTTTATTAAATTGATGCAGTTATGACTTCTGCTTCACAATTTGTATGAAGTCTAGGATCTCTCTTTGTTATGGACTGAATATGTGCCCCCAAAAGGCATGTGTTGAAATGCTAACCCCCAATGTGATGTTATTAGGAGGAGGAGCCTTTGACAGATGATTAGATCATGAGGGTGCAGCTCTCATTAATGGGATTAGTGTCTTTACAAGAAGAGTATGGTTGCCAAGTGAGGATACAACAAAAAGACACTCTTCCAGAATCCAGAAGAGAGCCTTTCTCAGTAGGACCATACCAGCACCCTGATCTCAGACTTCCAGGTTCCAGAACTGTGAGAAATAAATCTGTGTTGTTGATAAGCCCCCCAGCCAATGATAATCTGTCATAGCAACCCGAACTGACTAAAGCACTATGCCATCAATTACTGAGAAAGGAGTGAACTGTAATTGTGAGTTTTTTTGTTTCTCTATACAGTTTTTACATCATGTGTTTAGACTTTCTGTTTTATTCCATAATGTTTAGGATTATGCACTCCTGATGAATTGATCCCTTTTTCATATTGAAATGATCTTCTTTATCCCTACTAACATTCCTTGAGATGAAATCTGCTTTTTCTAACACTGATATGTCTGGCCACTTCAGGGGTGTGTGTGTGTGTGTGTGTGTGTGTGTGTGTGTGTGTGTGTGTGTGTGTGTTAGCAAGGTATCTCATTCTATCTTTTTACTTTTAAAATATCTGTGTTTTTACATTTGAAGTATGATTCTGTTGGGAGAGGTCATCAAGAGGATGTTACTCTCTCTCCACTTGATTAAGGGGCTAATCAAAAACAAATTTATTTCTGGGACAACCAGGCTTCTCCTCCAGCCCCTGTCCTTGAAATGTATTCTCAGCCCACCATTCCCACACTAGGAGCCATTTTCAAGGACAGGGCCTTTAAAGAGCAATGAGTTTTTGAGACTATCTGGAATGGAGAATAAGTCACTTCACCCTGTTCAATTTTCTCTAAAACTTTTAAGATTCTGGCAGGTGGGTATGGAAATATATTCATCTTGCAGCACCCTGGACAAGCCTTGTGCTTAAGTTCCTTTGCTTAATAAACCTGCCATTTAACCATGTGAAGTGGCCTGCCCACTTCTATGGTCTCTGCTTGCCCTCCATGTACTAGATTAGTTTCTAATTTCACTCCCAAACCCTTGAGGTTGTGAACCAACATTAACATTCATTAGTTATCATGGAGACACTAATGACATTTGTACGCAAAGCTTATTTACAAAAAGACGAGGTTTAGAAAACTTTAGACATTTGCAGTAGTTATAAGAGACCACATTTGTGGTGTGAAATCTATTTATAAATCTATGAGCTATACATGAAAATGTCTACAGCCTGACCTGGATGTGGCACAGTGGATAAAGCATCAGCCTAGCATGCAGATGACCCAGTTTCAAAACCTTGAGGTCACTGGCTTGAGCACAGGCTCACCAGCTTGAGTGTAGGGTCACTGGCTTGAGCGTGAGATCATAGACATGACCTCATGGTCGGTAGCTTGAAGCCCAACATCACTGACTTGAGCAAGGGGTCACTGGCTCAGCTGGAGACTTCTGGTCAAGGCACATATGAAAAAGCAATTAAAGAACAACTAAGGTGCAACAATAAAAAATTGATGCTTCTCATCTCTCTTCCTTTCTAACTGTTTGTCCCAATCTCTCCCTCTCTTTATCTCTCTATCTCTCTCACACGCGCTAAAAAAAAAAAAAAAGTTTACAATTTTATAAATATAAAAGTGACTTGGAAACACTTTTAGTTTTAAACTATCCTTACTTTCTAAAAGATACTTGTTTTTCTTTCCATTTAAATGCATTTAGTTAATCATTTATAAATGCCCATTATTTGTGTCTCCTCACTCATTTTATTTTCTAGAAATCAGTATGGTGCAATGATCAGTGTTCCTGAAAATTCCTGAGATAAAGAAGAGAATAATACGTTTCTTCTAAATTCTCTTATTGGAAGAATGTTTAGCACTGCTACAAAGAATAGGATGCAGTTTACATTAAAACCATTTCAGTCCCATCAAAGGGCCTCAGATGAGATCCTTTTCATTTTATTAAACAGATTGCAAATTGCTTTCCTGGTGTGTCTATCACATGAGCTCTGCAGTCCGCTAGTCTCATGAAGCCACACCAGCTCCTCTTCCTCCCAGGCTCCTTGTTCTGTGCTACATACTCAACTCCTATGCATTATTAGCTTAGACTTAGTCTCATTCAGGCTTTATGGCCATACAGACTCTAATTCCAGTTTAATTACTCCTTCAGTTACCCTTATTTTTTAAATATAAATAGACATTTTTACATGCTGACCTAAAATAATATGCATTTTTCAACCAAGACTCTGAGCCTTGTCTTCATTCATAGTAAAACGTCCTTCCCAGATTAATGTTGACATGGATTCTGTATTCAACTTTATGAAATCTGCTTAAGCTATAACCCCATAATTTATTTCTGTTCTTACACTGGTATTTTACTCTTATATTTCCTATCGACACCAGGCAGTATCACTCTTCTCCATTGCTCATTAATGCTATCTACATATTTTAAAGATGTGATTAAATGGCTAGGATAATACAGAATACAACCTTATTATAATTCCAACATTTCTTGGTGATTGACATATGTATATTGACTTTATTATTGCAATAAACACTTCTAACTAGCTGAATCTGACAGAGATAGTGCTTTATGTAATTTTCATTGTACTTCATGCTAATTAGATAAGAAAGGTAAAACATTTCTTGATAATTAACATTATATTCTTGTGACCAAAAGAGCTTCATTTTCTCTGTTATAGGTTTTTTTTTAATCTTACATTTATAACTTAGTTCAATAGGACATGTTTCTATGATATGTACCATATTATATTTAAAATTCTATCTTCTAGAGTTTAAAAGACAAAACTTAGGTATTTATTCTTAAATGTCCACCTACCTATTTCATGATCCTAGAGTCTTAGATGATCTTAGAAGCTCATCCACAATAGTCTATCCAATTTCCTTCTAGGTTCCCTGATATATACCTATAGACACTTGAACTACCATTCCTGTGCCCTCTGTTCATCTTAGGTGTCCCAGAAATTGTCAAAGCTGACATGGTAAGAACAACATGGTAGGAAACAACACCATCCTTGCAATTTGTCACCAATGGGAAGCAAAGGCACCAGACAGCGGAGAGGCCAGCAGAAGAATAAAAGGGAAAGGAAAGCAACAAGACTCTCATATGTCTGCTCACAGTTTGGATTTTGCTTCCTCCTTTCTATGGAGCCATGAAGACAGTAGGCAGGGTCAGTGTCAGCCTGGTCTTAAATACAATATGGTCTTAAGTAAGAATATCATCTAATTTCTATTCTAAAAAGTCTTATTTTTTTATATTAGTTGAAATTTCTTAACAACAATATTTTTTCTTCCCAAAGGATAAAAAATGCATTTAAAAACAAAAATTGAGAGTTTTGGAGATGACATGTGACAGAAAGTTTATTTAAAATCAGTGTAAATGATAGTACAATTTCTTTTCCATTTGTTAGAAGGTCATAAGATACTATTAAAGAATGGTGGAAAAGATAGCACTGTAGGATGGAAGGATACTGAACAAAGAGTAAATTCCCAAAGGTAGTTTTTCTGATTCTATAATTGTCTTGTTTCTTCTTAGTCAAGAGACAAGAACAGATAGAAATTCCTCTTGAAAGCATATCACATCTGCACAACTCTTGGAAACCTCCCTCCCTCCTGAGAGTCGATGCACCAGAGTCCAGCTTGATCCTCAGCCAAGGTCCGGCCTCTTAACTGTGCTTAAATCTAATGTATGAATGCCAGTTTGCAACGGAGACTCCATTTGTTTCAATGTTGAAATCTTTGTAATCAATCATTTTGCTTTGTTTCAAATCAATTGAGTAAATGCCATCACCTCTGGGTATTTTAAAAATTTCTTTGTTCTAGAATACATTTGCCAGAGAAAATGAGGCATCATTTCAAATATATCTCTAGAGACCAAAGTGGTTTGTTTTAGCCATTAGGTTTTCATGTGGTTGTTATACATTCCTGTTTAATTAGAAAATTACTAAGAATAAAAGCAAAAATATCATTGGTCTCTGAAAATGCAATATTCAAAACTTGAATTTTTAACAATACCAAGTACAGTGTGGTGTGATTAATATCTAATTCAACATCTTCAATTTGGTTTCATCATAAAAAGCATTTGAAAGTCTGTATAATGTGTATATATAACATATACCTATATATACATATATAATGTATATATAGATAATGTATATTTATCTCAAACATAACTTGCTTATAAACATTATTATGAGATATCTATTTAATTATATGTATTCTTCTCATCTTTCCAAAAGCACATAAGATAGCTTAGAAAGAGAAATATTATAAAGATGAAACAGATGAATTAGTTTAAAATAAAGGCAAAAGCAAAAGAGAAGCAAAATCTTATGATGAGAGAAGGACAACGCTGTGTATTGTATAACATTGCAGAATGGCATCTGTAATAATTGATTAATAATATAGTGAGCATGAATGGCCACTAAAATTGAACGTCAGAGTTGTTAAGCTAAGCACTAAAAGTGAATGTAAATATAATCTTTTTCAACGTTTGCATTTTTCACAATATAAATGTGTATTACTTGTGAAGAAACCACACTTTCCTTTCTTATTATTTTGGTCTGAAAAAAATGTCTTCCATGGGGCATTTCATTTAGAGATACACATAACCAGGTTGTTTAAGAGGCAGTATCTCAAAAATGATAGTAGTTAATTTTACCTTTAAGGATACACAAGATTTAAAAAATGTCAAACATTTCAAAATAGAAGCAACAAAAATAATTGCATTTTTATGTCACTAAGTAGCTTACAAATCATTTTATAGTCAATGCATCTTTTAATCTTACCATTCTATGAAAACTATTCTCATCACTCCCATTTTATGTCTGAAGCCATTTGAACTTCAAGATTTTAAGTAACTGACCTAATTGGGTGAAGAAAAGATTTAGGACTCAAATTCAGATCCCATGACTCCACGTCATATACTCTCTTCATTTACCTCTCCTGAACTTGAGGCAGAAAGATATACTTTTAGTCTACATTATTCATATTTTTACTTTACATTTAAAGTTATTTTCCTGACTTTTGATCAGAAATTATCTTTTTTATTGTTTTTGTATTTTTCTGAAGTGAGAAGCAGGGTGGGAGGGTGTGAGAGGGGCAGGCAGACAAACTCCCTCATGAGCCCAACCGGGATCCACTAGGCATGCCCACTGGAGGCCATGCTCTGCTTATCTGGGGTGTTGCTTTGCTGCAATCAGAGCCATTCTAGCGCCTGAGGTGGAGGCCATGAAGCCATCCTCAGCACCGGGGCCAACTTTGCTCCAATGGAGCCATGGTTGTGAGAGACGAGGAGAGGATCAGAGAGAAAGGAGAAGGGGAAGGGTGGAGAAGCAGATGGACGCTTCTCCTGTGTGCCCTGGCTGGGAATCAAATCTAAGACTTCCACACACCAGGCTGATGCTCTACCACTGAGTCAACTGGCCAGGGCTCAGAAATTATTTTAATGTATTGAGAAGAATTTTATTAGCATATAAGCTTTATCCAAGAAATTGTCTTGAGCATAAAAGTAAGTTGAGAATCTCCTACCTACCAAGGTTATATAAAAGACTGCTTGTTCATCTTTAATGTGCATGTGAATTGCCCGGTAATCTTGATTCAGTAGACAGGAGAAAGGGCCTGCCTCTGGCATCATCCAGTCTTCTATCATGCCATGCTGGTCTCTGGAGCTTTCTAATGCTGGGTGTGTATAGCTCTTTCCCATTTACAGATTTTAATATAAAGTATCTCCTTTGAGAATTACACCAGCAACCTCATGTAATGTGTAAGCCTTACATTGCTATTATTGATTTCTTTTTTACCAATAAAACAATCTTTCAAGGAGGTCAATGGGTACTCAAAACCATTCCGCTGGCTAGAGGGGCAATTATAAAGTCATATCAAGGCCTGGTTTTCTGACCCCAAAGCTCCTTCTACAATGTTACCACCCCCCTCCCCCAGAGAAAGTGCTGTGACACGTCCTCATGCACATCTACACTGGAACGCTATGCATCCATTTACCTATGTAGGAGTTGGCAGTGTGCTGCAGTCCTAACCCAGATGGGCTAGAAAGACTCCCAGAGCCTCGGCTGCAGAAGTTCCAGCTCACCCCCTTTCAAGACAAATCACAGAAGTGCCACTTGGCAGGTGCTGCTCTTTGGATTGTGCTGTCCCATAGGATCCTGAAAATGGGTTACAATTGTGCAGAATGCACCCGACTTATTGTTCTAAACCCACTTCCCAGTTTATGGTGCGAGCAGCTGCTCTCACTTCACTGCACACGTTTCTCTCCACTGTCACTCTTCATTTAGCTTTCATTCAACCTCATCTCATCCCTCACTGGCATTTAATGACAATCTCAGTCCTTCCTTATTTTTTACTTAAGTTTGATTTCACCTCTTTTTTCCTCTATTCAAGCTATATAAGAGGTGAGTTTACTGTATGATTAGCAAAGTTGCTGAAAATACATTCTTATATGCTTTTTTTTTCTTGTGAGGAATACATGCAATGTGGCAGTTTCTTTTTTGTTTTGCTCTTTAATCTCCTGTTTTAGTTTTACCACCCATGTGGTTTACTTAGAAGATTGCCTTCCTCATGGTCAGAGGAATGTATTACACTTGGCTGATTGACTCTTGGCTGAGTGCTATACCTCAGGGTCCCATCTTCACACTGCATGACCCATAAATGTTGAACGATGGTAATGATGCTTAGAGTATCATTTCATGGTAAGCTCAGAAGGTGCAACTGGCAACTTCCCTCAAGAGAAACACTATAAATTTCAGTGAAAAACTGCAGTAATACACAATGGTGGAAAGGTGATACTCAGTCCAGGGCAAAAAGACTCCTCTCAGAAGCCTCCATTGTGAATTTGCTAAGAATCTCATTATGTCAATAAGTAATGTAATTAAAAACATGGAGTTTACAGATGACGCTTGTCATCACCAACATCAAAGATTTAGAACGGATACTATTTGCTGCAAAACTGTCTTTTTCCCCCCTCAGATTACTCAAGCAGTTAGCATAACAGACATTGAAGATAGAAAAAAGGATAGCACAATTCCCTGTCCAAAATAACCTTAGCATAGTAATTTTATTAAAAGTAAGACAAACTATATGGATTGGATATGTGTGTATATGTAACTGCATGCATACACACACATGTATATGTACATAACATGTAACAGAGCAACTATATGTACAGTTACACATCTGTTTTAAAATCTGTTATTATTATTCAGGAGTGATAAGACCACTAGGTCAGGAAATGACTCAGTGAAAAGATGAGTTGTTCTGCTCATGCATCCTGAGATGAGGGGGCACATGGCTAGCATGGCCTCACGGAGAGCATCAGGGTCCTTCAGGAGGCAGAGAGAAGGAGGGAGAGACATGGGCAAGAGCTTTCACTGTGGTGTTAGCTAGTGAAGTTGAGCATCTTTTTATATATCTGCTGGTTATTTGTGTGTCTTGCTGTGAGACGTGTTTGTTTAGGTCCTCTCCCCATTTTTGAATTAGATTGTTTATTTTGTGTTGACTTATATGCAGTGGTGGGATTCAAATAATTTAACAACTGGTTCTCTGCCTTAATAACAATTTTAAGTATAACAAAACCAGTATACTGTAAGGTAATTTATTATTTCATGCATTTAATACTGAAATAAGAACAATAAAAGAGGTACACAAAACTAGATTACCTTATAAGAAATAGTTTAAAAATATTAATAAAAAATATTAAATAATACTTGTCCAAAAAACACAATAAAACTATTATTTAAGGTATTTCCATACTGCTTCTTGATTGGCATCTTCACTTGCAAATTTTTCACCTGTGGATAAAATGAACATTACTATGAAATTTAGAGAAACAGACAGACAGACAGGGACAGGCAGAGAGGAAGAGAGAGAGAGAGACATGAGAAACATCAATTCTTCATTGCTGCACCTTAGTTGTTCATTGATTGTTTTCTCATCTGTGCCTTGCTGGGGGGGGGGGGGCTACAGCATAGTGAGTGACCCCATGCTCAAGCCAGCAACCTTGGGATCAAGCCAGGGACCAGGGGTTATGTCTATCATCCCACACATAATCCAGTGACCTCACACTCAAGCTGGTATGCCCGTACACAAGCTGGATGAGTCCACGCTCAAGCCAGTGACCTCAGGGTTTCGAATCTGGATCATCAGTATCCAAAGCCAATGCTCTATCTACTCTGTAACCGCCTGCTCAGGCTGTTAATTGTTTCTAATAGTCCTTAGGGTGTTTATATACAGAACCATGTCATCTGCAAAAAGTGACACATTTACTTCTTTCCCAATTTGAATGCCTTTTCTTCCTTTTGCCTGATTGCTCTGGCTAGGGTTTCCAGAACTATGTTGAATAAGAGTAATGAAAGTGGCCCTGGCTGGTTGGCTCAGTAGTAGAGTATTGGCCTGGCATGTGGAAGTCCCAGGTTTGATTCCCGACCAGGGCACACAAGAGAAGCGCCCATCTGCTTCTCCACCCTTCCCCCTCTCCTTCCTCTCTATCTCTCTCTTCCCCTCTCTCAGGCAGGGTTCCACTGGAGCAAAGTTGGCGCGGGTGCTGAGGATGGCTCCATAACTTCCACCTCAGGAGCTAGAATGGCTCCAGTTGCAACAGAACAACACCACAGATGGGCTGAGCATCGCCCTCTGGTGGGCTTGCCAGTGGATCCCGGTTGGGCTCATGTGGAAGTCTGTCTGCCTCCCTGTCTCTCACTTTAGAAAAATACAAAAAAATGAAAAAATAAAATAAAAATAAGAGTAGTGAGAGTGGACATCCTTATATTGTTTCAGTTTTTTGCCATATGTGGCCTTTATTAGGTTGAGGTACTTTCCTTCCATACCCATTTTATGGAGTGTTTTAATTAAAAATGGATGTTGTATCTTAACATGTGCTTTTTCTGCATAAATGATAAGATCACATGGGTTATATCCTTTGTTTTATTTATGTACTGCATCACATTGATTGAATTGCAAATTCACTCACGTGGACCTCTCCATAGAGCTTCCTTCCAGTTTCTGAGAGAGTGAGAAAAAGAATGAGACCACAACAGAAGCCACAGTCATTTTGTCATATAATCTTGGAAATGACATTTCATCATGTTTGCCATGCTCTGGTCAATAATTAATTCTACTGTCAATGGGAGGGACTTACACAGGGACCAGGGAACCTTGAGTCACCTTAGAAGACACAGACCACATCACAAAGTCAGCAACAAAAGGAAAGATGAATCCTTACATTACCACTTAAAAGTGTTACACGATTAAGGTTTAAAAATGTAGAACGAGACTGAAAAAAATCAAATAGTTGACAAACAGTGGGTTAGTGGCCCAAATATGCAAAGAGTTCTTATAAATTAATAAGAAAATTATTAAATTCCAAAGAAGAGCTCCCAGGAGACTAAGAAGCAGCTCAAGAAAGAAGAAATTTACATTCCCACCATACATATAGAAAAATATATTTGAGTATAGTAACAATTAAAGAAATATTAATTAAAAAGTGAGAGTATAGTTTCAAATATCAGATAGGTAAAAATTAAAACAGAATTAGAACATCTAGAGTAGACAATTATTTCACATATACCACTAATGAAAGTATAGACTGGTATAGCTTTCCTAGAAAGCAGGTTGCTGATATGTATGACAAGTTTCTAAAAATTGCTTTACATAGAAATCCTCATTCCAAGTATCTAGAATAAGAGATATAAAATGTAAATTTAGCTATAAAGATATTTATCATAAAGTTATGTGTATTGGCAAGAAAATTGAATCATTTTAAACATTCAAAATTACAGAAATTGTGTAAGTAAAAAAATTATTTTCTCTCCTAAATAAGAAGTGGAAATGAAAGGATCATTTTCTCTGTCAGAGAAAGTTCAAAGAAAGCACCACAGCTCAGATCAGGGACAGACATTGCTGAAAGTTGAATTGTTTTCTGAAAGTAAAAGGGAAAACTCTGTTTTTCTCTGGAGAGAAAAGAGGCAGAAAAGTGGATGAACATGCAGAAATTGAGGAGAAGGGAAAAGAAACGTAGAAAAATGCTGAGAAATAAAATATGAAACTGGAACCTTTAAAACATTCCTCAGCCAAGAAATACATTAAAAACAATGATGTCTAATGTTAGGTTGTTTATATAGCAGTAAAGTGAGACACTTCAGCTTCCCAAATCTTCAGTTAGTCACAAACACAAATGCTTCCTGTGATTTTTTTTTTTTAAGGAAAATACCTGAAATTTATATCTGGGTCAATGTACAGATAAGGATATCTTGTGAGACACTGAGGAGATTCTGAGAGAGAACTGATTTAATGGAAGCCTGAGCATAGAGTCAGGATTGGTGGTGAGAAAATAACTCCCTTAGTAATTTACAGAAATCCTGGTGAGGGCATTGAACTTTCTAATATCTATTATATGGGGATTTTGAGCCAATCTTATCTTCAGCTTAGAAAGTAGAGTGACCCCAATTGCTATTTCGATTGCCCAAATCATAGAATTTCACTCAGCCTTTATAAATGAAGCTTTAGAAGACAGTGTAATGACAAAGAAGAGTGGCTAAACTTTACGGTTTAGGGACTAGAGCAGGGGTCCCCAAACTACAGCCTGCAGGCCTGCATGCGGCCCCCTGAGGCATTTATCCGTCCCCCACTGCACTTCTGGAACGGGCACCTCTTTCATTGGTGGTCAGGATGCATCCACACCCATAGTTTCCATTGAAATACTGGTCAGTTTGTTGATTTAAATTTACTTGTTCTTTATTTTAAATATGTATTTGTTCCCGTTTTGTTTCTTTACTTTAAAATAAGATGTGCAGTGTGCATAGGGATTTGTTCATAGTTGTTTTTATAGTACGGCCCTCCAACTGTCTGAGGGACAGCGAACTGGCACCCTGTGTAAAAAGTTTGGGGACCTCCGGACTAGAGTATAGCTAGTGTTGGAATTCAATCATACACATTTGTATACATGGAAAGAAGATATAAAATACATAAAAATGTTAATAGTGGTTACTAGTGGGTAAATTGACTTTTATTTTCTTTGTTCAATAAAATAATAAAGAAAGCAGGGCTTTCTTTCTGAGCCAATTAGATGTCTAAACCCTTAGTAAGGTTGCCTGTCTGTTTGTGTGTCTTAGGTCAGGCTCCCAAGAAGCAGAGTCTGAAACAGGGGTCCTTGTTTAATGATTTGCAGCTCTTAACAGAGGGGAGTAAAGGAAGCAGTCTAGGAAGGGTGAAAAAACAAAGCAAGTAAGTTTAGGTATCCCAGGCATGCAACAATATCCCCATATTCCCTTTAAAGCTGATTCTCACATAGCTGTTAAACTCCAAGGTTAGGTTAATTTAATTTACAAAACAAATACACACTCATATTTGGTTCAAACAGTTTTAGAATTTTTTTTCCTGGGAATGGTAGTATAAAGACCCACTAGGTAATTTCTAAGGTAGGAATCCTTCAAAATATCTGTGAAAGGAGTGCCCTGATATTAGGTTTTAAAATGTAGGCTAATATTTTTCCCTTAAGAATGAAAATATAACAATACACATCTCTGGTCATAAGTGGGGATCTCAAGCCTGAACCTTGTTACCCATTTATTCAAGGCTGTTCTATCATTTTCTAGTACAGGGAAATCGTGTTTCCGCACTTGCTTGGGGCCAACACCCAGGAATGAACCTGGAGTCTGCTTTTTGTACATGTAATTTATGGAAAAATTCTGTTGGCTTTTTTTTTTTTTCAAATTGCAAACTCAAGGGACTCACTTTTCGATACTTCTATCAATAGTAACGAAGATGATGGCTGTCACCTAGTCCAAGCCATCATCATCCATGACTTGGGTTGTGGTTTAACCTCCAAAATAAAATCTCTGCTACTTGTACCCTAATTACAGTCTGTTTTCACATTGTAGCTGGAATGATCCTTTTAAAATCTAAGCAGGGTTGTGTTTCTCCCTCACTCAAACCCCTTAGGGCTTTTCATCCACTTCAAAGTCTGACTATTAAAAAAAAAGGCACTACATATTTTGCCTGACCTATGGTGGTGCATTGGATAAAGCATTCTAAAATGCTGAGGTCGCCAATTCAAAATCCCGGGCTTACCTAGTCAAGGCACATATGGGAGTTGATGCTTCCTCCTCTCCTCTCTCTCTCTTTCTCTCTCTCTCTCTCTCTCTCTCTCTCTCTCTCTCTCACACACACACACACACACCCTTTTTCCCTCTAAAATAAAAAAAAAAATTAAAAACCCAGACACTATTCCACAGTCCTCAGTGAGCTTTAAGTACTGTTCCCTCTAATGCTTTCAGTTAGTTCTTCCCCCTCCCATGGCAATTCCTTCACACCGGTGGAGACCGTCTGCATGTTTCCAGAACCCTCCATATGCTCTTTTCTTCTTTAGTGTTCTCCCATGTGAACTTGAGCCCCTGTTCTTAACCCTGACTCTCAGCTTTTCTCTTTTTTCTTTTCAAGCCAAAGAGGCTGCCTGGCTCTGCCTAGTTCATCCTACCAGCAGGGAGCGCTAAGAAGGTTCACCTTGTCCCATCTCTCAGGAATCACTCTCTTATTTTCCGATGTTCAATTTCTAGACAACCAGTTTCCCATATACTTTGTACAGTTTTTAAGTTGTTTTATATGAGAGAATAGATCCAATCGCTATTATACTTTCTTAACTGTAACCAGTATTTGACCCTCTCACAATAAATATTGGCCAATACTCATCCCAGGTAAACTTTCAACATATTTTTCAAAATCTCTGTTAACTTCTACATGAATATAAATTTTTTTTTTATTGTAGGACTTTGTAAGTTAAATAATACCTTAGCCCTACTTTTATTTTTTTTGGCCTTTAAGGCATAAGAAAGTCCAGGTTTGATTTATTTTGTTTTATTTTATTTTAATTTGTTGTGTTTATATAGATTCTAGTGTCTCCCCAAATGCATCCCCCCCTTCCCCTGTGTTCCCTCAACATCTCCTTTGTCCCCCTCCCCACAACGCCCTCCCACCTTCCCTCCAGGATTTGCTTTTCTGCTCTCTATAATGCTTTGTTATGTGTATATAACTTCACCGATCTCTTTCCCTTCTCTGAACCCAACCTCTCATCTCCTTTCCCTCTGACTGCTTTCCCTCTGGTCCCATTGATCCCACCTCTGCCTCTATTCCATTCCTCAGTTCACATTGTTCATTGGATTCCTCAAATGAGTGAGGTCATATGGTATTTTTCTTTCTCTGCCTGGCTTATTTGACTTAACATAATAGTTTCCAGGTCCATCCATGTCGCAAAAGGTAAGATTTCCTTGTTTTTCATGGCTCCATAGTATTCCATTGTTTATATGTACCATGGCTTTTTAATCCACTCCTCCACTGAAGGACACTTGTGCTGTTTCCAGATCTTGGCTATTGTAAGCAATGCTGCCATAAACATGGGGGTGCATATCTTCTTTTGAATCAGTGATCTTGGGATATATTCCTAAAAGTGGGATGGCTGGGTCAAAGGTCAGTTCCATTTTTAATTTTTTGAGAAATCTCCATACTGTTTTCCAGAGTGGCTGCACCAGTCTGCATTCCCACCAGCAGTGCAGGAGGGTTCCCTTTTCTCCACATCCTCGCCAGCACTTATTCTGTGTTGTTTTGTTAATGAGCGCCATTCTGACTCCTGTGAGGTGATATCGCACTGTAGTTTTAATTTGCATTTCTCTAATAATTAGTGATGTTGAGCATTTTTTCATCTATTGGCCATCTGTATGTCCTCCTTGGAGAAATTTCTATTCATTTCTTTTGCCTATGTTTTGATTGGATTGTTTATCTTCCTGGTATTGAGTTTTACAAGTTCTTTATAAATTTTGTTTATTAACCCCTTATCAGATGTATTGTCAAATATGTTCATCCATTGTGTGGTATGTCCTTTTATTTTGTTCATATAGTTTTTAGCTGAGCAAAAGCTTTTTACTTTGATATAGTCCCATTTGTTTATCTTGTCCTTTATTTCACTTGCCTGTGTAGATAAATTAGCAATTATACTGCTGCAAGATATGTCGGAGAGCTTACTGCCTATGTTTTCTTCTAAGATCCTTATGGTTTCACGACTTACATTTAAGTATTTTATCCATTTTGAGTTTGTTTTTGTGAATAGTGTAAGTTGATGGTCTAGTTTCATTTATGTAGGTAGATGTCCAATTTTCCCAATACCATTTGTTAAAGAGGCTGTCTTTACTCCATTGTATGTTCTTTCCTCCTTTGTCAAATATCAGTTGTCCATAAAGCTGTGGGTTTATTTCTGGGTTCTCTGTTCTGTTCCATTGATCTATGTGCCTGTTCTTATGCCAGTACCAGGCTGTTTTGAGTATAATGGCCTTGTAGTAAACCTTTATATCTGGAAGAGTGATACCTCCTGCTTGATTTTTTTCTTTTTAAGATTGCTGAGGCTATTTGTGTTCTTTTTTGGTTCCATATAAAATTTGGAATATGTGTTCTATATCTTTGAAGTATGTCATTGGTATTTTAATTGGTATTGCATTGAATATATAAATTGCTTTGGGTAATATAGACATTTTAATGATGTTTATTCTTCCTAGCCATGATCACAGTATATGCTTCCACTTGTTTGTATCTTCCTTAAGTTCTTTTATCAATGTTTTATAATTTTCCGAGTACAAGTCCTTAACCTCCTTGGTTAAATTTACTCCTAGGTACTTTATTTTTTTGGCTGCAATAGTGAAGGGGATGTTTCCTTAATTTCTATTGCTGACAGTTCATTGTTGGTATATAGAAATGCCTCTGGTTTCTGAGTATTAATTTTATATCCTGCCACCTTGCTGAATTCATTTATAAGGTCCAGTAGTTTTTTGACTGAGACTTTAGGGTTTTCTATATACAATATCATATCATCAGCAAATGATGACAGTTTTACTTCTTCTTTTCCAATTTGGATGCCTTTTATTTCTTCTTCTTGTCTGATTGCTGTAGCTAGAACTTCCACAACTATGTGAATAAAAGTGGTGAAAGGGGGCAACCCTGCCTGGTTCCTGATCTTAAGGGGATTGCTTTTAATTTTTGTCCATTGAGTATGATGTTTGCTGTGGGTTTGTCATAGATGGACTTTATCATGTTAAGGAATGTTCCCTGTATTCCCACTTTACTGAGAGTTTTGAGCATGAATGGGTGCTGGATTTTATCAAATGCCTTTTCTGCATCTATTGAAATTATCATGTGATTTTTGTCCTTCCTTTTGTTTATGTGGTGAATCACATTGATTGATTTGCGAATATTGAACCAGCCTTGCCTCTCCAGAATAAATCCCACTTGATCATGGTGTATGATTTTTTTCATATATTGCTGGATCTGGTTGGCTAATATTTTGTTGAGAATTTTAGCGTCTAAATTCATCAGGGATATAGGCCTATAATTTTCTTTCTTTGTGTTGTTTTTGCCCGGTTTTGGGATCAGAATTATGCTCGCCTCATAAAAGGAGTTTGGAAGTCTTCCTTCCTCTTGAATTTCTTGAAATAACATGAGGAGGATAGGAGGTAGTCCTTCTTTGAATTTTTGATAGAATTCACTTGTGAAGCCATCAGGCCAAGGACTTTTCTTTTTGGGGAGTTTTCTGATAACTGTTTCTATCTCATTTGTTGTAATTAGTCTGTTTAGGTGTTCTGATTCTTCCAGATTGATTTTTGGAAGATTATATGATTCAAGAAATTTGTCCATTTCACCTAGGTTGCCTAATTTTTTGGCATAGAGTTCTTCATAGTACTCTCTTTCAATGCTTTGTATTTCTGTTGTGTCAGTTGTTATTTCTCCACTGTCCTTTCTAATTTCATTTATTTGAGTCCTCTCTCTTTTTTTCTTGGTGAGTCTAGTTAAAGGTTCATCAATCTTGTTTACCTTTTCAAAGAACCAGCTTCTGGTTTCATTGATCCTCTGTATTGTTTCCTAGCCTCTATGTCATTTATTTCTGCTCTGATCTTTATTATTTCCTTCCTTCTACTAGTCCTGGGCTTTATTTGCCGTTTTTTTTCTAGTTCTTTTAGATGCAGCGTCAGGTTGCTTATTTGAGCTTTTTCTAGCTTCTTACGATATGCCTGTAGTGCAATGAACTTCCCTCTCAGTACTGCTTTTGCTGTGTCCCATAAATTTTGAGTTGATGTATGCTCATTATCATTCATTTCTAGAAACTTTTTTATTTCTTCTTTGATCTCATTGTTAATTCATTCATTACTTAAATATCATGCTATTTAGTTTTCCAGTGTTTGAGTATTTTTCAGTTTTTCTTTTGTGGTTAATTTCTAGTTTCATGGCATTGTGATCAGAGAAAATGCTTGATATGATTTCAATCTTCTTAAATTTATTGAGACCATTTTTGTGTCCTAACATGTGGTCTATCCTAGAAAACATACCATGAGCGCTTGAGAAGAATGTATATTCTACTGCTTTAGGGTGAAAAGTTCTGAAGATATCTATTACATCAAGTTTATCTAGTGTCTCCTTTAAGTCTGCTGTTTCTTTATTAATTTCCTTTCTTGAAGATCTATCCAGTGTTGTTAGTGGGGTATTGAAATTCTCTACTATTATAGTATTGCTGTTAATCTCGCCCTTTATAACCATCAAAGTCTGCTTTAAGTATGTCAGGGCTCCTATATTTGGTGCATAAATATTTATAATAGTTATATCTTCCTGTTGCATTGTTCCCTTTATCATTATGTAGTGTCCTTCTTTATCTTTTACTACAGCCTTTGTTTTAAAATCCATTTTGTCAGATATAAGTACTGCTACCCCTGCTTTTTTTTTCATTTCCATTTGCATGAAATATTTTTTTCCATCCTTTTACCTTCAGTCTATGTGCATCTTTTGTTTTAAGGTGTGTCTCTTGTAGACAGCATATGAATGGGTCCTGTTTCTTTATCCACACAGCTACCCTATGTCTTTTGATTGGATCATTTAATCCATTTACATTTAAGGTTATAATTGATATGTAGTTGTTTATTGCCATTTTATTCTTTAAAGCTATATTCTTCTTTTGCTATATTTTTTTCTCCCTTTGAACTGTTCATAACAGGCCCCTTAGTATCTCTTGCAGAATTTATTCAGTTTTAATGAATTCCTTGAGGCTTTCTTTGTCTGGGAAGCTCTTTATTTCTCCTTCAATTTTAAACATTAGCCTTGCTGGATAGAGTAGTCTTGGTTGTAGGTTCTTGTTCTGCATTACTTTGATTATATCTTGCCATTCCCTTCTGGCCTCAAGTGTTTTTGATGAGAAGTCCGATGTCATCCTTATGGGGCTCCTTTGTAGGTGATAGCCTTTTTTTCTCTAGCAGCTTTTAAAATTTTCTCTTTATCCCTTAGCTTTGGTATTTTAACTATGATGTGTCTTGGTGTAGTTTTTTTTGGGTTTTTCTTTAATGGAGTTCTGTGTGCTTCTTGAATGTGTGGAATGTTTCTCAGCCTTAATTTAGGAAAGTTTTCTGCTATGATTTGATTGAACAAAATTTCTATTTCCTGTCCTCTCTCTCCTGTTCTTCAGGAACCCCTATGATGCGAATGTTGTTTCTCTTCATGTTGTCACAGAGCTCCCTTAGAGTTTCCTCACATTTTTTGAATCTCTTTTCCTTTTTCTTCTCTGCTTCTGTGCCTTTGTATATTGTGTCCTCTAACTCGCTGATTCAATCCTCAGGGTGATTCATCCTGATTTTAATTCCTTCCATTGTGGTCTTCAGTTCTGATACTGTATTTGTCATTTCTGTCTGATTCTTTTTTATTATTTCAATTTTGTTTTTTATACTTGTAATCTCTTTATTTAGGTGTTCATAGTGACTACCCATTGTTCCTCTCATTTCTTTGAACATCCTAACTATCATTATTCTAAATTCTGCTTCTGGTAATTTGGTTATATCTTGTTCATTCAGGTCCTTCTCTGGCGATTTCTTGATTCATTTGGTTTGCATTCCTCTGCCTGCCCATTTTGTCTGTGTATAAGCAAGTTGTGGCCACTGGAGTCCAGTAGGTGTTGCCTTTGTGTTCTCTAGGTGTGGTCTGTCTGCAGGTCCGCCACCCTCTCTGCCGCTGCCTAGGGCGGTTGGGTATGGGCATTGCCAGCCCCGGCCCACTGTGGCTGTTGCTGTGATTTCCACCTCTCCTCCATGGGAGGGGCTGTCACTCAAGCCATAAGCCTCAGCATCAAGGGTAGAGGTGAGCACCTTTGCTCAGCTGCGGACCCAGCCTGTTTCCGGGCTTCCGCCCAGCATGCACGGTTAGAGCCTGCTCACCAAAGTTTCGCAGTTTGGGCAGGGCTTCTGATGTGCTCTCAGCTGTGAGCCTTTGCCCGTCCAGAGCTTTAGCCCCGCCCTCAAGGCCAGGGCGCTCTTGTGCAGGGTCACAAATCAAGGTTTATTGGGCCAGGCGTGGCTGCTGGCATGCGCTCAGCTGCTAACTTCCACTCAACCGAGGCCTTAGCCTGCCCCGTGTTCAGAGCCAAATCGCGCACGCAGGATGGCAAACCACGGTTTATTGGGCCAGGCATGGCTGCTGGCGTGAGCTCAGCCGCGAGCCCCTGCTCATCCCTGGTCCTAGCTTCATCTTCGCGGTCAGGGCCGGCTTGTGCAGGGGCGCAGAGCATATCTCTGCCCGTTCCTGGGCTCCTGCTTTCCCCCCGCCAGTGGGGTTACAGGCGGGCCCACAGCTGCAGGACCGCTTTTGCGCATCCCCTCTGCCCCTGCTGTGCTAGACCGAGCTCACTCTGGCTGGGCCTCCACCCCTGCTGACGGAACCGCATTTCAGCGTCTTGCCGCCACCATTCCTTCAGCAACCCTCAGCAGAATAGGAAGGGCCCTAAATCTCCATACTGTAGTCCTCGGAGCTCCCTCCCTCTAAGCAGCTCTGCTCTAATTGCCGTGGGAGAGCTTGTTTGGCTAGTGTCCTGTCTCCCTTTGCCGGTATTGCTAGTTCCAGGGGAAATATTTGTTTTTGATTAGGGAAGTGACTTAACCCAGAGGTTAGGGTGGCTGTCCCTCAGAGCATTAGTCCCTGTGCCTTCAGTCCGCACTCTCTTCCCACTGCTCTGTTCCTCTCCTCTGTCTCCATTCCCCAGAGCCCCGGGTGCGTTGTTGTGAGAGAGGTTTTCTGTGCTGTTCCTTTAAAAAGAATCTTGGGTCTGAGAAAACTGTCTCTTTCTCACAAACAGTATCCTCCCTTGTTTCACAGCTCAATACTGTCCAAACGCCTCCTACGCTCTGGGATTGCAGGCTGGGGCTTGGTTCCTGGGACCCAGGTCCCTCCCTCTCTGCCAAACTCTCCTCCAGCCACGTGGGTCTCTCCGGGCTGCCATTCGCTCCGGAGAGCTGGGCAGCCCTCTTCGCTTTTTTGCTATTCCTACCAGTCTCAATGTGCTTCTTCTGTGTTCCTTCGTTGAAGAATCCACTTAGTTTAGTTCAAAGTTGGTTTATCCATATGACGGCTCTTAAAATTGAGTTATAATCCATTTTGGTCGTGGGAGTTGGAAGTTGGTACGTCCGTCTATTCCATCGCCATCTTGCTACTCTAGGACATGACCCTTTCTTGCTGTTCTTCCCTCCGCTCTTCCTCTTTTTCTGTTAGTGTAGTCTTCTTTTCTGATATTGTGTTTGTCATTTCTGTCTTGTTCTTTTTTATAATTTCAAAACTATGTGTCCTTTTTGATGCTTACAATTTTTTATTTAGGAGCTCTTTAAGTCCTCCCATTGTAGCTTTGAGATCCTTAAGCATCCTATCAATCATTATTTTAAACTCTCCATCTAATAAATTGATTACATCCATTTTATCCTGTTATTTTTATGGAGATTTTTCTTGCTGATTTATATGGCTTACGTTCCTCTGTATTCCATTGTTTCTGTGTGTGGTTTGCAGGCTTGTTAGATTTGTGGGTCTGAGGTTGGTTTATTTAATTGGGCTTCTCCTCCAGGCCTTTATTTCTCTGCCTCTACTGGTTTCTTGAATTTAATTCTTCTTAACTAGTAGAACCACTTTAAAGTCTTGATTTGCCTGCTGTTTGCTTAACGCAGCTGGGAGCTTCTATTTGCTGATCTCAGCAGGGGGCTTAGCTGAAACTTTATCCAGGAATGTGGTGGGTGTGACCTTTGAGAATCTGAAGGTGTGTTCTACAAGTTACTCTTCAGGAGCAGGGTTCTTAGTGTGAAGGGGAAGTGTAGCTCCAGTCTAATTGGAAACCTGGGTCATTTCTCCTCCCCCTTACTTCCTCCTTTTTCAAGTGTCTTTCACGCTGATTGGAGCTGGAGAGCTTTTTGGAGGTGGAACACCTGGTACCACTTTAGGCCTGTGTTGGGTGGAGGGATTGACCCCTCCCCCAGCTATGCTCACCTTCACACTGGAGAATGGGTCAGCTCAGCTCAGGTCAGCCCAGGTGTTGGGCAGATAAAATATATTATGCTCACTTTGTTAAAGATGGCGCTGCACACATGGAAGTTCGTTGATATCAATGTGTGTTCTGGAACATGCTGTGGGCAGGCCGGGTCGTTATAGCCTAAGGCTTAGTTTAAGAGTAAGCTCTTCCCCACACCCTTGACTGGATGTAGGGTGGTGCACTCTCCTGAGGAATCCCATTATGCCTCAGATGGGTGACTTTGTATCAGAGACTTCCTTGTTTGTATAATTGGATTAAAGGTTTTGAGTCTGCTATAAAGTGGGAGAGAACAGTAGCTTGAGCTCTCTCCTTTGGTTCCTGAGGTAGAAGAAAGGAGAGCAGATTAAGGCCATATGGAGGTCAGGAGAAGCAGCCAAGATGGCAGAGCACTGAGGGAGAAGTCAGTTTGTTAAGAGTTTGTGCTGGAGGAGATGGGGAACAGAGGTAAATAAGTCTGGTGAGCTAGGAACCTTTGATTCTAGGAAACTCGGATAAGTCAGTAGCTTTGTGAGCACTGAATGTGTGGGTTTTGGAGCCCAGTGTGTGTCTTTGCTTGCCCGCTGGGTGCAAGCTAGAATTAAAGTCGATGGCTCACCAGTTCTTGGCTCCATTGTTTCACTACCGACTGTTCGAATCTAATGCGAACCTGCACGGGTCAGGCTGCTGTGATGGTGGCCGTGACTACTGGCTTTACACCACACACTTCTCTTCCCAACACCATTTGTCTCACTCTCCCCACTTTTCTCATGCAAGACTAGTCTGTCTTCTCAGCCCTTCTTGTCCCCCGGAACCTGAGGCAAGTGACTATGAGTGATATATTCTGCTCTGCCCCTATATGGCTTGCCAGCTGCTTCTCACAGAAAGAACTTTTAATATTTTCCCCCTTCAATGCTGTCTGACTCTCTCCTCGAGTCCCTGGGTTTCTAGGCTGGGTCTCTGGTTCTGAGACTGAGGGCCCCTGCCTCTCAGGGTCTCTCTCTCTTTGTAATGAGAGCCCTTCTGGACTTTCAGCCTTAGCCTCCCCTTGATTCTGGGAGCAAAAGAGCTCCCCCTGCACCCTTGCACTCCCTACCAGGATCAGTGTGTGTATGGCCAGTAGCCATGACCAAAATCACAGCTGCCTGGCCCATGCAGGTTTGCATTTGATTCAGACAGATGGTAATGAAACAACAAAACGAAGAACTGGTGGACCATTGGCTTTAATCCTAGCTTGCACTTGGCGGGCAAGAAATACACACCGTGGGAAAACACTTCTCTTTCCATTCAGGGCTCTCAAAGCCTCTGACTTATCTGAGTTTCCTAGAATCAAAGGTTTCTAACCTCACCAGCCTTATTCACTTCTGTTCCCCATCTCCTTCTCTCTACACAAACTCTGCACAAACTGGCTTCTCCTTCAGCACTCTGCCATCTTGGCTGCTTCTCCTCTCTTCCATGTGAGTTTTCTCTGCTCTCCTCTCTAATGCTAATCTCAGGAACCAAGAGAGAGCAAGCTTCTGGTCTGCCTCATTTTATAGTGTAGAAATCCAAACCTTTAATCCAATATACGAACAAGGAAGTCTCTGATACAAAGCCACTTATCTGAGACATAATGGGATTCCTCATGAGAGTGCACCACCCCCTATCATGCAATAGTCAAAGGTGTGGGGAAAAGCCCAGTCTTAAAACTAAGTGTTTGGCTATAATGACCCTGCCTGCTTATAACCTGTCCCCTACACACTATGCAAACCATTAGTGAACAAACACACATACCATATTTACAAACTTATTGGACCAAAAGTGTGAATTCTTTTGTGCTCCTTTGTTTTTGCATCCTGTTCTTTTAGTCTAAAGTTGGTTTTTCATGATGATTGTTCCTAAATTAATTTGTAATCCAGTTTGGTGGTGGAAGGTGGCAGTGTGTGCATCTGCCTACTCTGCTGCCCTCTTGGAATCTCAGTCCAAGTTTGATTTCTGAATTCCTATTTTTTTTTTTTGCTAGAATTCTTCTCTCCTCCCAATGTAAATGGGAAAGAGAATGCAAAGATAGCCACATAAATCAATAATTCCTCAGCAAACATTGTTGGAAGTAATATTAATCTACAGCAGGAATTTTCAACCTTTTCATCTTTTGACACGCATGAACTAATTACTAAAATTCTATGGCATACCAAAAAAAATATTTTTTTTGCCAATCTGATAAAAATTTATGTATAATTTTGATTCATTTATACCAGAGAGCTATTCTTGTGTTGGCTGTTGTCATTTTATTTATTTGACAATCTCTGGGAAAAGAAGTTAGTGCAAGTTTTAAAAATTCTTGTGGCACACCAGTGTGCCTCTCATGGCACACCAGTTGAAAATCATTGACCTTTGGTATAGTACATCATTACTTGAGTAAGATTTAATTGATTATGAATTTAATCTGGTTTGTTATTCTGTAATGATTTTGCTTTAATCATATTATTAAACTTCTGGCTCTCATTTTCCTCATTTGTTAATTTACAAAATTATAGTAACACAACTATCTGCAGGATGTTATGAAGACCAAATGAAATAATGTATTAGAAGTTCTTTAACAAGTAAAAAGTTATTGAATGTAAGACCTCTCATATACTTTCACATTGAGAGAATTTAAAAAGTGTCTTCTCTGGAGAAGAACTATAATATTGCATCCAAAATACCACAAGGTCTGCTTTTGGGAAGTACTATCATTCCAAGCACAAAGCTTGGTAAACATCTTACCAACGTACCTTCTCTGACTGCTAAGGATCCTTGTACAGAAGTCAAAGTAGCTGAGTGTTGAGGATGCCTCTTGAGAATGCATCCATCATCTCATACTGTGTCTTCCCAAGACTAATGCCTGCTTCTTCACTAAGACTTTCTGTCTTTTTTGTGACCTATAACTCCACGAGTGTCTCTGTCTATCCTCTACTCCTGTCTTTTCTGTCCTTTACTTCTTTTCCTCCACTGGTTACTTTCTGTCTGCTTATAAATACACTCAGTTATGACCAATGAACTTATCTTCTAATCACTGACCAACTCTACTAAGTTATCACTCTCTGCCATTAAAGTACAATGTCTGTCTCTACAACTTCATTAAAACCACACATTTACCATGACTATTTTGTAACTACCAATCTGAATTTCTCCATTTTTTCACCCTTTTCACTCAGCCTTTTAAGCCCCTTTCCCTCTGGCAACCTGTTGTCTGCACCTATAGGAATATAGTCAATAATATTGTAATATCTATGTATGGTGCCAGTGAGTACTGAAAATATCAGGGTAAACACTGATATGATTGTGAAGTATATGATTGTCTAACTACTCTGCTGTACCCCTGAAACTAAAACAAGACAATATTGAATATAAACTGGGAAAGAATGTCAATAAATCTAAAAATTAAAAAAAAATACCAATAATCTCTGTGTTGTCAAATCAAAGAGATGCTTTTTTGCTCATTTTATGTGATCTTCTATTATTGCCTTTGTGACCAACAATTCCTTCTTTCTTCCTGAAAGTCTTCTCTGTCTTAGTCTTGGTAACAGTCCCTTGTCTTTGTTTCCCTCTTACCTCTCTGCCTACCTACCTTATTTTTGGACTTCTCTCTTCCTATTAATTCTTTAGTATTTATGTTTGCTGGATCTACTCTTAGACTGCTATTAAATTTATTCCTTGTGTTATTTCACTTTTTCTAAAGTCAGATCACTATATCCAACCAAGGATAGTCATTTTCAATTAGCTAGTGTTCTCTCCAAAAGAGGAGATTTCCCCAAACAGAAATTAAATCATCAGCCTTCCCACTTCTTCTCATATCCACCCCTGAGTGAATCCTTATTCCCATGAAGGCACCATCACTATGCCAAAATCCACAGCTATTGTCCATGCTTAACTAGTTGACAAACAGTTGGTTCTGAATCTTAAGCATTTCTCAAATCTTTATATTCTGATTCATTCCTCCATAGTACTAACTTAATTTAGGTTTTTTCTCTTTGTTTATTTTATTGCCATAGCTTTTTATTTGCCTTTCTGCTACACATCATGCCTATATCTATTCTTTTATTCATTCAACAGATATTTATTGACTTTCCAGTATCTGCCAAACTTTATTCTCAACAATTGTCCAACAAACATAAGCCCTTCTCCCACAGAGGCTTCATTTTAATGGATGCAGGGAGTCACAACATAAACAAAGAAACTAACAACCAACAAGTCACTGGTAAGTCAGAGGTCAGTCACTGGTAAGCTCTATGCAAAGAACTTTAGATTGTATGGAGAGGGCAAGCTTCTCTAAAAAGATGATATTTAAGATAAGATCTAAGTAGCATGAAGAAATCAACTGTGAAGAAATGTGGTGGAGGTAGGGCTAAGATCCTCTTAATATTTTATCAGAGTTATTATTCTAAAATGAAATTATGTCCTGACATATCACTTAACATGAAATTCTTCATTGTTTGCTTTCTTGTAAAATTCAGGGTAAGCTTCTTTATAAATATAAAGCTTCTTTATGAATATAAAGTCCTACAGACTTGGCTCTTGTAGGCTCCTCCAGCCTCATTAGTCTTTATTACAGTCTATTTGGGCTGCTAGAACAAAATACCAGATTGGGTGGCTTATAAACAATAGAAATTTATTTCTCACAGTTCTGGAGCCTGGAAGCCTGGGATCAAGCTGTTAGGGCTCTCTTTCAGGTCACAGACTTCTCACTGTGTCCTCACATGGCTCTGTAGAATCTCTGTTCATAAGGGCCTTAATCTAATATATGGGGTTTCTACCCTTATGACATAATTATCTTCCAAAGGCCCTACCTCCTAATACTATCCCATAGGTTATTAAGTTTTGAACATATGAATTATAGGGCGACAAAAACATTCAAACCATAGCTGTCTCTAATGGCTATTCTTTATTGCACACATAGGCAACTGCTTGCTATTTCTGAAATTCATCTTTAATCATTTCCTTCACTTATATATTCTCTCTCCCTAGAAAGTCATTACCCACTTTCCAGATGTGTAAACATTTACTGAATGACTCAGCGAAGTTGGGAATCACTACAATTGCATATTAATTGTTCCATACTCTTCCCACAGCATACTTTAAGTCAAGTCTTTCATTACCTGAAATATACTGGTGATTAATTCATCTTCTGATTCCTAAAGTTCCTGTGCTCTTTAATAAGTATGTCTCATATGAAGACAAATCCAAGGATAAAACTAAATTAAAGTTGAAACAAATGCAGGAGAATGTTTAAATATATATTAACAGACAAAACAAAATAGAATGTAGTTATTCTTTTCTTTTGCTCTTATACTTAAATTCCAATGAAGGTTTAATTATTTGAATATAAGCTGATAAATACACACAAATACAACACATAGATATAGAGATATATTTACTATGATAATAACCTGTTCAGTTTCATATACAAGATTATCTTGGTCTTTATTATAATTAACCTTGGTCTTTTCTGGTTTAAGTCAAATAGAAAACCATGTGTCCACTAGAAATGTACTATTTAATTCATTGTCTTTATATAAAAGGGGTAAGATGATTGTTATTGACTAAATTGTGTCCTCTACTCTTCCCAACCAAATTCGTATATTTAAGCCCTAACCCTCAGTGTGACTGACTGTATTCAGAGACAAGGCTTTCAGAGGGGTAATTAAGGATTAATGAGGTCATAAGGATGGAAATCTAATTAGATAGGACTAGTGTCTTCTTATAGGAAGAGACACCAGAACTCACTCTCTCCACTATTTAAGGACACATCCAGACAGCAGCTGTTTGCAAGACAAGAAGAGCATCCTCACCAGAAACCAAAATTTCCAGCACCTTGATCTTGCACATCTAGTCTCCAGGACTGTGCAAAAATAAATTTCTCTTTTCTAAGCCACCAAATGTATGGTATTTTGTGGCAGCAGCCTAACCAGATCAATACAACTATATAATCCTACTGCCACAAATAATCTGTAATTTATTGGTGACCATTGCTATATAATCTTCCCAAGTACAGGCAGCATTTTAAACTTTCCTCGGTAATCCCCTTAGTGGGCATGTGAAAGCTGTGTAGGGTGAAAGGGTTAAGTAATGTTTAACCAGTATGTATACTTAGTTCTTTTTTTTATCTCCCTGAGACTTATTAGCACTCTAAGTATCAATTCACTAGGAATGAATAATACCTTGAATGACATCAGCTTCCGCCAACATGTAGAGGTTACTATGGTAATGGAGAAAGTTTTTCAGAGCACAAAACAAGTACCATGCTTGATATATTAGTCAGCCAAGGAAAGCAGTCACATATAAGCTACAGCTTTCATTCAGTGAATAGTCATTTATGCAGCATGCATGTTAGCAATTCCGCTGTGTTTTTTTCTGAACATCAAAACTTTGGCAGTTGTATTGAGAATCTTGGCAGATTTACAAAAGTGTTAACACTCATTTTCAGAGCCTAGTTTTTCTTTCTTTTTCTTTTTTCATTCTTTATTTCTTGTAACCCATATTTTCAACAGGTTCACAAGATTTTCAATCCAAAGGCCAAAGTGAAAGTCCTCCACTGGGCTCAGCTCCTCTGTTCACGATTAAATCAGCAGTTTTGTCCTCTTCTAGTCATTTATAAGTTACTCTTTGTTGTATTACATTGCCATTATCTCTACATAGTTCCTTAAGATTTTGATCTACACAATTAAAATTGTCTGGGTTTATTAATACTTAAACTCTTCTTAATTGTTCTTTTTTTAAAAAGCCGTAAAACAAAAGAATGAAAACCATTAAAAATACAATAATCAATCTGATCTCATAAAGTCAGATGTAGATTTTTATTTCCATATGTAGAAAAGAGTCAATTCCTTCCCCATGAGCAGATTTCTTATTAAAGGATGTAATTCTTAGAAACCAGAACCAAAACAGATTCTCTAAGACTGAGGCATGCCAAACTAACATTTCCTTTCTTAATACCATTATTATATTGAATGTTCAGGACAAGACCCCAGTTTCAGTAAGAATTTCTTGCTTTGGGAGGCTTCAAAAAGTTGCTGGCGAGTTTTGCAGGGTCCAGGTCATATACTGAGTTTTAAGTGAGAGGATCAGAAAGTTGGCAATGCCAGCAATCCCGGCAATAATGCTTAACACCTGCCAGTGGCATGAGATGGGTGGGTCTGCAGAGCAGAGCTGGGTCTTCTGAAAGTCACTTCATTGAACTTCCACCTCTCTGCTTTGGACTTCATGATTATTCAAAACTTAAGGGAAAGCGGAGTCACCTGTTCCTGCAGCACACACTTGCTAATGGTTTAGTGATGAAAATGAACCAGAAATGGATGTTTCTAAGCAGTTGTCCAAGTATTCCCATTGTGCTGGGCATTGCTGGGTTAGAGAGGGAACCACGCAATCACTTTTTTTCTTCAGAAATGTGTTCAATTGGCAATAATAGACTGCAGTCACACAAAAAAGTGAAGTTTAATGAAAGAATTCAAAAATTTTGTGTTTGAACATACCTAATTTTTTAAAAATAAAAATGTAATAACCATATTTTTCTTTTTTAAAGATTTTATTTATTGATTTTAGAGAGAGGAAAGAGAGAAAGGTGGGGAGGAGTGGGAAGCATCAACTCCTAGTAGTGTTTCCCGTATGTACCTTGACCAGGCAAGCCTGGGGTTTTAAACCAGCAGCCTCAGCATTTCAGGTCAACATTCTATCCACTGGACCACTACAAGTCAGGCTATAATAACCCTTCTTAAGTAATGACCAATGTCCTGTATTAGTCAAGTTTCTTCTGATCTCTGGTTGAGGCTGCCATTGTCAAATCAGTTTTACTGTTACTGGCCATTTGGTTTTCAATATAGAGCAATTTAAAGATTTGGTGATTAGTTACTTTCATATTAATTGCATAATGATAGAGCCCAATATTCTGCATTTATACACAAAAATCCTTTTGGGAATGAATTGCCAGTAACTTCCACCATTGCGGCCATGCACACGCAGGTTCTCATTGAATTCAGGCAGACGGTAAAGAAACAGTAGACCCAAAAAATGGTGGGCCATTCCTTTATTAAAGTCTGTCATTGGCCGATGATAAAACACACAAGTAAAACATTTTCTTTTTATTCAGGTCTTCCAAAGCCACTGACGCATTCTCTGGATCAACAACCAGGAGACTCTTCTCTGGTTCTTTCTAGAATCAAAGGCCCCCACAGTCTCAGTAGGGCTTGCATAGCCCCTCAGCTCTGGTTTCCCATCTGCACACCTTCTCTTTCCCTGCCAATATGGCTTCTTCTTCAACCCTCTGTATTCTCTCTGCTCTTGTTCTGCAAACATGGTTCCTTTCTGTCTCTTCTTCTTCTCTTCCTTTTTTAAAACTTTCTGCGTGAAAATCTCTCCTCCAGCAAACATTAGCAAAGCAATAGCCCTTCCCAAGCAGGAAGGTAATTTGCAATTTCATAGACCATATATATATACCTGGCACTACCCATCACCATTTTGTGACAATAAAAATAAAAGAGTGAGCAAACTCAAAAAATGCAAATTTTATAAACTCAGTTGTTCAACAGGGAACTTGCAATTTGCTTTACTTGAAGATGAAAACAATTATAGTAGAGTATTATTTTTAAGAGATAATCATTAATGTATATGTAAGTCCAGTGGCCAAGGCCACCATCACAGACACCTGGCCCACGCAGGTTCATATTTGATTCGGACAGTCGGTAATAAAACAACGGAGCCAAGAACTGGTGAGCCATCAGCTTTACTTTTAGCTTGCACCCAGTGGGCAACCAAAAACACACACTGAGCTCCAAAACCCACTCATTCAGTGCTCACAAAGATACTGACTTATCCGAGTTTCCTAGAATCAAAGGCTTCTAGCTCACCAGACTTATTCACCTCTGTTTCCCATCTCCTTCTCTCTGCACAAACTCTGCACAAACTGGCTTCTCCCTCAGCACTCCGCCATCTTGGCTGCTTCTCCTGGCCTCCATGTGGCCTTAATCTGCTCTCCTCTCTAATACTAATCCCAGGAACCGAGAGAGAGCAAACTCCCGGCCTGCCCCACTTTATACTATAGAAATCCAAACCCTTAATCCAGTCTACAAATAAGAAAGTCTCTGATACAAAGTCACTCATCTGAGGCTCAATGGGATTCCTCATGAGAGTGCACCACCCCACATCATCCAATCAGTCAAGGGTGTGGAGAAAAGTTTACTCTTAAAAATAAGCCTTAGGGTATAATGACTCGGCCTGCTTACATTACAGTCTTTTCCCCACACCCATCCCAAGCATAAGGGCAAATAATATCACCTGGGTGACGGGCTTCCATGTGGGCAGCGCCATCTTTAACAAAGTGAGCATATTATATTTTATCTGCCCAACAGTATATTAAAGACCTGTCTTATCTTTTTGGTATCAAAATACTTAACTATATTCAACTCAGGGTGAAAGTAAGTAGAAATGGCCTTTCAACAAGGCCAAACCACAAAGTCCGGTTTCAGTTTATGGACTAACAACAACATAAACTCAAACTTGGCCATGGTTCCTTTCACTTGGTGTTATAATTAAACTAGGGAAACGTTGCACAAGATTCCTCAGAAGGATGCATGATTCTGTGCGTGAGCTTTCTGTGGTTCTCTTCTTTTCATAAATTCTTAATGTAACAGAGTGAAATGCTCAGCATCCCTGACTCCATCTTATTCAGAACTGTTTTGTTCCATGGCCTTTAGGCTAACAGCTGCTTAGTATTGCCTATAGATATGCTAATCATTAGAGGAATTCTCCTTGTGCTTAGGCTTTTAAAAAAACAGTACCTTACCTAAGAGTGTCTCTCCTGAGCAGATAAGGGAATTATGTAGAAAAATAACTGTTGAGACCCTGGCTGGTTGGCTCAGTGGTAGAGCATTGGCCTGGTGTGTGGATGTCCTGTGTTCAATTCCCAGTCAAGGCATACAGGAAAAGCATCCATCTGCTTCTTCCCTCTTCCCCCTCTTCTTCCTCTCTATCTCTCTCTCTTCCCCTCCCACAGTTAAGGCTCCATTGAAGCAAAGTTGGCCTGGGCGCTGAGGATGGCTCCATGGCCTCCACCTCTGGCACTAGAACAGCTCTGGCCACAATGGAACAACACCCCAGATGGACAGAGCATCACCCTCTGGTGGGCATGCCAGGTGGATCCCAGTTGGGTGCATGTAGGAGTCTGTCTGCCTTCCTGCTTCTAACTTCTAAAAAATGCAAAAAATAAAAAAGTAAAATAACTGTTGAATATCAAAGATGTGCAGAAATGTCTTGCCTAAATTCACATTAACTAGAATCAACAAACTAATAACAAAGAAATTTCATAATCTTCCTCAGACCCCTATTGGCACCCAATGTCAACCTCAAACCCCTCCTATTTTTCTCTTCCCTTGGTATAAAAGAAGCCTGAATTCTGTACTTTTAAAAGATGCTTCTTTAGGATGCTAGTCACATCTTCTCAGCTTGCTAGCTTTCCAAATAAAGTTGCTTTTCTTGCCCCAACACCTTGCCACTCTAATTGGTAGCTTTCCTGTGGCTAGTGGTATGAGCTTGGACTCAGTAACATTAGCTAATATAAGGTAACCCCTGGAGTCCACAGGGAATGGGGATCCCCTCAATCCTGGATAGCCTGAGAATTGCAGCCATTGCTGTTTTACAGTGCTTTAGCCGAAGTTATGGGGAGAGGTGCCATGTACCCAGCACTACTCAGACGGCTTCCTGCCTATTATATTTGTACAACCTAGTTATTTCTGTTGTTCAGGTCTTACTCTGTCTTAAGGCCTGCTCTTCTTGTTAAAGAAGAAGGTCTGGCTATGACCACTTATGACAGAGAAATATTTCAACAAACTATTAATTTAAAAATTAGGAAACTCAAGAACAGCTATGATTTAACATTAACTAATTTTCTGATTTCTTTTATTTCAACCAAAACATTTAAAACTTTTAATCAAGAATACTATCTTAAAATTGGTTCATTGTTTTTTTTATCTAATAAGAACTTTTCTGTCTTAACTTGCTCATAGTTTAACCTTACCCATCAATCATTTGGTTTCCTGAATAATATCTATGAATATTTTGGAAACATGTCAGCTAAGAAGAAGAAGGAATGGCACTTCCTCCTTTCTTTTTCTGGAGCATATGCATCTGCTCTCTCTCTTATAAAACACGAGTCCAAATATTTTCTGTTTACTTGGTATTCTTCAGTTTTCATCTATTTATTCGGTATATCATTTAAGTTGACAATTACATGTGTGTGCTGACAGATTACTGAAAGTTAAACATTTGATCACTTCAGGACACTTAGAAGATTTAAAGATTTTATGCTCTGGGAAAAAAGCAGCTCCAGGCTGCTTTTCAGACATTTTGATACAGTGAATTGTATGTTCAGGCTGCTTCCTATACTGGGTTTATTTATTCTCACATATCATAAAAATGTTAATTTTTTTCCTCTATTATTATAAAAGCAATGAATAAATAATAAATTAATAAAGTAGTTAAGAAAAAATAAAAACGTAATTCATATGTCTCCAACACCCATACATAATTAAAAATACTTTGGTTTATATTTTATAAATTTTTCCCTATCAAAATTAGAGACAGGCTGCTCATACTGAATGTAATTTTTCTTTTCACTTTAAAATATGTTTAAGAATTTTTCTACATCTTTAAGTATTCCCCAAGAGGGTAAGTTTTAATGGTTTAGGAAATATTTTTAGAATAAAAACCTGGCTGTTGACTATTCTGTTGCATGAATGTACCAAAACTAATATTTAACCATTGTTCCATTGTTTGACATTTTTGCTGTTTCCAAATTGTGTAAGTAGAACTGGAATTGACTTCCTTGTTATATAAAGTTATTTGTGTATTTCTGCTCGTCTCCTTAGGATAAATAAGAAATGTAATTATTGAATTAAAAGACATAAAATTTATCATGCATTATATATCTATATCCATATATATATATATATATATATATATATAGAGAGAGAGAGAGAGAGAGAGAGAGAGAGAGCCAAATTAAAAGTAAAATTAAATGGTTATTCATTTTTTGATTGAACCCACACCCCCACTGGCATAGGTTGAGAATGCTTGCCCTCATTCCTTTTACAGAGTCTGGTTTTACATTGCTGAAATTTGAAGGATGTATAGTATTTGTGGTGAATAACATCATAGAACTTATTTCCCTGAATTTTTAGTTAGTTTATTAAGACATAAATGCATCTTGATTTTTCCAGATTTCTTAAATTTGCTCAAGTTATTCCTCTGCCTTGGAATCCTCTCTTCTTTGTCACTATTCAAAACCCCCTCCCTTGCAGAGAACCCCAAACTAATGCCTCTTCTTAGATGCAAACTCTCCTTTTCCTAGCCATCAAAGATCTCAGTGTTTTCTGACTCCATAGACTTTTGTTTTTAAATAGAATTTTATTACATTGTACTATTTTCATGTGTAACTGCAGTCTTCATTGGCTTGTAACTTTCTTAAGAGCAGGGTGAATATGGCTTTGCTTTTCCTATCCCTCCAGAGTCTGGAAGAATTCTTTACACAGAGTAGGCACTTAATGAACATTATTTAAATTAAATAGGGATTTCAACCTCAGAATAACCTAGTTAATAGAAGATTTTTTATGACAACAGGGCTTTCCAGTGCAATGTTTCAGGACCTATGCTAAGCTTTTTACATATGTTAACTAGATTTTCACAACAATCTTTCATGTAAGTATAATTTGTATCATCATTTTATAGAACCTCACATGGAGATAAAGTAACTTGCTAATGTGTACAGAACTGATGAAGAGCTTGGTCTTAACCACTATGCTATATACTTTCAGTAGTTATATGACAATGCATTTTTCCTTGGTTCACTGACATGTTGAGAGAAAGAGATTGAACTCTGTTTTCATTTAGGTAATTTAGTTCAGTTTATTTTACCCAAATAGTACAAAATATTTTTAAGAATCCTGATTAGCCTGACCAGGTGGTGGCGCAGTGGATAGAGCATCAGAGTGGGATGAAAAAGACCCAAGTTCGAGACCCGAAGGTCGCCAGCTTGAGCGAGGGCTCATCTGGTGTGAGCAAAGCTCACCAGCTTGGACCCAAGGTCACTGGTTTGAGCAAGGGGTTACTTGGTCTGCTGAAGGCCCACGGTCAAGGCATATATGAGAAAGCAATCAATGAATGACTAAGGTGTCACAACGAAAAACTGATGATTTATGCTTCTCATCTCTCTTCGTTCTTGTCTGAATATCCCTCTCTCTGACTCTCTCTCTGTCTCTGTAAAAAAAAAAAAAAAGAATCCTGATTAATGTGAGTGAATTTTTATGCATATACATATGTGTGTGTACAGAATATAAATATAAATACAGAATGGGGCAAAAGTAGATTCACAGTTATTTGCATGAAAAATAATACAATAATTGCTAAGTAATAATGTAAGAAAAAACTCTGTTTTGTGTACTCACAAGCTATAAACCTACTTTAGCACCACCCTGTGTATATTATAAAATATTTTTAAATGATGTATATGTGTGTGTGTGTGTGTGTGTGTGTGTACACACACACACACACACACACACACACACACATACACATAGATAATCCATAGTGGATAGTAACCTCTCTGAAATAAACCAAATGTATTTCAAGAATCTAAAATACGTACTGCTGCTTTCGTAAGTAATTACACCTGCTGAGGAAGTTGCAACTCCCTTTGAAATGCTTATTTCCTTTCATTGATGTGGTTTGGATTCTGGGGGATATTGGACAGTTACTTTAGCAATCTCTTTACAGATGATTAGTCATTTATCCTCTCCCTAAATGACAATGGACACACCTGCTATTCTAATGAGTCTTTACCAAGATCCGTCTTCAGTCTCTGACTCCTTTGAGCCAATTATAGGATTTACAGATAATATAGGGCTCCCTGCATTCTAGGATACCCACTGAGTTTGGTGTTGTCATGACAGTGTTCTTTTCTAGGTTACAGAGAAGTCATTGTGATTTCGTATAATTCTCCTAGGTTGACAGGGTTTCTTAGCACTGCCCTGCATAATCTGAAGATGCTATAGAATGAATTAAGGATGGTATCTTTGGAAGCTGTGGCATGGCCCTTTCTGCTCCCACCCCCACCTATTCAGTGGAACTCTTTGATCCTCCTGATCTGAGGTGCAACTGATCCCAATGATGGGGAGGGCTACGTGGCAAAGGGAAAGTCACCCCAAAACAGTAGATTATTAAAACCTCCCAGGGAGATATGGCAGCTTAAATGATATAACTTAAGCTGTCCTGATTGAAGGAACAATATCCAGCTCCCTAGATCAGTAGCTGCTTTATTGGGATATTTAAAAATACCCATTCATTGAATAGATACCTCGAATGAATACTTTCTTTCACTCTGGGAGCTGATGAGAGGACCAGGATGGTGGCCAGGGTGCTGTCCTCCAGAATAGTGTGGTAGCCTATCACTCTCATTCTCTAGCACTTTGTGGTGTTCTTCTACTCTCACTCTTGGTTTGTCTGTGTGAGTTGTTTTTTGGCTAATTATGTTTTTAGCAAAGTGATATAAGCAGGGGTTTATAAAGCTCAGTATGTTGAGTCTTGCTCACATCTTCTGCCATCACCTTGATCCTGTGACCAGGCTAGCTTACTCAATCAAGGACAAGAGAATATGGAGTGAAATGGAGGCAGTCCAGCTGAGGCCACCCATGATCAGCCATGGGCATTTGACTTCACACTTGAGCAAGGCAAGCTGAGACCAGAAGAAACACCAGGCTGAGACCAGCCTAAGTCACCAACCTGTCAACTCATGGGTTAAATGCATATTAATTATCTTAAGTCATTACATTTCACAGTCATTTATTACTCAGCATTATTATGGCATAAATCACTGACATAGCTGGGGCTATAGTGCAAGTATTTCCTCTTATTAACTCATCCCAAATTCAGCATAGGATAATTTCTCCACAAATTAGTTTGCATAGAAATTGTGTATTTCCTTGTGCATCTTGTTAGATAGGAAACTTTCTAAAAATACATGCTATTCAGTTCACCATTTCAGCTTTGATTCCTGGAACATACTAGGTGTTTAATATATTTTGAAAAATAAATGATTTCATGAATGAGTTAGAGAGAAGATATTTTTTGCAAGCTGACAAAAGAGAATTATCTGCTCCAAAGCTGATAGAATAACATCATACTCCTTCAATAGTCGGTCAAGTAGAACAGAGTTACCTGCCCCATTCTTCTTGGCCTTTAGAACAAGGGAGACTCTTCCTAACAGTGCAGAGATTCCAGGATGATTTAAAAGTCTGTGCCAGAGCTTATCTCTGCCTCAAGTCTGAAGCATACCCTCCAATTTAACAGAAAGCCCATGAAACTGCCTGACTGTAAGGCTTTTTACTTTAACTCCCCATCTCTATTTCTGGGTCTCTATATCTTTATATCTGTGTCTTTCCATATCAGCCTACACAAACAATACACAACAGTAAAGTGAATTCCATGTGTTGATTACACTGGGGAACAAAATTTTTGTTGCATCCACAAAAACACTTGTTCTTACCTAACTTGAGTATGCTGATCTCAAATCTGACATTAGTTTTTCTCTGTAAGCTACTGTTTCTTTGCAATTCAAAATTTTAGGTTTTCATCTTATTGTAAAATTTTCAACATTTAGTTTAACATAATGAAGTAGAATGTCTTCTTGGGCATCATCTTTGTGAAAATATAATAATTTATATAATGCAGTAAATACACTAAAAGATATGATTGCATCAAAATTTGTCTACAATTTCAAAATAGAACATGTTAAAACACTTAATTATTTTAATCATAAAATTTGTGCAAAACTTATTTAAATTCTACTTAGGCAAACATTTCCGTTTGTAGCTCTTGCGTTTGTGTACTTGTTAAGGACAATATTGTTTGATGCTCCAGCAGTAGTCTGCTCATCACTAACAGCTCCAAGATTTTTGGAAAACTTATCAAGGTGACTGTTCAGGAATTGAATCTTAACACTCATGTTACATCCAATGTTGCGGAAAGCCAACAGCATCATTTGAACCAGAATTTTATAGATTTCTGCTTTTTTTGTTGCCAAGGAAGTTCTTTGTAACTGCCACAAAAGACTTCCATGCTGCTTTCACCTCCTTATTCATCTTCCTGGCAAATTCTTTATCACATATGACGGTTCAAATTTGAGGTCCATCAAATACGTCTGCTTTTATCTTCTTGAAAGACAAAGTCAGAAAAGCAGAAATAATATGTTGAATGTCTCCACTTTCTTTATTCAAAGCCTGAACAAACTGCTTCATTAGGCCATGTTTGATGTAAAGTGGGGAGAAAATGATCCTGTCTCGATTAACTACAGGTTTATTCACAATATTTTGCGTTCCTACTTCCAGAGCTTCATGTTTCAGCCACTCCTTCTGTGTCCAGTGTTTCTTCCGAGTTCGGCTGTCCCACAAACATGGAAAGCAAGGATACTTCATGAAACCTCTCTGTTGTCCTAGTAGGAAATTGACCATTTTAAGATCCACACAAATAATCCAGTTATGCTCCTCATACTTCAGTAAGTCAAGGACAATTTTTATATCATTATAATCTTCTCACAGATGAGTTGAATAGCCAATGGGAACCACTGCATAAACATTACCGTTGTGTAGGAGAACACATTTTGGACTCCATTTAGAGCAGTCAAGAAATAGCCGCCATTCTGTTGGACTGTAAGTGGTAAAACCTAGCTGCCTGAGAAGACTACTGATATCATAACAGTAAACAAAGTGTTTATCTTCAGAATATAAGTCCACAAAAATTTGTTCACACTTCTTGAAATGGGATACTTTAGCTAACTGGTGAAATACATTCTTTTATTGAAGCCTGGAGGCTAATAAATCAGCAACTTTCTTTGACAGGCCCAAATCTCTTACTAAGTCATTTAATTTGGGTTGGCTAAACTGCTGAGGGGTTAATGACTGCTTGGCATCAAAAGAAGACCCTTCAGATTCTACAGCCCTTTCCTCATGCATCTTCTCAAAATACACTTGATGACCATGTTCACTTTCTTTGTCCTTATTAGAAATAAAACCATTGGAAACTGGAACCGGAAGTTTCTCAGAGTGTGGGATAGGTCGTATTACTGAAGGAATATTATAATCTGTGATCGTATGCCGTTTTTTCTTGCCAATGCCCTTTGTATGGATCAGACAGTAATAATAGTCACTGCTGTGGTCCTTAGGTTCATGCCAAACCATGGGAATACCAAAAGGCATTCTTTTGTGTTTTCCTTTTGTCCAGTCATGAATCATTTCCTCACAATTATGACAAACAATATGAGGAACCCAATTCTTGTCTTGATCACCAAGGGGAGCTTGAAAATAGGCAATATATGCATGTGTCACAAATGATGAAATATTGCACCTTTGACGTTGAAGTGTGTAACAGCCACATATATAAGAGAAGGTGTCAGCACTATTCTTACATTTACACCTACTCAAAGAAGCCATGATTCAATCTTAAAATAAAATAAGAGGGTGTTTTTATCAGATAATAATTTTTTACATTTAAAACCAACTACAATTATGTAAAAGTGATGTTTGTAAAACATTAATTGCCTTGTGGTTATGTTCAATCCAAGAGTCATTGCCCTTTAACTCTAATTTAAAGACCAATTCATGCCATTAACTGTAACAAAGATAAATTAAAATTGCATAAAAACTAGAGCATTCACCCAAAAATAGATTTCAGATTTGGAATCAGCATTGCAGATATATATAGGAAAAGTTCTAAAGCTTCATGGAACAGAAAATGAAAAAAAAAAATTGTTACTCAGTGTTATTTAAACTATTATTAACATTTTTCCAGTCTTATTTCATCTGCCTCCCCAGACTGAGAGCAAATATCAGACATCATGCCACTTAATCTCTTATAACCTTATTATCTTTTTAATGTTCCACATAGATTGTACTTTAGAAATCTGTATTGGAATGGTGGTTAGAATTAAGGAGCAGGGTGGAAGATGTTAAAAATATACCTAAACTTATTTTCAAATGAAAAACATACCCACCCTAAAGTTTTTCACCTTTGCTGTCCTCAAAGATAACTGAGGCATTACGAATCAGTTTATTTTAAATCTTAGTACATTTCACTGTGAACAAAGCAATTTTGTTTATGTTTAGTCCTCACTAACTTAATCAACTTTATTTTAAAAGACTTGTATGATTAACCTATTAACCTAAAGTCAAGACCATAAATAAAAGACAATACATACTCAGTAAACTTCTATTAATAAAGATCAAAGTGCACAAGTACCCACGGCTCATGCAGAGTCAAAAGTTGTGGACTCAGTTCGCAGTTGTATTTATTACTCAATAAAGAGGCACCAACCTCATGACCTCACATCTGTGGAAACCTCTGTGTTCATTTGCCAGGGCTGCCGTAACCAACTTCCACAAAGGGGACAGCTTAAACACAAGATTTATTTTCTGATAGTTCTAGAGGATAGAAGTCCCCCTCAAGCCTCCCTCCTTGCCTTGTAGATTGTGGTCTTCTCCCTAGTCCTTATATGTCCTTCCTTCTGTGCGTGTCAATGTCTGGATCTCCTACTACTATAAGGACATTAGCTGTGTTGCATTAAAACTCACCCATATGACCTCATTTCATCTTACTTATGTTTTTAAAGAGCCTATCTCCAAATTCAATCACAGTCTGCAGTACTGAGAGTTAACTTTTAACATTTAGAATAGAGGGGCTACACATTTCAGCCCATAACACGGTTCCAGCTGAATGAGTTGTTGTGAGGGTTAAGTGAGATAATGTTTACAAAAGTTACTGGTAAATAATAAAGCGCTACTCAGTATGTGTTTATTGTTTAGTCATAATGCATCTTTTAATTCACCAGAGTTTACTTACGTAAATCACGTATATTTAGTGCTGCACTAGCTGCTCTTGGAATCTTTGTATTCTAAGAATCCATCCTTTTAAAGAGAAATCAAAATTAAAACACAATATTTAATAAAAAGCTATAGACTAGCCAAATTTGCAATAAGTACAAAACTGAGTAACCTAGTCCAAAGAAGAGGGCTTTTCATAAGGTGAGCAGGATGATAGCTGAACAGAGTTTTGGAGAGTTAGGATTTCGTATAGTGAGATGAAGCAGTGAGAACATGATATCACTGAAGACTTATTGTCTTCCTGGTATAGAATGAAGTCTGGCTAAAGCTTAGACTCTGCTAAGAAGTGGTAGAAAATAGTTAAACAAGTAAGACAGGGCCAGATTAAAAGAGGCTTTAAAAACCTGGTCAATGAGCTTTGGCATAGTGAACAAAATTTTGTCTAAGCCATCGATATGACTATTTCTATGTCAATTCGTTTCTTATTTATTTAACCATTTCTGAATAATAAAAGCAGACAACTCTAAACAAAGAAAACAGTACAGCATTACAGTTTTCTCTAAATATGATTTTATTCTATTTTTTATTCACAGTAATATTTTGTCATTGCTGTGTAACAATTTACCCTTAAATCTTAGCAGCTTAAAACAATATTTATTATCTCACATCGTATCGGAGGGTTATGTACCCAGCAGCTGTTTAACCAGATGGTCTGGCTCAGGACCTCTCATGCAGTTGTAGTTGAACTGTCAGCTGAGACAGCAGTCAGTTATCTCAAGTCTCCACAAGGGCTATAGGATGTGCTTCTAAACTCATTCACACAGCTGTGAAGAGGCCTTGGTTCCTCACTAGTTTTATCCAGGGACCTTGGTTTCTTGCCGAAAGTCTCACTATGGGTTGCCAGAGTTTACTTACAACAGATCAGATTGAGAGGTCTAAGAGAGAGAGAGAAAGGAGAGTGTTCTATAGTGTGAACCAATTGGGAACCATCTGGGTGGCTGACTGCCACAGTCAATAATGACATGCTTTTGCTGTAAAATATTAACTTTTTATATTACAATGAAATTTATTCTTTATATTATCAAGATGAAGTAAGCTTCATCTATTTCTTTTTATTATAAAATTAACTCAAGGTTAAAGTCATTTGGGAGTTTTGTTTGTTGTTCCAATACATTCTTCTGTGGAATTAATTCTAAGTTGAGTATTCACATTAACTTGAAGTTTGTCAACTAAAATTAGCTACTTCTGTAATTCTGTAAGTAAAGTTTCAAGTATAGAATGAATATGAGTAGGGATTAAAAGTATGCATGAGGAGAAACACACTTTTAGCAATCCATTATATTAGAGGCAGATGAAGAAAAGCTTGGTAAAATACTCAGTAATTTTTTACTTTAGCAGAATAAGATATAAAACATTACTTAAAGACCATCTAGTACAAAATAGCTAATGAAATTTTAGTGTAAAATAACAGTCCTTGTAATGCAAGTGATAGTTATTATTTCTAACACTGGTGGCAGAAGCAATTAAACTGTGTAGTAAGTGTTTTGGTTATACTGGTAGGAGTATTCCTAAAATGTTATTTTAAGAGGACAGATGGAGAATGCATAATTCTGTGAAATGAAGTAAAAAACAAAGAATCTGGACCAACTTTTAACTTCTTGAATATGAGATCTGGATTGGTCTGTGGCCATACCATCCTGAATGTGCCTGATCTTGGAAGCTAATCAGGGTCAGGTCTGGTTAGTACTTGGATGGGAGATCTGGATTGGATGTCAGGTGCAAACACAACTATCCCATATAAATAAACTAAATGTTTTTTATGAGAAAAATTGTAAATTGCAATTTTCACAATACACAAATTGAGGAAAAAATAAATTTAAAGTTCTTTGATTTGTAAAATATAAGAGATAAATATAAATATAAAACCATCTGTTCTCTGTCATTAGTATTCCTAAAAAAGATAAACTGTTGGAAACTCTGGAAAAAAATGATTTGGTAGATCCTGTAAGTGATCTACCAGTATAGGTATACATGAGCCTTTTCTTTCTTAGAAAGATGCAGATATTCATATTTAGGCCAAGAAGCATCAGACTCATTTAGATAGTGGTAATATAAATTAGAAAAATGTACGGGTGTAGGTGTGTGCACATGTACACAATAAAAGGAACAACCAAGGCAATTTTGAGGGTTGTATATGAATACAGGATATAATATAACCATGTAGTCAAATTTTATCTAAATAAGTAAAACTAGTCAAGTATTTATTGTGTCAAAAACCAAACTCTAGGTACATCCATTTTGTTGTAAATGATCCAATGTCATCATTTCTTATGGCTGAGTAGTATTCCATAGTATATATGTACCAAAGCTACCTTGATAACATTATACGGAGTGAAATAAGTAAATCAGAAAAAAAAACAAACTGAGAATAGCATGATTTCATACATAGGTGGGACATAAAAGTAAGACTATGAGACATGGACAAGAGAGTGGTGGTTACGGGGTGGGGGGAGGGAGGACAGGGTGGGATAAGGAGGAGGGAGGGGCACAGAGAAAACCAGATAGAAGGTGACAGAGGACAATTTGACTTTGGGTGATGAGTATACAACACAATTGAATGATAAGATAAGCTGGAGATGTTTTTATTGTACATATGTTCCCTGATTTATTGGTGTCACCCCATTAAAATTAAAAATAATTAAAAAAACCCAAACTCTACATACTAAATAAACAAAACAGAAAGACGTGTTTATTGCAAGCCTTTCAACCTGCAAGCCAGGAAACTTAAGGGTGCAAGAACAATGAGTTTCAAGTGGCTCACAGACTAAGAAATGGATTTTTATGTGATAAATACAAAAGTTAGTTGGCTTTTTCAGCTGTTTAAATGCAGAGTTCTCTTGTCTCTTATAGGGATTGGGATAACTGAGTCAGGGGAACAAGAATGAACAGAAATGGTGTAAACAGGCTTAGCGTTTGGAAATTGGCTGATGTCCTCTGCTGGTTTCTGAGAAGAGCTGCAAGTTCTTGTAAGGTTAGGGTAAGTTTCTTTTATGTGCCTGTGTTGACAGTCTCCATGTTGTCCTTGACATAACTAACTCGTGGTTGTATAATTGATTCGGGAACACAGACACCTTTCTCCTGTGCTAATGACAGACATGGGGATCTGGTGAGGGAAGTACCAATGAAAATAAGCTTGCCTTACTGAAAGTCAACATGTCCATTTCTAGCAAGAAGCTAAAGCCTATAAGCAGAGGCACTTTGTGGGTGTGAGACGTGAGCCGTTGCATAGGGTCACATACTTAGAAGGACCCGGCACTTGGTTTAATGTTCTGCTGTTTACTGCAATGAAATTGTTGATCAGTTTTAAAGGGGGCCACTCATTTCGTTTTTCACTGGATCCTGCAAATTATGCAGCCATTTGGGGAGCCTGGGTTAGTGTTCTTTCCATGGCTGACATAGGTGACATTAAGAGTACCACTGGCTCCATCTAGTGTCTACATGCCTTGAGTATGCTTCTGAAGTCCTCTGTGACTCTGTCTACTCATCTCTAAAATGGGGATGGTAACAGGACCCACTTCATAATATTCCCCTAAACTAATATGTAATATGGGCAGAGTGCTCATTCACTATTCCTGACATGGAAGCAATATGCTCATGGTAGCTGTTCTTTCCATTGTTGTCGTTGCTTTTGTTTGTTTGTTTGTTTATTATTTGGTTGCTGTTATTATGGAACTGTTAAGGGAAAATAAAATTTATTACAGGCTGCCAAAAACCCTATCCAAACAACACTCAGTTCACCAAGTTACATGTATAAAAATGACAAAAGCAATCAATCAAAGATTACAGGTCACTTGTTACACTTTCAACGAAGTGACTGATTTAACCCGCTGGTTAAATACCTTAGATAAATCACACACATATTAATATTAAGGTTCTGGGAAATTAATATTAGTCATATCAGTGAACTATTGATAAATGTTTGTCTTGTTCAAGGCAAATATTAGCCACTGATACTATATTCATTATCCAATTAAGGGCTATCCTGAACATAAGCCCTGAGGAATAAGCCTTGAGGTTTGAAGGAAGGGTAAGGTAGGCTGTAGGAGGTGACAGGGGAACAGAAAAAATACAATTGATAATAGGCATGTGGCAGTGTGAAGAACAGTTTTCCCTCTGCATCCTTCAGTAGCAATATTTTTGTTCAGTAGGACCTACCACCCCATCAAATATCCCCAAGTGAGTAATCTAAGTAGCCTTCTTTTTCTTTGGTTCTCAATTCCAAGAAGATAACAGTCCATGGAGAGAAACATGTTTTTTATGAAATAATTAAACAGTAAGTTTTAATTCTCATAGATTCTTCTATAAATTAAGAAAAAGTTTATGAGAAAAATTCCATGTCCATTGTGACTATATAAAAAGACTTAATTTTTGCTTATGTTTGAAGGATAAAGCACATTTAGAGTTTACCTTCTCTAAATATATTAATTGTCAAGGTGCTATTCAGTAAAAATTAAAATATAGTAATTAAATACACTCTGAATCAATGGGTAGGAAATTGTATGTCTAATGTTATTCAAGTTTTTAATAAATTCAACTAATTTGAATCATAATATTAGCCAATTTGCACATGCCTAATATGATTCTTCCCTTTCAGAGAGTAACAAAACAGACAACCAACCTAATGAAATGTTATATGTAATGAAACTCACGGAGGGTCATGAGTCCCCTGGGTGAGAGGTGTTATTAAAATTTGAAAGGACATTATTGTTACAGTTGGGCAGGGAATTTCAAATATTGTAGTTGAAGGCCATTAAGGCCATCTGTCTTGCACAGTGAGCCTAGTGATATTAAACAAAATAAGAATAAGCTTCTATATATTTGAAATAAGACAGAATATTTAAACCACTTATCTTGAAACACATGCATTCTGAATATGATGTAATTTTTGAATTTCAAACTCTGATTCTACCTATATACAAAATCAACCCATTTCTCTCCTTCCCGTTTACATCTTTCCAATATTTTCAAGTGGTAGCCTCATATCTAGAGATAGGATTGCAAATCATTTACACTCTGAGTCTGAATCTATCATTTGCATGCAATTAAACATTTCACATAATATTGTGCTCTTGGAAAAGCATATCCTGAAAAATATTTTCATTATTTTTTTCACATAAACTATTTCATATTTCACATAAAATGTTAGGCTAGAATATTCACATAGACTCCATTCTTTCAACATATTTTTATGTGAATTCTTTTTCTTCCTCTGATATTCACATTCCTGAATCTCTCAAATTTTACCACGTCTTTATGCATTGAGGTACACTGAACACTGTAGAGTTTATTTCTGTCTACTTAGAATTCTCCAGCTTCATTGTTATGACTGACAGAAGGATTATATATATATATATATATATATATATATATATATATATATATATATATATATATACCTCAAGGCATAATAATTCCTTGGTTATAGCTGAAGTCACAACGGATTTGCCTACTCTCAAATTGCAAACTCCTATCTGTTTTGCAATCTAACAGGTCTTTTACAGCACTATTGCTCATGGCTTTCTAAACATTTCCCCTGCCGGTCGACTCTGATCTGGATTACTGGTCCTGAGATCTATTAACTCAAATTAATCAGGCTAAACATTACCTTGTTATTTCCCTTGTGCATTTTTTATTTCTTTTGCTCCATTTTACATATTGTTTTTTTTCTTGGTGTTGTTTACAACAGTTTCCAAATTGGAATCAGCTCAGAAATAACAAAGCAGTTGCTGTTTGTCCTCATTTCCCAGTCCAAAATAAAGATGCATAATAAATTCAGTGTAGTGTAAATCCCTGCAGGCCTTCGGTAGTTACCTGTCTAGAAATCAGTGCATCATAATCTGGTGGCATTCGTCAGTGTTTGCTTCTTCCATACTAAGTAATTGTAAACTAATTTCAGCTCTTTCATTTATCTTCTTACTTACATAAAATGTACCACACAGGAGAAGGCAGCTTGAAGTGAAGAATTTTGTTTTAACTTTGAAGGGTACTTTGTACCACGATTTTGTGAAATAGTGGAAAAGTTCAGAGTCCTTACAGATTCCTTTAAAAATTAACAAACACCTTAGGAGAAAATTTCTGTGTCAAAATGGCACCAGTTTGATTGACCTTTGTGTTACTTTTTAATGTTTTGCCCAAAACACACGTGCTGAGAAGGTGTGTAATTAAGCAAAATATTCAGTGGTCTCTCTGAGGAACCCTAGCATAATTAGCGCACTAGCAGTTTCTGTCCTGAGCTAGCTACTCCATACTAAATTTGACAGATTGCAATGTGTCTAAAGAAGGGTGGTCCTGCTGTGAAGCATCTGAAAAAGGGGCTTTACCAGGAAGAGCTGAAGGAAAGGGGAATGCTTAACTTGGAAGTGGAAGCCGAGGGAACCATAATAATTGCCTTCTGTATGTTAATGCATCATGCCATAGAAAAGGGATTCTGCTGAATCTTGCTATTTCAGGATCACACACACACATACAAAAAACATAGCAGAGAGTAAATCGGAGATCTAGTAACTAAAGCCAATAAAACCTGAAGGAACTTCCTTGGCAGGTCTTGAGCTCTCTACCATGAAAAATCAAGCAAAAGCTGGGTGGATGCCACAGAGCTCCTTTGGCACTGCGGTGATAAAATGTGTGTCTGGGGTTCGGGGGAGGGGTATTACTTCTGGGATGACTCTCTGTTATTTTATTTCTTATCTGAAGTTTTAAAAATTTTAAATACACATGGAATTCATCAAAATAAGAGCACCAAGAATGACAAGAAACAGTGTTATAACACTGTTTGAAAAGAAGAAATGCACCCCCATGTTTGTGGAAGCATTGTTCACAATAGCGAAGATCTGGAAACAGCCCAAGTGTCCGTCAGAAGACGAGTGGATTAAAAAGCTTTGGTACATATATACTATGGAATACTACTTGGCCATAAGAAATGATGACATCGGATCATTTATAACAAAATGGTGGTACCTTGATAACATTATACGAAGTGAAATAAGTAAATCAGAAAAAAAAAAAACTGAGAACAGCATGAATTCATACATAGGTGGGACATAAAAGTGAGACTATGAGACATGGACAAGAGTGTGGTGGTTACGGGGTGGGCGAAGGGAGGGGAGGGTGGAAAAGGGAGAAGGGTAGGGGCACAAGGAAAACCAGATAGAAGGTGACAGAGGACAATTTGACTTTGGGTGATGGGTATGCAACACAATTGAATGATAAGATAATCTGGAGATGTTTTCATTGTACATATGTACCCTGATTTATTGGTGTCACCACATTAAAGTTAATAAAAAATAATAATAATAATAATAATAAACACTGGCTTGAACCAAAAAAAAAAAAAGAATGACAAGAAATTGGTAATAAACAAAGGAAAAGGAATTGGAATGCCCTCTTTTGAATTATTCCCATGAATTGTTGTATGTGGTGTTCTTGTCATCCACACCTCAAGTATGGAGGCCCTAGAAGTTGTTTCTCAGGGATTATTGTGTACTGAAGGTGGTTCTGATCACCATATTTCAATGTGTGAAGGTGGGGAGGAGGTTCCCTTCAACCACCAAGCAATTTTTGGCGATACCAGTTGGTTGTCCCACAATTCAACACAATTCTGACACTGTCATTCTGGAGATAGCATTAGATTCCATGGGTTAAAGACTCAGTTCCACAGAATTGTTGTTTAATTCAGGTGTTAATTGCAAGCTCGTGTTGTCACCTATACTTTTGATCAACTAGCGATTGTTTAAAGGTTCCAGTGACCTCTTCCTTGGGTTCAATTAATTTGCTGTAACAACTGACAGAACTCAGAGAAACATTTTACTTAGTAGATCACCATTTTACTATAAAAAGATACAACTCAGGAACAGCCAGAAAAAAGAAATGCATTGGGTAAGGTACAGAGAAAGGGCATGGAGCTCACTACTCTCTCCAAATCTCCAGGTATTTATCAACCTGGATTAAGGAAGCTCCCTTAATCCAGTCCTTGAGGTATTTATGTAAACTTCATTCATAATGATGATAGATGAACTGAGTAGCCATTGGTGATTAATTTAACCTCCATTCCCTCTCCTTTCCATGGAAATCAGGTGTTAGGACAGAAAATTCCAACCCTTTATTCATGTTTGATTCCACTGGCAACCAGCTCCCATCATTAGGTGTTTTCCAAAATTTTCCATTAATATAACAAAAAAAACCTTTTAACTCTCTAATGACTTAAGAAATTTCAAAAGTTTTAGGAGCTTTGTGCCAGAAACAGGGATAAAGACCAAATATGTATTTCTTATTATAAATCACAATATCACAGTGTGTCACAGCCCAGGAATATGTTTATCTCTGCTCAATTTTATTACCCTTAAGCCAGTCCACTGTTTTAGGTGAGTTTGGGGAGTGAACCTAAGACTGAGTGAATGCATCAGTGGGATGAGCACTGGACCAAGATTGACTGCACCTGTGCAATGAATAAGCCACCATAAGATGTATGTTTACAATGTATCTGCAAATCTGAGGAAATATTGCTGAGCCAGAAGTAACTACCTACTAAAGCAAAGATGCAAATACAGTAGTCCACTGTTTCTGTGGTTTTTCTTTCCATGATTTTACTTTCTTAGGTTTCAGTTACCTACTGTCAACTGTGGTTTAAAAATATTTAATGGAAAATTCCAGAAATAAACAATGCCTAAATTTTAAATTGTGTACCATTGTGAGTAGCGTGATAAAATCTTGCACTGTCCTGCTCTGCCCACCAGGACATGAATCATCTCTTTGTCCAGAATATCTACACTACGTATGTTTCCCTCCTTTAATCACTTAGTAATTATCTCTGTTAACAAATTCACTGTCATGATATCACAGTGCTTATGTTCAAGTAACCCCCTTTTTTTTTTACTTTATTATCGCCCCAAAGTGTAAGAGTAGTGATACTGGCAATTCTGATATGTCAAAAAGAAACCCTAAAGTGATTTTTTTTTCCATTGGAAAGGTGAAGTTTTCAACTTATTAAGGCTTTTCATCATCTCACATTACAAGATGAAGAAGAATGAGTATAATACAGTGAGATATTTTGAGAGAGACTGTATTTACATAACTTTTATTACAGTGTATTATAATTTTTCTATTTTATTGTTAGTTACTATTGTTAATGTCTTACTGTGCCTCATGTACAAATTAAGTTTATCATAGGTGTATAAGGTTTGTAGCATTTACCATTTCAGGCATCCACTTGGGGGGAAGTCTTGGAATGTATTCCCCATAGATAAAGGGACAGAGACCACTGTATATATGGTGATCTTATATACTATTCACAAATGATAGAGGGTTTGGTTATAAGTAAAAGAGCTTAAAGACAGTTTCTGATGTTGTTTGGTTAGAAGAAAAGGAGCTTAAAGACAGTTTCTGATGCTAACAGCCACTATTAAATTCTCTCTTGCAGATATAGTTCCCTCTGAGGAACAATGGGGGTCACGAGGTAACAGCACCTGGTGACATTTTATAAGTTGTCAGAACACAAAGAGACCCCTGTAATTAATGATCCGCCCAGCTGGCCTAGCCTGTAGCTCAGCTCATCCTGAAGACACAAAGAGTCATAATCGGATGTGCCTTTTGGCAAGTCTGTGTTGGGGACAATTGCAGAGAGTTTGTTCTGTATCTAGGCTGATCCACTTACCGCTCAGAATCTTCTGCATTCGTAGCTTGAAAGCAGCCATAGACAATACTCAGGCAAATGAGCATGGCCGTGTGCCAATAAAACTTCAGTTGTGGACACTGGAATTTGCATTTTATATAAATTTCATGTACAGTGAATTATTCATCTTTTTTTGATATTGTCCAACCTTTTCAAATTGTAAAAACAACTTGCAGCTGATGGGCCATACAAAAAGCATTGGGGTTTAACTTGTAGGCTGTAGTTTGACAACCTCTGATCTAGCATGTAAAAAAAAAACAAAGAAAGAAAGAACTACTTCATTATTTAATTTTTTCATGACAGAGAGAGAGAGAGAGAGACAGATAGGTACAGACAGACTGGAGAGGAGTGAGATGAGAAGCATCAATTCTTTATTGCGGCACCTTAGCTACTCATCAATTGTTTTCTCATGTGTGCCTTGACCAGGAGGGGGTTATAACAGACTGAGTGATCCCTTATTTAAGCCAGTGACCTTGGGCTCAAGATGGTAAACCTTGCTCAAACCAAATGAACCTGTGCTCAAACTGGTAACCTCAGGATTTCAAACCTAAGTCCTCCACATCCCAGTCCAACATTCACTGTGCCACCACCTGGTCAGGCTACTTCTTTATTTTAAAATTGATTTTGGAGATAATATTTTCATCCTTAATATTCAGAGGTAATATAATTATGATATCTATTATGCATGCTGCTAGAAAGGTGATTTTTCAAAGCATATCCATAGAGCTTATTTAATGGGCATCTTGATTGGTCATTTTAATTGCTGTTCAATGGTCAGGTCTGTGACTATAACATAAGCTTTTTCCTCTTTCCCTCACCTCCATGTTTACCACACAACTTCCCTGCCTCCTGAAGACTGCTCTGTTGAGCATAAGCATAAGTTAAGAGAAGGATTTTTTCATTTGGGTAATGGAAATTTCAAATTTGCAAAGTCCAAATTAATTAGAGAAACGGACACAAAGAAGCTTGGTGATCACTTTTGAGCCCACAAAAAATCTGACACTAGCTTATCAATCTTTTTTAAATAGAATCTATGCACTACTGAAGGCAATGTGATAATGGCAAAATTCAGTGTTTATTTTCCTGACATTGCCATGATCCGTGAAGGATAGTAGGAACTTTCGCTTATTCATAACTGTTTAGAATTAGGTGATGGAAAGTGATGAGGTTATCTAAATACAAATTCAATGCGGTGCTCAATCTCCTTCAGTTATAGTAATAGAAATTTCAACCAGGAGGTGGTTGATGTTGAAAGACACCTCTTTCTAGGGCTGTGACTTACTATTCTCATCTATGGTTCAATTTCCCAAGAAACAGAAATAAATAGATAAATACACTTCCAATAACAGTTTGTTTACAAAATAAAATGCCCTACCATAAAAAAAATTTAAAAAGCAGAAACTTAGTGAAAATTCAGAGCATTAACATTTCCAAGCAATACTGAGAAATTTGTGATAGACTTCCAAGTCAAATAGAACCAGTAATTCATCGACTGACAAGTCCATCAAAGTTTCAGGATGGGGGTGAGAACTGAATTCATTCACAGACAATTTATTCAGTGGCAATTTAGACCCAAGCCATATAATTCTATCTCAAAAGATTTCACTCTTCCCTAGCAATGGCAGTAGCTCAAGTTGAACAATATTCCATTTCCAGTCACAAAGTGGCCTGGTTGAGATAAATGCTGATTAGTTTTCTCTAGGATGCTTATGTATTTTAATTTTGCAAAATTCTTACCAGTATCCATTGGCAATGTTATTTACCTTTTTCTTCTAATAGTCTTACATTTATGCATCTGTCTAGTTTAAATCAAAGCAAAAAGGAAACATATGAGTGTTATTGCTAAATTAAATGTGCACTTTTTTTTGGGGGGGGGAGTTATGCAATGCAGTGATCACGGAGGGGGTGGGTGAATAAAGCAAATAACGGAGTATAATTCTAGGAGCAGGCTCTGTCTTTCAACAGAGGTGATAAGAGCTGTGCATACAGCTAGTTGGAGTATATAATATTTAAATCATAAACCTTGATTTTATTTTTTTAAGAAAAACATCATAACCATTTACCTTTGACTGAGTCCAGTTTTCAGTTTAATTAATGACAAGGATGTAAACATAAATTTCAGAATTAGGTCATTTTCTTGGTTCATTTAAGCATCAGGTGGTATGATCAATCTATATCTGGATCAGATTTCTCATCTTGTGTTACAGAAATGGCGGTTGAAAGAACAACATTAGAAAAATGTTTAACTTCAACAAGGATACCTGTTAAAATTTATATACATATAATTAATAGTATTTTTATATAACAAGAATAAGTAAAAAAATATTTAGCAAAAAAGAACACAACAAAGTAAAAATAGACAAAAAACAAATAGAAACAATACTAACATTAAAATGGTTGACCTATATTATGTGACATTTTTCTAAAATGAGAATTATTAGGGGCATAAAAGAACATTAAAAATAAAAAATACCACCTGACTAGGTAGTGGTGCAGTGGATAGAGCATTGGACTGGGAGAAAAATGAGAAGCATCAACACATAGTAGTTGCTTCCCATATGTGCCTTGACCAGGGAAGCCCAGAGTCTCGAACTGGCAACCTCAGCATTCCAAGTCAGCGCTTTATCCATTGTGCTACCACAGGTCAGACTTGTTTTGCTTTAAATTCAGGTTTTGTTTTGTGTTTTCTCATAATAGAAATAATATTTGTTTTTCGTAGAAGATGCAAATAAACTAAAAGGAAACAATTGTGTTCATCCCATAACCAGAAAGAGCACTGGTATAAGTTGTCTAGGCTGCTTTCATTGTCTATTGTGATATATAAATTAAATGTTTCTTTTTTAAATTGTCAATATTTTTAATATAAAAACACCTCATCGTGATGACAGTGTGACCACACTGAGTTTTTATATACTACTGAAGAATTAGTATTTTATTAATGAAGGGGAGTATCCATCAAAGACAGTTGAATAGTATAATCTCTTTACCTCAATATTTTATGTCTAGAAACATGCTAATGTTTCTAATTCATGCTAATGAAATTATAAAACACAAAGTTCTGGATATTAGATGTTCACTAAAAATTTAGAACTAAAATTAATATCTATTCAATAATTTCCAATTTTTAAATGTGTTACACTTATATGACAGAATATTTGGCAGCACTAAATATCTTAAAATATTTCTAAGAGAATTTCTTATAGGGAAAAACTAGGTTTAAAAATCTGTGTTAAATGGGATCTCTCACAAGCAGACAAAGAGATAAAAATCTGTGTGACAATGTTCCCAGGAAAAACCAGCTGTAGAATAGAGAATTGGGGTCTGGAAGGGAAAAGGCCAACTGAGGGCGCAGTACTGAGCAGAATCATAGAGGGTTGGTCACTTTAAGTCAGTCCTGTAGAAAACTCTAGCCACATGTTCACGGCAGTGAGTCAGCCCTATCCAATACAAAAGACCTGAAGTGGTAGTACCTCCTACCCCTCAGTCATTAGTTACAGGCTTGCTCCCAGGGAACTAGTAAACACAGGCATTCAGACTCCCACAACACCCAACACATAAAGGCAAAGAAGCATCCAGTTAGCTGAGGGCAGGGCAGTCGTATGCCAGAGAAAGGACATGATTGTTGCTGGAAGGAAAGGCTAATTGGGACTAAGGAGCAAAAAAACAGCAAAGGGATCAGAGGAGTGTAAACTAAACATTGACAGAGTCTGAGAAACATATATACCATTATACATGACATATATGAAATGTTATATGTGTGTGTATATATACACATACACAAATTTATTGGGTGTCTATTCTGTGTGGGCACAGTTCTATGTGTTCTGAATAAATGTATTGAAGTGTGATATATAGATATATAGGTATAAAATTCTCCATTATGAGATGATTCTTTACTTGCTTTGCTCTTTTATAGAGTAAAACTGGAATATTTTAAGGACAAATATAGGGAAATATATAAAAATATAGGCATATAGCTATATAGATATTTTTAAAAACACTGTTTGGACCAACAATTTATTTTATTTCTCAGACTTGATCCTAGGAAAATGTTTAGATTTATCTTACAAGAATATTCATTGAAGCATTACTCATCAAGAAAAAAATGGAACTAACTTAAGTAACTAATGCTTTGAGTAAGCCTCTTTGATTGGATCACCCCTTTTAAAAAAAAACCTAAGTAGTATTTTGTTGTTCCAGAAATTAGACATTAAACCCATTTAGGCATAGAGCTATTTCAGGCTTCACTAAATTGAGCCTACAGAGGCTCTTTAGCTTCTACAAGTGTAGAAACATCAGGGAGTTGTTTGAAGGGCAAGCAAATTAGAATTGAAAGTCCTGTGTTTCTTATTTCTTCTGTTACTTAAAACTGCATACTAGGTCTCCCTCTTCCTCCTTGGGACCCTTTCTGTACTGAACATCTCAAGCCCAATGCCATTTTGTGAGTGAAAGCCAGGAGTTCCTTGTTCTGACAGCAGACAGTGGTTTGCCATGGTGGTCCCGAGAAGGAGTTCAGAACTGGAATGTGATGGTGAGACTCAAATGGGCAGGGCTGTCTGCCACTGAGTGTCAGAGCTCCAGGGAAGAAATTGTCTCACCTGAGTGGTGCCCTGGTGTGGAGGTTGAAAGCCGAGCAAATTGAGGAGAGTTTTCCTGGGGGGAGAGGGTGGCAGCTGAGACGGGAAATTGGCAATATATAAGAGAGTGGCCAAAAAGTAAATATCTTAAGCATGATTAGAATTAGTGATTTAAGCCTGACCAGGCAGTGGATAGAGCGTCGGACTGGGAAGAGGAGGACCTAGGTTTGAAACACCAAGGTCACCAGTTTGAGCACAGGCTCGTCTGGTTTGAGCAAGGCTCACCAACGTAAGCCCAAGGTCTCTGTCTTGAGTAAGGGTTCACTCGGTCTGCTGTAGCCCCTCAGTCAAGGCACATATGAGAAAGCAGTCAATGAATTACTAAGATGCTGCAACAAAGAATTGATGCTTCTCATCTCTCTCCCTTTCTGCCTGTCTGTCCCTGTCTATCCCTCTCTCTGTCTCTGTCACAAAAAAATACATAAATAAAAATAAGTAAAAATAAAAGAATTAGTGATTTAAAAGCTTTTTTAATGAGGGAAGATGTCAAATAAGGTGGTAAAATGTAATTTTTATGTTTGCTCGCTTATAGTTTGCATTGGAGGCTGGGCAGCACCAGGTTTATGTGGTCTGTGAAATTGCAAATTACCTTTCTGCTTGGGAAGGGCTATTGCTTTGCTAATGTTTGCTGGAGGAGAGATTTTCACGCAGAAAGTTTTAAAAAGGAAGAGAGCAGGAGACAGAAAGGAATATGTTTGCAGAACAAGAGCAGAGAGAATGCAGAGGGCTGAAGAAGTCATGTTGGCAGGGAAAGAGAAGGTGTGCAGATGGGGAACCAGAGCTGAGGTGCTATGCAAGCCCTACTGAGACTGTGGGGGCCTTTGATTCTAGGAGGAACCAGAGAAGGTTCTCCTGATTCTGGAACTGGAAAATGCATCAGTGGTTTTGGGAGCCCTGAGTGAAAGGGAAGTGTTTTCCCTGTGTGTTTGCAGTTGGCTGGTGCAAAATTTAATAAAGAAATGGTCCACCATGTTTTGGCTCCACTGTTTCTTTACCATCTGCCAGAATTCAGTGAGAACCTGCGTGCGCATGGCCACAATGTCCCAACTTCTGGCCATACAAAAGGGAAATGAGAAGACTAGGATAAACCTCTTGTGATGATAGATTGGAGTTGAATGTATTAGTGTAAACTTCTGATTTTAAATCTAGGTAGCTAGACAGAAACAAATGTAAATGCATGTGTATGCATGTTCCCTAGTTCTGTCTACTGAGTGGAACTGAGAGTAGTGACTCCCCAGTAAAATGAGCTGACCTAGTCCCCACTTTCTGCTACAAAGAATCAAAGCTCTTTGAAGAAATGGCTGACTTCAGGGCTAGAACCAAAACATTACACAATGAATCTGCAAAATTTTGTATTGCCAGAAGAAAAAGAAGAAAATGCTGTGCTTGTTTTAAAAGAAACAAGAAGCCTTTCTTAATATTTTGTGTAAATTCTTTAACCTGCCTTAACTTTGCTTCCTTTTGTACAGGCTGAAGAAACAAATAGGATAATACATATGAAACCACTTCACAAACTACAAAGCATTATTGAACATAAGTAATTGCTACATATAATAATAATTAATAATGTCAATAATAATAATTTACTGAATTAACACAGCTATTTACCTTTTAATTCTTACATTTATTCAACAAACAATTAGCAAGCAAATAATGTCAAGCATTGTGCTGGGTTTAGAAATAAAATAAGCATACCAGAACATGAAGTGAAGGAGAGAGAATAAGTAAAGCATTTCTCTCTGCAGTATATGAGAAGGCCCACAATCAAGTAAACTGTATATGAGGGGAAGGCTGAGGTGGAGGACATAAATCAGAATGTAGTGTCAGGAAAAGGGGTATAAAATCATCATGCTTAGACTGAGTTTTGTAGGATAAGATATAATTAAAGGACGAGAGATAGACTGTTCTAGGAATGCATGATTCCTGTCATGCAGCACAATATATCTGGGGATCAACTGGAAGTGTGGTAGGGATAGAGTGACTGGTGCTGTGTGAGGGGAGGAGGAGCCTTCACATGAGACAAGTGTATAGGAACTTAGCATAAAGGGCATCGGCTTCTAAACTAAAACTTATGTGTTTTGACAAAAAAGAATTGTTATAAACTAAAATTGTTTAGGAGAATAAAGGTCTTGCATAAAGAACACTTCATCTTTTTAAGTTGCCTAATTTCTTAGCTTTTGCAAAAAAAAAAAAAAAAGCAAAATAAAAAGAAACCTACCTGGGTTCTTCCAGTTGCAATTTCTTTGACACAAGCACCCTTTTAATGATAATTAAAACATACCCTTAAGGTCTGGGTTTCCAGAGGCCCATCCTTCAGGTGAGGGCTCTTTTTTCCTCCAGGCATACTGTCTTAAGTGGGATCAGTTTTTAGCTAACTCTAAGCCAGCTCCCCTCTACAGGGTTCATATTTGATCCTCTCCAGAAACTCAAACATTTTCCCTCACTGAGAATATGAGCCACTTAGCTTTTCCAGCATTCAGTTGGCAGCTCCTCTCCTAGCCTCTTGTCTTTAGACTTTTTGAGTGTGAGCCAAATATCAGTTGCTCTGACTCTCACTCCAAGGGCATGTGCCAAGCCCCTAAGAGATGCTCTTAGAGCCTAACCTGATGTTAAGTGATGGAAGCCACCACCCCCATCATGAACTTAGAAAGAGAAATGCCATTGAACTCCAACAATTTTCTCACTTTCTAGTAGCTTTCATTTCATCTCAGCAAGGTGCATGGTGGGCTGGCAGAAAAACTGATGATCTCCTAGCATTCCTGGTAGCATATGTGTGTCCTTGGCAACTGTTATTCTTGTATTATGCTGGAAGTTCAGGGACCCTGCCAAAACCCAGCAAAATCTTGTTACAAGCACACTGACCTGGGCTAGAAATGTCAATTTGGGGGCTAATGAATCTGAAGGAAAATGCTTGATTCTGAAAAAAAAAAATCACTGTGGCATCTCTGTGACAGCTAAAGGGTTGGCATTTATCCTCAAAAGACTATTTAAGTTCTTTTTCTTACTCTATCTTCACCTCTGGTTAGCTGCCATCAGGTAATCACCAGTTGTTGATGAGTTTAAGGTGAAATCTAACCAGGTTAGGTACCAGTTAAACATAGATAAGCCAGGAAATGTATAGATCAGTGTTTCTTAACCTTTTTTGAGGTACTGAACCCACCAGTTTCATAAGCACATTCACCGAACCCTTTTTTAGTGATAAATAAAATATGATTTTTTTTCCAAATTCAAGACATAGGTATATTTTTTTTTACTGGTGCACAAAATGAGCCGTGCATGAACATCACCTTGCTCAAAGAACAAAACCAACAAAGTGCATGAACTCACAACAAATTACGGTATTACTTTATTCTGGCCTCTGCGGCAGAGGCTTCTCCAAACCCCTGAGACCGACTCACTGAACCCCTAGGGTTCGATAGAACCCAGGTTAAGAACCACTAGTATAGATACAGTATTGCACACACACTTGGTATACTAGGCTCTATACTACTTTATTTACATCACTTCATCTAAATACTAACAGATGTCTGATCCCTTTCACTTAACAGGCAAAAACTAAAGAAAGGCTGCATTTGTCAGCAGAACCACATCACTGCGGGCACGTGAGGCACAAAGAAGCCAGAGCCCACGCCTGCAGCCGTCATCAGCTTCCCAGCGCCTCGCTCCTGTACACGGGCGGATGTGTTATATTGGTGAAACTCACACATTGACACAGCAAACTGAGAGCTCTGTTCCATCGAAGAGGATTATTTGCTTTCTATAAAGTGGGAAATGAAGACAAGAGATTTTTTTCCTGTTTTATTTTTCAGTTTTATTTTGAATAGGTGTATACTTTCAGAAAATTTGGAGAACAATATAAAAGACTTCCAAATAATCTTTATCCAAATTCACCAATTTTTGAAAAATTGACACAGGATAAATTCAGAAGATATAATCTTGATAGAATTCTCTAATCTATATTCCAGATTCATCTGATGTCTCCGAAATGTTCTTTGTAGAATTGTTTTGTTTTGTTTGTTGTTCAGGAGTCCAGACCTACAGTTAGCCATTAGAAATCCATCTGGCTGCCTCTTATGTCTCTATCATGTGTGTTTGTATGTGTGTGTGTATTGAGCACTTTCTCCTGAAAGGTATGAAGGTGTGCCTTATAACCCTGCGCCTGGCTATGAATAGCCTCTTTTATTTAATGGCATGTATCTGCAATGATGGTGTCAGACAAAGTAATTTCACTGCCTTACAAATCCTCTGAGCTCCTCCTATTCATCTCTCTGTCTCTCTTACCTCTGGCAACCACTGATCTTTTTATTGTCTGTGGCATAGCCTTTTCTAAAATGTCATCATACAAAATGGAGACCTTTCAAATCCGCTTCATTCACTTCGCGATACGCATTTAAGTTTTCTCCGTGTTTATTCATGGCTTGATAGCTCATTTATTTTTAGAGCCAAAGACTCTAAAAAGACATCTATTACCTGGATGTATCACAGTTTATCTATTTCTTCAGCTATTGAAAGATATCTTGTTTGCTTCCAAGTTTTGGTAATTATAAAGAAAGCTGCTATAAACCATTGTGTGTAGTGTGTGTGTAGTGTGTGTGTGTGTGTGTGTGTGTGTGTGTGCACGTGCCTAAGTTTTAAACTCCTTTAGGTAAATACCAAAGGGCACAATTGCTATATCATATATTAAGAGTATGTGTTATGTTGGCTATATTATATGGCATTCCCACCAGCAATGAATGAGAGTTCTTCTTTCTCAGCAGCCTCATCAGCATTTGGTGTTGTCAGTGTTCTGGATTTGGGCCATTCTAATAGGTACATACTGGTGTTTCATTGTTGCTTTAACTTACATTTTCTTATTGCCATATGACCTAGGACATCATTTCATATGCTTATTTGCCATGTGTATACCTTTGATGAAGTGTCTTCTATCTTTAGTCCGTTTTTTCATTGGATTTTAAGGTCTTTGGATCTTAATTAAATTTTTAAATGTTTATTTTCTTATGTTTAAGTTTTAAGATTTCTTTGTATATACTAATAATAGTGTTTGTCGGATATGACTTTTGCAATATTTTTCAATAGTTTGTCTTATCATTCTCTTAAGAGTATCTTTTACAAAGCAGTCATTTTTAATAAAGTCTAGCTTATAAATTATTTTTTCTCAGATTATGTCTTTGGTGTTTTATCTAAAAAGCTACTGTCTAACCTCAAATAATATAGATTTCCTCCTATTTTATCTTCTAGGAGTTTTATAATTTTGCATTTTACATTTAAGTCCACAATTGGTTTTGAGTCTTCTCTATCATCCCACAGCCTTTGAAGGTTCTGCAGGAGCTCATTCCTTCACTCTTTTTTTTAATGTTTATTGTATTGATTTTAAAGAGAGAGGAGAAGGGAAAGAAGGGGCAAGAGACAGGAACATCAATCTTCTCCTGTATGTGCCCTGACCAGGGATGGAACCTGTACCATCTGTGTTTAATATGGTGTTCCAACCAACGAAGCATCCAGCCAGGGCACTCCTTCATTATTTTAGTTTCTGCTTTAATAATACTTGGCCACTAAGTCTTCCCCTGGGCACTTATATGAAATACAATTCTCATCTCCATCATTCCCTATAACTCCTTACATTATAGTATTTACCTCTTTGTAATATGTCATACATTCATTTATCATCTGATTTTGTACAACTAAAATGCAATTTTCTGAAAGGAGATAATTTTCTATTCTGTTCACCATTGTAATACAGCACCAAAAATATGGCCTACTGCATAGAGATCTTCACAACAGTTTTATGTTGAATAAGTGGATCTATCTCCATCTTTTGCTTTGTTCAAATGAATTTGTCAATCTACTCACATATTAATTCTACAAATCTATTAATTTTCTTCAGTCTTACACATTATAAGGTTCATGATCCTCAGCTTCTGCCTTAATCCTTCCTCTAGTTTCTCAATGACTGTCTTGTCGTTAAGTCAATAAATTGTTTTTTGCTCCTCTGTAATATTTGGTGTTTTACCATCTCCTGAAAAAAAAAAAATGTTCACTTAACTTAATGGACCTTTAATTCCCCTCTTGCATTCCTGTCTTCATTTTAGCCCTCTTTGCTTTTTGCTCCTCTAACCTACCTCATCCCTGCAGTTGGGTGTCTCTGGTACTCTGCTCCAGACTTTCTTCTGTTACTCCGGATACACTACTTGGGCACTCTCATACACTCTTATTTCTTTAAACATTGTTTACATGTTGATGGCACAAAATTTCTGGATCCAGCTCAGATTTCTATTTATTCTTTTATCTATGTTTAGTTCCAAGAACAAATATTCAGCACACTGTAGGTTTTTAAGCATATTAACAAAATTGTTTGTTAAATGATTCTCTCCCCTGAAATCCAAGGCCAAATGCCTCTGGACATCTCTACTAGAATATCTCATGAATACTTTGCATTCTGCAAGCTTCACAGAAAACCCAGCATCCTCACCAAACTCCTCTGTCTTTTGTGTTTCTTTCTCACTGAGTGGTGCTGTCATTAACATTGGTTTCCAACACTAGAAACTTCCACATCATCCTTCATTTTTCCTTTTTCCTTAAACCACTACATCTAATTGGTCACCAAGGTATATTGTTTTATTATCCACTGTCATTCAGATAACAAGAAACAAAAATGGAAGCTTCATCTTCAATTTTAATTAACCTAAGACATAGTTAAACCGCAAAACCAGAAAGAAAGAAAAAAGAATATTTTCCAAAATATTCCAAGGGGAATTTGCAGAGTGTATGCTTTATATATATTCAGAAACCAAAAGTTTTTATTTGCTGCTCAAAGGAAAAGGGTGCAATATAAAATTACTGGAGCTTCCACATACCTTTTTTCTAGGCACTGAGGATAAGGGGTGAATGAGATGACAAAATCTTTTCTCAAAAATCCTACATCGCCTGACCAGGTGGTGGTGCAGTGGATAGAGCGTCGGACTGGGATGCGGAAGGACCCAGGTTCGAGACCCCGAGATCGCCAGCTTGAGTGCGGGCCCATCTGGCTTGAGCAAAAGCTCACCAGCTTGGACCCAAGATCGCTGGCTCCAGCAAGGGGTGGCTCGGTCTGCTGAAGACCCGCTGTCAAGGCACATGTGAGAAAGCAATCAATGAACAACTATGGTGTCTCAACAAAAAACTGATGATTGGGGCTTCTCACCTCTCTCCGTTCCTGTCTGTCTGTCCCTATTTATCCCTCTCTTTGACTCTCTCTCTGTCTCTGTAAAGAAAAAAAAAATCCTACATCAACTTGGAAGAGAGTCTGAGCGTATGTGTGCTCTGCAAAATGCTAGGGTATCCCCAGTGCTGCATTTCCCATTAACACAGTGTCCATACCAGAGAAGCAGCTCCATTCAGAGGCTCCACCCTAGCTCTTGAATGACTTCCCTCACTGTTAACAATAATAAATAAATATTGTGTAAACCAACCAAATAATAAATCTCTCCTAGACTTGTCCCCTTCAAAATGTTTTTCCATTGAGTTGAGAGCAAAAGAGAGAGAAAGGAGAGAGAAAGAAAAACATCAACTTGTTTCACTTAGTTGTGCACTCATTGCTTGCTTCTCCATATGCCCTTACCTTGGATGAACCTGCAACCTCCGTTGGTGCACTTGGGCAATGCTCTATTCACTTAGCCAGTGGGCCAGGGCCCTTCACTTTTATTTTTTACCACTAGAACAGTTATGTGAGCAGACAATTCTAATATAAGTCAGGCCTGGTTTTAAGCATATATTGATAACAATGGTTATTTTTATACAATGAAAAGACTCTCAAACACAAATGAACTACATCAATCACTTATTTTTAGTATTTCTTAAATAGATAAATTTTTGTTTAATTATTACTTAAGCATTTTTTTAAAGTATTTGGTAGTAAAAATTTATCTATACTTATACACATTTTTTGAGCCAGTTTATTTCTTTATTTTTTATTCTTTTTCCAAGTGAGAGGAGAGGAGATAGAGAGACAGACTCCCACATGCACCCCAACTGGGATCCACCCAGTGACCCCTGCCTGGGGCCAATGCTCTGCCCTTCAGGGACCATGCTCAAAACTGAGCTATTTTTAGCACCTGAGGTGGAGAATCCACAGAGTCATCCTCAGCATTTGGCCAATGCGCTCAAACCAATTGATCCATGACTGCAGAAGGGAAATATATATAGAGAGAGAAAGTGTGAGAGAGAAGGAGAAAAGGGAAGGGTGGATAAGCAGATGGTGGCTTCTTCTGTGTGCCCTGACCGGGAATTAAGCAGGAATGTCCACATGCTAAGCCCATGCTCTACCACTGAGCCAACCAGCCAGGGCCAAATCAGTTTATTGAAAGGGGTGGTGACTACCAAGTAATACCTGATTTTTGACTTTCAAGCTCGGCAGGTTTGTGTTGGTAGACATAGATGGGCAAGACCAAGAATAACATACTTACCTTGGCTTTCCTGGGAGACCAAGAAGGCAAGATAAAAGATTCAATAAACCCGGTGTGGCTGTTATCAATAAATATCTTGATTGTGAATTGTTTAGAACACACTGAGCTAAAATTGTTACATTCCCATATTTAAGACCTTTAACAAAACAGGCATTTGAAACATTCATTATAAAATAATCTAAAAAAAAATTTTTAAGATTAAAAACGAACACTTGAAACATTAGCATGTTCCTACTATGAGGTGTTTCTGGCTTCCGGTTCACTGGAATTGAAACAAAGATTTGAAATTGTATGGAAAACATTCACACTTAAAAGTCTTGCCCTTGCAATATAATCAGCTCCTTTTTATACCAAGATTGATAAAGCTTTTGCTAGGTTGGCAGTACTTGCTATTTTATGTAAAATATATTTTCATTTAACACTTTGTATAAACTGCAGAAAACACAGAGATCTTTATCGTAATCTGTCTGGCTATAGTTATTAGATTTTGTAACCCTGGATTCAGAACTTAGTGTCTATTTTGTCACCTTAAAAAGAGAAGTGATAAGTTTTTAAAAATGTAAATTTTATTTATTGTATGAAAGACAATTATTCTTTTATTTTTTTAATGTATTTAAATTCCACGTAGAAAGGAAACTAATTTTAGCTAATTTTTTTTTTTTTTTTTTTTTTTTTTTTTATCAAGAGAGAGAGAGACAGACAGGAAGGGAGAAAGTGAGAAGTGTCAATTTGTTGTTGCAGCACTTTAGTTGTTCATTGATTGCTTTCTCATATGTGCCTTGACCAGGGGGCTTCAGCTGAGCCAGTGAGCCCTTGCTCAATCCAGTGACCTTGGACTTAAAACCAGTGACCTTTGAGCTCAAGCCAGCAACCATGGGGTTATGGCTATGATCATGCACTCAAACTAGATGAGGCAGTACTCAAACTGGCAATCTCGGGGTTTTGAACCAAGGTCCTCAGTGTCCTAGCTCACCACTCTGTCCACTCTGCCGCAACCTGGTCAAGCTTAGCAAAATTCTTAAAGAAAAGACCCAAGCATAGTTTTTTAAGTTAATAAAAATCTTGCAATATACAACTTCCTTCTTTAATCAAGAGTCAATTAGACTTACTTGTATATTAACTCCAAATGATTCCCTTTGTCAACATTGGAGAACTCCATTTTTTTATGGTTTTACTCTTTTGTCTTGCTCATAGTTTTCTCTGAATATATATATATTCTTTAGAGACACAGTGGTCATTTCTGGCTGTATTTGTCATTAAGGCTAAACATGAATCAAATTCTCAAAATAGGGGAGAGGCGTTTACTCTCAGGAAGACAGTGCTAGCAGACCATGGCCAGCCAGCAGTGTTGTGTTCCTGTGTGTGAAATATGTAAGAAGTTCCCGAGCGGGAAAAGATTCACAGGTCAACTCTGCTGGGAAATGTTCAGTTGAAAAGCTAATCTTCAGTTGAAAAGATGTACTTTGCTGTGTGCAGAGGGAGGGGTCACACACACGCAGGCTCTGCCTCTCCCCAGACAAGGCTCCTCTGCTCTGTGCCCAGCCAGGACTGAAAGTGTAGCTGCAGGGAGAATAGGCTTTTCTCTTTAAACTTTATGTCATGCTTTTACTTGATAACAAGGTTCTATTTTCTCTGCTGCTTTCTTGCCATTAGCACTGTGAAAAGTAACATAAATAGAGTCACTTCAAAATGAAGTCGGTGCTACTGTCCCAGAGGAATTGTCTTTATCTGTCTTACTCCTCAAGCTTTTGGAATGCTTGAATTGGGCAAAATAACCTTTGGACTTAGCCAGACCAACATTGTATTCCAGTGTTTGCAAAGTTAACAGGAAAGCAGATTTTCTAAAAAAAATTTGAAAATTAAAGACATTCTTTAGAATCAGCACCATCATGTATAGCTAGGGAAAAAGCTAGCTTATTTGCAGCTGTAGAAATTCTTTTCTTCGATTTATGCAATTATTCCCTTTCTCCCCTCACTTTTTTTAGTGAGAAAAATGAAGGGAGAGAGAAAGAAAGAGAAATATCTGTTTGATATTTCTGACCAAGGATGGAACCCACTACCGTGGCCTGTCATGACTACGCTATAACCAACTGAGTTACTGAACCAGGGCTTCCCCGTGCCTTCACCCCCTAACCAAACACCATTTGGGTTTCTGCCTGAATCTGTGCTTCCTGAATAGCTACTTTTTTGGATCTCAAATAAATATTTGTTGCCTCTTACTTTGGCCTTTTATTTTTTAGTTTAACAGCATTTTCACTGTCATTCAAATTTGACTTGCTTAATTAAATCTATTTCTTTTATGTGTCCAAAGTAATTATTGAAATAGTACATTGTTTTGGTATCCCTGTAATTTTAATCTTCATTTGGAGCAAATAGACAGGATTTGTAATACATTTATAAATCTCTCCTCCCGGGATTTTGGCTGGGATGAAAGCGAAGGCAGTCTGTCTCTCTCCAACTATTATAATAACCTAAACACATTGGAGAGATTACCCTGACTTTTCTGGAGGGTCCAGAGTAGTAGGATAGCCTTGACAGACAGGACATGGAGTGGGTGGAGTCCCAGAACACCTGAGAGGAAAGTGAGAGCTATGGGTCCTGAGAGCAGGATCTCTTGGCACTGCTGCCTCTTTGCCTCCTTGCTTGGCATATGGGAGCCATTGCAGGTGGCCAGACTCAGATGAAATCATGTCTGTTTATCTAGAGAGGTGGCAGTGTCTGTCCTCAGCATCCCCTAGCATACCCACTGGGTTCATAAGAAGCAGGAAAATGTGTGGGTTGGAATGGTTCAGACAGGCTGATGAGGAGAAAGCTTTCCCTATTGCCTTGATGCCCAGTAAGACACTGGAAATACATGCCACTTCAGTGCCAGAAAATAATGTTGCATTTTCTGCTTGGAGTCCAGTTGGTTTTTTTTCCCACATACATTATACCTGGATGACCTGATTTTCTAGATTGAGATTCATGTCATAAAAATGTTTAAATTTGGTCTTGGCTGGTTAGTTCAGTGGTAGAGCATTCCCGACCTGTGGATGTCCCAGGTTCTATTCCTGGTCAGGGCACACAGGAGAAGTGACCATCTGCTTCTCTACCTCTCCACCTCCCCCTTCTCTTTCTCTCTTCTCTTCTCTCCTTGAAGCCATGGCTTGATTGGTTCTAAGTGCACCCAGGTGCTGAAAATGACCCTGGAGCCTCTACCTCAGGTGCTAAAAACAGCTCATTTGGTAGCATGCCTCCACATGGGCAGAGCATTGGCCCCAGACAGGGGGTTGCCATGTGGATCCCTGTCAGGGTGAATGTGGGAGTGTGTCTTTCTATCACCCCTCCTCTCACTTGAAAAAAAAGAAAATAAATAAGTTTATTTCAATATTCTACTTATACATACTATTTTACTCTAGCTTATTTCATTTTTTTAAGCGACAGATATTTCTTCTCCCAGAATTATATTCTGAAATACAGTTTAATAGTCAGTGTTTCTGTCATTGTCCCTGATAACAGAAAACAGGAGGAAGGACAAAGACCACCAGTGATTTTTTTCATTGACCTTGATTAATTTGAATTCACACGAAAAAATAAAATAAAACAAATTAATTTCATCTGACCAGGCGGTGGCACAGTGAATAGAGCATCAGATTAGGATACAGAGGACTCAGGTTCAAAACACTAAGGTTGCCAGCTTGAGCATGGGCTCATCTGGCTTGAGCAAAGGCTCACCATCTTGAGTGCAGGGTCACTGGCTTAAGTGTGGGATCATAGACATGACCCCATGGTTGCTGGCTTGAGCTGAAAGTTCACTGGCTTGACCAAGGGGTCACTTGCTCTGCTCTAGACAGCCTCCCCCATCAAGGCACACATGAGAAAGCAATCGATGAACAAATAAGGTGCCGCAAGAAAGAATTGATGCTTCTCATCTCTCTTCTTTCCTGTCTATATGTCCCTATCTATCTGTCCCTCTCTTTGTGTCTCTTTCTGTGTCAAAAAACAAACAAACAAACAATTAATTTTTTAAACTATTAAAAGGATAATTGCAATCATATTACAAAATAACATCTACTTTTTCTAACTACTTTTTTTTTTTAGCGAACCAGACAGACACACAGGGACAGACAGACAAGAAGGTAGAGAGATGAGAAACATCAACTTGTTCTTGCAGCCACTTCGTTGTCCATTGATTGCTTTCTCATATGTGCTTTCATTCAGGGGTGTGTGTGGGGGGGTCCAGCTGAGCCATTGATCCCTTGCTCAAGTAAGTAACCTTGGACACAAGCCAGCGACCTTTGAGCTCAAGCCAGCAACCATGAAATCATGACTATTATCCCACACTCAAGCCAACGACCCCACGCTCAAGCTGGTGAACGCACACTCAAGCGTAGGACCTCAGGGCTTCAAACCTGGGTCCCTTGATGTCTCAGGTCAGTACTCTATCCACTGTGCCACCACCTGCTTTGACAAGAGGTAACTACTCTTAAAAATGGTGTGTGTTTTTAAATTTATTTATTTGCATAGAAGCATGAATCCACTTATTTATAAACTCACACTATATTTACTTAATGCTCATTGACCATATTTCATGACCACATACTAAACAATTCTTTTCTGTATTAGCTGCCCATTATTTATTGTGCAAGGTAGTTGTTTAATATATAGTTTCATACCCTTATTGATAGACAGAGTTGGTGCTTTGTGTTTTATTTTTATGTTGTCAGTTGTAAGATTCCTTATATATTTAGATATATTTATCTACTATATGATTTGCAAATATTTTCCTTTTCATGAATTTTTTTTTCACTTTCAGGATGGTGTCCTTAGAAGCATCTGGTCCTACTAAATTTAATTTTTTTTTAATATCAGGAATGAATATTGAATTTCACTACTTGCTCTATTCGCATCAACATTTTATTTTATATTACTTATGAACTCTTAATGTTAAATTGATCTTGCACTTCTAAAATTAACTTAGTTGATTATTGACTGCTTTTACAAATATATCTATCTATCTCTATATATCTTTGTTGCCTTGTTTAAATTTTTCCTCCTTGTTCTGTCAAAGTCCAAATGTAAAATATTATCTTTATGGTAACTAAAGCATTGTGTTTCTAATATTTTCAGATATAAATATTGAATGCACTTACTTGGTGCATGAATACGGTTATATATTGGCTCTCCTGGGCAACATGTGACTCTCAGACATTTTGTTTGGCACACACAATATTACAAACATTATGACAGCTCCAATAAATATTTGGAGATTCAGTTAAAGAACCCTCACTGGATAACCCTGAGCTCTTATTCCCTCCCAAAACAAAAACAATCAGCAAGAGCTAATCTAAAGTTTCTCTTTGGGACAGAGTCTGTGGGCTTCAGATTGCTACTATCATGTGCACTATTGATTATCATTCTGTCATTAAGGTTATCTTACCTGTTTGACTGAGTTTATATTCTGGATAAAGGTCAGACCATTTAAATCTTCACTGTAAATTACTTTTCCATTTTGTCTGTGTAGTATTTCTTTATAGATCCTATTCGGGTGTGTGTGTGTGTGTGTGTGTGTGTGTGTGTGTGTGTGTGTGTGTGTTGATTTCTATACTCGACTTTCAATAAGAAATATTTGATCCATGAAAAAGTGAGCTTTTGGCCCTGATTCCTGATTTTCTATGTAATCATGATTGAATTTTTTCAAATCTGCTAGAACGCAGATCTGTGTGCGCATGCCCCATTCTAAATGCCAGGTTCAGCGTGCAATAGGCTTTGAGTTTCTGTGTCAATGCTTTCTTTCTTCACTACCCATACAACCCTCCTTCTCCTCACCCCCAACCTCCTCCCCATCACTTGGCACAGGGAACAGACTGGAGCACATGGAAACAAAGATTTACAGCTGTCCTTGCTACCAGGTTTCTGACTGTCTGTGTCTTGTGGGTATTGTTCACTTTGGGGGGTTACCTTCTTTAGAATGTGCTACAGTACTGCTTCTTGGCCCCATTTCTGTACATTTGTTTTTAAGGGTTTACAGCGTCTCTAACATCATTCTGGTCCTGAGAAAAACTTAACTATTATTCATTAGGTCTCTGAATCAAAGGTAAGATTTGCAAACGATAGAAAATATCCTCCTATGTTTTCTTAGGTGTTACCTATTCCCCCAAAGAGAAGTCAAAATCTCACAAGATTGAGTAGGTTTTTCCAAGCCCTCCAGCACCTACCATATCATTAGAATTAGTTCCTCCCATATTCTAGCATTGAGTTAATAGCCTCAATTCTCAATGGCAATAAAGGATTTTTACTTTTTTACAGATATTAATTGGTAAGTTGCTAGTGGTTACAGAGCAAACAAGGGTGGCACTGATGAGGATGGCAATGATGTTCATAGTATGAATTTAGCACCTACACTGCACCAAGTGCTGTCTTAAATGTTAACACACTGACAATCCCGTGCCGTCTACGTTCTGCTTCAATTTCTTCACATAGTCATGCATTTTATTTTTTTATGTCCATGAGGCTTGATTTAAATTTGGGTTACAGAACTTTGCTTACCCTGAAACATTGTTGAATTGGTACCAGGGAAATTATAATAGAAACACTATGTTATGTTAAGTGCTATATGTCATGTGTTATTCACTATATTCATATTAACGATTTAATTTAATTCATATAACGTCTTAGATGAATCAATATTTTCATTTAATCCAAATAATAACAAAAACATATCAGGTGCCTTTTTAAAAGCAGGAAACACATAACAAACATTTCTCCCCTTCAAAACATTTAAATTCTGTGTGCATGTGTGTCTGTGTGTATTTTGAGAGGGAGATAGAAGAGGCAACAGATCCTCTTATCATTTGAAGTTTAATAAGAAACTCTGCAAGACACAGAGCACAGGATAAAGGGATTTTCTCTGTCTTCGGTGGTCAAGGGGCTCCTTGGGGGACATGTCGGTGTTGAAGTTTAGTTATCCCACTTCAGAGATAAAGAACCTGATTCAGAGGAGACAAAGAACTTGTAAAAAGCCACAGAGATATGAAGAGATGATCTTATTTATGCTTATTTTACATTTATTAAAGAGTCATTTTATTAATTTCACAATTTGGCTAACAATTTTTACACATTTCACTATTTTAATGTCGCTAATCTATTTTAGAATAACAAGGTTCCAAAACCACTACCAGGACATTTTGAGTCATTTTGACTACTCTTTCTTTTCACTTGTATGCAAGTGAAAACATATAGCTCCACTAATAATGGTCTATTTTAATTTTCCAGTTCACTGACTATTCTAATTATTCAAAACTTAGCACCATCTATATTAACCCAACATTATTTCAGTATAACAGGGAATATGTGTGTGTGTCTGTGTCTGTGTGTGTTATACAGCATGTACATTTAATAAGTAAGTTTTTACACTACATAGGACGAACACTGTGGAGTCTTGTCAATCAGACATATTTCAATGATATATACCACTCACCAATAATAGTGTATATAAAATTACTTTTACACATATATGAGATAGAGTAAATTGTTTATCACTAAGATAAACCCTCTAAACAATGAATTATTATGTTTTTGTTGTTTTTTGTTTGTTTGTTTTTAGCAAGAGAGAGAGGGACAGACAGGAAAAGAGAGAAATGAGAAGCATCAATTCTTCATTGTGGTTTAGCTGTTCATTGATTGCTTTCTCATATGTGTCTTGACAGTGGGGGGCTCTAGCCATGCCAGTGATCCCTTGGTCAAGCCAATGACCTTGGACTTCAAGCCAGTGACCTTTGGACTCAAGCCAGCAAGCATGGGGTCATATCTATGATTCCACATTCAAGCTGGCTACCTTGTGCTTAAGTGGAGACCTTAGGGTTTTGAACCCAGATCTTCAGCCTCCCAACCGATACTCTATCCACTGAGCCACTGCCTAGTTATGCTATTATGTTTCTTAAAAATGTTACATTTATTTTCACTTTTAATGATTCATTATAATAATCTGACAATTTAGGTTTATTATGTTTGGCTTTAAATTATATTAAAAATACATATAAGGAATTTCATTAATGAAGCCATTATTCTATATAAACTAATTTGAGTTGAATTGCCTTTTTAAAGGCCAAAGCATTTAATTGTAAAATACTTATTTAATGCATGATACAATTCATTCTTAATATTCAAGTTAGAAAAAGAGAACAACTGTGATCTCACATTTTATCCTGATAGCATGACCTGTGGTGGCGCAGTGGATAAAGCGTCAACCTGGGAACACTGAGGTCGCCAGTTCAAAACCCTGCACTGGTTTGGTCAAGGCATATATGGGAGTTGATGCTTCCAGCTCCTTCCCCCTTTCTCTCTCTCTTTCTCTCTCTCTCTCTCTCACTCTGTGTCTCCTCTCTAAAAATGAATAAAATAAAAATAAAATAAATTTTAAAAAAAGACATTATCCTGATATGTGGACAATATGGTAATGTATTTAAGTGATGGGGAGAGTTTAATTTAATTTGTGTTGCTCAATTTCATTTTCATTGTTCTGATTACCCAATAAAAACTTCACCATATTTAGCTGCTCATCAGAATTGCTTCTGCTTTAAAAAATATATATGAGGAGAAATCAAGCTTTACTAATGACTATTTTTGGTCACCTTAACAGGGATCATTCTTAGGGAGGTGCTAACCTGGTATGATCACCCATTTCCAGGACTGGTGTTCACTTTTGTAGGCTTAGAAATTTGATTGTTAGCCCTGGCTGAATAGCTCTATTGGTTGGAGCATCGTCCGGAAGTGCAGAGGTTGCCAGTTCTATTCCCGGTTAGGGCACACACAGGAACAGATTGATGCCCCCCCCCTTTATCTCTCTCTCAAAAATCAATCAATCAATTTAAAAAATTGAAAAAAAATTGATTGTTAAAGGTTATTACATTTCAGCATATAGACATCATTGAAACTCAAACTTACATAAAAAATATACTTACCAAGTGGATGGGATACATGGGTTCTCCAAATATTAGTCTTACTTCATATATAAAACACTATGGAAACCAAATTGTAGGAAGAGTATTTGGTCATCATGCTATGATAATGAACTGAGTCATCTACTTTTGCCTTACAATTATGACATGAACCAGATATTTACATTCATGGGCCACATCCTTTTTCATCCACAGTAAAAAGCTTAAATATTAAAATACCTTAATATTTTTAAATATCTCAAATAGAATATTAGGTAATTTGTATATGTACTCTTTAGGTATTACTTATTTTAGTATTTAATTCTCAATATTCTTACTACCAATCCTTGTTCAGCTTATACATATGTTGTTTTATACCTCATTGTTCTGTATGAAAATATTTAAGTTAAATAAAAAATGGAAACTCTAAGGATGATACAGTTTTCATGTAAAATATCCATTTAAAATGGTATAACCAACCTGATCAAGTGGTGGTGCAGTGGACAGAGCATCGACTTGGGACATTGAGGACCCAGGTTTGAAACCCTGAGGTTGGCACTTGAGCATGGGCTCATCTGACTTGAGCATGGGCTCGCCAGCTTGAGCATAAGGTTATCAGCTTGAGCATGGGATCATAGACATGACCCTATTGTAGCTGGCCTGAGATCAAAAGTCACTGGTTCAGCTGAAGTGCCCCAATCAAGGCACATATGAGAAAGTAATCAATGAACAACTAAGGTGTCACAACTACTAGTTGATGCTTCTTATCTTTTCCCTTCCTATCTGTCTGTTTGTCTCTCAAAATAAAATAAAATAAGATAAATAATAAAATGGTATAACCAGTTTCTTATTGATTTATATGACTTAAGTGTTTAGAATATAAACCATATTCTGAATATATAAAATTTTGTTCAATCTTTTTATCTGCAGTTTTTATGTAAAGCACAAAATACTACTTGTTTTTCATAAACTTTCACATAATTTTTAATTTATACAGGAAGCATCGAAAATATCATAATAACTACTTTAAATGAACAAGTTGTAGAGGACCTCAAGCCAAAGGGAGCATTGTGTGGAAGGGCGAGAATGTGGAAGACTCTGAAATATATAAGTAGTTCAGTATGGCTGCATAAAAATACAATGATGGGATGAGGCAGAAAGTCAGACTGAATTGAAAGCAAGAGGCAAGTTCATTTCAGGATTTGAAAACTCAGGAAGATATTTTAGAATATTATAAGATAAAAGGAGGTGCTGTTGTTGATGATGGACACCACCAGATGTTAGACCTTTGAAGTTCTTCAGCATGTTTCTACTCGCTCACACCAATACCAAAACCCCTTTTACCTTTTGTTTTAGCAAACTTGAGTTTGCCTTCTTCACCCTATGGCAATAGCTTGAATAAAGACTTTCTTGCCTATTTAACTCTGTACAATTTAATGTTCTTTTTGTCAACATTAAGTGAATTTGTTTTCATGTTAAGTAAATGAGACATTTATTTTAGAGCCTCAAATTGTGGGACCCATCAAATCCATTACTTAACAAAACAACCTACAGCATGGGCCAAAAGTAGATTTATAGTCCTGAATATGAAAAAAAGTATTTTTGTATTATTATTTATTGTATTTTCCATACAATAAACAGCTGTAAACCTACTTTTGCCTCCTGTATGATATATTTAAACAACAAAAAATATTTATTGTAGCTAAAAGTCAAAACTCATTAGTGTCCAGTGTATATTATTGAGTGAGATAGTAGTTTAATTGTCCTTTAAAATTTTTTAAGGAATGGGAATTGAAAGACTTGGGTCTAATTACTTGACTGAAACTTAAGAAGAAAAAGTATCTCCTTGTATTTGCAAATTATCTTTTGAAGGTGTTATATTTCTGAATTCAGTCTTGCCAATAATACTTGCCAGATAGGGATGGAATGTGTGATATGGCCCAGTTTAACTGCTGTGGTTCTCTCAGTCTTGAGAGAAGAATTTTGAAATCTCCAGGCCGTGAATCCGGAGGGGCTAGAGGACCGGTGACTTGCAATGCTCTCCCTGTAATCTGATGTAAAGCCTGGCTGAGAACTACCAAATTATAATGCAGTTTATGAACAAGAGCAGCTCAACACTTAATGTGCATTCATCAAGGGATCGTGTTAAAATGCAGGCTCTGATACTGTTGGCCTGGGGGTGGCCAGAGAATCTGCATTTCTCACAAGTTCCAGGTGGTCAGGGCTGCTGAAATCACACTTAGGGTAGCAAGGTTCTAAACTCTAAAGTAATGGTTCTCAGCATTGGCTGTTCATTAGACTGGAGAAGTTGAAATCATCCTGATGCACTGGTTCTTTGCCAGAAATTCTGGTTTTCATTTTTCTGGTCTGTTGGGCAGCCTTTGCACTGCAGCGGCCAAAGTTTGGTTTCCTGCCTGTAAACCAGGACCCCTTCCCTTCTCAGGGCCTGAAGACAAGTGTGCCAGTTAAAGACTTGTCCCAGATACCGGACTCTATTGAAACCTTCCTGAATTGTGCCTAGTGATAGTAAATCAAAACACAGTAGTTCTCTTGGAAAGTTCCTGATTGGTGGGTGAGAGATCCAGGCAAATACCAGCACCAGATCTCCAAAAGAGAGAACTCTTTTCATTCCTAATCATCAGCACTGTGATATCTGCTGGGATTGGCTGCTTAGAATCCACAGGGGAATAGGAGAGCAGTGGCCTTCCTCATCTTTCACCTGTCCCAGGGTTTTGAATCTGTGATGGCACAGCCTTCCCTACTGATCCAGAGGTAGCCATGGGCTAGCCTGTGGCATCGTAATATCTTATAGGCAGTGGAGAATTCAGACAATTTAACAACCAGTTCTCTGCCCTAATGACTGTTTTAATATAAAAAGAAGATATATCCAGGAGTAGTTTATTATTTCAAGCGTTCTTAGGTAAGAACAATGAAAGAGGCACAAAAACCTAGATTATGTGATAAGAAAGAGTTTTAAAATATTAATAAAAATTTTTAAATAATACCTGACCAAAAGAACAATATAAGTTGTCATTTCTTGGTTGTTTAGCACTTTTTCTCTTTACGTTATATGTTTGTTTACTGAAATAACAAACACAAGGAATTAAACTGTAGTATTTCAGCAAAGGTATAATGAATTTTGTGAAGTGAGTAAACAAATATTACAAGCATAGTTCCATCAAATCTTTTTCACCCGTGGATGGAACATTACTACGGGCACTTAGAATACTCTGTTGAGCGGATGGACGTTAAAAAAGAGTAGGGAATGTAAAGTTGTGATTTCCACATTGGGCGGCTGCCCAGGCACCCACCTTAGAGAGAACCCTTATTATAAGTGCCACTTTAACAACCGGTTCACCAAACTCAACAAAAAATTAGGTATGGGTTCTGCCATGCCGGTGCAAACTGGCAAGAACTGGCTGAATCCCACCACTGCTTATCGGCATAAACTCTGAACCTGGATTTGCTTCATGAGCAACAACAATGAGTCCTCATGTGTACACAGCCTCAACAGCACTGGTGCAGGTGTCCCCAGAGGAACATGAAATTGTTATAACTGGACAGTGAGGAAACAAACTTTTGCCACACAATTAAATAGCCATTTAAAGAGTTTTGTTTTAAAACCAGCAACCACACAGGGACTATAGTTACCCAAATCATGTGGTCCCAAACGAACTCAGGGCTTTGCTTTTAAAGGCAAAAAAATGAATCATGGGTGTGGGGTGAGGACCTAACCAAAGTCAAAGACAGTCAGTGAATTTTTGAAACCCTGCGGTAACTTGGTCCAGGATAGTTGTTCCGAGATGTCTGCTTCTGGGTCACTGTACTTGAAGGCAAAGATGGGCTGACTTACAGGGGCCAGGGGAATACTGAAGAAAGCATCCATTAAATCTAAGACTGTGTAAAATTTCAAGTCTGGTGACAAAAGGCTCAAGAGAGTGTAGGGGTTAGGCAACAGTGGGGTGCATTGTTTCAACCTGCTTATTTATTTCCCATAAGTCCTGGACTGAACAATAGTCTTTGGTGCTTGGCTTCTGAACAGGCAGTAGAGGGGTATTCTATCAGGACTGACAAGAAATAAGTATACTAACTTCTAGCAGTCTCTTAATATAGGGGTTATTCCCTTTTTAGTTTCCTTTTTTTTTTATTCTGGTGTTCTAAAACAGCTACAACTACCTTAGTTATTTTCTTAGTTTGTTTCTCCTCTAAGGTGTCTCTATTATTGTAAACTTTCTGAGCTATTTCTAACAGTTGGGAAATTACTATTCATGGGAAGCCTTCTAATTTTTGTAGCTTCCTTCTAATGTCAGGAGCTGACTCTGATACAAAGGCTAAGTTGATTGTCTTAGCTTTTTCTGGCGCCTCTGAGTCTAGAAGTATATAGACTCTGTAAGCTTCCTGCAGTTTCTCTAAGGAAGCTGTGGGAGTCTCCTGAGGGCCCTGAATAACTTCTGAAACCTTCGACAAATTCATGGGTTCCTTAGCAGCTCCCCTGATTCCGGCCAACAGAAATTGGTAAAAAGTGTTCAAAGCTTCCTGTCCCGCTGTGGTGTTAGGGTCCCACTTAGGCCAGGTAACCAGAAACACCTTTGAGAAGGAAATAACTTCTTAAAGTGGTCTCGGTTTTCCTCCTCAGACCCGTTCATTTCTAACATAGCAGCTTTCTTGCCTCAGTTTTGGTTCTTTCCCTTCCTTTGGCAGTGAAGAGGGTAACTGGAAGCTGCTGGCAATCATCCCCAGTGGGGTGATGTGTGTACAATACAGATTCTAACAGTCCTGTTAGGGCCTGAGGCCTCTTCGAGAAAGGAGGATTCTGAGTCTTCCAATTATACATGTCGGTAGAGGAGAAATGGACATAAACAAGGAAAGGCTCTTTTTTTTTCCCCTTCCCTCTGTTGATGGGGTTTTTCTCAATGGTAAGAGGGATTCTGCTTCCTTTTTCTTTTCTTGCCTCCTAGTCCACCTTGACAGTGGCTCTGGGCTCTGAGGTGGGTGGAGCCGATGGAAAAAAGGGGTATGGAGGAGTTCATTCAGATTCCTCCTCACGGTCTGTAAGACAAGGACCTTCTTTCTTGATTTTAAGGCTCTTGCTAGTAAAACATGATGACCTTCCCTGATTGCATAGCCTTTCTCCAAGGAGGGGAATTTTCTACCAGGGCCCTCTACTGATCTATGTAGGAGAACTGGTATGGGGGGCCCTGAGGCTTAACTATTATATTCCATACAGGTCTGAGATCTCTAGGACCTACTGAGCCCTGTGTTGGTTACCCTACCCTGAGGGAGGGCTACTGTAATTTACAAAGAGTTTAAAATCTCCCCCTGCTTAATTTTACACTATAATTATTAGAAAATCCAATTTTGAAATTTTTAAGCATATACTCAAGGGGAGTTTGGCTCTTACTTTGCCCTTTCCCATATTGTTACAAACAATATTAGTACAAATGAACTTCCCAAGATCATGAAAGGGATTAAGAACCAAGGTTTGTGCCATCTCTCCGAAATGTCTCCCATTGGGTCAATCCCTGGAAAATTAAAGGACAGAGAGCTTACAGACAACATTTGATGTACAAGGGAAGGGGGTGCCCCATGAGGATCCACTCAGATGTCCTCCTGGCCTTGTCCATTGTGGGAACTTAGGTGCCTCTTAGCATTAGTGGGTCGATATAAAGCCCTGACTTGGATCAGAAAGTGTCTGATACCACCCTAAGCCATATGAGAATCACCATGAAACCACAGGTTGGGGATCACTTGGACTCTATGGTTATTCACCGCAGAGTCACAAACTTGAAACACAGATGCAGACACCGGAGCTCCTCATTCACCCACCATTCACTTAGGAGTTTTCAGTGTAGAGACAGAATAACAAAGCAAAAGCGAAGAACAAGATCTCAGCAGCAGCCAAAATCAGAGAGGGACACTTGAAAACAAAGGTCCTCTAAGATAGTTTGTAAAAATAAAGAAAAGTGACAAAACAAGCAGGGGATAAACATATGAGTGAGAAAATCCAAATGTGTCCCAGGAAACCCAAGGTGGGACTTAACTTAGTCTCTGCAAATGTCTTCCCTGAGAACACGCTAACTCTCTGCCAATGTCTTGACCCTGGAGAGCCTATTGCGTGAGTGTGATTACATCTAATCCTTAATCACAATAGTTGCAAGATGGCTAGCCACAAGCATGATGCAAATTGAGCATATTGCAAATTTGCTCTACTCACCTCCCGAGGCTTTCCTGATGACTCCAAATGGGTGGATGGACATGCTGATTATCCATGGCTGACTGTTGGCCAGACAGAAAAGACCAGTGGGGCCCTGGAACATCTCAGGTGGCGCCTCTCCAGCTGGGTTTTCATTCCCAGCAGTCAGGCCAAGGAGGCCAGTTGCCCATGTGTGGCTGAAACCAAATGTGTCTAGAGGACACAATCTCAATGGGGCCTCCAAATGTTATATCTGGACAGTGAAGAAACAAATATTTTGCCATGCAATTAAGTAGCCAAATTAAGGTGTTTTTATTTTAAACCTGGCAACTGCATGGGGACTATAGTTACCCAAATCATGCGGCCTCAAACAAACTCAAGGCTTTGCTTTTTTTATTTTTCAAGGCTTTGCTTTTAAAGGCAAGAAAAGAAAGGGAGGGTGAAGGGAGAGGGGCTGGCTGAGCACCTAGCCATAGCAGTTTTACAGAAGCGATACAGGCTTTTGGTTATTGTTGGAACAATCTAGGGAAAGAATGCTTAGAGAAGCATTTTACAAAAAAACAAGAGAATGTGCTAGATTATTTTGGCCATTTACAGTTTGTTAAGGTAGCATCCTGAGGGCTTTTCCTGGCAGCGGAGACATCAGGAAACATTTATGGCCTTTATAGAACTAACATTATGGCTTTACAAAACTCTTTTCATTTACTCATCTGCAAATCTTGCAAAAGTTGTTCTATGGTCAGGGATATGGTGTGTCTACATTTCAAACTCATAGAAGTAGTTTCTATGGTGCTCCTTGGCTGTGGGCCAAGGAGCTTCCATCCACAGCAGGGTACACCTAACAAATTGTTACATTTTTTTGTTGTTGTTAGTAATAATAATTAACATTTGTCAGAACGCTACTGATTGACAGTGTTTTAAGAATTGCACATACGTTATCCAATTTGACTACTCACATACCCTATGTGATAGGCATTATTTCCTTTTTACATATGTGAAAACAAAGCACAAAGATGTTCCATAGTTTCCCAAGATCACACAGTGCCTGCACCAAGATGGTGTGGCCAGGGGCTGTAGTTTTGAGCACTAGGATCTTATGCCTCATAAATATAGTCCTGCCTCTCCCTGCAAAAGTCTAACCATCTCTAAAGAGAATGCTTATTATGTCATGAAATTGCTACTAATGGTAGTATTTTGCAATACTGCATAACTGGAAACTGATTGCAACCCTTAATTTTACGTGTCAGTCACTCTACCTGGGACTTAGGAGGCAAACATCAGAACCTTCTCTGGTTTATTTTTCTACAGCAGCTGCGCTCCATATGTTAAGTGAATTTTGGTTGGATTGCTCTCATGTGAACACTGAGTGTTAAAAATAGTGTAATTAGAAGCCAGAGTTAATTACTAAGACTTGAAATTTTTAGAAAGGAATACTGGGGGAAAATGTGTTCTTTAAAAGAAAGCGTTTTCTTGTTAGTTAACTTACAGAATTCTTGATCAGCACCAATAAATAATTTCTGGGTAACAACCTAGCTTTGCTTGATAAATAGAATTTTTATAAACATTTTTTCAAGAGCTATAATACTCTGGGTTAATGTAATCTTCTCATAAATAAGTCATAAGAAGCTAGTGAAATATTTAAATTCTCCAGGCAATCTAATATATATTTTTCATGATAAAATTATACATTGGATGAAACCTAAATTTTATGTATTCTGCTTTCCTTCTTCCAATCAGGCTAATGATGGCAGAACTGAAAAATGAGCTCCTTTTTATTTTATAGATGAAAAACTCAAAACTAAGTGTCACAGTTGACTCAAGGTCACACCACTTGTCAGTAGCAGAGAGAAAATTAGAATAAGGATGATGCACCGACTTCAACACTAGTCCTAACTTAATAAATTAGCGATGAATTGGTTGCCCTATGGGCTGTTTGATGAAGGACTCTGATTCCAGCCCTCACTGAAGCTAGTGTACTGATTGATTGGTAATGTCTGCATATGTTCCCTTGCAAGTGGATGAAGAAGGGATAACTGGCCATGTTCACTAACTCTACAATATGATCTTGTGGCCTTATTTTTTCATACCGCCCAAGGATATTTCACAACTCCATCACAAGTATGCGGCCAAACACAATCAAAATGTAAATTTTGTTTGCTTACACTGGTTATAGAATAAAATCAGAAAGACTGTCTGCCCCTCCCTGCCCCCCAGTAATCCTGTGGAGCAGGTAGAGCTGCTATTAACTTGCTATTGGTTAAATGGGCAAAAGCATTGACAAGCAGAGTGCCAAAAAATTCACCTGTTTCCTGAGACATTTCCAAATTTGACTATGGGCATATAGAGAGAGCAATGGAAGGGCAGCAAACAGTTCTACCTAAATGGCCAGCAAATGCTGAGAGGCTAATACAAGAATTCTCTATTTGTGGGAGAGGTTTGAGGGGTACTGTTAAGCCTTGTATAATGTAAATGTGTATGTTGTCACCCCTGGGGACAAGTTCAGTTTTGTTTTTGTTTAAGACTGCTAATCCCTTTGGATATTTCATCAAAAATTGTAGTATTAAAAAGTGGACTCAAAATACACCTTTGAAAATCTCTGATCCCTCTTACAGCCAGGTATAAGTGGTTCCCGTGGTTGGTAGTGCTTGCCTGAAACTGTTCTCCATGGCCTCCCTATTGTTTTATACCTTCCTGGGCCACTGGCTTCAAAGCTTAACAGTCTTTTCAGAAAACACCATCATTCTTGACCACTATAGACTTCTTTGCTGAGCTGTGTAACTAAAAAGAAGAAATGAAATTAGTGCCACTCTTTTAAGGCAAAGAGGAATTTTTAATTTACATTCTTTACTTGGGCATGTGCTTTGTTTCTGTTTTAGTAATCTAGCGCTACAAAGTACACTTGCTTGGTGTCACTGGCGAGTCAGTGTGTCTGTTTAGTGGTCCCTTTCACCAAGATGGGAGAAAGATGAATTGTGTTTCTAGTGATCAAACCTACGTTGGACTGTCAGCATACTAGTTACAAGTTTGCTAACAATGATTTACAAAGAAAGAAGTGACTATTTATAGCTGGACCTTCAGTATAATATATGTTTTATTTTAATACCAATTTCCACATAACATTTAATAAGCAATTGTTAAAAATGACTGATTAAAATTTAGTGTTTTTGTTTTTTTGAAAAGAGACAGACAGGCAGGCAGACAGATAGACAAAGAGAGACAGATAGCAAGGAAGAGAGATGAGAAACACCAACTTGTAGTCGTGAAACTTTAGTTATTCATTGATTGCTTTCTCATGTGTGCCTTGACTGGGGGGCTCCAGCTGAGCCAGTGACCCCTTGCTCAAGCCACAGACCTTGGGCTCAAACCAGCAATCTTGGGCTTCAAGCCAGGAACCATGGGGTCATGTTTACTATCCCATTATTAAGCTGGTGAGCTCCCGCTCAAGCTGGTGACCTCGGGGTTTTAAACCTATGTTCTCAGCATCCTAGGTCAATGATTCACTGCCTGATCAGGCTAAAATTTAGTATTCTTTAACATGATTAAATTACACTACAACGAAGAATGCTTTTGAAATTATGAAAAAATTTCTTACTTCTACAGAATTACAGGAGGTTTAAGTGGGAATAAAATGTTAAAATGATATAATTTACATGGCATTGTTTAAAATATTTTACTTGAGCCTGACCAGGTGGTGGAGCAGTGGATAGAGCGTCGGACTGGGATGCGGAAGACCCAGGTTCGAGATCCCGAACTCGCCAGCTTGAGCGCGGGCCCATCTGGCTTGAGCAAAAAAAGCTCGTCAGTTTGGACCCAAGGTTACTGGCTCCAGCAAGGGATTGCTCAGTCTGCTGAAGGCCCACGGTCAAGGCACATGTAAGAAAGCAATCAATGAACAACTAAGGTGTTGTGACGGCAACAAAAAACTAATGGTTGACGCTTCTCACCTCTCTCCGTTCCTGTCTGTCTGTCCCTATCTATCCCTCTCTCTGACTCTCTCTCCTCTCTCTGTCCCTGTAAATATATATAATAACTCTAGGATGAATGATTTTCTGTTACTATCTCAAGTGAATAATTCTATTCTCCACTTTAAATCTAACACGAATCAGTACAAGTTTACCTAACACACAATAGAAAAAGAAGATAAATTAGTAAGCACTAGTCTCTTGTAAGAAGATGAGCAAAGTAAAACAGAAAAATAGCATGTCACAATTATTGGAGACTTCCTATTGAGAAACTTTGAAGGATGTAAATGAGTTCAAAACAACCGGAAGATTAGATTCATTTTATAACTGAATTGCTTAAAATTGCAGTACTGAATATGATGACGTGTAATTCTAAAATAGAATGACTTGCATATTTTCATACAATTCCACAAACAGCTGCTCTATCATAGTCCATTGAGTTCAGCATAAAATAGAAATACACAGTACTGAGAAAAGTAAATTTGTCTATGCAGAAAAGTAAATATCTTATAGCAAAAATAAATCACTCAATTGACTAACTTTGAAACTTATGGGCACCATGTGATTTTTGTATAATCCATGTTTCTAAAGAGATATTGGGACATTCAGAAAATTAAATGGCATCAGGATATTTCACTACATTATTTAATAATGTCAATGCATTTTATAGCTCAGCTTCATTAAACTGATTTAACACAATTTTTCTGAAACATGATTCTTTTTGTCTTTAAAAGTTGTTTCCAATCTGGTCACAAACTCTGTGCAAACATAAGTTACAACTCAATGCTCCATTATCTGACTCAGTCTCAGGTGAGAAGTTCTTGCTCCCCACCCCTCAGGGACAGCTAGCTATGTATGTGGACATTTTTAATGGTCATTACTGGTGAAGGAGGTAGGGTACGACTGGCTCCTAATAGGTGACAACCAGCGATGCTGCTAAACACCCTACAATGCAAATTGCATCCTCTCTACAAATAATTATTTGATCCAAAATGTAAATACTGCTATAGTGAAGAAACTTTGATATAACTGCCTTAAAACTCTGAATGGAATTATGTAAGATCTTTCAAATTCTTAAAATATAAACTATTACTCTAAGCAGTTAATAGGTTACAGCTTACTTAAGCTACTTTCCAAATACACTTCACAAATTAGACAGTAAAGACTTCAAGGGAGACAATTTTAGAGTAGGATGTGATCGTTGGGGCAATAAAATTGCATTCATTTTACATCCAGTTTTCTGACTCCTATTATCTAACCATTCTAGTTCACAGGAAGTGAAATTGTCCTCCTATTAAAGTAATTACTGTGGTAACAATTCAGTTGAGCACTGTGAAAGGGCACTTTTGTTTTTAAACCTTAGCAGCTACACTCAGGAGGTATCATGCCCCAGAGTGCCAGTGAGTTTCAGAGGAAACTATGTGTTTTACAATCCATGTATTTCATAGATGATTCCTGAATTTATTTTCCTTCTTCCCAAGCAAACAGGGAAGTGTATCCAAGATCACAGAGTAGAACAATTGTATACCATATTTCCCCATGTAGAAGACACATACTTTTTCAAAAAAAATTGGGGTCTAACAAATGCGTGCGTTTTATACAGTGGTTGTAGATTTTTTTTTACTTGCATTTCCTACTTTTTCATGTTTTTGTGTTTGCACTTATTGTTTAAAATAGTGATTCATCATAAGATACAGATGAGGACAAGCTAATAGATGGGAGTTTTGACAGTGATGAGGAATTGTATGAATTTTATGATGAATAAAACTTGAGTTCAATAACTATGTGTAATACATTTTTTTCAAATTTCAGGACCCAAAATTAAGATGTGTCTTATACATGGGAGCATCTCAAAAATGGGAAAATATGGTAATCCATGTGAATGTTCTAGAAAGTCAAGCTTCTCACATACCTGGAGCTGGGCATACTAGAAAGAGAGCCTTCAGCACATTAAACTTTTAATTGAAAATTGAGGCCAAACTGTTCTCAAGCTAACTTCAGAGTGTATAAATATGATATATTTATAAATTTTAATGATCAAACTAATTTTTCCTTTATGCATAGGGTTGAATATGGAGAGCAGGTACTAAAATTAAAACTGAGAGGACTTAATTAATTGACAACTAATCCTAACCAGCCAATCCCTGTAGAAGCATGGAAAAACAAAAAAGGAACCTGACCTTGAAAAACATAGAGATCACATTTTAGTTCTTTAGACACAGTTGTATTGATTGTTAACATATTATTACCCACACCCACAAGCACGAAATTTTTGGTTGAAATATTCATTTGTCATATGTAATGTCTGTCTAAACTAGATACTTAAAAAAATAACAAAAACAGAGAACACTGATCTTTCTCGCTTAACAAATTGAACAATTAAGCTATTAGTCTTTAACAATTACTAAAATAGGTGTTCAAAGCTGGGATAACTGAAATTATGGTAAATTTATTTGATTTATACTAATTGTTTCACCTCCCACTCATTCCAAAACTTTTAGAAAACAAGAAAACTTAAAGATGGTCTACCCTCTAGCTCTTGGGTGTGAAACACTGAGTATCCTTTGGAGACTGTCTTACTTTTCAATACAAGTTCTAGATAATAGCTATTGAGATTAAAAAAAAAAGTGATACGTTTCAATACAAGATATAGTATAGCCCAAACAAGGTAGTAATTGGACCTGGAGTTTCCAAAATGGAGTCTCAGGATAATGTGAGAGTTGGTATCGAGAAATGTGACTTCAGACTAAAAGCAAGAATGAAGATCTGAGTTATTTAGGTATAGGCAAATTGATTCTAAAATTTATACAAAAAGTGAGTGAAAGAAACCAAAATAGTCAAAAGAATTAGAAAAAAAGATAAAGAAAATTGGAAGACTCATAGTACTCAATTTAAACTTTTACTATTTAAAACTACTATAATCAAAGCAGTGTCATATTGGAGAAGGTATACATAAACAGGACATTGAAACAAAGTAGAGAACAAAGCAATTTAATGGAGGAAGGATAGCCTTTTCAACAAATAATGATGAGAAATTGGAGCTCTGTATAAAAGCAAGCAAACTCAGGCAGGAGAATTGTCTCAGAGGGCAGAGGCAGAGCCAACCTGCTGAACAGAGAGAGCCCAGGAGAGGTTTTAAGTGAGAGACTAGAGAGTGGGAGAATGTAATTAATAGGTTTTCTCTTAAAACAACACACAGAACTTGCGTTTGTGTACCACTTACAGCATATATATGACAAACCAGGTAACGGTTAAGTTACACTCTAAAGACACTTTTTTTGGGGGGAGGGGCAATAAAAATGGAAATGGTTTTAGAATTCCAGTGTAAAGAGGGTCCTTGCTCTTTTCCAATCATCACAAAGTAATCACTCAATTAATAAGCTCACAAACAAATACCGGTTTCTTTTTTTTATTTTATTCTATTTTTACAGAGACAGAGAGAGAGTCAGAAAGAGGGATAGATAGAGACAGACAGACAGGAATGGAGAGAGATGAGGAGCATCTATCATCAGTTTTTTGTTGTGACACCTTAGTCGTTCATTGATTGTTCTCTCATATGTGCATTGACCGTGAGCCTTCAGCAGACTGAGTAAGCCCTTGCTCAAGCCAATGACCTTGGGTCCAAGCTGGTGAGCTTTTTGCTCAAGCCAGATGAGCCCGTGCTCAAGCTGGCGACCTCGGGTTTTGAACATGGATCCTCCGCATCCCAGTGTGACACTCTATGCACTGCGCCACCACCTGGTCAAGGTAAATACAGGTTTCAATTCAGCTTTTCCATCACCTTTAGAAAAAAAATTTTTTTTTATTGATTTGAGAGAGATAGGAAGGGAGAGTAAAAGAGGGAAGCATCAACTTGTTGTTCCACTTAGTTATTCCATTTTAATTGTGCACCCTTAATTGCTTCTCATACATGCCCAAACACAAATGGAACCTACAACCTTGATGCCTGGGACAATGCTTTATCCACTGCACCACTAGGCCAGGGCCTGTGATGCACAGAGGAACCAAAGTTAATTTAATAATCTCTGGAATACGAAAAAAAAAAAACCCAAGGTAAAAAGTAAAAATAAAAAAACAGCCCAGGAGAATAACTAAACAAGAAGTAACAAAAACAAGAAAAAAAACTTTAATTAAAAAAACATACAAGGACCTGGCTGGTGGCTCAATGAATAAAGTGTTGGCCCAGTGTATGAACATCCCAGGTTTGATTCCCAGTACAGTCAGGTTTCAAAGGAGAAGCAACCATTTGCTTCTCCCCTCTTCTCTCTCTCTTCCTCTCCAGCAACCAGTGGCTTGATTGGTTTGAGTGTGGCCTCAGGCACTGAGGATAGCTCAGTTAGTTGAAGCACATCAGCCTCAGGTGCTAAAAATAGCTCAGTACTTGAGTATCAGCCCCAGATGGGATTGCTTGGTGGATCCTGGTCAGGGTACATGCAGGATTCTGTCTCACTATCTCCCCTCCTCTCACCTAAAAAAAAAAAAAAAAAAAAAAACCCAAACAACCTGCATATAAGATTCAAGAAATGAAAGAGGGAAAATGAAAAAGTGAGAGGAAAAGATAAGTGACATAGATTATCAATACAAGAGACACAACTTATAATTCTTAGCAATTTTCAAAAAGGAGGGGAGTAATTTATCAAAGAGTGACACACAATAATTTGTAAAGTTGAGGTATAGAGAAACTCAACAAGAAGAGACCATGGGGCATTTAGCAGGACTTTTTTAGCAGAGAATGTCAAGATCATCACTACCTTTGCAGGGGGTCCAAGGTTTCCATGTGATGGAGATTTTTAAAAATCTGGAGATTTTTAAATTTTTTTTTTCTCAAATACTTCTCTGTCTTGTGTATCTATGGTATTTGATTTCTTCTTTCTTGGTGCCATTTGAGAGTAGTATTGTTAAGAACTCTAACAAATAAAAAAATAAAAAGCAAAAATATTTTTTAATTTTAAAAATAATAAAAGAGAAAAAAAGAAAAAAACAAAGAGCAAAAACTGAAAAAAGAATAAGAACAGTAAACCCGCCAAAATAAAAATTTAAATTGAATAAAATGAAATTAAAAAGAAAAAGGGAAGAAAGAAAGAGAAAGGAAAAAAATGTTTCGAGAGGTTACTGTTTTCTTTCAGTAGATGTCGCTGTATTACAAGTTTTAGCTCTGTGAAATTCCTGGGCTGACCTCTACTGAGATATTGCTGTTCCAATGATGTAGGCAGGGCTACAGTTGTGTTGGTGCATCAGGTGTGTTGTAAGGGCTCTATAGCTTTATAGCTTTATGGATTTAGCAATGGCTAACTCAGGCCTCCTGGTGCTCTTCCCCTTGTCTTAACAGAACAGGAAATGAGATATGAGATGTGAAGCACCTCTGTTCTTCAGGGGAGAAAATGACTCTGGAGAGTTAGCAGTGGGGTCTGTCTCTGCCACTTTCCATACCCATGAGGGGAGGGTGGTAGGATCTGGGAGGCTGAAGGGTTGCACTTTGGTTTTCTCTGTCTCTGTGCTGAGTGTGAGCTGTGAACAGCCCATGAGAACACTGGATGTGACCCCTTGTTTTGCTGCCACTTTGGTTTAGTATCACCCCCTCTGCTCCTCAATCTCTCCACTCATCCTGAGAGGAGACCCAATCAATTCAGGCTTACCTCTCCATATCCCATCTGACAAAAAGCAGACTACCCAAGCTTCCCTCCTTCACACAGTCCAGTGGAGAAGAAAACCTCAGTGGAAGTTTGGCCACGAGTGCATTTTATCTTCTGTCTCCCCTATACTTTCTGTCTCACCTTTAGTTGACTGGGTGCATGAATCTTTCAGACATGCTTGCGAGCCAAGCTGGGGTTCCCTTGCTGTGTTATAGTTGTTCAACTTATTGAAATTTTAAGAGAAGAGATCAAGAGTATCTTTCATGTTTCCATTACTCTGACTTAAAAAAAAAAAAAAGGTTTGGAAAATTTTTAAAAAAGTAAAAAGAAACAGCCTGATCAGGCATTGGGGCAGTCGGTAGAGCATCAGACTGGGACAGAGAGGACCCAGGTTTGAAACTCCGTGGTCATCAGCTTGAGCATGAGCTCATCTGGTTTAAGAAAGGCTCACTAGCTTGAACCCAAGTTCATTGGCTTGAGCAAGGTGTCACTCGGTCTGCTGTACCCCCCCCCAGTCAAAGCACATGAGAAAGCAATCAATGAACGACTGAGGTGCCACAATGAAGAGTTGATGCTTCTCATCTCTCTCTTTTCCTGTCTATCCCTGTCTGTTCCTCTTTCTGTCTCTGTCACAAAAAAGTAAAAAGAAACAGATCAAACTATTCTACATATTTTATTTAACTCAACACAAAATTAATATAAACATTATTGTGATATTTTACATTTTTGTACTGTCTTTGCAATTTGTGTTTTATATTTACAGCCCTCCTCAATTCAGGTGCTAAATTTTCAACAGAAATTCTTTTTTATTTTTTTATTTTACCATCATTTTTTATTATGAATTTAAATGGGGTGACATTGATAAATCAGGGTATATATGTTCAGAGAAAACATCTCCAATTTATTTTGACATTTGATTATGTTTCATGCCCATCATCCAAAGTCAAATTGTTTTCCGTCACCATCTATCTAGTTTTTTTTGTTCCCTTACCCTCCCGTCACCCCTTCCTCTCCTTCCTCCCCCACCACCCCCAGTAACCACCACACTCTTGTCCATGTCTCTGAGTCTCATTTTTATGTTCCATCTATGTATGGAATTATATAGTTCTTAGTTTTTTCTGATTTATTTATTTTACTCCATATAATGTTATCAAGATCCTATATTTCAATTTTGTAAATTCCACAGATAGAAAAGTAGATTCACACACTCAAGCTGTTCCAAACATACTTAGACTTTGTCCAATAAACAAATCAAGGACTATATTTTGCAAGTGTATTGTTAACTTTCAGTGACCATGTGAGGCTAGTAGATTCTGTATTGGACACAGTGTTTCCACAGCTTAATTTAGGTAGTGTTTACATGGGTGCATTCCTGTGGTGAGATTCAGCCATTTCAACAGTTTGGCAGAACCGATGACTAATCTTTTGTTGATTTTGGCAGACCAATTGTTAAATAGCACCTGCAATCAGGGGGTTCTCTCTAAGGTGGGTGCCTAGGCAGCTGTCCAATGTGAAAATCTCAAATTTACATTCATTAATGTTTTTTAATATTCATCTGTGCAACAGCATATTCTGAGTGCCTGTAGTAATGTTCATTTCATCCATAAGTGAAAATAAATTGCAAAAGAGGTCGCCAATCAGAAAGCAATATGAAAATATCTTAAATAATAGTTTTATTGCTTTTTTGTCGGGTATTGTTTAACACTTTTTATTAATATTTTAAAACTCTTTCTTATAATATCTAGTTTTGTGTACCTCCTTTATTGTCCTTATTTAAGTATTAAATACATAAAACAATAAACTACCTTTTGGTATATTGTTTTTTACACTTAAAATGGTCATTTAGGCAGAGAACTGGTTGTTAAATTATTTGAATTCCACCACTCTGTATTAATTTGTGCTTTTTCTTGTACATAAATGTTATTATTGAAATTTTTTAAAAGGATGCATTATGTTGGTACTTCACCTGAGATTTGGAAACATTGGCTCAGGAGATCATTTCTTGTTACATTAAGTGCCCTTGCAGTATTTGCTTTTCCAAACAAATGTATAACCTGTTTAACTTTATCTTAATTATAATTTAGAAAAAGCTTTTCAAGTTTTTGCTGCATTCCTGGTAATGAGATAATATCAACCCTTTAATTGATGCTTATTTTGAGAACCATACCTCTGCCCCTGAGCTAATAATGTACCAAGTAAAGTGGCCGGGAAGAAAATGGTTAACGATTCAGCAGTTTCATGATGACATATTCTTAGTCTGCTTGGTTAAAAGGCTCTTGAGAAAAACAAAACAAAACTGCTATTATTTTCTGTTCAGTTTTTTTCTTCAGAATAAATGCATTTAATCCCCATAACAATCTGTTTTGTAGCATAACCCAAATTATCCACATGAAACCGAGGCACAAAACAATTACATAACTGGGAAGTGACAGTGTAAGGATTTGAACCCAAACACTGAACACAGGAATACTGAGTTGCTTAATTAAACATTTGCTTCCTGACTAGGCAGTGGTACAGTGGATAGCGCATTGGACTGGAATGCGAAAGACCCAGATTCAAGACCCCGAGGTTGCCAGCCTAAGCGCGGGCTCATCTGGTTTGAGCAAAGCTCACCAGCTTTGACCCACGCCAAGGTCGCTGGCTCCAGCAAGGGGTTACTCAGTCTGCTGTAGCCCCACGGTCAAACATATGAGAAAGCAATCAATGAACAACTAAGGTGCCACAACGAAAAACTGATGATTGATGCTTTTCATCTCTCTTCGTTCCTGTCTGTCTGTCTCTATCTATCCCTCTCTCTGATTTTCTCTCTGTCTCTGTAAAAAAAAAAAAAATTGCTGAATTCCTTTGTGGGATTGCAAAATTGTATCATCATACAGCCTAGACAGTATAGCAGATGCAGAAGTAAAATTAACAAGATAAAGATTATTCTGATTTCTTGCTATGCTCTTCATTTCACTCTTGAGACCATACACTCTTCGTGGTATTTCAAATAGCTTGCCCTCTTGTCACTGTCCCACCATGAGTAATCTTGCATGTGTTACTGGTCACTGCCTAGCTCTTTTCCACCTATAATGCTGAGCATTTGGCCATCTGTGCTGGGCTTGATGGGTGCAAGATATGCTAACACTAGTCGATGTCCTGAGTTGTCACGCCAACACTTATTTTGGGGTTCAGAACAGGCTACCTTAGAATGTGAGGCTTTGGCATGTGGATTGTTTTGGAATTAAATATAATCCAGACCCAGCAGATTCAGAAAGAGCTTTTTACCTCTCCCTTAACTGCCTAAAAGGATTTAGCTAGAGAGCCTGTGGCAGGAAGAGAGTCTTTACTGAAGATAACTTTTTATATCAGAAAGACTTACCTAAATGGCATGGCAAACATTTGTTTATCAAATATCTGCTCTTCTCACCTTTCTATGATTTTTGTTTCTCACCATTGAGATCCCAGACCTCTACTACTTCTTCTTAGCTCACGATGGCATAAGCCTCAATTACATCACTACCAGGGAGCCTCTCACATTTTGAGAGTCTCTCGTGCATACAAAATTAAGTTTATTTTTTCCTGTTAATCTGTTTTATGTTAATCTAATTATTAAGCCAGTCAAAGAACCTAGAAGGAAAGTAAGGAGACTTTCCTCCCCCCAACAGCTTCTTATGGGTATCCCCAGCTGGTCTTCCCACTTGCCTACTCTACACCATTGCTAGCTTTGCTCCTGCATGCAATCTCCTTCATTCTATTTCATATTTCCTTGGAATTGTTTTCTGCCTGAGAAGATAGCCGACTATTTTGTAACTGAACAAAATTTACATGAACTCTGTGTATGTTTTCAGAAAATAAATATAGAATACTCAATACCCTCCATTCCCCTCTCCCAATCTGCTCTCACAGGATGCATCAAAGCTAGAATTGCTAATGTGTCCATTTTCTCCACTTCCCCAAGAGTTACCCAATCAATGCTATGAAAGGTAGGACCCAATTACTCACAGTGACAATGGTAAGTAATAATACTTGGCACTCAATCCTCCTCAATTACGGGAATCTGGATTATTTAAATATTGTAAGTTTTAGGTATATGCTTGTCTCATTAGTTTAAGGCAAAAGGGAATTTTTTCAGGTTTATGAATGACATGTAGGTAGACTATATAACATGGATTTATTATAGCTCATAAACCTGCATTTTCTTTTTTATGGGACATCTGTAAACAGTAAGTCTTAGGCATTCAGCATTTCAACTATGATTACTGTGTTGTTAACTCTTCCTCCAGATTTATATCCTAAAATTTACAACCCTTTTTGGTCACGTTTATTCTGTATGTACCCTTGCCATAATTGATGAACCATGACAGGGGAAGGCAAAGTCTATATTACAATTGTTTCTTCTAGTGATTCAGATCAACGGTGAAATGGCATTGTTAAATTCTTGTCTTGTAAAATGGAGCCGCTAATTGTTAATTGCTCCACTGATGAATAGGTAGCTGTTGGCTGACTGCAGAAAAATAAATTGGTTTCTTTCAAGTACCTTTTAAAACCCTTCTTGGATTACGTGAACCCTTATCTACTGAGTGAATAAACACTTGATTTTAGGAAATAAAATTTTAAAATTTCTAATGTTATAAAGATAACCTGCTATATCTATCCAAAGAATTATTTACTTACCTAAAGGAGAGCACAATTATAATCAGTAAATTTATATTTTATTCTAAATTATACATTTATATCATAACTATCTCTACTCTTTAAACTTGGGATTCTCTTTTAAAAACATCCTCCATATTAAAAAAGTAGAACTGAAACTTGATATGGGCATACCATTGAAGAAATAGCTATTTCTACTATGGGTTAAAAACATTATTTAGATAATTTGTATTTTAAACTGGCTCTTCAGGAAAACAATTGCATAATACGCATTTGACTCCTAAACATTATGCTACACCTCCCTTGTATCTCATTTCTTTAGGTCTCAAGTTGTCAGTTAGTTTATATTATTTACTGATCTCTGCTGACCTCTTAGAGGGAGGGCTACAGCCTTGGCTGTGAGTAGGGAACATCTAAACTGTGGTGTTCTGAGTCTCTTAATCTATCAGTGACCATGGGGGCATCTTAGAATGAGGAAGACAGAACACTGTGCATTAGAGGTATGCTGAACATCCCCAAAGCTGTTGGTCTCAACCTTGGCCACACAGAAGATTTCCCTAGGCTGTTTTTAACAAGTGTTAATGCATGGGTCCCACTCCCAAAGTTGCTGATTGAATTGGTCTGCAGTGTGGCCTGGGCTTCAGAATGTTAAAATCCTTACAGGTGATACAAACATGCAGTCAGTGGCAAGATTCCCTGCTTATCACACCACCCTTCAGAGATCTGAGTCCTGCCCCACACTGGTGCTCCCTCATCTGATTTTTACAGCATCCTTGAGAAGTATGGCAGTCAACCTTAACCCTGGGGGATTCCTTCTGAGACACCCATTCCCCCATGCATGCCTGAAACAGGGGATGGTTTCACACTGTATATATGCTATGTATTTTCCTGTATATACATACCTCTGATAAAGCTTAATTTATAGACACAACAAGAGATTAACAGTAACTAATAATAAAATAAAACAATATAACAATAAATTAAGGGATGCTTCAACACAAACACTGCCATACACTACAACAGTCAATCTGATAAATGACATGGCTGTTAGGAGACTAATGGGCAAGTTATGTATGCAGTGCGGAAATACCGGGCAAAGGGATGACTCATGTCCTGGACAGGATGGAACCGGACAGTGAGATTTCATCATGTTACTCAGCAGCCATGAGTTTTAAAACTTACAGGTTGTTTATATCTGGAGTGTTTCATTTAATATTTCGGACCATAGGTAACAATCTGTAGAAAGAGAAACTACAGATAGGAGGGGGACTACGGTAGTCAGGACAAATGATGTTTTCTTCTTTTTAACAGAGTAGGAAGGCCTGACCTGTGGTGGCGCAGTGGATAAAGCGTCGACCTGGGAACACTGAGGTCGCCAGTTCAAAACCCTGCACTGGTCTGGTCAAGGCACATATGGGAGTTGATGCTTCTAGCTCCTCCCCCCTTTCTCTCTCTCTCTCTCTCTCTCTCTCTCTCTCTCTCTCTCTCACTTTGTGTCTCCTCTCTAAAATAAATAAATAAAAATAAATTAACAGAGTAGGAAACTTGGCCATAGAGACTTTGGGTTATGCAGCTGATGTGCACACTGTAGGTGCTAGAGGTGGAATGTAGGGACTCAAGGTGATCCCATCCCAACATGTCCCACTTGTTCCACTATGTGAGGAGAATAGTCAAGGGGGTGTTGTGTGCCCAGTCTTAATTCTAGGTCAACAATCTATTATGTATGAGAGATGAGCTTTATTTTTCACTTTAAAACCAAATTTTGTAATTTATGTTTTTATTTTTCTTCACATTTGTCCTCATAAATACCAAATCCATTGGAGGTAAGGACAGTGTAAAAGAAATAAAGGAGCTCTCAGGGAAAATCCTTTTCACTGTAGTATTCTACATCTTTGCCTTAACTAAATACATTAACATTCCAGCAAAATAACATTAGCAGGATTTAATTCAGAGCAAACATAGGAACACTCTGCAAAGAGTGTTATTATTCTTAATTTTTTGTTGTTGAAATGCTTTCTAAGCATACACTTTCATAGTTAGAAAAACAGTTGCCAAATAATGTGCTACACAGGGTGTCACTGTCGCCTCCATTTAGAGAAAAAAAAGTGTGTGTCTATTTATGGTTCTAAAATCACAGATTTTACATTTAAAGTGCTATCCCTCGGCATGTAGGTGACATTTCTGACCTACAGTTGGGAGGGTTTGTACTGAGTCTACTTCAGTGTGGAGAAATTTGCAGGTCACTACATATGAACTTCCTTCACTTCTTTTGTCCTTAGGTGCCACTCCTTACAGTTTGATTTCTAAATTGTAACACTTAAGTTTATATTGTGAATCTACAAGAACTAATGTGTGATTTGGGGCAAGTAGTTTGTTCCATGTGAACATAGGTCACCACACTTATAAAATGATACACATTTCAGAGATTGTTGCAAAGATTAAATAAGATCATGAGTGTGAAACTTCCCTGCAGTAGGTGTTCAATAAATATTTGAAACCCTCATTTAGGGCCCAGTTCAATTCAGTAAGGTTGAATTAGGATCATCAGCATTTGTGTTTGTGTTATATATTTCATGCATTTGTAAATGCAGTTTATAAATCTACTTAATATTTTTGTCCTGTCCTACTGACTTCACATCTGTCTCTACAGGTTTATGCAATTATGCCACAAATATTTGGCTTTCCACTGTCAATTCATCTAGTGACACTCTGTTCAGACACATTATTTATATACTTCATTATATTATAATATTATGCCATGAACATTTTTAAAAATAGTTCAGCCTGACGAGGTGGTGGCACAGTGGACAGGGCGTTGGACTGGGATGCCAAGAACCCAGGTTTGAAACCCCGAGGTCGCCAGCTTGAGTGCTGGCTCATTTAGTTTGAGCAAGGCTCACCACCCCAAGCCTAAGGTCGCTGGCTTGAGCAAGGGGTCACTCGGTCTGCTGTAGCCTCCCTCCCCTAAACAAGACACATAGGAGAAAGCAATCAATGAGAAACTAAGGTGCTACAACAAAAAATTAATGCTTCTCATCTCTCTCCCTTCTTGCCTGTTTGTCCCTGTCTGTCCCTCTTTCTGTCTGTCTCTGCCTCTGTCACCAAAAAAAAAAAAAAAGTAAAAATAGTTCATGTTGCATGAAAGGTCTAATTTTGTGGCCTTCATTTTAGTTTCTTAAAAGAAAAAGAAAACCTTTGCATGGTGGTAATTAACAACTGACACTTGGATGACATTGTTCAGAAGTTTACCCCAGAACAGCTGTAGTTTCTGTAATCTACAACCCAGCTGTCTCAGATGGTATTTTTAGCATTACACTCTAAATACACAGGCAGAAGTAAAAATATAAAGATAATATTATGGAAATTCAAGAAGGAAATTTAGTGTCTTCTCTTTCTTATTGTTTTGTTTTTTGTTTTGTTTTAAATTATTGTTTTCTGCAAATAAGTAAATCCTAATAAAATGGACAAGTGCACCTTTGTGAAAGGGTCAATAAGTATCCACCAAGACACACTTTTGAAAACTCATGAAATCATGAATGCCTTAAGAAGTCTCATCTCTGCTGAAATTCTCTAACCATAGTCTAAAATTAAGGCTGACCTGTGGTGGCACAGTGGATAAGGCGTCAGCCTGGAATGCTGAGGTCGCCGGTTCGAAACCCTGGGCTTGCCTGGTCAAGGCACATATAAAAGTTGATGCTTCCTGCTCCTCTCCCCTACTCTCTCTCTCTCTCTCTTTCTCTCTCTGAAAAAAATAAATAAATATCTGAAAATAAATCTTTAAAAAAAAGGCTGAGATTATTTCTGATAGATAGAGTAAAAATCGTGATTCTAAGTTTCCATCTCTTAAAAGAAAGTACTTACTGAATGTTTACTACTGTCTGACATTCTTATGAATTGTGGAAAAAAGAGCCTCTCTGTAAGAAAAAAATATGTAGGTGGAGCGCAGAGCACATTCCTGGCAGCTGTGGCTGATGCAATGCTGTGAGAACACTCCAGCACCTGAAACCCTCTTAGGCACACCTGGGAGAGAGCTCAGCCGCTGTAAGGAAGTGACTCAACACCTACCAGGCAGCTCCCTGACCTTTTCAGCCATTGGCTTTGAAGAACACGGTGTAACACCCTATAGGCTGAACCTTTGTATATAAGCTAGCTTGTTTCCTGAATAAAGTGGATCTGCTTCACTGAACCTGGTCTCCGGAGTCGGGTCTCTGTGTCTCCATCATCCTCACCCTCAGTGGGCCTTGTCCACAACTGGCGCCCGAACAGGGACCCAACCGGCATCCAAGGAACGGGTGAGTGACCCTCTGCAATGGGAAACCTTCTCTCTCACTCCCAAGTCCCACAAGCTCAAGCCCTCCATGCCCTATTGCAGAGTAGGCAAGTTAAAAGTTAGTGAAAAGGAACTTTGTTCTTACTGGAAGATTCTCTCCCTACTGGCAGTACATGCCTGCCTGACTGGTGCTTCTGTGGGACCCTTCACTGGTTCCTAGGATCCTGAGGCCTGCTCCTCTTTCAGAGGAGCCCCTAACCCCATGTTTGCCTCCCCCTGCAGAGCAGGAGAGTGATTGGGCCTCACCCAGAGAAGTACTCATCAGTATGCCCCAGGTCTTGTCCTAAGAGGTGCTCCTCAGTGCTGTATTTACTCTCAACTATTTGACTTTTGATTCTGATGGCATAGTTCCTGCTTTCAGGCACTGGGGAGACCTTTGTGGCCTACCAACTCCATTGCCATTGGTGCGCTGGCAGGACCCAGCCATAGCTCGGTGATGGGGTCCACAACCTCTTCTGGCACAGGGGAGAGGTTGTGCTTATATATTTCCAGAAAACAGCCCACATCCAACTTGGATCCCAGGAAGGAACATGCAGCCACTCCCAGTGTCCTGGGATAAGCCCTTCAGCGAGCTCCCCGACCCAGGAGGTGGCAAACCTTGCCTTTGGTGGGCGGCAGCCTGGAGGAGGTCCTCAGCACTCCAGAAGAAGACCTTGTGGCCAGTGTGCACACCCCATCACCTGGGGCTATGTGGAGGTTTTGGAGGGGCGGGCCCAGTGAGTGGCCCCTGGCGGGCCCCCGGGCCATGGCACTCTGTTCCTGATAATAACCGCTAAGTCCCAGACACAGGTGGACCCTCACGTCCGGACTGCTTTTCCCCACCCTGACATTATCCTGCCCATAAAGACAACAACCGCAAGCTATTATTCATGAAGTCCAACTGGCCCTAATTAAAAGAGAAGGGGGAAATGTAGGTGGAGCACAGAGCACATTCCTAGCAGCTGTGGCTGATGCAATGCTGTGAGAACACTCCAGGACCTGAAACCCTCCTAGGCACACCTGGGAGGGAGCTCACCCACTATAAGGAAGTGACTCAGCGCCAACCAGGCAGCTCCCTGACCTTTTCAGCCATTGGCTTTGAAGAACATGCTGTAACACCCTATAGGCTGAACCTGTGTATATAAGCTAGCTTGCTTCCTGAATAAAGTGGATCTGCGTCACTGAACGTGGTCTCCGGAGTCGGGTCTCTGCGTCTTCATTGTCCTCATCCCCAGTGGGCCTTGTCAACAAAAACAAAAAAACCTTTACTGTCTAATTGGTAATCTACCTGTAATGAATAAAGCAATTAAAAGAAAAATAAAATGATCAATTGTGGAGAAAGTAAAGAAAATAGAAGTTTGAGAGGTAAAAATGGCAAGTGAGGCATGGAGGTACCAGTAAGAAATCTGAAATGCTGCTCTGAACATTTCAGGTTGGCATGTCTCTGCCCAATCCTGCTCTGTCTGTTCTGATTACGTTTTTAAAAATCTTAGCAATTCTCTAGTTGATATCATTCAATTTTATAGCATTAAGTACTCCCTGTTGATGAGTCCCAAATTTATATCCATAGGTCAGACTTCCTCAAACTTCAGAAACCAGATGTTCACCCGTCTACTAGTATCCCTATTTGGAATCATACTAGCATTAAAATCTTACGTGCAAAGCAAGTTTCTCTATACCCGTCAATATGATCTCATCCCATAAGTCTTCCCAGTCTCATATCATGGAAATTTTGTCCTACCAGCCTTCATTCTTGAGTTGACTCCTCTCAAACCCTATATTCATCCTAGCAGTACTTCATGTTGTCTTTTCTTTATTTTTCTCCTCATGGCCAACTCCTGATCAAGGTCATCATTAACCTGAGTTTAATTATTGCTCTCACTTTCTAATTCCCTCCCTGATTCTGCCACAACTTCTCTATAGTATATTTTTAACACAATTGTGGGCCAGCTGTGCTAGGCTTGCTTGCAGGGTTACCAGCTGCAAGCACTTTGTCTGATTGGTACGTGAATGCGTGGCTGTGCCACGTGTATATGGTCTCTATAAGGCTATGGGCGATTGTGCTCAAGAGAGATGAGGGATTGCGAATGCACGGATTGTCTGCCCACCACTGTGAGGGGCCAATTTTGCTGTTTGTTCACCCAAGAGGCAGTTTCCCTGCCTGTGTGCTTGTCCGTCATTGTGAGACTTTATTAAATGGAATGGCCCTAATGCTTTCTGGCTCCACAGTTTCTTTACTGTCTTCCCGAATCCAATGGAGACCTGCCTGGCCTTGACCACCAGCATTACAATGACCATCAGTAAGACCCTATTAAACATAAGTCATATCTTGTCACTCTACTATGCACAACTCTACAAGAGATCCTCATCTCAGAGTACAAACTAAAATCCTTTTCATCCTCTATGGTAATGGATTCAAACTCCACATTGTCTGTGTGATCTTGCCTCCTGGTACTCCTCTGCTCCACATTCCCAGCCCCTAAATATTCTGGGCACTTTCCACTTACTGCTCTTTTTCTATGCCCCTCCTGTTGGCCACATGACCAGCTCCGTAATTTCATGTCAGCTTTTAAAAATTTTCTTCAATTACATTCTTTATTATTTTTAGTAGTTTGAGGTGTACAGCATAGCACTTAGATAATCATACAGGGCAGGGAAAAAGTAAGTTTATAGTTATAAGTATGTGACACACAGAGATTATTCTTGTATTATTATTTTCTAATAATTATATTATTTTTCCGTGAGGAAGAGGAAATCTTACCTTTCGCGACAACATGGATGGACCTGGAAACTACTATGCTAAGTGAAATAAGCCAGGAAGAGAAAGAAAAATACCATATGATCTCACTCATTTAAGGAATCCAATGAACAATATGAACTGAGCAACGAAACAGAGGCAGAGGCAAGATCAAAGGAACGAAAGGAAAGTGGGTAAGAGGGAAAGTAGAAGAGAAGATGGGGTCAGAGAAGGGAAAGAGATTAATGAAATTATATATACATAACACAGCATTTAGAAAACCGGACAGCAAATCCTAGAGGGAAGGGGGGAAGGCATTGTGGAAAGGGAGCATAGCGAAGTGCCGAGAGGGAATAAGAAGGTGGGAGGAGATATATTAGGTGGGACATTTGAATCTATGTAAGCAAAAATTAAAATTATAAATAGGAGAGGGCAAGATGGCGATGGAGTAGGCAGACGTACCAACTTCCAACTCCCAGAACCAAAGTGGATTATAACTTGATTTTAAGAACCATCATCTGGATAAACCAGCATTGAACTGGACTGAGAGGATCTTTAACTGGGGACACTGAAGAAGCAACATTGAGATTGGGACATCACAGAAAACCTCTCTCACAACCACTCACCCAGGACTCTGGGAGAGAGGGAGAGAGGAGAGGATCAGAGCAGTGGAAAGAGAGCACAGTCTGGAAGGCACAGGGAGAAAAGCTTTGAGGGACAGCCACCCTAAACCCTGGGCTGATTCAATTCACAAATCTGAAACAATATTTCCCCTGGAAGCAGCAAGGGGAAGCAGCACACAAGCCAAACCGGCACCCCTGTGGCAATTAGAGCACAGTTGCTTGGAAGGAAGGAGCTTTCAGGACTACAGTATGGAGTGTTAAGGTCTGAGTTGCAGTGCCCCCAACCACACTGCTGAGGGCTTGCTAGAGGACGGGCGGCAGCAGGACGCAGAAGTGAGGTTCCGTTGGCAGGGACAGAGGCCGAGCCGGCTGGCATGAGCTCGGTCTAGCCCAGCGGGGGTGAAGGGGTCACGCGAAAGTGTTTCAGCAGCTGTAGGCCAACCTGTGACCCCACCTGTGGGGGAAAAGCGGGAGCCTGGAATGGGCAGAGATCCACAGCTGACAGTGTGCAGCCTCACCTGGCCTCTGAGGCTTGAAGCCCTGAATGAACCGGTTCTGCCCACGGAGGTGGGGCAGAAGCCCGGGCTCACAGTTGAGCGCACACCAGAAGCCCCTCCAGGCCGGAAGAACTGGCTGACAGGGACCCGCAGTTGAGCAAAAGTGCTCACCTTTGCCCTTGGTGCCCAGGCCTGTGGCCTGAGTGAGATGCGCAAACTCACCCGTGAGAGAGGGACGAAGGCCAAGACTGGGTGATGCCTATAGAGCCTGGTACGAGAACACAGCCCCTCCCACGAAGGTGAGGCAAAACCGCAGCAACAGCCACAGCAGCAGAGGGGTGGTGGGCCTGTAGACAGACCACACCTAGGGAACAAAGAGGCAACACCCATTGGACTCCAGTAGCCAAACCCTTCTTACACACAGAGAAATGCAACGCAAATGAATCAAGAGAAATCCCCAGAGAAGGACAAGAATGAATCAGATATAACCAAACTACCTGATGCAGAGTTTAAAATAATGATAGTTAGGATGTTCAAAGAGCTTAAACAACAATGGATAGTCATTACGAATACCTAAATAAAGAGATAGCAAATATAAAAAAAATTGAAATAATAAAACAGAATCAGAAATGACAAATACAGTATCAGAACTGAAAACCATAATGGAAGAAACTAAAAGCAGGATGGATGAAGCTGAGGATCGAATCAGTGAGTTAGAGGACAAAATAAACAAAGACACAGAAGCAGAGCAGAAAAAAGAAAAGAGACTCAAAAAAACTGAGGAAACTAAAGGAACTCTGTAACAACATGAAGAGAAAAAACATCTGCATTATAGGGGTTCCTGAAGAAGAAGAGAAAGAACAAAGGGTAGAAACTTTGTTCAATCAAATCATAGCTAAAATCTTCCCTAAATTAAGGCTGGAAAACATTTCACACGTTCAAGAAGCACAGAGAACTTCATTAAAGAGAAACCCAAAGAAATCTACACCAAGACACATCATAGTTAAAATACCAAATCTAAGGGATAAAGAGAAAAATTTTAAAGCTGCTAGAGAATAAAAGGCTGTCACCTACAAAGGATCCCCCATAAGGATGACATCCGACCTCTCAAGAGAAACACTTGAGGCCAGAAGAGAATGGCAAGATATATTTAAAGTAATGCAGAACAAGAACCTACAACCAAGACGACTTTATCCAGCAAGACTAACATTTAAAATTGAAGAAGAAATAAAGAAATTACAGGAAAAAGAAGCTTCAAGGAATTCATTAAAACCAAACCAATTCTGCAAGAGATGCTAAAGGACCTGTTGTGAACAATTCAAGGGGGAAAGAATATAACAAAAGAAGAATACAGCTTTAAAGAATAAAATGGCAAAAAAACAACGACATATCAATAATAACCTTAAATGTAAATGGATAAAATGATACAATCAAAAAACATACAGTAGCTGCATGAATAAAGAAACAGGACCCATATATATGCTGTCTAAAATAGACACACCTTAAAACAAAAGATGCACATAGACTGAAGGTAAAAGAATGGAAAAAAATATTTCATGCAAATGGAAATGAAAAACAAAGCTGGGGTAGCAATACTTAGATCTGACAAAATGGACTTTAAAACAAAGGCTGTTGTAAGAGAAAAAGAAGGACACTACATAATGATAAAGGGAACAATGCAACAGGAAGATATAACTATTACAAATATCTATGCACCAGATATAGGAGCCCCGACATACATAAAGCAGACTCTGATGGATATAAAGGGCGAGATTAACAGCAATACTATAATAGTAGCGGATTTCAATACTCCACTAACATCACTGGATAGATCCTCAAGAAAGAAAATTAATAAAGAAAAAGCAGAATTAAAGGATACACTAGATCAACTCAATTTAATAAATATCTTCAGAACTTTTCACCATAAAGCAGTAGAATATACATTCTTTTCAAACGCTCATGGTACATTCTCTGGATAGACCACATGTTAGGACATAAAGGTGGTCTCGACAAATTTAAAAAGATTGAAATAATATCAAGCATTTTCTCTGATGACAATGTCATGAAACTAGAAATTTACCACAAAAGAAAAACTGAAAAATACTCAAACACTTGGAAACTAAATAGCATGTTATTAAATAATGAATGGATTAACAATAAGAAGAAAGAATTTAAAAAGTTTCTAGAAACGAATGATAATGAGTATATGTCAACTCAAAATTTATGGGACACAGCAAAAGCAGTACTGAGAGGGAAGTTCATAGCACTATAGGCATATTATGAGAAGCTAGAAAAAGCACAAATAAGCAACTTGACCCTGCATCTAAAAGAACTAGAAAAACAACAACAAATAAAGCCCAGGACTAGTAGAAGGAAGGAAATAATAAAGATCAGAGCAGAAATAAATGACATAGAGGCTAAGGAAACAATATAAAGGATCAATGAAACCAGGAGCTGGTTCTTTGAAAAGGTAAACAAGATAGATGAACCTTTAACTAGACTCACCAAGAAAATAAGAGAGAGGACTCAAATATATAAAATTAGAAATGAGAGTGGAGAAATAACAACTGACACCACAGAAATACAAAGTATTGTAAGAAAATACTATGAAGAACTCTATACCAAAAAATTAGGCTACCTGGGTGAAATGGACAAATTTCTTGAGTCATATAATCTTCCAAATATCAATCTGGAAGAATCAGAACACCTAAACAGACCAATTACAACAAATGAGATTGAAACACTTATAAAAAAATTCCCAACAAAGAAAAGTCCTGGGCCTGAAGGCTTCACAAGTGAATTCTATCAAAAATTCAAAGAAGAACTAACACCTATCCTCCTCAAGCTATTTCAAAAAATTCAAGAGGAAGGAAGACTTCCAAATTCTTTCTATGAGGCGAGCATAATTCTGATCCCAAAACCAGGCAAAGAAAACACAAAGAAAGAAGATTATAGGCCAATACTCCTGATGAATTTAGATGCTAAAATTCTCAACAAAATATTAGCCAACTGAATTCAGTAATATATGAAAAAAATCATACACCATGATCAAGTGGGATTTATTCTGGAGAAGCAAGACTGGTTCAATATTCACAAATCAATCAATGTGATTCATCACATAAACAAAAGGAAGGACAAAAATCACACGATAATTTCAATAGATGCAGAAAAAGCATTTGATAAAATTCAGCACCCATTCATAATTAAAACTCTCAGTATAATTGGAATACAGGGAACATACGTGAACATGATAAAGGCCTTCTATGACTAATCCACAGCAAACATCATACTAAATCAGCAAAAATTGAAAGCAATCCCTTAAATATAAGAAACCAGGCAGGGGTGCCCCCTTTCATCACTCTTATTCAATATAGTTCTGGAAGTCTTAGCCACAGCTATAAGAAAAGAAGAAAAAATAAAAGGCATCCAAATTGGAAAAGAAGAAGTAAAACTGTCATTATTTGCAGATTATTGTATATAGAAAACCCTAAAGTCTCACTCAAAAAACTACTGTACCTGATAAATGAATTCAGCAAGGTGGCAGGATATAAAATTAATACTCAGAAATCAAAAGCATTTTTATATACTAACAATGAACTGTCAGCAAAAGAAATTAAGGAAACAATCCCCTTCAATATTGCAACCAAAAAAATTAAGTACCTAGGAGTAAATTTAACCAAGAAGGTTAAAGACATACTCAGAAAATTATTAATCATTGATAAAAGAAATCAAGGAAGATACAAACAAGTGTAAGCATATACTGTGTTCATGGTTAGGAAGAATAAACATTATTAAAATGTATATATTACCCAAAGCAATTTATAAATTCAATGCAATACCAATTAAAATACCAATGACAGACTTTAAATATATAGAACACATATTCCAAAAATTTATATGGAACCAAAAAAGAACATGAATAGCCTCAGCAATCTTAAAAAAAAAAAATAAAGCAGGAGGTATCACTCTTCCGGATATCAAGATATACTACAAGGTCATTGTACTCAAGACAGCCTGGTTCTGGCATAAGAACAGGCAAATAGATCAATGGAACAAAACAGAAAACCCAGAAATAAACCCACAGCTTTACGGACAACTGATATTTGACAAAGGAGGAAAGAACATACAATGGAGTAAAGACAGCCTCTTTAACAAATGGTGTTGGGAAAATTGAACGTCTACCTGCAAAAAATTGAAACTAGACCATCAAATTACACCATTCCCAAAAACAAGCTCAAAATGGATAAAAGACTTAAATATAAGCCATGAAACCATAAGCATCTTAGAAGAAAACATAGGCAGCAAGCTCTCCGATATCTGTTGCAGCAATATATTTGCCGATTTATCTCCACGGGCAAATGAAATAAAAGGCAGGATAAACAAATGTGACTATATCAAACTAAAAGGTTTTTGCACAGCTAAAGACAATAAGAACAGAATAATAAGACAAACCACACAATGGGAGAATATATTCGACAGTACATCTGATAAGGGGTTAATAACCAAAATTTATAAAGACCTTTATAAACTCAACACCAGTAAGACCAACAATCCAATCAAAAAATGGGCAAAAGAAATGAATAGACATTTCTCCAAAGAGGACATACAGATGGCCAATAGGCATATGAAAAAATGCTCAACATCACTAATCATTAGAGAAATGCAAATTAAAACCACAATGAGATATCACCTCACACCAGTCAGAATGGCGCTCATCAGCAAAACAACACAGAACAAGTGCTGGCGAGGATGTGGAGAAAAGGGAACCCTTCTGCACTGCTGGTGGGAATGCAGACTGGTGCAGCCACTGTGGAAAACAGTATGGAGATTCCTCAAAAAATTAAAAATCGAACTGTCTTTTGACCCAGCTATCCCACTTATAGGACTATTCCCTAAGAACACCACAGCACTGTTTGAAAAGAAGAAATGTGACCCCATGTTCGTGGCAGCATTGTTCACAATAGCGAAGATCTGGAAACAACCCAAGTGTCCGTCAGAGGACAAGTGGATTAAAAAACTTTGGTACATATATACTATGGAATACTACTCAGCCATAAGAAATGATGACATCGGATCATTTGTAACAACATGGATGGACCTTGATAACATATACTGAATGAAGTAAGTAAATCAGAAAAAACTAAGGACTATATGAGTCCATACATAGATGGGACATAAAAATTAGACTCAGAGACATGAATAAGAATATACTGGCTCCCCGGGTGGAGGCGGTTGTGAGGGAGGAGGGAGGGAGAAAGAAGGGGCACAAATAAAACCAGGTAGAAGGTAACTTTGGGTGATGGGTATGCAATATAATTAAATGTCAAAAAAACCTGGAAATATTTTCTCTGAACATATGTGCTCTGATTTATCAATGTCACCCCATTAAAATTAATTAAAAAATAAATTTAAAAAATCATAAATAAAAAAATTAATAATAATAATTATTACATTATTTTTCATATGAACAACTGTAAACCGACTTTTCCCTATATACTTTGCAATTTTTCCCCAAATATTTCTTGTACCCACCTGGCATCATACATAGTTATGAGAATATTATTGACTAGATTCCCTATACTATACTTTACATCCTCATGACTATTTTGAAACTACTAATATTTACTTCTCAATCCCTTCACCTTTTTCTCTCAGTCTTCCAATCTTCCTCACCTCTGGCAACCGTCAGTCTGTTTTCTACATCTGTGGGTCTGTTTCTGTTTTGTTTGTTCATTTATATTGCTCTTTATATTCCATTCAGTTTCATTTCAAAATTCATTCTGTCTGTAGAGCTTGTTGTGTCCATGCTATCTAAAAAGTTAATACTCATTCCTACCCTGAACTGCAACAGTTCGCCTGTTATTTTCCCTCTTTTGTATTTTCTCTTAAGCGCGTGTTACTACTATAGGTCCCGTGTGCTTTATTTATTCAAGTTGCTTATTGTCTATCTCTCCCACTAGCACATACTACGCAGAGATGTTTGTCTTGTTTCTTACTATATCTTTCAAAACTAAAACAGGGCTGACACAGAACAAGCTGCCAAAACAAATATGTTTTCACAATCCCATTTGTGACTTGAAGGACACGTCTTCAAGTGTTGTGGTTCAGAGAGCAAGGCATAGCATTGTGACTTTATACATGCAACACTAAAACTGCAAATCAAAGTACTCAATTGAGTTAAATAATTGGACAAAGAAACAAAGTTGACCTATATCTGAATTTACTCATGTGGTCAGCAAACTCAATAGTTTATGGAAACATAGACTGCATGTCCTTATTCATGTCTGAGTTATGATCTCCTTTCAAAAATATCTGGGGCTTCCATGAGTTTGACTATTTTAAATATCTCTTATAAGGAGAAAGTAGAATGCTGGTTTCCAGGTCCTGCAAAGTGGGAAAATGAGAAATTGCTGTTTAATGGACATAAAGTTTAGTTACACAAGATGAGCTAAGTTCTAGAGATGTGCTCTACACAACATTAGACTTATGATTAATACTGTATCATACATTAAAATTTTTCTTGGTAGTAGATCTCATGTTATCTCTTTTTAACAAAATAAAGACAAAAAAATGTATGGAACAAATTGTTACATGAGTTTGGCTCCTGTGACTTTAGATTCACCTTCTTAACAATGAGAGTTCCAAAGAATTATTTGGTTGGTCAAAGAAGTAAAAACACTTTCTTCCCTGAGATGGAGACTGGACATAGGAATAAACAGTTTTTGTGTCTAACAAGCATCCCTATAAAATAAAAAGGCACGATTGATCTGCTCACTGCCCAAAGTCCTAGACTGTAACCATTCCTGAAATGTTTGAAGAACACGTCTGGTGACCTTCCTATGAGCATCTTAGTGCCTGTTGCTCAGGAGATGTGTTAAATGCTAACAATGAGCCGTTTATTGCTGGAGCTAGAAGTCATCATGTCTTCCTTAGATAAATATTCCCCTCTATAAAATCTCGCCTTTGGTTTCATCTGCAGAAAAAGAACAAAATCTAATATAAACATATGGGGGAGTCAAATAGTACAGCAGGAATCACTCCTAGTTGTTGATCAATCATAAGTAAAGAGCTAGATTAAAATGTAATGAATTTCTACCAACTTCCATTCTGTGGAAATGGAATCTAGCATCCCCAAAGACTGTTACTTAAAAAGAGTACCTACGTCTTTTTCATTCTGAATACTGTAAGTGGAACACATGTCATGCATGCACTTACCAATAATTGCTGTTGGAATGAGACATGAAGCTTTTAGAATAAACTCTTGCATCCCAACTTTCTAATTAATATTTTAAATGAAAGCTGATATGCCCTAAAGGTACACCACTGAAACAAAGCCAAAGATCAGACCTCGCCAGTGTGTCTATCAGTCTAACTTACAATTTTTCATCTGAGAGCTATATTGTTAGGGAACCTATTAGTGCTGTATTGATGGAGTAGAAAGCTAAATTCATGTTCCTGTCTTTCTTTCTGTTTAGGCTTCAACTCAATGATTCTTTAATTACACTGGGGAACATTTTTTTGTTCTCTTGCATGAGTTTTTAGAACTGTTTCTATATATTTCTGCATCACTGATGCAGAATCTGAAACAAATCTGAAATTTGTTTTTGGTGCATGCTCTAGTTTTTATGCAATTTTAATTTCCTTTTGTTACAATTAATGGTACTCATTGGTTTTATTTTTTTTTATTTTTTTTATTTATTCATTTTAGAGAGGAGACACGGAGTGTGAGAGAGAGAGAGAGAGAGAGAGAGAGAAAGAGAGAGAGAGAGAGAGAGAAAGAGAGAGAGAGAGAGAGAGAGAGAGAAAGGGGGGAGGAGCTGGAAGCATCAACTCCCATATGTGCCTTGACCAGACCAGTGCAGGGTTTTGAACTGACGACCTCAGTGTTCCCAGGTCGACGCTTTACCCACTGCGCCACCACAGGTCAGGCTCATTGGTTTTAAATTGGAGTTAAAGGACTGTTGGATTGAACGTAACCACAAGGCAATTCATGTTTTACAAACATCACTTTACATAACCGTAGTGTTTTTAAATGTAAAAAAATATTATCTGATCAAAACATCCTCTTATTTTGTTTTAAGATTGAATCATGGCTTTCTCGAGTAGGCGTAAATGTAAGAATAGTCCTGACACCTTCTGTTATATATGTGGCTGTTACACATTTCAACGTCAAAGGCGCATATTTCATCATTTGTGACACATGCATATATTGCCTATTTTCAGCGGTCCCAATTGGCTATTCAACTCATCTGTGAGAAAATTATAATGACATAAAAATTGTCCTTAACTTTTTGAAGTATGAGGAGCATAACTGGATCATTTGGTGGATCTTAAAATGGTAAATTTCCTGCTAGGACAACAGAGAGCTTTCACAAAGTAAACTTGCTTTCTGTGTTTGTGGGACAGCCAAGCTCAGTAAAAACACTGGACACGGAAGGAGTGGCCAAAATGTGAAGCTCTGGAAGTAGGGATGCAAAATATTGTGAATGAGCCTGTAGTTAATTAAGACAGGATCATTTTTTCTCCCACTTCACATAAAATTTGACTTAATGAAGCAGTTTGTTCAGGCTTTGAATAAAGAAAGGGAATTCTTTCAACATACTATCTCTGCTTTTCCTGCCTTGTCTTTCAAGAAGATAAAAGCCGGTGTATTCAATATACCTCCAATCTGAACTCTCATACGGGATGAAGAATTTGCCAGGAAGATGAATAAGAAGGAGAAAGAAGCATAGCAGTCTTTTATGGCAATTACAAAGAACTTCCCCGGCAACAAAAAAGCAAAAAACTATGAACTTCTGTTTCAAAGGATGCTGTTGGCTTTCCGCGACATTGGATAGAACATTAGTGTTAAGATTCACTTCCTGAACAGTCACTTTGATAAGTTTCCTGAAAATCTTGGAGCTGTTAGTGATGAGCAGACTACTGCTGGAGCATCAAACAAGATTGTCCTCAATAAGTACACAAACGCAAGAGCTACAAATGCAAATTTTTGCCTGAATAAATTTAAATGTTTTGCGCAAATTTTATGATTAAAGTAAGTGTTTTAATATGTTCTATTTTGAAATTGTAGACAAACTTTGATGCAATCATATCTTTTAGTGTATTAGTGTATTCACTGCATTATATAAATTATTATATTTTCACAAAGATGATGCCAAAGAAGACATTCTACTTCATTATGTTAAACTAAATGTTGAAAATTTTACAATAATATGAAATCCTAATATATTAAATTGCAAAGAAACTGTAGCTTACAGAGAAAAACTAATGTCAGATTTGAATTAGGTAACACTCGATTTAGGTAAGAACAAGTGTTTTTGTGGATGCAACAAAAATTTTGTTCCTCAGTGTTATCTATACCCAATGACAGGACATTTTTTACTACATTTTTCCTGTACATAAAAGTTCAAAATATGTCAGTCCCTTCCAACAATTTGTCTTCTTTGACATTGGCTAGTTTCAAACATTTGTGCACATAACTTTGGACATAGTGCCTCACTCAGCTGAGAGAACTCTTAAAGTCCCCAGCACGAGATTAAATGCATCCGTGGTCCTGTTTTGACTTTCAAGCTAGTTGCTTTCAGAAGATTATCTAAGAAAGAGGTGCACTTGACAAAGGTTTTGAGTACTGTTTTCAAACTAACAAATCGGAAGGCACAATTACATTTTTCTCCTTTGGAAGTCATAGGATTTCAGATTCATTGAAACACAGAAGAATAAAACTTGGGCTATTAAAAAATAAAGGATTCTATCCCCAAAGGACAAGAGGAGCTGCACTGTTTTCTGGCTGAACTATACTGACATCTCTAGAGAAAGAATTACAGTCTTTCTGTCACTTGCAGGAAAAATGGGACGTGGACACTGCCCTCTCTGGATCCCTTCTGTTTCAGTTGTCACAGCGAAAGCACTGCTCCTGCGCCGAGGCAGTAAAGGTCAGCCTTTATTTTCACTCCAGTTTTCACTTTTCGGGCTGCGATAAACCGCAGTGACTGCAGCATTGATATCAAACCAAGTGTATTAAAAATAATTATTAACATTTTGACCTCAGGAGACTACAACGACAATATTAAACACCAGCACTATTCAAAACTTTCTACAAAATTCATTTGTTTAATGGTTTACTTCTCATTATTTCTTCATCATTCTATTCCCAGTTTTTATGTTTTCACTTAATTTTTTTTTTTGTCATAACCTCTCTGCATGCTTGTCCTGTGCTTGCCCTTTTGAAGGATTCTTCCCTTCTTTACAAAGCCTAATTTGTTATATGGACACTGGCCAAAACTTAACTTTTTCAGGGTACTTTTTAAAGAAACAGATGCCAATTTTCTGAAACTTGAGAATGTTGAAAGGTCTTAGAACTTACCATCTTTTCTCTATGTTTACCATAGTACTAAAAGTCCACTATTAGATACTGGTTTGGGGAGTTAGAAGCCATTCTCCACACAAGAACATTATTTAAATGTAAAGTGCACACTTTTAGGGATCTAAAAACACTGCAGATTTGATGCTGGTAAAGTGTGATAGAGAGGAAATTACAATTATTTGGCTGATATTATTCTCTAGATACATTTATAGCTATTTTTAATGTTTAAAACTACCCATTTTATAGATGAGTGAACTGAGGTTTAAAAATTTTGTGACTTGTCCTAAATAATCATCTAATGACACTGATTCTAAACCTGATTAGTTAGAGTGTGAGACTATATTCTGACAGTTTCAACTTCTTCAGATTCAGTGCTTACTTTAAAATCATTGGCTGATTTATCAAATTAAATTAAGATTCCAAGCATAAGAGCAATTTGCATTAAAGGCAAAAGGCATTTCGAAAATGACTGACTTTTCTGTATTCAAAGTCATTTATTGCTTTGGCCTAATTGGGAAGAAATGTAACATAAGAAGAGCATGTTCTTTGGAGTTATATGCACTTGAGGTAGATTATAAATTTTCAATTCTTAGCTGTGTGACAATGGAAAAGTTACTTAATCTTGCTGATAAAATAAGGTTTAGTAAAGTGACTTGAGAATAAAGAATAAAATGAGAATGCTATTATTAGAATATCTGGCACAAACTATTTACTGAATAAACTAATGTAATAATAATTATTATTTTTATGTTTTTACTTTATATTATTATTTTATATATTATTTATATAAATAATAATAGAAAAGTAGTGATAGAAAGTTTAGAAGAGAGAAAAGGCACTGCTTTCTAGTTCTTCCAAGCTTATGGCCATGGTATAGTTTGAATACCAGAAAACAGAAACCCTTGTATAACATGAAGACATTTATTTTCACTTTCTCTTTATAAAGTTTGAATGAACTTGAACTTTAAATCTAATCTAGCCTTTGCTTTGAAAAAGATTTACACCTTGGCCATCTTTGACAGCAGCTGTTGGTCTGTTGTGTCCCAGCTGTGTTTCACCCACTATGTCAGATCACCAACAGCTGAACACAAGTTGCAGAGAGAAACAAAACCTTGCCAGTTGGTACCAAGACTTGTTGACATAACGTGGTATTTTGATTACATGTGCTCTCCTGTTTGGGAACACCCCTTCCCCTTCGGTTTAAATCACAAGATCTTCAGTTTCCCTTAAGTGAATAATTTACTGGAGGTCTGAATGTTATAAAATGGTTACAATGAAGAGGGTGGGGGGTCAGTGTGATGAAAGCTGATGTCAGGAACTGAAAAAGAGCTTCTCTGAGCTGTTAGAGGAACTGCTGGTGGCTAAATGTGAACCCTGCACTCTTAGGATCACTGTAATTGTAGCACAGGAGAAAAACTCTTGAAACCAGGAATACATGTATTTCAAATGAACATGGGAAGGGAGACTGACTCGAAGCAAAATAATAAAGCAGGCCAAGTTTGATTCAGGGGTTTGCCTTCCCAATTATCAGAGCTCTTCCTTTGATTCTTAGAACCCTTCATCTTTGCCCTTCTTGTTGTCTCAAGCCTCCTTGTCCTAGACATCCACACATTTTAATTTTGTCCCCTCCAATCAATTTTTCATGTTCTGCCAACTTTTTTCTAGAACATATTAATGATTGTCTTTTTTCTACTTAATAGAGAAAAGTGGTTTCCTACTTTTCTTGTAAGGATGCATTTCACTCCTCACTTGCCAGCCTTACTCCTTTCTTATTCCCTTTGACCATATACACATAGACACGTGGCCTGCTGGTGGGACTCTTAGTTCCCGTAGACACGTGGCCTGCTGATGGGACTCTTAGCTCCTGTGGTCTTTAATGTTCTTTTCCATATGGCTGAACTATTGTGTCAGACCCATTTGTTAAATAAGCCAAATTTTTTCCACTGAGCTAACATACGACTAATATTTAATCACATGTAAACTGGACTGTATTGCTAGATTCTGTCAGGTTAAAATTATTTGGTTTACTGTTTGCTTAATCTATTTATCTATTCCTATGCCAACACCATATTGAGTTGATTCCATTGGCTTTATAGTATTTGCTGACATCGGCTAAATAGGTTTTTAAATAAGTTTTTCTGGCTATTTCCAGAGATTTGCATTTTCACATGAATTTTAAGATTATTGTATCCAATTCCAAACTGAATAAACCTTATTTGAATTTTAATTGTAAAGTTCATTAAATTTACATATTAATATTTAGAGAATTGAATTATAGTGAAAAGAATGCTCTATGTTATGATTGGTTTTTTTAAAAGGTCAGATGCCTTTTCTTTATTAAAAGTGTTATTGGAGAACAGCAAGATGGCGATGGAGTAGGCAGACGTACCAACTTCCACTCCCAGAACCAAAGTGGATTATAACTTAATTTTAAGAACCATCATCTGGATAAACCAACTTTGAACTAAACTAAGTGGACTCTTCAACCAAGGAACACTGAAGAAGCCACATTGAGACTGGTAGGAAAAGCAAAAACACAGAGAAGGCTGCCCAGCTCCCCAGGGCGAACAGCAGCCTGGAGAGACTCACGTGGCGGGAGGAGAGTTTAGCGGAGAGAGAGGGACCTGGGTCTCAGGAACAAAGCCCCATACTGCAGCCCCAGAGCCTAGAAGAGGCATTTGGACAGTATTGATCTGTGAAACAAGTGAGAATACTGTTTGTGAGAAAGAGACAGTTTTCTCAGACCCAGGATTCTTCTTAAAGGGACAGCACAGAAAACCTCTCTCACAACCACTCACTTGGGGATACGGGGAATGGGGACAGAGGAGAGGAACAGAGCAGTGGAAAGAAAATTTGGACTGGAAGGCACAGAGAGAAACACTCTGAGGGACAGCCACCCTAACCCCTGGGTTGAGTCACTTCCCTAATCGAAATGAATATTTCCACTGGAACTAGCAATACCAGCATAGGGAGACAGAGCACCAGCCAAACAAGCTCTCCTGCGGCAATTAGAGCAGAGCTGCTTAGAGGGAGGGAGCTTCCAGGACTGCAGTATAGAGTGTTAGGGTCTGAGCTGCAGTGCACCCACCCACACTGCTGAGCACTTGCTGGAGGGACGATGGCGGTGGGATGCTGAAACGCGGTTCTGTCGGCGGGGGCAGAGGCCCAGCTGGTGTGAGCATGGTCTAGCCCAGCAGGGTGGAGGGGACAAGCAAAAGCGGTCTGGCAGCTATGGGCCCACCTGTAGCCCCACCTGCGGGGAAAAAGCAGGAGGCCAGGAATGGGCAGAGATCTTCTGCTGAGCAGGGCCCCCATGGGCGTGCAGCATCACCTGGCCTCCCAGGTTTGCGACCCTGGGCGAGCTGGCCCTGACTGTGGGGGCAGGGCTAAAGCCTGGGACAAGCAGAGGCTCACAGCTAAGCGCATGCCAGTAGCCCCATCTGACCCGAGAAACTGCGGTGAGCAGGATCTGACAGCAGGGGCTGGGTAGAAGCCCAGGAAGAAGCTGAGTCAGCAGCTGAGCAAAGGTCCTCACCCCTACCCTTGTTGCTGAGGCTTGTGGCTTGAGTGAAGTGCACAACCCCACCTGTGGGGGAGAGGCGAAGGCCCAGAAAGGCTGAGGCTTGTAGAGCCGGGCACCAGAACAGAGCCCCTCCCATGGAGGAGAGGCAGAAATCATAGCAACAGTCACAGTGGACCAAAGCTGGCAACACCCATACCCAATCACCCTATAAAGCGGCAAAGGGCTGGTGGGCGTGCAGACAGACCACACCTAGGAAACACAGAGGCAACACCCATTGGACTCCAGTGGCCACACCCTTCTTATACATAGACAAAATAAGCAACAGAGAAATGCAACCCAAATAAATCAAGAGAAATTCCAAAAGAAGAACCAGAATGAACCAGATATAACCAAATTACCAGATCCACAGTTTAAAATAATGATAGTTAGGATGCTCAAAGAGTTTAGAGCAATAATGGATAGTCATTATGAACCCCTAAATAAAGAGATAACAAGTATAAAAAAGAAATTGAAATAATATAAAAGAATCAGACAGAAATAACAAATATAGTACCAGAACTGAAGACCACAATGGAAGAAATTAAAAGCTGGATGGATAAAGCTGAGGATCAAATCAGCGAGTTAGAGGACAAAATAAACAAAGGCACAGAAGCAGAGCAGAAAAAAGAAAAGAGACTCAAAAAATGTGAGAAAACTCTAAGGGAGCTGTGTGACAACATGAAGAGAAATAACATCTGCATCAGAGGGGTTCCTGAAGATGAAGAGAAAGAACAAGGGATAGAAACTTTGTTCAATCAAATCATAGCTGAAAACTTCCCTAAATTAAGGCTGGAAAACGTTTCACACGTTCAAGAAGCACAGAAAACTCCATTAAAGAGAAAACCAAAGAAATCTACACCAAGACACATCATAGTTAAAATACCAAATCTAAGGGATAAAGAGAAAAAATTTAAAGCTGCTAGACCAAAAAAGGCTGTTACCTACAAAGGATCCCCCATAAGGATGACATCTGACTTCTCAACAGCAATACTTGAGGCCAGAAAGGAATGGCAAGATATATTCAAAGTAATGCAGAACAACAACCTACAACCAAGATGACTCAACCCAGCAAGTCTAATGTTTAATATTGGAGAAATAAAGAGCTTCCAGACAAAAAGAAAAGCCTCAAGGAATTCATTAAAACCAAACAAATTCTGCAAGAGATGCTAAGGGGCCTGTTGTGAACAGTTCAAGGGGGAAAGAATATAGCAAAAGAAGAATACAGCTTTAAAGAATAAAATGGCAATAAACAACTATATATCAATAATAACCTTAAATGTAAATGTATTAAATTATCCAATCAAAAGATATAGGGTAGCTGCATGGATAAAAAGACAGGACCCATACATATGTTCTCTACAAGAGACATACTTATAAAAATAAAGATGGATTTAGACTGAAGGTAAAAGGATGGAAAAAAATATTTCATGCAAATGGAAATAAAAAAACAAAGCCGGGGTAGCAATACTTATTTATAACAAAATGGACTTCAAAAAAAAGGCTGTAGTAAGAGATAAAGAAGGACACTGCATAATAATAAAGGAAACAATTCAACAGAAAGATATAACTATTATAAATATCTACACACCAAACATAGAAGCCCCGACATAATAAAGCAGACCTTCATGGATATAAAGGGCGAGATTAACAGCAATACTATAATAGTAGGGGATTTCAATACATCACTAACATCACTGGATAGATCCTCAAGGAAGAAAATTAATAAAGAAACAGCAGACTTAAAGAATACACTAGATCAACTCAATTTAATAAATATCTTCAGAACTTTTCATCCTAAAGCAGTAAAATATACATACTTTTCAAGCGCTCATGGTACCTTCTCTAGGATAGACCACATGTTAGGACACAAAAATGGTCTCAACAAATTTAAGAAGATTAAAATAATATCAAGCATTTTCTCTGATGACAATGCCATGAAACTAGAAATTAACCACAAAAAAACCCTGAAAAATAATCAAACACTTGGAAACTAAATAGCATGTTATTAAGTAGTAAATGGCTTAACAATGAGATCAAACAAGAAATAAAAATTTTTCTAGAAATGAATGATAATGAGCATACATCAACTCAAAATTTATGGGACACAGCAAAACCAGTACTGAGAGGGAAGTTCATAACACTACTGGCATACCATGAGAAGCTAGAAAAAGCTCAAATAAGCACCCGACCCTGCATCTAAATAACTAGAAAAACAACAGCAAATAAAGCCCAGGACTAGTAGAAGGAAGGAAATAAAGATTGGAGCAGAAATAAATGACATAGAGGCTAAGGAAACAATAGAGAGGATCAATGAAACCAGGAGCTGGTTCTTTGAAAAGGTAAACAAGATCGATGAACCTTTAACTAGACTCACCAAGAAAAGAAGAGAGAGGACTCAAATAAATAAAATTAGAAATGAGAGTGGAGAAATAACAACTGACACAACAGAAATACAAAGTATTGTAAGAAAATACCATGAAGAACTCAATGCCAAAAAATTAGGAAACCTAGGTAAAATGGACAAATTTCTTGAAACATATAATCTTCCAAAAATCAATCTAGAAGAATAAGAACACCTAAACAGACCAATTACAACAAATGAAATCGAAACAGTTATCAAAAAACTCCCAACAGAGAAAAGTCCTGGGCCTGATAGCTTCAAAAGTAAATTCTACCAAAAATTCAAAGAAGAACTAACTCCTATCCTCCTCAAGCTATTTCAAAAAATTCTAGAGGATGGAAGACTTCCAAATTCTTTTTAAGAGGTGTGCATAATTCTGATCCCAGAACCAGGCAAAGACAATGCAAAGAAAGAAAATTATAGGCCAATATCCCTGATGAATTTAGATGCTAAAATTCTCAACAAAATATTAGCCAACCGGATCCAGCAATATATAAAAAAAAATCATACACCATGATCAAGTGGGATTTATTCTGGAGAGGCAAGGCTGGTTCAATATTCACAAATCTATCAATGTGATTAATCACATAAACAAAAGGAAGGACAAAAATCACATGATAATTTCAATAGATGCAGAAAAATCATTTGATATACTCCAGCACCCATTCATTATTAAAACTCTCAGTAAAATTGGAATACAGAGAACATACGTGAACATGATAAAGGCCATCTATGACAAACCCACAACAAACATCATACTAAATGGGCAAAAATAAAAAGCAATCCCCTTAAGATCGGGAACCAGGCAGGGGTGCCCCCTTCACCACTTTTATTCAACATAGTTCTGGAAGTCCTAGCTACAGCAATCAGACAAGAAGAAGAAATAAAAGGCATCCATATTGGAGAAGAAGAAGTAAAACTGTCATTATTTGCAGATGATATGATATTGTATATAGAAAACCCTAAAGTCTCAGTCAAAAAACTACTGGACCTGATAAATGAATTCAGCAAGGTGGCAGGATATAAAATTAATACTCAGAAATCAGAGGCATTTTTATGTACCAACAATAAACTGCCAGCAAAAGAAATTAAGGAAACAATCCCCTTCACTATTGCAACAGAAAATATAAAGTACCTAGGAGTAAATTTAACCAAGGAGGTTAAGGACTTGTACTAAGAAAATTATAAAACATTGATAAAAGAAATCAAGGAAGATACAAACAAGTGGAAGCATATACCGTGCTCATGGTTAGGAAGAATAAACATCATTAAAATATCTATATTACCCAGAGCAACTTATAAATTCAATGCAATACCAATTAAAATACCAATGACATACTTCAAAGATATAGAACACATATTCCAAAAATTTATATGGAACCAAAAAGAACATGAATAGCCTAAGCAATCTTAAAAAGAAAAAATAAAGCAGGAGGTATCACTTTTCCAGGTATCAAGTTATACTCAAGACAGCCTGGTACTGGCATAAGAACAGGCACATAGATTAATGGAACAGAACAGAGAATCTGGAAATAAACCCACAGCTTTATGGACAACTGATATTTGACAAAGGAGGAAAGAACATACAATGGAGTAAAGACAGCCTCTTTAACAAATGGTGTTGGGAAAATTGCACATCAACTGCAAAATATGAAACTAGATCATCAGCTTACACTATTCACAAAAACAAACTCAAAATGGATAAAAGACTTAAATGTAAGCCGTGAAACCATAAGCATCTTAGAAGAAAACATACGCAGCAAGCTCTCCAACATCTGTTGCAGCAATATATTTGCAGATTTATCTCCTCGGGCAAATGAAATAAAAGGCAGGATAAACAAATGTGACTATATCAAACTAAAAGGTTTTTGCACAGCTAAAGACAATAAGAACAGAATAAAAAGACAAACCACACAGTGGGAGAACATATTCAACAACACGTCTGATAAGGGGTTAATAACCAAAATTTATAAAGAACTTAAAAAACTCAACACCAGGAAGACCAACAATCCATTCAAAAACTGGGCAAAAGAAATGAATAGAAATTTCTCCAAAGAGGACATACAGATGGCCAATCGGCATAGGAAAAATTGCTCAACATCACTAATCATTAGAGAAATGCAAACTAAAACCACAATATCACCTCACACCTGTCAGAATGGCGCTCATTAGCAAAACAACACAGAATAGGTGCTGGTGAGGATGTGGAGAAAAGGGAACCCTTCTACACTGCTGGTGGGAATGCAGACTGGTGCAGCCACTGTGGAAAACAGTATAGAGATTCCTCAAAAAATTAAAAATCGAACTGCCTTTTGACCCGGCTATCCCACTTTTGGAATATACCCTAAGAACACCATAACACTGTTTGAAAAGAAGAAACGTGCCCCCATGTTCGTGGCAGCATTGTTCACAATAGCGAAGATCTGGAAACAGCCCAAGTGTCCGTCAGAGGACTAGTGGATTAAAAAGCTTTGGTACATATATACTATGGAATACTACTCAGCCATAAGAAATGATGACATCAGATCATTTACAACAAAATGGATGGACCTTGATAACATTATACGGAGTGAAATAATAAAACAGGAAAAAAAATGAGAACAGCATGATTTCTTACATAGGAGGGACATAAAAGTGAGACTATGAGACATGGACAAGAGTGTGGTTGTTATGGGGTGGGGGGAGGGAGGAGAGGGGGACAGAGGAAGGAGGGGAGGAGCACAAAGAAAACCAGATAGAAGGTGACAGAGGACAATTTGACTTTGGATGATGGGTATGCAGCATAATTGAATAATAAGATAACCTGGAGATGTTTTCTTTGAACATATGTACCCTGCTTTATTAATGTCACTCTATTAAAATTAATTTTAAAAAAGTTTTATTTATTATTTTAAAAAACCCATATAACAAATCGAAGTAACCATTTTGGGCATCCCAAAGCTATTTTACTTTTTAATAGCTTTTAGGGGGATCTTTCTTAAAAAAAAAAAAAAAAAAAAAAGAAATATTGGTGGTTGTTGGACAAATGAGTTTGTAAAATTTGTGTTATTTATGTTTGCTCACTTTTATTGTTAAAAATGGTGCTGGGCAGCACCAGGTATGTGATCTGTGAAATTGTTAATTACCTTTCTACTTGGGAAGGGCCATTGTTATGCTAATGTGCTGGAGGAAGGTTTTTTCACCAGGAAAGAGTTAAAAGGAGAGAAGGAGAAGGAGAAAGAGAGAAAGAAGCCAAGATGGCAGGGAAGGAGAGAGAAGCCAGTTTTGCAGAGTAAGAAGCCATTTGGCAGATGGGAAACCAGAGGTGAGGGGCTTTGGGATTGGTGAGGCCTTTGATTCTAGAAAAACCAAAGAAGCCTCTCCTGGTTGAGGAACCAGAGAATGTGTCAGTGGCTTGGGATCCCCTGTGTTTGATCATCGGCTGGTACGAGTCTTGATAAAAGGAATGGCTCACCATTTTTTTTGCTCCACTGTTTTTTTAAGGTCTGTCGGAATCTAATGAGCACCTGAATGTGAATGGCCGCAATGGCATCGGCCCCTGGACATACAGTGGGGAATTTCTAGATAACTGAGGTACTAGCCATCAAAGTTGAAATGATTTGAGCAACAAAATAAAGAAGTAGTGGATTATAACCAAAGTGTAAAGCACACATCCATGAGTCCATATGGTATTAATAAATAAGTGAATAAATTAATAAATATAGAAGAAAAACAAGTCTCTTATACAAAAGAATTTCAAGTAATTTTATGCAATCTACATACTCTGTCTTCAAAGGGTGAAGTATAAGTTTCCAGTCTTTAGATGTGGGGTAAGCATAGAGATCTCCTTCCATAAACTTTATTGTGAGGAAATGTGACAAACCCTGTCATAATCTGGTGATCAAGGCCAGCATCAACAGTCATAAACCATGTTGATAATATGGACACTCACTAGGGTATGGAAAATGGTACTTTATTGCTATATTCTTCCTCATTATAACTCATAACCCCAGTCTTATCATGAAAATACATAAGACAAATACCAGTAGAGAGGTTTCCCAGTTCCACTAAGGTATTTTTTTAAAGTATTTTTTGCCCAAAATGGTTTGGCAGGACTTTTTGGCTCCATGGCAGATGATATAGAAAATATATATTGAAATAACTCCTTCATAGCAAAGCATGTGACTGCTTACTTATTTGAAAAGTCTGGCTTTACATGAGGTTGTGTCTTTAAAAAATGTTCTATTGTTGCTGGTGTGTACAGGTTTATGACTATTGATGGCCAAGGAGCAATTTGGCGATTTAAAACATAAAGAAAGGGGAGGCCATTTTTACTGGAATTTCAAATGTAATCATGTAATCAATGGCTTATTTTATAGCAAAACATTAAAACAAAGTGCCATCGTCTACCTGAATGTAAAGAACACTTGGATTGACGAAACAAAAAGACACATTTTTGTGATGCTTTGGCCTCATTGCTTTCCATTTTCTTCAGACCAGCTTATTGAATGAAGTAAAATGCACTCTGTGTCCCATGTCCTTATCTTCCTTATGTTTCTTCACCCACTGTAATCAGCCTGATGTTCCCATAAGATTGCAACTGCCCTCAGCAACGGCAACAAATACCTAATTTGCTGGAATTTGTTGGACAGTGTTTATTCTTATCATAGTCAATGTTGTTATGAGGTGGTAGCACTTATATCCGAAACAAAAGAGCTAATCAGGGCTCAAAGCAAGATGAGCATGACAGCTTGAATGTGGAGTGAGCTTACTGAGATTACTGCAAAGCTTGTTAACAAGCCATGAAGGGGATGTAAAACATGACCCAGGTTTCTAGTGGACATGCCTCCTCAAGGCCTCAGAAGTCTGCAGGGAGTCCCAGTGTCCAGGTAGCCTGCATGGCCAGAAGAGCACAAAATCACGAAATTAAAACTTATTTTCCATTACTGACTGGAAGAAGAAATACCATGACTGTACCCCAAGGCTATTCTTGCTCTGCAAGTGACATGCATCTCTTACTATATTGGAGCCAGTGGGTTTCAGCATGTAGGGCCAGTGGCCACAGCACTCATGGCCATGCAGGTTCACATTGGATTTGGGCAGACAGTAAAGAAACAGGGGAGCCAAAAATCGGTGGGCCATTCCGTTTATTAAAGCATCACATCAGCCGATGAGCAAACAGGCAGGGAAACCACTTCCCTTTCATTCAGAGATCCCAAAGCCCTGACACATTCTCTGGTTTTACAACCAGGAGAATCTTCTCTGGATTCTCCCAGAATCAAAGGTCCTGCCAGTCTCAGTGGAGCTCGCAAAACTACTCAGCTCTGGTTCCCCATCTGCACTCCCAGTCTCTCTCTGCACAAACTGGCTTCTTCTTCAGCATTCTGCATTCTCTCCCTTTCCTTGCAAAAACTGGGTCTTCAAAGACCCCTCCTCCAGCAAATATTAGCAAAACCATGGGCCCTCTCAAGCAAGAATGCAATCGGCAATTTGCAACCAACTGCCCTGCTCTGAGGGCAAGCACACACGTGGCTGCCCAGCACAATTTTTTAACAATAAAAGTGAACAAACTAAAAAAAATACAAATTTTACAAACTAATTTGCCCAACACAGCACCTGCCCAAAGCCCATTATTTGTATGCATGTTGCCTCCTACGTATCCTCTCAGCCTGTCTGCTTCTTCCCTTTCTTTTCATGACTGTCTATGTTCAGTAAAAATAATAACATCATTACACATTTAAAAGTAAAATTATTTATTTAATCCCTATTGCCTCCAAGATAAATATTAAACTTCTTAACATGCCACATGAAGGTGTAATTTATACAAATACCTTTATCTTTTCTGGGCAGTTGTAAACACTCCTGTTACTTGATGCTTCCCCTCTGTTCACCCCAACATATAATCTATTTTAGAAAACCTCACCACTTGGTACTATAAGTCTATTTCTGTTGTCAATGTAAAACAACTTCCAAACCTATATGAATGTTTTATGAGTTTATTTGAGTCAAACTGTTGACAATTACTGGGAAGCAAAATCTCAACAGATTGAAAAAGTCTTCTGGAAAATGGTGGTTTCACCACTTATTTTATACATTAGAATCAAAGAGGAAGATGTAACGGGGTTACAAGAAATTGACTGGTGTAAAGCCAATAGCCACAGGCACTATTATCACAGCCGGCTGGCCCATGAAGGTTAGGATTTGATTTGGACAGATGGTAATTAAACAATGAAGCCAAGAACTGGTGGGCCATTAGCTTTAATTCTAGCTTGCAACTGGCAGACAAGAAACAAACACAGTGGGAAAACACTTCCCTTTTCATTCAGGGCTCCCAAAGCCACTGATTTATCTGAGTTTCCTCAGATAAGTCAAAGTTTTCTACCTCACCAGCCTTATTCACCTCTGTTCCCCATCTCCTTCTCTCTGCACAAACTGACTTCTCCTTTAGCACTTCGCCATCTTGGCGGTTTTTCCTCTCCTCCACATTGCCTTTCTCTACTCTCCTCTCTAATGCTAATCTCAGGAACCGAGAAAGAGCAAGCTCAAGGTCTGCCCCATTTTATAATGTAGAAATTAAAACCTTTAATCCAATATACAAACAAGGAAGTCTCTAATACAAAGTCACTTATCTGAGGCATAATGGGATTCCTCAAAAGAGAGCACCACCCTGTATCATTCAACAGTCAAGGGTGTAGGGAAAAGCTTAGTCTTAAAACTAAGCCTAAGGGTATAATGACTTTGCTGACTTACAGTCTGTCTTCCACACCCAATGCAAACTATAAGCCAACAACCATATATATCATATTTACAAACTTATTTGACCAACATTCCACCCCTTTTGCTCGCTTACAATCTAAAGCACAGGTATTCCTGCACAAGGAATTTAGACACATTACACAAATTACAACAACATGGCTGTATGGCCAGGAACTGCCATCATGGCAATTCACATTCAGGTTCCCACTGAATTTGGGCAGATGGTAAAGAAATGGCAGAGTCAGAGGTCATTCTGTTTATTGGTGCCTCACCAAGACAGACAAGCCACAAGAGAAGACAAGGGAAAAGCAGAAAACCTGCTTTTCCCATGGAGGACAAGGGATCAGGAGGCCCTTGCAATGGTGACAGCAGGAACTGAGAGAGCAAGCTCTCAGGCTGCCCCACTTTATAGCGTAGAAATTCAAACCCTTAATCCAATCTACAAACAAGAAAGTCTCTGATACAAAGCCACTCATCTGAGGCATAATAGGATTCCTCACGAGAGTGCACCACCCTACATCAAAAAGGGTGGGATAACATTATACGGAGTGAAATAAGTAAATTAGAAAAAAAAACCCTGAGAACAGCATGATTTGATACATAGGTGGGACATAAAAGTGAGACTATGAGACATGGACAAGAGTGGTGGTTACCGGGTGGGGGAGGGAGGGGAAGGTGGGATAGGGAGGAGGGCAGGGGTACAGGGAAAACCAGAAGGAAGGTGACAGAGGACAATTTGACTTTGGGTGATGGGTATGCAACACAATTGAATGATGGGATGATCTGGAGATGTTTTCATTGTACATATGTACCCTGATTTATTAGTGTCACCCCATTAAAATTAATAATAATAATAAAAAAGGGTGGGAAAGGCTTAGTCTTAAAACTAAGCCTTGGGCTATAATGACCCGGCCTGCTTACAGCCTGTCCCCTACACCCAATACAAACTATAAGTGAGCAAACATATATATCATACTCACAAACTTATTTGACCAACAATGACTTTAAGGTATTTTTCCCTGCCGAGAAAGAAGGAAGGGGTGGCTGAGAGCCACAAAGTGTGTGATAACAAAGGCTTTATTAAGTACCACACATCCCGCCTGACAATGTTCCCTATCCCTAGAGATAGAGGCTAGGGAAGTCGCAAGAATTAAACAGCGTGAGAGGTATTTAAAGGGGTCCTCTAGGGTGGGCGAGCAATTATGACATGATGAAATCTCACTGGCTGATGGACAGTCAATCTTCTCCCAAGGTCTGCTGGGAACTTTCTTTTGGTGCGCAAGAATGTGGGTGGCCCTAGCCAAAGTCCGGGGTCCGAGTTCCCCACCTGACCTTCCCCATAAGCCACCGACCCTACAATGACAAACCATACAGTTTCAACAGTTACAAAGATACATTTCACCAGTCTCTGAGCACTTTGCCAAATGTGCAAAATGTCCTCAGTCTTCTTTCTAGCCATGGGAAAAGCTTCCCGGGGCAGGGGAGTGCTTCCAGCAAAGCCACCCCCCACTCCCATCAGGGTATTTCACATTGTCCAAAATCTGTAAGTCCATTCAACAAAGGAGACAGTGCCCACTCTGGTCATAGTCCAGGAATCAGTCCATGCACATGGGGCCTCAGCCAACCCCTCATCCCTGCTTTCCTGGTAGGTCTTACACTATCCCAAAGAAGAGATGTGGCAATGGCAGTCAGCATTTTCATCTCTTCTCCAGAGAGCATGATGGCATCCACCCCTATGTTTCAAAATCACAGACATACCAGGGGCATAGTAGGTGCACATTGCTGCTGGACACTCACCTTCTGGAGACTTTGGATCGCAACTCCAGACTGATTCTCCTCATCCTCCAAAAAGGAACTGTAAACATCAGCTACTGCTGCCACTTCTGGCTCTCCACAATGTCCAGAGCAAGCTGCAACTCACAAACCTGAGATTCTTTCTCCAGTAGCTGCTCCATTTCCAAACAAATCTCACAAACCTGGTCAGCCTCCTCTGGTGCTTGCTCCAGCTCCAGGGTCAGCATCTCTTTCTCCCACCTTTGCTCCAGCTCCTTCCACTGCTCGGTTTGCAGGTCTCGGGAAGCCTTTTCCACAGAGCTCTCGGTTTCCTTATGCATGGCTGTAAAACTCAGCCAGCCTATGACCCCAAATGGACAGTCATGAAAAACCATAACAGCAGCCAGTCCTCTGTTCCACCACTCAAAGGTGGTGGTGGCTCCATACTGATATGTAATGAATCCTTCCACAGACTACACCAAATGTAAAGCCAGTAGCCATGGCCACCTTCACAGCTGCTTGGCCCAAGCAGGTTTGCATTTGATTCGGACAGTTGATAATGAAACAACAAAGCCAAGAACTGCTGGGCCATTAGCTTTAATCCTAACTTGCACCCGGCAGGCAAGAAATACAGAGTGGGAAAACACTTCCTTTTCCATTCAGGGCTCCCAGAGCCACTGACTTATCCAAGTTTCCTAGAATCAAAGTTTTCTACCTCACTAGCCTTATTCACCTTTGTTCCCCATCTTCTTCTCTCTGCACAAACTGGCTTCTCATTCAGCACTCCGCCATCTTGGCGGCTTCTCCTTTCCTCCATGTTGCCTTTCTCTACTCTCCTCTCTAATGCTAATCTCAGAAACCAAGAGAGAGCATGCTCCCGGTCTGCTGCATTTTATAATGTAGAAATCAAAACTTTTAATCCACTATACAAACAAAGAAGTCTCTGATACAAAGTCACTTATCTGATGCATAATGGGATTCCTCAAAAGAGTGCACCACCCCATATCATTCAACAGTCAAGGGTGTGGGAAAAAGCTTACTCTTAGGCTATAATGACTTTGCTGGTTTACAGCCTGTCTCCCACACCCAATGCAAACTATAAGCTAGCAAACATATGTATCATATTTACAAACTTATTTGACTAAGAACAGGTGATAGATTAGGTGTTGCAGGAGAGCAAAACCTCAGAGGATTGACACTCAGATAACTATAAGAGGAAAAAGAGAATTTATTAATAAAATCCAGCAAAGCAAATGGGCTATAACTCTAAAGACACATCCTCTTGAAATTAGATTTCTTACATCTTATATACCCTTCACAGAACATAAGTTCACATTCACGGGTCTCATGATTCCTTTGTCTTGAGGTATAGTTGTCAATCACACTGATTTCAGGATGGGAGGGGGCTTACACAATGTCAGAGGATAATCATTTGTAAATAGTCCATTAAGGAGAAAGAAAGGGGAGAGGAAAGGTCTACTCAAATCTCCCTTTCCCCTCCTACATATCTAGCTATTTTACCTTCTTTCACCCAGGTGTGGAGAAGGGAGGGGTCCAAGCTTTCCTTCTCTTTCTATTCAAAACCTTCTAAGTATGAAAACCTCTTCATTTACAATATAACAGCCCTTCCTAAACAGGAATACAATTGGCCATCTTGAGCTGTTGCAAATTATACACAAGTATAAAAATCATATTTCCAAACTCTCTCTGAACGCTTGGCCTAAATTATAAAATATCCTTGAAGCCTCTTATCTTAAGGGTGGTTTTGTTCCTCAAGGGAGGCAGGAGAAAGCAAAGCAGAGGAAATCTCTGGGATTGGGTAAAAGTAAAAGTATAAATGCTGAAACTTATTTTACCTAAACAGGAACATGACTGTTAACAGTTAATGGTTCACATAACAATAACAATGAGGGGGTCTGTTGGCTCCTGCTCTGGTGGGATGTCTGGCCTGATGGTAAAAAAAAAAAGGATGACCCTTACATTCCAAAAGCATGTTATCAGGCACATTATCCTAGATGCAAAAGAAAATATACAGGCTTGAGTAAAAGTGTAAAGCCAGTAGTCCTGGCCAAGGCCACCATCACAGCCGCCTGGCCCACGCAGGTTCTCATTGGATTCGAACAGTCGGTAATGAAACAATGGAGCCAAGAACTGGTGAGCCATCAGCTTTCATTCTAGCTTGCACCCAGCGGGCAAGCAAAAACACACACTGGGCTCCAAAACCCACTCATTCAGTGCTCACAAAGATACTGACTTATCCGAGTTTCCTAGAATCAAAGGTTTCTAGCTCACCAGACTTATTCACCTCTGTTTCCCATCTCCTCCAGCACAAACTCTTAACAAACTGGCTTCTCCCTCAGCATTCTGCCATTTTGGCTGCTTCTCCTGGCCTCCACATGGCCTTAATCTGCTCTCCTCTCTAATACCTCAGGAACCAACAGCACAAGCTACTGGTCTGTCCTACTTTACACTGTAGAAATCCAAACCCTTAATCCAATCTACAGACAAGGAAGTCTCTGATACAAAGTCACCCATCTGAGGCATAATGGGATTCCTCAGGAGAGTGCACCACCCCACATCATCCAATCAGTCAAGGGTGTGGGGAAAAGCTTACTCTTAAAACCAAGCCTTAGGCTATAACAACCTGGCCTGCTTACATTACAGCCTTTTCCCTACAACCATCCCAAGCATAAGGGCAAATAATATCACCTGGTTGACGGGCTTCCATGTGGGCAGCTCCATCTTTAACAAAGAGAGCATAATATATTTTATCTGCTCAACAAAAAGTAAGCATTGATCTTTGAGAGAGAACAACTCCCTAAGACAGGGCTACCCACCATAAATGGTTTTTAGCTGGAAAGACTTACTTTAGCCAATTCTGAGTATTTACTTTAGGTCTCTGAGTTTGCAAAGCCATTGTGCAGGGCTCATGTGAGCTTGTCACGTTTAGTGCATAGCCCTGTCTTTTATTTTTTATTTTTGTCCACACTGTATAGAAATATAAAAATACCAATTGTAAAGCCAGTAACCACGGCCACCATCACAGCCACCTGGCTCATGCAGGTTCACATTTGATTCAGACAGTTGGTAATGAAACAATGGAGCCAAGACATGGTGGACCATCAATTTTAATCCTAGCTTGCACCGGCGGGCAAGTAAAAACACACATTGGGCCCCAAAACCCACTAATTCAGTGCTCACAAAGTTACTGACTTATCCGAGTTTCCTAGAATCAAGTTTCTAGCTCACCAGAATTAATCACCTCTATTCCCCATCTCCCTCTCTCTGCACAAATTCTGCCCAAACTGGCTTCTCACTCAGCATTCCACCATCTTGGCTGTGTTGGACAGATAAAATATATTATGCTCACTTTGTTGAAGATGGTGCTGCCCACATGGAACTCTGTTGACATTAATGTGTGTTGGGGGATAGACTGTGGACAGGCCGGGTCGTTATAGCATAAGGCTTCGTTTTAAGAGTAAGCTTTTCCCCACACCCTTGACTGATTGGATGATGTGGGGTGTTGCACTCTCATGAGAAATCCTCCCATTATGCCTCAGATAAATGACTTTGTATCAGAGACTTTCTTGTTTGTATAATTGGATTAAAGGTTTTGATTCTGCACTATAAAGTGGGGCAGGCCGGGAGCTTGCTCTCTCTTGGTTCCTGAGATTAGCATTAGAGAAGAGAGAAGAGAATGGCCACGTGGAAGAGGCCAGGAGAAGCAGCCAAGATGGCGGAGTGCTGAGTGAGAAGCCAGTTTGAGCAGAATTTGAGCTGGAGAAGAAAATGAGGAACAGAGGTGAATAAGTCTGGTGAGCTAGAAGCCTTTGATGCTAGGAATCTCAGATAAGTCAGTAGCTTTGTGAGCACTAAATGAGTGGGTTTTGGAGCCCAGTGTGTGTTTTTGCTTGCCCGCTGGATGCAAGCTAGGATTAAAGCTGATGGCTCACCAGTTTTTGGCTCCATTGTTTCATTACTGACTATCCAAATCTAATGCGAACCTACATGAGCCAGGTGTCTGAGATGGTGGCCTTGGCTCCTGGCCTTATAGCTGCTTCTCCTCTCCTTCACGTGGCCTTAATCTGCTCTACTACAGCATGGACTCCTCCTAGAATGTAATCACTCTTCTCCTGGAAGAACATGATTTCTCTTTTTTTTTAAAACCTTTTGGCACGGAAGCCCTCCCCCAACACATATTAACATAATTATGCTCATCTCCAGAGCAAGAAGGGCAACCAATATCATCACCTGGGCAAGGGACTTCCATGTGGGCAGTGCCACCTTTAACAAAGTGAACATAATGTATTTTATCTGCCCAACAATTCACCCTTATGCTCACTTTACTACCCGCAATCTACACCACCAGCATCCCTGTACAAAGAAATTAGGCACTTTACACAAATTACAAATACATAACAAATCATACCATTTCAACAATTACAAAGGTACATTTCACCAGTCTCTGAGCATTTTGCCAAAAGTGCAAAATGTCTTCAGCCTTCTTTCTTGCTGTTTGAAAGTCTTCCTGGGGCAGGAGAAGGGCCTCCAGCAAAGCCACTCCTCACCCCCATCAGGGTATGTCACATTGTCCAAAATTCATAAGTCCATTCAACAAAGGAGCCAGTGCTCACTCTGGTTGTAGTCCAGGAAATCAGTCCACACACCTGGGGCCTTAGCTTCCCCATTCATCCCTGTCGTCATGGCAGGTTTTATGCTGTCTCAAACTGGAGCATGTGGCAATGGCAGTCAGCATTCCCATCTCTGCTCAGAGAGCATGATGGCATCCACCCCTATGTCCCAAAATCGCAGACCTACCAGTAGCTTAGCAGGCACTCCCTGCCGTTCCAGTGGCCACTTGGTGATGCAAATCCAGCTCCTGGGCTGTCTGTCTGTCCTTCTGCTGCTGCCATTTACCTTCTGGAGTCTGCAGATCTCAACTCCAGCCTGATTCTCTTTATCATCCGGATAGGAGCTGGAAACACCAGCTCCTGCTGCTGGGTTTGAGCCCTTGGCCACAGCCATCTTCTGCTCCGTGGGCACCCAGGTCTCTCAGCCCTGGCCTCCTGCCGCTGCTGGCTCTCCACAACGTCCAGGGAAATCTGCAACTCATGATCCTGTGATTCCTCCTCCAGTGGCTGCTCCATTTCTAGGCAAATCTCGTGAACCTGATCGGCCTCCTCTTCCGGTGCTTGCTCCAGCTCCAGGGTTGGCATCTCTTTCTCTTGCATTTGCTCCAGCTCCTTCTACTGTGCAGCCTATAGGTCCTGGGCAGCCTCTTTCACAGAGCTCTTGGCTTCTCCATGCATGGCTGTAAAAGTCAGCCAGCCTATGGCCCCCAAAAGGACAGCCATGGGGAACCATAACAGCAGCCAACCCTCTACCATGCACCTCAAGGGTGGTGGCTCCATACTGATCTCCAAATTCTGCCACAGACTAAGCCAAATGTAAAGCCAGTAACCACGGCCACCATCACAGCCGCCTGGCTCATGCAGGTTCGCATTTGATTCAGACAGTCGGTAATGAAACAATGGAGCCACGAAATGATGGGCCATCAGCTTTGATCCTAGCTTGCACCCAGTGGGCAAGTTAAAACACACACTGGGCTCCAAAACCCACTCATTCAGTGCTCACAAAGCTACTGACTTATCCGAGTTTCCTAGAATAAAAGGTTTCTAGCTCACCAGATTTATTCACCTCTGTTTCCCATCTTCTTCTCTCTGCACAAACTCTGCCCAAACTGGCTTCTCCTTCAGCACTCCACCATCTTGGCTTCTTCTCCTCTCCTCCACGTGGCCTTAGTCTGCTCTCCTTCAGCATGGGCTCCTCCTAGAATGTAATCACTCTCTTTCAGAACAATGTGATCTCTCTTTCTTTTAAAATCTTTTGGCACAAAAACCCTCCCCCAACACATATTAACATAATTACACCCATCTCCAGAGCAAGAAGGGCAACCAATATCATCACCTTGGTGAGGGTCTTCCACGTTGGCAGCGCCATCTTTAACAAAGTGAGCATAATATATTTTATTTGCCCAACACCATATTTCAGTGTTCAAATAATGTTAGAAAGTCCATAAGTTTAACCTTAAAATTATTCAATGAGTTGTTAGTTGAATTAATTTGAGACCTCTTGAAAACCATTAGAATTATAGATATATTGATAAGAATAATTTCAATAATAATAGTTACCAGCTACTGACTAAGTGTTAGAGGCTATGTTGCTTGCTGGGATGAGATAGAAAACATAACAGTTCTGACCATCAGGAGATCATAATAGTCTCATCTACATATAAATAACTAATTTCAAATAAAAGCAATGAAGTAAATAAGTATAATAATAAAAATATGCAATATTTACGATTGGACATGCTGAAAGACATTTGACATATTATTTTATTTAATTCTAACTATTATTTAAGGTATATTTGTTATTAGCTCCATTTTACAGATGTGGTAGCAGGTTTAGAGATCCTAAGTCAATTTCCCATGTTATGCAGCTAGAAAATGAAGGATCTGAGATTCAGCCCCAAATTTGGTTGATTACAAAGCCTGCCTTTTGAGTATAAGAATATGCAGCATACTTTGGAAATTGACTCTATAGGTCTACTATGTAAATGTTGCTAAAGGACACATGGTGAAAAAGGAACATCCAGTTTTTTAATGGATATGTGTATTAAGTTTGACTGTTTTTGTTGTGAGTAATAAGATTCTGCTGGATTTTCTGTTTCTGTCATAGAAATATTTCTGCCCACATCATGTTCTCTCTTAATCAGGGGCTGAAATTCTGAAAACTACATTTCTTGAGTTGACAGTAGGACATTAACTTAGATTCTATCACCAAGGAGTACTCACTGGAAAGGTGGAATCAGGAAGCTTGCAGAAGCCTTCATTGTTCCATCAGCAGCAGGCAGGTATGTGAGCTTCAACTGAAAGCGAAAGCTGTAGCTTCCCAGAACATCCCAGCAAATCCCAGTCGGTCCTACAGGTAGCTGAGATCATCGGTCATGTATTCTTCCAGTTCTCACCATTCTTGACTTCCTGAAGTTAGCAGCCACTTTTCTTTTTCTTCCCTCTCCCAGACATTCCAATATTTTGTAACTCCAATTCTTCGTAGTAAGTCTTTTCAACTTGGAACACTTAGAGTGATTTCTGGGTGGGGTGGGGTTGTGTGTGTGTGTGTGGTTTTTTTTGACAAAATTCTTCTTGATCCTCAGACCCTGTATTCGTTTTCTGGGGCTGATGTAACAAAGTACCACATTCTAGCTGACTTAAAGAGCAGGCATTTATTGTTTCACAGTCCAGGAGCCTGGAAGTCAGAGAATGAGGTGTTTTTCAATAACATTGGTTCCTTCTGAGGGCTGTAAGGGAGAATTCGTCCCATTCTTTGCTCCTGGGTTTGTTGATGGTCGTCTTTCTCCTGTGTGTTTGTGTGTCTATTTGTAAGGACACCAGCCAAACTGGATTAGGGCCTGCCTTAACAACCTCATCTTACTGTGATTACCTCAGTAAAGACTATCTTCAAGTAAGGTCACATTTTGAGATTCTAGAGCAGGGGTTCCAAAACTTTTTACACAGGGGCCCAGTTCACTGTCCCTCAGACCGTTGGAGGGCCGGACTACAAAAAAAAAAAAACCATGAACAAATCCCTATGCACACTGCACATATCTTAATTTAAAGTAAAAAACAAAACAGGAACAAATACAATATTTAAAATAAAGAACAAGTAAATTTAAATCAACAAACTGACCAGTATTTCAATGGGAACTATGGGTGCAAACGCATCCTGTGCTCCTCTCACTGACTACCGATGAAAGAGGTGCCCCTTCTGGAAGTGCAGCGGGACCAGATAAACAGCCTCAGGGGGCCGCATGGGGCCCTCGGGGCCTGTAGTTTGGGGACCCTATTCTAGAGGGTTAGGGTTTCAACATGTGAATTTTGGGAAAAAAGACAGTTCAATCCACAAAAGATCCAAAATAACAATGACTTATCCAAGATAGAAACTGATGGTTTCTCGTATAATCCAAAGATGATATGCCCACAGCTCATTTAATACTCAAAAATATCCTCAGGTTAGCAAGCTGTTAATTCTCAAGTGAGCATAGCTATGATTTCTAAATTTACATTGTGAACTAAAACTATTATTCCAGCACCAGCCATAGTGACAATATTCCAGCTAGCAGGAAGTGGTAAAGGACAAGGAAGGAAGTGGCAAAGAGCATAGACTAGCTCTCTATTAAAGAAATTTCCCCAAAACTGCCAATAACATTTTTGCGTATAGTCTTTTGCCCAGAATCTAATCAAATAGGCACATCCATCTCTTCTGTGAGATGCTGAGTTTATTCTGAGAAGCAATTAACCTAGAGAAATCATCTGTAACTAGGAAAGAAAGGGAGAATGAATATTGGAGGTCTACTGGCAAAATTTCTACAATGAAAATATAACAGAATTATAAGCTGTAGTTTTCATTTTTTAGAATGGATAATATAGTGAAAAGACTTAGAAATGTTGCTTAAGTAGGTCAATGGAAAAACTTCCATCTGTGTATTATATCAAGACCCCATTATTATTTCTGCAAGGAAGATTTCTTTTTTATCAAACGTCTTTGAAAGCAGTGTATGCATTGAAAATATGGTCAAAGGAAGATTCAGAAGCTGGGTCAGTTAAAAATGAAAGAAAATATTCTTTTTTACAGAGTCTAAGAGAGCCAGACTTCAGAAAGACTGGCTTCACCAAACAAGAATGCAACACATATTTGTAACAACTGCAAATTACCAAGTTCAGTAAATTTATACTAGTCTGTTCATGATGGGAAAATAACAATTCTCAAATAATTATCATTTTCAAAAAGTTTATGATTTATCTTCAAACACCAACATATTAAGAATCAGAGATAAAATATTTTCTTAGGAAGTTCAGGTTTAGGCAAAATAGCCAAGATCTTATTATTTGGGGCACCAGAATTCATAAAGGGAATATGCTATTTTTGATTTACCCCAAGGTACACAGTCCTTCTGAAATATTTTTGTCTGACAGTTGTGGCACCTGAAGTTCTTAGACATCTCAGAAGCAAGGCAAAGTGTAATTTCTGCTGGCATAATGTGAACCAGAAATGAAAGTTCCTTCCTATATGCTTCTATTTCCCTTTTTCCTTTTCTCTCCTTGGCAACATTGACAAGATATCAAAACTGATCTTCACCTAAGGGAGTTTAATGCTTAGGTTCTCTGGTCTTTGCATAAATTATTAGGATATTAACTTATATGCCCCCTTAGTTTTGATTTCTGAAATTGCCTGACTCACGTCAGCCCCTGTTCTGCCGTCATTGGTTATTGTATATTGCAGACATGTCCTGATGTTTCTCAGAAGGAACATATGGGGCAAATGCAGCAGCACAGGGGTAGCAAGGACAGGGCAAAGGGCTAACAAAAACATGGAAAACTGGTCAAACATGAGGTTGAACTCAATGGAAATGAAACAATCAGTTCCTCATTTCAAACAGATAACATAATTTATATGAGCATTTCAGTTTACAGTTTATGCAGTTCCCAAGAAGAAAAGCTTTCTATTACACTGGGGAACAATTTTTTTTCATTTTGCGTTGCATGAGGTTTTAGAACTCTTTCTATATATATCTGCATCGTTGATTCCAAATCTGAAATATGTTTTTTGGTGCATGCTCAAGTGTCTATGCAATTTTAATTTCTTTTTGTTACAGTTAATGGCATGCATTGGTTTTTCAATTGGAGTTAAAGGGCAACGACTCTTGGATTGAACATAAGCACAAGGCAATTAATGTTTTACAAACATCACTTTTACATAACTGTTGTAGTTTATAAATGTAAAAAAATATCATCAAATTAAAACAACCTCTTATTTTGTTTTAAGATTGAATTATGGCTTCTTTGAGTAAACATAAATGTAAGAATAGTCCTGACACCTTCTGTTATATACATGGCTGTTACACACTTCAACATCAAAGGCGCAATATTTCATCATTTGTGATACGTGCATAGATTGCCTATTTTCAAGTTACCCCTGGCGATCAAGATAAGAATTGGGCCTGACCAGGCGGTGGCGCAGTGGATAGAGCATCGGACTGGAATGTGAAAGACCCGGGTTCGAGACCCCAAGGTTGCCAGCTTGAGCACAGGCCCATCTGGCTTGAGCAAAAGTTCACCAGCTTGGACCAAAGGTTGCTGGCTCCAGCAAGGGGTGACTCAGTCTGCTGAAGGCCTGCGGTCAAGGCACATGTGAGAGAGCAATCAATGAACAACTATGGTGTTGCAACGGCAACGAGAAACTAATGATTGATGCTTCTCACCTCTCTCTGTTACTGTCTGTCTGTCCCTGTCTATCCCTCTCTCTGACTCTCTCTCTGTCACTGGAAAAAAAAATGACAAGAATTGGGCTCTTCATATTGTGTGTCATCATTGTGAAGAAATGCTTCGTGACTGGACAAATGGAAAATGCAAAGGAATGCCTTTTGGTATTCCCATGATTTGGCATCAACCTAAGGACCACAGCAATGGCTGTTATTTCTGTCTGATCCACACAAAGGGCATTGGCAAAAAACAATGGCATATGATTGCATATCCTAATATTTCTTCAGCAATACGACCTATACACTCTGATGTATACTTCAGCAATACGACCTATACACTCTGATACACTCCCAGTTTCAGTTTTCAATTGTTTTATTTCTAATAAGGACGAAGAAAGTGAACATGGTGATCAAGTGTATTTTGATAAGATGCATGAGAAAATGGTTGTAGAATCTGAAGGGTCTTCTTCTGATGCCAAGCAGTCATTAACCCCTCGGGAGTTTAGCCAACCCAAATTGAATGACTTAGTAAGAGATTTGGGTCTATCAAAGAAAGCAGCTGAGTTATTAGCCTCCAGGCTTCAAGAAAAGAATATACTTTACTGGTCAACTAAAGTATCCCACTTCAGGAAGCGTGAACAAATTTTTGTGGACTTTTTTTCTGAATACAAACACTTTGTTTACTGTCATGGTATCAGTAGTCTTCTCAGCCAGCTAGGTGTTACCACATACAGTCCAACAGAATGGCAGCTATTTCTTGACAGCTCTAAACTATGGCAGACTATTGCTGGAACATCAAACAAGAGTGTACTCAACAAGTACACAAACACAAAAGCTACAAACGCAAATTTTTGCCTGAATAGAATATAATAAGTTTTGGGCAAATTTCATAATTAAAATAAGTGTTTTAATATGTTCTATTTCAAAATTGTAGACAAATTCTGGTGTAATCATATCTTTTAGTGTGTTAGTGTATTTACTGCATTATATACATTATTATAATTTTACAAAGATGATGCCCAAGAAGACATTCTACTTCATTATGTTAAACTAAATGTTGAAAATTTTACAATAAGGTGAAAATCTTGCATTGCAAAAAAATTTTAGCTTACAGACAAAAACTAATGTCATATTTGAGATCAGCACACTCAAATTAAGTACAAACAAATGTTTTTGTGGATGCAACCAAAATTTTTTTCCCCAGTGTTATCAGCCCCTGAAGAAATGGAGAGCAGGCATTGTCCCTTTTACTTTCTCTAGTGGTAAACAGTACCGGAAATGAAGTAGCCTATTGTGTTCTAAATTAAGGACCAGGATAGAATTAAAGGTCTATTTTCTCATGCTTTCAATTGTTCCCTGTTATAAATTAAGCCACTGGAAACGTACATTCATTTTTTTAAGCCATAGAGCATTAACCAGTGAAACTTAAGACTGATACTTAATGAAAGAGAGTAAATCTTCAAATATTTAAATTCAAGAAGAAATTATATTCAGTCATTATAGCTTATAATTAGCTTAAATAAATCATCGCTTTCCTTTTATCGAGCCCCTTCTCTCTTCTCAGTAGAAGGTGCTTTGATATAATTTTCTAAAGCTGGAAGTTAGATTTCCAGACAGTAAAAATTTACTATTACTAGTGTCTGTGTTAAGTGTCTGATTGTTTAGGTACTGATAGATGCTTACACTCTTTAAACAAGTTTCAGACTATTGAAAGTGTCCTGCAATTTGGAAACTCTTTCTTTATCCTGTTTTTTTTTTCTTACAAACTCACTCCAAATGAATATGTGATTTATCCCTGAAGACAACCTCTCAAACGTAAAAGAACCCTTGAAGATCACTCCAATTAATTGGAAGGGAACTACACAAAGCACTAGGTTAAGAAATAGCTTATGATTAGGCTGCAAGCAATTTAGCCAAAGCAATTCAGCTTACTGTGTGATGGAACTGAAAGATGAGCAACAGGAAAGCCTCATTGAAAATGAATATTCTTCCAAGGATGTTTGTCTTTTAAGCAGAGTGCTTCTTAAAATATCTAAGTGCTACTAAAGTCCTAGGGAGAAGGATTTCTACTTTATTCCTTAACTTATCTTTCTTTAAAATTTATATTCATTTATTCCTGCTTTCCTCTAAAAAAATGTGGAAAACCCTGAATACCCACTCACTGAGAATTATGAAGTCTTTATAGTGATTATCTCTGGGTAGTCAACATTGTGATATGTCCTTTAGAGAGAAGATCATTTTATGTTTCTCCTTTGATCTATCGAAAATACAGATGATTAATTTTTAAAATATGAAAAAGAAACTGAAAGTGTTGATAAAGGTCTTAAAATTCAATAAAAATATTAAAGGAAATAGTTGCAGAATTCCAATGATATAACAAAAGTACCACTGATCAAAGAATATGCTTGTATGTTAATTATTTATAACATTATTATTTTGACTAAATTGTCCTCAAACCTAGTTTATACCTGGCTAAACAATATTGATCAAATCACCTATGGAAACATGGGGCTGGACTCAGGGTTCAGGGCTCAGCCAGAAAGAACAATTAGTTTGATTGGGGACATCAACCATTACTGGAAAAGGCAACCAGAGGTGAGAGGGTGGAAATGCTTACCCCCTAGAAAATAGATAATATTACTATAAATAAAGAGAAAATGTGTGAGGAGCATAGTTTGGCATCGTCAGGATGTAGTAAAAATAACAAGGAAATCATAAAGTATTCCTCTAAACTTCATTCAGCCTTAGAGGAAATAGAATTTAAACCAAAATTTTCTTCCAACCAAAAAATTCTCTCAATAAAGTCAATACAAAAAGAAAAGTTTTATTATTGGCTGAGTAGTAAGCCACAGCATCCCGCTGAGGGACTGCCAAGACAGAAAGCAACCTCATCCCCTTAAGTCGCCACACAGACTCAATCTGGCACATTCATGTTCTCAGGATAAACGCTGACCAGTCCTCGAGTACTGGGACTTGACAACAGGATTTGTCCCACATAATTCATCCTGAATCCACCTGGTAATGGGAATGACCATCCGTAATAGCTAATTGACTTTGTACAAAGGAAAGAAACTCCAAGCTTTTTGACAGGGGATGGTGTTGCTATCTTCCTTGAGGTGCTGTATAATGTACCCATAAAGACAATCTCTAATGATGGCAGAGGGCACAAGGGCAAACAACGGTAAAACTACGAGGCTTAATTCTGCTTGTGCAAAACAAGAGAAGAGATGTCTCTTCTTTCTTCTTAGAGCACTTTCTTCAGAAAACTTGTAAGTTCTTTCTCTCACTCTTCAAAATGTATATAAACTTTTATTTTTTTCTCATTTTTTTATTAACTTTAATGGGGTGACACCAATAAATCAGGGTACATATGTACAATGAAAACATCTCCAGATTATCTTATCATTCAATTGTGCTGCATACCCATTACCCAAAGTCAAATTGTCCTCTGTCACCTTTTATTTGGTTTTCCCTGTACCCTTCCCCTTCTCCCTATTTAACCCTCCCTTCCCTCCCCCCATCCTGTGACCACCACACTCTTGTCCATGTCTCATAGTCTCACTTAATGTCCCACCTATGTATGAAATCATGCTGTTCTCAGATTTTTTTTTCTGAATCACTTATTTCACTCCGTATAATGTTATCAAGGTACATCCATTTTGTTGTAAATGATCCATTTATAAACTTTTAAAAAGTTAAACTTGCCAGTTTTACAACCCTGGAAAGTCCTTCTCAAGGATCTGGGTACCATCTCTATGAGATGTAACCTCAAGGACACAACAGGCAATACTTCAGATCTTGGGGGAATTTCAATTCTATTTACATGAGATATAAACAAATATTTTACTTCTCTTGATAAGACCTTACATAATGCATAATAAAAGAGCCTCCATATCTTTACAAATTGGCATGACATATAGAAAAAAAATTGATATAGGGCAAAAAAATGAAAATTGCCCAGCTTTCCAGTTTTTCTTAAGTTGGAGTTTATGAGAGCTTCTTTCTTTTAATAATTAATTTCTTCAATCAAGAAATGTAAGCTGATACGTTTTATGAGCCAAACACTTCCTAAGGCAGAAAAGCAAGGAAGACAGAGCAAGCCTTTGCCTGAATCAGCATCAGCTCACTGACAGAGACACACATAGATGTGATAGTTACCACACCCATCATGGGCAGGAACTGAGCGACGTGATTTATACACTCATTTCTGATTCTCACATCAACTCTGTACTGATTACTATCCCTGTTTAACAGATCAAGAAACAGGTTTATGAGCATCCATTTAGATATATTCAGGAATGCATGTTTAAGATGAACACAGATGGAATTCAGACCAGTTCCATTGGACTCTGGGTCTCATGCTCCTGTCATGATATTAGCTTGCTTTTCAAGTCAGTGTAACAAGAGACATAAAATTTGTAAAAATCAAGTTATGAGTTATTTTAGAATAAAGCTTAAGCAAGTCTAAATAGAGAAAAAGATGCAATGTTTCATGACAAAAAAAATGAATATCCAGATAAACAAACATGCTTATATTCAATTTCTAATAAAGCAGAACAAAATAAAAGCGATTCCATCACCAGTACTATTTTATATGCTTATATTCACTGCTCCATAATTATTAATTTATAACTTGTAAGTTCAAAGAAAAGTGTGTAAGTGAAAATTTACAGAAGGTTTTTCTTAAACTAAAATGTGTATGGTCCCTGAAATTTAAGGATGCCCTGTATTGTCACATTGTTTTGGTCTGATGCATTAATTTAAAAGAAAATTGATGACTTGGAGCTCAAAGATAAAAATGAATAGCACAATCATTAAAATTATAATATATCTGGATATTAGTAAGAATCATTAAAAATCTAGTATTTTATGGTATATTGTTAATTCACATTCACAATACAGATAAATTCATTTATTCTTAGTGATGCATGGTTAGTCTAGTTCAAACAAAAGTAAGTAAAATTCAATGAGGGTGCCTCTAGTTCAGGGTCTATTAAACTTAATTCATTATTAAACTTAAAAGCTAATTAGAAATAAAAAGAAAGAGGGGTGTAGATGTATACTTTAGCATGAATTGAATTAGTTTGGTTCAGGAAACAAACGTGAAGGTTATGATCATTTACGTTTAAATAGAGCTTCATATCAAGAACTTCAAAAGGACTTGCAAGTATTCAATTTAAAGAAAATGTTTTGTCAAAGGGAAGACAAAGAGGCTATGAGCAGTTGAGTGTTTCCCAGACTTCTGTACTGCTCACAGACAGGAGAGTGAGTGTGTTTGGATGTGAGGTGGGGGTGTCAGGCCTGCTGGAGGGAGGACCAATCTGACTTTCCACAATTTCTACACATTATTGTGGGTAGTGCTGAAAACAGTTCATTAAATCATTCATTAGGACCTATCCTATGATTTCCTTTATAAACTCTTTGAAAATAGAACCACTAAGTCCTTTAACAAAGGAGGCCATTGGGACTCTAAATTTCTGCATTGATTTGATTGAAGAAGATGATTGAAAAAAATGATGGAATCCAAACCCCCCTCACCTTTGTTGCAGGAGGAAGGCTGAAGAGTGAGAGTGAAGTAGACAGGGGGAGAAAAAAACCATCACCAACAACAGAAGTCAGGTAGTGCATGGGGCAGGCTGTTTTCAGACAGTGAAACAGATTGAATTATTTTGTAGCTATGTCCCTAGAAATTCCCAGGTCAAAATAATGGAAAATAAGGATAGTTGACTTCATGCTCTGACTCCTAATGTCTCACTTTTATTTTCACCAAAGAAAAGACTAACATTCCCTGTTTAAGTGTTAGCGGACTTTTATGAAGTTAGTTCTTTTTTATATTTTTTTTAATTTATTGATTTTTAGAGAGTGACAGAGAGAGAAAATTTTGAATATGTTTTATAGCAATATCTTTTCTGAATATTGCAGTGGTCGGCAAACTCATTAGTCAACAGAGCCAAATATCAACAGTAAAACAGATGAAATTTATTGTGAGAGCCAAATTTTTTAAACTTAAACTATATAGGTAAGTACATTGTTATTAACTTAATTAGGGTCCTTCTAAGCTGGCCTTTGTGCCCGCACTCAAGGGGCCAAAGAGCCGCATGTGGCTCACGAGCCGTGGTTTGCCAACCACTGACCTAGGGCAAGGGAAATAAAAAAAATAAATAAATGGGACTATATCAAACTAGGAAAAAATCAAAAAAATGAAAGGACAAACCATTGAATGGGAGGTCGTATTCCCAAATGAAACATTTGATAAGGGGTTAATATCCAAAATTTACAAGAAACTTATAAAACTCAACACCAAAGAAAAAATCCAATTAAGAAATGGACAAAGGACCTAAATAGACACTTCTCCGAAGAAGATATACAGATGGCCAATAAACATATGAAAAGATGGTCAGCCACTAATCATCAGAGAAATGCAAATCAAAACCATAATGAAACAACTACCTCACACCTATCAGAATGGAAATCATCAGTAAATTAACAAACAAGTGCTGGTGAGGGTGTGGAGAAAAAGGAATCCTCGTGAACTGTAAGTAGGAATGCAGATTGATGCAGCCACTGTGGAAAACAGTATGGGGTTTCCTCAAAATATTAAAAATGAAACTGCCTTATGACCCAGCCATTTCATTTCTGGAAATATAGCCAAGGAAACCCAAAACACTATTAAAAACAAACAAACAAAAAAACAGGATTATTTACAATAGCCAAGATTTGGAAGCAACCCAATTGCTCATCAGTAAATGAGTGGACGAAAAAGCTGCGGTCCATTTACACAGTGGAATACTACTCAGCTGTAAAAAAGAAGAAAATGTTACCTTTTGCGACAGCATAGATGGACCTGGAGATTATTATGCTAAGTGAAATAAGCCAGTCAGAAAGAAAATTATCGTATGATTTCACCCATATGTTGAATCTAATGAACAAAATTAATTAACTAACAAAATAGAAACAGACTCATAGATAGAGACAAGACTGACAGCTGTCAAAGGGGATGGAGGTTGGGGGCTGAGTGAAAAAAGTTAAGGTATTAAATTAAAAAAAATAACTTATGGACACAGACAAGTGTGGGGATTGCAGGAGGCAGAGGGGGTAGGGGGAGATAGCGAAGGATAGACAGGGAATAAATGGGGATAAAGGGAGACTTGACTTGAGGTAGTGAATACACAATGCAATATACAGATGATACCTGAAGTCTGTAAAATTTTATTAACCAATATCATCCCAATAAACTTAATAAAAAATAAAAATATTTAAAAAATAATGCATGGCTATATTGGGTATTGAATAACTGTAAAAAATAAATTTTACTTAATCAAAAATAAATAAATAGATTAGTATACAACAAAATCAACAGTTTAAAAGCTGTAGAAATGTTTAACTAAAACCTATGTACTATTATTGACCAATGTCACCATAGTAAATTTAATTTTCTAATAAACTTTAAAAAATAATAAATAAATATCTGTCAAAAAATAAGAGAGAGAAACATGAATTTGTTGTTCCATTTGTTTATGTGTTCCTTAGTTGACTCCTGTATGTGCCCTGACTGGGGATTCAAGCCACAATTTTGGTGTATCAGGGACAATGCTCTAACCAACTGAGTGACCCAGCCAGGGATGTTACAGTGAATTTTTCTGCGATTTTTCAAGAAACCATTTTATTACTTTCTGACATTGAATAATTCTCTGCTTTTGGTCTGAATGTAACCTTTTTGAGGCTGGGTTAGATTTTATAGTATATAAAGTTTTATTTTTCAGCACTGTTGTTAGATCACTGCATTTCTTAGCACTAGTATCTGGAGTAATGTAAATGAAGAGAGGACCAATATCAGGGTCTCACCATTATTCTTGACCTCAGTTGAGCAGAATCGGCCCACAGTGCAAAGCTCATGAGTGCTGAATACAAGGTGGGGAAGCAGTGAGCTCAACAGACTGCACTCAGCAGGTTCACATGTCAGAACCACTGCACCTTAGTTTTTGAGAGCTTGGGTGGGATATAGTATCTTCATGACCACATTTCCTCATCTATAAAATAGAGCTCATAATAGACCTGCATAACAGAGTTGTTGTTGCAAAAATTAATTTAGATTTAATAGTATAAAAAGAATTCACAAGGTAGAAGAAAATCTTTGCAAAACATGTATATCTGATAAAGACATAACAGCATATACAAAAGACTCTTAAAACTCAACAGTCAGAAAATGAAAACACTAATGACAAAGTAGGTAAAAGATGTAAACAAACAACTCACTAAAGAAGATACACAGATAACAAAGAACCATGTAAAAGGTGCTCAGCACCATAACTTTGAGGGAGGTGCAACTTAACAGAACAATGTGATAACTCTACTTTCTCATTAATTAAATGGCTAAAATCTGAAAATTGACAACACCAAACACTGGCAAGGCTATAGGTAACAGGAACACTCATTCTTTGCTGATGAGAATGTTAATGGTACAACCACTATGAAAGGCAGTTTATCAATGTATTACAAAGTTAAGCAAAGTCTAACCATATGATCTAGCAATTGTGCTCCTTGATATTTACTCAGATGAGTTGAAAACATATTTAAAAATCTGCACACAAATGTTTATGTCATTTTTGTGTAGCTTTAGTCATAAGTACCAAAATTTGGAAGCAACTCAGATGTTCTTCCACAGGTAAACAGATAAACTATCTATGATTTATACAAAGGAATATTATACAGCTACAGAAATAAATAAGCCACTGATCTACAAAAAGACATGAAGGAAACTTAAATCATAGTGAAAGTGAAAAAAAGGCAGTCTACACACTGTATGATCCAAACTAAAGACATTCTGGAAAAAGCAAAATTATGCAGATAATAAGATTAGTGGTTGTCCTAGGTTTGTTGCGGATAGAGGGATTACTAAGTGAAGCACAGAGCATTTTTAGAGCAGTGAAAGTATTCTGTATGAAACTAGTGGATACATGACATGTATTTGTCAAAACCCATAGAATATGGAACACTAAAAGTAAACCCTAATGAAAACTCTGGACTTTAGTTAACAGTTATGTTTTTATCAGTTTATTAACTATAGCAAATTTACCACACTAATACATATGTTAATAATAGGAGAACTGGGGTTGTGATAATTTTTGTGTGTGTGTGTGTGAGAAAGCAACAGAGAGAGAGAGAGAGAGAGACAGAAAGAAAAGAAAGAAGATAAGAAGCGTCCATTCATAGTTGTAGCACTTTTGTTGTTTATTGATTGCTTTTTCTTTTTTTTTTTTTACAGGGACAGAGAGAGAGTTAGAGAGAGGGACAGACAGGGATAGACAGGAACAGAGAGAGATGAGAAGCATCAATCATCAGTTTCTCATTGCGACACCTTAGTTGTTCACCGATTACTCTCTCACATGTGCCCTGACCACGGGCCTTCAGCAGACCGAGCCACCCCTTGCTGGAGCCAGTGACCTTGGGTCCAAGCTGACGAGCTTTTTCTCAAGCCAGATGGGCCCCGCGCTCAAGCTGGTGACCTCGGGGTCTCAAACCTGGGTTCTCCACATCCCAGTCCGATGCTCCATCGACTGCGCCACCATCTTGTCAGGCATGATTGCTTTCTTATATGTACTTTGACCGGGGAACTCCAGCTGAGTCAGTGAGTTCTTGCTCATGTCAGTGCCCTTGGGCTCAAAGCAGTGACCATGGGTTTATTTCTATGATCTCTGTTTAAGCTGGCAACTTCAGGGTTCCAAATCAGGGACCTCAGTATCTTAGGTCAATGCTCTATCCACTGTACCACAGCCTGGTCAGGCTGTGATAATTGAATATATGAGAACTCTAGACTTTGTTTAATTTTTCTGTAAGCATAAAATGGCTCTAAACACAGTCTATTAATTTTTAAAAAATAAAAATTAAATAATAAGGGTAATGGAATAAATGGTGATGGAAGAAGACTTGACTTGGGTCGGACAGTGAATACACAATACAATTTATATATGATGTACTATAGAATTGTACATCTGAAACCTCTATCGTTTTATTAAACAATGGCACCCCAATAAATACAGTTAAAAATAAAGATACTTTTTGTCTGGCCTGTGGTGGTGCAGTGGATAGAATGTCATCCCGGAACACTGAGGTTGCCAGTTCAAAATTTTGGGCTTGCCCAGTCAAGGCACATAGGCAAGCAATAAGCAAGCAATGAAAAATGAGTCAAACAACTATAAATTGATACTTCTCGCTATCCCCCTTTTGTAAAATCAATAAGTCAAATCTTTAAATAAAAATGAAGATACTTTAAAAAATATTAGATAATGCATGCAAAATCAGTTCAGACCAGTAATATAAAAATAGTTTTAAAAAATGAAACAGGCCTGACCTGTGGTGGCGCAGTGGATAAAGCGTCGACCTGGGAACACTGAGGTCGCCAGTTCAAAACCCTGCACTGGTCTGGTCAAGGCACATATGGGAGTTGATGCTTCTAGCTCCTCCCCCCTTTCTCTCTCTCTCTCTCTCTCTCACTCTCACTCTGTGTCTCCTCTCTAAAAATGAATTAAAAAAATAAATAAATAAAAATAAATAATAAAGCTGCTGTTTCTTTAAAAAAAAATAATGAAACAGAATTAGACATTATGTTCTATGTTTAATTATGAGAATATATCACTAATCGTTGCTGGTAGGAAGCCAGAGAGGGGAAGAGATTTCTACAAAGCTTGACCAAATTAAGACGAAGCCTGTTCTCCAACTTCCCCTTTTCCATTCTCTCCCTGCCACCATCTCTTCCCTTTGTCACCAACTTTTGGGGAATATAAACTTGCCAAAGTTTCCAGCTGTGTAAACTATTTAGTACAACTCAACAGGAATCAGATCAATCATATAGGAACAGAGTAGAAATTGTGATATTACAAACTTTCATTAGGAGTTGGATATGGTTTAGACCCATGATGGTGAACCTATGACACGTGTGTCAGCACTGACACGCGTAGGCATTCTCGATGACACGCAGCGGCCACATACCAGAGAAGTATGGGGCCACATGCCGAGAAGGACATTTCATCCTCAGCTCCTGCACGGCCCAGGTGCAGTAGCCAAAGATAAAACGTTTTCTGTAGTGTAGACACTCTGTGCTGGAGGTCTGGAGGCCAAAACAGCAGAACTCCGGCACAGAGCATCTAGCTCTGGGACTTCTAGTTAGGCCGTTTTTCTCAAAGTGACACACCACCTGAGTTATGCTTGGTTTTTTGGCGAATTTTGACACACCAAGCTCAAAAGATTGCCCATCACTGGTCTAGAGGGTGTGGTTGATGTTTTAACGTTCTTCCAGTACCTGGTTTTATCATTTTCAGCGTTTTTCTATCCATTTAATTGCATTTGAGAATAAACCGTTCAATTCCATTGTTCACTGCTTCTCTCTAGTGGTTGAATACATGCACAACAGCTCAACAAAGCAAAGCCCAAACTGAACATATTATAAGTTTGTTTCCAAATTAATGTAGCCTGCAAAGATAATAATATAATCATTTAAAAAAAAACACATGAATTTAAAAGGATTTCTTGGAAACTTGGAAGAAAGCAACTATCCAGATGATCACATATCTCTGATTTGATGTGATGAGAAGGGCACGTCATCTCTTTGGTGTCCTTCCCCAAAGGCATAATAACTCCATTCTAACCATGAGGAAGACATCAGGCAAACCCAAACTGAGGGGCACCCCAGAAACACCTGCTCAGTACTCCTCAAAACTGCCAAAGCCAGAAATTGTCACAGACCAGAGGTGGAGAAGAGAGTGACATCTAAATGTATTGAGGTGACTTGAATTGGATCCTGCGAAGAAAAAGGAGAGTAGTGGAAAACCTACAAAATTGTAATAAAATGCAGAGTTCAATTAATAGTAATGTACCTGTTTTCTTTAGGGGATTGTAGTTATGTACTGTAAGTAATGTAGGATGTTAACAACAAGAGAAGCGGGATGAAGGGTATACAGAACTCTTTGTGGGATCTTTGTAACCTATTGTAAATCTAAGTCATTGTAAAATAAAACAGGTGCTTAGAATATTTTCTTAAAAAATTGGGTTTTTCTTCTTTTTAATCTTTAGGTTAGAACCTCTCCCCTTCCTTCCTGCGACTATAATGTCACGTCCCTGATGTTGCTAATTAAATTTTGTAATTTTCTGCACAACTGTTAAAATGTATTTAAAAACCATTCAATTTTACACTTTAAATGGGTAAATTTTATAGTATGTAATTTGTAACTCAATAATGTTGTTTAAAAACATTTGTAAACTCTATCCATTGATTCTAATTTTATCATTTAGCATGTTATAGCTCTTTAAATGGTAAATGTTTCTTCCTCCTTTGCTTCCTCTCTTCTTCCTTCCTGCTTCTCTCTTTCTTTTTTCCTCTTTCTTTCTTCTTTCTTTTTCTTTCTTTCTTTCTTTTCTCTCTCTCTCTTTCGTTCTTTCTTTTTTCTTTTCTGACAGGAGGGTAGATAGAGAGACAGGCTCCAATATGCACCCGACCAGGATCCACCTAAAAAGCCCGGTCTGGGGTTGATGCTCTGCTTATTTGTGGCCATGCTTGCAATTGAGCTTTTTTTTTTTTTTTTTTTTTTTTTTTTTAACGGCTGAGGTGCAGTTTCCACAAGCCATCCTCAGCACCCAGTGCAATATGCTGGAACCAATGGAGTCACGGCTGCGAAGGAAAGAGAGAGAAAGAGAGAAAAGGGAAGGGGGAGTGGGAGAGGGCAAGAAGTAGATCATGACCTCACCCGTGTGCCCTGATGGGGAATCGAAATTGGGACATCCACACACCGGGCTGATGTTCTACTGTTGAACCAACCGGCTAGGGCCACCTTCTTCTTCTACCTATTTTTAAAATTTATATGGGGGAGATGTCCTTTCTTTCTTATTTTATTTATTTATTTATTTAGCGAGAAAGAGAGACAGGGACAGAAAGACAGGAAAAGAGAGAGGTGAGACGAATCAACTCATAGTTGTGGCTCCTTAGTTGTTCATTGATTGCTTTCTCATATGTGCCTTGACTGAGGAGATCCAGTTGAGCTAGTGACACCTTGCTCAAGCCGGCAACCTTGGGATCAAGCCAGCAACTTGGACTTCAAGCCAGGGACGATGGAGTCATGTTTATGATCCCACACTCAAGCTGGCGATCCTGCGCTCAAGCCAGCGACCTTGGGATTTCAAACCTGGGCCCTCAGTGTCCCAGGCTGACACTATCACTGCACCATCACCCACTCAGGTGGGTTCTTTCTTTTTAAATTTATTCCTCTTGTATAGAAATTTCTAGAGTCTTTATACTTTGTTAGTTGACAGTTTCCATACTTTTTGCTATAAGGTAATTTATTGGGAAATTCAGAGTCTCTTTCACCACATACACAAAGGTGGGTGACCAACCATTTTCTTTACCTTTCCTTTATTCTTTTCTTTTCTTTCTTCCTTTTGTTCTTTCTTTCTTCCTTCTCTTCTTTCTTTCTCTTTCTCTCTTATTTATATATTTATTCCTTCCTTCCTTTCTCCCTCCTTCCTGCCTTCCCTTTTCTTCCTCTCCCCGCCCCCTCCTTCTTTCTTTCCTGTGAAAGTTACAGAGGTAGAAGTGAGCCAATTGAGCTGCATGGACTCAGGAAACAACTTGCAGAAGCAAAAGAAAGTCCCTTGGAGCTTAGGAGAGACAAAGGCAATGGTAAGGCACATGGGGGAAGTAAAGGGGGAAAAGAAAGAGAGAGTGCTGGGAACCCACCTTTCTTGAGACCAGTATGGACTACTTATTCCCCAAGTTAACACTCAGGCAACAGCTAGAACTCCAATTACTTAAGAGTTTCACAGGTGAAAATGAGCTTTCCCAACAAATTCAAGTGGCTGGGCATAACCACCTGCTAGTGTATCCACTCAGATAATATAGGTTAAAAAGAATTTATGCTAAGTGCTGAATTTCCTGTCCTGGAATGTGGTAATGTGGTAAGACGGGCCCTTTAATTCACAGACATCTCCATTCCCTGTAGGAGACATGATTTCAACACTAAAACAGGTTATATCCTCTGAAGGGGTTTATTCTGAGGTTGGATGAAACTAGTCTTTCCAGGTGGTGGAGGGGATTTCTCAGCAGGCAGGATGCTATTTAGAAATATCCAGTTCATTTAAGCTGCAGTTTTTGGACACTAAGCTAACAGCCCTGTGAACTCTAAGGTTTACACTTAAGAAAAAAGTTAATTTGTCTTAATGTCCAAAGGAGCCAAATTTCCATGTATTGTGCAATAAACTTATCTGAAATTCTAATAAAAGTGTGGCTGTTTTTGCTCCCACGTGACTACCCATACAGTCCTGTTCATACTGAACGTGGCTACTATTCCAGTGTGTGACCAGGGACCCTGAGTGTGTGCTCTCTCCTTGTCCAGACCCCTGAGGAGCATCCACTGTTTCTTAGCAATTGATCTCAAACCCTCCTGGTCCCCAGCTTACCCCAGTAAGCTCGTCTCATATAAAGAGCCCTTGGTATGGAAATACTCTTCTTCTTGGGCATTATTTTTTTCTCATCAAATTCCCTCCTATTCTGTTTTCTTACTACTGCTGTCACATCTTCTGATTCTGGTTCTCTTTCTCTCCTATCAAGTTGGATTTAGGATGATCTTCTCCTCCCACACTGAAGTTCTTGCCCCACCTATCTCCTAAGTCTTGGTAAGACTTAGCTTCTAGGGTGGATGTAATAAGAGCTGTTTGTTTTCTTTTTCATTTGCACTGCTGGGTAGAAGGAGGGTCCTGAAGAAGGGCCAGAGTGGTGTTCCTAAGCCTAAAGGACTGCTTTGGCTTTTCTTTATTTTCTTCCTTCCTTCTTTCTTGTTTTTTTTTTCCCCTGGTTTATTCTAGATATCTTAAAAGTAAACAACCAAATCAGATATTCCTCAATTTCCTGTCAATTTAGCTATAACACACTAAATGATAAAATTAGAATCCATGTGTGCATATATCTGGCTATAGTGGATATCAAGGAGAGGGGCAATTATTATTCACAAGACCATGTTGTATCAAGGAACTGTCCTGATTTTGATTGTAGTTCTGTAAGATGCTAAAATTTGGGGAATAAAAGTGAAGGATATAAGAGATGTCTTTGTACTCTTTTTGTCCCTTATATTTTTTATAAGATTAAAATTATTTTAACATGAAAGGTCAGAAGTTCAAAAACACGTAAAGTAAGGTGAATCTGTGACCTCAATGGTGAAGAAGTCTCCCTTCTCTCCCCTAACTTCTCCCATTACTAGTCCATTCGTCACCATTGTCTAATCTTGAAAAATGACAGTTAACAAGCTGAACCCTCTTTTTCAACCTCTGAGAACCATAGAACTGTCAGGACTTCAATGTGATAGGAGGTCGCTGGTGGGGAGCTTTCACTCAGTGACCTCATTCATGGTCACTGCTGACCCTTATCTTCCTTATTTTATTCCTAAGGAGAATGCTTGGCCTGATATTAATTTTTATCAAAGTTAAAACACACACACACAATAGAATTTGTTTCTTTAAGAAATTCTTATAAACTATATCTATCACTATAAATACAAGCCTAAAAGTAATGACATAACCAATGTTCTCTAAATAATCTAAAATGGATTTTGTCATTTTACCCATTTATTTGTGAAAAAATGCTACTTTTTGTATATGAAAAATGTGAGACACAGAAATTAATCAACTTGTACTCCTGCATACCAGGTGTATCAGTTTTTGTATTGCTGATCTCATTTGTTTATTCCTCTTGAAAATGACAAATTAATCAGCAACTGGGTGACCTACATTGACAGTTCAGTGTCCTAACAGTGTATCAAACATTTCGTCGTCACAGTCACACAGAGCTACTCACTCAGCCTCAGCACTTTAGTTTCAATCTTTGTGATTAATTTTAAATACAATGTGTGACTGCAGCAGGACCTAAGATAAAATAAAACAAAAACAAAACAAACACGTGAAATCATTTTACATGCACAAAATTGCATAAAGTACTGCATATTCTAAATACATCATTCTAAGTATTGATAAGGACCATACAATAAAAAGATTGTAAAATAAATCAAAATAAGTAACAAATCTATACACAAATTGTATTTTAATATACTTCTATAATTTTATTATTTTTATTTTTAAGTGATCTGAAACTATATTTTCATTTTATTAGTTTTTAAATAAGAAAAGGCTTAGTCAACTTAGATTATGGCAATGGTGAAGATAAGGTAATCAAAGACAACCTCAAACCCCACCTAAAAGAAAATTGCATTCCCTTCTTGATGGTGTGGCCCTGGCTTCACAGGGACGTCCCAGGGACATTTGGAGTTGCTGGCTGTCCTGCCAGCCTTTCACTCTTGTGCCTTGTCCACAGAAAAAGAGGAACTCAAAAGGAGAAGCCACTGTGAGATTTCAAGGTTAGAGATCTTGGACACCTTTTTATAATCGTGAGTAATTTGTAAAAGTTAATCAAATTTTGCAAAATTACAAAATAAATTTTAAAAAGTGAATGCGCCCACAGATAATCAAGAGTAAGCAATATTTCATAATTCCCAGGATCCTAGTACAGGGCCAAATTTTTTAATTTATAATTCAAATTACAAAAGGATTTATTAAATTCTTCTATCAATAAGTTACTGCATCCACAACAAACCACACTGGGAAGACCTCGTCTTGTGCGATGACTTGTAGAATAGAGTTGATTTCTCTAGGTGCCACTTAGGGCTGCACATGATTTCAGTCTTGATGTTGTGCTAACTGGTTTATTCCCCACACAAGGGAACACTTTCATATCCTCAAGAAGTTATTCATCATCACTACTCAAGATTTCAGTGTCTGGATTGGACCTATACACTAAACATTTAAAACGTTCTGTTGTAGGCAATCACAGTATAACACCCTTTTTTCTTTTTTCTCCTAAAATAAATCAGTGGAAGGATATAGAAGTGGAAACTCAGGCAACTATTACTGAGTGGTGACCCCCGTATATATATATAATTTTAATTCTTTTCCTTGATAGCTAAATAAATTTTAACTTAACTAAAGTTTAATATTCCTCACAATTTCACATACAAGGAAGATAGGGTTCTCATTTTAACACTGGTTGTAACCAAAAGTAAAATAAGGTTTAAGAATATTTTATGTGGCTGAATTCCATATCTGCTAACAAAATATGCTACGTCTTTAAAAAGAATAACGGTGCTAGCTGCAGATTTTAATAGCTTAGTGTGCACACATATTATAAGGCAGTATTAACTTTTTAAGCTTATTCTCTATGAAATATTTAATTTACATCCTAATATATAGAGCACTTATGTATACAAGTCCTTTTTGAAATGTTAAATATTCATAATTTTAAATACTTTATCATCATACCCTAACTTATATTATTTTGTAATGTATTACAATTATGCACCTAATTTAAAAAATAACATTTAGTAGCTATATAGAAATAAACCAAAAGATGAATGGTGTTAGACAAACTCATAAATGAGGCAAAAGGTTCTAAAGTTTTTTATTTGGAAATCCAAGTTAGCAGCAACACTGAAAACTTTCCTCCTATTACTTCTCTATGAAATATTTAATTTTGCAAACAAAATAACTTGGAAAATAGATTATATTTTAACCAAAAGTCAAAATTATAGAAACCATAAAAATTGAAAATGAAATTATAAAAAGTTTCATTTTATACACAAAAATACAAATCATTCCTTCTGATTTTGAAAGGTACATATTTTAAATTATTTTAATATAAATTGTGGAATATTAATGATGCCCAGGCCCTATTCTTCTGGCTGTTTAAATTAATGAAATAAACTGTTTCATGGAGTGAAAGCTCTTTAAATTGATGACATTTAAAAACAACCAAGCCAAAAAAATAAATGGGAAATTGATGTAATAAAGGTAAGTAGTATAGCATTCTCAAATATGGTTCTTTATGAAATGAAAATTAGGATCATATCTTCTGGTACATGGTAATCTTTATAACACCATATGGCATAAAAAATACTTCAGAATGCCAAGAAGTTTATTTAATTAAACCTCAACTTCAGTAAAGCTAATAACATTACTACTTTTTTAAAGGCTGGGATATGTCAACTACATACAATAGCAGCAGTTGAATCAGACTAGAAAATAAAGGGAAATTATATTACGTTATTATAAATGTATACATTAACTTCTATTGGAAATTTTATTTTTATATAAGAACAATTATATTTATGGTTTCAATTCATGCTTATATGCATGAATTAAAATTATCCTACATTAAGTTTCTGAAGTAATTGAAATTAACTACAAAAAATGTATAAGTGCAGACACATGAGAGAATTATTTCCCTTTTGTGAAAACTGTCTGGGAGTGCTCCATCAGATAATATATAATATTAGAAATAAAAATTACAAACTTGAAATAAACCAAAAAGATTTAAATAGTACTGTATCCTGTTTTGAGTCAAATTGTTCAATATGATGTTAAATTTAGGCTTTTAATGACTTTTTGTCACTATTTTTTAACATAGTGAGTGGAACATTTCTATAATTTATTTTTTTCTTTTTACTTTTACTGAAAAAGGAGAGGTATATTTCACATACGAATAGAGGATGAATCCTGAGATTTCTCCAAAATGTCTTTCTGTCCTATAGATATAGGCATTTGTTTCATCACAAATAATGGAATACCATTTTTGAACAAATGATTACTGTCCCTTTGAATCCTGAACTTCCTCCAAGACAAGAAACTATGACTAAGTTGTTCAACAGGCATTATAGTGAAAAATCTTTCTAATTCTATCTTTCCTTAAATGAGCTCTATTTCTTGTAATTCACATGACACCCTTTGGCTGTGGTTGTCTGTTAAATTTCCTGTTTGGTCTAGTTTCAGAAAACCAAAAGAAATAGCTCACAGAAAAGGCTATGGTAACTACTTTTATTTTTCTTTTGGTTTTTCCACTTAAGTGTTTTCTCCTTAGAGGTACATAGAGAGGGAGGAAAATAGCCACAAACAAGGTGTAAGTAGGTCAAAGAAGTTTCAAGGCACCAAAAAAAGTGCCATCTCCATCCCGTGATATTTTAGCATCTTCACGTGGTATTGCAAGTTGGAGTTCATCTCCTTCTTCCAGCTTTGCAATGCCTGGAAAGGAATGGTTTACAAGAATTTTAAGTGGTTCTACAATGGGGATCGGGGAAGAATATCAAATAATAAAATGATTTTGTTATGAAAAAAATGGAATGTTGGCATTCACACATCAAATTATACCAGGGGATTTATAAATAATTACTATTCTACTAGCCTCAAAAATAAAAAACGAAATGAACAGAATAAGTTACAACAGATGTAAATGTCTTAGCACCTAATGCTTATAAAATGCAGAATCTAAACAGAAACCAAATGTTTAACTTTAATAAAAAACGTTAAGTAAATCATAGCACATCCCTTGATGTAATATTAATAGTTTAAAATGATTTTGTTTCATTTATTGACAAAAAAAGACCTTTTATAATAATGTTAAACAAAAATACACACATATGTATATTTTTAAATATGCATATAAACTGTGTAAATTATTAAAAGTAAAAATCAAAATGCCCTTTATTAAGAAAGCACATCTGTTACATTGTTTTCTCTAGAGACAAGACTAAGGGATTAGGAGTCATTTGGATTACTTTTTTATAGCCTTCTGTATTTTATGTTTCCTTTAATGGCCACATTTGTCTTTATAACCAAAAACAAAGAAAAGGAAAAAAAACTGATGATTGATGATTCTCATCTCTCTCTGTTCCTGTCTGTCCCTATCTATCCTTCTCTCTGACTCTCTCTCTGTCCCTGTAATAAAAAAAAAATACTAGCATATTAAACCTAACACTGTACTAAAACTAATAAACAAAATGATTAGCTTCTTAAAACTAACCAACAAAACTGTATGTGCCTAATTACCATGGCTTATTTTGTGATTTAGGAATACAAAATATAATTCAGGAACTACGCTCAGTTTATCAGATAATTTCTGACCCCAATTAAAAAAAAATCTATATAAAGGAAAAGAAAGAGAAGGAAAGGAGAAGAAACAAAGAAACTAACAAAATACTACCTGAATTGTCAACAAATTCAACTAACATTTTAAAAGTGTTGCATTGTCTCATTAACATACAGTGAAAATGTACTTACATGAACACATCTATGTTAACATCTATTTTATCATGGAGCCCAAAGCACCCAATTTCCTTGGGCAACAATTAATTGGTGTTTATGTATTAAACACTTATGATGTACAAGACACTTTTCTAGATGCACAGAGAACAGTGTGCGTGACAAATTTTTGTGGGGTTTCCAAGAATCTTGATCTTATTTTTTTGTGATGGACCAAGGTAGATAACAAATAATAAAAGTTTTTTGGTATTGTTATGGGTAGTGTGTACATTTTCTAGGATTGACAAAGCATTTAATGACTAGTAAAAAAGAATTGAAATTTTTTGTTGAATAGGTTAGTCATTATCATAAAAATTGAGGATAATCTAATACAGGGTAGGGTAAAAGTAAATTTATAGTTGTTCATATGGATAATACAATAATTAATAAATAATAACAAGAAAATTCTTTCACTTACTCACAACTGTAAATCTTTTGCCCCATTCTGTATTTTGACAAAGGCTATATAGATCACAGAGCGTTAAGTAATATGAACTCTCAAAATAAAGTGGGAGTGACCTCCCCCACTGTTGGGCAAATGAGTTTGTAAAATCTGTATTTTTTGAGTTTGCTCACTTTTAGTGTTAAAAAAATGGCGCTGGGCAGTGCCAGGTATGTGATCTGTGAAATTGCTAATTACCTTCCTGCTTGGGAAGGGCCATTGTTATGTTAATGTTGCTGGAGGAGGTTTTTGCACTAAAAAAGTTTAAAAGGAGAGAAGGAGAATGGAAAAGAAAGCCATTTTTTCAGAGTGAGTGCAGAGAGAAGGCAGAGTGCTAAGGGAGAAGCCAAGATAGCAGGGAGAGAGAAGCCAGTTTTGCAGAGTATAAAGCCATGTTAGCAGATGGGGAACCAGAGGTGAGGGCTTTGTGAGCTCTGCTGAGACTGTTGAGGCCTTTGATTCTAGGAGACACTGGAGAAGATTCTCCTGGTTTTGGAACAGGATAATGTGTCAGGGCTTTATGAGCTCTGAGTGAAAGGGAAGTGTTTTCCCTGTGTGTTTGCTCATCAGCTGGTATGGAACTTGAATAAAGGAATGGCCCACCATATTTTGGTTCCACTCTTTCTTTGCCGTCTGTCCGAATCTAATGGGAACCTACACCTGCATGACCATGATGGCAGCGACTACTGGCCATACACCCACCAAAATATTTTTTTTAATTTTTCTTTAGGAAATTGTCAAAAATTTTCTAAGGTAGAAAGAATAATATAAACACGTACTCATTATTCAGTTTCAACCCAATGTCAATCTTGTCAAACTTGTTTCATCTATAATTTGAAGCAAATTCTAGACATCATACCATTTGAATGTTTTTATATTTTACTCAACTCAACCCCCAAAATGGACTACTTTTTAAAATATGTTCTATTTGGCTCTGGCCAGTTTGCTCAGTGGTAAAGCATTGGCCTGGCGTGTGGAAGTCCAGAGTCTAATTCCTGGTCAAGGCACCCAGGAGAAGTGACCATCTGCTTCTTCACCCCTCCCCTTTCTCTCTCTCTCTCCTCTCTAAAAATAGATAAATAAAATGTTTAAAAAGAAAAGGAATAAAAAGAATATAGGTTCTATTTAAAATTCTGACAGCTGAGTTATTGACTATTACAATTCTTTGAGTTTATAGCAATTTAACCTTTTGTACAATAAACATTTAATTTGTTAATGAAATGATGAATACCATTTTGGTTTGTGTACAAAAGAGGTTCTTTGGTATTGTGTTGGGTTCCTTAAAAGAACCAGTTTAACTTTTTTTTTCAGGTTATCATGGAAGCACTTTATACACTTATATAGTAATGTGTAGTTTTCAATGGTTTTAAACAAATTCACCCTAGAATAGATTAAATTGCAATCCTGAAATTTCCTACCTAGTGGTTCTCATATATAATATTAAGCTATTGAGAAATATCTTTAAGATCAAGTGATTTAGTCTTAAAAAGTAAGACACCTAGAAATCGGGTCAAGAAAGTAAATGTGAGAGGAGCAGATTGTTATAAAATCTTAAAGTTTGTTGTAAAGCTCTAAGTACAAATGGGTATAAATAAATAGACTGGCACAGCCTTACCATTTATAAATATTTTGCAACACCAAAATACTAGTCACCACTGGGTGCAGGAAAGCATTTTTTATGAAAATTAGGGAATTCCAATGTAACAGACTTCCTCATCACCCTGTTAGAGCTGTATATGGTTGCAGATTCGGAATAACGCTCATCCTTACTATTATGCAATATTTCCCTTTCTTTCTAACTATTAATATAGAAAGAAAGGACGTCGAAATATAGGACTTTGAGCTAAGCAACCTATCTCCAACCCTATATTTCCTGCTGCCATTCATGGTAACTGCAACTGAAGACATTCCTTGGGGTTTTAAATAAACTTGTCAAAATCAGCAGAGAGAAATATATGTGTTAAGATAAACATTCTTTTTTCCCCTAATACCAGCCTTGAATAATTGGGAATTTCCCGCAAAATAAAATAAAGACTGTTGGCAATACAGCCAAAACAGACCTGCAATGAACAAAGCCTACCCTTTCTCTTTTCTCTCCATATCTTTACTGCCCCTGAGTTAAAATGAAGGCAAACTCCCACACTTTCACATCCCAAAGTCATCTGTCTGCTGTCTATTCCACCAGATGTCAACTATGTGAAAGTGAGAGAGAAGCCACTGGGAACCTGGACCTGACCCTCAAACAGCCAGGGGAATTTCTTCCAGAGCATGGAAGGGAGAATATTTGGTCTCTCACACCCTGGAATCAAATTGGCTGGTTAAAGCCAAGTTCCAGAATTTAGTAGCTGTGCATTCTAAGATGCGTGTTAATGTAGCTCTGTGTCTCAGATTCCACCTCCCTTCAGTGGGAGCATTAAATGAGCAAGCATGAAGTGCAGACAGGAGTGCCTGGTGCATAGCAATCATTTCTTCTTCTTCTATATTATTGTTGTTATTACAGGTTGAAGAAAATACAGCTTAGAATTGTTCTTGTTATTGATTGCTATAAAGTCACTGCCCTATCTAAATGATATAAAGATGATAAAACCATTAATAATGATTTTATCTGCCTCAAATAAAACAGACTAGCTTATCATTCCAGACAATAAAAACCACACAATATATTGAGAAATGTCTTTCTATCTATTTATAGAGAACTATTATTTACCAGCTGAATAACAGGAATTATTGGGTAGTGTTTCAGGCATATTTTGAATACATCGGAACAAAGTCACCAGACTCAGTTCATCCCCAAAGACATGGACTTTTTTCCTCTGTATTAGGTGTCCCATGGCAAAGGTGTTATCTGTGTATAAAACCTGAGAGACAAAACAAAGAACTTTGTCAGAGTGAGCACAAGACGGGAGACATTGAACAGGGACACAAGAATGAGGGTGGAACATACCTGACCATATATAAAAAAGTAACCGGTTTCTTTGACCAATATTTTATTTTCTCTTTCTTCTAGGGCTCTTCCTCTTTTAAAGCTGAGAAGCCACGGAACAAACGTGTAAGCTCCTACAAAGAAGAGAACAGTTTCTAAGTCAGGAAACTGAGAAAGGCAGTTTTTCATTTCCACTTAATTGTTAAACTGGACTCAGAGGAGAATTTTACCTTTAAAAAAAAAGAAGACAAATCACAATAATCCACTGTTTTTTTCACCTTCATTTATGTATCAACCCAGGTAACTATCAGATATAGGAACTTGAGATCAAACCCTTTTTATAAAATGTTTGATTTTTCTTTCATTCTTCCGTATTTCAGCAATTTTTCTAACATAGGCTGGTATGGGTGGGAGAGTTCAAGGCAAAGAATGCACACAATGCTTCTAAATAATACACTCAGAGAGATCTCTCAGTTTTCTTTGGTTCCCAGAGGACACAGTAAGTATGTGGAGTTTAGCAAAGGTTATCAGGAGAAAGCAGGGCCCTCTTTTCACTGAAATAATGCTGTATAAAGACAGGCAATGATAAGTTTGCCTCTGTTATTCTTAACTGAGATCTTTGATTCATGGGCTATTGTTACCTGTATGCCACCAGAAGGTTTTCATTTAAATATTTCTCAGGAACCTTCTTTGGAAATAGCAAGTTAAGGTAATCAGGACTGACCTCTAATGAGGGGCATTCAGTCCCTGTGAGTCATGATAGAGGAGGTTCCTAGGAGTACTTATGAGGGACAAGAAAGGGCACTTTTGGAGACCAGTTTAAGGAAAGTTACTAAGATCTAATACCTACTGGAAAATGGTCAAGAAACTTTGTGATAATAGTCTGTAATACCCAAGTTGAAGTGGCTTCTGTTGAGGACCATAATTCTCCTCCAGTATCCCCCAAACTGTACTTGAAGAGTGTAGGGCCAGGGGCCACCACCATCATGGCCATTCACATGCAGGTTCCCATTAGATTTGGGCAGATGGTAAAGAAACAGTGGAGTCAAATAAATGGTGGGCCATTTCTTTATTAACATCTCGCACCGGCCGATGAGAAAACACACAGGGCTCCCAAAGTCACTGGCATATTCTCCGGCTCAACAACCAGGAGAATCTTCTCTGGTTCCTCCTAGAATCAAACGCCCCACCAGTCTCAGCAGAGCTTACAAAGCCTCTCAGCTCTGGTTCCCCATCTGCACACCTTCTCTTTCCCTGCCAACATGGCTTCTCCTTCAGTACTTTGCATTCTCTCTGCTCTTGCTCTGCAAACATGGCTTCTTTCTGCCTCTTCTCCTTCTACTATCTCTTTTCAAAACTTTCTGGCATGAAAACCTCTCCTCCAGCAAATATTAGCAAAACAATGGCCCTTCCCAAACAGGAAGGTAATTTGCAATTTCATAGACCACATTTACCTAGCGCTGTCCAGCGCCATTTTCTAACAATAGAAGTGAGCAAACTCAAAAAATACAAATTTTACAAACTCGCCCAATAGGGAGGGACAGTGAAGGCACTGTGCTCCTGACTGGGAGGAAGCAGCAGAGAGAAGACAGCAGCCCCAGAAAGGAGTTGGCAAGAGGTGACCAAATCACTGAGTCAGAACACTGCTTTTGGACATCAACATCCATTAGAACAGTATAAACATTTCTTTCTTGTGAATTCAGTGTTAAGTTTATCAGTGTAAATTCTCATCATTAAGTAAATATTGAAGTAAATGGGGAACCATAAAGCTAGGCCAGATAATTTGGGTGGGGTCATATATAAAATGATATAAAATAAGTGACTAGAGGATTAAAGAAATAGTAATATGAGAATAGAGTAGGAAAATCAAACTGGTAATCTAAAATTGTATGAAAAATATTCCTATATAATTGGTAATGTTGAATCATTTGTGTTCCAAAACTTCACCTTGGTTACAAAAAAAGAAAGAAACAAAATTAGTTACAAAATTCAGAGTCCACAGGACAATAGCCAGAAGCTCAAGATGAAAACAACTTGCCACAGAATTACAATGAAAGGAAATTCTCTCCTGAGGATTTTCTTAGATGCCTTCAGATGTGGTAGTTGATAATGCTTTCAGATTCCTAAATACAATTACTAAGGGTATGTGCCCACTTCAATAGTGCCTGCCCCAAGGCAAGCCCCATCATATTTGAACTTTTCCCAAACAGAATTCTCAAGGGAAGAATATAAAACAAGAAACATACTTTCTGAATATTTCTGAGGAGTTAAGAAGGTAATCAAACAAAGCAAATAACATTGTCAATTCAAGTTAAAATGAAACAATTCCTGAAGGGCAGCCTTCCAAGTTTAGATTACCAGATAGACAGAGAGAGTACTGTGAGGGAGAGTGAGGAGAAAGAAGAGAGGAAGGCAGAAAGGGACATCACAGTTCTTTAAAAGTGCTTTTATTGGCTCTGGTAAGAACTCCTATGAACTTCCTCTGTCACAACTCTCACAAGGAGTGAATGCCCCCAATATGGACCTGACCTGATTAACCCAATTTACTGTTCTCCAAAAAGGCCCCTGAGAAATATTCTCCTTAAATGGAAACCTTTCAGTGGTAGACGGGATAATGACAGCCCAAGAATCAAAGATCTCTTCAGTGATGAGTAACAGGGGCAAACTCATTATCACCTGTTTTTATACATTATTTTAATGAAAAGATTTTAATAATGTAGTTTTCAATGATGTTTAACTGTGATTATGTGCCCAAAGCTTTTTTTAAAATGTAGAATGTTGAATGAGAAAGGATTAATATAATGGCTATAGCTGTAAAATGCAAACTGATGACTCTAAAAGTGATTGCTTTTCTGGTTGTAATGATACTTATTTGATGCTCTGACCAAAAGGGTGTGTTTTTTTGTTTTTTTCCTATAAAACAATGTTCATCTTGGATTCTAACTTCTCTGAGTTCAGGGAAAGTTTATGTTTGGTTCCCTGCTATTTTGCGAGGGTCTAACATGACTGGCCCACAGTAGACATGCAGCAAATATCTGAATTATCTAATTCAACTTTAAACATAAAATAATTCAAAATGACAGTGTACTATGCAATTAGTCGCAAGAATTCAATTGTTTTTTTAAAAGCATTTTTTTTCTACTTAGTAATGGAAACTCTGAGAAAGGAAACACCTTCCATCATAGAGGTAGTATGGACTCTTGAATTGAAGTAAAACACATTTCTAAAATTCTTTGTTTCTATTATGGTCATAGATACTTTTTTCTTTTTGTATTTTTCCAAAGTAAGAAGTGCGGGGGAGTCAGGCAGACTCCCTCATGCCCCAGACTGAAATCCACCCAGCATGCCCAAGAGGGGGCGATGCTTGGCCCCTCTGGGGCATTGCTCTGCTGCAATCAGAACCATTCTAGTGCCTGAGGAGACCATGGAGCCATCCTTAGTGACCAGGCCAACCTTGCTCCAATGGAGCCTTGGCTGTGGGAAGGGAAAAGAGAGATAGGAAGAAGGGGGATTAAGGGGGTAGAAGCAGATGGGCACTTCTCCTGTGTGGCCTGGCTAAGATTGAATCAGGGACTTCTACATACCAGGCCAATGCTCTACCACTGAGCCAACCAGCCAGAGCCTAGATACTTTTTATTAAATTCTTTTTTGCAGCAACCTAAATTGATTTCTTATTTCTTTTCACCATACTTATATCTATAAAAGTAGTGATCCAGTTCTTACCAAATTCTACTGCTGTATTGCCAGAACGGGAAGAAAAACAAGCCGATTACAACAAATGAAATTGAAATAATTATCAAAAAACTCCCAGCAAACAAAAGTCCTGGACCAGATGGCTTCAGAGGCGAATTTTGCCAAACATTCAAAGAAGAACTAACACCTATCCTTCTCAAGCTATTTCAAAAAATTCAAGAGGAGAGAAGACTTCGAAGCTCCTTTTAGAGGCAAAGCATTATCCTCATTCCAAAAACAGGGAAATACATTACATAGAAAGAAAAATATAGGCCAATATCTCTGATGAATTTAGATGCTAAAATTCTCAACAAAATATTAGCAAACCGGATCCAGCAATGCATTAAAAAAATCATACATCATGATCAAATGGGATTTATTCTGGGGAGGCAAGGCTGGTACAATACTCACAAATCAATCAATGTGATTCATCACTTAAACAAAAGGAAGGATAAAAATTACATGATTATATCAATAGATGCAGAAAATGCAGGTGATAAAATCCAGCACCCATTTTTGATCAAAACTCTCAGCAAAGTGGGAATAAGAGGAACATACCTCAACATAATAAAGGTAATCTATGACAAACTGACAGCCAACATCATACTCAATGGGCAAAATTTAAAAGCAATTCCCTTAAGATCAGGAACAAGACAGGAGTTCCCCCTTTCACCACTCTTATTCAACATAGTTCAGGAAGTCCTAGCCATAGCAATCAGACAAAAAGAAAAAATGAAAGGCTTCCAAAGAGGAAAAGAAGAAGTAAAACTCTTATTATTTGATGATGACATGATACTGTACATAGAAAACCCTAAAGTCTCAGTCAAAAAAACTACTAGACCTGATAAATGAATTTGGCAACATGGCAGGATATAAAATTAATATTCAGAAATCAGTGGCATTTGTATACACCAACAATGAACTGTCTAAAAAAGAAATTAAGGAAACAATCCCCTTCACTATCACAAAATAAATAAGCAAATAAAGTACCTAGGAGTATATTTAACCAAGGAGGTAAAAAACTTGTACCCGAAAAATTGTATAACATTGATAAAAGAAATCAATAAAGATTCAAACAGGTGGAAACATATACCATGTTCATGGATAGGAAAAATAAACATCATTAATATGTCTATATTCCTCAACACAATCTTTAAATTCAACGCAATACCTATCAAAATACCAATGGCATACTTCAATGATATAAAAAAACTATTTCAAAAATTTATATGGAACCAAAAAAGAACACAAATAGCCTCAGCAATCTTGAAAAGGAAGAATAAAGTAGAAGGTATCACACTTTCTGATACCAAAGTATACTACAAGGCCATTGTAATCAAAACAGCATGATACTGGCATAAGAACAAGCATACAGATCAATGAAACAGAACAGAGAACCCAGAAATAAACCCACACCTTTATGGTCAATTGATATTTGACAAAGGAGGTAAGAGCATACAGTGGAGCAAAGACAGTCTCTTTAATAAATGGTGTTGGGAAAACTGAACAGCTACCTGCAAAAAAATAAACTAGACCATCAACTTACATCATTCACAAAAATAAACTTAAACTAGATAAAAGAGTTAAATGTAAGTCACAAAACCATAAACATCTTGGAAAAAAACACGGGCAGTAAACTCTCTGATATCTCTCATAGCAATATTTTTGCAGATTTATCTCCACAGGCAAATAAAATAAAGGACAAAATAAACAAATGGGTCTATATCAAACTAAAAAGCTTTTGTACAGCAAAAGTCACCATTATCAAAATAAAAAGACAACCCACACAATTGGAGAACATTTTCACCAATACGTCTGATAAAGGGTTAATAACCAAAATTTATGGAGAACTTCTAAAATTCAACATCAGGAAGGTAAACAATCCAATTAAAAAATGGGCAAAAGAACTGAACAGACACTTCTCCAATGAGGACATATGGATGGCCAATAGGCATTTCAAATAATGTTCAACGTCACTAATCATCAGAGAAATGAAAATTAAAACCACGAGATATCACCTCACACCAGTCAGAATGACTATCATTAACAAATCAACACATAATAAGTGATGGTGAGGGTGTGGAGAAAAGGAAACCCTCCTGCACTGCTGGTGGGAATGCAGACTGGTGCAGCCACTGTGGAAAACAGTATGGTGTTTCCTCAATAAATTAAAAATGGAACTGCCTTTTGACCCAGCTATCCCACTATTATAAAGTGATCAACTTTTTTACAATGAAAAGGAGGGCAAAAATAAATGGAAGAAAACAATATCGTAAATAAAAGAAACATTTTATTCATTGCAACAATAATACACTATGATATAACAAATGCATAATTACAATGTAATATTTTATATTGTAATTATGCTTACATGCCTATTAATTTTTAATAATGATTGTAAGAAAAAAGTACTCATTTATATACAAATATGTCACATCAGATGCAATGGATCAACTCTGCATCGATCAAATACGGACATTTACAGATTAGTCTTCCAATATAAAAATGGAGGACATGTAAGAGGACACTTTTTGAGGGAGGAAAGAACTTACAAAAGAAGGACTGTCCTCCCTAAAGGAGAATGATTGGTCACCTTACACTATTAGGAATATATCCTAAAGATATCAAATCACGTATTCAAAAGAAGACATGCACCTCTATGTTTATTGCAGCATTGTTTACAATAGCCAAGATCTGGAAACAGCCCAAGTGTCCATCAGTGGATGAGTGGATTAAAAAGCTGTGGTACATATACACAATGGAATACTACACAGCCATGAAAAAGACCAAAATTTTACCTTTTGCAACGACATGAATGGACCTGGAGACTATTACGCTAAATGAAATAATCTAGGCAAAGAAAGACATATATCGTATGATCTCACTTTTATGTGGAATTTAAGGAACAAAGTAACTGAGGAACAAAATAGAGGCAGAGGCTGGGTCACAGGGACCAGAGGGACAGTTGTCAGAGGGAAGGGGAATGAGAGGATGGGATCAGAGAAGAGGAAGGGATGAGTGAAATTATATATACATAACACAGAGATACAGATAACAGGACAGCAAATTCCTGAGAGAAGGGGGGAGGGAGTGAAAGAGGGAGGGCAAAAGGGGTGTAAATAGAGACACAGGGGTGAGGGAGTTACATGAGTGGGATACTTGAATCCATGTTATCACAATAAATTAAAATTAATTTTTTAAAAAAGAAATAACAGGAACTAGGCAGGCAGGACCATGCAGGTTGAGCTACTGAACACCAATGGGAGGTTCCTGGAGGGCTGTGAGTAGTGGAAATAGCACTAGGTGTAGAAATATCACATTGTGTAGAAATATCACTTGATGGCTACAAGGTAAGAAAAGGTGCAAAACTAGAGGCAAGAAAACTAACCAGGCGAGAGATATTGGTGATTTGTAGTAGGATGGTGAGATGTGAATGAAGAGAAATAGATTAATTCATACTATATTTATGAGCAGTAAATGATAGGGTTTTGAAATTAATGTAGTGAGTTAGAGGGAGCAATCAAGAATGACACCCAAGCCTGATCAGGTGGTGGCACAGTGGATAGAGTGTTGGATTGGGATGCGGAAGGACCGAGGTTCGAAACCCCGAGGTTGCTAGCTTGAGCGCAGGCCCATCTGGCTTGAGCAAAAGCTCACCAGCTTGGACCCAAAGTCGCTGGCTCCAGCAAGGGGTTACTCAGTCTGCTGAAGGCCCGCAGTCAGAGCACATATTAGAAAGCAAAGAACAACTAAGATGTCTCAACGGCAACAAAAAAACCTGATGATTGATGCTTCTAATCTCTCTCTGTTCCTGTCTGTCTGTCTCTATCTATCCTTCTCTCTGACTCTCTCTCTGTCTCTGAAAAAAAAAACCAACAAAAAACATGACACCCAGAATTCTGAACTAAAGAACTGAAGACACAGTCATCACACTTACTGAAACAGGGAACACTGGAGGAGGAATAAACTTGGGGAAAAGTTTTGGAGTTCAGGCAGGGATGCCACCCAAGATATTCTAGAAGAGGTTAAATAGACAGAGGTATGTATAGACTTGGAACCCCCGAAATTGATTTGTGCTAACCAATGTACATTTAAGCCATCATCACAGATATGTTAAATGACAACATAGGAGCACTTTAGAATGCCAAAGAAATAAGAATGAAAAGAGAATGGGACAATATCAGAGGTCTAAAGAAAACCAATATTGAAGCAATACATTTAAGAGTAATTTGCAAAAGTGTTTTAAAAGGTGTGTTCACAAAGGTCATAGTTAGAGAAACAAACCAAGAGACGCAAATGATGCAAGAGAAAAGGAATCATCAGTTATCAAATTTTATCAAGAGATTTAAAGTAAATTTCAACTTGACCTGTGGTGGCACAGTGGATAAAGTGTCAACCTGGAACACGGGTTCAAAACCCCAGGCTTGCCTGGTCATGGCACATATGGTAGTTGATGCTTCCTGTTCCTCCCCACTTCTCTCTGTCTATTTCTCTCTCTCCTCTCTCTCTCTAAAAAATAAATAAATAAAATCTAGAAAAAAATACTTAAAATAATTTTAAAAAATAAAATAAATTTCAGCACTGTCCTTATCAAATAATTAACTTGGATTGAAATAAACAAGTGACTGCCACTATCAACATGATTTTGTATATACATTTCTCTTTCTTTACCTCCTGTAAGTTATATGAAAGAAACAAATAGCTTTATGTTCTCCAAAATAACAACAAGGAATGCCAAAAGCAAGTAAGATCACACTGAGGCTGAGGGCAAACTTGAAGAGAAACAAACAAACAAACATGAGAGGCTCTGGCAGTGGCAAACCTCATGAAGAGCCAACAAAAATCAACTCCCAAAGGTGAATAACCCTTCATTTATATACATAAATCTCTTAAAGACAATTCAAGAAATTTTAATGTCAGCTAAAGCATTTGGGAAATTGGGAGGGAAAAAGAAAACTAACTGAAATGAACATAAAAGTTTCTGAAAAGGAAACAAAATAAGATGGAAATAAAGACAAAATTAATAATTTGAGGAAAAGACAGGTAAAGAATTACCAGCATATACATAATTGGAACCCTGAAAGACAAAACAAACAACAAAAAGTCAAGCAGAGCAACCATCTAGAGATATTACAGACAAGGAACATTACGTGCCAGGGAAAGTTGACTCAGAATAGTTTTGTTAGTTTCTTATTGCTGCTGTAACAAATTATCACAAATGCAGTGGCTTAAAACAACACATATTTACCTCACAATTCTAAACATCAGAAGTCTCTTGGGGCACAAATCAAAGTGTTGGCAAGTCTGTGCTTTTTTCTGAAATTTGGAAAACCTATCCTCTGCCTTTTCCAGCTCTACAGACTGCCTTCATTCCTTGGCTCATGGCCTCTTCCATCTTCCCAGGCAGAAGCACATCACTCTGAACTCTGTTCATCACCACATTACCTTCTCTGACTCTGACCCTTTGAACCCCTCTTATAAGGACCTTTGTGATTACAGTGGGCCTACCCAACTAAGTCAGAGTAATCTCTCCAAAGTCCTTATCTTAATCATACTTGCAAATTTCCTTTTGACCTATAAGCTAATATACTCACATGTTTCAGGGATTAGGGTATGGACATTTATTCTACCTATCACAATAGTCAATTCTGAGATAGATACACACACACACACTCACTCACCCACTCACTCACTCACGGGTCTTCGGGTTATGACGTTCAGTCCCATAAACACTTAAAATAATTGAGACACAAGTGTTTTAGTTTATACCATTAGCATTGTACTTACGGACTGTGTGGGTGAACTAGTTTGGTTGCACACAGTAGAAGAATACACAGTACAGTGTACAGTCCAGTATTTATGCCCGTTTCCTTTTATATAGCTTAGTTGTGTTTTTATGTTCTAGATTATGATTTCACAACTGTTAGGACAGGTAAGTGACTTAGGCTAGGGTGTGTTTTGACTTACACCAAAGTTCAGGTTACATCACTGTTGTAGGAATGGAACTGTGTTGTAACTCAAGGACCCCCTGTATGAGTGTGTGTGTGTGTGTGTGTGTGTGTGCGTGCGTGCATGTGTGTGTGTGGGGGGTTGTTTTTTGTTTCAAGAGAGAAAGGGACAGAAAGACAGGAAGGGAGAGAGATGAGAAGCACCAACTCATAGTTGTGTCACCTTAGTTGTTCATTGATTATTTTCTCATATGTACCTTGACCAGGGGGCTCCAGCCAAGCCAATGTATCCTTGCTCAAGCCAGTAACTTTTGGGCTCAAGCCAGGTATCACAGGGTCATGTTTATGATCCCATGCTCAAGCTGGTGACCTTCACATTCAAGCTGGTGAACCCACTCAAGCTGGTGACCTCAGGGTTTCAAAACTGGGTCCTTAATGCCCCAAGCAGATGCTCTATTCACCACACCACCACCTGGTCAGGCTGAGATATATATTAAAATAAGTATTTTTATTTTTAGGTGATAGGAAGGGAGATAGTGTGGCAGACTCCCATATGAGCCCTGACTGGAATCTACTGGGAAACTCTGCCTGGAGCCAATGCTTGAGTACCAGCCTATTTTTAGTGCCTAAGGCTGACATGCTCGAACTAACCAAGCTATCCTCAGTGCCCATGGCTATGCTTGAACCAATCGACCCATTGGGTATGGGAGAGGGAAAGGGAAAGAAGGAAAAGAGGAGGGGGGAGAATTAGATGGTCACTTCTCCTGTGTGCCCTGACCAGGAATTGAACTCAGGATGTCAATACACCAGGACCAACACTTTATCTACTGAGCCACCAACCTGGGCCAAAATAAGTATTTACAGAAAGTAAATAACTCTCTGTGTAACCATACAAGAAAGTGAAGCCACTATGAGAAGAAATATTTCTCTTATCTTAGTTTTCTTCAAAGTGCATATAATGTAAAAAGATAGTGGAGAAATTTCTATAAGATACTCAAGTAAACAAAAAGTAAAGTGAGAATTTTATATCTAGCCATCTGTCCTTATAGTATAAAAATTAAAAAGAAACAGCTTTATCCATGCAAATAGTCAGTGACCATTGTTCTCATGAGTTCATTTTGAGTAAACCAGTAGAGAATTAAATTCAGCAAACTAAGGCATAAATGAGAAAACCACAGGAAAAGGATTTGCAATAAGTATTTAATATATTCATCTATAAAACCAAGACAAAACACATAAAGTGAACTGTTTGACAGAAAAGAATAAAATAGTTTTATGTCACAACAATGTAGAAATTATATAACTAACCAATATAAAGAAGTAGAAGAGGGAAAATATTGATAGTAAAATGATCAATTGTCTTAATTATAATAGCTGGTGTTTAAAGAATATAGATTAAAGTTGACAGATCAATTAATAGGAATATGATCATTTTAACAGTAAATAAATAAAAATTAAAGAAATATAAAAGTTCTATCCAAAAAATGTATGGTTAACAGGAGAATAGAGAGATTAAAGAGACTAAAATCATATTAATTTTATCATAGATTAGAGTAGGTAATCAATAGCTATTGTCTAAGGATATAATTATAGATGTCAGAATGATGTCATAGAGTAGATATGGCAGAGTAGAAAGTTAAAAGTACCTTCACTGAAGCAGCAATTAAGCTAAAAAATACAGCATCAATATTTTTGGATCTATGAAATCTGTATGTATGTAAAAAATTTAGTAGTGCCAAGAAAGCCCTTAATAAAAAGAAAAAAACAAGGCCATTGAATTTAAGTAAAAAAGTATTGTAGTATTTTTACTTATTCATTTACTATCTTCCATTCTCCATCTTGGCAGCGACATGGAAATACTGGCCTGGGAACCAGGTAGCATCTTGACTTGTCTGGAAGCTCCCTTCAGATGGATGCAGCTTTCCAGACTGTTATCAATCAAAGGATTTACAGACATATACTACCTGTAGTCACTTGGAACAAGAGACAGCAGATGGAGCAGGCAGCTGACTAACAAAAAAACCTGAGAAAGAGGAGGCTAAGGTAGAAGATAAAGGAATCAGTGATTTTATGTGCTATCTCATACACCAAGGAATCTGTAATGCAACATGCATGCCCAGACCCATGTGGATGCTCAGAAAAGATCTGAAAAATGCTATGCTAACAACTCTAGTTGATTTTCAAGTGTCTACACAAGTTGGAAGGCAGTTGCTGGTAGCCTGGCTAAATGTTGAAGGAGTGCCCCAGCTCAGAGCTAATCTGCTAAGAAAAAGGGATTTTTTTTCTTCCTGGTATTTAATCTCTGTTTGGATTAGGATTAGAGATTAAAAAAATAACAATAAATCTCTGAAATATCTTCCTGAATAAGGAAAATAAAGAAAAAAACAAACTAATGGAACCACATCAAACTAAAAAGTTTTGGCACAGCAAGGAAAGCCATCAATAAAATGAAAAGATAACCTATTAAATGGGAGAAGATACTTGTTAATGAAACATCCAGTAAGGGGTTCATATCCAAAATTTATAAAGAGCTCAGATAACTCAACAACTAATAAACAAACAACCCCAATAAAAATTGGGCAGAAGATTCAAATAGACACTCTGCAAAGTACACATAGAGATGGCCAATAGACATATGAAAAGTTGTTCAACGTCACTAATCATCAGAAAAATGCAAATCAAAACCACAATTAAATACGCACCTTACACCTGTCAGAATGGCTGTCATTAATAAAGCAAGAAACAAGTGTTGGTGAGAATGTGGAGAAAAGGGAACCCTCATTCACCGTTGGTGGAAGTGAAGATTGATACAGTCACTAAGAAAAACAGTATTGAGGTTCCTCAAAATATTACAAATGGAATTGTCTTATAACCCAGGGATTCCACTTCTGGGAATATAGTCAAAGAAACCCAAGACACTAATTCAAAAGAAAATATGCACCCCTGTGTTCATTGCAGCATTATTTATAATAGCCAAAATATGGAGGCAACACAAGTGCCCATCAATAGATGAGTGGATCAAAAAGCTGCGGTACATTTCAACAATGAAATACTACTGGGCTATAAAAATAAATGAAATCTTACCTTTTGCAATAGCATGGGTGGACCTAGAGGGTATTATGCTAAGTAAAATAAGACAGATAAAGAAAAATATCACATTGTAAGGGGTTGAAGCATTCAGTAGTAATAATTCTTAGCATGAATAAATAACCTGTCTCATGAACAATAAAATCTTTGCTTTATGTCCTTTCAAGGAATGTAGGGAGTTGTTTTGCAAATAGTATAGCTTCCCATGGATTCAAGACAACAGTACCCTGGAGACAAAGCTAAAGAACATCTTTAAGGTCACTGCTGATGTCATGCAAGCATCCTGGAGGACATTGCTGTATGCCAGATCCCAACTACCTCTACCCTACTATGTGACTACCTGCATAGACAGTAATAAATCAGTAACTGTCCCAAATAGATATAAACCAGCTAGTCAGCCGAGACTGTTAAGACAGTTTTGTTTCTTTTTAACATGAATCCACTGCCTTCTTAGGTTGTTGGCAATCTGAATAAAAGACACTTTTTATCCACTTGGACCCTGGTTCCATGACTCAGTGGCAATAGTCAACTCGAACCTTAGCTTGTTCTGGTAACAATATTATTTTCCTTATATGTGGAATCTAAAAAACAAAATAAACAAACAAGAAAGAAACAGACTCATAGATAGAGAGAACAGACTAATGGTTGACAAAGAAGAGGGGGTTGTGGGATGGATGAGAAAGGTAAAGGGGTTAAGAGGTAGAAATTGGTAGTTACAAAATCGTCACAGAGATATAAATTATAGCATGGGGAATATAGTCAATAATACCATACTAACTGTGGATTCTTGAAATATCGGGGGACCACTCTGTAAAGTATATGATTGTCTAACTAGTATGTGTACATCTGAACAAATATAGAATAACAGTGAATATAAATTGTAATTGAAAAAAACTTTTTTCTTTTGGTGAGAGAGACAGACAGATACAAAGGGACAGACGAACAGGAAGGGAGATGAAAAGCATCAACTCATAGTTGTGGCACATAGTTGTTCATTGATAGCTTTTGCATATGTGCCTTGACCGGTGGGGCTCCAGTCAAGCCAGTGATCCTTTGCTCAAACCAGCCACCTTGGGTTCAAGCCAGCAACCATGGGTTCATTTCTATGATTCCGCACTCAAACCAGTGACCCAATGCTCAAAGTGGTGAGCCCATGCTCAAGCTAGATGAGCCCGCGTTCAAGCCAGAAACCTCGGGTTTCAAACCTGGGTCTTCAGAGTTCCAGGCTGACACACTGAGCTACTACCTGGTCATGAAAACTTTTTTATATTATAAAAAAATTATAAACATAAGTGAAAATATCAAATCAATTTTAATATTTGGGCAGATACTTCTATATAAGCATCTAAAATAAATATGTTGTTTAACTTTTTTAAAATATACATCATACCTATCATTTTATAATGTGCTTAAATCAACATTAAAATATTAAACTATATGTTGATATATGCTCTAATTAGTCTTCACTAATAAAAATATATTCTATGAAAGAAAATCAGGTTGACTGCAGAGAAAACAGCAGAAGACTTCAGTGACCACACAGAAGAAGAAATACAATCTTTGCAAAATTGTATTTGGAAAATCAATAAGCAAATGGACAACTGCAGCCCACAGTAATCGACAACAAACCCATGAGATGGGGAAAATATAATTTCTAGACTTATCACATTGTAATATTTAAATTGTTCAACTTTCAAATAAAAATGCAAAGCACATAAACAAACAAAAAAGCATGAATCATTCACAGGGAAAAAAAAATAAGAGAAATTGGCAGAAACCCTTCTGGAGGAAGTCCAGACATTGAACTTAATAAAAAAAGACTTTGCATCTTAAATATGCTTAAAGAACTAAAGGAATTAAAAGCAGGAGAGTTCTGATTGAATAAACAGACACTACTAGTAAATAGATAAAAATTATTTTTAAAAAGAGAACCGAATAGAACCTGTGGAGCTCAAAAGTAAAATAGCTGAAATTAAAAAAAAAAAAAAGTCACTGGAGAGGTTACAGTAGAGATAGAGCACACAGAAGACAAAATCAGCAAAACTGAAGGTAGAACAATTAAAACTATCCAATCTGAAGAGCATAAAGAAAAAGGAATGAAAGGAAGTAAAGCATGAAAGTCCTGTAGTACTCCATTAATCACACTAATATATGAATTATGGGACTTCCAGGAGAAGAGAAAGAGAAACAAAGAGTATTTGAAGAAATAATTGCCAAACTCTTCCCAACTTTGAAGAAAGAACAAATCTATACATCCAAGAAATGGAATGACTTCCAAGAAAGATAAACTCAGAAAGATCCATATCAAGTTACATTAAACTTAGATAGACAAAAACAGGGTAGAATCTTGAAAGCAGCTAGAGAGAAGCAACTCTTCAAGTACATGGGATGCTCAATAATTTTACCAGCTGATTTCTCTCATAAAACCATGGAGGCTAGGCAGTAGGATTATATAGTTAAAGCTCTGATACCCCTCTATGGAAACACTGATTTAACAATAATGTTGGAACCAAAATACCTTGAAAAGAAATTCAGGATCCAGCTAAGAAGTAAAAGTATCCTAAAGAAGCACAAAGTGAGAAGTAGCCATACTTATATGAGTAAGAAGAGCAATTTCAGTGTACTCATATCAGTCCCTCCCCTAAAGAGTTGTAGTTCAGCCCATGATTCTGATTCTTCCACGATTCTCCTGAGGAGGGATGGTGAGAGTGCCTGCTGTGAAGTTGGTTTCTACTTTGCTTTACACCAAGCACTGAGAAAGCAAAGCAGCTTGGTCCCCTGATAGAATTAGAAACAAAGAAAGAGAGAGAGCATCCCCTTATAATCAACATTTTGCATGATTGAGGAAAAGCAGAGAACTTAGGCTTTTCCTCCGGGAGGGAAGAAAGGAAGCAAAGGAGGCCTTGTCTCCAGCCTTAGAGTGGCGATTATGAAGCACTGATGACCTTTAAACCTGTCCTCTAGTCAAAAACATTCTGAAAGAGATAGCTTCCTCTTCAAATGTACAGAGAACATAGCAAATCTGCAAGAAGTATGAAGAATAAGAAAGAACAACACAATCAAAGAAAAGAAACAAACCTCCAGTAAACAACCTGAAATAAATGGCTGAAATGAGATGTAAATCACTTTCACTCTACTGTAAAAGTTAAAAGAAAAAGTATTAAAAACTATAACTATAATAATTTAGTATTTACACCATATAAAAAGATATAAATTATCACATTACTAGCATAAATTGTGAGGGAGGAAGAAGTAAAAGGGTAAAGTGGCTGAATGGATTAAAAATCCAATCATGTGCTGCTTATAAGAGACTCACTTTAAGGACATAGATAGGCTGAAACTGAAGGGTAAGAAAACTATTCTATGCAAACAGTAAACAAAAGAGAGGAGTGGTTATTCTTATATAAAAAATGCACAGCTGAAAACTGTCACAGGAGACAAAGAAGGTCATTATATGACGATCATCAAGAAGATATAGCAAATACAAATATATATGCACTCAACATTGGAGACTCTAAATATATAAAGAAAATATTAAGTGATCTTAAAAAGTCAGTAACAATACAATAACCGTAGAATTCAGACCCCATTTCAAGCAATCGACAGATTATCCAAGAGAAAATCACTAAGAAAACAAAATATGTAATTGAACAACACTAAAGACAAAGTAAACTTAACAGATATACAGAATATTCCATTCTACAATACCAAAATATATAATCTTCTTAAGTGCACAAAGAAAATTCTATAGGATAGATGAAATGTTAGAGCACAAACTCAATCTCAACAAATTTAAAAAGACTGAAGTCATATCAAATATCTCTTACAATCACAACAGTATGAAACTAGAAATTAGTAACAGGAGGAAAATGAAAATTCACACATGCATGGGTGTTAACACACCCCTGAACAACCAATGAGTCAAAAAACATATCAAGAGGTAAATGAAGAAATATGACAAATAAAAATGAAAACACAACGCATCAAAAGTCATGGGGCACAGTAAAGCAGCCCTGCTGAAATGTACAAGCTCTCTTACACTTATTTTCATACTGTCTAAAACTTGTGGTATCACAAGGCCAACCCATGGGTCCAAAAGGCAAAGCATCCAGATGAGGACCCGGGAGCAGTGGAGAACAAACCACCATGCCAAAAAGATCACAACACTGTGCAACTGAAGCTGATACTCACATTGAAGTAGCAGCTGTATCTTTTTGCATGATTTATAGCATGTTTTTTTGGCCAAATGTGTAAAACAAATCTTTTCCAAGTTATATTTTTACAACTTTTATCTTTGGAGCTTAAGGGGTTTTTTTTTTTGGCTTAATTTTCTAATTCTTAGGAAACTGCTGCCTTTTAAAAGTTGCAAACATATGACTGAAAGTTGCAGAGTAATAAATAATAATAGAATTACAAATAGTTTAATATTTATATTATATTTGGAATAATTAAAGTCACATAGAAAAATACGGATGGCGAGAGAGCGCTCCCAGGAACCATTACAAAGGCCAATCCAAATTTGTTTTCTGGACTTGCTCTCGTTTCCCCATTTCTGGCCCCAGTTTAACCTCCCGACACTTCTGAACTCCCTTTCATGGTTCACAACCCAAACATTCCCTTGCCCCCGGCCTACTTTATTTTTCTCAATAGAATTTAATTTCATAAATAGCATTTACATTTTACTTGTTCATTTCTTTTTGTTTTTCCTTGGTCAGAGGTAAATTTCATGAAAGTAAGGAAACATGCATTTCAGTCAGTGCTGAGCCCCAGTGCCCAATCACTATAACATTGTAGATTCTTAACGATTTTATTTAAAATATAAAGCTGTGATTTCACATTGAAGATTTATTATAAAATGTCATATTTTCTTATTTGTGCATATTGTATTTTATTAATAAATTAATTAATATATTGATATGTTCATTTTTATAATCATCCTACTATAATTTCTATAACCTAATATAATAAGATAATTAATATTTGTGAAGATGATCTTGAGGTATTATCAATGAAATAATAAAAAATTAATTTGTTTCAGTATCTGTTTTATCATGTTAATTATTTAAAATTTCTATGGATTTATGTCTCTAAAATAATTGTTTTAAAATATTAGGTTAGCCTAAATATCAATTCCCTAATTATTTTGAATAAATTTATTATATTACCTCTGACTATAAGAAGTTTTGAGGTAGAAAGATGATTTGAACTGAAGTTTGAATATAGTCTTTGGATGTAAAACTTGTAAGTGATTTGACTATACTGAATTCTAAGTGGAAAAATGACCAGGACTGTTTTATTACCTTTTCGTATAGTAGGCATGTCACTGTCTGCAATCAGTTGCAAGCAGTCTTGAGTGACTGAAAAGCAAAGATGTATCATTTTAGTTACTCGAATAGAAGTAGAGAGGGAACTAACATGACTTAGAATACAAAGCTACAAACTCAGTCTCCAGTAACTCTGAATCTATTATACTTTCAATACAGCTCAGATAGTGTTTTTAAAATTATTTTATGAAATTTGCCACAGGTTTTTTACCATAATGTATCTTAAAATACAATTTGTGCTTGAAAGTCATGTTTTGAAAATTTTCTATATGCTGTTAGAACACAGTAAATATATCATCTTTATAGTTTAACCTAACTTGCTTTAAAATGTTAACATATACAAAGCAAATTCAGTCTTCGTTGTTTGCTTTCTGAGCCTATCAAATTCATGAGTCAGTTAAACTTTCAAAATATTCCAAAATGATTTTTGTGTTTCAAAAAAATCTAATAGTAGATAACAACTCCCTAGTACCAAAAATACCACTATTTACATTACTAAAAATAATATTAATTGCTAACATTTATTGAGCAGCTACAAATCCAACCTCACAAAAACCCTAACAATTACATACTGAAAACTAAGTCTTGGAAAGTGTAAATAACTGCTCAAGACCTGAGGTGAAAACCACATCTGTTTTGCTCTGGAGTCAAAATCAGGCTCTCGTTAAAATATTTGTACCAATAAGACAAGAGACAGAACATCTTTTAAAATTTAAATGGAAGATTTTTCCTGAGACTACTTAATCAGTAAATTTTGGGGGAAGCACCAAGTCATATCATATATTACATGTACATTAGAATATTCCAGAGAGTATGCAAGGGAATAAACTATTCTGTTACATAAAGACATGCCATCAGATAAAAGCAAAATGGACTGTAGGAGAAGAAAGTAAAATAGTAAATATCTTTGAAAAATATAATATAAACCTGTGTCCCTATTTTAAATTAAGAAACTATTAGTTTAGATTTGCTTTTATCTAGCAAGTGTTTTATTCAGAACTGAAGTAATACTTTAAAACATGCTTTTAATGTATAAATTTTAAGAGAATTTCTGATTCAGTTGATTAATTGAAAATTTTCCAATATTTAAAACATGGAATAGGCCCTGGCAGGTTGACTCAGTGGTAGAGCATTAGCCCGGTGTGTGATGTCCTGGGTTTGATTCCTGGTCAGTGCACACAGGAGAAGCAACCATCAGCTTCTCGACCCCTCCCTCTTCCATTCTCATTCCTTTTCTCTTCTCCTCCTGCAGCCATGGCTTTATTGGTTTGAGCACATTGGTCCCTGGTGCTGAGAACAGTTCCGTGAAGCTTCCACTTCAGGCACTAAAAAATAGCTTGTTTATGCCTGAGCTGTGGTGGTGCAGTGGATAAAGTATTGACCTAGAATGATGAGGTTGTTGGTTCGAAATCCTAGGCTTACCTGGTCAAGGCACATACAAGAAACAACTACTACAACAAGTTGATGATTCCTGCTCCTACCCCCATTCCTCTCTCTCTCCCTCCTCTAAAAAATAAAAATAAAAAACTAAAAAAATAAATAAAATAAAACAATAAGTAAAAAATAGCTCCTTTGAGAGCATGGCTCCAGACCAGGGTTGTCAGGTGCCTGGAGCACAGTAGGAATCTATCTCCCGTCTTCTCATTTGAAAAAGAAAAAAACAGGAAAAATAAAATAAAATAAAACATGGAACAATAGATGTAATATATAATTATATAATATTCTCGCTTCTCTTTTCTGTATATTCCAGAATGCCTACCGCAGAGCTTTACACAGTGGCTATTCTATTTTGAGAAATACTTATTTCTTCTCTAACTCTTCAAAAATGGGTACATTCTTGTAAAAAAAAAATCCCACCACAAAGGTACAGCTGCTCAATGCAGTTCTTTTAAGTAGGACATGACCTAAAAAAAATAATTAGACATTAAAAGTAATATTATTTATTTATATAAAATTAATAATGAGAACACATTCCTCCACATTAGAAAATTTATGGGTAAAATACCTACATAGGTCTAAATTTTTTTTAAATTGAAAGAAAGTATAAAGAATTACACTGGGGAACAATTTGTTTTAATTTTCAGTTGCATGAGATTTTACAACTGTTTCTATATATTTCTGCATCACTGATTCCAAATCTGAAATCCATTTTTTGGTGCATGCTCGAGTGTCTATACAATTTTAATTTCTTCTTGTTACAGTTAATGGCATGCATTGGTTTTTAAATTGGAGTAAAAGAGCAATGACTCTTGGATTGAACATAACCACAAGGCAATTAATGTTTTACAAACATCACTTTTACATAATTGTGGTTGTTTTTAAATGTAAAAAATTATTATCTGATAAAAACACCCACTTATTTTGTTTTAAGATTGAATCAGGGCTTTTTTGAGTAGGCGTATGTGTAAGAATAGTCCTGACAACTTTTGTTAAATATGTGGTTGCTACACACTTCAACGTCAAAGGCACAATATTTCATCATTTGTGACACGTGCATATATTGCCTATTTTCAAGTTCCCCTTGGCGATCAAGACAAGAATTGGGTTCCTCATATTGTGTGTCATAATTGTGAAGAAATGCTTCGTGACTGGACAAAAGGAAAATGCAAAAAAAAAGCCTTTTGGTATTCCCATAATTTGGCGTGAACCTAAGGACCACAGAAGTGACTGTTATTTCTCTCTGATCCACACAAAGGACATCGGCAAAAAACAACAGCATATGATTGCATATCCTAATATTCCTTCAGCAATACAACCTATCCCACACTCTGAGACACTCCTGGTTCCAGTTTTCAATGGTTTTATTTCTTCTAAGGACAAAGAAAGTGAACATGGTGATCAAGTGTATTTTTATAAGATGCATGAGGAAATGGTTGTAAAATCTGAAGGGTCTTCTTCTGATGCCAAGCAGTCATTAACCCCTCAGCAGTATAGCCAACCCTAATTAAATGACTTAGTAAGAGATTTGGGCCTATCAAAGAAAGCAGCTGAGTTATTAGCCTCCAGGCTTCAAGAAAAGTATGTACTTCACCAGTCAGCTAAGGTATCCCATTTCAGGAAGTGTGAACAAATTTCTGTGGACTTTTTTTCCGAAGACAAACACTTTGTTTACTGTCATGATATCAGTAGTCTTCTCAGTCAGCTAGTTGTTATCACTTATAGTCCAACAGAATGGCGGCTATTTCTTAACAGCTTTAAACGGAGTGTGAAATGTGTTCTCCTACACAACAATAATATTTATGCAGCGGTTCCAATTGGTTATTCAACTCATCTGTGAGATTATAATGACATAAAAATTGTCCACGACTTTCTGAAGTATGAGGAGCATAACTGGATCATTCATGTGGATCTTAAAATGGTAAATTTCCTGCTAGGACAACAGAGAGGTTTCACGAAGTATCCTTGCTTTCTGTGTTTGTGGGACAGCCGAACTCAGGAGAAACACTGGACACAGAAGTAGTGGCCGAAATGTGAAGCTCTGGAAGTAGGGATGCAAAATATTGTGAATGAACCTGTAGTTAATCGAGACAGGATCATTTTCCCCCACTTCACATCAAACTTGGCTTAATAAAGCAGTTTGTTCAGGCTTTGAATAGAGAAAATGAATGCTTTCAACATATTATTTCTGCTTTTTCTGCCTTGTCTTTCCAGAAGATAAAAGCAGGTATATTCAATGGACCTCAAATTCGAACCCTTATATGTGACAAAGAATTTGCCAGAAAGATGAATAAGGAGAAGAAAGCAGCATGGCAGTCTTTTATGACAATTACAAGAACTTCCTTGGCAAGAAAAAAGCAGAAAACTATGAACTTCTGGTTCAAAGGATGCTGTTGGCTTTCTGCGACATTGAATGTAACATGAACGTTAAGATTCATTTCTGGAACAGTCACCTTGATAAGTTTCCCGAAAATCTTGGAGCTGTTAGTGATGAGCAGACTACTGCTGGAGCATCACACAAGATTGTCCTCAACAAGTCCACAGATGCAAGAGCTACAAACGCAAATTTTTGCCTGAATAGAATTTAAATAAGTTTTGCGCAAATTTTATGATTAACATGTTTTAATATGTTCTATTTCAAAATTGTAGACAAATTCTGATGCAATCATATCTTTTAATGTATTAGTGTATTTACTGCATTATATAAATTGCTATATTTTCACAAAGGTTATGCCCAAGAAGAAATTCGACATCATTATGTTAAACTAAATTTTGAAATTTTTACAATAAGATGAAAACCTAAAATCTTGAATTGCAAAAAAAAACTGTAGCATATAGGGAAAAACTAATGTCATATTTGAGATCAGCACACTCGAATTAGGTAAGAACAAGTGGTTTTATGGATGCAATAAAAATTTTGTTCCCCAGTGTTATTGAGCTTTCAAGAAGATGACAGAAAGACTTACCCTGGATTCTCTATTTAAAATAGAAATGTATGTTCTCCTTTCCTCACTCTTAACTCCACCCTAAAATTTTTATTTATTCACTATATGTGCCATTTTCTAGTTTATAATTTACTTTTTAATTATGTTGATTATTTTCTGTGTCCTTCCACCTCACTGTAATGAAATCTCTGATAGGCAGAAATTTGTTTGTTTTGTTTTTCAATCAACACCCAACATCTAGAATAATTCTGGGAACCTAGCAGGCTTGCAGAATGTGTGGAATAGCAGCAATATCACTCTTGGCTGCATTGATTGACTAGTTTCCTGGCTCCTCTGTTTCCCAAAACTTTAAACTTGACAAGAACATGGGTCAAAGATTTGGCTGTCAGGTCGATATTTTCATTTTAAACACTTTTTTGGAAATTGAAAAGAAGTCTGCTCTTGCAACACTGAATAAAAAGTGTCTCTCATCATTGAAGCAAGGGGGGGAAATAACAATCAGAGAAGAATCTGGTCAAAGATCACCATGACAATAGCCAGCTGTTTCTGTTTTAGGAAGGAACACCACACCCTTACTGAGTAAGAGGCTCCAGTTAGCCTAATTTTGATACAAACCATATAGTTGAGGTTTATATTTTATGTTTTCAACACTTATTGTACAGCCTTGAAAGTTACAGCTGAGCCAGAAATGTCAATAAACCAAAACTAAACATTATAGATCCCTCAGACATCCCATCTTTCCTTGCAAAAGAGATAGACTTAAAAATAGTATTGATATATTTTCTTTTAGCAATTAAAAATATTTACCCCAGAGAAATAGTTAAGTTACAATATTAGGTGGTAATTTATGGGTACTATATTGAAAACTCTGATTTTAGACGTTAACTACAATGTGGTGTCCTGGAGGGTTTCTGGGACATAAAAAGGACAATAGTGGAAAAACTGGTGAGTTTCATCATTAGTTAAGTCCCAATGTTGATTTCTCAGTTGTGACAAAGGCACCATGGTAATGTAAGATGTTCACATTAGGGGAAACTGGATGAGAAATAGATGGCAACATCCTGCCCTGCTTCAAAATAAGTCCAAACCAAAAAGTTTATTTAAAAATGAAGAAAAAGAAAGCAGAGTGGTCAAAATCTCAAGATAAATATTTAGGAGGTGAAATATAAGCACTCTTGTTTTTATATTTTTTTTAATTTTTATGTTTTCACTACTATTTTATTATTAAAATAAGAAAAGTATAACAGACATTATAAAAATTATTTTTGTCCTTTTAAAATTTAAAACACATAATTTCTAATAACTTTAAAATACCCTATTGAACAACAAGGGAGAACATACGAAGTCACCTAATTTTGTTTATAAACTAATAAAATAATGGGTTCAGTAGGAGCCCATTTAAAAAAAAATTATTGCCTGACCAGGTGGTGGTGAGGTGAATGGAGCATCGGACTGGGATGCGGAAGAACCAGGTTTGAGATCCTGAGGTCGCCGGCTTGAGTGCGGGCTCATCTGGCTTGAGCAAAAAGCTCACCAGCTTGGACCCAAGGTCGCTAGCCCCAGCAAGGGATTGCTTGGTCTGCTGAAGGCCCATGGTTAAGGCACATGTGAGAAAGCAATCAATGAATAGCTAAGGTGTTGCAATAGCAACAAAAAACTAATGATTGATGCTTCTCACCTTTCTCCATTCCTGTCTTTCTGTCCCTATCTATCCCTCTATCTGTCCCTGTAAAAAACAAAATAAAAAGAATTTATTTTCTCGCTGAATTCTACAGATGCTTATCTTTAGGTTTTCTTTAAATGAATTGATTTTTATAAATCCAAGTTTATAACCAATAACTATAATTAAGAGCAAACCTAGGTGAGAATTCAAAATATGGGTCATTGTGATTCCATTTTTGAAGAAATTTGAATGGGTAATATTTTCAAAGCTGTATCACTTTGTTTTGATTTAAATTTGTTTAAAATTTACTTTATATTTGGAGATGGGATTAAAAGTAAATTTTTGATGACTGTGAACCATTTGGCAATTCTTTGATCCTGGATTTCCCCACATTTCTGTTTGTTATACTATAATCAGCAATTATCTTATGAAACACATGAAACTTAAGAGAACTTTCATTGGAAACACAACTTAATTAAAAAAACACAATTGGAGCCAAAGTAGTAAGTTTTAAAATTAAGTAAAAGCAGCCTTTACTCTTGGGAGGACTGTAAATGACAGCAAGTGGGTGTGTGGTTGATGGTGGTCCCTTCACCTACTGCTGTCAGTTTATGAATATTCACCAAGCCATATCTTTAAGATATGTTCCCTTTACCATATGTAAATAGAACTTAAATTAAAATAAAAAAACATTAAATAATAGCAGAAACTCATGAAATTTTAAAGAGGTTGCTGAATATGGCAGCTTCTCTGACTTTTCAGTTCACATTGTGTCTACCTGGTACACCAAGAGGGTCTGAAACAAGAGGCTCCCAAACTCTCCCCATAATGCTAGCCTTGAGATCAGGCTCTTTCTTTGATTAATTAGCTGCTTTAAAGGTCAAGTGTAAAATTTATATGTTGGCCCTGGACATTTAGTTCAGTCAGTTAGAACATCCTCTCAAAACACCAAGGTTGTGGGTTCAATTTCCAGTAAAAGCTCATACAGAAAGTGACCAATGAATGCACAACTAAGCAGAACAACAAATGAATTCTTTTCTCTCTCTCTTCCTCTCTCTGTCTCTCTAAAATCAACCAATAAAAAAAATATATAAGTTGTCTTTAGGTGAAACATAGGAAAATCTCCCCACCAAAATGATGTCAAATCATTCCAAAATCACTCTATCTTGCTTCATATGAGGCCCCAATTCATCAACAAATATTCATAGACTACCTACTGTGTGCAAGTGTCATGATAAATACACAGAAGAAGAAAAAGGAGCAAAACCATGTACTCTATAGTTGTGCAGACAGCATACACACACACAAATAGACAACAACTTTCTTAGATGACATGTAAGAAGTACCAAATACTCATGCCATACTAGGTTTGCAGTGTGCTAGGAAGGTTGGGCTTTCTAAATCAATACACTGAAATTTACTTATAAACTGTACATACATACATACAATACAACTGAAGTGACTAGTGAAATTTGTGTTGAATTATAGAAAAATAAAAATAGATAACATTCTGGTATTTTATATGGCAATATGTAGCTATGAACCTTTTTGATATAGTTATAAAATCATGGTATATTGTCATTGAGGAGTATATGTAGAAAGTAGAGTTCTAGATAAAAATTGAAAATAACAAAATTATGTTATTAATAATCTATATCTATCTATCAGTATGTTGCTGTGCCTTAAAAATAAGCATGGGATCAAATGCTATATCATTTACCCAAAATTCGGCACATTTCAAAGCAATTTAACCAGCTATCTGAAAATGCTAAGACTATAACATAGCAACAAAACCTTTCAAAAATAACTTTGAAAGAATAGTGAGAATGATATAAGAAAATCCATGCATTTATTCAGAAATTAAATTCAATATTTAATAGGCATATTTAATAGGCATATTAAATATTCTTGAATATATAAATTAAGTAGTGTAAAAGTTAACTTTCTCAGTTTTAAATTCCAACAAAAATACTAACAGTCCCAAAATGTACATAAAAATTAATAAATAAGAACATAAATGAATACTTTGAAAGTAAAAAGGACAACCAAAGATTTTGAAGTCTTCCTTAAAATAAATCAGACTGCCTGACCAGGCGGTGGCACAGTGGATAGAGCATCGGATTGGGATTAGGAAGACCTAGGTTCGAGACCCCGAGCTCGCCGGCTTGAGCGCGGGCCCATATGGCTTGAGCAAGAGCTTGCCAGCTTGGACCCAAGGCCGCTGGCTCCAGCAAGGGTTTGCTTGGTCTGCTGAAGGTCCACAGTCAAGGCACATCTGAGAAAGCAATCAATGAACAACTATGGTGTCGCAATGGCAAGGAAAAACTGATGATTGATGCTTCTCACCTCTCTTCGTTCCTGTCTGTCTGTCCCTATCTATCCCTCTCTCTGACTCTCTCTCTGTTCCTGTAATAAAAATAAAAAACAAATAAATAAATCAGACCAACTAGAATGAAAATAAAAAAGAAACAAAGCTAAATAGATTCAAACTGCATAGATTTTTCTCAGTTCCAGAAAAAAGACCTTGCCAAATTACAACAAAATCATAGTTTCAGACTACATTCTTGTGTATATACATTAATTTTAGAGTAGTATCAAACAAAATAAGTTTTCTATGGACAAAATGATAGTGTCTATAACAACATTCCAGCTGATTTCATTGGCAAGGAATAGCGTATATTACCTGTCACTAAGGTTCTCATCTTCAATCTAGAACCTTCCATCTAGAATCTATGAATGTTATGAGTATACATTGAGAAATACAGAGATATATATGTACTATGTACAGTATTTATATATTATACACACTATATAAGTATATACATATATTCTATTTAAAGGGTGGGCAAAAGTAAGTTTACAGTTGTAAGTTTGTGAAAGTTTATTCTTGTTTATTTATTATTTATTTTCCATATTAACAACTGAAACTTCTTTTGCCTATTCCTGTACACTATAGTAAAGGTTTATAAAAATTGGCGGCAAAACATGACAACAGTGATTACATCTGGACTATGGAAAACTGAGTAAATTTTGATTCATTTCGTTAGAATTTTCTATTCTTTAAGCTTTCTAAAAATTGCAAATTATTTGGGGAAAATTTCTTATCAGTATACAATATTTGTTGTCATGAAAACACAAATATGTAAAATATGTACATGAAAGGAATTTTAACACATCAATAAAGGATATTTTGGGGAAGTAAAGCTGAAGGAGTTATTGATTTATTACTATTCTTTTCTTCTTAAATTTGCTGTAGTGAGCCTATATCCTCTTTGCAATGGTAAAGTTAATGTTTATTTTTAAAACTACTATATAGAGGCAGGGAATAATAGCCCAGAAGGTTGAAGATGATTGAGGCATCCTGACATTACTAGATTTTGAAGCTCATTACATTATAAAATTATTGAAAATATTTTATTTAATACAAATAAGCAGATTAATAAACCAATGGAAAAGTCTCCAAATAGATTCAATTATATATGAGAAACTTAACTAATACAGTAAACTTTCCATCCTAAACAAGTTAAACAGTATCATCTAATAAATTTGGTTGAGATATTTAGCAGCAGTTTGGAAGAAAAACAAATAGAAAGAAAAAGTTAAAGTTTGTATATCCATCCACTAAAGTAAACACCAGAAGGATTAATGAGTTAAATAACAAATGAAAATACTAAATTATAAAAATGTCAGAACAGCAGAGATCACACTAGACTATTTAAGAGGTTGTGAACAAATATATTTTTAGCTGTGATGTGTGAGAGCAACTCAAAGGGAAAAGTTTATCACATTAAAATATACTGATGCATAGTTTCTGTACAAGTTTTGAAAAGCAACAAAATATTATAAAAATATTTACATCAAAATTTTGATACACAATATATCTAATATAAATATTACTAAAATTATTTTAAAAATAGACATGTGAAAGAACTTATGGATAAAAATTATCAAAGGATAAAATTAGAAGCTATCAAAATATGTGAAAAGAATATTAATTATTTGTAAGCAAGCACCAAATTAAACTTGAAATACTGCTTTACAAGTACTAAACTAGCCAAAATAAAACTTGAAAAGATAAGATGCATAAGACTGTGGAGAACTTGTACACTACATTTTAATTGCATTTATAATTCATTTTGAAAGCAAAATGTCAAAAGGTAGCAAGGGTGATAAAAATGTTTATCCTTTCTAGCTTAGACATTCCAGTTACCTAATTTATATTGAACATATAATTTTTATAAACAAAAAAACCTGCACAAAAATTTTGGCATATTCTATCACACAAACAAAAAATAGAAATGACTATGTTAAATAATTGTATGATGAATAAGCTAATATAGATGTGTGAGAGTTACTCAGAAATAGGGAAAATGCTTAATGTTTAATAAGTAAACACAAAAGTATAACATAGTATAAATGTTGTAGTTTTTCAGTTATGTACCACATAAAATCATAAAATGTGAAGAATGAAAATAACTGATGTACAAATGTATAGTATAAATATGAGTGTGTTTTAGTTTAAAAATATTTAAACCCAACTGTTTCTGATAATTGGCACCAAAATTATCAGATAAAAAATATGCTTTTACAAAACAAAAATATTTTTTATGAGTAAGGCATTTAGTGAAAAATAAGTTAATAGAGCATCTAATGCAGTGGTTCTTAACCTGGGTTCTATGGAACCCTAGGGGTTTGATGAGTCGGTCTCAGGGGTTCGGAGAAGCCTCTGCCGTGGAGGCCAGAATAAAGTAATACCGTAATTTGTTGTGAGTTCATGCATTTTGTTGGTTTTGTTCTTTGAGCAAGGTGATGTTCATGCACAGTTCATTTTGTGCACCAGTAAAAAAACATATACCTATGTCTTGAATTTGGAAAAAAAAATCATATTTTATTTATCACTAAAGAAGGGTTCGGTGAATGCGCATATGAAACTGGTGGGTTTGGTACCTCAAAAAAGGTTAAGAACCACTGATCTAATGTATGTGTGTATGATAAAACACCTAGTCTCTATGTCTCTCACACATTTCTCTTCAGAAGTACAAGTATATATGAGTAATTACACATGTTCAGTTCACCTCACAGTCACCATGAAGATTAAAGGAAACAGTAGGTGTGGCAATACTTTTCCTAAGTACATTCCTGCCTACCACATTCTAGGTGCTCAAAAAATGTTCTTCTATATAAAAGGGGAATAACTTGCCAAGGATGTGGTAAATTGTGATAATAGAAAATGCATCGCAAATGTTCATTTTTAAAGTAAAGGAACTAAAATCAAGCATTTTAGGAGGTCCCACTACATCTGAGGTTTCAGGAATCTATAAAATTCTGTGGAGCAAGTGGAACATGAAGAAAGGCAGAGAAACCTCTAAAGAATCGTTACCAGAAGATTATAAATATGTGGATCTCCTGGAAAAGCATACATTAAAGGAAAACTTTAAAAATCAGGGTGTATAAAATAAAGTCTTTTTAAAGCAAGAAACTAAATAGAGCACACACACAAACCTGCTTCATTTGATTTCATTGCATACAAATGCACCCTCAGGAAATGTTTGTCTTTAGCTGAACATCTATGACCCAGGGAGAGAAAAACCAATTCTACACGAACTTGTAGAGCTTTTTCCCTGGGGTGATGGAAAATGCTTCTGACAGAGTGAACTATTTGAGGAGAAATACGTCTCCCCAATTCCTCCCCTATGCTTAATGCATAGTACAAATACTTCCATGCACAAAGTGTGCTCATTGGAGGACAAAACGCGCTGTGCAGCCTATTATATCCGCCAGTGCTCAAACTTGTTTAGGTGGTAAATTTCACAGTTTCTAGGTTACGTTCACCTCTCACTCCCCCAATCCAATGCTGTCCTGCACACCTGTGAAGGCTGAGATCTCTGACTCCTAAAGGCTTTTGTGCCCCAAACGTACCTGTTTCTTCTGGACCCTGAGTGGCACGCTTATTCCTGATGCTTTGACTGGAGTTGCTTTCTCCTGAAGCTGGTGGTGCAAGGATCCCCTAGGAGAAGAACAGCCCAAGTTAGGGCAAAGACATCTGAGGTAAGAGGAGGCAGCACTGCAGGGAGAACTGTGTGTGCCCAGGGCTTCAGCAGCTGTGAACTTACTTTCAGTGCCGAGGTGACTAATGCCTCAGGCACAGCTGTCCTAGGGGCTGCTGCTCCAGCCTGGGGGCCTGGCAGCTGCTCAGCTCGGTGCTCCTGCAGTTCCGCCCGCAGGCTCCTCAGCTCCACTTGCAGGGCAGCCACCCTGCAGAAAGACACCATAGTGAGGCAGCAGGACACCAGGGCCAGCAGAAAGGTCAAGGCCAGCAGCATTCCACCTTTGGAGAGTCGGACAGAGGGGCTTTCCTTCTGGGGGAGGATGGAAACACACTCCGTCAGTTTCATTTCTTCTCTTCTCTTTAGACAAGAAAAGCGTGACTGTTTCCCTTCTGTGGAGTCATTCATTTCATTCCTTGAACTTTGAAGGTTTGGGTCTTTAGAAGTGACCACAGGGAATAGATCATTTCCTGTTATCTCTGTTTGTTGATGTCCTACATTGACTACATCGGCCAGCTTGGCTCTTGCCCTCAGGAGAATTCTCCTGAATTTTCTTCTCCCGGCATTGCTGCATCTCTGCCCCTACTGTACAATAGGTCTTACTTGTCTGCCCTTCCAGTCGATTGCTCAATCAGTCTTCCTCATTTCACTTTCAGTTTTTGTAAGAATTTTAATGGCATCTTAAAACATTTATACACAGATGATTCCCTTCAATCTATTGATTTGATGGAACTTTGGGTTTGGATCAGCACACATGACAGAACTTCTGTGTGATGCTGGTGTTTAAAGAGCTCCCCCTTTGGCATTATGAGAAAACTGGGTCTGCTCAGGGCCACGTGACTTAGCGGGAAAGGGGAAAGTGAACATTAAAGTTCCTGCTGGTGTAATAAAAATAATTAATGTGAAGGTCAGATAAGCTAAGTGCCCTAGCATTGAACAGTACTCAGCTGGAGAGTGATTTATTAACAGCCCTCAAGTAGGAATTAAATGAAGTGTCCTCAAAGGAGGCATGGAAGTTTGCTGGGGAGTGGTATTATGATTTTAGCAAGACAATAAAAAATGTGACTACATTTTGCAAACCTACTTAGTTTAGGTTAGTTCTTTAGCAGTCATCTATTTTCATCTGGAACACACTACTAGGTAGTCAGATACCCAGATGAAAATTCATCCTGGGGTGTCCTAACTCTGCTGCTCCCACTTCTGGAGCTTCAAGTACCCCTCCATCTGACACTGTTTTCAGAACTACCTTACTTCCAGCTTCAAATGCCTCAGTCATGCTATTAATTGCTTTTTCCTTAAAGCACCTTATGTACTAGTCCACATTAGGTTGACTCTCCCCCAACCTAACACCTATGCAAACAAACCTGACTCAAACTAGGGTCATTTTAGTTTCAAGTCTCTGTTGCAGGACTTGATTTTGTTGCAAGGACACCAACTTTGAGTTGTCTTGATAGCCAACTCCTGGACATTCTCTGGTTTCTGGCTGCTTAGCCCCCAGCACTTACATCTCCTACAAGGAGCTCACACTTCAATAACAGAGTTACTGAGCACTTGCCAAGGCTTAGTGAGGTACAAATCCCTTGCTCTGTCTCACCTCTTGTTTCTATGTCATCTTCAGAAAGACATTTAAGTAAAGGTAAGGGCTCCAGAGCCAGGATGCAAATCCTGGCTCTACCCCTTACCCTCCTTGGGCAAAATATGTCACCTCTCTGTGATTCTTTCAGTTTCCTCATCTGTTCAATGGGATAATAATGGTCCCTGAGATTTATAGTGAGGATTACAGAAATGTAGAACAAACATTTAAGATACTTCCATTTTGCCTGACCAGGCAGTGGTGCAGTGAATAGAGCGTCGGACTGGGACGTGGAGGACCCAGATACGAGACCCTGAGGTTGCCAGTTTGAGCGCAGGCTCATCTGGCTTGAGCAAGGCTCACCAGCTTGAGCCCAAGGTCACTGGCTTGAGCAAGGGGTCATTCAATCTGCTGTAGCTCTCCAGTCAAGGCACATATGAAAAAGCAGTCAGTGAACAGCTAAGGTGCCTCAGCAAGGAGTAGATGCTTCTCATCTCTCTCCTTTCTAGTCTGTCCATCCCTATCTGTTCCTCTCTCTGACTCTCTCTGCATTTGTCACAAAAAAAGAAAAAAAAAGATACTTCCATCTTTCATTCATTTTTATTCATTGCAATCATGCATTACCTGAGATGTTGCATTCACTCATGACATAAAATATTTTTCATTATAAAGCCCCATAATGGACATCTTTGTGCATGTCTCCTTGTACCATCTGCAAGAGTTTCCCAAGGAAACACCTGCTGAAGAGCAGGCAATCTTCACGTTTACCAGGTATCACTGAGTTACCCTTCACATAACACAAGTCTTTTGTCACAGTCCTTGTTTTCTCGTCAATCAGGAACAATACTAAATCAAGTTTCAATTAAAAAAAAAAACATTAGCCTGGAAATACTATTAAACCCTTTTGACCGAAGGTAACTGAAACTCACTCAGGTTATATGTGTGCATTAATATTACCTAATAAAGTAGGAATAAAATAATTCAAGGCAGTGCTATAAATAAGTTACTTCTTTCACTCAGGACACCACAGCCACTTCTTCTTCTGGGAGTCAACATTCTTCCATTTCTCACTGGCCCCTCTCAGTTGTAAAAGTTCTAAAGAGAGAGAGAATAATTCATTGCTGTAGAGAATCCCCTCAGTGTTCTGTTGGGCAGAGAACTTCATTGCTGATCGTCTCAAGAGAGGGCCACTGACCAGCCATCTGCAGTCCGTTTTAAAACATGTAATCCAGCCTGACCAGGTGGTGGCACGGGGATAGAACATTGGCCTGGAACTCTGAGGACCCAGGTTTGAAACCCCGACCGAGGTCGCCAGCTTGACTGTGGGCTTATCTGGCTTGAGCCCAAGGTCACTGGCTTGATAAAGGGATCACTTACTTGGCTGCAGCCCCCTGGTCCAGGCACATATAAGAAAGTAATTACCACAACTATCAGTTGATGCTTCTCATCTCACTCCCTTCCTGTTTATCCCTGTCTGACTCTCTCTCTGTTGCAAAAAAAAAAAAAAAAACCACCCAGCTGCCCCAACTTGGATCAAGCAGTGGGCAAATCTGAACATAGAGAGAACTCGCATTTACTCCACCAAAAGCAGCATGAAGGCTTTCCCCTGACTCAGACATTGGACAAGCAGTCACTGCCATTTGCATGTCCAATGATCACACCATCAATTTTTTCTGAAGACATGTAGAAAACTAAGTGGCATTCATCTGTTTTTGAATTTCTTATTAGAGGAACAAAGGGAAGATAAATTAAGGATCTGTTTCCTGTAGAGGAAATGGTTTGACGGTAATTCAACTGAAATTCTGTTAAACAAATAGTATGCTTGTATTCATTGAATAATACACCAAACCCCAAGATTATTCAGAGAGGAAAAGCTACCATACCTGAGCCACAGAGTTCTCTGTCATTATCTTGCTACTTTTTACCCACTTCTTTTTCTCAGCTGGAATGTAAAACATTCTCTGATAACATTCCTATACCAAATTTAATAAACAAATTGAGATATGATGTTCCTTTTTCCATGCACTCAGTAGTAGGCAGGTAAGAACATGTGAGGGTACATTTGAAAAGAATTTAAGTTATCCAAGGGTCTAAACCACAGCATAAAACATCCACTCTTTGAACACCTGCTTCTTATATTGACAATCTCACCTGTATTCAATGAGTTTAATAATACACTTCTGGTTCAACAGTACCATGAAGGATTAGAGGTTTTGGGAAATCTCTCCTATACCCCTTTCTTTGAGGAAAACTGTCTTTCATAAGGATTTGGATCACTCAAGCATAGAGACAAAGCTTTTTTAGATATGCAGATGTACCGAAAAACAGATCTGGGTAAAACGGCTTGTAAAGTACTCAGAATATGAAAAGCTTGATACAAATAATTATTACATTTCAGAAAAATAATCATGCTGTTTTCTGGCAGAAATAGATATGCAGTCAGTGGTTATTATAATTATAGTTATACTTGAATTGGAAGGCTAAATGCTAGCCATGCTGTATAACAACTGCAAAATAAGCATGTTCTTAAAATTAAACGACTCTGGTCATTTCTTATACAAAGAGTATCAGTGACTGGTAAGGCTGATTTCTCTTTCTTAATAGATACATTAAAAGGAGAATTGTGTATGTATTTACTAGAGCTAAATTTTTGTCACTGTTAGGGGAAACATGCACTTTGGTGAGAACAATTTTCATTTGTGAATATGTCCTAAATTTGTTGTATAACTGCTTTCTAATTTAATGCTTTTAAATGCTAGTGTTTAAGTCTGTTTTTAAAAAATTTCTGTGCATTCAATACCATTTTCAATGAGAGTGCAATTTAGTGTGTCATTCTTTACTTTTATAATTACATACTATTTTCATTAGTATTAAGATGAATATGTATCACTCAATGTGATCATCTTTCATATACAAGAATAAATTTTTCTAATTTACATACACAGACATACAGAATACAGTTTGACAAAAAAAGGACACTAAAATACCTTGTCAGATTCATCCACCTCAAAAATGTTGGGAGAAATGATAAAGTAATTCAACCCAGGCAGGAAATATTACTTATGAAATTCTCTCTAACAAGTACAATTCATAAGGCAAAGCTCTCAAACATTTTTTAACAATTTATTTAAAATTTTGTTTATTGAATATGAGTAGTAAAATGATGGGGATTAAGAGTGTGGATGCTGAAGTCAGACATCTGCACACTTAATTTTGGGTCATAATCTTAACAGATTATTTCCTTCCCCAAATATAGAAACTAATTTTACTTCAATATCCATCTTTTGCATGCTTCAATCCTATTCATTGCAAAGCAATCCTGGTGGCTCCATTCACATGGCCACTTATAGCTGAGAATAAATGAATGAGAGGTTTTAACAATCTGATATTGTTATTTTTCCTTTAAGAAAGAGGTGACTGATGCATTAAATACATCTCCACAAAACAGGCACTTTTAATGTTGTTTTCTTAAGTTTCCTAACACTTCTAAATAACTGAAGTTAACAAAAAATAACTTGATAGTAGAATCAAAAGTAAGACTCTTCTCAATGAATTAGTTTTTCTAACAAAGGATGCTTTTTCTTTTTACACTGGGGCTTTAAAGTATAAAACTTCAGTGTAAAAGGGGGCTCATAAAGATGACTTCGTCATCTTTGAAGAGAAACACAAGAGAAAGACACTCTTCTTGTTCTGTCACATATGTACCTATAGCAACCTAGAACTCTGCTGGCTGTCCACCACCTGCTGTGATGCCCAGGCTGCTAGTCTGAGAGTAATAGAGCAAGATCAGAGAAGAAACCTGGGTCTTTAATGCCACTAATGTGCTGCTGACTTAATCAACTCTTTATGTTTCCTTATTTGGAAGCTTCTATTGAGTAATACTTTTTCCTCATTCTTTAAGCAACTTTTAGACAAGATCAGATGTTAATACATCCAATGACACCCTGATTCTGCTAGACTGACAGTATATATTTCTCCCACTAAAGAACTTTGTAGTGCACAACAAATTTGAATGTTCTTTCAGGATTTTCCCAAATGTTGACATTTTAAAAACTACAATGTAAAATGAAATGGTCAGCATCCATTGCTAGGAAAACTAATTCATTTAAAACAGTCTTATTCTCAGTTTTGTAAAATTATTACTATTATTTTTAAAGAGATAGAGACAGAGTCAGAGAGAGGGATAGATAGGGACAGAGAGACAGGAACGAAGAGAGATGAGAAGCATCAATCATCAGTTTTTTGTTGTGGCACTTTAATTACTCATTGATTGATTTCTCATATGTGCCTTGACTTTAGGGCTACAGCAGATCAAGTAACCCCTTGCTCAAGCCAGCAACCTTGGGTCCAAGCTGGTGAGCCTTGCTCAAACCAGATGAGCCAGCGCTCAAGTTGGCGACTTCGGGGTCTTGAACCTGCGTCCTTCGCATCCCAGTCCAATGCTCTATCCACTGCGCCACCGCCTGGTCAGGCTGTAAAATTATTTTTTGATAACTTTAGTAATTTAGTAGTGTTAGGAAACTTTTAAAAAACATCTTTAAAAGTGGTATTGTGGAGATGTACTTAATGGATCTGCCTTTTCTATGTGGACCCAGAATAAATTCAGTGCCCTCTTTCTTTATTTTATTGTTTTTATATTTTATTAATATTAATGGGGTGACATTGATAAATCTAGGTACATATGTTCAGAGAAAACATCCCCACGTTATTTTGACATTTAATTATGTTGCATACCCATCACCCAAAGTCAAATTGTCTTTTGTCACCTTCTATCTGGTTTTCTTTGTGCCCCTTCCTCCCCCCCACCCCCCGTAACCACCACACTCTTGTCCGTGTCTCAGTCTCTTTTTTGTGTCCCACCTATGTATGGAATCATATAGTTCTTAGTTTTTTCTGATTTACTTATTTCACTCAGTATAATGTTATCAAGGTCCATCCATCCATGTTGTTGTAAATGATCCCATGTCATCATTTGGTCATTTCCATGTGTTGGCCACTGAGCACAATGCTGCAATGAACATGGGGCTGCATGTGTCTTTATGTACCAACGTTTTTGAGTTTTGTGGGTATATACCCAGTAGAGGGATTGCTGGGTCATATGGTAGTTCTATTTTTAATTTTTTGAAGAATGATACTTTCTTCCATAATGGTTGTACTACTTTACATTCCCACCAACAGTGGATGAGGGTTCCTTTTACTCCACATCCTCTCCAACACTTGTTATTACCTGTCTTGTTGATAATAGCTAATCTAACAGGTGTGAGGTGGGATTTCATTGTAGTTTTGATTTGCATTTCTCTAATAGCTAGTGGAGATGAGAATCTTTTTATATATCTGTTGGCCATTTGTATCTCTTCCTGGGAGATGTGACTGTTCATGTCCTCTTTCCATTTTTATTATTGGTTTGTTTGTTTGTTGTTGAGTTTTATGAGTTCTTTGTATATTTTGGTTATTAGGCCCTTATCTGAGCTGTTGTTTGAAAATATTATCTCCCATTTAGTTGGCTGTTTGTTTTGTTGTCAGTTTCTCTTGCTGTGCAAAAGCTTCTTAGTCTGATGTAGTCCCATTCATTTATCTTTGCCTTCACTTCCCTAGCCTTTGGAGACAAATTCATAAAGTGCTCTTTATAACCAAGGTCCATGACTTTAGTACCTATGTTTTCTTCTATGTAATTTATTGTTTCAGGTCTTATATTTAGGTCTTTGATCCAGTTTGAATTAATTTTAGTACAAGGGACAAACTGTAGTCGAGTTTCATTCTTTTGCATGTGGCTTTCAAGTTTTCCCAGCACCATTTGTTGAAGAGACTTTCTTTTCTCCATTGTGTGTTGTTGGCCCCTTTATTGAAAATTATTTGACCATATATATGTGGTTTTATTTCTGGGCTTTCTATTCTGTTCCATTGGTCTGAGTGTCTATATTTCTGTCAATACCATGCTGTTTTGATTGTCGTAGCTTTATAATATAATTTGAAGTCAGGTATTATAATGTCCCCAGCTTTGTTCTTTTTCCTTAGGATTGCTTTGGCTATTCAGGTTTTTTTTATAGTTCCATATAAATCTGATGTTTTTTTGTTCCATTTCTTTAAAAAATGACATTGGAATTTTGATGGGAATTGCGTTAAATTTGTATATAGCTTTGGGTAATATAGTCATTTTGACAATATTTATTCTTCCTATCCAGGAACAAGGAATATTTTTCCATTTCATTATATCTTTTTCAATTTCCCTTAACAATGTTTTGTAGTTTTCATTATATAGGTCCTTCACATTCTTTGTTATGTTTATTCCTAGATATTCTTTTGTTGTTGTTGCAACAATGAAAGGAATTATTTTTCTGAGTTCGTTTTCTGATGTTTCATTGTTGGCATATAGGAATGCAATGGACTTTTGTATATTAATTTTGTATCCTGTGACCTTACTGTATTGGTTTACTGTGTCTAGTAGTCTTTTTGTGGAGTCTTTGGTGTTTTCAATGTATAGGATCATATCATCTGCAAAAATTGAAATCTTTACTTCTTCTTTTCCAATATGAATGTCTTTTATTTATTTTTCTTATCTTATTGCTCTGGCTAGAACTTCCAGCACTACGTTGAATAAGAGTGGAGAGAGTGAACAACCTTGTCTTGTTCCTAACTTCAGGAGAAAAGCCCTAAAGTTTTATGCCATTTAATATGATGTTAGCTGATGGTTTATCATAAATGGCCTTTATTATGTTGAGATATTTTCCTTCTATACCCAATTTGAGTGTTTTAAACATAAAATTGTGTTGTATTTTAACAAATGCCTTTTCTGCATCTATTGATAGAATCATATGGTTTTTGTTCTTTGTATTGTTGACATGGTGTATTACATTAACCATTTTACGTATGTTGAACCATCCTTGTGATTCTGAGATGAATCCCACTTGATCATGATGTATTATTTTTTTAATGTGTTGTTGTATTTGATTTGCTAGTATTTTGTTTAGTATTTTGGCATCTGTATTCATTAGTGATATTGGTCTGTAGTTTTCTTTATTTGTGTTGTCCTTGCCAGGTTTCAGTATGAGAGTTATGTTGGCCTCATAAAATATGTTTGGAAGTATTGCTTCTTCATCAATTTTTTGGAAGACTTTTGAGAAGAATAGGAACCGAGTCTTCTTTGAATGTTTAATAGAATTCACTAGTATAGCCCTCTGGCCCTGGACTTTTATTTTGGGGAAGGTTTTTGATAGTTGATTCTATTTCCTCCCTGCTATGGGTCTGTTTAGGCTTTCCGCTTCATCATGATTCAGTCTAGGAAGATTGTATTGTTCCAGGAATTTATTCATTTCTTATAGATTGTTAAATTTGGTGGCATATAGTTTTTCATAGTATTCTACAATAATTCTTTGTATATCTATGATATATGTGGTGATTTCTCCTCTTTCATTTTGGATTTTGTTTATTGAGTCTTTTCTCTTTATTCTTCAATGAGTCTTGCCAAGGGATTGTCAACTTTTTTGATTTTTTCAAAGAACCAACTCTTTGTTTTATTAATTTTTTTCTATAGTTTTTCTGTTCTTTATTTTGTTTATTTCTGCTCTGATTTTTTTTTATTTCCTTTCTTCTGCAGGTTTTGGGTTGCCTTTGTTCTTCTTTTTCTAGTTCCTTAAGATGTAAAGTTAAGTGGTTTACTTGGGCTCTCTTTTGTTTCTTCATATAGGCCTGTAGTGATATGAACTTCCCTCTTATTACTGCTTTTGCTAAATCCCTAAGATTCTGGTATGTCGTATTGTTATTTTCGTTTGTATGTAACTTTTGATCTCTGCTTTTATTTCTTCTTTGACCCACTCATTTTTTAAAAGTATGTTGTTTAGTTTCTACATTTTTGTGGGTTTGTTTACCTCTTTTTAGCAGTTGAATTCTAGTTTCAAGGTTTTATAATCAGAGAATATGCTTGGTATGATATCAATCTTTCCGAATTTGTTGATGTTATTTTTGTGTCCCAACATATGGTCAATTCTTGAGAATGTTCCATGTACACTAGAGAAAAATGTATACTCTGGCACTTTGGGATGAAATGTCCTGTAGATATCTATCATATCCAATTGTTCTAGTATTTAGCTTAAGTCCAATATTTATTTATTAATTTTCTGTTTGGATGAACAATCTAGAGCTGTCAGCGGTATATTGAGGTCTCCAAGTATGATTGTACTTTTGTCGGTTTTTGTTTTTAGGTCAGTCAGTAGCTGTCCTATATATTTTGGTGCTCCTTGGTTTGGTGCATATATATTAAGAAGTGTTATGTCTTCTTGATTCAATGTCCCCTTTATCATTATGAAATGACCGTTTTTGTCTCTGATTACCTTTGTTGTCTTGTAATCAGCATCGTTAGGTATGAGTATTGCTACACTTGCTTTTTTTAATGTTATTTGGTTGGAGTATTGTTTTCCAGCCTTTCACTTTGATTTTGTTTTTATCCTTGTAACTTAGATGTGTTTCTTGAAGGCAGCATACAGTTGGATTTTCTTTTTTAATCCATTCTGCTACTGTCTTTTTATTGGTGAGTTCAATTAATTTACATTTAGTATAGTTATTCACATTTGAGAGTTTCCTATTGCCATTTTATATATTGTTTTCTGATAGTTTTATATCTTGTTTGATTCTTCTCTTTTGTTTTTCTATCAGTTGTTTTTGTTTGGTTGTAATCCATACTTTTTCCTTTGTTGCTTCTTTTTTCAGGCCATGTGTTTCTGTGGTGTTTTTTTCAGGGGTGGTTACCATTAAGTAATGGAAAGGGTACCTATTGTGTTCATTGTAGTATATTAATCTCATGAGTGCTTCTGCACTTCATCCTCCTTTGCTGTTAATCTTTGTCCTCTCCCCTTTTTTGTTTTTGTTGTCACAGATTAAATTTGATTTTATTGTTTTCTTAATGGAGCTTTTACTTGTGGTTTTGTTTTGTTTTGTTCTTTGTATCTAGTCAGAAAACCCCTTTTAATATTTCCTGAAGTGGGGGTTTTCTGGTGATAAATTCCCTCATCTTTTTTGTATCTGTGAATGATTTTATTTCTCCTTCGTATTTGAAGATAGCTTTGATGGGTATATTATTATTGGCTGGAAGTTCCTCTCTTTCAGAACTTTAAATATTGGGGTCCACTCTCTTCTAGCTTGTAGAGTTTCTGCTGAAAAATATGATGATAATCTAATGGGCCTTCCTTTATATGTTGCATTCTTATTTTCCCTGGCTGCCTTGAGAATTTTTTCTTTGTCATTGGTTTGTGCCAATTTCATTATGATGTGCCTCAGAGTAGGTTTGTTAGGGTTAAGATAACTCGGTGTTCTGTTTGCTTCTTGAATTTGAGGTTTTAGTACTTGCCACAGACGTGGGAAGTTCTCATCTATTATTTGTATAAATATGTTCTCCATTCCATTTTCTCTCTCTTCTCGTTCTGATATACCCACTATTCTTATGTTGTTCTTTTTGATGAAGTCAGACTATTGTAAAGCTTTCTCATTTTTTGTAATTCATGAGCCTCTCTCCTCTTCTCTCTGTAGTGCCTCTAGTTGCCTGTCTTCTATGTCACTAATTCTCTCCTCTATCTGGCCTGTTCTATTGACTAAGCTTATCTCGTTTTTCAGTTCATGAATTGAGTTTTTAATCTCTGTTTGATTTGTTTTCATAGTTTTAGTTTCCTTGGTGATGTATTCTTTCTGTTTGTTGAATTGTTTTTTGAGCTCTCTATATTGCTTTTCTGTGCTTTCTTGTATATCCCTGAGTATCTTTAGGATTTCAATTTTAAATTCTCTGTCATTTAACTCCAAGGTTTCCAAGCTATTGAAATATTTTTCTATGGATTTTCCCCATCTATCTGAGCTACATCTCTGTCTTTTGTATCCATGATATTCAAATTCTTTTTCTGTAATGGCATTTGGGAGTGGTATTGTTAATAACACAAATAAGAGTTGATAAAGAATAAAAGAATTAAGATAAAAAAGTGAAAAATTTTTTTGAGAAAATACAGTGAAAAACTGAAAATTATATTGTGCTAAATAAAACAAAAACTACATAGAATGGAAGGTCTGAGTTCGGGAGAAGGAGAAGTGACAAAGAGGCAAAAAACGAGGTTAAGAAACCACAAAATGTTACAAAAAAAATATTTGGATCAAGACTAAAATAATTTGTTTGTAAATGACGATCGAATGAGAAATATAGTGAAAGAGAAAAGAAAAATAAGAAAAAGAAAAAATACAGTAAAAGATGCAAATTCTATTGTATTAAGTGGAACAAAAACTACATAGAATGTAGAGCCAGAGTTGAAGGGAATGCTAATGAGATAAACAGTGAAGTAAAAACCACACAAAATGCCACAAAGAAATAAATTTGAATCCAAAATAAAATAATTTGTTTGTGAGTGAGGATTAAATGAGAGAAAAAGTGAAAGAGAAAAGGAGAAACAAAAAGAGAGGGAGAGGCCTGACCTGTGGTGGCGCAGTGGATAAAGCGTCGACCTGGGAACACCGAGGTCGCGAGTTCAAAACCCTGCACTGGTCTGGTCAAGGCACACATAGGAGTTGATGCTTCCAGCTCCTTCCCCCTTTCTCTCTCTTTCTCTCTCTCTCACACTCTGTGTCTCTTCTCTAAAATGCATAAAATAAAAACAAAATAAAAAAAAAAAGAGAGGGAGATAAAAAGAGAAAAAACAAAAGAAAAAAAACAAAAAAGAGAAAGTTAAGGTTTTTGGAATGTAACCCTCATAGAGAGAAAAGAAAAAAAGAATGGAAAATGTAACATCTATGGGTAATGAAGTTCAAAATGAACAGACAAGAATTAAATGGGAAGAGGATAAAAGGACCATGGGGGAAGAAAAAAATGTACAAAAATAAAAAGAAAAAAATATGGAAAAAGTTATAAAGACTGATTTTTTTCTGATTTTGAGAGGTTATCTTCTTCCTTTTTCTTCGTTCTCTTTTTGGCCGGTGGCACTGTACCCCAGGTTCTGCCCCTGTGACACTCTTAGGTAGAGATTTGCAGTTGATGTGTTGCTATGGTGATGACATAAAGTAGGCCTCAGTCCCATTGGTAGGCAGGGCTTGTTAGTGTTTGCAGGCTTCGACAATGGGAGAGTCCATTTTCCCAGACCCTCTACCCCAGTTTCTCCTTCCTGAACCAGCAGCCTGGGGACCTAGCTGTGAAGTTGCCGCTGCCACTGCCTAGAGAGCAAGAGGCTCTAGATGCTGCCAAAACCCCTCTTTATCCCCACTCAATGCACGATTCTGGGTAAGGCCTTGCCAGCCTGCGCCACCAGCATAATCAGGCAGGGCTGGGAGCCGATTGCTCCTGAGGTGTCTTTCCATGAGCCTCCAGGTATGTCTAGTATGCCTCAGCGCTTTGTGGGACTACTCTCCCCAGGCTTTTTGCACTTTGTAACCTGTATTGGCTGGCAGGAAGATGCCCCAGTCACTGCCTGCAAAACAAGAGGTCTTAAAAGCTGCCAAGTCCCTCCAGGTCCTTTTAAAGCACAGCCCTGGGTATAAAAGCTCTGCCGACCAGAGCCACTAGCTTAAGCAGGCAGGGGCGGGCAAGCTGACTTCTGGTCAGGCTCCTTTTTAGGGTTCTCTGGGTATGTCTAGTTAAATTTGCCTTAGCGCTCTGTGGGTCTGCTCTTCACAGGCTTTTCTCTTTTTGGGAAGCCTACAGCCCAGCCTGCCCAACTTCTATGTGTTCTCTGAGGTCTGTTCCATAGGAATGTGTTTTTTTCCCTGTATCACCTGGCAGGAAGTTGCCCCAGCCACTGCCTGCTGAGTGAGAGACCCTAAGAACTATCAAGTCCCTCCTCCAGGTTCTCTTAAGTCATAGAGCTGGGAAAGAAGACTTTGTCAGCCAGAGCCGCTGCCAGAATAAGCCAGCTGGGCAGTGAGCAGACTGTGGGTTAGGCTCCTTTCAGCGATTCGTGGGTCTGCTCTCCATAGGCTGTCTGCAAGCTGCCTGCATGCCCCTCTTCCCAGCTCTTCCGTAGTTTTCTCCCCTGGAAATGTGCCTTGTTAGCCTGTATAGATTGTGGAGGTGCCTCGCCCGGAGAGGTCCGGGCATAGGGAAGCCCGCTTTCATGTACTCCCTGTGCGCTGCTGTACGGGGAGCATGGATCACACAGAGACTCTGGCTACAGCCCATGTAGAAGGCCACTGCTGACAGTCTCTGACCCAGACCCTCTGTTCTGGAATGCGGGAGCCCAAGCCCAAGGCGTTAGGAGGAACCACTCGTACACTGCCCATGCTCGCAGATCTGGAGACCAGGGATAAACAAAGCCCACTCTGCAGGCAAGCCACTCGCCCACCTCTGCCAGGGTTTGCTGCTGGTGTTAGCTCCGTGTAGGTTGAACTGTGGGCACACTCTCTCCTTGGCTTGAATGTTTCCACCCTAGCCCTCCCTTCCTCTCAGTTCCAAGTGAAAAAAGTTTCATCAGGTCAGTTAGGGAAGCAGAATGCTCCATTCTCCATCCTATTTCCTTCAGAGTGTTTTTTCAGGCCTTTTCGCCCAATGGTAACTTTGTTTGATGTATGTGTACTTGAGATGCTCCTGGGATTGTTTTTCTCTCTCTAGTTGTTGAATTTGTTGAAATTTCAGGGAGAGGTATCAGGAGCCCTCCTCATGGCATCATTTCTCTGATGTCACTCTCAGTGCCCTCTTTCAAAGGAGGGAGTCATGTCAAACAAAAGAAAAACTAAGGAAAAAATAAAATGCAAATACATTGTTCTTCTCCTTCCTACCAACATTTTATCTAATTTTTTCTTTCTAGGTAAAATCCATATTTATTGTAACATTTATGTATTTCATAATAATTTCCATGTATAAAACTATGTTAACCATTTTAATTAAGTTTCTATAATTGCTTTTCCTCTTTTGATTTTTTTGGTGTGACATTTGTTAATAAAATTAGATAGGTTTTAGGTGTACAATTCTATAATAGATTATCTGTATATTGTATTGTGTGTTCACTACCCCAAAGTTTCTCCTTCCATCACCATTTATTCACCAATTACCCTCTTTTACTCTCCCAACCCCCAGTCCTATTTCCCTCTGGTAATCACCATAGTATTGTCTGCATCTATGAGGCTTTTTTTTTTTTTTTTTTTTGCTTTAATCCCTTCAACCTTTTCAACCAGCCCCACAAACCTCCTCCCCTCTAACTGTCAGTCTTTTCTGTATTGATGAGTCTGTTTTCTGTTTGTCCATTTGTTAGTCTATTTTGTTCATTAGATTCATCATGTGGTACATGTCTTTCTCTGACTGGCTTATTTCACTAAGCATAATGCTCTCCAGGTTCACCCATGCTGTTGCAAAAGGTAAGAGTTCTTTTCTATTTATTTATTTATTTATTTATTTATTTATTTATTTATTTATTTATTTAACAACCAATCAGTATTCCATTGTGTAAATGTAACCACTGCTTTTTTATCCACTCATCTACAAGACAGCTGACTGCTTCCAAATTCTGGCTACTGTAAATAATGCTGCAATGAAGATAGGTGTGCATATTTACTTTTAATGTTTTGGGTTTTTTTGGATACATTCTCAGAAGTGGAAGTGTTGGGTTATAAGGCAGTTCCATTATTTTTTGAGGCAACTCCATACTGCCTTACATATTAGCTGCACAAATGTACATTCCCACCAAAAATGCACAAAGGTTCCCTTTTCTCTACATCCTTGACAGCACATATTGTTTGTTGATTTATTGATGATAGCCATTTTGACAAGTGTGAGGTGATACTCATTGTGGTTTTAATTTGCATTTCTCTGATGATTAGTGATGTTGTTCCTCTTTTCATATGTTTATTGGCCATCTTATGTCCTCTTTGGAGAAGTGTCTATTCAGGTCCTTTGTCATTTTCTAATTTGCTTTTTGTTTGTTTGTTTGTTTTGGTGTTGTTTTATAAGTTCTTCATAAATTTTGGACATTAACCCCTTGTCAGAGGTATCACTGGCAAATATGATCTCCCATTCAGTGAGTTGTCTTTCCATTTTGTTGATTGTTTACTTTGCTGTACAAAAACTATTTTTGTGACAGGAACAGAGAGAGACAGAGAGAGAGAGACAGAGACAGATAGAAACAGACAGACAAAGAGAGAGATAAGAAGCATTAATTCTTTGTTGCAACACCTTAGTTGTTCATTGATTGCTTTCTCATATGTGCCTTGACCAGGGGGTAGGCCTACAGTAAAGCAAGTGACCCCCTGCTTAAGGCAGAGACCTTGGGCTCAAGCTAGCAACCTTGGGCTTCAAGCCAGCGACCTTTGGGCTCAAGCCAGTGACCATGGGGTCATGTCTATGATCCCGCGCTCAAACCAGCAATCCCACACTCAAGCTGGTGAGCTCATGCTCAAGTCAGTTACCTCGGGGTCTTGAACCTTGGTCCTCTGTGTCCCAGTCCGACACTCCATCCACTGAGCCACTGCATGGTCGCAAAAACATTTTTTTTGTGTGTGTGCAAAAACATTTTAGTTTGATGTACGAAATCCCATTTATTTTTTCTTTTGTTTCCTTTGCCCAAGGAGATATATCAGAAAAAAATATTGTTACAAGAAACATCCAAGATTTTACTGCCTGTTTTCTTCTAGGTTTGTTATGTTTTGGGTCTAATATTTAAATCCTTAATCCTTTTTAAGTTTATTCTTGTGTATGTTGTACAAAGGTGAGTCTAATTTCATTTTTTTTGCATTCATCTATTCAATTTTTCCAACATCATTTATTAAAGAGACTGTCTTACCCCATTGTGTTTTTGTTTCCTTTGTCAAATATTGACTATAAATGTATGGGTTTATTTCTGGGCTCTCTATTCTGTTCAACCAATCAGACAGAAATGTCCCTTTTCACTACTCTTATTCAACATAGTACTGGAGTTCTAGCCACAGCAATCTGACAACAAGAAAAAATAAAAGGCATCCAAACCAGAAAGGAAGAAGTAAAACTGTTATTATTTGCCAATGACATAATACTGCAAATAAAGAACCCTAAAGAGTCTACTGAAAACTACTGGAACTGATAAATAAATTCAGTGAAGTAGCAGCATACAAGATAAATATCTAGAAGTCAGTTGCATTTTTACATACCAATAATGAACTATCAAAAAAGAAAACTAAGAAAATAATTCCATTCACAATTGCTTGAAAAACAATAAAATACCTAGAAATAAATTTAACTAAGGATGTAAATAACCTGTGCTCAGAAATTTAGAGGGCACTGAAGAAAGAAATTGAAGTAGATACAAATAAGTGGAAGCATATACTGTGTTCATGGATAGAAAAAATTAACAACATTAAACTGTTCATACTACCCAAAGCGTTCTATAGATTCAACACAACTCCTATCAAGATACCAATGGCATATTTCACAGTACTAGAATATTTCAAAAATTTATACAGCACCTCAAAAGATCCTGAATAGCTACAACAATCCTGAAAAGGAAAAGCACAGTTGGAGGAAGCATATCAAATTATACTGCAAGGCAATAGTTATGTGTCTTTCCTGTGCCAAACTGCAAGGAGCTGAGAGCTTAGAGGCTAGATATTAGTGAGACCTTGGGTTCTAACTGGCTTTAGACAGAGAAAAAAAAAATGATGTGAAGTTCTCCCCTCCCCAAGTAAGAATTTGCAGTATTGTATCTGAGACTGGAGTCTCATGGATCTTGGAATGAATAAATAGGCAGAAATCAAGCAGAGATCAGGGCTCCAGAGGTAGTTACCATGGGCCCCATATGACTTTGCCATGTTTCTTGACTCCTGAGAGTGCAGAAAGGAACTAGATGCGTAGAGTTCCTCCTTCTGCACTCCAGACTGGGAGAATGGAAAGGGAAGAGAGAGAAGGAAAGTCTTCCTGAATGCCTCATCAGTAGACTGCAAGTTTCCCTGCAGGTACAAAGCGAGTTTGGGGGGTTAAGAGTCAACTTGGTTTCCCACCAGTTGGACAAGAATGTACTAGCTTAGTGGGTAAAAAATGCTAAAGAGATTTTAGGAGAGGTAAGCAGTCACAGAAAGAAGAGAATGCAGAAATCCCCACACACATACACAAAACAGGTAGCAGAGACGACTTAAATTTTAAAAATAAACAATTCAGTTGCAAAAAATTATTTTTAGGAAAAGATTTGCATAATTTTTCAATTAAAGAGTTCAAGAGATGAATTGAAGGATGGTCACTTTTGAGCTCTGAATTACTGGTCTGCAGGTTCAAGTGGAAGTAAAACTTCAAAACTCTGCTAGAAACTATTAAAATGTTTATCATTTCAGTCCTGGCCAGTTGGCTCAGTGGTAGAGCATTGGTCCGCTGTGTGGAAGTCCCGGGTTCAATTCCCATTCAGGGCACACAGAAGTGCCCATCTGCTTCTCCACCCCTCACCTTCTCATTTCTCTCTCTCTTTTTCTCTCTCTCTTCCCCTCCTGCAGCCATGGCTCGATCAGGGTGAGCTGGCCCCGAGTGCTGAGTATGCCTCCATGGTGCAAAGAAGATGTACTTATCATCTCATCTTAGGCTTCTGAGGCAGCAGAGGCTGTGGAACAAAGTCTGGCTCGCACTCAGAACACCTGGGTTCTAGTGATAGCTTTGGACTAGTTTTGGTCACTTCGCCTTCAGGTTGTTTCTAATTCATCTACAAAAATATATTAACTCACCTTTAAATTCTCTTCTACTCTAATCAGTGCAGAAAAAAGCATTTACATTCCCAGGCCTGTCCTCTGCCTTCAGTACTTCCTCTGACCCTAGATTTTTAAAAAATTGTGGTAAAAAATACATAGTATAAAACCTTCTTAACAACTTCTAAGTGTTCAATTCAGTAGTGTTAAGTGCATTTACACTGTTGTAAAACCACCATCACCATCCATCTCCAAAACTTTTGCATCTTGCAAAACTGAACCTCTATACCCATTGAACTAACTAATGACTTTCCCCATTCCCCCCCGACCCCGGTAACCATCGTTCTATGTTGTCTTTATAAATTGAGTATAAGAGATACTCATACAAGTATAATCATATAGTATTTGTCATTTCGTGACTATTTTATTTTACTTCGCATGATGTCCTAAAGATTTATCCATGTGTGGCATGTGTCAGAATTTCCTTCCTTTTCAAGGCTGAATGAAATTCCACTATATGCATGTATGTCCGTGATTAATGTATGTGGCTCTCATCCAATTCACTGACGGTTTGAATAAAACAAAGGGGCTGACCTTCCCTCAAGTAGAAGGGAATTCCTTCTGCTTGACTGCTTAGCCTGGACTAAGTTCTTTTCCTGCCTTCAGATATATTTGTGTTTATCTTGTTACATCCTATTAGTTCTATTTCTTTGGAGACACCTGACTAATGCAATACCATATTGAGAAAACCCAGCAAATTCTGAATCTAAGTGACAAGTGAATGTTATCAATTTTATTATACACAATTTCAACATTTGCATATGAATAAAAATTTTCTAACTCCCCCAGAATGCAGTAAAAGATCACCTTTTTCCATTTACAAGTTCTGTGGAAAGGAACTAATTGCTGGAGGTTACATCTTAATCTTTTATCTATGTTATATACATAACAATCTTTATTCTAAAAAGTAAAATGATGACATAAAGTTGGTGTAAAAGGTAACTTTTTGATTTGGTCATTTTGTATTATTATACCCCTACATTTGTGATTGAGTTTTTGGTGTAAGAATAGTATACAGGGGAAAGCAGAAGCAGGTTTACAGTTGTTAGCACGTGAAACAGTTTATTTTTGCATTATTTATTATTAATCATTGTATTTTTTTTCCATTCAAATAACTGTAGACCTACTTTGCCCTACTCTGTATATAGAAACAAAATAAATGACAAGAATAGCACAAAAGCATGAAGGGAAAAAACATAAAGTTTCTTAAATTTTATGTAAATAGGTACAATAATAATCAAATATAAATTTAAAAAGAATGCTGAAATTAAGGAAAACCTTAAGATAAATATTTTTAGAATATTAATTTGCCTGTGTAGGTGGTGGTACAGTGGGTAGAGTGTAGACCTGGGATGCTGAGGACTCAGATTCAAAACCCTGAGGTTGTAGGCTTGAGATCAGGCTTACCAGCTTGAGTGTGGGATCATAGACATAACCCCATGGTCTCTGGTTTAAGCCCAGAAGGTGGCTGGCTTAAGGGGTCACTGGTTTGGCTGGAGATCCCTGGTCAAGGCACTTATGAGAAAGCAATCAATGAACAATGAAGGTGCCCAACTATGATCTGATGCTTCTTATCTCTCTCCCTTCTGTCTGTCCCTATCTGTCTGTTTGTTTCTCTTTCAAAAAACATGTTAATTTAATTGAACTTGTAGGTTTTTTAATGAAAGTAGCATTCTGGTTTCAATATTTGCATGGAAATGCAAATGATTAGGATAGTCAAAAAAATCTTAAAAAGGAATAAGTGTTGCAGTTTTGCACTATGTAATATCAAAACTTTCTATAAGGTTCAATAAGGGAGTGGTACAAAAATAAAGGTAGAAGTCAATGAAGTTAAATAAAAAGGCCATATTAATACATAGTTTTTCCCTCTCTCCTGCTGCAGTAATAGCAGAGCCAATACTATAATAAACTGTCTTGATCTGCTCTTGGCCAATGAATGGTAATAATTCCAAATTTACACATTTCAAAGTAACAGAAATTCTAAATGTTAATGTAATAATCACTCTCTTTCTTAATCTTTTATCTTTATCATGAATATGTTCATTTCAGCCCCTTTTAAGTATCCAGTGGAAAAAAATGTAAGAATTAACTTTATCACCATTTTTATTGTCAACCTAGAGAAGTGGACATAAGTAAATAAAGGTGTGGTAACCAAATACTAATGAAGATTGTTGATAATGACCCAAATTCATTAATAAATCATACAAAGCAGAGAAGCAATAAATTAAATTCTATGTTGAGAATATGATTATAGGTTAAGATTGTTAATAAAAATTTCAGAAAATGGTTCCTGGTTGGTTGGCTCAGCGGTAGAGCATCAGCCCGGCGTGTGGAAGTCCCGGGTTCGATTCCGGGCCAGAGCACAGAGAAGCGCCCATCTGCTTCTCCACCCTTCCCCTCTCCTTTCTCTCTATCTCTCTTCCCCTCCCACAGCTAAGGCTCTATTGGAACAAAGTTGGCCTGGGTACTGAGGATGGCTCCATTGCCTCCACCTCAGGTGCTTGAATGGCTCCAGTTGGGCATGCCAGGTGGATCCCAGTTGGGCGCATGTGGTAGTCTGTCTCTCTGCCTCCCGCTTCTCACTTTGGAAAAACACACAAAAAATAATTACAAATGAAGTTTCAGAAAATGGTGCCATGCTTCTTGCTACAAGCGGAGTAAATAGAACTGGCCTGAGTTTCCTTTTCCCACTTTAATTCCTGTGGACTCTGTACTCTAATAAAGAGAGCTGTTCTTTGATAATCTTTTCCACCATGATACTATATACCAAATTTTACAACCCATGTATATTTACATAAGCAATTAACACTCAACTCAGAAGTTCTCTAGTTGAGTATTAAGGTCATTCATTCAAATTCAGAACAAGGCTACAAACCTTGTTCTAAACTGTTAAGTGACAACTACTCTGTAAAGTTGAATAAAACATCTCTTCCTTTCTCATCTAGGAACACTTCTCATTCTCCAATACTTTAAAAGTTCAAATTCCTCAAACTAGGTCCTAGGTTCTACAATGCAGAATTGGACCCATGAACTACCACTTCTGTTCTTATCTGGAATAGGTCCTTGAGGTTGTACCACCATTTGCATTTGTACATTTGGTAACCTACTGCTAGCACCAGATGCTGAGGCTCTAAAACCTACACCTGGCTGCTTCTGCTGCTCACTGCAGCTGCCCACATTAGCATGGATTTTATCCGGCCTTCCTTTTCTAATTACCAGTCCCCACCTTGAAGTCTGACTGACAAAATCTGGGTCATGTACAGAACCTGAGTCTTAGCTGTAACCAAAATACCCCATACGGGGAGATAGACTCCCAACTCATTGGATGGAAGACTTGCCAAAGCAAAGAGCATGTGCTGTGCAGTAGAAAACAAAGGAAAATGCTCATTATATTGTTTTTGCAGGCACTTCAAACTCATTATGAACTTCATTTGAACTTCTCATATTTCTCTCAAAAAATCCTGTGTTCTCATAATCATCCAGGTATTAAAAGTGAAGATATATATGTTTTCATGCTATATTCTCCTGATCAGTTACATCCCCCAAATATCTGAAATCATACACTTCACTCCAGATCCACTACCATCATCTGAATCCAAAAAATTTTTAAACTATTTCTAAATCATCTCACCCATTATAACACCTTTATTGGGGTATAATTTACATGCAATACTATTCACCCATTTAAAGATACAATTCAATAGTCTCTCAGTATTTTCATATAGTTGGGATACAGATAGATCACAACAATCTACTTTAGAACATTTTATCACACTCAAAAGAAATTCTGTATCCCCCCAGTGCTCTTAAACTTAGGCAACCACAAATTCACTTTCTATCTAAATAGAAATGCCTATTTTGAACATCGCAGCACGTAGTCTTTTATGGCTTCCTTCACTTTATTGTTTCCAAGGTTCATCAATGTTGTAGCATCTATCAGCATTGCATGTCTCTTCTTTGCTGAATAGCATTGCACATATAATGTGGATGCATCACAAGTTTATGTATTCAACCATCATTTAATGGACATTTGGATTGTTTCTACTTTTTTGCTATTATCAGTAATTTTGCTATAAACAACCATGCACAAGTTTTTGTATAAAGATGTCTCAGTGCTTTTGAACATATACCTAGGAGTAAATATCTTGGGTCATATGCTAACTCTATTTTTAATATTTTGAGAAATGTTAGACTGTTTTCCAAAGTAGCTACCCATTTCACTTTCCCACCAGCAGCGTGTTCAACATTTCACCACATCCTCACTGATGCTACTTATTGTCCATGGTCGTTATTTTATTATGCCCATCCTAGTGGCTGTGAAGTAGTATCTCGTTGTAGTTTCAATTTGCATTTCCCATAATACTAATGACATTGAGCATGTATTTATGTGCTTATTGCCCACCTATATATCTTCTCTGGAGAATATCTATTCAAATCCTTTGCCCATTTTTAAAATGGGTTGTCCTTATATTGTTGAGTTGTGTTCTTTTTGTATTCTAGGAAAAAGTCCCTTATCAGATATGTGATCTTCAAATATTTTCTACCACATTGTAGATTGTGCTTGCTTTCTTGAAAATGTTCACTGAAGCACAATTAAAAAAAAAATTGACAAGCACAATTTATCTGTTTTTTCTCTAGTTGCTTGTGCTTTTGGTGCCACACCTAAGAAATCATTGCCTATCCCAAGGTCATAAAGATTGCAGCCACGTTTTCTTCTAGGTCTTTGCTCTATTTTGTGTTAATTTTCTATATGGTGTGATGTAGAAGTCGAAATTCATTCATTTGCATGTAGATATCCAGTTTACACATGACCATATATTGACAAGACCGTCCTTTCAATAATAAATTATTTTGGCATTCCTGTCAATAATCAATTGACTGTAAATATATAATATATATGTAATATATAGACTAAGATTAAGCTGAGCGGAGACAAAGGTGAAAATACTCTTAAAATAGTCAAGCAAAGAGCACAGAGCGTAGATATGGTACAAAGATCAGACGAGATCAATAAGCTTAACAGTAAATAATAACTGGTGTAGGATAAGATAAGAAGGACCCAAATGTCAGGAGAATACATCAATGGAAGGCCAAAGAACCCCTTACAATGGAACTTATACTGTAGATGATAGTGATTACATTCCCAGCTTTTATTTCTTCCATTATATTTTTTCCATGTGTACCTGTGAGTACTTTTAAAAATTTTACCATTATTCTTGTTATTTGTAAACCAATGAGATATCACAGGCACTTAAATTAACATGGTTTACTGGCATTGTCATGACCTTTATTCACAGGACTTATACTTTGAAGTATGAGTTCAAGGTTCCTCTGCTAAGCTTAAACTGTATCCTCTGGAGTGGCATATGTCCTGCACAAGTATTCCCCCCCTCCCCCTTTACACTGAACAGTAATCTAATCACACAGGTAACTGCTGATCTTTCTAATTTAATCACTGGTTTTGTGTGTGCATGTGCTTAACTTCCCTTCCAAGTTTGTTGCTATTCTAGGTCTCAACTTTTAGAAAATAAAAAATATTACAGTACCGGCAGTCCCCGGATTACAAACGAGATAGGTTCTATAAGTTTGTTCTTGAGTTTGTATGTAAGTCAGAAAAGATACGTCTACCTATTAAATTCAACTTGGGCAAATGTTTGTCTTAATATAGTATTTATTTTTACTTTTCCATGCATATAAATACTTAAACATTTTCAACCTACAGACTCTATCTCATTTATAACTCAGGGAGTACCTGTAATTGTCTTTGTGCATCTTGGTCCTTCTTAAAGAAAGGAAAAGTTTGAACTAACTTTATAATTGGTGAGCACGTTCTACACAGAAAATTAATTTAACATTATGAGGTGCTTAGTACTGTGCTAGGTGCTGTGGAAGAAAAGAATCATATGATGGTATGCCAGATCTTGGTTTACTGCAGTAGTAAGATACACAAAGGGGAAATAAGACAGTGTAGAGCAAAGAACTGAATAAATATAAAGACCAAAATACAAAATGGAGTGATGGCAACAGGTGTTCAGAAAGCGGAGAAACTTGCTAGAGCTACCACAAATTTGGGTCATAGCCCAGGAGCCTAGCGAGGTGAAAGGTTACAGCACAGGGCATGAATAAACACACGGGAGAGGAATGGGTTTGATTAATGAAAGATAAGAGTTGATCCCTTTACAACAAGTTTAATTTGTGAGGGACACTATAGGCCAAGAAGTCCAACTTTGATTTAATGAAAATTGCAGTTACTAAATGCCCTTCAGTAGAAAAAAGCATAACTATTTTTCCAGCAAGTTAGAACAGGACAAAGATCAAGGAGTGGGATCAGTGAAGTTAGAAACCAGTTTAGATGTTCAGTTATCAAAAATAAATGACAGCAAGGATTCAGAACAATACTTGACACATTATACACAGTCAATAAAAATGTTGGCTATTATAAAATATCTTCAAGAGCTGGCACGGTATAGCAGAAAGTTTGGGAAAATAAATCTTACTGGAAAAAGAAACAGAAAGATGAGTTTCAAAAGTAGTTTAACTTTATGAGGAAGATGACCCCAGATTATGAGCCATGATTATCCATAAAAGGCTAAGGAGCCTGACCAGGCGGTGGCGCAGTGGATGGAGCATCGGACTGGGATGCAGAAGACCCAGGTTCAAGACCACAAGCTCGCCAGCTTGAGTGTGGACCCATCTGGCTTGAGCAAAAGCTCGCCAGCTTGGACCTAAGGTCGCTGGTTCCAGTGGGGTGTTGCTCAGTCTGCTGAAGGCCCGCGGTCAGGGCACATGAGAGAGCAATCAACGAACAACTAAGGTGTCACAATGGCAACGAAAAACTAATGATTGATGCTTCTCACCTCTCCGTTCCTGTCTGTCTGTCCCTCTCTCTGATTCTCTGTCCCTGTTAAAAAAAAAAAAAAAAGGCTAAGGAAACAGAAGGTAAAATCCTATTAATTTGCAGATTTTCCTACAGGAACACACATTTAACTACTCTGAAAAAAAGTGGTTGACTGTATAAGTCCCAATTTTTTGATTTAGAGCCGATTCTTTGGAAGTGTTCCTGGAGACCTGGTATAGTTTTAATTCCATTTCAATGTCTTTAATCTAGTACAATATAAATAAAATTTGTTGTTTGAAAGAATGAGGCAATGGCCTGACCTGTGGTGGCACAGTGGATAAAGCGTCGACCTGGGAACACTGAGGTCGCCATTTCAAAACCCTGCACTGGTCTGGTCAAGGCACATATGGGAATTGATGCTTCTAGCTCCTCCCCCCTTTCTCTCTCTCTCTCTCTCTGTGTCTCTTCTCTAAAATGAATAAATAAAAATTAAAAAAAAAAAAAGAATGAGGCAATATATAGTCCTATATTTAGGGCGGGAGAGAGATTCAAATCATAACTCCATTCTGGGTAATATTGAGCATGTTAACTGAACCACCCTGAGCCCGTTTATTATAAAATGGAACTGCAAATTACTCAAAGGTTTGTTGTAAGGGTTCAATGACGTTAACATACTTTACACTTAGGCCTTACACTTGCAGGTTTTCAAAAAATGTCTTTACCCTCCATTCCTCTTCTTAATAAGATAGGAGTTATATTCCCTAAACAGATCCAATTGTTCATAAACTTCAGGATGTAACCAGTTGTAAAAGTTGGGAGAGTGAAATTATCTTTTGAAAATAAACTGTAATCTAAAAACTGCTTCACCGTGAGATTATGTGGGTAATCTTTCAGGGAAGTACATGAAAGATTCTACTTCCCACCAGACGTACCTATGGAAAGATGATCTCCAACAAGTGAATTGTTCATTTCTACTTGTAGGAGGCTATTTGAGGTTTATCGTACACCTCTCATTATTCCACTGGTTCTGATACTAATCAAACATACTAGTTCCTTTTGAGAAAGCAAGCTACAGACTCACAGATAGAGAACAGATTTATAGCTATCAGATGGGAGGGGGGTTGAGGGGTTGGGTGGAAAAGGTGAAGAGATTAAGCAAAACAAAATAAAAGAACACACAGACACAGAGCAAAGTGTAAACTCGTAGATATTGAAGGAATATAGTGAGAAAAACAATTGAGAATTTTATGAAAAGGCACTTTATGAAATCTGAAGGCAATATAACTATGAACAGTTAATATTCATTTGTCCCTAGATTAATTTAAGCAAATGCTATAGAGTCTATTCATTTATCAACTCATATGTAGAAAATATTTAATATTAGCCTAAATTAAGTGTATGTGAGAGGAGAAAATGAAACAAATTTACATCTTATCCACACCATTATTACAATAAAAATTCATTAATTTCAGCAAAAATTCAGGAATTTTATTTAACCATTAAGGAAACTTTAATACCCTACCATTTAGGTTAATAAAAATATATTTTTAAAAGACTGAATACAAACTATCTGAAGACATAATCAAACTTTTAATGTATCAATTTATTGCATGTCACTACAGAAAAATAAAAAGTATATTTTAAAAGTATTGTAAAAAAACCAAATGTAAATATTTAGCACATAATGTACCATAATTCATATTTGAGCTATAAAATTTTATTACTGCTTCAAATAAAATATGGCAACAAAAATACGATTTACATTATGAAACTGGATTAACTTATTTTATCTTGAACATACTTGAATAGATTGAAAACAACTTGACTTTTACATGTATGCTGTACTGACAGAAATTGTTATAAATTAAACAGACACTCATCCCTGTTACATATGTATATATGGCACTTTTTTTTTTGTAAAAAAGTGTCACTTATAGTTATTTTGAACTACATTTTTAAGACACAAAATATAAACAGAGGTATATTTGTGCCATTTGGCAAAAATGTTTTGATTACTATTAGAATAAATGCATTTATTTCGCCACACAAATGATTATATTATTTCTGATTAATGATGTATATATATGTTAATATTCTGAGTACTTTTCATTTTCTACCCTATTATTTAGAAAATAGATGTCTGTGCTCTGTCATTTCCAACTTTACCTGAGTGATATTAAAATACATAAATTTAAGTGGATAATCCAAAAGCGTATGACCAATTGCTTTCAATTTTTTTCCCTCCATAATTACTATCAAACATAATAGAGAGGGAAGAGGTCAATGAGTGATTTCAGTGGTATATCAATCATGACCTAGTTTAAAAAGTGACGTCTGTAACATACTTTTTAAAAGCTTATCTATTTATTCCTAACTTCAAAGAAATAAGGGACTCAATAAAAATTAAAAACTAAACTTTATGTAAGATAAATTATAAAAAAAAAACTGAATATGACCTTCATTCTTTAATTCCACCAAATAAACCTATTCCCACCTTAAACCAAGTCTTTCAAACTTAAGAAATGAATATGAAAATATCAGGTGGTATGCAGTCTCAGTAAGAAATATTACAACATAATTAATCTGGTGACACAGTAGTACCAAATCCAGACCTTTGGTAGTTATCGAGAATCTAGAACTCATTATAAAAATAAATTTAAGCTGCCCTGGAATGAAATTCAGAATTTTAATAAAAATTATCAATCTTATTACAGTCAAAGTACTTGCAAAAATATAGGGTAGTTTCAACATCAGGTACTGCATTCACTTTGTTAGAAATGTCTTGTTTTTAAATGTTGTTTTGCACTGTTATGTTTTCTTTTCACCAATCTCATCAGTTAATTATTTCCTAGATCTACATTTAAGAAATACATTACCTTTCCCTTTCTAGATCTTTCTATTCTATTAGTATTCTTCCATCTGCTACAAGTTATTTCCCTCATATTTTGCAACTTCCTTTTTAGGATCCTTTATGCCATTTCCCCCCAGTAATCACTTTTAAAATAATGGATTTTGATCTAAATAAATTGTTAATTGCCATATTTAAAACCAATCTAGTATTTCCAAATTTACAGTAGCTTAATAACTTATAATTCATTTAAAAACTCCTAGACATGCTCTTAAGTGAGCCAGAAATTAATACACAAGATAGACACACTTCTATTCCCACTGAACTGAGTCCAAAATGATGTGACTCAATCAGAATTCACATTTTATGAACACCAAATGCTTTGGTCAAAATATTAGACACACTTTGGAAAAACTGATGCTATGGCCTTCAGAGACCCCTGATAATAAGAATTTGTTTTTTATTCCTATCTAAGGAAATATTCTCAAATACAGAAATTAGGAAAGATGTAGACAAACCAAGAAACAGCCTCCTCCCTTTGATGCAGAAAGGCTCCTTAACCCAAAGAGAACAAACGTAGGCATGCAGCACAAGTAATTCATGACTTTTAAAAGCCCTAGCTTAAAAAAGAAAGAAAATGTTGATAAACCTGAAGTGTGTATATGTGTGCGTGTGTATATACACACATACATATATATATATATATTAAAGCAGCATAAAACAAAACACTAATGAAGAAAAACCTTTCATACTTTCTCAACATGATATTTAAAACTAAATTTCATAAATTCCTCCCCAGTGTAGTAGACTAAATGTTTACATGAAAATGTAAGGTGCTTTATAAACCTTAAACGATACAAGTCAAAGGTTGCCATGTAAGTTCAGGTCTAAATATACTATATTTTGTTGTATTGACTTTTCCCCCCTTTTACTACATTACTATTTAGGTCAGTTATTCTAGATAGCAATAATTGACAAGATAAAAAATAACCTTTAATTGTGGTAAAATTATACATACAAAATACACCTTCCATGATAGGCATTACTAAATTTGTTTTTAAAAGCATGATTTTTACAATAATTTATAGAAAAACATTATCCTTTAGAAGTCATATTTGCTATAATTTATTATTTTCTAAATACTGACATAAAGTGAATGAGAAGAATGTTATTTGGCAAAAGTATTTCTAGCCCTATCTCCATCGAAAGAGTTTTAAATTAAGGTCAAAATTATTGACCCATTATTTTTCTGTTCTGGCTGCTTGACAAAGGCAATACATATAGCCAAAATATTCAAAGTATTATGTCAAAGCCAACACAACAATGTACAGAGCTCAACTGCATCTAATTTCTGAGGAGTGCTCGAAACAACACAATTATGCCTCATAGCTTATACAAATACACATATATATTTTCAAAGGTAAATCCTGCAATTTTAAGGAGCTTTTTATAAAAGTAATGTTTTTCTTACTTTTCTATATGTCTAAATACTACTTCCTACTGATAGCGATTTAATAGTTAAATGTGGTTTAGGATTTGTGATAAAAAGCTCAAGTTCCTTCATCCTCACAATCCTACATGTAAAAAATACTAAATAAGGCTTCCTAAAACTGTCTTTTGTTGCAATTCTACAACTGAAACGTTAAACCAAAGAGCATAGTATTTTTACTTTTGTTTTTGTAAATTTTATTATCATAAAGTTCAGTAAGTGGTATCTGGCTTTAGTGGGTTAGATCTACCTAGATACTGGGACTTAAAAATCAAATGTGGGAGTTTATTTAAAATAGTATGTACAATTATGTAATAAGGCTTCCTAATTTAATTGTTAACCAAGTTATAATTTTCGTTATGACTGCCATTGGTAGTTTATTTGTAGACTGACGAAACTGACAGAAGCTAAAATTCTCATTGCCACCAAAATTACAAATGTTAAAAAGTTCAAATATGCACATCAAAGCTGCAGTAAAACTCTTAAGTTTCTATTTTTACATGCCATGATCCAGACTGAACCTAACAAAACACAATACGTTTATATCAGCAAGTGGGGTTCCATTTATTTGTGAGAAAAAGCTGGATCTCAGCATTCACCAGAGCAAAATTCATTAGCAACCTGCACACAGGCCTCAATTTCACCTTTTGCCAAAACGAAAATAGTTTACATAAAAATAGATATAACCTAGGTTACCATATACATCAGTATATGACCAGTGCTATTTACATTAAAAACATTGCATTGCATAATTCAAGAAAACAAATATCATCATGCATTTTATTTTAAAGTGAAAAAATGCAGTTACAGAACTAAATCTGTGTACCATGAGTGTCCCAATATTTACTAAAGAAATAATATCCAAGGTTTCTCGTTATACCTCACCTGCCACACTCAGCCATTATTCTGCAGTATCACAATGTATACCACTTTAGCAACAAGAAACTTCTGAATATATTATACTGGCATATTAAACTAAAGATATGGACAGATAACCACATTGAAAAGTTTGATGAAAATGTATGAAATAATCCCAACAATTATAGCTTTTCCAATGTAAAAAACTATTTGGATCATCTTGAAGGAGCACTGAAGTCCTTTCAAAGTTTAATGTCACTCTTCAGACAAGTACAGACATACACACTCTAAAAAGGAACATTCTTTATCATTCTGCACAAATTAAAATACAGCGCATTAACCAAAAAGAAAAACATTATATAATTGTCACATTAGATGAAGTTTTTGCCATTTCTTCAGGAGAATGACTCTTTATTACTTCTTTGATGAACTGTTCAAGGCTCGTGAAGTAACCCTGGCATTGCCATGTGTCATTGTGAGTTCCATCAGGAAAAATGGCTAATCTCTTAGTCCGAGATGGGGAGAGTTCATAAAGTTGCTTCATCATTACTGGTGGAATTAATTGGTCAGAAAGTCCAGAGATGAAAAGAGAAGGCATTCTGCACTGTGAGATTTTTCTGTAGGACAAAAATTTATTTTTGTAGCACCATAAAGGAAGATAACGCATTGGAAAGAATGAAAATAAAGTGCTGGCCATATGCGGTATGCTTAAAAATGTGTTCTCTACCATGATGGCTGAAATCCTATGTGAATTTTCAGAAGCTAAATGAATAGCCACCGCTCCTCCCAAGGAACGACCAAAAAGAAAAATTTTTGTCTTATCAAGGTCAGGTCTAGTCATCACATAGTCTAGCACAGCTTCAGAATCTAAGTAGAGTCCTTCTTCACTTGCTTCTCCTTCGCTTTTTCCATATCCTCGATAATCAATGAGCAGAAGATTAACTTTGAGGTTAACCAACATAAGCAATGCATTTGGTAACCTGTGACCTATGTTGCCTGCATTCCCATGAAAATAAATTATGGTTGGAGAATAGGGAGAATTGTCCCCAGTATATCTTATCAAAATAAGATTAAGACGCACTCCATCTTTGGTTCTGATGAAAATGTTTTCATGTGGAATACCAGTGGGCATGGGAACATAAAGGCGTGAAGAAGATGGCTGTTCTGGAAAATAAAGCAATACATCCTGGAATTTATATAGAATACCTGCTATTGATATGAATATTAACACAAGTAAGATAATGCCTCCATACAAATGAAAGGTCACTATTAAAGGTAAAAGAGAAATACGGCAGAGAGCCCAAGACCATGAGGCCAAGGCTATTAGCCATCTTTCAACAAAGTTCCACAGCATCCAGGACTTTTCCATTGTAGCTCTCGGTAAGTGTCCTAAAAAGAGAGAGAGAGAGAAAAAAAGAAAAAAATCAGTAATTCAACTTATATCTATTTTAAGTTAGATTCATGATATATAAATCATGGTACTAGGAAATCCTTGGAAGCCTGTATCAATCCATCAATAAATCTCATTGCTGGGCCTGACCAGGTGGTGGCACAGTGGATAGAGCATCAGACTGAAATGCAGAACACCCAGGTTCGAGACCCCGAGGTCGCCAGCTTGAGCGCGGGCCAATCTGGCTTGAGCAAAAGCTCGCCAGCTTGGACCCAAGGTCGCTGGCTCTAGCAAAGTGTTGCTCGGTCTGCTGAAGGCCCGCGGTCAAGGCACATGTGAGAAAGCAATCGATGATTAACTATGGTGTTGCAATGAAAAACTGATGATTGATGCTTCTCATCTCTGTCTGTCTGTCTGTCTGTCCTATCTATCCCTCTCTCTGACACTCTCTGTCCTTGTAAAAAAAAAAAAAATCTCATTGCTGGGATTTCCCTTGTCTCTTCTGTTGTCAACAGTCTCTTTTCTCCCCACCCCTCCACTGCTATAATAGTCATCAAATTATATTCATTTTTAAAAATGTGCTTATTGCCTGACCAGGTGGTGGTGCAGTGGATAGAGCATCGGGCTGGGATGCGGAAGACCCAGGTTCGAGACCCCAAGGTCACCAGCTTGAGCACGGGCCCATCTGGCTTGAGCAAAAGCTCGCCAGCTTGGACCCAAGCTCGCTGGCTCCAGCAAGGGGGTGCTCGGTCTCCAGCAAGGTCTGCTGAAGGCCTGTGGTCAAGGCACATGTGAGAAAGCAATGAACAACTATGCTGTTGTAACAGCAATGAAAAACTAATGATTGATGCTTCTCACCTCTCTCCGTCACTGTCTGTTCCTATCTATCCCTCTCTCTGACTCTCTCTCTGTTCCTGTAAAAAAAAAAAAAAAAAAAAGAAAGAAAGAAAGAAAGAAAAAATGTGCTTATTTGCTGCCAGGTATTTTCATTCATGTATTCTCCTTGATTTGAGTACAATTTTTATATAAGGGAACAGGCAGGCTCAGGGATAAAAGTGGGTTTGCTGTATTTTCGTGTTGTTTTTTCTTTAAATAAATACCTAGAAGTGGAATTGCTGGGTTACATGCTAGTTCTACTTTTAAATTTTTTGACGAACTTTCATACTGTTTTTCATAGTAGCTATACCAATTTACATTCCCAACAGTGAAAAGTTTCCCTCTCTCCACATCCTTACTACATTTATTTATTTTGATACTAGCCATTTTAACAGGTTTGAGGTGACATCTCATTGTTTTGATTTGCTTCTTTCTGATAATTAGTGACATTGAGCATCTTTTCATGTACCTATTGTCCACCTATCCATATGTCTTCTTTGGAAAAATATCTATTCAGACCTACCCCTTTTAAATTGGATTATTTTAAAGCTATTTAGTTGTGAGTCTGTGTATTTTGTTTTTTTACTAAAGTGAGAGGAAGTGAGATAGACAGACTCCCTCATACGCCCCAACATGGATCCACCCGGCAACTCCCATCTGGGTCCAATGCTTGAATCAACCAAGCTATCCTCAGCACCTGAGGCTGATGTTCAGACCAACCAAGCTACCCTCAGCACTACTGGCCAATGCTCCAACCAACTGAACCACTGGCTGGCAAGAGGGGAAGAGAGAGAATGGGGAGAGAAGAAGAGAAGCAGATGGTCTGGTCGCTTCACATGTGGGCCCTGACTGAAGATTGAACCTAGCATGTCCACATGCCAGCCAACTCTCTATTCACTAAGCAAGCCAGCCAGAGCTCTATACAGTATTTTGGATATTAAACCCTTAATATGATTTGCGAATATTTTCTAGCATTCATAGGTTGTCTTCTCATTTTGTTAATGGCTTCCTTAGCTGTTCAGAAGATTTTTAATTTGACGTAGTCCCACTTGTCTATTTCTGCTTTCGTTACCTTTGCCTTTAGTGTCAAATTTGAAAAAAATCATTAAGATTTGTATTGAAGAGCTTACTGCTTTTTTCTTCTAGGACTTTTGTGGTCTCAGGTCTTTAAAGCGTTGAATCCATTTTGTGCTAATTTTTGTGCATGGTAAGGTAGTGATCCAGTTTTCCCAACACCATTTACTGAGGAGACTCCTTTCCAATTATATTCTTGACTCCTTTGTTGTAAATTAATTGGCCATACATGTGTGGGTTAATTTCTGGGCTCCTATTCTGCTCCACTGTTTTATGTGTCTATTTAATGCTAATGCGACAGTTTTGATTACTATAGTTTTCCAATCCAGTTTGAAGTCAAGAAGCATGATGCTTCCCACTTTGTTTTCCTTTCTCAAGATTGCTTTGGTTATTTGGGGGCTTTTGTAATGCCATAGAAACTTTACAATAACATGTTGCTTTTCTGTGAAAAATGTCATTGGAATTTTGATAATGACTGCATTAAATCTGTAGATTGCTTTGGGTAGTATGGACATCTTAAGAATATTAATTTTTCTAATAGATGAGTATACAAGAATTTTCCTTTTATCTGTTTCTTCTTCAATTATTTTTATTAATGTCTCAAATTTTCAGTGTCCTGGTTATTTCACTTCCTTGGTTAAATTTATTTCTAGGTACTTTATTCTCTTTGAAGAAATTGTAAATGGGATAGTTTTCTTAATTTCTTTCTGACAGTTTGTTATTAGTGCAAAGAAACAACAGATTTCTGAATTCTATAATGAGTTAGGTAGGGTCAGGACAAATCTGATTAAAGAGATAGTTAATATATTCTAACCTATCAAGACCAATCTGATACTAATATTTTTCCCTATTACAGAAAAAGTTATAATAAAACAAGCTAGAATAAGAATAAAATATTTTCCTCTCTACCTAGAACTCTTCACAACTAAACTTAAAAAATAATTTATTTAAATTAACCACTACCTTTTTGTTTTGTTTTTTTTTAGTGAGAGGGAGAGAGAGACAGAAGGAGAAAGAAAAGGGGGGAGGAGCATGAAGTATCAACTCCCATATGTGTCTTGACTGGGCAAGCCCGGGGTATTGAACCTGCAAACTCAGCATTCTATGTTGACCCTTTATCCACTGCATCACCACAGGTTAGGCAACCACTAGTTTTTAATATTGTATCATTTTTTCTTTTTTAAATTTTTTTTTTTTAATTTATTCATTTTAGAGAGGAGACAGAGAGAGAGAAAGGGGGGAGGAGCTGGAAGCATCAACTCCCATATGTGCCTTGACCAGACCAGTGCAGGGTTTTGAACTGGCGATCTCAGTGTTCCCAGGTCGACGCTTCATCTACTGCGCCACCACAGGTCAGGCACTCTTTTTTTCTTTTTTAAATAAGTGAGAGTTGCCTGACCTGTAGTGGTGCAGTGGATAAAGTGTTGATCTGAAATGCTTAGGTCATTGGTTCAAAACCCTGGGCTTGCCTGGTGAAGGCACATATGGAAGTTGATGCTTCCTGCTCCTCCTCCCCTTTTCTCTCTCTCTTTCTCTCTCTCCTCACTCTAGAATAAATCAATAAAAATCTTTAAAAAAATTAAAAAAATAAATAAAGTTAGAGGTGGGGAGGAAGAGAGATAGACTGCCGCATGCACCCCAACAGGGATTCACTGGGGCCTCTGCTCCGTTGATCAGCAACTGAGCTATCTTAGTGCCTCAGATGAAGCCATGGAGCCATCCTCAACACCCAGGGCCAACTTTGCAATAACCAATCAGGCCATGGCTGTGGGAAGGGAAGAGAGAAAGAAATGGAGACAGAGAGAGAAAGAGAAGCGGAAGAAAAGGGCTGGAGAAGCACATGGTTGCTTCTCTTGTGTGCCATGACTGGGAATTGAACCTGAGACTTCCACACACCAGGCTGATGCTCTGCCCCTGAGTCAACTGGCCAGAGCCAATACAGTATTTTTTTAAGAAAAATTTAATAATTTGTCTTTCTCATCTTATTAAAAAGAAATTTCAGATTACCAATACAATAAAATATGTAAAATATTTTGCAGTCATTACATTTCATACCAGTGAGTTATCATTGGTTGCTATGTACTGCTAAGGCTATAAACACTTGAGGCACAAGTGTAAAAGAAACAGAAATTCTATTTGAGAACCAGAGATAAATGAAGAAACTGACTTAATGCAATGTTTTAAAAATATTGCTGAAAAATGTAACTGATAAAAATAAAATACAGAAAAGCTATTAAAAGTCCATTTTTAAATAAAAAGTTTATGTACATCATCTTAAAAAAGCAAGAAGATATCTTACAATTTTTCTTGTAGTCCTCTACTTATATATTTACCAAGTTTTAAAACATTAAATTCTCTTTTTCTAACAAAACTTCTATAAAATTACTTTTTTGATAATCATTGACTAATTTTTTAAATTGTACTATATTCCATAAGCTAATAAATCTGGCATCTTAGTAAATCATATTAGGTATAGATGCTGAAAAAAACATAAAATCAAGTTAAATTAGATTGGTTATAATGGCTATAAAGATGAGGCTGATGATTTAATATTGAATTTTTCACTATTATTTCACCAAGCATTAGTATTTCATTAAACATAGATTTCCAAATTTGAATTCTTTTTCAAAAGGCTCTGAACATGTATTAACAGCATAGCATTTTTCTGAAGTTTCTCCAACATCAACACTGCCACCCAGTTGCAGCAAGTTTTATTACAACCAGAGAAAAGCAGGTATGTCAGGTAAACAAAAACCCAAGCTTAAAAACTACAGAAGCAATACTTTTAGCACTAGGGTGTGATTGGTTAAAAATTAGATTGAAAGAGGCTACACTATAACAGCCAAATAAGCCAATTCCAGGAAATACTACTATTTGTTCTAGGTTAATAATAAAGGTCTTTCACAATCGAAGACCGCTAATTATAAACAGTTTAAATTAAACATGGCTCCTCTCTAGTCCTTTGTTATGATAGATAATTCTCAACAACACATCTAGTCACTTAAACTTTTCATAGTTTTATTTTTAAGCATAAGAAATATTTAAGTGATTTTCATATATACAGAGAAGCTATAGTGGGGAAACAGAAACATACTGGCTCCTGACCAGCAAGTGGCACAGGGGACAAAGCATCAGACTGGGATGTAGAGTACCCATATTCAAAACCCCGAGGTGGCCCACTTGAGCAAGAGCTCATCTGGCTTGAGTGCAGACTCTCCAACTTGAATGCAGGGTTGCTGGCTTGAGCATGGGGTCACGGACATGACCCTATGGTCGCTGGCTTGAGCAAGGGGTCACTTGAGCTGCTGGAGCCCCTGGGTCAAGGCACATATGAGAAAGCAATCAATGAAAAACAAAGGTGCCACAATAAAGAATTGATGCTTCTCATCTCTCTCCCTTCCTATCTGTTTGTCCCTGTCTGTCCCTCTCTCTTACTCTCTGTCTCTGTCAAAAACAAAACAAATAAACAAAAAACCACTTGCATTAACTTTATATATAAAAATAAAAGAATTCTGTGTAATGGTTAGGATTAACAAGGTTTGGAATATAAAATACTAGAGCGTTGTACTAGTTCAAAAAAATGATATTTAAGTTCTTTTTAGTGAGAAATATTAACTTATTTCATAGCTAAGCCAATCATTTGTGAGAGGTATCAGAGATATGATTAACTCAAACTACATTTATCTGGCAACACAGTAGACTTAAAAACCTCTAAAATTCCATGAGTCTTAAAGTCTGCACTATTATATATCTGCAGAATAATATTGGGTTTATCATTTATTTCCATTCTGAAAATTTCTTTCCAGTAGAATGAGAACTTAAAACTGCATACTTGCAAGGCTGGTCAGCATTATCAAATATTTATTTTTCTTTTTAATTCAGTGAGAGGAGGGAAGGCAGAGACAGAATCCTGCATGTGCCCCACTGGGATCCACCTGGCAAGCCCACAAGGGGGCAATGCTCTGCCCATCTGGGACATTGACGAAGAGCAACCGAGCTCTTCTCAATGCCTGAGGCAGAGGCCATGGAGCCAACCTCAGCACCCGGGGCCAACTTACTCCAATCGAGCCAGGGTTGCAGGAGGAGAAGAGAGGGATAGAGAGAGAAAGAGAGAAAGATAGAAGCAAGAGGAGGAGAGATGGAGTAGCAGATGGGCACTGCTCCTGTGTGCCCTGACCGGGAATCGTAGCCAGGACATCCACACGCTAAGCCAAAGCTTTACCACTGAGCCAACCGGCCAGAGCCATCAAATAAAATTTTAAAAAGCATTTATAAATGCTATAAATGTCTTAACTCTACTTGCTGTTGTGACTAGTATTTCTGGCTATACTACTACATCTTAATCGTGTTCTGTTCAAATTAAAATCAACATCAGAATTTACCATACAACTATAAGAAAAATAAAATCTAGAAATTTGATAAGGGCATAGTAAAGCACATCTATAACCCAAATACTCAGGAGCAAACAAACTCAGTTTTCAAATCAAACAAATTTCTTATTAAAAAAATATATAAAGCCTCTCATACCTGAACAAGGCATATTTTGAAATTCAAACCACACACACACACACACACACACACACCTGTATAGATTAATAAAATTTTCAATTATTCAAACTTTAAAAAACAATTCAGGAGGTTCTTCAATTTCTAACTCAACATAAGTGAAATCAAATCTGTCAGACGAGGAACTGTGTTTTTCTTTCTCACTACTGTATCCCCTACTGGGTAGTGTAACACTTCACATATATCAAGACTAAAATATCTTTTAAATAAATAATCCAGTAATATATCTGAATTATTAGACTTCTAAGAAAACATTAACTGTATTCTGAGCACTGGGCATATATGTTTATGAGTGGACATCAGAAAAATTGCATATTGAGTCCCATTATTGGTTAGGAAAAATAGTTAATTCAACTTATAGTCTTCTATAGTCAAAGACTTTTTCTCCTGAAAAGTCATTAATTAACTAAATGACTTTGTGATAAGCATAATCTTTTTTTTTAATTGAATTTATAGGGGTGGCACTGGTTAACAAAATTATATTAATTTCAGGTGCCAATTCTACAGCACTTCTCTGTACACTGTATTGTGTTCACCTCCTCAAGTCTTCAGCCCTCACCTCATCATTCATCCCCCTATACCCTTCTCCATCTCTCCCCTGGTAATCACCACACTGCTGTCTGTGTTCATGAGTTTCTTTTCTTAACAAACATAATTTTACAATGGATTGTTAAACTTTGAAAATGAGAATAAAAGCCAATCAGTTGGAGGAACATCAAATGGAAGCCAGTTTTAAGGACAGGTAAGAAGTGCTCTGGAGTATCCATGTGTCTCCTCTTTAATACGTCATAGCACATTGGTCTTGAAAGAGACCTTTATTCATGGACTGACTTATATTTACATAACCCAATCTGCTAATACTTTCTGCTCCATAGTCTTTATCATATCTCCCCTTGTTCTTAAAGGAAATGGAACAAGAAAACTTAACATAAGAATTTTATTTACTAAATTTACTGAAACTATCAGTCAAATACAATTATGGGAACTATCTGCTAAGACCATGATGGTGAACCTATGACACGCGTGTCAACACTGACACGCGTAGTCATTTTCGATAACACGCGGGAGAGGTATGGAGCCCCATGCCGAGAAGGATGTTTCATCCTCGGCTCCTGCATGGCCAGGATAAAACATTTGCTGTAGTGTAGACACTCTGGGCCGGAGGTCAGTAGGCCAAAACAACAGAATTCCGGCACAGAGCATCTAGTTCTGCGACTTCCGGTTAGGCTGTTTTTCTCGAAGTGACACATCACCCGAGTTATGCTTGGTTTTTTGGAGAATTTTTGACACACCAAGCTCAAAAGATTGCGCATCACTGTGCTAACATGTAAAAACAACTTCACATAAACCCAAATGTTAGTCTATGTAAATAAATAGTGCCTCTGATACAGTTCACTGCAGATTCAACAGCTAGCAGTACAAGTTTTCCATTAAATTTTGTCAATAAATTAATCTGAGTCAAGGGTTAACAAAACCTTTCTCTCCATGAAAAAAAAAATTACCTCTGGCTAATCTTCTAGCATGGTTTCCTTGGAAACCTCTTAAAGGTGAGATACCTCCTATGTTTCTAAGCAACATTTTGTGCGGTAAACTTGACCCCTATTGATGAGGTAAATCTGGACTGAGCAGTTGAGCAGGGCTACATATGCCAAGTAAGAAGTATAAAGAGAGGTTTTTCTCAGTGGTACATAATTTGTAATCAGCCTCTCTGATAAATCCTGGACACTAAGCCCATGTGCTGTTACAAAAGCTATTCTTTCCTGTGGAGCACAAAGCAGTTCAATCAGGAGGCACCCACCTATGTGTCATCTTTCCACTAGCTGGAATTATCTCTGGGGAACAATACACCTTATGCTCACTCATATTTGGGTTTTATAACCCCTATCTTTCTTTCTTTTTAATTGAATTTTATTGGGGCAACACTGATTAACAATTTTAGAGATTTCAGGTGCCCAATTCTAGAACACATCTCTATACACTGTATTGTGTGGTCACCCCCCAAATCAAGTCTTCATCCCCCACCATTTACCCCTATTTCTTCCTCCACAACGACCCCTGCAATTATCACACTGCTGTCCGTGATCATGAATTTGTTTTTTGGGGTCTGTTTGTCTTTCTTTGCTTTATCCCTCTACCTCCCTTACTCCCCTCCCTCACCAGACAGCTGTCAGCCTGCTCCATCCCATATCTTTCACCAAAGCAGAAAGAGGCTAGTGTCAGGCATGGTCTATTGGTCTTGTGAGTATGAATGTCCAGCTGGACCACTGCTGCTGGTCATGCAAAATAACCAAGGTGATTAGTTACCCCTTATCCTACGGAGCAAAATATTTATAAAATATACTGCCAGGAGAGATGGATTATTTGCCAGATCCTTTTACAGGCTGACATGCATTTGCTGATAACATTTTAACATCATAAACAATCAAGAGGAATGATGACTTTAATACAGTATGCTCAAAGTTGAATCAAAGTTTCTTCTATTCCGAAGGGTAGCTTATAGGGGAAGAACATTAGACCTGTAGAGCACAGAATCTTAATCACCCAATATCCTTTCATTTCTCACACCACTTCTACATTATGGTTCCGTGTTTAACCTTATGCCTAATATCTTAAATGAATATCTTATTTTAATTTCTCATATCACATCAGCTCTCCCATGTCAAATGTCTCTAAAATCTGTCTTCTGTGACTTTAACCACCCCATATAACTCAACTTCTTACAATATTGAGAACCTGATGCATCAGCTCTTTTAATGATCATTCACAAAAAGCAAACCTCATTTGCTAATAAATCTGATGAATTTTCACGAATCCACACTGCCATACCATACCCCAACGTTGCACCAGACATTAATTCTCCCTCAGCTTCCATGTATTCAAATTCCTGCATTTTTCCCTCTTACCTATTTCAATTCTGGCATTTTCTAAGGTCCTATCCACTTACCTTCTTTCTCTCAGTGATGTCATTCTTTCTCATGGCTCCCAACTATCATCCTTGGGTATAAATTATAAATTTCATTCTCTGTCTACTCCATCTAAAACTTCAATTTATCTGTTCATTGAGTACCCAATGTTTCAACAACTCAAAACTTAACCAAACTAAACACTTCCTCACCTAATATTTTGCATGCTTTACGTTAATTATAAAAAAAGGATGTGCAGGCCCTAGCCGGTTGGCTGGGCGGTAGAGTGTCGGCTCGGCATGTGGAAGTCCCAGGATCGATTCCTGGCCAGGGTACACAGGAGAAGTGCCCATCTGCTTCTCTACCCTTACCCCTCTCTTTCCTCTCTATCTCTCTCTTCCCCTCCCGCAGCCACAGCTCCATTGGAGTAAAGCTGGCCCAGTGCTGAGAATGGCTCCATGGCCTCTGCCTCAGGTGCTAAAGTGGCTCTGGTTGCATCGGAGCACTGCCCTCATGGGCCAAGCATCGCCCCCTGGTGGGCATGCCAGGTGGATCCCATAGGCCCTAGGCAGGATCCTGTCTGTTTGCCTTCGACACCTACCTTCCCTTCTCACTTCAGAAAAAAAAAGGATGTGTAAACATATATATATTTTTTAAAACATACATTTGATTTTCACTCTCAGTATACAGTAGTAACTAAAATTATGTTACAGAATCAAAAATAGGCACATTTTAACATACACATGCCTGGTATTTGAACAAAAAATTAAAAACAATTTTTGTGCTTTTTAAAGTAGTTTGAGATGTCATATTGATATTAGTAAGCACTTCTCAAAATATAACCTATTAAAAGCACTATTAATTTTTATTTTAATGTGTAGAAAAATAGATATAATTGCAGTTGTTTTCCTTTCAGAAAGAAAGGTTTTGAAGATAAACAACATACTGGTGTACAATACAAGCACTTTGAACTTATGACCGCAATTTTCAGATCTAGTGACGATTATCTTGAGAATTTTATGGTCCTCATTCACTTATTTTGTTCACGTTTTGAGCTCCATATGCTTCCTGTCTTTAAATTTTAGCCTATTATAATGATATAATAGTCAATTTAAGACTAAAAGTAAAAAACAATCTAAAACCGTGAAGCTCTCAGAACCATCACATTGACAAGTGTTAGCTAAATGTTAAGTCAACTGCGTGATGAATATGTTCCCCTTAATCACCTCATATGTGTACTTGTGTACTTGGAAGATCACAGATGGTTTTATTTCTAAGGGAAAATATTTAACTATTCTATAAGCTAATACTTCTTTTTTTTTTAATTTTTATTAATTTTAATGGGGTGACATTAATAAATCAGGTGCATATGGTCAAAGAAAACATCTCCAGGTTATCTTATCATTCAATTATGTTGCATACCCATCACGCAAAGTCAAATTGTCCTCTGTCACCTTCTATCTGGTTTTCTTTGTGCCCCTCCCCTCCCCCCTGTCCCACCCTCTCCTCCTTTCCACCACCCTGTAACCACCACACTCTTGTCCATGTCTCATAGTCTCTATAAGCTAATAATTTAATGAAAGAAAAGAGATCAGTACTAAAGTTATGCTCAACTACAGTGAGTTCTCAGAACAAAACTGCAAGTCCCCAGGGAGTTCTCAAACTCAACTAAAGTGGTCCCACAGTGGCTTCCAAGTGTCATCAGATTCTAATTTATTCTACCATACTATTTTTTTTCTACCATACTACTTAAAGATTAAAGACAATGCCACAAAAATCTGTGGATACCTGCTATGTGAAATGAGCTGCCTTTTTTTAGGTGGCAGTATTTTGACTTACAAAGACAATGAACTGTTTACTCAAACTTAGGTGCTTGGTAGACATTTTCTAGAAAATGAATGAAGATGCCAATAGCTTCCCATAATCAGAACTGTCATGGAGATATTAACAATGAGATTATTTTATAACCTATTAAATGTGTCAACATTTGCAAGAATCTGCTCAACATGGCAAACTACAGTAGTATTTTCCAACTGACCAATAAATGATGTCATAAAATCAAGTCAGGATAAGAAATAAAACAACAGATTTTAATATAACAGAGAAAAAGTCCTTTGATATGCATTTCAAATTCCACAATGTAACTGACCTTTAAGGAGCTACCACCTGTGAATATGGTAGTTTCAGAGAATATCCACAATTATCTGAAAGGACTATTAAAAATCTCCTTTTACAACTACAAATTTGAATGGGCCTGAATTTTTTTTTCAAATATTTCATCTAAATCTACTACATGAGAATAAAAGAGGAAAATCTGCTTGTTTCCTATTTTGCAGACATTAAAGATATTTACAAAAATGTAAAACACCATATTCCTTGCTAATATTTTCCAAAGATAGCTGTTTTGCACACACAATGAAATGCTATTATACTAATATGTAATGGATCTTTTACTGTTATTTTGAAATGACAAAGTTTAATTTTATAAACTCCCAATGTTAATTTCTAACATAATAAATATTTCTATCTTTAGCCCACATATACAAAAAGCTTTTTGGAATCCTCAATTTTTCTTTTTAATGTAAATAAGATCAGAAAATGTAAACAGGTTCTGAGAACAAAAGGTCCGTACCTAACCTTGTTATTTACTACTGCTATCTACTGCCTAACTAACCTTGTTATCTACTGCTATCTACTGCCTAACTAACCTTGTTATCTACTACTGCTATCTACTGCCTAACTAACCTTGTTATCTACTACTGCTATCTACTGCCTAACTAACCTTGTTATCTACTGCTATCTACTGCCTAACTAACCTTGTTATCTACTGCTATCTACTGCCTAACTAACCTTGTTGCTTTTTTCTCTCCAGAGACTTGTCTCTTTCAAATTTAGAATGACGTAGTACTACATTAAATCTGCTATTCATTTTGTATGTACAGGTTACTAAAGCTTGCTAGATGCTGAAAGAGAAACATCTTTAACAAAAACACCTAACATTCTACAGGTTCCCAAAGATCAAAAACATAAGACAGAAGAGAAACTTGGAAAGAGCTCCTTTCTTTCAGTCTGCGCTAGGCCCTGGGTGAGGCTTTTATCCAGTGAACGCTATATCCAAATTTTTAAATCATTACCCACAAGATCGTATTTAAATGTGGTGACCCATTTTGAAGGGGGGAATACCTTTGCAAATATATATATCACTTTTTACTTTGGATCTAAATTTCTACATGTGTAAAAGGAAGAAGTTACCTGAATGATCCTTAAGGTCTCACAAATTCTATTTTACAGGTGATACAAAAATAAAAGGTAGAGTTGGAAAGTAGGTACCAGATTTTAAATAATAGTGTCTTTACTAAATAGTATAGTAGAAAGTTTGTGGCCATGGTTATGTGACTTTTAACAGTAACTGAAAAGTTACTTCCTGACCAGGTGGTGGCGCAGTGGATGAAGCATCAGACTGCGATGCGGAGGACCCAGGTTCGAGACCCCGAGGTTGCCAGCTTGAGCGCAGGCTTATCTGGCTTGAGCAAAAAGCTCACCAGCTTGGACCCAAGGTCGCTGGCTCCAGCAAGGGGTTGCTCGGTCTGCTGAAGGCCCGCAGTCAAGGCACATGTGAGAAAGCAATCAATGAAAAACTAAGGTGTTGCAATGGCAACAAAAAACTAATAATTGATGCTTCTCATTTCTCTTCGTTCCTGTCTGTCTGTCCTTATCTATACCTCTCTCTGACTCTCTCCCTGTCCCTGTAAAACAAATAAATAAATAAATAAATAAAAATAAAAACAATAAATGCTTTTTTTTATCACTTCATACTCAGTTTGAAATATCCCCTAATTTTTGTGAGCAGTATATATTTCAGTTGAGGTTTGTAAAATATTTTATTCATCATACATTTTTCACTCTTCTTCCCAGACCACTATCATTAAAGTAACATTTTTAAAGAGCAGTTAAAGTTATAAAAGATAACTGGCTACATAACCTTTATATTGAACAGATATAGTATGTTTTAGGAGTGTATTATTAATGAGAGGGGAGAAAGAAAAGTCAGGAAATCAGTGTACCAGGAACTATCATGAGTTTCCATAAACTTGGCAATGCTTGGCCTATACTTTGCTAAATGAACTTACATTATTCTCTCCAATATAAAGCAAATGATGACAAACAGTAAAGATTAATTCCAAGTGTACAGTAATAACCACCCTCAACCTTCTCTTCACCAAAGGATTTTATTTCTCTCAGACATTAGTAATCTATTCAGATCACTTTACCAAACAATACTTTATACAAAAAATTAAAAATAAAGAATAATGTCTTAAATATTTTAAGAAGAAACTATAGTAATTATATTTTAATTATTACTGCCCTAATAATTAGTACAGTAAATCAGATACATTATTCTTTCATTCACAAATAAAATTATATTTTAATGAAGGTAAAAACTGTCTCAACAAAAAAAATGTAAATTCTAATTACTTTTCATTGCAAAAGTATTGCTGTATTGCATAGTACTGTATTGCACAGTGTATATAAATTTATGGATTCTGTCAATAATAAAAGGTCTCCGAAAACTACAATACTTTTACCTATACGTGAACTAAGTGTGAATTCCCCAAAAACAATCTGACTAAAGGTGAACGAATTAGTAAAAAAATATAAAAATGTCCGAAGTGAACTCTTTTAAAGGCCCTTAAGAGTCCATCTCAAACTGATAATTTTTAGAAACAGCTTGTTCAAAAATAAAAACTGCTTGTACATTAAAAGAAAACATAGCTACAAAGAAGAGAACAATGTGTAGGATCACGTGAAGGCTATATAAAGGGGCAAACAAATTCATGTTTTTCGCTAATGTCTACATCACAGGAGGAGGAGGACTATCCCATGGTTCCCAAGTACTCTGGAAGAATTCCCAGCTTCCAATCACATTTCAAGTAATACAGAACTCAGTTCAGCCTTCCCGCCTGAATAGATCTCCTTTTCTGCTAAACACTGGAAAGTTAAGAAACCATGCCAGCTGCACAGCTGAAATAGAAACACAAATAGCTGCTATCAGTCAGTGTGTTGGAGACACCACAAAATGAATTATCTATTTCCCTAATGGTTACCCACATGTCATCAATAATGAAAAAGTGTGTAGTAATAGTCCTATGGGACAAATGAACAATAACTGCCTATGATGTTGGATAGTAATTGAATAGTTCAGAGAACATTTTAAACTGGGATTTAAATCTGCTTAAGCATGTATGTCAGATATTACACTAGGCAGCAACATAGTACATTTTTGTGCTTTCCCCTTTACTTGAAGCATGAAGACTTGGTAGATACAGTCAATTCTGACACGAAAAAGAAGACAGGTTATTGTGACTAAGGAAGCCCATCACAACTTATTTGATTATAAGAAAGAAAATGTTTTTATAAAAATCTACAAGGCGAAAAGTGCTAAACAAATGTTTGAAATAAGACTGAATTAAATTCAGAAAGTTTCTCACAAAGGGACAATGTTCTAAATACTTGACTATAAATTGCAAGGATGACATTTAGAATTTGTTTTCTTATGAAATCTATGTTACAGAAGAAGTAAAACTCTCAGGCCAACTCATAAATAAATTCCAGTTCATGTTCTGTAAGTACTTCACCTTTACCGTTCCAGTAGAATGTACTGCCAAAGGAGTTAACACCTATGTGAAATGGTAACTTAAAAATGTAGTAATTTATTAGAAATCTATCATTTGAGGGACAAATCTTAATTAGAAGAACTAGAACCTTGTTTAGGTGTATATTATAAGGGATATATAAAGGTCTCAAACATTTCTGAGGTGACTAAATAATAGAAAAGTTTTAGAATCTCTGAGTAATAATACGAGTATTTGCTCACAAAAAATAATTAGAGTAATGCCTTATTTTTTTGTTAAAACTCAGCTCAGGTAGCAGCTACTTCAGGAAGTCCACCCTGGACCTCTACTCACTATTGCCAATCAATCATTCCATATTCTGTAGTTTGTCCAAATTAATGTGGTGGCACTTACGGTAATAGTGTAACTCATCTGCTCTCCAGTTCCTTGATGACGACTTCATCTAATTCAGCTCTGTATTCTCAGTAGGTAGCAGTGTCTGGGACATAAGTCTAACAATTACTTAAAGGTGTAGTCTATGTTTTAAGCGGGATAATTATGACATAACACTTGATGGACAACCACGAATTCTAATTTAGTGGAATAAAATTTAACCTTTTAAGAAAAGATAGGTGATAAAGCATGCTCATAAATAAGTGTTAATGCATGCCAAAAGAAACCAGGAGAGGACCAATGAAAATCAAAACTTTAAAAGTCCATAGATCCCCTTGTATATTTCTACTTAATTACATGTTAAACATATCCAAGCTGTTTATCCAAGCTGTTGAAAGAATGTTCACAAAAATCTATAGCAAAATTGACTCCAATTGTATGGGAGTGCTGTCGGGCTGCTTCTTAAACATCCAAAACTTCCTGCCAGGAAATACGAAGGTGTAAACCTGTTAGAGACGTAAATGAATCTGGACTACTACATGCCTCAGACCTAGGAGCCGGGATTTTTGTTTCACTTTTCCATCTGTGTGTAGGAGTGCAGGGGTGGGGTGGGATGATTTCTACATATTGGTTTGTACACGTTACTGGAAATACCACTGGCATATGATTCGAAGACACCGACCGGGCATCAGTCCCAGCAAGGCACCGGAGGGCCTTTGGCATCGCGCGGTTCAGTTTCTACCAGGGGCGTTCTTTTGGGTTTCTACCCGGCGCTACCGAGGCTGCGGACTGGGCTCCGGACGGGGCTGTCGCGGCGGGGAACGGATCCTGCACGGCCCTGAGTGCACGGCCCTGGGTGCGCAGCCCCGCACTCCCGGGAACGCGGTTCGGGACCAGGGCGCCAGTGAGGCCCCAGCCAGCCACCTCCCGCAACCCCCTGGAACGATCGGAACCCGCGGCTCGGAGGAGCCGTCTGGCACTTACTTAGACCTGCTCGCAAGCTGCGCAGTGTGCCACGGACACGCAACTCGGCGCCGCGTAGCAGCGTCCCCCCGTGCCGCTTCCGTCGCGCCTCATCGTCCTCCTGCAGCCGAGGGGCCTCCGGCGGTGCCTCAGTCTAGCCCAGCGATCCTGCGGCTCTCCTCTCGACTCCTCCACTTCCGGCCCACACTCGGTGTCGCCCGCAAACACTCTGGCCCGCTTCCACATCACCTGCTCTCCGCCTCTATCCTTGTAGTGGTAATCTGGTTCCCCCCCCCTTTCTGGGCATGCGCAAAAATCGAGGCGGGGGGAGTCCCCGAGACGGTGGCCGAGATGGGCAAGAATATTCCCGTCTGACAGCAAGCGTCCACGTGACTTTGGTAGGCCGGTCTACGCAGCAGTTGGGCTGTTTCAAGGCTTATCGGCCCTCCAGGCAATAGGAGACTTCTCACTTCGTGCCTGAAGCTTCTGAGGTTAGAGCAGTGATTCTTAACCTGGGTTCTATCGAACCCTAGGGGTTCCATGAGTCGGTCACAGGGGTTCAAAGAACCCTCTGCTGCAGAGGCCAGAGTAACATAATACCGTAATTTGTTGTGAGTTCATGGACTTTGTTGGTTTTGTTCTTTGAGCAAGACGATGTTCATGCACGGCTCATTTTGTGCACCAGTAAAAAAAAAACATATATCTATGTCTTGAATTTGGAAAAAAAATCATATTTTATTTATCACTAAAGAAGGGTTCAGTGAATGCGCATATGAAACTGATGGGTTCAGTACCTCAAAAAAGGTTAAGAACCACTGGGTTAGAGCTTGGAACCCACCAAAGCTCTCTGCTGAACACAGTTCTTATAAAAGAAAATGTCTGCCTTATAGGGTTGTTAGGGGTGAATTCCAGTGCTTTAAAACGCTTCCATAATTATTTTTCTCTCAATTCAGCCCTATCCTACCTCTGTCAAAGTGGACCATCACGGGCAGATGATAGATTATTTGAGGTTTGAACCTTGCAAGAATTAGGGGGCCCTTTTAAAGAAAAAGAATGTAAAATTATCTTACTTTTGCAAATATTACATAAGTACAAGACCAAGGATATATTGCTAGAGCCACTCTCAAAACCTTGCAGTAGCCACAAAGTTGTCCCCATGAAGCTGCAACTTTATTAGCTTCACTGTCAACCCTCCTGAGCACTTAATTGTACTGTACTGTTTATTTACAGATACCTGTCCACCATAATTTACTTGGTCACGCCCTATTCTGTGTACATTGTTTTATATATACAGAGTTGGTTGGTTTCTGCTAGCAGATCTAGAGCTCCAGGTTAAAGCCAGTCTCTTGATAAAAGCTTCCTGTTGTTGAGCACCTAATAAGCACCAAGCTCTGAGATAGATTGCTTTCATAATAATCACAGCAACACTATAAGGTGCTTTAAAAAAACCACCGACAAAAACTTTTATTCTCTTTGGACCAAGCATGAGAAAGGCTAAAATAATAAACTAAAGTTAGAAATCAACAGTTCCTGAAACACTAAGGACTGGGTTTATTTTCATCTTTCATCCCTGCATACCTAGAATAATTACTATATCATAGTATGTGTTCAATAAAGTTTTACCTAATAACTTTATTTTGAATCCTTGACCAGACACTAGAGAGTCGATAGTTGATTTCTGGACGTGCAGCTGTTTGTATTGTGTAATGAATTATATACTATATTATGTATCATTATGAATTATGTGTTGTTTCTGTATTAAGAGACAACTCACATAGAAGTTGTGCCATCGTGAAAGACAAATAGGAATGGACGGCCTTAGACAATATTGCAAAAGCCAATTTTTCCATTGAAATAACAGCAAACATTTGGGGATAGAAGATGCCCTCTTCAGCCCGCGCTTTCAAACTAACCAGCGAGATGAGTATTGGTACTTTGTTTACAAACAGGGAACAGAGTTGAGCGGTTATCACTTGCTCATGAGCAGGCCAAGGAGAGAGAGGATTCAAGCTCAATCTTGGTCTAAGTAAGGAGCCAGTGCACAGTGTTCTTGGGTCTCACTCGGGGACGAAATCAACTCTCATGGGTCAACCTCTGTCAAAAAGAACCTGCAGCTTTGAGAGGCTATTAGGAGTTGTGTTTGTAGTCACACTGCTACCAGGATCTCTTCGGCCCTGCGCAGCTTTGAGGTGAGTGGTTCCCCGAGTACCCTTCCCGAGGATCGCCACGCCTACGCCCATCATTCTTTTGAAGTCCTGGCTTTCCCAGTCTGCAGTTGGGATTGGGACTGCGCACGTCATTTCTCTAACGTCACAGCCTCCCCAGGCGCAAGTGGTGACTGCGCCTGCGCTAGGAGCAGCTGGCGGTACAGGCGGTTCGGGTTCGGCTTCGGTCAGGTTTGGTCGCGGCGCCTGCGGCTTTCGTCAGGAAGGAGGAAGTCCTTGGGTTCAATACCCCTCTGGATCCGTAGGTGAGCAGTACGGACCCCTTGCTGACCGCGCCGCGTTAGAAGCCAGGTCTTGGGTTCTGGCTTTTAAACTAGACGCCGACCCCTGGGACGTGGAACAAGAATTTCTCCCGTATTTCTGTCTCAGGAGCCGTGATTTCTGTGCTAGGAGCCGTGATTTCTGTCTCAGGAGCCGTGTTGGTGGCTCTCATTGCATCATTCTGATTCCGAGGACCACCTTTCCACCAAACGGGGACCCTCGGGCTCAGAGATGGAACGGGGTTTGTCCAGGGCCGGGGAGTCGTCCGCGAGCCATCGGAGGTTTGGTTTGGAGGCAGAGCAGTGGTGGCGGCATGCCCCAGTGATTTTGCAGGCTTGGAGGTCATTATCTTATTTCTTTTCTTATACTTTGTCTTTCGTTAACTTACTGGTTCCCACGGGCTTATGGCTTTTCTTTTTACCACTAATTTCAGCTGAGATCCTCCCCAACCAAGTGCTGTGGAAGGCAGGCTACGTCAACCCTTTGTCTGATAGGGAAACACATCATCTTGTCCAGAGTTGCACAGTGGCACCAGTCATTTTCTTCCCAAATAGCATGGAATCACCTCCCATATTCACAAGCTTGCTAGTGTGTTTTGTTGTGTCACTTCAGGACAATGAAGGCAGCAGCTGACTGAACAAGTCGTTATTGTTTACTAATTACTTACATGCATTCTCTTGAAAGCTTTGCTTATTGTTATCAAAAAGTGAAGTGTCCCCCTTCTTACCTGCTTAGTATTTTGTAATATTTTTAAATATTGCTTGAATCAGCAAGTATGAATTATAGTACTAAAATTGATCAAGGACTTCCTAAATGCTAGGTACTGTGTGAAGCACCTTAAGTAAATTATGTGATGTCATTCTTATCTTAATTTCTACAGTTATTGACCCCATTTTTCATTAAAGAAACTTCATCTTAGAGAATTAAGTAGTTACCCATTTCACACAGACATTAAGTCTTAGAGTCCACTGTTGAACTCAAGATATATTGGATTTCAGAGCCTGTGCCCTAACCGCAACCTTGCTTTATTTTTTCACAAATTGAAAACTTCGCCTGACCTGTGGTGGCGCAGTGGATAAAGCGTCGACCTGGGAACACTGAGGTCGCCAGTTCAAAACCCTGCACTGGTCTGGTCAAGGCACATATGGGAGTTGATGCTTCCAGCTCCCCCCCCCCCTCTTACTCTGTGTCTCCTCTCTAAAATGAATAAAATAAAATAAAATAAAAAAACAAATTGAAAACTTCAGCTAAAATAACCCCAGGATCCAGAAAATAAAATTAGAGAGCAGGTTAAAAAAAATAGTGAAAATACTAATATTGTATCAAAATACAATTCAAATAGGTGAAAATATTTAAATCTATTTAATGGAATCTTTGTTATCTATATAGCAGTCTCACATATATGTGTATGTACACCCATAACTAGATTTCAACATTACTATAAATAATTTGAGTCTATGCTTGGGACTGGTTTAAGGAAACGAACTCAGACCATATAAAATCTACAGATAGAATGGAAACTATACCAATCTTTGAACCCTTAAAGGCATATTTCTTCACATACTTCATTTTAATATACATTATATGTTATAAAAATAACATTATAAACCAGAATGTACTGGCATAAGGGAGCATGTTTTGAGAGGTAGGTCAGTAAATATACATACCCAGGTGGTGCATTCAGTTATTCAAATGAAGCACAGTAGAGGGGAAGCAGTTACTATATTTAAAGATAAAAGTTAAAAATGTAATCTCATGGTTTCATCTGTTGTTTTAACAGACTCAGTAGAAGTGGAATTTTCTTTGTTAGGAATTAGACTGAAAATTGTGGCCTTTTTATTTTTTTAAAATAGATCAATAAATGGCTATTGTGAATCTTTCCCAGTGGATTCATTGCCTCTGAATGTTTTTAACCAAACTAAGTGCTACCAGCTGTGTGCACATGTGTGGTCTGTCTGTCAGTCTGTCTCCTGGCATTCCCTAGTATGGTTTCCTAGGAACCCAACTCTAGGTATTCAGTAATTCATTCAACAAACAACCTATGCCTATCCAATTACTAGTGGCACAAATTGCAACTTGATTTCTGCCTTCTACAGAAACATGGGAACAACACCCAGGGCGGACATGTACAAAGCTCTAGATCTCCCCAGCAGCCTCCAAACCTGGCTGCCAGCTGTGGGGAGGGTGGGGGACAAACTCAGGCATTGTGGGCACAGGTGTTGGTGGCAGTTTAGTAATTGTGGTAGTTACCATTCAATTTCTTGTGCTAGATAGTGTAACCTTGTGCTGATAGTGTATGTGCTTGTTTTTGTTTGCTGGGCTGGGGAGTTCTGTGGTCTCTGCACTACAGCAGTGACCCCCATTCCCTGTGACACAGCTCTGGCCTATATGGGATGTGCTAGGCAGTATCTGAAACCACAAGATAAAAACAAAGTCTATATTCCTGGACCACACATTTTTACTTGAAGTCTCTTTGAAAAGTTACTGTTATATAGTTAAACCATATTAAAATAGCTCTGATACCTTACAGATTCTAATAGAACTTGCATGGATATATAAAGTTTTAAAGAAATTTCACACTGGTGTTGACTGCTTTAAGAAATATTCTAGACCTTAGCACAGCAAGGTACCTGCTATTCCTAAGTTTAGAAGAGACCTCAGTGAAAAGCTCTGTGTCATGACATTTTGCCATTTTCTCATTTTCGTAAAAGCACTTAGCGTTTTATAATTAGCTCCCATATATCCCTTTTCTTTGCAGGATGTATGCTGTCTTAAGGCAGGTTAATACTGTCTTTGCCCATGGCAGAGTATTCATGTGCAGTCAGTGAATGGGTGGGTGAGTCGATGGGGTAACTGGCAGGGAATATAAACAAAAAGTGTATTAATGAACTTAAATTTATAAAAATGTAACTATGATAAATTACAGAGTTTAAAGAGACAGATCAAGTGAGGATTTCAAGAGGAGGGTAATTTGAGTTGAGTTTTGAATTGGTGTGATTTGACATAGCTAGCATTGAAGTAGAAATAAACATAGATAGACGTATGCTTCGTTTGTCCGATAGAAGAAGATACTTGTGCATGTGGATGAAGGGCCCTATCTATAGAGGAGCCTAAACTTCCTACCAAGCCAGAACCAAATTTCAATTCAGTGAGTTAATGACTTGCTGAAAACATCTGTTTTAAGAAGTTTGTTTCTGATAGTGTGTCTGACAAAAAGGAGAGGTAAAAGGAAAGGCCTTACTTTAGAAGCCCAGAAATATAGTGAATTGAACCTTATTTGCTGTGCTCACTATTAACAATCATCTTTTGCATTATGTACTAAATAAGTAATGGAATAATTAATTTCATTAGAAGCTGCAATTTAGGAAGAAAGAAAATGATTAAGCTTAGTATAAATACAGGGAATGGCACTACTGATACTTTTGATAGTAAATGCTAGATAGAATGAAGCTAAAATAGCTTATTATTATTAAATGTAGAGATTGAAAAGACATTATTTGCAGCATTTATAGTATTGATCTATTTTTATTTAGCAAACATGAAGCAGGTATTCTTTGTTAGCACTTTACATTAAATAGTTGAATGTTATCTTTTACTTAGCTATTCTCTTTCTGTTTTATTAGTTGAACCAGAAGATTCACCATCACTTCTATGGCTGCATTACAAACTTCAGAAACTGTTGCATCTCACGTTCCTTTTACAGATTTATGTTTAACTTTGGAACGAATACAGAGAAGTAAAGGACGTGCAGATAAAATCAGACACTTCAGGGAATTTTTAGACTCCTGGAGAAAATTTCATGATGCACTTCATAAGAACCATAAAGATGTCACAGACTCATTTTATCCAGCAATGAGACTTATTCTTCCTCAGCTAGAAAGAGAGAGAATGGCCTACGGAATCAAAGAAACTATGCTTGCTAAGCTTTATATTGAATTGCTCAATTTACCTAAAGAAGGAAAAGATGCTCTTAAACTTTTAAATTATAGAACGCCTACTGGATCTCGTGGAGATGCTGGAGACTTTGCAATGATTGCGTACTTTGTGTTGAAACCAAGATGTCTGCAGAAAGGTAGTTTAACTATACAGCAAGTAAATGACATTTTAGATTCAATTGCCAACAATAATTCTGCCAAAAGAAAGGGCCTAGTAAAGAAGAGTCTTCTTCAGCTTATAACTCAAAGTTCAGCACTTGAACAAAAGTGGCTTATACGGATGATTGTAAAGGACTTAAAGCTAGGTTTTAGTCAGCAAACTGTGTTTTCTGTTTTTCATAGTGATGCTGCTGAGTTGCATAATGTCACCACAGATCTGGAAAAGGTCTGTCGGCAACTGCATGATCCTTCAGTAGGACTCAGTGATATTTCTATCACTTTATTCTCTGCCTTTAAACCCATGCTAGCTGCAATAGCAGATATTGAGCGAATTGAAAAGGACATGAAAAACCAAAGTTTCTACATTGAAACCAAGCTCGATGGAGAGCGTATGCAGATGCACAAAGATGGGGATGTGTATGAATACTTCTCCCGAAATGGATATAAATATACAGAGCAGTTTGGCGCTACTCCACAGGAAGGCTCTCTTACACCATTCATTCATAATGCATTCAAAACAGATATACAAATTTGTATCCTTGATGGTGAGATGATGGCCTACAATCCTAATACGCAAACTTTTATGCAAAAGGGGAATAAGTTTGATATTAAAAGAATGGTAGAGTATTCTGATCTTCAGACTTGTTACTGTGTTTTTGATGTATTGATGGTCAATAATAAAAAGCTAGGACGTGAAACCCTGAGCAAGAGGTATGAAATTCTTAGTAGTATTCTTACACCAATACCAGGTAGAATAGAAATAGTGCAGAAAACACAAGCTCATACTAAAAAAGAAGCAATTGATGCTCTGAATGAAGCAATAGATAAAAGAGAAGAGGGGATCATGATAAAACATCCTCTATCCATTTATAAGCCAGACAAAAGAGGTGAGGGATGGTTAAAAATTAAGCCAGAGTATGTAAATGGACTGATGGATGAACTGGACATCATCATTGTTGGGGGCTATTGGGGTAAAGGTTCACGGGGTGGAATGATGTCTCACTTTTTGTGTGCTGTAGCAGAGAAGCCCTCTGCTGGTGAAAAACCATCAGTGTTTCATACTCTCTCGCGTGTTGGCTCAGGTTACACTATGAAAGAACTGTATGATTTGGGTTTGAAATTGGCCAAACATTGGAAGCCTTTTCATAAAAAAGTTCCACCAAGTAACATTTTATGTGGAACAAAGAAGCCAGAAGTGTACATTGAGCCTTGTAATTCTGTCATTGTTCAGATTAAAGCAACAGAGATTGTTCCCAGTGATATGTATAAAAGTGGCTGCACTTTGCGGTTTCCACGAATTGAAAAGATAAGAGAAGACAAAGAGTGGCATGAATGCATGACGCTTGACGACTTAGAACAACTTCGAGGGAAAGCATCTGGAAAGCTCGCGTCTAAACACTTTTATGGCCCTGCTGAAGATGAACCGCAAGAAAAAAAACGGAAGGCTGCCCCAAAGATTAAGAAAGTTATAGGAATTATCGAGCACTTAAAAGCGCCTAACCTTTCTAACGTGAACAAAGTTTCCAATATATTTGAAGATGTAGAGTTTTGTGTTATGAATGGAATAAACAGCCATCCAAAGCCTGATCTGGAGAACAGAATTGCAGAATTTGGTGGGTATATAGTACAAAATCCAGGCCCAGACACATACTGCATTATTGCAGGGTCTGAGAACATAAGAGTGAAAAACATAATTTCTTCAAATAAACATGATGTTGTTAGGCCTGAGTGGCTGTTAGAATGTTTTAAGACCAAAAGCTTTGTGCCATGGCAGCCTCGCTTTATGATTCATATGTGCCCATCAACAAAACAACATTTTGCCCGTGAATATGATTGTTATGGTGACAGTTACTTCATTGATACAGATTTGAACCAACTGAAGGAAGTGTTCTCTGGAATTAAAAATTCTAGTGAACAGACTCCTGAAGAAATGGCTTCTGTGATTGCTGATTTAGAATATCGATATTCCTGGGACTCCTCTCCCCTCAGTATGTTTCGACACCACACTGTTTATTTGGACTTGTATACTGTTATTAACGATGTGAGTACCAGAATTGAGGGGACAAGATTAGCTATTACAGCCTTAGAGCTTCGATTTCATGGAGCAAAAGTTGTTTCTTGTTTAGCTGAGGGAGTATCTCATGTAATTATTGGGAAGGATCATAGTCGAGTTGCAGATTTTAAAGCGTTTCGAAGAACTTTTAAGAGAAAGTTTAAAATCCTGCAAGAAGGTTGGGTAACAGACTCAATAGACAAATGTGAGTTACAGGAGGAAAATCACTACTTGGTTTAAAGCTCAATTTTCTAGTGAGGAAAGTGCCTGACTGCTGACTTCTTTTAATGATAAATCTTTTAATGATAAATCTTTTAATGATAAAATATTAAATTAAATTTTATGTCTTAAAATTCATGCTTATACAGTATTCTTGAATATAGGAAAACAGTAATTTTAACTTTTGAAATATTTAAAATGGCTCTGCTTACAGTGGAGCAATGCCCCAGATGGGCAGAGCATCGCCCCGGAGTGGGCGTGCTGGGTGGATCCCAGTTGGGCGCATGCAGGAGTCTGTCTCTGCCTCCCCATTTCTCACTTAAGAAAAATACAAAAAAAAAAAATCAATAAATTTATAAAATAAAAAAAATAAGTTTTATAAAATAAAAAAATTTATAAAATAAAAAAATGATTACAATTTCAGATTTAGGTGTGAGGGGGAGATGTAGGTAAATAGATTAGGGTAGATTTTAAAACATGTTAAGTACCACACTACAAAATATGTTTTGTATTTGGTGCTCAAGGAAAGTACACTGAAGAATTTTAAGCAAGATATCTTAGGCTCCTGTCTAAGGCTAATAATTTCTTAATTCCTCCTGTCTTTGTTCAAGCTAATATAACAAAAATACCACTGACTGGGTGGTTAAACAATAACGTTTATTTCTCATAGTTCTATATAATAGAAGTCAAAGATCAGGGTGCCAACAAGGTGAGGTGTCTGGTGTGTGTCCTCTTCCTGGTTTCCAGGAAGTATGGTGAAACTAGAACTGGTTTTTTCATTTTCTAAGAGCACTGCTCCTATGATGGGTGCTCCATGACCTCATTAATTCATCTAAACATAATTGCCTCCCAAAGACCCCACCTCCAAATATCACATTGACTGGGGCTTCAACATGTGGATTCCAAAGGGACACAAACATTCAGTCTATAGCATGTCCTTGCCCTTTCAAATGTTAACTGTTCACAAATATGAGTGTCTTATAAACTGTAGGAACTATTCCAGTACTTGGGCAAACAGCAGTAAACAAAAATGGACAAAAATTCTTGCCTTCATTAATTTACATTTTAGTGGGCAGAAGGGAAAGGAGAATAGTCAATTTCTTCTCTCTGGTTTCCTGTTTCTCCCTGTTAGACACTGTCCATATTTAAACAAACATATTTTCTTCTTAATTTCTTTTTCACACACAGATTTTTTTAAAAACTGTCTAAAATGCTATTTTATTTCCTAGTTTTTTACTTCTAAAATTACATATGTAATTTTTATAAAAAAAAAAAGAAAGTGACCTGTATTTCTACATCCCATAAATCTTATGAGCTTGTTGGAGATTCTGTTCAGGGAGCACATACACTGAGTTTCCATCAAGAAGAAAAGATAATAATTTTCTGAGAAGATGGACTTGGAACATTGGAAGAAGTAGAGAATGCCACCTAGTAAGCCAGGTTAAACAAATGCACCCTAGTGATTTATGGTGAGACGTCATAGCGGGATTGCCTTTAAAGTAACAATCACTTTGATACTTGAAATCTTTTGGAGCATAGGAAAAAACAACACATAAATCTTCGTAAAACATTTTTAGGGTTTCACAACATCAATACTGACGCCTAACAGATCTAACAAATGCAGCACGGAATTTGGAGAAACCAGAATTTTCTCATACATTATTAGTGGGAATGTAAGATGGTGGCACTTTGAAAAACTAGTGATTTTTATGTGAAGTTGTATACCTACTCTGTGACTCAGCAAATCCATCCTTAGTTATCTACACAAAAGAAAGGAAAAGCTACATTTACAAAATTATTTGTTCAAGAATGTTCAAAACTTTATAATAGCCAATCATAAATATTGTATGACTCCATTTACATGAAGTTTAGAAAAAGACAAAACCAATTTATGTCCTAGAAATCAGCAGAGTTGCCCCTGGGGAGGAAGACTGACCTGAAAGGAGCAAAGGGAGCTCTCTGGTGTGTTGGAAAGAAGTAATTTGTATAATCTGTGTTGGTCTCATAGATAACATGTTTGTGAAAACCCTTGAAATTATGATTTGTACATTTTATTCTCTGTAAATTATGTTTAGATCAATTAAATATTGATAAAAAAAATAATGACTACAGAATTTCACATAAACCTTTTTTAAAATTAAATATTGCAAGAAGAGCAATAAAAAGTTTCCAAGTAGTGCCCAATTTTCATGAATTTGAGGATAATCCAATACTTTAAAATATATTAGATCATTTAACTATATTAATAAAGAGCAATAAAAATTGGTATATGTAATTCAGCATTCTTTTTTATAAGTGAAACTAAGTAAAATTAACATAACAGACTTCTTAAATGTGACAATGCTTCAAAAAAACCAATAGGTTTTGAATTTGGGGATGATGGTGGTAATGGTATCATAGTGCTTGAATCTCTACAGATTCCTATATTAAAAACCAAACCCTGTGTGAAGAAAGCAAAGGCATTGTATGGCCTCTGGGAGAATTGAGAAAAAAAGAAACTACATAAATAGTCAGCAGGTATTTACTGGAAAGTAGGGTGGGTCAGAGAGAACAGCCCCTGGAACGGGGAGGGGTTTTGTCCAATCCAGTAGCAGGTGAGAGAAAGGAGGTCTAGCTAAATCTGAATGGCCTGGCCTACACCCTGTGGGTTCTCAAAACTGAGCCACCATAGATCCTTTGATTAGATACTATGTGTGAAGTAAAAAGTAAACAACATAGGTACAAAAGAGCAAAAAGAAATAGAAGGTCCAGATAAGGATGGGGAGGGAATCAACCAATATTTTAGGAGAGCAAACCACCGTATTTTTGAAAAGTAACTGATAAGGGGGAGTTCTGGGAAATTAGAAAAGTTGCCATTCTCCACATTTTTTCCCCCTAAATGTTCAGGAAAGTTAATCTCACCTAAAAGGGGACACCAAAAAATATTGAGGGTAATTGTACAAAGACGGGATGTGAATAAAGGGGAATAATTGGAAGAATAACATTTTCACAGGAAATAAAAGCACTCAAGAAATAAATGGTCATAAAACAGTTCAAAACTGTTCTATTTCAAAAACACTAGAATACATTCAGAAAAATGATAGAAGGTATAAAAGAACAACATACTGTATATCAGAATTAGGAAAGTTCAGAAATAAGGTAACATAACTCAGAAATTAGGTATGAAAAAACAAAACCCTTTCTTACTGTAAACTTCAACTCAGAAGTTATTAATATATTTAACTATAAAAAATATTAAACTTTTCTCAGCATAAAAAGACAAAACTAATGCAAAAAGGATGTTGCCACCCTCATCTTTGTTTTGGGATTTTCTTCTTTTACCCTTTCTCTCCTTTCTTCCTTCCTTTTTTCCTTGCTTCCTTCCTTTTTTCCTTGCTTCCTTTCTTTTTTCCTTCCTTCCTTCCTTCCTTCCTTCCTTCCTTCCTTCCTTCCTTCCTTCCTTCCTTCCTTCCTTCCTTCCTTCCTTCCTTCCTTCCTTCCTTCCTCCTCCCTGCCTCCCTCCTCCTTTCCTTCTTTCCTTTATTTCTTAGGTGAGAAGAGGGTAGATAGTGAGGCACACTCCCGCATATGCCCTGACCAGGATCCACCCAGCACTCCCACCTATGGCCAATGCTCAGGTACTGATCTATTTTTAGTGCCTGAGGCTGACACACTCCGACCAACTGAGCTACCCTCAGCACCCGGGGCCACACTCAAACCAATGGAACCACTGGCTGTGGGAGGGGAAGAGGGAGAGAAGGGAGGGGGAGAAGCAGATACTTACTTCTCCTGTGTGCTATGACCATGAATCAAACCAAGGATTTCCATACACTGGGCTGATGCTCTATCCACTGAGCCAACAGGCAGGACCATTCTTGTTTCTTTACATTTTTTTAAGATCATCTTGTGTTCTATTTTCAGTCTTATTTTTTATGCTTCCCTCTCCTGCCTGAGTGATTCATCAGCTCTTACAGTTTCGTGTATAGAAATACCACAAATTCTTAATATGAAGCCCATAGACTCTAGAGATTTATATCATGTTAGCAAGATTTTTGGAGCAAAACTGCCTAGATTTGAATCTCTGCTGTAGGTAGGTGGCTAGGGCCCTCCATTCTTTCATTTATAAAATGAAGATACTTATTTTCAGACAGTTGTTAGAGGACTGAACAAGTTAAAATGCATAAAACATTTAGAATAGAGCCTAGCACACAGTGAGCCCTATTAAAGGATTAGCTGCTTTTAGTTAAGGAGGAGTGGACCTTTACTTTTATCTCCACCATTGTGACTGTCTCTGCCACTACCCTGATTCAGATGCTAATAACCTGGAATACTAATGTAGCTCTCTATCTGCTATTCCTGAGTCTAACCTTCCATACTGATAATGTTAATGAGCTTCAAGGAAGCTATGCAAAACCAACTAAATCCATCAATATCCAATGAGTATAATATGGAGAGAGAAGATTTGAGGGGCAGAAAAGAGAAAGGACACATGCAAGAGGTGAATGAGGAAGTAAGAGAAACAAAGCAAAAAGAACAAAAACAATAGAAATGGAAAAATTAAAAGGAGAAAAAATAAGATAGAGTGGAAATTATGTTGATTTTGACAATAAAATCTGCATTTTAATCCCAGATCTGACCCTTTAAAAGGCCACATAATCTGCACACTGGTTACTCAGGAGAACATACTATCTGATATATCCAAGAGCTTAGAGTACATCTGTTAGTGTGCCTTTATTTTTATGATGGGAAGTTGGGCTAGTATGATGACTTGGTTGGTTGATGTAATTGGTGGGCAGATGGTGGGAAGGTCCAGAGGAGAAGCATAACATTTGACCTGGCAGTGGCTTTTCCAAGGAATGGCTTTTCATCTCTATCAGTCTTTTGATTTGGACATATGAAATATCTCCATCTTATGTTAATAAAATTATCTTTCACAGACCTGATCTTTTTATTTATTTCTAACATCAATATATATATGAACAAACTACCGACTAAATAAATGTACTTCAAGAGAAATCATATTGCCATTCTTCCAACAATATAAACATACTTCTTTGCTATCAGGTTGGATTCTTTAAGCCCCTCTTACAAATTTCTGTATAGAAATTCAGGAGCAGCCACAGCAATTCCACCAACTTCTGTCAAAGTCAGCACAGCACAGTGTTTAAAAGCCAAATATTAATCTTGGCACAGGGTTGTTGTTCAAATAATAGTAAGTGTTGCTTTTATAATGGAGTTAGTTTAGTTTTTGTTTTAGACAAAAGAATTCAAACTCAAATTCTTGAGAATTCAGTCAGTTGAAATTTTGTTCTGCAGTTTTTAAAAATTTTATTTTGAAATTAAACTTAATGTGGTGACATTGAGTACATACAAGAGCACATAGGTTTCAGGAGAATCTCTCTATAGCATTTGAACTGCTGAATGTGTTTTGTACCTGTCACCCAAAGTCACACCATTTCCTGTCACCGTGTATTTTCCCTCTTTACTCCCTTCCCCCTACCTCTCTTCCAGGTAGGCATTTCGCTTTTATTCAGTTTTAATTAATGATTGTAAGATCGCCAAATTTTGATAGTAATAATGAATAACACTATGGGTTCTTAGAATTTCCTATGTGCTGAAGATATCTGCCAGCTAAAGCTGACTAGATTTTAGGGATACTTTCAGAAAACAAAAAAAGGAAATTGAATTTGGAAAATAATGCAAGTCTTAAAAATCTTACAAAATGCTGTGTCATAAAATTTAGGGAAAAAATACCATTGAGCACTATGCATTCCCTACATTTTATGCTTTATATAATTTAAATAAAGTACATCCTTTGACTTATGATGCTAATAATGGTTTTTACAATTATTGGAGCAGGAGTTTTTTTGAAAAGTGACAGTCAACAGTCCCAAAAGAAAAGTAGGAGTAGTTGTGCTAATTTTTTTCCTCCACTTCATTCTCTAAATTACTTCCTTTCTGCCAGAAATTAGGTATCATTCATGGCTGTGAAAGGGTGCTGTGAGTCATGCAGTTTAGTCTGAAATGACAACTGGCAATCTGGAGTGTGTTTTGCTTTAAGGTAGCACATCAATTTCAGCCGATAGTTTGGGGACCTTGGAGTTTACATGGATTAACTAAGATAATTTCAAATTACAATGAAAGCCATTTTAAAAGAAGCAAAGTGAAAACTGAGCAAGAACTTAAGCTGAACACCCCATGTTAAAGTGGAGATTAGGGTCTTTATTCAGTTTTGAATTGTTTTTATTCTTAGTCACATGTAACTTCATTTTTCTCATAATGTATTTTTAGTTAAAAGAGAAAAAAGGTTCATTAACAAAAATAAAAAAAAATTAGTGAAGAGCATATAAGTAACATTACACATGTATACCAATATGATTGTCACCAGATTAATATTGTTTTCATCTGATCAAAATTCCTGTATCTTATATTCAGTTCCAAAGTTCTAGCCAATTCTCAAACAATGTTGAACAAGAGATAAACTATCTGGACAATTATTTCCAATATTCCCTTTATTTATTGCTAATGGAGCTCTATTCATAACTGCAATGTATTAATTTGTAAAGTAGTACTTACAAATAATTTCATATGTTCTGTTTTCCTTTCCACTTAGAAAAAAAAAATCCCAACCATTTAAAAAACCAAAAACACTTCCTTTTTTTGAAGAATAATTTGCAAAATATAATAATCATAAAATGGAAGTATTTTTATATGTTCTTCATGCTGAAACAGTTCATTTTAGCATATATATAATAGGTTCCCTAATGGGATATGATATGCTACTTTAAAATGTCTGCCAACAAATTGTGATTTAATTTTATAATTAATTTAAAGAAAATAAAATGAATTGACTTATTAGAAAACAAAAATTGAACTGCAAAATATTGTTTCCGTTATATTGCTACATCACAAATCAATCCAAACCTTAGTGGTATATAAAAAAAAAACCACATTTTAATTCTGCTCAGATGTTCAGACTAAGCACAACCAGAGTGTCTTGTCTTGATTCCACTATTTCTGGAGACCCACATAGAACGGTCTCTCACCTTGATGGCTTTGAAGTGGGTGGTCATGAATTCAAAGCCTCAAGGAACTGACTACCTGCAACCACCATGAGATTGGGGAAGTGATGGTTCCCCAGTTTGTCCTTTAGATGAGAAAGTAACAGTAGAAAACTAAAACAGATTTTTTGGTTTCAGAAGTGGAGTGATGCTAAATAAATACCCAAAAAGTAGCTTTGGGATGGGTAGTGTGCATAGTCTGAAAGAAATTTGAGGAACACAATAGAGAAAGCTGAAATCACCCAGCTGACTGGTTAGTCAGAAGCTGATTTCAAGGATAGTCTTTGTGAGGGTTCAACGGAAGTGAGGACCATATTATTGAAAATTGAAGTATCTCATTGTTATGTAGTGGCAGAAGCTTAATGAAATTGTCTCCTGCAAGTATGTAAGAAGAATCTGGAGGTGATAAACTTGGTTGTATAGCTGAGGATATTTATAAGAAAAAGTAATGATGACACCTGGTTTCTTGTTGCTTATAGTAAAATGCAAAAGGATTTAAACAAAATCTGTTTATGTTTATTAAACAAAACGAAACTACAACTTAATGATTTTGAATATTTTTAGCCTCTTCAGATAGGAAAGCTACAGAAATGAAATTACTTCAAAAATGTGGTGTGTAGAAATAGCTGAAGATGTAATTGTGCAAACTTTTGTTCTAAGTTCAGACAAGATTATTGAACTTCACAAAGGGTCTTTCCAAGAGATCCTCTCAATCAAACTATAAGGGATATAGAAAGGTTAGAGATGTTGTTTGTCTCTGAGCCATCTCAGCAGGAGGCCAAAGTAGAAAAGGTCTTATCTTGCACAGATCCATTTGTGTGATTTTTGTCTAATGGGAAGAACCTTACTAAAATCCCCAGGAGAACTATAAAATTCTTCAGAAAAGTATTTTAGCAGAAACACTAGAAACACTGCCAGCTTGGCCTGAGAGTATACAATGAAAAGAGACTAACGGAAAACCACCAAAATTTTATTGGCAGGAAGCAGTCTCAGAAGACTACTGAGCAGCGAACATATGCCCTCTTTTATGATAAAAAGGGTGACTCAGAGAGCAAAGCCATGATGAGTTCAGAGATTGGAGCCAAGAGCCACAGAGAATTGTTTTTAAGATTTGAGAACTAATCCAGGAACTCCCGACATGCACTTGGCTGGATTTCAGAACTGTTAAGGTCAGAAACCCGTCTTTTCCTTTCATTTTCCCTCCCTTTTGAAAGGGAAAGTCTATAACTCTTGTTTTCTATCTCTCCTACTATTGCATGTTGGGTGTGTTGAATGCAGACAATGTATGTCTTCAGTTTTGCAGATCCATAAATGGAGAGCTGGACTTAACAGTTTATACCAGGAACCTCATCTTCCCTTGAACCTGAGATGAGATGAGAACTTTTGTACGAGACTCTTGGAAACCTTGGGAAGGGGCAAATGTATTTTGCATATGGGAGGAAGGTGTATTATTGAGAATTGGAAGATGAACTGTGGTGGACAAATTGTAAGGTGGTCCCATGATCCCTACCTCCTTGTATTTACATCCTTGTAGGACCCCCTCCATTTTGATGTGGTCAAGACCTGGAATTTGCTCCTTATTAATAGAATATGATAATAGTGATTGATGGCACTGCCCTGATTACATTACATTATACAATTCTCCATTTTATTAGCTGACTTGCCTCAGTGTGTCTTCTTTCCTTCCTCCCTCCCTCTCTCTCCCTTCCTTCTTCCCCTCCCTCCTCTACCTTTCTCTATTTTGCCTTGCCCATCCTTTTCCCCTCTCTCCGTCCCCTCAGCCCTGCTACCCTGCTATTATCCAACTAAGCTGTCAAGGACCGTATAACTGGGAGAAATTATGAGAACAGGGAGGCAGATGCTTCCTCAATTGAGCCTACAGGTGAAAACGTAGCAACTGATAACTAATACACACCTCTTCACTCTCTCTTCTTTCTGAAATGTTTCAACAATTAAAGTATTGCATGTTAAAGTGCTCAGCAGTGTTTAGTGTATATAGGGCACTAAAGAAACACTTCTTCATTTGCTCTGTAAGTCCTACTGGGAAAAATGCAAATAGATTCTAATACATTTATAACCTTAGCCTGACCTCAGACTAATTTTTCATCATTTTCTCTCTATCTCTCTGCTTAGTTAGTTCCAGACAAACTGACTGACTTCATCCTTTCTACTTTCATGAATATCCTGTTTCTTCTGAATCTGAAATGCCATCTCTGAGCAACTACTATGACAATTCTCCAATTAAAAACCCTATTCAGCATGAAAGTCACAGTTTATATGTCATTTTTATTACACAATCTGCCCAGTTCTCTGGTCATGATGGATCTCCTTCTCCCTAACACCAAGGATTTTAGATATCTGTGTTCCTTATAAGCTTTTGTCACATAACCTATTTATCAGATATTATCTTTTGGGTTAGCTCTTTGAGGATATGAATAGTGATATGCAAATCTTTGATGCTTCAGTGTGTCCTATTTTGTTGAGTGACTCATAAATATGTTTGGGGTACATTTACACAGAATTGCCTCACTTCTTTCTTTTTTGAGACTTTATCTTTTTCTTATCCATATTATCACTGCTGTATTTTAGAAATTTTATGTTGACACATAAGAAATTAACAGTGTCCACTGCCAGAAAACTTTCTGCTAGAAAAATATGTATACTACCATGGATAGCTCAGTGGTTAAGAGTACAAAGCACTAATTTAAAAATATATATCCACCCTCATATGTTCATTGCAGTGTTGTTTACAATAGCCAAGATTTGGAAGCAGCCCAAGTGCCCATTGGTAGTTGAGTGGATAAAAAAGCTACATACACTTACACAAATGAATGCTACTTAGCTGTAAAAAAGAAGAAAATATCCTTTGCAACAGCATGGATGGACCTGGAGAGCATTATGGTAAGTGAAATAAGCCAGTCAGAGGAAGACAAGTACCATATGATTTCACTCATATGTGGAATTTAACAAAATAAGCCAACAAACAAAATAGAAACAGACTCACATATAGAGAGGAAACTGACAGCTATCAGAGAGCAGGTACATTGCAGGACTAGGTGACAAAGGTGAAGGAATTAAGAAAAACGCTCATAGACACAGACAACAGTATAGTAATTACCAGATGGAAAGGAGGATAAGGGGACATAGAAGAGGCTAAAGGGTGGATAAATGGTGCTAGAAGGAGACTTAACTTTGGGTGGTGAACATACAGCACAATTTATTATACATAGAATTGTATATCTGAAACCTATATAATTTTATTAACCAATGTCACCTCAATTAGGACAATAAAAAGGAAAAATAAAGAGTACACATCATGGAACTAGAGTGCCTGGGTTTGAATTCTGACTTACTTAGGTGTTAATGAAACCATTTTGTGCCTTAATTCCTCTTGCATAAAGTAAGATAAAATGGTACTTATTTTATAAGGTTGTTTTAAGGACTAAATGGGTGTGTGTGTGTGTGTGTGTGAACATGTGGGAGTGTATTAGAACAATGTTTAGAACACTGCATCATATTCAGTTGTAAGATTAAGCCTGTTTGCACCTGTTTGCAGAACTGATACCTAATTTTTTGTTGAGTTCAGCAAACCGATTGTTAAAATGGCACTTGTAATCAGAGTTCTCTCTAAGGTGAGCTCCTCCTGGGCAGCAGCCCAATGTAAAATCATAAATTTACATTCTTTACTCTTTTTTAACATTCATCTGCACAACAGTATATTCTAAGTGTCCATAGTAATATTCATTCCGTCCATAGGTGAACAAATTGCAAGTGAGGATGCCAATCAAGAAGCATATGGAAATATCTTAAATAACGTTTTGTTGTTTTTTGTCAGATATTATTTAATGTTTTTCATTAATATTTTAAGACTCTTTCTTATAATCTAGTCTTGTGTACCTCTTTTATTCTTCTTATTTAAGTAAGAAATGCATGAAATAATAAACTACCTTTTGGTATATTATATTTTTATACTTAAAATGGTTATTAAGGCAGATAATGGGTTGTTAAATTATTTGATCCCACCACTGATCATATCAGTTATTATTTTTATACACAATGCTGGCAGGAAAAATAATATCTACCAAGGTCCTGTGATACATAGTAATAACAGAAAGTAAATTGAAGAACAGAATGCATTTGTAAGTGAAAACCTTATAAAAAGCACTATCAACTTCAATTTTTTTTCCCTTCCTTCTACATAGTGGTTCACAACTGGGAGTGATTTTTGCTTCCCAGAAGCTTGGCAACATCTGGAAACTTTGATTGTCAAGATTGACGTGTTGTGGCTTGCATCCAGTGGGTAGAGGTTATATATGCTGTTAAATATCCTATAAGGAACAGAAAAGACCTCCACAAATAATTATTCAGATCAAAATGTCAATAGTGCTGAGGCTGGGAAAACTTATTCTGCAATCAATCATCTGAAATATAATGGAAAAAGATGTTATATTAGTTGTGAGAACCTTCTTCAGAGCATGAATAATCATAGCTTTATTACGAGGTCAGTTTTTATTCCTAAAACAAATGCTAATTCCTGCTTGCTTCTTTTAAAAGGTTATTATGTGGTTTAATTAGTGTTTGCAAAGTCCTTTGAAGGTGTAAAGTCTTATGTAAATGCCACTTATTATTAATTACCTCCTGGCAGACCTGTGCTGTGACCACCCTTGTTCACCAGCACAGCCAAACCTAGAAGACCTAAATGATATTGAATTAATTTTGATAAGTTGCAACTTTAATAATGAGAAAGATAGGCATCAGGGACCTAAGTCAATTTTAGATAGCAGGGATATGACTGTATATAAATTGGCTTATTAAGATCAAGAAAACTGTAAGTTTTGCTTTGTGATGAATTTGCTAAGTTGGAGGAAATATTTCTTCCAATTTTGCAACACTGTACAGGATAGGACAAAAGTGGTTTGACAGCTGTTTGTATGGAAAATAATACAATAATTAATAAATAATAAGACAAGAATGAATTCTGTTCTATATACTCAAAACTGTAAACATATTTTTGTCCCACCCTGCATAAAGCAAGGGAGAGTGGTAGAATCCATAATACAATACTTAAATTCAGTGGTTCTTAACCTTTTTTGAGGTACCAAACCCACCAGTTTCATATGCGCATTCACCTAACCCTTCTTTAGTGATAAATAAAATATGATTTTTTCCCCCAAATTCAAGACATAGGTATATGTTTTTTTTACTGGTGCACAAAATGAGCCGTGCATGAACATCACCTTGCTCAAAGAACAAAACCAACAAAGTGTATGAACTCACAACAAATTATGGTCTTACTTTATTCTGGCCTCCGTGGCAGAGGCTTCTTCTCCAAACCCCTGAGACCGACTCATTGAACCCCTAAGGTTCAATAGAACCCAGGTTAAGAACCACTGCTTTAATTATTATGAAGAAACAAAAATAACTCATAGGAAAAAAATCATTATTTATGTTTATAAACTGTTTATCTCTGTCGCATGAGTTCCTGTATAATTTGGACTCTGTCTAATCAAATGAAGGTAATAAAATGATTTATAAAAAATTGAAGACACCATGAAACTGGGTAGAGTATAATATGTTTTTTTTTCTCTAGGTATAAAGTGTAAATCATGTCCCATAAATAGATTTTATTCTTTGACAGTATAAATGTCTTTAAATTTCAATATAGCTCTTGATCTTACAGAATGTGACATTTTTCACTTAAGACATAGAGTCTAATTTTTAGATTTATATTGTTATCTTTAACTCAGCATTGATCTGGAAACAGTATTTGTGTTGACATGCTGGAATGAATCTGGGTTGGTTATCCTTGTTGAGGCCTAAGTTCTAGCCATGGGATTTGGCTTTGTCAAGTTCTGAAGGGCACATATGTGAACTTCAGTGTTTAATAAAAGTGATATTTCATGTCAATGAGGGAGACATGGAGTATTTAATAAATTGTTTGATGGCAACTGTGTAGTCATCTAGAAAACAAACAGTCAATCTGAAGCCCTGTTTCATTGCTTCAGCAAAATATATTTCAGATAAACCAGATATTGAAAAGTAAGCAAACAAAGCCAACCTCATCAGGTGGTGGGGCAGTGAATAGAGTGTCGGCCTGGGATGCTGAGGACCCAGGTTCAAAACCCAAAGGTTGCTAGCTTGAGGAAGGGATCATAGACATGACCCCATCATAGACTTGAGCCCAAAGGTCACTGGCTTGAAGCTCAAGGTCGCTGGCTTGAGCAAGGGGTCACTGACTCAGCTGGAGCCTCCCGGTCAAAGCACGTGTAAGAAAGCAATCAGTGAACATCTAAGGGGCTTCAACTATGAGTTGATGCTTCTCATCTTTCTTCCTTCCTGTGTCTCTGTCCCTGTCTCTCTTTCTTTCTGTCTACCTACCTAAAAGAAAAGAAATCCATACGCAAAATAAAAATGTAGAAGAATGGTATTTTAAATATAAAAACAAAAATAAAAGCCAGGGAAGAAAATATTGCTAAATTTAATTGACAAAACTTATAAACATACTCTGTAGTAAACACAATAAATAAGTCAGAGGAAGTGACACATTAGGAAAAGTATTTTTAATTAAATGTGTAAAAATGACATTCTTCTTTATTATAGGACAAGCTCTTATAAGAAAGGCTATCAATAGATAATAAATAATAAATACAACTGTATATAAAAATATTCAAAAACACAGTATCAAAGAAAACAAATAGCTATTAAACTTAAAAATATATTTTCACCTATGACAAAGACAAACTAAAATGGCATTTCTTGTTTTATCAAATTTACAAACCAAAACTTTGATGATATATGTGTTAATAAGAATTAAAGAAAATAGATATATTCTCATGCTTTCCTGATGCAAGTATTTATATTTATATCATATATACATAAATTAATTCTCTATGGAGGCAAATGGCAATACCTATTCACATTTTAAATGCATTTATACTCTTTCCAAGTTACTTCACTTCCAGGGATTTACCTTACAGATGTTGTTACATACATACAAAAATATATATTTCTAAGAGTAATTACTGTAAAATTATACCATGGTGAAGGAGAATAAACAACTTGAGTGTTAAAGTTTTGTTAAATAAATGACAGCTCATGGTAACACGAAATTATTAGAAAAGAACAAGGCATTTCTATGTTAAAAAAAAGAAGCTGTAGGACACTATATAGAGTCCTTTATCAATAGTATTTTTTTAAAGGGATAGATGTGCTGAAATGGTTATACATGCTATCCCTCTCTTCAGTACTACACAGGAACTATCACAGGGTCTCTTCTGGAAAAGGCAAGTGAGAGTCTAAGTAGACAAGGTTGCGAAAGAGGTTTTTCTTTTCTTTACACTCATTTGTACTTTCTAGATTTTTTACTATGTTTATGTATTATGTACTGAAAACAAGAATGGACCAAGACTCAGACCATATTTCTGGTAGAAGAAAAGGAAATATTTTTGTATTGAAAAATTATATACTTAGTTATTGAAGTACATAGTAATATTTTAAAACAAAAACATTTTTATTTAGTGAAAATCATTCTAATGAACAATGCCACTTTTATCACAAAGAAATTATGTTGGAGTTAAGGAAACCATTTACTGCAAACAGTTTAGATTAAGAAGCCTTGACTATTTTCTTGTCTCATTTATAATGATTCAGTTTACCTGGAATTCATGTTTGGCATGGGAGACAAGCTAAGTTCACACCAGGTTTTGTGTTTTTTTTCACGAGACACACAACTTTTCTTTGTTCTTACTGCATTGACAATGAACATACTTGGATATTGGTCCTTTAATGGTAACTATAGATAAAAAGATAAGTCTGTCTTGTCCAAAATGGATACTCTGAACTAATGATAAGATAGACAATTAAAGAGCACAGTAATTGCCAAATGAATTTAGTCTCTACTCAGCAGTGTTTTCTCTAATCGACATTAGTAGCGAGAAGACAGTTTCCTCAATACTACATTTCAAAATGGCTCTTCTCCAGAGTATCCACCTTTCCCTTTAATGTAAATTTAATTGAAGTTTCCCTTATTGTATCAAAATCCCAATGTAAAATCAGTTTAAACTTTTTTCAGTAGAGAAATATGTCCCTTAGAATAAGTTCATTAGAATATAATAAACAAAGCACTTTTTCAGACAATCTGTTAGCAGTCAGACATAAATGCCTGCCTTGGTAGTAGTAGCTGCTGAGACTCATGATTCACTGAACAGCACAATAAATTTTAACCTTATTTGATTTTGTTAATTAGTATAAATGAGATCACTGTAGGAGCAGTTGCTAATTATCAGTTACCATCAAAAACCTGATGGCTGAGGTGGAGATAATATGTATAATTTTAATGTTATTCATATATTTGAACATAGTTTGAAAGAGGAAGTTACATTTTTCATGATCTAGTAGTGCTTGGCTAGCATTACTCTTTAAAATGGCTCTTCATGTTTATGAATGACATGTGTAAGGATGCTCATCACAATGTTGTTTGCAAAAGAAAATATTGGAAAAAATCTAAATTAAGTACAAAAAAGTATTTTATATAATGGTATAATACAGAGCCACTAAATTACTGAGGAAGAAGATTTAATGACATGCAATGTATGCAAAATTATATATATGACATGCAATCTTTAAAAATCATATTTTAAATGCATACAAAAATTATAACTGATGACATATTAAAATATGAGCACCAGTTACATTAAGTGCAATAGTTATGAATGCTTCCTTTTCTTTGTGTTTTTCTGAGTTTTTCAGTCCTTTTGTACTGAGGGAAAAGCTCCAGTAAAATGAAGTTGGTATGAACTTAAAAATGAGACACTGGCCTGACCAGGTAGTGGTGCAGTGGAAAGAGCATCGGACTGGGACGTGGAGGGCCCAGGTTTGAGACCCTGAGGTTGCCGGCTGGAGTGCAGGCTCATCTGTTTTGAGTAAGGCTCACCAGCTTGAGGCCAAGGTCGCTGGCTTGAGCAAGGGGTCACTCGGTCTGCGGTAGCTCCCTGATCAAGGCAAGTATGAGAAAGCAATCAATGAGCAACTAAGGTGCCACAACGAAGAACTGATGCTTCTCATCTCTCTCCCTTCCTGTCTGTCTGTCCCTATCTGTCCCTCTCTCTGTCTCTGTCAAAAAAAAAAAAAAGAGACACTGAACACTGACATTAGAAATCTTATTTTTTCTCCTAATAGAACTCATAAAATATGTGCATTATTTTCCTGTTGGCTAATTTAATTTTTAAGATGTCTATTCTTTTCTAATGATTCCTTCATTTATTTCACAAATTTTTACTAATGTTAAAATAGAAGTTACATTTTATTCTAATTGTAAATTGTTAGCTATAATCTAGTTCGAATTCACTGTTGGTTTTGTAGACACCAAAATAGACTGAAGTATCATAGATCTGAACTTTAGTGTAATGTAAAAATGATGGCAGGCCCAGAATACCAAATAGAACAGTATGAGAACGAGCCTTCCATACACATTTTTTTTTCTACTTTCTTTAAACACAAGAACAGATTTTGTAGTACAATATTTCAGAAAATAATTAAGATAAGAAGTTAAAATTCCCCCAGGTGTCCTTTATGTAAGTGACAGAAAGTATTAATTATAAAGGTAGCAACATATAGCAAATGCATTGTAACTGAATCATATCACTGTTAGTTTCTTCTGTCAGGAACCTTCAAGATGAGCTTCATGACTAGGCCCAGTTTAGCATTCCTATATAAACAAAAACTCGAGCTCACAGGCAGTACTTAGTAAGGACAACAAATAAAAACCAGAATAGAGAGCATTAGAAAAAATAATGGCATGGGACTGAGAAAGCCCAGAATATCATTTCCAGGTTATGAAAAAATAGCCCTCTGTCCGTCAATAACCCCCATCACCTACCCACTATCACTTCCTCTTCAACACTCAAATTATGCTTTAATTTCTCAAAATCAATTTTTTTTTAGCCCTATCTCAAATATAGTCACATTCTAAGGAATAGAGTTAAGGTTTCAACATGTGCCTTTTGGAGGGGAACACAATTTAGCCCATAACAAATACTTTCCAAATTTTTGGATAAAATTATGTGTACTTAAGAATTAGCTTAAGTATGTGTTCATTGTGCAGCTGGAAAGGAATGCATGATGCTTTCTGCTGCTGCACTGTGAGAAGATTCTCACTGGAGCTTCCATTCCCCACTTCTCAGGAGCATTTGTAGGCCCTTTGAGGTGCCTGCAGTCTCAGGCTGGCCTCTGCCGCTCAGCCCCAGTCTTCAACTCCACATTCCTACTTCCCTCCTCTGTGTGGGGGCTTTTATTTCCCTGCCCTTTCCTCCTTCACTGTCTGTTTTATTCTCATGTGTCACCCCACTTCCTGCCTGAATCTAAGGCATCTGAAGATGTTTATGTCTCCAGATCCCAGCCCTCCTCTTTTTGCATCCTGAATTACAAATAATTATTTTATACTCTTTTGAAAAGTCAATATGTACTTAGCCTGACCTGTGGTGGCGCAGTGGATAACGCGTTGACCTGGGAACACTGAGGTCGCCAGTTCAAAACCCTGCACTGGTCTGGTCAAGGCACATATGGGAGTTGATGCTTCCAGCTCCTCCCCCCTTTCTCTCTTTCTCTCTCTCTCTCTCTCACTCTGTGTCTCCTCTCTAAAATGAATAAAATAAAATAATAATAAAAAAAGAAAAGTCAATATGTATTAAAGAAATGACTGGAGACTTTATTACTGTTTTTATGATGGTGTAAACTTTTTTTCTTTCTATTCCAGGTTTGAACGCCAATCCAAATATTCACTATTACACGCTATTAGAGCAGGCTTGAGGTAGTATATGGATAAATAATTTTTATGCGCTAACATTTTGGAAATTACAGCTACAAGAGGGTGTTTTATAGGAAATATGAAAAGGTCACAATATTTAAAATAGTTAATAATAATTTGAACTGAGGAATATATTAGTGAAGCTTTAAAATTGTCATATAAACAAATTATATGGGCTTGTGTGAGTAAGATTTTCCTAAACATCTAAAGGATTTTCAAAGAGGGAAGATGTCTATAATTAAAGTAGTAAATCTTTAAATAAGCAGTACTTAAATTATGCAGAACTCTTAAAGACCTTGCCTGGAAATAAAGATGAGGTAAAGAAGGTATAAATAGGTAATTATATATATATGTACACATATACTATTTTATTTGAAATGATATATTTTTGAGACATTAAATATTAAATAAATACAGGTATTTTCATGAGATGACAGATTACATATCTTAGAATCATGGAGTTCTAAGAAGTCTTAGCAATCAGTTAAGTTCTTAATTTTCAATTTAATAATAAGATAACTGAGAGTTTGAGAAAATGCATACATTTTCAATATAACAAATACATTTGCAAAACCTAAGTGTATTCCATCTTATGAGTACAACAGCCAAACGAAGCAGAGATGCAAATAAATTCAATTTGAATACATGACTATTTTTATTCAGAAAAAATCAATATAAATATTCCAGTTCTTCCTATGCTAACAAATCAACACAGAGATATGCACTAATTCCATGTCCCTGATTTGTTCTCTGATATTAACTAACTGAAGGATTTTCAAGATGGCTACACTGACACACCCCCTGTCCAGAAAAAGGGTCTATATCTCCTTCCCTGGAACCATAGATGGCCCATAATAGCTTTGAGTATGGTGGAAATGATGCCATGACAGTGTCATGCCTCTCTTTTAAGAGGGTGACAGCTACCACCTGATGCTGAAGGTTGGACCATCATGTAAGATGTCCAGTTGCCCTGCAGAAGAGGCCATCCAGGAAAGTTTAGAAATTGTGGAATGGGAGAGGAGTCCAGATGAGCTCAGCTTTCTAACCACCACTCTCACACCAGACATATCAATCAAGATCTAGGACCCAAGAAATCAGACTACCTGACTGCTGAATATCACTGGTGAACTCAGGTGAATGCCTGTCCCAAATTCTGGCCTACAAAATTGCAACACAGAATGAAATTATTGTTGTTTGAAGCCAATAAACTTTTGGGATAGGTTGTTATGCAAAAATGGATAACAGAATATTATATTTTGGATTAATATAGAAAAAGATATAATGTTAACTTCAGAAATGACTGTTTTTACAAAAAAATAATTAATATAGTAACTCAACTAAGTATTAAAATAAGTAAAAATATAATTAAGAAATACCCATAACCTTAAGATTCAACTGATGGCCATCAGCAATCTATTAACATACATAATCATACAGATTATTCTTGTCCTTAAAGTGCTAGGTGTAATTATATTCTAGGTCCTTGGAGCTGAAATTGTGGTCCACGGTCCAGAACCATGAGCCTCACCTGGGAGCTTGTTAGCAATGCAGGCTTTCAGGCCACAATCCAAATCACCTATATCAGAAGCCACATTTTAATAAGATCCCTGGATGTTTCATATGCACTATAAACAGTGAGAAGCACTAGTCTAAATAGTTTTATTAGGAGTGGGAGTTTATATAAATAAGCATGGGAGAAACATTCTTTCTTAATTTTATTGTGAGTGCACCTTCTTCTAGAATGTTTAGACTGTGGTTAAATCCAAAGGGAAAATTGTTCACATTCATTTTCCTTTTCCTTGTTCAATAATAATGGTTTCTAGTTTTTGATAACTTTATTTTTCTCCAATATTTCATTGTGGGTATAGGCAGAATTTCTTTAAACCCCAAATATTCAATAAGAATAAATACATTAGCCTGACCAAATGGTGGCACAGTGGATAGAGCATCGGACTGGGATGTGGAGGACCCAGATTCGAAACCCTGAGGTTGTCAGCTTTAGCATGGACTCATCTGGTTTGAACAAGAATCACTAACTTGAACCCAAGGTCACTGACTTGAGCGAGGGGTCACACTGTCTGCTGTAGTGCCCCTGTCAAGGACATATGAGAAAGCAATCCATGAGAAACTAAGGTGCTGGAACAAAGAATTGATGCTTCTTGTCTATCTCCCTTCTTGTCTGTCTGTCCTTATCTGTCCCTCTCGCTGTCTCTCTCAGTCTCTGTCACACACACAAAAAAGAATGAATACATTAAAATTGGAACATGTATCATATATATATATATATATTTAAATTATAACTTAATTAGATAAGTTCTTTTAACAGTTCTTTGAAAATAAATATTTTATAAGTTAAGCTAGTGGGAAAACAGATTCAACCGAAATATGACAAGTGAAGTTATTAAACCAGTTCTAGTTTCTGGTGCTGAAAAAAGAGACAACAAATTTGGAAGGTTATCTGGAGGAGAATAACTAAATTTACTAAATTTATTATAATAAGGTGACTTCCCCTGGCCAAACTGGTAGTCCAACCATGGGACCCCAAGCAAAGTTCTTCTGGTCAGGTCCCAGGAGTCATTCTTTGGCCAACTTTTCTTTCTTTCTCTCTTTCTTTCTTTCTTTCTTTCTTTCTTTCTTTCTTTCTTTCTTTCTTTCTTTCTTTCTTTCTTCTTTCTTTCTTTCATTCTTCTTTCTTTTCTTTTTTTCTTCACTATTGCCACCTACTGGTCAAGAATGAATTTTCTTTTCTTGGGCTTGCTGTTTTAATATTCATTGATTGTATTTGTCTTTCAGTAATTCTGTAAATATAAATTATTACCTTGTTATATGATAAGCCTTAGTGAAACAACAATAAGACATTGTGCATGCCTAAAAGAGCTCATAGATTTGTTGACTAGAAAGACAAAACCAGGTAATGCCAATAAAGGGGTAGGGAGAGACATGGGATGAAAAAGAGTATATGGGAGGGATATCCAATTCAGGCTTGAAGATCAGGGAAGAATTTTCAAAAAGAGTACAGAGAAGTGGTTTAAATTTAGAGTCCTGCAGTCAGAACCCCAGCAATGGAAGTCCTATACTTGTTACTCTGGGAAAAATGTTTAGCCTACTTCTGACTCAACTTTCTTATCCATAGAATCAGAGTATTAGGAATACTCACCTACAGGGCATTGGAGAGGAAAAATAAAGAAAAATATAAGTAAAGGGCTTAAAAATGTGCCTGGTCAGTAGACCAGAAAATGTTACATGTTAGCCTTAGTCAAAGTATTCGTACTGTGCTCAGAGCATAAAATGTCAGCAGCTTAAAAATACACCCATTAGTTTTGTAGTTTTGCCACACCATGAAAGAATGTGTGAGCATGTTGTGTCTACACATTGCCTGTTATTAACATTCTAGTTCAGAAACAGCTTCAACATTCTTTATTCCAACTTCTAACTTGTGCATTCTCTAGATTGTTTTCAATTCCTTTAATATATTATATTCTGTTATCATACTGCAGTTCACCAACTTCACTGTTTCGTACAGACTACAATTTGTCTAATGCTGGTTAGCTTATTTAAACACTCGTGTATCTCTTTTACCTAGACCGCACCTTCTATTTTATTGAGTTATTGTACATTTCTAGGTGAAGTACTACTAATAAAGAGCAAATGTTCTTTGTTTTCTTGGGATTTTTTTTTTCAAATACCAAAAAGTAATTAGAGTATGAATAAATATTACTATTTGCCAAATGTTTCTTTTATTTGGAAACAAGCTTATTGCAACTTGTTTCTGTTTATTCCATTTCAGACTTAGGGGATGAGGTCAGAATTGCCAAGTGGAGAATTATTAGAAGGCTTGCCTTAATTTAGTTTTTCCGTGGAGGTCATGTGCCATCTTTTAATACTGACATGGGGTTTGAAGTCCTAGTCATGAAGGCACCAGAATAATTGCTTCCTCTTCTTACTTAGGTACAAACATATATTTTAGTGGTGAACTTCTGCATCTTCTCTTGTATGAGTAATTAATGTACTCCATGGTAAAAGATGATACCAAGAAGAAATAACACCTACACCTCAAACCTAAATCTCTTAAACAGAATAAAAAATAAAAGCTGAGTGTCCTGGTAGGCAGTAAACTCACCCTGAGGGACAGGGAAAGGAGTTGGTTGGACCCTGGGATCTAAGTTGTTTTTTAGATATGAGGTGATGCTTTTGCTAGGGTCACCTAGTCCCAGGCCACTTGATACCTTATGTGAGAAAGATTTTACATAAAAGAATAATGAAGGCCACACTGAGTGGTACCAGCAGCAGAGCTGAAAAGCTCTCCAAAGCCCCCAAGGACAGCCATCCTATGGAAACAGGTAACAATCTTACTCTTCTTGTACTACTTTCCCAGCCATTGTGGTGACAAGCACAGAAATCAATAAACATTTGGAGATTGACTGACTGACGGAAAGCATGGCTTTACCAAATAATAAGGACATTGACACCTGAAGCAAGGTCCCAGATCAGTGGTTCTTAACCTGGGTTCTATCGAACCTTAGGGGTTCAATGAGTCCGTCTCAGGGGTTCGGAGAAGCCTCTGCCGCAGAGGCCAGAATAAAGTAAGACCGTAGTAATTTGTTGTGAGTTCATGCACTTTGTTGGTTTTGTTCTTTGAGCAAGGTGATGTTCATGCACGGTTCATTCTGTGCACCAGTAAAAAAATATATACCTATGTCTTGAATTTGGGGGAAAAATCATATTTTATTTATCACTAAAGAAGGGTTAGGTGAATGCGCATATGAAACTGGTGGGTTTGGTACCTCAAAAAAGGTTAAGAACCACTGTCCCAGGTGAATAGTAGAGTCAAACTGAAAGGTAGCACAGCAATCATACCAGTAGCAACTTTCAAATGTACAGTATGAAATGCAGTATTACTGGCGATAGTCACCATGCTGTATACTACATCCCCATTTTATAACTGGAAGTTTGTATTTTTTGACCCTCTTCATTCATTTTGCCCTTCTCACTTGTCCCCACTCCTCACCGCTAGCAAACACTAGAACCATTCTATTCTCTGTATCTATGGGTCTGAACTGTTTGTTTTAATTTTTAGAATCCACATATAAGTGACATCATACAGCATATGCCTTTCTCTCTTAGACATTTCATTTAGCGTATTACCCTCAAGGTTCATTGATATTGTTGCAAATGGCAAAACTTATTTTTTTTATGGCTGGATAATATTCCTGTGTGTGTGTGTGTAAGGCCGGCAGGTCCACATTGGATTCGGGCAGACAATATAGAAACTGTGGAGCCTGAAAGCGGTGAGCCATTCCCATTTAAGAGAGACTTGCAACAGTGGAAGAGTAAACAGGCAGGGACAACTTCTTCTCAGGAAAAGAAATGGCAAAAGTGACCCTTCACAGAGCGGACAGGCAATCCGCCATCCGCCGCCCCCCATCCGCCCTGAGGGAAAGCACCCATAGCCTTACATAGACTGTAAACACATGGCGCTGCCACGTGCTCACACATTAATCAGGATATGTTAAGGGTATTTTGCAAGTATTTAAGAACATTCTAAAATGTCTTCAGAAAAATGTATCACACATGTGTTTTTGTGTGATAAATATCTGTCTTTAGACTATTTACTGGGTCATAGAACTTACAGTTTTTATATAAAAATCAGAAAAAGCTCTGATACGCATTTAAATTCACAGTCTGCTTGAAATTTTAAGGTATTTAATCATGGAGTTTTATAATATGCAAATACTAAATTCAAATTGTGGACACTTGCTGTTTTAAAATTTTCCATTTCCACTGAATCATCACATATGAGATTTTTCACATCAACAAATGAAAGTAAATGAAAAATTCACAAAAGCAAATGAAAAATGTTCCTGTTTGTTGGTAGCTTTAAAAATAAATATGTTGCCTGACTAGGCAATTGCGCAGTGGATAAAGCATTGGACTGGGATGTGAAGGACCCAGGTTCAAGACCCCGAGGTTGCCAGCTTGAGTGCAGGCTCATCTGGTTTGAGCAAAAGCTCACCAGCTTGAGTCCAAGGTTGTGCCTCGAACAAGGGGTTACTTGGTCTGCTGAAGGCCCGCGGTCAAGGCACATATGAGAAAGCAATCAATGAACAACTAAGGTGTCAAAATGAAAAACTGTTGATTGATGCTCATCTCTCTCCGTTCCTGTCTGTCTGTCCCTATCTATCCCTCTCTCTGACTCTCTCTCTGTCCCTGTAAAAAAAAAAATGTTGGCCAGGCGGTGGCACAGTGGATAGAGTGTTGTATCCTTTGTAAGATGCAAAGGACCCAGATTTGAAACCCTGAGGTCTCCGGCTTGAACATGGGCTCATCCATCTTCAGTACAGGCTCACTAGCTTGAGCGAAGGGTCACTGGCTTGAACATGGGATTACAGACATGACCTCATGGTGGTTTACTTGAGCCCAAAGGTCACTGGCTTGAAGCCCAAGGTCGCTGGCTTGAGCAAGGGGTCACTTGTTCTGCTATAGCCCCCTGGTTAAGGCACATATGAGAAAGCAATGAATGTACAACTAAGGAGCTGAAATGAAGAATTGATGCTTCTCATCTCTGTTCCTTCCTGTTGTCTGTCCTCATCTGTTCCTTTCTCTCTTTCACTCTGTCTCCCCCTTCCCTCCCCCCCACTCTCTTCTCCTCCTACAGCTATGGCTCAAATGGTTTGAGCAATTTGGCCCCAGCCACTGAAACTTACTCTATGGCCTTGCCTCAGGCCCTGAAATAGCTTGGTTGCCAAGGAACAGAACAGCTTCCTCAGATGGGCAGAGCATTGCCCTGTAAGGGGTTTTCCGGGTGGATCCCAGTCAGAGTGCACATGGGAACCTGTCTCTCTGCCTCCCCACCTTCCCACTGCTCACTTAATAAAATAAACAAATAAACAAACAAACAAAAAACAACAACAAGCAGAAACTTGTTATTTATAATCAAAATATTAAGAGCAAGAGGGCCTCAGAAAAATACAATATCAACTCTGCTAGAAAAGAGATATTGAGAATCTCAAAATATCATTTATTAATTTGAATCTTAAAGTTGTTCCACCTTGAGACAGGAAAGATAAATGTATGAAGTTATAGTTCTGTTTGGATTTATAGCCATGATGACAAAGGACAAAAGAGTGGTTCCTATTACCCTTCTGTGGGTGCCTTTGTCTCTGTCACAGAAAGCTAATGGACATAGAGAGGAATACCACAGGAAATGTGAACCTTCTTTACTATCAGAAGCCTATACCAATTAAGTCATTAAAAGCATAAGTTATTCAGAAAATACAAACCTGGAAATAGTTATAATAGTGTAGTTGCTAAGAACCTTGGTGATTAGCACAAACAAGTTAGAAACAGATATTAAGGTATTTAGTGTTTTAGCAGATATTTTTCCGAAATATGTACTAAAACATAAAAGCAAGCTCAAGGATACGGTGTCTGACAGAAGAACAAATCAATCAAATTTATTGGAAAAAATCACCCTACTTGATATTTATAAACACGTACCTTCTGACTAATTCATATTAGTTGACTGATAATATTAGTATATTCCTCAGTGAAGTTAAAACATTAATAAATAAAAAGAGAAGAATTTAATCCTAGTCTCATGAGTTTCAGCTATGCAGCCATGGGGATAGATGTAATGTGAGAGAATGTTGGTGCCAAACATATCTAGATGACTGGCCTCATTTTGAATAAAATATTAAATTCTATGAGCCCCAGTTTTCTCACCTGTAGTACTTACTACCTTTGAGGTTTGTTGTCAGATTTAAAATTAAAGTGTATGCAAATATATATATATACACACACATCTTATATAAATGTCTGATACATTGAAGGTAACCCAATTATTAAAATAATCTTGGCCATATTTTACAATCATTTGTCAGCTATACCTCCTGAGTGCTCTAAATAAATTACACTGAGAAGAGTAACCCCTGCTTGTCCTGGTATACCTTGACACTCAATTCATGTTCCTTCATGTTGAGCCAAGTTATCCAATAATGACCATGGTCTTGAACTTCAGTGGCTAAATGCAAGGAAGTAGAAGTGTTTTTATAAGGTAGAATTTGGGAATCAAGCTCTAGAAATAGAACAAAAAGGGCCATAAACACATGGATGCATTCACTAACGGAAGTTAGGAATAAATCAAGGCCACTTCTTGAAGTCTAAGAAAGACAAACCATTACTTGATGACTCAGAAAAAAATCAGAACCATGAATGGGACAGACCTACTTCTGACAAATGTGTTTCCTCTGTATTTCAATCATTGCTATCATGCATGGACACAGGTGCTCCGTGCTGTGCCTGGGGTAGAAATTCTTAGGCTTCCTGATGGTATGAAGAAAGGTCTTTTAGTGTGTGCCTTTCTGCATCTGGGAAGCAAAGAATGGGTAAAATACATACAACCATTTTACATTATGTCATTGTTCCAGCTTCCCAAGTCCAGAGAATTGTGACTTCTCCTCATTTATACCTGACTACAGGGTATACACACACACACACACACACACACACACACACACACACACACATATATATATATATATATATATATTAATTGTAAAGATCGTATATACACTGTGGAGGCTGAGAAGTTCTAAATTCTAAAGTCAGGAAGCTAGAGACCAAGGAGAGCTGATGGTATAAATTCCAAAGCATTTCCTAGACCAAGTCCAAATTCAAAGGCAGTTGAAAACCAATGTCCCAGCTTAAAAAGTCAGATACAGTGAAGTTCCTTTCTACTCAGTCTTTTTTATTCTATTTCTACTTCAAGTACAATGTGTCCGTAAAGTCATGGTGCACTTTTCACTGGTGACCGGCCAAAAGTGCACCATGATTTTACGGACACACTGTAGGTTGAATGAACCCCACGCACAGTAGGGAGGGCAATCTGCTTTACACAATCTACTGATTTAGACGTTGATCTTATGCGGGAACACTCTTACAGGCACACCCCAAATCGCGTGTGATCAAATGTTTGGGCATACTGTGGTTCAGTCATGTTGACATGTAAAATTAGCCATCATGATGCCCCATGCTTACTACCTGAATGTTAGTATGATAAAGTCCCTTACATATAACATGGTCATGAATTTTTAAAACTTAACGGGTCTAAAAGAGATTCAGGGATCTGCCCTGTGTTTGTATGTGTGATTGACAGTTGCCAGATTTTTTTCTAAGAAGAGCTTAATAGCTTTCATATGACTTTCACTTGTCCTTTTGACACCCAGCATATTGACCATGATGAGGTACAATATGCATAGGATATAAGGTCCTGAGTGGGGAAGAGGTGTACCCATCTGCACAGACCTCTTCAGCAGGAAAAATAGGAAAAAAACTATCACATTTTCTTACCTGATTTCCTTAGACCTTACATGTGCTCTTCTAGACAGAGAATCCAGTATTTAACAATTCAATTATTGTTAAAGAATATGTGTTAATCCACTAGTATAACTAACTTTTAGAAATGTATCCCAACACTCTGCTACTTGGGATTTTTTACTTTCAGGAGCTAGGTACTTTATTGTCCTTACTCATAATATTGAGATCTTACATGTTCTAAGATTCTCTTTGGAGTCAAAAACTTCAAGTGATGAGAAGTTATATTTTTTAAGCTTTAGATATAAAATTCTTGCATACTACTTTGTGGGTTTTCGTACAGCTGTATCCCTCACTTTGGCTCAAAGCTTAGCCATAGCATATAACAAAGATGTGGCTCCCACTACAGAACCCTAGACTCTGTGAAACAAAAATCTGCTAACTAGTGGAAACTAACAGTATTTTAAAAATATTATATATTTTCCTTAACATTATGAATATAGGTTATTGATTTTTTTATTTCAGTGTCTCCTATTTATTTAATCATTTTCTTTAATTTCAAACTGAAGTATTGCTAAATAACAAGAGTAAAACTGTGTTATGATATCAATAATTTAAATTCTTTTTCATTTAAAATGCCATATCTTAAATGTCACATCTCACATTCTACTTTTCGTCACACTATTCCCTGAAGTGTGCATTTCATAACCAAGTCATTATCATAAATATGAAGATGCTCATAATCACATTGATGTCTTTTTGCAGACCAAACAGCCTTTCCGAACGTTCAAAGATCACATTTAGGTATTCATAGAGTCACATCATGAGAGAAGTTGTTCAGATGAATATTAGTTGAATGCATGCTTTAGTAATATATTTTTCTTTATTTTGTATAAATGTGAGATATCAAACAGCATGGCAAGGTTCATCACGACCTCATGTGACCGGGACAATTAATGAGATGTCCAGCAGGTGGCAGCATATAATATTCCAAAAGCTCAAAAAGCCTGGGGAAAAAAAAAAAAAGTCAACACGCAGGTTCTCTCTACTGTGACTTTATTCCCTCCCTGCTCTTTAATTTAAAAGTACATGTATGTATACGTTAACAACAAAAATAACTTTTCAGTATAGAGATAACATTATCATACTAAGGTCAATAATAAGGTCAAATAAAATTTACTGAAGGCTAAATCTCTATTTCTCACTTTTTTAATCAGTCAATATGTTTCATTTATTTAATGCTCACAGCAATCTTTCTGTTGATATTACTGTACCCATTTCACCAGCAACAAAACTGAAGCAGGGACCAAATTTTCACAGCTACTAAGTGGAGGAGGTATATTTTAAACCATGTAGTTTGGCTGCAATGCCCAGTTTCTAACCACAATCTCATGTTGCTTAATTCTTATAAATGTAATCGCTGAATAAAATTAAATTAGAAAAGAAGTACAATAATTATTCAGAAAAGGGACCTGAAAAGTAAAGATAATTGTTAAATGATTGAGAATTTACTCATTGAGGCGTTAAAAAAATTAACAAATAAAATTAGAAGTCTTTCAAGTAAAGGAGGAATTGAGGTTTCAAAGAATCCCAGAGTTAAATGGTGCAACCTAGAGCAACCTAATAATAATGTTAGGCAGAGAAAGGTGGCATGTAAGGGCAGGGGGAAAAAAAGAGAAATTAGCGTGGACACACAAAATCTCAAAGGGGAACGTGGGCTGCAGAGAAGGCGCTGGATCTGAAGCACGACTGAGAGAATCAGTCGAGGGAATCAATCTTTATTGTGTCTCTGTGCTTCCCCAAATCCATCCAATTTCAAAATGTTTTTTTTTTTTTTTTTCCCGCCTAGTTGGAGCTGTGCTGTAACTAGATCACATAACTCCACGACAGGGACTAGAACAGAGTTTACGGTATATTATTTTGTACCCACACTTTTTTTTCTTGATGTGAACATTAGAAAGAGTAAGCAGATTTACAGACGGCCTTTTGTTTACGGATTTCGCTTAATTATTCACTTACATATCTTCTAATGTCCTCTCTCCCTGAACCCTCGCTCTCACCCTGGAGTAAGGGCTTTTCTATGAATATGTCCCTCATTTCTGTCCTTCTGTGTATGATTATCTCGTTGTCTAAAACGTGGAAAGAATCCATCTTTTCTGGGCCCCTATCAATAATAATTATTAGACTAATGTCAATATTGACCATAGAAGAGGAAGAATGAATGACTAAGAGAAAAAGGGGCAAGGTGGGAGGGGTTCAGAAAGGTTGCAATAAATAGTAACCTGCGTTTCAAAAGCAATGTGACAAGAAGCCTTCTCTTGGCATTGCCAACTCTCTGCTGTAACAATTATTTCTCCAACTAGACTTGTAAATTCCTCTGAGAGGTGAGACTCGCTTTATTTAACTTTGAGTCCCTCCCAACCTTATCTACTATTACCTCACACAGTACTTTGAACCTCTTAGGAATTCAGGGACTGGCGGGAGAAGGTAGCTGTGGTACAAAGTCCTTCTCCACTGCACCTGCTTTATTCTGACTGCACCTAAGCACCATTTACCCATGTTTCCGAGAAACAAGGGGCCCACCACAGAGGCTGGCAAAGCTGAAATCTAGCAGAGATCCTTTTTCTAATTTGAGTGAGAGAGTAAACAGCTACAAAATATGACCATGGGGAAAATATGCAGGTGGGATAACTCAATTTATAAAATGGAGGCTATGGTCAGGGATCCTCTGCAGGCTCCTATCAAAACCAATAGGTACATCTTTTCATTAATTAACTGGAAGAAAAATTAAAGTGCCCCCAAATATGAGAGATTCTGTTCATATGTGCGCGATCTCTAATCCAGGGCTGGTCCAGGAGGCTAAAGTAGGAAGACCAGCACCTTGAAGAAGAATGGCAGAGAACCCAGCTATTAACTAATACCACCTCCATTACAGTGGGGCAAGGACCTTGGTATATAAGTTTGCAGGAGACACAGACATTCGGTCCAGAACACTTACCAAGGATACTACCACCCATTTGAGAACTCGTACCTTAAAGTTATTTATGTCAAGGTTAGACTTGTGGATATTTTTTACTCTACCCTGTTAAGTGGTATCACATATATATATATATATATATAATATATATATAATATATATATATATTATATATATATATGATATTCTGAATATTCTGAGATGAATTTATATGTCCCTTAAAGCTAGCCTGACCAGGCGGTGGCGCAGTAGATAGAGACTGGGATGCAGAGGACCCAGGTTCAAGATCCCGAGCTCACCGGCTTGAGCGTGGGCCCATCGGGCTTGAGCAAAAGCTCCCCAGCTTGGACCCAAGATCTCTGGATCCAGCAAGGGGTTGTTCAGTCTGCTGAAGGCCTGCGGTTAAGGCACATGTGAGAAAGCAATCAATGAACAACTAAGGTGTCACAACGAAAAACTGATGATTGATGCTTCTCATCTCTCTCCGTTCCTGTCTGTCTGTCCCTGTCTGTCCCTCTGACTCTCTCTCTGTCCCTGTAAAAAAAAAAGAAAAAAGAAAAAGAAAGTTAAATAAAAATGTAATTATGACTGAAGGAAAATGAAGAAAATAGAAGCCAACAGTATCACCTAAAGATAGCCACAGTGTTCATACATGTTACAAAACAGGTCATATAAATATGTCTATGCCTAAGACATTTTTCATTTTAAAATATTTTGTGCTGGCAACATCTGAGCCTATTGATCAATATAAAACATCATTAAGAATAGGATAATAAAAACATCTTAATGATCTGAAGTATTGTTTGAAAAACTTGAATCTAATCAAACCTCTACCTTCAATTTATAGGTTGCAAAAAGATGGGAAGATGTATTCAGTAAAATTTTAAAAAATGGGAAATTCTACACAAAAATAGTAATTTTTAAATTATAAATGAATGACATAAAATAGAGGAAAGATTGTTCCCAGGGGTAGTCAACCTTTTTATACCTACTGCCCACTTTTGTATCTCTGTTAGTAGTAAAATTTTCTAACCACCCACTGGTTCCACAAGTAATGGTGATTTGTAAAGTAGGGAGGTAACTTTACTTTCTAAAATTTATAAAGCAGAATTACAGCAAGTTAAAGCATATAATAATAATTACTTACCAAGTACTTTCTGTCGGATTTTTTCTAAGTTTGGCAGAATAAATCTTTATAAAACAACTTATTATAGTTAAATCTATCTTTTTATTTATACTTTTGTTGCTCCGCTACTGCCCACCATGAAAGCTGGAACGCCCACTGGTGGGCGGTAGGGACCAGGTTGACTACCACTGTAATGAGACATCAACAAAATGCAATGTTTGGACCTCATTTGCATTCAAATTAAAAAAAAAATTATTTAAACATTTGAGGTGTTTTGAACATAGACTTGATATTAGTTTATATTAAATAATTGTTGTTATTTTTATTGTAATATACTTATGTTTAATTAAGGAAGCATCACATAGTTTCTAGTAAGACATATTGAAGTATTTATAGACAAAATGATATTGTAACTGGGATCTGCTTTAAAATATTCCAGCAAATACTTGTGTTTCCAGGTATGATGGACTAGATTACAGCAACACAAACCTGTATTCTCCATAATTATAAAAGCAACATGTAAAACAATACTTCTCTTCTACTGCTCTACCTCCAAAAAACTGTTCAGAAACATCAGAGAAAGCACCAGGGCAACCATCATTTGAGGGTTCAAGATCACTGAGAGGAGAGAAAAATCACTAAATTGAGCCTAACAATCTATGCTGCATTTCCCCTGAGTCATTTGCTGATATTGAAAATAATCTGAACTAGGAGCTGAGAAACCCAGGAGAAATATAAGCAGAGAGCAGGGACTGTGCAGAGCTTTTGGTTTGCTCATAGCACCAGGAAAGTCAAGTTAAAATTCACGCTACCAAACCAGCTAGGATTTGGGGACCAATCCCTCAGAGACTGAGGAGTGAGTAGGGCTTTTGGGATGTCCAAATGCCTGAAGGGTGGCTGTTGGGCAGATAAAATATATTATGCTCACTTTGTTAAAGATGGCGCTGCCCACATGGAAGTTCTTTGATATTAATGTGTGTTCTGGAACAGGCTGTGGGCAGGCCGGGTCGTCATAGCCTAAGGCTTAGTTTAAGAGTAAGCTCTTCCCCACACCCTTGACTGATTGGATGATGTAGGGTGGTGCACTCTCTTGAGGAATCTCATTATGTCTCAGATGGGTGGCTTTGTATCAGAGACTTTCTTTATGTATAATTGGATTAAAGGTTTGGATTTTCTATGCTATAAACTGGGGAAGTCCGGGAGCTTGCTCTCTCTCTCTTGGTTCCTGAGGTATTAGAGAGGAGAGCAGATTAAGGCCATGTGGATGAGAAGTAGCCAAGATGGCAGAGTGCTGAGGAAGAAGCCAGTTTGTTAAGAGTTTGTGCAGGAGGAGATGGGAAACAGAAGTGAATAAGTCTGGTGAGGTAGAAACCTTTCATTCTAGGAAACTCGGATAAGTCAGTAGCTTTGTGAGCACTGAATGTGTGGGTTTTGGAGCCCAGTGTGTATTTTTGCTTGCCCGCCGGGTGCAAGCTAGAATTAAAGCTGATGGCTCACCAGTTCTTGGCTCCTGTGTTTCATTACCGACTGTTCGAATCCAATGCGAACCTGCACTGGTCAGGCGGCTGTGATCCTGACCTTGGCTACTGGCTTTACAGTGCCATTTTAAGAAAAGTGCAAACCAGAAATTGACTGTGACTTTTAAAGTCTCAAACCCAAACCACCTTGTTGGGCAGATAAAATATAATATGCTCACTTTGTTAAAGATGGCGCTGCCCACATGGAAGCCCGTCACCCAGGTGATATTATTTTCCCTTGTGCTTGGGATGGGTGTGGGGGAAAGGCTGTAATGTAAGCGGGCCAGGTTGTTATGGACTAAGGCTTGGCTTTAAGCTTTTCCCCACACCCTTGGCTGATTGGATAATGTAGGGTGGTGCACTCTCCTGAGGAATCCCATTATACAGAGGTTTCCTTGTTTGTATAATTGGATTAAAGGTTTGGATTATCTATGCTATAAAATGGGAGAGACCAGTAGCTTGAGCTCTCTCGGTTCCTGCTATTGCCATTGCAGGGGCCTCCCTGATCCCTTGACCTCCATGGGAAAAGCTGGTTTTCTGCTTCTCCCTTGTCTTCTCTTGTGGCTTGCCTGTATTGGTGAGACACCAATAAACAGAATGGCCTACCATCCTCCGACTCTGCCATTTCTTCACCGTCAGCCCGAATCCAATGGGAACCTGCATGTGAATGGCCACGATGGCGCCTCCTGGCCTTACAACTGGCGTAGTTTGCGGCAGGATTCGGAGATCGGTATGGGGCCACCACCCCTGAGGGGTGGGGTAGAGGACTGGTTGCAGTTCTGGCTTCCCATGGCTATCCTTTTAGGAGCTGTGGGCTGCGTGTTTTTTACTCAAGAGGAAACCAAGAGTTCTATGAAAGAAGCTGCTCGAGATCGAAAGCTTCAGTATGAATTGCAAATCGAACGGCAGAAAAGGCTGGAATTGGAGCGAGCACTGGAGAAGGAATTACGGGTTCGCGAGTTGCAGTTTGCCCTGGAAGCTGAACGTTTCCACCGGCAGTTGTTGGAGAAACAACTGAGGATTCAAGAGCTCGAGTCTCAGCTTCCGGTCAAAAGCCAGCAGCCACAGAAGCCTAAACGGTCGCCAAAGGAGCAGCAGCACCCGAGCCGGTGGACTGGTTTTGAGTCAGCAGGAGCAGGCGCTTGCAACTCCTCTTCTGAGGATGAGAAGGCTCAGGCTGAAGCTGCCATACGCACACTGAGAGCCCGACCAGTGGTCGCCAAGAAGGTAAAAACCCAGCAGCTTAGAGTCCCTCAGAAGCAGCCACAGCCTACTGCCCAGGTAATGAAACACTCTGTGGTCCAGCCCTATACCCAGGCAGAGCTGATGGAGTTTGGGGCACAATTTAGGCAGAAACCTACTGAATCTCTGGTAGCCTGGTTACTACGATTATGGGACATAAGGGTGGATGGCATCATGCTCTCTGGAACAGAGATGGAGAAATTGGCCGCCATTACCACACACTCCTCCTTGAGGCAGCGTCTTCAGAACTGCCATGGCAACCCAGGAGACCATACCCTATTAGAATGGGTGATGGCTGCCATTCGTATGGTCTGGCAGAATGCTGGAGAATTGCCAGGGGCAATGAGTCGGTGGCAGTGCTACAGCAAGTTAGTAAAGGTCCTTCGGGAACTAGGTATGAAGAATGCTATTTTCAACCCTGGGTCCCGTGGGCCAGATGAGGAAGTGTTTACGGCAAAAATGAGGGAATTTATTCTTGCTAGCACCCCGTCAGCCCTTTTTGGGTCACTTGTGGCTATCTTGGGCCCCTATATGGGGCAGCCCATCAATGCAGTTACACAGATGGTAGCAGATTTGGGAGAGTTGGAAGCCGCTAGGGATCATAAAGCAGTGAGGGCTGCTGCCCATGTTGCCCCCCCAACTAACAAGGGAAACGGGCCTATAAAGGTTACCCGAACACAGATGTGGGTAGATTTGATTGCGGCTGGAGCAGATAAGGGGAAATTGGATGGCCAGTCTAATAAAATTCTTTTGGAGCTTTGGCGGCAGCTTAAACCAGAACAGAAGTTCCAGCCATTGAGACGAAGGGCCCCAGCAGCTACCAATAAAACATTTGGTGCGCGGGTAGCTCGGTTACAAGATTATATGATAGAGATGGCCGAGGGAGAGGAGAAATCCCAAGACCCATTGTACCAGTTTGAATAGGAAAAAGGCCGAGGGACCCGTCTAACGGGGATGGGCGGGGACCGGAGGCCACACGTGGAACTGGCTATCCACTGGTCCCCTTCCAATGTACAATGGGTGTTGGCCTTGGTGGATACAGGTGCAGAATGTTCCCTCCTCTATGGGAACCCAGAGCGGTTTGCTGGGACCCCAGTGGCCATTGATGGCTATGGGGGCCAAACTGTTCAAGTGAAGCCAGTAACTATTCCATTGGGGATAGGAAGACTGCCTCCTAAGCCATATAAGGTGTATGTATCTCCTATTCCTGAATATATTTTGGGGATAGATGTCCTTCAAGGACTATGGTTGGAAACTACAGCTGGGGAGTTCCGGCTGCGGATCAGGGTTGTGAAGGCAGTGTTGCGGGGACACGCATCACATTCCCCTTTGCAATTGCCCATCCCTCGGCGTGTGACTAACACCAAGCAGTACCGCCTGCCAGGTGGTTATGAAGAAGTCACAGCGACAATCCTCGAACTAGAAAAGGTGGGGATCATTCGGCCAGCACACAGTCCTTACAACTCCCCAGTATGGCCTGTGCGCAAACCAGACGGAACCTGGAGAATGACAGTAGATTACAGAGAACTTAACAAAGTTGTTCCCCCTTTGCACGCTGCTGTTCCCTCGATAGCTAACATGATGGATCGGCTAAGCCATGAGTTGGGGACATACCACTTTGTGGCAGACTTGGCCAATGCTTTCTTCTCCATTGATATAGCTGCAGAGAGTCAAGACCAATTTGCCTTCAGTTGGGAAGGGAGACAATGGACCTTTACAGTATTACCCCAGGGCTATTTGCATAGCCCCACTTTGTGCCATGGGCTGGTGGCTGCTGACCTGGCTAAATGAAAACAGCCAGAGGCAGTTCGCATGTATCATTATATTGATGATATTATGTTAACTAGTGATTCTCTTCCAGAATTGGAGCAAGCAGTCCCTACCCTGCTATCCCATTTGAAAGCATTAGGCTGGGCAGTCAATGAGGACAAATTGCAAGGACCTGGGTTATCTGTTAAATTCTTGGGAGTTGTCTGGTTGGGTAAGACAAAAGTTATCCCTGATGCAGTTATAGATAAGATCCAAGCATACCCTGTGCCCACTACGGTAAAACAGTTACAGGAATTCTTAGGTTTGTTGGGGTATTGGCGAGCATTTATACCCCATTTGGCTCAGTTACTACGCCCCTTGTACAACCTTATTCGGAAGGGGGTTCGTTGGGATTGGACTGAGCAGGCGCAAGGTTCATTTGCAGCAGCTAAGAGAGCTGTCAAGGTGGCACAGGCCTTGAATGTGTTTGATCCTGCCAGGCCCTGTGAGCTGGATGTTCATGTAACCTCGGAGGGGTTTGGATGGGGTTTGTGGCAACGAACAGAGCGCTTACGGCAACCTATTGGGTTTTGGTCCCAATTGTGGAAAGGTGCTGAAGTTCGTTACTCATTAGTAGAGAAGCAGCTGGCAGCTGTGTATGCTGCCCTCCTGGCCACTGAGAGTATTACAACCACAACACCAGTTACAGTCAAGACAACATACCCTATTGCAGGATGAGTGAGAGATTGGGCGACAAAACCACGTAGTGGTATGGCCCAAATGTCCACCCTGGCCAAGTGGGGTGCCTACCTGCAACAACGCTGTGCTCTTAGCACCAGCCTGTTGAGGGCAGAACTGCAGGAAGTCTTGGGTCCAGTCACCTATGCAACCTTAGAGTCAGGTGCAGCTGGGGCTCAGGAGGCAGAACCTGAAGTCAGTCCCTACCAGGAGGGGCGGGTGCCCATCCCTGAGGATGCCTGGTATACTGATGGTTCCAGCAGGGGAAAACCTGCCAAGTGGATGGCCATAGCCTTCCATCCGGCCACTGAGACTATTTGGATGGACACGGGTACAGGCCAAAGCAGCCAATGGGCAGAATTAAGAGCTGTTTGGCTAGTTGCCCACAATGAACCTTCACCTCTGGTGATCTGTACTGACAGCTGGGCTGTATATCGTGGACTGACCCTTTGGATTGCTACTTGGCACATTAACCAGTGGATGGTAATGCACCGCCCACTATGGGGTCAGGCCATGTGGCAGGACTTATGGGAAATAGGACACCAGAAGCAGGTGACAGTATATCATGTCACGGGGCATGCCCCTCTAGCCCATCCTGGGAATGATGAAGCAGATACATTGGCAAAGGTGCGATGGTTGGAGACTGCACCTGCAGGTGATGTGGCGCAATGGCTCCACCGGCGCCTGCTCCATGCAGGACAGAAAACTATGTGGGCTACGGTTAAGGCGTGGAACTTGCCTGTGTCCTATGCAGAGGTACTTGCAGCTTGTGAGCAATGTGCAGTGTGTTCCAAGGAGCACCCTCGGAGACCACTGGTGTCACCTGGACAGATCCAGAGGGGTCATGTTCCACTGACACGATGGGAGATAGACATCATTGGACCCTTACCAAAGTCAGAAGGGTACCAGTATGCGGTCACTTGTGTAGATATTGCCACAGATCTGCTTGCTGCTTATCCCGCCCGTAATCCTGACCAGAGGGCAGTCATACAGGCTTTGGACCGCCTGAGTGCTGCATATGGGCGACCGCTGGTCCTTGAAAGTGACAATGGTACCCACTTCACTGGTTCAATGGTGAGGCAATGGGCTCAAGAGCTGGGGGTGGACTGGAAATACCATGTTCCCTACCACCCCCAAGCTGCTGGTATCATTGAGCGGTATAATGGACTCTTAAAGCAGGGACTGCGGCAGGAGGGGGGCACCAGCTCCCTTACTGGATGGACACGCCGCTTATGGACAGTACTCCGGATTTTGAATGAGAGACCTCGACGTGGGAGCCCAGCTCCAGTGGACGCCCTCCTGCATCGGGCAGCTGCCCCCATTCAGTTGCAGATACGCACCAAGGACATTTTACTCAAGCCAGGCTTTGGACAGCAGGGCAACGTGCTCTTGCCTGCCCCAACAGCCCTTCTTAAAGGCCAACGGCTTCAATGGACTTGGCCCTGGACTGTCCAGGCCCCCCATCTGAGATGGGTGGCCTTGTTGGCACCATGGGGAAAGGGGCTAGAGGTGGACCTCCAGTTAACTCCTTGGGCAACCAGCACCTGGCCACCTAAGGTAGAAGTGTATTATCCTTTGAGTGCTCAGGGGGACAGCATAATGAAGGGCACCTTTGTAATTTCTTTATGGCCGATAATGAGTTCTCCTATTTTACTACACGTAGAACCAGCAGATGCTGGTGTATTGGCCAATAAGGTTTGGTATGCCCGCTCAGGGCGGCCTCTGGTACCAGCTACGGTGCTGTCTGCAGATAAAACTCTGGCCTGTATTCTGCCAGAGGGAAAAGATTTGCCTCTCTTGGTGCCGTTGACAGCTCTGTCATTTCGCCCATAGCTTTTGATTTGTTAATCCTATTGCTGTAGTTGGTACTGTTTCTGTTTATGCAATGTACCTTTGTAATTGTTGAAACTGTATGATTTGTGCTACTGCTGTAATTTGTGTAATGTACTTAATTTCCTTGTACAGGGATGCCGGTGGTGTGAATTGTGGGTAGTAAAGTGAGCATAGGGGTGGATTGTTGGGCAGATAAAATATAATATGCTCACTTTGTTAAAGATGGTGCTGCCCACATGAAGCCCGTCACCCAGGTGATATTATTTTCCCTTGTGCTTGGGATGGGTGTGGGGGAAAGGCTGTAATGTAAGCGGGCCAGGTTGTTATGGACTAAGGCTTGGCTTTAAGCTTTTCCCCACACCCTTGGCTGATTGGATAATGTAGGGTGGTGCACTCTCCTGAGGAATCCCATTATACAGAGGTTTCCTTGTTTGTATAATTGGATTAAAGGTTTGGATTATCTATGCTATAAAATGGGAGAGACCAGTAGCTTGAGCTCTCTCGGTTCTTGCTATTGCCATTGCAGGGGCCTCCCTGATCCCTTGACCTCCATGGGAAAAGCTGGTTTTCTGCTTCTCCCTTGTCTTCTCTTGTGGCTTGCCTGTATTGGTGAGACACCAATAAACAGAATGGCCTACCATCCTCCAACTCTGCCATTTCTTCACCGTCAGCCCGAATCCAATGGGAACCTGCATGTGAATGGCCATGATGGCGCCTCCTGGCCTTACACACCTCAAAACCAGGAGGTGTACTCACATAGGTGTAGACCTCATAGAAAGTAAAATCACACCCAGGTGGAGACATGCATGCGCACACTGAAACGTTCAATTCCAGATCGGATTAGGAAGAAACTTTTCTATTCGAAATGCTTGTCAAAAGCTAAGTGTTCACATGAATACCCGGCTGTTATATACTACATCTCCACCACTTAATCAATGATCACCAAGTATGGTATATCAAGAAGCAGAGAAAAAAAAAAAACGGAAGCAGAACTAATGGTGACCTAGATAATGGGTTTATGTAAAGCCAGTAGTCGCGGCCACTATCACAGCAGCCGGACCCGTGCAGGTTCACATTAGATTCAAACAGTCAGTAATGAAACACAGGAGCCAAGAACTGGCGAGCCATCAGCTTTAATTCTAGCTTGCACCCGGCGGGCAAGCAAAAACACACACTGGGCTCCAAAACCCACACATTCAGTGCTCACAAAGCTACTGACTTATCCGAGTTTCCTAGCATCAAAGCTTTCCAGCTCACCAGATTTATTCACCTCTGTTTCCCATCTCCTCCTGCACAAACTCTTCCTCACCACTCTGCCATCTTGGCTGCTTCCTCTCCTCCATGTGGCCTTACTCTGCTCTCCTCTCTAATACTAATCTCAGGAACCAAGAGAGAGAGCAAGCTCCCGGGCTGCCCCAGTTTATAGCATAGATAATCCAAACCTTTAATTCAATTATACACACAAGAAAGTCTCTGATAATGGGATTTCTCAGAAGAGTGCACCACCCTACATCATCCAATCAGTCAAGGGTGTGGAGAAGAACTTACTCTTAAAACCAAGCCTTAGACCATAAAGACCTGGCCTCCTTACATTACAGCCTTTACCCACACCCATCCCAAGCATAAGGGCAAATAATATCACCTGGGTGATGGGCTTCCATGTGGGCAGCTCCATCTTTAACAAAGTGAGCATATTATATTTTATCTGCCCAACAATCCACCCTTATGCTCACTTTACTACCCACAATCTACACCACCGGCATTCTTATACAAGGAAATTAAGCACATTACACAAATTACAGCAATAGCACAAATCATACAATTTCAACAATTACAAAGATACATTTCACCAGTCTCTGAGCACTTTGCCAAAAGCGCAAAATGTCCTCGGCCTTCTTTCTAGCCATGGGAAAAGCTTCCCGGGGCAGGAGGGCCTCCAGCAAAGCCATCCCCACCCCCATCAGGGTATTTCACATTGTCCAAAATCCGTAAGTCCATTCAACAAAGGAGCCAGTGCTCACTTCGGTCATAGTCCAGGAAATCAGTCCACACACATGGGGTGTTAGCCTCCCCCCTCATTCCTGCCATCATGGCAGGTTTCACACTGTCCTAAAAAGAAGCATGTGGCAATGGCAGTCAGCATTTCCATCTCTGCTCTGGGGAGCATGATGGCATCCACCCTTATGTCCCAAAATTGCAGACCTACCAGCAGCGTAGCTACTCCTTGCTGCTGGGCTCTCACCTTCTGGAGACTGCGGATTGCAACTCCAGCCAGATTGTCCTCATCCTCCAAAGAGGAACTGAAAACACCAGCTCCTGCTGCTGGGCTTGATCTCCGGGCCACAGCTGCCTTTTCCTCAGCAGGCCTTGCAGCTCCAACCCCAGCCTCAGCCCCGGTCCTGGCCTCAGCTCCAGCCCAGGCCTCAGGCCCAGCCTCATGCAGCTGCTGGCTCTCCATAACATCCAGGGCAATCTCCAACTCACGAACCTGAGATTCCTTCTCCAGCATCTGCTCCATTTCCAGGTGAATCTCGCAAACCTGGACAGCCTCCTCCTCCAACGCTTCCTTCAGCATCAGGGTCAGCATCTGTTTCTCCCACGTTTCCTCCAGCTCCTTCCACTGCTCAGCCTGCAGGTCCTGGGCAACCTCTTCCATATAGCTCTCGGTTTCCTCACGCATGGCTGTAAATGTCAGCCAGCCTACAGTCCCCCAAAAAACAGCTATGGGAAACCAAAACAGCAACCAGTCCTCTACTCCACCTGGGTGATGGGCTTCCATGTAAGCAGCGCCATCTCCAACAAAGTGAGCATATTATATTTTATCTGTGGGGCAGATAAAATATAATATGCTCACTTTGTTAAAGATGGAGCTGCCCACATGGAAGCCCATCACCCAGGTGATATTATTTGCCCTTATGCTTGGGATGGGTGTGGGGGAAAGGCTGTAATGTAAGCAGGCCGGGTCATTATAGCCTAAGGCTTAGTTTTGAGAATAAGCTTTTCCCCACACCCTTGACTGACTGGATGATGTGGGGTGGTGCGCTCTCCTGAGGAACCCATTATGCCTCAGATGGGCGACTTTGTATCAGAGACTTTCTTGTTTGTAGATTGGATTAAGGGTTTGGATTTCTACACTATAAAGTGGGACAGACCAGTAGCTTGCTCGCTCTTGGTTCCTGAGGTATTAGAGAGGAGAGCACATTAAGGCCATGTGGAGGCCAGGAGAAGCAGCCAAGATAGCAGAGTGCTGAGGGAGAAGCCAGTTTGTGCAGAGTTTGTGCTGGAGAAGGAGATGGGGAAAAGAGGTGAGTAAGTCTGGTGAGCTAGAAACTTTTGGTTCTAGGAAACTCGGATAAGTCAGTAGCTTTGTGAGCACTGAATGAGTGGGTTTTGGAGCCCAGTGTGTGTTTTTGCTTGCTCGCCAGGTGCAAGCTAGAATTAAAGCTGATAGCTCACCAGTTCTTGGCTTCGTTTTTTCATTACCAACTGTCCGAATCTAATGTGAACCTGCATGGGCCAGGTGCCTGTGATGGTGTCCCTGGCCACTGGCTTTACACAGTCCTTACAGTAACAGTGATTGTCAGGTTTCAGAAAATAGATGATGATACGGAGAATTTGACCAGAGAACTTGAGTGTGTTAAAAAGAATTCATATATAGATAATATATCATACAATTGAAAAATTAAAACCTATATAATATAATTAAACAATGTCACCCCAGTAAATTTAATTTTAAAAAAGAATACAAGGAAAATCTTTAGTAGAAAAGTACAGTAACTAAAACAAATGGCTTTAATTGTAGATTATATTCAACTGCAGGGAAGCTCTTGTCAGTAGAAATATACAGAAAAGAAGTTGTAAAATGCAGAAAAGTACATAAACTAAATAAGATATAATGAAAATGTCTCATATGTAATTGAAGTTAGAAAAGGGAAGAGAGAGAATGGGACAGAACTAGCATTTGAATAGATAATGTAGAATCACTATCTCTATAGAGGATGTGTGATAAACTTTAAAAGCTAATGAAAGCCTGACCTGTGGTGGTGCAGTGGATAAAGCATCAACCTGGGAACACTGAGGTCGCCAGTTCAAAACCCTGCACTGGTCCGGTCAAGGCACATATGGGAGTTGATGCTTCCAGCTCCTCCCTCCTTTCTCTTTCTCTCTCTCTTTCTCACTCTGTGTCTCCTATCTAAAATGAATAAAATAAAAATAAAATAAATTAAAAAAAAAAGCTAATGAAAGACAATATACTACAGATTAAAATGTACTACAAGTCTGAGCAGGATAAATTCAAAGAGTAACATAACTAAGTTCATCACAGTAAAACTGTTAAAGAAAAATAGAACTCCAAAGAGAAAAAGACATATTTTTAAAGATTTTATTTATTGATTTTCCAGAGAGAAGAAAGAGAGGGGAGGAATGAGAAGCATCAACTCATAGTTAATTCACTTTAGTTGTTCAATGTTTGCTTGTTGCATCTATCTTGACTGGACAAGCCCAGGGTTTCAGACAGGCAACCTCAGTGCTCCATCCACTGTGCCATAGCAAGCCAGGCCAAAAAAAAAAAAAAAAATCTTAAAAATTTCAGAGGAAAAGGACACATTCCCTTCCTTCATGTAGTCAAGAGGACTTTCAGTTGATTAAAAGATAATTGCGTGCCTTGGTGGAATAGCTCAGTTGGTTAGAGCATTGTCTGGAAGTGCAGAAATTGCCAGTTCAATTCCCATTCAGAGCACATACAGGAACACATAGATATTCCTGTGTCTTTCTCTCTCTCTTCCTCTCTTTAAAGTCAATAAAATAAACATGTTTAAAAAAGATAATTGAGTAATGTGTTTGAAGGGCAGAAAGAAAAATAATTGCGATTACAAACTCTATACTGAGTAGAATTATTTTTCAAAAAAATGAAGGTAAAATAAAGGCATTTCTAGAAAAACTATTATTGACATAACTTGTTGCCTATAAAACTTTATTGAAAAAAATGCTAGGAAGAGTTCATTAGGTACAAGGACAATGATCACGCATATAGGAAAATTATCTCATACAGAAGAATATATGTTAAGGAAAAAATAAAAATAATGAATTGAGTAAATATATGAGTAAATCTAAATAAATATTGATTATACAAAACAATAACAGTAATATCCATAAAATTTGAAATATATATTAAATTAAAATGCAGATAATACACTGCTCAGAAAAATTACGGGGTTATTTTATTTCTTCCTATTCATTTTGAAATATCCCCTAATTTTTGTGAGCAGTATAATTACACAATGGCAGAAAGAGGGAATACAGTATTGAAGTGTTCTAAGTTCTGGGAGTTAATAAAAGCATTCCATTTTAGTAGATTTACTAACTGAAGTGTATATGTTATCATTTCTAGAATAATCACTAAGAAAGGTCAATAGAAAGTATAACTAATAAAATAAAGGAAGAGAAATATAAAATTCAAAAACTGTTTAATTAATCCCCCATCCTGCAAAAATAACATAGGACAGGTAGAATAAATATTAAGAAAAAAACGGATACAATATATTTAAACCTGAACAAATCATAAATTAAAGATTTATTAATTATTAAGATAGCAATATGCCCTAAATTGACATACAGATTTTATATAATCTCTATCAGAATCTCAAGCATTTTTTGTAGAAATTGACAAGCTGATCCTAAAAGTCAAAAGAGCTAAAAGAAACTGTATTCTTTGTTTATCAAGGACAGTTGTGTTTATCTCTTATGTAGAGCTTATGCTTTTTTTGGTTAAATTTATTCCTAAGACATTTTATAATTTTGCCAATATTGTCAATATTTATCATGCTGTTTCCATTTCTGGGTGCACATTAATAAAATACACAAAAGTAATTGATTTTTATTGTTATATTGTATATATCCATCTTTTCAGGTTCATAATAATTCTATTTGTTTCAAGCTAGAGTCCTGGACTTTTTAACTATGTAATAATGCCATTACTGAAAAAGTATAGTTTAATCAATTAATATAATCCAACACATCAACAACCGAAGGAAGAAAAGTTCTCTGATCTTATCAATTGATGCAGAAAAATACTTGAAAAATTTCAAAACTAATTCATGTTAAGAAAAACTCTCAGAATTAGGAATAGAAATTTCCTCAACTTGATAAAGTACATGTACAGAAAGCCCACACCTAAAATCATACTTGATGAAAAACAATGAGATCTTACTACATACCTATTTAAATAGTTAATATTCAAAAAAACTGACACCAGAGTGGAGGACTCTCTTCTTGGTTTAGACAGCTGCTTTCTCTCCATGTGCTCTTTTTCTTTCCCTTTTTATTGAATTTGTTGGGGTGACACTGGTTACCAAAATTAAACAGGTATCAGCTGCACAATCCTACAACACATGATCTGTACACTATATTGTGTGTTCACCACCCCAAGTGAGTCTCTGATGGCCTTTTCTTGGTACACATGTATATATAGAGAAAGAAAGTTCTGATGCTTCTTCCTCTTCATATAAAGACATTAATTCATCATGGAAACTCCACCCTGCTAGCCAAATCACCAAATCTAAAACTAATTACCTTCCAAGGACCCCAAATCCAAATATCATCATATTGAAGATAAGTAGCTTAGAATTACTATACATAAATTGCAGATGGAGAAGAAAAAGAATAGATTAAAAAGTTGGTCAGTAAAGTATCTTTATAGGTTTTACTGAAGAGCTTAAGATTTTATGATATACAGTGTGTCCGTAAAGTCATGGTGCACTTTTGACAGGTCTGCCGGTCAAAAGTGCACCATGACTTTATGGACACATTGTAGGTATGGGAAGCTATAGAAGACCTACATGGATTTACTATTGAAAACGTTTTAGGTTTATTCAGGTAGTAGTACTATTGATGGGTGCATGATAGTGTCAGGGAGACATTTGAAAAACATATAATGAGATCCTGAACCAATGGAGATGGAGAAGAGAGAACAGTTGTAAGAAGCACAAAGCAAAATCTGTAGAACTTGGAGAAAATTTAGATATAGGAGAGAAAAAGACAGAAGATAGACAATGACTCCAGTCTTGGACAACAGTACTACAAACTCACCCTGGAAACAGATAGAAGAACAAAAGAAGAAAATTTAGTCACACAGAAGGTTGACTGACCGAAGAACGGACATTTACATTTGTTGAGTAGGCATTTAAATATATATATATTTGGAAGATAACATTTTTTTAAAAAGAGAATATTAGGTTGTGTTAAAGTCCAGAGAAAACGCAGATAATATAGATCAAAACATTATTCAATTTAGCAAATGCATTGTGCAGTAAGTTGGAATGTACAAGGTCCTTGCCAAAGTTAGCATTAGTTTAAAACACATTATAACACATAGCCATGGTAAAAAGTTCTATAGATTTATCCAGAATATATTATCCAGGGGATAAATTACTGAAAATTAAATTGACTTCTCTCTGCTCCGAAAGACTAATTAAATATTCAGGTAATATGAAGGAATCTAGCCACATGATCTTAGACTCACGGTAATATGAAATAATCTCGCTACATGATCTTAGACTCGCTAGTACATGTTTCCAGTCAAAAGTTTTAAGTGGTTGGATATAGTTCAGCTTATCTTTCCCCCTATTACTTTTAGCTTTTAATTTCTTAGCTACTCTTATTCTAAAATAGATAAAAACAATATGCCTTCTAAAGGTCATGGCTAATATTCATGTGAAGTCTCTAAAGCAGTATAAAATTAATTTCTTTTCCATCCAAGCTGCTTGTCTGTATACCTTTGAAAAAAATAAAAATGCTAAAATTGAAGTTAATTCAACTATGTTCTTGTGGAGCTTTTCTGGGATTTCTTATTAAAACTCCAAATGAATGTCTTTGATTTTTTTTTTCTCAGAAACAACTTTTCAATTACCAATTTCCCTTGCAGGCTCAATGTGCATTAACAAACAGTGATCAATGGAACCTCTAGGTAATTTAATATCAAGGTGCCAAGCAATTTGAGATGCTAGAGCACCCTAGAGGATTTAAATTATTTCCTCTGAGGATTTCATCATTCAGAAACTGGAACGAAGTCTGTACAGGAAGAATTGCCCTTTTCTTGGAAAAATATGACTTTCTTTGCTGTTAATATTCTATGTACCTACATTCAATTGGAGAAAAAACATTCTGTTTTGGTTGATCTGAAAACACTTTTGCTAAAAATTAGAGGGGGTTTGTATAAAAAATAAAGTTCATCTAAATTTACTCAGTTCTGAGAGTTTTAGGGCACATGAAAGTGAAGTGTAATAATTTTGGCTTAATTTATGTATACTCTGCTTATTTTTAAGACTTTATTTATTCACTTGAGAGAGAGAGAGAAAAAAAATGGAGGTAGAAGCAGAAAGCATCAACTCCCATTATGTGCTTTAACCAGGCAAGCCTGGGGTTTTGAACCAGCAACCTCAGTGTTCAGGTGGACACTTTATCCACTGCACCACCACAGGTCAGGCCTGCTTTTGTTTTTCCTTGAGCATCTATGTTCTCTCTGCTACGTGTGGTGGGCAATCTAAGATGGGAAGGAATTTTATTTTATACAGTTTTCTTCTCAAAATCTTAGTTTGTGTGTTGGGCAAAATCAGTGATTATTTTCTACAAAGGTCATTACAATTTGTAAGTGCTATTCTAAGCCATGTTTAATGCTAATAATATTTGAATTACAATTTCTAAATTTATCCATAAGTGAACATATTGCTTCATTGTAATGTAGCGAAGATGAATCCGGGCTGTGCTGCTCACCAGCTGAGCAAATCTGGACTGGTCTCCAAGCAAGCCTCTCTGTGCCTGTTTCTTAGTGTCAATGTACCCACCTCATGATCATATTGCGATTGATAAGGACAGTTCTTATAAAATTTTAAATACTCAATATGTTTAGTATTCTTTATTATTTCCTCTTCTTTAATATTTTAAATAATTATTATGTTTCAACATCTGCTTTATCAATATTTTAAAAATACTAAGGAAAATGGTTGCAGTTTTAACCTACATGGAAATATCAGAGATATATTTCCATTTTAGTTCAGGGGAACTACATTTTTGGAGGTTTAGAAGTGACCACCTTTGTTTCTGCCACCACAGTCCTTGCATCAGATAGTTTATTTTCTAGAAGAAAAGACATATAGTTTTAGTTTTCTCATCATTTTTACTGAGCAGCAATAATAGTATTGTGTTCTAGGTTTATTTAAGGAATTTTCCTTCTGACTTCTAACTACCTTTTGAGCTCTAATTTACTTGTTCAGGCTAAATAAAATAAGAGGCGAGAAGTCTGTTTGGTGAGATGGGAAGTTATTTATTCTCTATGATAGATAACAAGCATTTGTTGAGGGTACACTGAGGATCTAATACTGGGATAACCTGTAAAAACAAAACATTGAATAAAACAATTTTTGTCTTCAAGAGGCGCCTAGTCCTCATGGGTAGAAAAGTGAAACAAGTACAATTAACCCCATGGTAAATCCTTTGACATAAGAATGCTTAAGGAGCTGTGGGTAAGAAAGGAAACGTTCCCTATTAAGAGAAGGTGGACCAAGATAGGCATTAGCATAACCACACACTGCATTTGAGAATGTCAAGGCAGAAATTGCATCAGATAAAGGTAGGCAAGCAAGAAAAACTATATTTAAAGCTATCACAAGAGGGGAGAGAGGCCAACCCTTTGTCTTAACTCAGCTGACATATAGGATGGGAGGATTTTAAAGAACTATATGAAAGGAAGTACACAGGCCATCTATGTTTGCTAACCGGCTTCACGCCCCCTCAAAAGTATACTTTTTTAGAGCTTTATGACAGGAGATAGTTTTACAGCTTAGAGCAATTGCTCACCAAAGTTGGGCTCCTGCCCTTCACCAGAAACTGGGAGATGGAGACTCTGTCAACCTGGATGTTTGCACTTCAGAAAAATAGTAGCTGCCAGGTCCTTAAGCAAAAGGTTTGAGCTGTAAAATTTGCAAAAGGCTTTAAAATGATCTGCATACATTATAAAGAGGTTGAATAAGATTTTACAGTTTTCTAAAATAAATGCTCTAAGAAAAGAAAGGTTGAGGTCCAGAGTAGGAGGAAACCTGACTAAAGTTTAGCCATGCTGAGGGAAACCTTCAGGTCCTTTAGGATAAGATCTGTCTCCGGGAGCAGGGGGCTGTATGGGGTTGTCAAGTGACAGGAAATAAGAAGGTAGTCCAGGGCCTGATCATGGATAATCTTGGAAGTATTGATATGAAGTTCAGGCTTCATTTTGTAATCACTGAAAGAGTTTAAACAAGGTAATGAAATAATCAAATTTATGCTTTTGAAATATATAAAAATTTGCATATTTTTATAAAAAATATAATTAAAGAGGGTAAAATAAGTCAAAGGAAGAATAAAAGAACATAGCCTGGCCTGACCAGGCGGTGGCGCAGTGGATAGAGCGTCGGACTGGGATGTGGAAGACCCAAGTTTGAGACCCGGAGCTTGCCAGCTTTAGCGCGGGCCCATTTGGCTTGAGCAAAAGCTCGCCAGCTTGAACCCAAGGTTGCTGGCTCCAGCAAGTGGCGGCTTGATCTGCTGAAGGCCCGCGGTCAAGGTACGTGTGAGAAAGCAATCAATGAACAACTATGGTGTCGCAATGGACACGAAAAACTAATGATTGATGCTTCTCATTTCTCTATGTTCCTGTCTGTCTGTCCCTATCTATTCCTCTCTCTGTCCGTGTAAAAAAAAAAAAAAAAAGAACATAGCCTGACCGGTGGTGGTGCAGTGGATAGAGCATTGACCTGGGATGCTGTGGTCCCAAATTTGAAACCCTGAGGTTGCCAGTTTGAGCACAGGCTCATCTGGCTTGAGTGCAGGCTCACCTCCTTGGGTGCAGGTTTGCTTGTGTGAACATGGAATCATCAACAAGATCCCATGGTTACTGGCTTGAGCCCAGGGCTGCTGGGTTGAGCAAGAGGTCATAAGCTCAGAGCTCAGCTGGAGTCCCCAGGCCAAGGCACGAATGCGAAGCAATCAATGAACAACGAAGGTGCCACAGCTACAAATTGATGCTTCTTGTCTCTCTCCCTTCCTATCTGTCTGTCTTTCCATTTCTCTCTCCCTCTTACAATAGAAAAAAAAAAAAAGAATGAAAAGGACATAAAAAGAATTAGCTCGCTTTGTGCTTAATACTCTGTGATGTGGTTATTTATCATTCCTACCTTCAAATGATAAATCAAAAACCCAATGTGTTTAAGCAACTTTTTCAAATATTCTATATCTAGTAAATGTGGGCAGTTTCAGACCCTGCTTGTCTCACAGAACCCATGTGCTTTCCACTCAATAGTAAGGTTATTGAACCAGTCACCATCAAACAGAAAATGTTGTGGGTTTGCTTTTTGAGATATGGAGTGATATGTGAATGGTGGCTTACAGTAATTCTGGATTTATGGCAATTGCGCAATTATGAAGAACTGAAAAGTGAATCAATATCAATGTCAGACAGATTGAGATAGACATCTACTCTTTCTAAAAGCATATTCCTGGGATCTTGGCCAATGTATGCTTCTTTTGGTTTCCTAGACTGAATGAGATAATACACATAAAACAGCTTTAGAAACTGAAAATTTAAAAGATGAAGGCTATTCCTTTCACGTTGGAAGAACATAAATTGTTTATAAGTCTGTTTCCATCTTAAGTGAACTAGGGTGGATTATATTCAGCAAAGTCCCATCATGAATTATTTATAAAGCGAGGAGTTACTTCCTAATGTATTACTGGAATTTTTCATATTTTGAGAGCTGTCTGTGAAAGGCTTAAAAACCCTCCTTAAAAAAAAACTGCCTTGGGAAAATATCAATTTAAAAATGCATCATTTGAACTGTGTTGTGTTGTAAGTATGAAAAACCCAACTTGAGTTGTTTTAAACAACAAAATTAATTTACTGGGTTTGAAACTAAAGATCTGGCATGAGGAAAGCATTTATGTAATAACTTAAACAATGCACTCACGACCATGATTCATCAAAATGCCTCTGACTCACTTAATGTTAATTTCATTCTCTGTCTATAGGAGCTGCACAACCATCCACCACTCCCCCTTCTAGTCACTCTTCATGAAACAGCAAAATAGCTTCAACAGTTCCAGACCTCATTTCTCATATCGTATATAGTTCAGAAGATGAGTGGACATCTCTTTTAAGAAGAGAAAACTTCTCTTTCTTGGAAGACCTTAGCAAATATCTTCTCACATCTTATTGTTTTCCTTTGGTTAGTGGATTTTCCTTGAACTAACTGCTGTGGTCAGGGCAAGGGCTTCATTGACTGCTTTAAGGCAGTCAGCTCCTCTTCCCCTTACTTCTACAGCTGCGGTTGACTCAGTCCTTCCCCAAGCACATGGGCACAGTTGCCAAAGGATGGTTAACTGTGTTAGGAAGCTGATGATGGATGTGCCCTGAAAATCTCATTATAAACTACCTTTGTGGTTAGCTTGGTGTGTTCTTTTTAAATTCGGGTAATTTCACCAAATAGATACATTTCCTTTTGGATTTCTTTTTGAATTTTTTGGAGTTCATTAAATCTTCCCCAACCGTTTTTTTAAAGACTCATATTTTCTTCAATCTTTTTTCATAATTTAATCAATAGCTTAGTGTTTTGTATAGTTGACTCTGGATTTTTTTCTGGAATCTGTTTTAGTGTAATGATCCAAGAAGGCTTTTGGGATGGGGACAAATCATTCTAATTTCTCACACTTATTATAGAAAAGTTTTCCCTTTCTAAACATATTGTTTATGGTCCCCTCAGAGTGTGGAAGGGGGCACACAAAAAGAAGACGTGACCTTCATTAACATCACATCAGTTCTTCTCTGTGCACCAAATCCTACCAGGGTCGTTCATCCCTATATCCCTACTCCTCTTAACAGTATTTTTTTTTAGCTTTATTAAATGATTTTCAGTGTAATTACTAAATAAAATCAAATTCATTTTAGATTTTGGCAAAATAGGTCAGGCTTTATATTCTTTTTTTTTTTTTACTCTTCCTTCCATACTTTTGGAAAAAGTCAATTACAATTCTGACCAGCGACTTCTCTACGCTATTCAAGATAAAATCTGTGATAGCTGTTTTTAATTTTCTATGTAGCTCGAAGTATTGAAGGAAACTTTCATATAAAATCATAATGTCTTTAGAATAAAAAGACATTTAAGTAAATACATATGGGGTCAGATTAGTCTAAACAAAAACAAAAAAAACTGTAATCCTTCCTTGGGTAGTAATCAGTGCCTATAAAAAATGTTACTAGCTCTGAATTTCCTTTTAATTACTGGTATACTTTTTCCATAATATGCTTTGTTTTGCAAAAATCTTTAGAATGACAATTTATATACTACTCAGTTCTTTCTGACTTCATCTTAAAGAAACTTATACATCTCTGATCTAATTCTTATTAATATCTTTGAGTAAATTAATAAGTTTCTGAGATAAAAGGGAATTTATAAATCACTCATTTGAAAAATTCATACTTTTTATTTTAATAAAAAATTAATCCAACAGAAATTACTGTGTATTCACATGATGTATATCTATTATATGTATACTCTTTGTATGAATATATATCTATTATCTCACAATAAGTGTAATAATGATCTTCTTATCCAGTAATTCTTAATTTCCTTACAATACTTAAATTTCTTGTTTTATTACTTTTTTTGTTAAATATTCATTTTAATTTTTCCTCTCTACTTACCCACTTTTGCCTGTTTCAGGATCATATCTGGTAGTATTAAGTCAATAGGGTCAGGAAGTTCATTATAAGCACAGTAAAAGGGAAAGTTCTAGTTGAGTCCATGAGAATAAGAGATGCAATACAGGTGGACATAACTGGATGGTAGAGGTGAACAGACAGAGAGATGATCCCCTGGAAGGGAATAAGCAGGGACACCATCGTGGGAATAGACTTGTCTCTGCCCTTACACTTTTATTTGATTGTTAATAATATAATCATTTTTTTCTTTCTCCTCCCCATTCCCTAAAATTAGACTAAAGCACTTGCAGCCTCATCAAAGTATAAAGCTAATAATAGAATTATTATTTTAACAGTCGGATTTTAAAAGCAGTCTGCAGGAATAATAGCTATTTCTTTCCTGAGAAGTTTTACATGTATAATTTCATTGAATCTTCTCAACAACATTATAAGTATTATTATTAGGTCATTTAACAGGTAAGAAAAGAGAGGCTCAGAGAATGTGAATATATATTTCAAAATTCACATAGCAACAGAAGATGTGTTTTCATCCAAGTCATCTGATTCCAAATCATGTTTTCTTAATAACTTTACTCTATTGCAACCTTGTTATTTGAGTAGTAAAACTTTATAGATTCTAGGAAACCAAAGGCTGTTCCATTTGAACTAACGTGATACCTCAATAATAGACAAACTAAAAAAAGGATAGAGATACGTCATGAGAAAATTGGTCAATAAAGCATCATTGGGCAGTTACTGTATATATAGTATACTTGCTTTATTGACATCTTAGGTTAAATTAGCATAAATTCATCTAAAAGATTTATATAGTTTAAATACTACTCCCATATTTAGCTTTATTATTTCTCACACTGAAGATATATAAAATGTTTACTCTATATTAATGTTTCAATTAGTTTAATGTTTATCCACATATATAGGGCTGGGAAAAGGTAGGCTAAGGATTGTAGGAAAAATAATATAATGATTAAATGATTAATAAATAATAATACAAGAATAAACTCTTGTGTTTCATGTACTCATTACTGTAAACCTACTTTTGCCTACCCTTCTATATGTTTATTCTGTATATCTTCTACAATGTGTCCTATCTTGACCTGGCTAATGTGCCCATCTTATGCTGATTCTTTTTAACCATAGAAAGACCTAATTGTGGTGCTATTACTGAAGTCTTATAAAGCAATTATCTGGGAAAACAGGTATAGAACACCTAGCTTAGGGCCACACACAGAAAAGTCTTTGAGAAATAATGATAATGGCTTTTGCTAAATTAGCAATTTATAGCCAGCATGCTGGGAACTACTCCTTTCTCTTGATTATGGTAATATATCAAACCGTCCTACCATACTATGTGCAAGTGTCAAAAACTGGACCTACATTGATGAAGTATTGTAGATATCTGAGAATGATTTCTTTTTGAGCTAGAAATTACAAATACTAATTGAATAATGAATGTATACATGTCACTGAAAATATGAAGTACAAGGTAAAATTGTTTTTGAGGTCTAAGATCTAAACAAATCTTTACCTAAACACTACATTTCTTTGACCTAGCAATTTAATAAATGCATTTGTAGAAGAGAAAAAAAATTGTAGATGAGGAATCTTAATAAACTTAAAAGCTCACTAATATATTTTTTCTTTGAACAGTAAGAATTTTTTTTCAACTAGCTTATGTGAGATCTAATTTAAAATGTACTTTTGAGTGTGGGGTCTGCCACTTGGCAGCTTTGCTGAAATATGAATTCTTGGAGAGCAAAATGAGTAGAAATTTTAGAGTGAGAGATATCAATAGTGAAAACAATCCTGTGCCCAGGTAGTAATATCATCGTTACTCAATTCTTGACAAAAGTATATTCTCACCATATTATATTCTCTGCAAATAAATGTTCAGTTCTATAAATTAATTTTATTTACTTATAAGAAAGCAGATAGTATCGTGTTGTATGAAATAACACAAGATACCAAGTTTTGTTATATAGGTCATCTGCGTTAATAACTTAATTAAAATGAATTTCTAACATCTGTTGTTTTTATCTCACTAATCATTTCATATGTGATTAACATTACTGTAGATATTTTATTTTAAGAGACATATTTTTCCCTACTTGACTGTTTTTTCCAAATGTACTTGAAGTGTCATTACTTAATTCAGGTATATTTCTCTCAAAGACATACACATTTTATTTAATGTATGGATGCTTTGTAGTTTAACCTTGTTAACTTTTCCACAGAATTATACTATTTAGAGAAAAAATCATGTGTTCCCAAAGCTTCAAATTAGTTGTTATTTATACCCAATAGGCATCCAACAAATAAACGTCAAATAACTGGAAAATTAAATTGTATATAGCCAACATATTAAAATGAATATAGAATTAAAAATAGTAGGCATAATAGATAAATGTTAATGATCATACTTTTCCTGAAATATTAATAGTCCTTTAATCTTGTCATTATCAAGGGCTTTGTGCCCTTTCTAGGGTGAATTAAGCCTTGTTCTTTGTCACAGGATTTGACAAAAACTTTAATTATTTATATAATACAACCCTATTATAAAATAGCTCATTATTCAAGTCAGGTCTACTAATATATCTTAAGCATTCATTTTCCATTGGAACTATGCAAGGTGCTTTGGCACACAAATGAAAAGTTAAAGAAAAAATGTTATATTCATTATATTTTTTAATAGCTCAAGTATTATTCCTTGAAGTATATAGTCACATGTAGTTTAAATCTGAAATCATATGGAGAATTCATAACTCAATGGAGGAAACAGATAAAAATCATATAAGTATAATACTTGACAGTTTTTTTCTCAGTTGATTACCTGCTCAGATGATATAGAATGGCACTCAATCCATTCTAGGGTTCAGGAAGATATCATTGGTTAAGTGACACCTTATCTGCATCTTAAAAGAGCTTTCATAAGCAACCAAAGTTTGAAAAACTCTCAAAGAGCAATGCCACATGAGTAAAATGGATATAGCATGTGTACAAATGCAAGTCCTTAATTGTCCAATATAGATGGAGGGTAAAATGGTTTTAGATGAGGCTAGAAAGCTGAGGATTAACTTATATGTGTTCGTTGACTTTAGACTTTGCTATAGTAATGACTTCTAAATACTGGTTATTTAACATCCAAGAAGTTGGGTTCTTGGTCAGGAAAAGTCTTCTAGATATTGAGGCAAATCACTGGCATTATTACAGAATGCAAAGAATCACACTGCTATTCCAGGTTTATAACACAACGAATAGATGCCAGAATAAAAAAACTTAAGAAAGAAAAACAATTTTTCATACTCATCTTGTGGAAGAGCACCTGTCCAGACAGATTGAATTTCATACTGGACCAAAAGAAGGTCAGTTCTCAAATTTATTGTAAAAGAACACAGTGAGGTTTACAAACACTCCAAGTCACTCCTCTCAACTCATCACACTCCCAATTCTCAGTAGGAAGGCAGGTAGAATTCTTTAGGGACTTGAGATGGGTTTTAAATCAATTTAATTTGAATTTCGAAGAATATCTGATTACTCCGAACACAATCAAGACTTGAAAGACAGTTTAAGTCAATGTTTGTTTTCTCTTATCTCCTTTTATAACTATGGTGGGAGAAGAGAACACATTAATTAGCTGACGAACTAAAACCATAGTGACTTCAAGGCATAAACAAGCTGTGCATTTGATAGTTCAGGTTGGGTGTAACAATTTAGTGCATTACATGTCAGCCTAAGGTGATTTTTTTCTTTTACAGAGGACTGTAAAAATGGACTGCAACCATTTTTATTCTTAAAATTCATTAAGCACCTTATCACACCTACACTATTAATATCAACTGTTTACATGTTACATATTTTACTAACATAGTTACTTTGTTTATAACTTTCTCAAATCTAAGACTCTTGTTTTATATCCATATCTTTGTTATAATGTAGAGATGCTAATAATACTCCATAAATCTTTGGGCATGGTAGTAATGACATGTCAACAGAGTCTTGTTTTGTCTTATTTATCATGTTAGGTGCTATAATTGTTTTCCTGTTCATCTTAGACCCAGTTTTAGATTATTTTCAGAACTTGTCCTTAAAATTAAGAATATTTGGGAACACATGTGGGCTTAGCATTCGGTCTGTTCTATAAGAGAGTGGGACACAATTCAGCTATATTTTAATGACATTTTCTGTTAAAAGGGTAGTCAAGAAAAAACAGGAAGAAAAATGTTAGCCAAATCATAAATAGCATTTAATGGGAACCTACCACAGCAGGATGTTAATATTAGATAGATGGAATGAACAATGCAAATACAGACCTTGATCTCATTAGAGAATAAAAGCAAGAGGAAATGATGTCAGTAGCAAACTGTGAAGTATTGGATGAGAACACTCATGAAAATGAAGCTGGAGGGAATATTGAGAAAAAAGGCACACAAGTAAGTTTTCTCAGCAAGACCAGAGCTAACAGAATAAAGAGAATGCCTTTATTATAGCTACTTCCCCAAATGTGATTAATGTAATATGTTTCTGGTTTCATGAAATAGAAGTCAATGTAAATTAAAACACTTTTAACTAGGTATAATCAAGGGACTAATAATAACATTAAGAATTTGTTTCTATTTCCAGATGCACAAGCTAAACATTTATCATCATCTCACATTTTTTAGCGTTTGAATATAAGGAACATTAAACTTATTAATATTTTAGAAATATTATACTGGTGAAGTAAATTACTGATGACTTTTCCTAAACTCAAGATAAACTTTCACATTTCTGTTCTCATGCAGGCTGTACCTCCTGACTGCCACACGTCTGTCCTCCAAGTCTCAGTCCAAATGTCACATCTGGTCTGAATCATTCTTTGTTCCACCCTGAGAGCATGGGTGCCTTACTTTTCTTATTCATAAGCATAAACATGTCTCTATTAGAGTCCTTATTATGTAACACTAGTTAGTAATATATTTTTTTCTTCCTGTGAGGCCTGTTAAAGTAGCAATGCTATTTTGCAGTTATTTTGACTTCCCAGTGATTAATATGGTGCATAAATAAATTGAAAGTTTAAGAAATATGTGAGAAATATAAAGGTAAGAAAGTCAAGGTCCTAAACTCGAAAGGTACCTTAAATCAGAGCCACAGTGAAAGGGTTTTCTTTTATTAACTCTGCGTAGTCTGCTGATCAGACTGACAAATCCTGAGGCTACAGTTGAACCTCTCAGCCTGAGGGAAGGGCAACCTAAGTTTGGGCTCACACATTCATATCTTACGTTGAGGGGGCAGTAAATAAAGAGATTTTGATTTGTCCTTAATTGTGGCAAGAAATGGGTTCAGACACAGAGAAAATCCAGCCTTTATTTGAATCTGTTTTCTTCTTATTCCCTTTTCTCATATGATCCCTTCTAGTTTCAGTGGCCTCTGTTAGATGTACTATTTTAATGGTTGTGATCACAACTCGAGGCAGAACATCATACAACAGATGTTGGTTCTATTATGAATAAAGAATAAAAAACATACATGAGAGGACAGCAAATAAAACCAAGTATAGTGGTACCTTGAGATATAAACAGACCAACTTTTTTTTTTTTTAGATATGAGCTGTGCTGTGACTCGGTCCGTATTTTTGTTCCAGATCTAAGCGAAATTCCGAGATAAGAGTTGTGATTCGGAAAGCTGCCGCTAGTTGGCATGTTGGCTCACAGGTCCAGTATCAGCAATTTGATACACGAGTTGACTGACTTATGAGCTCATTTACAGAACAAATTAAATTCATATCTCAAGGTACCACTGTATTTGGTAAAACCAAGATTTTATAAAGAATAAGAAATACACATGAAAGAGAAGACAGCAGATAAAACCATATACTTGGTAAAACCAAGATTTTTGAGGCATGGTTGGAAAAAATGTTAAACAATAATTGATAACATATTGGTATGTAAGAGAATTAGAACAGCGCTATAGATATTTATGTAATAAAGTTTTCCTATGATTTCTCAAACAAGAGCAAAATCCTTTATAATTTTCCAGGAACTATTTTTCACTTTCTTTGCACAAACATATTTAATGAGTATTTGTATGATGTTTAAAGGCTCAAGTGAGATTTTGTCTAAACAAACAATGTGGTCTAGTCAGAGTTAGATTTCCTTCATCTCATGAACTTCCAGAGATGCAGAAAATTTACTATTTAAACAAGGTTGTAGTTCACAAAGCACAATGAAATGTTTATATGAAGCTATAATTGCTGGGTAAATTTCTTCTTGGTGTAGTCAGATAATCCATTTTGTTAAATAAGCCTCCAATTTTTGCTTATCTGGGTCCTGAATTTAATAAACATTCAAATGTCATTGATTGATCAGGAACAAAAGACTACCCAATTCATGATTACCTTTATATGTCATTCTAGAAAAAGCAAAATGATAGTGAAGAAAACAGAACAGTGCCTGGCACTGGTTTCAAAAGGAACTGAAGGCACTCAAGGACATGATAGAAATTCAATATCATGATTATAGTCATAGTTAAATGACTATTTGCATTTGAAAACTTCACCATTTTTCACATTTATAGTTGGTCAGTTTTGGTCAACAGATATATGAAAAGATACTCAATTTTGCTATTAGATAAATGCATATCAAAACTATAATGAAATCAACCTCACACTTGTTAGAATGGCTGTTATCAACAAGACAAGTAATAACAAGTGTTAAAGAGGTTCCCACACACACAACAAAATCTTCATTTACTGCTGGTGAGAATGGAAACTGGTACAGCCACTATAGTGAACAGTATGGCAGTCTTTCAAAAATTAAGAATAGAGTAACCATATAACTCAGCAACCTCTTTTTAAGGTATCTATCAAAAAATTGAAAACATTTATTCTCAAAGCTTTATGTACTCCTATGTTTATTGCAGCATTGTTTACAGTGACCAAGATATAGAAACAACTGAAGTGTCCTTTTATAGATGACTGGATAAAGATGATGTGGTACATATATAAAATAAAATATTACTCAGCCATAAGAAAAGATGAAACACTGCTATTTATAACAACATAGATGGATCTGGAGAATAGCATGTTAGGTGAAATAAGTCACACAGCAAAAGTTTAGAACCATATGAGTTCATTCATGTGTGGGATATAAAACTGAAAACAACAAATGAAGAAACAAAGCAAACAAACAAAACTCATAGACACAGACAACAGTATGGTGGTTATCAGAGGGAAAGGGTGTTGGCATCAAGTAAAGTTTAAAGTGGGTCAAAATATATTGTGACAGAAGATGATTTGAGTTTGGGTAGTGGGCACACATTGCAATATACACAGACTATGTATCATAGAAATGTGCACTTAAAACCTATATGATCTCTTATTAACTAGTATCACCCCCCAATAAATTTAATAAAATATAAAGTTAGTCATTTTCATTGTAGGTCAATTTTATTTCAATGAATCTAATAAAATTTATCAACCAAGTTATATGCATTATAATCTATGATTCTGCTAAGTCATTATTGCAGCTTTCTTATAATTCAGAGTTATATTCTGCAGAAATTTAGAAAATTCAAGCGTTTCTCATTCTATTGCAGACAGTCTTATGACTTATACTTGGGATAAAAGAAAATCAGTTTTTAGATTAAGTAATTGAAGGTGGGAGAGCATAGAAGAAACGAAGGGAGTGAAAATGAGTGAAATCCCTGCCTCATTAGCTGGGATGAGCTGATGCTATTATTAGTGCATTTCTCTCAGGGTCACTGAATTCCAAAACTTTGTTTATTATTATATTGATTATTTCCTTCTTTGTAAATTATGGTGTTTGTGTGTGTTTGGATATACACATGCACACACTCAAGCACTGTGATGTAGTGGGGGAAAATAATCAAAACTAGAGTCTGAGTTCCACCATCACGTACTAGCCGTATGACTTTGGACAAATCACTGAGCCTCTTTTGAGAATGGTCATAATGGAATTGAGAATAAACTCCTAACACCCTAACCTTGTGAGAGGTTTAAATTATGTTTTCACTTTTACTATCAAACGTGGCAATGAAATGAACCAAATCCTACAAAAGTGTATGGTCTTGACATAGAGGGAGCTGGAGTGTCTGCATGTTCACTGCGTCCCAGTGCTCATTAGAACAGGTGGGAGCTGTACCCACGTGGTAACTTTGATATAGTCTGTCTTATTGTTCTCACAACTAGTGACACATTTTAATTATCTGTTTAATGACTTCAGGTGTTCATCTCCATGGAGTTAGATCTCTATTACTCTAGTTCTCTTCAAATAAACAATTACCATTTACAAAGGATTATTAAAGAATGTGCCAGTTTTGAACTCACATGAACAGAGTCGCCAACAGAAAAATTTAAATTTCCCAGAGGTTAATACTTCAGTTTGTAAAATAAGTGTAAATATAAGAATAAGTACAAATATATAGCATATTATTTTATTTATCACAATGTATTTTGATGTTTTACTCTGTTCTCCTTTCCTTGTAAGTGACCCATGTTTCAGATACTGAAATTACTGCAATATTTCTCCTCTTTGCCCTTTTTCTTCAGCTTAGAATTTTCTTCCTCACATGAATTCCTGGTGGATAAAAGCTTACTCAACCTATAAGTCCCAATATTCATGTAACATCCTTTATTAAACTTCCTGTGGTGTGACTAATTATAATAAATCCATTCTACTGTTTAATCTTGTATACTTATTTATATCTTTATTTATAGCCCTTTTTTGTTTACTTGTGTCTTACATTTATTTGTAAATATTGCCTCCTAATTGTAAGCAAAATTTATTACAGACTACTTTTTGCTATGTACTTTAAATGGATTACTCAATGAGTTCCCTATAGGATCTTATGCAGTATATAATAATGTTACCTTAATTTTATAAATAAGAAAATTGAAGAAAATAACAGTAAAGTATTTTATCAAAGTCTCATAGTTAGTAAATGGAGAAAAAAGATTTGAAGGATCAAATTGATAGTTTATTTAACAAATGAATTTGTTTAAATATCTGAGACCCTAAGTAGACTTTAATCCTTCAGAAAGCAAAACATGTTTCTTTTTTACCTGTCTAGTGCTTAGAACTAAGTTTTTGATATATTTTTGTTGAATGATTAAATGAAAACACATATTTGCAAATTCTGACAGCCAACTTTATTACTTTTAATAAGTGGAGAATAATGTTCTGCAAATCAAAAACAGAATACAGTATTAAATTACTAAAATTACTAGAAAAATAAAATTTAGAGATTTTCAAAAGAAGCGCAATAAACAGTAAATGACAAGAAAGAATGTGGTGGGTCCTGGTGGGGGGAGGGAGGAGAGGATGGAAGAGGGGGGAAGGGAAGGGCACAAAGAAAACCAGATAGAGGCCTGACCTGTGGTGGCGCAGTGGATAAAGCGTCGACCTGGGAACACTGAGGTCGCCAGTTCAAGACCCTGCACTGGTCTGGTCAAGGCACATATGGGAGTTGATGCTTCTGACTCCTCCCCCCTTTCTCTCTCTCTCTCTCTCTCTCTCTCTCTCTCTCTATCTCACGCTGTGTCTCCTCTCTAAAATAAATAAATAAAAAGAAATAAAAAAAAAACAGATAGAAGGTGACAGAGGACAATTTGACTTTTGGTGACGGGTATGCAACACAATTGAATGATAACCTGGAGATGTTTTCATTGTACATATGTACCCTGATTTATTGGTGTCACCCCATTAGAATTAATAATAATAAAATATATTAAGAAAATTGTTCAGGCTCATCGTAAATCAAAAATGAAAACATCAAATTTTAATGTTTACTTACAAGTTAAAAGTCAGACTATGCTGTGAGATTATCTTCTCACAAGTGCCTGGCTTTGTAAAGCAAGGCAGCACACCTGTATGACTGAGAACACAGAATCTGAAGTCAAATTTACTGCTGTTAATTACCAGCTCTGCAATTTGTTGTAATGTCACTGGGCATAAATGTTCTTTTTTGAAAAATAGGATAGTGATCATGCTTTCTTCAGAAGGTGATTGTGAGAATTAAGTGAGCTGATATTTATGAAACTTTCACACATTGACTGACACTAAGCATATCGTTAAAGTGCTTGTTAAACAAGCAATTGTCCGGTTTTTAGGATGCCATGATTGTTGACTCCCAAGCCTGTTTAGAGGCAGCACATGTATCATATGTATTTAATTTATGTTGTCTTCACATCTTTGAGGTGTGTCTTGTAAGACCTTTTTATAGATAATGAACAGTGAGCTGTTAACAAGTCAGTAATTCACTCAGGTCCCATGTTCAGTGCAGGAACTAACGTGACTCATATCTTCATACATGAACATGACACTCTCATTCAATTGGCAGTACGCTTCCTAAAATGAGAAACCTAGAATTTTATTTTTTACTTTTACAGTCCAAATCATATAGTAGCATTTTCCAAGCTATAATTATTAAAAGTCATTGAAAAACACATATGGATTGAGCACATAAAATGAACTTCCTTAAAGAAACTTAAAATGTACTTGGATAAATATGATACTTCAGGATAAAGCCAGTGATATAAATAAATTTGGTATAAATGCCAATTGAATGAGAAGAACTTTTAGGAGTTCAGATACAATCTCTTACACGTTTATTTTAAAAAGATAGCTTACTTCAGTATCTATTTTATTCCCTCTGTCTCTGAGATACTGCAATCTCTGTATGAACTTCCTTTTGTGGTTATTTCCCAGGATGATTTTTATTGGTTTATTTCAATGTTTCTTTCCCTACATAGATAAAGATAGTATTGATAATATGGCCTTAGATACATCTATTTTTTTCTTTTACTTCTTCAGAAAATATTCAGTGATGTTAGACTCCAGCAGGGTATGTGACACATGGTGTGAGACGGACTCCCTTTTGTCTTCTTACTGTTAGAAGATATGTTCCATATAAGCAATCTGTTGTCAACTAGCAGGGGACACTAAGGAGGCAGATGAGTTTCTGGAGTGTTAAAGAGAAAACCACAGGCCCCAAATGGCAACATTGTGCTAAAGCCCATGATACCAAACTTATGTTTAATACCTGACTTAATCACTTTTCAAACTCTCCCAGAAATATAATTTTAATCATCCAGTCTGGAATTTTCTGGTCAACACCAATGAGCTTGCCTGTTAGGGGGTTCTTTTTCATTCTCCTCATAGAAAGAAGAGGCAATCTGCACGATAAAATCCTCTGCTGTTTCCTTCCCTACAAAAGAAGATGTTGTGATCTAAATATAATCCTTTCGTTTCTTTTGTTAATAACTCCCTTCTTGCTCCATCTTCTTATAAAACCTGTTTGTTTAATACAACATCTCAAAATGCCCATTCTGGTTACTAGACAGAATACTTCCCTATTCATGACTCACTTAATAAGGTCAATTAGGTCTTCAAATTAGCTCTTCACCTATACTTGGTAATAGGTGACAATGAACAAAGTTGATGCAGCTCAGTTTGAACAACCACAATGTTGGAAAAGCTGGACAGGAAAAACACAGTGACAGCACCAATACATTGTGTCTCCCTGAATATGAACACAGAAAACACACTTGTGATTTCCACACCTCGGCCTGGGAGGAGACCTAAGAATTGTGCAGCGGCTTTGTGTCAGGTGACCATCCTCACTGAGGGTAAGAAGGAATGCATAATTTCCTTTCTGCACCAGTAGTCTAAGGGCAGCACAAGCTCAGGATTTTAGAACCATAGGGACATTACAAATCCTCATTCCTCAGAAGAGAAAGTGGGGACCCAGGGAGGTAAACTGATGTTCTTAAAAGTGTACAGTAAAATGCCAGATTTGGAGCTGAGACATAAAACAAGATCTTAATGATTAAAATTGTGTATTTCTTCTAGATTCTGCACTGACTCTAGTAAACATTATGCTAAGCATAGAATTTATCTTTTTCTTTTTTCTTTTTTTAGGTGAGAGGAGGGGAGATAGTGAGGTGGACTTTCACATGTCCCTAGACCAGGATCTAACTGACAACCCTATTTGAAGTCGATGCTTGAGTACCAACTTATTTTTAGTGCCTGAGGCTGTTGCACTTGGACTGAGCTATACGCAGTGCCTGGGGCCACTCTTAAACCAATCAAGCTACTGCCTGTGGGAGGGGAAGAAGGAGAGAATGGGGAGAAGGAAAGAGGGAGAAACAGATGGTTGCTTCTCTTGAGTGTCCTGACCAGGTATTGAACCCGGAAGTCCATAAGCCAGGCCGACCCTCTATCCACTAAGCCACTTGCCAGAGCTGGGTTTATCTTTTTTAAGTAGTAATTTTTCTCCATTTATCATCTGTCTACTTGGTCTGCTGTTCCTCCAACCTCCTCCCACCATCTTCTCCCTTCCCTTTACTCATTTCCTCTTCCTGTATTACCACTGGCTAAATATGGGAGTATTAATTCAGAATTGAGATATGAACTGCTGAGATAATACTGAAAACTTATTGTGCTGTTTGAGAGACTAAACAGTCTCTTGTATGCAATGAGTGAAGCTATAAAATGACAACATGTGGATTTGTTATTTTAAAGCTACAAGGGTCAACACTGTTACCTGTGGGCATGTGAAAGGTAAAAATATACCAAATCTACTGGGTGATTTAGCTGAGCAGATTTTCAGCCAGGGTGTTGCAAGTGTTGTCTGGTTACTATAATGAAATGTGAGAGGACAGGAATACGTAAAGGAAGGGCTTTTCATCCAAAATAAATTGTGACTTGGTAGGTTGGAAGGCTCCCAGCTCTCCAGATGCCAAACAACGCTAAAATTAAAAAATGGTTTCTGAGCAAATATCTAATCCAAAGCACTGTCAGGAAAGTCGGGTGCAAAGATGAAAATGAGAATGGCACTGTGAAATGCGTTATTAGACCTTGGAAAGATCAACCTTCTCTGAAACTAGGGCTTTCTAAAGCAATGAGGGGTATGTTTCAGAGTCCTGCAATTTAAACATTGGACTTCAAGGAAATTTAAGGGTATTGCCCTTCAGTCATTCAGCAGAAGCCTGTGGGCTCATTTTTTATGCAATCTGGGTGAAATGTTGCAAGATTCAGTGACTTGGTTCCCAGCAAAAGTGTTAGTCAAGTTGTTAAATTGTTCAGGGTGAAGCTGGAATATATTTCTCTCCTATATTTCAACCAGAGAAGATGGAGCCTGGAAAGAATTCTGTCAGTGGTCTCTCCATATTTTTTCTTTCTTCCTCCCAGCTGACATAGGGAAACTTAGCCACCTTGCCCCTTTCAAAAGCCAACACCTTAAATTTCTTCTTTGTTGTTGCATTTTCTCCATACTTGCAGTAGATTTCATCCCTGTTTTCCTAATTCTTACTGATGCCCAAGAAAAGAAGCGTAAGGTGCCCTTTATTTGTAAAGATTTTGCTGCCAACCTCAATGGAGAAAAAAAAAAACAGAGAAAACAAACAAATATCACAGCATGCTATATATTTAACACATTTGTAAGTCTACAGACAGACTCCTTTTACTATCTGATATTCTTGAGTCCTGAATCAACATGTTTTAAAGAATATTCTAAGAAAACTTTTGTGGACAAGTTCTATGTTGAAATTTAAAAGGTTTAGTTTGACCAAGCGGTGGCACAGTGGATAAAGCGTTGTACTGAGATGCAGAGGACCCAGATTCTAAACCTCAAGGTCACTGACTTGAGTGCAGGCTCACCAACTTGAGCCCGGGATCCCTGGCTTGATCATGGAATCATAGACATGACCCTATGTTAATTGACTTGAGCCCATAGGTTGCTGGCTTGAACAAGAGGTCACTCTGTATGCTATAGCCATAGAATCAATGAACAACTAAGGTGCCACAACAAAGAATTGATGTTTCTCATCTCTCTCCCTTCCTGTCTGTCTGTCTGTCCTTATCTGTCCCTCTCTCTGTCTCTCTCTATCTCTGTCACACACACAAAAAAACCTTAAATGGTTTATTTTTAGTAACATCTTTTATAGAAAAATGTTCATAGTGTATTTTTAGTTAAAACCAGCATGTATGTTTATTTTTGTTTAAATACACACACACACACATACACACACACACACACACCCATATACATAAAACAAACTCTTCTCAAGTGTATCATAAAATGTGTATAAAATTGTGGCTGAGTCATAATATTAAGTATTAACAAATATCACATACAATAACTGATAACACACATTCTCTGACCCAAATACAAGCTTATAAGAAATAAGAGGAAAAAATATAACCAATAAAAGACTTTATAGGTTTATACATTTAAATGTAGCCTCCATAATTGGGACTTACTTTTCACAACACTGCTGAGATTGACTCCAAACCCAGGCTATGCCATCATTACTTAGGGAACACCAGCTACCTGGGAACAAGCTGATTCCATAGGTTCATTTCCATTACAGTGGAACCGATAAACTTTGAAAATGGGTTTAATTTTCAAGCCTGTTATCTCTTCCAGGCCTGCCAGTGTAAACTTATTGAATGCCTGCTGCTCTTTCATAGTATTCCATATAACGTTATTTCTGATCTAGTCAGTTGCTCTTTCTCTCTCTCTCTCTCCCTCTCCCTCCCTTCTTCTTTAAAAAATGGACAAATAAATGAGGCAATGGACTCACACCATGGCCTTCACTTGTGTTATGAACCTAGCAGTTAGATTCAGCTGGAACACTGACAATGCAATTAGATCATCATTGGGAATAAAATATTTTGTGTGTGTAATGATATCCTACAGTAGGTAACATATAAACAGAAAGATCAATGAAGAAATAATGCTGTCTTCTCCATAGCCAGAACATTAGATCAAGAACACAGGGGCAAAAAAAAAAAAAAAAAAAAAAAAAAAAATGCAACAGTACCTGAATAGTACCTGTCATTATGTCACTTTTACATTGAAGGTCTCATATGCAAATACAGGTACTTGTTTCTTATCACCACGATTTTGAAATCTGTACTGTCAGAAAGCTAGGGTAGAAAGGATAGATTTATCATAGGAATAACAATGTTTCCATTGAGACTGTCACTTGCCATTTTGTGTTTCTCATGTCATTGATTTGATAGGCCTCCAAATGTTCTGTGTTCTATGTCCCCAGGACTTGTTAATCCTGACTAATACAGTGAAATAAGGCTGCTGTTGCTGCTGCTGCTGCAATGTGGAAGAAGTGAAATGTGTGAGAACTCTAGAAAATCATTTGGGGTACTTTGTTCTAAGTCTATGTATAGTGGTAAAAATTCATGGAAGACTTCAGCAAATCTGTAAAGGCTCAGAGCCTGTAAAATAAAGGTTTGGGTACCTCACTGCAATCCTCCCCCCCAGATAAAGAACTCATCCAGCTAAGATGCTGAATGAGGCAATGGAAACATGTAAAGAGTGAAGGGAGAATATATTTTAAATGTCAATTATGATCTCTTGATAAATTGTGGAAACTAAGATTCTACCCCATTTTCATCTTTGCTTCCTTAAGCATATAACTAAAAATTAAAGAATTTCCTCTTCCTTATTTTACAGCATAAATAAAAGACTATTAATGAGTTGTCAGCTGTCTACTTAAGTCCTTAGGTTATAAGATAGTAAGATGGGATTCTGATTGACCTGGAAAAAGGAAGGACATCGTGTAGAGATATGGACAGTAATTGATGGGACTATGAATTTCCCTTTAAGGAGACCTAGGGTGTGTAAACACTGTTTGAAAGTGCAGATGTCCATGGATAAACATGTATAATTGTGGAAGAGCCTCAAGACTAGCCCTCAGCACACCTTCTAGGAAGTCTTTGCAAAGACTTGAAAGGAAAAAGCTATATATATCTGCCTCTGTCATGGTTAAGGTTCTGAAAGTGAATTAACTTTTTCCAATTAGATAAACTTATTAGAGACCTGGACGGTAGAAGTTAGGTAGAAGCTATACTCTTGGCTGCTTTGGAAAACCAAATCAGTGTATACACACACACGCACACTTTCTTTGATGAATAGTCTAAAGGTCACTACTTCAGCATCTTCAAATATTTTTTTAGTACTGACCACTTGATATTAACTAATATTATGCTTAAAATATTTGGAGGAGTTTATTTTCCTGTCACTGAATCAATTTTTTGGGGGGAAGGCAGACTGGAACAGGCAAATAGAAAGGAAGATGAGAAGCATCAACGCATAGTTGCGGTACCTTAGTTGTTCATTGATTGCTTTCTTATATGTGCCTTGACAGAGGTGCTCCAACCAAGCCAATGACCCCTTTCTCAAGCCAGCTCCCTTGGGCTCAGCCAGAGACCATGGGGTCATGTCTATAATTCCATGCTCAAGCCAGTGACCCCACGCTCAAGCTGGTGAGGCTGCAGTCAAGCCAGATGAGCTCCCACTCAAGCCAATGACCACGGGTTTTAAACCTGGGTCCTCAGTTTCCCAAGTCGATGCTCTATCCACTGTGCCACCATCTGGTCATTTTTGGCCCAATTTTTTAAAATAAAAAAGTTTTAGAAGTATTACCTTTAAAATAAGAAAAGAGACAAACATGGCTATGATTACTACTTCATTCATTACAAAGTATGGAATAATACTAGTAAAAAGAATAAAATTTATGAGAACCAGAAAGAAGACATAAAACTATCATTATTTTAAAATTATATTATTACACATATAGGAAGGAAACCAAATTAGGTATTAGATCAATATATGAAAACCAGTTTTGTTCCTACTCACAAATAATAACTTTTAAATAGTTTAAAAGAGTAATATTTATAGTAGTAAAAAAGACAAAAAGGTAAGAATTCCTATGGTCTACAACTGGCAAAACAAAATTTAAATTGTGTTTCTAATGATAGAATTTATTTTAAAAGTCAAAGATATCACTGAGTTAATAATTCTAATATTTTTCTTACCTTTACTGAACAAAATATTCCACCAATAAACATGTTTTTATGAAGTATACACTTTGCAGATTATTCTATTTTTGTTTGGGCAGTTTGTTTTGTTTAAAGATAAGAGAAAAAGGTATTGTATTTGGATAGATTATAAATTCTTTTCAACTTCAAATTATTGGTACTAGTTCCAACTTCACAAATTCTACATTTAGTCTTGCTTCTACATTTAGATAGTGCTCTAATGATTCATATTTTTCTCCTTTCTGGCTAAAAATAACCATGCATTTATATAGCATATTTTGAGGTTATCTTGAATTCTGATTATTAATCCATTCAGTATGCTCATGTGTATGTTTCCACCTTAACATGTATACTAAGAACATTATATGAAATTCTTGGTGTACAGTTGGCAGTTCAAATATAGAGTAGTAATCACATATTTTGCTATAGATAATATATTTCTGTTAATATACTCTTATTAATAAAGATTAAAATTTAAAAATCTACAGTAACCATGTTGCACTGTTGACTGTTTTCTGGTTTTATATCTTCCCTGACCTCACTCTGCTAGAGGACCTAGCTAAAACAGCCAATAATATATTACAATCACCACTTCTATCTGTGAGAGGAAACTTAATATCACTGCTTAAGTTTGATATCTCTTGTTCTTAGTTCTCTGTTTCACACTCTCTTACATCTGTAAACACCCATTAGCCTCAGTATCCCACATTATAATTTCTCATCCCAATACCTGACCTCCCAGACCCTGATTTAAACTTTTATACGTTTGTTGGAGATGAGACTCACACTACCTCCTTTCGTTTCAGCTCTTTTAACTTGTTTATCCTCTGCTAATGTCTTTCTCCATGTGACCTGCACGCAGACTCTGACAAGGACCTAATTAAAACCATTGAGATTACATAAAATTATGAATTTTTGCCTGTCTAATCAATATACTTTATCATTTCAATCAGCCTACTTCAATAATGACACTGTCTCAGGACACATCTGTGGTCTGGTGGACATTGCAATTTTTCTTCCTGTCTTGCTTCCCCACAGAAGAATAAAGCTCCATGGATAGTTTAGTGCCCAAGAGTGAATCACCTTACTTCTGAGTTCCCATCTTTTCTCTTCCCATAGTTATTTTCCATTATGCTTACTCACCCAATTATATCTTAATTTGTTAGAGAATAGCCTGTATAACTCATAAGCTTCTTCAAATAGGTAATAATTTTGTTTTTCTTGGTAAGTTCTTATGTCAATATAGCTTCACAATTTCATTACAAGATTCTACTACCATTCTTGAGTTATTCTTCCTTTTAATGTCCCCTATTATTGGAACATACCTACACTTGCTCTTGGCAGTTTAGAGGAACTCTGAATCTTTCAATCCTTTTGATTCAACCAAAATTACTGTTGATACAAAAATGAATGGTACATTGTGCCTTTGAAGACTCATGCCCAGTTAGATTAGAAAGGCAATGTGAGTCAATGCTTTACAATATAAATTGATGAGTTCTACTGGAAGGTCTCAACAAATATATGAGGAAGCAGAAGAAAGAACAGAACAATCTGCAGAGGTTTTTGAGAGTGGTTAGAAAATTTCCAAGTTCAGAAAAGTGATGAAGCATTTCTGACAAATGGGACAGCATATATAAAAGTGTATGTGTTCAGAGATCAGGGAAGACATTTTTAGAGACAAAAGATAGTGTATGAAAGGGGACTGATTAGGAAGGACAGTCTTACTGCAACACAGGGAGTCGGTGAGAAGTCAAATATGAAATTGTAAAAATGGTATAAGATTCTAACAGGTTTACATCATGCTGCTATGTGGTAAAGCCCTGAATATTACCCCAACCTTGATTGTGATACATTGAGTTTTCCCTTCTTGCATGTATGACCAAAGGTGAAGGAGACTAGCATTTAGGGTGGAGAAATAGTTTCAACTCATGAACTAACTTCAAGTTCAAACATAAGTTTCAAGATTCCAAAAGGTTTTAGGAACATGTGATTTTCTACTACTTGTGTTTTTCATTCCTTTTATTTCTTTTGGGTATATTTGACCTTGTATATATACATATATCTTCTATATCTGCCTGAATAATGGAATGCGTAAGTACTTAACAATGACTGAGACTAAAAGATGAAAGAATATCATGTCTATAAATGAAATACAGAGTGTGACAAAAGTAGATTTACATTTGTTTATATGGATAAATACCACAATAGTTGATAAATAATAGTACAACAATAAACTATGTTTCACATGGTCATACCTGTAAACCTACTTTTGCCCCACCCTGTCTAGTACAGAACAGAAAGGCAGGAGGTAATTGTCACTGATGTCTCCTTATTATGTGAATGTTAACCATCTTAAAAATAGTTAATGTTTAATCTTTTCCTTTTATTTATATACTAAGCATGAGTTTAGTATTGAATGTATGTTATTAATTATGCTTAGGGTTGAGTGAAGTTAGTTTTTTTCTTACGTGTACGTTTATCTTTTTAAATTTGGGTCACCCAAAGGACCCAACACCTTTGTTATCAATTGATTTTACTACAGGGCAACAGAAAATGTGTAGAGAATAACAAAGGCAAGATTTAGTCATTTTTCTACTGGTGGTTATCGCTTTGTGTCAGCTCAAGAGCAATCTCTTCACTTTATGTAAAAGCTTTGAGCAGTCATTTCATTCAGAAACTAAGAACTCAGACAAAGTAGATATCTATATACTTTTATCTCTAGAAAGGCACTTAAGGATACAAAGGCTTACCTTGTGTTTTAATCACGAGGAACAAGGTCCAGAGAAGTTAGAATGATGGATCCCCAAATTATGTGTAGAACTGATATCAAAGTCAAAACAAGAACACAAGTCCTGTGCTAATTTAGTGTTCCTTCTGTAATAGTTTGTGTTGGTTAGTGTTATGTGGGGGGTAATAACCTGAGGAACATATGTTTTCTATGATATATGATATCATAGAGTAGTAATTAATCAAGTGATTTCAAGAATTAATAATTAGCCTGACCAAGCAGTGGTGCAGTGGGTAGAGGTTTGGCCTGGGATGCTGAAGATACAGGTTTGAAACCCTGAGGTCACTGGTTTGAGTGCAGGCTCATTGGCTTGAGCATCACCAGCATGAATTTATAGACAAGCCCTATGGTCACTGGCTTGAGCCCAAGGTTGCTGGCTTGAGCAAGAGGTCACTGGCTTGACTGGAACCACCCGGTCAAGGAACATATGAGAAAGCAACCAATGAACAATTAAGGTGCCACAATGAAGAATTGACGCTTCTCATCTCTCTTTCTGTCTGTCTGTCTTTGTCTCTCTCTCAAAAAAATTAATAAATGCCATTCATTAAGCTCTTTTTTTCTTTTTTAACTGAGAGGAGTGGAGATAGTGAGACAGACTCTCACATGCACCCCAACCAGTATCTACCTGGCAACCCTGTCTAGGGATGATGTTTGAGTACCAAGCTATCTCTAGCACCTGAGGCTAATGTACCTCAGTGGCTGGGGTCAGGCTTAAACCAATTAAGCCATTGGATGCTAAAGAGAAAGAAGAGAGAAGGGGGGAGAAGCAGATGGGCACTTCTCCTGTATGCCCTGACCTGGAATCAAACCCAGACATCCATACTCCAAGCTGACGCTTTGTCCACTGTACCACCATCCAGGATCTATTAAGGACTTTTCATATGCAGTGCCCTTTATGCTCATATCTGGTGCAATCTTCCTGGAGACCTCATGTGATACATACTATTGTTCATATTTTATGAATAGAGATAATGAAGTTAAGAAAGGTGAATGCCTTTCATTCTGACCATGCTACAATTAACCATAGAACTAACACCCTAGCCCAAATTTCATCTAATGAAAATTCCCATCCCTTCACAACTAAACTATATTCCCTGAGTCAGGCTTAGCTCTGATATAAAGAGATAAGATTAGCCTGTGTCTAATGTTCCTTCTTGCTTCAATAATCAACCATTTGATTTCAGGTACAAGGACTGAATTTTGTCTTAAAAAACAAACATTAAGTAACTCTAAATTAAAAATAATGGGGGAGTTCCACTGTATGGTGATGGAAGATGATTTGACTTTGGGTAGTGGGCACACAATGCAATACACAGATCATGTATTATAGGAATGTGTATTTGAAAAATCTATGTCACCCCAATAAATTTAATTTTAAAATACTGGAAATTCAGTGTTCTTAAAAGGCTTACTTAATTTTTTCCCCTCATTAAAATACAGTAAACTGATTTCAAAGTTCTTAGGTATCAAAAAAATCTTTTAGTTGTCACATGGAGAACAGTGTCTATTCTAACAAGAATTTCCTCAAGTTCAACCTCCATCATTTTTCCATTAACATTTTTACCTATTTCTAATTGAAAGAATGGTACACCTAAAAATTTCCTTCCAAATTGTACAAGTATCATGCTGACAAACAATTGATCTTTCCCCAAATACCAGAAATGTATAGCTTCAAAAAAATGCTTTACCTTATTATTATTTTAAAAGGACAGACCTCTTTGCAGGGGGGAAGATTATCTAGTTAGCTCACCTTCCATGGCCTGGCGTTTCTCTGTCTCCTTCTTGTCCTTCTCTCTTTAAAAATGTTGTACTCATTAGCATCACCATTGCACATGGAGGAAAGGTAGAAATGTAAGAGGTTATTTTCTTCTGGTTGCTTCAAAGCAGCTGAGTAGGTGAATAAGTCAAGCAAAACAAGGGTCTGAGAGAATAGCTGGTGTTTTTACTTATTTATACTGCGTCTTATCTAAATCGATTTTGGAAATCACCAGTTTGAAAATTTATCTTTATGTTCTACAGGTTGTATTTTCTGTAAGAAAATCAGAATGTAGCAACAGATAATAGGATTTTATAGAACCTTGATAAAGACTTCCTCCACTAGTTCTTTAGCTTTAAATTTCTCAGTTAAAAAATGCATTTGAATATTCATTTTAAAGGAGTATTACATTTTTATTAGTTATTATGCTCAAAACTCCTACTTTTTTTTAGTCATCTGCTTGAGCAGTAAGCTTATTATTGTCTCTATCTAAAAAATTTTTATAGAAAACTGTGGTTTGGTTTTTTAACTCTCAGTAGCTTGATCCTGAGCTCTGAGAATGCTTGCCTTCTTCTGAGCTAGCAGATCTTTCTTCTGGACAAGGACATTTTGAGATAAGTTCATCTCTTCTTTTCAGCTTTTCTCTTAGGCTTCTCCTTACAAACTAGATTCTCTTCTACAGCACCATGAGCTTACTCATACGTCTCCTCCAGGTCTGGGGTAATGTTATTCTTTATGTATTGAGAGAAATGTTTCATATAAGCATCTTTATTTTCTTCCACTAGGTAAAGCATACAATCTGCAATGTTCTGATCCATGATGTACTTCTGATATACTTCTGCATTGAATTCCTTGCTTTCTGAACCCTAACTGGGGAATAGTTTAGTACTGTGATGGATGGACAAGCCTCCACTCACAACTCCCTTCAGGGCCCCCAAAACTTTGTTTTCGTTAGTAATTCTGGCAAGCCTTGTATCCAAATAGCAGATTAAGGCAACAGGTTGACCATCAACACTTTCCACAATGAAATAATCTCCAGTCACTTTCCCTTGGCCTTCAGAGATCTTGTCCATGCTAAACCTTTTGAGAAGCATGTAAGCCAGCAGCAGGCCAGTACAATAAGCTGCAGCATAATTTGTCAGAGCAACCTCACACCATACTTGAGGAATTCATGAGCATAAACTTCACAAACTCTCATATCTTCTTCTATATCCATATAAGCAATCTGACAAATGATATCTCTGTTGGTTACATGAATGATTATCCTATATTTAGGTATGTTGTGCTTATTTTTATCCTGGATTACAAAGCTTTTTTGGGTATAGTAATCAGCTTTACCTTTTCTTTGTCTTCTAAATGTCACTCAGTATCTCTTGAAGTAGGCCTTAGTTTTACAAGTTCAACAAACCCCATTCTGTGGAACACAGACCCACATCCACAGCTCATCACAGACTTGCAGGCCCAGCACAACAGCACAACTTGGGGTGGAGGTGGAGGGTCAAAATCTGTATTTCTTTTTTTTTAATTTTTATTTATTTATTCATTTTAGAGAAGAGAGAGAGAGAGAGAGAGAGAAGGGGAGGAGGAGCAAGAAGCATCAACTCCCATATGTGCCTTGACTGGGCAAGCCCAGGGTATTGAATTAGCGACCTCAGCGTTCCAGGTGGATGCTTTATCCACTGTGCCACCACAGGTCAGGCAAATTCTGTATTTCTTAAACTGTGATCCAAAATTTCTTACTAGTCTAGGAAGCATTCTTAGAGGTCTGGAATGGATTCTTAGTTCTTCATTTCTGCTACAATAAACATATTTGTGTTTAACTTTATTGTAGGTGAAGGTCATATGTAAACATTTGTGGTACACTGTAGGAATGAAAGGTTTGCAAGACTTTGAGAAAAGGAGGGGAGTAATTGGGCCAACACACCTCTCACACACAGAGGCTGGATAATATCAAAACAACCTCTGCCATTATACATTGCCACCTTTGTGTTGTGAGCAGACATATTTGTTGCCAGTTCACTGTCAGTGAAGATTTTCATTCCCTGGATAGTGTTGGTGATTACAATACATGCCCACAAAGAGCAGAACTTGGTAATACAGCCATACAAACTTTATATTTACATAGACAATAGTACAGATTTAACAAGTGAATTCTAATTAACATCAGCATGAGAAAACATCTTACGGCTGTGTCATTAAAGTGAGGAGCTTGAATAGCTCAGGTAGTGAATGAAGTCTTAACTTTATTAATACTTTATAAAACATATCAAGGCAAATAGGCCTTATTTGTACTAGTATATTTATGTCAACATGGCAGCAAATATTTAAATAGAATTAGACTTAGAACAAAATCTTTCTTATTATTAAACCAGTATTCTTTGTTATTAAAATCATCGTTTGTAATTTAATTTCAAAAAATAATCTAGTTAGATAAATACTATTGATTTAAAATAAATTTACTTTTCTAGTTTTGTTCTTATTTATTTATATATTTTTTGATTTTATAGGTGGATAGGACTAATAAGAGTAAGACATTTATACCAGGTTGTACAGATTTATCTATCATCTAACTATCTATCTATCATCTATCTATCTATCTATCATCTATCTATCTATCTATCTATCTATCTATCTATCATCTATCATCTATCTCTCCATCTGTATATCATCTATCTATTTTATCAGTTTGTACAAATTTAAGTCACTATACAATTAAAATACCAAGGAATTATTTTCCCTATTGAAAAAGACTATACATTATAAAAGTCGGAGACTGTACTGTCATATGCTTTATGAATAGTCAATATGTTGGAATCAGAGAACTGGAAGAGACCTTAGATAACATCTACTCTAATCTAAGACTGCTATTGCAGGCAAAGGTACACTCTTTGAAGATCTGCTCCCAATATGAGCATGAAGTGTTGGTTGGTACCCAAGTCCAGGCAGTGACTCTGAGGAGCCTTGTAACATGGATGCAAATTTGATGTTCACTTAAATAAGTTTGTAGAGACAAGAGACAAGAAATCTGTTTTATTACTCTCATCCCTCAGCTCAGAAAGCCATGTCCTTTATTAGTACAGCTGCTGCCTGACTCTGTGAGCCTAATGATGCTGTTCGGTGCAATTCTGCTTCCTCCATCAGCAGCTCTGGCAAAGAGGTAGGCCTGCAACAACAATGTTATAAAATCACTGTTTTGCTGCCTCCTTTTCCTGTCTGTGTGTATACGCGTGCTCTAGTGGTTGAGGCATAAAGGTTTATTTATTTTGAAGACTACACATTTTAAAATCATGTATCCTGGTTGTCTGTGCCCAACTTAATGCTTTCAGCCTGAGTTCTGTGTGATTGGATGTGAACATTACATCCGGGGCTTTCTTTTCATTTCCATTTGTTCTGTGTGCCCTTCACCTCCACTTAACTTTAAACCTTTTTCTGTCAGCTTGTTTTGTGATGTTTTTGTAAATAATAGAGAGCTATTTTTGTTTATAATAGAGTCTGGCATTCATTGTATGTGAGATGACATTTTAACCCCTTGACATTTTGTATCCTAAGTGATCAAGTTACTCTAAAACTTTAAGTTGCACTATACTTAATAATTATTTTATGATGTTCTTTCCTCTTCTTTTGTGCTTTCTTTATTTTCATGGCTTGGATCATTTTTCCATTTTTTCCAGTGAAGCTGGAAGTTCCACTATGCTTTTCAAACCTCTACCTACTTTATAGAAAGATATAAATATTAAATAATTTTTGCATGCTTCTCCAACATTTACTTGCCTTAGTCTCTCAGTTCCAAGATGAAATCGTAAGAATATTTTGAATTTCCCCATCTCTTCCCAGAGTCTAAAATTATTTACTTCCAGAATGTGATTAAACTCACCTTTATTATACATTTTTAAAGAAGTTTTACATAATAGTAATTTCTCAAATTCTCATTTTCATCATTATTGCCACCTATTAGTGTTTAACAATAGACTGCATAATCCATTGTTAAATAAATTTAAATGGACTGTCTTACTCTTTCTTTCTGTTAGTGTCCCCTGAGATATCTGCTCTATTTGATGGCTATTTCTCAAAATCCTTATGCTATTGCTACATGGATGGTATATACAGACAATGTAACAGAGACTGGCCAATGAAAGCCCATGTGAGGCAGTTCAGTAGTTGAAAGACCAATCACAGGAAACTAGTTGTTGGGCAGATAAAATATATTATGCTCACTTTGTTAAAGATGGTGTTGCCCACGTGCAATTTTAAGAGTAAGCTTTTCTCCACACCCTTGACTGATTGGATGATGTGGGGTGGTGCAATCTCATGAGGAATCCTCCCATTATGCCTCAGATAAGTGACTTTGTATCAGAGACTTCCTTGTTTGTAGATTGGATCAAGTGTTTGGATTTTTACACTATAAAGTGGGACAGTTTGCTCTCTCTGTTTCTGGAATTAGTATAGAGAGGATAGCAGAATAAGGCCACATGGAGGCCAGGAGAAGCAGCCAAGATGGCAGAATGCTGAAGAGGGAGCCACTTTGTGCAGAGTTTGTGTAGAGAGAAGGAGATGGGAAACAGAGGTGAATAAGTCTGGTGAGCTAGAAACCTTTTGATTCTAGGAAACTCGGATAAGTCAGTAGTTTTGTGAGCACTGAATGAGTGGGTTTTGGAGTCCAGTGTGTGTTTTTGCTTGCCCACCAGGTGCAAGCTAGAATCAAAGCTGATGGCTCACCAGTTCCTGACTCCGTTGTTTCATTACCGACTGTCTGAATCTAATGCGAACCTGTATGGGCCAGGCAGCTGTGATAATGGCCTTGGCAACTGGTTTTACACTAGTGATAAAGGTGGGGGAAGGGATGAAGCAGCCCATTGATTAGCAGTATCAAGAAGCAGCTAATGCAATTATGACTGGAAAAATAAGGACACAAGGTAGAATTGTCAGAACCATGGTAGGACCAGGAACCATAAAAGAGATAGCTAGTGTCAGCCAAGGATGCAACCTGAAGCAGAGAGGAGGATGTAAAGCCAATAGCCGGGGCCACCATCACAGCCGCCTGGCCAATGCAGGTTCACATTATATTTGTACAGTCGGTAATAAAACAACGGAGGCAAGAACTGGTGAGCCATCAGCTTTAATTCTAGCTTGCACCCACCGGACAAGCAAAAACACACACGGGGCTCCCAAACCCACACATTCAGTGCTCACAAAGCTACTGACTTATCCGAGTTTCCTAGAATCAAAGGTTTCTAGCTCACCAAACTTATTCACCTCTGTTTCCCATCTCCTCCTGTACAAACTCTGCTCAAACTGCCTTCTTCCTCAGCACTCTGCCATCTTGTCTGCTTCTCCTGGCCTCCATGTGGCCTTAATCTGCTCTCCTCTCTAATACTTCAGAAACCAAGAGAGCAAGCTCCTGGTCTGCCCCACTTTATAGCATAGATTCAAAACCTTTAATCCAATTATACAAACAAGAAAGTCTCTGATACAAAGCCACCCATCTGAGGCATAATGGGATTCCTCAGGAGAGTGCACCACCCTACATGATCCAATCAGTCAAGGGTATGGAGAAGAGCTTACTTTTAAAACTAAACCTTAGGCTATAATGACCCGGCCTGCCCACAGCCTGTTCCAGAACACACATTAATATCAACAAACTTCCATGTGGGCAGCGCCATCATGGAAGTGAGCATAATATATTTTATCTTCCCAACAGAGGAAGAAGAAATATCTCAACTCTCTAATTCCTGCTACTTGCCTATCTCCTGTCAGGATCTCCTATTTTTGGAAGTTTTTGAGAAGCTGGTGGGCAAGTGTCCCTGGAAAACTTGGTTTGAGGACAGAGACCCTTGGGAAGGAAAGGGCATGAGTTTAGAGCCAATAAGCCAAGACCAGCATTGTAGTACTCCTGCCTGCTGGGAACTACCAGTGTTGCATGGAAGAAACCTACTCAAGGCACAAACTTATGCTGAGAAGAGGAGGAGGTCTGCCAAGGGAGGCAAAGAAGACCTCCTGAATTTCCCTCTCCCTTAGCTCTTATTATCAGAAGCAGAACAGAGGTAACAGGATTACAAGACAGGGAGAACAGGTGATAAGGGGAAAGAATGACTGATGGTCACTTTGCTGACATGGCGAAAAGGCTAATTTGGGTCAGTACATCCCTTTCTTTTGGTAGTCAACAAGCACAAAGGAAGGGGCAATCTAGTAATACCTCTAGGCTAATTTTCTAAAGCCTGTTCACATGGTTTGCACAAAGGTCATTCACTCACACAGCTCCTTGGTGTTTGCATCCAAGAGACATTCACTTAGGGCTTTTAACTAAAGTTCCCCAATCCAAGTTATTGAGGGTTTAAGGTTAGATGGGTCATTCCCTACACAGCTCAGGCAGAATGCTTTCTGAACTTTGAAATTCCGAGACTATTTTTATTTTTCCTAGCAGATGTATGCAGTCTTGCCACCCTGTTGGGCAAATAAGTATGTAAATTGTAATTTTTATGCTCACTTTTTTAAAGATGGTGCTGCCCACGTGAATGGCCACCACCCAGGTGATAATATTAATTACCTTCCTGCTTGGGAAGGGGCTTGGTTAAGCTAATCTGTGCTGGAGGAGGAGTTGTCTCTGAGAAAAGTTTTAAAAGGAGGAGCTAGGAGGCCATTCTGGAAGAGGAGGAGAGACCATGTTGTTGCAGCAGAGAGAGGCCACGTGGTTGCATGGGGAAGAGGCAGCCAAAATGGAGACGTGCAAAGGGGACTGAGTGAGACTACTGGGCCTTTGATTTTAGGAAAAAAACAAAGGAAGTCACTGGTTTTGGGAGACCTGAATGGAAAGAGAAGTGTTTTCCCACTGTGTGTATTTTTTCACCCAACAGATGCGAGCAAGAATAAAGGGTGGTCCACCAGTTCTTAGCTCTGTTGTTTCCTTACCCTCTGTCTGAATTAAATGTAAACCTGCATGAACCAGGCAGCTGTGATGGTGGCTGTGGCTACTGGCCCTACACACTGTGTTCTTGGTTCCAGTCCTGATCTCTCCAAAGTTTATAATATTGTTCCACTGAGATCTATTTGCCAGGCTTTTTTATAAAGAACTGGATTTCATTTTTATCCTCTCATTTTATTTTTCCCATCACAAAGTTGTACTGTATTTTCCTTATTCTTGAAATTCAGGAATGACACCAAAAGAGGTCCTAAAATTATGCTGGGATTTAGGAGTACCTTTCAAATTACAGATCTAAGATGTTTTTTCTCCTCTAGCTAATTTTAAATATTATTTGACTTCTTTTCTCTTCCATCTAAGATTGTCTTTACTCATAAGTTATTGCTCAAGTATCTTTCTTCTAAGTCTTCATCATTTTCCTCATAATTTTCATTATAAAGTTTTTGCCTTTTAGATTTTTTCCAAAGCGAGGAGCCACGGGCACCATCACAGCCGCCTGACCCATGCAGGTTCACATTGGATTCGGACAGACAGTAATGAACCAATGGAGCCAAGAACTGATGAGCCATCAGCTTTAATCCTAGCTTGTACCTGGTGGGCAAGTAAAAACACACACTGGGCTCCAAAACCCACTCATTCAGTGATCACAAAGCTACTGACTTATCTGACTTTCCCAGAATCAAAGGTTTCTAGCTCACCAGACTTATTCAACTCTGTTCCGCATCTCCTTCTCTCTGCACAAACTGGCTTCTCCCTCAGCACTCCACCATCTTGGCTTCTTCTACTGTCCTCCTCCACGTGGCCTTTCTCCGCTCTGCTCTCTAATGCTAATCTCAGGAACTGAGAGAAAACAAGCTCCTGGTCTGCTCCACTTTATAGTGTAGATTTAAAACCTTTAATTCAATATACAAACAAGAAAGTCTCTGATACAAAGTCACTTATCTGAGGCATAATGGGATTCCTCATGAGAGTGCACCACCCCACATCATGCAATCAGTCAAGGGTGTGGGGAAAAGCTTACTCTAAAAACTAAGCTTTAGGCTATAATGACTTGGCCTGTTTACAGCTTGTACCCCACACCCAATACAAACTATAAGTGAGCAAACATCTATATAACATTTACAAACTTATTTGACCATCACTGGGTGATGGGCTTCCACCTGGGCAGTGTTGTCTTTAGCAAAGTGAGCATAATATATTTTATCTGCCCAACACCATATATAACCAACTTTGCCAACACAATTTCCTCAACACAAAATCCAAACATTTTGTTAGGCACACTGATTTTGCTTTAAAATACAAAATTGTTTCGGGGAATATTTATTAATATGTTACTCATAAAAGTACACCTCCAAATTTTGTATATACTGTATTTTTCCATGTATAAGACTGTTAGGCAGATAAAATATATTATGCTCACTTTATTAAAGATGGCTCTGCCCACGGGGAAGTCCATTGCCAGGTGATATTTTTTGCCCTTATGCTTGGGATGGGTATAATTATATTATTGTGTGTGGGGACAGGCTGCAGCAGGCAGGGTCATTATAGCCCAAGGCTTAGTTTTAAGAGTAAAAGTTTCCCTACACCCTTGACTTATTGCATGATGCAGGGTGGTGCACTCTCATGAGGAATTCTCCCATTATGCCTCAGATAAGTGACTTTGTATCAAAGACTTCCTTCTTTGTAGATTGGATTAAAGGTTTGGTTTTTTACACTATAAAGTGGGGCAGACTGGGAACTTGCTCTTGGTTCCTGAGGTTAGCATTAGAGAGGAGAGCAGATTAAGGCCACATGGAGGAGAGGAGAAGCAGCCAAGATGGTGGAGTGCTGAGGAAGAAGCCAGTTTGTGCAGAGTTTGTGCAGAGAGAAGGAGATGGGATACAGAGGTTGTACAGCCAGTAGTCGCAGTCAGGATCACAGCCGCCTGACCCATGCAGGTTCGCATTTGATTCGAACAGTCGGTAATGAAACAATGGAGCCAAAAACTGGTGAGCCATCAGCTTTCATTCTAGCTTGCACCTGGTGGGCAAGCAAAAACACACATTGGGCTCCAAAACCCACACATTCAGTGCTCAGAAAGCTACTGACTTATCCGAGTTTTCTAGAATCAAAGGTTTCTAGCTCACCAGACTTATTCACCTCTGTTCCCCATCTCCTCCAGCACAAACTCTTAACAAACTGGCTTTTCCCTCAGCATTCTGCCATCTTGACTGCTTCTCCTGGCCTCTATGTGGCTTTAATCTGCTCTCCTCTCTTCTACCTCAGGAACCAAGCACCAAGAGAGAGAGATCAAGCTACTGGTCTCTCCCACTTTATACCATAGAATCAAAACCTTTAATCCAATTATACAAACAAGGAAGTCTCTGTATAATGGGATTCCTCAGGAGAGTGCACCACCCTACATCATCCAATCAGTCAAGGGTTTGGAGAAGAGCTTACTCTTAAAACTAAGCCTTAGGCTACAACGACCCGGTCTGCCCACAGCCTGTTCCAGAACACACATTAATATCAACGAACTTCCATGTGGGCAGTGCCATCTTTAACAAAGTGAGCATAATATATTTTATCTGCCCAACAAAGGTGAATAAGTCTGGTGAGCTAGAAACCTTTGATGCTAGGAAACCTGGATAAGTCAGTAGCTTTGTGAGCACTGAATAAGTGGGTTTTGGAGCCCAGTGTGTGTTTTTACTTGCCCACCAGGTGCAAGCTAGGATTAAAGCTGATGGCTAACCAGTTCTTGGCTCCGTTTTTTCATTACCCACTGTCCAAATCAAATGTGAACCTGCATTGGCCAGGCGGCCCTGTTGGTGGCCGCAGATACTGACTTTACATTTGGTGTAGTCAGTAGAACTCGATACAGTTCAGTATGAAGCCACCACCACCTTTGAGTGGTGGAGTAGAGGACTGGCTGCTGTTATGGTTCCCCATCGCTGTCCTTTTGGGGGCTGTAGGCTGGCTGACTTTTACAGCCATGCATGAGTGTTGGGCAGATAAAATATATTATGCTCACTTTGTTAAAAATGAAGCTGCCCACATGGAAGCCGATCACCCAGGTGATATTATTTGTCCTTATGCTTGGGATGGGTGTGGGGGAAAGGCTGTAATGTAAGCGGGCCAGGTCGTTATGGCCTAAGGCTTGGTTCCTGAGGTAGAAGAGAGGAGAGCAGATTAAAGCCACATGGAGGCCAGGAGAAGCAGTCAAGATGGCAGAATGCTGAGGGAGAAGCCAGTTTGTTAAGAGTTTGTGCTGGAAGAGATGGGGAACAGAGGTGAATAAGTCTGGTGAGCTAGAAACCTTTGATTCTAGAAAACTCGGATAAGTCAGTAGCTTTGTGAGCACTGAATGTGTGGGTTTTGGAGCCCAGTGTGTGTTTTTGCTTGCCCGCCGGGTGCAAGCTAGAATGAAAGCTGATGGCTCACCAGTTTTTGGCTCCATTGTTTCATTACCGACTGTTCGAATCAAATGCGAACCTGCATGGGTCAGGCGGCTGTGATCCTGACCGCGACTACTGGCTTTACAATGAGGAAACAAGAGCTCTGTGGAAGAGGCCTCCTGGGACCTGCAAACCAAGCAGTGGAAGGAGCTGGAGAAAACATGGGAGAAACATATGCCAACCCTAGAGTTTGAGGAAGCGCTGGAGAAGGAGGCAGACCAGGTTCATGAGACTCGCCTGGAATTGGAGGAGCCCTTGGAGAAGGAACCACAGGTTTGTGAGTTGCTGCTTTTCCTGCATGTTGTGGAGAGCCAGCAGTGGCAGGAGGCTAAGGCTGAGGCTGGAGCTGGGGCTGAAAGGCCTGCTAAGGAGAAAGCAGGTGTGGCCCAGGGCTCAAGCCCAGCAGCAGGAGCTGGTGTTTGCAGCTCCTCTTTGGAGGATGAGGAGAATCGGGCTGGAGTTGCAATCCGCAGTCTCCAGAAGATGAGAGCCCAGCCTGAGGGAGTGCCTGCTCAGCTGCTGGTAGGTCTGCGATTTTGGGACATAGGGGTGGATGCCATCATGCTCTCTGTAGCAGAGATGGGAATGCTGATTGCCATTGCCACATGCTCCTCTTTAGGACAGTGAGAAACTTGCCATGATGGCAGGAATGAGGGGGGAGGCTAACACCCCATATGTGTGGACTGATTTCCTGGACTACGACTGGAGTGAGCACCGGCTCCTTTGTTGAATGGACTTATGGATTTTGGACAATGTGAAATACTCTGATGGGGGTGGGGGCAGCTTTGCTGGAAGCATCCCCCTACACCGGAAAGCCTTTCAAACGGGAAGAAAGAAGGCCAAGAACATTTTGCGCTTTTGGCAAAGTGCTCAGAGACTGGTGAAATGTTCCTTTGTAATTGTTGAAATTGTATGATTTGTCATGTATTTGTAATTTGTGTAATGTACCTAATTTCCTTGTACAGGGATGCTAGTGGTGTAGACTGTGTGTAGTAAAGTGAGCATAGGGGTGGATTGTTGGGCAGATAAAATATATTATGCTCACTTTGTTAAAGAACCTGCATTGGCCAGGTGTTCCTTTTGGTGGCCGCTGATACTGGCTTTACAAAGACTCACCCATTTTTGAAAAATTTGGGGTTTAAAAACTGGGTGCATCTTATGCAGTGGTTGTAATTTTTTCACTTGCATTTCCCATTTTTCCGCACTTTTTTTGCACTCATTGTTGAAGACAGTGATTCATCATCAGACTCAGATTAGGACAAACTAATGGATGGGAGTTTTGACAGTGATGAGAAATTGTATGAATTTTATGATTAAGTAAACTTAAGTTCAATAACTTTACTTAATACATTTTATTCAAATTTTGGTGCCCAAAATTAAGGTGCGTTTTATACATGGGGAAATATAGTATATTCCAGTGGGGATCTAATTGGACTGCTTCAATATTTTATGGGAAAGTCCTTTGAAATCTCTAAAGCATTATATTATGTAAGTTATTATTTCTGCCTGATCAGGTGGTGGTGCAGTAGATAGACTGCTGACCCAGAACAGTGAGGACCCAGGTTTGAAACCCCGAGATTATTGGTTTGAGCATGGCTCACCAACTTAAGCACAAGGTTTCTAGCTTGAGCGTGGATTTTAGGCTTAACCCCATGTTTGCTGACTTGAGCAAGGTGTTACTGGCTCAGTTGGAGCCCTCTTATCAAGGCACATCTGAGAAGCAATCAATAAACAACTAAAGTTCTACAATTATGAGCTGACGCTTCTCATCTCTTTCTCTTTCTCTCTGTCTGTCTGTCTCTCCTGCCTTCTTTCTCTCACTAAAAAATAAAATATTATTTTTATAATTACAGTAAAGAAAAGTCACTTGCTTTCCTGGTTTCATTTCAATGTGCACTTTGAAAGTAGTGTCTTTTTCTTATTAATCCATTCTTATCTATACCTTTTCAATTTTTGTTCAAGAAAATTGTAATGTCAACATCCTTCATAAAACACTCCCTGACTTTTCTAGCCTAAAACAGCTTCTTCCATTACTAAATTCTTTTTCACTGTGGTCAATGTTAACATAGTTTAGTACATAATAGCTGTGGCATTGTTTCATTCAGAGAAAATTTTTTTGAGATGTGTGAGATGGTTAATCTTACATGTCAACTCTACTGGCTACAAAGTGCCCACATTATACATTTTTCCTGTTGTGCCTGTGAGGGTATTTTCAGATGAGATTAGCATTTGAATTGATGGACTCAGTAAAGTAGATTGCTCTCTCCAATGTGTGTGAGCATCATTCAGTACATTCAAAAGCTGAAAAAAACAAAAGAAGGAGAAAAGAGAATCCACTCTCTTTGCTTCCTGCTGGCCAACTTGAGTTGAATATATTGTTTATCTTCTCCAGACCTAAGAGTGGGATTTACATACATAGCTGGCTCCCTGGTTTTCAGATCTTCACGCTCAGACTGAATTATACTACCAATTTTCCTAGGTCTCCAGTTTGCAGATGACAGATCTTAGGACTTCTCAGCCTCCATAATTGTGTGAACCAATTCCTTGTAATTAATCTTCTATATATATCCAAGTGATTCTGTTTCTCTGAGAATCCTGACTAATAGAGACTGAGAGCATGATTTTTAACAATAAGAAAATCTCTCAGAGAATGTCCATAAAAGATTCATTATAAACATGGAAATTTAAATTAATGTATAAGAAAGAGTGACTTCAAGAAAGTATGTAAATTAGATATTGCTTTTCTTCTGAAAACAATACAAAACCAAAAAGAAGGAAAAAAATACTCCAAATTTTCATTTCTGTTAAGACCACAGATTTCAAAACATGTTGAGAAGTTGCTAAAAGCAGTTAAGACTGGGTAGAGGCTACATGAAAGGGTATTAAAAGAGAAAGAACACAGAGAGAAAGAGTACAGTAATAATTAATATCTGATCTCAGAAAGCTTGAGCAAAAACGCATTTCCTAAAGATGGACCCACTTGAAGTCAAAATGCTTCCTTCCCTGCTATTATACTGAGAATCAAATCTGAAATGAACAGACCTTTGAGAAAAGGTCCTTCGAAGCTGAATTTAGTTCAGGGTTGCTGAGGAGATGGGCTGTGCTGACGCACACAGATAAAGCATAGCTGCTAGAAGCAACTGATTCAGCAGAACTAGTACAGGGACATGACTGCTATTCTGCTGTTCATATCCTTTCCTCAATGATATCTGGGAGAACCCCCAGTAAGGTGGGGCTTGGTTGTCTTTTAGGGAGTCATCACTACTTAAACAAAGGACAATGATTTTCTCCCCTAGTCAAATAACTCATTTAGTCTCCTTGGAGAAGAAGAGGCAAAAGACCTAGGAATCATAGGGGAAATAATTCCACTTGGAAAACAAGGCTGAGGGAAATTATTAACTCCTACTACAATAGTCATTATTCTTATTTTACCATATTGTTGCATTAGCATTAAAATGGATTTTCTAAGAAGTATATTTTCCCTTACATCATGGAAAAGAACTACTATCTTTTGAATACCTACTAAGTCAAAATACTTTCATTTGTCTCATTTAATTTTCTTCCTAAGCCACCTATATTATGATAAACTAAGTTTTAGACAAGTTTTGTCTACAAAAATTATAGAAAGATCAAGTGATAATGACAAGAGTTGAACCTATAACATGCTATTGTAATAGTCTGTTCAGTATATTTTCTGTTTCTTTCTTAATTGTGTAAATTAATGGAACACTTTTCTTATTTCAAGGAAACTAAGATGCCATCAATTTAAAACTTACACAATTATGTTATATATACCACTAAAACAGAAAATGCATTGCCTATTAAACTTTGATATGCATCGATGGTAATTATTGTGATGTTAATATATGAAAAAAATGTATTAAAATTGATGAAAACCTAATATATTAAGCTAAGAGAAAATTAAAACTAGAAAAATAAACCTCACTGCTTTATATGTGAGAGAAATGATTGGACTTGAATTAAATTTGATTGGTAAAAAGTAATGTGAATTAGTCTAGCCTTTGATAATATTTGATTGCTGATTGCTAAAACACAATATGACTCAGTTAATACTGAGAAATAGTTGTCATTTTTGTCTATAACAAGGATAAAATAAATGTTGTACATACAAATAACTTCACCTTCTATCAATTGCACACTTCCAAATATAAAATGGTTTTTGTTGTAGAATCCTCACTTTCAATCAACTTATTTTAAATATTTGCAATTTTGACTCTCGACTTAGTCAACCACTTTTAAGGTTCTGTCAACTAAATTAATTTCACAGGGTTTTCTTAAAAAGGTTAAAACATTTTTGTTTTTTAGGAGATATTATGTTAAATACAACTTCAAAGATTTGTTTTCCTACAGAGAACATGCTAAGAGAATAAGATGATATGAAGTTTAGAATGAAGCTGAAATCAAATTCTTTCAAGCTAGTGTAATCTAGTTTAAGGAATCTTGGTGAATGTAGTCCTTGAAGTTTGAGTAGGTCATTATAATGACACCTTCCTTCTATCATTTCTCAGCAGAATGAAGTCAACATTAAATATGATGAATATCTTCTAGAGGTAAAACAATTAGGAAGAACACATAAATTCATAAAATATTTTCATACTTGGCATGACATAGTACATTTCCTATTTAAAGCCAGTATAAGTGAATTTAATGTTTGTAAAAGTTGCTGACATAGTGAAGACTGTGGGTTTTGTTTGTTTGTTTGTTTAATTTGCAGGTCAGTGTAGAAAGTATCAGATCTCTTCTGACAATTAACTTCACCCATAAAGGAGCTAACTCTGTCAGCTCCAAGGAAATTATTCTTTGTTTGTGCCAACAGAATAATGTATATAACATTTTTACACATAGCTCAACATGCTCTTAATCAATTTACCATGTAACATATCCACAGAAATGAGGACTTATTGGCAGCACTTAAGTTCTGAGAGTTGATTTAAGAGCAGCATGGCTATATTTTACAGAAGTGACAAAGTGAATATTCCCTTTAGAGCAGTGGTTCTTAACCATTTTTGAGGTACCGAACCCACCAGTTTCATATGCACATTCACCAAACCCTTATTTAATGATAAATAAAATATAATTTTTTTTCCAAATTCAAGACATAGGCATATGTTTTTTACTGGTGCACAAAATGAGCCGTGCATGAACATCACCTTGCTCAAAGAACAAAACCAACAAAGTGCATGAACTCACAACAAATTACAGTATTACTTTATTCTGGCCTCCACGGCAGAGGCTTCTCCGAACCCCTGAGACCGACTCATCAAACCCTTAGGGTTCGATAGAACCCAGGTTAAGAACCACTGCTCTTGAGTGCATTCCATTTTCAAGACATCTTATTATATGTTCCCTCTATTTTGGTTACTCTTTAAGGGGCTTTATAGTATCCAGGTTCTAAAAAATATGTATGAGTCTACTTATAAAAACCATTGAAACCTTTCTTCAGTCACACTATCGCATACAAATGACTAAACTTAAGTTTTGGTTTATTACACATTTTTTACAGAATAGAATTTTATTTCCAGAGAGTATCCTAAAAATGATCTACCTTCAACCAAGCACCATGAGTGATCTCCCAGATGTTGTGCTGGGTTTATTCTGCTCATTGCAGTACATTTCTTCGGAACTGGACTAGACCCAGTAGTAAAGACAAATTTCCAAGACACGGTCTCACTGAGAAGATTTCATTGAAGTGTTACTCTGGGAAACATTACCAGTGCTTTAGGATACCATTAGAAGTCAGAAAAACTATAAAAACCTGCCACTAGTGGTTATCTTGTCCTTCCAAAGAAAGCAGAAATGCCATTGAGAGGATTCTTAAGTGTTTTCTGTCTCCAGTCTATGGAAGCTCATGCCTAAAACCCTCCCTCCATAATGCCAGCCTGGGCCCAGAGCTAGCTTCTAGGAGGTAAAGCTCAGAGGATATTGCTCCCTCCAAACTGAAGAGAATATTAAATACTATAGGGAATATTAAAAAACCTCAGTAGGAAGCCTTTTGTATACAAACACTGAACAGCTAAAAATCAGAGAATAAACCTGTACGTTTGAATGCTGAGCAAACTTTTTCTATTAGGGGTACTAACCAGGAAGCACTCTACTACTTCTGTTAAAGCTGTCATGTCTGTTTTACAGACAAGAATACAAAACTGTACAGTGATTCAGCATGCTCCAGGGAGTCAAGCTAATGTCAGATGGCACACTTGTCTCAAATGGCAATATTAATAGGTGAAAATATTAAAACAATAAACAATGTAAAATTTGTCAAAACATGGGCTTATAAGGATTTCTGGCCATTTTTATTGAGGCCCTAGAACAATAATTAAGATCAAATTGTAAGACTGCAATCAAAATGGTAAAAATTGATCAATAAAACATAAAACCAGAGTCAAAATAAACTGAGAATAAGAGTAGAGGATATTAGAATCAAGAAGCTAAAATAAAGGGCTTGAACATTCTATGTATTTGCCCATTCCTAATGGTCACTATTCTTCTCCCAAGCCTCATGTTAAAGGCTGTGCACTCCATCAGGCAGCTCAGAGCTGAGGGTGGCTGTGGTGGCTACACATCAGGGACATCACAGGTTCTGACATCAGCTAACTCCGTACGCTTTCAGGTTACACACCAAACCCTCTTGTGTTAGACCCACTTCATGTGGATTAAATAGCTCTGACTCTTGCACCAAAGTTGGGCATAACTGGGAACTCTTCATGGAAGTCCTATATATGCTTGGTGTACAGTAATTATCAGATAGTGTTTAACTCAAGAGATGCTGACCAGAATCCCCTAAAGTCATCTGATGGAACAATAGGAGTGATGTGATTTTGATTTCCCTGGGCTTGTTAGCCAGGAAAATAATGTAAGCAAGAACTTCCTGTCTCCATCTTGGCTACCACATGAAGGCAGCCTGCCAGAGAATTAGATTATTCTAACCTCTGGAAACAACAGAGCTCTAGGACTGACCGGCTGCATATCAGTACATTTCTTTTACTTTGTGAAAGCTAATCTGTCTCGGGTTTATGTTAAGGTGACCAGATTTTAAAATTGGTAAAGGGGGACATCATTGACAGGGGGGTGGTGGTTCTTGATTAAAAATTGGGTCTATATGGAGCTTCCAAGTCGAGGCGGGGTGTCCCCGCCGAAAACCGTATATTCCCTTTCTATTCTCCCGCCATTCCCTAGCTTTTCGTGCATTCTTTCCAAAAATCGGGACTTTTTTAAAATGCCGCGGGACGCAGGACAAATTGTTAATAATCGGGATTGCCTGCCAAAAGCGGGACATCTGGTCACCTTAGTTTATGTCACCTGAAACTAAAGAAGCCATAACATAGAAAATAAGAACAGCCAAACACAGTGGCCCTATAACCTAGATCAGTGGTTCTTAACCTTTTTTGTGGTACCAAACCCACCAGTTTCGTATGCGCATTCACCGAACCCTTCTTTAGTGATAAATAAATATGATTTCTTTTTTCCAAATTTAAGACATGGGTATATGAGCTGTGCATGAACATCACATTGCTCAAAGAACAAAACCAACAAAGTGCATGAACTCACAACAAATTACGGTATTACTTTATTCCGGCCTCCGTGGCAGAGGCTTCTCCGAACCCCTGAGACCGACTCATCAAACCCCTAGGGTTCGATAGAACCCAGGCTAAGAAGCCCTGACCTAGATACTCACATTTTCCTCTTACTTTTCTCTTCTTAAATTAGTTTTGGATAGAGTGGGTTTTATTGTTTGTTTTTTACAGAATCAGAGGGAGAGTCAGAGAGATGAAGAAACAGAAACAGACAGACAGGAAAGGATACAGATGAGAAACATCAATTCTTTGTTGTGCACCTTATTTGTTCATTAATTGCCCTCTCATATGTGCTTTTACTGGGGAGCTACAGCAGAGCAAGTGACCCTCTGCTCAAGCCAGAGATCTAGGCTCAAGCCAGCAACCATGGGGTCATGTCTATGATCCCATGCTCAAGTCAGCGACCCTGTGCTCAAGCTGGTGAACCCATGCTCAAGCCAGATGAGTCCACACTCAAACTGATGACCTCAGTGTTTTAAACCTGGCTCCTCCGCATCCAAGTCCAACACTCTATCCACACTGTACCACCTCTTGGTCAGGCATGATAGGTTTTGATGGTAGATTTCTACTTATTCTTGCTGCCTGGTTATGATGCGAACATTGACCCTATCTTATATTTTATATCTAAATATGTATGTTAAGTGTCGAGTTTTTAGAACATTTTTATTTTTCAGTTACAGTTGACATTCAATACTATTTTATATTAGTCTCAGATGTGCACCATAATTTGTAAATAATTCTATGCTTTACAAAGTTCTCCCCATGATATTTTCAGTACCACCTGGCACCCTAGACAGTTATAAGATTATTAATTATACTTCCTATGCTGTACTTTATGTTTTTGTACCATTTCATAACTACAAATCTGTACTTCTTAGTTCCTTCATTTTTCTATCCCTTCTGGCAACCATTAATTTTTTTCTCAGTATCTATGAGTCTATATTTGTATTGTTAGTTCATTTATTTTGTTTAAAATTCCACATATAAGTGAAATCATAAGATATTTGTCTTTGTCTGACTTATCTCACTTGGCATAGTAATTTCTAGGTCCATCCATTATGTCACAAATGGTAAGATTCTACCTTTTTTAATGTTATTTCTCAATTACAGTTTATATATAATATTATTTTGTATTAGTTTCAAGTGTATAGCACAGTGGTTAGACAATTATGTATTTTAAAAAGTATTTTCTCCAATATTGCCAGTGCCTACCTGCCACCATACATAGTTATTAACATTATTATTATGTTTTTCTGAAATGAGAAGCATGGGTGGGGGGAGGCATACAGACTTCTACATGCGCCTGACCGGGATCCACCCAGCATGCCCACAGGGGGCAATGCTCGGCCCATCTGGGTCCTTGCTTTGCTGCAACTGGAGCCATTCTGGCGCTTGAGGTAGAGGCCATGCAGCCATGGGTCAACTTTGCTCCAATGGAGCCTTGTCTGTGGGAGGAGAAGAGAGAGACACAGAGAAAGGAGAGGGGGAAGGGTGGAGAAGCAGATGGGCACTTCTCCTGTGTGCCCTTGCAGGGGATCAAACCTGGGACTTCCACACACCGGGCTGATGCTCTACTGCTGTGCTTTCTATCCCCATGACTATTTTGTAACTATGATTCATATTTCTTTTTTTTATTTAGAATATTTTTAATTCCCTTTTCTATCTCCCTCTACCCTCCTATCCTTCTTATAATCCTCATACTATTGTCTGTGAGTACTTTTTTCTTAGCTTTTCAATTTGTACTTCACTTTTTTCATGCAGTCTTACAACAGCCCTCCTCTCTGGCAACCATCAGTCTGTCCTTTGTATCTATAGGTCTGTTTCTATTTTGTCTGTTCATTTTTTTGTTCTTTAAATTTCTGGCTGAGTAATAGTCCATTATATATATGTACCACAGCATCTTTACCCACTGGTCTATTGATGGACACTTGGATTGTTTCCATGTCTTGGCTATTGTAAATAGTGCTGAAATAAATACAGGGGTGCATATATTCTTTCAAATTAGTATTTCAATTTTCTTTGAATATATTCCCAAAAGTAAAATTGCTGGGTTATTACAGTAAATAGATCAATATTTTATGATCCTAATTAATTAATATACTTAAGAGAGAAATCTATATGATTTCTCCTATTCTTATAAGTGGTCATCCATATACACCATTATTGCATAACATACACATATCATTTATACTTGTTAGCTCCCTTTGTACAAGACTGTATAAAGGTATATAGTTAATAACATAACAAGGAAGAAAATTATTTTATAAAAGCAGAGTGAATTGCAGGAATGTTATGTAAGCAGAAAATAACACCTTTCTTTGTTTTCAAACTATTGAATCATGTTTTAAAATAAAGAAATACAGTAAATATAAGGACTCAAAACTGAAATTTTAAAATCTCAACCCATTTCAAACTAGGGAAAATATCTTCAAAGAGAGGGTTGTAATAATTAAACTATAAGACAACTAGAATTCAAGCTTATTTTTCACTTCAGAAGTGATTCTTTTCTCATTTTAGAAACATTAAATAATAGATGATGACACAACCTCGTTAGAGATCTGATAATGTATAGAATAAAGCCATCCAATGTCAAAAATAATCTCTTGAAAGAACTAGATGTCAGGAAACTGAATTAACCCAAGCCAATTGATGAACCCTGGCTGATGAGCTACACGGCAGCAATTTCCTCTGGCCTATTCTGCAATAGGTTTGCAACAAATCATTTGTCAATCATGATGCTCTTTGCCATAATCATTTCTAGTCAGTATCCCTGTTACTCCTATCCACAATCATTATTGGACAGAATTTATAACTCATTAATTCTGGGAGATATTTACGGTGAATCTAAGAATCCTCAGGGCTTCATTGTGACTCTCTTGATTATGGATTTTAAAGTAAGGGAAAGTTGCATAATAGTATATTTTTTTGGAAGTTTCTTATTATCTTTGTCAAACTAAAGTTTACAAACAAAGATGGTACACTTTGCACAAGGCAATACATTAACTGCATCATACAAACATCCCATGAAGTCAGTGCTTTAAAAGACACTCTAACAAGACTATCATCATGTATTGCTTTGTTTAAAGAAAACCCTGGACAACACTTCAGTATGTGAGTTTTTTATATAAATACGGGCTTGCAAATTCTCTTGGCTCAGAAATTCTGGGTATTCAGGATGTATAACTCTTCATTCAGAAGGTCTTACAGTCTTTACAGTGAAGGCTCCTGACTTCACTGCATTTCTATGATGAGTGAAAAGCCTTTGATAATCACTTAAAAGATTTAAATGAGTCTTCCAAATTCAAGATTATGGGACAAAAGCATTTCAGGCTTGTTACTGATGCTTTGATTTATTCAACTTGTTTTCATAGTGTTAGACACAAAGAATAAATGTAAAAATTAAAAGAATCTAAAATATAACCTTGGCATTGTCCAGAGGGTAAAATATGTTATGTATTTTGTATGCCAATTAAATACATATATTTGTCTGTGTGTATGTGTATGTATATATACATACAGGGAGCGGCAAAGTAGGGTTTACAGTTGTCAATACATGAAGCACAGTACAGGGGATCCTTGAGTTATGACACAGTTCTGTTCCTATGACAGTGATGTAACCTGGATTTTGATGTAAGTCGAAACAAACCCTGGCCTAAGTCACTTACCTATCCTAACACAGTTGTAAAATCATAATCTAGAACATAAAAATACAACTAAGCCACATAAAAAGGAAATAAATATACTGTACTGTACACTGTACTATAGTAACAGAAAAAATCAGTGAAAAACTATTTCCTTACCTTTATTCCTGTGGTTGGCTAGCACACTGGAAGGGGCATTGCAAGGTGGGAGAGAGTGACCTATTGGGAGGAGGGAGCTGGAGAGGCAGGAGAACCTGCAGAAGGTGCTGGAGATACTGATTTAGGACGGTGAATCAGGATTGACTAAGGAACATGCAGGAGATGCTGGAAATAATTCTACCTGTACTACAGGTGTTTCATCTTGAGAAGTAGCTGATGTAGAGGGCACAGGATATGTTGCAGGCATTTCTACCTTCTTAAAGAATTGTTCCAGGCTAGTCTGGAACTAGTTTGCCCATGTAGTCCATAAGTACGACGCTAACAGCATAAGCCGAAACACTCGTGTCTCAATTTTTTAAAATTTTTATGGGAGTGAGGGTTGTAAACTGGAAACATTGTATGTCGAGACTGTCATAACCCAAGGACCTCCTGTATATTCTTATGCTATTATTATCATATATTAATTATTGTATTTTTTCATATAAACAACTGTAAATCTACTTTTACCCCACCCTGTATGTATGTGTGTGTGTGTGTGTCTATGTATGTGTGTATTTCACTTTAGTAATAGAAGTCAATGCAAACATTACTAAAAGGTCTTGGCATTTACAACGCCGCCAGGTCCTCTGTGAACGGTGTGAGGGCCTCGTACAGTCTCTGTGCGGCCAGCTCCACCATCTCCTGGAGAGATTTGTCGTTCTCACTCCCGTTCTCACACTGCAGTACGCGAGTCCAGGTTGTCATTGGCGGTTTTCCGTCCATGGTGACACTGAGGACAGAACCGTCCTTCACACTCACGCACCCCTCTCCAAATATGTCCTGCAGCATGATCTCCAGTCTCTTGCTGTACACGTGCATCTCTAGTTTTTTAGTGACCTTCTGTACTGCACCTTTCCTTATTTTCAGATTTGACTGAACTTATAAGATAACAGTTGTTACCGTATCTGCATACATATCACTGGAAGGGTTTGTTAACCATTCTAATACCACCATTCCAGGTTCCTGTATTACAGTAATATTTTTGAACACTTTCAAAGTAGGTTTTTCTTGAATTTCTAATTCTTCTACATCACCTGTTAATTTCTGTAGCTGGTAATACAGCAGATTGAAGGGAGCAGTGTAGGGAATGGCTTGGGTCTGCTTCACGGTGCTCATGACCAAGTCAGTGTAATTGGAGAGGTCACAAGGAGAAAGTATGTGATAATTGAAGTTTCTTTTAACCAGTATTCCTGAGACCCACTAACCTTGTTCTGTTTTTTTTTTGTTTTTTGTGGGTTTTTTTGCCGGTTCAAAAGCCCATGACCTTGGCCAGCTTTTCTCCTCGGAAGCTTAAGGTCACTGCTTCCGTGTTTCAAGGATTGTGGACCTCTTATGTGAACTTCATCGTTGTCCTCATATTCCTGGATCAGAGCTGCTTTTAACTGGGCCATCTCGTTCTGCTCCCCGTGGACTAAAATCACATAAGGTGGCTTCAAAACACAAATAAATTCACTGGTTTGCTGGTAATCTGTGTGAGCAGAGAAAGAAATGTAATCAACAGACATTTTCAGCGGCAGCTTCTGTCCAGACATGTTAGTAATCTCTTCTGTGTTCAGACCTAATATGCTTGGTAAACATCAAGAACCAGCCCTAACATTCCCAATCACAAAAGAAGCCATGCTACTTAACTACCTTTTTTAAATAATTAAGACTAATTTTGACAAGCACCTGTGTCTTAGAATGTCAGTTTATTCATGACTTCTGGACAAAAGTCTTTTCTTTCTTTGGGGTCTTTGATACTTAACCTCTTAAAGGACACTTCAATAAACATTTGTACAAAGAAAAACAACTATTTTCAAATTAATTTTCATTAAGGCAATTAAAAAACCAATTAAAAAACCCATTTCTCTGAATCTTGTCTATAAATTTATTATTCGGCCTTGTGACAATGCTTTGTGTTTTGAAAAATGTAATATATGCAATGTCAATTTGGCAACTTATTTTTCTGGGATCTTGAGAAATTCAAGTAGTGATTAATCAAAACTAGTCCTGCCAGCATAAATTAGCACTATAAATTAACAATACTTTAATTCACATTCAAATGGTGGCTTGTGATTAAATTTCTTCTCTGGTGTGACTTACTTATATTCGCACCCACCCCGGGAAAGAGCAATTCTGTTTTGCTCTTAAACAAGTCTCTTGAAGTTGATACTATCATCCTCCTCTTGGTCTACTTTTCCTTTCAGAACCTGGGTTCTTGTGCAGCGTTGGTGGTATAGTGGTGGGCATAGCTGCCTTGCAGAATCTGGGTTCTCTAGGTAGCTTAAGGATTCAATTTAGATGCTGAATATTTAGATCTAATCGAGAAAGCAGTGCACAGTTTATGGGTCTCCTGTGCAATATCATTGAATGATGAGTGGATATTGTCATTAAAATTTAAACAATGTTTTGCTGATAATATATAGAAAATGACAACAGCAAATTGGCCTGATTTGTTTGTTTGTCAATAAACTCTTTATGGTAAGAGAACTAAGTTCTGTCTTCAGAATTCTTTTTTAAGAAAATCCCTGTTCATCTGTTTACTTATATTAAAATAAATTCATGCTTAATTTTTATATGTGGGTATATAAACCAGTTCTACTTTATATATATTGTTGCTTAAATTGTTCCACATTTATCCATAGGGGGAGCTCCTTCAAATTGATTCTTGTGTCTTTTGGATGTATCTCCTTCATGTTTGTTTGGTTTTGAGCATTTTCTTAGACTATGGGACTGTAAGTCTAGGATCATCTTATATTTCCCTGCCCCACCCAATTTTTTAGCCATTTCTCCAAGGTGCCTTATTTCTTTTTAGTGGATAATGGTATTTATTCATGAATCAGGTGTTAAGTATGCTTATTGTATAGGCGTGTCCCTACCTCTAGACTCTCTCAGCTGACAGAGCTAGGAAATTGTCTACAAAATAACCTACCCATGCACACATCTCTATAATTATTTCTTCATTTATCTGCCTATTTTTACATATAAAAATAGACATGTATTTACACAGATGTCTCTGATTCTAACTGAAAACCAGAATAAATTCTAGTCTGTTCCTCCTTGCTTAGTTCTACAACTGTAAAAATAATGGATCTCATATATATGTATGTATAGTGAGAGAGAGAGGGACAGACACGGACTGACAGGGACAGACAGACAGATTGGAAGGGAGAGAGATAAGAAACATCAACTTGTAACTGCAGCATATTAATTGTTCATTAATTGCTTTCTCATGTGTGCCTTGAAGGCAAGGGGGTGCTTTCCAGCCAAGCGAGTGACCCCTTGCTCAAGCCAGCAACCTTGGGCTTCAAGCCAGTGACCTTTGGGCTCAAGCCAGTGACCATGGGGTCATGTCTATGATCCCATGCTCAAGCCAGCGACCCCTCGCTCAAGCTGAATGAGATTGTGCTCAAGGCAGCAACCCTGGGGTTTCAAATCTGGGGCCTCAGCATTCCAGGCTGACACTTTCTCCACTGTGCCACCACCTACCTGGTCAAGCTCAACATTGTTTTGTAACCAGTAAAAGTTTCATAAATTTTTGACCAATAGTTTGCAAAAATAATACTTGTTCATTCAAACCCTACAAATGTTTTCATACTGGCCCATGCCAGAGATCATAAACATCACATCTGCTCATTGTAGGGGTTAATATTTCTAATTTCTTTAACTGTATCTTATAGGGTACAGTATCCACTTCTTTTTCCAAATACATTGTAATATTAATACTATGTAGTGCTTAGAACTGGAGGAAAAATAATTGTGCTTAAAACCTGGTTTACATGATAACAGCTGTTACTTTGGGAAATTATTGACTTCTTTAGCACTCAGTGTTCTCATATAAAAGATGTGCCTAGCAACATATGTCTCAGAGCAGTTCACTGAAAAATTACATATAAAATTATTGGAAATATCTAACACAAAGCCTAGTAAATATCTAACACTTACTTGGTTCTCTTCTGTGTCCACTTAAAATTGTTGGCATTAATATATCTATTAAAGCAATATCTTTTTAATTATAGATATTTTATTAATTAAAGATTTCAATAACTAAAAATGCTTATAATTCAAAAATCTTTTCTAAACCAAATATCTCTCCATCTTTACATATTTCTTGCATTTTTATACAAAGATAAACAATATTGCCATTATTATAGAGGCAAGGTCCTACAGAATTACAGGTGCTTTCTTAATTATCAGAAAAAACTAATCCTTGTGGCTACATACTTGATAAAAGTGGTCATTTGTTCCAATATTTAAAAACTGAGTACACATTTTTGATATAACTAAAAACTTAGAGGCAATTTTTAATAATAGTACAAAGAATTGCTGGATACTGTTCTCCCTGAATCCCTCAATATTAACTTATTACATCTGTTTTATTTCTTCTACTTCAGAGTAAGTTACAGACTTAATACACCTTTTACTTCTAAATTCTTTTCATCGTATTTCCTATTAATGGATCATCTCTTATATTTTATCCTATTTGATTACTTGTGGTAAAAGAAAAAAAATTAAGTTTGGAGGCAGAAAAACGGCCTATTAATGGTGATAGTGACGGTGGTGATGATGGTGTTGGTGGTTGTGATGGTGATGATAATGAAAACATGGTGTTGCAAGACACAGCGATTTGCTTTGTACTTGGTCACCAAAATCATGAGAATTACTAGAAGTAAAATGTAGTACTAGTTAATAGAGTCAGCTGTCTTTTTTAATTAGAGAGCCTTATTATTTTTAATATATTGAAATAATGATTATTTTTGCTCTATTTGCAAACTAAATGTCAAATGTTTATAGGGTTGGAGTCATCCAAAGCTACAATGACTATTCTGCCTGAGCCATCATATTTTTAACCACACATTGATTTGCCCTTTTCCATTTTAATCAGAGCTTTAAATTTTTTGGCTTAACACAAATCTTATGTAACTATTACTAATACAGGAATACATTTTCATTTCCCGAGAAAGACATTAAAATATGAATTTTTATTGTGATAGTCTTTGGACAGTAGCTCAAGACTTTTTTTCCAGAAGGTATTAACATTCTTAAGCCAAGTTCATATTAATCATGGCTTCTAAATTGTTTTATTTCAAATAAAGAAGAGTCTGTCATTTATAAAGGAACCGGTTAAACTCACATTCTATGCCTGACACTTGAGAAAGCTTGGTCTGCTAATTTAATGGTAATTAGTGGTGGAGGGTTTGACACTTTTCATTTCCACCTTCAGTTGTATTTGGAGGCAAGGGTGCTGCTGTTCATCTTATAAGAAATTTGACAGATTTTACGGTACGGAAAAGTCTGCTCTGCTTTTGCACTGTGAATCCAGGTATAAAAATGTCACTTCTATATCATAACTTATATTTATAGATTTCTTTTGCTCCCTAACTCTGAAATCTTATCTTTTTGCATTGCAAGGCCTTTGGATTCAGGATTTCGTGCAAGCTTTAGGTTATTGTCACAAGTCTCTCCATTTTGCTTAGGTACCAAAATGTCATAATATTTTTGATATTTGACTTAGTAGATAAAATTGAAAATCTCTAAGTAGTAGAGCAGATATTTAAATATATTTTATAAGTGTATTACACTTGTAATTTAAAAAATTAGTCAACATTTTGTGCTTTTAAAAGCTTCTATCAAAGTAATGATACAATTATTCAAATTTGAGACATATCATACAAATATAATCAATGAAATTAGACTTTGTAGACCTTGGCGAGTTGGCTCAACGGTAGAACATCAACCCACTGTGTGGAAGTCCTAGGTTCAATTCCTGGTCAGAGCACATAGAAAAAACCGTTTGCTTCTCCTCCCCTTTCTCCTTTCTCTCTCTCTTTCCTTCCCTTTCTCTTCTACTCCTACATCCATGGCTCAATTGATTTGAGCATGTTGGTCCCAGGCACTTAGAATGGCTCTGCAGAACCTCTGTTGTCAGGTGCTGAAAGTAGCTCGGTTGTGAGCATGCTCCCAGAAGGGCTGAGCATCAGCTCCAGACAGGGCTTCCCAGGTGGATCCTGGTAGGGGTGCATGCAGGAGTATATCTCTCAATCTCCTCTCCTCTCACTTTAATTAAAAAAAGAAAGATTTTATATAGAACTTCATTTGGAAGATACAGAAATATATACGATATCTATTTGCCCTAAATTATGATTAAGTTTCCAAGATCATTTGAGCGAGGGAACTTGCTTATTAATAGACACTCTGTTGTATAATAGAAAAAGTATGAAATTTGGAACCAAGAAGTAATAAATTTAAATTACCTAGAAGTAAAACAGTGATAGTGATATTTACTTGTGAAAATTAGCCTTAATAAATGCTGAATGTTTAACATGTGGGTGGTCTGTCACTTTGGTTTTCTAAAGAGCAGATGCCATGACGGTATTAGGTGTGCAAAAAATTTATTAAGACAAATGTTGGGACAAATAAAGAGAGATGGGTCAGGAACAGGCAAACAGCAGGAAAGTCTTCAGATTATAGGTTATATCAGACTACCATAAAAAGAGGGAGAATGGATTGCATAGGGAGATTGTCAGATCACAGCTTCACAAGCAAAGTTTGCCCATGGGAGGGGTCTGATATCAGGTAGAAATGGGCCAGCTCTAGTCTCTCTGCATTCTTCCTTCATTAACTGGTAGTACCCCAGAGAAAGTATGGCCTTAGCACAGACCTGGTGCAAATACAAAGGTTGAACAGCTGGAGCTGATGCTTAACAGAGCAGGTTCTCCTCTGGAAGATTTGAAGGAAAGCATCTCTGGCCACCTCTGGAAAGAAGACTCAGTAAAGAATAGCTAATATTGTAAGGTAACATTGATTAGGGGAAAAATGTTTAATTTTCAGAAAGAAAATGATTATCATTAATTAGTAATTTCAGAATCTATTAAGTCAGTGTGTTTAAGGAAAGGTATACCGGCCAATAAAGCAATGTAGAGAAACAAATTAGAAGGAAAAAATTGTAAATTGTTTACATTTTGCAAAAGAATGTGCTATAAACTGAATGACTGTCCCCCCCCCCCAAGCCCAAAATTCAGATATTGAAACCTAACCTCTAATGTGATGGTATTTAGATGTGGTGCCATTGGGAAGTTATCAGATCATTACAGTGAAGGCTTCATGAACAAGCCCTTATAGCTGAGATTCCAGGGAGTCTCTCATTCCTCTGCCATGTGAAAATACAGCATGAAGATGGTCAATGGTCATCTAGGATCTAAGAAGTAACCTGCACCAGACACGAAATCTCCTGACACCTTGATCTTGGACTTCCAGTTTTTGAACAATAATAAATAAATTTATATTGTTCATAAACCACTCAGTCTATCATGTTTTTGTTACAGCAGCCAGACTAGGAGAGAGTGAAATGAACTATAAACATTGTATTATCTGATGGAGCAAAAATATAGTTTAGGTAGATGGACCTCAGGCTATAACTGCTTGTGCACTGAGAATGACCTCTCTCTCATGATGATAATTTTATTGAGAAAAATCATATGCAAATAAAATGTTATTAAATAGAATAGATAAAAGCACACATACTATATCACTTTAAGGAGAAGATTTTGCCCTAGGGTTTACAAAATACAATTTTAAATAATCTAAGTCCACCTCCAAATATTATATTACATTAGGTGTAGTGTGAGAAATTCACAGCAGTACACTCCTAATCTTCCCTCCCATTGCCTGTGCCGATTTTGTAAGACAATTTACTTTTACGGATGTTATAATCACATAATACATTATTAATACTAGTCTTTTAACAATAATCTATCTTTTAAAGCTTTTAAAATATGATAAAACATTACTTGTTTCATTTCCAACACTCTTCATTTCTTTGTTTAGAACCAAGTTTCTTACTTTTCATTATGTTCTTTTTGTATTAAGTCTGATATAACTGTGCTGACCTGTACAGTTTCTGTGATTATGTTTTTCATTTTGTTTTGTTTTTGTGACAGAGACTGAGAGAGAAACAGAGAGAGGGACAGATAGGGACAGACAGGCAGGAAAGGAGAGAAATGAGAAGGCATCAATTCTTTGTTGCAGCTCCTTTAGTCTCCTTAGTTGTTCATTGATTGCTTTCTCATATGTGTCTTGACTGAGGGACTACAGTAGAATGAGTGGCCCCTTGGGTTCACGCCAGCAACCTTGGGCTTCAAGCCACTGACCTTGGGTTCAAGCCAGCAACCATGGGGTCATTTCTATGACCTTACACTCAAGCCAGCAATCCCATGCTCAAGATGGTGAGTCTGTGCTCAAGCCGGTGACCTTGCAGTTTCTAACCTGGATCTTCCACGGGGCGTTCTGACGCTCTATCCACTGCACCACTATCTGGTCAGGCTGTGAATAATTTTTTTATTTCTAATATTTTATTTTTTACCTTTTTATTTTTAACATTCTTATTCAACTGTTAGAGATTGTATCTATCTCTGCTGAAATTATTTTTTAAAATATTTATTTTATTGATTTTATAGAGAGAAAGAGACAGGATGAGAGATAGAAACATTGATCTATTCCTGTATGTGTCCTGACCAGGGATCAAATGGGCATCCAAGCTATCCAGCCAAGGACTGAAATTACTTTCTTAATTATAGCTTTTAACATATTAATTGAAATTATTTTTATATTCCCCATCTGATGGCTTCAACATCTATTTCATAACTGCTTTGGTTGTAATGATTAATTCTTTAGGCTATTTTTCTTGCCTTTTGGAATGCCTTGTAATTTTATATTAAAAGATGGACATACTGTGTATGATGGTAAATACTAAAGTGAGTATTTAGTATTTTTCTTCTGCCATTCCTTTATTATGCTGCTGCTGCTTCTTCTTCTTCTTTTTTTTTTAACAGGGACAGAGAGAGAGTCAGAAGTCAGAGGGATAGATAGGAACAGACAGACAGGAACGAAGAGAGATGAGAAGCATCAATCATCACTTTTTCCTTGCGACACCTTAGTTGTTCATTGATTGCTTTCTCATGTGCCCTGACTGCAGGCCTTCAGCATATCGAGTAAACCCTTTCTTGAGCCAGTGACCTTAGGTCCAAGCTGGTGAACTTTTTGCTCAAACCAGATGAGCCCGCACTCAAGCTGGTGACCTCGAGGTCTCGAACCTGGGTTCTCTGCATCCCAGTCCAACACTCCATCCACTGCGTCACTGCCTGGTCAGGCTAGTATGCGCTGGTTGTAAAGTTTGTGTTGCTCTAGTTACTGAAATCAAAACTTATTATGGTAACCACAAATTTTCCATTTCTCTCATGCAGGGGTTGGGAACCCTTTTGGCTGAGAGAGCCATGACTGCCACATATTTTAAAATGTAATTCCATGAGAGCCATACAATGACCCATGCACAAAGAAAACCAGATAGAAGGTGACAGAGGAGAATTTAACTTTGGGTGATGGGTATGCAACATAATTGAATGATAAGATAACCTGGAGATGTTTACTTTGAACATATGTACCCTGATTTATTAATGTTACCCCATTAAAATTAATGAAAAAAAAAATTGGTTTTGTCCTGGAGGACAGCTGTGTTGCCTTCAGCCGCCAGCAACCATGAACATGAGCGGTAGGAAATGAATGGACTGTAATACATGAGAATGTTTTATTTTATTTATTTTTTTTGACAATGTTTTATATTTTTAACATTATTTTCTTATTAAAGATTTGTCTGCGAGCCAGATGCAGTCATCGAAAGAGCCACATCTGGCTCATGAGCCATAGGTTCTCAACCCTTGCTCTAGTGATGATAGCTTGGTTTTATCTCCTTTTTTGTGTTTTGTCTTCAGTTTGTTTCTCTCCCTTGAGAGAGATTCCTTTTTGCAGCTCTCCAGTTGTTCCCCCTACTTTTTAACAGGAAGCAAGTTAGCATGGCTATGAAGTGGGGCAGGTGTGTATGGGGGGGGGTTCATTAATGAATTCTAATTAGACTGCAGACTTGGAGAAGGCCTGTGAACCTGAATCTTGGGTGGGTGGCTGTCACAAGGTTTCTTGCCTTTCAACAGTTGTAGCACTTCGTACACCCCCCACACACATTTCCTCCACCAGCCGCAGTGTCCCCAGGCTATGGCTTTGCCTCCCCTCTTCTGCAGATCAGCCTTTTCCCATTTAGGGAAGATAAAAGGAATAAATCTGTGCTTAGTCTCAGTGCTGGTTTCTTTTTCCTCCTCCATTAAAAAGAATGTCACCAGTGTCCCCCCACCTCCACAGATTGAGTCTGTTTTTTTCTCTAGTCGAGAAAGAGGGGCAGGGTCTGGGTAGATTTCTCAGAGGATGGAAAAGGGAGAGGAAGTCTCCTTCTGGTTTTCCTTGAGTGAACCTGCTGGGTGTCCTGGAGCAAAGGCCAGTAGGAGTGAAGAACGCTTCTCGCATCTCGTCCTCCTACCCCTCCCAGCCCCTGCCCACACCCCCAACCCCAGAAGCTTTACACTCACACTAGCACACACCACATTCAGCTTTGAGCAGTTTGCTAAAATTTTCTAGTTCAACTTTATACCAGAATTTAATGCATCCAGATGTGTCTGCCCTTAAGGAAATAGTTAGATTCTGCTACTTTCTTCTCTGATGGGCTCAGAAAAAGTCAATAATTTTTCTTTTTTTTCTGCTTTTTTCTTGTAGCACAAGAAATTTTTTTTTAAATAGTACCTTTTTTAAAAAAAAAGTCTGTACATCCTGGAGTTATTATCTTGTTATTGATAAAATAGTTTATTTCTAAATGTTTTACTGTTATTTTGATTAAATAGCGGCTGGGGTGTTGCCTCTTAAGCTCCCGTGGTCCTGTCTTAATCAAATATCCAAATTCCGGTAACATCAGTTTTGATATTCTCATTCCCAAATTGAATCTTAAATACAGAAAATTATAATCTAATTTTCAGGATATCTTTTACACCTATAAGTAGCTTGAGGTTTCTTAGAAGGGCCCTAGAAAATCATAAATATTTATCATTTCATTTTATAAAGGAGTGCTGGAAATAATTAGTTTTATTTAATAGGCTATTATTTAATTGCATGGGGGGACATAAAATCAGAAGAGATGATGTGCCTTGTAGAGAATTGTTATTACTATTATTATTTCATAAATTTTATAATTTATAGAAAGATTCTAGATATTCATCAATATACTCATTGCTGATAATAAATTTCTACTCACCAGAATACTGTTGGTGCTTTGTCTGATAATATTAGGTGGTTTTTCTAGTGTGTTAGCAGTCATATAATTCGTTATTATTTAAAATTATTACTTGGCCATAATCTTACTTGTTTAATTTGAATAGAGCATCTTTCAGGTCAGATATTCTCAATTACTAGTACACATTAGACTTAGCCATGGTTGTTCATAATAATACCAATCATGGCCCCTACTCCAGATTTATTGAGTCTTTTCACATGATATTTATTTTATATTTTACATATTATTGTAATATTGTTAGTTATATATGTATAATATAAAATATATATAACATAATTTGTATATTATATAGGTCTCAAATTATTTTACATATCAAGACAGTTCTTCAATAAAATGTATGTTTCTAAGTTTTTAAAATCAAATGTAAGATAACCTTTTTTGAAAACATTTGTAATTACACTTATAGATATTTTGTCAATTGTTTTGGTATGGCTTTATTGTTTTTGTGCTTTACATTGTGAAATAAAATTTTGAACCCAAACCTGGCTCCCTATTATCCTTACTACTAGTTCACTCATTCTATCATGTAACAGATCTTTGACATATTTGAAAGTAGGGCTTGGTTTTTGTTTGTTTTTTTTTAAAATAAGTTTTCTACCCTTTTTGTCTTATTAAGTGAGATAATGAATGAGAAAAGCCCTTTGCCTACCACGTGCTCAGCATTATTTATCATGTATCATCCAATAATGATACAAAAGGCATGATCATCCAAAATTACTGGAAGAAATTTGAATGTGCTTATCTGTTTTCCTGATTTCTTTTTCTCATTGAATTGCATTTCTCCTTATGTTTAGAAGACACAGTCAACATTTTCTTTCCCCTAATCACAGAGACTTCCTCATTAGCATTGGTTTTAAATTATTCTTGCAAATATCTCCTTCATACATACTCATGACTCATACGAACACAAACCCACAAGTACACAGCCTACATTTGTCCAAGATAGATAGTACTGTAACTATAGTAATAAGTGCTAGTTAAAATATATAATAGTACTGTTTTATTTTTATATGCCTTTTCAATTAACAAACACTAAAACACAACTTGCATCACTGATCTCTACAACACATTTTTGTTAAGTCTAGAATGCTCTAATAAAAATGAGTTATAACCTTGGCTGGATAGCTCAGTTGGTTAGAGCATTGTCCCAAAATGCAAAGGTTTCCAGTTCAATCCCTGATCAAGGCACATAAAACAGATTGATATTTTTGTCTCTAGCTCTCACTCTTTATTTTTCTCCCTATCTAAAATCAATAAATAAGCACTTAAAATATTTTTTAAAATGAATTTTAATGTGAACCAAGAAGTCAGAAGAGAATTCGCTACCCACAGACAAATGAACATGTCCTCAATTTTGCCGAAGATTCTTGAGCAAGATATCAAAAGGCTGTTTGTGGGTACTTAGATAAAAAAGCCTGATCACCAGGAACCAACATGGCCCAGTGAATTTTAAGCAGAAAGAGAGATAAGTTTTAGGCAGTTAGCCATTTCTTCCTTTGCACTCTCATAGCAGCTGGTTCATATCTTTATGCTAATATTTACCATATTATATTATACATATTTTTATTACTTATAGATTGTGAGTTCACCAGAGTAGAGACTAGTTCCAATTTGCTTCTGGGCCTTCAGTGCTTAGAACAAATTAGATAATACTTGTCAATGTAAGAAACATCCAAACCTGAAAGAAATTTTAGAAGTTTATTTGGGCCAAACTGTTACAATTGTGGAGAAGCAAAATCTCAATGGATTGAGAAAATGTTTTGGTAAAAGGCAGTTTCACCATTTATATTCTACATGACAATCAAAGGGGAAGATGTAAGCAGGTTACACGAAATCCTCTGGTGATAGATTAGGGAGGCAGGAGAAAGCAAAATGGGAAAATCTTTGGGATTAGATGAAAAGTAAAAATATATGCAGTCAAACTTCTTTTACATAGACAGGCATAAAATAATTAACAGTTACAATGAACATGATAATAATAATGAAGGGATTTTTTTGGTTTCTGCTCTAGCGGGTGACTGCCCAAAAGGGCAGGAAGAGATGACTGTACTCTTATTATATTTCAAAGACATGTTATCAAATACCTTATTGTGGATGCAAAATAAATAAATAATAAAAGATAGGCTATATTAAGATAAACATGGACCTTTGTTAGAGAAAAATACTTTCCTAGGACATGACTACCCATCCAAAACTGCTTTTAGTTAGAAAGTTTTAATTTCAGACCATCCTATGAGGTTATTTTAGGTCTCTGAGTCTGCCAGGACATCATGCAGGCCTCCCCTGAGCTCGTCAGGTTCAGCAAGTGACCCCTCTTTTGTCCACATGCTATATTTACATTTTGAACTCTTTGAATATAAGAAAATTCTGGAAACATAATATATATACATTTGATATAATAACATGCGTGCACATACACACACAGAAGGTTAAACCTTGTATAACATCCCTTAACCACTCTCTAGAGCAGGGGTGCTCAATACATTGATCACAATCTGGTCGATCACGAAGAAAGTGTGGGTAGATCGCATGACATTAAAAAGCATTTGTCTTTTGATTGGCATACAAGGTAGCCAATCTGACGTCTGAACTTTTGACACCCTACACATGCGCGTTAAACCACGCTAACTTGTTCAGTTATATTGCTGTGTAGTTAGCCTTCAATTTATTTAAACTAAATACAACAAAGGGTATAAAAATGAGTGCCATAGCTGGTCTGAGTAAGAAACTTAAAACCTACCACTTTCATACAGAATGGGAGGGGATTTTTTTCACTATGTCATATTCTAAGTGTGTTTGCCTCATCTGTCTGTGTGCCATTGCTATTCCAAAGAAGGGAAATGTGGAGCAGCTTTTTCGGACTGTTCCTAAAAACTATGACATTGACTTTCCTCCAAAAAGAGAGCTGAGAAGGAGAAAGGTGAAAGAAGAATAGACAATATTAAATAGTAATAATAGTAACTTAAATAGTGATAATATAGAAGAAATAAATTTATGTTTTGCATTTTTATTGTAGGCAGATCATTTTGACTTGGTCATCTTATAAGTAGCTCGCAAGCTGAAAACGTGTGGGCACCCCTGCCTAGAGCTTTCAAAGATTAAGACATGCATTATCCTCCCTCGTCTCCTCTGGGCGTCAGTATTTGGAAGACAGGGTTGGCCTTGTCTGCCTCTCTAGCTTGCATCACACCCCCTGCTCTTGGTGTTCGCTCTGATCATTTTGTACTACTTGCTGTCAACAGTGAACCCCTCTCTGCCTTGGCACATACCATTTCCTCCACCCTTCACCCCATTGTGAAACTTTCTCCTATTCTTTCTTTCAAATTTTGATTAAGAATCCTTTCTCCAAGAAGGATTCCTGTCTTTCTGGGTTTCTCTCTTGTGGCTTCTTCATTGTTCTGCCATTGAAGTTTGTACAGCGTCCTTTAAATTGTGCTTTACTAGTCTCTCTTTCTTTGTAGAATTAATGAACTATTTATGAGTGAATAAAGGCAACTAAGAAATAAATTTGACTTAGAAATCTCTTGCTCCAGTGTCTGAGAAGATAATAATAGAATTAAGATAGGATAAGTGGATGTGGAAACAGGCTTTGAGAAGAAAAATGAATTCAGTTCAGACTATGTTGAACATGAGTGAACTGTGAAACACTTAGGCAGATAGTTTATAACATTTAAAAAAAATTATTCAGAGCCTACTAATTGCCAGGTACAACACTATGCATTATAAAGGGAGCTAGTTCCTTGGTCTAGAAAGTTATGCACTCAAGCCCTTCTCAGACAACTAATTGGTCAATAACTAAAAGATAGAGGAGGGATGCTGAAGGCTAGAGAGCTTGTACAATAACACTGAGGCACAAGCCATGCTCCAGAGCTTCCCTAGGATTCAACAGAAGCCAGTTTGCATGGAAGAATGTATTCTTGCTTAGCTCTTTTAACAAAGGAAGTAAGCTTCTTCTGGTGCTTCTGTATAATCCTGAGCAGACCTGGAACTGCTGTTGTGTGGGGGTTTTTAAATGTATTTTTCTGCATCCAAATTTTACATATAGCACTATTTTAACAAGTCATTACAGAAAGTTTGCAAAAAGAAACAAAACAAAACAATGAAAGGCCTATCTTTTAATAGTTCATTCTCAAGAAACACACATACACACCATAAAATACAGCTATCATAAAATCCCACAAATTATTGAAATAATAAAACCTTAATGTAGCTTAAAAAGAGTGAGACATTTTCTAGTCTTGAATGGTATAAATACTTATTAATGAACATAGAATAGAATATATATGATGTTTATATATATTTTTAGAAAACTATAAAGACACTCCACTGAAGATGTTTAAAAATATAATAAACTAATGAATCAATATTCTTTCCTTTCATCCCTCCTTGCTTTTTTCCCCTTTTCTCAGAACCTGCTGTATTGAGTTCATTGAGTAGTGTTACAATAATATAATGTTATGATAAATAAATATATTAAAATATAGAAAAATACAGAAATTATATAGAAATGTTAGGATGTAATATTAAAAGCCATTAAGGCAAGTGAATAAGGCTACACCCTCTGGGTGGGAGCTAATAGACTATGTAGAGATGTGATAGGCAAGACCATATCCTATGCACAGGCTCACTCAGTTGTGTGTGTGAAATTATACATGGATAAAAAGAGCTCCCTGCGAAGAAATCTCTAAAAGTGGCTTGATGTGATAATCCCGTAGATTAACACCTGTGAGAAGGTGTATGCCAGAAAGGGTACTAAAACCAAGGGGGCCCCAGCTGCAGTTAGTCATCCAGACTCCAATGCTGAACATTGAATGTGAATCATCTTCAGGCCACTCTGACCAAGGACAGATGAGAGGAGCACACCGATGGGACCCCATTAAGCTGTACTAGAGAGATCAGTGATGTGAACTTCTGTTTTGTTTTGTTTTTTAAGCAAAGACTTTAGATGGTTTACTTTAACTCTGCATTTATTTAGCACATTTACAAAAATAAGTTCACATGGAAACATTAGGATAAAACTTCACAAGTTTGCAGGAAGAGAAAGAAGATCCTTTTATTTTCCTTTTTCTCTAAAGGTCTTGGTAATTAAATTGTCTTTCTCATTTTATCTAGTTCTATTGCTGAATGGTTTTATTTAAAGTATTAAATAGTGATGATTTGTGCTAACTTAAATGTGACTGTTACATATATTATCTATTTTGACTATATACATATTTTAATGATAGCTAATCTTATTTTGTTTTTATATATAATGTTTGTTATGATTCTTTTATAATTTTGACATGAGAAAACTTGGGGAAGATGCTCATAATTTTACCATCCTTATACAAACATTGCAAATATGTTTTAAATTATTGGGACAAAGAGGCTCTTTAAAATATTTGTCCTTATGTAAACATTTTGCTTATTATTAAATCATGATTAAATTTTCTTAGCCATCTTATCTTTTTAAATATCATTTTAAACATTTTAAATAAAACCTTACTGCCCTGGCTGGATAGCTTGGTAGATTCGAGCATCAGCTCAAAGTACAGGGGTTGCAGGTTCGATCCCTGGTCAGGACACCTACCGGAACAGATAGATATTCCTGTCTCTTGCTTTCTTTGCTCCTCTATCTAAAAAATCAATAAAATAAACATTAAAAATATGTTTTAAATAAAATCTTACTGAATGAAAGTAATTTCAGTGTTATTGAACAATTATATTGTTCCTGATATTTAAATATTTTAAAAATGTTATAAAATCTTTCTGTCCTAATGCATTTTTTATATTTAGTAATGCTCTTTTTGAATTGATTACAGGATATGAAGTTACTAAATAGCATGAAATTTATAATGTCTTTTAATGAGTATAGTCCTAACATTTTAAATTATCAGTATGACTTTATACCATTTTTTGCAAAGTTTGAGACAACCAGAGTCTTACTGTTCAGTAGATATTGGGCATTTAAACTTTCCTAAATGCCTTGTCTATATGTCAAAAGTTTAATTTAATTTAGTTATAAGTTATATCTCTTATTAATGAAGTTGAGTATTTTTCCATATATGTTCATTTTTTCCACTTATATAAGTCATATTCTCATGAATGTTACCACTTAATCTTCTGAAGTTGTATTTTTTATAGCTGTATGTATGCATATATGTACGTATGTATGTATGTGTGTATGTTGCATATTTTTTATTACACCTAAAATAACATGTTGAATGAAAATAGAATGAACATTTTTACTTTACTCCTGACATTGTGGAAAATGTGTTTAATATTTCATGTTGTATTTTAGTTGTAATTTTTTATAAATACTCTTTATAAAATTTAGAAAGTTTCACTTAATTTGTAGTTTACTGGGAGTATTTTAAAAAATACTTCATTAAAAAAGACGTATATTTTGTCTAACATTTTTTCTGCATCTTAAGGGTAATATTTTGTTTTCTTAATTTGGTGAGATATATTAATATTTAAATATTAAAGCGTTCTTTCAGGATTTCTTGCTTCCGCTCTACATGTAAAGATCTTAAGAGTCTCGTCCTTATAATAATAAAAAAATAAAACCTTAAAAATAATACAATGATTTTATGTTGGGCCTATTAGAGAACTGAGGTCACAGCAAGAATGGTCACCTCTATATCTAGACAAATAGACAAATATAGAGAATCAGAGCTGAGGTCAGCTTAGCTGAAGTAGAGCTTGTCTGAGCCATAAACTGGTAAGAACTCTTAAATACTGACTAAACATTAGAGGTAAAGGATAAACTAGCACAAATGATACAGACACCTGGGGTTATAATCTTGGAAGAAGCCCACACTTATAGAAATTATACCATATAGCTGTAATATGTCATATAAATAGTAAATATAAATATAAGTATATGCATATTTCCTTTAATAAATAATCCAAATACAGTAATTAAAAGACAGAGATTGTGAGAGTTAGTTAAAAAAATGATTCTACATGTTTCTTGTATCAACAAAAAAATCTATTATATATATATATATAATTTTATTAATTTATTTAGACAGTTAATTTTAATGACGTGACATTGATCAATTAGAGTACATAGATTCAGAAAAAACACCTCCAGACCATTTTGACATTTGATTATGTTGTATACCCATCACCCAAAGTCAAATTGTCCTCCATCACCTTTTATTTGGTTTTCTTTATGCCCCTTCCTTCCCCTCACCCCCTCCCTGCCCTCCTTTTCCCTCCTCCTGGTAACCACTGCACTCTTATCCATCTCCATGAGTCTCAATTTTGTGTCCCACCTATGTATGGAATCACACAGTTCTTAATTTTTTTCTTATTTACTTATTTCACTCAGTATAATGTTATTAAGTCCATTCATGTTGTCCTAAATGATCCTCTGTCATCATTTCTTATGGCTGAGTAGTATTCCATAGTATATATGTACCATATTTTCTTTATCCAATCTTCTATTGAAGGGTTTTTGGGTGGTTTCCATGTCTTGGCCTCTGTGAACAGTGCTGCGATGAACATGGGGCTGCATGCGTCTTTACAGACTAATGTTTTTGAGTTTTGGGGGTATATACCCAGTAAAGGGATTGCTGGGTTATATGGTAGTTCTATTCTTAATTTTTTGAGGAACCACCATACTTTCTTCCATAATGGTTGTACTACTTTACATTCTCACCAACAGTGAATGAGGGTTCCTTTTTCTCCGCAGCCTTTCCAACACTTGTTGAGAAACCTATTTAATACTTAATGAAACAAATCAGTTAAAATTAAAGGGATGAAGCCTGACCAGGTGGTGGCGAAGTGCATAGAGTAGCAACCTGAGGCACTGGAGACCCAAGTATGAAACACCAAGGTTGCTGGCTTGAGTGTGTCTCATCTGGCTTAAATATGGGCTCACCAGCTTGAGCAGAGGCTCATAGATATGACCCCAGAGTTGCTGGCCTGAAACCCAAGATTGCTGGCTTGAAAACCCAAGGTTGCTGTCTTGAAACCTAAGGTTGCTGGCTTGAGCAAGATGTTGCTGGTTTGGCTGGAGGCTCCTGGCCAAGGCGCATACGAAAAAGCAATCAATGAACAACTAAGGTGCCGCAACTATGAGTTGATACTTTTCATCTGTCTCCCTTCCTGTCTGTCTGTCTCTCTCTCTCTCTATCACACACACACACACACACACACACACACACACACACACACTGAAGGGATGAAGACAGATACCATGCTAACAGTAATCAAAAGAAAGCTAGAGTTGCTACATTAATTACAACAAACATATTTTTGAACAAAAAAATTGTCAGGAATAAAGACAGGGGCATTACATAATGATAAAAGAGCCTACTCTCTAAAAAGATGTAACAATGTTTGCTGTGTATATACCTAATAAAAGGATGTAAAAACACATGAAACGTTTGCTGTTTGTGTGAGTATTTTAAGAACTAAAAATATAGTCTATTCACTTACTTTTTTAAGAAATGGGATCATCTCATAAGAAAACTTTTCTTTTTCTTTTTGATTTTCTAATTCTGTTTCCCATAAATCAGCTCATCATGACTATTTCAATGGACAGCGATGACATCAAAATTTTGGGGTTTTACTTTTTTAGGTGGGTATAATTTTAGAAATAGTTTTACTTTAATCTCTGAAATGCAATAATTTTTAAATTATATTTTAATTAAGAACAAATATTTGTTATAAAAATAAGAAATTTACAATACAAGATTAAAATCATTGCAAATATGTAAGACACCAAAGGACATTTGTAATCTCATGTTGGCATCAAAGCTTTTGTTTCAATTGAGGGACCTTCTAAAAAATGACCATCTATGCCAGAAAATTTTAATCTTGGAGTGAACAATAACAGTCAGTGTAGAAATTGTCAATTTTATTCTCATGTAAACGTGAAGGTGCCTCGACGTCATTTTCCTCTCATAAAAAAAAAAAAAAAAATCCCCAAGCAAAACTTTGCCTTTATAAATAAGCTACTGTTAAGTATTTAATTTTTAAAGGTAAATCACCAGAAAGTTTTCAAATAACAAAGAAGGGAATGTAAAACTAGAAAAAAATTCATCAAGATATGTAAGGCTGGGTGTCGTGGCCATGCAGGTTCCCATCGGATTTGGGCAGACAGTAAAGGAACTGTGGAGCTGGAGGATGGTGGGCCATTCCATTCCAATTGTTAGTCTCTCAGTGGTGGGTGAACAATCAGGCAGGGAAAACTGCTTTACTCTCTCAGGGCTGATGTAAAAAGGTGGGGTGGTGGTGGTGGTGGTGGTGGTGGTGGTAGTGCTGGAGGAGCTCTTCTCCCCCTTCTCCCGCAAACAGTAGCAAAGAATGGCCCTTCCCAATGGCAGCAGGCAATCTAATTTGCAATCTGCCGCCCTGAGGGCAAGCCCCTTCAGCCTTACATAGACTATACATTGGAGGTGCTACCCAGTGCGCATGCACCAATCAGGCAAAGTACAAGCCAACCAGCTTAACACCCTTGTTTGCCCAAAAACATGTTTTTGAAAATTCCTGACAAGTCATTTTTGGAATAACCCTGGAAAGTGAATCTTAAACAATGGAAACTTTTTAGAAGGCCCATGCTGTAGCTACATCCCAATTGATTTGATGGGACATAGGATAAACCAAATGAGATAGGATTTGCACTTCAACAGCATCAAAGGAGCATTTTAATGGCTCATCAGAAAGGAAATGATTAATTAACCTGGATTTTAAAATTACCCTGAAACCCAAGTACTGGTTTTGATAACAGCACTATTGGTTTTTATTACTATATTTCTAACTATGAAGAAGTGAGTTCTCATAATTTTTAATAACATAGTTTAATTTAATGGCTCAGATATAAGCTATGCCAAGAAATGTGCTTTTCTATCACATTATAGTTAAAAGTATTTTGAAAACTTGAGAAGCTTTGCAAATATGGAGAGGTATATGAGGCAATGATTATTATCTGAATTCCATAATATTTTACACACAAGTAGAAATTGCTTATTAAGACTTATTTTATTGTCAGAAGTTTAAAACTGATTTTGGAGCAGCTTTCAGTTTTAGAAATATTACTGGAAATGTATACAGTTCAACTATAGACTACCTCAAAAGGAAAATATAGACTCCTTTTTATCCTAGTTTCTGTGCAAGATAAATTCTTTATGTGATTCTGCTCCTTGTATACAGGGAACAATGTAAGAGAGCTGTGAATATGCTCATTAAGTAATTCTTGACAACTTTACCTAAAATTATAGCAGGCCTGTTAATAGTTATAAGGTGTTTGGGCACTACCTAAGTGTCTACCAAGAGATGAATGGATAGAGAAAATGTGGTATAAATAGATAGATAATATAGATAATTTTACTCAGTGATTTAAAAATGTGAAATAAGCAAATAAAAAAAACCCTAAGAACTATATCATTCCATACATAGGTTGGACATAAAAATGAGACTCAGGGACATGGATAAGAGTGTGGTGGTTACCAGGGATGGGGAGGGCAAAGGAGGGGGTGGAGGGAGACTAGGGACACAAAAAACCCAGATAGAATGTGACACAAGACTATATGACTTTGGGTGATTGGTAGGCAACGTGATCAAATGTCAAAATAACCTGGAGATGTTTTCTCTGAACCTATGTACCCTGATTGATTAATGTTACTCCATTTAAATAAATAAAAAGGCTGAAGATGGATCAAAAAAAATTTTGATTTGTGACAACATGGATGGATCTAGAGCAAGGGTTGGGAACCTATGACTCCCGAGCCAGATGTGGCTCTTTTGATGGCTGCTTCTGGCTTGCAGACAAATCTTTAATAAAAAAAATGATAATGTTAAAAATATAAAACATTCTCATGTATTACAATCCATTGATTTCTTATCGCTCATGTTCATGATGGCGGTGGCTAGAGCCAATCACAGCTGTCCTCCGGGAAGGCACCAAATTTTTATTGGATAATGCATAACATACACTGGTCATTGTATGACTCTCATGGAATTACATTTTAAAATATGTGGCATTCATGGCTCTCTCAGCCAAAAAGGTTCTTGACTCCTGATCTAGAGGGTACTGTGTTAAGTGAAATAAGTTAGAGGAAAAAATACTGTATGATTTTATTTATACAGTGGTACCTTGAGATGCAAATAGACCAAGATACAAATATTTTTAATTTATTTTTTATTAATTTTAATGGGGTGACACCAATAAATCAGGGTACATATGTTCAAAGAAAACATCTCCAGGTTATCTTATCATTCAATTATGTTGCATACCCATCACCCAAAGTTAAATTGTCCTCTGTCACCTTCTATCGGGTTTTCCCTGTGCCCCTCTCCTCTTCCCTCTCCCTCCCTCTCCTCTCTCCCCACACCCCGTAACCACCACACTCTTGTCCATGTCTCATAGTCTCACTTTTATGTCCCACATATGTATGAAATCATGCTGTTCTCAGCTTTTTTCTGTTTTACTCCGTATAATGTTATCAAGGTCCATCCATTTTGTTGTAAATGATCCAATGTCATCATTTCTTATGGCTGAGTAGTATTCCAAAAACAAACTCAAAATGGATAAAAGACTTAAATGTAAGCCATGAAACCATAAGCATCTTAGAAGAAAACATAGGCAGCAAGCTCTCTGACATCTGTAGCAGCAATATATTTGCCGATTTATCTCCACGGGCAAATGAAATAAAAGGCAAGATAAAAAAATGGAACTATATCAAACTAAAAAGTTTTTGCACAGCTAAAGACAATAAGAACAGAATAAAAAGACAAACCACACAATGGGAGAACATATTCGACAGCACATCTGATAAGGGGTTAATAACCAAAATTCTTTTTTTTAAGATACAAGCTGCGACTCAGTTCGTGTTTTTGTTTGAGATCCAATTGAAATTCCGAGATACGAGTCGTGATTCGGGAAGCTGCTGCTAGTTGGCACGTTGGTGCACGGGTCCAGTATTGGCAGTTTGATATACGAGTTGACTGACTTACGAGCTCGGTTACAGAATGAATTAAATTTGTATCTCAAGGTACCACTGTATATGGAATCTAAAAAGAAAAAATGAAGGAACACACAAAATTAAACAGAAACAGACTAATTGACGCAGAGAACAGATTGTTGGTTCCCAGGAGTGAGGGAGAAGGATGGTTAAAAATTTGAGGGAAATAAGAAGTACAAACTTTCAGTTATAAAATAAAAACGCCACAGAAAGCAGTGTATAGCACTGGGGATATAGTATAATACTGTAATAACTTTGCACAGTGACAGATGGGTACTAGACTTATTGGGGTAATCACATCATAGATATATAAATGTCAAATCAATATGTTGTACACCTGAAACTAATACAATATTGTATGTCAATTATAGTTTAATAAAATATAATTTTTTAAAAATTATATTTGTGGGTTAACCATTTCAGCAAAATCTTTTAATGTAACTCTTATTTTGATATATTGAATCTAGAATTCATGATAGTATGTTTCCATTTCAAAAAAATAACTACAAAGGATGAAATCCATGCCTGGAAACAGGCTTCATGTTTAGCAGTCTTGAGGTATATAAAATCAATAAGCTTTTCATTTATCAGCTGTTTCAAATCCTCCCTGTCTTTTAGAAAATGCAAAATGAAATACAGAACTACCATTGTAATTGCTGTAGATAATAGAAAAGGTTTCATTGACCTGTGTGTGTGTGTCCTGCTGAAGAAAGCTTGTCTCTAAAGTCAATACAGAAAAAAGCCTACAAAGAGCTACCCTTGAATGCAATACAGAAAGTCTCCTTTACCCTCCTAATTAACATGGAAGTTTCAGTCTCCTGGCTTACAGGATCTAGTTTTCAGGGTGCTTCTCTGTTATATTTTGTGTAAGAAAAATAGGGGAAAATAACTATTTCCTATTGTTATTCTGATTTTTACTCAGTTTTTGATATAGCAAGTCATTACTAATTTCTAACATATTCACAGAGCTTATCATTGATAATAAATACTGTATGAACACAAGACCAACCATATAATTGTACAAAATGATCACCCTATTCACAATTAACTAGTTACTATTATTTTTTCTCTCCAAATAATGGCACTATGGGAGGCCAGAGATGAAACCAAACACCAATGTGCCTAGAATGTATGGAGAAATCTTAAGTAGCTGGTTTCTAAAAAATTCAACCCATTATCACATCATTTCTTCCTTGGACCCACTTACTTTTAGTTACAGACAAGACACTGGGTCAGCGTGAAGAACATTAAAGAAAACAATTTAGATAAATGGGGTTAAACTAGTCTTTTATTTGTTCTAAACTATATTATTAAAGAACAATAAAACACGGCATAGCTTTTTGCCTATGTGTCCAAGCTCATAGCAATTCATTCATAAAGACATGGAAATATGACTGGGTGCTTCCTATGTACCAGACACTATTTTCCAAACACTATCTTCTCATAAAAGGCTTATGAAGTAAATGTTGTCATTATCCCTTATGCAGAACAATAAGAAAACTGAGGCACACAATAACTATTCAAGGACATGGACACAGCCTGTTACCTCCTCACATACTAATGTCAAAGATGGTCAGAGTTTAAAACACCATGACAGACAGAGTAAACCCTTTTCAAGTTAGGTATCTTAATATGGAAAATGCCAAATATTTTCCCCAAGGGGAGGGAATAGGGGAAGTAAGATAAAAGCCAGAATTACTTTTTCTAACACAGAAAATGTCTGGACAGTTATTTCTTATTTAAAATTCGATTGGAATTTTTTTTTAATTGAACTTGCCCTGAACACATAAAATTGCCCAAACAAATTCAAGACAAAGAATCATCTGTTTTCTTCTCTGTAATAACTTCTTAAACATGTATTTTCTCCAACATTTATGTAGAATTCCCAAGAGCCTTGTAGAGACATGCTAAGAACTCCATGGGTTTATAGTTGAAACACCAGATAATATTTCGTGTTCTGATTACTGTGAAGAGAGCAAGAGTCTTTATTTTGTTTTTGTTTTTTTAATTAAACTTTCTTGAGTGACACTAATTAATAAAATTACATAGATTTCAGGTGGACAGTTCTAGAATACATCATCTGTATATTATGTTGTGTGTTCTCAACCCCATGTAAAGTCTTCTTCTATTACCATTTATCACCTTTTTACTTGCTTTCTTTTTCCACCCCTCTTTCCCTCTGATAATCATCCTACTGTTATCTGTATCTACAAGTGTTTTTGCTTTTCGATTTTGTTAGAAGAAAGATAAATATAAAAAAACAACACAAGTTTTGGGAGTTTCATGAAAAGTTGTCTACTTGACCTCACATGCTATAAAATTGTGTGCCAATATGAAATCTTAGAATCTTTGGTTTCAACATTAGGAAACATGCAAAAAGGACTTGAAACTTTCATTAAGGTTTTCTGGGGTAAAACAAAATACTCTGGTCAGTAAGCTGGTTTTTGTGTGTGATTTAGTCTATCTTTGACCTACTTCTTATGTCATTTATAAAACACTTCTTATTCTCTGAAATGTGCCTTTGAGATATGGCATGACTTTCAAAGTTTATTATAAAGAATCATTTCTTATGTATTTGTATTAGACTTAATTTTAAATACTCAGAACTTACATAAAAATAAGCTATGTATGCATGCAATAAATCATTTAGTCATGTTTTACTTTAGCATCATTATATTTTTATGTTTATGCGTGTACGTAGCACTACGAAGCAAACAACTGTAAGAAGTTTCAGGTCTGAGATTAAAAAAATAGAATCACGTAATGAATTGAAAACCATCTGGGACTTATTGCCTATGCTCTAAACCATCAGGTGTATGTTTTGGTTCCCAGCTAGAACCACCTGCCCTCTTGTTAACCCTGATAGGCATTTTTGTTGTTTGATAGAGATTACATAGGCCAACCCAACTTTTTTTCACTGAGTATGTGTGAATACATAAGTTTTGGTGTGTATAAACACACAAATGTACACCCAGCCATTTATGTATGATAAGTGAGCAATTATGTATCTTGTACCCCGTATGCTATAATCAACTTATATGGCTGTGAGTGAAACAATTTACTCACAATTTAGGACAGTCTGTTAACAAACAATGCATGTTATTCAATATTTTAGAATATAAAGGTAGTGCAAGTATTGGGGGGGGGGAAATGGATGGAAAGAAATTCAGTCTGTGTGGCATCAGGTGTAAAAATCTTCTCTTAGAGTTGCTGATCATGATGATGGTTTTCTGGTTTGAGACAAGCTACCTTTAAAAGAAAGTGATGGCTGGGGTTGTATTAGACTTTGTCCTCTCTTACTTGGAGGAACGAGGGTGAAGAGTGTGGGCTTTGGAACTGAACTACTGGGTTCCAGTACACACTACTTCTTTTTGAACAGGCTACTAATGTCTCTGTGTTTTATTTTCTTCTTGTGGAAAGTGAGCTTAATAATAGTCACCTACAAGCTTTCTGGTTTAGTCCTCACTCTACTCATTGTTATTTTCTCCTGTATTAATTTGATGTTTTCAAAATCCATGTAGATTATTTCTATAACACCCAGTCTCTTATTTTCTTGTCCTCCTTCCTATTTCAATTATGTACTTGCATGTTTGGAAATATAAGTATAGCATACTTTGTAAAAACAGAATACACTATGTCATTAGAAGTTAACAAAAAGACTAACTCAGCAAGATACTCTTAAACATAGAATTGAGGTGCAGTTGGGAAGATTCATATAGAGAAAAATCCCTGAAATGATGAGAAAATGGTTTTCCTTTTTTTTTTCCTTTTTTAGCAAAAAAGACAGAGACAGAAAGAGAAACAGAGAAAGGGAAAGACAGGCAGAAAGGGAGAGAGATGAGAAGCATCAATCCTTTATTGCATCACCTTAGTTCTTCATTGATTGCTTTTCTTTCATGCCTTAACCTGCGGGCTACAGCAGAGTGAGTGACCCCTTGCTCAAGCCAACGGCCTTGGGCTCAAGCCAGTGATCTTTGGGCTCAAGCCAGCTACCATGGAGTCATGTCTATGATCCAATGCTCAAGGCAGCGACCCCTTGCTCAAGCTGGTGAACCTGTACTCTACTCAAGCTGGATGAGCCCATGCTTAAGCTGGCAACCTTGGGGTTTCAAACCTGGGTTCTCTATGTCCCAGGCCAATGCTCTATTTACTGCACCACTACTTGGTCAGGTGGGGAATGGTTTTTATGGCAGATAAACAGGAAATAAAGAATATGCATGGATGGCATGTTAGAATATATGGCTTATTCAATTTCATATATATGAAATTTACCAATAACTACAAATGCTAATAAAAGTCATGCAAAGAAGATTCTTTAAAAAAATGTGAAATATCTATCTGGACCTGGACCTCCATACCTACTGATTGTCAGAGCTTGGTGATGTTAACTTAAACGTTACAATATAATTTCTTTATAACATTTTAATTTCAAATACATCAAGATTAGCCTGGATCAAGCCAAATTAAGGCATTATATTTCGTTATCATGCAATGCAGTTACTTCTATATTTTTTTATTCTCTAGAACCGTGAGACTGGGACAGCAGAATAAGAAGCTAGAACAATTTCTTGGCAAGTAGAATGGGGAAACTGACACAAACAGCTGAACAATCTGGCCCAGCAAGTTACAGCCAGCTACAGAAGGTCACCTCCCTGGAGATGATATCTAGGCTTTAGCTATATTTTAGCTCTAGGATGCCAGAACCAGCTACAGTGACTAATGACCCCCTGTCCTGGGGCTAACTAATCAGAAAATATCACAACCATGAAAGGAGAGACCTGGAAAAGCCGATGAATATTCTGTTGAAATTTTCTTTTAAACTCCTAGTTTTTAAAAACCTTCAAAACAAACCTTCAGAACCCTCTTCCCCTCTTTTTACTCCACAAGCATGTATCATCTGAACTCTAGAGGTCCTAGTGAGACCTGCAATCAGGGGAGGAGTGGCTAGTGACAGCTTGTCTAGGGCTAAAATCCTGAACCTGTTTCCAAGATCCTCTCTTCTCTGACTTCCCAGTGAGCCAAAGCAGCCCCATCTATGCTCTCCTGTTGCCTCTTCTATTGTAAACCTTTCCTTGTTTCACTGTCCCTAACTTTAATAAACTTTCAAAATCACCCAGATTTGTTTAGTGAAATCTTTTCCTGCATGAAGTCAAGAACCCACACAATACCAGCTGGCCCTAGTCAGGCCTGTAAAGCCAGGTTTCCTGTCCAGGTAACAAGATTATAAATTCCTGCTGTTTTAAGTCACCCAGCCTGACAAGGCGGTGGCGCAGTGGATAGAGCATCGGACTGGAATGCGGAAGACCCAGGTTCGAGACCCCGAGGTCACCAGCTTGAGCGCGGGCCCATCTGAATTGAGCAAAAGCTCGCTAGCTTGGACACAAGGTCGCTGGCTCCAGGAAGGGGTTGCTTGGTCTGCTGAAGGCCCATGGTCAAGGCACATGTAAGAAAGCAATCAATGAATAACTATGGTGTTGCAACGGCAATAAAAAACTAATGATTGATGCTTCTCACCTCTCTTCGTTCCTGTTTGTCTGTCCCTATCTATCCCTCTCTCTGACACTCTCTCTGTCCCTGAGGAAAAAAATATAAGAAGTGTTAAAAAATAAAAAAAATAGCCTGACCTGTGGTGGCGCAGTGGATAAAGCGTCGACCTGGAAACAGGGAGGTCGCCAGTTCAAAACCCTGCACTGGTCTGGTCAAGGCACATATGGGAGTTGATGCTTCCAGCTCCTCCCCACTTTCTCTCTTTCTCTCTCTCTCACTCTGTGTCTCCTCATCTAAAATGAATAAAATAAAAAGAAATTAAAAATAAATAAATAAAATAAATAAAAAATGACAATTATTAAGTCACCCAGTGTTTGGTGCTTTGTGATGGAGCCTTACAAACCTAATACATTTATCAATTTACATTCTTTCCCTCCCACCATTAAGAATTTTCTGCATGGTGTTTTAACTGTGGTTGATTTTGTGTATTATATCAATCTTCAGGAGTGGTATTTCCTTGATGGGTGGAATTTTTTATTCATTCGTTTTGTATACTTTTAAAAAAATTAATTAATTAATTAATTCTTTCTTTCTTTCCAAGTGGGAGGAGGGGAGATAGACAGACTCTCACATTTGTCTCGACCAGGATCCACCTGGCAACTCCCTATCTGGGGCCATGCTCGCAGCCAAGCTATTTTGAGTGCCTGAGGTAGAGGCTTCATAAAGCCATCCTCAGTGCCTGGGACCCATGCATTTGAACCAGTCAAGCCATGGGAGGCAAAGAGAAAGAGAGAAAGAAGGGGGAGACTTTTTGCGAATTTGAATGATAAAGAGATGTAACTGCAAGGAGAGCCTCATCCAGGATAAACAATAGTAGTTGAACAGTAGTAGGCAGTAGACATGAGCCAAGTGGTGACCATAGAGAAGGTAACCAAAGTGAGAACGATAGGCCAAGCTTCAGCTGTGTTGCAGCTCAAAGCCCCAAAAAGCAGCAAAACCAGACAAGTGACCCTATGGCAGACCTCAGGACCAGCTGCATTGATTAAGGACCTTCTGGTATCAACCAATCAATGGAGACTATGACTCTGAAAGGACATACCTGGAGAACAGGTGAATATTCTATAAAGGTCCCCCCCCCTCCGGGACCTTCCTCCAAATCTTCACTATTAAAAGCCCTTTGGACAGAGAACCCAGTGCTGCTCTCCCTCAGGACCACCCACTAGGAACAGCTAACCTATGAGGAAGGGCCAGGAGGCAGAGAAGGTGCCCAGTTAAGCATAAAAACCTAACGACATAACTAAGTTGGGCACTCAGATGGGTTTGAGTTTCCTGCTTAGCAATTTTCCAAGCATACTTTCTCTTTGCTAAACAAATCACTACACACTTTGATTTTGGTTTCTCTCATCCAAAATTTCTCTCGAGAATAAAAGAGCCAAGGAACCCAGAACAATACTGTGGAACCAGTGACAGCATGATGTTTAGGTAGCAATTTTAGAAAGTAGAAGAGTTTTTGAGGTTTGAGAGATGAATGTGGATGTAGAGTGTCAAGAGCAGCTGCCATCTCTGGGATGATGCGTAGCTGGGCTGCAATGGGGAGAGATTTAAATAATTTCCCAGCAGCAAGCACATCTTATACTTCTCTTTTCTCGGTAGTCTTTTACAGAGAAATAGAATAAAATATTGAAATGATTCAATTTCCTTTAGATTGATATGTACAATCTGATGTATGTATTTGGAAGACATAGGAGAAAAGTTTCACCTAAACTCAGCTACAAGGCTATTTGTTAAACAGTCTAATCTATTGTTATTAAAAACACTAATGTTATTTGCCTCAGCTTTATTTATGTTTTTGAAGAAATGTCTTTGGAATTTAGAAAACCTCATAGTAAGGCCATGATTTTTTTTAATTGGATGTCCACTAAAATAAAAACATAGCAGAAAACATTTCATTTGAGCATTGTTGGGTACATGAGTTTGTAAAATTTGCATTTTCTGAGTTGCTCACTTTTAATTGTTAAAAATGGCCGCTGGCCAGGAAAAACTGCTAATTACCTTCCTGCTGGAAAAAGGACTTTTTTATGCTAATGTGTGCTGGAGGAGGGGCTTTTGAGGCAAGAAGAGTTTATGGGAAGGAGAAATAAGAGGGAAGAAAGAAGCAGCCAAGATGGCAGGGTGCTGAAGGAGAAGATTTTGTGCAGCAAGAAGAAGGAAAAAAGTGTGCTAATGGGGAACCAGAGATGACTGAGCTGGTAGTGGCCTTTGATTCTAGGAAAACCCGGATGTGTCAGCTTTGGGAGCCCTAAAAGGAAAGGGAAGTGCTTTTTCCTGTGTGTGTGTTCTACTCGCCTGCACGGTATCAGGCTAGAATAAAAAAATGGCACCCCATTTTTTGGCTCTGCAGTTTCTTTACCATCTGTCCAAATTCAATGAGAACCAACATGTGAATGGCTGCGACAGTTGCAACTACTGGCCTTCCAAGTATTTTCTATATAACAATATATTATATGCTTTAGTCAAGATAATGACTATTTCAGAAAAATAGTTTATTTTAGATTCCCTGAAATAAAAGTGGATGCTAACACTTTTATTGTGTACTTTATTTCTATAGAATATACCAAGAAGATATATTTTATTCATCTGATATAAAATTAAATATTTAAAACTATGATGTGGTATTTAGTAAGATATAAGTAGGCATTGTATTAACATAAAATATTCAGAAATATTGCTTGTTACATGCCTTAGTATTTTATGAGTATTAAAATAGTCATTTTATTTTGCATAATAAGGTTCTAAGTTTTGTGTTGCACTGTGTGCACTGTTGTGATTGATTTAGTAATATGCTTAGAAATAACAGTAATAATTCCCTTAGCATAATGCAAGGTAGTTATAGAATGATGATCACAATATGTTGTGTGGCGTAGCATTTAGAATGGAAATGTTTTAGCTTAGATTATAAAAAAATTATCTATTTATTTATGAACTGGTTGGTGTTTAGAATCTCCATCTGTATTTTGGTTACATTTAGTTTAAAATGTACGTAGCCTGCCCAGGCAATGGCACAATGGATAAAGCATTAGACTGGGATGCGAGGACCCAGGTTCAAAACCCTATGGTTGCCGACTTGAGCATGAGCTCATCTGTTTTGAGCAAGGCTCACCAGCTTGACCCCAAGCTCACTGGCTTGAGCAAGGGGTCACTCGCTCTGCTGTAACCCCCTGGTCAAGGCACATATGAGAAAAAAATCAATGAACAACTCATTGCAATGAAGAATGGATGCTTCTCATCTCTCTCCCTTTCTGTATGTCTATCTTTATCCGTCCCTCTCTCTGTCTCTGACACACACACACACACACACACACACACACACACAAGTGTGTATATACTGTAACACAGAGCTTCATCATCCTTTACCAAAATATACTGACAGGTGCCTTTTAGTATCACATGCACTTTTGCGAACATTGGGGCAGTACAATGACTTTTGTGTTTGTATATAAGTGTTTAGCATAGCGATAAATATATTGGGTTCTAAGAAGAAAGGTGCTTATCTTTTAATTTGTAAAACTCCTTTGAGCTCTGTTAGGAGAAAATCCACAGCTTTTCAGAGAGCAATAGCCTTCTCTTGCTAGGTTCCCGCATGTTAGAATAGGTCTGTTTAATCATTGAGCAGCAACACTCTGCAGGAGAAAGTGACAGCAGTGCACTGTGGTTTCACAACATTGAAACTTTAGCTGTTCTTTAAATTCTCATGACAGATTCTAGCAGGAGTGATTTGGAATGAAGTGACATGTTTACTTACATTGGTGAAAAGAGTTTAAGGGTAAAAAAAGCAAACAACTTATAACAGTATCTTTTCCAGAAACCAGAGTGAAAACATCGGGGCTGTCTAACTGCCTACCATCTGCTTATACACGGACAACTAAGGACAAACTGCTTGCAAAGGGAGATGCATGTCAGGTAACAAACAGCGGCAGCTGGGACCTATGTAAAGTGCAAGAAAGATATGAAATATAAGAAGCTGCCCACAGCACCATTTCTGTTCACCTACTTAGGCAGTAAAACAACTTAAAATAATCTCATGCTTTTTACAAAAACACACTTACTGTCATAATAAAGGTGAAATTCCAAAGAATTACCTCTGGAAGAAAAAAGGAACTATTTAGTCTAGAAATCGAATAGAAATTTCAAATTTGGTAAATATACTTTTCTTTATCTTCCCTTTTTCACCTAACCTAAATAAATAACTCGTAACTTTTTACTTTTATGAAGCAAACCCTCCAAAAATGTAAATGTTGTATACTAAGACACTAATTAAAAACTATTCACAGTTGTAATTTTGAAAAGAAAAATTAACATTGTATTTGTTAGGTCGATGTAAAGCCAATAGACGAGGCCACTATCACAGCAGCCCGACCCACGCAGGTTTGCATTAAATTCGAACAGTCGGTAATGAAACACAGGAGCCAAGAACTGGTGAGCCATCAGCTTTAATTCTAGCTTGCACCCAGCGGGCAAGCAAAAACACACACTGAGCTCCAAAACCCACACATTCAGTGCTCACAAAGCTACTGACTTATCCGAGTTTCCTAGAATCAAAGGTTTCTAGCTCACCAGACTTATTCATCTCTGTTTCCCATCTCCTCCAGCACAAACTCTTAACAAACTGGCTTCTTCCTCAGCACTCTGCCATCTTGGCTACTTCTCCTCCACATGGCCTTAATCTGCTCTCCTCTCTAATACTAATCTCAGGAACCCAGGAACCGAGAGGGAGAGATCAAGCTACTGGTCTCTCCCACTTTATACCATAGAATCAAAACCTTTAATCCAATTATACAAACAAGGAAGTCTCTGTATAATGGGATTCCTCAGGAGAGCGCACCACCCTACATCATCCAATCAGTCAAGGGTGTGGAGAAGAGCTTACTCTTAAAACTAAGCCTTAGGCTACAACGACCTGGCCTGCCCACAGCCTGTTCCAGAACACACATTAATATCAACAAACTTCCATGTGGGCAGCACCATCTTTAACAAAGTGAGCATATTATATTTTATCTGCCCAACAGACATGTTCACCTGAAAGCTGTGTACCCTTATTGATCAATGTCACCCTGTTAAAGTTAATATCTAAATAAAATTAAAAAACAAAACAAAACAACCATACCTCTAAACATGTGTGATGAAAAACAGTGTGTGGGTTTTAAAGAATATCAATTCTCTATGACCGTAAGCACTGTAAAACATGTTTCAGATGACAAGGAATGAGGATTATTTGATTAAAATGTTCATTATTAACTAAGACATTTTAAACTAAGATTAGTTTTTATTTATTTCAATATTAAGAACAACCAAGGGGCCTGACCAGGTGGTGGCACAGTGGATGGAATGTTGAACTGGGATGTGGAGGACCCAGATTTGAGACCCCAAGGTAGCCCGCTTGAGCGCAGGCTCATCTGGTTTGAGCAAGGCTCACCAGCTTGAATCCAAGGTCGCTGGCTCGAGGAAGGGGTCACTTGTTCTGCTGTAGCCCCCTGGTCAGGGCACATATGAGAAATCGATCGATGAACAACTAAGGAGCCGCTATGAAGAATTGATGTTTCTCATCTCTCCCCCTTCCTGTCTGTCTGTCCCTATCTGTCCTCTTTGGCTCTCTCTGGCTCTGCCACAAAAACAAACAAACAAAAGAACCAAAAAACCCCCAAAAACCCAAGGGATTTTTTTCTCCCTTTATGAACTTCTTTTATAAACTTTTTTTACTATAAATGCTTCAACATTAAATAATATTATTTTGCCCCACTAAAGTGTTCTGTGGCCTAAAAATACCATAGAGAGTCTGACTAGTTGCACCACCAGACCCTATGCATGGAGTTCTGCTCTTCTGTGGATCAGTGATTTGAGGACCATGTGGTCTGACTGTCCTGTCTTGGCATGACATGAGACCTTGGACTGTACCCCAATCCTGAGGGGCAAGCATGAGAAAAAACTGAAACTAGAGTCAGAAATTGGCTTAAACTATAGAAAATAATATATGGCATAGACATGATATTTATCAATATAAAGCTATCTAAAGATCCTGCTTTGAATAGAAAGCTAAATGCATGGGCTGCCCACTGGGGTAGCACAGAACCATTTTCATGAGTTAGTAACTTAAAATATTCTCATTTATTTTTAGTAAAATAAATATGCATCATATCATGATCCTGTTCCACTCCATCCCCGAGTTCAGAGTTCTAGCTTTCACTATTCCTTAAGGTAAAGGTATAGTCTAGAAGGTATTTATTTTAGGTAACACCTCATTGCATTTTCTTTATTAAAAACCAAGTAGATGATATCAGGATTATGTTATTGTTAGAATCTTTTTTTGCTATTATAAAAGTATTTATTTTCCATCTCGTGTCCACAATCTGAGAATAAGCCCATTTGCTGATGCTTATAATATCCAACATACTGTAATTACTCAAAGGATAGAAAGTGTCATAGGACTGAGTATTGTTAAAAAACTATAATGCGTATTTAGTGTAAGAAAATTTTAGTATAACTGTGATATGTTTATGTTTAAAGATTGCTTTAACTAATACACTTTCAAGTTAAGGAGTTTGACATCTGTATCAGATAGGATCAAGTCAAGGAAATGAAAAACCTAGTAGTTTTTGCCAGAAAGAATTTAATACAGGATATTGGTTAAAATAGGTATTGGAGGACTGGAATACAAAAAAGGACCAGTGAGATGCCACAGTAAGGTGGAACTGATGGAAAAAGAGTCATAGTTTGGGAGTTTTAAGAACCCGGAACCTTGGTTAAGGAGCCCTGTGAACTGAGACCTGGACCTCTGAGCAGGGAGGTTGCTTAGCTGGTGCTGGCATCTCATGAGCTTGAGGAAGCCTTTGCTAAGCTGGGACCCAGATCTCTAAGAAAAGAGTGCTGGATGGCTGCTCACAGAAACAAGACCTAGAGATCTGAAGAGAAGATGCCTCTAGATTCACTGAGACTGACTCTTTCTGACAGGCATGATGGTACAGGTTCTGACAGTGAGGAAAAAGTCTGGAAATAGAACCAACTTCAGTCTTTGAATATTCAACTGTATCTGTGTTGTTGAAACTCAAAACAGTTATAGACTTAAATGTTAGACCTGAATGCATAAAACTCTTAAAAGATAGGCAGTAAATTCTTGAATATTGCTTTTAGTAATATATTTTTAGATACATCTCCCTGAGCAAGAGAAACAAAAGAAAAAATAAACAGAGACTGCATGAAACTAACATGATTTTTTACACAGTAAAAAATTATCAACAAAATGAAAAAATCACCTATTGAATGGACAAGATATTCACAAATGATATATCCAATAAAAGGTGTAACACAATAAAACACATAATCTAATTAAAAAACAGGCAAACAACCTGAATAGACATTTCTACCAAGAGTATATTACAGACATATAAAAGGATTCTCAATGTTAATATTCATCAGAGAAATACAAATTAAAGTCACAAAGAGATATTGTCAGAATGGCTATCATCAACAAATCAACAAATAGCAAATGTTGGTGGGATTGTAAATTAGTGCAGCCAGGATGGCAAATAGTGTGCTGATTCTTCAAAAAATTTAAAATAGAGTTGCTCTACAACCTAGCGATTATACTTCTGGCTATTTATCCAAAGATATCAAAATCATTAATTCAAATATATATACACCCCTATATTCATTCATACACTTTTTTTTTTCTTTAAGTGAGAGAGAGAGAGAGACAGATAGACAGGGACAAACAGGAAAGGAGAGAGATGAGAAGCATCAACTTGTTATTGTGGCACTTGAATTGTTCATTGGTTGCGTTCTAATATGTACCTTAATGGGGTGGAGGGGTTCTAGCTGAGTCAGTGACCCTTTGCTCAATCCAGTGACGTTGGGCTCAAGTCAGAGACCTTGAACTTCAAACCTGGAACCATGTGATGAGCCCACACTCAAGCCGGAGACCCTGTTCTCAACCTGGCAAGCCTGTGCTCAAACAAGATGAGCTCATGCTCAAGCCGGGAACCCCATGCTCAAGCTAGTGAGCCTGCACTCAAGTCAGATGAGCTCTTGCTCAAGCTGGAGGTCTTGGTGTTTTGAACCTGGGCCTCAGTTCCTCAGGTCAATGCTCTATCCACTGTACCACTGCAACATTAGGTGAGCATTTTTATTAATAGCCAAGATGTGGAAGCAACCTAGATGTCCACCAATAAATGAGTGAATAAATAAGATGTGGTATATGTACAATGGAATAATATGCAACAATAAAAAGAATAAAACCTTTGTATTTGTGCCATGGATAAACCTAGAGGGCATTATGCTAAGTGAAATAAGTCAGAGAAAGATAAATAGAGTATAATCTTTTATATGTGAAACTAAAAAATAATATAAATAAACCAAACAACAGAAATAGACCCACAGATATAGAAAACAAGCTGATATTTGTTAATGAGGAAGGAGTGGGGAGTTGGGAATTAAAAAATAATTTAAAAAATAAGATAAGATGAGAAAAGGTGTTGTGGCTTTCCCCTTACAATTACTATCACCACCACCACCATCACTACTATTTATTAAAAAAAAAAATTTATGAGATTGGGAGAGGAACAATTACTATCATTTAGCTGTAGCTAGACAACTCTTAGAGCCTTGAAGAGCCAGAGTGGAGAGACTTCACTGACTACTAGAGTATTTAGCATACCTAAATAAGAGTTGCTCTTGACCCAGGCTAGCAAGCTCACAACAAAGACTCATCTCCTTTCTCTGAACACATTGTGTGGCATTTCGGTCCCTTGTGTGTTTTAAGTATGCCACGTATGTTAATCACTCTTTCTTCAAAATAGTTCAATGAGTTAGCAACAATTATTATCCTCATTTCATCAACAAGGAAAGAAAGGCACAAATAAGTAGGTACCACTGCTGGTGCCAAATGGAGCCAAATTTTTCACTCAGGCTGACTCCAAAATTCTCCCTCTTAGCAGCTCTTTCTCCTCACCTGGAAGTAGATATACTAGGATATTAATAATGACCACTTCACTGAAATGGAATAATGCCTCTTAAAAATTATTCTATGGTTTGTTCTTATGCGTTTTTAAGTTTTTTAAAACCAACCTGTTTTATCATGTATTTTTAACTCAGAATATAAAAATAGTTATGAAAAATGTATATAGGTACAATATTTTAAAAAGTAATTTGGTACTAAGAATCTGGAACAAAAATAAGACTTCTTATCTTAGATAAAGTTGGATACCAATTTTTAAAATATATTTAGCTAGTATGAATTTAAAAACTAAGAAATGGATAGGTTTGGATACTTTAATTTTGCTTTCTGTGCATTTAAGATAAATTGTACAAAGCGAATATATTATTATTAATTTACTATTATTGTTTTTTTTTTACTATTATTGTTTTTAAGGTCACATTATTTAGCTAGTAAGCTCATTTAAAGAATTTTATAAATGACTATTTTTATTGCAAAGAAAAATGCATATTCCTCCACCCACACTGCACTCTTCACACATAATATAGGGAGACACCAAAAATGTTAAAAGTTGTTTTATCTGGATAGCAAAATTATGGTGATGTTAATATCTTCTTTAGTCCTTTTGTTGTTTTTTCCAAGTTCCCACAAGAAAGATTAATTTTTTTCTCCATAGACAATTGATATATACATCTAATGCAGAGGCAAAATAACTCTATTTTAATATAGTTATCAGGAATTTAGAATGGATACAGAAATAATTCTCCACTTCCTGTTGCCTACCAATGACTCAGGACTGTCAATCCCTTATGTAACAACCAAAATTTCAGCTTTCTTCTTTGTCAATAATTTTATAATTTTGATCTGGATGTTAGTTTCTCTACATTAAGAAGAATATAAAGATTTTTGGTTCATCATATAATTAGCTAAACAATAAAAGATCTGTATATTTTAGTTACTCAGGATAAAGTTTTAAGTAATAATTTTCAATTTTTCAATAAAAAGAAGTCACTAATGTTACCTTGTATTCAACCAGTATAATGAATATGCATAGTTTGTATATAGGGTGATGCATGCAAACTTAAAAAATGGGCAGCTAGCATTTTTATCAGTATTTGGTTATATTTCTTCTATATAGTACACTTTCAAAATTGTTTATAGCATTAGTTTTTGGAAAGGTCGTATTTGATTCCTAGTTTTTGAAACTTTATTGTTCTAGGTGTATTCGTTCTTTTTCTCTCATTCTTCATTTCATCTCAGAAAAACTGGTAACTGACTGCTTTCTCCAAAGCTAGAAACAATTGATTAGTTGACATGCCTATTATTTGAACAAAGTAAGAGAGTAAAATTCTAGGGAGGTATAGTATTATTTAGAATAGCAGAAACTGAAATCTTGAAAATCTAAAAATACTTTGTGTTTGAATTTGAGAAAATGAAACAAGACTTTTGTGATTTGATGGACTATCAGAAGTTTTAAAGATAACTCCAGGGAACTTTTTAAATAATTAATTGTGATTATTTGAGGTACTGTCTGTATTGTTAGCTAAGGCATATAGAAATGTAACATTCTCATGCTAATGCATTCTAGAAATTTTTCGCCTCCTAAAGTTTGCAAGTAGGCTTTATAGTTCATTAATAGCACAAACCATCTACTCAATTCCAGTTTTATTTTATTTTATTTTGTTTTATTTTATTTTTTTAGTGAGCATGTGTGAGAGAGAGATGGAGGGACAAACAGGGAGAAGCACACAGAAAGAGAGAAAGATGAGAAGCATCAACTCATAGTTGCGGCATTTAGCTGTTCATTGATTGCTTTTTCATATGTGCCTTAACTCAGGGGCTGCAGCCGAGCCAGTAACCCCTTGCTGAAGCCAGCAACCTTGGGCTCAAGCCAGTGAGCTTGGGCTTTAAACCAGCAACCTTCATGCTCTAGATAGTGACCATGGGTTCATGTCTATGATCCCACGCTCAAGCCGGTGAGCCCATGCTTAAGCCAGTGACCCCACACTCAAGCTAACAACCTTGGGGTTTTTAACCTGGGACCTCAGCATTCCAGGGCAATGCTATATACACTGTGTTATTGCCTTGCCAGGCATCAATTCCAGTTTTATTTTTTAAATAATACAAAAGTGGGGAATTCCAAGATGATGAAAATGTAGGCAGATATTGCAATTGCCACCTCCCAGGATCAAATTGGATTACAACTTAATTTAAGAACAAGCATCTTAAAAAACCAACTTCAGACTAAATAAAGAGAAGTTATAACCAAGGATCACAGAAGCCACATGGAGACTGGTAGGAAGGGCGGAGACATGGAAAGGGCTGCTCTGTTCCCAGGAACGAGCAGTGGCAGAGGGTCTGGAGGGACTCTCACTGTCAGGAGGTTCACCCTGAGAGGTGTGGATTCTAATCCCCAAGCCAAACACCCCAGCCTAAAGCCCCAGAGCCTAGAAGAAGCACCTACATAGCACTTGGTGGTCAAAAGAGGAAAGGTTTCTGTCTATGAGGAAGAGACTGAGTTCTCAGAGACACAGACTCCATCTTAAAAGCACAGTGCAGAAAATCTCAATCACAGCCACTTACCTGGGGCTTCAATGGAGGGATGACTGAGAGAACTAGAGTTGTGTAAGGAGAGTGTGAAGTTGGTGTCCCAGGACGAGATCACTGTGGGGGATGACCCCAAAACCCCTGTGTTGAATCATTTCTACAATACTGCAGTCATTATCTTTCTTGGGTTGAGCAGTCCCCTCTGAGCAACATTATCCTGGGGAAAAGCAACTGCCCTATCCTTTGGAGTCTCTCTTGCTCCCCCTATGGAGAATGGGCCAGTCTGAGGAGCCAGGAAGCAGGAGGCAGATCAGTGACTCAGTTTTATAGCATTGAGGCTAGAGATTTCCTCTATACTCTCTCAACTCTATGACTGGTGCTTCCACCCAATAGGAGACTCAGAAAAAACTATCTTGATTGTGAGCAGACCCTTTCTCTGGATTTCAGTGGCCACACCCACCAGACTGTTGGGGGCCACACCTTACTGAGATCTGTGAAAACAGTCTGTAAAAACTGACACCTGGAGTGGAGGGCCAGGAGCCACACCAGCCACCTTTCCTGAATTGCTCCAGGCTCTAGACTCCATAAGAAGATTATTTCAGTGACCAAGCCTAGCAAGTAGCAAGCAGACAGAGTTTGCAAGAAGCAGGTATCAGAGAACCATGGCCTTTTGCTGATGTTCCCCCAAGTCCAGTGTGGGTAAAAGCTAGCTTAAGTGTGTGATGGATATTTTCAGGTGCACTTGGGCCCAGGAGAGGCAGCAAAAAACTCTGTCTTGCTTATAGCTCCAAGAAGGCTGCTGAAGGCCAGTTATAGGTAGTGCCCCCACTGTTCTGTGTTTGGATTCCCCAGGGAGGTCCAGAGGCCAGCTGCAGAGAGTATTGGTTCAGAATATAATGACCCTTGCTGGCAGTGTGTCTTAAAGGAGAGCTATTTAGACACCAGACCCAACTGAGGCGAGTTCCACATTCAGTGATCAACACCAGCACAGTGGCTTGTGAGCATTAGACAGGATGGAACTTCACAGTTGGCCAGCCCAAGTTCTATATATCCTGCCCTGCTGGGCTAAGTTCCACACGAGAAAGGGAAAGAAGCTTGGAGCACAGACATTCAAAGTGTGGGTCACTATGAGCCTATTGTTGGGTCCAGTGGAGGGGAATAGTCATTTCTGGGGGGGCAGAGTCAGCCTCAGGGGAGGAGTCTCTCAGTTTTCCTTCCCACATTGTTGGGTTTCTGAAGAAGAGAACGAACAAGGGATAGAGGACTTATTTAAAGAAATAATAGCTGAAAATTTCACTAAATTGATGAAGGAAAAAAGTCACTCAGGTTCAAGAACCCCAGAGGGTTCCATTAAAGATAAATTCAAGGAGGCCTACACTGAGACACATCATAATTAAAATGCCAAAGTTAAGAGATAAAAAAAGGATACTAAAAGCTGCAAGGGAAAAGCAGTTAATTACTTACAAAGGAGCCCCTATAAGGATGACATCTGACTTCTCAACAGAAACACTTGATACTAGAAGGAATTGGCAATGAATATTCAAAGTGATGCAAAACAAGACCTACAACCAACACTACTTTATCCAGCAAGGTTGTCATGTAAAATTGAAAGAGAAATAAAAAACCTCCCAGGCAAAAATTAATATAAAAAAAAGACTCAAGAAGTTTATTACAACTAAACCAGTACTGTAAGAAAAGTTAAGTGGCATGCTATAAAGGAAAATAGAAATTGAGCAAAAAGAGAAATGTAGGTTTAAAGAATAAAATGACAATAAATAAGTACATATCAATAATAACCTTAAAGGTAAATGGATTAAATGATCCAATTAAAAATCACAGGGTAGCTGCATTGATATGAAAATAAGACCTGTACACATGCTATCTACAAGAGACCCTCCTCAGAACAAAAGATACCCATAGACTGAAAGTGAAGGGATGGAAAAAATGTTTTCATGCAAAGGGGAATTAAAATAAACTAGGGTAGTAATTCTGATATGTGACAAAATAACCTTTAAAACAAAGGCTATAGTAAGAGACAAAGAAGGTCATTACATAATGATAAAGGGAGCAATTCAAAAGGAGAATATAACCATTGTAACTATTTATGCACCTCATATAGGAGCACCTAAATGTTTAAAGTAAATTTTAATAGATACAAAGGATGAGGTTGACAACAATACTATAATAATAAGGGATTTTAATATCCCACTAACGTCAATGGATAGATCCTCAAGAAAAAAAATTAACAAAGAAACAGCAGCCTTCAATGACACACTAGATCAACTAAATTTAATTGATATATTTAGAACATTTCACTTCAAAACAGCAGAATATACATTCTTTTCAAGATCACATGTTAGAATACTAAACAAGTCTCAGTAAATTTATAAAGATTGAAATTATATCAAGCATCTTTTCTGATAATAATGACATGAAACTAGAAATCAACTTCAATAGAAAAATGGAAAAACATTTAAACACTTGGAGGCTAAATAGCATGTTAGTAAATAACAAATGGGTTAACAATAAGATAAAGGAAGAAATAAAAAATTTCCTTGAAAAAAATGAAAATTCACATACAACAACCTACAATCTATGGTATATAGCAAAAGCAGTCCTGAGATGGAAGTTAATACATAGCATTACAGGCATACCTTAAGAAACAAGAGAAAGCTCAACTAAACAGCCCAACCCTGCATCTAAAAGAACTAGAAAAAGAACAACAAATGAAGCCCAGAGGAAATAGAAGGAAGAAAATAATAAGGATTATAGTGGAAATAAATTGCATAGATGCTAAAAAATATATACAAAAATCGATGAAACCAAGAGCTGTTTCTTTAAAAAGGTAAACAAGATGAACAAACCTTTAACCAGACTCATTAAAAAAAAAAGAGAGAGAACTCAAATAAGTAAAGTTAGAAATGATAGCGGAGAAGTAACAACTGACACTTCAGAAATACAAAGGATTGTAAGAAAATACCATGAACATCTATATGCCAAAAAGTTGGACCTTAGGCAAAATGAATAAATTCCTAGAAACATACAATCTTCCAATACCCAGTTTGGATGAATCAGAAAACTTAAACAGAGCAATTGCAACAAATGAAATTGAAACAGTTGTCAAAAAACTCCCAGAAACAAAAGTCCTGAACCAGATGGCTTCACAAGCAGATTCTACCAAAAATTCAAAGAACTAACACCTATCCTTCTCAAGTTACTCCAAATAATTCAAGAGAAGGGAAGACTTTCAAGCTCATTTTATGAGGCAAGCATTATCCTCATTCCAAAACCAAGTAAAGACACTACAATAAAAGAAAACTATAGGCCAATACCCTAATGAAGATAGATATTAAAACCTTCAACTAAATATTAGCAAACTAGGTCCAGCAATACATTAAAAAGATTATACATCATGATCAAGTGGAATTTATTCCAGGGAGGCAAGACTGGTACAATATCACAAATCAATAAAAGTGATTAATCACATAAATAAAATGAAGGATAAGAGTCACATGATTATATCAATAGATGCAGAAAAAACATTTGATAAAATCCAGGACCCATTTATGATAAAAAATCTGAGCAATGTGGGAATACAGGGAACATAGTTCAGTATAATAAAGGCCTTCTATATATATATATAGAAAGGAAAAAGAACAAGAATAGCCTCAACAATTTTAAATTTTAAAAATGAAGAACACAGTGGGATGTATGACACTTTTTGATATCAAGTTATACTACATGGCCACTGTAATGAAAACAGCTTAGTATTGGTATAGGAACAGGCATACAGATCAATGGAAGAGAGCAGAGAACCCAGAAATATACACATGCCTTTATGGTCAATTGATATTTGACAAAGGAGGCAAGACTATACAATGGAGTAAAGATAGTCTCTTTAATAAATGATGTAGGGAAAATTAGACTGGTACATGAAAAAAATGAAACTAGACCAACTCACACCATTCACAAAAACAAACTCAAAATGGTAAAAGGAGTTAAATGTATGTTGCAACCATCAAAATCTTGGAAGAAAACATAGACAGTAAAGTCTCTGATATCTCTCGTAGCAGTATCTTTGCTAATATATCTCCATGGGCAAGTGAAATTAAGGACAAAATAAACTAATGGAACTATATCAAATTAAAAAGCTTTTGCACAGCAAAAAAACACCATTAACAAAATAAAAAGACAACACACATACCTGACCAAGTGGTGGCACAGTGGATAGAGCGCTGGACTGGGATGCAGAAGATCCAGGTTCAAAACCCCAACGTTGCCAGATTGAGCGTGGGCTCATCTTGTTTGAGCATAGCTCACTAGGACTCTGGCTTGAGCAAGAGGTCACTTGCTCTGCTGTACCCTCCGGTCAAAGCACATATGAGAAAACAATGAACAACTAAGGTGCTGCAACAAAGAATTGATGCTTCTCATCTCTCTCCCTTCCTGTCTGTCTGTCCCTATATGTCTCTCTCTCTGTCTGTGTCACACACACAAAAAAGACACACAATGGGAGGACATATTCACTGATACGTCTGATAAGAGGTTACTAACCAAAATTTATCAAGAATTTCTGAAACTCAACACCAAGAAGATAAACAATCCAATTAAAAAATGGGCAAAGGAACTGAATAAACACTTCTCCAAAGAGGACATACAGATGAAAAATAGACATATGAAAAAATGTTCAATGTCATTAATCATCAGAGAAATGCAAATTAGAACTACAATAAGATACCCTCTCACACATGTAAAAATGGCTCTCATTAACAAATCAAAACACAACAATTGCTGTTGAGGGTGTGTAGAAAGGGGAACCCTCCTGCACTGCTAGTTAAAATGTAGACTTGTGCAGCCACTGTGGAAAACAGTATGGCATTTCCTTAAAAAATTAAAAATAAAATTGTTTTTTGACCCAGCTATCTCACTTTTAGGAATATTTCTAAAGAATCCCAAAACACTGATTCAAAAGAAGATACACATTTCCATGTTTATTGCAGCATTTTTTAAAATAGCCAAGATCTGGAAACAGCCCAAGTGTCCATCAGTGGATGAGTGGATAAAAAAACAGTGGTACAACAGAATACTAGCTGGCCATGAAAAAGAGGGAAATCTTACTTTTTGTGATAGCATGGATAGACCAGGAGATTATTATGTTAAGTGAAATTCCGGACAGTGAAAGAAAAATATCATATGATCTCACTTATATGTGGAATAGAATGAACACGGTAAACTGAGAAATATAGTAGAGGCAGTGGCAAGGTCACAGGGAGCAGAAGGACAGCTGTCAGAGGGAAAGAAGATGAGGGGACAGGATCAGAGAAGGTAAAAGAATTAGTGAAATTATATATATGACACATAGATATGGATAACAGAAAAGAAAAGGGAGAGGAAGTCAGAATTAGGGGGCAAAAGGGATATAATGGGGAATACTTTTTTTGGGGTGAGGGTGTTTTATATTGAGTGGGACACTTGAATCCATGTTAACACAATAAATTTAAATTTTTAATTAAAGATAAATAAATAAATAAATAAATAAATGGGACAAAATGAATAAATGAATGATTGGATGAAAAAATAAACATAAAAAATAATACAATAGTGATTTCTTAGGGAGTAAAAATACTGTTGTGTCCTTTGCAGTATCCCCAATACTTAATATGGTCTCTCATGCATAGTAGACTTCAAGTTCTTAGACAGTAGTTTAACAAATGAATGTGGCACCACTTTAAAGAAATACAGTTTAGGCTATGTTTACTTAAAATTACGATTTTTCAAATGAGCAGAAAACTGAATTTTTTGTTTTTATTAAGGCTTTATTTATAAAAAGCCTGCCTAATGATGGTTCTGTGGAATTATTGGATTTCAGTAATTTGAGTTTTCATGTTTTATTTTTATGTAAATAAATGAATAAAATGAGTTTCAAATAGTATACCTTTCTATAAGGTTAAATTAACATACAAACGTACAACATCTATGGATAAGTGATCTATATTTTTCAAACCAATAATCAAGATTTAAAATATCTGATTTGACGTTTGTATGTCCTTTGTAGGAAAACAAAGCACTTAAATAACGGCTAATTCTGACAACCAAGGTTTTTTCTGTCATACTTATAAGTGGTTGCTCTTTTGCATTTGCATTAATTATTACCTCATGTAAATGTAGTGTTTTAGCAGAACAGTTAACACAGTCTACTTAAGTAATTCCGTATATGACATGTCGTTTAGGCACCCTCAGCTGGTTGAGACAATTCAACACTCAGCAGCTGCAAAATGAGAATGTCAAAACAAACATAGTCTAAAGAATTTACTTAAGTTATTTGGGGACTAAATATTTTTTAAAAGCAATCAACAAAGAGAGCTTTAAAAAAAGTAGATTATATATATATATATATATATATATATAGTATTAGTATATTATATAATATAAAAGTATACACAGACACACACACAGACACACACACACACCTCTATATAGAGAGAGGTGTGTTTGAGAAATTGAATTTATTAAACTCCCAGAAATCAGGAGGATCTCTTCTCTAACTTTAGAGCTTAGCTAAAGGCTCATTTTTTGTTTGGTTGTTTTTAATTTTATTCTATAAGTGAAAGCATTCTTACTGATGTTACACTTATATATATGCAATTGTGTATTTCAGATAACCTAGTCCCCTATATTTTTTTAATCTATATTCTTCTAGTCTGACCTTCATGAATTAACTGTTCATTTTATAATATAACATCTAAGCCATTACAGCCTCTTGCTCTAAATTGCTTTTGTTATCCAACCCCATACTGTACATCATGTTGTCCAATAACCACATGTGGCTATTTACATATACAGAAAGTTAAAAATCAGTTTCTCTGTTACACTACCTACATTTTAAGTGCTCAATAGGCACATGAGTGTATGGCTATTGTATTGGACAATACAAATATAGTACTTGCCATCATAGCAGAAATTTCTATTGAACAACTCTTTTCTAACCTGTCCAAATAATGATTTGAGTTGAAGACAGAGTGGTTAGAGATGAGCCATGCAGAGATTAGGAGAAGGATAAACCCAAAGCAATCCTGTAACATGCCTCCCCATCCCTGCAGTGCACAAAAGAGAAACAATAATTTTCATGGTTCTAAAATAGAACTGAGTAAGTTAATCATAGGGAGGTTGATAGAATTCCTGCATTGCAGTGCGGCATGGAAATATTAAATCATCCCTCTCTGTTCTGAGACTCCTCTGTGACTCAGAATGGGTCACGGGTTTTGTAAGACCCTACTGACAAACCTGAATGATAAATGACCAAAGACTAAAGTGGCCAGGGAATAGCTTACCAGATGCAAACTGGCTACATGACATAAATATATGACTTGTGCTCAAATAGGGTACCTCCTTAACACAAGCTTAGATTCAATCTTTTGGGGTAAATAATTTTAATTTCTAATTATCAAGATTATAGTTAGATCTTTATTTATAAAACTATGGGCTGAATTTTAGTTCCCTTTATATGCTTAAGTTATAACTTTACTGAATATTTTATTTACAAATAAAAATTGAAGATTTTTTTTCTATGTCTGTATCCTTGTGATTGTCCATATTTAGACTCCCTGTACTTTTAATTCTTCATTTGTTTAAGTTATGTTTTTATCACTTTCAAAGGCATGGAGTAGTTAAAAAAATGTTTAAATTTATCTTCGAACCATTTTTAGATATTAAAATATCTTGATTGCTAATGTAATTTCTTGCTCTGTTTAAACAACAGCTGTGCACTGGTCTCCCATATTTTTCTTTTGTATTTTAATAGTTTGAGTTATATTTTAAGAAAACGGCAGTACTATTATTGCGAGATTAGATTATTGATAGAAACATTTGTAACACGTAAAATTGAAATTGTTAATTTGGTATCAAGGTTCCCATATGGGTAATTATTAAAATTAGCAATTAAATGACCCAATGCTACAACCACAACTTGTATAATTATGTGTACAGAGACAACTCTATAGATCAAGCAGATACTTTTTTTTTATGATTCCTCATGAATGCTTTGTTTTGGAATTACTAATACATACAACCAACTTTTAATAATGGTGTCATTTTCTCTATTTTTTAATGGAGATACCATGAAACATCACCTAAAATATTTCTTTTCACTTATGGGAGCTAAAAAGAAGCCATTTACAATTATAGCTTAAAAATATCATGTTTTAGAATGTACTAGATACTGTAATAAGTATTTTCAAGTATCAAATATTTAATATTTACAATAAATGATTGTTTTTAATATTCTTCTTTATAAATTCTGTCCTAAAAATACCCACTAAGGTTTTTGATCAGAGAGAGATTTATTATCTTAAGCAACCCATAACATGGTTACCTGTGTCTCCTTGTTCTTATCCTTGGGCAATGGTGATGAAAGCCAGGGAAAATGTCCAACACTTAGAAGAGCTGTATTGTAGGCAAGGAACAGAGAAAAAGGAGATTTATCTTATTAGAATGGGGGAAAGAAATTACTGTCTCCCTCTCCTTTTCATTCTAAATCAGCCTTACAACTATCTTTTACAACTCTTCAAATGTAAATAGATCCCAGAGAAGTGATAAACCTGGTGTTTACACTTTTAAGATGCAAAGATGTCACCAAGATCCTGGGCCTTTTCATATCCCTCACCCACCCAAAATGTCAAAGTCTGATTCCAGACTTAGTTAAGTTTCTGAAGTTCTGTCTATAGAGTACCAAATTAATATCTGAGATTTGCTTTCAGCTCAGATGCAAGTTTCAGTAAAATTTACATAGAAAATCCTAACTATGCAGAAATTTAAGCATTTTTTTTCTACAGTGCCACCCACATTCTCTGCAAGTTTTCAGATGAGGTAACTCAATGTACAGAAGCTAACTTGCCCTTGGTCAAGTAACAGCAGAATTTTAACCCCATCTAACTTTAAAGTTGAAACTCTTAAACATAACAGTATTTTGCTTATCTCTTCATTAAATATATAAACAAATGCATTAAATGGCCATTCCTAACTGCCAGAAATAAACTTTTGTTTCACATTCTCTTTCATAATTATGTCGAAAAGTGGTTAAAGCTGATAAACTACGTTACTATAATTTATTTATTCATGAGCATGAACTCAGGACTAGCGAGAAAAATGGTTGAGGGTATATAGAAATAATTAAACAGAAGAAAGAATCAAGTTCAAAGTTCAGTAAATCTACATATGTGCAATATAGTTAAAAAATTGAATTTTCTGATCCCTCAAATGGGATATGTAATGAAATAAACTGACAAGCACTGTGCATCGCACAGCATAGATGCCTGTAATATATTAATTGATGAAAAATGAATTTTGGGGCAGATAAAATATATTATGCTGACTTTGTTAAAGATGGTGCTGCCCACGTACAAATTTTAAGAGTAAGCTTTTCCCCACACCTTTGACTGATTGGATGATGTAGGATCCTCCCAATATGTCTCAGATAAGTGACTTTGTATCAGAGACTTCCTTGTTTGTAGATTGTATTAAAGGTTTTTAATCTACACTATAAAGTAGGGCAGAGTGGAGGTTGCTTGTTCTCAGTTCCTGAGGTTAGCATTAGAGAGGAGAGCAGATTAAGGGCACGTGGAAGAGAGAAGCAGCCAAGATGGCAGAGTGCTAAGAAGAAGCTAGTTTGTGCAGAGAGAAGGAGATGGGAAACAGAGGTGAATAAGTCTGGTGAGCTAGAAACCTTTGATTCTAGGAAACTCGGATAAGTCAGTAGCTTTGTGAGCACTGAGTGAGTGGGTTTTGGAGCTCAGTGTGTTTTTACTTGCCCACTGGGTACAAGCTAGAATTAAAGCTGATGGCTCACCATTTTTTTGCACCATTGTTTCATTACCGAGTGTTCAAATCTAATGCGAACCTGCACTGGCCAGGTGGCTCTGATGGCCTTGAGCACTGGCTTTACATGAATACAAAACTGAGACTTGTTTATAATGTTGTAAAGTACCCAATCCACAATTCCGTGGGTTTTCATAGAGGCACGTAGTCCAAATAAGTTTTGAAAGGTTTTGTTAAAGAAGGAAACTTATTAAATATGCTGGTTGCATATAGCTTACATGGGGTCAGTCCCAAATCGTGTATGTCATTAATATTCTAGGGGTTGGTTATATATCGTTAATTATACATGGGCAGGGAAATAACCTGACATCACGGTGTAAGCCTATACCTTTTGTTTTCTCCTATACAGGTTTGGGAAAGCATGAAGAGAGGGGGATGGAACACAATTCATTAGCAAATTTATAACATCTGTCTATAGGATTCATAAAAATGTTTCTACATTAAAACTTACAAGGCAACATAATGGTAAAAAATGTCACTTTACATACTAAAAGACATTCCTATAATTTTCTAGTGTTCATCTGCTATTCCTTTCTTTAGGGATACATACATTAACTACATGCTTTCAGGAAGGGAGAGGTAGTTTCTATGGGAACAAATGCCTGTAAATGGTCCATTAGTATAAGAAAATGTTTAATTTAATCTTTTCTCTCCCTACACCTGGCTAGTTATTCACCCATTTCCCCATAAGTATGGGGGAAGGTCACAGAATCCAAGTCTCCTTTTTCTTTCTGCATTTACAACACAATGTCATCAGCCATCTTGGTTTTATGCTAATCACACAAGTACAGAGATCATTTACAAAATCTCTCTGTACACTTAGGCCAAATTAATAAAATGTTCTTTAAGCTTTCTAAAATATTAATATGAATACTGCAGCCTTTGATACCTTACAACAATAACATCTAGGCATACCTGATCATTATAAAAGGGGAAAATAAACTTTCATAGCAGATCTTTTGTTATGTAAAATTAATAATTTATTTAAATGAAATAATTGACTTTGTCATCTACTTTGCTCATTTTGTCGAAAATTGCCTTTGAGAAAAGGATCTGCAAATATTTAAAACATTTACATTTATCATGCAATTTTTAGGCATCTATACTTTATCTTATAAAAACTGTCATTTGCAGTGAACAGTTTTCTTAACATCTTGCCATTGGTGACAGGTTGAAATAATTTTAATCTTTTTTCAGTATAATTGTTTTCTATAGGTGCTAAATATAGTGTGGGTGGAGGCTGAGGGTTTAGAGATTTCCTTTAGAGCCTCTCAGTGGCTCGTATAAAAGCAATTATTTAAATGTCCTGCCAGAGTACAAGAATTTCTTGACAAAAAAGAGAATTTGTGATTTCAGTATAATATTAGAACCATATCACCCTTTATTACTATTCAAATTTGGACATAATATGAGAATCTTAACCCAAGTAATAAGAAAAAATATCTACTGAAAGAATAACAAATATTGATAACATAACAATGTTATTTTTATTGATAAATTAATAAATGTCACACATTTAGCAAAGTTACCAAAAATATGTAGTCCGAAATATTCTAAACAATCAGAGAAAGGAATTTGTGTGGGTTAGAAAGGTATACAAGTTCCATGAAAAAGAAAGTTTATCCACAGAAAATAAAACCTTGAAGATAAACCAACAGATCCAAGGAAATGATGCTAGAGAAAATACTGTAATTTCCTACTTGGTCTCAAGGAGTAAATGAAGATAAAATAAACAAAGGAGGCTGAAATCATCACTTCCATTTTATAGATGAGAAATTAAGATAATGAAAGTTAATTGACTTGCTGAGGGTTAGAATTTACTTTTTTTACAATGTAGATTTTTCCTACCATACAAACTACCCCCAAGAATTAATTCTACACATATTGTCTAAAAAGTTTTATTGCAAGTTCTCAAGATTATTTCAATATAAATTGAGTTCACTAGTAGACATTCTAATGATTTTCTCTCCTAAAACAAACTGTAGGGTCGGTGGCTAAGGGGAAGGTCACGTGGGGAATTCAGGCCCGGGAACTTTGACTAGGACCGCCCACAACTAAGCACGCTAAGAGGAACTTCCCAGAAATCCTTGGGAGAGGAGCGACCATCTGTCAGCCAGTGAGATTTTACTATGTCATATTGGATGACCCCAAAGGACCCAAGAAGGACCCCTAGAGCCCCTTTAAATATGGCTCCATGCAGTCCCTTGGCACAATATTCTTGGCCTCCATCTTCCAAACCAGTGAGTCTCATCCGAGAAGCACTCTGTACTAAATGAAGCCTTTAATATTTCACACTTGGTGGCTACACTCCCTTCCTTCTTCCTCGGCAGGGAAAATACCTTACATCTTGGTGCCGAAAATCCGGGAGGAGTCAGAAGTCTGCAAGGGACCACTCCTCTTCTTTTCCCCTCTGAGAAAGAACCAGAACCCAGGGTTTCCGACTTTCCACCTCGGCACACGGTGTGGTAAGCTCCCTGCCTCTAAACTCCCTCAGTTTTTTCCACCGAGACTTCCTGTCTGAAACTGCAGCTGTGTCAGGGAAGTCTTTTCTGTCTGAGTGCATGTGTGTTTGTGGAGACATCCCGAGTACACCCACTTTCCTTATCTGTCCATGACTAGAGTTTGAGTTTTGGGATGCTGATACTCATCTCTGACCACTCTGAAAACTGAGGGTGACCATGGGGGCTAAAGGATCCAAGCCTGACTCTAAAACACCCCTGTGGTGCCTTATCCAAACCTCCCAAACATTGTTCCTTCCTTAAAAAAGAAGAAACTAATTTTCTTCTGCAGCATAGCCTAGCCACAATACCCTCTGGATAACCAGACCAGGTGGCCTCAGGAAGGAAGTTTTGATTTTAACACTCTTACTGATTTACAGAACTATTGCCAAGATGTTGAAAAATGGACAGAGATTCCTTATATATAGGGGTTTCTTCATCTGCGTTCTTGTCCTAATCTCTGCGCCAACTGCTCTACAATGCAGGTCCTTCTGGCTGGGTAATCTCAGCTAAACTCTCTACTCCAGATCTTTCCTTCTTTGCCAACTCCCCTGAGGAACTCTCTTCCCCTTCTGCACGACTACCTTGACTCCCTTGGTCCCATCCCATCTCTTTGTTGAATCCTGTTTCTCTTCCACCTGCAAATGCTGATCTCTCTCTCTCCTCTTCTGTTAGCTCTCACACCCGATCCCACTCCTGGCCACAAGAGGAAGCCAACCTCCTATGCCCTCTCCGCGAGGTGGCATGGACAGAAGGAGTTGTTCGGGTTCATGTGCCTTTCTCCCTCTCTGATCTGTCTGCAATTGAAAAGCATTTGGGCTCCTATTCTTCTAATCCTACCAACTATACCAAGGAATTCCAATATCTCACTCAGGCACATGACCTCACTTGGCATAATCTCTATATTATTATGTCTTCCACCTTTACCCCCGATGGAAGGGACCGAGTCCGGATGGCAGTGTGAGCTCATGCAGATAAGGTCCATGCCTCAAACACTCAAATGCTGGTGTGCCCAGAGGCGGTCCCTGACATGAAACCCAACTGGAATTACCAGACGGAACAATGAGGTAGGAGACAATGTGATCAAATGGTTGAATGTCTTATAGCTGGCATGCAGGATGCAGCACAAAAGATAGTTAATTATGACAAATTAAGAGAAATTACTCAAAGACCTGAGGAAAATCTGGCTCTCTTCTTAAATTGCCTCACTGATGCTATGGTCCTCCATACTCATTTAGACCCTTCTTCCAGGGCCGGGGCCACTGTATTAGCTACTCACTTTATTTCCCAATTGACCCTGGACATTCGAAAGAAACTTAAGAAGGCAGAGGAGAGTCCACAAACCCCTATCCGAGACCTGATAAACATGACATTTAAGGTTTTAATGGTCGAGAGGAATAGGCTGAGGCTTTTTGCCAGGCCCGCATGCAGCAGAAGGTAACACTCCAAAACCAGGTAAGGTCAGAGCAAGAGGGGCAAGGCACAGGAGGTGCTCGAACTAACTCTGAACCGCAAAAAGGATCCCCACCAGGAGCTTGCTTTAAGTGTAGCAAGGAGCATTATTGGTCCTGGCAGTGCCCCTGCCCAAGGCCACTCACTAAGCCTTGCCCTAATTGCAAGCAGCCTGGTCAGTGGTGGAAGGATTACCACCTCTGGACAGCAGGCACAAACTCGGCGTCTCAGCATAGAGGACAGGCTGCTCAAATGGGAGGCCAAGCTATCCAAGTGGGCTCATCATTCGAATTCTTAGACCTCGTGGATGGCTAATGCAGCCCAGACTCAAAGACCCCCTCACTTTCTCTAAGTCACAGGTGAAGCTACAGGTAGCGAGTAAGTCTATTTCACTTCTTGTAGACACAGGGGCTACCTTCTCTGTTTTGCCATCACATTCTGGACCTCTAGTTCCCTCACAGGTCTCGGTTATGGGGGTTGATAGAAGCCCTTCTTCTCTTCTTCACACACTACCCCTGACAAAATCCCCTTTTCAAACTTGCTCTTAGTTATACCATTATGCCCTGTACCCCTCCTGGGTCAAGACATTCTACACAGTCTCAGAGCCACTATCCACCTGACAGTATCTACTCATCTACTTCTACCACTCCTGACTGAAGGCTCTCCTGATACTACAGATCACCCTAACCCAATCATGCCTCCCATCCACCAGATGTTGTCAACCCTCTAAAAGATTTTCTTAATAGACCTCAAAATGGATTATCAGATTCTCCTTTAAAAGACCAGATCTAATACTCTTTGAGAATGGAAGTTCTGTACAGGGACCTGATAGACAATGATGGGCGGTCTATGCAATGGTCACCACCTCCTCCACCCTAGAAGCTCAAGCTGCCAGAGGGCACCACCTCCCAGAAAACAGAGCTGATTGCCCTCACGTAGACACTCATGCAGGCACTCACCCTGGCCCAAGGAAAATGCGTAACTATATATACTGACTCTAAATATGCTTTTCTTATCACCCACAGCCACTTTGCCCTCTGGAAGGAAAGGGACTTCCTTACTACCAAGGGCTCCCTTATAATCAATGCTACCCTCATTTCTAAACTTTTGAAGGCATTACAGCTTCCTGATGAGGTGGCTGTGGTACATTGTAAGGGCCATCAAACCTCTCAAGACCCGGTGGCCTTGGGAAATGCTCGGGCCAACGTGACAGCTCGAAACCTCACACTGGGAGCCTCCCCCACTCTTTTCATGTTTACCTCCACCTCCTTGAAACCTTCCTACACTCCTGAGGAAGAGCAGACCCTCCTCAAAAAGGGTGGAGATGTGTGCAACCAGGGATGGATATTTCTCCGAAGTAGAATTGCCTTACCAAAAGGACAGATGGAAACTCTCCTTTCTGATATCCACTATTCCTTACACATAGGGCCAAAAGTTCTCTATCGGTTCTTGCAACCACTCTTTTTCTTCCCAGACCTCCAGCAGACTATCTAAAAGGTACATGCAGCATGTACTGTCTGTTCCAAAGCCTCTAAACAAGGGGAACTCTGCCCCCGCTTCCCTACTCATCAATTGAGGGGGCACATGCCAGGCCAGGATTGGCAAATTGACTTCACTCATATGCCCCCTCACAAAAAACTCCGTTATCTCTTAACTTTTCTGGATACCTTTTCAGGATGGATAGAAGCCTTTCCCACCTCTTGAGACACGGCAGACACAGTGGCCTCCATTCTCATTGAATGTATCATCCCGTAGTTTGGACTGTTGACTACCATCCCATTAGACAACAGCCCAGCCTTCACTGCCCAAATAGTCCAGCAGGTTGCCACCTCTCTCAACATCACATGGAAACTCCACATACCCTGTCACCCTCAATCGTCGGGAAAGGTGGAAAGGGCCCAAGGCATTCTGAATAGTTAGCTAACTAAACTTTCCAGCAAGATCAGACTCTCCTGGCCAAACCTCCTCCCCCTTGCACTCACCAGAATCAGGGCAACCCCATGAAACCCCACTGGACTCAGCTCCTTTGAGCTGGTTTACGGTAGACCATCCCTGATTAACAATAACTTACCTGTCAACCACCCTCCTCTTGACACGTACCTCCCCTTTCTGTCCTTACTTCGCCATCTTCTCAGGAAACATGTGGACTGGATCCTTCCTCCCATAGGGGGCCCAGTTGAAGCACTCCCCGCAGTCCCCCCCAAGCAGGAGACAGGGTTCTTCTGAGGGAGCTCCAGCCTGGCTTCCTATAGCCCAGATGGACATGAGGACCCCATACAGTAATACTGACTACTCCTACTGCATACTGCAGCTAAACTCTTATGGCAAACACCTTGGTATTATGTCTCTCACCTCAAGCTTGTTCCCATGCAAGATCACCAGCAGTCAGAATCACTGGGCCCTACTCATCTGTGGCTCACAAAAAGGATGGGGACTGCAGATTCTGTTGCTCCTATCCTTCCCACCAGGAACCTCCGCCAGAGTGAGCTGAAGCAGGGAGCAATGCTGTTTAGTAGGACTGGCCTGATGAAAGAAGCTTTAATCTCCTCAACTCTGCAAGAAAAATTAAGCAATAATCTCTCCTCCTACAACCTGCCTAACTTCTGATGGCAGCCACCCATTCTTACCGGGACTGCCCTTATCCTAAATCTTCTAATTATCAGCGTATAACTCGTATGTGTTTCTTTTTTTAATTCTTACAGAACTGTATCTGCGAAGTTTCTCAACTCACAGCCAAACAAATGTTCTTCCTGACACCCCTTAAAACCACCACCAGCCAACTGCCCCTCCCCATGATGCCCCTAATTAGCAGGAAGTAGCCATACGAATATATGGCGCCCCTATTCTATTTAACAAAAAAGGCTGGAATGTATGGTCGGTGGCTAAGGGGGAAGGTCACGTGGGGAACCTAGGCCCAGGAACTTTGACTAGGACCGCCCATAACTAAGCACGCCAAGAGGGGCTTCTCAGAAATCCTTGGGAGAGGAGCAACCGTACATCAGCCAGTGAGATTTCACTATGTCGTATTAGTTGGGTGATCCCAAAGGACCCAAAAAGGACCCTTAGGACCCCTTTAAATCTGACTCCATGCAGTCTTTTGGTGCAATATTCCTGGCCTCCATCTTCTGAGCCAGTGAATCACATCCGAGAAGTGCTCTGTACTAAATAAAGCCTTTAATATTCCACACTTGGTGGCTATGCTCCCTTCCTCCTTCCTTGGCGGGGAAAATACCTTACACAGACTGTATGTGAGAATTTTATAACCTGGAAAACAAATAAAATACGAGATATCCAAGGTGTCAAGATTAATCAAATCATCAATACTGAACAAAAGAATTAGAGATGGTACTAATGATAAAATCAGGAAATGGAGAAATGTGGCTAGAAAATGTTGATCTTTCACAAGGAAACAAATGAAATGCTATTTCATCTGGTTTCCAGAAGAATTGGAGGGTAATATATGTGACTTTACTAAAACATCCTGCACTGTTTTTTATACTGCATTTAGAGAAAAGCAAAGCTCTATTCTGCATTCCAGTACACTCATTCCTCAGGAAATTTTCCACCATCATCTGCAAATGCATGTGTGGGTGAGAAGGCAGTTTCAGCACACCAAGCTTTTATTGCAGACACGGGTTTATTTCATCTTCTTGCCTGCAACTAAAGAGTTAGAAAACAATTCTTTGAAACCAGAAAATTCTATCAACTTAGTCATTTTAACCAACATAGGATTTTCTTTTAACGTTAACTTTTCCATTTCTTTTGTTAAAAAGCTTGAAACTGTTATTATCAAACAACTATGGAATGTCAAAACTTTCAAATTCAATTATATACAAAGGGTCATGAGGTTACATGACTGAGACAATGGTTTTGCTGTTGATCAATAGAGTATAAAGGGAAAAGGTGGGTGTGGTTGAAGGGGAGAAACAAATGAAGTATAATTCAGAAAACAGTATAAATTAGCAAACTGACATGGTAAATATCTTGTATCAGAGATGTTTTATATCTTCATACTTTGAAATAACTTTTTTTTCTTTTTATAGAGACAGAGAGAGAGTCAGAGAGAGGGATAGATAGGGATAGACAGACAGGAAAGGAGAGAGATGAGACGCATCAATCATCAGTTTTCCGTTGCAACACCTTAGTTGTTAATTGATTGTTTTCTCATATGTGCCTTGACTGTGGGCCTTCAGCTGACCGAGTAACTCCTTGCTTGAGCCAGCGATCTTGGGTCCTAGCTGGTTAGCTTTGCTCAAACCAGATGAACCTGCACTCAAGCTGGCAACCTCGGGGTCTCGAACCTGGGTCTTCCGCATCCCAGTCTGATGCTCCATCCACTGAGGCACCTCCGGTCAGGCTGAAATAACTCTCTCTTTTTTTTTTAACAGGGTCAGAGAGAGAGAGTCAGCGAGAGGGATAGATAGGGACAGACAGACAGGAACAGGGAGAGAGGTGAGAAGCATCAATCATTAGTTTTTCATTGCCATTGCGACACCATAGTTGTTCACTGATTGCTTTCTCACATGAGACGCATCAATCATCAGTTTTCCGTTGCAACACCTTAGTTGTTAATTGATTGTTTTCTCATATGTGCCTTGACCGCGGGCCTTCAGCAGACTGAGCAACCCCTTGCTGGAGCTAGTGACCTTGGGTCCAAGCTGTCGAGCTTTTGCTCATGCCAGATGGGCCCGCGCTCAAGCTGGCAAGCTCAATGTCTCAAACCTGGGTCTTCTGCATCCCAATCTGACACTCTATCCATTGCGCCACCGCCTTGTGAGGATGAAATAACTCTTGATTGATAACATTGTTTGCTAAAGATAAAATGTTGTATAAAACATATTTAACTGATACTAGACATGGATCTGAGCTTTCAGGGGCCTGAAGATGATATAATTTGGAAAAATTTTTTTAAATCACTTAAATTCAACTTAGTTCTCAACAAACTGGTACACATGAGTTTACAGCTTATATGGTGGTTTATTTAAGGAACAATGAAACCACAAGTTGTTTTTGATATCCAATATATTCTAATAATGAATAATATTGTCAAGAAGTCATTAGAGGGAGTTAGTAAATACCGAATATTTTATATCATAGTTACATTGCTTCATCTAACATCCTGACACACTCCTAATAATGTTAGTAAATAGATACAGATAAAAAATAATAATACGATGAAGCAAGAAGTCATCTGAAAGCTATGGCATTTATTAAATACTAATCATTGAAATACAAAAAAATCCCCCTTTACCCCTGCCATTCCCCACCCCCTTTTCTCTGATAACCACCAAGCTGTTGTCTATGTCTAAGAGTTTGAATTTTATAACCCACATATGAGTGAACTCATATAGTTCTCAGTTTTTCCTGACTGACTTATTTCACTTAGCGTAATATTCTCAAGGTCCATCCATGTTGTTGCAAATGGCAGTATGTCATCTTTTCTTATGGATGAATATGTTTAGAATTTTGACAATGTCATATACTTGTAGCATAGAAATGTAAACTTGAAACCTACATGATTATATTAACTAATATCAACTCAATAAATTCAATAAAAAATACAAAATATTTTTCATAAGGTTACAGAAAATAATAAAGCACTAGTGAAGATATATTTTTTTCTCTTACCCTATTTTTTAAATTTATAAAAGCATGATTGCATATCAAAGTTCATTGAGAAAATTTTGAAAAGAAAGCATAACTATACATAAAATTTGTTAATATCACTCTAACCCCTTTCAAAACATAAAATATAATAACCAAAAGTTAAATATAAATAAATGTAATGTATTAATTTATATAATATGAGAAGATCTCTTTAATAATTACAAGGTAAAGAAAAAATAGGCATATGATTGGATAGGACTCTAAGTTTTCAAGGTCTGCTATAAAAACCATGGGTCATGTGTAGTTATTTACATTTAAATTAATTAAAATTAAATAACATTAAAATTCAGTTTCTCAGTCATGTTACTACATTTTAAGAGGCTATTTCTACTATCTCTAAAAATTTTACTGAAGAGTTCTATCTTAAGTCTTCAGTTCACAGAAGAGCAAATACAAATGGTCAACTACCAAACAAAATATGCCTAAATTCACTAAATGTACAAAGTTAATATCTATGATATAAAGAATTACCACAATCATTACATGCACTGAAAAACCAAAAAATGTGTGTGACTTGCTTTATTGTGATATTTGCATTATTTTAGTAGTTTGGAATACAACCCTCAATATCTCTGAGGTAAGCCTGTGTATCTTCAGACAGTGGAGTACAATATAACAATGAAAATAGATACAGCACCTCCATCACTTAAAAACAGATAAAAATGAACAATATTTACTTTAAGGATTAAACATTCAGTAAAATATTAAAGAAAACAAAGAAACAACTAAAAACAGATTGATTACTTCTGAGTAAAGAAAGAGTAATATAATTTTAGAGAAGAATTCAGGAGGCTTCCAAAGTACTGATAATTTTTAATTTTTTAAACTGAGTAAATGGTAGGAACAAATAAATTATTTAATATTATTTTTTACTCTCTGTACATATATGTTATATATGCTATATATAGCTTATATATTCATGACATTTTAAAATGTATAAACTTTTATAAGTATGATAGTTTCAAAATAAAATTTAAAATGAAGATTATAAGCTTTACAATATTACAAATATGAGTTTGAAACTCAACTCTGCCACATTCCAGATGTGTGATCTTTGGACACTTGTTAACTGTTGTTAGACATTTTTTCCCAAATTTCTAAAGTAAGAAAGATAATTTAAATGAAAATTGCTATCTAAATATTTTTGTTAAAATTTTCTTAATTTTTTTTAATGTGAAAAAAGTCAGGCTTTGTAGTACACTTATAAAAAAGTCCTGCAGGGTTCACTTCCCTTAAGGTGGAATGGATTTTATGAACCATACTGAACAGCTGAATCCGGGGAGGGCTCTGCATGTCAAACATTGGCTCTAGTTTCAAAATAGTTCTCCCAAAGACTTTGTAACCAACTATCCTCTTTGCAGTAATTTTAACCTTGTTTTTATTGCTATTGTGAAAGAGATTTCATTTAGATGGAAATTTAGTCTTTTGAGCAATTCGTCTTGCATTGGCCTCTAAATTAAGACCTTAGAAGAAGTCTAAGTCTAGACTGAACTCCTAAATAGTTCCAGCACACCTCTAGCAATCTGTTCTTTAAATGCTTGAAATAAAATTTAAAAGTTCAACGTACAGACTTTGCCAAAGTGCATCTTTAAAAGTTATTTTTTGTTCATTTACAGAATTTAAAGATAGTTCTCAGATTAGCAAATAAGAGGGACGAACACTGAAGTTTTTGTGATTTACTAGATATTAATTGCTATTCTTTTACCATAGAATAAATTCTATTGATAATTTCTTTGACTTTTTACCTTCTTCATTTCCTCTTCAATAGTCCCTCACATCAGATTTTTATAGTGCAGCCATAACTCTTGCATCTTTTAATTCATACAAAATGAACAATTAAATATTAAACTAGAAATTCTTCCTGTTGGGAAGTTTTGCCTTCACCACTTTCTATCAGGTACATTTCTGAAGAGGCTGTAACTGTGCACCAATCTATTCCCATTGGGTGGTCACAGTTCTGGAGGCCCACATTTTTATTCCTCACTCAATAGTTCTTATGGAATTTCCTATGAGGCCACTGGTTTGCATTCAAGGCACTAGCTCATGCAAACTTATTTGGATCTTTCTATCTTGTTCAAACCTGATCTCTTCAATATCATTTCTCTATAGTTATGGACTGCTGTGGAGTGCACCCAGCCTTATGGTGTAGAGGTCCTATATTATCAGTTCAGGATGGGCAGCAATTTGCATTTACCATCTACTAGATAAGACATACATTCATTCAGTCTCTACTAGATTTCAGGAGTATGCCAGAAATAGTTCCCTTAAAGGAGCATAAGGTGCATGTGTAAAAAGAGATCATTTTTCCAAATATTTTGGGGTCTGTGTTGGTATGATCCTGTTGGAGCTTGCCAGAGGCAAGATCATTTATCATAAACACTTCAATAATATTGCGTATTCTGGGTCTTAAGGACCAAATATCAGAGAACCTTCACCAGGCTAAGCTTGATGTAGAGCTTTTTTTGTTTTGTGCCTCAGTTAAAGTAACAACATAATGGGATACATAGCCAATAGGTCAGACCAGCTATACATTGGTCTCTAAATGTGCTATACGTTGACTATAGAAATAAAAAGAACTCCACATTCTGTAATGTGCACCATTTTAGTGATAGAAGATGCAATGTGCTACAATCTTTAGATATCTGAACATTGAGAAAGTTTCATGAGATGGTGGGCTTCTGATTTTCACAGACTTTATCACACACTCTGGTATTCCTTTTACTACTAAGGCATTTTAGTTTTATTAGTCTTTGCTCATTAGGGTCAATTAGCATTACATCATCAATGACATAGTGCAGTGAAACGATCCGTAGTGAGCATTTTCACATACTAGATAAGGTTGCTTCAATGGGTCCCTGCAAAGTAAGAGAAAGATAATACTATTTTTGACCAGTGGTGGCACAGTAGATGAAGCATTGACCTAGACGTCTGAGGTCTCTGGTTTGAAACCCTGGGCTTGCCCAGTCAAGGCACATACCGGAGTTGGGACATCTTGCTCCTCCCTCCATCTTTTCTCTCTTGCTCACTAAAGTGAATAAAAAGATAATAAATAAATAAATAAACAAACAAACAAATAAATAAAAAGATAAGACTATTTTCTACAAAGGGCAAGATTAAAAGATCTATGTTGATTTGTAATGTTGATTAGAGGGTAAATAATAAAATAAAGCAAAGGAGATCAAATACAAGAATGCATAAAGACAAAATTTAATGAGTTCGAAAATAAAGAACTAGGAGAATAATAGATTAATTTAATCTTAAAATTGGATTTTTGAAAAATCAATATACAAAACATAACTTTTTATATAAGAAAAAAGTTAAAAAGTTCAAATTTTGAAAAAGAATAAAGTAAAATCAAGGACAAAAAAGAATAATTTAAAAGAATCATAATAGAATATCTTTCTTAATATGTTACTAATATATGTTTTTAACATTTTTTTTTTATTTATTCATTTTAGAGAGGCAGGCAGAGATAGAGAGGGAAGGGTTAGGGAAAGAGCAGGAAGCATAAACTCCCATATGTGCCTTGACAGGGCAAGCCCAGGGTTTCAAACTGGTGACTTCAGCGTTACAGGTCGTTTTATCCACTGAGCCACCACAAGTCAGGCTAATATATGTTTCAAAATGGGTGAAATAAATACTTTATTGGAAAAATATAATTTTCTAAAATGATTCTGGGAATGACAGGAAATACAAGCAGCCCAATTTTAATAAAACAGAAGAAACTTTCCATGTTTTCCTTAAATACAAAGCAACAGATTGCAAAAATAATGACCAGATGATGTTAAATAGTACTGTGCCAATGTTAAATGAACACATTTAGCTTTTGCCTCATGTGTTTAGTTTAGTGTTCCCAGTTGAATTTGATACTGTTGCTTTTATTTTTATTATATTAAAAACAGATCAGTCTACATCTATTTTATCATTAAACATTTTTACCAAGAACACATTTAAAATCTTAAAATTCTATTCCAATATTGACGAAGATCTTTTATTTTTCACCTTAGACGGATGAATATGATGTATTGTATTAAAACATTTCTTAATTTAAAAAAATCTTGTATTCTTAGATTCACTCCAATTCTTCCAAATTTTATTTTTATTTAATGTGTTGCTGCATTCTATTATGTTAACATTTAAGATTTTTATTTGCCATATATAAAGGAATTGTTTTTGAAAATATCTTTTTGGACCAATTTTTAAAATATTTATTATTTTATTGTTATCTTTCCTCCAATAATTTAGCAGCTTTCATTCTCTAACATAATCTGAAACAGAGGTTATTCACTTCATTTAGGCCTTATTACATTAAAATACTTGGTTACAGCTTGACCAGTAGTGGCACAGTAGATAGAGCATTGCTCTGGGACACTGAGGTCCCAGGTTTGAAACCCCGAGGTCACCAGCTTGAGCATAGGCTCATCCAGCTTGAGTGTGGTATCATTGAGATGATCGCAAGGTGAAATGATCTCATGGCAGCTGGCTTGAGCTCAAAGGTTGCTGATTTGAGCAACATCACTGACTCGGCTGGCATCCCCTTCCTGCAAAGGACATATATATATAAGAAGCAATCAATGAACAGCTAAAGTGCCACAACTACAAGTTGATGCTTCTCATATCCTTTCTTTACTTTCTCTTTCTTGTAAAAAAAAAAGCTACATTAGGTTCACTTTCATCTAATCTTATTCATAAGAAAAGTTATAAGTATTTCTCCAAATCATGTAGGTATTCATAAGACTTGATCTGAACTTTCAACAAAAATAATATACCTATGATTAGCTGCAAGATTTGTAAGACCCAGTGCAAAAGAAAAATGTGAAGCTCTTTGTTAGAAAATTATTAGAAATTTTAAGATGACAACAGCGGGCATTACACTAATCATGGGGCTCTTCTGAGTGCAAGGCCCTGTGTGATTGTCCAGGTCACAGACTCATGAAGCCAGCTCTGGGGACCCAGGCATCTTTTTCACAAACCATGGGATGTAAAGTGAGAAAGGACTTGGAAATTAGAATTTGATTTCATGGAAACTTGAAATAAGAAAGTTATCTTAGGTTATACTTTCAAAAAGTCTTGCTTTGTTACATTATATGGGGGTAGGAGATGGTGTTAGAAGGTGGTTTATTAGCAGTCTTCAGCATTCTAAATCCAATTTCTAAGCTTTACTTTGTCATGTCTAACTTTGGTTGTCTGGTATACCTTCCTTCTCAATTTTCAACAGATTGCTGATTGAACTGTTTGAACATGGAGAATATTATTCAATAGTTACTCTGTTCTTGCTCCTGCATTAACTTAAAAAGATATTCATATTCTCTTCTTCACTTGTTTTATGTATACTATTCATTACTAAGTCATTTTTATCTTATATGAACCTCATTTTCCATACAAGAGATTTCTTTAAAAATGATAACTTAGCCTGACTAGGCAGTGGCAGAGTGGATAGAGAGTTGGACTAGGAAACAAAGGACCCAGGTTTAAAACCCCAAGCCTGCTGGCTTGAGCACAGGCTCACCAGCTTGAGCACAGGATCACTGGCTTGAGCATGTGATTATAGATATGACCCACTGGTCGCTTGCTTGAGCCCAAGGTTGCTGGCTTGAGGAAGGGGTCACTCGCTCTACTGTAGCCCCCACCCCCGTCATGGCATATATAAGGAAGCAATCAATGAACAAGATGTTGCAACAAAGAATTGATGCTTCTCATTTATCTCCCTTCCTGTCTGTCTCTATCTATGCCTCTCTGTGACTCGCTCTGTCTCTGTAAAAAAAAAAAAAAGGTATAACTTAGCTGTTCTTAAGAAATAAACAGTATAACAACACCGGTTCTGTCTTCTTTGAATTATTGCCACTCACATCAATCGTTAAAACCAGTAAATTTAAAAAGGCAGAGATGTGAGGGTTTTAAGGGCAAGCTTGATAACAGTTCTTATCTCCTGAACTACAGAGTGAAAGCTACTTCAAAAATGGCAAAATTAGATTGTTTGTTTCAGCAATAATCAAATTTTTAAAAAACATTTTATTAACGAAGTTTTGCTTCTGTTTATTATGTAGAACCATGACATAAATGTCCACCATTAAGCCTCTGAGGACTGAAAGTCAAGCTTCATGTCAATAAATAACATTTACTTTAAACCCCTTCATTTAACAATGTTATGCCCTCTGAATGAACTAAGCCCTCATTTTTACTTTAAGTGGTGTGAGGACATTTTGTCCTTGATGAATTATAGTCGTATAGGTTCTAAAATAATTTTAAGTCACTAAACATGTAAAACTGCCTATAAGAAATAACTAGCAATTACTTTATTATTGCAAAAGATAGAAAAATTGTGGTATAAACTTACTTAATCCTATTTCCAAATTCAAAATCAAGGACCAATGTTCCAAAGTACTACATAGGTCTTCTTTTATTCTGCAATAGAAATTATGATAGTTAACGTTTTTACATCAGTTTAGTTTTTAAGTTAACTTTTTGACTATATAAGGATCACAAACTACTGTGGTAAAATTATCTTGATCCATGGATACAAAATTCAGCTTGGACTAAACAGAAATGAATATACATATAATTTTTCAAAATAGAGGCAACATTTTCAGCTTAGGTTTGTACACAATTAATACAAGCATACACATTTCATATCTCTGTAGATTATTGGACTAATGGAACCTAAAACAACCTTCTCTTTTAGCAGTTAGGGGAACTGATACCCCCACTGGAAAGGTGGACCTCATCACTGGTGTGTGCTGAACTAAGATTAAATGCAGAACCAATGTGCATTACCACTAAATTCTTCAGCTTATTAAGAAATTACTTTGCAGAAAAGATGGCAAGAAAGGAATCCAAAAACCAGTTAATGCCACATTAGGCTGTAAAGGTATAGAAAGAGATGGGACCAGAAAACTGAGGATGACACAGTTGTGAACCAACCCTTTGATACTACAACTTTCAGTGAACTGTGTTTTCAACAATGAGTATTTATTGCCTCCCAAAAGAAAAGCAAAACACAGGGTTTTTATTTTAGAAACAGGTATGTATGCCACATGAGTTCATTTGGGTATTAAAATGTGATTTATTTTTCTCTCTGAGTTTTTCCTCCTCTCCTCCATACATATAGTCAGGTCCTTTTATTTCCTCTTGTATCAGCTTTAATACAGAAACAGTAAGTACTTACAAGCAATGAGAAATCAAAAAATAAAATTAAGAATAAAGTTTCATACACAACAGCATTAAAATAATACTTATGAATAAGTTTAATAAAAATAAGTAAAGACTTATAAACCAAAAATTACAAAACTTTGTTGAGGAAATTAAAGAAAACAGAAACTAATGGTGATACATTCCATGCTCCTGGACTGAAAGACTCAATAATATTAAGAGAGCATTATTCCTCAGATTGATATGTAGTTTCAATTTAATCATTGTTAAAATAACAATTCTTTTTTTGTCACAAAACTTAACAAGCTAATTAAAAAATTTACAAAACACATACAGTAGCCAAAACAATATGGAAAAAAAGGTAAAGTTAAAGGACTTTCACTAACTAATTTCAAAATTTATTAAAAGTCTCCAGTTATCAAAATGGTAAAGATAGATATATGGACCAACAACACAGAATTAAGAATCCAGAAATAAGTAATTATATTTATAGTCAACTTATATTTTGACAAAGGTGTCAAAAATATTCATTGGGAGAAAAGACAATGTGTTCAACAAATGATGCTATAACTACTAGATATCCATATACAAAAAGATGAACTTAGATCTATACCTCATACTATCCACAAAATTAACTCAAAATGTATTTTAGACCTAAATGATATAATTAAAACAATAAAACATGATGAGAAAATAAAACAGGAGAAAATTATTGAGAACTCAAGTTAGGCAAATTTTTTTCTTTTTTTAATAAAATTATTTATTTTTGAGAGAGATAGGAAGGGAAAGAGAGAGAAAGAGAGACAGAAACATCAATCTTTTCCTGTATGTGCCCTGACTGTGATTGAACTCAAAACCTTTGCATATTGGGATGATGTTCAAACCAACAGAGCTATAGAAGGAGAGCAAATATTTCTTAGTTCTGACACTAAAAACACAGTCTATAAAAGAAAAAAAAATGATAATTTGGACCTTACCAAAATTCAAAATTCAGATTTTACAACTAAAAATTTACCATTATTATACACCTATTAGAATGACCAAAATCCAGAACACTTTTGATACAAAATACTGGAAAGGATGTGGAGCAACAGAAATTTTCATTCATTGCTTACGGAAATGCAGATGGAACAACTACTTTCAAAGACATTTTGATGATTTCCTACAAAGTTACATATTTCTTATTATATGATCCAGCAATCACATTCCTTGGTGTTTACCCAAAGTATTTGAAAAGTTATGTGCACATAAAAGCTTGCACAAAGATATTTATAGCAACTTTATTCATTGTTGTCAAAATTTGGAAGCAACCAAGATGTTCTTCAAAGACCTCACACTGCATGGTTCCAATTATAATACTAAGTGGAAAAGCTTTTCTGGAGAAGGAATGACTATGGGGGCAGATAAAGATTAGTGGTTGTCAGAGGGGTTATGAGGATGGGCAGGATAAATAGGCAGAGCACAGAGGATGTTCAGGAAAGTGAAAACACTCTATATGGTGCTATAATCGTGAATATGTGACATTACATATTTGCAAAAGCCCATAGAATATACAACAGCGAGAGTGAACCCTGATATAAACTACTAAATTTGGGTGGTTGTGATGTGTCAGTATTAGTGCATCAAATGTAAACAATGTATCTCACTGGTGGGAGATGTTAATAATGGGGGAGGTTGTGAATGTGTGGGTTTAGAGGTTATATAGACTATGTCTGAATCTTACTCTCAATTTAACTGTGAACCTACAACTACCGTAAAAAGTAAGTCGTTAAACAAAATCACCATTAAGAAAATAAAGAAGATAAGCAACAGATCAGGAGAGAATATTTGCAATATATTTTTCTTACAAAGGACTTATAGCCAGAATTTACAAAGAACACTCACACCTCAAAAAAGAAGATAAGGTAACCAAAAAATGAATGCTATTTATACATTCTTTGGTGAATCACCATAAGCTCAAGCAATGTTCTTGATGCAGCCACAGATGGTATAATATATTGCTCACAAAAAAATGGGATATTTCAGAAATGAATATGAAACTATAAAATATTTCCTAATATTTGTAAGCAATATTATAATTCTAGATTTGCATTAGTGTCTTCCAGTTGCAGCCATGGCCTGGGAAAAGGACCACCTCAGGCAGTAGGCTTTTAAAAGCTGCTATAACTTCATAACCCACTGGTTTAATCAGAGAAGTAATGTTGGAGGAAGAAACACACTTTGATACTGAGATGAAAACCACCGACAAAAAGAGAATGTCCCGAAGCACTACCAACAATAAGCAAAATCTTGAAAGGTATGTTATTTTCCAAACAGGGCTTCTCCATTTTGCTGGAATAACAATTCATGAAGTCATCTTAAAAGAGAAGCTGGCCATCCATGACCTCTTACTACTCCAGCAGTACACTGGTAGTGTGTGCTTATTGATAATAAGCTTGAAGGCCTTGGGGTTCTCACTGTGCCAGATCACAAAGGTTTTCATTTGTAGCCTTCAATACTGCCCCCAAGATAGGCTGCTATGTTGTCCTTGAAATCTGACCTTGATTTGGCCTCCTTATGGATGCAAGTCCTTTCAGGCATGTTTCCAGAACAGGGAGTTTTCATCCAGACTCAATATCTGCTCTGGCCAGTAATTTTCCCCTACAATCAGCTAATCTAGAGTTTCCAAAAATGATTCAGTTGCCTTCACATCAGGACTTGCACACTCACCATGTACTCGTATATTATGTAATGAATAAAAATTCTTGAACTATTATTTAAGTCATCCAGGGATAGCAGAAAATTCAACATCATAGTCCAGCTCTTTCTTTCTTTCTTTCTTTCTTTCTTTCTTTCTTTCTTTCTTTCTTTCTTTCTTTCTTTCTTTCTTTCTTTCTTTCTTTTTTTCTTTCCTTCCTTCCTTCCTTCCTTCCTTCCTTCCTTCCTTCCTTCCTTCCTTCCTTCCTTCCTTCCTTCCTTCCTTCCTTCTTTCTCTCTCTCTCTCTTTCTTTCTTTCTCTCTTTCTTTGTTTCTTTTCTGATTCTTTCTCTCTATATATATATCTCTCTCCCTTTCCTTTCCTTTCCTTTCCTTTCCTTTCCTTTCCTTTCCTTTCCTTTCCTTTCCTTTCCTTTCCTTTTCCTTTCCTTTTCCTTTCCTTTTCTTTCCTTCTTTCTTGATTTTATTAATTGATCTTATACAGAAAGAGAGAGAGAGAGAGAGAGAGAGAGAGAGAGAGAAAGGTGGTTGGGGAGGAGCAGGAAGCATCAACTTGTGGTTGTTGCTTCCCATATGTGTCTTGACTGGGCAAGCTCAGGGCCTCAAACTGGCAACCACAGCATTCCAGATCAACGCTTTACCCATTGCATCACCACAGGTCAGGCCAACCTTTTCTTTCAATATTGCAAACAAAAATTTTGTTTGGCTGTGATCTCTGTGGTGATGAGATGGATACATCTCACTGCCTGGTCTATAACACAGGTCATTAGAAGTTTCTCTGTGTGTGGTATAGGCCCATCTTAATTTTTGCTACTCTCATTGCTTTTAATGAAAAAGTCCCATTAGTAGCTTCCATTACTTTGTTCTTATCCTTTAAGACCACAGCTGTGATAGAATGGTAGAATGGGACAGGCCTGTCTGGAGAGCAATAATCATCCCTGATTTTCCTCCCTCCTAGTTCTTAATCATATTTTACATTCATTTCCAGGTCAATAACTTGATGTGGCCTCTCACAGGTAACACTGGTAATGAATTTTGTGTACTTAAGGCCCATGATAAACAAAACAACACAAAATTAAGTCAAGCAACAGAAAAAATGATGTAGCAAGAGAAATAGTAAACATGAGCTGAAAGTGCTGCCACTGTAACAGGGCATACTTTTTTAAAAATACAAGTAGGAAGAATACACTCTGACATAATGATAAAAAGTATAGTGTTGTAAATAAACCAGTAACCTAGTCATGTATACCAGGTGATGACGCAGTGGATAGAGCGTTGGACTGGCATGCGGAGGACCCGAATTTGAAACTCCTTGAAACTCCGAAGTTGCCGGCTTGAGCGCAAGCTTATCTGGTTTGAGCAAGGCTCATCAACTTGAACCCATGGTTGCTGGCATGAGCAAAGGGTCACTCGGTCTGCTATAGCCCCCCAGTCAAGGCACATATGAGAAAGCAATCAATGAACAACTAAGGTGTCTCATCAAAAAACTGATGATTGATGCTTCTCATCTCTCCTTTCCCTTCCTGTCTCTCTGTCCATATCTGTCCCTTTTTCTGTCTCTCTCTGTCTCTGTCACACACACACACACACACACACAAAACACACACAAAAAACCATAGTCATGTATTGTCATTATCAAATATTATATGTAACTGTATGTACTCTGTTTTTATACAATGGGCACTACAGTAAATATCTTTACACCACTATCACCACATACATGAGTAATACTTTTTTTTTTTTTTACAGTAACAGAGAGAGAGTCAGAGAGAGGGATAGATAGGGACAGACAGACAGGAACGGAGAAAGGTGAGAAACATCAATGATTAGTTTTTTGTTGCCATTGCGACACCATAGTTGTTCATTGATTGCTTTCTCATATGTGCCTTGACCGCGGGCCTTCAGCAGACCGAGCAACCCCTTGCTGGAGCCAGCGACCTTGAGTACAAGCTGGCGAGCTTTTTTTTCTTGCTCAAGCCAGATGGGCCTGCGCTCAAGCTGGCAACCTCAGGGTCTCGAACCTGGGTCCTCCACATCCCAGTCCCACACTCTATCCACTGCGCCACTGCCTTGTCAGGCCATGAGTAATAACTTATGCTATGATTTTACAATTTATGGCTAGACTTCACTAAGCAATAGAAATTCTTCAGCGCATTATAATCTTATGGGGCAAGTGTTTTATATGCAGTCCATCATCAATGAAAATGACTTTATGTGGTATATGTCTGTAATCATTGCCTCTCTCAATAAAGAAATCTAAGTAAATAGGTTGTGCATGCAAAAAGTTATTGTTGTGTGCCTGAATTTTTAGCAGCAGATAGTAAAGGAGCCCATATTTATATATCAATCAATGAAAAGCTGAATTAGAAAAATATTTTATTTATAAAATATTATGTTTTTTGTTTTTAGTATTTTTGATAATGGAACATTGTTTCTCTATTTAGCAATGCTGATAACAGAATAGAAAATCAATGAAAAATAACAAAAAATATGGCATTTAACAGTTTGAACTATTATTTAATATAGTATCACTATATATTAAATAAATCTAAAATTATAATAATAAATTTTCAAGTCATTTAACTTCTTTTTCTTTTAACTCATGGAATTATAAATTTATTTTAGATATCTTTTTTTCTAGGAAGAATCTGATAACTTGCCAAAAGTAAATAAATTGAAAACTGTATTTAACATTTATTTTTCTCATCTTCATGTAAAACTATAACTGGGGGACAAGGACTGGACTAAAGAAGGTGAAGGAATTTGTCAAAATACATATAGACAAAACACAGACACAGACAACAGGGTGATGCTAGTCAGAGGAAAAGGGGAGTGTGGGTAGGTGAAGGTGGGCAAACATGGGGAGAATGGGACCAGAAAGAGATTTTTTGGAATGAAAGGCATACAATGCTATGTGTAGACCATATTATATTGAGTTGTACATTTGAAACCTATATGGTTTTGTGAACCAATGTCATCTCAATAAATTCAAATAAAAATACTATAAATAAAAAAGAAAAAAAGAGTCCATCCATCATAAAGTAAAAAAAAAAAAAAAAAAAACAGAAAGGTCATTGTTAAATGAAAATACTAGATTCAATAGTAACAAAGTACAAACAGAACATAGAGAATCAAACCATGAAAATAGAGCTGGCTTCTTGGTTACAGGACCTATCAGTCATACAAGCCCATGTCCCAAAGGGCCCATTGTTGGTTTAGTTCTCTGCTGTTGCCATTGTAACACTCCAAATGATTTTTTAGCAAGGAACACCACCTTTTTATTTTATACTGGGCCCAGCAAATTAGGTAACCAGTACAGCCTGAAGAAAACAGTATCTGAAGAAAGATGTTCCTTAATCATATTAGTCATCTTTAATTGTCCTAGTAATTGAAATGTTTCGCCTCTTCATATTTAAGGTTAGATAGAGATAAAATATTGTGCCTTTCTGTGGTTTTATTCAGACAGCAGAAAGAATACATGCACATTTTGAACTCAGAATCATTGTTTTGTTCAATTTACTTAATTCTGTGTAGATATTTACAATATAGTAACTAGTTTCTCAGATGTAGAAAATGTCAGGCTGTGGGACCCACCCACTACTATGACTGTTTTGCCAGGGAGCTCACAGGAGTGACACACTGCCAATAACTTTGTTGAGGGGGAAGGGAAGAACAGCTGTCCAGGGGTCTCCTTGCTGGAGGCTATTCGATTCACATTTGACACTTTGTGATAGAGAAGAAGAAGAAGTTGTGTCAGACAAGATAAATGATGCTTATTTTGAAACTAAAATCCATAAATTATGCTATATTAAATATACTGTGAAAGCAAGCTGACATCATCTGCTAAGGAAGATTTAGCTGCTGTTGAATTATACAAAAGCTGTCAAAAGCTTTCGTAAGTGAATTAAACATATTCTGAAGAGTTTATGTTCTCTAGGAAGTAACAGTTCATTTTCTCTCAGCGGCATATGAAACAATGTTCTTTCTTTTTTTCTCAACCACAAAATGCTTACCCACTCCATCTTTCACCCCTTCTGAAAGACTCTAATTGTAGACTTCCAAATTCCGTTTTAATAACACACACACACACACACACACACACACACACACACACACACACACACACACATACACACACTGATTAACTGGTAGAAGATGCCTCAGTGCTGACATGAGGACTCATGGCTGCACCCTTGTCAGTGGGAAAATAAGTTGTGATTGGTTAGCAATGTCTCAGCATTATTTTTAATATTTGAGTCCAGTTAGCCACCAGAAGCTCTTCTTAGTAGGTGTCTTCTTTCCCAGGGTTCATTCACTTTTTATGTATTTAGAATCTTAGACTATATATAGTATTTTCTATAGGAGAGACTCTCAGGTATTCCATCACTAGCATCAGAATTATTTTCTTATATAGAGTTTATAAGGTAAGATGGCACTATTTGACTAACCTAATTCTTAGGTAATAAACAATTAATGGATCCCTCAATATTTAAGGCACACTACATTGTGGCTGAAAATGTATTGAACAGGTTGGTCATAAAACTTGGATTCCAATTTCTCCTCTATCAAAATTAGTTAAAGGTTTTTGGTTAAGTTATTCAATTTTAAAAAAGACACTGAAGTTTCAGAAATGTTAAAAAAATCTTTGATTAGGTTACTGCTAAAATTTCTAACATTAAAAAGCCTCTGACTCTATGATAAAAACTGGTTTATAGTAATAAATAAAATAATAGTCTTTTATCACTTTACTGCTTGACTAAAATTTGCTGCTTCATTAGCCAAGCAAAACAATACACCGGGGAACAATTTTGTTTTCATTTTCTGTTGCATGAGGTTTTAGAACTTTTTCTCTATATCTCTGCATCGCTGATTCCAAATCTGAAATCTGTTTTTGGTGCATACTCTACTTCTTATGCAATTATAATTTCTTTTTGTTACAGTTAATAGCATGCATTGGTTTTTAAATTGAAGTTAAAGGGCAACAAATCTTGAATTGAACATAACCACAAGGCAATTAATGTTTTACAAACATCACTTTTACATAATTGTAGTTGTTTTTAAATGTAAAAAATTAGTATCTGATAAAAACACCCTCTTATTTTGTTTTAAGATTGAATCATGACTTCTTCTTCCAGTAGGCATAAATGTAAGAATAGTCCTGACAACTTCTGTTATATATGTGGCTATTACACACTTCAACATCAAAGGTGCAATATTTCCTATTTGTGACACATGCATATATTGCCTATTTTCAAGGTCCCCTTGGTGATCAAGATGAGAGTTGAGCTTCTCATATTGTGTGTCATAATTATGAGGAAATGCTTCATGACTAGACAAAAGGAAAATGCAAAGGAATGCCTTTTGGTATTCCAATGATTTGGCATGAAACTCAGGACCACATCACTGACTGTTATTTCTATCTGATCCATACAAAGGGCATTGACAAGAAAAAATGGCATATAATCATATATCCTAATATTCCTTCAGCAATACGACCTGTCCCACAAACTGAGACGCTCTCAGTTCAGTTTCCAATGGTTTTATTTCTTCTAAGGATGAAGAATGTGAACAAGGTGATCAAGTGTATTTTGATAAGATGCATGAGGAAATGGTTGTAGAATCTGAAGGGTCTTCTTCTGATGCCAAGATGTCATTAACCCCTCAGCTGTTTAGCCAACCCATATTGAATGACTTAGTAATAGATTTGGGCCTATCAAAGAAAGCAGCTGAGTTATTAGCCTCCAGGTTTCAAGAAAAGAATGTACTTCACTGGTCAGCTAAAGTATCCCATTTCAGGAAGTGTGAACAAATTTTTGTGGACTTTTTTTCTGAAGAGAAACACTTTGTTTACTGTCATGATATCAGTAGTCTTCTCAGCCAGCTAGGTGTTACCACTTACAGTCCAACAAAATGGCGGCTATTTCTTGACAGCTCTAAATGAAGTGTGAAATGTGTTCTCCTATACATTGGTAATGTTTATCCAGTGGTTCCAATTGGTTATTCAACTTCTCTGTGAGGAGATTATAATGACATAAAAATTGTTTTTGATTCTCTGAAGTATGAGGAGCATAACTGATCATTTGTGTGGATCTTAAACTGGTAAATTTCCTGCTAGGACAACACAGAGGTTTCACAAAGTATCCTTGCTTTCTGTGTTTGTAGGACAGCCAAGCTCGGAGAAACACTGGAAACAGAAGGAGTGGCCGAAACTTGAAGCTCTGGAAGTAGGGATGCATATAGTGTAAATGAACCTGTATTTAATCAAGACTGGATCATTTTTTCCCCATTTCGCATCAAACATAGCTTAATGAAGCAGTTTGGTCAGGCTTTGAGAAACTGAATGCTTTCAACATATTATTTCTGCTTTTCCTGGCTTGTCTTTTGAGAAGATAAAAGCAGATGTATTCAATGGACCTCAAATTCGAGCCCTCATACATGACGAAGAATTTTCAAGGATGATGAATAAGGAGAAGAAAGCAGCATGGCTGTCCTTTGTGGCAGTTACAAAGAACTTCCTTGGCAACAAAAAACTATGATCTTCTGGTTCAAGGGATTCTGTTGGCTTTCCATGACATTGGATGTAACATGAGCATTAAGATTCACTTCCTGAATAGTCACCTTGATAAGTTTGCCAAAAATCTTGGAGCTGGCCTGACCAGGCGGTGGCGCAGTGAATAGAGCATTGAACTTGGATGTGAAAGACCCTGTTTCGAGACTGACCCCGAGCTCGCCAGCTTGAGTGCGGGCCCATCTGGCTTGAGCAAAAGCTAGCCAGCTTGGACCAACGGTCGCTGGCTCCAGAAAAGTGTTGCTCGGTTTGCTGAAGGTCCACGATCAAGGCATATGTGAGAAAGCAATCAATGAACAACTAAGGTGTCGCAATGGCAACGAAAAACTAATGATTGATGCTTCTCACCTCTCTCCGTTCCTGTCTGTCTGTCCCTATCTATCCCTCTTTCTAACTCTCTTTCTGTCCTTGTAAAAAATAAAATAAAATAAAAACAAAATAAGACATTTCTTAAAAAAAATCTTGGAGCTGTTATTGATGAGCAGACTACTGCTCGAACTTCAAATGAGATTGTCCTCAACAATTACACAAATTCAAGAACTACAAACGCAAATTTTTGCCTAAATAGAATTTAAATAAGTTACGTGCAAATTTTATGATTAAAATAAGTGTTTTTATATGCTCTATTTTGAAACTGTAGACAAATTGTGATGCAATCATATCTTTTAGTGTATTAGTGTATTTACTGCATTATCTAAATTATTATATTTTCACAAAGATGATGCCCAAGAAGACATTCTAGTTCATTATGTTAATCTAAATGTTGAAAATTTTACAATAAGATGAAAACCCAGCAAGTGTTTTTGTGGATGCAACAAAAAGTTTGTTCCCCAGTGTTATTAATCAAGCTATAAAAATATAAGTCAATAAAATTTAAAATGTAACCACAGAATACAAGATGAAGGCTCATAATTGTTCTTTAATACAAGTATCATTTTATTTATCTATTTTTAAAGATTTTGCTTATTCATTTTAGAGAAGAGAGAGAGAGTTAGAGAGAGAGAGAGAGAGAGAGAGAGAGAGAGAAGAGAGCAAAAGCAAGAAGTATCAACTCCTATATGTACCTTGACTGTGCAAGCCCAAGGTTTTGAACCGGCAACCTTAGCGTTCCAGGTCAATGCTTTTTCCACTGTGCCACCAGAGGTCAGGCCAATACAAGTATCATTTTAATAACCTTCATAAGATTTTATTTATTTATTTAGTTAGTTAGTTAGTTAGTTAGTTAGTTAGTTATTATTACAGGGACATAGAGAGAGTCAGAGAGAAGGATAGATAGGGACAGACAGACAGGAATGAAGAGAGGTGAGAAGCATCAATCATTAATTTTTTGTTGCAGTTGCAACACCTTAGTTGTTCATTGATTGCTTTCTCACATGTGTCTTGACCGCAGGCCGTCAGCAGACGGAGCAACCCCATGCTGGAGCCAGTGACCTTGGGTCCAAGCTGATGAGCTTTTACTCAAGCCAGATGGGCCCAGCTCAAGCTGGCAACCTTGGGGTCTTGAACCTGGGTCTTCTGCATTCCACTCCGACGCTCTATCCACTGAGCCACTGCCTGGTCAGGCAAGCTTCATAAGATTTTAGAATCCTCTGTTCTGATGTCAGACATGGTTGCCCTACATATATTATGGTTTTATTCTTTTATTTTTACAGGGACAGAGAGAGAGTCAGAGAGAGGGATAAATAGGAACAGAGAGACAGGAACAGAAAGAGGTGAGAAGCATCAATTATTAGTTTTTCGTTGCCGTTGCAACATCTTAGTTGTTCATTTTGTTCATTGATTGCTTTCTTACATGTGCCTTGACCACGGGCCTTCAGCAGACCGAGCAACCCCTTGCTGGAGCCAGTGACCTTGGGTCCAAGCTGATGAGCTTTTGCTCAAGCCAGATGGGTCCGCGCTCAAGCTGGCGAGCTCAGGGTCTTGAACCTGGGTCTTTCCACTTCCCAGTTCGACGCTCTATCCACTGCGCCACCGGCTGGTCAGACTGCGATGGTTTTATTCTTTATGGCTATTCTTTTTACACAGAATGAATGGTACCTATAACAGGTGTGCTTACTGGGTGTTTTGTTTAGAAAGTCATGGCCGTGTCTTAGTGTTTATTCATATTAAGTTAAAATAATGACTTGCTTAATCTTGAATTAAAATCTAGATCTATTCAATTACATAAACAGGTAACAATGTCTTATTCTTATATCACACACTATTATGGTACATGACTGCTCTCTCATTGCTTATACTCTTTCTTTTTATAAAAAATGTATTGATTAATTCAGTAAGAGAAGGAAGAGAAAAAGAGAGAGAGAGAGAGGAACATCTATTTGTTCCTGTATACCCCTTGACCAGGAATTGAACTAGCAACCTCTGTACTTCAGGATGACACCCATAACAAACTGAGCTATCTGGCCAGGGCACTTATATTCTTTCTAAATGAAACATTTTAGATGATTCAAATAATTATAGCATGCTTATTGGTGAGTTTCTCAAAAGGAGAACTCAATTTGTTCTATTTTTAAGGGAATTAAATATGATTTTTAAATTAACTCACTAGAAATTATGTCTCTTACCATTCAAATTGGGTGATAATTTTAGTTTTATATTAACAGTTAATTAAAACATCATCTTTACTGAAATATAATATCAAGTGAAATTTGCTATTGTTGTGTAAAAGTACTAGGCTCCCTTTATTAAATGTAATATAATAACCTGTTGTTCTATTCCTTAAACTTATTAACTGTTATTTGATCTCAAGCCAAACCAAAAATAAAAGGTCCTTTATTGATTTGAAAAATTCACATTTGAGTTAAAATACAGCTGTGCTATTCATTTAATATTTCAGTTGCATCTTGCAAAATTTCTTACCTCACAAAATAACAGTAAGTAAATATACCCATAGAATGTCATTTTTTATCTTAATATTATTGCAACATTTCAAAAAGAATGACTGAGCATCACTTCTTTATGTTTAAGAATGTGAAAATAATTAGTATTAAATTGTATTTCTAGAAGTTAGGTGAACTGAGTTTCTTAAAGAGGATTCAGAGATCGTAATGTTTTCAGGGGAAAACACTTTTTTATTATTATTAAGTGAGAGTCAGAGAGGCTGAGAGAGTCTCCTGCATGTGCCCCGACAAGGATCCACTAGGCAAGCCCTCTATAGGACAATGATCTGCCCATCTGGAGCCACTGCTCTGTTGCTTGGCAACTCAGCTATTTTTTTTTTAGCTCCTGGGGTGGGGCCATGGAACCATCCTCAGCACCCAGAGTCAACTTGCTTAAACCTTTTAAACCATGGCTGTGGAAGGAAGAGAGAGAGAGAGAGAAGAAGAAGGAGGAGGAGGAGGAGGAGGAGGAGGAGGAGGAGGAGGAGGAGGAGGAGGGGAGGGGTAAAGAGCAGATTATCACTTCTTTTGTGTTCTCTGACCAGGAATTGAACCTAGGACTTCCAGGTGCCTAGTTGATGTTTTACCGCTAAGTCAACTGGCCAGGGCTGACAATGCATTTTACTGGAAGGAAAACATTCTGCATAGAATCAGAACCCTTACTATGTTGTGAGGTTTGCAGGAGTTATCCTATTGTCCTCACCTATAAAGTAAAGATAATAATATTTTCTTTGACCATTTCCCGCAGTTACTGCCAAAATCAAATAAAATGTTAGATATTTAAATAATTTGAAAAATATGGAAATAATATGCTTGTTTAAAAATATATAAGGATCAGATACCATCAATATTTTCAGAGGTACTTTCAAGATAAAAATTACTTCATTGAGGCTAAAATTAAACTAACATTCCAAAATAAAGTGAATAACTAGGGCATTGGCTTATATTACTGTAATTGTATCATTAATATTACTGGGTATTTTTACCTTTGGAACTCTTGCAAGTAAGCCTAATGCTTTACAAAAACTCATATGATCAAGATTAATGAAGTGCCTGCCATGGGACCACATTGTTTATGACAAACATAATTCACTGATTCACACAAGGGTAGAGTTGATGTTGAAGATAGTGTTCTATTTCTTCATATATCAATCTTCAACCATAACACCTCATGTGCTAAATAAACATTAGATAAAGACCCAGAAGGAAAAATTATATGACCTGTCAATATTGAATACCACACACATTGTTTTGTGTTCTACTTTATTGTGCCTCATAGATGTTGTGCTTTTTACAAGTTGAAGGCAAGATCCTGCACCAGCAGAAAGATTACAACTCACTTTAGTGCAATACTTGCTTTACTGCAATGGTCTGGAATCAAATCTGTAATATCCCTTACATATGCCTTTATGTATAATTTTCCCAATCATGGAAAAGGAATTAATTACACCAAGTCCATATTTTGGATAAATAATAATATAGCTGTCATATCCTTAGTGCTCCACTGCCAACAGAATGTTGTGCATGTATCATGAGGCCCACTGTATACAAGCAGTGATACCTATATCAATATTGATAAAGGATCCACTTGCAAGATGCAGGGAGAAGAATTGTATGAATTTAGTATCTTCAAAAACGTTCCAAGTGTTAAGGCAGTATTATGATCACAGGTGATGCAAACTTGTCCAGACTGAGGTCAAGAGTAAAAACAAGACCCTTGGCAACCCTTGGCACTAACTACAGGACTTTTTCTGGGGAATCTGTGAATATTTGGTCCCCTCTGTACCATGACTAGACCTTTTGACATTTTGTTGTCTTATGCCTTCCATTTTCATATGAATTATGTTTTATGACTGGGTCTTGTCAGAAGTAATATACTGTACTAAATTCCAAGAAGTGCACACTTCAGAGCTGTTAATTAAAAAGGCCTGTTATTGTAAATAAACACATGTGGCTGATTAGCCACCCTTTAGGGGTCAACAGTGGGAAACTCCTGCTGGACTTCTGTTAATTGTTGTATAAAATTTTAACAGGAACTGTCTAATGATCTCTTATGGCTTTGGCCATCTGGTCTTCTGAGTTCACTTATCAGTAAATAGCCAACCTTTAGAGAAAAGGAGAAGTATCTACCATAATACAAATATCTTATAGGATATAATCTAGCTATCCACATGTTTGTATTCACTAATCAAACCCTATACATCTCATTTAAATTATCCTTTAGATTTATTCTGATGTCAACTGCTTTAATATTATATACAAAATGTTTTTGCTTCTTTTACATAAGTTGCATTAGATGCAATCAGGAATTGCTAGTAATGCATATTATATTTATAGCTATAAACAATGAAGAATGTTTCCAGTAATTAATATTTCTGAATCATACCTGACAATGTTAAGTAGTGATGTTTGTTTTCTTTCAGTGAGATACTGTGGAACTGACAATCAACTATAAATTGTGGCTTATCTTCTAAAATATAGTTAGGATTTGGGATGCTATCAGTCCTCTAAACAACAAATCTACACAATTAGTTGTTTTTTCACTACATTAGCCCTCCCACTTTTAGCTAAATGTTACATCAGTACAAATGAAAGATTCAATATGTTACAAAGAGAAGAGTTTTCATTCATAAGACATTATTTTAGAAAATCTGTTTTACTTCCTTATTTTCAAACACAGATGAAAATCTGGATATAGAGGTTTTTCATTTTAAGGTGCATATGTACATATTTTTCATAGATAATTATGTGTTGAGAAGAATGTAACTGGCCACATTATTTTCTTATGTTTAATCTGGTAATATACTACAAAATTAGATCTGACAGCACTCTAAAATTTACCTAAGCAATGTAAATAGAAGTTAATAGGATAATGTGTTTTGTTTGTTTTATTTTATTGGTATCTTGCCTTGTATCAAATATATTCTTTTCTCTCTAAACCTTTAAACTTCTCTTTTCCTCATATGATATATATTTTTAACCTAGGGCTTTGATTAACTGGGGACAGACAGAAAAATATTCATGCATTGTTCATGTTGGCATATGACTGCTCAATGAAACAGTATGAATGGTGAGATAACAGCCAGCTGGTGAATGTCAACTGTAGGAACCATCATGATTCCTTTTTAGATAATGCCTTGGTTCTGAAAAAAATTAAAACAATTCATTTTAAAGGTTTTAGCAAAAAAGCTTAATATGAGGAACAGAATGTCAAAATTATTCACAGTTTGGGTTTCATTCTATGTCTCTTTCTTCCCTGGCAACTACTACCAGATGTGAGAGTTAGACGGGAAATGAGGAATTAACTCAACTAATCAGAAAATTTTTATAGAACTCCCTTTATGCAAAATAGTCCATCATGACATTTTCCAATCACAAAATCAAACATTTGCTTTTAGATATGATTCAAACACAGAAACAAAAGAACCCTTGAATGATTGGAAACTTCTTACCTCTACATCTTTCCAGAACTCAGAACTGACTGTCCTTCTTGTTTTGCTTGTCCTGCCACATCCTGGTTTATATGTTTTTTCTATGCATTCCAAAGACCTCTAGTAATTTTACAGTGTCTCTCTTCAATGTTACTTAAATATTTAAGATTTAGTTATTCACCTAAATATTTTGCCTTTTCATCAGTACAGAAATGGAAGAAAATAAAAATTTGAGGGTGTATATTTCTTGCTACATATTTATCCTTTTTTCTTTTTTCTTCTTCTTCTTTTTCAAGTGAAAAAAGGAGAGGTAGAGAGACAGACTTCCACATGCAACCTGAACGTGATCTACCCTGCAATCCTTATCTTGGGCTGACAATCTGCCCATCTGGGGCTATTTTCACAATCAAGTTATTTTTAAAACCTGAGGCCGAGGATCCACAGAGCCATCCTCAGCACCAAGGGCTGATGCTGGAACCAATTGAGCCGTGACTGCAGAAGGAGGAGAGAGAGAGAGAGAGAGAGAGAGAGAGAGAGAGAGAGAGAGAGAGAGAGAATGAGGAAGGGGAGGGGTGGAGAAGCAGGTGGTGACCTCTACTGTGTGCCCTGATCATGAATTGAACCAGGAACATCCACATGCCGGTCTGATGTTCTACCATTAAGCAAAACGGCTAGAGCCTCATTACATATTTATTCTTTTAAAAAATATGGCTAGTTAAAAGATTTTGGTTAATAAAAATGACCAACTAAACTCACAAAAAGTTATTACTGAAGTTAAGTTTAACTTATGTTTTTGAAAACCCTGAAAATTAAAGTTATTTGTCATTATTAGAGTAATTTTATACTTCAAGTAGGCAAAAGAAGACAAGCTAATTGTACATATTAATATTAATTTATATTATATTTACATTAATGTCCCAAAAATAAGTAATTATGCTAAAGGAAAGAAAATAGCATTTAGATGATATAGGAAATCGCTTTAAATTTGTATTTAATTAAATGAAAATTTAATAATATATTTTGTTAGGACCTGTGTTGTGAACTTCCATTGTACCTTAAACTTTTTTTAACCTGACCAGGTGGTGGCACAGTGAAGAGAGCATTGGCCTGGGATGTGGAGGACCCAAGTTTGAAACCCCATGGTCACTGGCTTGAGTTCGTGCTCGCGAGCTTGAGTGCAGGTCATTAGCATGAGCATAGAATCATAAATATGACCCCATGGCCACTGGGTTGATTGAGCTCAGAAGTTACTGTCATGAAGCCCAAGGTCACTGACTTGAGCCTAATGGTTTGAGCAAGGGGTTGTTGGCTCGGCTAGAGCCCCCCTGGTAAAGGCACATACATATGAGAAAGCAATCAATGAACAACTAAGGTGCCGCAATTATGAGTTGATGCTTCTCATTTCTCTTTCTTCCTATCTGTCTGTCCCTGTTTGTCGCTCCCTCTCCCTCACTAAAAAAAAAAAAAAAGAAAAACTTTTTTCAAATAGAGATAAAATTCAAAAACATAAAATTCACCATTTAAATTATTTTAAAATGTATAACTCAATGGTTTTTAATGCATTCATAATATTGTGCAAATATCACTGCTATCTGATTTCATAACATATCAATTACTTTACAGAGAACTTCAACTCATGTAGCAGCCACTCCGTATTTCCTACCTCACCCTCAGCCCCATGGTAAATGCTAATCTATTTTCTGTTTCTAAGGAATTTCCTATTTTAGAAATTTCATGTAAGTGGAAACATAAAATGTGTGTAGCTTCTTTTATTGAGCAATTATTTGCAAGATTTGTATATGTTGTATGTATTAATATTTCATTTCTTTTTATATTTCAAATAAACATTCTGTTGTATGGATATACCATATTTTGTATATAAATTCTTCACATGATGAACATGATGAATGTATGAGTTCTTACTATATGAGTAAATATATAAACATTCATGTGTAAGTTTTTGTGCTTATTTTTAATTTTCTTGGTTATGTACAAAAGAGTAGAATTGCTAGGCCACATGGTTATCCATTTAATATTCTGAGGAACTACCAAACTACTTGAGCAGGTTCAGTATTTTACATTTTTACCAGCAATGTATAATGTTTCCAATTTCTCCGTATCTTTACCAAAATTTCCCATTTTCCTATTACCATCCTAGTAAATATAAAGTGTTGGCTCATTGTGATTTTGATTTGGTTTTCCAAAATGACTAATGATGTTGAGGATATTTTTATATGCTTGTTGGTCCTATGGATCTACCATTTGGAAAAATATCTATTGAAGTTTTTTGTTTATTTATAAACTGGGTTGTCTTTTTGTTGTTTAGTTGGAAGATTCTCTATGTATTATTAATACATGACCCTTATAAAATATATTACACTGGGAAACAAAATTTTTGTTGCATCCACAAAAACACTTGTTCTTACCTAACTCAAGTGTGCTGATCTCAAATCTGACATTAGTTTTTTTGCTGTAAGCTACAGTTCTACTGCAATTCAAGATTTTAGGTTTTCATCTTATTGTAAAATTTTCAACATTTAGTGAACTATAATGAAATAGGATGTCTTCTTGGGCATCATCTTTGTGAAAATATAATTTATATAATGCAGTAAATATACTAAAGAATATGATTGCATCACAATTTGTCTACAATTTTGAAATAGAACATATTAAAACACAATTTAATCATAAATTTTGTGCAAAACTTATATAAATTCTATTCAGGCAAAAAATTGTGTTTGTAGCTCTTGTGTTTGTATACTTGTTGAGGACAATCTCATGTGATGCTCCAGCAGTAGTCTGCTCATCAATAACAGCTCCAAGATTTTTGGGAAACTTATCAAGGTGACTGTTCAGGAAGTGAATCTTAATGCTCATTTACATCCAATGTCATGGAAAGCCAACAGAATCCCTTGAACCAGAAGATCATAGTTTTTTGTTGCCAAGGAAGTTCTTTGTAACTGCCACAAAGGACAGCCATGCTGCTTTCTTCTCCTTATTCAACATCCTTGAAAATTCTTCATCATGTATGAGGGCTCGAATTTGAGGTCCATTGAATACATCTGCTTTTATCTTCTCAAAAGACAAGCCAGGAAAAGCAGAAATAATATGTTGAAAGCATTCAGTTTCTCAATTCAAAGCTTGAGCAAACTGCTTCATTAAGCTATGTTTGATGTGAAGTGGGGGAAAAATGATCCTGTGTTGATTAACTACAGGTTCATTTACAATATTTTGCATCCCTACTTACAGAGCTTCATGTTTTGGCCACTGCTTCTGTGTCCAGTGTTTCTCCCAAGCTCGGCTGTCCTACAAACACAAAAAGCAAGGATACTTTGTGAAACCTCTGTGTTGTCCTAGCAGAAAATTTACCAGTTTAAGATCCACACAAATGATCCAGTTATGCTCCTCATACTTCAGAGAGTCAAAGACAATTTTTATATCATTATAATCTTCTCACAGAGGAGTTGAATAACCAATTGGAACCACTGGATAAACATTACCATTGTGTAGGAGAACTCATTTCACACTTCGTTTAGAGCTGTCAAGAAATAGCCACCATTCTGTGGGACTGTAAGTGGTAACACCTAGCTGGCTGAGAAGACTACTGATATCATGACAGTACACAAAGTGTTTGTCTTCAGAAAAAAAGTCCACAAAAATCTGTTCATGCTTTTTGAAATGGAATACTTTAGCTGACTGATAAAGTACATTCTTTTCTTGAAACCTGGAGGCAAATAACTCAGCTGCTTTCTTTGATAGGCCCAAATCTATTACTAAGTAATTCAATTCATGTTGGCTAAACTGTTGAGGTTTTAATGACATCTTGGCATCAGAAGAAGACCCTTCAGATTCTACAACCATTTCTTAATGCACCTTATCAAATTACACTTGATCACCTTGTTCACTTTCTTCATCCTTAGAAGAAATAAAACCATTGGAAACTGGAACTGGGAGTCTCTCAGAGTATAGGATAGGTTGTATTGCTGAAGGAATATTAGGATATGCGATCATATGCCGTTTTTTCTTGCTAATGCCCTTTGTATGGATCAGACAGAAATAACAGTCTCTGCTGTGGTACTTAGGTTCAAGACAAACCATGGGAATACCAAAAGGCATTCCTTTGCATTTTCCTTTTGTCCAGTCAAAAAGCATTTCCTCACAATTATGACATACAATATGAGGAGCCCAGTTCTTATCTTGATCACCAACGGGAACTTGAAAATAGGCAATATATGCACGTGTCACAAATGATGAAATATTGCACTTTGACATTGAAGTGTGTAACAGCCACATATATAACAGAAGGCATCAGGACTATTCTTACATTTACACCTACTCGAAGAAGCCATGATTCAATCTTAAAACAAAATAAGAGAGTGTTTTTATCAGATAATAATTTTTACATTTAAGGACAGCAACAATTATGTAAAAGTGATGTTTGTAAAACATTAATTGCCTTGTGGGTATGTTCACTCCAAGAGTTGTTGCCCTTGAACTGCAATTTAAAAACCAATGCATGCCATTAACTGTAACAAAAAGAAATTAAAATTGCATAAAAACTAGAGCATGCACCTAAAACAGATTTCAGATTTGGAATCATCGATGCAGCCATATATAACAACAGTTCTAACACATTATGCATCAGGAAATGAAAAAATAATTGTTCCCCAGTGTTATTTTTAAATATTTTCTTCCATTCTTTGGGTTGCAGTTTGACTTTCCTGAGAGTGACCACTGAAGCACAAAATTATCCACGCAGATATCTTGTAATAGAGGTTAAATATGAAGACCAGAACTTTGAAATTTCTTTGTAAATAGACTACCTTGTATTACAGAATCCCAAAATATGTTTTGAGTGTATGCTTACTTATTTAATGTTTTGTGGGGTGTTTTTTTTTTTTTTGTATTTTCTTGAAGTGAGAAGCAGGGAGGCAGACTGACAGACTCCCATATGTGCCCCACCAGGATCCATCCAGCATGCCAACCAGGGGAGGATGCTCTGCTCATCTGGGGCATTTTTCTGTTGCAACTATAGCCATTCTATTTCATGAGGCAGAGGCCATGGAGCCATCCTCAGTGCCTGGGCCAACTTTGCTTCAATGGAGACTTGGCTGCAGGAGGGGAAGAGAGAGGTAGAAAGAAAGTAGAGGCAGCAAAGGTGGAGAAGCAGATGGACACATCTCCTATGTGCCTTGGCTGAGATTCGAAGCCAGGACTTCCACATGCCAGGGTGACAATGTACCACTGAGCTAACTGGCTTGTGCCTACTTATTTACTTTTATGTTGCACAGTATAATATAACTTTTTTAAATTTGTATTGCATATTGTTAAGCATGTAGAGAAAAGAGTGTATGTATTTGCATTCTTAATATTTGGTATATTTGGTATAAATGAAAGTAGGCAGTTTGCCTTCATAATTCCCTCAATACCTTTTGTGAAAATATGTCCCCAGTGATACACTAATGCAGTGTGTAGAAAAAGCCAGAATATTATTGAAATAATTTTTATTCATCAGTTAAAAATCTAGTTGTTAGGTAAATCTACATCTCAAATGTAATTTAAAAAATGCTGTTATAAGATTTAGCATGCATTCCTTCCTCACACATCCATCCACCATTACAGAATATTTCATGTGTTTGTTGATACAAACTTTTTCTTGACTCAGTTATCTGTCTCTCATCACTGAGCATAATATCACTGGAAATTGTACAGTAGGTTAATACTACTTTGATTCATTTAAACTAATCTTTTAAGGCATAAAGCAGTCTGAATGCAAATAGGAGAAACAAGCAAATAGCACAATAGTATGTTCTAAAAATCATAGCCCAAACTATAGATTAAGGTACAATGCACATATGTGTAAATGAAAATAGCACAGATACAAAGGTGTCAGATATAGAACAGTGGATTAAGACTCCAGTTTTGATATTTATTCATTGGATAAATTTTTGTCAATTCTGAATTTATTCATTCATTCATTTTCAACCAGATTATTTATTCAATAAGTACTTAAAACAGCCTACAGTGCCAATATGGCCAAGTTGCTGGTTTGATCCTCAGTCAGGGCACATACAACAATCAACCAATGAATACATAAATAAGCAGAACAACAAATTGATCTTGCTCTTTCTCTTACTCACTTTCATATATATATATATATATATATATATATATATATATATATATATATATTCCTAATTTACTGTAGACTATATATATATAGAGAGAGAGCATATGTGAAGTACTTAGCACAATGCATGGGATATTGTGGAGGATTTGATATTTATTTGTTGAGTAGATGAATCACAATAGTCTTAACTAAAGACAAAATTATTATGAAATAAAAGAACTTTCTAGCATTCAAAACAGTTTTTTAGCTAAGAACACAGTATGTGGCATAGGGTTCTTCAAAAGTTCAAAATAAAACCGAACAAAAAATGTTTGAATGTTTGTTATTTTCTATGCCTTATAACATTTCATTATGTATACTTTGGTTTTCAAAATAATTGTGTGTTTCAACTTACAAGCACTATCATATTATCATTCCTTGGACAACATTATATAATTTTTTGTTAGTGCATTGGAAACATCAAAAAGGATGGTATAAACTTGTCAAACCCATCATAGATTAAAGAATTGTAAAATGTCTCAGAATAAAAAGACTACACACCTCCACTCATGTAATTTTTGGGTTATTGAATATGATAAAAAATTTCTCTAACATGTAGTTATTTATAAAAATGTGTATGTTAATACTCATTAAGCAGAAAAAATTTAGCACTTTTCATAAAAGTATTGTTTCAAAAATATGTTGGAAAATATGTTGTGAATTAAAATATGTATATGACAAATACATAAAGTTAAATGATAATAAAATAAATTTTATGAACCAATGCCTCTTTTTAAGTAAACATACTAGTACTTTGGAGTGCTATGCGGGCCACTGGCCAATTTTGTTCGCAATTATTCCCTCTCAACAGCATCCCTCTTCTTAAGCTGGTGATAACCATTTCTTCCTATTTCTTTGTAGATTCATCATAATAGTAGATATCCCTGAATAACACATGTTTTAAATTTACTTGTTTGTCAGCATTATAAAAATAGGTTGGTACTGTTGTTATTCTTCACTGACCATACATTTTTTTTTTTTTTTCATTTTAGAGAGGAGACACAGAGTGAGAGAGAGAAGGAGAGAGAGAGAGAAAGGGGGGAGGAGCTGGAAGCATCAACTCCCATATGTGCCTTGACCAGACCAGTGCAGGGTTTTGAACTGGCGACCTCAGTGTTCCCAGGTCGATGCTTTATCCACTGCGCCACCACAGGTCAGGCACTGACCATACATTTTTTTCTCTCATTGTTTCTAGATTCACTCAGAATGATTTATATGAAAAAATAACAATTCTTGAAACTTTTGGTCTGAGGACTTCTTTTTATTTTTTCTTAATAAATAAATATTTTCTTTGCCAATTTTAGTTTACCATTGTTTCTATCACCATCCCAACAAAATGAACATGTTTGCCAGATCTCATATTTACAGTCTTTTTTCATTGTTACACACTCCACATTTTCCCTCTGAGCAATATATAATAAAAATCATCTAGAGTTTTAAATCTAAATTGTTAAGAATATACATTTGTTACTTGCACTTTGTTTTATTTGGCTTTGTGAGAAAACATTAAATTTTACTAAGTTATATAAAGCCATTACTTCCATTAGCTCTTGCCATTCTTCATGATACTGCTTTTTTATTACTCTAGAATTTTCTCCAAGAGTGTTTATAAATAAATCTTGATGTAGTAAACCCTCTGATGTCTGGAAAGGCTAAAAAAATCTATATCATAATTATTGGTCCAGTATAATTGATTTGCATATAAAACTACAATCTTAAAGTTACTTACTTAAAAAGTTAAAAATACTACTTACTTTCTTCTTACATCAAAACTGCTGTTAAAAATTTGAGGTAGATCTGGTAGAATTCATTTTCTGTACAGATTTCTTTTGGATCTAAAAGTTATGAAATACATTCATGTCTTTTTGTTGCTTAAGTCTCACAGAAGTATTTCAAGTTGTGATGTTTTATGACTCTGAAGTTTTTCAATCTGCTAGTATTTTTTCTCTTATTTTTAGAAATTCTAAGATAATTTTTCTTTTTAAATTTTTTCTGTCCCTTACCACTCTTTTAATGTTAATATAGTTGCATTTTTCTCTCCTCATTAAACTTTTCTTTTGCATTATATACTTCCTGACACCTTTCAAATGTATCATACCTGAACTTTGAGTTTATTGATATGTCTTTAAATTTACTTCCCCAATCTGTTTAACTACTTCTCAATATTAATTAAATAATAATTGATAATAAAAAAATTAATAAAATACTGATCCTTGGTTTTCTTTATAACTGTTATATTTCTTTATCTTGTTGAAAATACTTAGTAAGATTAATTTAATTTCTTTAATTATGTGTTCTATTAATTTTACTTTGCCTGATATAAGTTTGTTTATTTATTTAGTTAGTTTTTACATAGCTATGCTCTTTTTTTCTCATTTTTTTTCATTGCTAATTTATGCTTTCTTAGTGGTAGAGAGATTATGTGATTTGTGACTCTTAGAATCTCTTTTGATTCCCTACCCCATTATTCCTTCCTTAATGCAAATGAAGAAAGTCAAGTGCCTGACCAGGCGGTGGCGCAATGAATAGAACATCAGACTGGGATGCAGAGGGCCCAGGTTTGAAACCCTGAGGTTACCAGCTTGAGCGTGGGCTCATCTGGTTTGAGCAAGGCTCACCAGCTTGAGCCCAAGGTCACTGGCTTGAGCAAGGGGTCACTCAGTCTGCTGTAGCAAGTCATGGCATATATGAGAAAGCAATCAATAAACATCTAAGGTGCCGCAAATAAGACCTGATGCTTCTCATCTCTTTCTCTTACGGTTTGTCTGTCTCTATCTGTCCCTCTCTCTGACTCTGTCTCTGACACACACACACACACACACACACACACACACACACACACACACAAATGAAACTCAAGCGCCAGTCTTACTGAAATTCACATAGCCCATATTAATTGATTCTCTGTTTTAAAGGCACGATGAGTGCACCTTTAATGAAAAATGTCAAAAATTTTAAACTCATACGAAACTGCAGAGTTTGTAAGTTATCCATTTTTACAAATGTGGCATCAAAATTTACAAATAGAACTCAAAAGACAACACTGCATTTCATTTCTATGACACTCTGAAAAAGTTAAAGAACCTAAAACATATCAGTGGCTGATGTAGATGTGCAGTACAAATTGGCACCACAAGTGTTCTTTTCAGGTGATGGAGTCTCCTCCATGTTGGTGGTGGTATAATTATGCATGTGTAAAAAACTCACAACTACACTTATAATAAATAGTATGTCTTTTCACTAAGAGCTATTATAAAACAAAAGTGTTTTCAACTCTCCTTAAGAACTGGGACTAGATGGACTTGGGCCACCACAAAGGCTTTTGTGGAACCCCCGTCTGAAGTTAGAAAAACCCAGTAGAGGTACACCTGACCTCATGTCATTCACATACTTGGTAAAATAATGATAGGGCTCCCAGAATCTACCTCTGAGTTCACACCAGGTTTCTGGGGCCAGATCCTGGGAATACTGGGGTCTAAAACATAGAGGTGCATCTAAAAGGTCTCCTCAGGTGGGATCTTCCTGGGTTTATCCAAATCCTTGGGCATCAATCCCATGTCTTCCCAGAGTATGTCCTGAGGTCATTTCCAACTCTTAAGTTTTCCATCTCAAGCTTACTCTAAGCCTGCTTTCCGGGCAACATGTTTCAAACCTAATATCCGCTCAATTCTGTGAATTTTCTCTGTCACAACCCTAGGTGAGGAAGGTGAAACACCGACAGCCCCAGGGTCCTTGTCTTAGGTCACAAGTTCCTCAGACAATCATCTTCGTTGTCACATAAATATCAGCACTGCGTCAACAAACACAGTTTCACAATAGTCTCAAAACCACCAATAATGTCAAAATAGATGACTTGCCCTGTCCTAGCTTTAGGAGTCCCTTAAGCACCCACAGTGTCTCAAGTTACCCTCCCCGAGTTCCCAGGCACCTTCTACTGTGAGGCCTCAACAGCGCATGTGCTGACCATGCCTTCTTCCCTCAATTCAAAGTTGGCCTCCAGACTGGTTTGGAGTCCTTTGTTGAGGCCAGTCTCTATTCTTTTCTGGGACACAATTTACTTTCAGAGTTTCATTCCTCTGAGAAAAATGACACGTTCTGTAAGAATTCGTGTTTTCAGCCTGACCTTCCGCAGTCCTGGGATTCCTAGGTTCACATGGTTTCCATATGCAACATGACACTCTCCTGGAAGAAAAGGACAAGAAATTCTAGGGAGTCTGTTCTTCCCCGAAGTGCGAAGGTGCAGGAAGTGGCACTCTCCCACTTTGTCCAAGGCCACACCCACTGCTATCCAAAGGAAAAGATGCAGAAATGAACCCAGCCACCTCAGGACATGCAATAGCTTCCAGTGATTTCCTGCATCCACATGGTGATCTCTCTGTGTCTGGAGCCTTGGAGTCTGAGGCCCTAAGACTCCATCTTCCCCCTCAGTGGACATTCAGGGGAGCAATGATCAAGGCCTCGGTATAGACAACTTCCCAGAGCTGACTAGTTTGAGGTTCTGGGCACAGGCGAGAACATGGGGGAGGGGTACGAAAGGATGGAGACCACACTTGGGAGATCACAGAGGAGGACAGATAGGTGCGGGTTTGGGAGAAGACGCACAAACCTGTGTTGACTGCACCTACGATAGCTGTGCTATCTACAGTATTCTGAAAATGCCTTCCAGTTTTTTTCCTTGAGCTTGTTTGCGATGCATGCTGCAAAGGGTTATGCACAATGTTTTGACTATCTTATGCTCCTTATGATGAATTTAAATTACTCAAGACAGTAATTTTTTGGCATTATAAGATTTTACCTTTGTCCTTGCACTGTTACTTTTCAAAGGTGAGCTTTCTCTGTTGTGATCATCTTGCCTTTGAGGTGTTCAGATAGATTTAGGATGGAGTTAATGCCGAGATGTCTGCCAATTAATTTGTACCAATGGATGACTTCCCTTTACTCTGCATGCCACTCTGAGATGATGTAGCCAGTGGCCTTCATACAGCAAGGTTGCCAAGAGAAAAGAGCATACCATAAACTCTCCTTCACTCTGTGCCCTCTCCCTGGTCCTAGCCTTCCTTCATTCTTCTCTGTACTTTGCTTGGAAAACTGTCAATCCAACAATTCTGTGGCCTTATACACTTCTCACAGGGCTTACGTTAGCTGGGAAATCCATCAGTTTCCCACCAGCTCTTGGCATGGCTGTAGGAGTCTTTACTTTCTCACCATTCTCAGAAACATCCATCCCACTGACTTTGTGTCTTTGACATTCTCTTCTCAGTGACTGATGGATGGAAAGGGGAGGTTAGGTTGGTAATAACCAGATGCTCTCTTCTCCAGTAACTATTTTTGTCTCAAGGCAGTGGTAATAAGATGTTTTATGCTATTTATTCAGTGTGTTAAACATTCAAGAGAATTGAGACAGGAGATAATTCCATCTGCAGCACAAAGTAGCACTAGATAAAATTCCTCCAGAAATAGGAACTCATTTAGGAATGTGCCACAACATTGTGCCACACCCACTGAGAGACCTAGGAGATTATAGCCACAAGTCAATAGGCAGCCACAAACTTGCATTTGGTAAAAGAAAAGATTGTTATTTCTAAGAATAACTAATTTGATAACTTCAACAGGAGATTTTTAAATATATATTTTTGAAGAACAGAAAGGTAACATTGTTTGGTAAGCTCAGATAAATAGTACAAAAAGTGTTTTTAAGAATGGTGAATTTGGCTGCACAATTTGGGTCTGTTGCCCTGTGCCAGCCATATGCTGCCAGCATATTTAGTAACTTTCCTCTTTTTTTTTTTTAAATTTATTTTTATTTATTCATTTTAGAGAGGAGAGAGAGAGAGAGAAAGGGGGGAGGAGCTAGAAGCATCAACTCCAATATGTGCCTTGACCAGACCAGTGCAGGGTTTTGAACTGGCGACCTCAGTGTTCCCAGGTCGACGCTTTATCCACTGCGCCACCACAGGTCAGGCAACTTTCCTCTTTTAATGAAACTTTTGAAAAACTTATTTGGACTACGTGCCTTTACAAACACCCGCGGATTTGTGGATTGGGTACTTCATAACATGTGGCGCCCATGGGGGACCTATGGTGTTTTGCATCACCGAGTAGAGGCACCCTGAATTGGACAGACTCTCCGGGGGGCTGCCCGGGGCATGCTTGAAGATCAAGGAGCGACACACCACCTGAGACTTCCAAGGCTCCCAGTCTTCCCGTGGGGTCTGAACTGTTTCCCGGTAGACACCTCTGGTTCCAAAATTCAACAATTTGAACTATTCAGCAGAGAAATCAAGGAGGCCTGACAACCACCATTCTACTTTCTATGATTTTTACTACTCTGGACACCTCATTGGTATTACTGGCAACAGAATATTTTTTGTTGTTTTAAAAACACACCGCCCAGAGACGGCAAGATGGCGATGGAGTAGGCAGAAGTACCAACTTCCAACTCCAGGAACCAACGTGGATAATAACTTGATTTTGAGAACCATCATCTGGATAAACCAACTTTGAACTAAACTAAGTGAACTCTACAACCAAGGAACACTGAAGAAGTCACATTGAAACTGATAGGAAAAGCGAAAACACGAAAAGGGCTGCCCAGCTCCCCAGAGCGAATGGTAGTCCGGAGAGACTTGCGTGGTGGGAAGAGAGTTTAGCAGAGAAGGAGGGACCTGGGTCCCAGGAACAAAGCCCCAGCCTGCAGCCCCAGAGCCTTAGAAGAAGCGTTTGGACATTATTAAGCTGTGAAACAAGTGAGGATACTGTTTGTGAGAGACAATTTTCTCAGCTGGGGCTCTGGGGAATGGAGACAGAGGAGAGGACTGGAGCAGCAGGAAGAGAGTGTGGAGGGATAGCCAACCTAACCCCTGAGCTGAGTCACTTCCTTAATCAAAAACGAATATTTCCCCTGGAACTAGCAATACCAGCAAAAGGAGTCAGAACACCAGCCAAACAAGCTCTCCCGTGGCACTTAGAGCAGAGCTGTTTAGACAGAGGGAGGTTCCAGGACTACAGTATGCAGTGTTAGGGTCTAAAGTGCAGTGCCTCTACCCACACTGCTGAGGGCTTTCTGGAGGAACTGGGGTGGCGGGATGCTGAAACACAGTTCTGTTCGTGGGGGTGGAGGCCCAGCTGGCGTGAGCTTGATCTAGCCTGCAGGGGCGGAGAGGACGAACGAAAGTGATCCGGCAGCTGCAAGCCTGCCTGCAGCCCCACCTGCGGGGGAAAAGCAGGAGGCCAGGAACGGGTGGAGGTCTGCTGCTGAGCAGGGGCCTGTGGATGCGCAACATCACCTGGCCCCCGAGGTTTGCGACTCTGTGCTAACTGGCCCTGACTGCAGGGGTGGGGCTAAAACCCAGGAAAAGGCGGGGTCACAGCTGAGCAACGGTGCTCATCCATACCCTTGGTGCTGAGGCTTGTGGTTTGAGTACGGTGTGCAACCCCACCAGTGGGGGCGAGGAGAAGTTCCAGACAAGCTGAGGTTTGTAGAGCCGGGCACCAGAACACAGCCCCTATCATGGAGGTAAGGCAGAAATCACACCAACAGCTGCAGTGAGCTAGCACTGGCAATACCCATACCCAACTTCCCTAAGCAGTGGCAGAGGGGGTGGTGGGCCTGCAGACAGACAGCACCTAGGGAACACAGAGACAACACCCATTGGACTGCAGTGGCCACACCTTCTTATACACAGACAAAATGGAAAGGCAAAAAAATGCAACCCAAATGAATCAAGAGAAATCCCCAGAGAAGGACCTGAATGAACCAGATATAACAAATTACTAGATGCAGAGTTGAAAATAATGATAGTTAGGATGTTCAAAGAGCTTAGAGCAAAAATGGATAGTCATTACGAACACCTAAATAAAGAGATAACAAGTATAAAAAAGGAAATTGAAATAATAAAAAAGAATCAGACAGAAATGACAAATACAGTATCAGAACTGAAGACCACAATGGAAGGAATTAAAAACAGGATTGATGAAGCTGAGGATAGAATCAGCGAGTTAGAGGACAAAAGAAGCAGAGCAGAAAAAAGAAAAGAGACTCAAAAAATGTGAGGAAAATATAAGGGAGATCTGTGACAACATGAAGAGAAATAACTTCCGCCTCATAGGGGTTCCCGAAGATGAAGAGAAAGAACAAGGGATAGAAACTTTGTTCAATCAAATCATAGCTGAAAACTTCCCTAAATTAAGGCTAAAAAATGTTTCGCACGTGCAAGAAGCACAGAGAACTTCATTAAAGAGAGACCCAAAGAAATCTACACCAAGACACATCATAGTTAAAACACCAAAGCTAAGTGATAAAGAGAAAAATTTAAAAGCTGCTAGAGAAAAAAAGTATATCACCTACAAAGGAGTCGTCATTAGGATTACATCCGACTTCTCAACAGAAACACTTGAGGCCAGAAGGAAATGACAAGATATATTCAAAGTAATGCAGAACAAGAACCTACAACCAAGACTACTCTATCCAGCAAGACTAATGTTTAAAATTGAAGGAGAAATAAAGAGCTTCCCAGACAAAGAAAACCTCAAGGAATTCATTAAAACCAAACCAATTCTGCAAAAGATGCTAAGGGGCCTGTTGTGAACAGTTCAAAGGGGGAAAAGAATATAGCAAAAGAATACAGCTTTAAAGAATAAAATGACGATAAACAACTACATATCAATAATAACCTTAAATGTAAATGGACTAAATGATCCAATCAAAAGACATAGGGTAGCAGCGTGGATAAAGAAACAGGACCCATACATATGCTGTCTACAAGAGACACACCTTAAAACAAAAGATGCACATAAACTGAAGGTAAAAGGGTGGAAAAAAATATTTCATGCAAATGGAAATGAAAAAAAAGCCGGGGTAGCAGTACTTATATCTGACAAAATGGACTTTAAAACAAAGACTGTAGTAAGAGATAAAGAAGGACACTACATAATGATAAAGGGAACAATTCAACAGGAAGATATAACTATTATAAATATTTACGCACCAAATATAGGAGCCCCGACATTCATAAAGCAGACTTTGATGGACATTAAGGGCGAGATTAACAGTAATACTATCATAGTAGGGGATTTCAATACCCCACTAACAACACTGGATAGATCCACAAGAAAGAAAATCAATAAAGAAACAGCAGACTTAAAGGATACACTAGATCAACTTGATTTAATAGATATATTCAGAACATTTCACCCTAAAGCAGTAGAATATACATTCTTTTCAAGTGCTCATGGTACATTCTCTAGGATAGACCACAAGTTAGGACACAAAAGTGGTCTCAACAAATTTAAGAAGATTGAAATCATACCAAGCATTTTCTCTGATCACAATGGCATGAAACTAGAAATTAACCTCAAAAGAAAAACTGAAAAATACTCAAACACTAGGAAATTAAATAGCATGTTATTAAACAACAAATGGATTAACAATGAGATCAAAGAAAAAATAAAATAGTTTCTAGAAATGAATGATAATGAGCATACATCAACTCAAAATTTATGGGACACAGCAAAAGCAGTACTGAGAGGGAAGTTCATAGCACTACAGGCATACCATTAGAAGTTAGAAAAAGCTCAAGTAAGGAACCTGACCCTGCATCTAAAAGAACTAGAGAAACAACAGCAAATAAAGCCCAGGACTAGTAGAAGGAAGGAAATAATAAAGATCAGGGCAGAAATAAATAACATAGAGTCTAAGGAAACAATTCAGAGGATTAATGAAACAAGGAGCTGGTCCTTAGAAAAGCTAAAGAAGATCAATGAACTTTTAACTAGACTCACGAAGAAAAGAAAAGAGAGGACTCAAATAAATAAGAAATGAGAGTGGAGAAATAACAACTGACACAACAGAAATATAAAGTAAGGTAAGAAAATACTATGAAGAACTCTATGCCAAAATATTAGGCAACCCGGGTGAAATGGACAAATTTCTTGAATCATATAATCTTTCAAAAATCAATCTGAAAGAATCAGAACTCCTAAACAAACCAATTACAACAAATGAGATCGAACACAGTTATTAAAATCTCCCAAATAAGAAAAGTCCTGGGACTGATGGCTTCACAAGTGAATTCTACCAAGAATTCAAAAAAGAGCTAACTTCTATCCTCCTCAAGCTATTTCAAAAAATTCAGGAGGAAGGAAGACTTCCAAACTCCTTTTATGAGGCAAACATAATTTTGATTTCGAAACCAGGCAAAGACAACACAAAGAAAGAAAATTATAGGCCAATATTTCTGATAAACTTAGATGCTAAAATTCTCAACAAAATATTTGCCAACCGGATCCAGCAATATATGAAAAAAATCATACACCATGATCAAGTGGGATTTATCCCGTAGAGGCAAGGCTGGTTCAATATTCGCAAATCAATCAATGTGATTCCTCACATAAACAAAAGGAAGGACAAAAATCAGATGATAATTTCAATAGATGCAGAAAAGGGACTTGATAAAATCCAGCACCCATTCATGCTCAAAACTCTCAGTAAAGTGGGAATAGAGGGAACATTCCTTAACATGATAAAGGCCATCTATGACAAACCCACAGCAAACATCATACTAAATGGGCAAAAATTAAAAGCAATCTCCTTAAGATCAGGAACCAGGCAGGGTTGCCCCCTTTCACCATTCTTATTCAACATAGTTCTGGAAGTCCTAGCTACAGCTTTCAGAGAAGAAGAAGAAATAAAAGGCATCCAAATTGGAAAAAAAGAAGTAAAACTGTCATTATTTGCAGATGATATGATATTGTATATAGAAAACTCTAAAGTTTCAGTCAAAAAAACTACTGGGCCTGATAAATGAATTCAGCAAGGTGGCAGGATATAAAATTAATACTCAGAAATCAGAGGCATTTCTATATACCAACAATGAACTGTCAGCAAAAGAAATTAAGGAAACAATCACCTTCACTATTGTACCCCCAAAATAAAATACCTAGAAGTAAATTTAACCAAGGAGGTTAAGGACTTGTACTCAGAAAATTATAAAACATTGATAAAAGAAATCAAGGAAGATACAAACTAGTGGAAGCATATACCGTGCTCATGGTTAGGAAGAATAAACATCATTATAATGTCTATATTACCCAAAGCAATTTATAAATTCAATGCAATACTAATGAAAATACCAATGACATACTTCAAAGATATAGAACACATATTCCAAAAATTTATATGGAACTAAAAAAGAACACGAATAGCCTCAGCAATCTTAAAAAGAAAAAATAAAGCAGGAGGTATCACTCCTACAGATATGAAGGTATACTACAAGGCTATTGTACTCAAGACAGGCTGGTACTGGCATAAGAACAGGCACATACATCAATGAAATAGAACAGAGAACCCAGAAATAAACCCACACCTTTATGGACAACTGATATTGAGAAAGGAGGAAAGAACATACAATGTAGTAAAGACAGCCTCTTTAACAAATGATGTTGGGAAAACTGGACATCTACCTGCAAAAAAATGAAACTAAACCATCAACTTACACCATTCACAAAAACAAACTCAAAATGTATAAAAGAATTAAATGGAAGCCGTGAAACCATAAGCATCCTAGAAGAAAACATACGCAGTAAGCTCTCCTACATCTGTAGCAGCAATATATTTGCCAATTTATCTCCACAGGAAAATGAAATAAAAGGCAAGATAAACAAATGGAACTATATAAAAATAAACAGTTTTTTCACAGCTAAAGACAATAAGAACAGAATATAAAGACAAACCACATAATGGGAGAACATATTCGACAACATGTCTGATAAGAGGTTAATAACCAAAATTTATAAAGAACTTATAAAACTCAACACCAGGAAGACAAACAACCCAATCAAAAAATGGGCAAAAGAAATGAATAGAAATTTCTCCAAAGAGGACATACAGATATCCAATAGGCATATGAAAAAATGCTCAACATCACTAATCATTAGAGAAATGCAAATTAAAACCACAATGAGATATCACCTCACACCAGTCAGAATGGCTCTCATCAGCAAAACAACACAGAATAAGTGCTGGCGAGGATGTGGAGAAAAGGGAACCCTCCTACACTGCTGGTGGGAATGCAGACTGGTGCAGCCACTGTGGAAAACAGTATGGAGAATCTTCAAAAAATTAAAAATCGAACTGCCTTATGACCCAGCTATCCCACTTTTAGGAATATACCCTAGGAACATCATAGCACTGTTTGTAAAGAAGAAATGTGCCCCCATGTTCGTGGCAGCATTTTTCACAACAGCGAAGATCTGGAAACAGCTCAAGTGTCCGTCAGAGGACGAGTGGATTAAAAGGCTTTGGGACATATATACTATGGAGTACTACTCAGCCATAAGAAATGATGACATCGGATCATTTACAACAAAGTGGATGGACCTTGATAACATTATACGGTGTAATAAGTATAACAGAAAAAGAAAACTGAGAACTGTATGATTTCATACATAGGTGGGACATAAAAGCAATACTATGAGACATGGACAAGATTGTGGTGGTTACAGGGTGGGGGGAGGCAGGAGAAGGTGGGAGAGGGGGAAGGGGAAGGGCACAAAGAAAACCAGACAAATGTGACAGAGGACAATTTGACTTTAGGTGATGGGTATGCAACATAATTGAATCATAAGATAACCTGGAGATGTTTTCTTTGAACATATGTACCCTGATTTATTAATGTCACCCCATTAAAATTAATAAAAATAATAAAAATAAAGATAAATAAAAACAAACAAACAAAAGAAAGAATGGTGAATTTGTTTGAAAACTAGGTGCAAATATAAAATATAATTAAAATTAGTATGGGCCCTGGCTGGTGTCTTAGTTGATGTGTCATTCCCCTATACCAAGGTTGCAGGTTCCATCCCTGGTCAGGTCATATACAAGAATCAACCAATGAGTGCATAAATAAGTGGAACAACACATTGATCTCTCTCTCTTCTTGTCACTCTAAAATCAATAAATAAATATAAATAAGGAAAAATCAAGGGATCCTGGAACTGAGATGAAGTTCTCAGGTGAACAAAATTGGCTCAAAAGATATAGCAAAATTGCTTCAAAAGATGTACACTCTGAGTGTACTCAGATTTCACACTCTGAGTTCAGAATCCTAGTCATAAGGTCACCATTGCAATGACCAGAGGCCAGCAATCTTAAAGGCTTTCTGGACTGAGGTGCCACAGGTAAAGGAATCTCAAATAGATAGTTCAAAAAGTGTTCTTTAAGAATGGTGATACACATTTTATACAGAATCCTGAAAACTACCCTTTTCTTTAGCATTGAGGAGAGAGCTCTAGAGGTGGAGTTGATTTTGATTACATAAATTTAAAAAGTGCCACTTTTATTATTTAAATGCTGCAAAGAAATCCAGACCTGATGACAATGTGTGTACATATGCACACACACGCGCACACATAAAAAAGACCATAAAAATACCAATGCTTAGTAAGAATAAGTGAAACAATCTTTTTCTTCATTCTTTTAAGTATTTTCTATAATAAGCAATTATTACATATGCTATTGGAAAAATATTAATAGAAAGAACATAAACTAGCCTAAATCATTCTTTCTACTTTTCTACAAAGGTATTGGAAAAAACCTGCAATGATTCTGCTGAATGTAATATTTTTTTCTCTTATTAAGGCTAATAATGTTCAACAAGCTATATTGGTAATGTGGATGTTAATTTTCAATAGAGGAAAGGCAGAGGGTGGAATGAATGTACCACAGTGTAAGGGCAATATGCTTAGTAGAATATGGCACCAGGCCATTTCTGTTACAGTAATTTTACCTTATCTCTGGGATTGCTTTCCTTGGTTTCAGATACCTGTGGTCAACCACAATCTGGAAATATTAAATGAAAATTTCCAGAAATAATTCATAAATTTAAAATTATATCTCATTTTGAATAGCATGATGAAATCTCACACTTTTCTGCTCTATCCTACCCTGGCCATGAATACTTATTATCCAGGATATCCCTGTTAATCATTTAGCTGTCTAGGTTATCAGATCAAATGTCATGGTATTGCAGTGCTTGTGTACAAGTAAGCTTTATTTTACTTAATAACTTTTTTCACATAACTTTTTTAAAGTATATTGTTTTGTTCTATTATAGTATTATTATTGATACTCTCTTGCTGTGCCTAAATTATAAAATAAACTTTACCATAGCTGTGTATGTATAGGAAAAACATAGTGTATATAATGCTCAATACTCTCTGTAGTTTTGGGCATCCACTGAGGGCCTTGGAACGTATTCTCCATGGATAAAGGGGAAATACTGAATGAACATGGTAAGAATAGCTTTATTTTTTATCTATTCTTTTGCCAGTGTTCCAGTGTCAAGAGACTGGGTTTTGACATGTTTGGCATTCACTTTAACAGCTTCTCCTACAGATATGACCCTAAATTTTAAGCATTCACCATTCTGGCAGAAATTGTGTAACAAAAAATCTCAGAGCAATGAGCTGCCTAATTTGTTTAAACTGTGAGCAGACAGCCATGAAAAATAAACACCAAACAATAAAGATTACATATACATATGTAGCTTTTATTCACACTGTCATATAAAAACCAATTCTGTAATCCATTCAGCTATTTTTAACAATTTTATGTGACACACTCTCTAAGATGCTGAAACATCAGAAAATGTTCCTATTGCACACAGCTAACATCTTAAGGGCAGAGGCAGAGAGAAAGCAAATGTACGATAGGCAATCTCAATCATAATTATATAAATGAATTCTTAGGGTGTGACTTCTATCTCCTAAACACATCATGAAGACCACAAAATAAATTCAACATTCAGAAACCCCAGAATGTTATGTAAAAGTTGTGATATTATTATTTTAGCATAACAAGTCTTATTTTTTCTTTTTACCTTCTTTTTTTAACTTAAAGCAGAATCTGTTTTATAACCAAGCATACGCGGACATTCACAACCATGGACAAATACTCAAGGTGTTTAACTTCTTTTTATTCTGTCCTTTCCCTTTCTTGTTTTGTCCTAATAGCATGTGTTAATAAACATCCTTTATGCTAAACGCTCTCACAGATTATGCTTCTCAGAAAACCCAAAATGCAATATACAGGAAATTAGGCTCCAGAAAGAGAAGGGTCCTGCATGATTGTCTTGAGTTGGACCGAGTGGACAGGCCTTTGTAAGTTTCTGTCAACCTGTTTTTGGATTCCATTTTCTGAGAAAGGGATGTGACCTTGGGCATAGTAAATAGCAGCTGTAGTCAATGGGCAGCTCACTCCTGGAGACTACCTACTAACTCAAGTATCTTTGACCAATGGTTGATATCCCTTTTCCTTTCCTCCTTCCCAGGAGGAGAGACCCACAAAAAGACGGGTTCAAAGACTTGGTGAGAGAACATCCCATTAGTGTGTCTAGAACTGTGGAACCCTCTGAGTTATGTACATGGAAGAAAAGAAGAAAGTGAAGGAAGAGTACAGCCAAGCCTCATAGTTCCTATATTGATCCCATCACAAAATGGCCTACAGACTTGTTCACTAACATGACCTCAGAGATGAAAGGACTTTTATTCCTCCCAAAAATGATCATGTCCATCTTCATCATCTTCATGTAGTGACACTTATTTAAATTTCATTATACAATTGAATATTAGGTAAAATCATTAAGGTAGACATTTCACTTGCAAGTAAAGGTAAGTTCAGGTATATAAGTTAAGTATATAATTCTTCCCTATTTTCAAATTATCAGGGCTTCTGTAAATGACACTGATCATTAAAATAAATAAATAAAATGGAATGAATGAGAGAATCATGAAATATTAAAATATAGCCAATTGTACTTTTTAGCTTATTTTTATTTTTAAGAAAATGCTTTAAAAATAAAATGAACAGTCATTTTCAGAATCTATACTTCTAATAAGATACTGTTTAAGAATATAAATACACAAAGATGAGAGTGAGAGAGAATAACTAATCTTATGAATTCAGACCTGAATTAGTCAATAGTTAAGTTCATTCATATTTTATTTATTAATTCTGTTACTATGGACATCTGTGAAAGAAACCTTAAGTTTTTTAGTACAAGGTGGGAATAAATTTTAAAACACAATAAGTGAGCAAATATTCATAATATAATTTGAAACTATAAGTGTCATAAGAGTTTAGTGAACCATGAGAGATGACTAGAGAAGCTACACTTTTGAGTGTGTGTGTGTGTGTGTGTGTGTGTGTATGAATTTTAAGGAGTAAAATAAGTTTTTACTTTACCTTCCAGAGCTTTAAAAGAGAGCTTTACCTTCCAGAGCCAATGCACTAGAAAAATGTGAAGGCAAGAAAGTGCAAAATATGTCTAGTGATGATAATTTGACTTGATTAGAAAATATGACATATGTTTTAAACGGGTGTAAGATAAATCTTCAAGGTTGGTTTGGGGACTATATTTTAGAGTGTTTTGAAGGCAATATTGGATGTATGATGAATTTGAGCCAGGGGGCAATATTCTTAGAATTATGTTTTGAGACATTCTAGGATCAAGATTTGGGGTGAATTTAAGTGGTTCGAGGTAAAACATTGACTAACCTCTGAGAAAAAGCAGAATGAGCATGAAACTACAGATGGCTTTCTGATTTGTAAATTATGGTATGTAAATTAAGCCCTTAGGTCGCTGGCAAGGGGTCACTCAGTCTGTGGTCACTCAGCCACGTTTCTTACCAAGACTCATTCATAATTTTCTCATGTCTATTAACTGAATACTTACTTCACAGAACTTCATCTAAGCAAACAGTAAGATAAAGTTTGTAAACTATCTGTGTATATTCCCCATAATTAATTCCACCTGTCCTGTCAAACAGCCACCTAGGGTTCTGTTTACTATAGTATTCTGAAGTAAAAAGGTATGCTATAGAGGGTTAGTGGTGAGGATCAACAGGGGAGAAAAGAACACTTAAATAGTCTAAACCCTTGAATGTAACCCCAAATGGTAGCTGTTAAATTGTGGCAAATCATCTTGAAACTTTTTTTTCATTGAAAATTATTAGTAGAATAAAGAAACCATGGTAATTTCATAAATGATCAATTAATAACCTTGAATATTCCATGTGTTTAACCTTGTTACTTATTTCTCATGAAAAATTTGTGAGCAAAAATTTCTGTATATTGAGTTTGGTGGACTGAACTGATGCCAAACTTAGATTTAGAAAATAGTGGGGAATATTTGGTGATTCTGACAAAAAAAAAAAAAAAAACCAAAAAACTGATGATATTTTGGCCATGCATCAAATGGTTTATCGGAATTCAGTCCTTCCTTTGCAAAGAAAATGAGTCTTTGGTTAGGAAGTACAACAAGTTTAAACTTTTGAAAGAAAGGAATTGTTTTTAAGCTGTCTTATTTAATATGTCACTGTTTTTACACAATAAAAAATTATCTTCTAAATCTCTTCTTGAGATGCTTCTAAAGGCTTATGAAAGCAGAGAAAAGAAAGCAGTCAAAGTAACTTCAAAACCACATGGTAGAATTATATAAAAGAATGAAAGATAATGTTTATATATAGATACTTATATAGAAATTTATAAAATAATAGCATATTATTACATGTCATATATACTGTATGACAAACAATAATATATGCATGAATAACATTTTTCTGTATTTTACACAACCATGTACATACATATATGTGTGTGTGCATGTGTATGTATGTAGTTATGTAAAAATATTGTAAAACTATTGTTTGATTCTATACCTAAGACAGTGGACCAACAGGACTGGTAGTGCCAAAGGCTTAGAAGGAAAATAAATAACTTTAGAATTACTTGGACTGTAAAACTAATCTGAATTAAAAAGTAATATATATTTATTTTTAAAATTAGACAAGTGAATTATAAAAAATACAATTAATATTCATAGTCACTGTACAATATTGTAATATGTCTCTTGTTTTTAGATACATATATAGAGTCATAACATAATAGTACATAAATTATATAGAAAATTCTATTTCAGCCTGACCAGACGGTGGCGCAGTGAATAGAGCGTAGGACTGGGATGTGGAGGATCCAGGTTCTAAGCCCTTAGGTCGCTGGCAAGGGGTCACTCAGTCTGTTGTAGCCACTCTCCCAGTCAAGGCATATATGAGAAAGCAATCAATGAACAACTAAGGTGTTGTAAAGAAGAGTTGATGCTTTTCATCTCTCTCCCTTCCTGTTTGTCTGTCTCTATCTGTCTCTCTCTCTCTGTCTCTCTTTGTCTCTGTCACACATACAAAAAAAATTCTTTTGATGATTTAACATATATGACCAGCAAAACCAATTAGTATCTGTGAGAAAATGTTTTATAGTGGCTTCATGATATTCTGTTGAGAGACTATATCAACTATTTCTAGTACTAGACATTATGATTGCTTCCAAATTTTAACTATTACTAGCAATATCTCATATGATCATATTTATTCCAAAAAATCACAGTTGAATGAATGTGCTGAGCTACCAAAAGTAGCTTTGTTTAAATAATAGAAAACAGGAAAAGTCTATTTCCCTTATGTTGTCCTCATTTTGCAAAGGGAAACAGTGTGTGTGGTTGCTGCTTATTCTTAGAACAGGTAAAGAAAATCTGTTCCTAGAGAAGAATTGATTAGTCTTAAATATTGGGAAGAGACTTTGCAGTGATGTTTTACATAATATTATTACTTAACATTAACTAAAGAGTTAATGTGTGCCAGGCAATATTCTAAGCTCCTTATATGTAAAAATTAATTTAATCTTCACATTAGGTGCTACCTCTGGTAGGTGCTACCATGTGTTCTCATTTTATAGCTGGAAAAATGAGGTTATATATATCTTACCCACAATCACTCAGCTACTAAGTGGAAGTGTCAGGATCTAGACCAGTTTGCCTGAAAGCTCTATTCATGCCAGGCATCTATTCTTCAGTAGTCTTAAACTATTTAATATTGATTGTGTTTCAGTGAATTGATCATGAATCATATCATCAGAATTCTTATTTGCATTCTTGGATGCTGAAAGTCAGTGAAACAATATTTATAGATTATTCAGTCACAGAGCTGGCATCCAAGATTATGTATACACCCAAGTAGCAATAATATGTGAAGGCAAATGAAGGATATAATCTGATGTGTAGGTGCTTAGTAGGTGTACCTTCCAAGGCAGGTTATTTTTTGAAGGAAATAACCAATTAAATTCTCTAACAAAAAGGAAATGACACCCAGTCAATATCAAAAGATAAAAACAGATAACATGTGAAAGCCAAAAGAAAAATGTGTCCAATAAATTCTATGTTCTTAGATAAATTTAAATGGATAGAAATTTGCTTCTAGCTATGCTGCAGTGACATGCACTGAACTTAACCTACTGTCATGACTAATTTGAAAAATGGAAAAAAATACACGAAACTGCCTTTTTTCAGACACTGGATAAGAAGTTGTTACTGACTGCGATTTTTAAATGAAAGCAAACAAATGAGATGATTATTATCCAGCTTGTTGCTTGGAGGCAATTTTTGGATCAAGAGCATAGGAGGGGACATGGAAACTGAGCCCAATACTTTCTGCAGATTTAAGAGAAGAAAATTAGAAAGATTGGGGTTGGGGGCTGTTAGTTATGGGATGAAACTACAAAAGGGATTCTCAACATGAAGGAGTGCTAGAGATTGGTACAGGAATATCGTGGGGGTGTTGCTAAGTACTAGGCCATGAATATAAAGGCTGGATGTTAAAAAACCTAGATAAGAAAATGACTAAGATGGTAAGCTGAACATTTCCTGAGTTCATACAAGATTTCTGGGTCTGGAACAAATAAATAGCACCCCAGTAAGTGTTTTTAATAAAAGAGAGTGACATGAAAAAACCTCACAGTAGGCATGAGGACACTTGTGTATATACTGATTTCATTATCTAATGACCATTTAATCTTGAGCAAGTGATGTAACTTTTGTGTGAATTTCATTTTTTTCTTTTGTACAAATAGAAGGTATTTTTAAGTGATGTCTTTCATATAGTAATGGGTTTCCCACCAGTGTTTGAAGGATGCTTAAACAGTAATAAGTTGAAGTTTTGAAAGAATAGAGAAGATTTAATGTTTTATACACCAAAGTGGTGGGTCAAAACTGGTACAACTCCCATATGGAAACTTGCCTTTGATTGCTCAGAATATTTTATAAAAAAGTTATGAATATATTAATTTTATAATCAAATGTAAAAAGTAAACTTAGCTTTTTTCCTTTTCTTTTATTTGAAATAGATTTATTTCCCTTAAAGTTCCCTTCTCACTGAAAATGGGGAAATATCACTTAATCCCAATGAATTAAACTCATTTCCATGGAATATTTCAAATAGTCCTTTGAGCAACTGCTCAGTGCTCTTAGGGAAACATGTTCAGTCTCTCATAGTACTCCATCCTTATTCCTCTGTCCAAGATGATGCCAGGTGTATGAGAGGGCTTGCTCTGTCATATGCAGCCAAAGAATAGGAATCTTTCACTCCCAATTGGGTTCTGTGGTTTCTTGATGGTCTCTTCTGGAATTTCTGCTAAAGACAGTAGATGATGAAATGTAAAGCCCATTTCCTTTTAGTGTAATGAAAGCTTCGTCAACTTTGAATACTGACTACATCTCTGTGTGCTTGCTAGTTTTTCAAACTCTCTCTCAGTTATCTCCACTTCCACTTTCTGTCTTCTGGCCAGAGTAACACCATAATTGACTGGGATCTCATCCTTTTCTTCAATAGTTCAGACTCCACAAGCTGACCTTAATCCTACTACCTACCTCATAAAGATAGCTAAGAACTTATGGAATTTATCTGTATCATTGAAGAAAGTTGAATGACTTGAAAAGCTAACCCAAGAAAAGAAACAGTTACAGTCAAGTCTACTCTATTTGGGGAATCATCTCCTTAGTGTGAGGTAAAGAAAAGTACATTCAAAGTTCTCTAGAGGCTCATTTCCTCTTCCTTTCAGGGATCCTCCAGAATCTGATTCCGCATCTGCAAGTCAATTCAATGAAAGGATGGCTCCAAGAACATTTATTTGCAAACACTGTTATTTCTTCAGTAGGAAGCTTGAATCATTATATAGTAGACTGCATGTTCTCTGCTCCCCTTTCTCTTTATAAAACACAGACCGATTGGATCCTTACACTGGTGCATTTATTGATGTGGTCAACAGTGCCAAACACAGGCTTCCCCTGCAGAATGGTGAGAGAATAGGGAAACATTGTACTATACTACTTCCCTACCTCTTACTTTTTCTCAATAACCCTAGCTTTATAGATGCAGTGCGCAGCACCGTTGTTGCTGTGTGTCTGTGCCTCAGTCGTATAAAGAGAAGAAGACTGCATATTTTTTGCCTCAGGCCAACAGGTGCCATGTAGAGAAATCAGTCAACATATCCCTGTCTCATTGTAATTTAAGGCGGAACTACAGAGCTTATATCTAGTGATATGCAGGAGTGAGCTCCCACCCACTCATGACAGATGATGGTTAAAGTTTTAACACAGCCTTTTTACTACCTTTGTTCTTGAGATTACTTACATCTGTTTTATTTATTTATTTATTTAATTTATTTTTTACAGAGGCCTGACCAGGCGGTGGCGCAGTGGATAGAGCATCAGACGGGGATGTGGAAGACCCAGGTTTGAGACCACGAAGTCGCCAGCTTGAGTGAGGGCCCATCTGGCTTGAGCAAAAGCTCACCAGCTTGGACCCAAGGTTGCTGGATCCAGCAAGGGGTGGCTTGGTCTGCTAAAGGCCTGCGGTCAAGGCACGTGTGAGAAGTAATCAATGAACAACAATGGTGTCGCAATGGCAATGAAAAATTAATGATTGATGCTTCTCATTTCTCTCTGTTCTTGTTTGTCTGTTCCTATCTATTCCTCTCTCTGACTCTGTCTCTTTGTCCCTGTAAAAAATAAATAAATAAATAAATAGATAAATAAAACATTTTAATTTATTTTTTACAGAGACAGAGAGTCAGAGAAGGATAGATAGGGACAGGCAGGTGGGAATGGAGAGATGAGAAGCATCAATCATCAGTTTTTCGTTGAGACACCTTAGTTGTTCATTGATTGCTTTCTCATATGTGCCTTCACCTTAGGCCTTCAGCAAACCAAGTAACCCCCTGCTTGAGCCAGTGACCTTGGGTTCAAGCTGGTGAGCTTTGCTCAAACCAGATGAACCCGCACTCAAGCTGGGAACTTTGGGGTCTCAAACCTGGGTCTTCCGCATCCCAGTCCGACGCTCTATCCACTGCACCACTGCCTGGTCAGGTGACTTCTGTTTTATTTCTTTGGTTAAACTACTCTGGTGTACTACTGAACATTTCTTCACAACTCTGCAATTAGTGACACTGTTAGCTTGAAAGTGATTGTCATAAGAGTATTTGTACCACAGAAATTGGCAAACACTACAAATATGGGCTTTATTTTTTTCCTGGATTGCTATTGCTTGACAGCACACTACTGATACACCTCTCTTAAAATGGTGATCATTGTTTGTTTACGACTAGAAGGCAAAAACAGAGAACTAACCACGTGGTCATCAGATTCTGAAAACTAAGCTCTTAGGAAACTTTCTCCTGCACAGGAAATGAAGCAAACTGTTTTAATTCAGAACTGTAACTTAGCCATTTTTCAGTATATGTAATCAAATCTCAGTTATATACATACACACAAACTAATCACTAGAAAAATAAATAGTAATTTCAATATGGTTTTGTAAGCCATTTCCTAACTTATTTGGTGAGATATTCCTTTTTTCAAATGCATTTAGTTTAATCCAATCAGGTATTAACTCCCTGAACTAGTACCTTTTAACAAATGGCTTTGCCACCCATCTTAAGAGAAAAAGGAAAATAGCCTGATTACCATGTTTTGTCAGATACAATACATTCAAGAAAAAGAGTATTCTTGCAATTCTTTTCATAGCAAGATTTCTGAAGTTGTTTGAAGTTAACCTTTTTTATTTTTTATTCATTTATAAAAATCTTAATTTATTCTCTTATCCAAAACACACTTTATTCTTTTATTTATTTATTTCTTATTTTTTTATTAATTTTAATGAGGTGACATTAATAAATCAGGGTACATATGTTCAAAGAAAACATCTCCAGGTTATCTTATCATTCAATTATGTTGCATACTCATCACCCAAAGTCAAATTGTCCTCTGTCACCTTCTATCTGGTTTTCTTTGTGCTCCTCCCCTTCCCCTCTCCCTCTCTCTCCTCCCTCCCCCACTCCGTAACCACAACACTCTTGTCCATGTCTCATAGTCCCGTTTTTCTGTCCCACCTATGTATGAAATCATGCAGTTCTCAGTTTTTTCCCGTTTTACTTATTTCACTCCGTATAATGTTATCAAGATCCATAAATGTTGTTGTAAATGATCCGATGTCATCATTTTTATGGCTGAGTAGTATTCCATAATATATATGTACCAAAGCTTTTTAATCCACTAGTCCTCTGACAGACACTTGGGCTGTTTCCAGATCTTCACTATTGTGAACAATGCTGCCATGAACATGGGGGCGCATTTCTTCTTTTCAAAAAGTGCTATGGTGTTCTTAGGGTATATTCCTAAAAGTGGGATAGCTGGGTCATAAGGCAGTTCGATTTTTAATTTTTTGAGGAATCTCCATACTGTTTTCCACAGTGGCTGCACCAGTCTGCATTCCCACCAGCAGTGCAGGAGGGTTCCCTTTTCTCCACATCCTCGCCAGCACTTATTCTGTGTTGTTTTGCTGATGAGCGCCATTCTGACTGGTGTGAGGTGAAATCTCATTGTGGTTTTAACTTGCATTTCTCTAATGATTAGTGATGTTGAGCATTTTTTCATATGCCTATTGGCTATCTGTATGTCCACTTTGGAGAAATGTCTATTCATTTCTTTTGCGCATTTTTTGATTGGATTGTTTGTCTTCCTGGTGTTGAATTTTATAAGTTCTTTATAAATTTTGATTATTAACCCCTTATCAGATGTGTTGTCGAATATGTTCTCCCATTGTGTGGTTTGTCTTTTTATTCTGTTCTTATTGTCTTTAGCTGTGCAAAAACTTTTTAGTTTGATATAGTCCCATTTGTTTATCCTGCCTTTTATTTCATTTGTCCATGGAGATAAATCGGCAAATATATTTCTGCTACAGATATCAGAGAGCTTACTGCGTATGTTTTCTTCTAGGATGCTTATGGTTTCATGGCTTACATTTAAGTCTTTTATCCATTTTGGGTTTGTTTTTGTGAATGGTGTAAGTTGATGGTCTAGTTTCATTTTTTTGCAGGTAGATGTCCAGTTTTCCAACACCATTTGTTAAAGAGGCTGTCTTTACTTCATTGTATGCTCTTTCCTCCTTTGTCAAATATCAGTTGTCCATAAAGGTGTGGGTTTATTTCTGGGTTCTCTGTTCTGTTCCATTGATCTTTGTACCTGTTCTTATGTGAGTACCAGGCTATCTTGAGTACAATAGCCTTGTAGTATACCTTTATATCTGGAAGAGTGATGCCTCCTGCTTTATTTTTACTTTTTAAGATTGCTAAGGGTGCCTGACCTGTGGTGGCGCAGTGGATAAAGCGTCGACCTGGAAACACTGAGATCGCCAGGTCAAAACCCTGCACTGGTCTGGTCAAGGCACATATGGGAGTTGATGCTTCCAGCTCCTCCCCCCTTTCTCTCTCTCTCTCTCTCTCTCTCTCTCTCTCTCTCTCTCTCTCACTCTGTGTCTCCTCTCTAAAATAAATAAATAAAAAGAAATTAAAAAAAAAAAGATTGCTATGGCTATTCGTGTTCTTTTTTGGTTCCCTATAAATTTTTGGAATATGTGTTCTATATCATTGAAGTATATCATTGGTATTTTTATTGGTATTGCATTGAATTTATAAATTGCTTTGGGTAATATAGACATTTTAATGATGTTTATTCTTCCTAGCCATGAGCACGGCATATGCTTCCACTTGTTTGTATCTTCCTTGGTTTCTTATATCAATGATTTATAATTTTCTGAGTATAAGTCTTTAACCTCCTTGGTTAAATTTACTTCTAGGTACTTAATTTTTTTTGGTTGCAATAGTGAAGGGGATTGTTTCTTTAATTTATTTTGCTGACTGTTCATTGTTGGTATATAAAAATGCCTCTAATTTCTGAGTATTAATTTTATATCCTGTCACCTTGCTGAATTCATTCATCAGGTCCAATAGTTTTTTGACTGAGACTTTAGGGTTTTCTATATACAATATCATATCATCTGCAAATAATGACAGTTTTACTTGTTCTTTTTCAATTTTGATGCCTTTTATATCTTCTTCTTGTCTGATTACTGTAGCTAGGACTTCCAGAACTATGTTGAATAAAAGTGTTGAAAGGGGGCACCCCTGCCTGGTTCCTGATCTTAAGGGGATTGCTTTTAAATTTTGTCCATTTAGTATGATGTTTGCTGTGGGTTTGTCATAGATGGCCTTTATCATGTTAAGCAATGTTTCCTGTATTTCCACTTTACTGAGAGTTTTGATCATTAATGGGTGCTGGATTTTATCAAATGCTTTTTCTGCATCTATTAAAATTATTATGTGATTTTAGTCCTTCCTTTTGTTTATGTGATGAATCACATTGATTGATTTGTGAATATTGAACCAGCCTTGCCTCTCCAGAATAAATCCCGCTTGATCATAGTGTATGAATTTTTACATATATTGCTAGATCCAGTTGGCTATTAATTTGTTGAGACTTTTAGAAACTAGGGGATATCGGCCTATAATTTTCTTTTTTTGTGTTGTCTTTGCCTAGTTTCAGAATAAGAATTATGTTCGCCTCATAAAAGGAGTTTGGAAGTATTCCTTCCTCCTGAATTTTTGAAATAGCTTGAGGAGGATAGGAATTAGTTCTTCTTTGAATTTTTGGTAGAATTCACTTGTGAAGCCATCAGGCCCAGGACTTTTCTTTGTTGGGAGTATTTTGATAACTGTTTCAAACTCATTTGTTGTAATTTGTCTGTTTAGGTGTTCTGATTCTTCCAGATTGATTTTTGGAAGATTATACGATTCAAGAAATTTGTCCATTTTACCTAGGTTGCCTAATTTTTTGGCATAGAGTTCTTCATAGTATTTTCTTACAATGCTTTGTATTTCTGTTGTGTCAGTTGTTATTTCTCCACTCTCATTTCTAATTTTATTTATTTGAGTCCTCTCTCTTTTTTTCTTGGTGAGTGAGTCTAGTTAAAGGTTCATCGATCTTGTTTACCTTTTCAAAGAACCAGCTCCTGATTTTATTGATCCTCTGTATTGTTTCCTTAGCCTCTATGGCATTTATTTCTGCTCTGATCTTTATTATTTCCTTCCTTTTACTAGTCCTGGATTTTATATGCTGTTGTTTTTCTAGTTCTTTTTGATGTGGGGTCAAGTTTCTTATTTGAGCTTTTTCTAGTTTCCCATGGTATGCCTGTAGTGCTATGAACTTCCCTCTCAATACTGCTTTTGCTGTGTCCCATAAATTTTGAGTTAATGTATGCTCATTATCATTTCTTTCTAGAAACTATTTTATTTTTTCTTTGATCTCATTGTTAATCCATTCGTTGTTTAATAACATACTATTTAATTTCCTAGTGTTTCAGTATTTTTCAGTTTTTCTTTTGAGGTTAATTTCTAGTTTCGTGCCATTGTGATCAGAGAAAATGCTTGATATGATTTCAATTCTTTTAAATTTGTTGAGACCACTTTTGTGTCCTAACATGTGTTCTATCCTAGAGAATGTACCATGAGCGCTTGAGAAGAATGTATATTCTACTGCTTTAGGGTGAAAAGTTCTGAAGATATCTATTAAATCAAGTTGATCTAGTGTATCTTTTAAGTCTGCTTTTCCTTTGTTAATTTTTTTTCTTGAGGATCTATCCAGTGACGTTAGCAGGGTATTGAAATCGCCTACTATTATACTATTGCTGTCAATCTTGCCCTTTCTATCCATCAAAGTCTGCTTTATGTATGTCGGGGCTCCTATATTTGGTGCGTAGATATTTATAATGGTTATATCTTCCTATTGAATTGTTCCCTATATCATTAGGTTGTGTCCTTCTTTATCTCTTACTACAGCCTTTGTTTAAAGTTCATTTTGTCAGATATATGTATTGCTATCCTGGTTTTTCTTTCATTTCCATTTGCATGAAATATTATTTTCCATACTTTTACCTTCAGTCTATGTGCATCTTTTGTTTTAAGGTGTGTCTCTTGTAGACAGCATATTTATGGGTCCTGTTTCTTTATCCATGCAGCTACCCTATGTTTTGATTGGATTATTTAATCCATTTACATTTAAGGTTATTATTGATATGTAGTTGTTTATTGCCATTTTAATCTTTAAAGCTGTATTCTTCTTTTGCTATATTCTTTTCCCCTATTAAAGTGTTCACAACAGGCCCCTTAATATCTCCTGCAGAATTGGCTTGGTTTTAATGAATTCCCTGAGGTTTTCTTTGTCTGTGAAGCTCTTTATTTCTCCTTCAATTTTAAACATTAGCCTTGCTGGGTAGAGTAGTCTTGGTTGTAGGTTCTTGATCTGCATTACTTTGAATATATCTTGCCATTCCCTTCTGGCCTCAAGTGTTTCTGTTGAGAAGTCGAATGACATCCTTATGGTGACTCCTTTGTAGGTGATATTCTTTATTTCTCTAGCAGATTTTCAAATATTCTCTTTATCACTTAGCTTTGGTATTTTAACTATGATGTGTCTTGGTGTAGATTTCTTTGGGTTTTTCTTTAATGAAGTTCTCTGTGCTTCTTGGACATGTGAAAAGTTTTCCAGTCTTAATTTAGGAAAGTTTTCAGCTATGATTTGATTGAACAAAGTTTCTATCCCTTGATCTTTCTCTGCTTCTTCAGGAACCCCTATTATGTGGATATTATTTCTCTTCATGTTGTCACAGAGCTCCCTTAGAGTTTTCTAAGATGTTTTGAGTCTCTTTTCTTTTTTTTGCTCTGCTTCTGTGCCTTTGTTTATTTTGTCCTCTATCTCACTGATTCGATCTTCAGCTTCATCCATCCTGCTTTTAATTTCTTCCATTGTGATCTTCAGTTCTGATGCTGTATTTGTCATTTCTGTCTGATTTTTTTTATTATATCTACTTCCTTTTTTATATTTGTTATCTCTTTATTTAGGTGTTCATAATGACTATCCATTGTTGCTCTAAGCTCTTTGAACATCCTAGCTATCATTATTTTAAACTCTGCATCAGGTAGTTTGATTATATCTATTCATTCAGGTCCTTCTCTGGGGATTTCTCTTGATTCATTTGAGTTGCATTTCTCTGCCTGCCCATTTTGTCTGTGTGTAAGAAGAGTTTGTTTACTGGAGTCCAGTGGGTGTTGCCTCTGTGTTCCCTAGGTGTGGTCTGTATGCAGGCCCGCCACCCCTTCTGCTTCTGCCTAGGGCAAATGGGTGTGGGTGTTGCCGGTGCCGACCTTGGCTGCTGAGGTCTCCACCTCACCTCCGCAGCAGGGGCTTTGTTCTCGGGCCTGGCTCTACAAGCCTCAGCCAGTCTCGGCCTTCACCCCTCTCCCACAGGTGGGACCGTAGACCAGACTTGGGCCAGAAACCTAGGCGTTAAAGGCAAGGGTGAGCACTTTTGGCTAGCTGTGGGTCACTGTCAGCCTGTTCCTCCAGCCAGGAGGGGCTTTCAGTGTGCGCTCAGCTGCTAGCCCGGGCCAGAATGCCTGCCCCCAACAACCTTGATTTCTTGGCTGGGATGAGCTGTTGCTATGACCTCAACCACGCTCTGGGCTTCTGCCCCACCTCTGCGGGGCAAAGCCAGTTCAGGCAGGGCTTCAAGCCCCTTAGGCCGGGTGTGGCCAAGTGCTTACTTGCCCCTGCCCAGTGGCAGATTTCTGTCTATTTCAGGCTCCCACTTTTCCCCCACAGGTGGGGTCACAGGCGGGCCCGCAGCCTCCGGACCACTTTCGCACATCTCTTTTGCACCGGCTGGGCTTAACCTAGTTCACGCCAGATGGCTCGGCCTCTGCCCCAGCCAGCAAAACCGCGCTTCTGCGTCCCACAGCCGACAGCCCTCCAGCAATCCCTCAGCAGTGTGGGTGTGGGCAGTGCAGCTCAGACTCTAACACTCCACACTGTATTCCTAAAAGCTCCCTCCTTCTAAGCGACTGTGCTCTAATTGCCACAGTGGAGACTGTTTGGCTGGTGTCCTGCTTCCCTTTGCTCGTTCTAGAGGAAATATTTTTTCAGATTTATGTAGTGACTCATCCCAGGGTTTAGGTTGGCTGTCCCTCAAAGCTTTTATCCCTGTGCCTTCCAGACCACACTCTCTACCCACTGCTCCAGATTTGACCTCTCTCCCTGTCTCCTGGAGTCCTGGGTGAATGGTTGTGAGAGAGGTTTTCTTCGCTGTCCCTTTAAGAAAAATCCTGGGTCTGAGACAACTGTCTCTTTCTCAAAAACAGTATCCTAACCATTTCTTAGCTAAATACTGTCCATATGCCTCTTCTAGGCTCTGGGGCTGCAGGCTGGCGCTTTGTTCCTGGGACCCAGGTCCCTCCCTCTCTGATAAACTCTCTTTCCGCCATGCAGGTCTCTCCGGGTTGCCTTTCGCTCTGGGAAGCTAGGCAGTCCTTTCCACGTTTTCGCTTTTTCTACCAGTCTCAATGTGGCTTCTTCAGTGTTCCCCAGTAGAAGAGTCCTCTCAGTCCAGTTCAACTTTTGGTTTATCCAGATGATGGTTCTTAAAATCAAGTTATAATCCACTTTGGTTCTGGGAGTTAGAAGTTGGTACATCCGCTTATTCCATCGCCATCTTGCCCCTTTATTCTTTTATTTTCAAAAAAAGGATTATATTTATTGATTTCGGATACAGGGGAAAGAAAGAGAAAAGAAAGCAGGAGAGAGGAGTACGAAGTATCAATTCTCAGTAGTTGCTTCTTGCATGTGCCTTGACTGGGCAAGCCTAGACCTTTGAAACAGCAATATCAGCATTCTAAGTCAATGCTTTATCCACACTGCACCATCACAGGTCAAGCAAAAAGCATACTTTAAAATAATGGTTGAGCCTGATGAGGTTGTGATGCAGTGGATAGAGCTTCAGACTGGCATGCAGAAGACCCAGGTTCAAAACCCCAATCTCACCAGCTTGAGCATGGAGCCATAGACATGACCCTATAGTCACTGGTTTGAGCCCAAGGTTGCTGGCTTAGGCAAGGTGTCACTTACTCTGCAGTAGCCCCCCAGTCAAGTCACATATGAGAAAACAATCAATAAACAACTAAGAAGCTGCAACGAAGGATTGATGCTTCTCATCTCTCTTCCTTCTTATCTGTCTGTCCCTATATGTCCTTCTCTCTGTCTCTCTGTCTCCCTCTCTCTCTCTCTCTCTCTCTCTCTCTCTCACACACACACACACACACACACACACACACACACACACACACACAAAGAAGGTTGAGATTCAAGGATAAATAAGGAGTGGTTTCCCCCATCAAGGAAATCGTAGTGTAACTGGAGGTGACAGCCAAATAAACAGGCAATATCCAACAACAAAGTGAGGGTAATGATGGTTTGAAGGATGGTTTGTGGGAGTTCATGTGTATATAAATGTATATTCAAGTATGTAAACATGAGATAGCTCTTCTTTCTTTCTCTTGTTCCTTTTCTTTCTTGTAGACCCCTCATTGCTCCTGCTGGGAGAATCCATCTGTAGAGTATGGTGATATCCCTCATCCTTAGTTGCTTCAAATAGTACTGTGAAAACCAAACTAATTTTAGCATCAAAGAATATTTTCAAGTATTTTTCTTCACTAGGCAAGCTGTAAAAATTTTCAGCTGTTTTGTTGCCATGGTGAGTGGATATGAAATGATATTTCTAGTCAGGGAGGAAAATCTAGAAAATGAATGCTAATATAAAATGAACCAACTGCCATCATTCTTTAATGCATTAAAGTTTCAAAGTGAGAGTTATCACCTCTTCCCAAACATGCAGAGAAGCATGTATTGGTGCATGATGACTTGGGGGAATGATTCCCCTTTTTCGCCTCTACTAATTCAGTTTTGAATACATCTAAAGTGAAAAATTGTACTTTATTTCAAGAATTTGCTTAAAATTTGCTTGTAGTGAGAAAATAAATTTTTATGGGGGGAGAGGAACTAGGTAGGTTTAAGTCAGTCCTCCAGGTCTTATTACCTCTTATTATTTGACCCCGAAAAATTCATAAATTTGCAGGTGCTCAGTTTCATCTACACAAAGGAAAAAAGAAAACTCCAGAAAAAGGAAAACTAATAATCTTTGTTCTTATATAATTACTTTAGTATAATGCATCCTAAAAGACTTGTAAACTGTTGGACATTAACACACATTTAACTTTAGAATTGTCACATGGCAATATAACATACAAAAAAAGGTGAATTGTTGTTGATCACACACCTAATGCAATAAATACAGAGCTTTAGCTGGTCAGTGAAATTCACTCACCATTTCAGACAACCTATTTGATGCCTTTTTTTTTTTTACATAATTTGTCAGATAGCATGATTTCTTTTTAGATTTATGTAGCTATAACTATACTCAGGGGACCAAACAGGTCTTTTGCCCATTGTTTTAGTATAATTTTCATCTTATTCAGTTGTAAGATTTGTTTATGTATTCAGGTTATAAGTCTTATGTTGTTAAGACACTATACATAAAAGACATAGGATTCGCCAGTAACCACAAGAACAGGTGCTCAAATATATTAGTGATTAAGGAAATGCAAATTAAAATCATAATGACATACTATTTCATAAACACTAAAGTGAACACTATTGAAAAATGTTTCAGCCAGATAAGAAACAACTAAAACTCTCATATTTTGTTAACAGTAGATTAAAATAGTACTTTGGTAAATTTTATTTCCTTTTCTTTAAATTTAAACATACACTTATCATAGTATCCAGAAATTCCATTCCTAGGTATTTTTCCAGAGAAAATAAAAATATATGTACAAAAAGAGTTATACACATATTTCATTTAATTTATAATAATTCCAAATGAAAATAACCTAAATATCCTCCCACCAGTGAATGAATACAAAATTATAATACAGTTATAAAATGAAATATTACTTATCAATGAAAAGCTGATTTACAGAACATTGATGAAACTAAAAAGTTTCATGTGACATGAGAGAAGTTATGACTTGTTTATATGAAGTTCCAAAACAATGAAATTAAGATATAATGATCAGATATATTGTTTAGGTAAGAACTAGGTTGGAGTTGGATTCAAAGAGGTGCAAATAACTTTATGGAATCATAGAAATATTCTATACCTTAAATAATGTAGGTATATACATTTATCAATATTCATCTAGGTATATACTTAATATTTGTCCATATTCTATAAAATACAATTACAAAGTTAACTTCAAATAATGAAGGTAAACAGTTGTTCAGATAAATAAATATAGAGAAAATTTGTTGATACCTGACTCTACTGTTATAGTAAACATAAAATGAAATTAAAATAAAATGTAAAAAGGAAACTAAAAGTGATTTAGGTATAACCTGTTTATGCCTTTTTGAGATAACTCTATATGTTTTAACTGCATACCAAGACCATATGTAAAGTAATGTGATTAAATTTTACTTAAAAGCCTATTATATAAGTCCTGATTAACAAGGCATAAGGGGTTTATTCCCTTTTCAGATAATTCCATCTGTCAACCTTATCAAGACCATATGTGACTTATGTCTGAAGTATAATAATGTAACCCTATAATGTGACAAGCGACCAAATTAAATATAAGTAGCTGGGGTGAAGATCAAGTCAATCACCTGAGACTCCAATGCAAACTCCATATTGCCCACCACGACCATTTAGTAACTGTCACAAAGCACTCTGCCTCTCCAAGCCAGTTCATTTGGGGCCACCCTTAGGCAAGGGCCTAGCTGACCACTCCTCTTAACTGTGAGTGAATTAAAGTCTATGTTATTTAGCTTGCTATAAGTGTCTTTGTCTATTCAATTGACTCATAGTTACTTTCATTTTATGTCATGAACTACCTAATGAACCCAACTATAACTTAGTTATAACCAACTAAGTAGTTTATAACAACACCTACCATAAAAAATGCTGAAGAAAGTTTTTCAGGCTGAAAAGAAATATTACCAGACAAAAATTCAGGTCAACCTGAAAGCTTTTATATTTAATCTTTATCTTTTATTATTTTTTGTTCTTGTTTTTAAAGTTTTTATTTTTATTCATTTAGAGAGGGGAGAGAAAGAGATAAAGAGAGAGAGAAGAAAAAAAAGCAAGAAGCATCATCTCCTATATGTACCTTGACCAGAAAAACCTGGGATTTGAGCTGGCAACTTCAGCGTTCCAGGTCAATGCTTTATCTACTGCACCCCCACAGGTCAGGCAGTCATCATCTTTTAAAGCAGTTTTGCTGAGAATAGAAGTTTGTGTAACTAGTTTCATGGCTTTAAAGATGCCATCTGTTAACTTTGTGTTTTCATTGTTCCTGATGAGATAACTGCTATCATTCTTATTGTGTTTCCCATGGTTGTGAAAAATCCTTCCTTCTCTTCCGTAGCTTTTAAGATTGTCTTCTATGGTTTTAGAATTTAGCATTTGACTGTGATACACATAGATGTGATTTTCAATGTATTTATCTATCTTGGGGTCTGTTAGGTCTGTGGGTTGACATATTTTTATCAGTTTTATAAACTTTGCCCAATATCGCCTGACCAGGCGGTGGTGCAGTGGATAGATTGTCAGACTGGAATGCGGAAGACCCTGGTTCGAGACCCTGAGGTCGCCAGCTTCAGCCGGGCCCATCTGGTTTGAGCAAAAGCTCAACAGCTTGTACTCAAGGTCGCTGGCTCCAGCAAGGGGTTGCTCAGTCTGCTGAAGGCCCGCGGTCAAGACACATGTGAGAAAGCAATCAATAAACAACTAAGGTGTCGCAATGGCAATGAAAAACTAGTGATTGATGCTTCTCACCTCTCTCTGTTCCTGTCTGTCTGTCCCTATCTATCTCTCTCTCTAACTCTCTGTCCCTGTAAAAAATAAATAAATAATTAAAGCTTAAAAACAAAACTTTGCCCAATATCTTTTTTGATCTTTCCTATTTTATTCTTTTTTTCTTTCTTCTTCTTAAAATCCAATTTTATAAATGGCAAGTTCATTTGATTTCTTGTAGGTCTCTAATATTATGTTTTTTCTTTTCTTTATTGTAATCTTTTCTTTAAATATTTTCTATGTGTATTTATGTTCACTGATCATTTCTTATGCTATGTTAAGTGTGTTGTAAATGTTATTTAATAAATATTTCCCTTCATATTTTTGTTTGTTTGTTTGTTTTTTTAGCTCTCCAATGTCTATCTAGTTTTAATATGGAGCCTTTATTTTTCTGTTGAAATCCTCATCTATTCACGCATTTTGACTACTTTTTCTATAAATTGATAACCCTTGTCTCCATTAGTCCTTTCATTTAGTTATTTAATTGTTAATGATTTTATATTATTCTTTAAGTCTTGCTTCCTAATTCCAGTATCTAGGACATTCTTTTTTCTGACCCTGCTGACTTTTCTTCTTGATTATGGGTGGCATTTTTCTGTATAGTTGCATATCTCTAATCATTATAGTATACTAGACATTATACAAAGGTTGAACAGAGACTAAAATAGATCATTTTGTTTTGTTTTGGTTGTTCTTCTCTGGAAACATAAGAGCATAAGTGAAATGGCTAACACCATGAGTCAAACTGAATTGAGGTTGAACAATTTGAAAATGTCATTAGTTTTGCTTTATCTCTGGTTTCAAAGGAGATGACCAGAAGTATTTTTGCCTTTCCCCCAAACCCTCAACTTCTTGCATTGACAGAGGAACTGTTCTGTTCTCTTTGTTCTAAATTTAACTCCAATGGTGCTCAGTTTTCCAGTTCTACTCTTCCTCAGTTAACTAAGCAAAATTCCAGTGGAGGAATGATATATATATTTTGTGTGTGTGTGTGTGTGTGTGTGTGTGTGTGTGTGTGTGTGTGTTTGAGGCTCTTCCAGTTACCAAACTGATATTCCAAACAATGTTAATGAAAGTATGGTTGGTTTTTCTTTTATTTTTCTTATTCTTTTTTAATTTTAAAATTTTATTTAGACAACTAACTTGAACAGGTCTCTCTGGTTTCACCAGTCATGCTCTTCTGCTTACCTGCATATATTTTGAGCAACTGGCCCAGGTCTAAGAGCAGCTGTCTCTCTTTGTGCACTGAAGGGCTTATTCTCTCTGGAATTTCTTTAATTTAGATTTGTTTGTATTCGTTACTGTTCGATAACATTAAAAAAAAGCATGCTTTTATTTTATCCAGTGTTTTCTTGTTTCAGCGGGAGTGAGGACCTTTCACATGAATGCAGTTACTATTTTTACTTTGTAGTTTGCTTTTTCCTTTAACTTTAACAGTATTCATTTCTCTCTTATCTTTGTTAAGTGGAGAACTCCCTAGATTAGCTCATGTAACTGCTTAATTATATCCAATGGCTGAAAGATTATGACATTACCAAAATATATCCAACTAATCTCTGTTGAGGCCATTTCTACTTCAAATAATCATGGTATGAACAACCTTACATATATAAATAAATATATATTTATTTCATACCTTTATTGTTATACTTTGATAAATTCTTTTGATTGAAATTATTTATTCAAAAGGAACACTAATTTTACTTGTCAGAAATATGGCCAGATTATATGTTCAAATAACTATTTATTAATAAGTGCTTCAAAATTTTGTGAATGCTACTTCCTCAGACTCCTATACTTTTCAACACAGTATACCTCATTCTTTTAAAATTCTGCCAAAGTAAGGAGGGTAAATTTCTTTTCCTACTCCTTTATTTTCATATTTTATTTTATTGTTTATTGATGATTTTAATCTTTACTAGTAAGTAATAGTTAAACTTAATTTTGAAGGCCATTTATATTTACCAATATACTTTGCCATTGCATTCTTTTTGTATTCCTTATTGATTTTGACAAACCTTTTAGATATTGTGGCTATAGAAATGTACTTATTGGTATTTATTTATGTGTTTGTATTGATTACTAAGGTGGGAGCTTCTTGAAAATAACTACAAAATTATATTAATGTCCTACTAGCCATATTGACTATCTGAATAAAATTGACACAGAGTGCTATGCCTCATAATTATTTAAATAATTAATTAAGTAATATGTATTACTATGTCCTATTATATAAATAACCAACTAAATAAAATCGGTTCCTGTAAAGCCAGTAGTCGCAGCCACCATCACAGTCGCCTGGCCCATGCAGGTTCACATTAGATTCGGACAGTCAGTAATGAAACAACGGAACCAAGAACTGGTCAGCCATCAGATTTAATTCTAGCTTGCACCCGGCAGGCAAGCAAAAACACACTCTGGGATCCAAAACCCACTCATTCAGTGCTCACAAAGCTACTGACTTATCCGAGTTTCCTAGCATCAAAGCTTTCTAGCTCACCAGACTTATTCACCTTGGTTCCCCATCTCCTTCTCTCCACACAAACTGGCTTCTCCCTCAGCACTCTGCCATCTTGGCTGCTTCTCCTGGCCTCCTCCACGTGGCCTTAATCTGCTCTCCTCTCTAATACTAACCTTAGGAACTGAGAGAGCAAGCTCCTGGCCTGCCCCACTTTACACTGTAGAAACCCAAACCCTTAATCCAATCTACAAACAAGAAAGTCTCTGATACAAAGTCACCCATCTGAGACATAATGGGATTCCTCAGGAGTGCACCACCCTACATCATCCAATCAGTCAAGGGTGTGGGGAAAAGCTTACTCTTAAAACTAAGCCTTAGGCTATAATGACCTGGCCTGCCCATAGCCTGTTCCCCATTACACATTAATATCAATGAACTTCCATGTGGGCAGCGCCATCTTTAACAAAATGAGCATACTATATTTTATCTGCCCAACAATCCACTCCTATGCTCACTTTAATACCCACAATCTACACCACTGGCATTCCTGTACAAGGAAATTAGGCACATTACACAAATTACAACAGCATGACAAATCATACAATTTCAACAATTACACAGATACACTTCACCAGTCTCTGAGCACTTTGCCAAAAGTGCAAAATGTCATTGGCCTTCTCTCTTGCCATTTGAAAGGTTTCCTGGGGCAGGGGGACTGCCTCCATCAAAGCCACCCCTCACCCCCATCAGGGTATTTCACATTGTCTAAAAACCATAAGTCCATTCAACAAATGAGCCAGTGCTCACTCTGGTCGTAGTCCAGGAAATCAGTCCACGCACATGGGGTGTTAACCTCTCCCCTCATTCCTGCCATCATGGCAGATCTCACACTGTTCTAAAGAGAAGCATGTGACAAATGCAGTCAGCATTTCCATCTCTGCTCTGGGGAGCATGATGGCATCCACCCCTATGTCCCAAAATCGCAGACCTACCTGCAGCTTAGCAGGTACTTCCTGCCATTTCAGCTGGGCTCTCATCTTCTGGAGACTGTGGATTGCAACTCCAGCCAGATTCTCCTCATCCTCCAAAGAGGAACTAGAAACATCAGCTCCTCCTGCTGGGCTTGAGCCCTGGGCCACCATTGCTTCTGCTCAGCAGGCCTTGCAGCTCTAGCCCCAGCTTCAGCCCCGGCCTCCCACCACTGCTGGCTTTTCACAATATCCAGGGAAATCTCCAATTCATGAACCTGTGATTCCTTCTCCAGTGTCTGCTCCATATCCAGGCAAATCTCACAAACCTGATCGGTCTCCTCCTGCAGCACTTCCTCCAGCTCCAGGGTCGGCATCTCTTTCTCCCACGTTTCCTCCAGCTCCTTCCGCTGCTCATTTTGCAGGTCCCGGGCAGCCTCCTTCATAGAGCTCTTGGTTTCCTCACACATGGCTGTAAAAGTCAGCCAGCCTACAGTCCTCCAAAAAACAGCTACGGGAAACCATAACAGCAGACAGTCCTCTACTCCACCGCTCAAAGGTGGTGGTGGCTCTATGCCAATCTGTATCGAATCCTGCCACAGACTACGCCAAATGTAAAGCCAGTAGTCGTGGTCACCATCACAGCCGCCTGGCCCATGCAGGTTCACATTAGATTCGGACAGTCGGTAATAGAACAACGGAACCAATAACTGGTCAGCCATCAGCTTTAATTCTAGCTTGCACCCAGCGGGCAAGCAAAAACACACTCTGGGCTCCAAAACCCACTCATTCAGTGCTCACAAAGCTACTGACTTATCCGAGTTTCCTAGCATCAAAGCTTTCTAGCTCACCAGACTTATTCACCTTGGTTCCCCATCTCCTTCTCTCCACACAAACTGGCTTCTCCCTCAGCACTCTGCCATCTTGGCTGCTTCTCCTGGCCTCCTCCACGTGGCCTTAATCTGCTCTCCTCTCTAATACTAACCTTAGGAACTGAGAGAGCAAGCTCCTGGCCTGCCCCACTTTACACTGTAGAAACCCAAACCCTTAATCCAATCTACAAACAAGAAAGTCTCTGATACAAAGTCACCCATCTGAGACATAATGGGATTCCTCAGGAGTGCACCACCCTACATCATCCAATCAGTCAAGGGTGTGGGGAAAAGCTTACTCTTAAAACTAAGCCTTAGGCTATAATGACCTGGCCTGCCCATAGCCTGTTCCCCATTACACATTAACATCAATGAACTTCCATGTGGGCAGCGCCATCTTTAACAAAGTGAGCATACTATATTTTATCTGCCCAACAGTTCCCCATAAATTTTGCTTTCTATTTCATTATTTGTGGTCATATACAAGCTGGTGTTTTAATGAACACCATTATTATGATTTTGTGTTAGGTTCCACTTACCCAATAATCTAGACTATTCAATGCCAGTAAAAGATTTACTTATTATTTGCTAATGTGTCACCATTTTCTAGTGCATCACTTGTTCTTTCCGAAACAATAATTGATCTTACTTATAATATAGATATGCTATAAGAGCACCTCAAAACTGAGATTGAGCAAGGCACCTATTTAGAGTCCTGACAACAAAATATGTTTCAGCTTATTGAGCCTAATTAAAAAGAAAAACTCTCTTAAACCAGTATGTATTGCGTGTAGGCATAACCTTAATTCTTTTTTATTTTTGTCATAAAAGGTAGCCATGAGACATGTTGATTGAAAAATTCTAAGAGTGTAAAAACATAGCAATTGAAGCAGATGTTTTACTAAAAGTGCATCAAATGTTGACTTCTGTGATTTCTTACTACAACAGCTTTTCTTAGTGTGTCAGGACACACCTGTTTCTTGATTAGTTATTGAATATGTAGTGAAGATAATCTCAGTATATAATTTTAGTAGTGCAAAAGACATAACTTTTCCTTATTACTAAACTTGATATTTATTTATATTTATAATTATTATTATTAAACTTAATATTTAATTCAAAGCATTTTTTTTTCAAGAGAGAGAGCCAGACAGACAGGAAGGGAGAGAGTTGAGAAGCATCAACTGGTAGTTTTAGCACTTAAGTTGTTTATTAATTGCTTTCTCATACAGGCCTTGACTGGGTGGTATGGTGGGCTCCAGCTGAGCCAGTGACTCCTTGCTCAAGCTAGCAACCTTAGGCTCATGCCAGTGATCTTAGGCTTCAATCCAGTAACATTTGGGCTCAAGCCAGTGATCATGGGATCATGTCTATGATCCTATGCTCAAGCCAGAGACCTAACACTCAAATTCAATGAACCCACACTCAAGCCAGCAACTTCAAGGTTTCAAGCCTGGGTTTTTAGCATCCCAGGCCGATGCTCTAACTACTACACACAGCCTGGTCAGGCTCAAAGCTTTTATTCTGCTTGAAAATTTTCTCTTCGCACATGGAGACATAGCCATATAATTATTATGACATTGCAAAGGACTGGAAGCAGCGTATGTGTGCAGACTAGCTAGAATATGTTTCTTATATTCTAATTCATTGTTTCATGCATGTTATTTCAAATTTCTGTCCAAGAGACTTATGCCTTTTCTTTGTCCTGCTATACTCTTGTCTTTAGTTAATGAGTGAGGAATTTCTTATTATAGGAATAAACACAAAGGAATAGGTTAAAATAGAGAGAAAGTAAAGTCAAAACATTCTCACTGTTACATGTGTTAAGAAACTCACTATGGTATTATATGAATTATTTGCTTTTCAATAAATATTTCATCAAATAGCAGTCTCATTAACTTTCATTTTATTTAGAGTTGCCTGTTTGAATGGAGATAAATAAGTGGTTTACACAACGTAACAGAAATATATGCATTACAAAAATATAAACTATGTAGGCCATTACTTTGGAGGAATACTAATGTTCTCTTAGGATTTGTGGGAAAAAAAAAACAGTATAGGTTGATTTCTCAACAAAATTACCAAGATTTGGTGATGGCATCATGGGTATACTATGAAAGTGTATCATGTACGAGAATCTCTTTATTTATGCCTGCAGCAGGAAAAAGAAATGCATAAAAGCTACTATTTTTTAGAGCAAATGTAATGGGTATGGCAGTTGACAGATGCCAGTTTGCAATAAAATAAAAGAATTTGAGAGCATATATTAAACTAGATTCATCCAGAAAGTGTTTTTAAAAAATAAATGGACAAAATAAAACAGCAATGTGTTGGTTGTCTTTCCTTTTTTTTTTTTTTTTTTTACAGGGACAGAAAGAGAGAATCAGAGAGAGGGATAGGTAAGGGCAGACTGACAAGAACGGAGAAAGATGAGAAGCATCAATTATCAGTTTTTTGTTGTGACACCTCAGTTGTTCATTGATTGCTTTCTCATATGTGCTTTGACCGTGGGCCTTCAGCAGACCAAGTAACCCTTTGTTCAAACCAGCAATCTTGGGTCAAAGCTGGTGAGCTTTTAGCTCAAGCCAGATAACCCCGCGCTCAAGCTGGCAACCTCGGGGTCTCTAACCTGGGTCCTCCGCATCCCAGTCTGATGTGCTATCCATTATGGCACCGCCTGGTCAGGCAGTTGATTTCAAGTAAATGTATACATTTGATTATTTACTCTCTACATTTATAAAAAGAACATATGCATTTAAAGAAATCTAGACATTCAGGAATGTGAAACAAGGACTCTGTGAGCATTAGGCAACACTTACTACAGGGAGGTGCAGGACAATGTCATGTTCTGCACTAAATCATAATGAATGTGTTCACCACCCATCCATTGTTATTAGCTCAAATTCCAAAATTCTATGAGACAGTGTTGGTGAGATAGTAGTTAACTCACCAACACTGTCTTATGTGTACTTATTGATTATACCATTTGAAAAGCAAAGATCAAGCCTCTTTGGTTTCTATAGAAGAAGGCAGTTATTGTTTCCCCAGTGTATTTAGGAAAAAAGACTGGATACTGAATATCCAAAATTTGAAAATTTTCTTTTACGCAGGATCAAAAGAACTATAAATCTTGAAAGCCCATAAATCCATTGATCAATGTTGATTCTGCTGCATATATATATGTATATATATATATACATATATATATCGTGATTTACACAGACAGTTTATTTTTAAATAATTAGATTATGCCTTTCTTTCACATCTTACTATCATTTTACAATTTTAAGGAACATTCTTTTTTTTTTTTCTTTTTTACAGGGACAAAGAGAGAGTCAGAGAGAGGGATAGATAGGGACAGACAGACAGGAACAGAGAGAGGTGAGAAGCATCAATCACTAGTTTTTCATTGCCATTGTGACACCTTAGTTGTTCATTGATTGCTTTCTCACATGTGCCTTGACCACAGGCCTTTAGCAGACCGAGCAACCCCTATCTGGAGCCAGCGACCTTGGACCCAAGCTGGCGAGCTCTTTGCTGAAGCCAGATGGGCTCGCGCTCAAGCTGGCAACCTCGGGGTCTCAAACCTGGGCCTTCCGCATCCCAATCCAATGCTCTATCCACTGCACCACCACCTGGTCAGGCAAGGAGCATTCTTATACATAGATTTTTTTTATTGATGAATATTTCATTTAAACTATTTCATAAAGAAAACTCTTTCAAATCACATGTGGTACTCACTTTATATTTTGACATATATCACAAAACTCTTCTCCAGAAAAGTTCTTAAATTTTATACAACCACCCATAATGCTTGATAGAAACCATTTTTATTCACAGTTGAGAACAGTCTTGTCAAGAGAGGATAATATTTGGAGATAGTATGACTAGCAGTAAAAATTCAAGAAGAGAGACTTTTATGTGGCTGGAATTATTACTGTTTATTTTGGGGATCTATATGGAATGTGGTCCCTCTACTAAAATTTTAGTTGAAAGAATTAGAATATTAGATAGAAAAATTAAAATATAGAATAGCTACTTTGAGAATTGTTGAAAGTGAATAAGGATGAATAAAATAATTACAAAATTGTAGAAAAGACAATTAAATTCAGAAAGCAAAAATCTATAATAGAATATGCCATCACATTGCTTCTCGACCTTTTGGCTAAGAGAGGGCTTAGTAGGTAGAATTTAGGCATCTGAGGTACTGAAGAATATACCATTGAAATAATTGGTAAGAGCATTGAAGATAATCAACAGTTCAGTCAATAATGCAACAATTGGACTGAGATATAAGAGGAAGATCAAGAACTAAGAACACCTGTCACAGAGACAGTGACTACTCAGAGTAACAAACTTTTCATTTGGTTTCTGTTCTTCACATGGTACCACTTGTCATGACAATAAAATTACCCAAAGAGGAGATGAAATACACTGGGGGCCCAAGGGGAAGGAACTGTCTTGGTCAACAGATTGAAAGACTGAAGTTCTGTCCCCAGTCTTACTCACGTATTTATTAGCAAGTACCAATAACTCAAGGAAGCAGAAAGAAGAAGTTTTCAGGGGGTGAAATAAAGGACAAGGTACATGCTGACTCTTAATTTGTGTCTTGAAAGCCTAAACATTTTTTTGTGGCTAAATCTTACTCTTCTATTTTGCTGTTTCCAGGACACACTGTTTTTAGTACAGGGTCAGAGAGGTCTGCTTTGCCCTAAGGTGCCTCACTTTCTCTAACTGTTAACTATGCATGTTTTCACAGCGTGTTCCCTCCCACAGCTTTCTTCCTAGAATGAAAATTCTTGAGTGAATTCTATATAATGTCCACCAAGCAACCTTCTTGCATATTCAGTGCTCAACATGTGTGAATGGTCAACAGTTTCTTCAAAAAAATTATAGAAACATAACTAACAAGGTAAGCCAGGTACCTGAGAGAGAGCAAAGCAATCAGACCTGCCTTCTTCTTAGAATTTTCAACCCAAAATAGAGGGTATATGGAAGCTTGAGGACTGTAGGCACAGCAGGATGAAAGAGCAAGGGAGATAGTAGGAGGCTGTGTACTGCTTCACTAAAACCCTCACTGTAAACTTTAACTCAAGAATGTACAAAATGCAGTATATGGTTGTGGAAAGGGCAATTTGATGGAGATTTGTGTAAGTTGAACAGAAATGTAAGCATGGCACAGACATAGAAGCAAAACAGATAAAAAATAATATTGAAGATTGTTTTACCATTAATAGTAAAATAAAAATTAAGGAGTCCAAATAAATTCTAAAGACTTTTTGGATTTTTAAAATATGAAAGATATTTAGAGTTATTTTTTTTTCATTCTTGAAGCATCTAGCAGTCTTCATTGATATGTACTTTTTCACATAAATTTTTGTACTAAGATAAAATATAGAGAACAGAAACAAACTCATAGATACAGAAAACATTTTGATAGTTGCTAGATGGGAAGAGGGTTGGGAAGATGGGTGGAAAGGTGAAAAGATTAAGAAGTACAAATAGGTAGTTACAAAGCAGTCATGGGGATGTAAAGTACAGCATAAGGAACATAGTAATATTTTAATAATTATGTACAGTGTCAGATGGGTACGAGACTTATTAGGATGATTATTTAGTATGTTATATAATGTTTAATCACTGGGTTCTACATCTATAATATAATATTGTATCTCAACTGTAATTGAAAAATTTTTAAATGGTAAAAGTCTATTACCAAGAAGAGAACACTGTTACAAGTTACTTAAAAAATATAACCTTATCACAATATTTTGGTTCGTAATAATAATAAACTGCATTTATTTTATATATATTTCTCACTTATACATATATAAAATCTCTAAAAATTTTAGTATAATTCTTACCCTAGAAAATTATTCACTGTTGATTATTATGGTCACTACTATTATTATTTAAGAACATGTAAATCGCCTGACCTGTGGTGGCGCAGTGGATAAAGCGTCGACCTGGGAACACTGAGGTCGCCAGTTCAAAACCCTGCACTGGTCTGGTCAAGGCACATATGGGAGTTGATGCTTCCAGCTCCTCCCCCCTTTCTATCTCTCTCTCTCTCTCTCTCTCTCTCTCTCTCTCACTCTGTGTCTTCTCTCTAAAATAAATAAAATAAAAAGAAATTAAAAAAAAAAAGAACATGTAAATCATTTTTCAAAATAAAAAAGATAGGTATGTTCTAGGTCTAACCATTCCTTAGAATTGAATGGAAAATAGGCTGTTACCATGCCCGTTAAATCCTTAGATGTGAGGCAATCAGACATTGAGACAAACCAGGCAGGACCTGCGATAATCCTTAATTCACCACAAAATCAATGACACTATGAAAACTTTTTTGAGACCTTAACTGAAACATTTGTGAGTTGTATATTTTAAGGCTTGGTAGTTCAGATGGAGCCAGACCCTGGAGCCCTGTATGAATTTACTAAAGAAAGGTTAAGAAGTTATGTGGTGATAGGCAAATGTGGAATTTAGAGTGTGACCAAGCTTTGACAGTGAAAAGTTTTATCAAGAAATTGGAGTTGGTTAGCCATGAGAAAGAATGTCAGTGGAAGCTGGATGTAGCACAACAAAAGCCCGTTTTCTTGACTCAGGAGACCCTCAAGTTTGGTTAGCTGCTGTGTGGTTAACAAGCACAGTTCTGAACTCCTGCTGGTACCAAAATCTACAGTTGTAGGAAATGCAGTGCCAGAAACAGGAGTGGAGAGTTTTGAGTTGGCGTTAACAATGTCACTTAAATTTCAGAAAAATGACAGGCCTGAAACAGAAGTGACAGATAGAATTGGAAAGTTTGCAGGACATGGCATTAAGAATTATATCTGCTTGCACAACCTCTGATTTTCTTTCTAAACAGACGCAGAGTGCACTTGAACTAGGTACAGAGTGATATAGAGAGTTCCCAGAATTTTGACACATATTTTCTTCCAAAGCAAAACTGTAGGAAAATACCTTTGCTGTAATGTGGAGTTTAGAAAATAGCCTTGATTAGCTAAAACTGTCATGACAGCAAACTTTTTCTATATTGAATAAAGAATTTTACCCCATCCCCCCAAATCTTCCATGAAAGATTGAAGCATACCCCTAAATTTGTGTAATTATTGAAGCTAATTAAGGAGTAACAAAGGCAGCACTGAATGGCAGAAAACAAGATTCAAGAGTGTTGAGCTTGGGCTCCAGAAGTCGGAGTTGATAATGATGTGACTCAGTTCCAGGAGAATCCTGGAGGCAGTAGAAGGCCGGCTGCAGCTGCTTGCCCTGCTCCAGACTGGCAGGAGATCAATGGTTTCTTTCAGATGTAAGGCTAATACAAAAAAGGCTGCCCTGAGCCCATTTGAGCATACCATCGGACTCCTAAAGTCTTCAGTAACAGTGGGATAAAAATCCTAAAAAAACAAAACCAAACCAAACAAAAACACAATTAACTTAGGGTGTTTAATGAAGATTTTTTTTAAAACTGTATATGATTTCTGTCTCATGTCCTATGCAATGACCTAAAGTTTCAGTCCCTCAGCTGTCATTCTTGACTTACCTAAATCTCTCAGCTGCAGATTTAATTTGGTTTTTTATTTTATTTTTTTACTTACTGATTTGAGAGAGAGAGGAAGGGAGAAAGAGACTGAAACATCGATTCTCTTCCTATATGTGCTCTGATCAGATATCAAACCCGCAAACTTTGTGTATGGGGATGAAGCTCTAAGCAACCTAGCTATCCAGCCAGGGCTCAGCTGCAGATTTTAAATGAGCAATATTCTGATGGAAAAAAAAAAATGACACCAAAATATCAAACTCACTTCTCTGTATTTTTCTTTGTAAAAAAAAAAAAAAAAGATATATCCTGTGAAACATATCCAATAGAAGGACATTTTTAAAATAATCTACTACATTATTCCAGGAAGCCAAACTTCTGGGTCATGTTATTTTGTGGGTCCATTTTTCTTCTGCTCCACTTGAGTATTTACATCATTTTATTTCTTTTAGTATTTAAGTAATTTTTTATACTTTTCCCATTTCTCTATTTTCATTTGGCTTTTTAAAAGTTATAAAATTTGATAAAATTTGACATATAATGCACCTTTCTATCTTTATTCATGATATAAATCATTTACATCATACTAAGAAGTTCTATTTTCTTCCTGTAGTAAATCTTTACCCTCCATAGATAACCACTGTTCTTATCTTTATCACCATAGATTAGTTGGGTATTGTTGTTTAACTTTATATAAATGAAATAATATAGTGTGTACTATTTGTGTATGGGTCACTACAGTATTGTTAGATTCATCCATTTTGTTGTTTTATCTTCTTGGCAAAAAGCCTTTTGTTGTATGAATATGACATAACTTGATTAGTTATCCTCCTACTTATCCATTCTTCAATTTTGTTGTTTCAGTATTATTTGTTAAATATATTTTCTTTTCCACTTTGAAATCTTTGTTTGCTTGATCGACTGCTTTATTGTTTTCCTAATATCATACTCTCTTTGAATACTTTAGCTTTATAGTAAGATTCAAAATCAGGTATGTAAATCCTTCAAATTGATTTACAATCAACATTTGACTATCACAGATGCTTTTCACTTTTTAATTCTAGAATAAATGGTCAATATCTTTTAAAAATCTATGAGAATTTTCACTGGTATTACATCAAATCTATAGATAACATTTGAAGGCATTTGACATTCTAACAATTTTGAGTCTTCCCATCCATGAACATGTAACATATTTCCACTTATTTAGATCTTCTGTAATATCAACAATGTTTCACAGATTTTTTCAGTGTACAAAAGTTACATGTCTTTTGTAAATTTATTCTTGAATAGTTCATATATTTAAGATCCTGTAAACGGAATTTTTGTATTTTATTTTCTAATTATTTGCTGCTAGTATATAGAAATATAGGTGGTACTTTATAATAACCTAGTATCCTGTAAACTTACTATATTTCCTTTTTTTTCTAATTTTTTAAATGTATTATGAAGTTTTCTACATAGTTATGTTGTATGCAAGTAAAAATAGTTCTAAATTTTCTTGCCATTTGTTTTGTTGCATTATTGCACTAGCTACAACCTCTAGTTAAAATGCTGAATAGCTGTGGTGATTTCAGATAAATTTCCATTGTTCTTTATCTTACGGCTAAAGTCCAATAGTTGTCTATTGAGTATGATGCTAACTATAGGATCTTTAGAGTTGCTTAGTAGTAGTCTTCCACAGCTGCCTTCACATATATTACCACAAACTGGGTGACTTAAACAACAGAAACCTATTTAGCTATTAGGATCCAAGAAGTCTGAAATCAAGGTTTAGGCACTGCTCCTTCTGGAGACTAGAGGGTAGATTCTGTTTCTTGTTACTTTCTGCTTCTGGCGGCTGGAAGCATCCATTGGCTTGTGGCTATATCATTCCAATCCTTATCTCCATGGTTATATTATTTCCTCCTCTTCTGTGTGTAATATGTTTCTCCTCTTTGTGCCTCTTAAAATAGCATTTCCGTTTGAAAATTTGGGCCCAGTTCTGGGATCACAACTCTGAGATAATGAATTTAAGTGCAGGAGGATCTTATATTAATTTGATTATATCTGCAAAGACTCATTTTCTGAGTAAGATGACATTCACAATTTGGGGTATCAAAGAGGCAAATATATTTTTGGAGCCCACCTTTCAATCTACTACATACCCTGAATAAGATTGTAAAGATTCACTTATGTCCTAATTTTTTTTATTATAACATGAGAGGCGGGGAGGCAGGAAGACAGACTCCAACATCCACCACAACAAGGATATACCCGGCAAGCCTCCTACCAGGGGATGCTCTCCCATCTAGGGCCATTGCTCCATTACACGACAATTGAGCTATTTTAGCAACTGAGGCGAGGTCATGGAGCCATCCTCAGCCCCTGGAGTCAACTTGCTCTAGCCTATTGAGCCATGGTTGAGAGAGGAGAAGAAAGAGAGAGAGAGAAGCAGGGAGGAGAGGGATTAAGAAGCAGAAGCAGAAGGTCATTTCTCCTGTGTCCCCTGACTGGGAATTGAACCAAAGACTTCTACATGCCCTCACAATGCTCTACCACTGAGCCAACTGGCCAGGGCTTCCTTTTGTCCTAATTTGCTGAGACTCTTTACCATGAGTGAGTTTTGAATTTCATCAAATGCTTTCACTGAAACTGAGATATTTCTATGATTTTTATCCTTCATTTTGTTAATATGATGAATGACATTTATTGATTGATTTTTCTATTGTTAAATGAAACCTGCATTTCAGGGATAAGCCTACTTAGTCATTATGAATTTTATGTGGAATATATTACTTGATTTGTTTTCTAATATTTTGTTATGTTTATGAAGGGTCTTAGTCTCAAGCTATGTTTTGTTTTAATTGTACTATTATTGTCAGGTTGTTTTTAATGTTTATTTTATTGAATTTAGAGAGAAAGGAAGGGGGAGAGAGAAATAAAGGAACATCAATCTATTTCTGTATATGCCCTGACCTGGGATTGAACTGGCAACCTCTGTGCTTCCAGATGATGCTCCAACAAACTGAGTCATTTGACCAAGGCTATTGTTAGGTTTTTGTAACAATATGTAAGTCTTATAAAATGGAGATATTGAGTTCCTTCTCTGAAAAAAAATTTTTTGTCATATTGGTATTACTCTTTTCTTTCTTTTTTCTTTTTCTTTCTTTCTTTCTTTCTTTCTTTCTTTCTTTCTTTCTTTCTTTTTTTTTTACAGGGACAGAGAGAGATATAGATAGGGACAGACAGACAGAAATGGAGAGAGATGAGAAGCATTAATCATCAGTTTTTCACTGCAACACTTTAGTTGTTCATTGATTGCTTTCTCATATATGCCTTGACCTCAGTCCTTCAGCAGACCGAGTAACCCCTTGCTCAAGCCAGCTACCTTGGGTTCAAGCTGGTGAGCTTTTTGCTCAAGCCAGATGAGCCCGCGCTCAAGCTGGCGACCTTGGGGTCTCAAACCTAGGTCCTCCGCATCCCAGTCCGATGCTCTATCCACTGTGCCACTGCCTGGTCAGGCGGTATTATTCTTTTCTTAAATGTTTGGCAGATTTCAATATTGAAACCATTTGTAACCAGAATTTTCTTTGTAGCAAATTTTCTGTTTGTTAATTAAATTCTTTAACTGATATAAGACTATTTAGGCTTTCTATTTCTTATTGTGTTAGCAGGTTTAGTGTCTGGTGAGAACCAGCTTCCTGGTATGTACATCACTGTTTTTTTGTGTCCAGAATGGGTGACGCAGGTTTCTGGGATCATCATTATAAGAGCATTAATTCTGTCCTTTGTAGTCCACTCTCCGGAGCTAATAACCTCCCAAAGGCTCCACTTTCAAATATCATTACCTTGGGGATTAGGTTTCAACATGTGAATTTTAGGGGACACAGACTTCTGTCTATAGCAACATTATACATATTACAGCAAATCTTTATTTTCTTTTTCGGTCTCGGCATTAAATAATAAAAGCAATATAACCAATCTTGGTTATACTGATAAAATTATTTCTTACATCTGTTTGTTTTATTCTGTCACTGGTATTTTTCAGAAATAAAGTTTTTTTTTTTCAATATGACCTTATGATAAATAATTTATTAAAAATTATTACTGAAATATCTAAAATTTTAAATCATGGTTAATAATTTTATGTTTGTTGAGACCTTTGGTTGACTTTCTTCTGGAAACTCAAATATTTTGAGAAAATACTTTTTTCAGATTTTTAATTACCTAGTAAGCTCAGAACAAGTTCTGCTTAATGGAAGATTTTCTTGTCTCTTTAAAAAACATTAAATGTGTGTAATTATTTTATGAAGATATTGAATATTTTCTAGGAACTTTTACTCCCTAAACAAAAAATCTTATTTAAAAAAATTTACAAGAAAAAATTACTTTAAATCAGTCAATTTTATTTATGATTTTTTGAATGCTTTACCAAATTTACATGCCGGAAAAATCATAGGCCTTCTCTGTTTCATTTTGTACTAGTTAAAACATGAATTTATACCATTAAAATAGGAACTTTATAAAAAATGTTCTTACAATACAAGATATTTTAAATCACACTTATAGAAGTTCAAAATTAAATTTTGCACACCATTTGAGCTTTCACTATATGATTTGTTCACTTCCTCCTTTACCTTCAATGTCTTCTTTCTTACAAGGTCTATTTTCAATAATTGCTGTTTACCCAGTTTTTAAAATGCACTCTATTCACCAAATATTTGGATTAAAAGATTTCCAACCAATTTTGAACAAAATGGGACTAATTTTTTTAAAAACTTGTTTATAAAATAATTTAATAATACATTATAAGTTTGACTTCACTATACCATTTCTAAACTTTGATCATTTTGATTGGTTATTTCAACTTAGATTATTGTCTTAATTCTTTTAGATCAATATAAAATATTAGACAATAATTCCATCCACTTTGTGCTTGCATGTTTCTGCTGTGTTTTCATTATCTGTCAAAATGTTAATAAGATTTTTTTTTTTATCTTTCTCTATGTAATTGTTCTTGAGACCTTATATATTGAAATATATTTCCTTTGGTTCTTCTATTGCATGAGATGATGGGACAGAAATGGATTTAGAGAGGTTTTTATTTCTCTGATGGTTTCTGTGCTCCTCATCAGTTGTTTTCCGGAAAGATTAACAAAATATAGTCTCACTTCTTTCAGGTAGCCTTTCTTTGTTCTTTGTAAATGAGGTCTCTCTCCGAATGATTTTCTTCCTTTAGACCAAAACTCCAGCCCAGTGCTGAGGGACATTGTTGCTCAGCATAAAGCTCTCAGCCTTAGGCATTCTCTTGTTTCCCACTACTTGTTGGATCTGCTTCTCTGGAACACCTCTCCTTTAGTTCATTAGAACCTTCTCTCACTCTCACCACCAGTATTCTTTCTCTGGTCTGGATACTGTCTCTTTAGCTGTTTCTCAAAACAAATCTCTCCTTCTCTGGAAGAGAGTATTTGCAGGTATTTCTGAGGTCACAGGAATGATTCAGCTGCCATGGCAGTATTTGAATCCCTCCCTTCTGACTTTTTGAGCTTGCCAATTGTGTGCAGGCTCTGAGGGTTCCAGTGTGCTGGTGTCTTGGTTGCCCTCTCAGGCTTCCAAACTCAAAGTTCCATCCTCTCTTTGGGGATGAGTGGAGGTTGGAAACACATTGATTTCCACAGAATTTATAGGTTGTGGATTTCCACACATACTGCCATTCTCACCAATAGATACGAATTTGTACTGGTTCAGTCTAACGCAAACATTTGTTAAGGTTTTTAGGCATTCTTTGTCATTTAGTTTTGTGAAGTGTCCCATCACTGTTTTTCCTTTCTCTATCCTAAATTGATTTCTTTATTTTTCCAGAGCAAATCTTTTTGATATTCAAAAAATGTGATGCTAAAATGATCACATCATTTGAATTACTTATAAATTCTAACTAAATAGTACAAAGTAGTTCTCACTCTACCTCTTAATCCTTCCCTCAGAGATAACCATTTTTAGCTTTTTTTTGGATGTGTAAACATTTTTAATAAATTTAAATAGATATATACTAGTTTGTGTGGACTGCATTGTGTCACCTCCAAATTTATATATTGAAGCCTTAACCACCATGTAGTGGTAACAAGAGATGGAGTCTTTGGGGAGAAATTAGGGTTATATGAAGTCATAAAGTTGGTATTTTCATAATAAAATTAATGCCCTTATAACAAGAGACGCTAGAGAATTCGCTTCCTCTCTCTTGACCATGTGAGTACAGTGTAAAAAACTTATCATCAGCAAGCCAAGAACAGCACTTTACTGAGAACCTGATTTCTGCCACTACCATCTCTTTTGATTTTAAAGTCTGAGAACTAGAGCAAGAAATATATTATATCCTACGCTTATGTGGATGTAGCTGATAATAATTTATGATTAAATCTGTAGCTAGTATATCAGGTCTATTTTTTGGATGGTATTGTGGGTTCAAGCACTAACATTATCATATCTGGGAATAAGTGCCCAAGTGTGGTACCCTGGTATCTGTCCATACGGCTTCCCTCATATTTTGGCTGAGAATTTCTGAATGATCTAGAGAGATGAAGGAGCAGAGGCTGAATCAAATGTTCATGGCATGAGTAAGTCACCATTTATATCTCCTGCCTTGTGTACTTTCTTGTGGGTCTTGCAATGGAGCATCATGGAGGCTAGTTTAAAGTGAGACAGACATTTCTATCACAGCTCCAATGTGATGCAGGAACACATTTAAGAAGACTTCGTTCTAATATCAATTCATGATTCTGGATAGTTTTTATAACTTTACATGTACTAAAAAAGAAATTCCTGTTTTAATTGAATCTCTATTAAACAAATATAAGGTAAACCCAAATATAATGTGTCTTAAGACTATCCCTTTTAATGAATCAGAAACTTGTCCCAGAAAGGCTTCTTTAAATTTTTACATTTCAAATTTAAGGATGAAAACAAAGTTAAATAGACAATGTGTACTGATAAAACTTTGTGTATTTATTTAAATACATACTTATTGAAAGTAGCACATAAAGTCGTATTTTTGAAACACCTCTTTAATAGTCCCACATGCCAAGAAACAATAGTATTTAAACTTTTCAAACTGTGAATTTTATATCATAACCTTCCTTACCGTTAGAGCCACTAACTGTCACCATCAACTTTACTCTATCTCCAGCACTTGGATAGTTTTATGATGATGTGATCGGGAACTTTTATACCAAGCCAATATAAAGTCAGACTGTTCTTTTCTCTTTAAAATACAAGCAAAGCCAAAAACCTCTAGGATTTTTGAAAACATATTCTTAACCACTGTCACATTAACATTTATTACATTGTCTTCCACTGACATCTTTAAAATTCTTATTTTAAATGACATCTAATACCTGTTATTGTGGAATCATTATCCCAGAAATAATTACTAAATTTACTTCATTTAAAGAAAACTAGATAAAAGGTGACAGAGGACAATTTGACTTTGGCTGATGGGTATGCAACATAACTGAATGATTAGATAACCTGGAGATGTTTTCTTTGAACATATGTACCCTGATTTATTAATGTCACCCCATTAAAATTAATAAAAATTTAAAAATATTTAGTTTGTAAATAAATTTTATTTTGTTACAATAACAACTTCGTTGGGTAAACTTTATGAGCATCTAAAATTAACATTGGTTGATATTATTTTAGAAGATATTATTATTTCATTTCAAGTTCCCAAAAATAAGTTTGAAATAAAACATAAAGTCCTCCATAATATGAGAGATTTTTGTAAGGACTACAACATAAAGTAGCTCCTTCTTTTATAAAGGATTATTTCTTTCAGGAAAAAATAGTTTCATCTTGTTTTCAGTGAAATTGAAATTTATACTTAAATTAATTTAGGCAGAATTACTCTCTTTATAATAATCATCTTCTCATTTAGATACAGGCAGAATGTTTTCTATTCTCAAGTCTTTTTATTTTTCAGTAACTTTTGTTTATTTCTTCTTAGGACCTTACTTTGTGTATCTTAAAATAAATATTTTCCCTTTCTTTTTACTAGCAAAACTGTGTGTGTGTTTATATACAAACTCAGAACACAATTTGGAAAATAATAAGCAATTTCTACAATGATAATGTTGTAGATTTTTAATGTTATGTGTGGCATACTACATTTGCATTCATGTGTTCATGAACTAACTCTATATATACTAACTCTCAATCACAAATAATAATATTTAAGACTACATTCATTTGCAGAGGAATCTTGATATTGGTTTAGAATTTAGGACTTTACCTTCATTTGACTATCATTGGCCACTCTATCTAGCAGGGTCCTCATGGTGTGTAAAATGTTTTATTGGCTATAAACAGTTATCAAGAATAACTTGTTATGAACGCAGTTTCCTCTGACTTCCTTTCGGTCCCACTGAAGCAGGCCTCTGGGGAAAGGTCCAAGTTTACTAAGATCCTACTTGATTCTCTGCCCATCAATGTTTGAAAACAATTGAGCTAAAGCACACTGCAAGGACATAAAGAACAATTCTTAGTTCTTCCCAATGAACATAGTCAAGTCAAGGTCAGGTGAAGTTAAAGAGAAACTCTGGTACATTTACCATTGTAGGTAATTAATCAGAGCCCTCAGGTGCAGGATAGAGCTAGGATCTGTGTTTATCTTTAAAGAAAGGTTTACATTAGCATACTGTAGAGGACTTAAAGGCTAAAGGATTAATTTTATTTTTTATAATTAAATAGGCTACTCTATTAGTGCTTTATGATTAACATTTTAAAAATATAAATCTTCTGGTCAAGAATTTGAATATTATCTCTGAGTTCTGAAAACAAAAATTTTTTCTAGATCAATCAGTTTATAAGGATGTAATATAGTTTCATTTTTATGGAGCACATAAACAGTGCATAATAACAATAAGAATGTGCTTTTTCTACATCCAGATGACATTTAAAGTGAAAAATAAAACTTGGGATTATATGTTTGATTTAAGGAGTGGACGTATTTAACAAAGTGTTTTTTGCTAGCAAAAGAATAAAAGGATATTTCTTCTCTATTTGATATTATTATGGTAAAATTATTTGGCTATGTTAACAATACGAGATAGAGTAAATAAATAAAAGACAATAAACATTTTATTACTTATATAATGTAAAAGTAGAATAAGGAAACTACCTTCTAATGCCTAAAAATTTAGCTATTTAAATAAGAATTTAAGTACAGATTCCAATTAAAATAAATATAATTAAGTACCTTAATTACTTTGAGTTCTTGGAAATACATAGGCATAAATGACACCCTAAGCAATAAACCCCGAGCTATGATGAATGTGCAGATCATTTCTGCAATGTTCTCCTGTAAAAAGCACAGCCCATTGCCATATCCCTCAATATAATGTATTTGCAACTGTATACGATTCAGCAGCCTTCTGAAATGTGCTTATGCTATTAAACTTCTCTTTGCCATTAGTCACACTTTCAGGTAAAACCTACGTAGGAGTTTCTAGACTCCGCAGCCAGCCTTCCCTGATAAATGAAACCTGCATTCCAGACAATTTGCTCTTCTTTTCCACTGTGCTACATTTGAACGAATAGGCTAACAAAAATCAACGTTTGCTAACCTAGTTAATACCACCTTGACCATATTTTTTTTTTATTTTAATGAACAGTAATGTTAATGAAAATGAACTTTTAACCAATATTTAAATTTCCTCCCTGAATCCCAACCATTTTCAGCAGACCTGATTTCCTTCACTTACTCTATGTCATTCCAGTGGAGCCCCAGCCATTCTCTCTTGTTTCTTCTTTGCAGATTTCCCACATACTTCTGCCACACACACTCCAATACAGCTCACTTACCCATAGATCTTCTAGGGTCTTGGGCTCCTGCAAGTGCCAGAGTCCTTGAAAACTGAGAGTGGTTTTCAAGAATTCTTACTAATGTTTCTCAAAGCTTAATACCTTACTATCCTGGTCCCTCTCAAAATCAGATTGGAGCTCACCCCTCTTCATTGTATGTTTCCAAAATTATTAATCATTGAACGTTTTCCAATGTATTGTGGCTGCTGGCCTAGTTGTTATCTCTTCTTCTTAGCTAAACTCCAAGAAACCAGTCATGGTCTTTCATGTCAGTCTTCCCATGTTTTAACATAGAGTAAGCTGACCTGGGATTGGTTGTTCTTGAGAATTTACACTCAGAGGACCGGGTCCCTTAAAACTTTATAGTTTTAAACCATTCTAATTTATAGAAATCATTAAAAGAAAGCAAAGTACACATTACTGTAAAACAAAGAACAAACTATAGTCTATTGTAGAGAGTATTATTAGCCAAATTATTTTTAAAAAATCAGATAAAACACATTATTTTAACGCAGTATCTTAGACTTATGCTAAACATCATTGATATATTTTGTGAGACTTAATTTGACTACATGAGAATAATAATAAGACAAAAATAACAAAGCCCAACTTTGCTTCTTCACCTTGTTTGAGAATAATGAACATTTAATTTTATATAGTGTTTATTTCTTATATTTTTCTCATTCCTAGTCTTCTTTTTGATTTAATCACATGCTAAAAGAGAAAAATTTTAATGTTCTGAAATACCATTAGAATTTTGGGTTAAAAATAATAATTAAACAATAAAGAGAAGATTGCATTATTACTTAATAAACATAGATATATACACTTAAAAATCCTTAAAAAATACCTGGCTTAGTAAATTTAACAAAACAGGTGGATTTACAATATAAAATAAGTGTCAGAGAGTTACTACAAAAGGGAAATAGTGACCATATTTGGATGTTGGGATTATTTATGATTTTTTTAAATTGTTATAATTTAATAATTGTTTAGTCTGAATTACAGAGAAAAATTTTGACATCATTGTCAATTATCCCCTTACCTTTATATTAGGCAGAGAGGTTAAGGGAATTTCAATGTTTTGTAATTTTTTAAAAATATTCTATAGCAAGATGTATGATGATGTGATAATTCAAGACGAAGAGTTCTTAGATTATTAATTCCTTGAATTAAAATAAAATTATAGCTTAATTTTTTGATGCCAGCACTCCCATGAAGATATGAATTAAGTAACTACTACTCTTACTACTACTTGTACTACTACTCTTACTACTGCTACTGCTATGAGATATTTGTAGAACAGTCGTTCTTACCTGGAAGCAAGTTTGCTTCTAGAAAACATTTGACAATTCTTGGTGATATTTTTAGTTGTGTTACTGGTGTCCTGTGAGGAGAAGCTAGGAAGGCTGTTGAACCTCACACAAAGTATAGGACAGTCACCCATAATTAAGAATTATCTAACCCCAAATATCAATAGAGGCAATGCTGAGAAGTATTGTCTAGAGAAATTGTTAATAGCTTGGTATCAATAGTTTTTAACATTAAACCACACGTAGGGAGTTATAATGAGTCTATCTGCCAATAGCAAGAGTACTCACCAGAGAGCACAACTCTAGACTAGTGGACATGGAATGTGAAGACTAAACATGCAGTAGTGGCATTGAGAAAGGGTGTTAGTAATAATTAGGGTATATTGGACTTGGGAGAAGAAGGAATATGTATTTTAAGAACAAATATAATAGTTCATAAGGTCTTTATATTGAGTTGATGTGCTATTAATCCCTGTGAACAACAACAGGTTTGACTTGAGTTGAAAATTCATACTGCCTGGAATGAAGTCACAGGGCATATAAAGGAAGCCAGGCTAGATGAAGGGGGGAGGTTAAGACATAATTTGGAAGTAGTCATCTAATTAGGTATTTAGCCAATTTGCTCAACTTTCTCCCTTTGGGTTAGCAAAAGCTCTCTGGTGAATTTTTCCTTTTCATATTAAAATTCTATTCATCTTAAGGTCAACTTTGTGTTCTACAACTTGTTCTAGTCTGCCTGTGAGCTTTCTGTGTGAACATCTTAGCTCAGGGGCACTATATAGTCTTCCTTACTCAAGGATTATCTGAGCTTTTTGTCTTACACAAAAGAGATCAAAAGAAATATAAACCTGTCCAGGAAGCATCTTCACATGAAAAATACACAGGGTGAAGAAAAATGAAGGGGCAGATAAAGAAAACAAGTATGAAATTAAATCTTGTAATTTAGATAGAGGTAAAGAGAGAAATTAGATAACAGAGATAAAAAAAAATTCCTTACAAGTTTTTTTTTTTAAGATTAAAAAAGAAATCCCCACCCTGAGTGTGTAAAAGGAAAAGCATTGGATTATTACATTTCATCTATATTTTATAGCAAAGTTTCAACAGGTTGAAAACAAAAGGGAGAGAGAATAATTTCAGGACTTAGAATATAATATGCTCAGTTTTATGTTCTGCAAAATCTCTAACAAGAAATAGAAATGCAGACTTCTCATATTATCTTCTACATATATTTATTTAGATAATAGAAAATGCCAGACTTTGCATTCACATCTGTCTACAAGCACACATTATGTGGTATTTAAATCTGATTTGGTTTAAGGAGTTAAAAATTTAAATTTAAGGAAAGAGTAATCACAAAGATGGTAGTAGGAAAAACAATGTTTTCTAAAATGTTAAGAGATTTTCTTCAAAAGATATCTTTATACAACTGGTTGAGAAAAGAATATTTAGTTCAATGTCTAAGTAATTTAAACTATCAAAAGAGAAAAGGAGTTGAAAATTTAAATTTAAGAAAAGATTATTCACAAAGATGGTAGTTGGAAAAACAATGTTTTCTAAAATGTTAAGAGATTTTCTTCAAAAGATATCTTTATCTATATAACTGGTTGAGGAAAGAATATTTAATTCAATGTCTAAATAATTTAAACTATCAAAAGAGAAAACTTGAAAGACTGTCTCCTTGGGTTAAGCTGGGTTCAGATACAAAGCACAGAAAGTTTTTTTAAATTTTTCAACAGAAACTAAATTTTTGCTTATTTATGCATGCTTTAAAGTAAGGATAAACTTGCGGTAGAAAGTATATCTCTAACTTTCTAGATTTTTTTAAGTTGTTAAAAGAATTCAACACATTGAAATCCAAAGAGTCAAACTGATATACTTACAGAAGTGGTCTTTTAAGAACTCACATGACACAGATCAACCAGCCCCCTCAACTACACCACGTTTTGATTGGCATTGCATATAGTTTTTAGGAACTTAGAATTTACATGGTTAAAATTTGGTATATGCCTTATTATGCTGTGGACAGGATTAGTTGATTGAACCCTGACCATTATGCTTTACAACTTGACATTTAAAAAGTATCCACTTCTCTGGCATCCCAATACTCACATCATTTCTAGAAAATCATCCCTTTGGTTTCTCAAGATATTTACTTAAAAAGTTGGCACCCTAATGCTGCCTATGAGAATGTGCAACGGACAGAGTATTGGGTTCATTAGAAAGCAGGGAAGGGACACAATGATTTCCAGGTGGAGCAAACCGTTTTCCTAGGCCACCGCCAGAGAGAGCTCCTGACAAGGCTGCGCTGTGGGTCCGCGCACAGGGGGCTCCTGGCACCTGCTCACCCAGCGCAGTCTCCTGCTCCCGTAGCTCAGGTGGGAGTGAAAGATAGAGTGGGTAGGGTCCTCAGATAAAGCCAGGCTGTGATATTAGCTCACAGCATCACCAGCGCGAGCCTGGGTCGTGGGGACCTGGTTTCCCAGAGCGTTGTGTCGCTTTCTCGGAACTCCGAGAACCAACGCTAAGGGGCACCAGAGGCTTGGACTGCAGCGGCTGCCACCCCAGGGAACCTGGGGGCCCGCTGTTGTGGAAGTCTTGGGCGACAGCAAAGCTTAACTCGGTGGGGACTGAGGTCAAGAGAGCTTGGGATGTTCCAGATCCGTGGAGGAATTCTCCGAGGTCAAGATGTGGAACTCTGAGCAGAGGGTTAGGGTGACCCCTTGTAAACGAGGCGTTGCTCTTTTTTTTTTCCTATGTGAGGCCATTTCCTCTTACTGTCTAATGTAAAATACGTCGTTGTAATATATACAGCGGCTTATACAGCTATAGATACATACACCGCCCTTTCCATATAAAGCAGCAAACTCACTTCACAAAATAAATTAACGCACTGGTAGTTGTTGATCTCTAGTTTTTAGGGATCCTGAGGCCCATGCAAAGAGACCAGATGTCACCTCGTCTCTTCCACCCAACTCATGTTTACTTCGCTATAACCCCAGTCCAGCCCCAACAATCTGTCATTTGAAGTTGATCTTGGCTTAGTTAACAGGACAATACACGCACCCTCCTCCCATCAGAAACCCGGAACCCACCGCCTGCAACTCGGACTTTTTCCAGAGGCAGAGAGGAAGTGGGGGATGCCAAAGAAATTAGCTTAGCATCCTCAGTCATCCATCCGCATTCTGACTTTTGTCAGTACTAACAGAAAGAAAAAGCTAAAAGCTGGGGACAGGGGACGGAAAGGAAGGAGTAAGTACCGGAGCCCAGGAGGGGCAAGCGGGCACAGCCGCACCACTCCCCTCCCCCGGCCCCCGTGCGTCCTCGCCCTCCTCCTCCGCGGGGCCGAGCCCGGTGCCAATGCGCCAGGATGGAGAGATCTCGGCGCCGGAGGAGATGACGCAAAAGCCGGCGCTCCCCCCAAAAAAGTGTTTCTCCAGGACGAAGATGGCGGCAACTTAGCAGGGGACTGAAGATGACTGTGGATCTCGAGAGGCCCAGCCCAGGCGATTCGGCCTCGAGGTCCGGGGGAGGCGGCGTCAGCAGTCGGAGCCTGGCGGCGGAGGCGCCCGCGGGCAGACCTGCGACAGCGGCGGCGGCGGCAGTTAAAGCGCGGGGTGGGGGGTGGGGGGGAGGGAGAGCCCTGCCGGCGGCGGCTGCCCAGGCTCCGGACTCGGGGAGAGACAGCGAGAAGTAGGAGCAGGACCAGGAGGAGAGAACGGAGAAGGAAAGGAAGGAGAAGAAGGAGGAGAGGAGCCTGGGAGGCGCACTGGTCGCTGTCAGTGGGCAGCAGAGACGCGGCATGTCCCTGGCAGGGGATAGCGAGCTGTCCTCAGCAAAGCCATGGGGACCCGCGCTTTGACAATGCCTGGGTGAGAGGAGCAGCGCCAGCCACCCCGCCACCTCCACCATCACCTCCTGCACTCAGCGCACCACCGGCCACCAGCCCCAGCCACCTTTGAGACTCTCTCTCTCTTTCTTTCTTTCTCTCTCTCTCCACTGTTGTTTCCTACTGTACAGAGGATGGGGTCGGCTGATGATTAGGTCGGAAGCAAGTCAAATCTTCCTCCAAGCCTGGTAATATTTATGTAGGCAAAGCGTGAGAGAGGGAGAGAAAAGGGAGAGAGAGAAAGAGAAAGAAAGAGAGAGAGAGAGAGAGAGAGAGAAGAAACGGGAGGAGGGGATAAGGAAATTAAACCCTTTAAGTCAATGCATATTGTGGTGACACCGGCACAGGAGCCCTCACGGTGGAGTCGGCCAGAGCTGTGCGTTCCCAAAATATGACCAGGGGTGCTTGGATGTGTCGGCAGTATGACGACGGCTTAAAAATCTGGTTGGCAGCACCCCGGGAGAACGAGAAACCGTTCATCGATTCAGAGAGGGCTCAGAAATGGCGACTGTCTCTGGCATCTCTCTTGTTTTTCACAGTCCTGCTCTCTGATCACTTGTGGTTCTGCGCCGAAGCCAAGCTGACCCGGACCCGGGACAAGGAGCAGCATCAGCATCAGCAGCAACAGCAGCAGCGGCAGCAGCAGCAGCGGCAGCGGCAGCAGCAGCAGCAACAGCAGCGGCAGCGGCAGCAGGAGCCCTCCTGGCCCGCGCTCCTGGCGAGCATGGGGGAGTCCTTGCCCACCGCCCAGGCACACAGAATCCTCTCTGCCTCCTCGTCCCCTACCCTACCCCCCTCCCCGGGAGACGGCGGCGGCGGCAAGGGCAACGGAGGCAAAAACAACCGGAGCAAAGCTCTTTTTCTAGGAAACTCTGCCAAACCCGTGTGGCGCCTGGAGACTTGTTACCCCCAGGGCGCCTCCTCGGGTCAGTGCTTTACAGTGGAGAGCGCGGACGCTGTGTGCGCCAGGAACTGGAGTAGAGGGGTGGCGGCCGGGGAGGAGGAGCAGCAGGTGAGGGGAACACATGCAACTCCACTCTGGAACTTGTCGGATTTTTACCTTTCGTTTTGTAATTCCTACACACTTTGGGAGTTGTTTTCGGGGTTGTCAAGTCCCAACACTTTGAACTGTAGTCTGGATGTGGTGCTCAAGGAGGGCGGCGAGATGACCACTTGCAGGCAATGCGTTGAGGCTTACCAAGACTATGACCACCACGCTCAGGAGAAATACGAAGAGTTTGAAAGTGTACTCCATAAATATTTACAATCGCAGGAGTACTCGGTGAAATCCTGTCCTGAGGATTGTAAGGTAGGAACAGTGGATTTTTTTTCCTGCTTTTCTTGAGTGAGTTTTTCTGTTTTGTTTTGTTGGGGTGTCTTCTGGAGTTTTAAAATAGTTTTTTTTTTTTTGGTTTGATTCTGTTACTTCTATTGTCGTTATTAAGGTTATAAGAGCTTGAGTTGGTGCTTGTGTTTGAATACCTCGTGGATTACTGGTGGATCGGTGCCTTCTTCTGGAAATCCTTAGAAGATCAAGGAACACCCTAGTCATCTGAGATAATAAAGCTAGGGGTTAAGTTACCTCTTACAGATATGCAATTAGTTTACACTCTGTAACCTTTTCTTTTAAATTGGATTTGAGTGTGGCTTGTTAGGAAGACATTGAAAAAGACTGCATACTGATGATCCTAGCTAAAATAATAAAAGTCAGATAGGCATGTGTGGTTTGGCTTATGGATCTGCACACATGAACTCTCAGATAGTGACATCATAAGTTGGTTGAACAGAAGGAAAAGAGAAAGTGTTTGAAGTTGTTTATATATGAAGAACAAAAATTCATTTTACCTGTATTACAAGGAGAAAATTCATTCTACCTGTTCTGGTTGTTTAGAAAGTCTGGAGGCCTACCTAAGCATATTTACTCACAATAAGTTTTCTGGTTTTTTTCTTAGACATTTGAGTAAATATTGACTCGAGATTGGATATTAGTGAAAAGTTTTAATTAAGTATCTGCTGATCAATGGTCAGTGTTAGATTTATGTAATTAGCTTGAACTTTGAGAATGTTATCCAGAAGTACTTACTCAGTGGCAAAGGCAAGATGTTATTGATTAAAAATATTGAACTCTCTAATAATGTGTATCATATTCAGTCTCTTTCTGTCAAATATAATAATGGCTCTAACCTTTGTTATGACATAACAAAATGGGGGGAGGGGTTTCTCAAGTTTCTGAGAAAATGACCTTTGCAACCAAAGCTGCATGTCTTAGTAGAAGTGTCACTGTCCGTGGTGCTGAAATTTGCCCAAGAGCTATGTTGAAGATGAAGATACTGCAGTGTTACTTTTGTAATTAAAAAAAGAGAGTAATTTCTTAAATAACAATAAAATGGCATTACTTTTAAAAAGAAATTTAAAAAGAAATAATATACCACATTCTCACTCCCCCCCCAACACCACACAGAAGCAGAAAAACTGTCCCTCTTTTGCTTCACTTGTTTTGTACTGGGGAAGTGTAATCAAGGGCAGTATAGTAGATAAAAAGAACATTGTGCTGTTTTGACAAGAGATCTGGTCTGAGTGACACCTATTTAAAACGAACATGGTTTAAGGGTTGTATTTTACTTTAGATTGATTAGTTGTGCTTTGGACAAGCTAAAGTCAAACTAAACTTGCTTTTTAACATTTTTTAAGATCAGAAACAGATCTTTGACAAGAGTAATATTGTGTTTACAACATTAATTTAGAATGCAGTATCATAAGATCAATGGATTTTGAACTTTGCTACATTTTTTTCTTAACCATACCACTTTAACTCATGCCTGAGGATTAAATTTATTCTTAATGGTAGAAGTTAATAATGAACGGCTAGTGTATTTATCGCATAGTTATTTATTGTGACCAGATATACAAGGTAATGATTTGAATTTGCCTGCTTTTCTAAATGTAATTCTTATAGAAATTTTCGTAATTCCAACTTGCATAGATTCAGTATTTAAAGAATAGTCTGCATTTTCAATAGACTGCAACATATTTTCAAATAAGCATATCAAGTACATCATTGTTCAAATACCCAAATTTTAAATGCAAATAAATGTTTATTTTTCTTTTGACTTGAAGTAATTATCAACTTTATATTTGTCATCATAGCTGTAAGGTATAAGGTAGGTGAAATTGTTTTCTAATATTATGAACTATTTTTGGATTTTGTTTTTATATAAAGTGGTAGTTAACTATAATCACAAAAGCACATTATGAAATTTTAGCTCTTTTTTACAAATATTTCTTCTTCACATTGAAAAGTAAGCACAACCATTTGAGTTTCTAATCACCACAACAAATAATTGATTACCTGTGATGTCTTATAGCTTTTTCCTTGGTTGTATAATTTTTATTTGTTTGCCAATTTTTAATATTTTTTCACAATAATTATTTTCAGTAATTAGAGTTTCAAATTTAAGGCACAAGTGTTCCTGGTTGCTAAATTACAAATTAATTAGTTTTATAATTTAATATGCAATTTCTTTATGATTCTGTAAAAGCCACAAACACATTCACACACAAATTATATTACATGGCTTAAAATACTACTTGTAGAATTTGAAGACTATGTCTGAATTTTCTTTCTAAACACTTTTGTTTATTTTAAACATGCCTATAATTATGAAATTTAAACTATGATCATGGACATTGTTCAAGATATACATTCTGTGAAAAATTTTCCATATCTTAAGATAGCCACAAAACCCTAGTTTATGTTAAAACAAATACATTATATTCATGCAATTAGTAATATATTCATGAAAAAGTCCAATTTATTAGTTTGTAAATATAGTTATAAAAATATAGATAGAATACATTTTGTCATATTATACAAATTATTAAAAGTTATATTTTAGGAGAAATATATTAACTTTATTATGCTCATATATATATTTAAATGATTGATGCAGTGATTTCTAATTTTTAAAAGTTAGGGCATAATTGCCTTACAGTTTTATACTCTTTTATTTTAAAAAGGCCACTTTTTATATATGTAAAAAAATAAAAATGATTAAATTTAATTTATATTTAATTTGCTTTGAAGGACTTTTAGACCCCTTATGCGAAAAAAGAATATTGATCTAATATGATCATAATGCGCTGAGTGCATAGTAATTAAAGATCAAATATGGTCTGAATTTAATTTAGTAAATGTTTGTATTATAACATGTAATAGAAATCATTTGCACCTAAGAGTATTTTTTAATATTCTGAGAAATAACTGACTTAAATTTTAAAAGTAAAGATACACATTCATCTGGGGAGAAGTTTATAGAAAAATAAAGAGCATTAAAACTGTTATATTGCATAACCAAGTAGCAAAAAAATATGGCAATAATTATTCTCTGTAGTTTCCAGTGTTTTTAAAAATAATCTTTTTTTATGTACAGTAAGAGTGCCAAATCTGTAATAATCTTGAAATTTGGTAATTAAATATTTTGTAGTTTAGAATAGTGCATATATAAATATGCGTATATTATGGAGTATATTATACACATATATTATCATGCTTAATTTTTTATTTAAATTAAGATTTTCTCTTCACTATATCTTTTTTATTTTTTAGCTCTTAAGCATACTTAAAAATATAAAATAAAAATCGAGATATTTAAGGAATATAAATTATTATGTTACCAATAAACTTCTATTATAATTTTTTGTACCTACTCTACCTTAAATTAAGCTAGATAATCAATGAAGTTGATTTGTGATTAGATCTAATGTAGATATTAATTACATCATGTGTAGTTTAGGTCTCTCAGGATAAATATCAATCAAGATAGTGTGCACTTTTATTATATATTTATTTTTGTAATCTCATGTTAAAGTAGATTTTATTGTCTATTTTTATTTAACAGACACTGGACAAAAGGATTTTCGGATGATGTTAGGCATATATAATGGCCGTGATACCTGAGACTTTCTATATTGTAGGCAGAAACCACTGAAATATTAACCAGTTTGATAACACAGAATTTGGGTTACCTCATGTACAATTTGAGCATTTTGTAATTCCTAATTCATTTTGGTGTTATACACTATAGGTTCTTGAAAAATACACTTGTAAAATAAAATGAAATATATAACAATTCTTTTCACTTAAATATTGAATAGAAAATGTTATTTTGCTGTTGATTAAGTGCTATTATACATGGTATGACCCTGTTCAGGAATGTAGACTATATCTGCAAATAGTCCTACTTTATATTTTACCATTTTATTATTTTCAAATTATATGTTTTATGGTTGAATTGCTTCTTTGTAAAGTCAAACTATTAAAACAGGCAGCTAATCATTTTAGTCATTAGTAAACCATTTATAAGGTCAAAACCACTATCATAACCATTTTTATGAACCAGATTTTTATTTTTATTTTTGTTTCATATATGATCACTGATTTTATGACCTATATTTTATTTTTATAAAGAAACATGAAAAATTATATCTAACTGTATGAGGTTAGTATCTGTATGTGCAAGCTTAATTAAAATATGAAGGATAAGAAATCAATAATGCTGTCAATCTCATGCTCACCCACATAAAAATCATAATCCACTAAGATATTTTTTTATTTTGGATTGAATATACAAGATCAAGTATACAGATAAATATTTAAAATAAAATAATATTTTAGTTTGAATTATTTGACATATTGCTCTAATTTCAATCCCCAGTTCTTTTTTAATCTTTATTTTTTATTTTGACCTCATATTGACAAGGCACCAACATTTTGTTGGTTACTTTATATTAATTTACACTGCAGAGATGTTTGTTCAATATCAATAAATATTTACTCTGTATCAGTTATCCTTCGGGTCATATTGAAATATCCTAGGGATCTTTGAAAATACTTCTAGCCCCACGAGATTATGATTTCATTCATCTGCCTTGTGTCAAGAGGTTGGGATCTTCCACTTTCCTTGATTATGTGTGGCTAAGGTTAAGAACACTTCTGGTTGACTGTGACAACTAATGTGGTAAAACCTTTTTACTCCTATGCCTCAATAATACGTAATAATATAATTTGTTCAATTGATGAAAATGGAATCAAGACAAATGTTCTTTAAAGTAGTAAAAGCAATAGTACATAGCTAGTGGTCAGGGAAGCAAATATATTGTGACGGGGCTGAGGAAATAGATGAGAAATGAACTGGGTGAAAGGGTTAAGGGATGTTGTGGAAGAGAACATGGAAAGAAGGAGGTAGTGCATAATGGACCAGCTTTGGGAACACTCAAAAATGGCTTATTGTCAGTCATTATTTTATCTTTTAGCCAAAACTGAGTCATTACATTGGCATTCAATAATAGACTGAGCCTATGAACTAAGAAATTGAATGATGATCTGTAAGATTGTTTAACTGCTTGACTAGAAGAGCCTCAGACTTATTATCTTGTCTCAAATTTTAGCCTATATAAGTGGCTGCTACCTCTTCAAAAATGTATGGTTGATTTTAAGAAAAAAAGCTTGTTGAATTTTCATAGTATTTTGGACAAATCAGATCTATTCTTTCTTTATTCATTTTAGTAAACCAAGGAAATTATTATTTTTTCACATTATTTTCATTGTGATAATAAGCCATGTTTTCCTTTTTACTTATTTCTGTACATTGCTGTAACTAGTAACACATTTATGTAATTTTTGAAGACCCAAACTTCTAAGTAGTCTCAGATTACTATTGATGTAGGAGTTAGTTTAAAATTATTTTATTGTTCTGTTTTGAAATGAGTGTAATACCAGGCATATTCTATTTTATAAAACATTTTTGATTACAAGATGCTGTGAAACACATAATATAATTTTTGTCTAATAATAAATTAAGTATTACTACAATCTGAATAACAAAATTTCCTCATGAAATGTTTTAATTTACTCTCATTCATTAAAACTAAATAAGTGATGGTTAACATTTGTTTTTCTTTGCTAATAAGTGGTTAATAAGTTATAATATGTATTGTAATGGAATGCATAAAATTAGTTAATTCTTGGATGTGTTAAGTGTTATAAGGTAACACTTGATTCCTGACCTTCCCCCCTCATTCACCCTGTAGTCTTTTTCTGAATACAGTAATTTATAACAGAATGGTATAGAAGCTAATACCAATGGCAGGAAAGTCCTACAAAAAAATAAAAGTTTATTATCTGTTTAAGTACTCCTGTTGATCTGAGCAATAGCAGTAGGATAGCCACATGTGTGTGATGGGTGAATGCAGTAATCATGTCTATGGAAATGCATGGGGATTTTGTTTGTCAGCTGCTGCACCTTACACAAGAAGAAAAATAGGCTCTAGTTAAAACTGTTTCTTTTCACCCTTCTTCCTCTCTGTGCTTTCTTGCTATCATCTGGCTGTGTCCTCTTCTGGCATGTGGGAGATGCATTTTTAGAGGTCACATCCCGTGAGAAATCCAAAGTTCAGAAGTCTTTCTTCTTTGTATTTCCACTCCCTTAATAAATGATCGGTCTCTTTATACCGAACTATAACTTAGTTTATCTGAAAGAGAATTGAACTAAGGTATAAATGAATGATCATGACAATGTATTAGCTCCTGCAGAAATGATTTGAATCACTCAGAAATTTAAGTATTAGAACAAGCTTCAGTAGTAGCTAACAAGCTTTACAGCTTTTTAGAAGTCAAAGAGTAGTCTAATTTTTTATGTCATCTCTATGAGGTATTACCACAGATTTTACAGATGAGTAAAATGAGGACATAAATTTAACCATTTCAAGGTCAAACTGCTGGGTAATGTTAAAAATCAAGTACATTTTATCATTTGAATGTATTTTCTTTTTTCCCCCCTCTTTTTGAACTTATTGGCGTGACAGTGGTTCACAAAGTTATACAGGTTACAGGTGCACAATTCTACAGCACATCATTTGTACACTGTATTGTGTGTTCACCCTAAGTCTCCATATATCACCATGATATTCCCTCAGACCCTTCTCCAAATTCCCACCCCAAATCTCCACGTATCACCATGATATTCCCTCAGACCCTTCTCCAAATTCCCACCCCAAATCTCCATGTATCACCATGATATTCCTTCAGACCCTTCTCCTAATTCCCAGCCCTTTCATTATGAGTGCTACAAATATACCAAATAATGAAGAGATTATATAATAAGCCTGCATATACCTGTCACATTAATTTAAATGTTAAAAAAATCTACCACATATAATTCTTTTTATTTGTAACTTATTATTAATAACATTTTACAGATGCTAAATTAGCAAGCCAAGATGACAGAAATTTAAAAGTCCTATATAACTGGGATGGATGGCCAGAAATTCCAGGTTTATTATTTTAAAGGCATAGGGGGAAGATATGAAAATGAGTAAATCAACTAAGCACTTAGTTTTATAGTTGAGCAGATAAAATGATGTATATAAAATTTTACTGGGAGGGAAATAACAGGATATCTGGGATAATTCTTATACAGAATTCATAAATTAAATCAGATATATTCATTTTTTGTTCATGATTTTTAATTAATGTCCCAATTTACTTTATTGTATTAAAAGATATTTTAGTGTGTTAATTGAGAATTGTCTCTGTGTTGCCTAATATCCACAATACTTAGAAATCTTAATTTTTATCTAATTGTTATTAGCTCCTTACATGTCCTGTCTCCAAATACAGTTACTCTGTGGGTCAACATAGGAATTCAAGGGGATACGGTTTCATCTACAAGTTAGGCCTCTGTCAAGAGCTGTAGAAAATACCTCAGGGAAGATGTTAGTGCTCAATTGTGAAGGATCACGTATTCCATGTAAGGCCTTTGAATTTTATTCTCTTTATCATAAAATACCAGAGAGGAATTTTAATCAAAGAATCACCTGGGATGATTTGTTTTTCTCAAAAATGATTTCTGGTAGCAATGTGGTAATAGGTTGGAACATGTTGAACTTATGCCAGGGAGAAAGATTCAGAATTGGCTGTCTTCCTTAGGAGTAATACGATGACTCTAAATCAGCACTCTCCAACCTAACTTTCTTGGGACTGGCCAGTTGGCTCAGCGGTAGAGCATTGGCCTGGTGTGTGGAAGTCCCAGGTTTGATTCCCATCAGGGAATACAAAAGAAGTGACCATTTGTGTCTTCCCCTCCCCCTTCTCTCTCTCTCACACTCTCTCTTCTTCCCTCACCACAGCCATGGCTCCAATAGTCCCAGGGACTGAGAATGGTTCTGGCACTAAAATAGCTCAGTTGCTGAGCAATGGAGCTGTTGCCCCAGATGGGCACAACATTGCCCCATAGAGGGCTTTTCAGGTGGATCCTGATTGGGGTCACATGCGGAATCTGTCTCTCTGCCTTCCTTCCTCCCACTTAATAATAACAACAACAAAAAAGAACTTTCTGTGGTGACAGAAATGTTTTATACTATACTTTACTCTGTCCTATATAGTAAACACTTGCGATGTTTTGCATTGAGCACTTAATTTATGGTTGGGGTGAATTAAGAACTTAATTTAAAATTTTAATTTTCTTCCTTCCTTCCCTCCCTCCCTCCCTCCCTCCTTCCCTCCCTCCCTCCTTCCCTCCCTTCCTTCCTTCCTTCCTTCCTTCCTTCCTTCCTTCCTTCCTTCCTTCCTTCCTTCCCTCCCTCCCTCCCTCCCTCCCTCCCTTCCTTCCTTCCTTCTTTTTTTTTTATTAAAATGAGAGGTGGGAGGCAGAAACCAATTCCTACATGTGCCTGACCTGAATCCACCCAGCAAGCCCTGATGCTCTACCCATCTGGAGCCACTGCTCTGGTGATGGTAACAGAGCTGTTTCAGCACCTGAGGTGAGACCATGGAGCCATCCTCAATGCCTGGGGCCAAATAACTCGAACCATTCAAGCCATGGCTGTGGGAGGGTAGGAGAGAGAAAGAGAGGAGAGGAGACAAAATGGAGAAGCAGATGGTTGTCACTTCCTTTTATGACCAAAAATCAAACCCAGGGTGTTCATGGGCCAAGCAGATGCTCTACCTCTGAGCCAATCCGGCAGGGCTCAGATTTATAAATTATGTTTAATTTTAATTAGTTTATGTCTAAATAGCCTCAAGTGGCAAGTGGCTATTACATTGGGCAAAAAAATTCTAAGTGACTACTGGAAGAAAAGCAAGATTCAGGAGAGTTTTGGGGTTCAAATTTACAACGCTATGTAGAAGAAAGATACGATTCAAATTTCATAACAGGTGAGACTAAGAATGTTGATACCATTCAATGAGATAATAAATATAGAAAGAATAACAAATTGGTGAAAGAAACAAGGAGTTTATTTTTAGAGATAATGATATCAGAAACTGTATAGTAGATAGGAGGAGATGACACGTGAGGGGGGGTGGCGTAAGGTGTAAGGGGAGATAAATGGTGATGTATGAGAACTTGACTTGGGGTGGTGAACACACAATATGGTGTACAGAAGATGTGTGTACACCTGAAATTTGTATAGTTTTCTTAATAAATCTCACCCCAATTAATTTAATTTAAAAAAAAATCTGAAAGAATATTTGTAGCTTTTGATCTAGGACCCAGATGAGAGTGTGAGATTAAAAGTATCAGACTCAGAAAAAAGTAATAATGGCACCATATCCAAAGAAGAGGTAATGGGCTCCCATCTCTTGCTAGCCCTGGAGAGAAGAAGAGGTTGTATCTGAACATTTTACTAGAGACCTAAGTGCCTTTGTTTTATTGTTTACATTTTAAACAGGAAAAGCACTTCAGTTTCAGTGTTTCAGAAAGTAAACACTATTACCAACTTGAATATGTTTAAATGAGGTATAAAAACTCATTTTTGAGTAATATAAATAATTACTGGTTGTAAATATAAAATAATCAACAATTACATAGTACTTGTTACTATATTTTCTTTAGAAATGTGTTGCTCTGAAATTCAGTGACATATTTGGAGAACCCACTAAATTAAATATGTTAGTTTAACTCAGTTAACTAACTTAATAGGTTAGCTTTAGAAAGTTCATGTGTTCAATTGAAACTTTTAAAGTAGAAACTAATTTTAACCCTAATAAGTAAGTATAGTTAAGAGAACAGTTGAGGATAGATAGAGTTCAACTCCTAGTATCACTCACCATACATGACATTGACCAAATAACTTAAAATAGGAACTCTAGTCCCTTTCCTGGGATGGTTATGGGGAAGAAATTGAGCCTCCCCTGCACATAGAAGGACCTAAACTAGGGCTTGATGATGCCCAATAAATGAGAGCATTTCATTAAAGCTATAGGGGAAAGGCCATGGAAAATATCAGTAAATTAATATAGTCTTCACTTGAGAACTCATAAATTTTCTGGTAAACAACACTCATTTATAAACAGACTTTGTGTTTTGCTTTATTACATCTACATTCATTTACTTCTCTAAATTGCTGAGCAACACTAGAATAAAATGGAAAACAAAGTTCAGCTGGAGTGAAAAATATTTTGTTTTTAAAGTTTGAATATTTTCTCTGTTATTTCAGATTAAAATTAAGATATGCTGGGTTTTAAATTGAGTGAAACTTGGATTACTCTGCACTTGCTTGAGCAGACTTGTTCACAAACCTCTCTGGGAAGTTAAGTGGAAAAACTATTGTAATGATCTTCCATATCTTGGAAACTGATAAAGTAATCTTGGGGAAGACTGTATGTTGTGCAATTTGTCAAGCATTGCAAAATTATGTGCCCCAAATTCCATATTGAAGGTAGAACCCTTTTCCCTGCATTCTATAGCCACTTGGTTTTAAGTTTTGTTTTGTTGTACTCATTCTTTTTCTGCTCTACCCCAAGTTTACCCACTCTGCTATACTTAGTATTTTTATTGATTAGGGAGGTAGAAGAGGTAGGGTCAAAGATTACCTAGGCATTGAACTAGAGCTAGCAAAGAAGACAAACATTGCAAGTGCCAAGATAAAGAAGTCTGAGTGGGGTAGAATAAAAGACTAATCTGTACTCCTTGCTTGGATACATGGTTGCCCTGAGAAGGAGGATATACAGGTAGTCACACTAATGTTCCTTAACTTGATATAAATAATATGTGTAAGTGAAATATTGATATTCAGTATTTTAGGGAAGTGTGTTTTATTAGAGGATACAGTGGAAAAGGTTGCCTGAAAATATCAGAGCCCATTGTTAGCAAAGATGTATAAAAGGTTTGGGAGCTATCTTCCATGACCTAAATAGAAGTCATCTTGCCTAAGTGTTACAAGTTTATCTGATAATTATAAATATTTCATCTAATGTCCTTTGGTAATGAGGCACCCAAAAATGAAATTCTGCATTGTTAAATGGTACTTAGTGTCAATTCCAACAAAGAAAAAATTTAATTACACAGAAAATATAAGTTATCTTCGTAGTCTAACGTTGCTTTTAGTAATAGTACTTTGGCTTTAAAAAGAAAAGTCTCCACAACTTTAACTTTAAATTACTTCTCTGGTTCTTATTCATAACATTATCAATTTAAATAATTTGCTGAAAGAATGAATCAACTACATGTGCTTACCTTGAATATAGAAAGGAAATGAGTTAAACTAAATTATAAGTAATTTTTTGTTATTGCTAATATTAAAAAGTGGACATTTTTTTCCCTTTTGATCACAAACATATGAACCACTGTTACAAAATCTCAAAGAATTATTTTGAGCAAAGTAGGACTTAACAACATGACCAGACTGGGGAAGAAAAGATGCACAAGACCTTTCTTCATTGCTTTTGCAACACCGCTTTCACATATATTTGTTCATCCCCATATCCAGTTCTTCAGGGATATCATTATTGTATAAAATTCCCTACTCTTAGAATTATACCCATCTGTTACATTTTTACAACAAATAAGTTCTAGACCGATAACTTTAGCACCTTTCTCTTATTTATTCCCCACAACAATCCAATATTACATGCAAGATTACCTTTCTTCAACAAATGAGGTGACTAAAGCTTAGAGAGGTTAAGAAATGTGCTGAGGTAGTTGTGGCATATCAGAATACAAATTTAGCAATATACATGAGCTTGAGTTAACTACTAGCATATACTGTTCACTCTGTCATAAGTCATTGCTCAAGTCTAGTGGGTTTTTTTTTTTTTTGCTTGTTTTTTAAGGTAGAGAATGTGGGTGGGTAACAGCAGGAATGAATAAAATATAAAGTTCTTTGGCACATAAAATAAAATGTAACTTCATCCAATTTTTTTCTTGTTGTAACATCTTGGTGTAGGGAATGAACCTTGGCCTAAAAGTCCAAAAAGCTTAGTTTCAAATAGTTTTTCTACCAGTTCCTGTAAAATGGGGATATTTATAGCCAGTTGAAGGAGTCCCAGAGAGGAGGGACAGAACAGGCGTATAACAAAATCTAATTGGCAAGTAGTGGTCCTCTCAGTTAAAGCTCATCTGAGAAGAGATAGTCACTGCACAGCTCATGGCTACTCTACTGCTTAGAAACTGATTTGGTAGAAAACTTTGACAAGTGTGTCCTCCTGATGCAATACTTGGTTTCTAATCAAAAATCTTCTAGTCTAGATCAACTTCGGCACAAGAATTTTCAACCTTGTTTCCATTGAGGCATTTCAGAAAGACACCTATGATATATTTACCCTCAGGAATCACATGATCCTAAATAAAAGCTGTGCAAAGAGAAACGAATTTTTTTTTTAAGATTAATCTGAATCTTAAATCATTTAAAAATAAGATTTCTGTTTTTCTATATTGAAAGCTAGACCGGTTGTTATGGGCCATTAAGCAAGAAGTTGTGACGCATCTGTGTTTTCTGATGCAGTGACTTCATGACAGAGTCCAACTTAAATAGTGGTGGAAAAGACCACTTGGAAAACCCAATGATCTTGCTGTCAGTGGAGTCTACATCTGATCTGCTTTGTGTGTCAGGGGGTGCTGATGGGGGACTGGCGAATTTGACAAATTTTGTATATATTTTACTTGTGTCATAAAATTTCTAAATATATATTTAAATTTTAGAGATCATTTATGAAAAGTGAATTCTTTCATTCTATTTCAGTTTAGACTTTTGAAACGTCATTTTTATTCAGTTTAAGTGAAAAGTCAAGTAAAAAGAATTTAAATCTGATGAACAAAGTTCTTGTTAGAGTTTTTTGGCTTCATTGATGAATATATATTATGTAGATTTTCAACTGTCAGAACTGTCAGCTGCTTAGCCATGGACTTGATTTCTTCATTCAATTAATAGGTTTTTTAAGATTGTTAATTGATCCAATATTTTGGTATTATGATACTTTTTTTAATTCTTAGGAACAGGGCAATCTTGTATATAGCATTTGGCAAAAGTAGATTTACAGTTGTGAGTACGTGAAAATTTATTTTTGTAGTATTTATTAATTATTGTATTTTCCATATAAACAACTGTAAGCTCACTTTTGCTCTACCCTGTACATACATTTTGCCTACAAGTAGTCAAAGGTAAATATCTCTGACAAAGCAAACATATTAAATGTACCTTAACTCTTTTAAAAAATTTTTTTAGTCTTTCACAAAATTCTCATTTCTAAATTACTTTCAGATAACTTCTGGGGAAAGTTAATAAAAGCTATTGATACTTCTAAGTCTCAAACTTTTAGATTATTATTTTATATGTGATATTATGAAATTGAACTTTTTCATAATAACCATCTAAAAGGCTTTCTTACAGCTATGGGGATTCATTTTTGATGTTCCTCAATTATTTCATAAAGGTATAGACATTTAAAAAAGCCTAGTGCAGGAGAAATTATTAATATTCACCAAGGGAGGGTCAGGCTTTGCCTTTGTCCTAGTCACACTATATGATGGCAATGCCACAAATGTGTCAGCCAGAGAGTTCACTGTCTTTAAGTTCCACTACTCTTGAATGTCAGGGCTGTCTATCAGCTTATCTTAGCTCCTATTGGCTATGTCCACATAGGAACGAAAACGTAAGACCAACAAATAACTGTAATTAAGACAAATATAAATTTACGAAGAATTGAAGCACTGTTTTGTTAATTAATTTTTGGCTAATTGTCTTTTTTCTGAATATGATGTATCACTGTTAAGGAAATGATGTTCACCTTTCCAATATCACTTTAATTAGATAGACATTTAATATTCTTACAGTATTTACTTTAAACAGATAAATGCAAAAACTAAGCAGTGTAAATTTGCATTTTGTTAACAACTTGATTATTTGATAATAATCTAGTTAAAGGCACTTTGCAGCACTCAATCCTTTTTATTTCCAAGTCAAGACTTAGAATTGATAAATTGTAGAAAAGTTAACTCATGATACATATAGTTTAGGAGAAAAGTTATATTTTAATTCAAATAATTTATTTTAATCGCCTGATAGTTGAAATACATGGGAAAAGATTAAATAGCTGAATTGATGTTACAAATAGAGCATGAAAACACAATGATATCTGAGTGTCTCCATTTCTTACCTTTGACTGATTATAACAATTTACTCTTGCCCATGTAATGCTGTGTCTGTTTGGGGTTATTCTCTATGGCACTGAGCCTATTCTTACTTTACTATTTTCTTATACTATGGCAAAATGTGATACATTTAATGTGGTAAATTATTAAAGAGAATTTCCTATACGGCTCCTCAACCATGTTCTGCTGACTTCTTCAAGTAATGCTGAAGGGTCAACATCCAGGGCATTGCCATGTATGGACATGAAAGTATGTAAAAATTTTATGTATGATAATGATGATTATTAAAACAAGAAAAGAAAAGAATATGAGAGAAAGTCAAGGAGAATATTTACTTTTTTTTCAAGATGCATGTTAATGAGAATAAGATTAAAAGACACATGAACTCTTAATCCAAAAACTGTTGTGCTCGTAATCTGTTATTGAAAAAAAACTCAAGGTAACAAAATTTCCTATCCAAATGGTCTTGTTTTCAACCTCTAAGTATAAATTAGACTTTATTCAGAGCCTTGGAGTCAGGACAGTATTAAGTTTCAACCTGAAGTTGTCCCCTTTAATTTGCTTATGAAAAGTTTATTGTTTCCCTCTTAAAATGCACTAGGCTCTGAATCAGATAATTACAAAATGCTAATTTTATAAAATATGGTGTCTAATATCTTTGTTGCTGAACATCAGAGCTTTTTATATGGAAATATAAACACAGTATTTTATTCATACACGCTTCTTTATAGGTAATTATGGGTATAAAAAGTAATAAACAGCAATGTAATTATGCCATTGCTTGCGGCGGGGATGTGTGTTTTCTTAATCTGGCCACTTAAAGAAAGAAATAACTATTCATCATTGAACCTTTCCAAATAAGCATTTTTTTTATGTGATTGTTTACCAAGTTTAGAAGACTTTAGAAAAATATATCACTGTTTGGTTCATCTAATTAGTTTATGAATTTAAAGAAGCTGGAGAGCTACCATAACCTTACTATGTTACAGACTAAAATCTAGAAAAGATTGAGGCAAGTTTTCACTTAACAGAAAAAAGCAAGAGAAATTACTTGGCAGTATAATAGAAATTTTTTGATTGATCCAGCCATTGGAATAAAAATATATAGTTTTTCTTTCCTAAAGGATCCTATTCTGATGATTAACTAGGATGTCTAGAGCAGTAGAATTATTACATCATCTGAGAAATTAACCGGGATAGAGTAAATAGTTTCTAAAATTCAAACAACTCACAGGCAAATGTTTTAAAATATCGCTTTTAAACATTGTTTTGTGTTATTTTACATTGTGGAATGAACTAGAGTATTAGTGATAAACCAGGAAGAAGCTTAATCCTTTTTGTGGAAAATCTGTTACTCATAGAAACTATTATAAATCAGTACTGACTGAGGTCATTTGAATTGAAGAAAGTTTTCCTCAATCAACAATCCAAGTATAGGAAAGATAATTGATATAAATCTATTTTGCTGTCTTCATAAATTTAAATGATTTAAATATATGTTATTTATTTTAATTTTATTCATGGATATCCACCAAAGTTATGTCCAAAGCTAGAGGGCAGTTTTCTTCTCTGTTAAGATAATAATAGTTAATTAACATCGAGTGTTGGTACAAATTTATTTAATCCTATGAGTAGTTCTGATAATTATCCCCATTTTATCAATAGTTAAACAAACGCCTAGCATACAGGTCCCTTAACTAAATCTCTTAACAGCTATTTTTATATATTTTTAAATCACATTGCTATACTATAAAAGCAATCCTGATTTTCAAAGATTCCAGATTATTGAAAGGGAAAAAAAATAGGGAAGCATGGAAAATATTAGCTTGAAGACATTTTTTAGACACATGTGGTCCATTTACATGATAAATCTATAAAATAAAATTTGTATTTCAGTGTGGGCAAAAATCAGTTATACAGTGTTAGTACACAAAACACAGCTTATTCTTGTATTATTATTTATTCATTATTGTATTATTTCCTACACAACAAACTGTAAGCTTACTTTTGCCTCTCCTTGTAAATATATTAGTCCATTTTTTTTCTATATGACTTAAATATTATTCTTAAAAGTAAGAGATCTGTCTTATTCATTTTTGTCTAATCACTTATAAAGAAGAAAAACAAGAAAATTAAGAAAAAAGAGTTTGTGGAGGTTATAAAACATGAATGCAGATTCTTTCACTCCTCCTACTGAGAGATACAAGCTTGGCCTCCTTTTCAATCTGGACATGCTTGTGACTGCTTCATTCAAACGATTAAGGTATATGTGATGCTCTGTGATTTCTAAGATAGCTAATAAAGGACTGTGCAGTGTGCTGGAATATGTATCCTTGAATCTTGAGCTGTCATGTAAAATGCTCAATTAACTTAGGGCTACCATGTTGTAAGGAAGCCCAAGCTACACAAAGAGGCCATAAACAGGTTTTCTTTTTGACAGTCTCACTCAAGCCCAGGTTTTCAGCTGACCCAAGACAGGTGCCAGACATGTGATTGAAGCCTCCAGATGAATCCACCATGTTCCCATTTAAGTCACCTGAACCCTCCATATTTTTTCAAGGCATTAGATACTTTAGAGGAGAGAAAAACTGCCTCCAATATGTAATGTCTGTCTTGACCGATCCACAGAATTCTAAACTGTAATAAAATGGTTGTTGTTTTAAACTACATTTGGGGATGGTTTATTTTGTAGCAATAGCTAACTAGCATAGTGTTCAGTAATAGTTTGTGGAATGATTTTTCCTTATGTGAGAGGTGCTATTGAATAAAACTAACATAAATTAAAATACAAGAGACCTATGAATCCTCACATATTTTATTGAATTCTTTTCCTCTCCGGTAGTAATGTTGGTAAATAGTTTCTTGAAGCTGTTATTATTTTATTTTCCTGGTCATTTAATTTAATTTGTTTAGCAGTAACTATTTATGTATTGACTTTTGTGTACAATTCACCATCTGAGGAATTCCGAGATATGTAATGTTAAGATACAATGCCTATAAGCAATTTGTTCACAATGAAATAAAAAAGAACAGTTTGAAGCTACATATAAACATTGCCATGAAGAGATATAACACACTGCTCTGGAGATTTAAAAGAGACAAGTTTTTTACTTTTTTCATTGGATTACACTAATATGTTTCACTGTGTGCCATATGTAGCAAATACAATGGAAATTAATATAACTGTTCAAACAATTAAAGCATAAATATATATCTGTTGAAGTTTTTAAAGGAAAAGTAATTTTAAGGCTGAATTAGCTGGGATATTCAGTTGAAATATTTTGAATTTTGTTTGAAATTAAAAAACCATAATAAACTAGTTTCCTTGAAATTGAATCCTTTATTCTGAATTAATAACAAGCATTTTCAAGTGGGCAATTATCATATTTTCTCTAGCTACACAGTTCTATTCTTCTTTGGGAGAAAGTAGTTACATTTTTACATATATATTTAAAATATCACTTTTTTGATTTTGCACCTACGAGCCATATCTTTAGTTTACTGTAAACATCATTTACAAAAATTTGTACATTCAATTTATCTGAGCCTGATCAGGCAATGGTACAATGGATAGAGCATTGGACTGGGATGCAGAAGGCCCAGGTTAGAAACCCCAAGGTCGCTAGCTTGAGCATAGGCTCATCTAGTTTGAGCAAGGCTCACCAGCTTGAGCCCAACATCACTGGCTTGAGCAAGGGGTCACTTGGTCTGCTGCAGCCCCCTGGTCAAGGCACATATGAGAAAACAATCAATGGACAACTAAGGTATTGAAACGAAGAATTGATGCTTCTCATTTCTTCTCATCACTCTCCTTTCCTGCCTGTCTGTCCCTGTCTGACCATCTCTCTGCCTCTCTTTGTCTCTGTCACACAAAAAAAATATATATCTGAAATATTTTGGGAAGGACTAAAAGCTAATTTTTATAAAAATCACAAAAGAAACTGGTTATGATACAGTCTGGAGCAAGCATCATTATCTAACTGCTTGTTAGAATAAAAAGATGTGAACAATCAGCATGAAGAAAAGTACCAACCAGATTTTCTGAGTGATTTTCTAGACTTTTTATTTAACACAGTAGTCTATATTTCTCATGGGTAATTTTAAAAGTTGGACAATACATTTGACTTGCTTTTGAAGTTTAGATTGAAGTGAAGCAGCTTGAGTTTACTTTTTTTGCTTTGCAAAGAAAAATAATATAGAAATTATATTGTTTTAGTTATCTATTGTTGTGTAACAAATTATCAAAAACTTATAGCTTTGAAACAATGCAGGTTTATTATCACACAATATTTTTGGGTTAGAAGTCTAGTCACGGCTTTTATTTGTCTTCAGGAAAGTTATAATCATGGTGTGGCCTGGACTAGAGTCTCATCTGAGACCCTGCTACGAAAAGATCAGATTCCAAGCTCACGTGGTTGTTGGTAGTTGTGCCTTGCAGACTGTGGAACCCGGTACCACAAATGCTTGCTGTTGATTAGTTGGATAATGTCCTTACTTTATTGCCATGTGACCTTCTCTGGGGTAGCTCATAACCTAGAATCCTGTTTACTTAAAGCTAGCAAGGGACAAGGTTTCTCAGCAAGACAGATATTACAATCTTTTGCTATGACATCATGAAAATGATGCTCCTTGCCTTTGCTCTGTTCTATTCTTTTTGAAGTAAGTCCTGATAACCGTCAAGGAGAGGACACTATATAACGACATGAACATCTGGAAGAAGAATCATGCAGAGATTCTTTACCTTAGATATTATTTACACACATATTACTTTTTTTTTTTTTTTGTATTTTTCTGAAGTGAGAATCGGGGAGGTGGAGAGACAGATTCCCACATGCTCCTGACTGGGGTCCACCTGGCATACCCACTAGGGGGTGGTGCTCTGCTCAACCGGGGCATTGCTCCATTTCAACCAGAGCCATTCTAGCACCTAAGGTGGAGGCAATGGAGCCATCCTCAATGCCCAGGTCAACTTCTGCTCCAATGGAGCCTTGGCTGTGGGAGGGGAAGAGAGACAGAGAGGAAGGAGAGGGGAGAGGGAAAGGCTGGAGAAGCAGATGGGCTCTTTTCCTATATGCCTTGGCCGGGAATCGAACCTGGGATTTCCACAGGCTGAGCTGATGCTCTACCACTGAGCCAGCCGGCCAGGACCACACCCATTAATTTTTAAGAAGGAGACAATTTTACATGTTTTTAATTTTCTCAGACAAGATAGATGTTTATTTTTGTTTTATGTTGTCACTAAACCAAGAAATATTTGATAAATATTTAACTATAAATGTAGAAGAACATCAGAATTATTAAATACAATTGTGTTTTAATGTCAGAACATAAGTAAGTAAAAAATTATTAGGAATATCTGCATGGGGAAAATAAAATTTTAATTAAAGAAATTGAAAATGGTTATTTTCAAGCCTTCTTTTTTCTTCCAAAATAGTTTTTGTATAAGATTAAATTCTAGGATTTACTTTGAAATATTTAAATTTTTTAATTTCTTTTTATTTTATTCATTTTAGAGAGGAGACGCAGAGTGAGAGAGAGAGAGAGAGAGAGAGAGAGAGAGAGAGAGAGAAAGGGGGGAGGAACTGGAAGCATCAACTCCCATATGTGCCTTGACCAGACCAGTGCAGTGTTTTGAACTGGCGACCTCAGTGTTACCAGGTCGACGCTTTATCCACTGCGCCACCACAGGTCAGGCTAAATATTTAAATTTTTTAAATTTACTCTAATTATGGAATAATAAGTACCATGTAATTGCTTTAGACAAATACAGTCTGTTTCCCAAAAAGTATTTTAGGGTAAATTAGCGAATCTTTGGAACCTGTAGTTTCTAAGTGGTGACTTATAATTCTTATAATAAGATTGACTTATTTGGACCAATGCAGTAATCATCTATGCCTATTTAGTCATCCATATATAATCTCATTTGTCTGGAATGTTGCCCATAACACTAAATTCAGATTAAAGGGTTTAGCAATGGAATTAGAAATAAACATGAAGGCACTTTCAGGCAACTGCCTTTATAAATAGAGATCTGGAAATTTTCACTCTTCAACTAATTTGACTTTATTAGAAGAAATTATATATTTTCACTAATTCCAGAATGCCAGAAATTTATTTAGAAGCTGTATCTTTTGTCTTTAGTTCTTGATCTTTATTAAAGTACTTGCTTAGTATTGAAAATGAAAAACACAGTCTAGAGTTAATGTTCTAATTTATGGAGTCATACTTATTGAGGAACTGGCATGGCTTTGTATGGAGAAGTAGTAAGTTATATTGGTTTGTCAAGCAAACAGGTTAACACTAAGGTCTGCCCACTTTAACTTCCACCTACTCTTTGTCATCAGGTAACTCTATTCCACAGCACAGATTAGACCTTCTAGTTGTTTAAACAGGTAGAAATGGATCACTACAAATACATCTTTACTATTTAAAAAGTGGTTCTACACATATTCTACATTTTAGCATCATCTTAGTATTTAAAAGAGAAAATGGAATTTGAAATCCTCCATCTGGATTAAAAACGAAAAACTAGTGCAAAATTAAGAATTAAAAAAATTTAAGTTTAATTTTTTTTTTCTATAAATGTAATCATCTTCCTGGACATTGTAAACTGAATATTAAGTTAGGTGCATGTAGGACTAGCGGGCAAAAGGGGGAATAAGGGTGAAAAGAGACTTTGCATGGGGTGAGGGGTATAATGTGGCATGCAAATTGTATTGAATTGAGTGAGACACTTAAAACCATGTCAACACAATAGATTTTTCTATGCATACATAATTAGTGACTTAGAATTAAGGTGCTCTATAAAATTAACTCCAGGATTCCTTGACTTGCACTTGGAATATAATGGCTCACTAAACATTTGTTGAATAGACAGTATTCATTTGAAGAAAATCTAATTTTAATTCCATAAACATACAAAAATACTAAGTTGGGTAGTCAGATCAGTGTGACTCCCAGAAACATTTAACTCTACCCTATACTCTTGAGGAAATCAGGCACAATTCAGTGATGGTCTTTCTGTGCAGTTTTCAGATGAAGTTATGTTGTATCACAATGTGAAAGTTTTATTTGAATTAGGGAAAAATAAGTTAAACAAGCCTATCTCTTCATTTCAAACTATGCTCATTCCATATTCAAACTATCAGTAGTTGCTGGATTTTTTTCAAGTCAAAGGATGATTCATATAATTACTGTGTTATGATTAGCTTTATTAAAGGTCTGAAGAAGATATTTTAATAATTTGTGATGAATGAAAAGATGAAGAACTAGTCTGTAGTGAAAACTGCTGAATATTGAATTCAGTTATATTTATTGTTAAATTTTCTTTTAATAAGATTGAAATCAGAAGTAATACATTTTGTTCCTTAAAACCTCATTGTAGTATATTTTAAGAATGACCTACATAATAGGGAATTGTCAAATTCTTATTAACATCCTGAAAAAAAACAACTACTGTTATAATGATTTGACTTTCAGTTTAAATTTATGCTTCTTATTATCAGTTTTTTCTGGTAATTTTAAAAGATTCTCTCATATAGGAATTGATTTTTTAGATTTTCTTTTAATCTTCTATTTAATTTGTGGTGAGTTATAACTTGCTACTAAACACATATAGTTATTTCCAGTCATAAATATTAGCATCTAACAGGTGCTTCTTATTTAATTGTAGCTGTCAAATAAAAGAGACTGGAATATCAGGAGTATAGGAGTCAGCATGATCTAATTTTCTTTAATTTGGCTCTACTTACTGTCTTCTTAAATTTGGTCATGCTTATTGGATGTCCACTACAAAGATACTTGTTTGCTTGAAGTTTATGTTTACTATATCTTCAATAAATCTATCCAGTTTACATTTGGTGAAGACATAACTTTCATAAAACCAGTTTATATTTTATAAATTTATCCAGTACCTTTGAATTTAAGGCACATATTTAAAGTTACTATTCTTTTTATAGACTTATTAGACAGTTTGTATTTAATGAATGATCTATCAGAAGTGAAAAAATTGAAGACAGAAACATGCACAAAATGGTGATGAAAGTAAATTTAATATGCTGTGAGAGTTATAGGTCAGAATTTATTTTAAAAGTTATAAGTCTGCTTGACCAGGTGGTAGTGCAATGCTAGAGAGTTGGCCTGGGACACTGAGGATCCAGGTTCAAAACTCCAAGGTTGCCAGCTTGATTGAGTACGGGTTCACCAGGGTCATTGGCTTCACTGGCTTGAGTGTGGGATCATAGACTTGACCCCATGGTCACTGGCCTGAAACCCAAAGTTGATGGCTTGAGCAAGGGGTTACTGGCTCAGCTGGACACCCCCCCCCCCCAGTCAAGGCACACATTAGAAAGCAATCAATGAACAACTAAAGTGCCGGAACTATAAGCTGATGCTTCTTATCTCTCTCCCTTCCTGTCTGTCTGACCCTGCCTGTCTGTCTCTATCTGTCACATACACAAAAATGTTACTGAGTCTTACTTCTCAACTTTAGCTTCCAGGACATTTTGTTTTTGATTAATTTATTTAAAAATACTCTACACGTTTAGCCTAAGGAACAGTAAAGCAGTTTTTTAGCATGAAGTATTTTAGAACTATATCTTAGCGATAGGGTAGCTAGCTATAGACAGAGGGGGAAAGGAGGTGTAGGTAGGAGGAGGGGGCAAAAAGGGGAAATGGGGGTGGACAAGACTTTGCATGAAGTGTGGGGCATGATGTGGTATGCAGATGGTGTTATATTGAGTGGGACACTTGAAACCATGTCAACACAATAAACTAAAAATAAATTTAAAAAAGAAAAATATTTTACTTCGCTTAGATGTATATTTTCTTTATTTGAAATGTTAATTTTTATCATAGTTTTGGAATATTTCAGTGTTTGAAGCCTCATTTAGTTAAATAATTGTTTACAATTTATAAAATTTGTCAAGCTTTATTGAGTTGTTTTGGTAAAAGTCCACATTTTAGATGAGGAATCTTCCCCGTAGTCAGATTTAGACTAAGAGGTGTTCTTTTGTTATGACAATAATTTAGAAGATCATAATGTACCTCATATTTTTCCTTTTTTAACTAAGGGCTTCCTACAATAGCTTGGAGTATTTTAAGCTCATTGAACATTATGTGCTTAATTTCCAATGTAGAAATCTGACAGATAATGAGTCATGGGTCTGATAAAGTATTGAGCCAGATCATGATGTGAGACCTTTGGACTTGGACTTGAATCAAGGTAACTTTCACTCCTAGTTGTAGAAGTTGAGCAGTGTAGAACTTTACTGGTTTTAGAAAATCTATATGAAAGAGATCAAGATTTCTTAAGTTCCAGTGAGATTGCCTTCTCCTTTATTTTGCAGAGGAGGTTACAGGTGCTTAACTATATTGTACCTGAAGTTATTTAGGAGCAGCTCTGCTCAACAGAATCTTATATGACAGTAGAAATGTTTGATATCTTAATTTGTCTGTTTGCCCAGTAAAGTAACCAATAGTCACATATGTCTATTGAGCACTTGAAATATGTCTCAAAAAACTGAGGAACTGAAACTTTAGTTTCATCTAAATTTAATTAGTTTACAATTTAATTTAAATAATCACATGTGACTAACATATTGAATAACATAATTCTAAAGAATAGTAGTCCTTTTATAAATACCTATTTACTGACTGGCTTTTTATCTCTTCATGGAAGTATCATGGTAACATGTATATACCGTGTACTCATTTATCAATAAAATGAGGAGTAATTAAAATTCTTGTGTGCACCAGCCCTTTCTAATGATTTTTATCCACATGAAAGTCAGAAAATATAATCTTAAATAAGAAACTCTCAGTTGATTTTTAGTTCTTTGATAAAGTTGAATAAGTTTGTACCAGTACTTTTAAGATCAATAGGAGCCACATTTATGTGGTTGTTTTACACACCATGAATAAAAGGACGTGGTCATCCATAAGGTAAGCTTTAATCAACTTCTGTCATTTAACAGTATCTTCCTTGGTGGAACCACTGATCAGAGGGATAATTCTTTAAGGGTGCTTGAGTTTCATAGTCAGATTTGTCTACATTCAAACTCTGTCTCAACTATTCTGTTTTTAATTTTTTTTCAATTACAGTTTACATTCAATTTCATTTTGTATTAGTTTCAGGTGTAAAACATAGTGGTCAGACATTTATATACTTTACAAAGTGCTCCCCCCCAATATTTCCTGCTAGCACCACAACATAGTTATTACAATATTATTATCAACTGTATTCTATATGCTGTACCTACATTCCTGTGACCATTATGTAGTTACCAATTTATACTTCTTAATTCCTCCACCTTTTACACCAAGTCCTCCAACTTTCCCGTCCTTCTGGCAACCATCAGCCTTTTCTCTGCCTGTGAGTCTGTTTCAATTTTGTTTGTTCATTTACTGTGTTCTTCAGATTCCATATATTAGTGAAATCATACGGTATTAGTCATTCTGACTAATTTTACTTGGCATGATACCCTTTAGGTTCATCCATGTTGTCATAAATGTTAAGATTTCATTCATTTTTATGCCTGAGTAATATTCCATTTATATATGTATGGCCCCTTTACCTGCTCATTTATTGATGGGCACTTGGGTTGTTTTCATATCTTAGCTTTTTAAAATAACACTGCAATGAACATAGAGGTGCATATATTCTTTAAAATTAGTCTTTTGGATTTCTTCAGATCTATACTCAGAAGTGCTAACATTGGGCCATAAGGTAGTTTCACTTTTAATATTTTTAGGACCTTCCGTACTGTTTTCCACAGTGGCTGCACCAATCTGCATTTTTACCAACAGTGCACAAGAGTTCCCTTTTCTCCACATCATCACCAGAACTTGTTGTTTGTGGATTTACTTATGATGTCCATTCTTACAAGCGTAAGGTGGTATCACATTGTGATCTTAATGGGCATTTCTCTGATGTTTAGTGACATTGAGCATACATCTGCATATCTATTGGCCATCTCTATGTCTTCTTTGGAGTGATGTCTATTCAGGTCCTCTGCCCATTTTAAATTGGATTAATTATTAGTTTTCATTTTGAGTTGTATGAATTGTTTTTAAATTTTGGATATTAACCCCTTATCAGATATATTATTAGCAAATCTCCTCTTATTCAACAGGTTGTATTTTTATTTTGTTCCTGTTCTCTTCTTGTGCAGAACCTTTTATGTAGTTTTGTTATTTTTTCTTTTGTTTCCCTTGCTAATGGAAATGTCAGAAATGTTACTGCCATTGTTTTCTTTCAGCAGTTTTATGGTTTTGAGTCTTTCTTACATTTAAGTCTTTGATCTGTTTTGAGTTTATTCTTGTATGTGGAGTATAGCCTCACTTCTTTGCATGTATCCATCCAATTTTCTCATCACCATTCACTGACTAGACTGTCTTTACTCCACCGTATGTTCTTGCCTCTTTTGTCAAATATTAATTGACCACATAGTCTTGGATTTACCCCTGCACTCTGTTGATTTTTATGCCTTTTTTTTTTTTTACCAATTACCGTCCTATTTTGATTACTATGGCCTTGTAGTATAGTTTGATATCATGTCTTTGCAATTTTGAAATTCTGTAACCTTTAGCCATTGACTAACTTCTTTGACTCAGTTTCTTCAGCTATAATAAGGGGTAATAATAGCACCTAACTCTTGGAGTTGTTATAAAGATTAAATACATCTAGATTAGTAAAACACATAGAATAGTGTCAAGCACCTTACACATTGTCAGTGCAGTAGTCATATTTGTTAAACAGATAAAATGTACATGGTATGTAAAATAAAGCAGCAAACCATCAGTTACCATTGACGGTCTGCTAAACATTATTAATTAAATGTTAAATGTATTTTTACTACCTAGGCAAGTATTAGTAGCCTGGATAAAATATACATGGCCCTTCCTTACCTTGTTTAGAAATATCTGGATGATGCATTTATTGAAGAGAACACACAAATGTTCATTGGAGTGTGGGGGCAGTGTTCTAGTGATACCTAAATTAAAAACTCGGCATAAATATCACAATGGCAGATGTCTTTTTCCCAGAGACTTGCCAAGATTATATTAAAACACTGTCAAGTTTTCCCAAAGAGTGTTCTAGGGAATGACTAATTACAAAGGGGGTTAAAAGATGCTGAAAGATAAAGAATTTTGTGCTCAAGTATGTCTGAGAATTGCTAGTTTTAAAAAAATGGTAATTAATTTTTTTATGGCAGGTCTATTCAGAATTTTTTATATACCACTGTGCATTATAAATCTATAAACTTGTTTAATTATGAAACTTATTTTAAAGAGACATTGCAGAGGATTGTAAAATAAATCAGACAACAGTAAAGAGAGTTTAAACAAATACTATTATTTGTTCATAAATGTACAAATACCTACCTTTAATCTTTATAATGTACTTTTAATCTACATATTCAATTTTGAAAGAAATTATAATTTTGTGCCATAATAATTGTCACCACTTAATGAATTTTAAAAAAGCAATATACCAAATATCTTTATTAGACACACTGTTTCTTTATGATCATGTGCAAGTAATTATATTTTCCTGGTTTTGATTTTTCCATCTTAAACTAGGTTTACCTCATTTGCACATAAGTAAATAATGAACTATGTGTATGTCATTTTTATGGTTTTTAAGTTCTGATATATCTGAATATATGAATTTTAGATTATGTTTACTTTAAAGATATTTAGGGTATTTTCAAAACAACAGTTATTTTGTAGCTGGCTAGCTTAGTTAGTTGGAACATAGTCTTGACCTAATGCACAAAGGTTGCAGGTTCATTTCCTGATCAGGGCATATACAAGAATCAATCAATAAGTGTATAAATAGGTGAAACAACAGATTTATGTTTCTCTCTTTTCCTCCTTTCTTCTCTTCTGAAATCAATAAAAAAAAGGAAATCATTTTTTTGCCTTACCTTACTATATAGAATCCAATTGGATAAAATGTTTCAAAATGAGATAAAAAAATTTAAAATTATTATGCATATATGAAAAGAATATATTTCACTGCATATAGATAAGAAAGATTTTTATAAATATAAGTAGAAAGAAATACATTTGCATTCTTCATATAAAACCATTTGTTAATATTTTATCTATATGTTATGTTCTTAAATTATAGAAATTTAAGTATAGGTGCACATTTTTACATGTTATATTAAAAGCATTCTTTTGCAAGAATATTTGAGGTTTAAGTATGCAGGAAATACTGTAAAAAGAACAAGTATGCAATCTTCTTTTTCCACAGAACTAGTTCTAACAATGCACCTTCCCTATGACGGTGTAAAAATAGTCTTTGTGAAATGTGGTGTCTAAAACCAAAACAAAGCAAAACAAAGTTAAACAAAAAGATGAAAACAATTCTTTTTCTAGTATAGGTTGTTTTTTTTTTAATTTAACAGAGATTACAACTTGTCTTTTGAGTTTCTGTTTTGTGTAGGTGATAAAAGCTCCGAGTCATTTCATAAAGAACCAAGAACTAATGAAAGATTGAACATCTGTGACCTGTAATACTTTATAGCTCATTTGAGTGCTGGGGATTTCCTATTATTTTTCCCTCAATCTTTTTATTTTTTTCTGTTTAAATAAAACAGTCCTGAACAGTGCATCCTACAGGCATCAACTGTGCTGCATGGTGGTCTTTGACCAGTTCTTTTCCCCTTTGAGATAGTCCCTGAAGGTGGACAGAGCCAGGGCTTTTGCTCCACGGCAAACTCCTTTGACAGTAGTTTTGACAAGAACAAATGGAAAAACAGACATTCCTAGATGGTCTTGATCCCTCACTGGATTGTAAAACCTTAAGTGCTGTTAAAATTTTATTCTTTGAAACCTGCTTACGTGTAGTTCCATAATTTAAAAACTATTTATTGAACATCTTTTATATGAAAAATATGTGGTGAAGTCTTTCCATTCATGTGTGTTGAATTTATGGATGAATAAATGCACTGATGTCCCCTGCCCCCAAGTTGCATATCATCTAATAAGATAAACATAGTTGTTTAACCTATTTGCATTCTAAGCCAGGATGCTGTGAGTCACTGAGGAAAGGTCAAGTTCAACAAAGGATTATGAAAGATTTTATTTAAAAAATGTTTCTTAAATTGAACTATAAGGTTAAGTAGGATCTTAAATTATGGAGAAATATTCATTCTCTCTTTACCGTTTTCTCATAGAATCCCAATATCTTGAACTCACTTGCAGCTATATGCAGCCATGTGACCAGGTACTAGCCCCGTGATGGCGAATCTATGACACGCGTGTCAGCACTGACATGCTTAGCCATTTTTGATGACACACGGTCACATGCGGCCACATACCAGAAAAGTATGGGCGGTATGCCAAGAAGGACTTTTCATCCTCGGCTCCTGCATGACCAGGTACAGTAGCTGAGGATAAAACATTTGCTGTAGTGTTGACACTCTCTGCCGAAGGTCTGTAGGCCAAAACAACAGAAATCCGGCACAGAGCGTCTAGTTCTGGGACTTCCGGTCAGGTTGTTTTTCTCGAAGTGACACATCACCCGAGTTATGCTCAGTTTTTTGGCGAATTTTGACACACCAAGCTCAAAAGATCTCCCATCACTATACTAGCCAATAAAATGTATCCAAAAATTCAGTGTTATACTTCAGTGGTGTCATGTTAAAGGGAAAAGACAGTTTTTACCTTGCATCTGTCCATTTTGCTACCTGGAATACAAGTGTGATGTTCTTTAGCTCCAGCAGGCATCTTGAACCTTGAAGAGGAAAGTCTGTTATCCAAAAGATAGTGCAGTTTAGCCAGGGGACCTGATGAATATCTGGAGCCACTAAACCAATGTGGACTACCTAGTGCCAAACTTTCTCCTTTTCAAAGTGAGAAATAAAGTACCACCGTGAAACCATTATTTTGGGGGGATTTTCTGTTGCATGTAGCTTCTTTAAATAAGTGATTTAAAAAATAGTGACATTGCCAGAGAGCTTTATTATCTGTGCTCATTTCTTTCTTTTTCTTTTTAAAATTTTTTTCATTTTAGAACAGAGAGAGGGAGAAAGGAGAAAGAGAGAAAAAGAGAGAGAGAGAGAAACATCAACTCGTTGTTCCATGTTGTTGTTGCATTTCTTTTTAGTTGTGCCCTCATTGGTTGCTTCTCATACATGCCAAACCCGGGATCTAAGCTGTGACTTCGGTGTACCAAAGCAATGCTCTATCCTCTGAGCCATCTGCTGAGGGCTCATTACTTTTAGTTTCCTCATAGTTAGATCTTAGGATATTTATAGGATCAATTTATAAATCTCAATTTATCTATGCAAGAACATACGATGTTATATTGTATATGTGCATTTGTAGAGTATTTGTGTTTGTGCCTTTGTCTTTGTATATATATTAAAGGGCAGGGGAATACAAGTTTGCTACAAATTGAATGCTGTATATTATTCCATTTTAACACTTTAAATTATGCACAGAATAGTAAAGTTACACATAGGACATTAAAAATAGTGACCTTTTATTACCTTTATTTTCTGCATTGATTTTTTTATGGATCATGAAGATCTCTCATCTAAGATGTAAGTAATATTTAAGAGATATTTTATCTTAAACATGCACTTATTTTTATACTATGGACCCCAGTTGGGTCCCCAATTCCTTACTCTGCTTTGTAGTTGAGTGGCCACAGGAGACTTTCTTTAAACTTTTCTTTAGTTTCCTCACAGATAAAATAAGGACTAGTATAGCTTTCTTAGAGAGTAAATAAGTTCATATTTGCAGGGTGCTTATATGGTACGTGGCATCAATCATAATCATTAAATAATTAGCAACATGGCAACAATAAACATCATCAAATAATTAACATTTGTAGTGGTGACCCATTCATGATAAGCTATAGAGCTTAGTCTCCATCCATTTATAAAATAGCAAAAATTTTAAATTGGAGGTGGAAGCATATTGGATGAAGAAACTGGATTTTAGGTAGGTTAAAGAGATTGGAGTCTGGAAGATGGATTCAACAAAGATAAAGTAGAGATGTTAGATCACCATTTAAATGAAAGCTAAGCTCTTACACAAGGTATCTAGAATATAAATTACAAGACTGCTTTTGTCTTCATGGTATAGCTTGTTCAATGCACTAGTTAGGCCAACTAAATATCAACATTTACTCACAGTCTTATTATAAACCAGGCGTTTTTCTCCCATGAGAATGGCAATTATTAAGTTATTCAGGGTTGGTGGCAGAGGTGATAATGATTTCTTTATTTTAGGGAGGCCAAGACCCAGAAATAGCATAGAACTGGAATCTGAATTTTGCAGCCTGCAGATTTGTGTGTAGGGAACACATGCTGTACTTTTTATCTGTGAGGTTAATTCTTCACATACTGACAAATACGTTGAGATAAAAATGGATTTGTTTCATATATGACTTCCATATTTTGACTTTTATATGTTACAAAACATCCCCAAACTCCTTGCTGATGAGTGATTGAAATGCTCCATGTTTCCCTCCCCCTCCGTGCTGAAGATTAACCGGAACTTCTGACAGCATGTATTTTTTAAGCCAAGTGAGATCACAAGAATGGGGGAGAGACTGTAGTAAAGGTGTGTTTGGCAAGAATTTAACTGATAACCTAAATAAAAAAGAGCTTTTACACGCTTGCTGTCTTCATTGTTTCTTTAGTCTATGGCATAGCCTTGATGCATATTCATAAAAATAATCTTTCATTAACTAACTTTTATGCACAACACAGTTTGAAATGTGTTTAAGAAATGCGTTCTCAAGTCCCCTTTAAATAGAAAAAACAAAATGATTTCCAAATATAGGACGCTACATAGGTTGTAAGCAGTTACAGAAAACAAACAAACAAATAAAAAATGGGACCTGAAAAACAAAAAGTAAAACATTCTTTGTCATTTTATTTCATTGCTTTAGGAAAAAGTACTTTGTGATGGTGCTTCTTATATGTATCTTATATGAGAATCTCTTGGGGACCCTTTTAAAATGCAGAGTTTGATTTGTTGATAGGGTAGAGTCTGAGTGCATTTCTAACAAGCTTCCAGATGATGCTGATGAATACTGTTTTTTTGATTGCACTCAGTAGCAAGGATCTATGGCCTTGATGGCATGAATGGTTAGTAGAAGGGTCAAAGACAAGTTCTTCAGAACCCTACTCTTTTATGAGTGGTTCTCATGTTCAGCTTCCAGCAGTTGGAAGTTCAATCTAAACAGAACTCACAGCCACTGCCACTCACATTCTGAACATCCAATACAAATGCCAACCCCCAGCATGTTTCTGAAGAATCTTCTATCTAGCCTGAGGTTTTGGACCTATGTTTTTAAAAAATCTGGAGAATCTAATGATGCAGGTGCCTTTATATAATTACTTAGGATAGCTTTCTCACAGAGGAACTTCAGTGAATTAATCTTTGAGGCTTTCAAACTATGTTTTTATTATTTTATTTTTCAGAAAGTATTGCTTACAATTATCATCCTCATCAAGTGTTCTGTTTTGTTTTTTGTAACCAGAGTGGCGCTGTATCTGGTAAGTGAAAGCATCTATCACGGTGACTCCTGAGGCATTCCGTGCACTGGTGAGGCGAGCAGGGCCTGGAATCCTTCCCAGACTGTTTCAGAGCATCCATATCACTCAAGCTTTGCTATCTCTTTGTTCTTTGCGCCTTCCCTCTAAATTCAGGACCCAATCTACGCAACATCTGAGCTTACAGAACTCACCCCAAAGCCTTCAGAAAGGTAGATGCCTAAGGAAACTAGTGGGGGTGCATTTGACAATGGGAGGACAAGGCCCTTTATTGCTACAATTACCGTTGCAGCTTCATTCGGAATATCAGGACTGGCAACGCTGAGTGTCTGCTGCCCTTCCTCTTATCCTCTCTGAGTACCTTCTGCCCATGTTTCCCCTTGGTGGATGGTCTTTGAGATTGATGGATGTATAAGAAGGGCTGAGAGTAGCATCTCCCACTGTTAGTAAAATTCATGGGGTGCTTACCACTTACAAAGCTTTTCACATTAGTTGTTTCAACAGCACTAGTAGGGCAACTCACCTGAGGCCTTTTGGCTAGTGGAAATTTAAAGGAGTCCTGAAGCCAGGGCTAGATTTTCATTGCTAGAAAAATGCAGGCAAATTCTCTTCAAATGCAAAGTAGTATTTAATACACCATACTATGTAGTCATGATTTTCTTCTTTTTTTTAATGTTATGATATGTTGCTACTATTTTTCTAATTAAAATCATAAAATTTAAAAATATTCCATCTCATTGGTCAATGGGTTAATCCACTTCTGAGAAATATTTCATTCTTGATGGTGCCCTTATTGATATATATATTTAACAAGAACATAACACCATATATATATATATATATATATATATATATATATATATATATATATAATATTTTATTTATTTATATTTATTTATTTTAGAGAGGAGAGAGAGAGAAAGGGAGAAGGAGCAGGAAGCATCAACTCCTATATGTGCCTTGACCAGGCAAGCCTGGGGTTTTGAACTGGTGACTTCAGCATTTTAGGTTGATGCTTTATCCTTTGAACCAGCATAGGTCAGGCCATAACACTATATAAATATTAATGTTCAACCACCTTTATTTCAAGGTATATTATAGTCTTCTAAGTGCTTCTTTTATCAAGCACAAATAATTCCAGACAGTTTTACCAGCAAAATATTTTCTAAAATGTGCATAGCATTGCTTCTGTATTGTGCTTAAAGTTAGGCTGGCTTTCTGTATTGCTGCCTGTGCTTGAATTCTTTTTGTGATGATTAAAATAAGAGTGTGAAGCACACAGCTCAATAGAGAGTAAACATGGATGAATGTTAGTTTTCTTAATTAATATTGTCATTTCACATACTTTATACCAAGTATTATTTATATACTTTAAAAATGTCACTAATAACAAGGTAAGTCCTCATAACTGGTTGCCCTATTGAATTTGGCTTTTAAGTTTGCTTGAATGGGCTGTGTAGTTTTGTGCTTTTCATTGCTTCACAATCAGTGTCACAAAACACTCAGTGGCAGAAGTCCCTGATTACTTAAGATTCAGGACAGATTAAGCAGAAGGAAAGGACAGTCTCAAAGTCAAAGTTTATTCCTCCTATTTTTTGGAGGGGAAAATGGGTGGCTAAAATGACCCTCTTCTTTAAGGTAAAATATGCTTACCTATATTAGCTTCCACAGTGTGGGAAGTTAGGAGGACAAAGGTGAGGTCAATCTGTTCTTCCACTGTTGAGCGGGAAAGATACTAATGATGTATGTTTAGAAGTTTTAAGGCTTTTAATTTTTTGTATATCTAAGAGTAGAAAAATGTTTCTATGTGCCATTTTCTATGTGAATTTGTACTCTTATGTGTTTCTACGACCTTCATTATTAAGTTGACATTATATCTTATCATACTGTGTTACATCAAAGGAAAAAATAAATAACCAGTAACTCAATATTAGACATTATGGTAATATTTGATCATAGGTTTCCATGAAAGAAACAGCAGAAAAGGAAGGTACTAACTTATGTATCACTGTTGTGTTGTTTCAGAATCCTTGAAGGCTATCATTTACAGCATGTCTCTCAGAAATTCTCTTCCCTTTCTGTGGCAGTGCCTTTTGCTGTCATATTAAACCTGGAATTACTTTGGCGTTTTTGTCTCGTTTCCTTAGAAACCCATCTGATTGATTAGTTATATGAAAAATTATCATCCCACAATAAGGAAAGTAACATTACAGATGAAAAATGTTTTGACAGAATTTTCAAAATTAAATTGCATGCCATACCTTAGCAGAGTCGAAATATCTTAATGTATATGTTCCTGAGAGAGTTATCTTTATCATCCAAATAGAGGATACAAGAATGAGAAATGAACCATTTTTCTTAACAAAAATTGAAGAGTAAGCTTTTTACCAGGCAAATGATCCAGCTATCTGGGGTAACATTTAGACAAGAGATTCAGAATCTCTTTAATTATGCATGCTAATTGTTTACCCAGTTAGTGCATCATTAATTGCCACCTTTGTTAGTCCGGCACCCTGATGACTACCATCCCACAGCTTGGCTGATTAGTAGGGGATGATTCATTGCATTTCTCTCTACTCACTTGACATCAATGGAAAGAGCTTTACTGTTATTTAAAAAATTAGTCTCATGTTCTCTGATTCATATATAAAGTAAAAATGGTCTAATTTAGTATTATGTTAAATTTTTTTTCCTTAAAGTTGCCAGAGTTAAAATGTGTTAATGAATGGCATTGTAAAAAATAAAATATAGATTATCATAACTGTGCAAAATGCTGAAAATTTAAATATTATGAGAAAAAGGTAAAATGGTGTCATGGAAAAATATCTTTTTATGGAAAGCATTATGATGACATCAGATAACAAGGGGGTGAGAATTTTCTTTTTATTGTGGTAAGAACACTTAAAATGATATCTGCCCTCTTAAAATTTTAAGTGCACAAAACATCATGGTTAAGTATAGCACTATGTTGTTCTGCGTATTTCCAGATATTAGTTATCTTGTGTAGTTAAAACTTTATATCTGTTGAATAGCAATTATTCATTTTTTTCTCCCCAGTCCTTGATAACTACCATTTTACTCTGTCTGTATGAGTTTGACTATATTAGCTAACTTAAGTGGAATCTTGCAGTACAGGTATTTGTCCTACACTGATTGGCTTATCTCACTTAGCGTAACGTTCTCCAGTCTCATCCATATTGTTTCATATGGCAGGATTTCCTTCTTTTCAAAGGTTGAATAATATTTTGTTATATATGTCAAATTTTCTTTTCCATTTATCTTTCAGTGGACATCTAGGTTGCAGAGCTCTTGGCCTTCATGTTGACACTTACTAATTGAGAAAGTTTTGACTCATTATTTAATCTTTCGATCATTCATTGCTTTCTACATAGAGTATCTTATTTTTAATATCTTTGCTATGTGAGACAATTGTGTGCTGTGATTATCAAACATGAGGAAAAAATAAAGTTAAATATGACCCACAAAAATACTAAATAAATTTGATACTTTATCATGTTTGGGAAATTGAAATGTTGAAAATAAGTTTTTATATATAGAAGTAACCAGTATAATAAGAGAATGAGCAAGAATAATTTTACCAAAATATTCTAAAGGAGAAGTAAAAAAGTAAAGGAAGAGGAGGTAACTCTTCATTTAGCTAATGCACGGTGTACAGCTGAAAGCTAATTTTGAACCTGATATAAGATTAAGATTATATATATATATATATATATATATATATATATATATATATATATATATTTAATATTCATATTTGTATTAAAAGCTTATCTGTCTTCCTAAGGCCAAAAATGTCAAATTTATAAAAGGCAGAAAAAATGGTGGTTGCTGGATCTGGGTGTTTTATTTGAGTATAAAGTTTTAGTTTGGGAAGACAGATATTTTGGTTTGAACAATGTAAGCTCTTCATCTTAACAAATTTTAGACCACACACTGAATGAAACAGTTTTGAACCTAGAAGAGGAAGTAGAAAGGAAAATAGCCATGGATAGGTGTATCAAAGTGACATCAACATAGTTTTCTTACATTTAGCTGACAGTTCCCAAGGGTAGTGATGGCATTCTTGGGATCATGTAAATAGAGTCTTCTGTGTGTCAGGGTTGGTATAGGTAATCAGATTATCATGTTACTCTTTCTTGCAAAGCCTTACTATGGCTTCATGTCCTTCTCAACACAATGATACTAAAACTACAGTTGTCTTAAACTGTACTAGAATTATTATAATGTCAAAATACAAAAAGGAGGTTCGGTTGACAACATGACCCCCTAAATATCTTTTTTTTTTCCTGAAAGTGTCTAAAGACCTGGTTTTATGCAGCAGTGACAAAAAAACACATGACTTCAAATCTGAAAGTTATATTCTTCTATTGTGGGTACATATTATGTCAACACTAAAATGTCAGGCTAACCACTGTATTTTTAGTCTAGCAAATTTCTGAAATATTCATGTAATTTTTTTGGTAAATATAGTGTACTTTATCAGAGCCACAGACTTTTACTAATCAATGCTATTAGAAGCAGATTAGTCACTTCTAGGTCATTTTCTGGCTAGAGTGTGGAGCAAATATGGAAGATGGAGGTAAGGATAGGTATTTTTATTTCACCTCCATGTCACTTGAGATTCCCCAAATATCTTTCTTCTCTTTGCTTTGAATAAATAATAATAAAAAATAATAGAAAATATTGTATACATACTTTCCATTCTCAGATTTGCTTGTACATGTTTGTTCATTTGGCCAGCTAGTCTTACCTGAAGAAAAAATGTGGGCATCTTCATACTCCAGCCATCTTTGAAAACTCTTCTAAGTTAGACAGTGGGTACAGATTGTACCAAGGGAGAAACAAAAAGCAGTGTTCATAATCTAATTATTTAGAGAAATGTCTTTGTCCTGGTAATGATATACACAAAACCAAAATGGTAAAATTGGTACTGTCTCTCCAAGCTGATGGGAAACCATGTTCCCAGTCATATAGACTGAGTTGCTAGTTATGAAGTGGAATACTAACTTATATCTGTCTTAGACAGGTTTTGAATAGTTGACCAATTATTAAGACATTATTTTTTAAATCTGCTTATCTAAGCAGATATAAATCTCTGAAAAGAGATATTGGATTGGAATTCACCAATCATGGAAATAGTCATGGAAATCACGTTTGTTGTTAGGGGAGATTTTATATGCACACACATGGGTATGTGTGCATGTACTGACTGAATTTAATGTGAATCACTATTTTAATTTCCTTATAGTAGTCCCTTTGGGAAAAAAAAAAAAGATCTCTGCTGGTCAACACTAACCCCCCTCCCAAAACCAAGAAAACTACTTAGCTTTTTGAGAGATTTGATACCATCAAATTAAATGTGATGAGTTATAGAAAAATGTTTGGCAGTTGCTACCCCGAACCGGACCTGAATCTTTTTTGATTCCTGTGCTCACTGCAGTGATTGAAGATTAGAATCACACACAATAGCATGAGTATGGGCCATATGTTAATAACAAAATTTGCAATGCAAACTGTACTTCAGGGGAAACAAATCTAATTACTCATAAAAACCTTTTCAAAAAGAAAGATAAGATTGTGTAGTTTAATAAAAGTGCTTATCAACGTTTTAAAACTAAGTTTAAAATTGCCCAAATGAGAAATAACGTGAAACCTAATTCACAGATTCCTTTGTTTTGTTTGACCACTGTAAAATCTCTGTCATCTACTTAGTGCCTAAGACTATGAATACATGTTGGCTTGCAACCAGAATGGCAGTAAGGAGATTCTCCCTGAGGGGCAAAACATTTCCTCTTGTCGCTTGCTGCAGTACTGTTCATATAAATGTATCTGCATGGATAGTCCTAGAAAAAATTTTATTTTCTATGCCCTTTCCAAAATTTACCCAAGTTCTACTTCTTTAAATATATTTTTTAATTGTGGTTGATGCCCAATATTGTTAGTTCTAGATGTAAAACAATGATTAGACATTTATGTACTTTATGTACCTTATGAAATGATATCTAATACTCATGTGGCAATGTGCAAAGTTATTGCATATTATTGACTATATTCCCTATGCAGTACTTTATATCCCCATGACTAATTTTATAACTGAAAGTTTGTACATTTTAATCCCTGTAACCTCTTTTGCTCATCTTCTCCCCTCTTTTCATCTGACAGTCACCAGTTTGTTCTCGGCATCTCTGAGTTTTTTGTTTTGGTCCTTACTTTGTTTTTTACAATTCATGTATAAGTGAAATAATATATTATTTCTCTTTCTCTGTCTGACTTATTTTCCTTAGTATAATAACCTCCATGTCTGTCCATGTTGTTGCAAATGGCAGTTTGTCATTCTCTTCATGGCTGAGTAATCTTCCATTGTGCATGTACACCTCGTCCTCTTTATCCATATATCATTGGACACTCAGGTTGCTTCCTTCACTTGGCAGTTGTAAATAATGCTTCAGTGAACTTAGTCATGCATGTATCTTCTCTAATCAGTATGTTTAATGTTTTTCAACTACCCAGAAGTGTGATTGCAAAGTAATTTGGTAATTGTATTTTTAATTTTTTGAGGAATCTTAATAATGTTTTTCATAGTGGCTACACCAGTTTACAATCCCACAAACAGAACATGAGTGTTCCAATTTCTCCACATACTCTCTCTCTTCTGTATTTTTAGATAATAGCCATTGTGACAGGTGTGAAGTGATATCTCATGTTGTTTTGATCTGCATTTCTCTGAGAAGTATTAATATTGAGTATCTTTTCATGTGTTTATTTGCCATCTCTATGTCTTCTTTGGAGAAATGTCTATTTCAGTCCTTTGCACATTTTATAATCAGATTGTCTTTTTTTTTTAGATTGAGTTGTATGAGTTTTTAAGATATAATATTTTGGATATTAAACCCTTAATGAATATATCATTTGAAAGTATTTTCATCCAAAAAATATTACTAAGACTAATGATAGTTTATTGAATCTGTTTTCCTATAGAAGTTTTATTATTTCAGGTTGTACAATTAAGACTTAGATCCATTTGAGGCTATTTTTGTATTTGGTGTAAGAAAATGGGCTGGTTTTATTTTTTTTGCATATATTTGTCTAGTTTTCCCAACACTATTTATTTATTTATTTTTAATTAATTAATTTATTTATTCACTTTAGAGAGGAGAGTGAGAGCAAGAGAGAGAGAGAGAGAGACAGTGAGAGAGAGAGAGAGAGAAAGGGGGGAAGAGGAGAAAGCGTCAACTCCCATATGTGCCTTGACCAGGCAAGTGCAGGCTCAATATTCCAGGTAGATGCTTTATCCACTGCACCACCACAGGGCAGGCCCAACACTATTTATTAAGAAAACCTTTTTAATTTATTGTATATCCCTGCTTCCTTTGCCATAACTTAATTGACCAGTAACCATGGATTTACTCCTGGCTGTATATTACGTTTTATTGACTTAAGTTTTTGTGCTAGTGCTAACCTGTTTTGATTATTATAGCTTTATAGTATAGCTTGAAATCAGGCAGTATGATTTTTCTAACTTTGTTCATTTTTTTTTCAAGTTCAGTTTTTTAAAAAACTGTAAGCATTAATTAACTGTAATATTTTTAAATTAACTACTATAAGAAAAAGAAACATTTGATTTATTTCATTATTTTTTTCTGTGGAAAATAAAAGAGTACTGTATTTATAAATAGAATGTTCACTTGTTGAATAAGACCAGACTACTTGCAGAAGAAGGTCATAGACTGAATGTGTTTCTCCAAAATTCATATAGGGCCTTTGAGAGGTAATTGGGTCATGACGACTCTCTAGAGTGGGATTAATGCCCTTGTAAAAGAGTTCCCGGAAAGTGCTCTTGATCTTTCTGCCATGTGAGCCAGGAAGCAGGCTCTCACCAGAAACCAAATCTGAGGGCACCTTGATCTTGGACTAACCAGCCTCCAGACCTGTGAGAAATAAATATCTGTTGTTTTATAAGACACTATTTATGGTAGTTTGTTATAGCAGCCTGAATGAATTTATAAAAACAGGCAAAGGTTATATCAGTAAACATAAAAACACACAAAAGTTACGATGGTAGTTAATTAAAAATAAATGGAATAAATTGGCTTAGAGGTGACATAATGTGTACTGGCCTGTGAAAGTGGATTTTGGTGGTCACATTGTAATGCTTTCTTATGCTCAGGGATCCTTGTGGAGGACACTGGGTTTATTTCCTAGGAATAGGAGCGTTCTCAATGATTCTGCAGTAAGCTCGCTCTCTGACTCTGACAAATGTTATTCCTGGGTGCCTGCAATTGAGGCTGGGAGAGTAAAGGGTATTTTCCCAAGGTCACATAAATAATGAGGGGAGCAGAATTTTAATTGAAATGTTTGTGAATTCAAAGGTTATTTCTTATCTAGAGGAAAAGGTCCTCGTCTCTGTGAGCTGACACCACTATTCTCTTTACCACTTGTAATCCTGAAAGGACTTTCTTACCCTTGCTGAAAAGTGTTTACAAGCTGCCTTCCCTTTTCATGAAAGGAATATTCTTTTGTGCTTTAGACTTTCTGCCTGTTTACACGGGACTATTATAGATGATGCTTTTTCCTTGCTCCTTTTAAGACATGCTTTTCTGTTTAAAGCATGCGAGTATTATCCCTTCTTCCCTTATTGTGAATGGTTCGACAGCTTTTCATCTGCAGGCATTCCCTGAGGCATACCCTCTCAGGTTGTGTTGTTGCATGAGTGACTTTGAACTATGGCTACACAACACATGCACGCATAAACCCATGCACACAGGAGAAAACTGGCACTTACATAGAAATGGACTAGTTCAGAAAGACCACTTTTCAAAGACTTCAAATAAATCCCCCCCCCTCACTTTCTCAATCTAAAATTTTTTACTGCAGGCTTCAGCAAAGCAGCTGTATTTAAAAGCCTAACAATGGGATCCTTTTACTCTTTAACAAGTTATACTACTTATAGTCAAAACACAGATTTATTATTGGTGTCTCTTCCTAATGTTGCAGGGGTGAAGAGTTGCTTACATGAAGAAAATGCAAGGTCGATTACTTATTTACTTTTAATTTTCTGAATTTACCTACTTTAAATGATCCTTTTAGCTTTGATTTTAAAATATTTTCAGGAGTTACTCAATGCTCTGTGAGTTGTATTTTTAACATAGTACCTAAGGATTAAGGCCTAATTATGGGGGGAAAATAACTGTGAGATAATTTACTTATTCACACTTTATTTTCATTTATTTCATGATTGGTTCACCTATTCAATAAATATTTGCTATGTGTATAGCACTATTAGGTATTAGAGTCAAAGCAGATGACTTCGATGTGATCCTTACTATTATAAGCTAGACAGTGTAGTGGAAATCAGAATTATGTTTAATGAACTAAAAAATAATGGAAATAACTATTTCTTTATTTAACAAACATTTATTGAAAACCAGCCATGTACCATTAATGTGTTACTCAAGGAAAGAAAAAAGAAACCATTCTTGCATTTTAGGAGTGTATAGTCTTATAGGGGATAATAATAAGAGCAATATTACATTGGTAATATTGAGCATTTTTTACGTGCTAACAGTACAAGAGACACTTCACATGTATTAACTTATTGATTCCTCACAATAGCTTTGTGAAATAAGCATTACTATTATTCCTACTTTATAGACAAGAGAACTAAGAATAAGGAGCACAACCAACATTCAAATTCAAGCTTTATGGCTCCAAAATCTCTATACTTATCACTCAAATATGTATAAATTGAAGGAAGAGGACAGATGGTCTCTGGAAGGTCATGAAGACTTAACCTTTGCTCAGTTGTTTATTATTATGCATTTATTACCATTGAGCATCAGTAATTATTCCTGTAGTTATATAAAAAGCATAACTTTTAACATAGATGATGTTATGATGCCATTTTGATATCATACATCCCCTGATATGATGTGATGAGGGAATTTATTTTCTGTGGTATTCTTTCCAGAAGCTCATAACCCTAATATCGAAAAAGATATATAGACAAATCTAGCTTGGGGACATTCTACAGGATACCTGGCCAGTACTCTTTAAAGAAGTACTGAGAAACTGACACAGAGGACTCTGGAAAGACATGAGAACCAAATGCAATATGGTAGGTTGGATTTGTTTTAATTTTGGAACAGAGGAGGACACTACTTAGGAAATGGTGAATTCCAAATAAAGTCATATCACTAGTTATGTTAATAAAAAAGTAAATAAGTATTTAAACCAATCAGCAGTTGAATAGCAGGGTGTAATCCATCAACAAATTAAGTAGAAAATTCTCTTATAAATATTGTTATAATAAACTAAAATTTCATAAATTATATTAACAAGTAAACAAGTCATACTTAAGCACAGACATATTTTTAGTCTTTAACAAAACATTTGTTTTTAATTCTAGAGACATTTTACATTAAAGAGCATATGCAGTGATGCATGCATGCATATAATGATTGTGGTTTGTACTTTATATTCTTATTTTTTGGTGAAATGCTAAGGAGAGAGAGCATACAAAACAAATAGTACACATTTTATTCAAGCACATGAGAATACAAGTAACACAGAATGGCTTTATACCAATACCTGGAGTAACTATATGGCAGGGATGTTTTGCTTCCAAGATTCTAACATTGATTATGAACTACATCATGAAAAAAAATCTTATTTTGTTAAATGAGTGTCTTCTGTGCTTATTAAGCTATGGACTAGACCTGGAAAATCTCTGTTAGCAGCAGGCACTGTGACAGAAATATCAATGTAGTTAGCACTGGTAAACATGTATTTTCTATTAAAATGTGAAGCCCTTGAGCACAAAGAAAGATTTATAGAGTAGATAAGGGGAAATAAATGAACTGTTCCAATATTCATTTGAAGGTTGTCATTTATTCTTATAGACTTACTAAATTCCATAAACATCTGCCTGACAGGGTTAGAAAAAATATGTATTTCAGCACCTTGACAAGGTAGATAGGGGGCTGCAAATGAAAAAGCTGAGGGCAGTTTTAGCGTGTTTGTGTAATGCACTATGAAGAGTCTTGAATGATCCGTCCAAAGTAAATGTCAGTTCTGTATGTGCATCAATTTTAAAAATGTAAGTGTGATTCAGGCCATTAGAGTCAGTCATACTCATGAAAATATATATTTAGCAATGAGGCCAGTTGACTATAAAATTTCTTCATTAGAATAGAAAATATTTTGCTTTCACAAAACATCACTCAATCTATTAGACATCAAAAATATTTATTAATCTCATATCTTGTACAGAACAGTGTGTGGCACCATAGATGATTCAAGTGATATGTGAGATAAAGAATCTTCTTCCAAGAAATGTATGAGTAAGTGTATAGATGTCTGAATGTCTTTTTCGACTAAGAAAGGGGGCATTGGGTTCTATCAAGCTGGATTATATAAAACAGAGCTAGCTAATTAAATAGAAAGCATTGCCTGCCTTTGAAATCTGAGCAGGAATTCTGCATTTAAAGTATTTAGAAGTGTTCTGGATTTCCTGTGAATGAATCTACTGTTGCTAAAGAAACTGGTAATAAGCTATAACCATTTTAACAACTATATGAACAAATAACTGCAAATCAGAAATCCTACAAAATAGAAAGTGGCAAGGAACATAAGAAGACATAGATTATAAAAATGTTGAGAGAAGGAGGGGAGAGGAGAAAGGGAGGGAAAGTGAGAAAGAGAGAGAATTTCCAGATGCATAAAAATGCAAGAAATACTGTTGGGGTATAATCTGAAAAATAATTATTTATAGAATCATTCATGTTTAATGGCATTTATTGAGTGCCTATTATTTTTGTGCCAGTCACAGTGTTAGCATGGAAATTGAGAGTGAACAAGGTAAATATGATCTCTGACCTCTTATACTTACACTCTTGTGGGAAAAAAAAGATGCAGTCAATTAAGTGATTATAAATAATTTATCCATTTACTTAATACATGTTTATTGAGAACCTACTATCTGTAAGATGCTGTGCTAAGGAGACACCGTGCTCAAGAGACAGAGCAATAAATCATACAATCATGATTAGTGTTGCAAAAGTAACAATAAAAAATATAGAGATATATATAAAGAAGTTTCAAACTTGGTCAATTGAATTTACAGGATCCTGTCTTCAAATGGATGACATGGAAACTCTAACTCTACAATCTCCAATCCAACAATAAGTAATAAACTATGTTGCCTGATGAGGACCCTTCTGGGACTGGACTCATCCTCCATATACCTCCTTCCAGAAGAAAGAGCTATGCCTGTACCCCAATTACTCCAGTGTTGCCAGGGCCCTCATTCACACAGTCAAAATATTCTGAGCGCTTGCTGTTCCCAGCAACCTTTGTAAATAGGTTAATATCCCCAAGCTAAAGTTACTTAATATGCAAGCTCAAAGTGCTTTATTTTCACATGCCCTCTTCCCCTTAAATGGAGAGGGCAACACGTGGCCTGAGTCTTTCTTCTGGATCACTACGCATCAATGTGTACAGCTGAACAAAAGCAAGTTTATTTTTTCCCCGAGATTTCCTTCAGGAAGTTAATGCATCCCTGACACTGGCCAAGAAATACTTATTGATGTTTCTTAGAGATCATCACATGCCAGAGAAGATAGCTTTATAAAAAGACAGCACTGCCTGACCTGTGGTGGCGCAGTGAATAAAGCATCGACCTGGAATGCTGAGCTTGCCGGTTCAAAACCCTGCACTGGTCTGGTCAAGGCACATATGGGAGTTGATGCTTACTGCTCCTTCCTTTCTCTCTCTCTCTCTCCCCTCTCTAAAATGAATAAATAAAAATGTTAAAAAAAAGATTAAAAAAAAAAGAAACAAAAAACCTCATTTTTAAAAAAATAAAAAAATAAAAAAAAATAAAAAGACAGCACTGATCACCATACGACTCCTTGGGAGAATTCAAGGAGTATAGGAATTGATATTTTATTGTTTGTCTGTCTCTACCACCAAGCAGCTCCTTGAGAGCAAGGAGTGTAATCTATACATCTTTAATTTTATTCCACTTGACAGAGCATCTGACAATGAACAAATGTTCGTCAGATGAATACGTAAAGAGAAGAATGAATGTGTGGATTCAGATGTCTTAAAGTCTTTGGTTGTGCTGCTGCAGTACCAACAATGCAGATGAACACTAATATGCAAGGGGTTCTGTATGAGGAAGTATAGGACTCACAAAGATAGTGCCCTTTCAAGAAGTTGGTCATGATGTGGAGAGAGACAGTGTACAATAGATGTACAATGGAGTTTAAGGTCTGAGTGAAGCCTTTTAGAATTTAAGAGACTTGAGAATGACTGTGGACTGATGGAATGTCCTCTATGGTGAGAAATTGAAAACAAATTAAAAAATGAAGAGAAATGACACAGATGGGTGAATTACCATATAAAAAAAGAAAGATTTCTTTAACAGAAAAGAACTGGGAGAGCAGATAGAAGAGATTTATAGGGATAAAAATTTATGTAATTTTCATGGTCAATGTTTTAAAGATATAAACATTTCTGAAGATATCACAGTATTTATTTTATATAGTTATAATTGGGCTTTATTAACTTGTTTGAACTTCTATCACAGATCTTTGTTTAAGTCTACAAATAGTTTCAGAAACATCATTCTAAGTAACATTTGCAAAGATTCCACAGCTGTTGTACATTATTGTTTCCATATCATTACTGTGTCATTTTGCACTAATCACAATGCATTCTACAACAATATATTAAATTATAATGTTCTTTATTTTTAGTTGCGAGATGTATTTTAAATGACCTTGTATATTCACCTTAATATTTACGTACATATTCACATACATATATTTACCTTTACATTTATTGATACTGCTATTTATATAAAGTTATCTTTTTTCTCTCTCTTTCTCCCTCCGACCCAAGAAAAGTTAAGTCCTGAAGAAATCACAAAGTTACAAAAATATTTATATTAAATTTCCAAAGAGAATTTCATATGTATAACAGAAGGAAGAAAAGGTGAAATAATGAAATGACACTCATTATTATATATTCTGACCTACATTTTTTACTTTTAAATGGTTACTTTTGTACTAAGTAGATAAAAAAATAATTCTATGAATTACATAACACAACTTGCATAAAAATATAAATTAACATAATTTTATTATTTATAGAATTTCAATTCTTAAAAATGTCTTTGTTTTGACTACTTGTTGTTTGGAGACATATCCAAAATAAAATACAGATATTTGGTTTGTTGGAAAGTATCATAATAGTCAGGCAAAATTTAAAGATGGCTTCTAAAAAATATTCTCAAAGTTAATAACAGATTTTCTCATAAATTTGGTTTAACATTTTACTTTTCTAACAAGATATCACATTTTAACACCATATTTAATGGTAAATGAACAATTCATTGCCTTAGAAAACTCATACAATTATACATTATTATCATTTAAAATTTTATGAAATGATATTAAAAGAGGGACACAATATATAATTGACTTTAAAATAATTTGTGTGTCTCAAAGTCCATTCCTTTTGTAGTTCTTTTCTGAGATAATTTCTGTAATTTTATCTAGAATGTTTTAACATTTCAGCATTTTATCATTTTCTATAAGTGATAAAACACAGTGTATTCTCTTTCATTTTCCCCCAAACAAGAAGGTCAGTATGAAGCCACATCATCAGTGACTACATTAAGGGAACACCTAAAGGCATAGGGAATTGTAAAGCTGTTAGTAATAGAACCTGGAGCACAGTGGGATATTTAGTGTTGTAAAGTAGGTCATCCCTGTGCAAATGCATGCACTTCCCTTGTCCCTTGGTCACTTTAAGGTTTATATGCTTAGTTCACGATACTTGCAGTCTGAAACTGTTACAGAATGGGTGAGATTTCTGAATGTTTCTCCATGTTAATTATCTATCTATCTATAGATAGATAGATATACACATTTCTGCAAAATCTGTTTATAACACTTAATATCAATATAAATGCAATCTATATGTTTTCACTTTATTTCTTAAAACTTTTAAGTGTTTGGTCTGTTTTTTTAATTTAGTGCATGAAACTTTTCCTATGGTTAGAATCAGTAATTCTATCCACTTAAGGGATCCGGGCCAGAAGAAACAACAGTCATTATCTATACTGAAAGATCAACACTTCATTAAGAATATACTTGCAAAATGCTTATCCAAGACTTCCAAGACTATAAAAATGGTTTATTTGTATATAAATTTACTTTGGTAATAACTAATCGTAAAAGTTTATTGCACATAGGAATAAGTAAAGTGGAGCATTTCTCTATTAAATGTGTATTTACTCATGAAGTATAATTTAGAAAATTTGTAACCATGAAATATTTTTCTGCATGAAGATAAAGGGTCAGAAGGTGGATAGACTCTGCAGTCTATCAGAGCTTTTCTCATCTCCCTCCCCTGTGTAAGAATAACGTAGCCCTTATGAGGTTGAAGAATAAATGTGTTTATTTTAAAATCATCAAGTAGTGGGAAGTGTGTTGGACATCCTAAACTATTCCTTATACCCAGAGAGTACAAGGGAAGCACTGCAAAGAGAAACATGTTGAGCCTGACCAAGTGGTAGTGCAGTGGTTAGAGCGTCGAACTGGGATGAGGAAGACCCAGGTTCGAGACCCTGAGCTCGCCAGTTTGAGCGCGGGCCCATCTGGCTTGAGCAAAAGCTCGCCAGCTTGGACCCAAGGTCGCTGGCTCCAGCAAGGGGTGGCTGGGTCTGCTGAAGGCCCGCGGTCAAGGCACATGTGAGAAAGCAATCAATGAACAACTAAGGTGTCGCAACGGCAACGAAAAACTAGTGATTGATGCTTCTCACCTCTCTCTGTTCCTGTCTGTCTGTCCCTATCTATTCCTCTCTCTGACTCTCCCTGTAAAAAAAAGAGAGAAGCATGTTGGAAATGGCAGTGCTGATGACACCAATAGGTTAGACTCAGTAGAGGGGGGAATCAATAGTGATATAGACACATGTAAGAGGACAGCATATAACATGTGAGTATGCTCTTAGGAATCTTTCCATAATGGTTCAGTGACCTATAGAACTTACTTACAGTCTGATGCAGATGTTGCCGCCTCAAATGATACATAATGGAAGGCATAAAAAACATAAACCAAGAATAATTACACTTCTTTAAACATATTTAAATTACTGTTTTTAACTTCCTGACTCAAGGGTGATTTGAAATTAGTCATCTGGGGTCCCCCACCAAGTCAGTGGTTTAAATTATGCTATGTTTATGACACATAAATTATGATATAACACTGACTGTTATTTTATTTAATCCTTAAGTCCTTAAAATGTAACTCAAAGCAAGCGGATTATGATTAAATATATAAGGCATGCAATCATATTAAATTGTTTATATTGACAAGTTGGCATCACAATTTCTATTTATTTTTTGTTCAAGACAGTGAATCCTGCAGGCACGTACTTTTTTAGACAACTAACTGTCCACAAGTGTAGTGATTTTCTTCTGTGGTGAGAAAAGAATTTATTCAGCTCAATACGGATGTACTGAGTATGTCCAGCATGGTGGGCTTTGTGAGGGGCTGAAGTGGATAGTCCCCTTTTCTTTTGGCAAATACACTTGCTCACAAGGACATTGCACTGCTGACTGAAGGCTGTGCATGGGGTTGACTATGATATGGATTTATACTAGGACACAGACTGGAGAAAGCTTCTCAGAGAAAGAAAATGGCCTTTAAGCTTTACCTAAAGGATTGGGAAGTGGAAAGGAATTAAAACAGAACTTGTTGATCTTTTTTTTTTTGGGGGGGGGGCGTATGTGCAAGAGAGACAGGAACAGATAGACAAGAAGGAAGAGAAATGAGAGCATCAATTTTCCATTGCAGCACCTTAGTTGTTGATTACTTTCTCATATATGCATTGATGAGGGGCTACAGCAAAGCAAGTGACCCCTTGCTCAAGCCAGCAGCCATGGGGTCTATGATTCCATGCTCAAGCCAGTGACCCTGAGCTCAAACCAATAAGCCTGCACTCAAGCTGGTGATCTCAGTGTTTCCAATTTGGGTTCCCAGTGTCCCAGGTTGACGCTCTATCCACTGTGCCACAGCCTGGTAAGGTGAACCTGTTGATCTTTTTATTCCTGTCTCCCAATACTAGAGTGATATGTTGGGCCTAAATGATTTTAAAGACAAATTTTTCCATTTATTTTTCTTTTAAAACAAATGATTAAGGACTGGAGATGAGCATGAACAAGGCCTTGAAGCTAGAGAGTGCTCTGAGTATTTCTGGAGGGGTACTTACTGGCCCCAAGATGGGTAGGTGGGAGAAAAGCCACAAGTTAGGGGACTGGAACATGTGGCTATATTTTAGTCTGTGCTGTGATTAGCATCAAAGCAGGGGCTTATAGAGAGGGTTTGTGTGAATGCAGTTCTGTTTATAAAACACAATCTGGGGAAGTAGAGGAAAGGTTCCAACTGTGATATATTGGGGTGAGGGAATGGGTAGTACTTGGAGATTCTTTGTGGTGCTTGTGTTGTGATAAGGGAAATGTCAATGAAAATATCAGTTTTCTATCTTAGACAATTCACTGAGATTGGACCAGGGAAAACAATGGAGCTAACTTTTAAATAATAGAAGAAGAAAATATTGGATTTTGCCTTTTATCTAAATCAGTAACATCAGGAAGAAGATGTTCACCATGGGTGTACAAAGCATATTTTGCAGAAAAGCAAGTGTGAAGAAACTAAAGCATATTCCTTTAGTTGGTTTAAGCAACTTGCACATCTGTCTTGGCTCACATGAGTGGCCCCTGACCTTTTACTTTGAGGTTTTCATTGGTGCCTGTAGTCCTAGCCATGCATCTACAGTAACTTTTTTAAGGGTCAAAAGACTGTGCCTTGGGTAACAAAACCCAATCAATTTAGGAAAACTTAGGGTCATTCTTGGTCTATAAAAGCTAAATGACCTCTAAAATGAGCTACCAAAACCAAGAAAGATCATCATTCATTATTATTATTATTGTTATTCTTATTTACAGAGTCAGAGAGAGGGATAGATAGGGACAGACAGACAGGAACGAAAAGAGATGAGAAGCATCAATCATCAGTTTTTCGTTGCGACACCTTAGTTGTTCATTGATTGCTTTCTCATATGTGCCTTGAACGCAGGCCTTCAGGAAATTGAGTAACCTCTTGCTGGAGCCAGTGACCTTGGGCTCAAGTTGGTGAGCTTTTGCTCAAACCAGATGAGCCGACGCTCAAGCTGGCGGCCTCGAGGTCTTGAACCTGGGTCTTCCGCATCCCAGTCCGATGCTCTATCCACTGCGCCACCACTTGGTCAGGCTCACAATTCATTATTAGTAAGCTCTGGTGCAGTGTCCAACAGAGTGAAATAAATCGATAGGTGAACCCATCCTTATAGGAAAGCAATTAATTTCTTGTCCAAAAGCTTCTACCTGCATATCATCCGTGCATCTCCATTCTCATTCAGAAAACAGAAACAGTCACAGAACCTATCTTGCTGATTCTTATGTCAATGCGTTCATGAAATGGCATAAACCAGGAGAAACAAAGAAAGGATATGCTCTTGCAGGACTCAAAGAATGAATGACAAAGGTAATGAAATATTTAAGATTGGTGAGGAAGAATTAAACTAATATTGCCTGACCTGTGGTGGCGCAGTGGATAAAGCGTCGACCTGGGAACACTGAGGTCGCCAGTTCAAAACCCTGCACTGGTCTGGTCAAGGCACATATGGGAGTTGAGCTTCCAGCTCCTCCCCCGTTTCTCTCTTTCTCTCTCTCTCTCTCTCTCTCTCTCTCTCTCTCTCTCACTCTGTGTCTTCTCTCTAAAATGAATAAAATAAAAATAAAAAAATACAATTACTTTAAGAATTAAACTAATATTAATCATACCCAGAAAAGCTCTTTAGTATAAGTTATTGGCACAGATACTATATTTACGGACCTCTGTCTAGTCCTCTTTGATATCTCCCATTCCCCCCTCCTTGCTAGGATAAAAATAACCACCTTGAGACACATTCTGAGTTTGAGGTATAGTCATCATGTAGCTGAAAAGTTTTGCTCCGGGGAATTTTTTTATGTTTAATTGAAACAGCTGAGCAGCCTCCTTCTCCATTGTTCCCTGACTCAACAAAGCTTGACACTTCTTTTGTTTTCTATAAAATTAAATTTAACAGGGAGATCTTGATCAGTAAGAGTTGCATAAGTTTCAGGTAAACATCTCTATAGCATTTGAACTGTTGATTGTGTTGTGTACCCATCACCAAAAGTCAAATCACTCTTTGTCACTGCATACTTGTCCCTCTTTACTCCCTTCTGCCATCTCTCTCCCTCACATCCTAATCGCCCTGGTAACCACTTCATTTTTATCTGTGTCTGTGAGTCTCAGTTTTATATCCCACCTTTGTGTGAAATCATACAGTTTTTAACTTTTTCTGATTTACTTATTTCAGACACTTCAAGCACCTTCTCTCCTTTTCCCTGACCATTACAGTCAAATTGTCTTTCTCTGTTTTTCAAATTGCTTCACTTTAGTTTAAATCCTTTTTGCACCACATACCACACAAGACTGAAATGATAAATTATTTGCATAAATAATTTCCAACACTACTTTTTTTGTGACAGAGAGAGACAGAGAGAGGGACAGATAGGGACAGCCAGAAAGGGAGAGAGATGAGAAGCATTAATCCTTCATTGCAGCACCTTAGTTGTTCATTGATTACTTTCTTATATGTACCTTGACTGGGGTTGGGGGTGTCTACAACAGAGCGAGTGACTCCTCGCTCAAGCCAAATACCTTGGGCTCAAGCTGGTGAGCTGGGCTCAAACCAGATGAGCTCACACTCAAGTCGGCGATGTTGGGGTTTTTATCCTTGGTCCTCTGAGTCTAGTCTGATGCTCTATCCACTGTGCCACTGCCTTGTCAGGCTTCCAACAGTACTTGTTGCTTTAGAGAATATACAGGAAATACTGACACCCCTCACTCAACCCATCATTAGAAAACCTCAATTATTAAGACCTAAATCATAAATTTTTAGAAAGGCCTGTATGATGACGAAGATCATAGAGGAGTTGTTAGAGCACACTGACTTGAGGGTGAACAGTGTGTGCTTGAAGTTTGGGAAGTTGGGTTGTATGTTCCAGAGACCATTAGTAGAACTGAATTATAGAGTCAACACCGATGTGCATGGAAGGATCCTGAGTGACAACGGGGCAAGTATTTGGATCAGATTCTGCCATTTTACCAGCATATACTTGGGCAAGGTACTGTCCTCTTACATAGATCCTGTGCTATTCTGAGGGTTCGATTAATTAACACAGATCAAAGTCTTTCGTATATAATGGTGCTTATTAAAGGATTGCCAAATTTTTTTGAGATAGCTTTATTTATAGATAGTTTAACAGATCAAAACCATAAACACAAATAAAACCCCTATATTTCTGAGATAACTTTTCTAAGGGAACTTTTAGTACAAAGATCTCCCCACCTGTCTGGAAGAATGTATTTCTTCTTCTGGAAATCATTATTAAAATATGTGCGGAAAAGGACAGCAAAGTTCAAAGGTACATTTTTGAAAATAAATATTGAGATAATGCAAAGCTTTCATCAGCTATTTTTTAGTGGTCTTTATACTGAATAGTACAAAGTTATTTTTAAAGGTCTTAATCCAGATTAGGCTATAAAGTAATAATTTAACTTCATAAAGCTTTTACTTGTTTTAGAATAAGTACTCATTATTATTTCCCACAAACAACTAGGGCTCTGAGAGAAATAGTGACCAAAATAGTGTCAATTAAAAAAAATGCTAAATTTAATGTTATTGTCATTGTCATTTTTCCTTAAATTTATATCAACATAATTTGTGGATTAAATTCAACTCTCTCTGGTTTTCTTGACTATTTATTTGCTTATTTCAGATAATAGTCATAATCCATGTACCTTCTTTACCTGCTTTTATTTTTTTATTGTTTTAGTGAGAGGAGAGGAGGCAGAGAGAATTCCACATGTGCCCCAACAAGGATCTACCCTGCAAGCCTACTTGGGGACGATACTCTGCCCATTTGGGGTCACGCTTGCAAATGAGCTATTCTATTGCCTGAGACAGAGGCTCCACAGAGCCATCCTCAGCGTTGAGGCCAATTTGCTGGAACCAATTGAGTCATGGCTGTGAAAAGGAAAGAAAAATGGAAGGAGGGTGGAGAAGCAGATGGTCACTTCTCTTGTGTGCCCTAACTATGAATTGAACCCAGGATATCCACAAATTGGCCGACACTCTACCACTGTTTGTACCTTCTTTTAATCTGAGAGTGCAAGGTCCAATTTCTTTCATTTCTGCAAGAGTTATCCCATAGTACAGTATAATGCTAGCACTGAGCAAGGGCTTAGTAAATATTTTTGTAGAACTGTATGTAAGATTGAATGACACCAAACTGATTATTTTCCCAATTTTTCTCTTATCCCATGTAAGAGATCTTTCCATTTCTCCATGAAGGGTGCTGATGGAGGCTTGAGTATCTAGTGCAAATGAGTTTATTGATCATTGAATAACTGTTCTTTTGAATCCAACTTTCCACAAATTTTTGTTTACCTTTCTTTTATCAGGCAAATGATCATTCTCAATCTTAAAGCCAAGCATTTGAACTAATAAAATTTCTAGCAATAGGGATGGCATAAAAATGGCTTTTCTCTTTTTATTTTTTTATAGCACATTCAGCAAGCTTCTTTTTATTTATTCTTTCATCCATACCCTAAAATATATTAAATATATATTCTTTGGTAAGCATTTTTTATGTACTAAAATGGATATACAAAATCATGCCCTTTTCCTTAAAGAACCTTTGTGTTGTGTATCTCTTTCCTATTCTGGGGGATGCATGTTATACATGTTTTATGTTATGTGTTATATGACTATAAAAAAGAAAAAAGAGAAAAAATACTTTATATCTTACTTGTTCTAAGACTTATAGAAATATGCACAAATTATAATTATAAAATCTATATGCAAGGTATTTATGAAGACACACTTTAAAATTTAGTGTAATTCTGGTATTTGTAAAAGATGTTTTAACCATCTGTAGTATGTACAAATAAAATATACATACGCACATGTAGACACATATATACACACAGCAAAATTAGATGTAAGTTGTAAATGAATAAATGAATATATCCCAAACACATATATTTTGGAAGATTGTCACTTATGTTGGTGGTAATGTAATATTTTTTAAGGCTATCTACACAGCATACTGATTTATATGTTAAGTAAATAAATTTACCTAAGTGGAAAAAAAGAGTTTTACAAATTGAAACAAAGCAATTAAAAAATTATCACATAAATGCACTTGTGACCTATATTGATCTTTCATACAATTTTTTTCTTTATTTGTGAGAAAAGACATCTAGCAACTAATTTTCTGAGAGTACAGCTAAAGATATTTCCAGTGAAATGTTTTTCCTATTGCAGTGCTTGCACAAGACAGATTTCATGCAAATTTCTATTCAAAAAATTTTTAAATTATATTCCCACTTATAACATGGGCAAACAAGACGGCTCCTCAAACCACTAATATTGCCTTGAGCCAATGAAATGTGCAAAAGGCAGAGGGTAATTCAAAATCATTTCATTCAGCCAGCACGGTAAAGCGTGTGGGATAAAGGAAGAGAAAAAAAAGCAGGCAAGTAAGAGGGCTAAGTTTATGCATATATTCATGACCAATTTTAGAGAGCTGACTGAATAGACTTGGTTCATTCTTGTAAAACATTTTTGAAGTTGCTCTCTATCAGTGTTAATTAAGATATGAAATTAAAATCTGTTCACATTCACTATGTCAGCAATATAAGGCACATATTTAGCCTTTGACAGGATTTTAATTTTCTGCAAGTCAATTTCTAGAAAACCTAGTAAGGAATGGAATGCACTGATCTATATTTTTTATTGATAGCTGCCAAGACCCAATGAAAACTATCTGTCTTGTTGCTATTACCTTTTACTGGGTTTCCATGAAATTCATTATACAGAAGAGAAGAATAGTACTAGAGCATTTCCCATGACTACATTAGAATGTCAGAATGTCACTCCCTCCTTAGTAACTGCTCATCTTTTCAAAACATTTCTTGCAAATATTTTAAAACAAATTGACCTCATCCTAGTACACCAGTTAATCTACTCTTCTGAAATATCTGAAAGGTGTCTTATTGCTATGTTTTATATGCATGGTTACCTAAGAAAGAAAATTAGCTATGGAGCCAGTGGGAAATAGTTTAATAAAATCATTGCATTTAGTCATGTAGAATTACTAGATTTCTGTGACAGCAAATGGCACTATTCTAGTTCTAAATGCTTTTTAAACAAATACCTTAATAGTTTGCCATATAGTGTACCTTGAATTTTTGTATTGATGTGTAGAAAATACTGCAAAATTGTCAAAACAAATGAGGACATATATACTGCTCACAAAAATTAGGAGATATTATTTTCAAAATGAATATGAAGCAATTAAATATCCCCCAAATTTTGTGAGCAGTATATTATTGAAGGGAATTTTAACTGACAAATTATATAAACCCTGTAACAAGATAAATTATGCAAACCAATTTCCTTTCTTTTTTAAAAAAAAAATTTATAGGGACAGAGAGAGAGAGATTCAGAGAGAGGGATATATAGGGACAGACAGACAGGGACGGAGAGAAGTGAGAAGCATCAATCATTAGTTTTTCGTTGCCATCGCAACACCTTAGTTGTTCATTGATTGCTTTCTCACATGTGCCGTGACCACGGGCCTTCAGCAGACCGAGTAACCCCTTGCTGGAGCCAGCGACCTTGGATCCAAGCTGATGAGCTTTTGCTCAAGCCAGATGGGCCCGTGCTCAAGCTGGCGAGCTCGGGGACTTGAACCTGGGTCTTCCACATCTCAGTCTGATGCTCTATCCACTGTGCCACCGCCTGGTCAGGTGCAAACCAATTTCTTTGAGTGTAATTGAGGAACTGGAATTATTAGTATAAGATAGTTTGTTGAGATCGCTGCTACTCTTCCGTTGGGTTAAAAATAATTCTAGAGCAATTACCAAGGTTTTGCTTCAATTATCTACAGAAAAGAAACACAAATTTCTAATTCAATCCAAGTGAAAACTAAGAAGAAGAGTAGAATGTCACTTTATTTGTAATTTATAAACTTACTAATTTTTACTTAATTTTATAAATGCAAGCCATGAGGGAGCTTCTAAAAAAGGATTTTTTATAAATTATCAACATTGAATGTCAAATATCTAGAACTTTTTAGTTCACTTGAACATTAATTTTCTTTGCTCAGAAAATTTAGACAAGGTACAACTCTGAGTAACACCTAAGAGAAAACTTTAGACTGTACTTTACTAACTTTTTCAAAAAAACTCCTTTCCTTCCTTTTTATTTCTATATTTCAGTCAACCACCAAATAGTATGTTCTTCAAGTGTGGGGATTTCAAAAGAAATGTTTGGCATCGTCTGGTTCTTCAAAACAATTGTTATGCATTTCTTTCTTTTTTAATATTATTTCTGTATCCCTCCCTTTCTTTCCTTTCTTCTTTTCTCCCTTTCATTTCCTCTAGCCTTACATTTTGATTTTTCTGACTTTTTTCAATTTACCTTGTTTCCTCTTATCTCTAATAATTAAAAAAACTAATAGTAAAAAAGATGTAACTGCCTGACCTGTGGTGGCACAGCATTTGACCTGGAATGTTGAGGTTGCTGGTTCAAAACCGCAAGCTTGCCAAGGTTAAGGCACACACAAGGAACAACTACTATGAGTTCATGCTTCTTGCTTCTCATCCACCTCTTCTCTTTCTCTCTCCTCTCTCTAAAATCAATAAATAAAATCTTTTAAAAAAAGATATAACTAAGATCCCAGAAGTTATTTACCTATTGTTGCTGTGTCTTCTTGCTTTAGAAAGGGAATCTGGGCAACATTGCCACCTTCAGTCTCACCGCTTTATTTTCATCTGCCAACCCAATCGTATCGTTCTCAAAATTTCGGTATTCTTTTGCATTAATATGTCAGTGTGTATTAATTCTGAGTTTAAAGGCGCCTAAGAATCAGTTTAGAGATCTTTCTACCCTAAGATTTATTTCTACAAGCAAACCAAGCCCTGTTAATTGCCAGAGTAAATAATGAGTCCAATTTTCCAGCCTTTAACTGTGATAGTAATTGAGTTGTAGAAAACCTAATAAACGTAAAACTCTTCATATTGTTTTCATCATGTTCATGTTTGCATATGCCAGGAAAAGGAAGATTAAGAAGAGGTTTAGAAAAACTAGTCTTTACAAAGCATATATCATGGCCCTGGCACTGTGTTGAGCATTGTAACATGCATTACCTCATTTGGAGGCATGCCCCATTCACATCAGCACCAATGAGGACTCTCTGTTGAACCAACCCATGAGGCTACAAATTGGACATAATGAGAGGAGGCTGGTGGCAGCGTCTTCTCATTTGTTAATGATTGTGCAGTGCATGCTTTTATACCTCAACAGAAGGTGTTTTGATCATTGCAGTAAATGTCCAAGGCCACAGCCATGTTTACAAGCTTGCTCCTGATGTGGTGTGTGAGGATTAGTCAGTACGTAGAAGATGGCGATACTATGCTAAGGTACATAAACTTTAGAGATGAAGAAAAACAGGGGTACTAAATTGTGCCATTTTCTGGTTTTGGAAGTTTAAATACATTTGGCTTTCTGAGGCTGGCTTTTTCTGTAAAATGAGGCTGGTTATGGTAGTTGTTGTGAGGTTGAAAGAGAAAACATAAAATTCCTGGCATAGTAAGTGCTCAAAAGGCCATAATTTATGTTTTTACTATTATTGCTAATTTGGAAAATGTTGTATTTGGTTACACAATATTTTGGGCAGATTGTGTATCTTCATCACCAGGACTTTATAGACAATGGGCTTCATTCAAAGTCAGGTTAGCCAGAAAGACTTAGCTTAGAAAAGAGACATTGTTTTATTTCACAATGGCACACTGTGTTTTTTTTTGTTTTTTTTTTTAGAAATGCTTGAAATGGAACCAAAAAAACCATTCCAAAGTAAAAGAATTTTCACTCTGGATACTAATTTTAATAAAATGTGCTATTACTTGGATCATCTGTTTCTTGAATATATTTCAAAATTCAGAAGAAAAGAAAGTACACCAATGAAAGAAATGGAGGAAAGAAGGAAAAATATATAAAAGAGAAGGAAAAAACTGATAATAATGGTGTTCTCTCAAAAGGCTGCTACGGAATTTTGCAACAATAGTTTCAGAAATTTCTATTTATCTATTAAGAAAGTTGCATTATTAATTAAAATAGAGGCAGTGCCCAGGTTACAAATGAGATAGGTTCTGTAGGTTTATTCTTAAGTTGAATTTGTATATAAGTTAGAATAGGTACATTTACCTATTAAATGCAAATTAAACAGATGTTTGTCTTAGCATAGCATTTAATTTTTACCTTTTTGTGCATATATATACTTAAATATTTTCAAACCTATAGAGCCTATTTTGTTTGTAACCCAGGGACTACCTGAAATAGTAATATCAATTTTTGAATTAAAATATCTTAATCTCTAGAGACAATAAATTAGCACATTCAAATTGCAACATGTATTGAATGTGGATTTTATTTTGCTAATTGTGTCCTCTGAAATATAATTTTGCATGCACAGGAAAACACACAAAGTTGAAACTGGCTGCCATCGGCAATTGGTGATCTTTACTAATTTTAAGTGAATGGACAGATACCATTGTATCCCATATTCATAAGGGTTAAAGCAGGAAGCATAAATCACAGAGAAAACTGAATGTCATTTCTTATATACTGACATGTCTTTATGGCCAATAATACTGTCTTCCAAAGCATAGTGATATGCCTTATTTTTTAAGGAAGTCCATAAAATCTTCTGTGACCCAAGCTGGAGAAAAACGGGCTCTGGCCACTTGGCTCAGTGGTAGAGCATCAGCCCAGCCTGTGGATGTCCCCAGTTCGATTCTCTGTCAGAACACACAAGAGAAGTGACCATCTACTTCTCCACCCTTCCTCCTCCCCTTTCTCTCTTTCTCTTTCTTTTCTAGAGTCATGGCTCGATTGATTCAAATACATTGGCCCAGGCACTGAGGATGGCTCTGTGGAGCCTCCACCTCAGGTGCTAAAATTACTTTTGTTGTGAGCATAGGCCCAGCTGGGCAGAGCATAGCCCTCAGACTGGGGGTAGCCATGTGGATCCCAGTCGGGGTGCATGTAGGAGTCTATCTCTTTATCTCCTCCCGTCCTCTCACTGAAAAAATTAGAAAAAAAGAAGGGTATAGTATTTATATTGCTGCAAATTGTTATATTCAAGTAGGTCAAAATGGTAAGTCAGAATGGTATTTCAGAACAATAGCTTTGATTGCATCTTGAAAAACAAGTTGGGATTAGGACATCAGACAGACACCGGAAGGTATTTTGTAATATACTTGTTAGAAGGGGCGAGAATATGCTACTAACATAGAAAAGTAAGACCAGACTTCAGAGGGGTCAAAGAACAACAAAAACCAGTAAAAAAAAAAAAACACTAACATTAATAGATTCAGAGGTCATTAGTAATTATTGGAAAAATATAGCTTTCATAGAAAATTTAGATGGAGGAGGAATAGCAACACTTCTTGGCCAGTTAAAATTGAACTTAAACACATTTCAAAGATTTGTTTATACCAAACAAAAGAGAGAATATTTGGAAATAGTAATGTCAAAGAGAATCCCTTAAATTAAATACAAGTAAACCATTAAACTTTTTTTACTAGGTTCAAAAATTTTAATTAAAAAAAATGTAACTGTGTAATCCCAGAACAGGGAGATGAATGTTGACAATTGGATGCTATTTGATGTGACTAACAAACTACACTGAATTTATTATAGCACTCAAAAAGTTAAAAGAAATAAAGTACATAAGATAAATAAATCCAGTATTATGACTTTTAATTTTTAAGAGGGAAATATATTTAGTGAGAATTATTAGTCTATATAATTATGACACACAAAGATCTCTTACATTAACATTAAGACATGTTTGAAATAATAAGTAAAAAGTAATTTAATGATGAATATTAATGTTTTTAAAAATAGTGACATAGGAATACAATAAAATTCTCACCAACACTGATACTGATATATTTCTGAGACTAGTAATAATCAATCTGGTATGAAATCTAACAGGTAAGAAACAAGAAGTTTTTTAAGACTATGGAAAAAGGAAGGAAGGAGTTGGAAGAGGAAGAGGAGGAAGAGGAAAGAAAGAAAATAAATTCTATAATGTAAGATAATCATGTTTGGAGAACTTTTCCTCACTGTACTAACACAGTACAAGAATACTGAGAAGAAAGTTAGAGAAGAAAAATATCTTTTGTATTTGATGCTGTTATAGTCAATGCAATATTGAAAATGAATGCTAACCTCTTATTCATTATTAAATTATGATCATTTGGGTTTAATAATTGAAAAATGTGAGGGTCTATATGAACCACAGTATTATTATTAATAACAACCATAATGATTATTACATATATTAATAATTGTGCAAAGATAAAGTGATATACTGAAATCATAAAATAATAGAGCATTCTACCTTATATATATGGCGTGTGCTTGAAGAAACCGGCTTAATACAGAAAAACATAAAGACCATGTCTTCCAGCATTTTAAACTTCAACTTGTTGAAAAGTTGAGCTATGTGGTGCTAGAGGAAAACCTTAGACTAGAGAGGGACAGACTAGTATTTTTACTGAGACCTAATATGTTGATCCAAAGCTTCTACGAAAGGATGCCTAACTGGACTGCTAACTTGCATCTGAATGATGAGCCTTGTGAAAGCTTTTCTTTAGGTCAGTGGGTTTTTCCCCTCTTTCACAAAATGTGTGCTGATTTTTTTTTCTTTGCCTGAGACTGAGCAAATTAGATGGATCTAAATATTACTTGATTGTAGTTTATTTTATCTAGAAACACAGGCATGGTTTGTGATTACCCCAGAGTTTTGAATAAAAATTGCAATTGCTGGACTGTAATGTCACCTTAGCCAGTTTTTGCCTGATGCCTATTTTATTTTTCACAATAATTTTTACATGCAAATAAACACTTTATGAAATTGATGTGCATGTTCACTTCCCCTCTATTATTTTGTATTTTGTTCTTCTTTTTGTTCTCATTGTCTCAGTCATTAAGGCCACTGGGAATAAATTAATTTAAAGATTGTATGTTTTAAAATGTCTCTTCAATGCCTAAAGAACTTGTTAAAACAGATTTTTTCCCCTACTGTTTAGGGACTTAAACCAATTATTTTATTCGGTTTAAACGTAATTTTAGGCATGAATATATTGCACAATCATTCAAAATATAACTCAGAGAGCATAAGTAAAATAATTATTCAATATTTAACTTGTGACAGTATTTTAAATTCTTACAATTATTCTGCAATAGAGTCCCCATTGTTCTTAATGTCCCATAGGTAGAAAATTGGGATACTGAGGTTTTTTAAAATTATGTAAATTGAAGAATACTTTTAAACTGGCAACACGTTAGATTTTAATAGGGATTTGTTGTTACTGCATGAAGGAAGTTTTTAAAAAATGGTCATAATATATTGACATATTTTGTTATAAGCATTTAACAATGACAATTAAAAAAAAAACACATGTCACTCTAAATAGAGAACAAAGGACTCTTCCTATTATAATGAACATTATCATATCTGGTGCATCTCTGTCCACTTCAAGAATCTAACAGTTAAAATAGAACTGGGAAAAGATGGACACAAAAATTATTTAGCAGTGGAGAGATCACAAGGTCAACAGAAAACAACCATGGTTTAGATTGAGGGGAAAAGAGCCAAGAAGGTGACATAACCAAAAGCTTTCAGATTGAATGAAGGGGTGACAAACTTGCTCTTTATTTCCAAGGGCATAGAAAAAAAATAAGGGGTATACTGCAGTACTGTGAATTTAGACTAAAAATAAGTTGGCTGTTGTTTATCTAAAAAATGATTGTGAAAATAATTTACTTCAGGAAGATATATAAGTCTTTTTCCAGTATATATTTAAAAACAGTGAATATTTTCTTACTTGTTTTGCATGATTTGAGTATTAGTTTCTATGCTTAAAATTAAGATTGAATAGAATGAGTTAATAAATTTCATATTCAGGCTCATCATTTTTATTGCCAGATGATTTCCACCAACTTTTAAAGACTTAAGAAAAAACCTGTAATGATTCATTGTCAATTTAAAGACTAAAGAGAGTAGTTAAACTGAAGTGGGTTTGTTTATGTCTGGGTACCAGAATTCATTATAGGCTATGTAGGTGGAAGAGACTTTATAACCTAAAATTGCAGTAGAAATTGATTCAGAATAGCTAAGCTTGATTCAGACCTATGACTCACTAATGGAAGAAACTTTGAATATAAGATTTAAAAATACTAATATTAAGTTTAATTTTTTATTAAATTTTTGGGTGACATTAATTAATAAAATTATACAGGTTTCAGGTATACAGTTCTATAGCACCTCATCTGTATATGTATGGTACTGTGTGTCCATCACCCCAAGTCAAGTCTCCTTGCATTATCATTTATCCCCCCTTATTCTCTTCTACTTCCTTTTGTGTCAACCCCCCCACCCCCCAGTTTTGACACAAACCTACTTAATAGAAGCAGAATCAGGTATCTTGCTGTGTGTTAATTAATGTAGTTTGGGAAAATTGTAGAAATAGATTTAGTAAATCATTCAGGATAGCATATTGCATGATATCAATAGAGCTATTTTACTTGAAAGATGCAGTGAGATGGCATTGACTACTTTGAAATCATACTCTAACTCATTATGTTAGAGTAATTCTTACATTACATCATAATCAGTTCTAATGTTGGCACTGAAAATTTCTACTGACATTGCACAATACACACACACACACACACACACACACACACACACCCTCACCATTTCTTTCTTTTATTTTACTGTTTCCTAACTCTTATTTCTACTTTTGGTTCAGTTCAGATGAGGATTTGACCTACTTTACTGACAACCCAAAGAAGCATAAGCTCTCTCTATCACCCCTGATAATTTCCTCTCTCCAGTCAAAATACTGTGTGTGGCAGACACTCAGGTTTCTCTTTAATCAAATAAGGGACCGTTAACTTAATTAGGCCATACATACTTGCTTTTTATTATAGTCAACCTCCAGACCAGCTTTTTAAATAATTAAGCCTATATTTCTGCATTTTTATTTACAAAAAAATTTAACTACCCTTCTTTCCATCAACTTGACAAAGTCCTCCCCTTGGAGGACCCCCCAAAAAGTGATGAAACTGCATTCATTGATTAGCAGATATGTCCCCAGTCACTAAATAAGGGGCTGAGGTCCCCATGATAAGCAGGTAAGCCCTGTTCTCTGGGCCTTGCCTTGAAGTGGGTGATGTTGGCAAGTGGACCAGAGCTAAGTAGTTACAGTTATGTGGAACTGTACTCCAAGATCTGCAGAATCACATGGAAGAGCAATGGATACAGCCTGGGCAGTCGCAAAGGCTCACTGGAAGAGAAGAGGGCTAGAGTGAATGTAGAAAGGATTGCCATATGTAGAAAGAGGAGGAAGAAAGGTAATGATGATAATATATTAAGAGAAGTGTATTTTTTCTATAAGACTCACCCTATAGTTACCAGTGAAACAAAAACAGAGAGAGATAAGGCCATGAATAGTCCAAGTAGAAGGATTAAAAATGGAACACATCATGATCAAGTTGACAGTTAAGCACTAGTTTTCAGGCCTAAATATGGGCAATAGATAGATAAGGCCAAAATTAGCTGAGATCATAATTAGGAGACTATTGCAGTGACCCAGCTGAGAAACAATAAAGGTCAGCTAAGGAAGTGATGATGAGGTAGAGGAAAACAGAAAAGTCAGGAGGTAGAATTGACAGGATTCAAATGTGGAGGGCAGAGAAGATTTAAATGCTAAGACTGGAACTCAAAGTTCAGATTTACCCAATGGTTTAAACAGAGCTTGCACCAGGCAAACTAAACAAGTAGAGAAGTAGACTCATAGACAAACTAGCTCTGAGATGTCCATGGGATAATTAGAGAACACAGCTGGTTGATAGATGCATACATAATCTGGAGATAAAGATACAAATGTGAGTGGAAGTTTTGATTCTCAGTAATGGATAAAACCACCAGGGTCTAAAATAAAGGCAGTCCTCAGGTTACGACAGTCTTGACATAGGACATTTTCAGTTTATGACACTCACTTCCATAAAAACTTCAAAAAAATTGAGACGTGAGTGTTTTGGTTTATGTCATTAGTGCTGTACTTATGGACTATGCGAGCAAACTGGTTTGGTTGCATGCAGAAGAAGAATATGCAATAATGTGACTTATGAATGAAGAAGTTGGCAACCCCCTATATGCTGACCTACTCCATTTTGGACTATTTAAAGCACAAGTATTCAATTTGTGTTACTTTGCTTGGTGACCTTTTGGCCCTTATCATGGCTCCTAAACAAAAGTCAGAGTCTTCAGATGGTAGTGCTTTGAAGAAGAAGGAAGCCATCACAATGGGTGTCACAGAGCTACTGGCATCACCTGGAGAGGAGCTGAGGACCTCATTCAGCTGGAGAAGCAGGTGATTGAATAGGAAGAGATAGAAACCCCAGAACCCAAGAGATTTACTACCAATAGTTTGGTAGAAGGTTTTTCTATGGTAGATGATGGGCTGGCAAAATTTCAGGCTGAGGACCCCAGCAATGACCGATTCAGTAAGGTCTACAGAGCTGTTATGGATGGCTTGCAATGTTATAAGCAGATTTTGGAAGAGAAGAAGTCATCAACCTTCCAGAATAGCCTGGAACAATTATTTAAGAAGGTCGAAAGACTGCAACAAATCCTGTACCAGCAACTGCTTCTCAAGATGAAATACCTGAACTACAGGTAGAATTATCTCCAGTATCTCCTGCATGTTCCTTAGCAATCCTGATTCATGTGACCCAGTATCTCCAACACCTTCTGCAGGTTCTCCTACCTCTCCAGCTTCTTCCTCCCAATAGGTCACTCTCTCTCATCTTGCAATTCCTCTTCCAGTGTGCAAGCCAACCACAGGCATAAAGGTAAAAAAAAAAATTTTTACACTCATTTTTTGTCATTTTTCCTGTTACTAGAGTGTACAGTACAGTATATTTATATCTTTTTTCTCTTTCTGTGGCTTAGTTGTGTTTTTATGTTCTAAATTATGATTTTACAACTGTGTTAGGATAGGTAAGTGACTTAGGCTAGGGTGTGTTTTGACTTACACCAAAATTTGGGTTACGTCATAGGAACAGAACTGTGTTGTAACCCAAGGACCCTCTGTAATAAATGATATCTTGGAGGAAGATTTGGTTAGCAGATATACATTAATAACTTAAACACAAACAATAGTGTGTTCAGAAAAAAGTGATTTCATTACTTGGTCCATGAACTACAAATGTTACTTTGCATCAGGGTTCAGATGGGCACTAATTTATTTTTTAAAAAGTTGGAAATACATCTTATTTTGCTTAATAACTTCCTAGAATAAATGATATACTAGTTAGAGGAATGTAGCCAAAGTCAGGTAGCTCTGAATCACATTCCCTAAAACTCATAAGAAATACAAACATTGGCAATAGCTTTTAATTTTTTTAATATGAGCCACATGATGTAAGTCTGGTATCAGTTTGTTTTGTAAAATTAAAGATATAAACTGTGAATCACAGAAAGAACAAAGGGCATAAAAGGTACTTCATTCATGTGAATTTGCAATTCTTTTGAGCCTTTAATGAAGTTTGTATTTGTGAGTATGCCCACTTACATAGACATTCCCATTCATAACATTGTGATGGTAATATTTTCTGCCATATGCAGCTATTATTGGAAAAATTTAAGGCTGGAGTTTTAAATTGGTTAAAATAATTGGTTGCATGCATATGTATGATTTCTTATTAGCCTAAAAATATTTTTTCTTATCGCTAGACAACAGAATTGTTTAAAAATGTTTTAAAATCCTCAATAATGGTGACAACAATTTAACCTAAAAGTAAAAAAAATAATAATATTAGATGTACATAACTGTTTAAAGCCTAGTAGATTTTAAATGCAGATCAATCAAATGGGAGACAGAATAATTGTGTGAGATTATTATATTAAGGTTTGAGATATCTCTCTATTTAGAAGGCTTGTTAACTTCTCTGGAGTTCTTTGTTCTAATCTCTAAAATAAAGATGGCGGATACACCAGACAGCTGTTGGTCTCACCAGATCCACTCCACCATCGTCCATTCTGCTGTGGGAGGTGGATCCATGATATTATCTACTCTAAGTCGTATCTCCATGAGGCCCTTAACCATTTAGGTAAGATAACCGATTCTTTCAGGAAAAGATAGGGAAGGAGGAGCTTGTGGTTAGGGTGCTTATTCCCTTGTTTCCTTCTTATGATGTTGCCTTGTCCTGGCTGGGTTCTCAAGAGGCCTTGATCTAACAAAGGACATCTCTCTCGAATGTCCTCTCATTTTTCTGTTGCTCCCCTTGTCTTTATAGGTGGTGGTTGTGGAGAAAGCTAACTAACCCCTGGATTTTACACTACCCCTTAGGGTATTTTTATATCTTGCCCACTGTTGTCCTTTTGTAAATAAAGCTTCCTTGTATTATTCCAATTTAAATATCATATATTCTGTCAGATCCTGAGATACAGTAGTTTCGAGAATTACATCCTGGTTTCTGTATGTTCTGAAAACCATGGTTATCAGTAAAACCATTTGCATGTCTGTCCAGGATTATAGGTGCTTCTTTGGGTCTCAATAGTGTGGCACCGCTTATCAATTTCATTTTAAATATTGATCAAAGCAGGCCTTAAACTGGTTCATCTATGAAACGTTCAGACAACCTGAGAAGTTTTCTAATCTACATAAAGGGGACAAAAAGACTCAGTGACAACTAGAAAAACTCTTCCTCAACTGATACACAGAAATATCTCTTCTAGTATTGTGCATGTTTTGTATAACAGCACTGCACAGTTGCCATTTCAGTGGTTACTAGTGGCGTGCAATTTCCGTATCTCCACCTTCTGGATTGGTTGCTCAAAAATCACAATTTCTATTTGAGAGTTATTATTCAGGGCAACTGTTATTTAGGCCATGTCTTCATGGTAATCTATTTTTCCAAAACTAACAAATATATATACACCCTAAGGTATGTAAGTGTCCTGATAGTCCATGTAGCTTGTCATCTCATACACCATCTTCAACTGCTGTCACCTATCACCTGTTTATGTCTGTTGGGAAGAGAATTCTCTCGGTTGCTCACCATGATTGAATGGAGCTGTGGCATAGAATTCGTTTTCCATAATCCCGACAGGACCTGCTGGCTTCCTAGGAGCTCAGCTCTGTTGGTGTGCTATGTAGAAGAGAGTGAGTTCACCTCCAGCAATGAAAGGGTTTTTATATAATTTTATTACAAAATTGGCTCACGGAAATAAAACTTGGCCTTCTTTACTACTTTTATCATCTACTAAAGAGTAAAAACAAATTAAAGAAAATCCCAATGTTTAGCTCACAGTAAGTGGGCTTTGTGCAAAAATAATCACAAATATGACGATAGAATAGTCAGTTATTTGGTTCACTTATTCATTCAACAAATTTTACCGAAATAGGCATTGAAGATATTATAACAATTATAATGTATACACTTATTGTTCCCCTAGTAATTACAGTAAATGCAGGCAACATTCAATTAAATAATTAAAAGAATACAGCTTTTAGAAGCATAAAAGAAAGGCATCTAACTGAAAATTAGATTCCTAGATGAAGTGCTGTAAAGAAGAGATGAAGAATGTGTTTTGCTTATGACATGTTCTAGTCATCTGGAAAATTTGTGCCTCTGTGAATTAACGGGATACATTTTAAGTGATCAGACCCGAAACATCACACTCTTAAAAATCAATTCAATCATGTAATATTATTAGAGAAGGAAGAACATATGTGGATAGACTAAGCTTGATTCAAGTAGCACCTGGAGTTAGGAAAGAAAAAGAAAACACAGAGTTCACATGTGAAAGATTTGGAGGGTAGTGTGAGCTGGATTCAAGTTTTGTACAGATTCAAAGTGTAGTCAGATTTTAAAAAGAACAAATCACTCAGGCTGTTTCTTCTCTTGAATGTGATTTTTAAATCTGTTAAAGTTTGTGTAATACAGTCTCCACTCCAAGTAGATGTACAGTACTTTCCTATGGTACCTTGTTATTGTTGTTTCCCCTTGAATGAGAAGAGATTTCAGTGTTATTACAAGTAAAAAGTGAGTTGCAAATCCACCATAAATTTGATAAATATTTGACATTTCTGCTGTTCTAATTTATGCAACTGGTAAAATTCTTAGCATGTATTTATTAACTGATTTAATAAATGAGCATCTAAATTTTGAGGGATGGTATACCAAATGTCAGAAATACAAAAATGATTAAAATCTTGTTTTCTTTTTTCCAAGAGCTAACTTTCTATTATTTAAGGCATTGTGAAAGGTTATTTGTCCAGGTTTGTTGAGACATAATTGACATATCACATTATGTAAGTTTAAGGTGCAGAATGTAATGATTTGATACCAGTACATATTGTAAAATGATTACCACAATAAGATTAGTTAACATCCTTAACCTTATATAATTGTTGTTTTTTGTTGTTTTTATGGTGAAAAAATTTAAGATCTACTCTCTTAGGAATTTTCAAGTATAAGGTATCCTCAAGTTACTACACAGTTCTGTTCCTATGATAGTGATGTAACCTGAATTTTGGTGTAAGTCGAAATGCACTCTAACCTAAGTCACTTACCTATCCAAACACACTTGTAAAATCATAAACTAGAACATAAAAACACAACTAAGCCACAGAAAAAGGAAAAAGACATAAATATATTATATTGTACACTTTATTATAGTAACAGAAAATATGACAAAAGATAAGTTAATTTTTTTTTTACCTTTATGCCTGTGGTTGGCTTGTACACTGGAAAGGGCATTTCAAGGAGAGAGAGAATGACCTATTGGAAGGAGGAGGCTGGAGAGGTAGGAGAACCTGCAGAAAGTGCTGGAGATACTGGACCAGGTTAATCAGGATTGTCTAAGGAACATTCAAGAGATGCTGGAGATGATTCTACCTGTACTACAGGTGTTTCATCTCAAGAAGCAGCCAATGGAGAGGATACAGGATCTGTTGCAGGCCTCTCCACCTTCTTAAAGAATTGTTCCAGGTTAGACTGGAATAGTTTGCCCACATAGTCCTTAAGAATGAAGCTAATGACATAAGCTGAAACACTCAGGTCTCAAATTTTTAAAGTTTTTATGGTGGTGAACATTGTAAAGTTGAAACATCATATGTTGAGACTGTCATAACATGAGGACCCCCATAAACAATAGAGTATTTTTAAGAATAGTTACTATGTCGTACATTAGCTCTCCAGAACTTAGTCATTTTATAATTGGAAATTTATATCCTTTTACCAATATCTCTTCTTTTCTCCTACCCCCTATTCTCTGGAAATCACTGATGTTATTTCTGTTTCTTTGAGTTTAGCATTTTAGACTTTATATATGAGTGAGGTCAGACAGTATTTGCCCTTTTTTGTCTGATACCTTTCACTTAGCACAATATCCTCAAGGTTCATTAATGATGTAAATGGTAGGATTTTCTTTTTTCTTATGGATGGGTAATATTTCATTGTGTATGTATGACACATTTTCTGTATCCATATATCTGTCAATGGATACAGGTTATTTCTGTCTTGACTATTGTGAATAATGCCACTGTGAATATTAGGTGTATATACCTTGATGAGTAGTGATTTAATTTCTTTTAGATAAATACACAGATGTAGAATTGATGGATACTGCTTTTCATAATGGCTATACCAATTTACACACTTACAAACAGTGTCCAAAGTTTACTTTTACTCTACATTTTTACCAGCATTTGTTATCTTTTGTCTTTTTGATAATAATTATCCTAACAGGTATATCTCATCATTGATTGATGGTGTTGAGCACCTTTTCATATACTTGTTGGCCATTTATATGTCTTCCTTTGGGAAACATCTATTTAGGTCCCTTTCCCTTTTTAAAATTGGATTATTTTACTTATTTGTTTTTGTCTTTGCTATTGAGATGTATAAGTTTCTTTTATATTTTGAGTATTAACCCCTTATCTGATATATAATTTGTAAATAATTTCTCTAATTTTGTAGATTGCCTTTTCATTCTCTTTACTTTTTCTTTTGCTGTGCAGAAGGTTTTTGTTTGACTGAGTGCCAACTGCAGATATTCACTTTTGTTGCTTATGCTTTTGTTGTTATGTTCAAAATATCATTGCCAAGAAAGATGTCAACTAGATTTTACCTGTATTTTTTTAAGAGTTTTACAATTTAACATCTTACATATAAATTCTTTTTTTTCCTTCTTTTCCAAGCAAGAGCAGGGGAGATAGACAGACTCCCACATGCTCCCTGGCCAGGATCCGCCCACCAACCCCATCTGTAGCCCATGCATCACCCAACTTGGGCCTTGCTTGTAGCCAAGCTATTTTAGCACCTGAGGCAGAGGCTCCACGGAGCCGTCCTCAGTGCCTGCCCGGCACCAATGCAACTAAACCAGTCGAGCCATGGCTGTAGGATGAGAAGAGAGAGAAAAGAGGGAGATGGAGGAGTGGAGAAGCACATGGTTGTTTCTTATGTATGTTTTGATAGGTAATCAAAGCTAGGACATCTACACATCAGACTGACACTCAACCACTGCACCAACCAACCAGGGCCCCATCTAAATTCTTTATCCACTCTAAGTTAACTTTGTGAGTGAAGTAAGACAGGGTTCATTTCTTTCTTTTATGTGTGACTTTTTTTTTTTGGCACAAGTTATTGAAGAAATTTTTCTTTCCACGTTGATTATTTTTGGTTCCTTTGTCAAATACTAATTGAATATTTATCCATGAGTTTATTTCTGGGCTTTTAATTCTGTTCCACTAATTTATGTGTCTGTTTTTATGTTAATGTCATGTTGTTTTGATTATTATAACTTTGTAAGATAGTTTGAATTCAGGACAGGTGATGCCTCATGCTTGATATTTCTCAAACATGCTTTGGCTGCTTGATATCTTTTGTGGTTTCATACAAATGTAGGATTGTGTTTATTCTATTTCTGTAAAAAATAGCATTGCAATTTTGATAGGGATTGCATTGAATGTAGAGATTGCTTGGAGAAGTATGGACATTTATTAATATTAAGTCTTTCAATTTGTTATAAAAATATGTCTTCAAAAGGATTTAAATGTTAATTGGCGACCCATTTGAAATGGTTACATACTAATAGCTATTGTTACAAAGCACATTGTTAAAAACTTTTCTTAAAGTACATTATCTCATTTGATACTTTTAATAACTCAGAAATATCGATCACTTTTATCACGCTCTTATTATGGATAAGGAAGTTGAATTTGCATGAAGTCAGAACTTTTTTCTAAAGCAGGAAAAATGTATTAGATGTTGGATTTAAGCAAAAACTTTGAATTAGAGAAGAAATTTGAATAAAAGTTTAAATATTTATGTAGGTGGAGATTACAAGGTATGGAAATTAAAAGAAAAAATGAAGAAAGGCAACAAAATACAAATAACTAAAAGATTATCAATGTAAGTAGTAAGCAAAGATTGAGATTAGCTAACTGCCAGGATTTTTTAAATTTCAGAGTATTTGTATAGAGGATCATCTAGAACAAAATGTTGTTCCAATAATAGCAATAACAAAAACAATTATAAATTCAGGTGGAATGGTGCGCTTTGAATACACAGAACAAAATAATAGCACATTTTATGTGAAAATAAAAATAATTCTTTATTAGTATTTTTTTTTACAGGGACAGAGAGTCAGAGAGAGGGATAGATAGGGACAGACAGACAGGAACGGAGAGAGGTGAGAAGCATCAATCATTAGTTTTTCGTTGTCTTTGCGACACCATAGTTGTTCATTGATTGCTTTCTCACATGTGCCTTGACCGCGGGTCTTCAGCAGACTGAGCCACCCCTCGCTGGAGCCAGCGACCTTGGGTCCAAGTTGACGAGCTTTTGCTTAAGCCAGATGGGCCCGCACTCAAGCTGGCGAGCTCGGGGTCTCAAACCTGGGTCTTCTGCATCCCTGTCCAACACTCTATCCACTGTGCCACCGACTGCTCAGGCTCTTTATTAATGTTTCTGAAGGTATATCTTTATTTTACAAAGGGCTTAAAAGCACAAATCATGCTGTACATTTCATAACTGAGGGTGTTCTACTTGACCATCTGATGATAAAATAAAAAAGAAGAATTTCTAATATCTGCTTTATAAGTAAAAGGAAGTTACCTGAGGTTTTAGAACCAGGTGGAAAGAGGAGTAAGAGAAAGAATTAAAAAAATGCAGCTTAAAATTATTAATTAAATGATCTAAATGAAGATAAATATATACCTTAATGTATGAAAATGTCACTGTAAGACTTAGTAAAAAAGCAGAGTAGGAAATAACTAGTTTTTGGCATCCTAGGATTTGATGTTTTTTTGCCATCTATGAATGCTTGGCTAAGAGGGGATATGAGAGGGGAAGAGCATTTTAAGGGCAGATAACTTCACCCTACTCATTATAAGCCGTTCCACACATTATAAGATATTATAGAAAAATGTCACTTTGAAAGTCACTAGATCCGAGTTAAAAATAATATCATCATATGCGTGAATCAGAGATGAATATCTGATTCTGTTACTTCATGTTCCCTCAGTCTAATACGTAAAGAAAAAAATTACCTAAAATATGATATGTGTACTAATGAAGGTGGTATTTAAGATGGACTTTTCTGTTTCCAAGCAAACATTGGCAAGTTTTAAGGAGCCTAAGAGGAAACACAAACTCAGATATTTGAATGCATTCTGTTAAATGCATGGATGAAGATGTTTATTCTTAGAGATCAATATAATAAGATGATAGAATATACAGCAGAGAAATGAAAGAAGGTCAGTAAAGTTTATGTTTGAAAGAGCATGAAGGCCTGACCCGTGGTGGCGCAGTGGATCAAGCGTTGACTTGGAACACTGAGGTCACCAGTTCTAAACCCTGGGCTTGCTTGGTCAAGGCACATATGAGAGTTGATGCTCCCTGCTCCTCTCCCCTTGTGTCTCTCTCTCTCTGTCTTTCCCTTTCTCTCCCTCTCTAAAATGAATTTAAAAAATCTAAAAAAAAAAGAGCACGAAGCTTTGTAAAAATTGCACCTGTCTGCATTAATTCAGCCAAAATATTGGAAATATGAAATAATGAGGTTATTAAAATTTTTATTGCCCTAAGTAAAAGAAGGAAGAAGCAAAACTTCATGACATGTTGGCTACAGAGAATGTTAGATTAGGAACAGTTAAGTACTAATAGTTGTTGAAACAAAATATAATTGTTAACGGAAAAATGTAAGATTTTGTGGCTAAAAATATATATAGATTTATGAGGTGATATTTGGATAGTGAGAACTGAGGTTGTTAAGAGCCATTGGCTGTTTAACAAAATAAATTAACAAACAAAATAGAAACAGATTCATAGATATAGAAAAGAGACCAACATCTGTTAGAGGGGAGGTGGGTAAGAGGGCCGAGTGAAACAAGTGAAACAGAAAAGAAAACTTTATAAGAAAAGAAGGGTGAGGAGGAAAGTGGGGTAAAAGGGAGATAAATGATGATGAAATTAAACTTGACTTGAAGCGGTGAACAAAATATAAAGATGATGCATTTATTATAGAATTGCACACCTGAAACTTATATAATTTTATTAACCAATTTCACCCAAAATTCAATAAAAATTAACTACATACAAGGATACATACACACACACACATACAACATACATACATACATACATACATACATACATACATACATACTAGAATTCCCGAGAAGTAAGATGCTGGACAGAACCTTGCTGATTCTGGAGAATGAGAATGAAGAGAATGAAGAGAATTCAGCAAGTTGGTAGAGATTTTAGGGTTTGTGGCCTCCATCTTTTGTACAGAAAACTTATCCTTAAGCCCTTTTAAAAATAGGTAATTTACTCCTCCAGAAAAATATCACATTCCTATCTTAACCGTGGCCTGAAATCTGCCTTCACTAACCATCTAATTACTGATTCTGGTCAGCTATCAAAAGTCACACTAGTTTTGATTCCTCTTTGATATTCACATCTTCAGTATGTGAATTTAGTAGCGGTACCCCTCTTTAAGTATTCAGTCCAATAGGTTCAATATTCCCTGTCCCTTTAAATACTCCCCACATGGTATCACTTTAACTTTCCACTCTCCTGATTCTCCTCCTCTGGGCACACTCTAATTAAGTTCCTTCTTAACGTGAGCCCCAGATTTAAACATGATGCTCCTAATACATTCTACATACACATCAAGGAATAAAAGGAGACAGATGTTTCCTTTTTGCTGTATCCTGTGATTCTGTCCACGCAGCCCAAGTTTGTAGGGGCCTTCTTGTTACCAAATTTCTCTGTTCACTCTTGTTAAATATGCAGTGACACTAAAAAGCCATGGGTGTTTTTTAACAAGTTCTTTCATTTGTTCGGGTCACCTTCTTTGTGTAATTTCAAGTCAATTGTTTAAGACTTGAAACGTGCCATTTAAATCTATCTTATAAATTTTATTATAATTCATCAGCAAAAAGGTAGGCAGAGAATTTGAACAAGAAAATAGTAGGAACAATGTTATGTCAGAATAATAGTGAGAACATTTCTGGGAATATTTTGTAAAAAATGTTTACCCAATTTAGTAAACAATATAGACTGCATAAAATCTATATAGTATTTTTAGAAGGCTTTTAGTTTATTTTCTTCAAATTTTAAAATATCTCTTTTTTGCTTACCTTCCTATAACTTACATAAAATTAGATTTCTGGTCTAGAAACACATTGATTGGTGGGTGGATCTTTCTTCATTGCAGCTCTTCCCCAGAGTGGTAGAGCTCAAGAGGCAAACTTGTGGTTGCTTCAATTACTAGTTACATGTCTAAGGCAAATGTTAACTTTTGTCTTAACCTTAGTTTTCTTACCTTTATAATGGGGACTGTAATAATATCATAAAGATGCTATGACAATCATGTAAGATATTTCTATATGTGAAGTTTTAGACAAATTATCAGACGTAGAAAGGCATCAGTAAATATTAACTATTTTTGTTAGGCCATCACTAAATCTGTAAATAGTCTATACGTCAGGACTTACATCAAAGCACATTCAAGCATATTTTAAGTATGTGTTTAGATTTTTATTTATTCTAAAATCTGTCATTGTCCTAAGTGAATTATTTCCAACTCAATTTTGTATCTATAATTTCTATCATGGTTTCTGACATACAATAGCTACTCAGTAAATGCTAATGAAATTAATGTATTAAAGGGTTTAATAAATTAAGATATGTTGCAGTCTAAGAGCTCGTGAGTCAAACTTAGTTATTGTCTAGTGATAAAGCTCATTATGACATAGTTCTAGTATACACTCATGACCTGTTTGTCATGTGTTAATGACTATATAACTATTATTACTGAAAGCTCACCATATGCCTGTGATACCAGTTCAATTACTAGCCTCTTTTTACAGATGAGGAAAATGAGGAACATAGAGGACAAGACTCTTATCCAGGGTCACTCAGCTGGTGAGCAATGGAGAAGTGATTAGAACCCAGGCTGTCTGATTTCAGAAGTGAGACAACTCATCACTTCCTTATATTGCCTCCCACCCTGCTGGCTTGCTCAAGTTCAATATTTCTAATAATAATGATTAAAAAACAAAGACAAAAGAAAGGACTTTGTCCGAGATTTTGATCAATTAGTGCATTTGTTTTATTTCTCCCTAACGGCGTTCAGAAGCTACATCTGATGACCACAGTAATTCCTTCTTCCCTCTGGCTGTCAAGGCCAGCTAGTTGTATAGTTGACATGTGACAAAACCAAGGACAAATGTCACTTTAGGACAGTGTGCTATGTCAATGTTAGTGAGGTATCACCACTGAGCTGTTACAGGTCTGGTGCATAAGAGACAACTTGCTATAGCAGCCTAGCTCAGGTATTTCCTAGCTAACCTCAGAGATATTATTCAGCTTCCCTAAACCTCAGTTCCCTTATCTTTGAAATGGTGGGTATGATGCTGTTTTATACTTTTGTGAAAACTAAATGAAAAAATATGTGAAGGAACTTAAAATATTGTCTAGCTTAGAGTAGAGATTTGTGTTTCTAACCCAAATGAAAGTGGCAAGCCAGTGGGAGACACATAATTTACATCAATAACTAGAGTATGATATAGTCTCTGAGACATATTGTACAAGATATATATATAAGATATATATATATATATATATATATATATATATATATATATATATATATATATGAGAGAGAGAGAGAGAGAGAGAGAAATTATGTTATAAGAAATATCACTCTTGACCGTGAAAAGAGGATGAAAGTTCTATAAAAATTGGGATAGCCCCCTGGTCTTTAAAGGAACTTTTCACCTCGATCAGTGCATGACTATTTTTATATTGATCTGTTCCTCTAAACCAGTGGTTCTTAACCTGGGTTCTATCGAACCCTAGGGGTTCGATGAGTCAGTCTCAGGGGTTCGGAGAAGCCTCTGCCGCGGAGGCCAGAATAAAGTAATACCGTAATTTGTTGTGAGTTCATGCACTTCGTTGGTTTTGTTCTTTGAGCAAGGTGATGTTCATGCACGGCTCATTTTGTGCACCAGTAAAAAAACATATACCCATGTCTTGAATTTGGAAAAAAAAACATATTTTATTTATCACTAAAGAAGGGTTCGGTGAATGCGCATATGAAACTGGTGGGTTCGGTACCTCAAAAAAGGTAAAGAAACACTTCTCTAAACTCCATGTGAAAAAAGGCAAGAACTGTTTTCCTAAAACTCCATCCTTACTGCCTAGCAACAAAGGCTTATATGCAAGAATAACTCAACAAATCATCTGCTGGATGAATTAATGAACAATAATTGGTGAAAACCAAAGTGAAATACTATGTATTAGGTCAGAACAATTTTTAAATTTATTTCACCAATGAAAAAGTTGGTCTCAGAATGGTTGTAATTCGGTCGAAATAGTTCACTTAGTCAGGATTAATAAAAAAAAAAGAATAGAATTTCTGACTAAAATTGATGACTGTAGTTTCTTAGGGGAATAAAGTCAAGTGTTCAAGTTGTGTTTGGAATCCAGTCGTGATTGCAGGTAGATTTCAATTTCCTGCCTGACTTAAAAGTATATGGAATCGGTTGAGAGTCCCCAATAAAATCAAGAGCTTCCATTAATATTTGCAAATCATTCAGCAAAATGAATAACATGACATACAAAATTGGAGCTCTATAACGTATGTATGCACATAAACATAAATACACACATTTAATTTGACTCATAATTACTGCTACAATTATGAGCCTTCTTAAATATATTGGAAATGTCAAGAGGAATAAATAATTGAAGTGACTGCTCATTTTGCCTTCACTAAGGGGCAAATATTCTAGCTCACTATCTGTAGCATAGTAGACACTCAATTAATGATTGATGAATAGAGACATAGCAGGATGACTTCATTAATTAATCAATTTAATAATGAAGTGTTAATGAATTTGAAATTGATCATTTAAGGGGGAAATATTTTTAGCTGTACTGAAAACAATTTTAGAACTTGGTTGCTTTCTTTTATTATTAATTTTAATGGGTGACATTAATAAATCAAGATACATATGTTCAAAGGTAACATCTCCAGGTTATCTTGTCATTCAGTTATGTTGCATACCCATCACGCAAAGTCAAATTGTCCTCTGTCACCTTCTATCTGGTTTTCTTTGTGCCCCTTCCCTCCCCTCTGTCCCTCCCTCTCTTCCCTCCCCCCACCCCGTAACCACCACACTCTTGACCATGTCTCATAGTCTCGTTTTTATGTCTCACCTATGTATGAACTTGGTTGATTTTAAGCTAGTACAAAATAGTGACACATTATGTTTAACTGATAAGAAAAAAAAATCAGACCCTGGCCAGTTGGCTCAGCAGTAGAGCACTGGCCCAGTGTGTACTGGGTTTGATTCAAGTAATGGGTTCAATTACTGGACAGGGCATACTGGAGAAGTGCCCATCTGCTTATTGACCCTTCTCCCTTTTGCTTCTCTCTCTCTCTCTTCTCTCTCTTCTCCTTCCCTCCTGCTGTATGGATCAAGTTGGCCCCAGATGCTGAAGATGGCTCCATGGCCTCACCTCAGGTGCTAAAAAATGGCTCTGGTTACAATGAAGCAAAAGCCCAAGATGGGCAAAGCATCGCCCCTTAGTGGGCTTGCTGGTGGATCCCTGTCGGGCGCATGTGGGGAGTCTGTCTCTCTGCCTTCCCTCCTCTCACTAAAAAAGAAAAAAAATAAGAGCTTAAAACACAAACATTTTATTAAATATAAGATTTTTTTGTAGATTGATTTTTGTTCTGATTTGTTTCAGAAAATTTATTGAGAAATGGAGATGTACAGTTAAGGCAAAAATAAAAAAATCAAGACAATGAGATTTTAATATAAAATTCTTAATTTGTTCACTCCATGGCAAATACTCACAAGATTGTTTTAATAACTTCAAGATATAGTCATATAGTAGCTTTAAACAAAGGTAGTTTATATGCAACATTATTTTTAAGCTAGTTTATCATATAGATTTGATTTATAATGCGGAACTATGATTTATGACATATATCAAGATAGTTTCATTTTTTTCTAGTGCTATCTTTGTTCCAGCTGATGTTTCTGATGAGAAAATTACAAATAATCCATCAAGGTAGAATATGAAAAAGTTGGAATATGTAAAAAATGTGAGTAAAATATATATCACAAATAAAATAGCTGTTGCAGTCACATGACCAATATGCTGTTTACCTTAATTAAGAACTGTATCCTTTGATGAAATTGAGCTCTTTAAAAGTAGGAATTGTCAATCATTCATTCTAAATTTCTTGGGCCTATTGGTAAAGTACATTCTATATATTCATTTCATGTTTACTAATGGGATCCCTACTGAGCAATGCCCTGCCTGGCTGGGCCATACCTTTGTTGCTTGGCAGACAAGTTATTTTAGCTCCTGAGGCCGATGCCATGAAGCCACCCTCAGTGTCCAGGGTTAGCTTTGCTTTATTCGAGCCATGGCTGAGAACTACTCAAGCTAAGGTATTTGGAGGGAAAGCAAGAAAAAGAGAGAGATGGAGAGAAGGGTTAGAGAAGCAATTGATCACTTCTCCTGTGTGCCCTGACTAGGAATCTAACCCAGGATTTCAATACAGCCGTGGATGCTCTATTGCTGAGCCAACTGGCCTGGGCCAATCCTGTACTTTTAAGAAGCATAATTAGATAATGGCTTGAAATGGATAGAAGGATCACTGAGTAAGAAGAGTCTGTATTATACTCGTGAAACCATGGTACTTTGAAGTTTATTTCAGAAGTTAAAGCCATGTTATAGACACTTATGAAAAATATATTACTTAGAATGTAGAGCCCTTCTTAAATAATGAACTAGAGTTGTTCTATATATTTATGAACAATTTAATGTGCATAAATATTAAATAACTCTTTCATATTTAAACCTTAAGGCACACAAAAGTTATGACATATATAAAGCTGACCTCTATTCTTCATTGACACTTATTTCGCAAAACTAAATGGCTTATGAAAACAAAATATCTTTCCCTAAATTTTAGGAGCTCCAAAATTATCAAAAGAATGTCTTAAGTAACTCTGGCTATTGCTAGAGGTTAATATAATTATATATTTTTAAAAAAACTAAAGTAGATATTGAAATTTGAGATATTTGGAGGGTCTACTTGGATGAAATTTTTCAAGTAGTGACCATGGTCCACTATAGTTTAGGCTCAGGAGCAAGAGCTGTCCAGTGGAATTAGACATTGAACTAAAGGGAGACTGGCTGGTTTAATTAAGGTTAATGGAGCAGTTTTTTAGGTTAAGCACTATATTTATATCTAAGCTCTGAATAATTTGGTATATCTGCCAATATATTAGTTTTATTAATTTTATTGGTAGTATGGATTTTAAGAATTAATGCTCCTACTTCCAAAAAAATACTGTATTCTCTTCTACTTTTTAAATCATGTTTTAGAGTGAAAGGGTAATATTATTCAGAAAATGTCTATCCCTGTTCTTAATAGACGCTTTCTGGAGATCTCAATTAGTAGGAAATAATGTGTCAATAATTTGTTTATATCTTAAGTGTTTTTGAAACTACTGTGCAATATTAATTCATTATGCCTCTTCATATTAGGATAGCTCCATAAATTAGCCCTAATCCTGAAAAGCACCCCCAGTTATAGGTAGGTTGTTTATTTTTATTTTGTAGAAGAAAAGCAAAGAATCATAGTAGTAAAATAACTTGCCACAATTGTACAGTATTTAGCCTGTCATAATTTATGTCAGAGCCAGAAGTTTATACATAAAATACTATCCATTATTGAGTTCTTACTATAAGCTAGATACTGTTGAAAGAATTATAGGTGTAGATCTAATTTTATACTCCAAACAAATCCTATGAAGTTCATTTCATTGACCCCATTTTTATTTATAGAAACTTAAGAATAAAATAAGTTAGCTAACTTGTTTAGAAACATGAGCCTGTTAAATGACAAATACAAGATTTGCATTCTGATCAATCTCTCTGTCTCCCTGCTTGTTTTTGCTCTCTCTGTGGATTAAATACTCAGAATATTTGCCCAAATGACTGCCCAGTGATGATTCTTTAGACTCCTTGCTTTTTCAGTGTCTCTCTGCTTATGCATGTCTCCCCACGATTTAAATGTATTTCCTTACATAGAAGCATGAAAATGAGAAAAACACTTTCAATATTAGCAAAGTATGTTAACATATGTAAACATAAAAATTCTATTATATGGCATTATAGAGTTATACATACATATACACAAATACATACATGTTTCTGTATGTGTGTGTATATGATTTACATGAAATGACCTTACACTATTACATGATAGCACATAATACAGTTGATATTTTCCCTAACTTGAAGGTACTAATGCAATTCTAGGATAATTCTTAGAAGGACTGTACTTGTTCCTTAATTGAGATATATATATATATATATATATATATATATATATATATATATATATCTTATAAATCATTATAGAACATTTAGGATACTAGGTTAGCATTTAATAAGCAGTTGTTGCTACAAAACACTAATGTAGGAGTAGGCTGTGCCTCTACTGCCCAGTTCCTCTTGAATCTATGGTAGAGAGAGGGAATCCTGGGCCCTTGACTTTGTTTTATCTGGCCAAGGAGACAAGTATCAAGAAGTGACAAGACATATTTATTCGACCAGTTACAAAGTGAGTTTAAGTTTAGAAAAACTACCATACATGGTCACATGGTATGTATCTTGTTACTCTTTGTATCTCTTTATGAGAGAAACACACCATTGGTTATTTCTGCATCATTTTCCCCATGTGAATCTCTCTTTCTTTATGAGTATATTTCTCCTTTTCTGTTGCATTTTCCCTCTGACTCTCATACTCAATCGTCCCCTTGCCCCACATTTCTAATTCTTTCTATTGTCAGTTGCTTGCTTTAACTAGCCATAATATAAAATAAAATAAATATCTCTGAGCCACTTTTTGCCTTTTCTGTAATATGAAAATAAAAATTAACTTGTTTTACATCTGTAGCTTTTAGTTGATTATTTTATGGACCAGATGCCATTAAAACAAAGGATGGGACATGAGTTCACTTTCTCTGACTTTCTATGAACTGTGTACAAGTGAATACGTGAAATAAATATACTATAATTTTTCATTTAATTTGTTACATTCAATTTATTTTAATAAAAATTTAAATTGAATAAGCACTTTTTGTTGTTTTAACACAAAAGTATCAATATTTTCATAATATAAGAGGAGCTTTTTCTTTTGTTTTGTATATACAGTTATATATCCTCTCAGAGGCTGACGACAATTATAAAATAACCTGTTTGACTCTCAACCTATCCAATTAATTCTTTACCAATTAGACATATTAACCCAGACAATATCTGCAACAGCAAATTAACTGCAGATTTCAATATATATTTCTCCTGTATCATTAATGCTAACAGGTTTTTCAGTAAAATTGCACTTGAAAGAAATTAATTTTTACTGATCTAAGTACGCATTTTTGTCTGATTTTCATTGATTTAAAAAAGAAATGCTTGGCGAGCACACTGTCACCTAGGACTTAATCATTTGAAAAGTAGCATTTTTAACACATCTGCTAAGTCATTATTTGCTTTATTATGAAAAATGTCTCTTTTATTGACTTAATCGCTATGGATGATACAGATTCATCTTTTTAATACTGCCCTCAGTGAGATTTACTAAGGTTCTCAGGTTGCTATTAGCCACAGTCTTCTTAGAAAGGGAACGGGATTGCAGAAAAACTCATTATACCTGCACCTGTATCACATCTTCAATTATACCCAGCTCCTGACTCAACATGACTGATAATCATAAAATGTAAACAGTGGTAGCCTCTGATGGAGCTATTATGGATAATTGTTCTTTTTTTTAATTTTTACAGTGAGCAAAGGAAAAAAGAGCAGCTAATATATAGCGCTTTTTTTTTTTTTTAAAAAAAAGACAGTAATGTGACCTAGATAAAGAGGAATTTAAAATAGCTAGTTGATTAGACCCGTAAAGGATGTGATTTGTTATAGACTTAATATGGTCCTCAATTATTTATAAAGGTTCATAATAGATATCTCTAAATATTTCATTCTAACACCCTCAAATCTAGATGATGTTTATTTATTTATTAATTTAGTAGGCTTAAATAAACTAAGATGGTATTTAAGTACTATTCAGTGAGACCAGGATTTATAAAAGATGCAATCAAGGCTTCCATTTTTATTTATTATGAATGTAAAGAGTCAGTGGTCAGAAATTTTATTCACTAAATGGTCTCATGAGCAACTATGCAATTTAAGTTTTAAATTTGTCTTCATTTGCAAAACCTATATTTATTTTTAAAAAATCTATTCTTAATATAATCATATATGTGTATGTACACACACACAAACATGTACATTTATATACATACACACATAATTGCAACTAAATAAGAATTATGAAATGGATTTGCAAGTTTTTGTGCTAAGCTCCAGTAAATAATCAAGATAAGTTGGTACTTTAGTATGCTGGGCCTTACATAACAAAACTATACTGTTTCATCTACATAACTTGATACTAACCTTGGAATTTTGTTTTAGATTTTTTTTTCTTTTGAGAGAGAGACAGATAGGGACAGACAGACAGGAAGGAAGAAGGATGAGAAGCATCAACTCACCATTACAGCTCTTTGGTTATTCATTGATTGCTTTCCCATATGTGCCTTGACTAAGGGGGCTCCTGCTAGGCTAGTGACCCCTTGCTCAAGCCAGTGACCTTTGGGATCAAGCCAGCAACCATGGGGTCATATCTTAAGCTGGTGAGCCCACACTGAAGCCGGCAATATCAAGGCTTCAAATCTGGGTCCTCAGTGTCCCAGGCCAATGCTCTATTCACTTTACCGCTGCCTGGTCTATGCTCTATCCACTGTGCCACTGCCTGCTCAAGCTAGATAAATATTTTAAGAAGAAGTTTAGAAACACCATTGAACGGATGAATTCAGAACATATTTTGGTGATACCCAGCTCTTTGGAAATGGGTATTTATGGCTTGTTGAACATTTGTAGAGCAAGGAAAATCTGTAAATTGCAATTAACACAACAAAGCTGAAAAATGAAGTTGTGAGATTTCAGAATCTCTTTTGCTGATCAGCTTGTATATGTGGTGGTAGGAATTTCTGTGGTATTCTAATCCTAGCAACATATTTTCTTTTCATTCAGTTGTAATTCTCATTCAGAGAAGTGGCAAATATATTCACTAGCTATCTCTTTCAGTTGGTGAAAAGCAGCTCTTATTTTAGAGAATACTTACTAAGGATGCAGTAATTTTTACTGACTTAAACCAGAGACTAGATGTCCTCCATGCATAAACTACTCCCAAGTTGTAAGATAAGTCAGTTTATCATCTTTATTGGCATTTTTCAGTGCAATGGTTGGAAAATTACTAATCATACATAGCTCACCATAGAGCTTGACTTAAGAGCATGCAGTTGATCTCAACACAGCAAATATTTGGCTGAAAAAATTGTCAGCTTTGCTAAAGTGTGTCCAAATTAATCACTGAGCATTTTGCATTGTTTGCATTGATTTTACTGATCTTGGTAATCTGATGAATATTTTTGTGATAGAAAAGACTTCTCAGTATTAGCTAATATGCTTAATGCTCAACAAATCAGAATGGCCATTTTGATATAATCATAGTAATTTTTAGGTGCTGGTTTTAAGAAGTCAAATGTACTGGATTTTCCTTTCCTTACTATTATTTTTAATTTTTATATAACAGTCATCTAGATGAGAAAATTTCCTTCATTAGAATACTTTACCAGATCTTGATGTGAAGGTCTCTAGGTCTTTCTGGCTCTCTCTCTCTCTCTCTGATAGATGGAGATATGGATATAAATATATAGCTACACAGATATATATATAGACTTTATATATATATAAAATAAAGCTTGGTCCCATGGTGTTGTTGGTGTTTTCACCATTCATTTTCTCCTCTAACATGCTCAGGTCCCACAATATTTCCACCTCAGCTGATAGAAGTGGGAAATAAAACAAAAGTGTCACCAGCAGGGAAATTTTCTTGATGTTATGGTCCCTCAGTGTAAGCTTCCTTGGAAGGCTTTCCCAGAGCTCATGAAACAGACAAGTTTGAAGACCAAATGAAGAACATGAAATTGCCAATATTATTATATTAATTTAAAAATACAGTGGAAAGCAGGAGGAAGAGATCAGTAAATAACAGTATCAGGACAGAGTGCCAGAAGGGTGAGGCCAGTTGATGATCCAGTGATGTCAATCTCTTGGGCTGTTCTGGGAAAACTCATTCAGATGGCTGGGTACATCATAGTCCTTTCTTTATGAAGGTTGGAAAATATTGATGTATTAATTCAGTGATACAAATTAGTAAATATGTTACTAGTAAAATGCTATATTTCTGCAAATATCACTATAAGTACACATGTCAATGACAATAATCACTTTTTAAGTATTTTTTTTTAGTTTTATTTGTTTCCTAGTGACATCTACTTGATGCTCTTTTATAAATGTTGTTTATTTTAGACAAATAGAAATAGACCTGAGAGCTTTAAGAAATATTTTTGAAGGAAACTGTGAATGGAAACAATTCTATCTACTATTTTTCTCCTCAGTGAACTAGGCAGTGAACTGCTATTTTTTTTAATGTTAGTATGAAAAACTTCAGATAGATTTCAAATGTCCTGAAAGTAATGTATATTCCCCATGTACAAGATGCTCCAGTGTATAAGACATGCCTCAATTTTAAGGCCGGAAATTTGAAAAAAAAGTGTATTACATAAAGTTATTAAACTCAAGTTTTATTCATCATAAAATTTATGCAACTCTTCAACAAGCACGAAAAAGTGAGAAATGCAAGTAAAATAATCTATAACCACTGTATAAGACACGTCTAGTTTTTTAGGCCCATAATTTTTCTAAGAAGGGTACATCTTATACATGGAGAAATATGGCACATTATGTGAAAACCATTGATTTAGTATGGAGGAAATAATGATCAACAATGATTTAAGGCCTGACCGGGCGGTGGTGCAGTGGATAGAGCGTCGGACTGGGATGCGGAAGACCCAGGTTTGAGACCCCGAGCTCGCCAGATTGAGTGCAGGCCCATCTGGCTTGAGCAAAGGCTCACCAGCTTGGACCCAAGGTCGCTGGCACCAGCAAGGGGTTGCTTGGTCTGCTGAAGGCCCGCGGTCAAGGAACATGTGAGGAAGCAATCAATAAACAACTATGGTGTCCCAACGGCAACAAAAAAGTAATGATTGATGCTTCTCATCTCTCTGTTCTTGTCTGTCTGTCTCTATCTGTCCTTCTCTCTGACTCTCTCTCTGTCCCTATAAAAATATATATATATTTAAGGCTATAAGCAGATGTAATGTGTAATATGACATCTAGCGATACTTAATTTACTGGAGTTGTGATTTTTATTCATTGGTGACTAATCCTTGGCTGGACAGGAAGAGGTTTAAGAGCAATTTACCTGAATATCTCTTATTTGTATAGATACTAATTTCCACAGTTTTTAAATTTTCAGCTGTAATATGTTTAGAAGATTTTGCAAATATATGACTCAAATGATTTGTTGGAAGCCAGAAAAAGGTATCAAAACAGGTGTACTCGTTGTTATTCTGTGCAGTATCTACCAAGACTAATATCTAGAGGTTGGAAAATTTGTAATTATTTTGCTTTCCTCAATTCCCTTTCTAAAAAGCTTGTGATGGAAGACTTTACTTGGGGTGATGAACACACAAAAATATATACGGGTTGTATTATGAAATTGTATAACTGAAACCTATATAATTTTATTAATTGATGTTACTTCAGTAAATTTAATTAAAAACATCTTGCAATAGTTTTTTATTGACCCCCAGACAGAAAGATTGTATCTTTAAGAAAATTTATGACTGTTTAGAAATAATTATTTTTAATTGTGTTAAAATTTACCTTGTTAGCATTTTTAAGTATGCAGTTCAGTATTGTCAAGTATATTCATGTTGTACAACATACCTACAGAGCTTTTTCAAAAATTTCTTTCAAGTTGAAATTATGTACCCATTAAACAACTTCCCATTGCACCCTTCCCCAAGCCTTGACACCCACCATTCTGTGTGACTTTCTTGATCTGACACCTGTTTCTATATACTGTTCAATTTTTTTCTAGCCCATCTCAAAACCTGCTCTACAGGCACACACTCAGTCTTTCCATTTTCTTATTCCTATCCTCATTTTGGCACTTTTTCTTCTACATTCTTTCAATTGGTTGGTATACTTTTTCCCCACCCTTATATGGTTAACTTCTAATTCAATTTATATACATGATAGATAGATAGAGACTTAAAAAGCTTCTAGAGGAGAGATATACACCTACTCTGTCCTCTTGCCATGTGCCTTAGACTATTTCCAACTAGCATGATAATTACATTTTCTCTGATAGAATGTGCACCCTTTGAAAATAAAATCACTAACTACGTAAATAAGAACATCCAATCTTGAAGAAAAGGTGTAGAAGTCCTCCATGCATCAACTACTTTCAATTTGTAAGATAAATCACTTCATAATCTGTATTAGTTCTTTCAGTCCAATGGCTGGAAAATTACTAATCAAACATAGCTCTCCAAAGGGCTTGACAACACAGAATGGCCATTTTAACATAATCAGAGTAATTTTTTGGTGCAGGTTTTAAGATTTCAAATGCACTTGACATTCCCTTTCTTTATTTCCCTTCTTACATTACTGTCCCCTAGAAGAGATAAAGTCCCTTCATTAAAATACTTTACCAGACATTGATGTTAAGGTCTCTAGGTCTTTTTATCTCTTTCTCTGTTTCTATGATAGATAGGTAAATATAGGTACATAGGTAGATTTTAAATAAGGATATAGATATACAGATATATAGATATATAGACAAAGACACATTAATAATTTTTTGTATGTAATAAAGCCTTGCCTCATTTTATTACTGACACCACAGCACACACTAAATAAATACGTGTTGGTTGAATAAATGGGTCAGTACTCAAAAGACTTAAATTTGAATTCTCAAAATATAATAAAAATTCTTATATTTTCACTTCCTGGTTATGTGCTCTTGGCTACAGCATCATAATGATGTTGACAATAACAACATCATTACAACAGTAATGGCAGTGCTAGCACACTGCCATCACTTAAATTTGCAGAATACTTATTATGTGCCAGGGATATTTGTAGCCCTTATTTATAGTCAATTATTAAATCTTTAAAATAACTCTATGTGGGCCTGACGAGGCAGTGACGCAGTGAATAGAATGTTGGACTGGGATGCGGAAGGACCCAGGTTTGAGACCCCGAGGTAGCTAGCTTGACCCTGGTTTGAGCAAAAGCTCATCGGCTTGGACTCAAGGTCGCTTGCTCCAGCAAGGGGTTACTAAGTCTGCTGAAGGCCTGCGGTCAAGGCACATATGAGAAAGCAATTAATGAACAACTGAGATGTCACAACGGCAATGAAAAACTGATGATTGATGCTTCTCATCTCTCTCCGTTCCTGTCTGTCTGTCCCTATCTATCCCTCTCTCTGACTCTCTCTCTGTCTCTGTAAAAAGAAATAAATAAAATAACTCTATATGGTAAGTTTATGATTACATCTCTTGTGCAGATGAGAAAATAGGACAAAGATGGTAAACGATTTGTCCAGGGTCACACCAGCTCAAAAGAATAGAACTGTCTGTGAACTCAGGCATTTTGAAACTGAAGTCATGTTCATTTTGAATATGGATACTGAATATTAAATGTTCTATACTATGCAAGCTTCATAGCACAGTTCCTGGTATATAGTGAAAATTTAATATATGATATTTACTGATCTAATATATCATATATTAAATTCTCAAATACCTTTCTTATTACTTATAATGATGTAGGCTTTCAATAAATATTAGCTTCTTTCTTCTCTCTCTTCTTTCTTAATTAGAGCAAGTCAGAGGCATCTATTAGTGCAAAGGAATCAGGTCGGGCAAATAATATTGCAGTGGCTAATGAGAATGCGAGTTATAACTGGTATAATCTGTAAAATGAATAATAGCACATATTTAGGAAGAAAACAGTATCCTCTAACTGGAGTGCTAATACTTTGCTGCAATTGGAATAAAAATGTCTGGCATTTGAATCATACTTATAACTTTAAAAGCATCTCCACATTTCTCATGTCATTTTTATTTCATAGATGACCTTGAGAGAAAGGATAGAATATTACACTTCATATTTTACAAAGTCACTTTGTGAAGATAAGAATAGTTAGGATACAAAAAATACTTAGAAATTGTATTTTTAAATTATTTGTCCTGTAAAAAAATATAATTCATTATCAAACTAGAACATCTTTGAGAAGTGGAATGGGTAATTTAATAATTTAATACAATAAACAAAAAATGAGACTGTTCAGGGCCAGCCAAGAGGTATGGTGCACTTCCTTCTATTTTTCTTCCTTCATTTCACCATTTTTATTCTCTTGCCCAACAAGCATCACACTGACTTAAAATACTCCTCTTTCTTGATCTCCAAAGGATGAGTTATTTCTCCTCAAGGCTTCCATAGTTCAATTTTCAATGTACAATTTTCTGTGAACATGTGAAAATCAAATGTATGCATTGAAATAAATGGGAAATTTACCTGTAGACAATGACTATATATACATACCTGTATATATCTGGGGAAAAGGCTGAAAGCCTGACATACTTGTTATGGTTGGCTTCTCTGACTAAACTATTCATTGCTCTGTTGAACCTCTTTTAATTACCAGTCTTAAACTGTCTACTTGTTTCTAATGCTGCTCTAACAAATGTGGGTAGCTTAAAACAATAGAAATGCATTTGTTTCCCTGTTCTGATGGTTAGAAGTCTAAAATTAAGTTGTGTGCAGGGGTGGTCCTTTCTGAAGGCTCTGAAAATCTCTCTCCCAGCTTCTGGTAGTGTTTCGTGTCCTTGTCTTGCAGATAATACATTCCTCTAACCTTCTGCCTTCACATGGCATTCTATCCATGGGTCAATGTTTTTACATGGTCATCTTTGACAGTCATATTGGATTAGGGACCAACCTTACTCTAGTATGAGCCCATCTCGACATCACATTTGTAATGACCCTATTTCCAAATAAGTTTACATTTTGAGGTACTTGGGATTAGATATTAACATATTTTTGGGTGAAGGAGATGACAATTCAGCACATAACAAATAGTCAAACCCAATCATGTTATAGAAGGATTGGCAATATTACACAACCTGTAATAATCTATTTCTTGTGTTATTTTGTTTTAGTGAAATAAGAAAACATAAGAATTGTGTCACCACAATTCAACCTCATGGTGACCCTTCCTTTTCACTGAATGGAAGGTGGGAATGGGATTCAATTTTATAGAGAGAAATGATCAACAGAGTTACTACAAAATGAACATTAAACTTAAGTTATCTTTAAACATTTTCCATGTTTAAAAGATATAAAAATTACTTCCTTTTTTAAGTTTACAAATTTATATTAGTGTTTTATTGATAAATTTGTTGATATTATATATCTATCTTAATCATGAATAGCTGTTGATTTAAATGGGAAGGATTCGGCATTTTAGTAGAATTATTGATTATTATGAGATAGATACTTCTCCAAGCCCAGTATGTTGAATATGACAAAGAAGTTATTGTAACCTGCTATGGTTTCACATAAAATAAGCTGCAGAGTGGTATGTGGATAGAATCCTCATTCCCAGCATAACACAGATTGGGGGGGCAGTAAGATTGAAGAAAGATATTCTTGTAAGAATGACAGATCATCTGGAAAGAGATAAGCAGTTCCAAGCAATTAAGTCTAAAAGAGAATGTCTAATAGGTAGCTATAGGGCTTCCAAGCAGAGAGGATGGGTAGAGATGTGAACAGGTAGGGCAGAAAAAACACAGGTAGAATACAGGCTAATGGATTCTGTGAAAGTTGAAAGACTGTGATTAGCACTTAATCTGGCAAGCAGCAGCTAAGCAGGAACTTGGACTAGTTGCACTCTTGAGAACCAGATTCATGTGCAAGAAATCAAAGACACGCATGAACCCATTTCCTCTACACATTTCTACTGAGGCAAAAAGGTCTCCTTGAGAGATTATTGCAAGTAATTTTCCTGACTTAACCGTTTGCCACTTCTTCTTAAGTCAACGACTCCTCCACAAGAAGACAGTCTGTTACAAATCACAACCACCTTTCCTACCACTGCTCTGAGACCTCCATGGTTCCCAATCAGTTGCATGGTGGGGAACCTATCATTTTGTCAGTCATCCTTTCAGTTTCTCAGACTAGATAATTTAGTGTGGCTCCATAGAGTATGGCAATTTGGATGTTGAGTTTTAGGCTTCATGCTTTTAAAAAAATATGTATTGAAATCCTAAAAATAACAATCCTATATCTAAACATTTTTTATTACATATAAAAAATTACTTTAAGCATGTATTTCTTGGAAAGCTAAAAGTATGGCAAAGATAACCTGCTTTGTATTGATTCAGCAAATGAGTTGCAAGAAGAAAATGAATGTGCTTTTATATAAAACTTAAAATGACTGAATTATTTGATAGCTTTGGTAGTCTGAGGTTTATGAATAGGATTATGTCCATACATTGGTGAAAAATTGTTCTGGAAATTTATAGTTTGTCAGTATAAAACCCACACAGATTTATTAATAGTAGTGTAGGAATAGTAGTGTAGGAGGGAATGGCATAGATATGAAGGTCACTTGCAATCAAAAACCTATTGGAGTTCTTTTCATCTTTTAACCCGTTCCTCAGTCAGAGGTTTTGCTTGCATTGCCTAAATAACAATTTAGGCAATGCAAGAGGAGAGAGGAGCTGCATTGTGATGCTTCTCCCTCTTGTCATTTTTGTAGAATGATGATAGTGAGAAGTGACTATTAATTAAATATATAAATAAAATAGCTTAGTAAAGAGATAAATAATATATCTGCCTCATCCTTTCCCAAGCAAATGATAGTGGAAAATAATAAATGTGTTTCAAAATATTCAAAATAAAACATTTTTATGAGCCATTATCTTTAAGAATGACATCACAAAGCTTAAGATGATTTTACAGAATTTTTCAAATTGTATAAAATATTTAAGCATCCAGTTTGAAAAAACTACGAAATAGTCAAATGAGCTATACTGATGTCTGATTTACTGATCAACAAGTAAAACTCTATGAAATTTATCTTTAGGTTTTCAAATCTCTTTATCCTCAGTGACCAAACCAACATTTAATCAATACATAAGGGAAATGTGTGTGTGTGTGTACACATAGATACTTAACTGTTTCAAAACACTGAAAGCGATAGTTTGGGAGTAATGGTATACACAACTCCTTATATCTATAATTTCTTACTATCAGAGAAAATTTAAAGTTTTTCAGAGGTGATGCCAACATTTTTACAGATCTCTGTCTCCATATTGTTCAGATAGAACTTTAGTTATATATGTTGAATGAACAAAAACCAAGGTCAGTGTTAACCGAATGTGAAACTGGGCTAATGTTCCTCTTTAACTCTCCCAAAATTACTCTCTCGCCCAAATGAAGCCTTTGTTAGTTATGTCCACCCTCCCCCATAATCTCCTACCTTTCTTCCCAATATGGTATGTCTCTTTACTGTTAATGCAGAGGCAATCTCACACTATCAACTGGAACTTGCAGTTCAGTTGATATTTATCTCTAGTTCCTCCACACCAGGACAAACCGCTGCAAAACAGCCTTGTCCATTGTTTAAAGTCATGGACCATATCTTGAATTACCTCAAAGCTTATGTAAGGCAAGGTTTTTATATTGTTGGGCAGATAAAATATATTAAGCTCACTTCGTTAAAGGTGATGCTGCCCACGTGGAAGCCCGTCACCCAGGTGATAATATTAGTTGCCCTTCTTACTTAGGATGGGCATGATTATATCAGTGTGTGTTGGGGGAGGGTTTTTGCGCCAAAAGATTTTAATGGGGTTCTTCTTTTTTTTAATTTAATTTTATTTTATTCATTTTAGAGAGGAGACAGAGAGAGAGAGAGAGAGAGAGAGAGAGAGAGAGAGAGAGAGAAAGAGAGAAAGAGGGGAGGAGCTGGAAGCATCAACTCCCCATATGTGCCTTGACCGAACCAGTGCAGGGTTTTGAACTGGTGACCTCAGTGTTCCCAGGTCGACGGCTTTATCCACTGCACCACCACAGGTCAGGCTCGTGCCAAAAGATTTTAAAAGAAAGAGAGATCATGTTGTTCTGGAGGAAGAGTGATTACATTCTAGGAGGAGCCCATGCTGGAGGAGAGCAGAGAAAGGCCACGTGGAGAAGAGGTGAAGCAGCCAAGATGGAGAAGCCAGTTTGTGCAGAGTTTGTGCAGAGAGAAGGAGATGGGGAACAGAGGTGAATAAGGCTGGTGAGGTAGAAATTTTGATTCTAGGAAACTCGGATGAGCCAAGGGTTTTGGGAGCCTTGAATGGAAAGGGAAGTGTTTTCCCACTGTGTGTATTTCTTGCCCGCGGGGTGAAAGCTAGGATTAAAGGTAATGGCTGACCATTTCTTGGCTCCATTGTTTCATTACCGTCTGTCTGAATCAAATGCAAACCTACATGGGCCAGGTGGCTGTGCCTACTGGCTTTACATATATTAACATGTCTTTAGTCTGGAGTCACTTCTGCTTGTATTTTTTTCCTTTACAAAATATCTTTGAATTAATATTTAACATGAGGAGCAACTAGAAGTTAAGTTGTACATGTAAATCTGTGGCCTTTGTATGAACTTATTAACTGAAACTCATGACTATAATACATCAAAGAATTTGAGACTAATTACAAAGATTTGTATGACAAGTATATCTAATGTCATTGCAACAAAATCAGATCCTTAAAACTTTATTGCGAACAATTTCACAATGCGAAAGGTCTTCTCTCTTTGTTTATTGTGTGGAAGAGGAAGTGTGGCTTTTCTTCCTGATGATGATTGTTGCTTTCACTGCTCACATACACGCTTACCCTGCAGTCCTTTAAGATTGCCTCTGACCCACGATGTACTTGTGAAAATTGATATCCATGGTTTATGAGCGGCTAGAAATAATTTAGATGGTGACAAATCCCTGGAGATGGTCAATGTAGTTAAGCACACATGATGAATAAAGGATAAAGACAGTTGTGAGGATACAAATGCTGTATTGGACCTTCTTAAGCAAAGATTTATTTTATTTTATGTTACAATGTGGGGCCTCCATTGTGATATTGGATCTATATTTTATGTGCATTGATATTAAGGCAATTTAATATTTAGTTATGATTGATTCAAAGACTAATCTATACATCTTTGCTCTTTAAAGTGCAGTCCACTGACCAGTAGCCTTGGCATCACCTGGGGGAGCTTGTTAAACATGCAGAATTCAGGTGCGTCCCCAAACTACTAAGTCAAACTTTAATTTTAACAGTAAGCTCCAACCTGATGTTCTCCATGCTCACTGAAGTTGGAGTGCTGTTCTACATCTCTGTTTACTGTTCACTCCTTGTAGACATGAATTAGCATTTTGTTTTGAAACATTACTATAATTTTTGAAAAGTTAGGACCTCCAGAAAAAATAATTTAATGTTTTTTCATTAAAAAAGTCTTTTCTTCTAACTTCTACCTGGAAGATGGAGATTTTATTTTAGAGCCACACAAGTGAAGTATTACAAGGGGACATTAAAATAATGCTGATAATAACCTAAAAAACAAGATTTCATTAGATATTCTGTGTATAATGGGCCTAAATACCACTGAAAGTAGGTTATTGCTCATTAGTGACCCATTTATCCTTAGTTGTTACATATAGTATATTTCTTGGAGAAATCTATAAGATTGTCGTAGACTTGTATAAAAATTAAAATTTTGGCCAAATGAATTTGCTGGATCTGATTTCTATTGCTGCTTAAGTAACACTTGTATTGATCAAGATGTTATGTTCTGAAACAAATACTACCGGCTAAAACTCTGGGTTCATTCTAAATCTGCTATAGACTTTTTCTTACATATATACATGTGATTATACACATGTGCACTCAAGCATTTTAGAATTAATCTTGAACAGCTCTAATAGTTTTGTCTATCAACCTAAGTTCATTGCTGGAGCTGTTGCAGTTGAAGAGAAGAGAGAATAATTTTGCTGCCTGGGCATTTGCAATCTAGTATGCAAAATAAATTGAACAGAAATCACCAGTATAAAATGCAATGAAAGAGCTCCTGATTACTTTTGGACTGGGTAATCAAAAATACATTTTTGATGAACTTCTACTTAATAGAATCTTGAGAGATAGGTGGCACTCCAACAGGTAGAGAAAGGCAAGAGCATTTTAAATTTCTTTTTATTTATTTATTTTAGAGAGGACACACACACACACACACAGAGAGAGAGAGAGAGAGAGAGAGAGAGAGAGACAGAGACAGACAGAGAGAGAGAAAGAGAGAGAAAGGGGGGAGGAGCTAGAAGCATCAACTCCCATATGTACCTTGACCAGACCAATGCAGGGTTTTGAACTGGTGACCTCAGTGTTTCCAGGTCGATGCTTTATCCACTGCGCCACCACAGGTCAGGCCAAGAGCATTTTAATTGGAAGCAGCAGTGTGAAAAATAAATGAAAAAACAAGAAAACCAAAAATGATGAAACATGGAGAGAAACTGAAAAATAAAAATCCCAGACAAAAAAAAAAATAAGAAAAGTTTAAAAATTCTACCAAAAATTGGAGAAAGAGAATTCTGCTTGTCACTACTCCACAATATGTTTATTTGCTCATCTTTCTAATAACCGAGGTATATAAATACACTGTTCTTGTTAATATTGATAGATGAAAATATTCAGGTGAATTCAGAAGATAAAAGACACTTCTAAAAATAGCTAACTAAAATAATCGAATAGTTCTGAATGAAAACATCATTGATTGCCATCTTCTCTAACTTTCATATAAAGGACAGAAATCCTTTTTATCTCATTTCAGATTTCCATTAAGGTTTTGTTTAATTCACTTATTGGCAGGCTTCTTCACTGAAATTTTCAAGACTGCATTTGGTAAGCTCATTTTTACTTGAGATGATTGAAAAGTGGAAGAAAACCATTTAGTATTCTACATGTTTATCCATCTTTGACCCCAAATTTAGTTAGGAACACATTCATTCCTTCTGCTTAGACCTTTGGTATTTTTCTAAGTTAAATGCTTAGAGTATTCAAATGTTCTATATGTAATATTTTATGTATAATATATATATGCACACATATACATACACACTATGCCTATGTGTGTCTGTGTGTGTGTATAAAATTTCTCAGTACCCTGGCATCCCATATTTAGACTAGTTTCATGGCTTCTAGGTCAAATGGACCAGTGAATTCAAATCAAATCAAAGGTTTATCAAATAGTTACATTAAAAACATCACTATAGTGTATCTAATTTCATCTTTATTGCATAAATAAAAATATGAATTTCACTTAACAGTAAGAACTAAAATAATAACAAAACAATCCCTACCTGAGAACAATTGAATTTTATTATACATAGCAATACTCTGCACAATATAGTACCTATTTTTTACATAGATTAGAGAAAATCTATTTACAATCAACAGACCAACATTTTGAAAGCATTCTTTTATGTGATCTCTGTTTTGTCAACGTATGTTTTTAAAATGTCATATTAGAATTGAACACAGTACTCTCAAATATAGCCTTCTGTCTCTGTATGCTGTAGGTATAAGTGCAGTTGATATTATTGTCAATATTAACATTCTGTTTGCTCATCTTGCACTCTTAAGTGTTGTCTCAGACCTGTTACTGCACATCTTTATTTGTGCTATTAACTTTTGAACCTACAGGCAACACTTTGTATTTATCTTTAGCTATATACTGTGTTGGTTGGACTCGGTTTTACATTCTCTTCAGAACTTTAAAAATGATGGTGTTATATTTCTCTGAATTTTATTTTCAATAAAATAAAATTTTCAAAAAAATAAAACTCAGGCTGTCAAAAAAAATTGAGTAGGAATATAATATAAAACTTCTCACAGAATATATTCTGTTTATCAATAGTATGTCATATTTATTTTGCCTTGCCATGAATAAAAGTTGAATTCAGTTTTATGTGCTTTAAAAAATTTCTTCCAGGTTGAAGATTTGGAAAACATTTGCATTTTGTCATCTGTTCAACATTTTTTATAATAAAATTTTAAAATAGAAAAAATATATTTAAGGTATATTACATGATGATTTTGTATTACTGTAAATAAGCTAATTAACATATTTCACAGGAACCATTTTTTGATGTGTGATGCGCATACCTAAAATCTATCCTTTTAGCATATTTTCAGTGTTCAGTAGAGTATTAAGTAAGTTACCATGCCTGCACCTTAATACCTAGATGTACACATTCTACAGAAGTTTAAATTTGTACCCTTTGACCAAAATGTTCCTATTCACCCACCACCTGCCCCAGCCCTTCACAATTACTGTTTTACTCTCTGCTCTATGAATTTGAGATTTTAAAAAAAATTTATATATAAATGAGATCGTATATTATTTTTCTCTTTGTCTGACTTACTTAACAGATATTTATATTGTCTCAAATAACAGGATTCTCTTCTTTCTCATGGATAAATAATATTCCACAATGTATGTGTGTATTTCTTCTCCACCCATTCATCTAGTGATGGACATATGTTGTTTTCATATTATTGCTATTATGAATAGTACTGCAATCAAAATTAGCCCATTCTTTGAGATAACAAATTTTGTTTCATTTGAATCTAATATAAGTGTAATTTCTAGATCATATGAAAGTTCTATTTTTAATTTTTTGAGGAATACCGATACTATTTCCTTTAAAGGCTATAATTACATTTTCACCAATAGTATATGAGTAGAGTTTCCTTTTGCTTAACTTTTTCTTATATTTGTTATTTTTTGTCTTTTTTATTATAGCCATCCTAACAGGTATGAGGGGATATCTCATTGTGGCTTTGATTTGCATTTCCCGGGTAATTATTAACATTGAATACCTTTTCAGTATCCCATGGGCATTTGTATGTCTTTTGAGAAATATTTATTCAGGTCCTTTGCCCATTTTAATTAGGTTATTTCTTTTCTTGCTATTGAGTTGTTTGAGTTTCTTATAAATGTTTAGATATTAACTCCTTATCAGATTATGATTTGCAAATGTCTCTTCATTCTGTTGAATTTTTTTTTGCTTTGCAGATGTTTTTTAGTTTGATGCAATAATAGTTAACTATTTTTATTTTGTTATTTATGCCTTTGAAATCACATCTAAAATGTTATTGCCCACACTGACATCAAGAAGATTTTTCCTTTTCTTCCCCCAATAGGTTTATGGTTTCAGTTTTTACATATAAATTTTTAATACATTTTGAGGGTTTTTTATATGGAGTAGGATATGGGTCCAATTTAATTCTTCTGCATGTGGAAAACACTTATTATTAAAGAGACTCTCTTTTCTTCGTTGTATGTTCTTGGTACATTTGTTGAAGATCAATTGAACAAATAAGTATAAATTTTTGAAGTTTGGCAAATATAACTTTGCATTTCTTTATCATCTGTTCAACTTTTTTGAGAAATGGCTGCACTATTCTTGTTATGTTGTTTAAATTGAAACAATAACAAGAAAGAAGATTTATTGATTTGTTCCCAAGAACTTTAACAACTAATTTGGAGTCAGGAGTTTAGCCAGGGCCTAAAATTCACTGATAATTTCAGAAAATACAAATATATTGGGGCCTATTGCAATCTGAATGAAAGAACATATAAGCATAAAGAGTATGAACCAAGAAAAATGGCTATAAATACTTAGGAAAATAATGACTTAAAGAAGTTAGAAATATATCAAGCTACTAGCAAAAGTCTTGGAGGGAAGGACAAATATTGAAAGCAAAAGTAGATTGCCAAAGTGAGACATAGGGCTGAAAGGAGCATTACAGAAAAAAACAATTTTCTTCTTGGTTTGACTGTTTATTTAAATGTGGTAACTTGACTATGAACAAATTGTTAAGAGTCTTAAATCTCTTTGGAAGGATTTAGAACATATACTGATTGACTTAAAAAATAAATGTAAATCTCATAAAATTCTACTTTCATTTTATTAAACCATAATACTTACTTATGGCCATAGTCAAAATGGTGACTAATATAGTGAAAGAAAATTGGAAAATTAATAGTTTGGAAATCTATTGTAGAAGAAAAAAATATATACTGTTGCATAATTTGTGTAATGGATATAATGTTGTACAGGTAGTCAAAACATCTGAAACACCTTTAATTACTAAATTTAACTCATTTAAAGTGTTTTTTTGATTGTGTATCAGATAATGATTGAATCTTACCTACATATATATATTTTTAAAAGTTAACTGATAAAATAATAAAAGTGAATATATTTTTGCAAAATTTAAATTTGATATTATCATATGCAAAATTTCCAAGTGATTTGATTACATGAATTTAATTTGATATTAATTTAAATTATAACTGGCAATATACATGTTATATCAGGGGTCTCCAAACTTTTTACACAGGGGGCCAGTTCACTGTCCCTCAGAGTATTGGAGGGCTGGATTATAAAAAAACTATGAACAAATCCTTATGCACACTGCACATATCTTATATTAAAGTAAAAAACCAAAATGGGAACAAATACAATATTTAAAATAAAGAACAAGTAAATTTAAATCAACAAACTGACCAGTATTTCAATGGGAACTATGGGTGCGGATGCATCCTATGCTCCTCTCACTGACCACCAATGAAAGAGGTGCCCCTTCTGGAAGTGTGGCAAGGGCCAGATAAATGGCCTCAGGGGGTCGCATGCGGACAGTGGGCCGTCGTTTGGGGACACCTGTATTATATAAATATATGTATATGTATAATATGCTTATAGTAAATACTAAAGTATTGCTAAATTTTGGGTTTATTTTAAGGCTATTTTGTGGGAAGCCACTTATAGAGCATAATATCGATGAATTTTTTTATATCATAGTTCTCATTTATCACTGCATTATTATGATGAGTTAATCTATCTTTTTAATCAATAAATCTAAATATATTGTTTTAAAGAAAACAGTCAATCCAGTTTGTGTTTTGTGATTAATCCAATTGTGAAGACACAACTATTTTATAGATCAGTTTCTTCTTTTTACTTTTATTTTATTGATTTTAGAGAGAGAGAGAACGGCAGGTGGAGGAATGGGAAGCATCAACTTATAATAGTTGCTTCTTATATGTGCCTTGACCGGGCACCCTTGGGGGTTTCTACCCCATGACTTTAACATTCCAGGTTGACAATTTATTCATTTGACCACCACAGGTCAGGCACAAGTACCTCAGCAGGGTTTAAATTTTTACATATTCTGTACCATTCAATGAGTGATATATTCAGAAGAAAAGCCAGTAAATTTTAATTTGGTCTGTTTTAAATAATAATTTACTGCTGATGCTTGAAAAACAGGTTTGAACCGACTGAGTCCATTTATATGTGGATTTTTTTTTTTCAACAAATTTATAGTAGGTCCTCCGTATCTTCAGGGATCACACCATGGATTCAACAACCATGGGTCAAAAACAGTATTTTTGATCCATGTTTGGAAATCTATGAATGAGGAGGGCCAACTGTATGCATCTCTCTACTTCATTTTATGTGAAGGACTTGTGCACCCTTGGATTTGGTATCTATGAAAGTCCTGGAATCAATCTTCTGAGGATACGGAGGGGCTATAGTTATGTTTGGGGGCAGTCAAAAGTTACACACAGATTTTTGACTATGCGGAGAATTAGCACCCTAACTTGAATCTTGCTAAAGGGTCAATTTTATCATTTTATTTATTTACTTTCTTATAAAATGTGTATTATTATGAGTTGATCTATCTTTTTAATCAATAAATTTAAATATATTGTTTTAAAGAAAACAGTCAATCCAGTTAGTGTTTTGTGTTTAATCCAAAAACAAGTTGTTGGCATCAGATTGCTATTAGCATTACTATTTTTAATGTAAGTATTTTTCTCCAATTTTTACATAACAGAGATATTCCTCAAAGTCAGTTTTCCATTATATTTAACCTGAAAGAAGGCCTCCATAAACATACAAATAAACTTCTATTTCCTCTACGTTGAGCAAAGCAATATGAAACAATATTGAAACAGCCTGACCAGATGGTGGCACAGTGAGTTCAGTAGATAGAGTGTTGGACTGAGACGCAGAGGAACCAGGTTCAAAACCCTGAGGTGTTGGGTTCACCAGCTTGAACATGGGGTCCCCAGCTTGAGCATGGAATCATAGACATGACCTCATGGTGCTGGCTTGAACCCAAGGTCGCTGCCTTAAGCAAGGGGTCACTTGGTCTGCTGTAACCACACCCTACTGCCCGCATCAAGGAACAGATGAGAAAGTGGACAATGAACAACCAAGGTGGCCAACGAAGAACTGATGCTTCTCATCTCTCTCCCCTCCTGTCTGTCTGTCATTATCTCTGTCACACAAAAAAAGAAAAGAAAAGAAATAATATTGAAACATACTCCAGAAAGGTTAAGACATGTTGTCCAGCTAAAACTTCCCAAATCTACAAAATAGATTAATTTATGAAAAGCTGCTTTGCTTTCTAAGTATGCTTTGCCCTGAGGAAATGAAGTCGCTGCTTTAGAATGCTTAATAGCACATTCCATTCAACATTGTAACTCACAGAGATAAATCAATTTCTCCTTCGTTTTATCACTAACTGGGGAAGGTTCAAATTAAGGTTGCCACCTGTTGAACTTTCACCTATGCACTCTAGGATATAGTCTGTATAGGAGGTTTTTTTATGCTGCCTTATTTGTTGTTGGCTGTCCTGTTTTATACAAAGATTTAAAATTAATCAGTTATTTCCAATTGAATATTGTTTATCTTTTTTTTTCTTTTTGTGATAAGAGACGGAGAGAGGGACAGATAGGTAAAGACAGACAGGAAAGGAGAGGGATGAGAGATGAGAAGCATTAATTCTTTGTTGCGGCACCTTAGTTGTTCATTGATTGCTCTTTCATATGTGCCTTGACTGGGGGCTATAGCAGACCCAGTGACCCCTTGCTCAAGCCAGCGACCGTGGCTCAAACTGCTGAGCCTTGTTCAAGTCAGATGAGCCTGCGCTCAAGCTGGAGACCTTGGGGTTTCAAACCTGGGTCCTCCGATTCCCAGTCTGATGCTCTATCCACTGTGACACCATCTGGTCAGACTTGTTTAACTTTTAAATTAAAAAAAAAGAAAGCTACTTAAAGAAATTTATTTTTCAATTTTTAATATTTTATGACATTTTAATGTAATACACTTCTATGGTAATATTTGAGATTGGTAATTCTTTACTAGAATTGTCAAATCAGCGAGTACAACATAATTATTATTTTAGCAGAAAGCTAATATCTACTTAAAAGTATTTTTACTTGTCACTATAACATCACTATTTGTGAGTTTGTTTTGTCAATTACTTATCTTTGTTTTCCTCCTTTTTATGTTAAATAAGTCCAAAATGATATAGTGTGAGCTAAGTATTTGCCTGAAAAAATTTTTTTTCTTCTCCTTTTTATTAAGGTAGAGATTTATGTTATCTACTATAGTTTCATTCTATAACACAACCATATTTAAAATTTTAGATAAACTAAATTTATTATGAGACTTTAAGAAATGTAATGTGCCTCAATTTAGTATGAGTCACATATTGGCTAAATAATTTTCTCCTCCTTGAGAAGTTAGATTCTTGTGTGATTTTATGAAAGACCTAGATAGAATTTCCTTTTGGAAAACTTGAAGGGTTGATGGCTTTTTTGAGTCTTGATGGATTATGTCATTGCCACAAGTTTACTTTGTTTTTGGGCAGATGACGTGGTGAGCCTCTAGGCTTATGCTCTCCAGTTTGGCAGCCATGGACCAAATGTTGATACATTGCACAAAACATGCTCAATGAGATTGAAGAAAGGCTTTTTGACAAGTTTATTTAATTTGAATTAATTTCACTTTAAAAACTGATGCGTTGTAAAATAAGTTTTCATTAAACATATTTATTTTTGCTAGAACTAATATTGACCTCCAAAATTTTAGCATCTAAGATATGCTGCCTAAGAAATATACAAGATTTCAAAGATATCAAATGGAAAATAAGAAGTATATTTCCGCCATAATTTTTATTTCAAATACATGATAAAATGAGAAGATTTGAGATATGTGAAATAAAATGTATTATAAAAATTAATTGCACATGGTTTTATTGTTTGTTTTTATAGCAAAGGAAAGAGAGAGAGGGTGGGGGGGACAGGCAGGGATGGACTGGCAGACAGGAAGAGAAAGAGATGAGAAGCATCAACTCATAGTTGTAGCACCTTAGTTGTTCATGATTCCTTTCTCATATATGTTTTGACCAGGAGCTTGAGCAAAGTGAGTGACCCTATTCTCAAGCCAGCAACCTTGAGTTCAAGCCAGTGACCTTTGGGCTCAAGCCAGCATCCATGGGGTCATGTATAAGATCCTTCTCTCAAGCCAGTGAGCCCATGCCTAAGCCTGTAACCTTAAGGTTTCAAACCTGGGTTCTTAGCATCCCAGATCAATCAATGCTTTATCCACTGTGACACTGCCTGGTCAGACTTTGTAGAATTTTTTAAGTGTAGCTACCAAAATGGTTAGAATTACCTATGTGCTTTACATTATATTTCTATTATACAGTACAGCTCTGGCAATTCAGATAGAGGGAGTGATAGTTTTCTACACAGTAATAAACTTGGCAGTAAGTTCCCACAAAATTTAACATTTTTAACATAAGTACTGATATTTTCTTTTAAATTTTTTAAGAGAAAATTACCTTAACACCAATTTACAAAAATACGTTAACAATGTTAAAAAGGTTTCTTAGGGTTTAATATCCCATGTGCTATGTATAATAACCACTAAACCCTGAAGCATTTTACAAATTGACATTTAATTAGCATCTCTCAAGAATAAGAATGCTATGGGCCAGATGATCAGATGTTGGGAAGTATAATAATGCTTATGCAGGTCATTATTTTAGGCATCTTTTATTCTAATGTTACAAATCACAGTGCCACACTTAGCATCCCACATCTATATTACACATATATTTTATGTTATTTGACACTTACCCTTGAGGATAAATGGTCTTTTTCAGCTGTATAACTTTAAATTCTTCATATTGCTTTGCTCATTTTTTCCCTTATTCTCAGACTCATTCTTTGTGGGTAAAAGAACAAATAACATATATAAATCAAACTACATGTGCGAAATTCTTATTTTAGAGTTTAGCACATATATTTTTATATGCTAAACATATTTATTACCAGCTTCAATGAAATATTTAAGACATTAAATATCAGAGGGCAGTCAGTGCTAATGATACAAAATTGCTCATGACCTGTGAGTATCAACTAATTTTCAGGTCAGTTCACATATTTAGTGAGAGTTTCCATTGTGCAAAAGACTGTGTTATCAACATTGAAGATTAAGCAGCATTAAACTCACATGAAATTTAATAATTTGGGCCCTGGATGGTTGGCTTAGCCGTAGAGCATCAACCCGTTGTGTGGAAGTCCCAGGTTCAATTCCCAATCAAGGCACACAGAAGAAGTGACCATCTGCTTCTCCATCCCTCTCCCCGACCCTTCTCTTCCTTTCCCTTCCCTTCCCTTCTCTTTCTCTTTCTCTCTCTCCTCTCTCTCCATTTTCCTCCTGCAGCCATGGCTCTAATAGTTCAAGCAAAGTTGGCCCTGGTCACTGAAGATGGCTCCATTGCCTTGCCTCAGGCATTAAAATAGCCTGTTTGCCAAGCAACAGAGCAGAGGCACAGCCAAGCAGAGCATCTCCTGGTAGAGGCTTGCTGGGTGGATCTTGGTCAGAGCTCATGTGAGAGTCTGTCTCTGCCTCCTTGCCTCTCACTTAATTTAAAAAAGGAAGAAATTTAATAATTTGACCTCACAGAGAATAATAGTATTAGTAAATAAATGCCATATATTTAGCAAAAATAACCAGTGGTGGTATGGTATAAAAACTGGTCCATTTATTATTTTGTGAAATTTCTTTTTTGCTTATGTTAAACAAGATATTTTATGTGCCATATTTTATGTTTTATATAAATAAGATATCATATGTAAAACATAAACAATATCTTACATAAAAAATATATATATGCTTTAAGTTAATAAAGAATATCAAATTATCTACTACAAAAGCAGATGGACCATTACATGATAAAATCCTGTTTTCCATTATCTCATGTCTTTCCCTCTTTTCAGTGTGATTTAACAGTTAACATCAAATTTGATACTTGAAAAGAAGAATGAAACTGGGTGTGTTTTCACCATGCCAAGGAAGCGCAGTTAAATCACTGTAGTTGACATTCAACTTTGTCATTTTGTTAAAATTGAAACCATTACTTACAGAAATAACATGGCTTCTTTCAACAGATAACTGTTTCACTTAAAATGTTTCTTATTAGTAATCAGAACAGGGAAGGTATTTGGTGACACATTATTCTATGAAAGGTACCACTGATTATATACAGGACATAAATAAATAATAATTAAATTCATAATTAAATATTTTACCTTAAGGCTTTAAATTTTTTTTAACTTTTTTACAATCTCAGTACCAAGTCACATATACATTTTTAACATTGATTGATTGGATTAAGAAAAAGAAAGTTCCAAATATATTTGAAGAAATGCAACTGTATCCTGAAGAGTATTTTCCAGAAGTGGGGACTATTACATGGTAGAATTTTAGTTATCTATGTCTAACAAAAATGAACAATATAATAATGTGGGTTATAGAAAATGGGCATATAAAGCTCTCCATCAGTTACCAAGACTGCTTTTCTAGATTTATACCAGAGTTTGTCATCTTGCAGAAGTGTGAGTCCACTGGGGAAAAAAAAAATGTTTTGTGCTAGATGTTTGAAGCAATAAATAGACAAAGTGGATAAATTTGGAACTGTATTGGTTTAGATCCGTGATGGTGAACCTATGACAAGTGTATCAGCACTGACACGCGTAGCCATTTTCGATGACACGCGGCTGCATGCAGCCACGTACCAGAGAAGTGTGGGACCGCATGCCGAGAAGGACGTTTCATCCTTGGCTTCTGCATGGCCAGGTGCAGTAGCCGAGGATAAAACATTTGCTATAGTGTAGACCAGAGGTGCCCACACTTTTTCAGCTTGCTAGCTACTTATAAGATGACCAAGTCAAAATGATCTACCTACAATAAAAATGCAAAACATAAATTTATTTCTTCTATATTATCATTATTTAAGTTACTATTATTATTATTTAATATTGTGTATTCTTCTTTCACCTTTCTTCTTCTCAGCTCTTTTTTTGGAGGAAAGTCAATGTCATTTTTCATGAACAGTCTGAAAAAGCCGCTCCACATTTCCCTTCTTTGGAATAGCAATGGCACACAGACAGATGAGGCAAACACACTTAGAATATGACATAGTGAAAAAAATCCCCTCCCATTCTGTATGAAAGTGGTAGGTTTTAGGCTTCTTACTCAGACCAGCTATGGCACTCATTTTTATACCCTCTGTTGTATTTAGTTTAAATAAATTGAAGGCTAACTAGACAGCAATGTAACTGAACAAGTTAGCGCGGTTTAACGCGCATGCGTAGGGTGTCAAAAGTTCAGACGTCAGATTGGTTACCCTGTGTGCCAGTCAAAAGACAAATGTCTTTTTAATGTCATGTGATCTACCCACACTTCCTTCCCTCTCAACCAGTAGATCGCGATCGAGGTATTGAGCACCCCTGGTATAGACACTCTGTGCCGGAGGTCCGTAGGCCAAAACAACAGAACTCCGGCAAAGAGCGTCTAGTTCTGGGACTTCCAGTTAGGCCGTTTTTCTCGAAGTGACACACCAGTTGAGTTATGCTCCTTTTATTGGCGAATTTCGACACACCAAGCTCAAAAGATTGCCCATCACTGGTTTAGAGGAAGGCAAGTCGTATGACCCTGAAACCAACTTTCTTCGAGATCAAAGTCCTGGTGAGATTCAGGAAGTTCAGAAAACTATTCTGCATGAAAATATTTTACTCTTAATTTTTAAAACTACTCACAAGTATTAAGTTTAAATAGATTATTAAATATAAAATTTTCTGATTTATTGGGTCATTTGATTCAAAATGTAAATGGTCTTGGAAAGTTTAAATGAGGATTCTTTTACCCTTCAGTAGGAGAATATTTAACCAAATTTCTTCCCACCTTACTTCACTTTAACTCACCAGGAATATATAATAATTCTAGAATTTTATGCAGTTACCAAAAAAGACTAAAATGGTAATAATGAAAATTGGTAAAACTACAGAATTCTACTACCATAATGAGAAATTTCAATGTATCTTTATCAATTATTAAGTTAAGGAGGTGAAAAATGAGCAAAGATAAAGAAGATTGAAACAACCTAATCAAGAAGTATGATTTATTAAAACATGAAGCAAAAACTGGAGAAAAATTGTATATGTTTAATATTATATGTTGCTTATTATTTTTTAAATCATCTGCAAAGCCATACATAAAGCAGGTCTCCACATATTTTAATAAATTTTTAAGAATTCTCATCACACAAAAATACAGTATTGCAGTATGGTTAAAAGTATGGGCTCCTGAGCCCCACTGCCTGATCTCAAATCCTGGGTTCTACATTTACTAAAGAGTTTGAAGAATGTATATATTTTTTCTACCTCAGTTTCCTTGATTATAAATACAGGTAATAATAGTACCAATTTTTTAAAGTTCTTGAATATTCAGTAAATCAATATGTGGAAAGTACTTAAGTACTTGGAAATGTATCTGGAACATAATAAGATGGTCTAATAATTATTTTTTTATTTATTTTTTAAATAGTAGTTTTGTATAGTACAGGACAATGGGGGAAAGAATAGTAGCAAAATAAGACTTCTCTAGCTGTCTGAATAGAGATCCAGAATGGAGGTAAGGGGTGGAAGGTAATATGTAAGAAAAAAGGTAAAATGGAGCCCAGTAACTAGTTGAAAGAGAGAGGGGTTGGAAAAGGGAAGATAAAAAAAAATCTTCTGTTTTGTGTTGAATGTGTTAGGTTACAACATTGTATCTCAGACACCAGTTAAGGCATTTTTTGACCCTGGTTTTGTCCCTGGCAGGGTCAGATTTATCTTTACAAATCCTAGTTTGTGTTGGATTGGGGAGTACCTGCATGGGCTTCTCAGTACCCCCCTTCCTGCTATCTTTGGCATGCCACAGTTTTGAGTCCAAGCTTTACTCTGTGGTTGTAGATGTTCTTATGGCCACTGGAACAGTGTACCAGCAAAGGAGATTGTTTGCCTTGTACATTATTGAACACAAGCTAGTTTACTATATACTTAGACAATTTAAATTTCACTGCTGATTTTATGGGAAGGTAAAAAATTGTGCTTTTGGTTTGGATCTTGATATATAGGTTCATAAACATTTTGATAGAAAATAGAAGCCATGGTATTCTTTTGGCTACATTTGTTACAATAGAATCTTGTTCTATCTCAGAATGATAATAGCTCAATGCCTGAATGCTTGCTTGAAAGGCCCTACTTAAAGATTTATTACACCAAGTGTTCATTTCTAATTAACATCGAGAAAAACCTTAATAATTTTAGTACATCTGAGCAAACATAGAACATAACTAAGAATACAGGTTTCTTTTTAAACAATAAAATTTCTAAGTAAATTGAGAAAACTGCAGTTGCAGGTGAATAAAAGAACAATTGGTCTAAAAAGTCTATTTCAAAATGAAGTACTAACAGTGAAAAATCAAGTTCTGTAACAAAATGTTTCCCATTATGTCTTACAAGGAAACTTGATTTATTCTTTTAAAAAAATTATCTATTTACTTCAGACAGACATTGAGACATCAGTATTTATTAGGCACTGTGGGGGTGAGACTAGAATCTGAGTTATTGCTCTGCCTTGATGGCTATAATAAATAATAAATATTGGGGCTGTGTTTGGAAACATGATTTCCCTGATTTGAGTGTGTTTTTAATAAAAAATATAGACACAAGTCACAATAAATACTTTACTTTTTATTAGTTATCTATGTGGAATTCATTGTGAAATAAAAAGGAAGTAAGAAATAAGATTGAACCTAAGTTGGCTATGGAGCAATAACAATGTAGGAAAGATTTTAGAACTTAAAGAGACTTTCATAATTATCTAATCCAACATTCTCGTGCATTTATTGAAACAGTGCTAGTTAGCATCAACAGTTTGACTAATATCACACAGCTATATGATTGAAACAAAAGCATATTTCTCCCCTGGTTTCTTAACTCTCAGTCAAGTTCTCTTTCCATTATATCACAAAAAATACTCGTCTTTATTTTTTTTCTTCTTCCTTTTTCTCCTTCTTTGAGACAAAGAGTTCTGTGTAGCTTTCAATAGGTGGGAAGAAAACCTTGCTTCAGAATTTATTTGAAAAATAATAAAATCATGGGTTATCTTGTTTCTATTTTATTTGAGTTTTACTTGCAGTACAAAGTCAATGTTGCCTAACCTTTTATCCACTGGCACAGTGGATAAAGCGTCGACCTGGGAACACTGATGTCACCAGTTCAAAACCCTGCACTGGTCTGGTCAAGGCACATATGGGAGTTGGTGCTTCCAGCTCCTCCTCCCTTTCTTTTTCTCTCTCTCACTCTGTGTTTCCTCTCTAAAATGAATAAAATAAAAAAAAAATTAAAAAAAGTCAATGTTGGTTTCCTTTTGACTCTCAAAACTTCATGCTAAAGACCTTTCCCACCATTCATTGGAATATTGTTATTGTCATGTTTGTTAAGAGACGTTGTTGAAGTTGATAATGAATCCAACTTACTTATTGCTGTGTAGTTGAATCATTCATTCAGGAGTGTATAGGGCCACCATGTACCAGGTACTGTGAGAAGAAAGACATACATAAACAGATACTTCTTGCTAAATTCTTCTCAGCCTAGAATTTTTTTTAAAAAATTTTTTTTTAAATTTTATTTTATTCATTTTAGAGATGAGACACAGTGTGTGTGTGTGTGAGAGAGAGAGAGAGAGAGAGAGAGAGAGAGAGAGAGAGAAAGAGAGAAAGGGGGGAGGAGCTGGAAGCATCAACTCCCATATGTACCTTGACCAGACCAGTGCAGGGTTTTGAACTGGCGACCTCAGTGTTCCCAGGTCGACGCTTTATACACTGCGCCACCACAGGTCAGGCCTCAGCCTAGAATTTAATCTTAAAGTTTGTACTCTTAGAAAATTGAGTTTGTGTGTGTGTATTAAATAGGTTATATACCTTTAAAAAGTTTAAATGTTTTTTTAAATCATAGTTTGCATATAATACAACCTAGTGATTAGACATTATATAATTTACTAAGTGGTCACCCAATAAATCTAATACTCATCTGACACAATACACAGTTATTACAGTATTATTGACTATATTCCCTATGCTGTACTTTACATCTAGGGATTATTCTGTAAATACCAATTTATACTTCTTAATTCTTTCACCCACCGCTCCAACTTCCTTCCCATATGGCAACTATTAAATTTCTCTCTGTATTTATGAGATGGTCTCTGTTCTGCTTGTTTACTTATCTTGTTTTTTAGTGTCCACATATAAGTGAAATCATATAGCATTTGTCTTTTTCTGTCTGACTGACTTCACTCAGCACATTCTCATCTAGACCTATCCATATTGTTGCAGATGGCAAAATTTTATCATTTAAAGGAATGATTTACAGATATGTATTTATTGTCATTTTATTATTCATATTTTTCTCCTTTTTTTGTCTTAAAGAAGACCATTTAACACTTTGTAATACTTGTTTGGTGGTGATGAACTCCTTCGGGATTTTCTCATCTGGGAAGCTCTTTCTTTGTCCTTCGAGTCTAAATGATAGCTTTGCTGGTTAGAATAATCGTGGTTATAGGTCCTTGGCTTTTCACCAATTTGACTATTTCTTGCCAATCCTTTTGGCATTTAAACTTTCTGTTAAGAAATCAGCTGGCAGTCTTATTGGTTCTCTCTTAGCAATAACTACTTTTCTCTTGTTGCTTTTAAGATTCTCTCTTTGTCTTTAACCTCTATCATTTTAATTATGATCTGTCTTCCTGTGGATCTTTGAGTTCATCTTGTCTGGGACTCTAGTTTAATGTTAATTCCCTGTAATGTATTCTTCATTTTAGTTAATATATTCTTCTTTTCTGACTGGTTCTTTTATATGTTTTTTATCTTCAGTTTTGTTTTCTATCTCTTTGTTGAAGTTCTTATTAGGTTCATCTATTCTTCCCCTAAAATCATTGAGCATTTTTAGAACCAGTGATTTGAACTCTGCGTTGAGTGGTTTGCTTGTCTCTATTTTGTTTAGTTCTTTTTCTGGAGTTTTATTCTATTCTCTCATTTGGGACATGATTCTCTGTCTCTTCATTTTAACAGTATCCCTGTGTTTGTTTGTTGTTGTTGTTTTATTTTTACTTATTTATTTGTATTAAGTAGAGCTGCTACATCTCTCAGTCTTGGTAAAGTGGCCTTATATAGTAGGTGTGCTGTAGCATCTACTGGCATAACCTTCCGGTACACATGAGGTGGGAATTCCAGGTGCACCCCTTCATGTGGACTGAGTGCACCTTCCTTTATAGTTGAGACTTGATTGTTGTAGGTACCTTGATGGGAAGGATTTACCCCTAGGTTAATGGGCTGCAAAGACTGGCAACAGTCACCTTGTAGGACCTGCTGTGCAAGGACCCACTCCACAGAGCAGGACTTACTTCATTGAGGCTCTCGTGCACCCTGAGTTTGTCACTAATGGAGGTAGAGTGGTGTCCACTGGGTGTGTTGGCTTTGTGACTTCCTGGGAGGTGCAGGCCAAGGTCGGCCATCTCCTGTGCTCTGCCCAGTCTCAGCCGGCATGAACTACAAAGTGATCTGCAGATGGCTGCTCTTTGTGCTGAATTTGGAGGTGCTCAGGAGAAGCCAAACCATGTACCAAGCTCTGCTGCCACTAGGGCCATATCTAGAAACTAAGTGACAATGAGGGGCCACACCAAGGTCAGATGTGGCTTTTTAAAGAGATTTTTAAAAAGTCTGAAGCTTGAGCCAGGATGGGCTGTTCGTATGAAAAACCCACTGGAAGCAGTTTGGCTGAATTTCAATTCAGGCAGAGTAGGGCCTCAGGGATCACCATAGTGGGGCTACCATCATTAGCCAGGTTGATGGAGATTCAGATATGGCACCTACCTGCCAACTTTGTTTGGAATGGATTTCAGAAAAGAAACAATGGTCTCTGCCAACACTTTTGTCTGGAGAAACCTGCCCCTCTTGATCTCATTCTGATGCCAGACAATTCAGTGTTTCCCTGTGTGTCCCTGGTTCCTTTTGAGCTGCTGCCCCAGTACTGGAGCTCAGAGTCAGAGAGTCTAAGTTTGTGTGAGGGCACATTAGGAAAAATGCTTGTGTTTCTAGCTTTTTTCTGTCTTCCTCAGCCATAATCCTTGCTGGTTTTTACAGTCAGGTGTTATGGGGACTTCTTTTTCTGGCACTGAAATCCAAGCTGGGGGGGGGGGTTATGTGGGCCTCCTCAAGGGGTACTTCCCAAGCCAAGATACCCCTTTCAGTTTTTATCTGCCACATGTGGATGTTGGAATAGCTTTTCTGCATTATTGCCCCTTCCTGATGTAGCTTCTTCTGTATATTCTTAGTTATAGGACTTTTGTTCAGCCAGATATCAAGTGGTTCTGAATGATGGTTGTTCAGTTTAGTTGTAATTTTGATGTGTTTATTGGAGGGCTCAAGTATCACATTTACTTACTCTACCATTTAACTGGAACCTGAATTTGTCTTGTTATTGAGAGTATAAACATGTTAAAACATGTTATGAGAGATGAAATTTCAAATGAGAATTTATTATACTTAAAAAAAAATACCTCTTTCACAGACAACAGGTTTCTCAAGTTGGCATGGCCAGCCAGCACCTTGTATTACTGTTGTCAAAACAACAAATAAAACCAAATTATAATCTCAAGGTTGTTTTGAGAGCATTGAAGCAGAAGAAGAAGCATAAATTGCATGATTCACAGACTGATGTGCTGGACTCTGCTGTAGCTTTTTCTGTCTTTTGCCCGTCCCCTTTTCTTTAATAATTAATTCTAGGTTGATGAATTGCATCCCTCTTCTGATTGGTAATTTTTTAATTTTGACATGCTACTATCTTTGGCTAAGTTTTGTCCTTAGGGACATAATTTTTAAAAAGACTTTGCTTATTTATTTATGCTTTAACAACAACAACAATAACCACCATCAATTAATTGCATGTTTAATATTCTTCAGGCAGTCTCCTGAACTTTAAATGCATTATCTGTTTTAAATTTCACAAGCCTATAGGGTATGTCTGTTTTTCCATTCTCTAAAATGAAAATGTTCATGTCTCAGAGGCTCAAAGAACCTGTAAGATCTCACACTGGTTTCAACTCGTCTTTCTGACTCAGAGCCTTCTCTGTCTGCTGTACTTTCTCTGCTTCATTTTTACATTCATGTCCTCTTTGCCTTATAGATACTAAGGCTGCAACTAATATACATTTCTGTCTTTTCTTTTCCATTCCTTCTGTTGTAACTTTAATTCTGGGCATCATTATTTTCCGTCTAAGCTACTTATTGGTCTAGACTTCTATAGGGATTGCACATCTCCTTTTCCCAATTCTAATCCAGTTTACACAATTAAAAGATCAATTTTCCTAACACAGATTCTAATCATGTCACTCACCTATTAATAAAACCAGTAAGGTTCTTTGTTTTCTGTACAAAATAATCACAATTCTTGGTCAAACAAACAGTACACTCCATGTCCAGCCCTGCCTCCTAGTGCCATTCATGTAACCTGTGGTCCAAATAGAAACACATGCTGTCTTGTCCACATTGATGTGTTATATGGCCTCTATATGTTTCTCATTTATTTTACTCTGTTAGGAATATCCTTCTTTCTTCATGTTTATATCCTAAACATCACTCTCAACTTAACACAACTGAACTTTAACCTACTGAATGCCATTGGTAATATATCCATGCTTCTTTTCTTCTTTAAATGCTGTCCCTACTGATGATTCTAAGTATAGTAGTACCTCCTGTAAGCTTCTATTGCACTTGATCTTCACTCACATTATGGCCTCAGTCACTTTTAGAATTATCCCAGAATGTAGGTTCCTTGTCCCAGAAGTCGAGACTGAAACAAGGATTTGAGGGCAAATAATTTATTTTGAAGTTGATCTTAGGAAGCACTTACAACAGATTTGGAAGGTGAGACAGAGAAGGGAAGGATGCGTGTTAGTGAGCAGGTTAATGCTCTGACATACTGAGATTCAGTTCTCTAGAAAGCTTAAGACCTTGTTGTGTGTCACTGCTAAGGAGGAAGAAGCTGGAGTATTTATTTGGTACTGATTGAAGAAGCTGGAGTATTTATTTGGTACTGATTGTAATTAATTCTCCAGTTCCTCCAACCTAGCCAGCTCAGACTGAGCCAGTCAAGCAGCCAGAGAAATGCCTCCAGGGCAAAACTTTGTTGGTTTCACTCAGTATAATGTTATCAAGGTCCATCCATGTATTTGTAAATGATCCAATGTCAACTATATGATTCCATACATTGGTGGGACATAAAAATGAGAGTCAGGGACATGGACAAGAGTGTGGTGGTTACTGCGGAAAGGGGGTGAGGAAAGGAGAGGGAGGGGGTGGGGAGAAGGAGGAGCACAAAGAAAACCAGATAGAAGGTAATGGAAGATTATATTACTTTGAATGATGGGTATGCAACATTATCAAATGTCAAAATAACCTGGAGATGTTTTCTCTGAACCTATGTAGCCTGATTGGTTAATGTCACTCCATTAAAATTAATTAAAACAAAACAAAACAAAAAACTTGTGGGTTTATCACTACAGTGACCATTGAATTACAGGTTTGGATAACAGATTGGATAAAGCTTTCAACCTGCAATGCTGAAGTTGCTGGTTCAAAACTCTGGGCTTGCTTGGTCAAGGCACATATGGCAATAAATGAACAATTAAAGTGAAGCAACTATGAGTTGATACTTCCTGCGATCCTCCACCAGAATGTCAATAAATAAAATATAAAAAAAGACAAAAAAACAAAGACAAAAAAACAAAACACACACACAAGGGTTTGAATTTCATAGGTCCAGTTTTATGTGCTTTTTTTCAAGAAATACCTTTTCTATCTTTGGTCTGAAGTTGGGAGTCTGCAGATTCAGAGGGCCAACTGTATGTATTGATATATGTATTGATTTTATATAGAATATGGAATTTGAATATTCACAGATTTTGTTTGGTATTCCAGGGAGCTCCTGAAAACATCCCCCTGCAGATACTCAGGGACAACTTAAGTTACGAGTGAATAAAAAGTTATACACAATTTTTAACTATTGTGGAGTTAGTGCTCTTAGCCTTTGTGTTGTTCAATGTTCAACTTCACTTAAAAATCAATTTAATGGAACTTATACTGAGTTTTTGAAATTACATAATATCTATCATTGGGTTATTACTCATTCTTAATCTTTCAGATTCATGTGAAACTTATAATAAAATCAATACCTGTAATTATGAAGCTAAATTGTTTGCATATCAGTTTCATGGATTTTTCTGTAAGTCAAATTATTAACAACCTGGGAAATTCTTAGATATTAGTGAATGTGCTCATTTTGTCCACATGATCATTTTATAAAAAGCCAACATTTGCATGCATCACTGATCCAAGAATGGCTTGCCATCTGAGTAGAGTATGTCAGTTCCTGTCCATTTTCTTGGAAATCACAAAAGCAAAATCACATTGAACTCTCTTCAGAGTGAGAGATAAAGTATATGCTTTAGAACAGAGAAAAGAGAAAGTAAACTACTTCTGTGACTGAAAGATGAAGGTGTATGGTAGGAGATGAAGGTAATAGAGAACATCTTCAATTAAGTTTGAGAGCTAAAGTGGCACTAACCGTGATGTTCATTCATTCATTCATTCATTCAATACACATTAAATGTGTTTTACTACATGCCAGCTATAACATTGATTCTCCTGTCTGATAGAATGGTGTTTTGTTAGTTATAATACAACAAAATACATTTGATATTAAGACAATTCACTTTTGAAAAAATATATAGATGCACCAATGGTGTAGTTGACATATAATTCCAAGATCTATTGTTTACATTAGATTCTGGTGCTCGTTGGATTAGGGAATTCCACTAACTACTGTAACTTTGAGTGTTGATTTCCCAGAAATAAACATGGCAAAGAATATTTTCTAGTAGTTTCACAAGAAAATCTTAATAAAGAGTACCATAATTATACATTGAGAAATAATTTAACCTAGGAGAAATATTTGCAAAAGCATAAATTGATCAAGGAAATGATCAATTTATTATTAAGTATTGTTTTGTCTATAAAATAAAGATAAAGAAAAATTCTTTTTCATTATTAATAAGAAACAGTTGAGTACCTATCCTGACTGCTTTTATACAGTTATTTTTGAGAGGTAATTTTATTGAATTCATATACATTAAACATTATATAATAATTGAAAAGTACCTTAAATAAATAACCTAGAAGTTATATTTGTAATATTTATATATGTATTTACTATAAGAAGACAGCCGTATTAAATTATGTTCACTGGCACATTTTTTTCAGTCCTAATGTGGTACTACCTAGATTTTTAAAAAAATGCTCTTAGTGTAGTTTCTACTTCTTTGAATTAGCTGGCAACTAACAAAATTTTGCTTGCCAATGTCCCTTAAGCATTATGGACAGATGTTATCCCTCTGTTCATTTCCTTTCCTGTTTACTTGTTCTTTCTGACATGTGTACACTTCCTGTGAGCAGCACTGATATCCATCTTGTATATGGCTATATCCACATAGCACAGAGTCTGGCAGCTAACAGACATCAGATAGACAGTTGTAAATGTATGAACAAATGAATGAATGGCACCATCCTAAGAATTATGGACACTGTGAAGAACGTACAGCTGACTCTTGAAGAATTTGGGGGTTTAGAAACGTTGACCCATTATGCAGTAGAAAATCTACATATAGTTTTTGATTCCCCCCAAATTTAGTTGTTCTTAGCTATCTGGGGGGATTGATTCCAGGTCTCTACTCTAATACCAAAATTCAGATGTCCAAGTCACCTATATAAAGAGGAATACATATATGCTTACAGTCTTCCCTCTGCATCTACAGATTCCCAACTTCAGATCTCAAGAGTACATATATTTATTAAAAACAAATCTATTTAAGTGGACCCACACAGTTCAAATCCACATTATTCAAGGGTCAACTCTACTAAGTCCCCAAAACCAAAAATAATAATTTGAAATTTATATCCTATAATCTCCAAAAATAAAGAGAGCCAGATATATTATGAACAGATATTTTACAGATTATATTTATTGTAATTTTATTTTTATTCTTAGTGGAATATTCTCATCTTGCATATATTATTTTCAGTGGGAAAGTTCATAGCTCTTTATATTCATAGATTTTTTTTATAGGGACAGAGAGAGAGTCAGAGAGAGGGATATATAGGGACAGACAGACAGGAACAGAGAGAAATGAGAAGCATCAATCATTAGTTTTTTGTTGCCGATGTGACACCATAGTTGTTCATTGATTGCTTACTTATACGTGCCTTGAATGCGGGCCTTCAGCAGACTGAGTCACCCCTTGCTGGAGCCAGCGACCTTGGGTCCAAGCTGGCGAGCTTTTGCTCAAGCCAGATGGGACCATGCTCAAGCTGGCGAGCTCGGGGTCTTGAACCTGGGTCTTTCACATTCCAGTCCGACACTCTGTCCACTGCGCCACCCCCTGGTCAGGCTATTCATAGATTTTTATTTCACTTGGGATTTATGAAAATATTATTTCTTGGATATAAATTGTGTGAAGCATTTTTCAAATCATATTGACTTGAATGCATATTACAGTTCAGTTTCTCTAGGTATAATGAATAACAGAGTTTACTTTGTACAATTAGTATGGCATTAGCCCAACAATACATTAGATACATATTTGTTACCATATGTTCCTGATGATTCAGTGGGGTCAATATCAACAGGTGAAAGTAGGTATGACCAGAAAACACCTGCAGTCAGATTTTTGAGCAAACATATATTTTTTATTTACAGATTTTAACTTGTTTTCTCTTTACATAGTTTATATAGTTCTTCTGAAAAGATACTGATATTATTTCTAACTACATATTTTTCTTTACAAAATTAGGTAATTTGTTGTTATTTTTAAAATTGTAACATATCAGACAAAGAAGGGTGAATTAAACATTTATGCACACTTTAAAAAATAATGACTAACAAGTATATATGTAACTGCCTTTTTAATTTACCCATTCTAAAGTTGTTGGAGAAAGCTCTTAATAGCTATTGTAATTAAACAAAGTGGTACTACTGTGTTTCCTTGAAAACTCTCAAGTTAGTAATTACACTAAGGAAAATTTTTTTTTCATTTTCTGTTGCATGAGGTTTTAGAACTTTTTCTATATATTTCTGCATTGCTGATTCCAATCCTGAAATTCGTATTTTGATTCATGCTCTAGTTTTTATGCAATTTTAATTTCTTTTTGTTATAGTTAATGGCATGCATTGGGTTTTAAATCGGAGGTAAAGGGCAACAACTCTTGGATTGAACATAACCACAAGGCAATTAATGTTTTACAAATGTCACTTTACATAATTGTAGTTGTTTTTAAATGTATCAAATTATTATCTGATAAAAAAACACCCTTTTGTTTTAAGATTGAATCATGGCTTCTTTGAGTAGACGTAAATGTAAGAACAATCCTGACACCTTCTGTTATATATGTGGCTGTTACACACTTCAACGTCAAAGGCATAATATTTCATCATTTGTGAAACATGCATATATTGCCTATCTTCAAGTTCCCCTTGGCAATTAAGACAAAAATTGGGCTCCTCATATTGTGTGTCATAATTGTGAGGAAAGGCTTCGTGACTGGACAAAAGGAAAACGCAAAAAAAAATGCCTTTTGGTATTCCCATGTTTTGGCGTGAACCTAAGGTCCACAGCAGTGACTGTTATTTCTGTCTGATCCATACAAAGGGCATCGGCAAGAAAAAACAACATATGATTGCATATCCTAATATTCCTTCAGCAATACAACCTATCCCACACTCTGAGACAGTCCCGGTTCCAGTTTTTAATGTTTTTATTTCTTCTAAAGATGAAGAAAGTGAACATGGTAATCAAGTATATTTTGATCAGATGCATGAATAAATGGTTGTAGAATCTGAAGGGTCTTCTTCTGATGCCAAGCAGTCATTAACCCCTCAGCAGTTTAGCCAACCCGAATTGAATGACTTAGTAAGAGATTTGAGCCTATCCAAGAAAGCAGCCGAGTTATTAGCATCCAGGCTTCAAGAAAAGAATGCACTTCATCCGTCAGTTAAAGTATCCCATTTCAGGAAGCGTGAAAAAATTTTTGTGACCTTTTTTTCTGAAGACAAACACTTTGTTTACTGTCATGATATCAGTAATCTTCTCAGCCAGCTAGGTGTTACCACATATAGTCCAACAGAATGGCAGCTATTTCTTGATAGCTCTAAACGGAGTCGGAAATGTGTTCTCCTAGACAACAGTAATGTCTATTAGCAGTTCCAATTGGTATTTCAACTCCTCTGTGAGAAGATTATAATGACATAAAAATTGTCCTCAACTTACTGAAATATGAGGAGCATAACTGGATCATTTGTGTGGATCTTAAAATGGTAAATTTCCTGCTAGGACAACAGAGAGGTTTCACCAAGTCCTTGCTTTCTGTGTTTGTGGGACAGCCGATCTCAGGAGAAACACTGGGCACAGAATGAGTGGCTGAAACGTGAAGCTATGGAGTAGGGATGCAAAATATTGTGAATGAACCTGTAGTTAATCGAGACAGGATCATTTTTTCCTCACATCACATCAAACTTGGCTTAATGAAGCAGTTTGTTCAGGTTTTGAATAGAGAAAGTGAATGTTTTCAACAAATTATTTCTGCTTTTCCTGCCTTGTCTTTTGAGAAGATAAAAGCAAATTCGAACCCTCATACATGACAAAGAATTTTCCTTGAAATTAAATAAGGAGGAGAAAGCAGCATTGCAGTCTTTTGTGGCAGTAATAAGAAACTTCATTGGCAACAAAAAAGCAGAAAACTATGAACTTCTGGTTCAAAGGATGCTGTTGGCTTTCCAAGACATTGGATGTAACATGAGTGTTAAAATTCACTTCCTGAACAGTCACCTTGATAAGTTTCCCGAAAATCGTGCAGCTGTTAGTGATTAACAGACTACTGCTGGAGCATCAAATGACATTGTCCTCAGCAAGTACACAAACGCAAGAGCTACAGATGCAAATTTATGCCTGTATAGAATTTAAATAAGTTTTGTGCAAATTTTATGATTAAAATAAGTGTTTTAATATGTTCTATTTTGAAATTGTAGACAAATTCTGATGCAACCATATCTTTTAGTTTATTAATGTATTTACTGCATTATATAAATTATTATATTTTCACAAAATAATGCCCAAGGAAACATTCTACTTCATTATGTTAAACTAAAAGTTGAAAATTTTACAATAAGATGAAAACCTAAAATCTTAATTTGCAAAACAACTGTAGTTTACAGAAAAAAGTACAACGTCAGATTTGAGATCAGCACACTCGAATTAGGTAAGAACAAGTGTTTTTGTGGATGCAACAAGAATTTTGTTCCCTAGTGTTATTTGACCCAAGATGATTGTTAGAAAGATGAAAAAGAGTTTTTGAACATGAAAATGTGGAGAAGTAGGGAGATTGTGCCAAGTATGTCCCTGAGATTAGAAATCATTTAAGGTTTCCCCTGACTGTTGGTTAGAGCATCATCCTGGAGTGTAGAGATTGCCAGTTTGATCCCCGGTCAAGGTAAATACAGGAACAGATGGATGTTCCTATCTCTCTAAAAATAAATAAATAAATAAAACTAAACATTAAAAATAGTTTAAAAAATCATGTAAGATGCACATAGTCATAGTGCAATTGATCAAATAGAATCTATCGAGCAATGTCTAAAGTCTATAGAAAGGGCAAAAATCAATGAGAATAAACAATGATGGCCTTCTATCCAGAGAGAACTTATATGTATCAATTAAGGAACATTCTAGAATGAGTTGCAGTATCCTTTTGTGTGGCTGGACATAAATAAAAATCAATATGCTATTAATTTTTTTTTTTTTTTTTTTTTTTTTTTTTTACAGGGACAGAGAAAAAGTCAGAGAGAGGGATAGATAGGGACAGACAGACAGGAACGGAGAGAGGTGAGAAGCATCAATCATCAGTTTTTCGTGGTGACACCTTAGTTGTTCATTGATTGCTTTCTAACATGTGCCTTGACCAGGGGCCTTCAAGAGACTAAGCAATCCCTTGCTGGAGCCAGCGACCTTGGGTCCAAGCTGGCGACCTCGGGGTCTCAAACCTGGGTCTTCCTCATCCCAGTCCAATGCTCTATTCACTGCACCACCTCCTGGTCAGGCACTATTAACTATTTTAATGACAATTGAAGAAAAATATTACCAAGTTACTCCTAGAAACCAATACTTCAATTAGATGATAAATTGGATGTCATGTGTTCTATTTTTATTTCATTACATTTCCATAGTGAAATAACACCGAGCGCAGAGACCTGTGTGTGTGTGTGTATGTGTGTGTGTGTGTGTGCACTTAGGGAGAGAGAGGGAGAGAGAAGACAGGGACCGAGGAAGGTAGAGAAAAGGGAATCATCAACTCATAGTTGTTGCACCCTAGTCATTTACTGATTGCTTTCTCATATATGCATTGACCAGGGGGCTCTAGCTGAGCCAGTGATCCCTTGCTCAAGCCAGCAATCTTGGGCTCAAGCCAATGACTTTGGGCTTCAAGCCAGTGACCATGGGGTAATGTCTATGATCCCACATTTAAGCCAGAGTCCTCATGTTCAAGCTGGTGACACTGCATTCAAGCTGTTAAGTTTGTGCTCAAGCCAGCAACCATAAGGTTTTGAATCTACGGTCCTCAATGTCTTAGGATGACACTCTATCCGCTGCACCACCACCTGGTCAGGTGAGATGTGTATTTTTAAATGTTTTAATGTTGTACATTTGTACCAAGCTGACTAAACTAGAACCATTTTTACCTCTTCTTGTATGCTTGTATTTATGACTGTGCAGAAATTTTATATTTTCCAAATGACTTTACATGTTTTAGTATTATTTCATCCAAATCATACATGCATATACTTTGTATTCTTTAGAAAGTATATCTTGACCTCTACATTAAAGGAAGGAAAATGTTTCTGTCAGGTGTACAGACTCCCAGACAGCAGTGTAGCCTACTGTACAGTGGATCTTTTGCAATACTTTTCAATATTTATTGAAAAGATATCTTCATACAAAATGAGAAAAGTCTACAAATAATTAAGAAATTTGTTTCTACTTTAGTTCCTTCCACTCCTCTGGAAGTTATTTATGCAAGAGTATACAGTAAAATTAAATCAAATTTAACATTTTATTTTGACCCCTTTTCCCCAAAACTAGCAAATATTTTTAGGGTTAGGAAAGAATAATGATTATAATACAGCAAATATAAATGGCAGTAAAGATGGAGAAGGTTTACCTCTCATTATCAAAGTTGTAGAAATCTTGAAAATAGGGATCTTCCACTTTTCCCCATCAATAGTTTTAAAAATATTAGTTAATTTTAAAATAAAAATATCTGAAGTTATTTAGGATCCAGTGAATGGGAATTCTGCATTGCACTGGAATGTTGATAGCACCTATTTCAAAAATAATTCGGCTCAGTAAGCTTATAAATATTCATCACTTTTGACCTAGGAATTTCATTTATTGTTAACTATTCAATAGAAGCAGCAACAACAAACTGATGAGACTTGGTTTCACAAAATCACTAATAATAATTACAAAAACTGGAAATTACACATTGACTAGTGAAGAGGTTACTAATGCTTCTGTGTGATATATATATTCTTATGCAGTTATTAACAATGTTGTTTATAAAGATTTAATAATAACGTTGTAATGTTTAGAACAAAGGAAGATCGTGTAAAAGTTGATGTGATTCTCAGCTACTTTCCAAACTAGTTGAACAGATAAAACATGTTGTAATTTATGGAAATATGTGTAATTAGAAATGCCACTGCTTCAATGGTTGGCAGGCCATTAGTATTTCTTCTCTTCCTGGGAATCGCCTGCCCAGTTAATCTAGGAAGACATTAATATGGAGGAGTGGTTTTTGTTTTGTTTTGAATTTTGGAGAAGGGTGTTACTGGCCTCTACTCTTTCTTCATCTTTATTTTTTTCTTCAGTGCCTATTCACACTTGAAATTAGCTATCGATCTTTGATTCACTCTGGTTTATTTTGTAACTTTTTAACTAAAAGCAGTAAATTAAATGACTGGAATTTATAAGCAGCAGGATTGAGCTTTAAAAAAAAAAACATTTAAAACCTCTAACATATGAATGATGATCTAACCTCCAAGTTAAACTTGGGGTTATACTCTATATCAGGGAGTTTTTTAGAAAACTAATAGTGAGTACATTTTAAAGAGATTCATAATTAAGCATAAAAGAGTAAGTAGGTTTACTGTTTATTTGTGCAGAATTATTCCCGCTTGTGAATTGCAGCATTTTATTTTCAGGGTAGCCTACTGACAGCAGCAGTAGCAGGAGTGTAATCAACCTGCATGAACAAGCCGACAAGTGAACTCAACAAGAAAACATTACACAACCTAATAAAGGCTGCTGCCACAGCTGCTGCTACACTCTAATAAAGGTGTCCAAATTTCTTATAGAGTGCAACTGGTTAGATCCAGCTCATTAGAGCATGTGAGTATGTGTGTGTGCGTGTGTGTATGTTGGTGCGATTGTCAGAGAAGCCATAAAATTTCATGTTCATTTTTTTACATTCCATTGAGCTATAAGTCACATGCAGACAGCACAGGTTATTGTCAATGCTATTGTCCTTGCCCTCAGAGACTTTATAGTCTAGTAGGGAATATAAAATTAACATAAAAATAACTTTCATACAAGGTAAAATGAGGTTAGAGTACAGAAAAATCACTAAAAAGAGCTAGAATTTCAAGAATAACCCAGTCATTCTTAGGCATGACTATGTTAAATGCCTTATTGATTCGCTGCCATGATGCAATTTTCAGATTCCAGAGCTTGTTGTGTTTCTACATTATCCTCATTCTACAGACAGTTTGTGGTTAAGGGAAGGCTGGAAGAGAAGCCTGTCTCCTTTTGACAATAATCTATTAATTCTGTAAATTCAACTCTAAAAGACCACAGCTATTTTTTGTGTGCAGTATCTACTGTTTTTACTAATGTATTTCAATATTTTAGTTAAAGAAAATTATTTCTTGATCCCATCTTCTAAAGGGATTGAAGCAGTGCATGCAATCCATTTTTTTTTCTTTCCTTCTTTGCCATTTACTCCTCTTACAACTTAATCTAAGAAAAATCAAACATATGTGTCTTCAGATGGGAAATTTGGAGAGGCGAGCTTTCTGATTTCAAGGTATCTTCCTGGGTAAAGTGGGCTACTCAGCATTTAAAGTCAGGAGAAAAGGCAAGCTGCCAACAGTCATATTGGCTGAAAACATTTGGCCATTCTCTGCAAATTATTTTATTCATCCAACCATGTCACATTCCTGATCACTTGTTATCTAAAAATGTCCATTACTTACCCTGTCACAAAGGTGTATTGGCTTTGGTACACTTTTATTGCATAGTTCTAGCTGTCATATGTGGAGCTAAAATTTAATAAAACCAAATGTTTTATTATAATCCTCTCTCTCAGGGAGTTTACTGAAACTGTTTGGACTGCATTACCATTTTTTCATTAAGAGTGTATTTTACTGGGTCTGGTTTCAAGATGGGTAGACAGGCTCTCCTGTCTGCACCTATATTTTTGCTAACAGGACTGAAAGACTTGAATCCCATAGATACCCAGATGGGGTTTAGTTCACCAGTCAGGTACTCTTTCACCTTTCCTATAGAGGGGAATTGGAGCAATGTCTAGACTTTGGTCTCTAGTGGTTCCTGGGGTGTAATGGGATGGAGGGGATCCAAAGTGGAGAGCAAACTTATTCTGAAGGATCTAATGTATTATAATTTATACAAATCACTAGCATACAATGAGGGTACTGTGAATTGTTGTTTTCATCATTATTGGTAACATGAGCACATTGTATATCTTACTTTATTTATATTAACTATAAATATTCTTATGAGTTAAGCATTGTCATTTGTATTGTAGGTTGAGAAAACCATGGTTCAGTATCTTATGCAAGTCACCAGTCTTTTGTTAGGAAGAGCTGAAACTACATCTTTCTGTTTCCAAAGCTTATTTCCACTGGGCCACAAATTATGCTATGTAGCACAGCTTTAAAAAATTATAAAGATTTAATAAGATCCCTGGTTTCACAACAGAGAGTAAATATATTCTCACTATCCTGGATCTATCTGGCTCTTGGCTCCTTCCTTAAAATTCCATAGTGATGGTTTTTAAAGCACGAAAAGATTCCTGAGTTTTCTCTTACCTTATAGTGCAAAACTATAAGATATTCTCTAGCTATTTTATTGTAAGTGTTATCATCAACTCATATTACTTTAGGTACTAAAATAATTAAGGGACCTGTGGAAAGACCAAACTCTTTTTTATTTATATTCTGTTCTTTTGTCTTCCTCTTCTAGAAGGTAGATACGAGCTATAAGTATCCTAGGAACAATCTTTGATGTCACATGACATCTATAGGTAAATATGTATAAAAATTGAGCCTTACTAATGACCCTGGTGACTTTTAATGTTGTGCTAGTTCTGTTTCTTGCCATCAATTTATTTTCATTATGGATTAAGAATTAGTAAAACTGCTTTTCTTGGTTTGAAGCTAAAACACATACATACCTATTTTAGGCTGATGCTAACATATACCTTTGTGTTTTTAAAAGCGGTAGTAGGTCTAAGATGCATCAGTGTCTATTTGTGTAATTTTCATTTTTAAAAACACATCCGAAAAATGGAAATGTACCAGCATAAGATGTTGAAATCCTTCTTGTGACCAAAATTCTGTCCCTGCCTCTGGCAATTCAACAAGAAAACAAAATAAGATTTAAGTCATTCTGAATAAATCGAGCATTCAAAGTTGTTATAGTATGAATTTATTATTTTGAATATGATGATACAGGAGTATCTGCAGTGAAATCCAGGTGTATTCTGGGAGGGAGATGATGGCAAAGTCATTTGTATCCTGCTATTACAACTTCAGCTACTAGTTGTAGCTCTAATATAAATATAAAAAGTAATTCGGTAATTTTCCAGTGTTAGAATAACTAGGGGTTACCCAATTCTTTACAAATTAGAAATGCCCACTACAAAAATTTAGGAAGAAGGTAATTTGAGAAAAACAAATGGAATAAAAATTTTTGTCTTGAACGGTAAAATTTTAATTCCAAAACAGATGATACTCATTACTTTTTGGTTAAGTATTTCTTCTTTCTGTTACACATTAAGAATTCATGCCTGACCTGTGGTGGCACAGTGTATAAAGCATCGACCTGGGAACACTGAGGTTGCCAGTTCAAAACCCTGCACTGGTCTGGTCAAGGCATATATGGGAGTTGATGCTTCCAGCTCCTCTCCCCTTTCTCTCTTTCTCTCTTTATCTCTCTCTCTCTCTCTCTCTCTCTCTCTCTCTCCTCTCTAAAATGAATAAAATAAAAAGAAATTTAAAGAAAAGACATCTCTTTAAAAAAAGAATTCAATAAGTATCTGCTAAATGAATGAAAATACATGATATTTAAACAGTGTTTTAAACCAAGTGTATGAAATTACCAAACTAATTGTGGGGGCTGAAGAGGAAGACAAAAACCAGAAACAATAAACAGGAAATAGTTGAATGTAGCTACAGGTAATAAAGGATCTGATATTGGAATACTTGGGGGGCGTTTTATCTTTAACGACATCATTTGAGGTGTTTTAAAAGTTTTTAAGTTCTCTTGCTGTCATATAAAAGATCAAAAAGAAATAGTACTCATCACAATTAAAAGTATTTTTTAGAAGTTTTAAGTTGATCGTATCTTTTATCCTGTTAACAGGATATTACTTGTTTTGACTGATACAAGATTCACACTCGAAAGGTTTCACAACATGTCACTGGATATTAGTTTCATAAAGTCGGAAAGAGGTTCATGTGCTTGTACTCGCTCATAACTGCCAATAAAATGCCTTGCACTTAGGAGATATATTGGATATATTAGGTTTTGTGTTTTTATTTTTTAGAATTTCTCAGTTACATCTATTTTAGCTTTGAAGTCATGTCTAAGAAATGTAATAATTTTTTATATATTATGAAAAATGATATTTTGAACTTGGGACTGGAGGATACCTAATAGTCTAGCAATGGGAATTGCAAGACAAAACGTGTATAGAAAATTCAGGGACCACCAAAGCAACCAGGCTTTCTGGACTGAGACATTTATAAAGAGGTAACCCAGAAATCACATATCAATGAGTGCAGTAATTAATCAGGGTTATTGTACACATAATTTCAGTTTTGGAATCTAACTAGATGGCTTGTCAGTTTATTTTTTTAAATATTAAATATCTATGACAAATAAATGCATAGAAAATCTTAACTTGTGCGATTATTATAATAGCCACTCCTTAGGGTTCTACCGAAATGTGTGCTCAAAGCTACCCTGTGGTATTTCATGTGAAAGGAGAATGTGAAATCCATCCCAAATTGTTACAATCTGACCTGACTGGGCTGAAGGCTTTAAATGCAATATATGAGATTGTTACAGCAACCCAGCAATTGACATTTCATTACTTCCACTTTACAGATAAAAATAAGGCTTAGGGAGGTTTATTGACTGCTCAGTGGATATGGTTAGATATGCCTAAGTTTGATCTCAGGTCTGTCTGGATGAATGGCCTTTCTCCCACAGTCTGCTGCGAGAGCTCAATGCAGACATTTTATGAAGGGAAATATCAGTATTTTAAGGGGAACTGTAGGTTGGTACCAGAGGAAACCACTCCTGAGTTGAATGGCACTACTTCTGCCCCTTTGATCCTAGAATACCAAAGTCAAGCAGCCAGGCAAGAAAAGATGAGACTGAGCTTACTCCCAAGTTCCCGTTACACGACCCATCAAATTATCCCATTTCAGGGCCTGTTTTTTTGTTTCTCTCAGAATAGGTTCCCTGCATACAGCAACGATATGGGTACCACACTTCATTTTATAAGAAGACCATGGAAAGAATTCCCTCTCTCTCTCCCTTCCTCCCTCTCTCCCTTCCTCCCTCTCTTTTCTCCCTTCTTTTCTTTCTTTGTCTTTTTCTGTCCCTCTCTTTAGGTCATGGTGTACATATAATTCCACCAAAATGTCTTTATTTCTTAACCTGCTGAATGTTTTATTTTGACTATAATGGCCTTAAACTCAAAGGCTAAAATATAAAGCAGTCTCTGATGACTTCTGTAATTTATCATCAGCCAGAGTGTATGGATAAATAGAGCATGGCAAAAACCTTGTGGATGCATGTATATTTCTAAAAAGTTTAAAACCATTTATGAAATGGTGATAGGGCTGTACATGAGAGATTCCCAGTCTCCAGAACATGTCTCCTGCTGAGGTTCCTTCTCTTACAGGACAGACCAGGAGGATATTAGAGATTCTCTTTGCCACTACACTAGGCTGTAAAATTAGTATAATGAGAAGCAAAAAAATGCAGATTAAGGCTATCCCTGGAGTGCGTCACTCCCCAGTAGTTAAGTGTTTGGATTCTGCCAAAGAAGCAGTTATCAGCATGGTGGGCAGAGCACAGGAGTAGGTAGAAGGATGAGTCTACTGCAATTTCCTGCAGCACAGGACTATGCAGGGGGGTACTATGCATGGTTTCTCTTACATGTATGCAGAGGGAAAGATGAATTTGCATCATACTGGAAAGAGCTATGTTCTATTTTTTATTTTCAGGAACATGTAGGACTTGAAATATTAAACCTGTTCTATTCAAAATGCTATTTAGCATTGAACATTACCAAGTCTGTAGCTGGGGACTCAGCCTGCCTGCACTGCTTGCTTCTCCAAATGCGCAACAGTTTGTTTTCACTGCACTGCTGAAGGCCCGTCACGGCTTCTGGGCTGGAGCATGCAGGACTGCATTTCCATTTAGTCACGGGCGCTGGAGCAAGATGATGAGGGACCAGCTCACTTGTCGAGAGGGAAATCAGAAATAGAAGTGTTAGCAAGGCCACCTTCATTGTCTGCTGCATCCCTTAAAATGCTACATCATTTTCATGTGTTAACTTCATTTTATATGATTTGATACATGGTGATACCCAGAGCATTTATAATCCAGTCCTTGACACATATTCTAGAAAAGTTATGATTATTGTGTTATGTATTCTTTTTTGTATGTTAAAATTCAACAACAAACCAGTTTTAAATTAACACAAGTTAACATTATGTTATACACACAATGGAATGCCCAAAAGGAGCATTGTTACTTGTGTGGATACAAAACATTTTAGAAATAATGTCTCCTGTTATTTCAGAACTCAGTTCAGATTTGCTTGTACATAAGTGGAGCTGCGTAAGTCTCCCTGTATGGAAAGAAAAAGCATATATGCAACCTTTGGTGTAAACAGACGTGTTTCAACCTGCGTTTACCCAGAAGGTGGGAGCAATCACTACCCTTAGCCCAGCATGACTTTGCTCTAAAGTGATCAGTCATTAAAAGGACATGAATTAGAGCTGTAGTGCAGGCAGATGGATAATGCATGCGAAGATAATAAACTCTGGTTCCCCAGCCAAATTTTTTCCATCATTTGATTTGAAGAATTTGCTGCTTCAATCTCTTAGGTGGTCAAATGCTGAACTTAAAAATTCAATTCAATAGGCATTACTAGACTCTTAATATTCATAAGTATGATACTTGAAGCTGTGGCTGCTACCAAATTGAACAGAGTACATGATTGTTTTCAAGAACACTGAATAATGCATGTAAACCATGTGCAGGCCTAACGCGTGCTAAGTTCAGAGTGGAGGGCGCACCAGAGTGCTACAGGATAAGAGTTATGTCTAGCTGGAAGTGAGCAGGAGCGGTTCCATGGAGTTGGTGATAAATGAGGGAAGCCACAAAGGTGAGATGTTTGGGGCAAAGAAATTGTTGGTGGAGAACTCATTCCAAACAAAGAGACATGAACAAAGGAAGTGGGTAGATCACGGGGTGGGTGGGGGTGGCAGGAGAGCAACGTTATCTCTGTATTCAAAGGAATCAGACATGCAGCCTCTGTATTCAAAGGAATCAGACATGCAGCCCTGTTTGCAATAAATTTGGGTGAGGGAAGCTCCAGAATATGCTCAAAGAGAGCCAGTTTTTTAGTCTGGGTTGGAGGCGATAAAGGTCTGAGTGGGACATAGAACATGGGTAAATGTTGGGATATGAAGGATAAAAACTAGAAAATGACTATAGCATTTCAAGCCTGGGCCCCAAGAGAAAATTGTATTACCAGCAATAAAAGGTTCATTTGGAAGAGAGGCATTTAGTTGGAGGTGAGAGAAGATGAAGAGCTAGACTTTACTTTTGTTAGTTTGTGTTTATTTGCTGGAATACCTTGTACAGATATGTATGTAGTAGGCGGGTAGATAAAGTGAATTTGAAATTGAATGAAGCATAAGGGTAAGATAAATATATTTTGGGAATATTTTTTAAAAGCAATGAATGGTCCAAATGGTAAGCATGATTATATCATCCAAAAACAGGGAGTTAGAGAATAAAAAATGGTGAATATTTATACTTATGGGAGATGGAGAGAAAAAGAGACTTTAGACATAATTACAAGGGCAATTATGAAAGCAGAGGGCAAAGAAGACAAAATGCTGTTGAAACAGCTAAAATAATAATATTTCACGGGGATTAAAGGGCTCAACAGGATTAACTGTTAGAAAATTCAAGGAATGCTGATAATTTGAAAACTAAGAGATTGTTGGTAACATCCATAGATAGTCACCAGATTACAAATAGTTACAGAGAGCAGGTAGGAAGAAATAAAAATAATAGTTTTCTCAAATGTTTTTGATGGAGAACAAAATGAAAATTGGTAACCTGAAAAGTGATTTTGATAATACAGTTTACTCAGTATTTACTAGGGGCCAGCATCATAAATCATTTCTCTCATTTAATTCCAACACAAACAATCATGACTACAGATTTGAAGTAGAAAGAAGGAGATGAAGACATGGAGAGTATCATCACTTCACCCTCCCCTTGTTTCAGCAATTTGAAAAATAATAAAGGCTGAAGAGAACCACTTATTTTCTTTTTGAGAACCAGTCTTTGTCTATGTGGTTCAGCCTCACTCATCCTTGTCACTTCTTGGTTATAGCTGCAGTGCTCTGGGCACTGGATGACAGCCCCTAGCTACTATGATGAACATTATTCTGCTCTCTTTTGATTTCACACTTCACAGGTTTCCTAGCTTATCTTTTTCCCTTTAAGGATTTCCTAGCCCAGTTCTCAAACCTCAGTGTGCATCATGATAACCCAGAGTTCCTTAAAAAAAAAAAAAAAAGTGCTTACTGGCTTCCAGCTCAGAGATTCTGATTGAGTAGGACTATGGTCAGACCTGAGATTTTCATTTCTAGTAAGTTCCAAGGTGATGATCATATATTGCTGGTGAATGTATTGTACTGGGGAATTTTGAAAATTAAGAATATATTGGATTGACTCTGGAGAGCACGACTGACTGATCCAAGTATCTGTAAAGTGGTAAGTTGCAGAGGATTCTGCTGATGATTAGTTCCAGTGGATACAAGTAGAATTAATGAGCTGAGCACACAGGAAATCTTGCTGGCACACATGGGAAAAAATGGAACTCAACCAAAAGGAGGCACTGATGTGGTATATGTGGGCAATATGGTGAGCTTTGTGGACAGCTACTGGGGACAGTGTAGCAGTTTCCAGCACAGACAGAGGTTGGAATAGATTCTATAATCTTCCCCGAAACTCTGAGAGCTAGTGACTTTGATTCTCCCAAGTTCAATATCTTTATTCATAGTAAACTTGGACTCTCTTCTTTTTCTAGAACCCACTTTTGCATTAAAACAAACAATCAAAATCTACTTAAAAATGAGTTTATTTTCACAACTCTATCTTCAATCCAGTAAAAGAATTGATATCTGAGTTCTCTTCCTATCAAATTTAACATTCATCATACTTTCTGATGAGGCATGTGACCCGTGTCAAGGAATTTTATCTGGAAACAAATCCATGTTCAAATATAGTCATCTCTCCTGCATCCAACTAAACTAGCCACTGCATATCCACTTTGGGGAAGGAGGCATTTCCAGCATAGCATCCTGTAAAGATTTCAAAATATGTCCCCTGACCATACAGGCAGTAAAGAGAAAGTGGATTGTCCAAATAACTTGTTAGTAACTTAAGTGTGGAGATTCCCTCTATATCAAACCATGACCCTGGATGTACTAGGAATGAGATCAGGAGAGGAAAGTAATCTGGTTGCTCTCTCTCCTGTACTCAGCACTGAACATTGACAAAATCTTTGCAGTGAGGATGAAGGAGAAACATGTATTTTAGTGAAATGTGATGTGCTGTGACTCTTTCCCCTGGCTGAATTTTACACCTGGCTGAAATCAGTGAGCTCTGTTCTGGAGTGATTGAAAGTTTTATTTTCCAAATGCAAAGACTCCAACGGGTGAATTTTGAACCTTTCAGCACTCTCTTATTCTTGGTAGTAACTCTGGCTAAGAAATGTAAATGTGTCTGACGCCTTTGAGAACATCTGAATGGTATTGACTGGAACATTGATAGGGAGAACTTGAATATTAATGTTGCCTTGGAAGGATGACATAAATGGGTTTAAACTACTGCCTGAGAGATGGACATACTAATTTTTAGAGGTATCATCAGTTTTTTAGCTTCCCAAAGTTAACTGGGTTCTATACATTGAACTTGGCAAACATTGATATAGGAAAGCCAGAAAAAAAAATAAAAAAATAGCTAGCATGTCATATTTTTATACATTTATTTACATTTCTTTGGTGTGATTTTTGTACAGGAAAAGAATATGTCCCTTTTCAGATAGCCCAGGATCTCAATCTTTTGAGATTTTGTTTTCATTTAAAATTGTCACGTCAATCACTATTAATTTAGTGAACTATGGCCAACCACAGTAGTGAGCATAAGACACTACAGGCTTCCATGACAGAATTGCATGCTCTGGAGAGGTGTTTTGCAAATTATCTCTACCAAGGCACTCACTTTTTCCTCTTGCATTGTCACCTGTATGTGACCATACAAAGGTCGCCCATAGAGCTCATCACTGAGGCTCAAAACACCCCAAGTAGGTGGTACCCTCTTCAACAATGTGCCTTCCTTAATCATTGTTATAACAAAGTTTCAAAACCCTCTCAATTTCTATACTTACCTTGCTATGGACCATAACTAATTGTCTATAGACATGCTTGGAGTGGCACAGAGAGTTTAGAGTGGGAAATAACATTAATGCATATACATCTATATCAAATTCATAGGCGATAAACTCAGAATATCAAAGCAGACAATGAATACACAAAAGGGATAGTTGTTCTGTTCAGATTGAGAAGCTGTCCAACTTGTGAAGGAAACATAATTGAGGGCAATTTCAGAGAGTCTGCTGCCATCATGGGGAGAAGCTAAGAGAAGGGGCCGGCTGGAGGGCTCTGAAAGAAGCTTTGGAACTTGTAAAGTCCAAGGTTTTCATGCATGTTCTAATCATCATATCACATGATCAATGGTAAATGGAATGTTAGACATAAAATGTATTCTTCACATTAAATTGTGCAATCACCAAATTAAAAGTTGCAAGAGGCTTTAGTGATAATCTCCTTCTATGAAGTCAACTGAAATCCACAGAGTTGAAGTTACTCATGCCAGGCCCCTCTCATAGTAAACACTTAAGTAGGACCCTTGTCCTGGGCTTCTCACTTCAAATATGAACTCTTTTTCTTTATCCCATTTTCCCTTTCTCCATCTAAAATTTTATTTCTTCAGTTAATTATTTAAAAATACTTCTCTCCTTTGGTTTATTCACCATATTGCCCTTTTTGCAATTACTGTTTTCTTGTAAATTCAATACTCCTGTTTTTTTTATCATGTAGGATTAAAATTATACATTAAGAAGAATTAAGTTACTTGGTCATGCTATCATTTGACCTGTTCTTTAAAAATGCTGATGCAGAAAAATTACTGATAAATATAAACTACACATTCTATATATGCTGGTCAGTTTAAACTCTACATTCTCTCATGCTCTTCCTCCCATACTATGTTGTTTACTAAGTAATCAGGAACTAAGCTGATAGACTAAGACAAGATTATGATAGTGCACCTATTAGAGCACCAGTTTATACAACCCCCTCTTAAATCCAGATATAATATACAGTGTGTCCATAAAGTCATGGTGCACTTTCGACCGGTCGACCAGTCAAAAGTGCACCATGACTTTACGGGCACACTGTATTTAATCTCTTCAGCCCTCTGTTGCCTTGTCTATATATAGGATGCAGATAATAACAGTTTCTACCATACAGTCCCACTGTGAACATTATATATGTGCACTTGTTGCTGCACTTGGCACATACCTAACATGCAGAACACAATCAATATACATCATCCTTGTCATTATAGGTTTATATGATTTTACTCGGTAGATCCTTAAAAAAGACTAGAGAGGGGAAATATTAGACAGTTAAGAACAGAACAATGAGCAGTTATATTCTGTGTTCTTAGAGAGTAAAATCCATTTATTTTTATTCATTTTCCTCCAAGGACAATCAATATTTGAAATGTTGTTTTCTGAAGAAACAGGGAAATTAGAAGAATATAATTAAATTTTAAAATATATTTAAGAGTACCTTTCTTGGAAATATCAGATGCTGCTTTGCAGTGGCTGTTCCTTATGAGGCTACAGTGTGAGCAGTGCATTTTGGTCAAGAAGGCCTTGTGGCGCTTTCGGAGACACTGTAGCTCTTAATGACTTGCTCAGGAGCAGAAGGCAAGGGATCCCTCCCCAGCACTGGCTACTGCACCAAATGAGGCCCATCTCCAGTTGGAAGAGAAACCTGGGTGGACCTCAAGACTCAGTGTCTGTCTGGTTTGTGGGTTAGCCAGTCAACTTCCATTTTGATAGAATACTGGAAAAAGTCTTTTGAATTTAAGGAATCAAACCACTATAGCTATTATGAGGCAACAATTTGAAAAGCTTTTGTAGTCTGTGCACTGAAAGGCAGCTCTGTACCTTTTCATACAAGCCTTTCACACTGCTTGACATTTTCAATATTTTCACTTTTTTATTTTATTCTCCTAGGACATGCCACAGTAAAATTACAAGGATAACAGCCCACTATCTGGCAAGATGCTGTTCCCTGAAACAAAGTTGTGGTTGGGGCTGATGCTTTGCATTTTACATTTCTGCTCTTCTACATCTGTATCACTCTGTTTTCATTTCCACTTGTTAATCAAATCTTAAAAAGGAACCTTCAAAATTAATTTTGATGGCTCTCAAGGCCTCAGGGAATCATTCTGGATCCCAGCTTAATTCAGGACCTCTGAACTTAGTTTACGTTTGTGGCTCACATGTAACACTTGAGTCTGTGGTTTGCCCCGGCCTCTGTTTTATTGCTGTTATTTCCAGCTGTTTGTTTGTTTAGGATTTATTCCTTATAATTTTAAAAATTCTTATTGGTAATATCACTGCTTCATATCTCTTCTAAAGGAGAGCAATGAAAGGAAGATTTATAGGTATTGAAAATCCTCTAAATGCGAATGTAAATATCCGAGTTTAATGCAGTCACCAATTTGGACATTTTGTTTCAGATTTGAGGCACTGATTTGTAGCATATTTGTATTGTTGGATTAAAACATAAGTTAAAGTATGTATGTATTAAGATAACTTAATTAAGGGAAAAGGTCAAAGGATTTTTTAAATTGTTTGACATGGAAGGGTTTGATATAATTAGGATCATATTTGTGTATTCTGGCTGGGAACTGTTGTGTGGCGGTAGGTAGTTCATATAAAAATCTGTTTCTCTTGCTGTGACAACAATCTAAAATTGTCTCACATATCAATACATTTTTATTTCAAGCTACAGACTTAAAGTATGGTTTTATTAGAAATATTCATCAAGCGTGTTTTCTATTAACTGAAAAAAAAAACAACAAGATCAATAGTTATAGCAAAAAACATGCTCTTCTAGCCTGCCTTTCTGTTTGTTTTTATAGGAAGTAGTATTTACAAGTACACTTGAGAGTGCTGTTTGAAATTCTGGCTGAATATCCTGGGGTTTGTCATAGATTAACAAGATATTTCTTTTTTTTGCAAAAGCGGCCATACAAACCCTCATGGAACGCAGATATACCCAAGATGAAAAGGAAAGCTTTGATAATATATTCATGAACGTTTCCCTGGGTACTTTAACAACCGCTGCTTTATTCTTCATGATTACATATACTTCATGTTAGGTTAAAGGGAACAAAATAAAAAATATTGTAAGTTTGTATAGTATGACAATGTAATATATAGTTCAATTCCATAAAAATTTTTAGAATATAAACAGAGAAAGGTACACTTTTACTTCATTCAAGTAACACAATGCTGTGCAAGACACAGCCTCTTCTCCAGCTGCTTTTAATATAGTCTGGAAATGAGGTAAATGTATAACTGCTATAGAATATGTCTGTGAGTGGGAAGTTACTGAGCATTTCAGAAGAAGGAGAAATCACATTATTAGGAGGGATAAAGAAAAGGTATAGAATAAATAAGTGTTATTTGAGGTGGTCTTTTATAAAATGATGACTAACACATAGATTTAAATGATTTCCAAGCAAATAAGACCTACGGGGATATTACAACTAATACAAGCTTTTTTATATGTGCACCATTATTCCACATAAGCTAAATACCAAATGGAAGTATCCATGTTCATTCTCATAGAACCATATTGATATCATCAAGCTTAAATTCACATCAAAAGAAACAGGTGTGGATTTTCTCCAAAGCATCTTGGGATAACTGATATTCTATACATCTTGCCTTTGGATGCCTATGTCTGCCAAATTTGACCAAATTACCAAATCCTAATAAAGCTACCCTCACAAAAACAGACATCAGATGAAGACTATATATGCTTTTATAAAAGTCCCTTCTATAATTTTACATATAAAACCAAATAGAATGAATTCATGAGGAAATAAACTATTTTTATTTCTGATAGTAATGTTTTAATTGTTTTATTATGAGAAGAAAATTCAAAAAATAGTTAGGCAGTGGTGCAGTGGATAGAGCATTGGACTGGGAAGTGGAGAAGCCAGGTTTGAAACCCCGAAGTCACCAGCTTTAGCCCAAGGTCACTGGCTTGAGCAAGGGGTCACTCGGTTTGCTGTAGTCCCCCAGTCAAGGCACATATGAGAAAATCAATGAACAACTAAGGCGCCACAACAAAGAATTGATGCTTCTCATCTCTCTCCTTTCCTGTTTGTTCCTATCTGTCCCTCTCTCTGTCTCTCACAAAAATATTCATATTACTTCTATCCTAAATAACAAATATTGAAAGAATTAAAAGCAATATAATGAAAAGAATTGTGTGACCCTTTTTAAAATTACCTCCTTTCAGTAGTCCACTAAACCTGCACTGTCCAGTATGACATCTAGTAGCCATGTTTTGTTATTTAAAATTAAATTCAAATTAGTTAGAATTCAAAAAATAAAAATGCATTTTTTCAGCTTTGCTAACCACATTTCAGGCACTCAAACGCTATATGTGGGTAATGGGTTTCATATTGAATAGTTCATATGTAGAATATTTTCATTGTTGCACAGTTCTCTTGGATAGTTCTATTGAATAGTACTTAAATTCCTTTGAGGGAAGAGCCATAATTTTTCATTGTTTAGGGGATTAAACAAATATTTTTGAATAATTAATTGGACAAACCTTAATCTAGAACTTTTGTTTTCTTGAAAGATTTATTTGGGGCTTTGAAAATCCCTGTCTGGTTAACTGTAAATGTTAAATTATAATGATGGTGGTAGCGATGATGATGGTGGTAATGATCAAAAGATAATCATATGGGGTTTAAGGTGATATGATAACCAAATAAGAATGCTTACCAAGAATGAGCCAATCTAGAGGATTTGAACTTATGTCAGTTGTCTAAAGAGCAATTGTTGCCAACTCTTCCAAAAGGTAACACCTTATCTAGAGTTTTAGTATGTCTGTGGTGAGGATACAGGTGCTTTTACTCACATTGAATCCTTTTCAATCATTTTTGATGTTTTGTCAAAACTGCTAGTAGAAATGTTTTATATTTGGAACTGAGCACTATGGAATAGGCCTCAAATGTGTTGAAATGTGCCAGGGTAGCACCATTACCTGATTAGGATTGTCATATGTCATAACTATTTTAAACGGTGTAAAGAAAGAGTTCTTGTATGTTTATTCTGAGCTTTTTAAAAGGTGAAGTGGCTCAGAAGAATTTTTACACTCCATATTCATGTTAAAACTATTAATCCAATTTTAGCTCCTGATTAATGAAAACCAGTTTCACAGGAGACTGATGAATAAACCAGAGTCTTCAAAAGGATTTTACCCTGGCGCAGACATTTTCTCAAAGACCAGTGATACATTTGTAATCCAGAATTTATTTCTTTTCCAGTATAAGTTACATGCGACAAGCACATCTGTGGTAAGCTAGTTTCTTGGTTAGCATGTGGTACATAAATATATAATGGAATCCTATCGGCCATAAGAAATGATGAAATATTGCCATTTGCAATAACATAGATGGACCTTAAGACTATTATGCTAAATGAAATAAGTAAATCAAAAAAAGCTAAGAACTATATGATTTCACACATAGGTGGGATATAAAACTGAGTCTCATGAACATAGACAAAAGTGAAGTTCTTACCAGAGGGAGGTGTGTGAGGACGAAGGGGAATAAAGAGGGACAAATATGCAGTAAGAGAAAATGATTTGATTTTGGGTGATGGGCACACAGTACAACAAACAGTTCAAATGTTATAGAGATGTTTACCTGAAACCTATGTGTTCCTATGGACCAATGTCACCCCATTAAATGTAACTTCTAAATCAGTTTTTAAAACAACTAAATAAAACTATACATCTAACAATAAAAAGGAATTGAAGGCTTTCAAATTTATTTGCTCTGGAGTCCTGATAGAGAAGGTCATAAATCATCCTTGTTCTCACTGCAGAGCACATCTCGTCAGTAACCTGAAAGATACTTGGCATTTATTTCTTTTGAGATAATTAAAGTATGTCTTTTATTAATGTTATTTAATACTAAGCCTACCCTTTAAATTATTCTGTATGTTTTTAGAAGACAAAGACTGTGACTTAGTTCTCCTTCCTTCCTTTCAACGATTGAAATGGTGTCTGCTATAGCAATACTCTTGACTGTGCAGTATTGGGAATAGAGACTCTTTCAGGAGAACAGGTTGAAGTAACTGAGAGAGTAGCCATAAAGTAGACTTTCAGCCAAAAGAAAGACAGTGACTTGGAGAGGTAGTTGTAGTCTCAGATAAAAATTGCTTTTTCTCCCATCAAGGGTACCCTGCTTCCAGATGTAATGGAGCAAAATGAAAGCAATATATTTTTTACCAAATTGAAGACTATTCTTTAGAAACAAATTTTATTATGACTTTTAAAAGTCCCCATCATTATCTTGATAAAAAAACAATTTATATGAAGATTTTTCTAGATGGTAACAAATAGACTCTATTCATCTTTGATTCCATCCAGAAAACCCATCTACCTATGCAAACAGTTTGGGGGAGTTTATAAGTACTTGTATTAGAATAGCACACATTTCAAAAATGAGTGATCATTTTATCTTCTTGATCTAGAGATTTGAAAGCTGAAAAATTAGAGCAAATGGAAAACAAAGAGTATCAGAGTTCTTATTTGCAAGGAACAGACATAAGCCAATTATATATTTAATTTAAACATAAAAGTAAATTGAATTCAAGGCTATTATGTAGCTAAGGGAAGCTCTGGGAAGGTCAGCTAACCCAGCTGGAAGGCTACATATGTGGACAATGCAGTACCTTTCCCAAATATCTAGTCAGATAAAGGTGCTGCCAAAACCATCTGTGGGACGGTGAACACTGCGGCTGCTGCAAACCTTCAAAAAAAAAATACTGGCTCTGTGCATTTTTTTTCACTTTACAGCTTTAACTTCCTGTTCAAAATAGAGAGTGAGTGCTTGTTGGCAGAGCCAAAGTCTTCTGCCTGCACCCTCACTGTGGAGCAGCAGGGAAGGTAAGTATCTGGAATTTTCACTTCAGTGGTAAAAGCAAGCTCTGGCTCAAGAGGTAAGGGATTTCTTAAATGGTGAAAAGGATTTTAAAATGAAGCATCCACAAATGATGAAAAAGCCCTCTTATACATAAAATCTGGTTATGTGTCTTTATCACTGACATCAGATGCATCATTTTATGACTAAGGAAGTCAAGGAAATTAAATTTTGCCAGATTATTAGACTTACTTCAGCCTACCTGAATGGGCAAGTGACAGAGTACTCGTATGAATGCATTTAATTTGTAAACTGCAGGACAAAAACTTTCTCCCCATGCATGTTAATCATTTAAGGAATTGTGTTCAACTACTAATGAAATTAAAACTATTAAGAAAGAAACATTTTCTTTTTGATATTTTAGGTTGGAAGATAAGAAGTTTAAGGTCAAGGAATTAAAGACCACAGTATATCCAATTGTTTAATCAGCCTGGACACAAGCACTCATACAGTATAGCCTGCTCCCTGTGAGTGGGGCTTGAGGTTATATTCTTTTTATTTAAAAAATCCATTCTTTCCTTTTTCAGAATGACACTGTTTTGCTCAGGATGAATTCTGCTTTCAAGTTAACAAATGAAATAAAATGCATTAAACACTAAATATACATTTGTATTAAGAAAAGCTCTTGAGGTGGGGGGTGGGGACCATAGACGTAAAGAAATAAATATGACAACAAAATGTTTTCAAGGTAAAAGTTATCTGCCTCAAAATTCATTTGCATGAAATCTAAGTGTGATAGGAACCCTTATTAGGCTTAATGAAGTCACTGCCAATGCAATCTCTCATGTAGAACTGCTCGTCCTTGCACTGTACACATTATGTATTTCTAGAAAAAGAAATGTAAGATGAAAGAAGAAATTTATACTGTCTGGGAAGGATCAGAGTTCTGGGTATATTTCTGATTAATAACTTGATTTTCTCTCTTGCGTAGAGAGTAGGTAGAAACGATTTTTTCAGGCATTTAATTGCCACTAAAGATTGAATCTTATTGTCTCAGAATACTGCAGACATCAGTGTGCTCTTCCTTTGCAGTTTAGCAGTATATTAAGAATATGTCCTTAAACTGAATAACTTGTCATTTATCCAGATGTCTATGTTGCAGTTATTGGTGTCACCAGAGTTAAGACTCAGACTCCCTGTTGAGTTAGCTTTTGACAGCTCCTTCGCCACTGCAGTACTAAACAGCGTCCCCTCTCCTTGCCTCCTCCCTCCCTTACACGTCTGTCTGCAGTCTGTATCAGCTGGAACAACACTAGGCACCTCCTTTCTCACCACTACAAATTTTTGACCAAATAGAAACTCTCAGTGAAAATAATAATAATAAAAAATGTCTTGTAAATTTCGTACAAGAATGTTCACTAAACCACTTATTTGTTTTCTCAAGCTGAAAGGCAGCTTTGTTTCCATTTGTCCTCAGCAGAGGTTGGTAGGTAATGCAACCATTTTATTTTTAAAGCAGAGCTTTGACTTTGGCATATATTTGCAATGACAATTATATTATTTTCTTACTTTGTTTCTTTCTAAACCAGTGTTTTGCTTTTGTTGGGTACAATTTCTATTGTGATCAGAGCCAAATTCTGTGTTGTTTTATGCTTATGCAATATGATCCAAAATGGATTACAACTGCAAATAGATATATATGCGTATATACACACAGTACTATTATCTTGCAGACTTGGCACATGAACTTTAAACTACATAACCTGCTCATTTTGCAAAACTGGATACATTCTTTTGTGCTGCATGCCCATCTATCTCACAAGCACTTTTTTGGGCTTACTGCAGTGATTTTGTATTTATTTAAATTCAGGTTTATAAACAAACAAACAGCCCCCAGCAGCAATGACCACACATAATAGGGAGCCCCTTATGGCAAAGCAAATGTGTTCCGCATGTTTGTGAGAAAGGAAGTACGCAGAACAGTTCATAGCATAAACTTCCCGGTTGGTCGAAGCTGAGTCTGGGTCTCACTACCACTATTTTATAGTATCTGGATGTTGTGAATAACTCTTTTACCTTGTCTATAAAAGGGAGTGATTATGTATACCTCTTTCATATAGCTGATATAATTTTTAAATGAGAGAATACCTTTAAAAGTTGCACATGTAACATAGGCAAGGATGTCAGAACAGGGAAGAACCAATTTCCATGGCTTATACAGGCCAGACATGAGCCCAATAACAGGAAAACGGCTTGAAAGTCTGTTTGCATGTCAGTTAGACCCACAGATAGGGACTACACAGCTAGGGAGCAGTCTTTCTCCTTTCCTCTCCCTGTTTGTCCTCTAAAATAAGATAAATCAGGTTCAAGACATCTCAGTTCTAAAGTTTAGAAATAAAAACACAATGAGCATATTGCATTCTACACTAAATGATGTGGTTCTTGTTCTTTTAATATTTTACTTGAGAATGAATATAGCCATGCAAATATTTCCCTAAGCTGGAAATAATATAATGTGTCTTTGTATGAAACCAATAATCCCAAACAAAAGACTGACACCAGGCTCTGGGAACTCACAACAAATGCAACTGGCTCAGGATAAATGCTGCTGAATTAATGAGAAAAGAATAGTATGAATGTAAAAGAAACAGTCAGAGAACTGAAAAAGAGCTCCTGGAAGTTAGAAATATAAGTAAGGGAAATAATTAAAAGAAAAACTCTAGTCTCAAGTTGAGGGTATTTTCCAAAAATGACAATAAAAAGGGAAGGTATAGACAGTAATACAGAAAAGATTAGTAAATGAGGTAAAATAATTCAGGAACTCTTATATCTAACTACATGGAATTTCAAAAAGGAAAGGAGATGGCATATTATTCAAGAAAGACATATTTCTTCAATATGTTCCAGAACTGGAAAACACAAATCTTCAGATTTAAAAGACGATCATGCAAGTGGAATAATGGGATGGGAGAAAACTCTAGCTACAGAGTACAATCATGCAATTTTAGGTTGCCAAACATAACAGAGTCAACAATGGGTAAAGAATAAAAAAAGTCTCATGCAAATGCATCAAATTTAATTAAATCTCTTTTTTTTTTCTTAAAGTGAGAGACAGAGACAGACACACAGGAAGAAAGAGATAGAAGTCATCAACTCATAGTTGTGGCACCTTGGTTGTCTATTGATTGCTTTCTCATATGTACCTTGACAGGGGGCTCCAGCCAAGCTAATGATCTTGTGCTTAAAGCAGTGATCTTGGGCTTCAAGCCAGTGACCTTTGGGTTCAAGCCAGTGACCATGGGGTCATGTGTATGATCTTACATTCAGTCCAGCAATCCAATGTTTAAGCCGGATGAGCCCGCAATCAAGCTGGTTAAATCAGGGTTTCGAACCTGGGTCCTCCGTGTCCCAGGCCAACACTCTATCTTTGTGCCACTGCATGGTCAGGCTAATTAAGTATCTTAAGAGCCACAATGGAAGCTAGAAGAGAACTTCAATGCCTTTTAATTTCTTAAAGAAAAAAAGTTATATATTTCTTTTAGCTGGAATTATATAGCCAGCCACGTTATCAATAAGAGAGAAAAATAAAGACATTTTAAGACACATTTTAGATATAAAATTCTCAAAAAAATTTTATACTTACTTTCACTATTTATCATGAAACTAGAGAGGCTATGTTTGATCCAAACACTGGCAAAATCATGGAAAGAAAAGGCATGAGATCTAGGAAACAGGAGATTTAAAAAAAAAAGAAAGAGATGTTCCCTGTGAAGCAGGACTAGATAAGCTCCAAGGTGAAGGACTTCAGAAAAAAAAAGAGGGAAAGGAATTAAGAAAGAAAGGAAGAAAGAAAGGAAGAAGGGAGAGGAAAGGGGGAGGGAGGGAGGGAGAAATGGAGGAAGGAAAAATGAAAGGAAAGAAAGAGAGAGAAAGAAAGAAAGAGAAAATAGAATTGATAAGTTATTTTGAAAATAGGTGGATTAAATTGATAGAGCTTTTACAGATATCTTTGGATAATTTTGGCAATGAATATGTAGAAAATATAAGCAATTAAAGAGATACAAACTATTTCTTAACTCTAAGAAAAGCAAAATTTGTACAAAGAATAAATACAGATTATAATGTTTTGGTCCATCAGGGAACAATATATAAATAGTTATATAATATATAAGCCAATTGATAATTTAACTAAGGTATTGTTTGAGAACATAGAGTATCCACCCACCATTATGGAAAATCAATAGAAAATTTCTAAAATGTATAATTCAACAACTAATATTTAATAACTACTTTTTTTTAGAAATATTACTTTAAATACTAGAAGAATCAAATGGGTGAAAATGATTGCTTCTCAGAAAGGTTAGAGGACACTTGTCATAACAAGATTTGTAATAGAAACTGATATTTTATACTTTCTGTTGCTGTATTAATTATGGTAGCTGCTACTCACATCACTACTTTTACAAAATAAAACTAAAAGTCTAGAAGTTTGAATAATTTTGCTAATGTCATTCAGATACTAAGTGAAAGTACCATAATTTAAATGTGCTTAATTTTAAAACTCCATGCTCTCAACATTAAGACAGTGTCATCTACAATTCCTTGTACATATAGATGTACATAACTCTTTCCCTACTTTAATAAATAATACAGTGTGCTTTGCTTTCAAACAAACATTTCAGCAGTTATGTTGGTTAGTATGTGCCTTTAATTATAGTTCATAGCCAGCTGTGATTTCCTTATCTATTTGTTCCAGGTGGCTGCATAGTTTTAGGAACCCTACCCTTCCCATACAACGGGAGCCCATTGTAATGAGCACACTTTAACACCTATTTTATTTTGGCATAAGAAAGCAATGCTGATTTTTTTCTAATGTGCTCTCATCTTGTATTTCCTCCCCTCACACCAAGACAAGATATTACATAGCTCATGCTAGATCTTGCTTAGCATGAACATGGCTGGAGAGGATCATGACCTTTCAGTTGCCTGTTTTAGAAATGGTTTGAGCAGAAATATCCAAGGTAATTCAGAATAATTGAGTTTCATACTCTGAAACATCCATCTCTTAATCAAGATTCAAGACTCTGTACTGATTTTTTTTTCTCCATCAAAACAATTCAAATCTCAATAATGCTCTTTCTCCAAGTAGCTTATTTTTTGGCCTTGAGTGTACTGACAGATTCATTCAAGAGGGCTTCAGTTATTATTGGCTCAGTAAGACAAACATCACTAATACCCTAAACCAGAAAGGTCTCATTAATATTACTTCCATAAAATATTTATCATAATTCTTGACTTCTTCTTTTTAAAATGTTTTATTTATTTATTTATTTACAGGGATAGTGAGAGAATCAGAGAGAGGGACAGATAGGGATATACAGAGAGGATCAGAGAGAAATGAGAAGCATTAATCATTAGTATTTCATTGCCGTTGGGACACCATAGTTGTTCATTGATTGCTTTCTCACACGTGCCTTGACCACGGGCCTTCAGCTGACCAAGCTACCACTTGCTGGAGCCAGCAAGCGACCTTGAGTCCAAGCTGGCGAGCTTTTGCTCAAGCCAGATGGACCCGTGCTCAAGCTGGTGACCTCGGGGTCTCGAACCTGGGTCTTCCGCATCCCAGTCTGAGGCTCTATCCACTGCGCCACTGCCTGGTCAGGCGACTTCTTAATTAAATGAAAAATTGGTTGACTGCATATGCTTGGGAAGGAATATTCACTATAAAAATATTCAGTTATGAATTTTAGAGACTTGAAATGACAGATACCTTAAATGAGATGGAATTATTTTTTTATCTCTCTTGTCAAATTCCAAACTCTTAAGGCGACACTGCTCCATAAGATCATGGATCCTGGGCTCGTTCTCTCTTGTTGCTTTGTAATCCTAAATCTCATGTTCCAAGATGTTCACTACCACTGTGTTATTTAGCATAGCAGTTAGCAAGAAAGAAAAGGACAGGCACACACTTCCTTTGCAGCCAAGACCTAGAAGTTGGCTGTAGTTTATTTCTCATTAGACTCAGGGCCACACCAAAGCTGTAAAGAAGACTGCAAAATGTAGCCTTCATTCTGTAGACTTCTGTGCCTAACTAAAAATTTTAATCACTATGGATGAAGACAGAAAACTGGTCTTGAGCTCAGCGGATAATATTTTATAAGTTTAATGCTTTTTGGAAGGATTTTAGTAAACATTTAGTAGGGAGTATATCCTGGTTGAAATATATATTTGGAGTATTATAATGGCTTATATGAGAGAAGTTAGGAGATAGTTGTGGGCAGAGGAAACAGTGTCTGACAAACAGAAAAATGTCATTGGGTAGTAGTATGGTGGGCATTTAGATAATTTTCCCTGGCTGTACCGGGGGGGGGGTCAATATAGGAAGTAGAAGAATGAAGAGTAGGTTGTAATTACTGTTAGGTGTGTAAATTGACCCAACCACTTTGGAGAGTAATTTGGCAGTATCTCTTGAATTTATATAGTACATATATCTTCACCAACAATTTGGAAATACTGACGCATTTGAGAGGTTGTATATATCCAAGGATATTTATTATACTGCTTTTTTTGTAATAAGGAAAGGAAAAGAACCTTAATTTCTACTATCAGAAGACTGGTTAAATAAGTTATTGATATATTTATATCATGGGATAGTAAGAAATTGATATTTAAAAAAGAAATGAGACTGCTCTTTATGAATTGATTAGTAGAGATTTGCAAATGAAATTATTTTAAAAAACTAAGAAACAAAAGCAAAAGACAGAATAGTCTGTATGCTGTTGATAGTATTTTGCATCAAAAGGATGGAGTTTTATATATACAGTTGGTTGTCATATGTATTATACACTGAAAACTAGGAAAATGGCTGGATGGGAACAGAGTGGAAAATACTTTTTCCCACATCTCTTATATTTTGAGATTTTAAATCTGCTGCTATGTGAAAGATAATTTAGAAAAGAATAGAGTTGTTTGCCAAGAGAAAGTTGAAATCGTGTAAGTCACAAAGGGTTAAAGAATGAAAAGCAAAGAAACAGGTTTTCAATGCAAATGTTACTTCAGTTTGTAAAAATTTGTAGCTAATTATTCTTTTCACTTTTACATTTGTGTGTAGACACTGAAAAATTGATACCCCTCCTACCTCTTCAATAGGGATTTGGTGAAGGCCTACTTGATCAATAAGACATTTAAAACCAGTAAAGTGTTAAGGATATGGCTGTAGCAATTGATTTTGATTTAAGAATGTTTACATTCTGAAAATAAGTATGCTCAAGATAGGAAAGTAAGTATGTATAAAGGAAAAGATGGCCCCAAACTGAGCAATACAAACTGTCACTACCTGACCTGGCGGTGGCGCAGTGGATAGAGCTTTGGACTGAGATGTGGAAGACCCAGGTTTGAGACCCTGAAATTGCCAGCTTGAGCTCGGGTCCATCTGGCTTGAGCAAAAGCTCGCCAGCTTGGACCCAAGGTCGCTGGCTCCAGCAAGGGGTTGCTCGGTCTGTTGAAGGCCCGCGGTCAAGGCACATGTGAGTAAGCAATCAATGAACAACTAAGGTGTCGCAACAGCAACGAAAAACTAATGATTGATGCTTCTCACCTCTCTCTGTTCCTGTCTGTCTGTCCCTATCTATCCCTCTCTCTGACTCTCTCTCTGTCCCTGTTAAAAAAACAAACAAAAACAAAACAAAAAAACCCCTGTTACTGCATTATGGTATAAAGTTCAAAATGAAATTAATCTGTCTTAATCTTTGAATATAAGATTATAAATTAATATTTTAGTTAAAATTTATTATGTCTTGGAATTTTTTGTTTTGTTTTTCATTTAAATGAGATATTTGGTAAATCAGTGTCTTTATATAAAGTACTCTTAACAAATCTAGTGCTATTAAGAATTATTTAGTAGCCTAAGATAAACATATAAAAAAGCTTTTTATTAGTATTTTTTCTAGAGATAGTCATTCTGTTGAAGTGCTAAGTACTGGATAAATTAGTTTATATTTCCAATTTTAGTTTCCACAGACATGATATGTGGCTTTAGGCAGTTAATTTACCTTCATTATAATCATTATTTAGACATTCTTATAATTTACAAAAATTACCTCTGTATACCAAATTCTTTATTCCTTATTATTAATTGTTGTACATATTAACTTTAAGCTCATTTAAAGAAGCAAAGTAAAAGAGCTAAGTGGAGAGGAAATATAGAGAAAGAATGTGTGTGAGTATGGAGAAAGCATGTAGAGGTAAGATACACGCACGGACACATTATGCAAAATATAAAAATGAGGTCAATTAGAAAAATAAAAACCATGCAAACTATAAAAATAATTTCAAATATAAATGCCATGTAAATTAAAAATATTAAATAATAGCTGCTATTTATGTAGCATTTTGTATAATGAACATTGAGTATTTCATATAATTATCTAATTTAAATTCCCACATTTCTAAGAGATATTTTTTCTGATCTTAATTGCATATATACACACACATATATATATATATGCACACACAAATATATATATATATATATATATACATATCTACACAGTTATATATAACAATAATAACACTATATATGTATGTATATATACACCCACAAATTTTATGTGCACACATAAATATATGTATAAACACACATACAAAAGTTGACACACACATAGATGCATGCAGGCTTGCAGTCCTGGAATGTGAATTACTTTGCCCACATACACTTACTACTAATTAGGAAGTAGAGCTGGTATTTCAATGGAGTGTGGCTTCCAAGTCCATTATACTACTTTCTTTTGTCTATGTGCATTCTGCTTTCTACTTGTGTGAAGTTTTCAGTTGTGAGATGAAATCAATTTTGAACCACCCCCTGTCAAATGGATGTCTACTACGATGATTAACATTTGCAAGGTGTTGGAAGTTTTGAAATGTAAATTATGCATAGCGTAACTTTTGACAGAGCCACTCATGTGCTTTCTATGGTGTTAAGTTTCATAGACTCAAAGATGACTAATAAAAACTTGTACTGCGTTATTTAGAGATGAACACACACACATCATTTTTTCCACCATAATATGGCATTAATTTATTTCACAAAGGCTTTTAGACCAAGATATGTGTTGAAAATTTCATCTTATCTTTGCTTTTGATAAAGGCTGGTTTAATTGTATAGGCATATATATATATATATATATATATATCAGGAAGGCACTGGGAAAACAAACCAAGGATACACAGTGTAATTGAAAGGGTACTCAAATAGAAACTAGAGTTATATTATGTGCTCATTGCTGTTTGCTTGTATTATTTGTAGTCTCCATGAATCTTAGTTCTTTTATTTATAAAATGTGTAGATGAAAACCTATGTATTTAAAATAAAAACTTATTCTGGGTTTTGAGTAAGCAGAAATTAAAGTAGATAGGAGTGTTAATTGAAGAAATAGCACAATTAGTTGAGTACAGAAACATGAATCTGCCACTTCAGTGCTATTTTCACTTGTTGAGAAAACATATAAGAAGAGAATTCTGAATGTTCTCTTGTGCCAAAGTGACCCCCACCTGATAGATTTGTTTTAATGCCTGTGTATTCTACAAGCTAAAGTTATGGTAGAAAAAGTATCCTAACCTTACTTAGATATCCAAGTTTTTGATGGTCTTGCTCATGACAACTATAGAGATACACTAATTTCTCTCTGATTTTAAAGACATGTGGTAGGTGCCTTTGCATTTTTATTTTATTTTTTATCTTTAGGTCATAATTGGTCACATGTAAGAAAACTGAAGCTTGGAGAGTAAGGAGCTTTCTTGAATTCAAGTATGATAGGGAGCTGGGATCTATAATCAACTCCAAAATAACATCACCAAAGCAGAGAATTTGCAGAGGAGGGAAAATACCATTACTTTCTAAATAACGTTTGATTATTCAAATATTTTGTGGCTGAAGAACTTAATAATATTTTGATGTAATTAAAACAGTCTGTTACTTGAGCAAGAAAATTGCAAAAATTAACAAAATGTTTCACAAACATGAATAAATCATTAATAATTTGGTGCTACCTAGGTAATTTGTTGAGAGGAGTGGTCTTAGTCTTTGTTACATGCCAATCTTCTCATGACTCCCTACCTCTTTCTGCATGTGCAGGAAGCAGAAAGTGAAAAACAACCTAACAATTGATTTTAAAAGGAGGATTGAGGCTGAACTATTTATTTTCTGAGTTGTAGGAATTGAGAGTATCTCCAGCATGTCCTAATTTTTTCTTGTTTTCACATATATTTAAAAAAAAATGAATTTGGCATTAAAACAAAGGTTATAACAAGAGAGTAACAAAGACCCACAATTCCATGTCAGGGCCCTTACATGAAGAAAATGAAACACAAATTTGAAAAGACATATGCACCCTTATGTTCACTGAAACATTATTTACAATGCCAAGATATCAAAGCAATCTAGATGTCCATCAATAGGTGAATGGCTAAGGAACATAAGAATACTCCTACATGCGTAGGGATATTACTTACCTATGAAAAAAATGAAATCTTGCCATTTGCAATACCATGGATAGACTTAGAGGGCAGTAGGCAAAATAAAATAAGTGACAGAAAGACAAATCACTTTTGTGGGAATCTATAAAACTAACCAAATAAACAAACAAAACAGATTAATAGATACAAAAAAATTAATAGTTGCAAGAGGTTGGGCAGTAGGAGTATGGGTTAAAAGGTGAAGGTGATTAAGAAGTACACACTTATAGTGATAACATAAATAAGTTATGAGGATGTAAAGTATAGTATCAGGAATATAGTCAATACTATCACAATAGCTTTGTACAATGGCAGTAAATGTTTTGTGGTGATCACTTTCTCAAGTGTATAAATGTGAACTCTCACTCTGTTCTGTACCTGAAACTAATATAATATTGTATGTCAACTATACTGAAAAGAGTTTTACATTCTAGAATGAAAAAAGTATCTTGTCCATGTCTTTATCAAGTACTGCTTCCTGCTGCAGTTTATTGGATAATTCTACCCACAGAAAAGAAGTCTCCATCTACTTCTGTTTCTTAATGGTGAAGTACAGAGATGGAGGGTAGTATGGTGAAGTGGTGATTTGCAACATCACCACTACTTCTGTGACTTTATGTGTGTGATTTGATCCTTTTCCTCTTTGGTTTCCTCATCAAAAAATGGCGATAATTTTGACCTAGCAAGATTTTTGCAAGGATACATGATGTTAGTGCCTGAAACTAGTCCATTATTTAGTAAAGACAATGGCTTTTCAAATTGAGAATCATGGTTTAGCATTTCTAAAATTGAATTGTCATAATATTTGTTATGTGCCTTTATAACATCTCTTTTTTCCTGGGAAACGTATTATAGTACATTCAGATGGTCAAAGTCAGTGACAATTAGAATAGCAAAATGACAGAATGTATTCAGTAAATGATAATTATTTAGCTGATGAACTAGGTATAATAAAATCTCCCATTACATCCAGTATAAGAAAAAAAAAAGAAAAATTACTTTTTAAATGAACTTTGACTCGCATAAAATAATGGCGATTCCCATGCAATTCCTATTGAAAAACGTTTTTTGTTTTATTTATTCTAAAAATTCAGTGTTCTTCAATTTATCAACTCAGAAATTTTATTAAAGTTCATTTAAAAACTGCTGCTTTTTTTTGGGGGGGACACATAGTAAATAAGTAGATTTCTAACTATACTTCTATGTTAAGAAAACATTGTTAGTTTGGTATAGCCAGCCATAAATATAAGCCAAGTTAAGAAGGTTATTTTCAAATATGTTAGTTGCACAGTTGTTTTCTGTTGTTGTTGTTAAGCTTTGTGAGATAATTTTTACTTATAATAGGTACTTTGGTTTACTTCTTACCATGATTTTAATAATTTTAACTGAGAACCCAGGAGAAACTATTAAGAATCATATAGTCTGGGTTTCTATAACAAACATAACACTTTAATGAATAAATAGCCAGAATTAAAGTAATTTCTGAGTTACTTCACATAGGGTTAGATTTGCATGGTATAAAAAGTCAATTTAGATTTGAGTTCTCAAGAAAATTGATATTTTAAATTAAAAAATCTTTATGTTTGTCTATATTTAATATTTTATCAAAATATAATACTCAGTATATCACTTAACTAAATTCATTTTTTGCATAATGCAATATTCAGAAAAATTATCATTATATTTCATATGTGATAAATTCAGGTATTCCATATGGGAGTTGCTCAAAGGGAGGTAGCAAAAAATTGACATTGACTGCAAACCTTTCTTACTAAAGTCTAATTTAAAGAAGGATGAATTAAGCTTTTTATGGAATTTTTAACTTTTGATAGGTCAAAATCAACAGGTGAATGATTTAAAATAATATGAATTACCTATAAATTTCAATATATCTACTTAACTCTCTTTATATAAATAATAATGGCTAATATAGTGCTCATTTTATAAGACTGTATTTTGCTTCAGTTATTTACAGACTTGAGAAACACTTATTGTATGTGTACAATGTGTTAAAACTATGCTTGTAGATGAAGATAAAAAAACAAATATGGCTTTATTCTGTTCTTAATTTAGTCACAAAATAACAAAGGAGTTAGGGAATTGTGGTTTAACATTTTTTAAAGAGAAATAGATTTATATGAAATCTTGAACACACTCTCTTTGACTATGTTTGCTTCATACATATACTGTTTTTGTTATTTTCATATTAATGGAATATATCGCAAACCATCTAAAAATATAGTATCTATATGCAATATTCAAGTATAAATTGTACAGTATAAATGTATAGATGTTTACATTTTTTAATATTCCATTGTTAATTTATTGTTGCATTGTTTGCCTTTGAAAAAATACACTATTAAGAAAAATGAAACTGTGATTCATGAGAGACAGAGATGAGCTCTTCATGTTACTTTGATTCTGATCTTAAAAGCAAAGTGTGTATGGGTCACACCTTTATGATCTGATGCAGATTTTATAGAAAAAAAAGAATGAAAAATGACTCCTGGGGTGCTTTATTATTCTGCAAGGGCAGCCAAAAACAAAATATCACAAACTGGAGAGTTTAAACAACAGAAACTATGTCATAATTCTGGGGCCTAGAAGTCCTTCAAAGTCTTGTCAGGTTGGTTCCTTCTGAGGACTATGAGAGAGGATTTGTTCCAGGCTTCTCCCTTGACTTCTGGTGGTTGCTGACGGTCTTTGGCATTCCCTGGCTTCTGCTGCATCACCCTAATCTCTGCCTTTATCTTTTCATGGCATCCTCCCGTGTGTGCCTCTGTGCCCATCTTTCCCCTTTTTATAAGGACATCAGTCATATTAGATTAAGAGCTCATCCTAGTGATCTCATCTTAACTTGACTAATTGCATTTGCAATGATCTTGTCTTCATAAAAGGAAACATTCTGTGGTACTCGGGTCAGGACTGCAACACATGAATTTTGAGGTAACACGAATCAAATCCTAACAAATAATGAGTTATTGGCTCAGATTTCCATATATCTAAATGGATTTTCCAATTCTCTACAAGAATGCATGAGTGGCCTATATATTCTTATCATTATTTTGTTTGTTGTGTACCTTCTTCATGACAGGTAGTTGTAAAAACTTCCACAAGTGTTTATAGCATGAATAATTAAATTTCTATCTCTCATTGTTTCTTAATTCTTTCAAATGCAGCATTTGACTCTTTGGTTAAGAGGCTGTTCTGAGTGGCATCAGTTACCCATCCTTCCTTTAAAGGTTTATTCTGATCATATGTGGTGGGCTGGTTTTTTCCCCCAAGACTGCCTACTCTGCTCTGAGTATGTAAGATGAGCATTCTCAGTGTCAACAGTTTATCTGTTCCACTTAATCAAAATATCTTTAATTTTGAATGTTTTATTTAGTTTAAATTACTCACTAATTTCCCAGGAGACAATGTAAAAACCACTTTAGCTTCTCAGAAAAACAAACTTAAAAGCTATCATTTCCAACGTCCTACATCGAATTCTCCCTGGAGAAATCAAGTTCTGGAAACTTTTAGATGCTATTGAACCTGTGAATTGCATATCAAGAATATGATGTTCTCTAATTTACATCCTTTCCCTCTTGGTGAAGAAGCACTGTATACTTTTTTATTATATTGTGAGTATTCTTATTTGAATCTTTGATTGTATTAACCCTTAAAGCTTTATAGAATGGGCCAACCATGTACCTAATACCAAATCAAATCTAAATTTGAAGTTCAGTTCAGTTTTTTTATTTCTTTTTCACCTCTGAAACAATTCTTAAACTCTCCTATGTCACATTCTGCATCTGTAAACTTGGGACAGTAAGACATACATTTGAACTTTGCTGTGACTACTAAATCAGCTAACACAACAGCAATAGGCAATTAATATGGTTAGTTTCTTAAACTTTCTTGTACATATTTTTCACTTTTACCTATTCAAATGTTCAATATAACTAATAATTGCTTTTAAAAGGGTGCAAGTTAAGATTTAGTTATATCTACAGAAAGGTGGAAGAGGCGGGCAAGCCAAGGGTAAGAGGTAAGCAGAGGGGAAGGCTGAGACAGCGCTGGCTGTGGGAGGGAAAGTTGTGATCCGAAGATCTGACTCCTGGAGAGCACAGGCAGATGTCTGCATCACTGTGAATCTTGGCAGGGTGACATCTCTCTGGATCTTTTCAAGGGGACTACAGAGAAATTATTCCCAGGGAAGCAAGCTGTCTGATCAACCTTCCTGCCCAATCCAATGACAGAACAGAATTTTAGTCCTTTTCCGTCTGGGTCTTTTTGTTGTGTCATTTTGTCCTTCTATTTCATTTAATATGCACCTTTCTGCTTCTCCTCATTATCAACATCCTCACCTATGACCTCTATTTAGAGATTTTAGCCTGCCTTACTTAGGTGACATTTTCATTAGGTAATATCGTTATGTCAACAGACCCAGAAGCCACATTCTGCCAACCTTGGCCTCTGACCTCTGAGTTTTCTAAACAGATTCCTCCCAGTTGTCAGGTAGCAGGTTCACAGCCTTTGGACCTAACTGCCTGGACAGAAGTTACACAGTGAGTGATACAGAGAAATGCTGTCCTTGACTACATCACTGGATTTTTCCTTGTAAATTTTTAGGTAGAAAAAAAGGTCGGATTTTATTTTTTTTGACTAGTCCCTTTGAATTATCATCTTCATTCCTTTTTTTTTTTCTTTATTTCTAAAAACAATTGAGCCTGACCTGTGGTGGTGCAGTGGATAAAGCGTCGACCTGGGAACACTGAGGTCGCCAGTTCAAAACCCTGTACTGGTCTGGTTAAGGCACATATGGGAGTTGAGCTTCCAGCTCCTCCTTCCTTTCTCTCTCTCTTTCTCTCTCTCTCTCTCTCTCACTCTGTATCTCCTCTCTAAAAAAATGAATAAAATAAAAACAATTGACTAGAGCTTTGCTATAAATATCTAAGGAATTTTATACTATTCAAAACATAGTTATATATTTTTCTATAGCTGCTAAGTCTAGAGTTATTTACCACTCATCTAAGTTAACAGAAATAGCATGCAATTTAAATTTGTTAATGTTAAGCTTCTTACTACTTGGGATAAAATCCTACGTGAAAGGTAAGCTCTCAGCAATGCAGATAGAAGGATTGGTTGTAGAACAAGAGTCTGGTGTTTGGTGCCTAGACTGTGATGCCTGGTGCGGTTGCTTTGTATCCAAATAGACTTTAGGAAGTGAATGAGCTGCTGCAAGCCAGTTCACAGCCTTGGGATGCACTGTAACTCTAAAAACACCTATATAGCATTAGATTTTAACCAAAATAATATGAGAGTGTGATTAAGATGATTAGAAGAATATCTGACACATTGAAAGCAATTCACAATTGTCAGCCACTGTTATTGCTGATTTTGTTAGTAGTAGTATCTGGAATTGTCATATTAATATGCTTTATTTCAGAAATGTATTTTTACTTATTTCTTCTTTAATAATTGGTTTGGGCTTGTCAGTGGGCTGTCCAGTAGCCTCTCTGCAATGTTGGGGCTGTTCTGGGTCTACAGAACCACATGCTACATATGGTTATTGAGCACATGACATTTTGTCAGTGCAGTTGACAATAGGAATTTCTAATAATATTTAATTTTAAATAGTTTTATTTTGAATAGCTTAGTATGTCTAGCTTTAGCCAATAAAAGCTACAGAACATCAAGTTCTTCGGATAAACAACAAATACATTTTCATAAATTAATTTCCAAATATTTCATGTGACATATATATACTAAGTATTTTATTTCGAATATAAAATAGCTATATGTCACTAGTACTTAACAGTATTGGATAGAGTAGTTCTACACAAACTTATGTTTTAAAGTTTATAAAATTACCATACTCATTTAATAAGAACATAGCAGATATATCATTAATTCCCAGGCTTCATTTTCTAACTCTATCTAAAATCAAAATTATATAGTTTCTTGATGATATTATGGGAAGATTCAGAAGCTTTAAATAATGTTAAATTGACCTTCATTTCTTTATAATTTGTTATATTTTTTATTGATTTGAGAGGTGAAGAAGAGACAGAGAAAGAAGCATCAACTCATTTTATTTTCATTTAGTTGTTCCATTTAGTTGTGTACTCATTGATTGCTTCTTGTATGTGCCCTGATGGGGTTTGAACATGTGACCTCTGGCATTCTGGTTTGACACTCTATCCACTGAACCATCCAACCAGGTCCTCTTTATAATTTATGTAAAAGAGAAAACAAATAACTGAAATAATGAGTAACATCAAGAAATTAATATTTTCTTTGAGTCAAGTAGAATAATATATATGGGCTTTAAATAGTGTATGAGCTAATGTGAAGCACAAGAGTGATAGGAAGATCTGGGCTATGGGGTAGAGCCTGTACAAGCAAGGGTTACAGCTTTATAAATCTGGTGTTCTAACCCCTGTGCTATAAAAGAACAAGAGAAATTGGAGAAAAAAAATAAGTAAATGAAATGGAAACAACCAAGCTACCAGATATAGAGTGCTCAAGGATGTTAGGGGAAGAATGGGTGATCTCAGTGAGAACTTAAACAGAGAGATAGTAAACATTAAGAAAGACATAGAAACCATAAGAATAGAACCAGTCAGAAATGATGAATATAATAACTGAAATGAAGAATACACAAGAAGGAGTCAATAGCAGGCTAAATTAAGTAGGGGATTGAACCGGCAATGGAGAAAGTAACAATAAGCACTGAAATAAAGCAGCAAAAAGAAAAGAGAATTAAGAAAGGTAATGCCAGTCCAAGAGACATCTGGGACAACATCAGGTTAAACAACATCTGCCATCACAGGGGTACGTGAAGGAGAAGAGAGTAAACAAGGGATAGAGAACCTACTTGAAAAAATAATAGCTGAAAACTTCCCTAATCTGTTGAAGGAAAAAGTCATACAAGTTGGGGAAGCATAGAAAGTCCCAATCAAGATAAACTCAAAGAGGCCCAACCAATAAACATCACAATTAAAATGAAAAAAAAAAAAATGAAGACCAAGAGAGAATCTTAAAAGCACAAAAGAAAAGGAATTAGTTCCTACAAAGGAGCACTCATAAGGATATCAATTGATTTTTCAACAGAAACACTTCAGGTCTGAAGGATCGGCAGGAAATATTCAAAATGATGAAAAGACAGGATGTACAACCAAGACGACTCGAGCTCGCAAGGTTGTCATTTAAAATTGAATCTTTTATAAAGAGAAATAAAGAGCTTCCCAGACAAAAAATAGCTAACATATATAATTATCACCAAACCAGTATTGCAAGAAATTTTAAAGGGCTTGCTTTTAGAAGAGGAAAGGAAAAGGGAAATTGAAAGAGAAAAGAACATATGTATAAAGAATAAAATGGTAATAAATGAGTACATATCAATAATAACCTTAAATGTAAATGGATTATATGCCCCAATCAAAAGACAAAGGATAGTTCAATGGGTAAGAAAACATGACCCATATATATGCTGTTTATAAGAGACCCACCTCAGAACAAACACACACAGATGAAAGTGAAGGGATAGAAAAGATAATCCATATAAATGGAAACAAACAAACAAAAAAAACAGGGGTAGAAATACTTATATCTGACAAAACAGACTTTAAACAAAGGTTGTAGTAAAAGACAAAGCAGGGCATTACATAATGATAAAGGGAGCAATGCAACAAGAAGATATAAGCATTTTAAACATTTATGCACCCATTTTACGAGCACCTAAATATGTAAAGCAAATCTTGATGGGCATAAAGGGAAAGATCAACAGCAATACATTCATGGTAGAGTATTTTAACACCCATTGATTGACATCAATAGATAGATCTTCCAGGCAGAATATCAACAAGGAAATGGTGGCCTTAAATGACACACTAGATCAGCTGAATTTAATTGACATATTCAGACCATTTCATCCCAAAGCAGTGAAATATACATTCTTTTCAGGTACACAAGGAACATATTGCTAAGGTAGACATAAAATGTTAGGACACAAAATGAGTCTCAATAAATTTAAGAGGATTGATTATATCAAGCATCTTATCTGATTACAATGGGATGAAACTAGAAACTAACTACTATTAAAAAAAACCCTAATAACATTCAAACACATGGGGATTAAATAGCATGTTATTAAACAATAAATGGGTTAAAAATGAGATCAGAGAGCAAAAAATTACCTGAGAAAAAATGAAAATGAACATACAACAACGCAAAATCTATGAGACACAGCAAAAGCAGTCCTGAGAGAGAAGTTCATAGCATTACTGGCATACCTCAAGAAGCAAGACAGATCTCAAATAAACATTCTAACCAGATACCTCAAAGAACTAGAAAAGAAGAAGAACAACAACAAAAAACAAAGTAAGTAGAAGGAATAAAATAATAAAATTAAAACAGAAATAAATGACATAGAGACAAAAAGAAAAAACAGAGATCAATGGAACCAAGAACTTTCCTTTGAAAAGATAAATAAGATTGATAAACTTTTAACCAGACTCATCAAGAATACGTGAATAAGTAAAATCAGTAATGAAAGAGAAGAAGTAGTATCTGACATCACAGAAATACAAAAGATTGTGAGAAAATACTATGAAATACTGTATGCCAATAAACTGGACAGCCTGGGTGAAATAGATAAATTCCTAGAAACAGTCTTCCAAAACTAAATCTGGAGAAACATAAAACCTGACTAGATCAATTACAGCTAATAAGATTGAAGCAGTAATCAAAAATTTCCAGCAAACAAAAGTTCTGGACTTGTTGGTTTCACAGGCAAATTTTACCAAACATTGAAAGAAGAACTAACACCTATCCTCCTCAAATTATTCCTTAATAAATACTCTGAATCTGGAGTTGTTGAAGACTAGGATGCTAGCATTAGATCCCATCTTCAAAGATTGTAAGTAAATATTAGAATGGGAGTCTTCCACTTTCAGATTCCTAAAGCACAATATACAGGCATCAAATGTCAAAGGAAGGATATTATAAGCACTATCTCCATTCTGCATATTTACACAGGAAATAGCCTAGAGACATGGTTCTAAAACTCAGACCTTCCACAAGGTCAAGGATAAGAGAAAATATTTAGAAAGTTTCTCTTCGTCTCATATAAAATGAAGTCATGGAAAGATTATTACTTCCTACCCTACGTAATAGAGTTGGGGAGGTTTTGATAAAATCTACGAGATGTGAGGTGTATTCTCTGCACTTGGGAAATTCAGAGAACTGATGGCTTTTCCTTGCCCATGAAGGGTGAAGGTGTTATAGCCTGAGTCCCAAGTGCCCTGGGGCAGCCCACATGGGAAGCAAATGGCTGAGAGAATTTGGGGGAGGGGGGTAGCACCAGGATTAAACATTTGCCAAAGTTTTTGGAGCAAAGATAGCTGAGTGCATTTCATTGAAGTGATGTGGCCATAGAGACAAGGACCAGTGTTGGGTTGAAGTGAGTCCCATCACCCAGGTGTTCAAAGACCCCCACAGAATGCCATCCTCTGGAAACCCAGGGACTTAGAGAAAATCACAGTAACTACCCAGAAGAGAAAGGCACCTGTGCAGGTCAAGAAAGCCACACTGACAGGAGCCAGCAGGAAGGCTCTGAAGGAGCCCTGCTAGTGTCCCTGGTAAAGACAGGCAGTGTCAGCAACTCTCGGGCTTTCCTGAGAATCCAGCACACACCAGCATGCTGCCACAGGACAAGACCATGCCACCAGCTGGAGCAAAAGACTGCATTCTGTTTCCCACTGCAGGCCACCTGCCTGAGCAAAGGCAAGGGGAAGACTGAGTGTTAAGTAAATGTTAGACTTTGAAATAGCACCTGTAACTATTGAATCTTTGATGGATGGATGGATGGATGGATTTTTAGAGAGAGGAGGAAGGGAGGGAGAGAGAGAAAAAAAGCAGGAAGCATAAACTCATAATAGTGGTTGCTTCTCACAAGTGCCTTGATCAGGCAAGCCCAGGGTTTTGAACCAGCGACCTCTCAGCATTCCAGGTCAAACCCCCTTATCTACTGTGCCACCACGGGTCTGTAACTGTTGATTCTAATCTCAGAATTAAGATTATTTTACAACATAAAATCACCCTGAGCCTGTCTCCTGACTGTGCTTGAACAGAAATGACACAGAAATTCTGTTAGAGGTCTTACCAGTGGCAAGGAAAGATTACTTCACGTTTGCTTTAAAGAGATGGTAGAAAGTCAAAATGAAATTTAGCTTTGTTACATCACTGCTTATGTTTAGTCAGTTTACTGTTTGCACATTTCAATATAAAAATAAATTAAATAACAAAAGTATTTGTTACTGAAATTCACCCTAAATATAATTTAATTTGAAACCTATAATTTTGGGAAATATATACTTTGGGGCAATCCCTGTAGCAGTGGTGAACTGGAAAGCACTCTGTATTTGAAAGAAGACGATCTTCCATATGCATCTCAGCCTTTCTTATCCATGTACTGATGCAGTATGTACTCATGGGATCGCTACTAAGCAGATGTGCAGCCCTGGCCAGGTAGGTGAGTTAGTTAGAACATTATCCTGATATACCAAGGTTTCTGGTTTGATCCCCGGGCAGGGCACATACAAGAATCAACCAATAAATACGTAAATAAGTGGAACAACAAATGACTGTCTCACTCTTTCTCTAAAATCAAGAAATAAATAAAGTAAAAAATAAATACGTATGCAGAAAGGCCAAGGCAAATGGTCTGGCCCTCACAGACCTCATAGTCCAGTGTGAGTAGCAGATATAAAATAAATGATCTTTTTGCAAATAACTGCATGTTCTTAAAAGCCTGGTGAGAAGAAAAAACCTGGAGCCGTTAGCATGAGAATGAAGGCTGGCTTTGGTGTGAGGTCCTGGGGCCACACTGAGACTGAAGTATTTGAATGGAACACTGACCCTGCGTGGGCAGGGGCAGCACATTGGATAAAGCTCTGTCCTCATAGGAGGAACAGTGCCTCCTACAGGCTCTGAGGTCGGAGGAAAAGAGTATATGACCTGTCATGCAGACCTGAAAGAAAGGCAGCAGTATGAGGGAAGGGAGTACCGGGCACTAGGTCCCCAGATGGGCTAGGGAGACAGGTAGAAGAGCCCATCTTGTAGATGGCATCACACTGCTATCTGTCATTTTGCTTTTTCAAACACATTTTACTACTATTCTTTCCTCTTCATCACAGAATTGTTAGAAGGTGAAGGAATAAATGCACACATGAAGTAAGGTGTGTGCAAGGTTAGCACAGGACACAAGCTTATTAGGTGTTAGCTGAATCTGAGTTTATAGAGAGCTTTTGAAAATTTGGGATGGACATTTTCAATTCCTATATCATTCTGCAATTGCCTTTTCAGTGGCTTTCAGACCCATGTTTTAGCCATGTCTGCAGTGAAGTGGCGAGATAGTGTTTGGGGTACTCCGTGCTTGTAGGGTTTATAGAGTAGTTCAGGGTGCACACACTCCAAGACCGGCGACGACGAAAGGGGACTCGGGAGCTCCCCGGTCCTGGACAGGAGGAGTAAATCAGGCCACTGTGTCATTTCTGCTCTTCTCTTCCTGCTTCCCAGGCACTTATATCTATAAATAATCAAGACTTCTGGGAAAAGCAAGTTCAGGGCTGAGAACAGGAGAAGCGGGACGGGGGTTGGGGGTTGGGGGCGTTTCCAGCACTTTGGGCTTCTTAGAAGGGATGGCCTCCCACAGGCACCACAGGGTAGTGCAGGATCCAGATGGCAGCATTAAGTGTCACAAAATTGCACCAGCCTGTGGGGTTATGGACGATTTGTTCCAGCATTTCCTCTGGCTCAGCTCCCCTGCTCACTCCAGGGGCCATCTCTTCTCTATGTCTTCAGGACAGTATTTGATAATTGGTTCAGAGAATAACAGTGCATAGAGATTGTGCAAAATAGTATTTATTTTCCCAAAATTTTCTCATTGGAAACATAGAGATTCTGAAAGTAACCCAGTGCTGTTTTGTGAGCGAGGGGAAGCTTGTCTCCCATCCCAGTCTCAAACAAATCAGCATCCCTTTGATCTCATTCATATATTGGACTTCATGACATATTTCATTTGAAGTCAGTAAGGTAATACATACAAAATACATGAATACATAGCCATGGCTGCTGGGAAGATATATTTAGATGTACCACATCCCCCCTCCCCAGAGAGGGAATTATGCTTCCTCCCTAAAGTAAGGGAGCAAAAACACAGTAGTGAACACTGTATTCTTGCCACTTGAAACAGAACTGAATACAGTCACTATTCTCAAATACATCCCAGTGCAGAGTATTCAGGTTTGCTTAAAAAATCTAATTTTTAGTTAAACTAAGGTACCCCCTGAATCCAACTAAGAGTAAGCTGAGTGTAACTTCATTGTCAAGATCCTTTTTTTTTTCCATTGAGAGGTTCTTTAATGTTGTAAAAATTTACAAGTGAAACCAGGATATTTGTAGGTACAAAAACTGGAGGCTGTGGACTACAGGGCTCTGACATGAGCAGGAAGGACCTGTGAGAGTCTCATGGCCTTCTGTGCCCCTCTACTCAGTGGGGTCGTTGGCTCTGAAATGTTGCATTCTATAATCCCTGTCGGAGTTCTAACCAGCTTTCCTCTTCATGGCACATTAAGACGAGGGTGGAAGTTACCTGCACAGTCTTTCAGCAGCCCACAGGCATTGATTCCTTCAACAAATATTTACCCAGCAATTATTATATGCTAAACACTAGGTATACCTAAAGGGGAATTTATAAAGAAAAATAAAAAAATGCTAGGATTCTATGCTGGGATCATTCATAGTTAAAGATTATTACACTTTTCAATAGAACTTAAGAAAATAGCCTGAAGAGGTATATTTTTCTATTATTTATTATATTATGTGAAAAGACTATCTTATAAAAAATGAAATATTGTATTCTGACCTAGTACTGATCATTTTGAACATTTTTTAAAACTATAGGAAGTTGAGACTATCATAGAATATATAAAATATATGGGCCTAAGGATAAAATTCAGATAAATAGTGTGTGAATGAAAGCTACAGCTCACAATAATATTTATTGTCATTAAGATATGTCCAGGAAAAGGAGCAATCATGTATAGGACACCAATTATTTGCCAAGTACTTTTTTGAATCACCACATGGGGTACAACAGATGAAACCAATGTTCAAAGAGGTAGGTGATTTGCTTGAAGTCACTCAGTCTAAGACAGAGCATTATTTTAGGAAATCTCCCTGGCACCTCTCAAGAGCTATAGAAACATTAATCTAAAGTGAATGAGTCATCCTATAATATTTTGAAGTGGAAATCTAAAGATTTTTCTCCCCACATTCCCTCCTCTCCACTAAACTCACTCCACCTTCCCACCTTCCCAACAGCTGAATGCTAGGCTCACAATTAACCCCTGTTATTAAGAATGTCTAGTATATCAAGGTCCTTGGTAAGAAAGAGAAGGGTATTTAAAATATAAACTGAATATATAAACCCTATAGCTAGCTCTATAAATGCTTCAAAGGCCACACAATAGCTGTACTCCTGTGGGGAGAGCTAATGCCAATCAGCTGTAAATGAGCAGGGAGCAGCATCAGAACAGAAGGGGAAGCACATTGCCATGGAAATAGTGCACAAAATGCATGGAAGTGACAATTTGATGTGAAAGGTGATATTTGAATTGAACATTTTAAAAAGTGTATAAATGTTTCTTCTGTGTTCATTTCCCAGATCCCTTGGCCGAGCTGGTCTGCATCTCTCTCTCTCTTACTCACACACTGCATAGTACCCTGTGCCAGGCCTCCCTTAGGGCTGGCCTCCGCACTTTGACACAAACTCTGTTACATAGCTAACTGTCCTCTTGCCAGTCTTCTACTCTGACTAGTTAAACAAACTCCTCAGACTTGAGCCCCAAGCTTTCACTAGCTTCTTACTTTTGAGTAGCTGGGGAAGGAGGGAAGGTAGCAAGATAAATTGCTATTGGACAACATTCTCTCCCACCACTTGTCTTTCTATTCTAGGCAAGCTGAGCTTTCCCTGGTCCTTAAATCTGGAGAGCCTTTTAGTCTCCTTTACTTTTGAACATCTTGTTTTATGGTATTCTAGTTAAATCAAAGTTTTCACTGTTCCTTCAGGCCTCTGCCTTATTTGTTTATCTATGCATTGTAAGACATATGGAAGAATTGTAATTGTTTTCTTTATCAGTCTCTCTCCAGTCTCCAGTTGGAGTCCCTTGAGAGGGTAAGTACAGGGCCCACTACATTGCATAATGTGTAGAATGGACCAAATAAATGCTATTTGGGAAATAAATAAGAATGCATGAATAAGTGTTGATTATTCCAATAGAAATGTTGGGGGGGGGGAGGAAGATAAAATTCAGAGGGAACAGCTTGAACAGAAGCTTCTGCTTATGAAAGGACAATATAAATAATAGTATGTGCTCTAAGGTAAAACAGAAAATGAAGCTGGGATGTCAGCTTAGATGAAGATGGTTGATAGCATGCTTGTGCTTCTGAAACAATAATTTGCCATAACACAGATTTTGGGAAAGGAAGGTGGCATGCCCTCTTGTGTTTGTAGGTCATGTACATATTACACTGCGGGATAGTGAGATAGCAGAGAATGTGCATAACGACTCTGTGCAGGTTTTTGGCTCTTGTTCTCTGTTTTCAAATATTTCCATGGGTCGCATCAGGACTAAGGAGCATACAATGCCAGGAAGCCAGATTAGACACTGAGCTCCATGCTGAAACTGGAAGTGAATACTAAGTGATGGATTGTTGTTGCCTCTTGTCCCCGTAGGTACACTTTTGATGACATTTAATAGTTGCTGCCCATTTCATAGTACTTAGCCCCTGAAGTGGGGAGAACACATGTTGTCTCCACGCTTCCTACCTTCCTCTGAGAATCAGTGCCATTAGGTATACCTGAATGACTTCTGCTGTGGCCGTCACCTCATTTTCCCACTCAATACTTTATTATTATTATTATTATTTGAGGGGAATCTTGTGCTCACTGGCCCCTTTTACTAGTTTGGTAAGAAGGATTTTAAGTCTTTTTTGATCCTGAGAGAATAGGATTGGCATAACCACCACACTTCTGTGGTTAACCCACCAGCCCTCTACCTTCCAGAGCATGGAAGAAGATAGGTTCAAGGGAACAGGCCCCACTTCTGGCTACAAGTGAGTTGAGGTAACATTGTTTATCTTTATGTACTTTTTCCCTACTCATTTTGTTAAAATTTTTCCCTGAGAATTAAAATGCCTTAACAACAAAGAAGAAGGAAAAGAAAGAGAGGAGAAGAAGAGGGAGAAAGAGCTTAATAACGAGGCTGTGAAATCTCTAGCAGATATGAGAAAGAAAAACAAAACAAAAACCAGGCAGCAGCACTGATTATAAAAAGAGAGAGAAGGAAGTATAATTGACATTTTGGGGTTGGTGCCGTAGCCATCTTTGAGGTCAGGTATGGATGTACGGCTACTATTAGCATTATTGGGTCAGAAATGACGATCTAGATTCTGTGAAATAAACATATCTTCAGGTGAAGGTACACAAGATGACTCAGTGAAGGCAAAGTGGGGGATGAAGGGTAAGGAGAGGAGGAGGGCTGATGAGGTGTTGACAGATGCCAGACTTTGCTGAGCGAGCATTGGGAGGATAACTGTCTACCATTAGCAGGTCAGTTGTGACCTTGGGAAAAGTTTTCATGGAGAATTTTAAAACAACCTTATTTAACCAGAGTTTAGTTAGTGAGTTTGTGAATAAGAGAAAGTGTTGATGGAAATACTGTTTTGATATCATTGGCAGTGGATATAAAAGAGAAAAATAAACAGAGATTTTGAAGTAATGGGACAGAGGATAATATGAATCAATGGTTCTCAAAGATTTAAAAAAGGCTATAATTTCCAATTCATTTAGAGCAGGGGTCCCCAAACTACAGACCACAGGCCGCATGCAGTTCCCTGAGGCCATTTGTCTGGCCCCCACTGCACTTCCAGAAGGGTCACCTCTTTCATTGGTGGTCAGTGAGAGGAGCACAGGATGCATTTGCACCCATAGTTCCCATTAAAATATTGGTAAGTTTGTTGATTTAAATTTACTTGTTCTTTATTTTAAATATTGTATTTATTCCCGTTTTGTTTTTTTACTTTAAAATAAGATATGTGCAGTGTGCATAGGGATTTGTTCATAGTTTTTTTTATAGTCCGACCCTCCAACGGTCTGAGGAACAATGAACTGGCCCCCTGTGTAAAAAGTGTGGGGACCCCTGATTTAGAGAATACATCACATCTAAGCAAGTGCTCCTCCCGAGCAACCTTGGCTTTCTTCTTGACTTGTATCTTCTCTCTGGTTATCTGTTTGGTTTTCTACAAAATGATAATAAGAATAGTTCTGTCCTATACTAAGCATCCATTTCATGCCATTTCCTCTGCTAGATGCTGAGTGTAAACCCTAAACCAAAGCCCTAACTTTAGGATAAGGCACGTCACGTTATTTTCTAAGTAGTAAAGAGCTAGACAAAGGTGTATAAGGTATTATTAGATTGAAAGTATAATAACTATATTAATAAATCTTCCTCAATTTTAGCAAGCTATTGGGGAAAGCCTCATGACACCCTTATGGGGATATTGGAGAACAGAGTGGATAATATATTTCATGATGATTCACAGCTGGTTAGCAGATGAAAGTATTCATTGATGAATGCATGGCCAGTGGAGACAGGAGCCTTAAGAAGGATAAGGAGAGTATCTTACATTGTCTGAATGTCTGTTCTGCCAGGTGCCATATTTGGGGTTCATAGGCTTGATTTGTATTAAATTACTACAAACCTACGAAGCCTGTATAATCAATGAAGTCTTACCTAAAAACAAAGGCAAAGTATTATGGGGAAAACAGCTGTGTTAAGCTTGCTCTCTGGTTTCTGAGTTGCAAGCACTTTGCACAATTAGTGTGTTAGCACATGGCAGAAAGCCATGTATGTGTCTCTGAGAAAGGCTATGGGTGCATTCCCGCAGGGGCGATTCTCCCAGATCGCTCTCCTGCCACTGCATGGTACTGTTCCCTGATTCCCTAAGCGGCCGCCACTGTGTGGGGCGGTTTTCCTGATTCCTTGCCCTCTGCTGCAAAAAGCTGTTTTCTTTGTGTATTCACTCAACCATCTCTGCGGGCCTCCAATAAACAGATATGGTCTGTTGCTTTCGTCTCCACATTTCCTCTACCATCTGCCCGGATTCAATGTTAACCTGCCTCGCCTCAACCACCAGCATTACAGGTATTGTTTTTCTTTATATCATAAAAAATTTTGGAGAAATTAAAGCTCATAAAATTGTAAGGAAAAACATAAAATATTTCCCATCACACAGTAATAAACACTTTAAATATTTTGGTGCATATTTTTCTAGGCAACAGACTATCTCCTGGTCAAGAAATAGTGCATCATACTAAATTCATACAATTTTTGTCTGTCTCAGTCTATCCTTCTAATCCTTCTATCTTCTGGGTGTTGGACTTCACTAATGTATGAGAAGGGAAAAGATTCAAGGACCTTCAAATCTTAGAAATGACTTAGTAGTTGAGAGACAGTGCACATCGAAACAGGATTATGTATTCTTTCCTCAATGCTGCATGTTTATTCTTTGGGAACATAAAGTAAGACAACAGTCTGTATCTTCTATATAATCCTTCTATATCAGTGGTTCTTAACCTTTTTTAAGGTACTGAACCCACCAGTTTCATATGCGCATTCACCGAACCTTTCTTTAGTGATAAATAAAATATGATATTTTTTCCGAATTCAAGACATAGGTATATGTTCTTTTACTGGTGCACAAAATGAGCCGTGCATGAACATCACCTTGCTCAAAGAACAAAACCAACAAAGTGCATGAACTCACAACAAATTACGGTATTACTTTATTCTGGCCTCCGCGGCAGAGGCTTCTCCGAACCCCTGAGACTGACTCATCGAACCCCTAGGGTTCGATAGAACCCAGGTTAAGAACCACTGTTCTATATAATGGATTCACATTTGTGCAATCCAGCCAATTATCTTCAGGTATTTTTAGATTTACTAAACTTTTGAGCAATTTTAATAAGAGAGTCTAATATGGCAGAATAAACTTATCTCTGTGTACCTGGTGAACTTCAAAGGATTCACTTCTTGAAGGAGGATATAAAAGCAACTCTTTTTTCCAAATTGTTAAAAATTATAGAATGAGACCAAATAATTCCAACCATCATTTAAGTGAGTCAAGCTTTCATCACCGAGAATTTGCAGCCTCATTATCCGCACAATTTCATGACCAAGAGAGGATAACACAACTGTGCAGTGCCAGCAAGCGGGAGGATGGGTGCGGAAAGGGGACTCCTGGGCTTGTTCTCACTTGCCTTATATCCCAAAGCATTTTTGCTTTTTCTCGCCAGTTTTTCCCCCAAAAACAACCCCAATATTTGCCGTCTTAGCTTTTGAATTTTATATTGAGTGCATGAACATCAGCAGAACACACTGTTGAAATGAGGGAAACAAAGACAGTGCTATGAGGTTCATCTCTAAACTTAGTTGTGTTGGTAAACCTGTGTGATGAGCTCACATAAGCGAGGCTTGACAAGCTGTTGTAAATAACAGATGTTCCATTGTTCATGCCCAGCTCTGTGCTCTTTCAGGGAATTGGATACTTTCAGTAGCCCCTTCAACTCATTCACCTGGTGCTGGATTTGTTTGCTCTGTTAACACCCTGTGCTCTCATCATATGTTTCTGTTTGTGTTTATCTGGATGAAAGTTTGGACTCAGGTAAAGATACTAAAAGAAGTTTCACAGTAGCATTCCAAGTCTGACATTTTGTAATTTTCTGTACAGTCTTTTAAACAGTGACTAATGTTGCTGGCTATTACTCAAAAAAATTAGTAAGTAAATGCAAGTTAAAATGCAAAACCAATACATATGCAAAGGTGTCACTGGTACTGCTTATATCTACTGAGCATCTCCTGAAAACTAGAGTTAGACCTTTCTCTTTTTTTCTGGATCTCAGGCCAAGACAGCGCTAATACATAATAGGGTCTTATAAATTGTTTATTAATTGTGAAAATGAATAGGTAATTCAAACATAAGAAATATACAAACCTAACATTAACACCACGTAATTAGGTTTTCCAAAAAATAGTTTAGCTTACATCTATGAAAAGGGAAGTATAAAAGCAAAGATTTTAGAGTATGATTTAGTATTTGTGAATTTGAAACTATTAGAGCTTTTTTTTAAAAAAAAAATTGTTATCTTGAAGTGGAAACTTAGGAGATCATTCTAATATTTAGTGCACTATTTATGGGCTGTCTGTCTTCCAAGAAGCTCATAGTATCCTCCACATCCAGTCTCATTAAATTGCATCATATTCCTCTGAGGTAAGTGATGAGCCATGGCTAAATTATAAATGAAAGGCTGTTAGATTTATAATAAAGTATTTCATGCATAGAGTCTCAAAGGGCAGAGAGGCCTAGACTCTCCATGAGCACAGCTCAGACATCACAGGGTTGCTCCTGGTTCCAGAGACCTCAGTAAGTTCTAGGGCAGGGATAAAAGAAATAATTTCTGCCATTAATACAGAACACCCCTCCCTCCTCAAATGTAATCACTCCTCCTGAATGTTGCAATGCATGGAAATAGAACAACAAAGGTCAATTTACTTATCCATTGGATACAAAGAACCAAGTGGCTTTGGAGGTGGTGGGGTTTCCTAGGGAAATGGGGACCCCACCTCACAACAGCTCAGGCTTCTCTGCACCCCCACTCTACCCAGCCCAACAGCAGCCTGGGTGTTGGACTTCACTAATGTATGCAAGGGGAAAAGATTCAAGGACCTTCAAATCTTAGAAATGACTTAGTAGTTGAGAGGCAGTGTACACCGAAACAGGATTATGTATTCTTTTCTCAATGTTGCATGTTTATTCTTTAAAAACGTAAAGTAAGATAACAGTCTGTACTTGGTGGATGGTTCAGCTGTGTAGGATGTGCTAGGCTCCACTGACTTTAGAAAGGGTGGTTTCAAAATAAATTGGAAACTTTCAAGTACGAATATAAGTTTTCTGTTATATGAGATTCACCATTTTTACTTAAAAATAGTGATTACTTTGAAATAATACAAATTTCAGTGTGGCCATATGTTTTATAATTTTAAAGATGCTGCTTAAATTGAATATATGCTATAAAGATAAATATGTAATTTAAAAAGTTGTCTATTCTGCCATCACTTAAGAAAAAAAAGTTTTTTATTAAATATGAAGGAGATTTTTTTTTAAATTTCAAGAACTCTTCTATGACTTTATAATGTTTTGCGTAACTCTTTTGCCAATAATTATAGTACCCCACATTTTCTATAAATATTTTATTTCTAATATACATAGAAATTACATGTATTAATTTTGTTTCTGTTGGATGGATACTTGATATTTTTGAAAGAAAAATTACAATATTTAAAATTTTAAAAATTCACTCAGATCCTAAATTTTGCTTGAAAACCTGTATGTTGAATCAAGTATATTAATCTTTCTTTTTTTTAATATTTCATTTTTTATTACTGTTCTATCTTCATGTAGTTTTTCACCATCTTAGAGATCTTGTAGTTTAAATCCTTGCACAATTAATGAGAAACTGCGGCCCAAACTGTTGAGTGACATAAATAATGAAACAAAAAACAAATCTCTCTTATTTGAAATAATCAATAACCAGCATCAATGTTGGGCTTCTTTTCCCTTTGACTTATTTATAGAATTGGAAGTCAAAGACTCTGACAATAATTTGAAGTGAAACTTTTTTGGGGAAGATGAGAGGATTATAGGATCTACTTCAGTAGCATGATTCTGTGGGTTAAAAGACACTGGTATTTTCAGTGCTTATCAATGTTTAATTTTTAGTGTGTGTATGTGGAGGGGGTTCTCATATACATGACTAAAATGAAAAATGTTTTATGGGCCCTTGCCAGTGGCTTCATGGATAGAGTGTCAGCCTAGCATAAGGACAACCCGGATTCAATTCCTAGTCAGGGCGCACAGGACAAACGACTATTTGTTTCTCCTCTACCTCTCCCTTTCTTTCTCTTCTCTTCTCGCAGCCAGTGGCTCTTTTGGGTCAAGTGTGGCCCCAAGAATTGAGTACAGCAGCCTCAGGTGCTGAAAATACCTCAGTTGATTTGAGCATCAGAGATCATGGTTGAGGCACATGTGGGAGTCTTCCTCACTATCTCTCCTTATCTAAAAATAAAAGGTTGTCTATAACTAAATGTGCAGTTAAATGCATCTAAATGGTTAGGTATCTGTTTATTAGCTGAAACTGCATTTATTGAGCAATAAATAAAGGTAGAGCAAGATAGATATCAAGATGAATGTAAAAATCTTAAGTACGTTGCTTATTTAAGTATAAAAATTAATGTAAGAGAACAATATATTTCCTCCAATAACAATAAGGTATTACACTGTTGGTTATATTCGATTCTTAGAACAGGAGCAAGGAGGGGAAAACATGTTTTCTGAAGAATTCGAAGCCATGAATTACTTCATATTTTCTAGAAATAATCCAAAATTTTTTCTTGAAGTTTCATTGCAGCCAAAGCTGACATAGAAACCTGTCAGTTATAATATTTATCATGCCCATATAGTGAAACAAAACTTTTGCTCAGGAAAAATAACTCTCATGGTAGTAACAGCATATGTCTTCAGTTATCTGTCTTTAGAAAATGCCTTCATAGACCTGCTGTAGACAGAATGATAAAACTCACTGGTAGCTTGTTATGACCATTCTTTTTGTATATGTATAGAAAATTAGTGTTAAGTATGGGAGAATAATTTGGATGTCTCTTTTCGCTTTCTGTTTGACTCGCCCATTGCTGTTCGACTTTGTCTGAGTTGTCCATGGGGTCACATAATGCAACCCTAGTGCCATTGTGTGGTATGAAGAAGGAAGACAAAATCACCTGGGAAGGTAGACTTCAAATTCAGGGTACCCTTGGGAAACTGCAACAGTGCTTACAGAAAAAGATGCTAGGGTCAAGTTAAATTTAAGAATGAATGCAAAATATCAAACTGGATTAAAATAATATAATGCAGACCCTTCATGTATGGTGCCAAGTGGGTACCATATTTCCCCATGTATAAGACGCACATTTTTTTCAAAAATTTTGGGTCTGCCTGACCAGGCGGTGGCACAGTGGGTAGAGCGTCAGACTGGAATGCAGAGGATCCAGGTTTAAGATGCTGAGGTCGCAGGCTTGAGCAAAAAGCTTGCCAGCTTAGACCCAGGGTCGCTGGCTCGAGCAGGGAGGGGGTTATTAGGTCTGCTGAAGGCCCACAGGCGGGGCACATATGGGAGGGCAGTCAGTGAACAGCTAAGGTGTCACAGCGAAAAGCTGATCATTGATGCTTCTAACCTTTCTCCATTCCTGTCTATTTGTCCCTATCTGTTCCTCTCTCTGATTTTCTCTGTATCCCTGAAAAAAGAAAAACATTTGGGTCTAGAAACTGGGTGCGTCTTATACAGTGGTTGTAGGTTTTTTTACTTGCATTTCTCTTTTCGAGCTTGTTTTTGAGCTCATTATTGAAGACAGTGACTAATCATCAGACACAGATGAGGACAAGCTAATGGATGGGAGTTTTGACAGTGATGAAGAGTTGTATGAAGTTTATGATGAATAAAACTTGAGTTCAGTAAGTTTATGTAATACATTTTTTTAAAAAATTGGGCCCCAAAATTAAGGTTCATATTATACATGGGGAAATATGGTACTTAAACTATTGGTGGGATCAGTTTGTCAATTATACGATTGTCTAACCACTATGTTGTAAACATAAAGCTATATAAAAAATATTGAATAGCAACTGTAATAAAAAAGATTTCTTTAAAAAACTACAGTGCATAAAATATAAAGCTGTGGGTGCCACAACTCCATCTAACTTTTCTAGGGGGTCATTTTCTTGTGACTATATTTTAGCAAAGTATAAAAATCAGCTATGAATTAGAGACAAGTGGAGTATGATAAAAGTTGGTCCAGGGAAAGTTCATAGATAGGATTTTGGTGTGTGGTGGTAAACTCAGATCAGATGAGGCCTTGCAGTCATTATTATAGTGTTGGCTTTTCTCTGAAGTGAGAAACAACTCAGAGTTTTCTGAAGGGGGCTGCGATCTGACTTATATTGGCTACTATGATTATTATGATGACAGCAGACTTCAGGGATGTTGGAAAGTGTGCAAGTGGAGATTAGTAGGAAGGCTAATGTGATGATCCAAGCTAGACATGAAGAGGGCTTGGACAAAATGGATAAAGTGTTGAGAAATGGTTGGTTTGTGAATATTATTGGAATATAGAACCAACAGATTGTCTATGTGGACAGATGAGAAATGTGTGAGAGAAAGGAGAACAGCAGTCTGAAAACTGGAAGAATGTAGTCACTTGTAACTGTAGTGAAGACTTTCTGAGTCAAAACTTAGTGATGGATGGGCCTTTCTGAGATGTATTTTAGACATGAAGTAGGCACTTAATATATAAGTTTAGGTTTCATCAGAGATTTTTGAGCTAGACATAAACACTTGGGAGTCATCAACATATAGAGGACATTTACAGTGATGACATTTGGGTAGGATCACAAAAAATGAATGCAGAGAAAAAATAAGTCCAAGAATAGAGGCCACAACAACACTAAGAAGTGTGGAAATTTAGGAGAAACCAGAAATGGAGAAGAGTAGCAGGCTGGATGGTGTGGTTTCCTAGAGGCCAAATGAACATATTAAGGGGAAAGGAGGGATCAGTGGTGCAAATCTGAGAGATCTAAAATAATTGAGAATTTATTTTTAAATTTGATAATGAGGAATTTAGGTGCCATTGTCAAGAATAGATTTTATAAAAAGCTGAAGGCAAAGGCTGACTGGAATGTCTTACTGAATGTCAAATTTTTTTTCTATAATGAAATGTATTTTTTTCCAAATATCTGAAACAAACTATAACATATTTCCTGAATTAATGATACTAAAAATTTAATAGGCATAACTGTGGTCAAATTATAGTATATGGTATGAAGTTCTACATTTAAAAAGGAAACTATTATTTTGATAGGTATTTTATACAGTGTTCTGCTTTGAAGATCATTAAAAATTAACTATGTTCTCATTTGATGAAAATAGCTTAATTGTATATTATCTGCAATAGTGGTATCCACTACACACCTTTAGAGGTCATTTTTGGCTTTAGGATGAAATAATTTCACTTCATCAGTTTTTTATTTAGGTATATTTTTGGACAGAGAAAAGAAACATTTTTCCCTAAGGAAAGGATGAATTAATTTTATGTGCTAAGATATGAAAAGAATCATTAAATTTAACACCTGCAAACCCAGTTGAACACTCTTGTTTACATATGAAATACCACAATACATTGTAGTGTGAGGGCTTATTACTATAAGACTGAGATGATATCCAGATAACACCAGCATAATTTTTCAGTGAAAGGAAATCAGTCTAACTGAATGCACAGTTAGTGGGAGAAGAATATATATTTTGTTAATTTAGATCAGGGGTTCCCAAATTTTTTACACAGAGGGCCAGTTCATTGTCCCTCAGACCGTTGGAGGGCCAGACTATAAAAAAACTATGAACAAATCCCTATGCACACTGCACATATCTTATTTTAAAGAAAAAAAACAAAACGGGAACAAATACAATATTTAAAATAAAGAATAAGTAAATTTAAATCAACAAACTACCAGTATTTCAATGGGAACAATGGGTTTAGATGCATCCTGTGCTCCTCTCACTGACCACCAATGAAAGAGGTGCCCCTTCCAAAAGTGCGGCGGGGGTCGGATAAATGGCCTCAGGGGGCCGCATACGACCTGCAGGCCATAGTTTGGGGACCCTTGATTTAGATGATTTAATTATTTAAGCTTTTATATATTGACATATTAAAGTGAATGATGTACAAATATCTCAAAATTTAAAAATAAAATAGTATTCTGAATTAATTGTATATGACTACTTCATTTATTTTTTATTTTTATCCTTTTTTTAGGGAGAGAGAATGAGAGAGGGACAGAGAAGGAAAGACAGGCAGGAAGGGAAACAGATAAGAAACATCAGTTGTTTGTTGCAGCACCTTAGTTTATTAATTGCTTTCTCATATGTGTCTTGACTGGGGAGCTACATCAGAGCTAGTAACCTATTGCTCAAACCAGTGACCTTGGGCTCAAGCCAGAGACCTTGGGCTTTAAGCCAGCGACCTTTGGGATTAAGCCAGTGACAACCAATATTTATTGGTTATCATTTTATTAGAATATGTTCAAAAAGAAGATTCCCTTTTGTTTTTTAAAAATCAAATCTGACATAATATCTTACATAAGAATTCCTTGTTAATTTACTAATTTAAACTTTTAGAATCTTTAAAATCACAGAATTTAATTTAAAAAATGTGACATTAATACTATTTTCAATGGATATGGTGCTTGAGAACTGCTTGAACCACATTTGTAAGAAATGATATTATGATGGCTAAAAACAAACCCAATATTTTAAAGATTAATCTTATATTTTAAAAATTAATCTTATACATTTCCTGTTATTTTTTAAATGATTATTGAGTTAATTTTTCAATTAAAATTCTATTTATGCTCTCAATAATTTAAAAAGTCTGCTAAATAAAATATGGTGGGTTAGTAAATGATATACTTTATTTACTGCTCTATACTCTCACAGAGACATATGCCAGAAGTAAGTTTCACTGCCAGATGGTCAATTTTAATGCCCAGGATGCCATATACGTGTTTTCTGGAGTATCTTGTAACCATGGTTACCTTCAGCATGTTCATCAGCAGCCCTGGACAGGCTATCATGACCAGGTCATGAGACATAAAGCAAATGAAAAGAATGGTTACCAATGTGGGAGAAGAAACAAAACATAAGTCAGAAGACTTCCATGCCCAAAAATATCAAGAGAAAAGATTTGATTTAATGGAATGTTAGAAGCTTTGTTTTTTAACCCTACCATTATCCTTTTTCTACCTAATGGAAATTCTTGAATTTAGCCCTTCTTGGAACAGAAATAATGTTAATAATTTATTCATAATTTTTTCAAAATATCATAGTCATAAATATATCCAGAATCATAAAATATAAATTAGGTTGAAGATTTGAGAAAAATCTTTTTTTTTTTTACCTTCTGGATAAGGCTTTAACAAGTTTAAGTATCAGGCGTAAAATACATATAAAATTAGTGTTATAGGAATATTTATTCTTGACATTTTTTATTAGCTTGGCATAATTACCTCAATGTGAATTGGGTTGGGGAACCCATGATTTTCCTAGCGATGATGGATGACGGGATGTTATCTCAAACTGTGAGATGGGAGGTAATTCAGTTTTCACAGAACATTTATGTAATGCTAATTGAATTAATCCTTGAGTTATGTGGCATGTCTTATTTAAGGTATTATGTGTCTAGTGCTTTGATTTGTTAGGAAGCTTCTCCATCATACATTTCATAATTAGTTATCTGTAGTCCTCATTTAACTGGTCTTGTGAAAGAGATGACTGCAGTTTGATTGTTGGGCATCATATGGGCATCATTCCTTACATATGTCATGAACAGCAGATGCAAAAGCAAATTATAAAACTGCTTTCCCAAGCTAACAAAAGTGTATGCTTTACAGATTATATTGAAAAGTAAATACTATAGGAGAGAGGATTTTTTAGAGTAAGTTTAATGTTGATGGGTTGAGGAGTAAAAAGGGATGATCTTTTAAGGTATTCATTCATTTGACATTTTTTTTAATGTAAACAATGTTGAATACACTCCACAGGGTACCAAAGACAGTAATATAAAAGACATTCTCCACTGAAAAAAGCACTGGCAATCTAGTGGGAAAAAAGATAAGTGCTATAAAGTAGGTGCAAATTATAATCTAACATTATAGATGGGATGGTGTGCAGCACAAAGAATTGACTCTTGGTTCACCCTAAGAGATGTGGATGGGTTTTCAGTAGAAAGTGACATTTATGCGGGTTCTAAAGTGATGCAGAAGAGTTCATTGGGGGGCCTGACCTGTGGTGGCACAGTTGGTCAAGTGTCGACCTGGAATGCTGAGGTCGCCAGTTCAAAACCCTGGGCTTGCCTGGTCAAGGCACATATGGGAGTTTATGCTTCCTGCTCCCCTACCCTCCACCTTTCTCTCTATCTCTCTTCTTTAAAATAAATAAATAAATAAATAAAATAATTAAAAAAAAAACTCTTTCCAAAAAATAAAAGAGTTAATTGGGAGGAAAATTGTGCATGTGTGTGTGTGTTTGTGTATGTGTGCATGCGTGCAAGTGTGTATGTGCATAGTTAGTTGTGACAAGTTTACGAGGGTAACCCAAATACAATACTTAACATGAAAGAAAACAGAAAGATGGAAAAATTATGGTGCATACTGATAACTTACAAAGGTCTGTTTGCATACATGGAGCATTATGGAGCACATGGACAAGAACTGGAGATGTAGTCCAGTTTTGAATTGCTAAGGGTCTACTTGCATTTCATGATGAAGTAATAGGGTCCTATTGAGTAAACAATCTGAGAAGAAAATATAATCATATTTTGTTATAGAAAGAAAGTTCTAGTAGTAATAAGGAAGAGGAACCAGAATTAATGAATAATTTAAAACAGATTGTTTTAATGATACTGGTAAGAAATAAATGTAGGTATAGGTAAGGACATTTTTATGAGGTCGAAGGATTGGTATACTTGGAGTAAGGAAATCTGAGTCTAGGACATACAAGACTGGGCAGGGTGAGAATTTGGAGTTTTATTTTTCCAAAATAAAAGTCTCAGCTGATGACAAGAAGCAGGGTTTGGGAATGGTCAAGGTTTTTGAAAAGTCCTAGTGAATGAGAAAAAAGGATGAATGAATTTTTTTTAGAGTTTAAGGTATCAATTCAGTATACAACATGAAATTGGGAGAACTGAGGTTTGAAATATAATATGAAAAGACCTAAAAATAGTAGATACTATTAAGGGAGGAAACAGAGGGCCATAAAGATCGAAAAGCAAACAAAGAGATGAAGAATGTGAAAATGAGTTCAAGAGGCATGAGTAGTGGACATCATTATCTTGACTAAGAATCAGGGGTCCCCAAACATTTTACACAGGGGGCCAGTTCACTGTCCCTCAGACTGTTGGAGGGCCACCACATACAGTACTCCATACACTGACCTCCAATGAAAGAGGTGCCCCTTCAGGAATTACAGCAGGGTCCGGATAAATGGCCTCAGGTGGCCGCAATTTGGCCCGCGGCCCATTGTTTGGGGACCTCTGACTAAGATGATGGAAGTTGCTCAAGAGAAGAGAGATAATTGGCAGGAGGGAAAATGCAAAGAAAGATGAGAATTTTGCAAACTCAGTAAAATTTACCAATCCTCATGTTTCAAAGGTTCACAAATCCCAACAATGATAAGTAAAAAGATATGCACACCTAAGAACATCAAATAAAACTACAAAACAGAAAAGTCAAGAGGCAAAGGTAGGGGAAAGGAAGGAAAGAGGTGCTATTTTTTTTTTTTTTTACAGACTAATGTTGTATGGTCTTATTTGTTTTTTATTTTGTGTGTAAGAGGGATAATATCTGTTTTCAGAGTTACAAATAAAGAGATTTTTGAGGACCTGTTTGTTATATTCACCCCTTTTCACCTTTGTCATATCGGAATTTTTTTTCTTTGGGATCTCAGAGTACGTCCTTCTTGTCTGAAGGACCTACGTATTGGCAACTGTGTTGTTTCTGGTAGTTTTTAGCCCATTTTTTTTGAGTTCTTTTCAACTTTGAAATACATATGCATAGGATCTAGGTCAAGGCACAGGATACCCATCAGATGTGACCTATAGAACTTCAAGTAGGTAGAATTACCTTATTTTCCCTGCTGTCTGGTCCTGAGGCTGCCCTTCCTGCTTACCACAGACAGGTGACTAACCAAGGCTCCCGCTGTCTACAGGCCAGTCAGTTATGGTATCCAGTACCCCTAGAGGCTCTCTCACTTTAAGATGTAACAGCAGGGAGGAGGGCTCACATCAGAATAGGCATTCATATTTTCACTCACTTGAATTTTTAATTTATATATATACAATTTTCCTCTAGTGGGTATGCGCATGCATGTCAGGGATGGGTAATAAGAGGCAAGTAAGTTTGACCTGGCAAATCCCTCAAGGATTGCTTCCAGTTGAGTAGTTGCGGTGGTCTCTAAGAATCAGATTTGGGCCTGACCAGGCGGTGGTGCAGTGGATAGAGCATTGGACTGGGATGCGGAAGGACCCAGGTTTGAGACCCCAAGGTTGCCAGCTTGAGCGCGGGACATCTGGTTTGAGCAAAAAGCTCACCAGCTTGAGTCCAAGGTCTTTGCCTTGAGCAAGGGGTTACTCGGTCTGCTGAAGGCCCATGGTCAAGGCACATATGAGAAAGCAGTCAATGAACAGTTAAGGTGTAAAAACAAAAAACAGATGATTGATGCTTCTCTCTCCATTCCTGTCTATATGTCCTTATCAATCCCTCTCTCTGTCTCTGTAAAAAAAAAATCAGATTTGGGAGGTTATCATTCATGGATTCCTGCTCCTATGTGTACTGTGGGTAGATAAGAGAGAATATATTTTATTTAGGATGGTCTGTCTCTCTATATGAAAATTTCAAAATGAATTATAGAGCTAATGACTTAGTTGACAGATTATAACATTTCTACAATTCAATTTGTAATAAAAAAAGAAAATTACTTTATGCTAAGAACAATGCCTTGATTATATTTATCAGCATTAGATGACTAGGGACCACAATAAATGATGCCCCAATGAAAAAAATTAGTAGATAATTGGAAAATAATTTCTCTCATCACCTAATTCACTTATTTTTTCTCTTTCAACAGGCAGGAAACGTTTAGCGATTTAGCTCTCAGTTGGGTAATTCCCAGTTAGCCTCTTCCCCTACAAAAACATATGGGAAAAAATGCTATATTAGTTAGTTAATAGATGAACAACTCAATAAACAAAATGCATATATTTAATTTAAATGTGGTAAAATAAAACACAACAGGTTATTTTTCTTGAAATGCCATGTTCTTAAAAATGCTGTAAAAAGTCTGTTTTAGTTTATTAAATAATACTCTATTTTAATCTCACACAGGATATTTGCTACTTAAACTCATGACAATTTTTTTCACGTTCAAAAATATAATTTACTATAATGCAAAATCTCTAATTTACCTTTTGGCCTGTAGATTTGATATATTTGATCTATTTATGAATCTTTTAGCAAATACTGATTGAGGCTGACTGTGTGCAACTGATGTTCAATACATTGGGAATACAATAGTGAGTAAGTGGATATAATCTTCCCCTCACCAATGGTTAGTTTACAGGCAAAGTAAGTTATTAAATAAGCAATAACATAAAGAACAAGCTGTGCTATGGTAGGAGAAACTCTGGTATAATCAAGTGTTTTCTTTTGCTTCATACTGAGGAAATATGTGTATTCATCCCTGTCCTTAATTTGATAGCAAATGGAAAAGGTTTAAGTTGTCTAATGCAGGCAATTGGTATGTTATAAAATCCCAAAAGAAAGAGATTTGGAGTGCTTAATATTTCTTAGCTGAAGTGTATTAACTGACACCTATTTAAATTTCATATTTTCTTTATAGCAGAATACATAAATATTATACAGAACCAACTATCATCATAAAATAATCATCAATATTATTGTTTATATATAGCAATACATATTTCTTTTAAAATGTATTTACTAACTCCAACATTTATGTGTCTTCAAATATTACATTGCCATTACCATCCTTCTCATGTTTGTGGTAAAAGTGGAAATGAAAATAGAAAGCTATTGAGTTGCTATATATATGCAATAATTTTGCAATTTAAATAAATTTAACTGGTATAATCTGTAAGATACTGTGCAAATGAAATGCTATTTTGGAACATCAGTACTCTGAGTAGATATTCAAATTGCACTGTATATCTAGGTAATCTTTATTTATTTAAAAGGCTCATATAAAATTATCTGGATTTTTCAAATTATTATGGTCAGAAAAATTACCAGTTGACATTAAGACATTTTGATGGAAGAATGTAACAAGTGCAGTTAGAACATATTGTACTTGATGTTTTAGGGCTCTTTCTTTATTTGCATTCTTAAATATACTTATATATTTAATTTAGTGCTATGATTTCTTCAAATTATGTTTGAATCCTAGTAAACAATGTATTTTTCATTTATAACATTAACGAAATTAGCCTTGATCAAACAATGACATATTAATCATAATAGAAGTTAACTATTTGATATTCACCATTTTTCTTTGTTCTTATTTTCATTTTATTGCATTTGTTTTATTCCCTTTGGTAGCAATGTCCTTTGATAGTGTTTAAGGTTAGAAATTGCTTTTTTAGTACTTTGACCACTGAATCTTTGTTGAGGTATTTACAAAGATGAATATTGCATTTTAATTTTTATAACCTATACTTTTCTTTTGCTACTTTGATCCCTACCACACATCAGACTCTCACACACATAGACTGAATAACACAGAATAAATATACACCAAGGCTATGCCAAGAGTACACTGAGCTACATGCAAAGTTTTCCACACATTAAAAAATACTTATTTCATGCAGCAGTCTGATTTTCAGAGAGACAGTAACTGAAAATTAGGGAGATGAAAGTTACTAAAATTATATGCTGCCGGTATTAAACTAAAAAAAGTACCAGATTTTTTTAAAAAAATTTTCTTATCTAGCTAAGTCAGGAGCATAGACACGTTTTATAATGTCTTACTAGCTTCAGGAAAAAAAGAATTACAAAATGAAACTGATAAAATTAAAAAAAATGGTAAATTATTCTGTTTTTTTTTCTAACTTTTTAATTCATGTGATTCATTGGCTGAAGATAATTATCATATTGCTTGAGTATTAGATGATTAGATGGAGATGATGAAATCAAGATTAGTGAATGCTATACTTACCACTCAAGTAGCTCCCAGAGTATTGTATATTAATCTACTTTCTTCCAAATAATAGAGTACTTTAATTATTATTAATCCTTTGAGTAGTGAGTTTTTTTCATCCTCACTGATCTCCAGGAGTGAGTTGTTTCTTTCTTTTTTTTCAAAAAAATGGAATTAGTTCCAGTTATAGTTTTACTATTTTAAAATCATATTTGTTGATAACCAATTTATCAAGATCGGGACAGGCAGAAAAATGAAAGTAGAGTAATACTTCTGGAATGTTCCAAGGGATGTCGCCTTAAAGTTTCAACATTTTAAAAAATTATAAAAGAAGGAAAAATATCTTGTGAGCATTATGTTCCCTGCACACACATGTACTTCCTGAGAAGAGTTTAAAAACCCCAAATGTATTTATCAATCTAATTACATGAAAAAAAATTTGATACCTTGTTTTTTTGTTATTTTTTTAAATGCAAGACAGTTTATTTTTTTATTCATTTTAGAAAGGAGACAGAGAGAGCGAGAGAGAGAAAAGGGGGAGGAGCTGGAAGCATCAACTTCCATATGTGCCTTGACCAGACCAGTGCAGGGTTTTGAACTGGTGACCTCAGTGTTCCCAGGTCGACGCTTTATCCACTGCGCCACCACAGGTCAGGCTTGTTATTTTTTTTATATATATTTTCTCATTCTTACCAGTTCAATACTGTTAGGTTGAAAAATGCTTTAAACTCAAGAGCTTACTTTGACTAGTAGTTTCCCCAGGCTGAAGATAAAGTAAATAAAAAATAGTACAGTATTCAAGTGTTCTTTATCATAATTCAAAGATTTTTTCAGTAAAGCCATTTATAGAGGTGATTATACTTATATCTATAAGTATATTTTCAAATCAGATATTTTATATTTTCCTTATTTATAATCTCACATTCAATAAAATGGAAAACTTCCATGTTTTATATTAGGTTTGATGGATTCACAGAGGGCAATTACCATAGTTGTATTTGAACATCTGGATAGAAAGATGCATCCTTCTTCCTTTCTAGTCTTCATTCTCCCCTGCATCTTATTTCAGTTAAACTAAACCTTAGGCCTGAGCAAGCAGTGGTGCAGTGGATAGAGCATCGGACTGGGATGTGGAGGACCCAGGGGCGAAACCTTAAGGTCGCTGGTTTGAGCGAGGGCTCACTAGCTTGAATGCAAGGTCGCTGGCTTGAGCATGGGATCATAGACATGACCCCATGGATGCTAGCTTGAGCCCAGAGGTTGCTGGCTTGAAGCCCAAGCTCGCTGTCTTGAGCCCAAGGTGCTGGCTTGAGTAAGGGGTCACTGGCTTAGGTGGAGCGCCTCTGCCATGGCATATGGCAATCAATAAACAACTCAAGTGCGGCAAGGAAAAATTGATGCTTCTCATCTCTCCTTTTCTGTCTGTCTCTATCTGTTCCTCTTTCTGATTCTCTGTCAAAGACAAACAAACAAACAAACAAAGACTAGATCTTAGTATTTGAGATTTAGTAACCTTCTGGTAGTAGCATCTTGAAAACACAGACAGCATTGTGAAACCGTTGTTTAGGAACCTTGTGAAATAAGCTGATACCTCAGCTGTGTTCGGAGACTGTTAGGTGCTGCAAAATGAAAGTGTGGGAAGAACCTGTGTTTCCTCCCCTGAGCAAGCCAAAATGTCTTCATCCATTTCAAAAGCAATTAATATGTTCTTCCAATGATCAGGCTGGTTTTAAATTTTCTGTTAAATACTGTGTCCATCAAATTTTTATTATTGTCATTGCAACTACAATTTTATTATTTTAATGTGTAGGTGTTGTTTATTTTAGGGATCTCTCTCTCCTCCCCTCATCCCGAACATACAGAAGCAAATCATATTTCTAAAGACAGAAATTTTTAACCTTTTTTATCTCATAGTACACATAGACTGCTTGCTGCAATTATGCAATATACCATATATATATATATATATATATATCTGACACAAAAATAGGTATAATTTTGATTAATTCACACTGGATGGCTATTGTTGTATTGGCTGTTGTCATATTTTAAATTTGACACTCTAAGGGAGAATAAGTCTTTGTCCCTGACTAAGTAGTCAGATTTTGCATATTTTAAAATTTTTTGCGGCCTGACCTGCAGTGGCGCAGTGGATGGGGCATCGACCTGGAATGCTAAAGTTGCTGGTTTGAAACCCCGGATTAGCCTAGTCAAGGCACATATGGGAGATGATGATTCCTGCTCCTCTCCCCTTCTTCTCTTTTTCTCTATCTCTCCTCTCTCTCTAAAAATGAATAAATAAAATCTTTTTATTTTTTTATTTTTGCGGCACACCGATTGAAATCACCACTCTAAGGCATCAAAATACTTTGGAAAATCTGAGATGTTGATTCAAATGAGATAGTACAAAAATTAAGATGGGTGACTCATCATTTTTTTATTGAAGAGTTACAATAGTGAAATGTTTTAAAACATCTCTGAAATGATCTGTCATCATTGCTTTCTAATTATTGCCTTATACAAGTAAAGAGTGAGAATAAAAGGAACTGTGGACCAAATGTCTGAAGCCATAGGGAGTGTATTGTGTGACCCTAGGCCAGTCCCTCACTCACTCTCGCCACATATAAAAATAGAAATGATAACTCATTTTTCTTCTTTCTCATAATTTTTTAGGCTCAAATAAGGTAATTTATCATTATTTTCTTAAGCAGATACTACTGTTCAAATAAGGTGTTTGCCAAGAATCATTTGATTTTGTTATAGAGGAGTCTAAACTACCACTAGGTGGCGCAGAGTCATTGTTTTCTGCCACTGTGTCAGTTTTAGACAGCCAGACAGTTGGTCCTTTCAGATGGGAGAATTTGCTGACTTCATTGAAACTAAAGTGACCTTCCTTTGAATATGCTATTATTAACTTGGGAGGCATCTGTGTCTGCTTCATCTTACCAGATAAAGAGTGTGTTATTAATAATCTTGCAGGATGTGCCGCAACTGGCACAAACTCCTCCAATTCTAGACTTAACAACTTTTAAAATATTCATTTCAAAAATGGAAGGGTCAATAGAGGAAATTTAATCTCTTTAAAATTTAAGGTACATTACCAAATATACCTTTGTAATCTGTGGTTCTTCTCCTTTTAAATTACATAACTTAATGACCAAAGTAATTTATAACATAGAATTATATTTTCAGATGATAAGATGAATTTCAGGAGCCAGGGCTTGACATATGCTTAGCATCATCTTTTTATCATGAACACAACACACCACACCACAAAATATAGTTTAAAAAAATCTGTTTTATAAAACTTTGAATCTCCTGATCTATTTCAGCTATATTACAGCTTTCCTTCCAAAGACTATGTAACATACATGACACTTTTTTTTAGTAATTCCCTAGGATATTTTTGCCCTGTGACTGATCAACTTCTTATGTGAAAAGTTTTATTTCCACTTCAGGAGAAGTGGATAAAGGTAAATATATATATTACTAAGTAAATATGCCTCATGAAAAAAGTAATGCATATAAAATAACACTGTAACCCAGGACTCAAATGTAAATGCTTGGCAAAAAAAATATCTGATTTATTACTTTTAAACAAAAATATAACTTAAGGGGAAAAACACAATTACTGCACTCTCAATACATTAGAAAAACTATTTATGTAAAGGTTATTGTGTAACATATAATAGCAAAGAGTCATCTTTAAGAATGTCTTTGTGTAAATGGAACATAGCACTATATAATCATCTTTCTTGATTATTTAATCTACAGATTCAAGAAATCACAGTGCCTATATGAGAATCTGAACATCTATATAAACAATAAAAATGAAAATTTCCCATGTAGTGCATGGGAAGGAAAGTAACAGTTAATTCATAGTATAACAGATAATACATGTCTTATTTTAAAACAGTGCTGTTTAGAAAAAGATGAAACAAGGCATAAACTGGGAGAAATATTTTAAAAGCATATAACTGTAAAGCACTTGTATCGCAATATATAAAGAATTCTAAGATAACAGTCTAATTAAAAGAATGGACAAAATGATCTGAACAGACTCTTCAGCAAATAGGATTTTCAGAGGAAAAACAGGCATATAAAATGATGCTTAACATTATATGTCATTAGGGAATTGTAAATTCAAACAGGATACCACCACTATATACCTATTAGAATGGCAAAATTCCAAACACTGACAACATCAAATGTTAACAAGAATATGAAGCATGGAACACTCATTCATTGCTGATGGGAATGCTAACTAGTATGACTACTTGGAAGACAATTTGTCAGTTTTAGAAGACTAAACATACATCCACCATATGACCCTTGGTGTTTACCTAAAGGAAATGAAAACCTATCCCCACTAAAATTGGCATAAGAATGTTTATAGTAAGCCCTGGCTGGTTTGCTCAGCGGTAGAGCATACGCCTGGTGTGTGGAAGTCCTGGGATCGATTCCGGGTCAGGGCACACAGGAGAAGCGCCCATCTGTTTCTCCACCCTTTCCCCTTTCCTTCCTCTCTTTCTCTTCCCATCTCACAGCCAAGGCTCTAATGGAGCAAAGTTAGCCCAGGCGCTGAGGACAGCTCCATGGCCCCCACCTCAGGTGCTAGAATGGCTCCAGTCACAGCTGAGCAACAACCCAGATGGGCAGAGCATCGTCCCCTGGTGAGCATGCCATTTAGATCCCGATGGGGCGCATGTGGTAGTATGTCTATCTGCCTCTCTTCTGCTTCTCACTTCAGAAAAATACAAAAAAGAAAAAAAAAAGGAAAAAAATGTTTTTAGTAGGTTTATTTATAACTGCCCAAACTTGGAAACAACCTAAATGTTTGACAATAAGGCAATGGATAAACAAATTTTGGGTTATTCAAACAATGAGATATTATTTACTGCTAAAAAGGAACAAGTTATCAAACCACAAAAAGACATGGAAGAGCTTTAAATACATATTGTTAAATGAAAGAAGTCAGACTGAAAGTGCTACATGCTGTATGGTTTCAACCATACGACACTGTGGAAAAGGCAAAACTAGACAGTAAAAAGATTAGTGGTTGCCATGGTTTAGGTTTTTTTGGGGGGTGGGGGGTGCAGAGTAGATGGAACTCAGGGAATGTTTAGGGCATTAAAATTATTCTGTATAATACTGTAAAGATAGATACATATCATTAAACATTTATGAAAACCCAAAGAATGAACAGTTAGTGAATCAATGTAAATTCCACACTTTAATCATGGTATAACATATTGGTTCATCAATTGCCACAAATATGCTAATGCAATATGTTAATAAATTAGGACACTTTTATGGGAAAGGCATATGTGACTTTTTATACATGCTACTCAATTTTTCAGTAAACATAAAATTGCTCTAAACAGTCTACTAATTTTTAAAAAACAATGCTAATTATTTTATATCATTGATAGCTTAATATAATATACATAATTTAGAAAATAAATTATTGTATTCCATAAGCATCATGTAAATTTTACATTAGGTCTTTTTAGGTTACTAAGTTTTTAAAATTAATTCCTAGACAGATGTTTTAAAAAAGATGACTTTGTATTTTAACAAGTAATGAAGCTCAATGACTTAAATTTTGGGGACTGTAATACATATTTAATACCATTACATTATATAACACTAACTGCCTATCAATAATATAACTATTCTTAGGTTATGTTTCAAGTAATTCAATTTTATTTCTTTCCTCTCTAACATATTTCTGACAAATTTAATAAAGAGTCAGCAATAAGTTGCTCAGGACAGGTAAGTTATCACTGATGCAGCCTTCTGAACCTGAATCTCATGTTTCTGCTTTAATAAAAACTGGTTTGTTTAAAATACTATTTCACTTATGTTATTAAGTTATTAAGGCTTTCCTGAGGGATGTGTTAATATTCCAATTCTGTTTTTGTAGGAACAATATATACACTTATTAGTTAGGGAATATTTAATAAGCTTATAGAAAATATAAAACACTATTTATTCATTTAAAAGGAATGTGCTAGAGTTACATGCACTTTATTTTAACTAAGTATAATGTTTTATTAGAAAAAAGTAACATGTAAAAACATAGTATGGAAAGACATATAAAAAAAGCTAGTCTCTCTTTCAAGTTGAGAGGTGAGTGCCAAAGGTTTGTTCAGTTTCTTGTGTACTTTTCTGGGGAGCATCCCAATTCTTTTGTTCTTTTTCTTTTATTTGTTCTTATTTACCGGTATATTTTAATGATTCTTTGTATTATTACATATCAAATTATCTCAATCTTCACTGTGAATCACTGAATACATTTAAGATATCTTACCCAGTCCTTATTAATATGCCTTTAGGATAATTCAAAACTTTTAATTTATTAATAAAGGTACAATAATCATATATATCTTTGTTCACTTAAACAAATATATCTGCAAAGTAAAATCTTGTAAATATAGTTGATTGATCAACATTTGAGTACATTTAAATTTATATTAGTAATGTTACCAAATCTTTAAAGAGATTATGTGAATACCTATCATTGGTTTTAGAAAAATTAAAAAGTTACTATATAATCTTTTAATCACTGAGGCCATTCAGATTCAAGTTAATGAATTCAAGAATGAACATTATGAATTTCATTGACATAAGTTTAAAGATAGCTGCTAAAGTAAAAAGATTCTTATTATTCTTATGTCATTGTTAAATAGAGCTAAATGTAGGAATCTCATTAAGTTGATTTATAAATAGTATTACTTAGTTTTTATTAGAAATCAGCTATGCATTACATTCATTAATAAGGAAATAATTCACATAAAAGGTAAAAATTACTCAGTAATTAAATACAAGGATATAATCAGGTTATCTGATCAAATCATTGGGCATTTTAACTGAAAAATAGAGTACAAGAAGAAAAGCAGTAGAAAAAAAAGGATAAATATCACCTTCAAAGAATTTATTTTAAGGGAAAAGCTTCTCTGTAGTGGGAAAGAAGACATTCCTATCTTGTGACATTATTTTACTATATCATTATGAAAACACTCTTACTATTATTTTAGAATGTGGAAGGGTTCTTACCTGTCTCTTTTCTGATACCTCGTTTAAGTAGCTGGCAGTTATCCAGGGAGTACGTGTGAAAGAGAACAAGTGGATGGGGGATCATTAATATCTCTTTTTATAAAATAAAATTGCTCTCCCAGAGTGATGGGCTAGCTTGTGGTTGACCCGTACTCATACTGAGAACAAATAGAAAAGTCAGATAATATTTGTAAAATACTGTTTGAGAGTATCAGGCAGCAGCTGAAGCAGTCACAACTAGAACGACCATTACCAAGAGAGAAGGGAAGACTTTGATGTGTCAGTGCTTTCTGGTTCCTGGCAGGGGTTATCTGCTCTTGTTGATGCAGGACAAGCAACCAAGAACTCAAGTTGAGAACACCCACTGAAAGGCAGAGAAAGCACTAGGGCTTTCTGCAGCCTCTGGGAATGAGGGATTTAAAACTTGGCATTGCATTTTGCCATGCCCCCAGAAATGAGGAACCTAAAAGGAAGAGAGGTACAAAGATTTTAGCCCAGTACTTAGTACCAATTGCATCTTGAGTTATTTGCCAATTAAGCTACTCAGGGCAACGTAAGTAAAAACATACAGACACTCTAAATATCTTTTCTTACATTCCTTTTTCTTTCTTCTTCCTGGTCTGTGGTGCTGAAGTATGCTAGAAGAATTCCTTCAGTCAACTTTGGGTGGGGTGGTTAAATGGAAAAGACACATGCTTTAAAATTAATTAGACGTGGTTCCAAGTCCAGTGTCTGGCATTTATTGGCCACTTAGCATTTGACAAAAAAATTTACTTCAGTTTCTATGTATATAAACAGAGGGAATTAATACTAAACCTGATGGGCTAGTAGGAAAATGGAAACTCATAGAAGCATGGTTCTGAGTATGTAGAACTCTATGGATTAGCAGAAGCTATTACACAGTTATGGAAACCTGTCATTAAAAATGTATCTGAAATTCAGAGGAGTTGCTATCTCCTGACTCTTACCTTCTCTCTCTCTTTCTCAATGCATAGTCCAGCTGCCAGGCAGGCCAAGGGTCTCTGCCACTAATGCTTGGGTTCCCACTCCCCAGGATGCATAGAAAGTGAATTATCAGAAGGCCCAAAGTTTGTGTGAACAGGAAGGCAACAATGAGATTTAGTTATAAGATTCAAAAGAAAGTGGCTACTTTCTCTATGGTTCAACGCTTTCCTTTTAAAATTGAAAATGTATTTTTCTCATCAGAAAAGATAGTACATTAATTTTTTCTTATTGATTTTAGAAAGAGGAAAGAAAAATAGTGAGAGAGAAACACCAATTTTTATTTCTCTTATTATACATTCATTTGTTGATTCTTCTATGTGCCCTGACCGATTGAACCCACAACCTTGGTGTACTGGGACAATACTATAACCAACTGAGCTACCAGGCTAGGGCTTAGATTCTAAGATTGGAAAAGAAAAGAAAATTACTCATTTTTCTGTCCCCTTTTAATGATTGGTTATTTTCTCAAATAACTATTTTTCAAATTTTTTCTAGAGTTTATAAAGTATAATTAACACATAAATAGTACATTAACATTTCCATCACCTCACATAGTAATCTCTTTTGCCTATGTGTTGAGAAGACTTGAGATTTACTCTCTTAGCACATTTTCAGTATACAATACATAATTACTAACTATAACTATGACATTTTAAATTCTGTTCTCTTCCTTCCATTCTCCTGTTCCCCATAAACATCTTTGGAAATATTTTTATCTTGAGTTTTTCTTCTCTCTTTCTATTAGAAGATTTTCCTATAACTTACATATTCTTTGAAAACAACTATGAACAAATGTATCATATTCATTTTTAAATGGGAATAGTTTATTAAACCACAACCTGTTGGTTTGCTAACCCTTCTTTCTCATATTATTTTTTAGTTATGCTAATACTAATTTTCTTTTTTTTTAGTTATGCCAATTCATTAATTAAAATGAATGAAACCAGATAAGCTTTCATCTCTAGTACTATTCAATTGGTTGTCCCACCCCTTGAAATAACCACCTGAATAAAAACATTTATTATTCATGTTTTGTGTATTGTATTCAATGGAACTATGTTTTTAAGGAAGATGATCACCAGCTCATAAAATATCTTCAGGGGAATTGAAACTAGAAACCCCTACCTCATGGCAGACCACACCCATGCCAGGTCCCAAAGCTATAGGTGAATACAGCCTTTCCCATCCCTTTTGCTGAGTTTACTCAGAATAAACTGCAAAACTTAGTGACATAATAGTATTCTTGATCCAACAGTCTGCTGTGCTATATACCATCTGCTGACTTGTGTTTGAGATACACTATCTGCTTCTACATGTTATGATGCTCATACATATGACATTGTGACAAGACAAAAACTCCAACACAAGGTCTCCACATAAGCTCCTTTTCCTGAAGTGCTCAGAATTCAAGATCAGAAAACAAGTATTCAAATATTCAAGTCCAGTTAAATGTAAAACATAATGAAAATGATGAAGTAGGGCATTCGTTAATGACAAATGACAGTGTTGGCTGTGTTCCACATTAGGCACTGATTTGTGTGTCCTCACCTCTCATTTCTCCTTTGCAGCAGCGTCTTCTAGCTTGGTCTGTATGTTCACCCACACATCCCTCCTTAATGTGCCAGTGTGTCCTTCCACAGAAACTGTACAAATTTATGAAATAAATAATAAATAAGGGATTATCTAGAACATATCTTATTCATTTTTTTCAGCAGATTTATATTGATATTCATAAATAAATATTATTTTGTGAAAAAAAAAGTTGAATTGAAGCTTAAAAACATGCTATGTGCATCCTGATCACTATCTTATATCCTAGGAATATAAAGTCTATATTTACTTTATTGGAAACTGAAAATCTAGTATGTTTAATACATTGCCAGAAACATGGAATTGACTTAATAAATATGTGTTAATAAATGCATAAGACCTGACTTCAAATCTGGTATTTTCTATTGTGCCAACAAATTCAATGTCTTAATTTGGTTAACTGAAGCACAGAGAAATAAACAAGTGAAATATTCACTTTTAATAAAAATAATGCCCCATGAGTTATGTCATTCAGTTTCTACCAGCTCTAGAAGTGTTTAAAGCTGGACTTCTCAGCTTTCACTGTGCATAAACATCACCTGGGGATTTTGTTAAGATTCTGATCCTGTATTTCTGGGGAAGTTTTGCGTTTCTAACAAGCTGACAGGCAATGTCAGTGCTGCTGGTCCCAGGACCCCACTTGGTCACAGCATTGTGTTTGTCAAACTTGGCCGCACACCAGAATCACCTGGGAAGCCAGCAAAGCTACTGATGCCGAATCCCACTCCCAGGGTATCTGGATTCCACTGGCGTGCCATGAGAACTGGGTCTCAAGGGGTCTAATGTCCCCCATGTGGTTGTAACAGATAAGACTGTGTGTGGAGTACTGAGTGGAGAGAACCATTTCCTAAACCTGTCCTAGATTGTTTATTCTCCTTAGACCTGCTAAGTTTTAACCCAGCAATGATAGATGTGATGTCTTTTGAAGTAGTGTCATCCATGAATTTGTAAAATGGAGACTGACTCTGGTTATTCCATCTTAGAAAGAAAAGCCTCTTTGGGGGTTTGCAAGCTGCTATGAAATGATGTTTGACTAAGATAATAACTGACCAATGTAAGCAACAGATTTTGAAAATCCCACTGATTAGTAAATTATAAATTAGTATGTATGCTTATATATTCTTCATAGACACATACTGCCAAAACAACATCTTTGTTGAAAAAATAGGAGAGTGAAATTATGTAAGAGGAAGGATGTAAGAAAAAGGGTAGCCACATCTTTCCTGATGACATCTGAACATTTTTATCTTACCATTATCGTGGATTCTCAGCTTTTGTTGAAACCTCACCAAAGAGAGCCTAAAGGATAGGTAAAAGTTATATAAAAAACAAGGGAGAAATTTATAAAACCCGTATTTCAACTTTATTTGGTTCTTCTTGTTCTCATGCCATGGGGAAAATCATGTGAATGGATTTTCCTAAAGAAGTACAAAGTAGCTAGAGATATCTGTAAAATTAAAAATTATGCATGAAATTTATTGCTGTGAACTAATCTTTAAATAATTATGCACTCATTATATTCTTAGTGCTATGGTATATAATTTACAGAGTAAAATTGTATATATTTATGGTCCTTACCTTCGAGGGACCTCTAATATATTTTCTTTTACTTGTGCATCATCATATAGGTGTTGATGTAATGGACAGTAATTCAGGATTTAGAACCTGGCTGTCTACATTCAAATTATAGCTCTCTCACTTTTTGTTGTGTAACTCTAGGCATCCATTTCTGTATATATGAAATAGGGATAATGAAGGTGTTCACCTCGGTGGATGCTGATGGGGCTAAATGTTCAAATGACTTTAAATCAAGGGCTTGGAATAGTACCGTACCTATAATAGTACATAATTAGTCCTTTGTAGCCATTATCACTAATACTGTTCCAGCTATTATTTTGACTCTTAATCTATATTTATTTCCCTTCACTACAGTGCTGACTCTTTAAAGGTAGATACATTTGACTTTTAATCTTTCATATCTTATCACAGGGCTTCAGACTGGTCTCAAAGTCCAGGGGTAGAATAATTAATATTGTTAGCTAGTTAGTATTTTGGAGATCTTTCATTATTGTTGTTGTTAGGTCTCACCCAGAATGGTATAACACACATGTCGAATGTATTGCTTTCACTAAAACATTAATCTTAAGAAAATATTTATGCAAATGAAGTATTTAGGGAAAAGTAACTTTTAGAAGTATTTTCACAAATCAATACTTTCTTTGCTAATAAATAGTTCCATGAAATGATGGCTCAAAGTCAACTCTGAGCGATACCTGATGTAAAGATTATTGTTTCAGTTTCATATTTATAAATTCCAAATTTTATGAAGAAAATTGATGTGAAATTAATTAAAGACAATGAGAATGCTGCCAAGAAAGTTGGATAACATAGTTTGAATGCATTCCTACTTTATCATCAAAGTATTATATTAAAATGAGTAAAACCATCTAAGCTGATATAACCAAGAATATTACATTTTAAATTATGTTCTAAAACTCCGTGCCTTGTTTTTTAAATCCTAACTTTGTTTGCACTACTGCATAAACAAGCCATCTTCTGATCAGTTTAGCTATAGGTTATGTCATCAAGGGCAAGTTATAATTTTTATTTCTTTCTTCTGATCAATGCTGTTGTACTTAGTGGTTAACACATAGAATTTGTTTATAACCATTAACATTGTGTGAACTGTTTTCTTCTTCTTTAGCAGAAGAATCTTCTAATTATAATTTTAAATGATTTTCTTTGCATTCACCAAAAGAATGTCATAATAATAAAAATGCATGGTAAATTATGAATATTTAAAATATTAAATGATTCTAACCCTTTGAATATCAGAATTTTTTATTATGTTTATGTATTTGCTTAGATGATGTTTGATTATAAGTATTGTTTCAAAACAAGTATAAAATAAGTTGATTAATACTTCTCAAATATTAATATAGTCAACAAGCATCTATTAAGTGCCAACCACCCTTCTCAGGTATTAGGAAACCAACATAAATAGAACATAGTCACACTCATCTTCATCGGTTACTACATGTATGAAAATAAAATCATACCATGAGTAAAATGTGGACATGAAACTGATTATATTTATTTCTAATTGGGGAATGAGGCATGATGTCAACAAGTAGATAACCTTTTATCTGAGTCAAAAAAGTTTATTTATTTTTAACTATTTAATGAATACATACTCCATGGCAGAATTTGTTGCTAAGTGTTAGGGATATAAAGACATATATGCTCAAAATTTGGTGAGAGGAACCTACATTCCTCAACAAACAATAATGTTAAAAAATATGCCTGACCTGGTGGTGGCGCAGTGGATAGAGAGTCATACTGGGACACAGAGGACCCAGGTTCAAAACCCCAAGGTCGCTGGCTTGAGCACTAGCTCATCTGGTTTGAGCACAGCTCACCAGCTTGAACCCAAGGTCTCTGGCTTGAGCAAGGGGTTACTCAGTCTACTGCAGCCCTCCAGTCAAGACACATATGAGAAAGCAATCAATGAACAACTGAGGTGCTGCAATGAAGAATTGATGTTTCCCATCTCTCTCCCTTCTTGTCTGTCTGTCCTATCGGTTCCTCTCTCTGACTCTCTCTGTCTCTGTCACACACACACACACACACACACACACACACACTGCACAAACTACATTGAGAATAAAGTGGGGAGGGGGGAAGAAAGGGAGACAATTAGTATAGGCTGGGCAGTCAGTTTCTTAGGTAACTTGTCACCTAACCTAGGCTGATTTTTTAAATTGTCAATTAGAGGCACAAGGTAAGGACACTCCAGGTGGAGTAAGTACTAAGAGCAAATGCAGAGAAGACATGCAGTATCACAGAAGTGCACATTTATTTATCTGCACCATTGAAAGGGAAAGAAAGATGGTTTTGATGATAGATCTTTTGAAGGAGTAGTGAAGGACAGATCATTTATTGGCCTGTCTTCTCAGTCAAGATGGTCAGTTGTGTTCTAAGGAAGTGCAGAAAGAAATGGCATTAGATTTTGCCTTGTTAGTCAATCTAGCTGCCATAGAGGATGGATTAGAAGTAATTCATTTGGCCTAGAGTATAATAAATAGCTTATATTAGGTAAATTATCTCTTCCATGAGACAGCTATTTTTTTCATCAATTCTCTCAGAACAATTTGCTTTTATTGGGTATGCACTGTACTCAATCAGTGGTTCTAACAATAATCAATCAACAACTGTTTATTGAGCCCCTGCTAATGAAAAGCATTTTACATGTTATATGTGTATACAGAAGACAGATGTTAGCCACATGGATGTCCCTAAACTGTACAGCGCCTGACCTGTCTTAAATTTGTGATTTCATCATAGATTTCTTTCTCCATAGCTCTTGCTTCTTCAGTCTCACCAGTTTTCTGTAGTGCTCCTGTCAAATCAGTCTTCACCAGGCCCCTGGGGCCTTGCCTATTTCCTCTGCATAGAGAGCTTTTCTCCAAGATCTTCAAATGACTCATTTAGGTTCTGGCTCTTCACACAGAATTTTTTACTATGCTGTAGAAGCTACCCCACTTGAACCCCTATTTTTACCCTCTTTTTTCCCTTTTAAAGCTTGTGTTATTCTCTAAACTTGTATTATTTAGTGATGATCTCATTTTGTTATTACCTAGTAGTCCTCCCTCTCTCCTCTGTCCTATCCCAGGTCATAACATTTATTAAAGCAGGGACCCCTTCTCAATAATCACTGTATCTGCAGCACTTTAAACAGAGTCTATTGCATAGTAAGCATTCAATAAATGTGTGTTGAATGAAAGAGAAAATTCTAACGGGAATACCACAAAATCAATGGATCAGCTTAACCTCATATACAGTGTGTCCATAATGTCATGATGCACTTTTGACCGGTCACACGGTCAAAAGTGCACCATGACTTTACGGACACACTGTATTATGTATTTAAGAGAAAAAGTGAGATTTATGAATACTGGGAAGTATTAAAAATTGAAAATGCCTGGAATATTGAGCAAAAGACACACAGAGACTACTACATAATTAAGTAAATTATAAAATTGAGACAAACTTAAAGGCTACTATAATTTTATATTTTAAAACATACTTCCCTTAACCATACAGAATTGTATAAGAGTAATAAAAAGGAAGCTTCTATTATCTCAAAAGAAAATAAAATGATGCATAATAAAAAATATACACACACAATAACTATCATTAAATTATGGAGGCATTTTATTCCATTAAAATTAGCAATAAAGAAAAGGGTTTATTCTTTACTATTTCTTTCTGAAAATATATAGTTAAGTGCATCTTTAGTTTTCTTAATAAACCTCTATATTGAGCAACCACACTTCAATATTTTAAATAACATGCGATAAAGCAATGTTTTGGTTCATCTTGTAAGTTCTATAGCATTAGCACTAGACAATTTCAAACAATTATGTCTGTTTAAAAGTTTCCAGTAGATGGGTGCATGAGCAAAGTCATCCATATTTTATTTTAGTTTATTTCTTCTTTGTCAACTTTGATTTTTGGATCAAGTTTTGCTGGTTAATGGATTATAATTATTATTTTTATTATTTTCTTTTCCAAGTGAGAGAAGGGGAGATAGAGAGACAGACTCCTGCATGTACCCCAACTAAGATCCAGCCAGCAACCTTGTCTGGGGCTGATGCTCTGCCCATCTGGGATCATGCTTGCTACCAAGCTATTTTTAGCACCTGAGGCGGAGGCTCCACAAAATCATATTTAGCACTTGGGGCCAATGTGCTTGAACTAATCGAGTCATGGCTATGGGAAGGGAAAAGAGAAAAAGAGAGAAAGGGGCAGGAAAAGGGTGGAAAAGCAGTTTATCACTTCTCCTGTGTGTCCTGACCAGGAATCAAACCCGGGACATCCACACGCCAGGTAAATGCTCAACCACTAAGCTAACCAGTCAGGGCACTGGTTAATGAGTTAAATATTCAATTGGTTGGTGTAGTGATGGTTTATGGTGCATGGCAGTATAGGAGAAACACAAATGACCTGCTTTATGCTTCCTTCAATGCAGATTCATATTACAGTCATCCCTCACCATATTGCGATTTACTTTTCGCTGTCTCACTGTATTATGGATTTTTAAATTGTATATATCTAATTCTGTATTGCAGACTTTTTGCCATATTGTGGGATTTTGTGTTATATAAGTATTTTTATCTATTTCTTATTTTAATATGTTTGCAGTAAAATAAGCATTTTCTAGCTTAAAAAATTGAAAACAATATAAAAATATTAATTAAAATATATTAAAGAATATTACTGTATATTCACTGGTGAGTACCCATATAGAATTTTATGTTGTTAAAAATACATAGGTTTAAGAGTGTAGAAAGTGTTTAAGAGCATAGGAAGTATTTATAAGAGTGTAGGAAAGGTTAATAACAATGTTGGAAAGGTTTATGAGTATGGGGAGGGTTTATAAAGCCTTAAAATATATATAAATAATAAAATATCAGGTCTCTACTTTGCAGATTTTTGCCTATCATGGGGGGTTCGGAACCTCACCCCCTGTGATAGACAAGGGACTGCTGTACACTGATTAAAATACTCATTTTTATATTGGTAGTCTTCCACTTGTCTTCCGTTCTATACCTCTGAAAAATATGTCTTTATTTACATCCCATTTATGTGGGTTTTTTTCCTGAACATCTCTCAATCAGAGGTTTACATGTTTAATAACTGAGTAGGCTAGAGGGGAAGACAACTCACACTTTTAAATTTGTGCAAAGGCTTTTGTCTCCTATTCAAGCCAATCATTTTACTATGTAATGAATAACTTTTGCTTTGATTTGGGGTGCTACAAATAATTACAACTAATATTTGATAACAGTCATGTGACATGCACAAGGTGAAGTGTTCTCTAAAGACTATTATATTCAATTCTTCACAGAAATTTAACAGTTTATTACAGTTATTACCATTAACATTTTAGAATGGAGGAATTAAAATTTAGAATTTCTAATTGAATTGTCCAAGAGAAGCAGCCAGTAAGTGGTGGAATAAAGACAGAGGATGCTTTAAGAAACTTGCATTAGCCTCAAATGAAAATCATCAAGACATGAAGAAATTTGAGTTTGCAGGCGTGTGAAAGTCAACAGCCTCACAGTTTATAGAAGGGACTCTAGTTGTTAAGACATTCATATATTCACATTTGGTCAAGACATTTTAATTATTGCTTGTATGGATTAGTAATTATAATTTGAATAAATATGAACTAGAAAATGAAAGTTAATTTATAAATTAATACTGTTTTCTTTATTTGAGCAAACACAACTTTACCCTGCTTACAAGGCTTATTCTCAGCACTCACCTGAAACCATGCTCTTTAAAGTTACTTAACTATAACTCTCTTGCTCTATCTCATGTCCATTGTTAACATTCTTCTCTTCAGTGCTACAGTAGCATTTGATATAGACAATGTAAGGCACTGAATATCATCCCCTTGGCCTATCTCATACCTTAATGAGAATCATTAACCTTTTTGACTCTGACAACATTCTTTACTTTGATATTTCCTGTTACCTCTACCATCTTTCTTGAAGGAAGGAAAATAGGAAGGAAAAAAGAAGGAAGGAAGGAAGGAAGAAAGGAAGAAGGAAGGAAGGAAGGAAGGAAGGAAGGAAGGAAGGAAGGAAGGAAGGAAGGAAGGAAAAAAGGAAAGAAAGAAGGAAACAAGGAATGAGGGGAGAGAGAACAGGAAAGAAGAGAGGAAGAGATGGGAGGGGATGGGAGGTGGTGGAAGTATTGCCTCTAAGTCTCCTTTCATATCATATTTCTACTTCTGTGTTTTTTTCTCCTCTGCTTGTGTAAATATTTTACAATTTAACTGACTGTCCACCTCCAAAAATAAATCTTTTACATCACTCCAAACTCTCCAGTTTTCTTCTTACTTTAACTTCTGATGCAATACCACACATTTTAGAAACAAACATTTTCTCTGTTTGTTCACATATATTAATGACATATTCCCCTGTGGGATATAAATATGTATAAAAGAAAGGGAAGTAAATCAACATTTTAGTTACTCATTGTTTCCACACCATCTTTAACCTATCTTGCCAGAAGTTATTTAATAAATATATTTTGGATAGATATTAAATAATTGTTAATTAACAAATTATTGTACCCTACTTGAAGTCAGTCCTATAATTCTACACAATATCATAAAGGAATAAAGAACTAGTACTTAGTACATATTTATTATTTTTTAAATACTGTTAAAATTTATATGATTTTCTGAACATTATAGTATCTAGAATAACAATGAGAGACCACTTGACCCATTTTGATATACATATATTATATATATAATAAAACTTTGGGCATATGCTTATATGGTAAACTTACAAGAAGATTTCCTGCATTGTTTTATACTATTATTCAGTGTCTCAGTAAGAAAGAAAGAAATAATAAAAATGGTTTATAAAGGTGGAAATTTTATATTTATAAGATCCAAGTCATACAGTATCATAAAGATCTGGGTATGTCACCTCAAAAAATAGTTATTTTACTAGAAGAATAAGTTTATTTATATAAAATAAAGATTTGTAATTTGGGACAACCAAGCTATGATGAGACATGGGCAAATCTTAAGAGACAAAGGGAAGGAAGGTTAACTTTCACTAGGTTTTAGGAAGAAATGGGGGGGCATTGTTTTGAACAAAAGTTTTTTGTAAAAGAGTTTCAGGTTGTGGCAGTTTCTCATTGGCTGTACTTGGTTAGTGCATTGTTGCTGGAACAGAATGAGATTTTCCTTCTTTCTATTCAAAGCAAGAGATAAAATTCCTATGAAAGAAATGTCCTCCCTTGTTAAAATAATTTTTATCTTTCTTCTTCCTGTTGGTGATGTAGGATGCAAGAAGTGGTGGGTGTGTGAGAGCTCCTCCTTCAGGGTTTCCTAACTCTGTTTTAAATGAGATTTCTGTATGTATTTTCACAGGAGGGAATGAATGTAATGTTAGTGACAGTCTAATGTTTCAAGATTACGACTATACAATAATCATTTCACTAGGATGAGTTATAAAATAATGTATTATGAAAAAAAATAATGTATTATGATAGAGTGAAAGAACTTGAATGACCTCAGAAATGACCTAGTAAATGTATTTAGTAATTTTCTCCACTCATATTCCAGATATGGTGACTGGAGAATAAAGTATTATATGATTTGCTAAGTATCAGCATAGTTATTATGAGTTCTTAAGTGTCCTGATAAAATTTTCTTTACATTTGACATTATATTTTTCAGAATTTTATATGTCTGTATTTTATACATGTTTTATGTACATGCAAGGCTTTAAAGATTTATTTTTTTACTGGTAAGAGAGAGAGAGTCAGAAAGAGGGATAGATAGGGACAGGCAGACAGGAATTGAGAGAGATGAGAAGCATCAATCATTAGTTTTTTGTTGCCGTTGCTACACCATAGTTGTTCATTGATTGCCTTCTCGCATGTGCCTTGACCGCGGGCCTTCAGCAGACCAAGCAACCCCTTGCTGGAGCCAGAGACCTTGGGTACAAACTGGCGAGCTTCAGCTCAAGCCACATGGGCCCGTGCTCAAGCTGGCGACCTTGGGGTCTCGAACCTGGGTCCTCCACATCCTAGTCCGATGCTCTATCCACTGTGCCACCGCCTGGTCAGGCTAAAGATTTATTTTTTGAAGTGTTAACTAACTTTGGAAATTTTCTGCCTTTATGTCATACTATACATGTCTACATCTGAATAGGTTATTCAAATATTCTTTGGCTTATAAGGAAGGCCTATTAACTCATCCCCAATTTTTAAAAATAGGTATTATTTTAGAATTACCAGATCTCCCCCTCTTAATATACATGCAAGCCTTATTTTGCAAGCCAATTTTTACTAAAGACAGGTGCTAATTTTAAAACAAGCTACTCTAATTGAAATCTGTCAATGATGTCTACACACCTGCACTTTTATGTTTTTTCATGAGGTTTTAATAAAAGTTACTGCTTTTATTTTTTCTTTTCGGGGCTTTCTTTAGAGAACACATGATACAATAATTATATTCTATTTATTTTCTCATTCATTTTGAATTTAATGTTTATGCTCAAATTATCTGAAGGTAAATATAAAGTGCTTTCAAATTTAGCTTTGAAGACTTTTGGATGGAAGCAGTTAAGAGTAAAAATTTTTTTCACCCTCTATTATTGGGCACAGTGAGTGAGTTAAGGGCAAGAGACATCAGCCTGGAGAGGCAGTAGAGACCATGATGAATAAGCCTTCATTGAAAGATGGAAAAAAGAGATAGATCTTCTTTTGTTCTCAAAACATGTTTTTTGTTTGTTTGTTTGTTTGTTTATGCCAGGCTTAGATAATTAGAAAGGATTAATGGTCTTGGAATATGCCTATCTGTGGGAAATGACAGAAGTTGAAAATGTTATTAAGACAGTGTGTTTCCTAGGGAAGGGGAGAGAACAAAAGACAAGCTAGTAAAGATGCAAATGACATCTGCAGATGTCAGCCAAGGCTAGGCTCTTTCAGCCACTTTCATTTATACTTCCTCCCAGTGTTGAGGTTCAAATAATTTAACCACCTGTTCTCTGCCTTAATGACTGTTTTAATATAAAAAAAACAGTATACTGTAAGGTAGTTTATTATTTCATGCATTTAACACTTTAAGGAGTATGAACATTCATGTATGCCCTCGTGCCTCCTGACCATCCAGAGTATGATTGATTTATTTAAAAAATGTGTAAAGCAACATTAAAAAAGACAAATGTATCTTTTTCTTGTTTCCACAAATTGATTATCAAACAAACATGAATTTAAGTTAATATAACTGTAACTGAAAATAATTTTATTTTTTGAAAAAATACTCCTGGGGGTCCGTGAGCATAAAAAAACTCACTACTCAAAGGGTTAATACTTAGGAAAAATAAATGAGGTACACAAAACTAAATTATGTTATAAGAAAAAGTTTTAAAATAATAATGAAAAAATATTCAATAATACCTGACAAAAAACAATAAAACTGTTACTTAATATATTTTCATATTGTTTCTTGATTGGCATCCTCACTTAAAATTTTTTCCACCTGTGGATAGAATGAACATGACTACGGGCATTTAGAATACACTATTGCACAGATGAACACTAAAAAAGAGTAGAGAATGTAAATCTGTGGTTTCCACATAGGGTGGTTGCCCACATGCTCACCTGAGAGAGAACCCTGATTACAAGTGCCATTTTAACAACCAATTTGCCCAACTCAAAAAATTAGGTATTGGTTCTGCGGAACTGGTGCGAACAGACTGAATCCCACCACTACTTCCTCCCCCAGGGACCAGAATCTAGAAGGGCCATACCAAGATGTAAATAATGCAAAGAGGTAAAGACAGAGCTAAACCAATCAAATATATGTGTGTGAGTGGGGGGGGGCACACTTGTGTAAATGGATAAATGGAGATAAATAAATACATCAGTACATGGAGAAAGATGTGTAAATACAAGATAGATATAAAGATAGCTATAGTATTTACCACCAAAGCATTGAAAATATGCATATGCTATTATAGACACTTATATTACCGCAATATGTACCTCAGTATGGTACATTAAATTCAGTTTAAATTAAATAGTATATGTAAAGATGTCCTGACAGTCACACATGCTATGCAAATGATAGCTATCATTGTTATTAATACAGTAATATATAAAATTTAAAATGTATTCCCATAAAATGAATTGTGGAAGACCAAGACATGGGTTATTCTTATTTCTGATGTAGGAGCATCACCTTTTCTAAATCTTTAAAGGGAAAATTGAAAAGAGCAAAGAGAAAAAGAGAGAGGCAAGGATATAATCTGGCTGAACTGATGTTTTCTTGGATTGCCTTTGAAAAGTAAAAAAGAACGCATGCAAAATATTTTTTCAATATTTCTGCCTATAATCTGCATCAAACAAGGTAAGTTGTCTCTTAATTTGATGTCAGCAAGAAAAGAGTATGTGGAGGCTTATCATAAAGAAAACAAGTCATTTGCTACTGAAGGCCCTGGCAAGTCTGTGCATGCCTAAAATTAGTGCATTCCTCCAGCTAAGTGACTTGCAGGCATGAGTCCTGCTGAGCATTCTGCTAGATCATAGCCTGCCTTCCAGAATAAAGAATTCTGAAGATGGTCTCCCATCTAAATTATAGGTGTTCAATTACCTCAGTGGCATTGTTTCTGTTAGGATTGCCAAATTTCAAAAGCAATTTTATTCACATTTTAATTAGTTAAAAATCAACATTAAGATGATCATTCAGCTGCTGTCTTGACAGAAAGTACTCTTCTTCCTTTAGCAATGTTATTCTCATTAGGAAAATATTATACATTCAGATTCTGGTCAACATTTGTAAAATAATGAAACAATACTTGTCTGGAAGGCGTGGGGAAGAGACACGCATAAGCCTCCAACACAGGGGAACGCAGAGCTGGTACCATGTATGAAACATTTTACTATGACATTCTCATTAAAGAATATGGAAAGTGCAGCATAAAAAAATAAGACATTTTGCCGACATAAACAACTTTCCAGAACAGAGTAATTTTTAAATATTTAGGTCTAAAGATTTAAAAGCTGAGAGTTTTTACCGAGTTACCGAGGTTTAGTTACCAAAGTAATTGCTTCAGCTTTCTGTTGAATGAGCATCTTTTCTGTTTAATAGTTGATCTGTCAATCACCCCACAAATAAGAATTTTAAAAATATGTCATAACATAACTAACCATATATGTTTTATAAGCTATTTTTTATCTCAGAACTCCTTTTGTTCTCAAAACATTTACTTTCTTTTGCCAGGCTTAGATAACACCTGTATATTCAAAATAAAATTTTAACCAGCTATTAACAAGTAGAAAAAATAAACTTTGTCCCAATTACTCATTCAACAAATACATAATGAGAGCTTCCTCTATGGCAGGGACAGCAGGTAGAAAGATGATAAAAACAGTCTTCCTACTTTTGGGGGCATTAATTTTGTATAGTGATGGCGTTCTAGTACTCTGAGAAAGGCCTGTATTTTAATGCTTTTTGAGGACAGAAGATGACATCTCATTTTTTTTTTTCTTCATAGGTGGATGTTGAAGGGATTTAGGGGGAAAAAATGAGCTAAAAAAGCCTCTAAAGTCAGAGAATATATGATATGTGAGGGGTGATGAATAAACCAGAACGGCTGTCGGTGTTCTGCAATAAACTCAAAGGGGGGTGGACAGAGGTGAGAGAAGACAGACTGCATAGCAAACTTTAAAGTACCTCTTGTGTAACAGCATGGACTTAACCCAGTTGGGAAATGGAATTTATCAAAGGCATAAATATCTATGTATCTCCGTATCTATCTATTACAGAAACAGATAGACTGATACATATATACCAGTGGTTCTTAACCTGGGTTCTATCAAACCCTAGAGGTTCGATGAGTCTGTCTCAAAGGTTTGGAGAAGCCTCTGCTGCGGAGGCCAGAATAAAGTAATATCGTAATTTGTTGTGAGTTCATGCACTTTGTTGGTTTTGTTCTTTGAGCAAGGTGATGTTCATGCATGGCTCATTTTGTTCACCAGTAATAAAACATGTACCTATGTCTTGAATTTAGAAAAAAAAAATCTTATTTTATTTATCACTAAAGAAAGGTTCGGTGAATGCGCATATGAAACTGGAGGGTTCAGTACCTCAAAAAAGGTTAAGAACCACTAATATATATATAGATAATCAACTTCAGCGCATGATTGTGTGCATGTGTGTATTCCTATACATTTTCAATGAAAACCACTTCATTACTTTCTGGATTTGCTTAACAGCTTCCTAACTAGTATCTTTGTTTCCAAAATCTTCTCACTCCCACCAGTCAAGGGACCTTTTCTAAAATTATCTATCTTTGCCTGACCAGGCGCAGTGGATAGAGCATCATACTGGGACATGGACGACCCAGGTGCAAGGCCCCAAGTTTGCTGACTTGTGCGCGGGCTCATATGGCTTGAGTATGGGCTTGCTCATTTGAGTGCAGGGTCTCAGGCTTGACTGTGGAATTATAGACATGATCCCATGGTTGCTGGCTTGAAGCCCTAGGTTTCTGGCTTGAGCCCAAGGTCACTGGATTGAGTAAGGGGTCACTTGCTCTGCTGTAGCGCTCCAGCCAATGCACATATGAGAAAGCAATAAATGAACAACTAAGGTGCTGCAATGAAGAATTGATGCTTCTTATCTTTTTCCCTTTCTCTCTATCTGTCCCTGTTGTCCCTCTCTCTGACTCTGTTTCTGTAAAAAAAAATAAATAAAATAAAATTATCTATCTAACTATCTCTCATCTATCATCCAGTTACCTATCATTGATCTATCTCTGTTTCTCAAGTAAAAGTCACAGAGTTGGTGATCAGTTGAAAATGAAGCTTGTAAAGGAAGAGTTCTTGAGAATGACTTCAATGTTTGTAGCTTAGTAATGTGATGAATGATGCCATTATCAATCAAAATGAAGAGACAGAGCATCTAGGATAATGAGGAGAAATACTGGGTTTTGGACTGATCTTAACAAAACATATGTCTATTAACCAAGAGATGATATCCAGTAGACCATCAAAACATGTGGATCTGATGCTCAAGAAAAACATTAGAGTTGAAGCCTGATGTGGATATTCAAATAAAAAAGAATATTTTAATCGGATTACATAATTGCCAGAAAAGCTCAAGCACAGTTTCCAGCAATATGATTTCATGCCTTAGAGCACAATATTATAAATCCCTTACAGGTAATTGTAAATATATTTTAAATATTTTTTTATGTTGACCTGAATAAATATATGTTTAGTAGGTGAGAATAGAATGATAAAATGATTACATTCATATTATTACTATTTTCAAAAATAGCATGCTAGATTCAATGGTCAAGCAAATAAGTTAGCTATGACTGTTGATGAAAATTTCTTAAAGACTTAGCCTTTACACTTATCAGCAAAACAACACAGAATAAGTGCTGGCGAGGATGTGGAGAAAAGGGAACCCTTCTGCACTGCTGGTGGGAATGCAGACTGGTGCAGCCACTGTGGAAAACAGTTTGGAGATTCCTCAGAAAATTAAAAATCGAACTGCCTTTTGACCCAGCTATCCCACTTTTAGGAATATACCCTAAGAACACCATAGCACTGTTCGAAAAGAAGAAATGCGCCCCCATGTTCGTGGCAGCATTGTTCACAATAGGGAAGATCTGGAAACAGCCCAAGTGTCTGGCAGAAGACGAGTGGATTAAAAAGCTTTGGTACATATATACTATGGAATACTACTCAGCCATAAGAAACGATGACATCGGATCATTTATAACAAAATGGATGTACCTTGATAACATTATACGGAGTGAAATAAGTAAATCAGAAAAAAAGAAAAACTGAGAACAGCACGATTACATATATAGGTGGGACATGAAAGTGAGGGTATGAGACATGGACAAGAGAGTGGTGGTTATGGGATGGGGGGAGGGAGGGAAGAGTGGGATAGGGAGGAGGGGAGGGACGCAGGGAAAACCAGATTGAAGGTGACAGAGGACAATTTGACTTTTGGTGATGGGTATGCAACACAATTGAATGATAAGATAACCTGGAGATGTTTTCATTGTACATATGTACCCTGATTTATTGATGTCACCCCATTAGAATTAATAATAATAAAATATATATATATAAAAAAAAAAGACTTAGCCTTTAATTATTTGTCAGGAATCTTTTAATCTGTAGTGTACTTTAGTCTTAAGGAATTTAATTCAGTTCGATAAGGGGTTCATGAGAGACAGAAAAGAAAGTAGGAAATACAGCTGCTATCAAGTAAATTTCTATGAAGTGGAGAGCAGACTATAAATACAACTGTTAATTATGATAACAGGTATAAGTAAAAGGAATGTCCTAAGACAATGAGGTTTAATTGTAAAAAAATTCACAGAGAAAGAGCACAGTAACCTTACTTCTTAACTCAATATTAAATGTGTTTGTCATATCAGCACTTTGATGTTTTAGGGCTCTGTTTACTGAAAATTGCTCAAGTATTTAATAAGTTATTTTATAGTAAAACCATTAATAATTTATAAATGCATATACCATGTGTCATTCCATATAAAAATTAATCAGGGTTTGTTTGTTTAGCTTTCTTTTTTAAGTAACAGTTTTGCACATTGACAGAATCACTTTAGACAATAATTTCTTTTTAGAACAAGGAAAAAATTATGACTGAAAATATGTTCAAGATATTACTGAAAACTATGATAGTCTCATTTTAAAAGAGCATTGAGAATTTTCTCAAGCAACTGAAAAATCCTGTTACTTTTTTTTTCTTTTATTAATTTTATTGGGGTGACATTAATAAATCAGGGTACATATGTTCAAAGAAAACATCTCCAGGTTATCTTATCATTCAGTTATGTTGCATACCCATCACCCAAAGTTAAATTGTCCTCTGTCACCTTCTACCTGGTTTTCTTTGTGCCCCTCCCCTGTTCCCTCTCCCACCCTCTCCTCCCTCCCCCACCCCGTAACCACCACACTCTTGTCCATGTCTCATAGTCTCACTTTTATGTCCCACCTATGTATGAAATCATGCTGCTCTCAGTTTTTTTCTGTTTTACTTATTTCACTCCGTATAATGTTATCAAGGTCCATCCATTTTGTTGTAAATGACCCAATGTCATCATTTCTTATGGCTGAGTAGTATTCCATGGTATATATGTACCAAAGCTTTTTAATCCACTCGTCCTCTGATGGACACTTGGGCTGTTTCCAAATCCTGTTACTTTTTTATGTGCAAAATACTTGAGCAAATTTATTTCAGCTGATTATCTTCTCCATTTGCTATGTAGTTGTGAGCACATTGAATCAATATACCTTTTAATAATGTGAAACGTATTTTATAAAATGTTAAAATGGTAAAGCACTCCTCAGACATTTGTTTGACACAAAGGAAAATGAAGTAAAAGGTAGTCTGCTTTGAAGGCATCCTGTTAACTCTAACAATTTTACCAGTGGCCTCAGTTTTTAATTGAGACCGACAGAATAGCAAGAGATCAATTAGTATACTCACTTGACATTCTGCTTGGCAAAAAATAATGTTATAAAGGTGTAGCCTAGTGAAAGGAAAGTGGGACTTGGGGATGTATAATATCCATTACATGCAAAGGTCTTGGGTTTTGCCTTAAATCAGCTACAACACACTGTAAAAATGCAAAGTGATGCAGTCAGAACTGTCTGTTGATTTATAACACCACATGATCAGCACATGAATCTTGGCTGTCTTTTTAAATTAAGTGCCTTGCTTTGGGAAGATGTCAAGTGTCTGTTCCAAGGATAATAGGCCTTCATGATAGTTTATTATAAAATACACAAACAAACATAAAGGATCAATCATATGAGTGAGGAAGGTGTGCATGCCACTGAAGCAATATAAAACTGATTTCTGTGATAGCTTGCATTTTTCAGAAATATGAGTGAATAATATTCCTTTCAGAATAGTTACACATTTTATATACACATTACTGAGAAATAAAAGTAGAATCACATTCATTGGTCATATATATTTATAACTTTTCTACTTTTCTTTTAAGTGAGGGGAGGGGAGATAATAAAACAGATACCCTCATATGCCCCAACCATGATCTACCCAGGAGCTCTGTCTTGGATTGATGCTCGAGTACAGAGCTATTTTTAGCACCTGAGGCTGATGTGCATGAACGAACCCAGCTATCCTCAGTGTCAAGGGCCACACTCGAACTGATCAAGCCACTGGCTACAGGAGAGGAAGAGAGAGAGAAGGGGAGATGGAGAAAAGAGAAGCAGACGGTCACTTTTCCTGTTTGCTCTGACTGGGAGTCGAACCTAGAATGTTCATATGCCAGGCCAATGCTCTATCCACTAAACAACTGACATCTTCTCTAGTTTCAATGCAGAGAAGCATGTTTATTTGTTTTCTTTTTTGTTTATATATATATTTAGTGAGAGAGAGGGAAAAGATAAGAACCATCAATTCTTCGTTGTGGCACCTTAGATGTTCATTGATTGCTTTCTCATATGTGCCTTGATGGAGGAGGGAGGCACTACAGCCGAACTAGTGACCTCTTGCTCAATCTAGCGACTTTGGGCTCAGCCAGCAACCATAGTGTCCTGTCTATGATTCCACACTCAACCTGGTGACCCCGCACTCAAGCCAGATGAGCCCGTGCTAAGACCGACAACTTTGGGATTTTGAACCTCACACCTACATCCCCGGCCAATACTCTATCCACTGCACCACTTCCTGGTCAGACCAGAAAAAGTCTTTAAAATTACATTTCTGTAGTACAAATGAGCTGGGTTTCAGAACAAATCCAAGATGATAACTATTTTCGAGTTTAAAGAAAAATTAAGCCAACTTATAGAAGGTTTTTATATTAAATGAATGCTAATTTGTACTTTTTCTCTGGAAAGCAAGATGTTGTTAGAATTAAGCTGAGAAGCAATGATTGTTGATGGAGAAGAAAATGTGGAGTAATCAAGGCTTATATGCTCTTGTGAGCTAAGGTGTAAGGGTTAAGAGTCTGGGACATCAAAGGAGAAGAAAATCATTTATAGCAAGATGGAAAAAACAAATGTTTGGTAAACAAATATTTGTTGTGCCATGCAGAGACAATGAGATACACAGAGGATTTTAAACAAAAAAAGACTTCGCTAAATTTCTCCTAGTCTACTACACCTTGCTCTTACTCTTTATAGTTATGTCTGGTGATAGTTCTCTATCTAAATTATTTTAGGCAGTTAAGGGGAGGTAAAAGCTCTTCCTGAATCCTTTCAACCTCAGTTGTTTTCAGCTCAAAATAAACCTTATGCCATAGTAACACATTCTGGAGAGACTTGTTTGAACCCCTGAAAGTCCATCTTTACAGTTCTTTCTTGATAGTGGTATTTTCTTTGGTTCTTTGTTCCAAGCTACTTTCTAAGTGTCATTTTTCTTCAAGCCTTATGTGTAGGCTTTAAAATATAAGTTTTATAGGCAATTGTACCCCTACTTACTTTATAGGGAAGAATGTATCCTTGTTGTTGACAATAATGTAGAGAAAATATATGTACAAAAGAGACAACTCATTAAAGTTTCACTGGCACTTACTGAAAAAAAGTTTCCTCTCACCTGTGGTAAATAACACTGAAAGGAATATGACTTTCTGTTAAGTCATGGACTCCATCATAGGATTTTCTAATAATACTCATAAGAAGAAAAAGCCTCAAGAAATCTGTTCATTTTCATCATAAGGGGTATGATAGACTAATATGATGAAATCAAGCTGGTGAAATGCTTAAGTTCACAAAGTACTCAGTTCCCTTCCTAAGTTTTTTGAAAACAACTCTTTAATTCTCATATCCTAAGATATATAATAATATATTTTATAGATAATCAAAACTTTCTCAAACTTACTGATAGAAACAGCTAAATTAGTTGGATTAGAAATATTTCAACAAGGGACAGAAATCACCTTCTCTAGGTTTTGATTTTATGTTTATTGTGCCAAGCCATCTTGAAACTGACTCAACTTTTTAGAATTGCTTCTTGTAGGATCGTGTAAGGAAGTGTGAGAAACTGTATGTCACTCTAAAATTGACCCAACTTTTGGAATTTACCCTTGTAATATGTGACAGAGAAGAATGTGCTTTCATTTACTTAACCACTTTCTTATTGTATTTTATTATTTCCACCTTATAGTTAGACATAATACTTAAAGGAGCACCATTGCATATAACTTCTGTAGAGTGTCTGTGATTGTGATATATTTGTAAAAGTGAGATCCAGTATATCTTTTCTTAGATTTTATTTATTCATTTTTAGAGGAGAGAGGGTGAGGGATAGAGAGGAGGGAGGAGCAGAAAGCATCAACTCCCATATGTGCCTTGACCAGGCAAGCCCAGGGTTTCGAACCTGCGACATCTGTGTTCCAGGCTGATGCTTTATCCACTGCACCACCACAGGTCAGGCTGAAATCTCAGTATATTTTTGAAAAATTTTGATATACCTTTAATCTCATCAGTTATTAATGAAATCTGCTAAATATCCATTGCCACTATTTTCCAATTTTATGTATATTTAAGATTAATGAGTTTTTAGAAAGCCTTTTACAGCCCTGGCAGGTAGGTTAGTGGATAGAACCTCAGCCTGGTGTATGGGTCTGGTTTTAATTCCTGATCAGGACACACAGTAGAAGCAACCATCTGCTTCTCTTCCCCACTTCCTCCCCCCCACTGCTCTTCCTCTTCTCCTGTAGCCAGTGGTTCAATTGGTTTGAGCATTGGCCCCAGCACTGAGGATAGCTCAGTTAGTTTGAATGTGTCAGCCTCTGATGCCAAAAATAGCTCAGTTGTGAGTATTAGCCCCATATGGTGGTTGCTGGGATCCGAGGTGCATGTGGGAGTCTGTCTATCTCTCCTTTTTTCACCTTAAAAAAAGCCTTTTACAATCTATATAGTGAATACCTTTAAAGTAGCTATTACTGAACCAAATAAATACTCAGGGTATTGAGTGAACCATTGTATAATATTTCTGTGTTGACTAAGGAACCCCTCATGTATATCATGCATGCACTAAACTGACCAAGGTGATCTCTACATTGCCAAAACAGTCTGTCAGTTCAGAGAAAATAATAAGTCAAAAGAGATATTTGGTTTGCATTTTCTCTTTTAAACAGGTTTTGTTGGTGTTGTAGCTCAGACTAGAAAGCAAATTTATTCCAAAAATATTTTCCTTCTTGGGAAACCATAATATTTCCCTGGCCTTAAAGACAGATAAAAGTTAGTATTAGGGAATGATGAAGATTAAAGGAACATTGAGATTAAATGGAGCAAAAGAGACCTAGTCATTTTTTTTTAGTTTGTCATTTATAAACTTTGAGTTTTTAGAAACATTCTGTATAGAGAATCAGTACCTCACATTGAATGCAGCATATATAGAAAGAAAATTACAGTGTTTTACAATATTCTTAAGATACTGTTAAACATACTTTGCTATATAACACCTTAAATAATACTTTTTTATTAAATAAATTTTCTTTTTAAGTGAGAGGAGGGGAGATAGTGAGACAGACTTCCACATATGCTTGGACCAGGATCCACCTGGCAACCCCTACTTGGGGCTGAAACTCAGACCAACCAAGCTATCCTCAGCACCTGGGGCTGATGCACTAACCCAGGGGTCCCCAAACTATGGCCCGCAGGCTGCATGCGGCCCCCTGAGGCCATTTATCCGGCTCTGCCGCACTTCCGGAAGGGGCACCTCTTTCATTGGTGGTCAGTGAGAGGAGCACAGGATGCATCCAAACCCATAGTTCCCATTGAAATACTGTTCAGTTTGTTGATTTAAATTTACTTGTTCTTACGTCTGATAAAGGATTAATAACCAAAATTTTTAAAGAACTTATAAAACTCAACACCAGGAAGACAAACAATCCAATCAAAAAATGGGCAAAAGAAATGAATAAAAATTTCTACAAGGAGGACATACAGATGGCCAACAGGCATATGAAAAAATGCTCAACATCATTAATCATTAGAGAAATGCAAATTAAAACCACAATGAGATATCACCTCACACCAGTCAGAATGGCACTTATCAGCAAAACAACACAGAATAAGTGCTGGCGAGGATGTGGAGAAAAGGGAACCCTTCTGCACTGCTGGTGGGAATGCAGACTGGTGCAGCCACTGTGGAAAACAGTATGAAGATTCCTCAAAAAATTAAAAATTGAACTGCCTTTTGACCCAGCTATCCCACTTATAGGAATATACCCTAAGAACACCATAGCACTGTTCAAAAAGAAGAAATGCGCCCCCATGTTTGTGGCAGCATTGTTCACAATAGTGAAGATCTGGAAACAACCCAAGTGTCCGTCAGAGGACGAGTGGATTAAAAAGCTTTGGTACATATATACTATGGAGTACTACTCAGCCATAAGAAATGATGACATCAGATCATTTACAACAAAATGGATGGACCTTGATAACATTATACGGAGTGAAATAAGTAAAACAGAAAAAAAACAGAACAGCATGATTTCATACATAGGTTAGACATAAAAGTGAGACTATGAGACATGGACAAGAGTGTGGTGGTTACGGGGTGGGGGAAGGAAGGAGAGGAAGGGAGAGGGGGGAGGGGAGGGACAGAAAGAAAACCAGATAGAAGGTGATAGAGAACAATTTGACTTTGGGTGATGGGTATGCAACATAATTGAATGATAAGATAACCTGGAGATGTTTTCTTTGAACATACGTACCCTGATTTATTAATGTCACCCCATTAAAATTAATAAAAATAAATTTACTTTTTCTTTATTTTAAATATTGTATTTGTTCCCATTTTGTTTTTTTACTTTAAAATAAGATATGTTCAATGTGCATATGGATTTGTTCATAGTTATTTTTTATAATCCGGCCTTCCAACGGTCTGAGGGACAGTGAACTGGCCCCCTGTATAAAAAGTTTGGTGACCCCTGCACTATCCAATCGAGACACTCGCTGCGGGAGAGGAAGAGAGGTGGAAGAGGAGAGAGAGGGAGAGAGAAGCAGGTGGTCGCTTCTCTTGTGCGCCCTGATTAGGAGTTGAACCCGGGATGTTCATAGGCCAGGCTCTAGCCACTGAACAAACTGGCCAGGGTCTAAATTGTTGTCACTTAAGATGTAGCTGATTATTTGAAGTGGGTTATTCATGTCTGCATGTTGTTTTCTGCTGAATACACAAAAAAGTCAGTATCTTTGCTGAATCAGTAGGATGCTCTCCTTTCAACCCTTTTTTATCAAAAACAAGGAACCATGGGGTTTTTTGTTTGTTTTTTTAATTTCAAGTTACATTGCTTCTGAGTGAAGATGAATTTAATTCTGTATCTAAATAAAGTTGCAAGTAGAGATAGGTTAGGATTAAATTATTCAACACTAGTGGAAATTTATCTTTAAAAGAAAGAAAAAGTGATACTCTATGTGGACGTTCAGTGTCTGCACCATGATTATTGGTAATTCTCCAGCATAAATGACTCAGGGATACTGATAGGCAAATCATATGCATATATGATTAATGCATGCTAGGGAAAGCCAAGGTTTATACAGAAGAAATCTGTGTAAAAAATAGAGATTTGTAAATGTCTGTGATTTAGCACATTTGAATAAGTTATTTTAACTGTGGCTTGAAAATATAACCTAACATTTACCTTAAAAATGAGGAACTTGATCATCTTTTTCTCATCCTGCCTCTCTCTCCCCTCTTCCTTTACTGAGAAGACAAAGAAGATAGTGGTAATGGTAGGCCAGCAAAGAGTATGATGATCAAAAGAGAAACTGAGGGCCCTGGCCAGATTGCTCGTTGGTTAGAGAATCATCCCAAAGGCACAGAGGTTGACAGTTTAATCCTTGGTCAGGGCACATACAGGAACAGATAGATAGATGTTCCTGCCCCCCCCTTCTTCTCTCTCTAAAATCAATAAAATAAACATTTTTTTTTAAAAAAAAGAGGAATTGAGGGAGGGTTGGAAACTAAAGATCAAAGTCTGTAGACACAGGTAACTTCAACTGTACAACTTAATTATGTCTGTTCTAAAATTTACTCTTCAGTTTTGTAACATAAATTAGAAAGAATCTAAGCAGCCATCCTGAAACATCCATATACTGACTTACTCTGCAACTACTTTTTTAAAAGGGCATCGATTGAATTTAAAAACAAAATTGTATATCTCAGGATAAATAAAATTTTAAAACAGTATAAACTAATGTGTCCAATATGCTACCTTTTATCTCATAAAAAGAAAAATGAGAGAGTGTGTGTGCATTTAAGTATTTGTGTGTCTGTGTTTGTAGGAATGAGTGTATTTGTGTGTGTGTATGGGCAAGTGTGTGTTTGTGTGTATGAAACAGTCTGGAGGGATATACATCATGAGGTGAGAATGTTTGGTGAATGTGAAGATTAGAGACAACAAATACCAGAATAAGAGCAATTATTTTATTCTATAGTTTATTGAAGGATTTTGTTTCCTGATTGTGAATAAATTATAAATAATAATAAAGTAATAAAATTCATTCTTTTTAGTGAAAAAGAGAGAGAGGAGAGACAGACAAGGACAGGCAAACGGGAAGGTAGAGAGATGAGAAGCATCAATGCAGCACTTGAGTTGGTTATTGTTTTCTTATATTTGCTTTGACTGCAGGTCTCCAGTTTAGCCAATAACCCCTTGCACAAACCAGCTACCCTTGGGCTCAAGACAATGACCATGAGTTCATGTCTATGATCTCATGCTCAAACTGGATAAGCCCACACTTAAGCCAGTGACTTCGGGGTTTCTAACCTGGATCCTCAAAGTGCCAGGCCGTGATCTATTCGCTGCACCACTTCCTGGTCAGACTAAAATTCATTTTAACAGAGAGGAAGTTTATGCCATTTAAATAATTATATTAAAACAAATAATAACTTGCCTGTTGAAAGTACGATACATATGACATTCTGGTTTTTTTTCCCCTCACAACTCAAAATTGGTGAGTGTCTGCTATCTTAATAATTTTTAATAAGAAACTCCAGTGTACTATGAAAGGCAAGAGTTATAATGCATAATTTGAATTTTAAGAGCTTTAATAATTGTCTTCTATATTTTTTCCTAATCCTGTTTCCCAAAAGCCACATATAATATGCACTTAGATTTGTATAAATCACACAATGACTTAGTAGAAGAGCATTAGCTAGTAAATAAGAAGAAATTTGTATACTATCTCTACTACTTTCTTGCAAGTACCTTAGTAATTCAACATTTCTGAACATTTATTTTTTGTTTGTAAAATGAGGATGATTACCCCTTTATCACTGAGTTATTTTTCATCAAGGAGTTAATCCTATTATATTAAAAAAAACTTTTACAATTAGCAAAGTACTGTGTGAATGAAAATTGATGATATTTGATTATTTTGTTATACAAATGGATGGCAGTTATGCTTCAATCAACTAAGTCTATGTGTTGACATATCTGTCACATCCCTATATAAATTTTTATTTGTTGTCTTGCTTTAAAATGCTTTTGCTTGTAATTTTCTCTCCATCTAGAATGCACTTTCTCAGCCTTGGCTCAAACCAATTTTTTCCTTCTATTCCCTGACTCAATATCTAGCCCAAAAAGTCTTTCCCATTAATATTGTCTTTTATATGTAGCCATTCCATTTGCTTAATTAATGAATCGATCATTATGACTCTTTACTATGTTTTAGAATTCTCAGATGTTCGGTGACCACAGAGAAGAGTCAACTTCATTCCATCTCTTTCTTTTCACTCTATGGCTAGCTTTTTCTGGCTCTGCATTTCTACTGAGGATTTTTACAGTTGACTCATGCATACAATAGAAAGAAACAATGATGCAGATACTACATTTACTTATATTTAATTTAAAACTTTGGAATACTTTTGCATTTAAAATACTTAAGCATTCAAATAATATCTTAAAGTAATTTTAGAGATACAGGTCAAGGTCAATTGAATTATTTTGACTTCTTTACCCTGTTCCAAAGCTTGGAAATGTTTTCTTTCTGAGTAATATAGACCTTCAACCTAAACATGTGACTTTGCACAAAAAACAATATTTTTCTGAAAAAATGCATATAAAGAAAAATTGCTATATATGTTTCTTTGAACACAGACTAAAACAAAGAAGTCATGTTTGAAGATACTAAAATAGTGAGAGATTTATGAACTCAATCATATTAATAAGAACTTGAAAGATTTATTCTAGATAATACAGAGTTGATTCTCTCTCTCTCTCTCTCTCTCTCTCTCTCTGTTATAGTTTATGCTATCTGTGCACGCATATGAGGTAGCTGTAGATACAGGGAACTCAAGTCGTCCTGATTAAGGTTGGCACAGAACCCGCTGCATTCTTAAGAGCCTGTCCTCGACAACAGTGACAAACTATTACAAAGAAACTATAGAAATGATCCCTGAAAGTATAGTCTTGACAAACTATTATAGAAGTTTGTTTTTATCCTTTTTATTTAAAATAACTTATTAAAATTTTTTTATCACTGTTAAGATACAATGGACATAACAGTGTGTAAATTTAAGATAGTTAGGTGTTGATTTGATACACTTAACTATTGCAAAATTATTAATCTCATAGTGTTAGCTAACATCGTCATAATTACCTTTTTTATTTTGTGGTGAGAACATTTAAGATCTGCTAATTCAGCAACTTTCAAGGGTATAATACAATATTAAAAACCATAATCACCACACTAGATCTTACATTAGATCTAAGAACATGTTCTTATAACTGGGTGTTTGTACCCTTTGACCAACATCTCTCCATTTCTCCCACCCTGGAAACTACCATTATAATTTCTATTTCTATGAGTTCAGATTTTTTGCTTCCACAGATAAATAATATTGCACTGTTCTTATCTTTGATATACTGGCATACTGTACATTTTGCTGCTCAAATCAAGTTTACTTGATGATCTCTACAATTTTGTATGGTGCATGGAGTCTGTTTTTCAGATGTGCATGCTCTCATATCAATGTGTTTTTCTCATTTTGATAAAAAAAAATTCCTGGAGGTGGTATCAATCACTCCCAATTTCACTGCAATCACTAGTTCTTGTAATAGTTTGTGCAAGCCATTCCCTATTGGGTACACTGTCTAAAGGAGACTAAAAAATCAAAAGTAATGATTTAACGTGAGCTGGATCAGAAAAGGAATGGTTTTTGCTGGTGAATAGTGATGTGTTCATTGGCTAATCATTGATATTTCACCCAGGCAGATTGATTTCTGAATCCCTGGAGTGAAGGCAACCCCAGGCCTTTAAATATCATATTTTTCTCTTATCTCTGTGGTAAGCAGGAGAAATTCATCAGGAGACTGAGGATCCGTGGAATAAAGTAATCATTCTTGGAAAAATTCTCTCATGATCATATTTCAGCTATCCTCCTATGAATCACAACATCATCTCCTATGTAGAGGACATTCTCGAATACTCGTGGCAGAACTGACTCTTGGAGCAAAGAAGAAGACAGAGGCTTAGGTGACTCAGTTATTCAGGATTACGCTTGGATCAGAATCCCAGGGATTGGACTCCAACGTGATTTTGGCTGAAGAGGTAGCCCTGGTCTAGTCCTACATTGAAGGTAGCCTCAGTGGAGTAACGTACCTCAGTTTTTCCCATGGATGTTGAGTGTTCAATATTTGAGTAGGGGTGATAGGTCAGATCACCACACATTACATTAAGGTATGCCTTGGTTTTAAGTGTATGTTGTCTCTGTGCAGCAAGAATACCAAGAATCAGAAAGTAATATCCCAACAACTATAAGAAAGGGAAAAACAATGCAACCATTTGAAAGTGAGAGCTTCCTATCAGTAATATACATTGGGTACAGCAGGCATGGAAAACATAATGATATTTTGCTAGGACTCAACAATCCTTTCTCTATAATTTTATGTCTGTCTAATTTAGCTGAAAAATTCACTGAACAGGATTCTTTTACTGTTTTGTTTCTCTAGGTTCACAGTTTCTTGATAGAGATTAGAAAGTTCAGCATTGTCACTAATAAAATATATATGCCTTCATGTTTCTACAAGTTTTTAACCTTAAGAATCTCAATTATACTCGAAAAGATTTATCAAATTAAGAAACACAATAAGAAAATGTTCTTATTGGACTGCTGTGTTAACAGTGTAATTTAGGACTGGAAGAATTTGACGAAATTTCAGAGAAAGTTAAGACAGTCAGTGGTAATTAGTAACTTGATCAACCAAAACACCACATAACTTTCATGATGTTATGGCTCTGTAACAAAACCTTAAAGATCATGCATAAGTTGGTCTGATCTTAATCACATGTTCTATTTAACAGAAAGATGTTCCCTGGGATTATCAGTGAGGTGTTCATTGTATCTAAGTTTCCAGAAAGGAAGGTGCCATGAAAACTATGAAGGACTAAATGGCATAAGCCTTTCTTACTAAAGTTAGAGAAAGAGATGATAGATAGATAGATAGATAGATAGATAGATAGATAGATAGATAGATAGATAGATAGATAATAGCTAAGAGAGAGAGAATGAGCATGACAAAGAAAGGATTACTTACAGTACCGAGGACTAAGTTTTTTCTTCAAATAAACCAAAGACAATTTGGAAAACTTAGAAACATACAAGAATGGTGACTACTTGGATGAGGGAAAATTTTGAGTTAAGATGGGCAGGTAACCACCATGCATTCCCTACACAGAAAGTTCCATATTTCTCTATAATATAGTCCTATGGGAATGAAATATCAAAAGGAGAATTTAATTGAGTTGGAAATACACTTAATATTTAAGAACATACATATTTGATATCATTTGTTGGCTATGTAATATTGTGTACTAAATATATACACCAATTGCCATATTATACTCTTAATTAGCCAAAAAGCAGACTTCGAAAATAAATCAGGTGTACCAGGTTCTTATTGCTGTGACAAATCATTTTGTGCAATAGTATCAGAAACCTCACCCAGCAATCCATGGATGGAAGGACATCCTGTTGTTGATAAAGGTGAGAAATATGACTGACAAAGGGCTTAGCTACTTTGTTGGTAAAGATAAAAGTAAATAATACTATTAAAATTTGTGAACATTCAATTATAGAATTGCAAAGCTGGAGCCTTTTCTGTCTCTCTTAGAATTTCCAGACAACACATGCAATTAGAGATTATCCAGTCTCATTCAAACAGTATCACATTATTCCCTACATAATTTATTTCTATTAGTGTTTGATGGCATTGTGGTTCAGGTATTGATAGCATTAAATACCAATAGTATTTTCCAGTTGATCAAATCATCACCATGCTTTTGAAATTCTTTCTCTGGTTCACTATCAAATTGTGGTTCCAATGTATACTTTGGACTTGAATGATAAGCTTGGCCAAGGATTGGTGGTTTTTCTTTTTTCTTTCTATTCTGGAGAGATTTTTGGAATGTATTTCAAACATTACAATGAAGTATTATTCACTTTTAAAGGCCCCAAAAAGCCAATTGGAAAATTCCAGGGAAAAAACATTCAGCTGATGTGTGCCAGATAACTTAATAATGAACCCACAGAAAGAAGATTACCTGTTTCTTTCCAATCCTCTAATTATTTATGATAAGGAAAATGGACAGGAAAACACAATGTCTAGGCATTAGAAACTCTGAAATTTTGATATTGTACTCCTCTGGAAAAGAAATATAGCTTTAGCTACTGTTATTTTGGTTAAACTTACCCATGTTTGCCTTAGTAGTCTAAATGAAACACACTAAGAATAAGGAGAACTGCATTCTTGTCCCAGTTCTGCCATTAGCTAGTCTTTTACCTTGAGGCAAACCACTTAGCGAGTCAGTCATATAAGTCAGATGGCAAGACTCGATGATCCCTGAGTGCCTTCCAGTTCAAATAATCTGTTATTTCTGTAAAACTGGAATTCATTAGATGGAGAATAATTTTTTATCTTTACTAATTTGACTTTAGTAGGTTTTTGTATATTTGGTATATTTGGTTATGACCTAATAAAAAAAGTGTAGTGTGCAAAAGGTTTTACATTCTTAAGCAACCCATTTTGAATTTTCTGGCATAAAATGACATTCCTTCCAAAATCCTCATTGATTACCAGACTACATTTAGAGACATGGTTTTGTATGAAATAGTAAAATACTTGATGATAGAATACTGTCTCTGCTGTTCTTCCAGATGTCAGATGAGAAGAATTTTCTAGAGAAGCAATACTAAGAATAAAGAGGAGGAGACAGATGTAGGAAGTATTTAAAAATAAATCAGCAAGCCTCTGCTGTTGTTACCACATCTTAGCCTATGTCCAAACTGCCAATGGTGTTTTCTTCCCATGTTGTACACTGTAATCCTCAAACTTCTTTCCCATAACCCTTATGCATGTGAAGTCTACCAGCTCATCCTGCAAAATGAATCTCAGATCCAGCCACTCCTGTCTGAATGCTAGCATCCTGGGCCTTCTTCCCTCCTCTCTCTTACCTGTAGAGCTGCAAAAGCATTCAAAGTGGTCTCTAGTCTGAACTCCAATCCATTTACCACACAATATGCAAATGACCTTTGTGACATATAAGTTAGAATATGTCACACTTTCATTTAAAACTCAAGGTTTTTCAGAGGTACACAATACTCCAACCCTCACCTTCCCTTGTTTTCTCTGGTAATGTTTGGCCCACACTGTTAATATCTGGTGTTTTTTTGCTTCATCCAATCTCTGCTAAAATCTCCTTTCTTCAAAGAATCTTGTCTTGATTTACTTTAGACCCTCTAGTTTTTCCTATCTCAGTGTTTCTATTGCTCTGTAGCACCTTTCACAACTATAAGTAGCTTTTAATATATTTGTGCTCCTTTTTTATTATTTACTTGATAAGAGCAAGGGCCATGCTTGCCATGTTCATTGTGGAATATTTTAATAAATATCTGTTGAATGAATATATAAATACATGAACAAATGTGCTTATCATTTTAGTTTACTTACTTGCACCAACCACTTGCAAGAATAAAATATAGGCAAATTTTGACAAGGGAAGGTGATCACAAAAATTGTGGATCTTGTAAGTTGTTCAGCGTGGCAAGTTACGGCAATGAGGGCAACATGAAAACGCCAGAGACCACGGTGCTGTGGGAATGCTAAAGAGAAACAAAAAGGGAAAAATGAAAACAACATCAGGGCACTTAAAACAAGTACTACCCACACCCACATACTTTTGCTTTTCAGTGAACTTCTTTCCATCTGTTATTGTGCTGTTTGATCTACCAGGTATTCTTGCCTTGCCTAATTTTTTAAGTCAATTGTAGCGCTTCCCATATTTTTCCCTTCTCTAACCCAGGGAGGTCTCCCAGGCTCATTGTTTGTGGTTCATCTTTATTGGAGCTGTTTTTGACAAGCCTTTTACCATCGGCTGCAGTGATGGTCAAACTATTGTTAATTCTTGAGATTTTTTTTTTTAATCTCACATACAAGTAAATAAAACCAAAACGTTCTTTCAGCTCCTAATAATTTGCTATTCAAACAACCTGCTCCAGAAAGTGTTATGTTCTTCCGTATTGATGCAAACAGAAAAACTATAGAGTCCTTTAACAGAATAATTGTAACTTAGGGTTCTCTGGTAAGACCGTTCAGTGCAATTGATGGAGTGTGCATTGAGAGATTCTTTTCATCATCAGGCATTTAAAATAGGGCTCAATGTCAGAGCATACCTGCCTCAGATGGAAGCCAGATCTTTTCAAATTTTCATGGTTGAATTTAAAGGGACAAAAATATGATGAAGCAAGGTTTAAAATGTAAAATACTTAATATTTTTATTTGGATTATTAAGTCCCATGACAAATTGAATGTATCTTTCATGAATTGCTATGTGCACTTGCCTATATGTAGTGGAGAAATCCTATTTTGTATATATGGGGTGACTTTTCTTTAATAAAATAATTCTTAAGAATTATTAAGTTGGATGTTATACTTAAAAACCTTGTTGCTTTATGCAAGTGTTTCACTTGTGCATACCTTGCATTTTTATCTGTGGGAGGCATCTGATTGTGGATTTGCTGTACTGTAGTCCTGGGAGAGGTGAACACAGCAAAGCCTTCTTGGAATCATTTTGCTGGCCATGCTTAACCCACTGTAGTCAGGACTTTCTGGCAGCAAGGCACCGGCTTGTCCTTTTTCTTCTTTTACTATTCCTGATGACCTCAGAGCACTGTGTGTCTTCTCATATGTCAGCTTGTCTGGCATTTGTTCTACAAAGGAGGGATGAAATAGCTGCTATTGACATTTGCTTTGGACTAAAGGAAGAAAGAAGAAGCATCTGGTTATCTGAGCTAGTCTTGTAACAGGTTGGTTTTTAGAAGATTCCCTTGAGTTCTGTTTCAAAACCAAATTTGTATTTTCTTTTTAGTTTTAATATTTTTCATCAAAAAGAGAAGGTGATTTGAAAGAGAGATTTAAAAGAAATATTATTACAACATTTATGACAACAAAAGGTTGTCATTTGTTGAGCTAAAACCTGCAAATTGCACTTGGATTTATTACTAAATTTGATGACATCAGTGTGACTGGAAGAGTTCTCACAAAAAAAAACCCAGGCAAATTGTCAGGTACATTTAAAGAAATTAGTTTCTAACAATCAGGTATCTACTTTAACCTAAAAGAATATATGTATATTTTAGAATTTTAACATTAGCATTCAAATTTTTACTTTTTTTTTTGCAATTTTTCTAAACATTTGTTTTAAAATTTTAAATTGAATTTATTGGGGTGACACTGATTAATAAAATTATACAGATTTCAGATGAAAAAATCTGAAATATATCTCTGTATATTGCATTGTCTGCTCACCACCTCAAGTCAAGTCTCCTTTCATCACCCTCTAACCCCATCTCCCCTTCTCCACTACTCCCCAATACCTTTCTCTTCCTGCAATTCCTACACTATTGTCTGTGTCTAAAAGTTTCTTATAAACTTTTATTTTAAAAATAGATTTTTATTTTCCAGAAAGTTTGTTTTTTTTTCTTTGATGGAGGAATTAATTTTGACATTGCTCCTTTATCTTCAGCAGCAGCACAGAAATTATTTGACAGAGCAGCTGTCACTTTCTGAGCATACCAGGTGACAGACACTCTAGATTCATATGCTTTATACTCACAACAGTCATTTGCAGACTGTATCAGTGTACCCGCTTTATAGTTAGGGCTTTACAAATTGGGTATTATAAAATCCCAAGGCACCATGATGCTGTAACATGGCAAAGCTGGTATTGACCACACCATGAGTGTTTTCTAAAAATGTTCCAAATTTGTCTACAGTAACTGTAAACAAAATATAACAAGAATTAGCCTTCAAGCTAACAGAGAGGGAATTATCTTCAGGTACAAATGAACTGAGACAAAGTTCCAAAAGTGCCTTTGTTAACTAAGCCAACTTAGATTGCTATGAAGTAAAAGCTAATTGTATGGCCAGTAGCCACGACCACCATCACAACTGCCTGGCCCGTGCAGGTTCGCATTTGATTCAGACAGACAGTAATAAAACAACGGAGCCAAGAACTGGTGTGCCATCAGCTTTAATCCTACCTTGCACCTGGCGGACAAGAAATACACACAGTGGGAAAACACTTCCCTTTCCATTCAGGGCTCCCAAAGCCACTGACTTATCTAAGTTTCTTAGAATCAAAGGTTTCTACCTCACCAGTCTTATTCACCTCTGTTCCCCATCTCCTTCTCTGCACAAACTCTGCACCAACTGGCTTCTCTTTCAGCACTTCGCCATCTTGGTTGCTTCTCCTTTCCTCCACATGGCCTTTCTCTTCTCTCCTCTCTAATGCTAATTTCAGGAACCCAGAGAGCTCAAGCTCCTGGTCTGCCCCATTTTATAGTGTAGAAATCAAAACCTTTAATCCAATATACAAACAAGGAAGTCTCTGATACAAAGTCACTTATCTGAGGCATATTGGATTCCTTATGAGAGTGCACCACCCCCTATCCTGCAACAGTCAAAGGTGTGAGGAAAAGTTTAGTCTTCAAACTAAGCCTTAGGCTATAAGAACCCTTCCTATTTACAGCCTGTCTCCCACACCCACTTTGCAGGACAGATAAAATTTATTTTTTAAAAATTTAGATCACTAGTGCCTCAGAGAAAGATTTTAGCAAAGAAAATATGAAACCAACCAACTGCCTATTCAGCTGGGAAACAAGATCTGTGTTAATAAATTAACAGTTTATGGATGAAAAAGGGACACATGCTGAATCTGACTAGCTCAGGGGAGTCCTGCATGGTGTCCTCGTAAATTCAGACACCTAAAGTAACCATGGGCATGGTCTCAAATCAAAACTTTCTAACTAAAACCAGTTCATGGTGGGTAGTCATGTCCTACGGAGGTATTTTACTCTCCAAAGGTCAGTGCTTACCTGAGCCTTTCTGTTGTCTTTTGTATCTACAATAATTTACACAGATAACATGCATTTGAAATGTACTGGTCATCTTCTTTTTCTGCCCCCCAATCAGGGCAGACATCCACCAGAGCAGAAACTAACAAGCCCCCTCTTTGTTGTTATTATCATGTTAATTAACTATTAACTGTCTTGTTCTTGCCTGTGTAAAAGAAGTTTCAGTATATACATTTTTACTTTTTATCCAATCCCAGAGATTTCCATGCTTTCTTTCTCCCACTTCCCAAATTTATCACCAACCAATGTCATGTAACTCCCTTTCATTTTTTCCCTTTGATTCTAATGTATAAAATAAGTGGTGAAACTTCCATTTCTGGGAGCATTTCTCAATCTGTTGAGACGTTGGTACCCGGCAATTGTCAACATAGTTTAGTCAACATAAAATTTTTTACAGGCTTGGAAGTGTTTTTATATTGACAAGTTTTAACTTGTATTTTGTTTTTATTTATCACAAAATATACTTTAAATATTTCTTCTCAAAAGATGTTAAGAAATACAGTATTGGCAAGAAGAGACTTTCCTTCAAGAGTAGTAGGTTCACATCTACTCCCTAATTTGGTCATTAGAAGACTAGGTCATTGTCATAAATGTAGCAAGAATTTCAAGGTGTTCATTTTGGGGCATTGTAATGTATGTATGAATTGAACAGTAGAAAACACATTTTTTTAAAATTGTGCATCTTATCTGCAGTGTAGATATAAACGAAGAATTATATTCTTTAGGGTATGTAAAGGTATCTATCTGTTGAAGATTTGCCTATTGAATAGACAAATTCCAACATCCCTAGGTTGTATCCCATGATAGATTATGACTTGAATAATATAGGCTGTCTGGGTCTACATGTGTTTTTGGAAAGAATTAGCTGGTGCATAAGAGGTGAGACATTTGATTCTCAACATGGGAACAGGTTGTCTGTTAAAAAATGTTTCAGGAAATATATATTTTTAAATACTATGTTTCACTGTGTGGAGGGGATATTTCTCAGCAACAATGACTCCATTTGCTCTACTTAATCAGAGACTCCCTTGTCTAGCTCTCTAGAAACACACCGTATAGGAACATCAGACATCTTTTCAGCTTGTAGAATATTGCAGTGTCATACGCACATGAATGGAAATTTTCAAGAAAGACCCTAGTTAATATTTATAAAGCCCATAACAAAAGAACCCATAGCAAAAATTATTAGATGGAAATACTAAAAATAAAAGCATGAGAGATATCATGATTCTTAGCTTTTTATGACTGATTTTACTTAGTGTAAATCTCTCAGAGTCATGGCAGTGTTTTATCTTTTTATATGGCTGAGTAGTACTACATAGTGTATATGAGCTACATCTTCTTTATTCCATCATCTATTGATGGACATTTCCATTTTATCCACTGGATATAAAACTGAAATTCATAGACACAGACAACAGTAGAGTGGTTGCCAGAGGGAAAGGGTTGGAGGGTTAGCCAAGGGTAATGGTTACCAAGTATATGGTGATGGAAGATGATTTGATTTTGGATGATGGTCACACAATGCAATATACAGATCATGTATTATAGAAACCTGTACTTGAAATCTATGTAATCTTATTAACCAGTGTCATTCCAATAAATTTAATTAAATAAAAATACATGATAATATACAATTAAGTAATAAGCCTAATAATGAGATTGTTGTTGAAATTGTTACACATCTGGACAGCCAAGTTCTGAATTAGTTAATAAGGAAGATGAAGAATGCCTTTACTTCTTATAGGAACAGTTGGGTATGATGCCCAGTTAAGTTGAAAAGGGAACAGAAAGATGTGTTGCATATTTAATTTCAAGAACAGTAATAGTTTCAAATATTTCATTGGAAGAGAAGCACATCAAGTTCTTAGAATTTTGATTTAAGGAAAACACAGGATGCTATTAGATGTGATTATATAAAGTTATGAACTTCATACAAATGAAAGGCATGGTTTAACCAACATTTTTTCTAAATCATCCTTTTGAAGGTAGCAAGGCAAAGCTGCTTAGAGCCCATCTCTGGAGACAACTGTGCTTAAACTCTGGAACCTAGTTATCCTGCAACCTTGTACAAATTATGAAACTTCTCAGTTTTCTTGTCTGTAAACAGAAATAATACCATCTCTATTTTAGAGTACAGTTTAAAATGAGAGACTGCATATAAAATGTATATAGTATAGGGTCTGGCACATAGTGATCAGTTAGAAAGGAAATGTGTATGGCCAGATGCCACCACCGTCATGGCCATGCACATGCCGGTTCTCATTGAATTCACGCAGACAGTAAAGAAACAGAGGAACCAAAAAATGGTGGGTCATTTCTTTATTCAAGTCTCGCACTGGATTACAAGGAAACACACAGGGAAAACACTTACCTCTTCATTCAGAGCTCACAAAGCCCTGACACATTATCTGGTTCCACCACCAGGAGAATCTTCTCTGGTTCTTCCTAGAATCAAATTTCCCACCAATCTAAGTGGAGCTCACAAAGCCCCTCAGCTCTGGTTCCCCATCTGCACACCTTCTCTTTCCCTGCCAACATGGCTTCTTCTTTACCACTCTGCATTCTCTGTTCTCTCACTCTGTAAACATGGCTTCTTTCTGCTTCTTCTCCTTTTCTCTTTTCAAAACTCTCAGGTGCAAAAACCTCTCCTCCAGCAAACATTAGCAAAACAATGGCCCTTCCCAAGCAAGAAGGTAATTTGCAATTTCACAGACCACATATACCTGTCACTGCCTTGCCCCCAATGCAAACTATAAGTGAGCAAACATAAAAATCATATTTTAGAAATTTATTTGACCAACTGAATGTTATTCTATCTGTAAAATATCAATAAGCTTGATAAGCAATGAAAAGTTAACATTATTCTTGCTTGTTACCTGTTGCATACGCATGGACATTATATAAGGGACTATCACATTATCTAGATAAACTTAAATTTGATTGCTGGGTAACCTTTCCACTAATTGTCATTGTAACACATAATCTTCAACCTTGAATGTTATGATTTCTTTTTAGCTATATTTCCTAGAGAGTGATTTTAACAGCTGCTAAACCACAGATGAGAATTTGATTTACTATAATTAATCAGCAGGTGATAAGCAACTGAGATACTGGTCTACAGATTTTGTGATTATATTTCATAAGATATCATAGTCTCATTTGAGTAATAAAAATCTATTACATTAGAATAATGCAATATAAGAAAATCGTTAGTTATTTAATTTTTTTTTTATCTGAACACAATTAGATATTTTTATAATCTTAATCATCCAAAGGCTTAGCAACTGCTTGCAGGTATGTAGATATAATTGTGTAACTTATTTAAATAATGAAACCAAGTTATATTTCTTTATTAGTTTTCTTTTTAATAGTTAGCATGTATTAGCTTCTTATCCTATTGAACCAGTTAAAATTGACATGTAAAAACCAGATAGGAAAAAACAAACAGAAAAAGAGCACATAAAATCATGTTCAGACTTATTAATAATTTGAAATTAATTTAATGTAAAAAATAAATAATAAAATGACAATATGTATTCATCAGATATAAAGAATTTAAAATATCTGGTAATGACAAATACTGGGATGTAGAAAAATTGGAAGTCATACTGCTGGAGAGGATGAAAAATTTTATGCTTTGGGAAGCAATTAGACAATATTTTTAAAAGTTGACACCAGATATACTATAATCTAATACTGTTATGTCTAGATGTGAAGGTATAATCTGGAGGTGCTGTCTTACACATGCTCAAAACCATGCTTACCAATGTTCTTTGTAACATTTTTTATTGTGAAAATGTATAAACAACACAAATATTTATGAGTAAAATAAATTGTGACAAAGTCACACCACGGGATATCAATGAAATTGTTTGATTACTGTTGGGCCAATAAGTTTGTGATCTGCATTTTCTGGTTTTGCTCACTTTGTTAAAGATAGCCACTGCTCACATGATGATGCTCTCACATTACACAGCTGATTGTCTTTCATGGTTCGGAAAGGGCTTGGTTATGCTAATGTGTGCTGGGGGAGGGCTTTCACACCAAAATATTTTAAAAGGAGGAGCTAAGAGTCCATTTGGGGAGAGAGACCATGTTGTTGTAAAGAGGAGGATACTGCGTTGCTCCGGGAGAGAGGGGCCACATGGTTGGAGAAGAGGAGGCAGTCAAGATTGTCGGGTACTTAGGAGAATTCAGTTTGTGTAGAGAGGAGAAGGGTGATGGGGAACCAGAAGGGTGGTGGGGGCCTTTAATTCCAGGAAAACTTGGATGTGTCAGTAGCTTTGTGAGCACAGAATGAGTGTGGTTTGTAGCCAGTGTGTTTGTGTTTATACACTTTCCAGTGCAAGCTAAGAATAAAGATAATGGCACACCAGTTCTTGGCTCCACTGATTCTTTACCGTCTGTCCGGATCAAATGTGAACTTGCATGGGCCAATCAGCTGTGATGGTGGCCATGGCTACTGGCCTTACAATTACTTATTTTGAAAATTAATTATTTTTCCTTACGTACTCTTCCGTTAAAAAAGAACAACAAAAACCAAACAGACAGACAACAAAATAGCATTTGGCTTTGCATTTAGGGAAGATAAATTAGACCAAAAGTGAGAAGAAAAATAAGCTATGGTAAGTAATGGTAATGAAGGGGAAAGCTCCTATTTCAGATAACGTGGACAAGTATAGCCTTTCTATAAAGTGATATTTGATTAGAGGCCTGCATTAAGTAAGAGAGTAAACTTGCAGTAATGTGGAAAAAGAAGATTCTTTGAAGAAAGACCAGTAAAAAAAAATCCAAACAAGTACATCAGAGGAGTCATTATTTGCAATTTATGACCAGAAAAAGTGAAATAATAGAATTTTTGTGTTGCTTATATGGATAGACAAGACTGAGGAAGAAGCATTCTGGAGATGATAAAGATAAAAAATTTGTTTTTTGACATGTTAAATATGATATGCACATAAAGCATCTAGGTAATGATGTTGTATATATGAAACTGACACTTAAGGGGCATGTTCAGGACTAAAAGTATATAGTTGGGAAACTTCTGTCTATAAATAGATTTAAAACTATTGGACTGGCTGTGATTACCTAAAACATGACTGTAAACATTAAAGACTAAGCCTGGGGTTACTTAAGTTTTTAGAGATTAGAAGATAAGAAAATTAAGCAAAATATAACAGAAAACTCTTAAAAGATGAATCCTGCAGAGATTCAAGAGTTATTGGTGTAAAATATAAAAATAAGTAAAAAATAAAATTACATATTTATAAAAAAAAGGTGTGTGTGTGTGTGTCCACAAAGCACTATTTGAACATATAGAAAAATGTTAATATTCACTATTACCATCTAGGTAATAGGTCATCAGGTTTTTTATGTATTTTAATTTAACTTTTATTTTTATGTTGGTTGATTTTTAAATAATTCTGTATTACTTTTTATAATGAGCAACAAAAGCTCTTTTAATTAAAAAAAATAAGGCAGGTGTTCCATAGTCTCAGTCAGGATAAATTTCTTTTCTTGTTTACCATTGTATTGAACTTCTTAACATTGACTGTTTCTCTTTAGAAAGTTTTTGTTTTTTTCCCTTGAAGCAAGCTACTGGCACAATTCAATACCCTTTATGTTACCTCTACTATTTATAAGAAAAAAAGCCCTGGAAAGGAAAAAAAATTCATTAGTATGAGATTGATTGTCTCAGCTGGATGTTAAATGTACAAACTAAAATTCAAGTATTTTTACTGTGTTTATTATATGAAAGAAAATTTTGGTATGAATGATATGAGGGATGGTATGCTAGATAGAAGTTTCTGTAGAATTTTTCTGTATCTTGTACCAAACACATAACTTAAACCATTTTTGCCTTAATTCATCTTGTTCATGTGTGCAAGAGCGACATGTGTATAAGTGAATCTGTGAGTGTGTGTGTGTGCATTAGTTACACAAGTCACAGAGCATTAACGCAATTACATGCTGTTGTTTATTGTTAGTATCTTTGATAATAATAAATAAATTTTTTCAAGGATTAACTAGAAGAATCTTCAATGGAAAACAAATATCTTGAAGAGCTTTCTGACAATCAAGAAAATAAATAAATCAGTCTCCCCTCAATATTTGGAAAATATCATTTAAGGTTTCTTTCAATTTAAATATTGAAAAAAATATCTCAAGCAAATACCACGATGAAACAGGGCAAATAGAGTCACACACCTAGAAGAACAAATTGTCATTACTCTAAGTGACTGGAATTAACTTTAAAAAGGTCACCTTCTTAAAAGAACAGACGTGATGTCTCTTCCTAAGATAAGTATAGCATTGAATATAAAGAAAATTGCCTTTTCCTATGAGGAGGCACTTAAATCTTTAAGGATTTGACATAGAATAGTTATGCTCCAGATGTGACGTTGACAGAGACCTTGATATTGCAAGGCATTTGTAACCTTATGTCTTCCAACATATTTTTTCTTTTAGATGACTGATCTTCCATGAAGATTTCTTCTCTTATTGCCGTCAGAACCTGACCACTAAAACATGCGTCTCCCCAACACACACCATACATGCACACAGGCTGGGTCAGCAGTTTCCACCCAGCAGCCTTTAACATTATTTCTTTTATTTATCATCTCAGTGGCTAATGGTCAAATATCTCCAGTTAAGCCACAGATATAATCAAAAAAAAAAAAAAATAAACAGAAAAGCCAGATGGTGCACTATACTAAGAATAAGAAGAGGATTTCAGAAAGTGATGACAGGCAGGTCATCTGACCATCTGTAGAGTAGGGCTTTCCTATTTTTTGTGTTAAAATATGTCAAGTTTTTAAAGGTTTAATTTTTCATTTTGAGAGAAAATGTAGAACAATTCCAAAATTTTTCATTTTTTGAAATTGTTCTGCATTCTCATTTATGCATCACGCATGGTCAGAGATGATGCATGTGCTAGCAGTCTCCAAGGGGACATGTTAAGCAGAGCTTTGCACTCATCTTAAGAAGTATTATGTGACAAGTATGGCAATTAGGAAGCATGCATTAGAAATACATCAGTTTTTTCTTATATAAAAATAAAATAGGTCATGAGACTGTGCTTATTAGTATCAACTATTGTTGGTTGTCATGAAATAGTTAGTGAAGATGGTGGGCTATGGAAAACATAAATATCCAGGCAATAGTAGGAAAATTTTCTTCAGTACTCTATAACATGAGTCTTTTAATGTAATCAATAAAAATACATAAGACACCTTCTTCTAAAATTTTTACTATACTAAGGTTTGCGAACAAGAGAGAAGTGCCCTGAGTTTGTTCTTATTGTTTGGAATGTTTGGGGCAAGAATAATTTTTTTTAAAAACCACATTATGTTCTCATTATTTCCTAGATTCAATGTACTCCAATTAGAAGGAAACACTTTTTCCTGGTCATTTATTAGCAGTGTGATTATTTTAAAATGGCCAGGTTGCAGTTTGATTTACAAAGGCTGAACCTGATCTGTGGTGGTGCAGAGAATAGAGCGTCAGCCTGGAACTCTGAGGTTATTACATCAAAACCCTGGGCTTGCCTGGTCAAGCCACATATGGGAGTTGATGCTTCCTGCTCCTACCCTCTTGTATCTCTCTCTCTATCTATCTCTATCTCCTTCCCTCTCTCTCTCTCTTCACTCTAAAATGAATAAATAAAATCTTAAATGTAAAAGATTTTTAAAAGATTTCTGTTCCCTTTACTATACACTAAAACATTGTGGGGACCCAAGTGGTGGTCTTTCGTGGTGGCTCATGTGCCTGGAATGTTTTCTAACTCTGTGTGTGTTAAACTAATAAGTTAATTAATTTCTGGAACATCTAACATTTGAAATTATATCATTGTGCCTTGAGAGCATTTAAAAAGTTCAGTGCGTGCTTTTTTTTTGAGAAAATTTTCTTTTAACAGAGTTGTTACTGGGAAAGCACCATTTTAACATGTTTTTGATAGTTAACCATTTTATTTCTTTTAAAGGGCTCATAAATATACATATCTACAAACAGAAGAAACCCAAATTTATATATATCTGTATTATTTACATAATATATATACTTTCCGTATTTCTTAAATTTTGTTTTTGCTATTCATAACACTATAAATGTTTTCTATTTCAGAGCTTTGAGATTATAGCTTAAATTTTATTTACTTAATTTTAATTGAAAGGAAAAGATAATATAACTCTCACACTATAAATTTAGACACCTAAAATATATTTTTTAAATTTCTTTTTATTTTATTTATTTTAGAGAGGAGACACAGAGTGAGAGAGAGAGAAAGGGGGGAGGAGGAGCTGGAATCATCAACTCCCATATGTGCCTTGACCAGACCAGTGCAGGGTTTTGAACTGGCAACCTCAGTGTTCCCAGGTCAATGCTTTATCCACTGCGCCACCACAGGTCAGGCTAAAAATATTTTTTAATATAAAACTGGGTGTGTGTGTGTATATATATATATATATATATATATATATATATATATATATATATATATATATATAACTAAGTGAATAAATACACCATAGTATCTGCTTTAGAAGATGCTAGTGATCATGGCTGACTAGATATTAGAATAACTTATTTATTTTGTAAATGGAGAGGGTCAAAGAAGTTTAATTACAGCAATGTCATTGAATGGATGGCAAGGATAGGACACTCCATCCTAACAAAAAGAATTTGTGAAAGTCACCAAACTTCTGAATTAGTTTCTCCAACTGTGAAATTGAGATAATAGCATGTATTTGAGGCGACTATTAACATGTTTTCTTAAAAGGAAAAAATAATATTAATTATAGTTTTATTTTTCAATTTATAAAGTTCTCATAGTTGAACTTTGAGTCACTCAAATATTGTGTGTTTATGCTTTAAACATAAACATATGAATATGTGCAAGTATTTTGGTTATTTTCACTTCTACTCTCATAAGTTAAACTCTAATAGGTAGACATTTTTATGATTATTTTAATGCCATTAAATGTAAGATTCTTTCATAATATGCCAAAATGATTGATTTAGTGGAAAACATAGGAACACACACAAAAAATAAAAAGAGAGTGAAAGCAAGGGAAGGAGAGGGTGAGAGATGTATTAAAGCCACATAATGATTGACTTTAAACTTAGTCACTCAGATAAAAACTGTTACTCATATGTCACTCAAGGGATCTGTTGTTATTCTCATTATTAGTTTCATTGGGCATTTGGCCCACAAGTTGGTCTGTTTCTTCTTTGCTGCCTCTCAGTTTCACATTTACACATTCATTCACTCAATGAATTTTAACATAGTCTTTAAAACTCTAGAATTTATAACCATTTGATAATTGTATGCCTAGAAAATAGTGACACAAACCCTATGACTTCATAGTTTATCAATCAACTCTGATATAACTGTATATTAACAAGGGTTTCCAGGTGTCTGTAGGGCAAAAGCACATTACAGAAGGTAGCAGTGAAAGGTTAGGACAGTTGTTCTCAAAGTGTGTGCACTGGTACGCCCTAGATTCCCAGGTTCACCCTATAGTATTCCAGAGAAATATGTGCCTATTGGGGATTAAAAAACCAACAGGGTTTTTGGAGTTTAGATTTTTGGGGGACACAGGTATGGGGAATTGGCTGTAAACTGACAATTGGTGCCTACACCCCCACCTTACTTGCCTGATTTGGTTGCAAAAGGCTGTTAAGCTGTGGTGTTGGATTGTTTACACTACCCCCCACCCATGTTCCCCAGAAAGACTGGAGGCAATTCCTTCTATCCTTTGTTTGGTGTAAAGTTAAGAGGATATGTATGATGGGGGTTTTCTGCACTCAACACAATTAAGAGTAAAAAAAGAAGAATTCTTCAATGTATTGATGAGGAAATGAGAGTTTTCCTTTCAAATATATGTCCAAACATTGAAGAAAACGCTGGGACACATCAGGCTCATATTTCTCATAAACACAAGAATAAAAAAATTTAACACATCATGCCAGGACCTGCCAAATTTACTAAATCTTTTATTATTTTAACCACTCTTTTTTAATAAATTCTAAAAAGCATAACTCAATAAATGTAACATAAAATTTTTATTTTTTTATTTATCTAATTTTAATTAATTATTTTTTTTTTACAGGGACAGAGAGAGAGAGTCAGAGAGAGGAATTGATTGGGATAGACAGACAGAAATGAAGAGAGATGAGAAGCATCAATCATTAGTTTTTTGTTGCGACACCTTAGTTGTTCATTGATTGCTTTCTCATATGTGCCTTAACTGGAGGGCTTCAGCAGACCTAGTAACCCCTTGCTCGAGCCAGTGACCTTGGGTTCCAGCTGGTGAGCTTTTTGCTCAAGCCAGATGAGCCCGCGCTCAAGCTGGCAACATCTGGGTCTCTAACCTGAGTCCTCTGCATCCCATTCCAACGCTCTATCTACTGTGCCACCGCCTGGTCAGGCTAAAAATGTTTTTTAATGTCAGAATAAATTTAATTTTATCATATTTATTTTGTTTAATTACCATAAAAGCATGCTTGTACTTTATATTTTTTTCTTTAATATTTGACTTAATTATTATGACATATTTCTCAGAAATTTGTATATAGTGTGCCTACAATTATTCGTATGATTTTAAATGCATCCTAACTTCAAGAAGTTTGAGAACCACTAGGTTAGGGACTGTGATGGAGCTGGGGAATACAAAATGGCACATGAAGAGGGTACTTGGTTGCATTTACATTCTCAATGAGACAAGATAAACATGGCCTAAGTTGGCATTCATATGCCAATTTAAAGTGATACCCATGTACTGCTACCAAAAGACAGTTTATAGAAATCCACAACTGATAGAGGCTTAAATGGTCAAGTCTCAGGCACAGTTGAGGTGTGTTATTAATCTTTTTTTTTTAATTTCTTTTTATTTATTCATTTTAGAGAGGAGACACAGAGTGAGAGAGAGAGATAGTGAAAGAGAAAGGGGGGAGGAGCTGGAAGCATCAACTCCCGTATGTGCCTTGACCAGACCAGTGCAGGGTTTTGAACTGGCGACCTCAGTGTTCCCAGGTCGACACTTTATCCACTGCGCCACCACAGGTCAGGCAAGGTGTGTTATTAATCTTTAAGAAGAACTCCACCAATATTAACAGTTTTTACTTTGTTCAAAATATTTCTTTGATGTCACCAAATTTGCAAAATGTTTGGTTGTTTAGTATACTGTTTTAAACAAGAAAAATCACTATTTTCTTCTTATGATTCATATAAATAAGGATGGTTTATTAGTTTTAGAATTAACAATCTATAATTCAAGCAACTTTATTTTTCTCAATCAATGAACAGACTTTAGTACATGATATAAAGTGTTATAAAGCACAATAATTATCTTGACTGTCATACATGACACTGTTTTTTCTAAACAACTCTAAGATATTTTTAACTCAAGAGGTTAATAAACTCATTTCTGTTTCTTAAAAAAAGAAATCATATAAATAGAATTCTTACCTTTCAGATGTCGACTGTTGCAATTTTTGAGGAATTGCTTCCTTTTAAACATTTTGAATCTTTTCATTTATTTTTACATGACAAAGATCAGACTTTTCTATCCATAAGATGGTTAATATCTTTTATACTAAGAATATTTGTCAAAACAGTACTTAATGACTATTATAATTACAATTTTGATGTATCCTTAGTGTCTTTTTGCCAACAGGCAAATGGGCATAAGAGGAATATTTAATTCCATTTAAGGAAACTCTAAATATTAGCCTATTAACATACAAGTCGAAGTGCCTAATTACCTCCCACTACCTGCTTTTAGTTGAGATCTCAATGATTCAGCTAGTCTAGATATGTAATCTGTTTGGCCATCCTGTCTGTTACAAGTTTTAGCAAATACTGCAATCCCAATTACAACATATAATCACTGCCTCGGGGGAGTTTTCAAAAATCAGGCAATCAAAGAGGAAACTAGTTTACTAGATAATCTACTTCCTTAATCAGTATCTAATTATACATGAATTGTTGTTTTGGAAATATTGTACTTTAACGTTTCATTTCACAATTGTAGCCTAATTACACAGAATTCAGAGACATTTATATTAAATGCTATGAAACTGAGCAATGGCAGATGTATTCTAATAACATCAATTTAATGTTTTGGGGTAAATATCAGTTATTCTCTACCTCACTGGAAAAAGAAAGTGTTGGAAAGGTCATTTATGTGCAAACCCTTGACAATTGCTTGAATATTAAAGAAAATTTATAAAACAAAATTTTAAAACTTTCTAAAACTTAACTAAACATGTCATTCATTTAATACACTTAAAAATTATACAATATTTCAGGAATTATATCCTTAAATTAATTTATTATAGAAGAAAATATTTTAATTTATAACTAGTAAAACAACCAAAAATCAAACTTGAAGTTGCTTTCGGCAACTTTTGTTACCTTGAAAAGTCACCAAAAGTTTAATTCTGGTAAAAATAGTACATGTGATTTTGTCTGCATCTTGATTTTCCTAAGTATTTCTAGTGAGCCAATATTCATAAAAATCTTGAAAGGTAATAAAAGGAAACATATGAGACAAACAATAAATTGAATAATTTGCAAATTGACATTTGAATCTTGACTTCCTGAGAATACATTAGACACTACCACAAAAAAATTAGAAAAACTGTGGACAAAAATAATGGTCCAAAATATCTTGGCAGTAACCTGTCTGCTATTTTCTGTCCTGAATATTTTAGGCAAATTTTCAATTTAAAAGAATTGTGATTAAATTATTTTGGACATAAATGTACCATAGCCTTTCATTAAGTTGTTAATTTTAGCATTTTTAAATATTTAATCTATTTCTTAAAATGGCATCAATTTATAATGCTGCCACTTGTGGTGGTTCATATGCTCTGAATGGATTTAAAGATTGGCTCTTTTTCTCTTTTCTCATTTTTCTGGAAAATATGATTGATTCAGTTTTATACACATACCAAATGCCATTGACATGGAGCCAAATATACCCCATTCTGAAAAAACATATATTTTAAAGGACATTCCCATTTCTGCAGCAGCCCAAATTAGGCAGATGTAGAAATTAAATATCCTAAGACTACGTGCCAGAAATTGTTCAAGGGAAATTTACTTATGTTGTTTTTCCTTTTCCATTCACAATTATCAGGTTTTTTTATAAATACCAAAACAAACTTTACCAAAACAATATAATGAGCAAAGTGGTTCTTTAATGACTCCGTTTTCTCTTCCATCATATCTTGTGCCCAAACCATCATCTCTTGGGTCTTTTTTTTTACGTTCAATTAGTTGGGGCCTGTCTTGTTCTATCAGATGTGCTTAATTGGTTCAATTATCTAGGATTTTCCTTGTGGCCTCCAGATATCTAAGGCTGCCATGGCCATGTTTCTCAAATCACTCTTTACAGATCCTGTGACATATCATTGAACTATCCTGTGTCAAATTACATCTAGTCAGAGACTCATCATTGCCTAAAGTGATATAGACCATTAACTTGCTTGACAAACCAATTTCTATTATGGCTCTTTGGATTTTAATGTTCAGCCAAAAAGTGTGTATGTCAACATTGGCCTACCACTGACACTGCACTTTTGGAAGCTCTTGGGTGATGTTAGCATAAGAATAAACAAGATATTTATGAAGTAATCCTTCTATGTAGGCACTGTGGAAATAACCCCTAGTGGGTGGACTATGATAGCTTAATTAAGTAAGTCTCTGGAAATAAAGACTTGTTTAAGCAAAAAAATCTTTACAAGCCATTTAATCACACATTCATCCATTCATCCATTTATTCAACACGGTTTATTGTGCAAATCCAGAAGATACAGAAGAGAAGAACGTGGATCTCATATGCTCCTGTGGTTTACAGTCTAGCAGAGACACACTCAAGTGACAGATATTTACATGTGGTATCTACTTTACTAACCCCCAGGCCAGTTGAAGGTAAAAATAAGAACAATAGTGTTAATGATAAAAGATACTACTTAGGTATTATTTAAGAGCTCTACACAGTAGTGGAATTCATCTGGTTCGCATGGGTTCAGCAGTACTGATACCTAGTTTTTTGTTTAGTTTGGCGAACCGGTTCTTAAAATGGCACTTGTAATCATGATTCTCTCTAAGGTGAGTATCAGAGGAGCCACCCAATGTGGAAATTACAAATTTACATTCCTTACTCTTTTTTAACATTCATCTGCGCAACAGCATATTCTAAGTGTCCATAGTAATGTTTATTCTGTCCATAAGTGAAAAAAATTGCAAGTGAGGATGCCAATCAAGAAGCAATATGGAAATATCTTAAATAACAATTTTATTGTTTTTCTCAGGTATTATTTAATGTCTTTTCATTAATATTTTAAAACTCTTTATAATCTAGTTTCGTGCTCCTCTTTTATTATTGTGTTAAATGTATGAAATAATAAAATATATGGGACCACATTGGAGCAATTGCTCTATGTTTAAAACCACAGAAAATTGAAGGTACCTATGACATTCAAACTTCGATGTTTATATCTTTAAGCCACATGGAGCACTGGGATGCTCATTAGTAAAGGATAGCATGTACGACTGCTTTTTTTTAGTGCTTTACTCTCTTAATTACTACTCTGTAGGGTTGGTAAGATTGTTGTGGACCCCACTAACCTTTTCTTTCATACAGCACTTTTCCCAGAGTACCACCATTTCACCAGGTGCCTCGAATATTTCTTCTTGTTCTTCCTTCCTTTGCTTCACATCAGGCCTTCTGTACTCAGTGTAAAATGAATTTTACTGCTTGACTACATTTTGCCACCTGCTGAGGTGACAAGCATTCTTCCAGGGCTTAAGTTTTCACAGTAGATGTCTTAGGGCAGCAGATTTTCAACCAGTGTGTCGCAGAATTTTAAAACATACAATACCTGACTATTTAGTCAGGGGCACTGATGGTTTTTTTCCCTTAGATTTTCAAATAAAAAAAAATCACAACAGCCAACACAACAATAGTTGTTCAGTGTGAATGAATCAAAATTATACCAATTTTTGTGTGTCAGATTGGCAAAAAATAGATTTTTTTCCGTGTGCCGCAGAATTTTAGTGATTAGTTTATGTGTGCCATGAGACAACAAAGGTTGAAAATTGCTGTCTTAGAGTACTAACTTTGAATACTATCTCTATCATATGCAAATGTTCCAGTGCTAAACATATGGTCAAAAGTAATTAAATACAGACTTTGTGTGAAATTTCAGAGAATTTTTATTTTCCCCAATAGAAAAAAATTTGTGGGACAAGTGATTAAATTAATGAAATACCATACAGTGTGTTTATGAAGTTGGTATGTGGTAATGGCAGAGAAAATAAACACAAAGACCATTGCTTTGTTGCTCTGAGGTATTTATTGTTCCTGAATGTGATCCAAGAGCAGATGGCAGAGGTTGTTAGCTGGGTCGTGAGGTCCCAGCAAGGAAGGTGATGATAAACGATTGATAATTTCCTATAGTGGAGCAACTATACAGAAAGCTCTACCAAAATGAGTAGATGCTAGGCTAAAACATAATCTATGGCATTTTGTCCCGTACTTCATTTTTTTCTGTAAGAAAAGAAAATTCAGAAGTTTTGTCTTTGCCTTTATGTAATCTTTAGAAAACTGATGATGATTTGTTTTCTCCTGACTGAAATAAAATTATCAACCTTATCAAGGAGGTGACACCTTATGTTTCTTGTGAGACTGGTTGGATATTTTTTTCTCTGCTAGCAGTTGGGTTTAACAAAAACATTTAAAAATTTTTTTCATTTATTTATTTTAGAAAGAAGGAAGGAAGAGAGAGCAAGAGAAGGATCAACTTGTTGCTTCACTTAGTTGTTTCATCTAGCTGTGCACTCATTGTTGCTTCTCACATGCGCTCTTACCAGGGATTGAACCCGTGATCTCTGATGCATTGGGTTGATGCTTTATCCACTGAGCCACCTGTCCCGAGCCAAGATATTTGTTGTTTGCTCACTTTTATCATAGAAGCCATGATTGGTCAGTCCTATTGGTTAAAAATTTAGTGTAGTAATTTCTCAAATTTATTTGTATTACATTTTTGGTGAAGAAATGAAAGTAACTTTTAATCTGCTTTGTTAAAATAATTGATTATTAAAATTCTATTTAGAAGGGCACTCAGTGTCTAATGCAATAGAAAAGTTAAGTCTCTGAAATCAGAATAAGTCTGAATTGCAATTTTATTGCATTCTACCTTTATGTCCATATTCCACAACTTTATCTTTCTGGGTCTCTGTAAATCATCTGCAAAATGAAAAAAAGAAATCTCTTCCAAGTCGACTGGAAAAATAAATTATTTTTAATTATTTAAGGAAGCCAGCACTATATAGTAGTTAATAGGCATATAAGAAATGGTAGCCTGATATTAAGCATTAGTAATAACTAGTCTATTTCTGCTGCTAATGATAATAATATTGAAAATACAATGTACTGAAGGAAAGAATCATCAAAGCGGGAGGATGTGAGAACCACACAGCCTGTGGGCATCAAATGGAGCAATGCCTGACATCGACATATTCCATCTGAGCTGCTATGGAAATGATAGTTAGAACTACCTGCTATCAAAAATGAACTTCTTCATTTCTCATAATGGAAAGTACAAATTAACTAAAAACATGTGGCAGTTCAGTTAATATTTACTTCAGTGATAAAAAATGAGAACCATTTTAGCCTGACCTGTGGTGGCGCAGCGGATAAAGCGTTGACCTGGGAACACTGAGGTCGCCAGTTCAAAACTTTGCACTGGTCTGGTCAAGGCACATATGGGAGTTGGTGCTTCTAGCTCCTCCCCCCTTTCTCTCTCTCTCTCTCTCTCTCTCTCTCTCTCTCTCTCTCTCTCTGTGTGTCTCCTCTCTAAAAGAAATAAAATAAAAGATCTTTAAAAAAAAATGAGAACCATTTTAATACTTGACATTCCCTCAAGAAGCAATAATTTAAAAGCCTCTCCTAACTGTTGTTCTTGACATATTGATCACCACTTCTTTGAACTTTAATTTATGATGATAAACTGCAGGTATGAACTGATAAATGAATGCAGAAAAAAAACAAGTTCTTCAAATTCAAAGTTTAGAAGAAAATAGCTCATTTTCTTAAACAGTCATGCCTTAAAATATTTTCAATGATTCTACTTTGTGTGTTGCTCATTCGTGGTAGCTTTAGACTATTTGACTTTCCAAATCACAGTTTCTATTAAAACTGCTCTTAAATAACTCTGGTGTATGTCTAATTTTTGTATATAGGTGATACATGAACATCTTGTGTTCATTTGACTGAATCCCTTGTCTTTGTGTGCTATTTATTCAAGAAAATATATGTATTCCTTTTAGAAACAGGAAAGAGAGAGTTGTTTATGGGAGAACCGTAGCTTATTGCATATCTTTAAATTAAAACTGTAGGTTCTGTATGCCATGAGGCATACATTCTACAGAGAATAACAAACATGATAACAACATGGACACACTGGTATTAGAGGAACACCAATATGGAAGTCTCCCAGCATTTTCAGAAAAGCAGGAAAGGTTTCACAGACAAGTAAGAACTATATTGAATCCCTGTTTTGTTGGTGTCCCAGACTGAATAGTCAGGTATTGCATGTTTTAAAATTCTGCAACACACTGGTTGAAAATCTGCTGCTCTAAGACATCTACTGTGAAAACTTAAGCCCTGGAAGAATGCTTGACACCTCAGCAGGTGGCAAAATTTAATCAAGCAGGTATAAGGGGCCTTTCAGAATGCAGCCTGTGTCCATGTCCATATGATCTGTAGGCCTCATTGCTATGCTCCTTCTTATGCCAGAAAATGGAAAATTAAGGGACATTTTTTTGTTGTTAGGATTGGGGTGAACCGTTCTCCTTCACTGGGCGACACAGGAAGAGATAATGAGGGACAACCAGAGGCAGGGAACAGGCCCAATTAGCAGGTGGAGGGAAAGGAATTAGCAGGTGGAGGGAAAGGTTACAGTGTATTGCATTTGACAAATTGCTTTGGAAATATGATGAAAACCAGGCATTTGCACCCCTGTAAAATGTACATGCATGTATATTTTGTGTGCAATTTCAAATTCAGAATCTTTATTTCCTTTTGTAATAAAGAAAATACTGGGTGATTTAAAATAAAAGACAGAGAAAAGAGGGAGGAAATCATAATGAAATAATTCAAAAAATGTTCCTGAAAATGATAAAAATAGTCCCACCTCTAGATGTATTATTAGGAAATTTCAAACCATTCATGATGAAAGGAAGATTCTAAATTTTCCAGAAAGAAGAAAAAAATGACATCCAAAAGCAGTAATGAATTTTGGTTTTTCAAGAGCAAAGCCAAAGTGAGAATTCAATGCACAAATGTATAAATGTAGACACATATCAGGTTACATGTGATAACAGGTGAAAAATTTGGAACTGTCTAGATTGCACATAATTTATTTTTCCTTTTTAAAGGAGGAAATCATAATTAAAATACTGTTCTTAGAAGTCTTTGTTCTAAAATATGACCCTTTGCATGTTTAGAGAACATACCTTTGCTTACATGTGAACAATACTTGGAATATATAACTCAAATTCACTTTAAGTATTCCCTTAAGTGAAAATTTAAGAAAATAGGCAATTTAAAGATAAAGGTTAAAGTTAAAATAATCATCTATGAATTCCGGCCTTATAACCAGTTCTGCTTCCTGTACAGTTGTTACTTGTCTGTGAAACCATTCCTGCTTTTCTGAAAATGCTGGGGAACTTCCATATTGGTGTTACTGTAACACCTGTGCTTCCACTGTTATTATGTTTGTTATTCTCTGTAGAATGTATGTGTTTCTATATTAGTCTTATCTATAGAGCAGAATTCGTGTCTCCTTCAGGATGTGTCCTTGGTTTCCTTCTTAGTGCTTATTTGTAGTAGGTTCTTAATGACTCTTTGAAAAATAAATCAATTTCTTTAATGTTCGTGTCATTATATTTATTTTAAAACACCATTCAGTCAACCAAAGCTATCTTTTTCATTACTTGTTTAATATTTTGTGTGCAATACAGATGATTTATACCATGTCCTTTTTGTTAAGCACAAAGCATAAAAGACATCAGTGACAATGTAAAATGAAATACATAAATTGCTGGAAGAAAGCCTATAATTCTAGAGCAAATGAATTATATAAGAAGTAAGTTCCCAAAGGGATTTGATGACAGAATAATCACCATGGGGTTGAATTATTAAGAGCAAGAACCTTACAATAAGATGATGGGTAAGACTAGAGTTACAGAAAGTAGGAGATCAATGTGAATTGATGAGTCTCTGAATTGGTGTGGGAGTAGAAAAATGCAATTTGTTTATAAAAGAAGAGTCAACAGGACTGAAACACATACTTGTAAAGTTACAGCTATTATCTAGACATTTATTAGAATATATCTTCATTTTGTATTATTGATACTTTGTTCCAACTAGAACTATCTGTTTACTTTTCTTCATAATTCAAATTCCTTTCTCATTATACAATTTGCTTGTGCTATATAAGTTTATGTGTCACTTTTTGGTCAATTAGCAGAATATTTTGTCTTGAAAGTGCATCACTATCTTCTGATTGCTTCATTCTACAGAAAATAGACACTATATTAAACTTTAAAACATATATAATAATTAAGATAGATCCTAAGTAGGAAACCCAAAAGATTTAAATCAGAAAAAAGTTATAGTACCCAAGTTACAAAGTTTTTCTTCGTTGATTCTCCTCTTCTTATTTTTTTTGTCCCATTTAAAGTATTACTGAGAAGAAACAATAAAACAGCAATTACCCAACCTTTGACAAATGCTGTCCTGAATCAGTAATTAGCTTGCCATAGCCTAATCGAAATGCCTCCACGGAACAGACAATGCCAACAAAATAGAAATAACTCTATTTTTCTTGAAAAAATAATTTGCACATCTCACTCTTTACTATCAGAGCCTTTTACTTAGCTCTTATCTTGGTTGACTGTGTTTTGACCATTTTTCTCTGGTCTCTGCCTCATTTAATGCCTCTTGGCTCCTGTTCAGATGGGCCCAATGAGGAACAGTTTTTCTTCTATTTTTACAATGACTTTCTCTTTCCTTTTGTTCTTCAGCTGGTTTTTCTTTGACTTCTGGATCTCCACCAAGCCTCTAGTCCCACTGGACAAAAGCTGGCACCCTTTTTTCTCTGGTGTTAAAATATTTAGTTGTAATTCAAAAAGAGGTAAAAATCTGTGAATTAAATTACATGATTTCTCAGACTTTTGGCTCTTGCCTCCAAATTCAAAATGAATATATATATATATATATATATATATATATATATATATATATATATACACACACACACAATTAATTTTAATGGGGTGACAACAATAAATCAGGGTACATATGTACAATGAAAACATCTCCTGGTTATCTTATCATTCAGTTATGTTGCATACCCATCATCCAAAGTCAAATTGTCCTCTGTCACCTTCTATCTGGTTTTCCCTGTGCCCCTCCCCTCCTCCCTATCCCACCCTCTACTCCCTCCCTATACCCCGTAATCACCACTCTCTTGTACATGTCTCATAGTCTCACTTTTATGTCCCACCTATGTATGAAATCATGCTGTTCTCAGTTTTTTTCTGATTTACTTATTTCACTCCGTATAATGTTATCAAGGTCCATCCATTTTGTTGTAAATGATCTGATGTCATCATTTCTTATGGCTGAGTAGTATTCCATAGTATATATGTACCATAGCTTTTTAATCCACTCATCCTCTGATGGACACTTGGGCTGTTTCCAGATCTTCGCTATTGTGAACAATGCTGCCACGAACATGGGGGAGCATTTCTTCTTTTTGAACAGTGCTATGGTGTTCTTGGGGTATATTCCTATAAGTGGGATAGCTGGGTCAAAAGGCAGTTCGATTTTTAATTTTTTGTGGAATCTCCATACTGTTTTCCACAATGGCTGCACCAGTCTCCATTCCCATCAGCAGTGCAAGAGGGCTCCCTTTTCTCCACATCCTCTCCAGCACTTATTCTGTGTTGTTTTGCTGATGAGCGCCATTCTGACTGGTGTGAGGTGATACCTCATTGTGGTTTTAATTTACATTTCTCTAATGATCAGTATATGTTTATATTTTTATGTATTAAGGAAACATTGATTGATTGCCTACAATGTGCTAGGCACAGCTCCAGACCCAAGAAATAGAACAACCAGCAAGAAATAGTTTTTTTTTTGTCATCAAATATATGATTAAAAGAAGACATAAAAATTGAACAAATAAGCAATAATATAATTTGAGAGAGTGAAAAGGACTATGAAGACAATGAAAGAAATTCCTGTAAAGTAGAGCACTTGGGGAAGTGCTACTTTTGAATTTTTAACTAGGGCAGACCCCTCAAAGAGGTGCCATTGGAGCTGAGATGTGGATGATAGAAAGAACCAAACTATGCTCAGAATGGAGTCAGAGCATCCAAGCAATGAATGAAATAGATGAAAAATCTCTTGGGTAAGAACTAGGCAGAAGTGTTAATGATCAACGGGAAGACATAGTGGAGCATAATATTCTAAAAGGAAGGTAAATACTGAATAGACATTGATTAAGAAAATAAATATTCAAATAGAAATATGACAGTATATGGATTATTGGGGTCTCAGCATAAAAGCTTAGTGACCAATTAGTAGGTTATGGTAGTCATTCAGACAATATATACAAATAACTTTGATCACATCAATAGTAGTTTAGAAGGAATGCAACCCTGGTCAGATAGCTTGGTTAGTTAAGAGCATCTCCCCAAAACATAGAGGTTGCCATTTTGATCTCATTTCAGGGAACATACAGAAATAGATTGCTTCTCTCTTTCTCCCTCCCTTCTTTTCTCTCTAAAGTCAATAAAAATAGACATTTTAAAAAAGGAATGCTGTAGAAGTAATAGGACTAGTTAATAAATTAGATGTGGAAGATGGGGGAAGAGGGAAAAATTGAAGATTAGACCTGTTTTGGGCTTAAGGCTCTAATATTTACAAGTATAGCAGTCTATTTCAGAAATGAAATAAACATCAACTAAGCCAATAATAACATTAACAGTATATATCTGAATATCTGCCAACATAGTTTTATCCCCAAAATTTAGGGACTACTTACATACTTAGCAAATATTTATCATTCATTTACTAGGGATAACTCATTTTACTATACCTTTTGAAACACAGAACAATAAAATAAATATGGTTAATTTCACAATAAAATAACAATTTAGTTCATAGCTAACATACTGATTTTCATTATCAAAAGTAACAATAAAATAAATAATGAGTGTGAATTATATACCAAAATGTGTGCCTGCACTGAAATTGTTGTGGAATAAGCCATAGAAAAAGCTTTGAGATAGACTTTAAAAATTTAAGGAAACCAAATATGTTCCATGTAAATAAGCCTAAAAAAGGAAAGCATATTAGGTAGACAAAAGGATGACAAGGAAGGATTAAAAGTTATTGGAGTGTTAAATGAAATGAAACAAAATGAAGAATATTGGGAATCAAAGAAACTAGTTTGAAATTAATAAATTTAACTAAACAAAACATGACTGATATCAAAGAAACCATTTAGGACACTGGCACATAAGGGGGAATTGGGTGCTGTATAATAGAAACAACCAGAAGAACTACAAGTTGACTGACTTAGTAATTATTTGAAAAGAAATGATGACATGACTTGTCAACAAATTGGATGACAAAAGCAAATAAGTGGAGAGGGTCAGACTCAGATTTTAAGTTTCAGTGACTAAAACATGGACATCTGATGAGTAAAAGTTGGAGGCAAGAATTGGAGGAGGTATAGCATCAACTCATTGTTGTACCTGTGGAATTTAAGTCTCGGTAAAATCTACAGGAGATATACAGTGTGTTCGTAAAGTCATGGTGCACTTTTGACCTATCAAAAGTCAAAAGTGATGCCTGAACTGTGGTGGCGCAGTGGATAAAACATCGACCTGGGAACACTGAGGTCGCCAGTTCAAAATCCTGCACCGGTCTGGTCAAGGCACATATGGGAGTTGATGCTTCCAGCTCCTCCCCCCTTTCTCTCTCTCTCTCTCTCTCTCTCTCTCTCTCTGTGTGTGTCTCCTCTCTAAAATGAATAAAATAAAATAAAATAAAATAAAAATTAAAAGTCAAAAGTGCACCATCACTTTATGGACACACTGTATTTCTATAAATGAAGATTCAAAGAGTTTTAGACTGGGGCTATACATCTAAAGACAAAGTATTAAAAGTGATACTTAGCAATGAGTAAGAGGGATGATACTAATGAAAGACAATTGTCTTCTAACAAGATAAGCAAGGACAAAAACTATAATTCAAGATTGGAAGGAAGAGAAAGACCAAAAAGGACATAGAGAAGATAGAGTTGAACTTAAAGAGATTTGGGCTAATACAACATTTCAAAAGCTAGTGGGGTTATGGTGGGAGAGTTTCAAGGGCATGGTAGTTTTTTAGAGGCTATAAAATATTTGTGGGAGAGAAAATGAGAGGAAAAAGATTTACCCAAACATCCAATAAGACTTTCACAATACTGTAGACACAGGAAGATTTAAGTAAATTACTGAAATCACAGAGGTAATAAATTGAGTGAGGTGCAATATGACACATCACTTAACTTGACAAAAGAATTATGAATATATTTCCCAGATTACAGACTGCTTCGTTTGGAAGTGTTGTGACTTTAATAGTTTGAGTTATAGAACATGGCTGGTTTTCTCTTCCAAATTAATTTCTCCTTTCTTCCTGAGTCTGTAGCTGACCATCTAGAACATTTATCACTCTCTCCTTGAAGCTAGGTGCACCCTTCTGGTTTTCTGGTCTGGTTTGTTCATTCCCAACCTCTTCGATGAGAGAGAAATTAAGTTTTGTATTATTAAGGCCATAGAAGAGTAGGCACATTTTTGTTATAAAAAGTTTGCCTATCTTTGAATTTATATTAGAGATATGGTTCAGAGTTTATGTAGCTTCTGTCCATGTAGGGTTCCTTGCTATATACTCTCACTCATGAAAACACTCATCCACCATAGATTTCAACAGAGTATGAGTAGTTGTTAAATCAATCCTCAATGGAGACTAAGAAATACTGGTACATTATTTTTTATACTTCTGTCTTTCTAAATTCCTTCTCATTTGTCATTTTTAATATACAGTGTACCATTTCACATCACCCTGCCACTGTGTAGATCATCTTCTCTTTCTAAAATTGTCTTTTCTATATTTTATCTGGCTTTCTCTACTCAATTCTGTAAGATTCAGATTATGAAACCTTACTTCAGTTAACTGGAAAATTAATTATCCCATCTTTGGCCTGTATAAAGGTGACTCATATACAAGGTTTTGTACATAGTCTTACTATAACATAACACATATGTGTTAATTATTTATATATATATATATATATATATATATATATATATATATATATAAGCTTCTTCCACTGGACTATGAAGTCCTTGTTGAATAGGTGGCATGATTTATTTTTGTTTGTCTTCCCACTCTTACCTGTTAGTTTCTAACACATAGAAGGCTTCAAACTTAGTCCAAGCAAATAATTCTCAGGAGAAAGAGAGTGAAACATTTTCTCCTTTTGCGGGTAATAATTGTTTTACTCTTGGGAGTTTTAGATTGAGCAAGGAAAGATATCAATGAATATATATAAATTACTAATTCTACAATTATTCTCTGAAATGAACTATTTATTGCATTTAAATCTGGTCTAATAGGAGCTGAATCATTATCTGCAATAAGGCCTGTCATAGAGATTCCCTTTCATCATTAAATTAAAAGTTGAAGAGGACAGTAGATTGTGCTCTCATTTCCCGATTTGAGTAGGACAGAGAAATTAATCAGGTCTGATCTTGTCAATGTTTTATTTATGCCCTTGTTCTTGATCAAGAGTCAGGCATAAATGTATTGAAGATGTGCATGTGTGCACATACACAGACCTTCCCATATATATATTCATGTACTTTGTTTTATAGCCAAACTCTGTTCCACATCAATCTTGAACTGGAATTTAGAGTTCAAAGCTTGTGAAACAGAAGGAAAACAAAACTACTTTAAATGCTATGATTTAGTTAACACTGAAAAATCTGATATTTTCACAAATATTGCCCTACCACAGGGAGATGGTTTAAAGTGGCAGCCAAGTGTCCATCATTGTTCAAAGGAAAAAGAAAAAAGAGACAAAAATGATCCTGTGTCACTCAAAGGGGCATGAAGGAAATAGTTCATATCCATGAAAGAGAGAAAGTGGCATAATGTGAATGACAACAGCAAAACGTTTATATAAAGAAATATGTATGGCCAGTATCTGCAGCTACCATCACAGCCACCTGGCCAACACAGGTTCACATTTGATTCAAACAGATGGTAAAGAATCAACAGAGCCAAAAACTGGTGGTTCATTTTTTTTTTAATCCTAGCTTGCACCTGGCGGATGAGAAAACACACACAGCGGGAAACACTTCCCTTTCCATTCAGGGCTCACAAAGCCACAGACTCATCCAAGTTTTCCTAGAATCAAAGGCTTCCACCTCACCAGTCTTATTCACCTCTGTTTCTCATCTTCTTCTCCTGCACAAACTATCCTCTCCTTCACCATTCCACCATTTTTGTCTGCCTCCTCCCCTCCGCATGGCCTCTCTCTCTCCTGCTACAGCATTGGTTTCTCCTCTCTACAAAAACATAGCCACTCTCCTCCAAAATGGCCTCTTAGCTTCACCTTTTAAAACCTTTTGGTGTGAAAGCCCTCCCTGAACACACATTAGCATGACCACGCCTCTTCCCAAATAAGAAGGCAATCAGCCACCCCACCTGGGCAGCAGCCATCTTTAACAGAGTGAGTAAAATATATCTTATCTGCCTGACAAAATATAAAGAACTTCTTGTCATTTCCCAGCATATCAGCTATGCCGTTGGAGTCTGCCTGATGTTGTTTCAGTAGTTTGAGTTGATTTTGCTCACCTGGATGTTTGGAGGATTCAGGTAGAGTCACGGAATCCATGCAGAACTTACGTAGAAGAATGATGGATGGACAGGGGCCACTGCCACGTGGCCATGCACATGCAGGTTCCCACTGGATTTGAACAGATAGTAAAGAAACAATATAGCTAAATATTGGTGAGCCATCCTTTAGTTAAAGTCTTGCACAGGCCGAAGAGCAAACACACAGAGAAAACACTTCTCTCTTTAATCAGAGCTTACAAAGCCCTGACACATTATCCGGTTTCACAATCAGGAGAATCTTCTCCCCTTCCTCCTAGAATTAAAGGTCTCACCAGCTCTGGTTCCCCATCTGCATACCTTCCCTATCTCTGCACAAACTAGCTTCTCCCTCAGCACTCTGCATTCTCTCCTCTCTCACTCTGCAAACATTTCTTCCTTCTGCTACTTCTCCTTCTTCTCTGTTTTTGAAACTCTCTGGGGAGAAAACCTCTCCTCCAGAAAACATTAGCAAAACAATGGCCCTTCCCAAGCAGGAAGGTAATTCACAATTTCACAGATCACATATACCTGGCACTGTCCAGCCCCCAATGCAAACTATAAACTGGCAAACATAAAAATCATAGTTTACAAACTTATTTGACTAACAACCACATGACTTTAACATTGCTTTGAATCTTTAGTTTTGTTAAACTGAAAATAAATAACAAAGTTTAGAGGTTCTATTCTATGACAAAAATATTTCTATTCTATATTCAAATAATTTTCTATTGCCAGTGGAAAATGTCAATAGAATTTCATAGTGGGTCTTTTCCAGTTATTTCAAGGTTTTCTTTTTCTTTTTTTCTTCTTTTTTTTTGTACAGAGACAGAAAGAGAGTCAGAGAGAGGAATAGATAGGGACAGACAGACAGGAACGGAGAGAGATGAGAAGCATCAATCATCAGGTTATTTTTGTTCTGACACCTTAGTTGTTCATTGACTGCTTTCTCATATGTGCCTTGACCGCAGGCATTCAGCAGACCAAGCAACACCTTGCTTGAGCCAGCGACCTTGGGTCCAAGCTGGAGAGCTTTTGCTCAAGCCAGATCGGCCCACACTCAAACTGTTGACCTCGGGTCTAGTTGTGGTGAGGAGGTAAAAAACAGACAACAAATAAACAATAAATGACAAAGACATCATTCTAGGTGATGGTAGTGATACAAGAAAAATGGCGTAGTCCTGACCTGTGGGGGCACAGTGGATAAAGCATTGACCTGGAATGCTGAGGTCACTGGTTTGAAACCCTGGGCTTTCCTGGTCAAGTCACATATAGGATTTGATGCTTTCTGCTCCTTCTCTGTATGGCCAGTGGCCACCGCCATGGCCATGCAGGTTCACACTGGATTCCGGCAGATAGTAAGCAAACAGTGGAGCCAGAAAATGGTGGGCCATTCCTTTATTAAATTCTCGCATCAGCCGATGAGCAAACAGGCAGGGAAAACACTTCCCTTTCATTCAGGGCTCCCAAAGCCCTGATGCATTCTCCGGTTCCCCACCAAAACAATCTTCTCCGTTTCCTCCTAGAATCAAAAGCTCCACCAGTCTTAGCAGAGCTCACAAAGCCCCTCAGCTCTGGTTCCCCATCTGTATACCTTCGCTTCTCTCTACAAAACTGGCTTCTTCTTCAGCACTCTGCATTCTCTCTGCTCTCCCTGCAAAACTGGCTGGGCCCACAAAGACCACCTCTTCCAGTAACGTTAGCAAAACAGTGACCCCTCCCAAGTAAGAATGCAATCCTCAATTTGCAATCAACTGCCCTGCTCTGAGGCACTTTTTAACAATAAAAGTGGAGCAAACTCAAAAAATATAAACTTTACAAACTCATTTGGCCGACATTCCCCCTTCTCTCTCTTTGTCTCTCTCCACTCTAAAATAAATACATAAATAAAAAATCTTTAAAAAAGAATATTCTAGATAAAAAAATAATAATAGCCTGACAAGGTGGTGGTGCAGTGGATAAATCATCGGACTGGGATGTGGAGGTCCCAGGTTCAAGACCCTGAGATTGCCAGCTTGAGTGTGGACTCATCTGGTTTGAGCAAGGCTCACCAGTTTAGACCCAAGGTCGCTGGCTCGAGCAAGGGGTCACTCGGTCTACTGTGAACAACTAAGGAACCGCAACGAAGAATTGATGTTTCTTATCTCTCTCCCTTCCTTCCTTCCTGTCTGTCTGTCTCTATCTGTCCCTCTCTTTGGCTCTCTCTGTCTCTGCCACAAAAATAAATAAATAAATAAATGATAAAAATAAAGTACTCGAGATGACTTTATTAGAAAAAAGGAAAAAAAATGATATAGGATGAGAGAAAAAAGAATGATGGGGTTGTGAAAGAGAATCAGTTTGCTAATTATATTTGTCTATTTCATCAATTTTCTGAGCACTGTATCATTTAGAATCATGTGTTAATGCATAAAATGAAAATTCCAAAATAACAGTGGTTTAAGTAGGACCAAAAGTTGTTTTCCGCTTATGCTGCTAAGTTTATATTGCTATGACTCTATCATGACAAAGCAAAATGCTTCACCTGTACCTAACTGTTCTACTCTTCTTGCTAACTTCAGTTTCGCTTTTGTAATCTTGCTTGCTTCTTGCATCAGCCAGGGTTATAAAAGGCCCCAAAGCCTGCCAGTCGGGACTCAGGCTTTGGAGAATTAACTCCTCTGAGTCCACCAGTGTAATAAACTGGTTCTCCAACTCTCCAAGTGTCACTTGGTTTCTTGGACATTCCATTCTGCTGTAACAAAGTAACATATATTTATGGTCTGTTTTTTTGTTCTATCATCTTAACATGTAACTCTTGTCCTCAACCTCATTTTATAGATGCAGAAACTCATGCCATGATGTCCACATTTCAGGCAACAGAAAGCATGAAACATTGGTTAAATGCTTATTGAGTAGCCTCTTTGGACTTGACCTACAAGTTCTGTTTATACCTTGTTGTTGGTCAAATAAGTTCGTAAATATGATATATATGTTTGCTCACTTGTAGTTTGCATTGTGTGTGAGGGGACAGGCTGTAAGCAGGCAGGGTTGTTATAGCCTAAGGCTTAGTTTTAAGACTAAGCCTTTCCCACCCTAAGTGACTTTGTATCTGTATTCTTTGTTTGTATATTGGATTAAAGGTTTTGATTTCTACATTATAAAATGGGGCAAACAGGAGCTTGCTCTCTCTAGGTTGCTGAGATTAGCATTAGAGAGGAGAGCAGAGAAAGGCCACGTGGAGGAGAAGAGAAACAACCAAGATGGTGGAGTGCAGAAGGAGAAGCCAGTTTGTGCAGAGTTAGTGCAGAGAGAAGAAGATGGGGACCAGAGGTAAGGCTGGTGAGGTAGAAACTTTGATTCTAGGAGACTTAGAAAAGTCAGTGGCTTTTGGAGCCCTGAATGGAAAGGGAAGTGTTTTCCCACTGTGTGTATTTCTTGCCCGCTGGGTGCAAGGGCCATTAAATATAATGGCTCACCAGTTCTTGGCTCCGTTGTTTCATTACTGTCTGTCCAAATCAAATGCAAACCTGCATGGGCCAGGCGGCTATGATGGTGGCCGTGGCTACTGGCTTTACACTCGTGAACAAGAACTTAGTCACATTTTTACACTAGGATGCCAGAGTGACTGGGATCAATAGTCTTTTAGCTGAAGACATTGACAAGAAAAGAGGAGGGGTATATTTGGGGCAAAAAATTCCTGCCTCGGACACCAGCTATGCTGAATACTGTAAATGCTTTGATTACCCAGGTCATTTATTTCTCCTACCCTATACCTTGGCTAGATAATAAACCCAGACAGCACTGGGGTCCTCCAGCTATCTCAGCTCAAACTCCAGGGGTCTTGCACCTCAGCAGTTGTCCCAGTATGGTCATTGAAGTTAAGAAAGATTTGGCTTTCTCACCTCTGTTTTTGGGATGGAGTGTATTTATTTTCATATTTTTTTGGGGGGGTTTATTATTATTAATTTTAATGGGGTGACACCAATAAATCAGGGTACATATGTACAATGAAAACATCTCCAGGTTATCTTATCATTCAATTGTGTTACATACCCATCACCCAAAGTGGAATTGTCCTCTGTCACCTTCTATCTGGTTTACCCTGTGTCCCTCCCCAACTCCCTATCCCACCCTTCCCTCCCTCCCCCCACCCCGTAACCACCACTCTCTTGTCATATTTTTTATTGCATAAATCTGCAGAGTGTGTAAAATGTTGCAAGTACACCTCATTTCTAATAGAGCATTCTTTACTCAAACTTCCTACAAAATTCCTCCTTGCCTGTGAACTTGTGAATATCTGTTGTAAAATGCTTCTCTGAAAATCCTCCCTATCGGATTAGTTCACAGTGTTTTTTATGGTCTGGCCCTCCAACAGTCTGAGGGACAGTGAACTGGCCCCCTGTGTAAAAAGTTTCGGGACCCCTGACTTAGACTATTAAAAATTAGTTTAAATATTTTTTTAAAAATCCTCCCTATCATTTGAATAGGGTGAATGTTTTTATAGCAGTTCTTGGCTTTAGGTAAGAAAAGAATATATTCTAGGCTTAATATTACTGAGAAACATTTCCTATAGGAAGTTCTTTCTTTAACAATTGCCTCTCAATAAGAAAGCCTACATCAAAGTAATTTATAATTCATGTATACTACAATTTAAATATATTCTTTTTCTCTATTTGTAAAAATAGAATTATCTTTACTAAAAAGTTAGGTCTTAGTCATATAATAAGTTACTTTTCAGATTGAGAAAAGTTTTTTTCTGTCAACAGCAATGAAAATGTTTGAAAATTTTTCCTGTAAAAGTTAGTTCTAGAGGTCGCTTGTGAAATTAATTGCAAGGTATTATAAGAAAATTCAAAATTTTGCCTGAAGAGCAATCACATTTGGGAGAAAAGTCCAACTATTCTTGAACTGAAAGACCTAGGAACCTCAAGAGGTTATAAATTACAAAAATAAAGAGGAAAGAATGGGTACTAGTTTTATTGGAACAATCACTTTATAAGTTATATAAATGTTTAATCATTCTGTTGTACACTTGAAACCAATACAGTGGTACCTTGAGATACAAATTTAATTCGTTCTGTAACTGAGCTCATAAGTCAGTCAACTTGTATATCAAACTGCCATGCGCCAACACGCCAACTAGCGGTAGTTTCCCGAATCACAACTCATATCTCTGAATTTTGCTCGATCTCAAACAAAAATGTGAACTAAGTTGCAGCTTGTATCTTAAAAAAAAATTTATATGTTGGTCTGTTCATATCTCAAGGTACCACTGTATTGTATGTCAACTGTAACTGAAAAAAAATTAATTTAAAAAGTAAAAAATGAAGGCATTTCACACTTCAAGAAAGGGAAAACAATACTGATGTACACACATACACACTATGCATACACACATGTACAGCTTTGCAATGTATATACATATGCACACAGCTGTACACACACATGCACAGAATTTAGCATGATGATAACTATTTTATTTTACAGATGAGGAAATTAAAGCTTATGGAGAATAATTATTTGCTTGGGTCTCAGAACAAATCTGTGCAAATTTAGGCCTAGAAATGAGACTTTTTAAAATTTTAATGGGGTGACATTAATAAATCAGGGTACATATGTTCAGAGAAGACATCTCCAGGTTATATTATCATTCAATTATGTTGCATATCCATCACCCAAAGTTAAATTGTCCTCTGTCACCTTCTATCTGGTTTTCTTTCTGCCCCTCCCCTCCCCCCTCTCCCAACCTCTCCTCCCTCCCTCCACCCCGTAACCACTACACTCTTGTCCATGACAGCATGATTTCGTACATAGGTAGAAATGAGATTTTTTCAACTTCACAGTATGCTTTCTTTTCAAAATATTCTTGTGCCTGTGTCTAGTCCATTTAACTCAGGACTCCATTTTGTTTTTATTTGAACATTACTTTCTTCTTGACATCTTCTGTCACTTTCCTAGAGTTCTTATTGTTTTATACCCTTTTATTTCAATAATTTCTTATAATTGACCACTATTCTGTTTCTTCTGGTAATCTCTGGATTTCTATTTCTTCTTCTTATATGCACTGTTTTAATTTTATATTGGTTCTTGTCTTTGATTTTGCTCATTTTCATCTCCCTTTGAAGTGTGCTAGCTTTTTCTGTTATCACTCTTTGGTTTCCTACATTTCTGCACTTGTCCACTATCCTTTGTTCTGCCTTCACCTCTCTCCTGCCCATTTGAGTGACAATGATTCACCTGTATTTATTTTATTTTTATTTACTTTGTTTCTGTCTCTTCCTCTTCCATTTGTTCTCCTTCTTCACCAAATTACACATTTCCTTATAATTTTTTCTCACTATACCAAGTTTCACCGGCCAGTTTTTCATTGATTTCATGACTCCATGTAAAATGAAAACCAAAGAAAATGTCCTTTTGTAGACATTTACATTAATCAATAATTGCATTGGCCAATGCAAAGGTTAAAATCACATTTATGCTTTTTTATAAAATTCTGCTCACAAAATACATCTTTGATTTTCTTTTAGATTTAGGAACTTGCAAGAATTCTTGCTGTGAGTTGTTATGCATGGCTCAACAGAGGCTATGTAAAACTCTTTGCCATCAAAGCCTTGTAACAGCCTGACATATTTGGATGTTTTGGGCTCAGAATACTAAATGACTCTGATTTAGATGTAAAGGATAAAGGGACTCTGTTGCCCCTAGCTGAACTGTTGGTTAAAAAAACTGACCAAAGGAGAAGCCCTGTCCCCTTGCCCCTAATTCCCTTCTAGTTCTAGAGCAGAACATGCTTCAGAGCCAATGGTCCCTTCTAAGATAGAGAGTAGAGGATTACACTGCAGCTCTTGTGCTGGCAGTGTGCAGTGTTCAAGTGGCTTCAGGTGTGTAATGATTGCCTGAACTACTCTGAGCAGAAGCAGGATCCAGCTTTTAAGAATGACGCCCTGAGAACTAGGTGCCTAGGATTGGTTAATGCTCTCCTGGGGCTGAGAAGGAGCAATCGGGATGAACTCAGTGAGGTCCAGCCACAGAGATTCACCTCTCTGTTGAGATGACATGGTTTAAAGTTTACTCCAGGACACGGTCAGTCAGAAGGCAGAGAGGGACCTTGAAGGGTGACTTACTAACAATTGTTCCTCTTACATGATGATTCACAATTTGAGGATGTAAAACTTTTTGAGGAATTGGTCTGTCTCTTTCTGTGTCTCGTTCTCTCACTCTTTTTCTATCTCACTACCTCTCTCTGTCCCTCCCTTCCCTCATCCATATTCATACTTCCACAGCTGTTTTACTGTAATATTAATGTAAATGTCTACAAAAGGACATTTTCTTTGGTTTTCATTTTACATGGAGTCATGAAATCAATGAAAAACTGGCCGGTGAAACTTGGTATAGTGAGAAAAAATTATAAGGAAATGTGTAATTTGGTGAAGAAGGAGAACAAATGGAAGAGGAAGAGACAGAAACAAAGTAAATAAAAATAAAATAAATACAGGTGAATCATTGTCACTCAAATGGGCAGGAGAGAGGTGAAGGCAGAACAAAGGATAGTGGACAAGTGCAGAAATGTAGGAAACCAAAGAGTGATAACAGAAAAAGCTAGCACACTTCAAAGGGAGATGAAAATGAGCAAAATCAAAGACAAGAACCAATATAAAATTAAAACAGTGCATATAAGAAGAAGAAATAGAAATCCAGAGATTACCAGAAGAAACAGAATAGTGGTCAATTATAAGAAATTATTGAAATAAAAGGGTATAAAACAATAAGAACTCTAGGAAAGTGACAGAAGATGTCAAGAAGAAAGTAATGTTCAAATAAAAACAAAATGGAGTCCTGAGTTAAATGGACTAGACACAGGCACAAGAATATTTTGAAAAGAAAGCATACTGTGAAGATGGCCACTGTTCTCATATGGTGATATTCTAATGTGATACAGCTAATTGCCCTTCTTGCTTAGAAAGGGGTCTTGGTTATGCTAATGTGTTCTGGAAGAAAGGGTTGCTCCGGGAGGAAAAGTTTTAAAAAGAGGAGCTAGAAGGCCATTTTGAGAAAGAGTGACAATGTTCTTTCAGGGCATGGAGGCCATGTGGAAGAGGTAGCTAAAATGGTGAAATGGTGAAGGAGAAGCCAGTTTGCCTAGGAGGAGATGGGGAACAGAAGTGAATAAGACTGGTGAGGTGAAAGCCTTTGATTCTAGGAAAACTCAAATGAATCAGTGGCTTTGAGAGCCCTGAATGGAAAGGGAAGTGTTTTTCTCACTGTGTGTATTTACTTGCTTGCTGGGTGCAAGTTAAGATTAAAGAAAATGGACCATCAGCTTTTGGCTCCATAGTTTCTTTACTGTCTGTCCGGATCAAATGAGAACCTGCAAGAGCCAGGTGGCTGTGATGGTGGTCGTGGTTACTGGCTTTACAAATATGTATCTAAAAAACCTTTGAAATCAAACAAAAAATAAATTTAAAATCATTAAATGTTAAAGCTAACAAGACCTTACAATTGATTAGTTGCACATTTAAATGTGAGAGATGAGCCTCTGAGGTGCAGAAATAGAGGAGGTCTCATCACCCAACCTCCTACAGGAAGGGACATTATCTCCTGCTTTCAATACCTCCTTCTTTCCTAGCCTTCCTTTCCAGTATTTCCCATATATTCCAAAACTTGCTAAGAATTGGGAAAGTTTGAAAAATACTGTTTTGCGGAACAATAATGAGTCACATATGAGACATCCAATAGATGTTCAGAGATCTTTGAAAAGGTATTTTGATAAGGTTATCAAGCATTTGTAAATAACATTTAATTCTCTCATATTTTAAAATGGTTATCAACCTGACATATTCATAGTGGATTAATCTATGCTTTTTATTTGGCCCCGGATGGATAAACTAAATAGAATTAAAATTATACAAGTAAATGTTATTTCAAATCCTCCAGTAGCAGGAAATAGCTTTATAACAAAATTATGTAACAGCTGGTGTTACTGCCAGTGACCAGAATGGTAATGTTTTCTTTTGATTCCCTTGCAACTGCAAAGGGTTATTGAGCTGCACTGTTTTCAGAGCCTTTCAGAAAAGGGGCAAGGTTAAGAAATACTAGGGCTCTATAAGAATAAGTAAATATATGTTATAGTATAAAGTGCAATCTCCTCATGTGAAATGAACTTTACAAATTAATGTCATCATTTTAAATGTAATGAAAGAATAGCATTGCTACAGCATGTTTCTTAAACATTCATGTGTACCCAGATCACCTAAGCAACATGATAAAATGCAGATTCTGAGTGGGTCCTGAGATGATGCTTTTCTAACCGGCTCTTGAATGATTTTGGTGGTCCTTGACCAGCTCTTTCAGAATTATGAGTCTATAGCACTGATTGTCTTTGTAAAAGTGGTCAGTACGGCTGGCTTGTAGATCCCTAGGTCTACAGATTGCAAAGGGTTGATTTTTGAGCTGGGGGTTTGTGATTTTAATAAGCAACTGAAATTCACATAAAGTTGTTGTCTTCCTCAGTCCACTAGTCACCTTGAGGCAAGGACTGTATTGCATTTTTCTCTTCTCAAATACCAAATAATGTTCCTAAAACTAAGCTTTTGTTCAATGTCCTTTTTAAAAATCAGATTTCAATAAACACTTGTTAAAACTCATGAAGCACATTTTTACTCACATTAACCTATTGTTTGAAAAAAACTTTCAAACTCTGATTTCAGAGTGCTGGCTCATTTGAATTCTCATTAGATCTGTTAGTGTAAGTAGCTAGATACTAATAAGGGAAGAGAGTGAAAGGAACCAGTCACTAAAAAGTCTGCTTGCTTCACTAGGAAATTATAGCTTCAGACACTCCAGGAGATCACAACCTTGTACTGCAGGGGGGATTAGCACTACCCTTCCCTCTTGTGAAGAGGAAGGGCCATTTTTTTCATTCTCCCCTGGGTACAGCTAGCCCATTTCCAGACTCTGGGAGGAGGAATAACACCGGGAGAAACACTTTGTTGGGCTCATGCCTAATTGAAGTCAAGACAGTGCAAATGGAAGTGCTTTTACTTTGAGGCATGCACATTAGGAACCAAGATAGTGACTATAGAAGTCTGTCAGTCTAGCCTGGGAAGAGAATCAGATTGGTTAGGGGGAGAAACCATGAGAAGTTTGTGAAAGATTGGGTAGTTGGTTGTTTAGTTTAAAGAATGCCTACACCTTTCCAAAACCCAAGATAGTATAATGAGCCTAACAAAGGAACTCTCCTCTTCTCTTCCTTGATGGCACATGTCCACCTCATTCCTTTGCAGGTTCTCCAAGAAGCCACGCAGCCCTAGGAGCCACACCGTGCTGGCAGACACCTGGGGATCAACAGCCATGCATACTCCCAATTGCAGGCTCCAAGCTTGGGCTTGAGCACAGCACCAGCTGGAGAACAGCTGGAAACACAGCCTATGCTAGCTGGATGAAAACAGATTGGACTGAATCATGACACAGAAAATCTGGGCACTGGTTTTTGTATTGGGGTTGATAAAAACTAGGCTGGGCTTTTTCTATGGTAAGGTGGAAAGAGATGAGACGTTGGGAATCTGGGCAGACTTCCATTTCAACCCCAAATAAATCTTATCACAAAGCTCATCCCCACATATGTGGGTCTCTGGAATGCTTTCTTTATGACTTTGTAAAAGAGCCTTATTTCCACTGGCATGAGAGCCAGCTCTAAAATGCAGAAGTTGGCATCAGCAGTTCTGAAGTGGAACAGAATAAAAACCCAGACCTGGGAACTGGGAGGGCTCTTGTTGGCTGTTGGGTAAAACTGGGTGTGTGTGTGTGTGTGTGTGTGTGTGTGTGACAGAGATCGAGACCAAGAAAGAGAGAGGGACAGACAGGAAGGGAGAGAGATGGGAAGCATTAATTCTTTGTTGCAGCACCTTATATGTTCATTGATTGCTTTCTCACATGTGCCTTGACCAGGAGCTACAGCAACCTGAATGACCCCTTACTCAAGCCAGCGACTTTGGGCTCAAGCTTCTGAGCCTTGTTCAAACCAGATGAGCCTGCGCTCAAATTGGCGACCTCAGGGTTTCAAACCTAGGTCCTCCACGTCCCAGTCCAATGCTCTATCCACTGCTTTACCACCTCGTTAGGCAGGTAAAACTTTCTTTAATATAAAAAGAACTTATAGAATCCACTCCTGTTCCATCAGATTATTGCACAGCTCACTTTCAGGGCAAGGGCCAATTTAACTTGCTCTTGTAATCTACTTCAGTTTGGAGCACAGTGGATAGTCAAAAACATCACTTTATGAGTTCCTATGATCGTAGAAACAAAAGGCATTGCTTCACATTGTTTAAGGCTAATAATAAGTTGAAACCTTAAAAAGGGGAATATGATTTTTAAGATCCACTAGATGCCTAGCACTTAACCAATTTTTTTCAGAGCAAAATAAAGTGGAAACTTTCTGCATTTATCTCAGCTATCTTCACAAAGCCCAGTGCTGCAGCTGCTGTGGGTCACATACAAAACGAAAGAGGCACAGCAGGGGTGGAGTTTGTGTAATACAAAAGCTCAAGGTTTACAGTCTCTTGTCTTCCAGAACAGTCAGGCAGCTAGAAATTGAGTGGCAGATAGGGATAGAATACACAAATTACACATATGCTTCTCACTGTCATTTCTCTTAGAAATAAAACTGTGGAGACGCCAGCGTAAGACTCATTTAAAATAGCATGTGTCGCAGAATGACAATGAAGGTCAGATCTATACCAAAATATACTAATTTTATACCATTCTGGGAAAGTGTATACATGTGTGCCATCCATGAAATGCAATGAGCCATGAAGTAAAAGAAAACATTTTTTTTTTAATTTCCAAGATCTTGAGCCAAAGTCAAAATAAGAAAACTATTTTTTTTTTATTTTCTGATAGTCATGAGGCAGTAATTGTTAGACTTTATTAAATATGTTTAAATTCAAATTATTACAAAATAAGCTCCATTTTGCATCTTGTGTTGTTAATGCAAAATGTCAAACCTTGGAAGATTTCTTTCAATAAACATAAGTTTCTTCATAATAGTGTAACTAATTTACAAGATGGGAAATAAATGCTGGAGATGTGCTGCCTTTGAAAAGTCAGTAAAGGAGGAAGCAGCTACGTAAGCACATTATTTGCATGTACTGTAGTAGGGACATGCACAGGCTCTATGGGAAACATAGAAGAAAAATTAATTAGCTGTGTACTGGGTCTGGTGAAAATTTTATACAAATGAGATGGCAATCTTAAAAAATGAAATAAGGACCCTGGCCGATTGGCTCAGTGGTAAAGCATTTGATCGTCGTGTGAAAGTCCTGGTTTGATTCCAGGCCAGAGAATCTGCTTCTCCACCCTTCCCCCTCTCCTTTCTCTCTATTTCTCTCTATCCTTCTCTTCCCTTCCCACAGCCAAGGCTCCATTGAAGCAAAGTTGGCCCGGGCACTGAGGATGGCTCCATGGCCTCTACCTCAGCCGCTAGAATGGCTCCGGTTGCAACAGAGCAACGCTCCAGATTGGCAAAGCATCACCCCTAATGTGCATTCCAGGAAGATGCCAGTCAGGTGCATGTGGGAGTCTGTCTCTCTGCCTCCCTGCTTCTCACTTGAGAAAAAATACAAAAATAAATTATAATAAAATAAAATAAGAAGGAATTCACAAACTAAAAAATATGACAAGGAGATGAGTATTTATGTTTTCAAAGTTTCTCCCTACAGATCACTTATTAAAGGGAAAAGTGGTAATTGCAGTGAAAATATTAAACAACCTCTTGATTGAGAATTTAAGATTAACATGGCCACTGGCAACAGACAGACACTAAGTGCTTTCACATTTAAAACTTTGAGAATCAGTTATATATTATTCTCGTGTTGATACATCTGACAATGAAACATTCTATAAAATAACTTGCCTTGGTCTTCAAAACGTCAATATCAGGAAAGGCCTATAAGTAAAGTTACGTACCTGTTATGTATTAATAGAGATAAAAAAACATGGCGCCTAAATATAGTACGTAATCCTAGGTGAATTCTATATCAGACAGGAAAATATAAAGGGTATCATTGCATTTGTCAAAATTGCAATATGGAATGTAATTAGGTGAAACTATGGTCTCAATATTTCATTTAGTAACTTTAATAGGTGTGTTATTAATATATAAGAGATCTTTTTTTCTTAGTGAAAGTGGAACAAAAAATGAGTGTTAAGGATATATAGTAGTGCTCTCAAATGTTTCAGGGAAAGAACTGGCAAGGTTATTCAACACTTAAAGCGCATGTGTAATGACACAAAATAATGAGCTTATATAAAGTATTTAAAAAACATAAAATGCAGTTCTTAAAACGTGGGTTTAATGGTGTGTGGTGTTAGCAATAAGGCTCAAAAAAGGTATGTGGAGAACAAGTAATTAACTACATTCTTTCAACCATAATGGGGAGTTTATCCTGTTTACATAATGTTTGTAGTGAAGACTTTCAAACTGTATTTTTAAGAATGTTGTTTTTGTGCCTTAGCAAATATAAAGACGCAAACATTTAAAAATGAGTGTTGTTGGCTGAGCAGCAATAGATCATGGGGAACACAGACTGCAGAGATGTGTGCATGTGAATTTACTATCTCATGAAGACAGCAGAAAGAATGCTCTAATAATCACACAGTTTTGGAAAATTCCTCTTCATTTAAAGTAACCAAGTATAACCCCACTCTTTATACCATATTTAAAAATACATTTAAAGACTAAATTAAACAAAAAAGTACTGAAAGGAAACAAAATATTTTTAATTTTGGAGCGAATGCTTTTCCAAGTAATACAGAATATCATTATACCTACTTGACTTTTTTATTTGCAGTGTCCTTGAAAGAAAATCATCAGAAAAATCCTTGAATATTTGTTCCCTTCAGAGAACAAATATTCTATTTTTCTCTATCTTCTGGTCCCCATACTTCCTCTAGTACCCTTCCAACCCCACCTGTCTACCCTACCATAGATGCTTCTCTGCGACGTTTCTCTCAGAAGTTCATTTTTGACTTTATCTTTTTGGCATATTCCTTTCCGTTTCAAAAGCAGATTTCAGAAGCCTGCAGATTTGATTAACTTAGCTCGAAAATTCCATTGGCTGTTCAAATCCAACATGACCAGACCAATTTGTTTTCTCCATTCTCTACTTGCCACAATCTCAAGTAAAGTGCTCATTCCCTTGGTTTTTCTTACCTTGCTTAATGAGATCTCACTGCTGGTCGTTACAGAGGGAAAGCTTGGCATGTCTGACTTCAGGCCTTCCTCAGCTAATTCCACAGCAACCATCACTGATTGCAACTCTGCAGTGTCTCTCCTCTTCTGTCATGAATGTTTCTGTTTCAAGTGTTTTGTTTTTGTTTTTTGTTTTTTTATATATATATATACAGGGACAGAGAGTCAGAGAGAGGGATAGATAGGGACAGACAGACAGGAACGGAGAGATATGAGAAGCATCTATCATTAGTTTCTCGTTGCCGCTGCGGCACCATAGTTGTTCATTGATTGTTTTCTCACATGTGCCTTGACTGTGGGCCTTCAGCAGACTGAGCCACCTTGGGTCCAAGCTGGCGAGCTTTTGCTCAAGCCAGATGGGCCCGCGCTCAAGCTGGCGACCTCGGGTCTTGAACCTGGGTCTTCCGCATCCTAGTCCGACGCTCTATCCACTGCGCCACCGCCTGGTCAGGCACGACAGTTTCTATTTCAAATTGTCATCATCTTTTCTCCTTGTGTAAAAATATTTATGTTAATTTTAGTTTTTAATTGAAAGTTTTACCATTAATAAACATTGATGAATGATGCAAATATCAGTCAGGCTCTAAATTTTGTTCTTTCTTTTGCATAGATTTGATGCTGACTATATGGTTCTGTTCCTGGCTTCTATATTCCATATGAAGAGAGGCTCCATCCTGATTAGTAGCTATTCCTTGTCTGATCAACTTTACAGAGTACACAGACAGTATAATTCACCTCTACAGACACTATGATTCCTAAGTCCAATAAGGCTTTCTTCCTTATTTTGAATCCAAGAAGCTCAGATAAAAACAGATAATATATTGTTCAGTATCGACTTTTCTCCTGATTTCATCTTACTTTTCTTGTACATAATTTCCAGTTCCCACTGTTTCTTCAATTATTCTTATGTTTTACTGTATTCTTTATATTATTCTTAGCTACCTTCAAATAATTTATGAGATAAAATTATTAATTAGTCAAAGAATTATTCCTTACCTAGACTGTTCTGTCTGTTTAGTCTCATTCAGAGTATGAAAGTTTTGGGGGGTCACTCACCAAAGCTTTTTTACCACGCTTTCTTCAACAACATGGGCTATTCACTTTCTGTATTTGCTTCCACTGTTTTCTCCCCATGGGTGTCACTTGTACATGGGATATCTTCCACTGCCTCCACTTTTCAAAACCAAATTCCAGTTCAAGCCATCCTTTAAAACTTGGCTAAAGTATAATATAGTTATGCTTGTACTGTGAAAATAAACATAAGCAACTACAGTTGTTCTTAGTATTTTGTTTATGTGGTCACATTAGTATTTTCTTTCACGATATGTGTAATACTATATTTCGAGATACATTCAGTCTATTGGAATGCTCCACTAAGAAAGAAGAGACCTAAGTTTTAGTCACAGATTTACTATCAATTTTCTGCAATATTTGGGAGCAATTAATTTCTCCCTCATCAAATTTAAGTAACATTTTTTATTTTCTTGGGAGATTCTTAAGGGAAGCTTATAGAGTTTTGGGGCCAGTGACATGATAGTATCCATAAAGGTACTGTTTGAGGATGGGATACAGTTTTTCTGAATGCCAGTGCCTTTCCAATATGAATGACCACTGTGACAGTGACACATCCCATAAAAACATGAACCCACTAGATATAATATTGACAACAGGCACTTTTAATAAAATTATATTTTGTTTTTGTTGTTTTTTGTTTTTGTTTTTGTTTTTACAGGGACAGAGAGAGGGATAGATAGGGACAGACAGGAAAGAAGAGAGATGAGAAGCATCAATCATTAGTTTCTCGTTTCCGTTGTGACACCTTAGTTGTTCATTGATTGCTTTCTCATATGTGCCTTGACTGCGGGCCTTCAGCAGACCGAGCAACCCCTTGCTGGAGCCAGCGACCTTGGGTTCAAGCTGGCGAGCTTTTTGCCCAAGCCAGATAGGCCTGCGCTCAAGCTGGTGACCTTGGGGTCTCAAACCAGGGTCTTCCGCCTCCCAGTCCAGGGCTCTATCCACTGTACCACCGCCTGGTCAGGCTAAAATTAAATTTTTTAAATAAAAAAAAAATAGAGTCACTGTAGAGCCTTTTACTATCATCAAATCTAAGTGTTTCTGTTGTCTTTATTTGCGTTTTCTTACAGAATATGGCATTGTAGAAAGCATATTGAAAAGGAATATGCGAACCAAAAATTTTGCATCTAATGAAAACACCTAAATTTTCTGTTCTTAAGTGTTCTTCTCTACAAAACACATTTTCTTTCATTTCTAAAAAGGTCATGTTTCTAAGAAACCGTAATAATTAAAGGAAGAATAACTATCAGCTATTTTCCAGGGCAACCATGACATTAAAGCCAGGGATGCCCCAGTATTTGTGGTAGGCAGTGCAGAGTCCCATATGATGGCAGGAGTGTCCTGTTAATTCTGCTGTGTGTTTGGTCACTGTTGAGATGTGATTTGGGTCATATTGCATTCTATTTCCTGATTCTGTTTCTCAAGGTTTTTAGGCAATTTAAAAACATTTATTTACTGCTATAAGCAGCCAAAACCCATTTCTGTTGCTTTAAAAGTTAAATATCTACGTAATGAAATCCGCTTATATGTTCTACAGTCTATAGAAAATATTTATAAGAAAATTAGACCAAGGATGATTAAACATTTAATGTTCGAATCTGCAGCAAATCTGAGTCTATAGATAATAATTCTAATATCACTATTGCTAATAAAAAATAACCTTATTGAAATTCATTGCATGTTAGGAGCTGTATTAAGCCTTTATATGCATTATTTTCTATAACTCATATTATATAATATAGGAATTCAAATCTAGGGGAAATGAGACAGAGAGAAAGACGTGGCCTGCAATTTAGTTCTTGATGATAATGATGATGATGATGTTGATAATGATGATGATGATGATAATGATGATGAGTGAAGAGAATCACAGTTAGTCTCAAAGCCCATAGTTATTGTTTGTTTGAAGTGTGTCTAGTCCTACTGACTCTATTGGCAGTAACCCCAACTACAAGTATAGTTTCTTTGCATTCAGAAGAGGAAAAAATACTTATATAAATATTGGTTGTAGTGATAGCCTCTGTATCTGTTGGAATTAGCCTCAATTTAGTGATAAGCATGACCCTTGGCAAATTCTTAAATTTCCCAGTTCTACTGAATTTTGTTGTGAAGTGGTTAATCTCTATGAATGGTTGATGCTTAAGTCAAATGCACCATTTGAACAAAGACAGTAGTAGCTGAGTCACACAACACCAGCTTGATATTTGTGCCTTTACCTTCTGGAAGGAAGGGTATCATCCATGGTTAAATTTTGGTACAAAGAGAATCTGGCCAACTAGTTCAATTTCAATAAGCTTCCTTTCAAATTGAAAAAAACCCCACTTATTTGTATAAATTGGTAAAATAAATAAACAATAATGTATAATTAAAGGTAATCAAAGAAAGGTCTCAAATAAAAATTTAAACAAAATAAACACTAACAACCTATCAGGTCCTTTGTTTGAATTTAAAACATTAAAAGGCCTCAGGAATAAAGGAAAATAAAATATTTCTGGTTAAGTCTGAAGTGGGGAGATGCTAGTTGGGTGACTATTTATTGTACACCCAGTGTTGGTTTGTTAGGATGAAATATAACTGGCAAAGAGCAGGCTCTTCCCTTTCTATCAGCTGCATGGAAATCTTTAGGACCATTCTCTTTCATACTCTTCCCAAAGACTCCATCTACCCTGAATTTGATTTGGCTATGTGAAGTTATTCCTGTACCTTCCAGTCTCTCTCTAAAGGAGTTAAGTAAGAACTCTGTACAGACAGTGCTTATTCATGAGTTTGTTGTGTTCACAGTAGTAGCCCTTGTTTAGAAGAGTTCCAAGGCATAGTGAACCCTTGATGTTGATGAAAGAATGAATAAATGAGTGAATGTATGGATGTTCTTTAGAAAACAAAACAAATCATTATTCTTGTTAAGAAGTAAGCTTCAGGTCATAAAAATGATTAAATATTATTATTTTATTTTTTACTATACCATAACCCAACATATATGGCAGACATGTCGGAGGCTGGGAATTTGCATCAGGCTAACAGCATAGTATTGAATGTATGTTCTTCTCTTCTGTGTGTTAGCAAATCATTCCATATCTCACCTCCCTTCTTCCTTTTTCACCAATATCTCCTCCTCCTCTTTCTTCAACTCCTCCATCTCCTTTTACCACTCTTCTATCTCCTCTACCTTCTTCTAGAAAATATTGCCAGATAAACTGAATCTAATTTGAAGGAACTGTTGAAAAACAAAAACAGATCTGAACTAAGTAGAGTTTTAATGTTAAGATAAAAATTAGGAAAAGTATTAATCCAACTATTCTAAGGATTCTCCATATATGTATATAGAAAGTTTATTGGTGCTTTTTAATTGAATTTATTGGATGACATTGGTTCGCAAAACTATACAGGTTTCAAGTGTTCAACTCAATAAAACATCATCTGTACACTGCATCGTGTGCCCATTGCCCACCTATCCCCCACTGCCCTTTACCACTGGCTATCATCATACTCTTTTCTGTGTGTATGGGTTTTTTTCTTAATCCCTTCCCTGTCTTTCATCTAGTCCCCCAACCTTTTGAGTTCCATATATTCATGATTCTGTTTCTATTTTGTCAGTTTATTTTGTTCATTAGATTCCACCTATGAGTGAGATCATAGTGGTATTTGTCTTTCTCCTTGAATGGCTTATTAGACTTAACATAATAATCTCCAGGCCCATCCATGCAGTTGCAAAAGGTAAAATTGTAGGGATTTTTGTTTGTTTGTTTTTACAGCCAAGTAGTATTCTATAGTGTAAATGTACCACAACTTTTTTATCTACTTATTTACTGATGGACACTTGGGCTGCTTCCAAATCTAGGCTATTGAAAATAATACAGCAATGAACATAGGAGTGCATATGTTCTTTGCAATTAGTGTTTTGGGATTCTTAGGATATATTCCCAGAAGTGAGATTACTAGTCAAAAGGCAGTTCCATTTTTAATTATTTTATTTTTATTTATTTTATTTTATTTTTTTACAGGGACAGAGAGAGAGTCAGAGAGAGACAAATAGGGACAGATAGACAGGAATGGAGAAAGGTGAGAAGCATCAATCATTAGTTTTTCCTTGCCGTTGCGACACTTTAGTTGTTCATTGATTGCTTTCTCACACGTGCCTTGACCACGAGCCTTCAGCAGACCGAGCGACCTCCTGCTGGAGCCAGCGACCTTGGGTCCAAGCTGGTGAGCTTTTGCTCAAGCCAGATGGGCCCGTGCTCAAGCCGGCGAGCTCGGGGTTTCCAACCTGGGTCCTCCGCATCCCAGTCCGACGCTCTATACACTGCGCTACTGCCTGGTCAGGCCCATTTTTAATTTTTTGAGAAATCTCCATACTGTTTTCCACAGCGACTGCACCAGGTTGCATTTCCACCAACAGTGCATGAGGGTTCCCTTTTCTTTGCATCTTTACCAACACATTTTGCTTGATGATTTATTAATGATAGTCATTTTGACATGTGTAATTTGTTATTTCATTGTGGTTTTAATTTGCATCTCTCTGATGATTGGTGACATTGGACATTTTTCATGTCTATTGAACCTCTGTATGTATTCTTTGGAAGCCTTCAGGTTCTTTGCCCTTTTTTTAATTGGGTTGTTTGTCTTCTTGGTCTTGATTTAAATAAGTTCCTTATATATTTTGTAAATTGATCCTTTATCAAATGTACTTGCCCAATTTTTCCAACAACACTTATTGAAGAGACTGTCTTTACTCCATTATATGGTCTTGCCTCCTTTGTCAAATATTAAATGACCATAAAGTCACGGGTTAATTTCTGGGATCTCTGTTCCATTCCATTGCTCTGTATGGTATGCCTGTTTTTGTATTTTTAAAGGTTTTATTTATTCATTTCAGAGAAAAGCCAAATAAGAGAGAAAGATAAGGGGAAAGGAGCAGGTAGCATCAAGTCCCATATGTGCAACCAGGCAAGCCCAGGGTTTCGAACTGGCGACCTCAGCATTTCAGGTTGATGCTTTACCCACTGCGCCACCACAGGTCAGGATCTATGCCTGTTTTTATGCCTGTACCAAGTTGTTTTGATTACAATGAAATTGTAGTATACTTTGATATTAGTTAGTGTGTTACCTTCAACTTTGTTCTTCTTTAACAAGATGCTGAGGCTATTAGGGGTTATTTTTGATTCCATATAAATTTTGAAATATTTTCTGGATTTGTAAAATATGCCATTGGTATTTTAATAGGAATTGCGTTGAATCTATAGCTTGCTTTGGTTAGTATGGACACTTTAATGATGTTAATCCTTCTAATCCATGAACAAGGTATTGGCTTCCACTTCTGTGTATCTTCCTCAGCTTCATTCTTCAGTATCCTATAATTTTCTGAGTATGGGTTCTTTGCCTCCTTGGTTAAATTTATTCCTAGGTACCTTATTTGTTGTTGTTACTATAGTAAATGGGATTGTTCTTTTAGATTATTATTGATGTATAAAAATGCCACTGATTTCTAAATATTACTTTTATATCCTCTTATATTCCTGAATTTCTTTATTAAATCTAGTAGTTTTTTTGGAGGAGTCTTCAGGGTTTTCTATGTACAATATTATGTCATCTGTGAATAATGGCAGTTTTACTTCCTCGTTTTCAATTTGTATATCTTTTTTTTCCTATTATTTCTTTGTTTGTTTGATTGCTGTGTCTAGCACTTCCAGTACTATGTTGAATAAGAGTGGTGAAAGGGGACATCCTGTCTTGTTCCTGACCTTAAGAGAAATGTTTTTAGTTTTTGCCCATTGACTATGATGTTGGCTGTGTATTTGTAAAATATGACCTTTATTATGTTGTATTATAATCATTCCATTCTCACTTTGTTGAGAGTTTTTTATCATAAATGTGTCTTGTATTTCATCAAATGATTTTTCTGCATCTATCGATATAATCATGTTATTTTTTATCTTTCATTTTGCTTATGTGATGTTTCACAGTTATTGATTTTTAAATATTATACCAACCTTGAATCCTCAGAATAAATCCTATTTGATCATGGAATATGATCTTTATAATGTATTGCTTGATTGGTTTGCTAATATTTTATTGTGCATTTTAACATTTATGTTCATCAGGGATATTGGCCTATAATATTAATTTTCTGTAGTTTCTTATTCTGGTTTTGGAATTAAGATAATGCTGGTCTCTTAAAAAAGCTTGGAAGTGTTCCCTCATCTTGAATTTTTTGGAATAGTTTGAGAAGGACAGGTGTTAGTTCTTCTTTGAATGTTGGAAGCCATCCAGTCAGGACTTTTGTCTGCTGGAGTTTTCTGATTAGTGCTTCAATTTCATTATTTATAATTAGTCTATTCAAGCTTTTTTATTTTTTCTGATTCAACTTTGGAAGATTGTACATTTCTAGGAATTTATTTATTTTTCCCAGATGTTTAATTTGTTGACTTATTCTTATTTGTAGTATTTTCTTACGATCATTTTTATTTCTGTGATGCCATTGTTTTTTCTCTTTCACTTATAATTTTATTTATTTGGGTCTTCTCTCTTTTCTTCTTGATGAGTCTGAGTAAAGGTTTGTCAATGTTGTTTATCTTTTCAAAGAACCAGGTCTTTGTTTCATTGAATTTTTTTTTGTCTCTATATCTGTTTCTGCTCTAATCTTTATTTTCTTCCTTCTACTTACTCTGGATTTAGTTTGTTTTTATTTTTCTAGTTCTTTTATTGTATGGTTATATTGTTTATTTGATATTTTCTTGCTTCTTGACATAGGCCTGTAATGCTATAAACTTCCCTCTCAGGACTGCTTTTATTATATCTCATAGATTTTGGGTTGTTGTATGTTTATTTTCATTCACTTCCAGGCAATTTTTTATTTTTCCTTGAGCTCATTGTTAATCCATTCATTGTTTAATAACATGCTATTTAATCCCCATGTGTTTGAATGTTTTTAAGTTTTATTTATTGTAGTTGATTTTTAGTTTCATACCATTGTTGTCAGAGAAGATGCTTGATATAATATCAATCTTATTGAACTTATTAAGACTCATTTTGCATCCTAAAGTGTGGTCTATTTTTGAGAATATTCCATCTGCATTTGAGAAGGATATATATTTCGCTTCTTTGGAATAAAGTGTTCTGTAAACCACAATTAAATCCAGTGTGTTACTTAAGGTCACTGTTACCTTGTTGATTTTTTGTCTGAGATATCTAGCTATTGATGTTTGTGGAGTGTTAAAATCCCCTACTACTACTGTATTGATGTTGATCTCTCCTTTAATATCCACCAAGATTTTCTTTATATATTTTGTTGTTCTTATGTTGGGTGCATATTTATTTACAATGATTATATCCTCTTGTATCAATTCCTTTAGTATTATTTAGTTGCTGCTTTGTCTCTTGTGTTGACCTTTTCTTTGAACTCTGTTTTGCTGATATAAGTATTGCTAACCCAGCTTTATTTATTTTTTTTCATTTGCATGGAATATGTTTTCAATTTCTTCACTTTGTTCTAGGCTCAGGCAATAACCTCTTAGGGATACACACTCAATATTTCTTCTCTGAGACATCCCTTTTCCTGCTTAATTAAGCCCAGCAGGGTGGGGCCAACAGGACTTTTGGGGGAAGGGAACTACTGATTCATCTACCATTAGGGTGGTGCTGACAAACCTATAGGAGGCAAGTGGGCACTTTTTCCTCTTCATGGGATAGCACAGATTGAGTTTACAAGGTAGTTAAATGTGCCCCCAAACCCTGTGATATAGCCATACAACCAAGAACCTGCCTATCTGAATCCTGGACAAAGATTCCTCCATAGATGGCATTCTAAAAGTCCCAGCTCTGTGTAGCACTAGGTCCCTCTATATGACTGAACTTAGCAGGGTAAGGCCACAGAGTAGTAGGATAAGCAGTGATTCAGCAAGTGGGAGGGATACTGGCTATATACTTGGGGCTGTAAAGAATGGTCTCATTCCAGAGCTACAGAGTTCACCATAGTCTGAGTCTCTGCCAAGAGCTTTTGTAGAAAAGGAGGCCCCAAAGTCTCCTGCTGGGTACAGCCAGCAGACAGACCCCTTTGCAGAATCCCAGCAGGGCAGAGTGGTATCTCAAATAGTTGGAAAACTGGTCAGTGCACTCCCCAGGCTAGTGCTGTAACAATAAGAATGTTTAACCTTGGGAAGGTGGCATCTGGGTCTCTAGCAGACTCTTCTTTCCCAGGTGAACTGAATTCCTACTGATATTCACCACCAGATTCTATGTAGGCTCCTCTTCCTATCTCTATTGCTCTGTGTTGGGGATCCCTATGTCAAGGTGAGATCTCAAACTTCTGGGCAGAGTGAGTTTTGTAGCCAAGATATCACTCTGTCTTCTCAGCCATAGCACATAGATACATGGACTATTCCTTTCCATGTCTCCAACCTTCTTACCAGCTTCTATGTGATTTCTTCGGTAAGTCCTTGCTTATAATGTTTTAGTTCAGCTAGCCTTCAGTTAGTTATTCAGGTTGATTGTGTTATAATTTAGTTGTAAATCCAGTTTGGTGCTAAGAACATGTGAGTGTAGCTTCTTCCTACTCTGCAGCCATTTTAAAATCAATTTTTGGTACATTTTTAAAGATGAGGAAACCTTAGTATCCACTGATGAATGAATAAGAAAAATTAGTATATACATACAACAGAATATCATTCACCCTTAAAAGGAAAGAAAGCCTGCCATATGCTATAATGTGGATGAACTTTGAGAATATTATCTGGAAGGATATAAGCCAGTTACAAGGGATAAATACTGCATGATCTAACCACTTCTATGAGGTATCTAGAATAGTCAAACTCATTGAAGAAAAAAGTAGAATGGTGGTTGTCAGGGTTTTGAGAGGAGGGGCATGAGGAGTTGCTATTCAACAAGTAAAACGTTTCAGCTAACAAGATAATTAAGTTCTGGAGATCTGCTGTACAACATTGTGCCCATAGTTAACAATACTGTTGTGTGCACTTAAAAATTTGTTAGAAGTTATATCTCATGTTATATGGTATTTGCACACTAAAAAAAAACAAAAAGAAAGATCTATATTAATTTTATTTGATAATGTATTTTGCCAGCTACTAATTTTTATATAATATTATAAGCGGCAGGTAGTATAAAAGAATTCCTCTAAAATTATTCTATAAAACCTACACTTTCTCTAATTTAAAGCAGCTCCCCCTCATTTATTTAGTTAATTTTTATTATTTTTAGTGAGGACACCTGGTGAATTATGCACTAAAAAACAATAAGACAATTTAAATAAGCAGAGAAAAGTTAATGATTTGTATTAAAGTGAATTTAGTTTTCTACCAAGCTTTCCAAATGTGTTTTACTGCAGACATTTTCTACTATCACAAGAACAAAACAGAATAAAACAAAACATACCTTGAAGTGATAATTTGCATAAAGGAATTTATATATTCTTATCCCAGAACCCTATTCTAATAATTGGTGGTTGTGAATCACAATATAATTAAACAACCTGCTAAATGATCAACCAGATTATTTTTGTTGCTGTCAACTGGAGTAATTAGAGAGTTGTAATGTCGCTCAAATGAGAGTATTTTTACCTGAAATATTTAGGAGACAGTGGCCAACTTTCAGAGGCAGCTTCCTTCGGTAGTTTGGGCTCACAGCTTCTTCTGTGTTGTTGTCCTGCCCCAGTAGTTGCAGGGCTTACTGCGGTTAGAGAGCTCCTTGTCATTTCTCCCACCTACATGATAGTTACTCCACACTTAGGCATTCTCCACAGTCCTCCCTCAGCATGCCAGCGTTCCATCCCTGCGAGCAAACCTAATTGTGCATTTTGCAGAGGGGAAGACCTTCCCTCCACTAAAGGAACAGCAATATTTATCATTATGTCCTAGTGGCAGCTGGAGAAGGAGAGCAAACGACACAGACACAATATAAAACTTAGGGCATTGAATGTGAATGGTGAACCGCTACCAGAGGTTATTAGAAAGGAAGAGTGCATTTCAAACTCTGAAGTCAAAATGTGTGTAAATAATACATCCAATTTGACAAGGGTACATGACCTACTTTGACAAGTCCCCACTGGCTTTCACGGCTTTCACATCTCAGCTTTTGCATCCTCGGAGTGTCCCTGGGCCATTGCCACCCAGGCACTGTATGAGGAAGTGTCATCTCTGCCAAGGGGCAAGCCTCCCTGGATCCCCAACCTGCAAAGGTTCTTGGTGACTAATTGCACTGCGATCCCCAGTCCTCTCTTGACTCAAGGCACTTGGTGTTCAGCACAGAAATACTCAGTTTCAAGGTGGCTTTCTTCACCATCTTTTTGAAGCAAAACCCCTCAGACTCAGGACTCACAAAATCCATCCCCAAAAGGAAATATTTCCCTTGTAGCCTTTTCTCCAGAACCTCTGGCCTGGACTATACTGCATTGGTTAGAAAAACCGATCTAGTACTGTCCTTTCAAATAATCTACAGAAAGCTTCATGCTTGGTTGTAGGTGCTTTCCATATCACCTCAGCCACCTGCACAACTGCATGAACTTGAGTAACAGAACAAGGATGCAGGAAGTGTGCTGACTCAAAGCTGTGAGATTCTGTCATTCTTTCTTATACTTAAAGTATAGTCGAAAGCATCTCTATTTTGCATAATTTTGGTGAGTTACTTATTATTTGTTCTAAATATATCAATAAATAATCTATAAATTAATGAAACCTGACTTATTCATATTCATGAAACTACAGATAAATCAGTGAACATTTTGATCATTGAAGTTTTATTGATATGACAATTCAGCTTGGATCTTAAACACATTGTGGACAGATCACAAGAATTTTAGTGCTTTCTGTTCTAAGGCTTGTTTTACAAAGTATCATACTTTAAAAAGATATTAGCTTGTAAGAACATGCAAAAAATAACTTCAAAATGCACTGGGTATTTAATTTTAAAGTGTGCTTTTAACATTTATGTAAAACTTTTTTGTATTTATTCAATAGAAACTTATCTGGCCACTGGGTAAAGCTAGCAATAAAACTACTGGTTTGCAAAGTGTTAAGAATAGAAAATTATCAAAATTTGTAGGTAAATTTAAAATAGGATTAATCTATAGTAAACCACAAGGCTAACTTCAGGAACAATTGCAAGGTTTTTACAAAGATTTGATTATGCATGTAAAGGGTCTATTATAATTCCTGGAATATAATAAGTACTGTATAAATATTAAGTGAAAATGTAGTTCTTGTCTTAGTATTGTGCAACTCCCAACACATAACATGTCATGAGTCTGTGAGCTGTGGGCGTGTCATGGGATACAATCATTGATGATTGCCCAAGACACACTCACAATAATGTTTTGTTTGTTTCTTTTTTAAGTGAAGTGCATGAGTTACAGTAGGGTTTCTTACACGTTATAAAACAGCTCAACGCAAGGAATTGGTAATGAATTTCTAACTTTTGTTGGCCAGGAAACACATCTTATTTGAAAACATCAGGTAGAGTTTTCTCCCAGAAGGGTTTTTATCCTTTTGCACTGTGTTGCTTTCCATTTACTAAATTTCGATGTTGTTGAAGATCCTTCGGTTTGTGTTATGAGAACATTTTACAACTAAATGAGAGTCACTGAATATTTCATCTTAATTCATTAATTTACTAGTAAACAATTCAGAGTTTTTGATTTAATGACTTATACCATTTCAGCTCTCTTTAATATTAGTGTGCACCATATTCTGATATTATATAATGGAAGTCAATCACTGGGAAAGCATGCATTTTTAAACTACTAAAATGTGATATAATTCTATAAATATTCTAAATACCATAAGATTAAAGTGTAGTCTGTGAAACCCCGACCTGCTTAATGCAAAACTGTAATGTACCTATTCATCTTTTTAATATATTCATTCCTTTTGTAGGACAACCAGCATCAGTACAGATTTATGTCATAGTTCCTTGAATGTTCTACAGGAGGGAAGGGCTGAACTTTAAAAAGACTTAAGTTGGGAGTGTTTCTGTGGGACCTGTAAGAGATGCTCCCCACGTGCACTTTTGACCCGTCACTGGTCAAAAGTGCACCATGACTTTACGGACACACTGTAGAGCTATAGTGAGGTTTAATTAAGGGAATTTATGTATACAACTTTGCATAGTACCTGGTCAATGGCAGACACACCATAATCATTAACTATGTTGTTATTCAAAAGCTGTTAAAAAGTTAATTTGGTAACTCATGAATCGTATTTACTATAGACTGTCTTAAGTTCCAAAATAATTGAAATTTATGTTTTTTTATTAAGTGTTGTAAATTGGAAGGATCTGGAATTCCTTAACAGAAATCAGCTTTTGGGGATTTCCGTTTCAATTGAGCATTTCTCTATAGGGAAAACACAATCCTTTCACGACCTTTCTGCTCTAAGTCACACAAATACTAAAAACCATGTTATTATATGTATGAGTTCCTTCTCGGATGCCATAAACGTGCAATTTTCAATATAATTCTGTTTATAAACTGGTTAGTATTAATATCTACCATTTATTGGACAGTTTCCAAGTGTCAAGCATTGAGCAGAGAACTCTATAAATATTTTATCATTTAATTTTCTTAACAAAGCTATGAGGCAGGTGTTATTATTCCCACATGCAAATGAGGAACTTGAAGATGATAAGAAAGATGGTGACTGTCACACAGCTAATATTGGAGTTAAAATTAAAAACTTCTGACCTGCCAGTGTTTTTTGTGCAAATCCTCTTTCCATGTTTCCTTCCTGCACAATAATTCACTGTAAACAAACTACCTCCCTGTACAATAATATAGCAGATACTGTATTAGGTACCCAGTTACACTGAGTGCTGCAGAAAGGTACTACTTGGATATATAAAGCAATAAAGAAAGGTATGGCTATAACTATATAATAATATGTATATTACTATATACATAAATAGTATATAGGTTATATATTTATCTTGAATATCACCTATCACATTTTAATCTTTTCTTACAGTAGTATTAATACATCTGACAACATTTTCATTCTTTACAAAAAATATTTTTATTTATATGCTTATATCAGTGGGATTTTATCTAGGTATTTTTTAAATTCAATATTAGTTTTAAGAGTTTTACTTAAGCATAATGAGGCTAGATTCATAGAAAGCTAGCCGAAAGGAGAAAGAGGGAGTGAGTGAAACAACACAGTAATTAAGCTTGCTTACAGTGAAGCATTATTGCTTTACATTTTGAGTGCTTAAGGTTGTAGCTAGAGCTCTTTTGCCCTCTGGAAGTGCAAATATAAAGGTTAATATAGGACACGAAACTACACATGAATCCAGTATTTAGGAGAGCTCATCCTAGTTAAAATGAAATAATTCAGACCATTAAACTCTGGATACTTTTTACAATGAAGAAGAGGCATGTAAGCAATTTTCTTCACAAACCTGTGGTAGGAAAGACTGAAAAACCGTAGCCTGGTATGTTTGTGCTCTCTATTGGATTCCTTTTGCCTTGTGGACAAACACAGTAGGTATCTGTTAAGGGCACTAAGTTCAAGTGGCTCTTTCCCTCTTTACATAGGCCTGCCTGCAGAGCAAGAGAATGGATAAATCACAATGGCACAGTGGCCCCAGGATGCCAGAGGCCAAGTGGGAGTATACAAGTATTACTGACTTGTTGGCTATACTCCTCAGAAAGAAGGAAGGTCCAGTAGCCTCAGACTGCCTGTGGGGGCCTCCAGAGAATGTTGAAAGATAATCCCAGGTGCTTGAAAGGAAATTCCTGCTTTTATTTGCTTACAAAAATGCACCATCGTTTTTTCTAGGAAGATGTTTGCTGTCGGGAAGAAGCCATTCTAGCATAGGCAAACTAATTATTAGGGATAATCACCAGAAGAAAGAGTTAGTGTTGTTTTTGTCTCCTTCTTAGATGTGGGCTGATGGATTTCTTTTCCAGTCCAAGAGGCCTTCGTGATCCTGTCCTTCCTTCATTAGCTGTGCTGACCCCATTGTCTCCCGCATCTTCAACCCTTTCTTCTAGCTGGATTACATCTGGCATCTTGCTTCCTCAGGCCTTCTTATCACAGTGTTCCATGCCTGGAGACTCATCTTATTTATCCTTCGCTCCAATAGTTGACTGTATTCATCTTTCAGGTCTCAAACTCCAGCTTCACTTCTTCAGGGAACTGTTTCTGGATCTCCTCTCACCCTCTTGCGATAAGCTCAGGCATCCTTGCTGCATTCTTTCATAGTGTATTAGTTTACTGGTGCTGCTGTAACAAAGTAACACAAACTGGGTTATTTTAAACAACAGGAATTTATTCTCCTAGTTCTGGAGGATAGAAGTCAGAAATCATGGTGTCAGCAGGATCATAATCTCTCTGAAGGCTCCCAGATAGAATCTGTTCCTTGTCTCTCTCTTTGCTTTCAGTGTTGCTGGCAATTCTTGGCATTCCTTGGCTTGTAGATGCATCACTTCTATCTCTTCATCTGTAATCACACAGCATTCTCCCTGTATCTCTTCACATCTTCTTCCCTCTAGGCACAGTGGCTTCTGCAGCTACTCTGTTCCTACCAAGAGAGACTCTAATTATATTTGATTAGAACAGTGATGGGCAATCTTTTGAGCTTGGTGTGTCAAAATTTTCCAAAAAACTGAGCATAACCCCGGTGGTATGTCACTTTGAAAAAAAATGGCCTAACCGGAAGTCCCAGAACTAGACGCTCTGTGCAGAGTTCTGCTTTTGGCCTACAGACTTCTGGCACAGAGTGTATACACTACAGCAAATGTTTTATCCTTGGCTCCTGCACCTGGCCATGCAGGAGCCAAGGATGAAATATCCTTCCCCGCATGCGGCCCCATAATTCTCTGGTATGTGGCCGATGTCATTGAAAATGGCTATGTGTGTCAGTGCTGACAAGCGTGTCATAGGTTAGCCATCACGGGATTAGAATCTACTCTAATAAATTCATCTTAATTTGACTACATGTGCAAAGATCCTTTTTCTAAATAAGTTTACACTTAAGGTACTATGAGGATAGGACTTAAACATATCTTTTGAGAGGGACACGATTTAACCTATAACATATAGCAACCTGTGTTTTTCCTTTAGAGCATCCAATACAATCTACCATTGTTTGTGTGTTCTGTGATTGTTAGTTGTTTCAAGTTGGTCTCCTAGAGTGGATGGTGATCTGAAGCTTTCCATCTCTAACTTCATCCAGCTCTTCTTACAATGGTTAATAAACAGTTGACGCTCAAAATTTTCATAATGGGTGTCTTTTTTGCTTCTCTACTCATGGGCACAATGTACCTTATTTTTTTCTCTTCCAAAGCAGGTGTCATTAATAGGTTTCTCCTTGAATCTTAGAGGGAAAAAAAAGCTAAAAATTTTCTGCATAGAGTTGATTATAGACACAAAGTTTTTGTGGTGGTCATTGCTGGTGAGTACCCATGGTGATATTATGGCCAGTTTGGTCAAAATACATATTGTTAGACTCTCAAATTGACCAGGTTTAGCAGCAGAATGGACTAGAAGAAACTGTAATTCTGACTTTGGAAATTGCTCATGCTTCTATTTTGACATTGAGACATTTTTGTTTATTGTAATGGGAAAAATTAAGAAAAATTGCTGTATTTATTTTTTTTTGGATAGTTAAGACAGCTGTTATCATTTATAGCTAGCTTCATTTGAAGCAAAGAAGTCTCCATACTCGGAATATAAGTCATATATAATAGCAACACAAATGACAAAACTTTCTAACTAAAGTTTTGGTAAAGTCAATATATTATTCTCTTTAGATGCCAGAGAGGTCACTTATTTAAAAACAATGTGCCAGACCACCTCCTTTATGTTAGCAAATTGTTATTAGTTTGCTTAGAATAATTTTTCATAATTTAGATTACTGTGCATTAGCTTGCTATTATCATGTTTGAATACTTTGATTACACTAGGGAACAATTTTTTCCCATTTTCTGTTGCATGTAGTTTTAGAAGTTTTTCTATATATTTCTGCATCACCTATTAAAAATCTGAAATTCGTCCTTTGGTGCATGCTCAAGTTTTTATGCAATTTTAATTTTTTTTTGTTACAGTTAATGGCATTCATTGGTTTCTAAATTGCAGTTAAAGGGCAACGACTCTTGGATTGAATGTAACCACAAGGCAATTAATGTTTTACAAACATCACTTTTACATAATTGTACTTGTTTTTAAATGTGAAAAATTATCTGATAAAAACACCCTCTTATTTTGTTTTAAGATTGAACCATGGCTTCTTCAAGTAGGTATAAATTTAAGAATAGTCCTGACACCTTCTGCTATAAATGTGGCTCTTACACACTTTAATGTCAAAGGCACAATATTTCATCATTTGTGACACATGCATATATTGCCTCTTTTCAAGTTCCCCTTGGTGATCAAGACGAGAATTGGGCTCCTCATATTGTGTGTCATAATTGTGAGGAAATGCTTTGTGAATGGACAAAAGGAAAACAAAAAGGAATGTTTTTTGGTATTCCCATGGTTTGGCATGAACCTAAGGACCACAGCAGTGACTGTTCTTTCTGTCTGATCCATACAAAGGGCATCAGCAAGAAAAAATGGCAGGTGATCACGTATCTTAATATCCCTTCAGCAATACGACCTATCCCACACTCTGAGACACTCCGGTTCCAGTTTTCAATGGTTTTATTTCTTCTAAGGACGAAGAAAGTGAACAGAGTGATCAAGTGTATTTTGATAAGATGCATGAGGAAATGGTTGTAGAATCTGAAGGGTCTTCTTCTGATGCCAAGCAGTCATTAACCCCTCAGCAGTTTAGCCAACCCTAATTAAATGACTTAGTAAGAGATTTGGGCCTATCAAAGAAAGCAGCTGAGTTATTAGCCTCCAGGCTTTAATAAAAGAATGTACTTCACCGGTCAGCAAAAGTATCCCATTTCAGGAAGTGAGAACAAATTTTTGTGGACTTTTTTTTTATTCATTTTAGAGAGAGGAGACAGAGAGAGAGAGAAGTGGGGGAGGAGCAGAAAGCATCAACTCCCATATGTGCCTTGACCAGGCAAGCCAGGGGTTTCAAACCAGCGACCTCAGCGTTCCAGGCTGACGCTTTTACTCACTGCGCCACCACAGGTCAGGCTGGACTTTTTTTTTAAGACAAACACTTTGTTTACTTTCATGGTATGAGTAGTCTTCTCAGCCAGCTAAGTTTTACCACTGACAGTCCAACAGAATGGCGGCTATTTCTTGAGAGCTCTAAATGAAGTCTGAAATGTGTTTTCCTACACAACCATTATCTTTTTGCAGCTGTTCCAACTGGTTATTCAACTCATCTGCGAGAAGATTATAATGACATAAAAATTGTCCTCGACTTACTGAAGTATGAGGAGCATAACTGGATCATTTGTGTGGATCTTAAAATGATAAATTTCCTGATAGGACAACAGAGAGGTTTCACAAAGTATCTTTGCTTTCTGTGTTTTGGGACAGCCGAGCTCAGAATAAACACTGGAAACAGAAGGAGCGGCCAAAACATGAAGCTCTGGAAGTAGGGGTGCAAAATTTTGTGAATGAACCTATAGTTAATCAAGATAGGATCATTTTTCCCCCACTTCACATCAAACTTGGCTTAATGAAGCAGTTTGTTCAGGTTTTTAGTAGAGAAAGTGAATGCTTTCAACATATTATTTCTGCTATTTCTGCCTTGTCTTTCAAGAAGATAAAAGCAGGTGTATTCATTCAATGGACCTCAAATTCTAACCCTCATACATGATGAAGAATTTGCCATGAATTTAAATAAGGAGGAGAAAGTAGCATTGCAGTCTTTTGCGGCAGTTACAAAGAACTTCCTTGGCAACAAAAAAGCAGAAAACTATGAACTTCTGGTTCAAAGGATGCTGTTGGCTTTCCGCGACATTGGATGTAACATGAGCATTAAGATTCACTTTCTGAACAGTCACCTTGATATGTTTCCCGAAAATCTTGGAGCTGATAGTGATGACAGACTACTGCTGTAGCATCAAACAAGATTGTCCTCAACAAGTACACAAATGCAAGAGCTACAAACGCAAATTTTTGCCTGAATAGAACTTAAATAAGTTTTACGCAAATTTTATGATTAAAAGTGTTTTAACATGTTCTATTTCAAAATTGTAGACAAATTATGATGCAATCATATCTTTTAGTGTATTAACTGCATTATATAAATTATTATATTTTCACAAAGATGATGCCCAAGAAGACATTGTACTTCATTATGTTAAACTAAAAGTTGAAAATTTTACAGTAAGATGAAAACCTAAAGTGTTGAATTGCAAAATATCTGTAGCTTACAGAGAAAAATTAATGTCAGATTTGAGATTAACACACTTGAATTAGGTAAGAACAAGTGTTTTTGTGGATGCAACAAAAATTTTGTTCTCCAGTGTTATGAGACTAATTCTACCAGAAGGTACATTCTGATGTATTTGGGTTTCAAGATACTTTGGTTTTATTTTGACTTTCAGATTAGTTTCCTGACTGGCAATGCTACCTACTGTTATATTAAAAGAAAAATCCCTCTTGGCCTTATATATTGACCAGTAAATATATTTTATCATCCACAGATAGTTTACCATCTGTAGTACCCCGGTCAAGGCATATATGAGAAAGCAATCAATGAACAACTAAGGCACCGCAACAAAGAATTGATGCTTCTCATCTCTCTCCCTTTCTGTCTGTCTGTCTCTATCTGTCTCTCTCTGTCTCTGTCACATGCACGCACACACACACACACACACACACACAGAAAGTGAACACCATTAGGTCAAATATAATTAAACTATTTATTAAAGATACAAGATTTATGGAGATATAATTCACACACTATACAATACACTTATTTAAGATTACAATTTGATGTTTTTTAGCATATTCATAGATAAGTGCAGTCATTCCCACAGGTAACTCTAGAATATTTTCATCAACACAAAGAGAAACCTATATCCTTTAGCCATTACATGTGCCCTCAACAACCTTAAGTAACACTAAATTACTTTCTGTGTCTATAGATTTGTTTATTCTAGAAATGTTAGAGAAACTGGATAATAAGGAATGTGATCTTTTGTTACCAGCTTCTTTTACTTAGCATAATATTTTCAAGGTTCACCTATATTATAGTATGTGTCAGTACTTTATTTCTTTGAAATATTGAATAATATTTCATAATATAGATTAAGGACTATTTGTTTTTTCATTCATTTTCTGATGGACTTTTGGGTTGTTATCATCTTTCAAGTATTGAAAATAGTGTTGCTATGAACATTTGCGGGCACGTTTTTGTTTACACACTTGTTTTAAATTATTTGGCATATATACTCAGGAGAATGATTCCTAGCTTATGGTACCTCTATGTTTAAACAGTTGAGAACCTGCAAAACTATTTTCCAAAGGGGCTGTGCCATTTTACATTCCCAGCCAACTATGCATGTTCTAATTTCTCTGCATCCTCATTAATAGTTATTAACTGGCGCTTTAATTCTAGTCATTACTAAGACGTATAAGTTGGTGTCTCATTATGGGTTTGATTTGCATTTCCCTGATGACTAATAATGCCAACCATCTTTTTATGTACTGATTTGCCATTTGTAGATAGTCCTTCGAGAAATATCTATTCAGGTGTTTTGTACATTTATTAATAGGGTTCATTCATCATATTTTTAACTTTGGTGATTTTTAACTCTTGCTCGTAACTTCAAATCTCAATAGCAATATTTTTCTGTCAAGGAAAGCAAAGAAAATTCTCCTTCATCTTGCAAACTCTTCTTACTTTCTCCTTTCTTTCACAGCCTCCACATATACCTCTATTTATATCTCTCAGGTCTCAGTCAAATGACACTTCCCCTCCAAACCAGTGTGGGTAGTCTTGTCATGTGTTCCCATGGAAGGCTTTGTTTGCATTTGCAAGATATTTATTCAACACTGTCAGATGTATCTCCAGCTATTCTGCATGTTCTTTCTTATTCAAACTTTTGTGACTCTGAAGCTAAGTACTTGCCAAACAACTCAGCATCTGTCAAATGGATGGTCCAGGACTAAAGCCCCAATATCAGATTCCTGAGCTCAAGCTCTTAATATCTACTGGTTCATTTTTCTAATTTTTACTATGTTTAATTATTGTAAGTAGTCAGCTAAATGTAATCCTTGACACTGGAGACACACAATGGTAAACACCAGGTCTCTCCATGGCATCCCTAATCCTTGTTACAGGGTAGGTCTTGTTTATGTCTTCTCCCCAAGACTGAAGACTTCCTTGCACCCCTCACTTCCTTTGCTTAGCCTACTCTTATTTATCTTTTAAAATACATATCATACATAATCTCCTCTGGAGGCTGACCTGAAAACAGATCAGGTGACCATGTGAGTGTGGAGGAAAACACCTATATATCCCTAAACCATAATATTTACTGCACTATATTTTAACTCTTGCTTTGCCTGGCTTTCATAATAAGCCTTTAGTTTGGGGATGCAGGCAGTACAGAAAGAATAAACTCTTCGTGACTGTAGTACTTCCCACAATGCATGTTTGTTGAACGAATGATTAGACTTGTTTGGACTCTACATATCTCAGTCATGGCATAGCTGTGTATCCACTAATATCTGTAATTGCACTCAAGTAAATATCTTCACTTTAGATGCATAGAATTAATAAGCCAATATGAAGAAATATTTCTTAAAAAGTCAAGCTCTTTGGATTTTGAATAATATGCCAACTATTAATGCAGTAAACTTTCTAATTCATCTCCATGTTCTCAAAATTTCATTCATTACAGCCATAAAGATGATAGGTAAGACTTCCTTCTCATTCTCATGGGAAGAGGAACTGAGTATATTGTTTTATGCTGCTTAGGCCTAAAAGTTTGTTGAATAATGCTGGACCGGTGGTGGCACAATGGTTCAAGTGTTGACCTGGGATGTTGAGATCCTGGTTCAGAATCCCGAAGTTGCAGGCTTGAGTGCAGGCTAACTAGCTTGACTGTGGGGTTGCCAGCTTAAGCATGGGGTCGCTGGTTTGAGCATGGGATCATTGACATGATCTCATGGTCTCTGGCTTGAGCCCAAAGGTCATTGGCTTGAAGCCCAAGGTTACTGACTTGAGCAAGGGGTCACTGACTCAGCTGGAGATCCCCACTCCTGCCCATCAAGTCACATATGAGAAGCAATCATTGAACAACTAAATTGCTGCAACTATGAGTTCATGATTCTCATCTATCTCCCTTCCTCTCTCTCTCTCAAAAAAAAAAAAATGTGTGTGTGTGTCTCTCAAAAAAAAGAAGCAAAATATTTGGTGAATGACAGGCTTGGTGATATAATGCCATCTCTGAACTCTAGCTTCACGTGAATTCAAATTTGTTTCTTGCTGCTTCATTTAAAAACAATATTTGAGCTAAATAAAAAAAGCACTTGGTATGTAGAAATTATTTTATGATTACTCTTTTGGAGTGTCTCTATTTTTATTTATCAAGGCATCATTCTGATTTCTTGCTAAGATATAAGGAATAGTGCAGGGTGGTGACACACTTAAGTTAGTTCTTTGAGCTATGTTGTCTCAAAATGTCATTGAGGCAATGCAATCATCCAGGGGTCGATGTTCAGTGAATGAGTAGAATAGAGTCTACTTCATTTCTTCAACCAGGAAAAATATTTAACATTTTCCCTTTCCTTATCTTTTATTCCACGTTTATACTGGAAGGCTATGATGTTAGTACTGTTAAAGACTTTTGGCTGAAATCTGTGGATATTTTCCCTCTGAAGAACTATTAAATGTCAAGTCATTCCTTTAATAAGATCAACATTGATCTATCTAATCTTTTATCTGTAACATTCATATCTATTGCTTCAATCATATTTACAAAAATTTGAAATAAAAAGTGAAGTGCATAGTGGAAGTCTAAGCTATATATAATTCAAGTGCGGGGATTTAGTGTATCTATAGGCAACACAATTTTTGTTCTCTTTCTCTAAATGCCAAGAGATTGGTCATTTAGATATCATGAGTTTGAATTAAAGCTATTCTTGTCTTCTGCATAAGTGCTCCTTTTGATCTAGAAAATGAAGAAGGAGAAAGGGTATTTCTGTTGTTGCACACATACTAAATTAATATTCTGAAGCCATAAGAGGGTTATATCACAAATTCCATCTGAGCTGTTATAGCACCTTCAAGAGCAAAGCTAGAACAACGCTCCAGCAACCAGCCTCATCATTGAAATGACAAGAAGGCCTTCTTCAAACATGCATATAATGACCCTAGCTTTTTATTCTATGACTATAATTGCAATACATTTGTAAGATTATGAAAAGCTTTGGACTGAGTGGAGAAAGTAAGAAGGAAAATTTTGCTTTTCATTTTTTTGTTTATTGTAAGTGGTTGTCAGGGCTGTTTTTAATTCAGCAATATTCTTTTTAATAACAAGTCTAATTAAGAAATCCATTAGAAGTCTGTAAAGTTCATTTAACACAGGGAAATCCTAATGGAGTGTTATTGAAATTGTCTTTTTAAATTGAATTTATTGGAGTGATGTTAATTAATAAGATCATAGAGTTTTCAAGTGTACATTTCTCTGATACATGATCTGTATATTGCATTGTGTGTTCACCACCCAGTGTCAAACCATCTTCCTTTACCATATATTTGGCCCACTTTACCCTTTATTACTCTCCCACTCTTTTCCCTCTAGTAACCACCATACTGTTGTATATATATCTATGGGATTCTGTTTTATATCCATACATGAGTGAAATCATATAGTATTTAACTTTTTATGACTGACTTATTTTGTTTGGAATATTCTCAAGATCCTTCTATGTTGTTGTAAATAGAAGTATTTAATCTTTTCTTATGGCTGAGTAGTATTCTGTAGTATATATGTACTGCATCTTCTTTATCCAGTCCTGTATCAAAAGACACATTGGTTGTCTCCATGTATTGACCACTGTAAATAATGCTGCAATAAGCATAGGGGGGGCATATATCTTTGTGAATCCATGTTTTTGAGTAGATACCTAGAAGAGTGGTTGTTGGATCATATGGTAACTATTCTTAATATTGTAAGTGCCATATTGTTTTCCATAGTGGCTATATCTGTTTACAATTCCACCAGCATTGCCTAAGAGTTCCTTTTTTTTTCCACAATCTCTCCAACACATGTCATATATATATATATGGCTTGTTGATAATAGGCATTCTAGCAGATGTGGTGATATCTCATTCCAGTTTTGATTTGCGTTTTCCTAATGGCTAGTGAAATTGAGCCTCTTTTTCTATATCTGTTAACCATTTGTATGTCTTCCTGGGAGAAGTGTCTGTTCAGGTCTTCTGCCATTTTTTTAATTGATTGTTTGGTGTTGAGTGGTGTAAGTTTTATTATATATTTTGAGTATTAACCCCTTGTTTGCAAATATCCCTTCCCATTAATTAGGTCTGTTGACTTTTTATTTTGTTGTCTGTTGCTTTTACTGTGCAAAACCTTTTTAGTTTGATATAGTCCTACTCACTTATTTTTGCTTTACTCCCTTGCTTTTGGAGGTAAATATTTTCTACAACCAAGGTCCATAAATTTAGAACCTATGTTTTCTTCTATGTAACTTATTGTTTCTGATTTTATATCTAGGTCTTGGATCCATTTTGGATTAATTTTTGTACATGGGTACAAAATGTAATCTTTTTTTATTCCTTTGCATATGGCTTTCCAATTTTCCCAGTAACATTTTTTTTTGTCAAAAATTATTTGCCCATATGTATTTGCTTTTGTTTCTGGGTCCTCCATTCTATTCCATTAGTCAGTATGTCTGTTTTTCTGCCAATATGCTGTTTTGATTATTTTAGCTCTGTAGTATTATTTTAAATGAAGTATAAAAAGGATGCCATAGGCTTTCATGGATTCTTAATCCAAATCCTCTATTTTCTAAATTAGTTCATGTAGTCTAGCCTGTATATATTTATACTTTTATTGTTTGAGTTTACCTCAAAATATTTGTAATATATGCATATATTTTACTGAGAAGGTACATCTCCTGACATTAGTGGTTTCTATATTGTAAGAAGTTTCAAAATAGGACATTAATTTATATAAAATATGTTGTGTGTAAGGAAGGTTAAGTGATTTTTATCCCTAATGAATTTAGCATCTGAAAACTCAATGACCAACAGTTAGTGTGGAAATTGACACCTAAGCTTTTAATCAGTTTTGTTTTACAAAAGCAAATTGTTCACTTCTCTAAAAAGCATTGTTTACTCTCAGTCAGCATATGTACACAAATATAAAGTATTCATTTTAGAAAATTAAGAATATAACATTAGGACACCTGATAACTATTTTTCAATCATGACAGAAGTGGCTAAATTAAAACTCAGAGACAATCATTTTAGGTTTATCAAATTTAACAATACTTTTTAATGTTAGGTAGTTCCTGCTTTAGCAGAAGCTGAAGGATTTGGAGTTACATTACTTTTCAGTGTGTTAGGGCATTACTGTAGGGCCAGGAGTTCATGTGAAATGCTGTCTCTGCTATAATTAGAGAGAATGCCATGTATGCCTACCTACGTTCTAAAGAGCATTCCTCAACCATGATAAAAAATAACTTAGCAATGTTATTCTTCTGGGATTGTCTACAAAATCATAATGCTCTTAGAAAATGCCTTGTGAATGATTATTATTATATAACTTAGAAACACTTTAATTCTCATTGGGCTACCAAAAGCTGATGGTTATCTGTTTTAGGCTTCTTTTTTTGTTGTTTCTAATTGAATTTTAAGAAGATATTCATTAACTAGAATTCTTCTTAAAACTATGTTATCATTAGGAACTTAAAAACCCAGATTTTGTAAGTGTATACATCTCAGGAATATAAAGCAAGGCCAATGCATCATGGTAGTTAAGAATATCTGATTTGGAAGCCCTGACTGAGTAGCATCTTAGGTTAGAGCTTCATCCCAGTACACCAAGGTTGCAGGTTCTATCCCTTGTCAAGGCACATACAAGAATCAAACAATGATGCATAAATAAGTGTAACAACAAGTCAATGTTTCTCTTTTCCTTTCTAAAATTAATAAGTCAAAAAAATTAAATTAAAGAAAAAATGTGCTTTGGAGTCAGAAAGAATTGGGTTTGAATCTAAATTTCACTATTCATGATGTAGACACAAAATCATAACAGCTGCAGTTAGAAACATATGTGTAACATTTCAATGAGCCAAATAGAAGAAATAGACTACAAAGAGAAAATAAGGTTTGCATTTATTAAATGGTTTAATTGGAAGATAAGTCGATCACATGTAGAGAGCAGATAGACTGCGTGTCAGTTGTGGTCCCGAGGCATATTTGTAACCCTCACACTCATTTTCTCTGGCTGGCTGGTCCCTGGAGGATTTCGAGCTGTTCATCCTGATGTAGGACACTAATAATACTGTCTTAAACACGTGTTTATAAAATTTTACTGAAATGGCAGAGTGGAAAGAATCCCTTGGTATTGCAGAAATCAGATGTTAAGAAAACTCTAGTTTCATTAAAATGCTCAATAGAAATAATGGAAAATTCTAAGAGTCACTAAGTAAACAAGATGTAATAATGAAGCCAGAGAATAATCAAATGTTACATTTCAGTATGACACAGATCACATGTATAAGGGGAATACATGTTCAAATTAGTTTCCAAACTGGATTAAATAATTACATGCAAAGCGCTTGTATAAAAAAGCTTATTTGGATGTCTAAAGGTCCTGAGCTAAACACATTTGTGTTTGAAAACCTGAGTGTACATCAGAATAATCCGGAGGGCTTGTGAAAAACACAAATGTCTGGGTTTTGCCACAGAGTTTCTGATGTAGTAGGCTCGGGCAGGGCCCCAAAACATGTATTTCTCACAAATTTCCAAACTTTCTAGTGATGCCGGTTCAAGGATCACACTTTTGAAATCATTACTTGAGATTTCTCTTTCACATTATGCCCCTTTTTTCATTCTTTTTCTCTATTGTGCAAAGAATTTCCTTCTTGCAGCCCTTTTATCTAGTAGTATATTTTAGTTCCTTGGTTCTCCTCAGGTAACAATAAATCTCTTTATTCTCCTCCCCATTGTCCAATAAATTCCAGTGATAGGCCATCAGACAGTTTGAAGAACCAGTTATACGCCTTATTATTCAATGCTGGATTTATTACATCCTTAAGTGAAGTCATGATCTCTGAATGTGCTCTTCCAGGTACCACAGAGCCACATGCAACACAGGATGTGGGGGGTTTGTTTCATTTGGTGAATTTGTTTTGCTTTGCTTTCCGAAGGAAAAGCTTTCTAATATTCTCTCAAATTCTAATTCAAAATATATCTGAACACATATTAAAGAAACTGTGATATAATTATAATTTTACTATTATGCATTTCAAACATATAAATAAACATCTATTAAGATTTTCGTCTCTTTAGAAATAATCAAAATACATAGGTTGAAAGAAAAAAGAGATTGTCAAAATGGGGTCTTTTTAAAAGTTAAGATTACAAATGTATATTTTCGTGAGAACATATATGTCTAGGTAAAAGGATTAAAAGTTTTAACTCAAAGGAAAGACAACAACTGGATTTTGTCAAAGCAGTTCAGTTTCTAAAATATTAAGTTTCAGTTTTGTATTTATAGTTAATTTGTTTTCATGTAATTTTTAACACTTTATAGCTATTTTTTAAAGATATTTTTTTCTACTAGATCTGTCTCTAAAGCTAATGTAATATTTGAAGCCTATATAATGGCCAATATTTGTCTACAGCTTATATAATTGCAATTTTATTTTAGAAACCAGAACAAAAATATGGTCATAGTTCTCTTAATTTCTAAATTACTACCTTTTCAATGATTCATATTATCTTTAAATTTAAGTTTTTGAAAATTTAATTACCATCCAAAGCTAGTCATATAAATGGAGTAGGCATATAAGACAGAAAAATCAATGTTGGAATGACATAAGAAGCAAACATTTTTAATAACTCATCAAAAGATATAGGTATATAAAAACTTCATGCAATGCATTTTGATAAATTTTTCAATAGTTTATGAAATATGAGTTTGAACTATATTGTACCAAAAGTCAGATGTTTTATATAACCTGAACTCTCAATATTCAATAAGATAAAATTCATGTTTATTCATAAGCATGCACATACTTCTAGGGTAAACACTTGTTGGAAAAACATTATAACCAAGAAAAAAGACTAACAATGGCTTTTTTGGTTTGTTTTTTTAATTTTTTTAATTATTTAATTTATTGGGGTGATGTTGGAACAGTGGTTTTTACTCATCAAGAAAATAAGTAATAAAATAGTGATGACAACTTATCCATAGAAAATAAAAATCATTGAAAATTCTTAATGAATTTTTAAAGATATTCTTGAATAGGAATGAGTCTCACACTGAGGGAATTCACAATATTCAGAAAGACCTGATGCAGTTTTAAATTAAAAATGTGTTCTTGAAAACGTGTAGTTTTTTAGATTTTACTTCAATTTTTTTTATTTGCTTTCATTTTATCCTTAGTTGAGTAAATGAAATTTTATTCAGACCCAAGCACTTATAAGGACTTAGTGTATGATAAAGTGGCTTATAAATTAGTTAGGAAATAAAACATTTTTCAAAAAATGCTTCTTGGATAACTAGCTGAGAGAAAAAATATTAAGTTTGACCAGTATACTAAATCAGCTTTATTAAAGACTTAATTATGAAAAATATGCCCTCATCCCTTAGAAATAAAATCTATGAATATCCAATTACAAAATGACAGAGAAATTTCTAAGCATAAAAATAATTTTTAAAAATCCAAAGGAGGAAATCAAGTCTTTGTAAAACTCAAAACTTTGGCATGTCCAACAGCATTATAAAATGAAAATGTGAATGAGAACATATATGTCTCTCAAATTCAGATCAAGGTGAGCATGCCAATAAAAAGAATAGTAAAACAATGCACAGAACACATAGAGCATAAAAAGAAGAAAATAGAAATATTTAATGTAACTTTAACCAAAGAAAATCTTTCTAGAAGGCCATATATGTGTGTGTGCGCGCGCGTGTGTGTGTGTGGGGGGGGGTGGGTATTTGTGTGTATTAAGTAATTCTTCTTATAGGAAAGTACCTTATGATAATATTTAAGTCTTGGTCAGTTGGCTCAGTGGTAAAGCATTGGTCTGGCATGTGACTGTCTCAGGTTTGATTCCCAGCCAGGGCACACAGGAGAAGTATTCATCTGCTTCTCCACCTCTCCCCCTCTTGCTTCTCTCTCTTTCCTTCTCCTCCTCTCCTGCAGCCATGGCTCGATTAGAATAAGTTGGCTGCAGGCACTGAAGATGGCTCCATGGCCTCTGCCTCGGGCACTAAAGAAATGGCTTTCATTACAACAGAGTAAGGGCCCTAGGTGGGCAGAGCATTGCCCTTTAGTGAGCTTGCTGGGTGGATTCTGGTCGAGATGCATGCAGAAGTTTGTCTCTGTTTCCCATCCTCTCACTAAATAAAAAAGTTTTTAAAAAAGATAATATTTCAGATGCAAGACAAATATTAGTAATAATAATGTTCAGCAGATATTTATTTATGTGCATGCAGAGGAGAGTTCTATCTTTTTTAGGAAATATTACACAACTAAAATTTCTTCAAAAATTGCGATAACACTGGGAGTATTCTTTTCATAGGGCCAAATATATTTCTGGCATTCATGCTGTTTTTTATATTATTTCTTTAACTTTTTACTAACAGAATGGTGAAAACAGTTTATGGTTCATAGATTATTTAGAAATGCTTGTTTGTCTTTGTATAGTGTCAGCTGTTTTTCCTAGGGGATTGGCCTCAGTGTTATGGACTAGTTCCAGTTTGCATAATTATCATGTAATGGGTATTATGTTTTCCCCATAGCTTTGGTGATGTGCAATATGGTTTGTCTCCTGTTTGTCATGTCATAGCTTCTCAGTTGCCTCAAGGTAATATGCGTGTGTTGTGATTGCATGTACATTCATTCCAAGGGCATATATAACAATTCTTTACTAATTGTTTACTATGTGTGAGGTTCTTTTGTGATTTATATGATAGTGGGGGACATAAGCAGGAAAAGGGAAAACGATATAAAAATAATCATTGACTGTTATATATGCTTTGAAGTGAACAAATGAGAGTGTCTTACTGAGATGGAAGGTTCTCTCTGGATGTGGAGTTGTTGAACTTTTGAGCAGGTGACTGAGATATAAAGAGTAAGACTAAGAAGCCATGTAATGCAAAGGAGTGAGTGGTATAGGAGGAAGGGAAAACAGGATGAAAGGCTTGACGTGTGAGTTTGAGAGGTTAGAGTCACCTAAGGGAGCCAGTTGTAGTTGAATGGGAGTGAGTTGGGGGAAATGCTATTGGGGGACTATAAGTTATTGCTTTTTACCCTTAGTTATAGACTATTCTCTTCTGATAGCTGGGACTTGGCTCTGGTCCTTTATGAAAATCTCTCTTGAAATCCCATGGCCACTAGATGAAAGGATATCAAGCTAAGAGAACAGCCTTGCACCTCGACCATAAATAACTTTACGAATTTTGTTGCTGTCAGAAGTTACATAGACATTATCTTCTCCTGTACGTGATACCTGTTCATTTCTCATATGGTAATCAGAGATTGACTCCAGATGTCCAAAAAATGAATCTTTCAGTCTTCGTATTTCAAGAAAAGTGGCAAATGTTTGGCTGGTGCTTCCTATAGCCATTCGGGAAGAGCTGAAAGCCAGCATTTCTCACCTTTTTATCTAAAAGTCTAAACTAGACCAAGGGACTATACTTTGGAGATTTCAGTATATGCAGCATGAAAATGTGAGGTTGTTTAAAAGTCAAAAGCATAAAGTTGGAAGGTCATATAAGCTTGCTGAACCCTTTGATATTCCATGAATATACCTTGCTTATTATGTTTCCTTGTTTTCAAAATCTCTTTGCCTTATATATAATCATCTCTTTTCTTGACTGTTTACTTAATTCTTAATTCCTTTATTGTTTTAATTTTTTTAAACTTTAAGGCTGAGAGGTTAAGTGACTTCTCAAAGTCATACAACTTGTTAATGCCAGAAATATGTTCTTATTTTTCTGCTATCTAGTAATTATTCACTCATCCTTTCAAATGTGGAATGTGTTAGGCATATCAAACACTGAGAAAACAAATGTGATTAAGACAAAGTTCTCAAGATTAGGCTGCTCACTGTCCAAAAGGGAGAACTTATTGAGCAAATAGAATGAAATGAAAGTGATTGGACAGTGTGCCATAGGAGGACTGAGATGGGCTGAGCTGCCTTGTGGAAGAAGTTGTAGAATCCACACTGAAAAATAAGTAGGGGTAAGGTAGGAGGAGGAAAAACTTTCATGGGTCAGGGTCACACCCAGCTGGTATATAAAAGCTCATGGTTTAAGGTATGGTGCCACTTTTTATTTATTAAAATATTTACTTTTGCTTTGTTTTCTTCAATTACTAAGTTGTATTTTAAAATTTTGAACAACATAGCCACAGAAGCTTGATTACAAATGAACAACCCTTATTCTTTCACAGTGCATTCTCATAAATCACATCCATATCATAAAAGTATTATAAATGGCTTTCCTGGATAAGTCAGTGACTGCTGACATCAGCTTTGGATAGGAAGGCATGCCATCTGTTGTCCTTATGAGGTGGAGTAATTGTTCAGCGCCTAGTGTGTTCTCTATTTTGACCCAAACTCATCCTCAACTCTGGCGTACACACCTGGAACACAGGCCTTGACCTGAGATGCCTCCAGAATCTGACAATTTTGAAACTGGGCACTTGGTCCTGGAGGCTTGTGGAAAACAGGTTTGGAGCCTCAGGTACTCATCTGGGTCCAATACTCCCATAGGATAAAGGAGGAGCTAAGGTTCCAGACACTCAGATAGTGAATCCTTATTTAATTTGACATGTCTTTTTTCATTAAAATAAAGATATGATTTATGATTTCACTAAAGATTATGAGTAACTGTTTTGTCACACTTTAGACTGCATCTATATACTTTTTTAACCAGAGTATATGGTTTTAACTTACTTTTAATATGACATAAATGTCAAGGCTCTCTTTATTATGTAAATTAGCCTTATTTTGAAAAATATTCTAATCAGTAATACAACAAGTTTATGGGTTTCTTTCATTACTATTACTGACCTGCAAATTATGTTTTATTGTCTAGATCAGTGGTTCTTAACCTTTTTTGAGGTACCGAACCCACCAGTTTTATATGCGCATTCACCAAACCCTTCTTTAGTGATAAATAAAATATGATTTTTTTTTCCAAATTCAAGACATAGGTACATGTTTTTTTTACCGGTGCACAAAATGAGCCGTGCATGAACATCACCTTGCTCAAAGAACAAAACCAACAAAGTGCATGAACTCATAACAAATTATGGTATTACTTTATTCTGGCCTCCGCGGCAGAGGCTTCTCCGAACCCCTGAGACTGACTCATCGAACCCCTAGGATTTGATAGAACCCAGGTTAAGAACCACCGGTCTAGATGAATTATGGAAAGTTTTTTAAAACTACCTTTCTCGCATAATTTGCTATTTAAGAATTTTGTATTTATATACACTGCATTTATAATTCAGTGTATATAAATACAGTTCCAATCACAACCACATTCATTCTAAAGAGTCAATTATGTTTATATTCATTTGTAGCAGACTACTTTTGAAATATAATAAATATTATTGTTAAAGCAGAAAATCAAAACAAGTTTAGACTGCCCAAAGTTTATCAAATTGCAGCACAAGAAGTCTATAGTTAATTTTATTAGTCATAAAAGACAAGTATGTGCATGTACATGCCCACACATGCCTGTGCATGTGTGTGATTAAAAGTAACTCTTACTATTTCAAGTCACTGTTTGAAAATTAAAGATTTATACTTCCAAAATGGAACATATCTCTGTGAGCTCTCAGAACATTTTTTTCCCCAGAACCATCAAAGTTCCTCTGTTCATTTTCCCACAGATGCCCTCTGAACCTTTTGCAAATGTTAACAATTTATCACAAAGGAGCCAAGTTAAGCATGGAAGTGTATCAGAGCAAATCTGTTCATCTTTCTACACTTCAAAGTGATTCCTCATGACAGTGGGTCAGCAGCTCCAATTCCCCAAGTAAAGATGAGCACATTATAATCCTACCTGACACTATTTTTTATTCTTACCACTTAAGGCAATAGAAAATCATGTTTGAAATTTCAGTGGGGTTAATTAGAAAATTCCATAACACACATTGCAAGTACTGTGGCTTAGGCATGTCCTGCCTGTCCTAATATTTCTGTGCTGTTATTCAAGAGTCTCAGCGGATCTCTAGCAGATCAATTCAGTCATAACTAGGTTAGACTATACTTGTTCTCAATTTCATCTTGTCACTTAATAGACAAACACTTTCCAAGCTGTCTTGTGTTTGAAAGTGTTTTCTTGACTCACTTTTCTTCCTGAGCAGCAGATGCTATTTCTTAAAGTCAAATAGATTTCTATTGATTTTGAATGTCTTGAATTTAGTGCTCTCTAAACACAGAAGCATGAGCTATATACTTCTTCTTAGAGTTAATCCCAGGCCTGTAATTTCCAATTACCTTTTGTTTTGACTTTTAAATCACATTGATTATATTGATAACACAACAATTGTTATCACACTTTTAGGCTCCACTTGCTAAACAATATATATTTATTTACTGTTTATTTTACTTGTAGTTAGAATTCAACTCAATGCTCAGAAATTGTCAGGCTTACTGTATTGCCCTGGAAAATAGAGATAAATAATAAATATTAAATTATTCACACAAATAATCACTCTATACAAGGACTCCACATTTTATGTTGTAAGGAATACACAGATAATGGAAAATAATCAACTAAAACAAAGTTAAGAGATAAGAGCATCACTAAAGGGAATGTTAGTTGCTGCCGGGAAAAGCTTTTAAGAAAATGAATATTCACAGAAGAGATGAGCTCAGAGTCAATCTTTTAGGCATAACTAAAAGGTCAAATTACTTTCTCCTGCATGCGCCTGACCAGGATCCACCGGCAAGCCCACGACCAGGATCCACCCGGCAAGCCCACCAGGGGTCGATGCTCTGCCCATCTGGGCTGCTGCTTCATTACAACCGGAGCCATTCTAGCGCCTGAGGCAGAGGTCTTGGAGCCAACCTCAGCACCTGGGCCAACTTTGCTCCAGTGGAGCCTTGGCTATAGGAGGAGAAGAGAAAGACAGAGAGGAAGGAGAGGGGAAAGGCTGAAGAAGCAGATGGGTGCTTATCCTGTGTGCCCAGGCTGGGAATCCAACCCTGGACTTCCGCACACCTGGGGGACACTCTACCGTTGAGCCAACCAGCCAGGGACAGGTCAAATTATCTTAATCACATACTTCAGTTTATCTAAGCACATAGATGCTCAAGAAGAAAAGATCATGGAGACAGACAATAAGTACTTTTAGAAGGAAACCTAAATGAAAAATGACATTAAAAAAAAATTTTAAGCTTTTGCTTTGAGAATAAAAGTTGAATAATGAAAGAACTTCAGACTGGTTGGAGGGGTAATATGTGCAGAGCAGAACTTGTATAGAGAGTAAACAAATAACACTTAAAAGCAATAGTGTAAAAAGCAAACGAATTAATTAAAAAATGGGAAGAAAACATGTTAAGACGCGTGTCCAAAGAGGATATATGGATATTGATTAAACACAAGACAAGATGTTAAACATCATGAGCCCTTACAGAAATGCAAACTAAAACCACTGTGAGAAACCACAACCTATTACAACTAAGATTAAATATATATTATGTATATATATATATAAATATATAGTATATGTATAGACATTCTCAAGAATTACCAGTACATGCAGAGCTTCCAGATCTCTTGAACAGTGCTAAAGCAAAATAGTGTTTAAAAAGTATAAAATAGTGAAGACACTCTGGAAAACACTTTGTCAGTTTCTCATAAAATTAACTACATACTTACTATATGTCCCCAAAATCCTGCTCCTTTCTATTAAAGTAATCTTGGGGATTTTTGCAAGCAAAAATATCAACATATATTCAAACAAGTTTGTACATGAATGCTTATTAAGATTCTATTCATAATGGTCTCAAAAGGTTACATATTGTATGATTTCACTGATATTACATTCTGGAAAAGACAAAGCTCTATAGAGCTTAAAAAAGGACAGATTAGTGCTCACTAGACACCAGGAATGAGGGGCTTGTGTAACTTTAAAAGAATAATATAAAGGAAGTTTAGGGGGTGATGGGAGTATTCTGTTATATGATTATGGTTGTTACAAGAATCTACACATGTTAAAATTCATACTACTGCACACACACAGAAAAATCTATTTGACTATATATTAATAATTTAAAATGTAAAACGCTTATCAAAATGGGGTTAATGTAACCTTGAAATATTCAAGATTCACTGGTTCATCTATAGTTTAAGCTCCACAAAGCCTCATATGGAAAAAAATGTCAGAAATGATAGGGTGAGCTTTTCAATGCTTGACAGCTCTTCGTGTCCTTTGGAGTTTTTGTTTTCTGAGAACAAGTTCCTTAGCTGTTATACTGAAATGTTTAAATTCACAGTTTTTACACTGCAGCTGCTGAACTATGGTTCTAGAAATAATCTGAAAGTGAGAATGTGTGAATATTACATATACTGTAATTTAGAAGAGAGTCAAAAATTTTTTAACCCAAGGTTCTGAGTTTCTAAAACAGCCAAGGTTGAGCAAATTTATAAGCCATCCATCTTCTTTCATTTTATCCAAGTGTTCCCACTGAATGACTTTCTCTATACCAAGAGTAGTCTAATTTTCAAATTACTAGATTGCAGAGTGCTTTTGAGTATTTAGGATACAGAATAATTCAAGTGCTAATTATTATTATGTTGTATTCTTAAAACATGATTTTAAAAACTCTACTTTCCCTTCTGTTATACTGCCTCTTCCTTATTTTCCTGTTTTTTTGTTGATCATTCAATTCTTTTTTCTTTTTTCTTTTTTTCTTTTTTTTTTTTTTTTTTTTTACAGGGATAGAGAGAGAGTCAGAGAGAAGGATATATAAGGACAGACAGACAGGTATGGAGAGAGATGAGAAGCATCAATCATACGTTTTTCGTGGTGATACCTTAGTTGTTCATTGATTGCTTTCTCACATGTGCCTTGACCACGGGCCTTCAGCAACCCCTTGCTGGAGCCAGCGACCTTGGGTCCAAGCTGATGAGCTTTTGTCAAGCCAGATGGGCCCGCGCTCAAGCTGGCAACCTTGGGGTCTTGAGTCTGGGTCTTCCGCATCCCAGTCGGACACTCTATCCACTGCGCCACCGCCTGGACAGGCTGATCATTCAATTCTAATTTTTTATAGACATTTTGTCTCTAACCCTTCAAATGTTGACATTTTGTTAATAGAAATATTAGATATATCAATTCTCTTCCTTCAGACATTTTTTTCTTTGAAAAATTACATTAATAGCCTTGGCTTATTCTAAAAAAATAATCATGGAAATCGCTTCCAAACTTATATTTCCTTCTCTGGTCTCTTTACTGAACTATAGTCATCTATTTCTAGTCATTTGCAGCTTCTATACTTGAATTTTCTAACAACAGCTAAACATTCTCTATTAGAAAATCCCACTTTTGCTGAAGGTTGGCATAGAAAGTCTCTTGCATTATTGATAAAAATTTAAACTAGAAGAAATTTTGTAATGCAAGTTGTCAAAAGTGTCCAACATTTCTATGGTATGTCCCTTTACCCAGGAGTACCACTTTTAAAATAAAAAAACATGAGCAAATAAGTATAATCAACGCTCATCATCATTTCAAGCAAAGACACTGAAAAGAAATTCAATATGCCTCAGTTGATAATTGTCTAAATAACATAAGGTAATTTATTGTAATGCACTTCTGTATAGCCATTGCAGTTTTACATTCATTGACATAAAATACACCCTCATTATATTAACCAATGAAACTATGAGACTACAACATAACAGATAATTGCTTATTTTCAATATTGATTTTTTTCCTTGGCTTACTTAAGTATTTAATAATCAGGAAAATTCTTTTCTCATTTTAAGGATAACATTTTTAAAACAATTTAACTTTTATTTTGAATGGATTTATTATTCGGATTTGCCTTATTTTCATTGATAGGAACCACTAATCCTCTTGGAACTCAGATTTGAAAACTGAAAGCAGTGATCTAAGAATGTAATCTCTTCTGCTCTGGCTTTCACACTGCTAACAAGTTTACACACCTGAGACCAACTCTGTGACAATATTCTCAAGAGAGGTTGGGGAGGGATCCGTATATAAAAATGTCCATTGTGGAGTGATACTTTTGCAACTGAGATCCTGAAATATCTGTGAACTGCACACCTCTGCCACTTGAGATCATTCTGTTCATTGAAGGCTATAACTGAGAGCAAGCAGTGTTTTGTCATCTGTGAATGATCCACGATAATAACAACTGTTGAGAATCACAGCTCTGAATTCCATTTCTTCTTCATTATTCCTACTCAGTTCTTTCCCCTGGATAATTTTAAGAACATTGTCATTGAGCCTGACCAGGCGATGGCGCAGTGGATAGAGTGTCAGACTGGGATGCAGAAGACCAGGTTCGAGACCCCGAGGTTGCCAGCTGGAGCGCGGGACCATCTGGCTTGAGAAAAAGCTCACTAGCTTGGACCCAAGGTCACTGGCTCCAGCAAAGGGTGGTTTGGTCTGCTGAAGGCCCGCAGTCAAGGCACATGTGAGAAAGCATTCAATGAACAACTATAATGTTGCAACAGCAACAAAAATACTAATGATTGATGCTTCTCATCTCTCTCCATTCCTGTCTGTCTCTATCTATCCCTCTCCCTGACTCTGTCTCTGTCCCTGTAAATAAATAAATAAATAAATAAGAATATTATTATTGTTTTTTCTCTTTCTTTTTTTCTGACATCCACTTTTTTCCCCAACCTTTATCCATGCAACTTATGCACTTCTCTATGATCAATGTTACCAAACTTTATCCAACTTATGCACTTTATCCAACTTGTGCACTTCTCTATGATCAATGTTATCAAACTGAAACAGATGATGCAGTTTTAGACATGCTAAACTTATGACTCCATAGTCTTAAATATATCCAACTTGTCATATTTCTATTATTTCTTTTGAAAGAATTTGGATTCTGAAAATCTCCTAGTAAAATGAACACTATTCAGTGTTCTCTCATCAGGAAGATGTGAACTATAAGTGAAAGTTTATCTAAAACTAAACTTAGTAGATTCTTTAAAATAAAACCCAACTAAAATGCTGTAAATAAGCATGTAGTAAAAGATAAAAGATAAACAGTTATCACTGAAGTCTTAAGAATGGGAAAATTCTTTAAATGGTAAAAGTAGAGAGAGCAGATGAGAGAACTAAGCTAGAACAATTAGAAACTGACTTTAAGAAGTCGTCTAAGATGAGGATGATATGTTGCCAGTTGTTAGTATTATTTTTTCTTTAAATTCTGAAAGGATTTGTGATACAATTAGAGAAAGATTTGCATTGTTCTCTCTTGTACCAGTATTTCTACTTGTCCTTTTTGTTTGTTTTTGCTTTTTTGTTGTTCCCTGGAAGGCTGTATCTCTGGAGAAAGACAGATAACAAGATTCAGGGTGTCTGAGAGATGCTTTTTCTGTGTGTATGAAGTGAAAGACAAGTGATTGTGAAAAAGAGATGGAAAAAAGAATCAGTGTCTATGTCTCTGTCCAAGTCATTACAAAGGTTCATTTCGGGAAGTCGCAGAATTAGAAGTCATCTATGCCTTGGAAACCACAATAAAATGGAATTAAGTGCCCAAGAAGTTTCCGTCTCATTTTGAGAATCTCAGATACAAAAAATTTTTATTGAAGACCAATATGAATAATAATTATACTTTATCTGTAACTTGTGATTGGTTATAAACAAGCATTACAAGTCATTTCCTAATGATTCTCCAAAGCCGCATTGTAAATTCTGCAAGTTCACATTTCTACCAGAAGCTCTGCTTTGATTGCGCAGCATCTAAGCGTGGGTCTAACTGTGTGTTTGCTTTATTATTTTACTTGCAACCTCCTTCTAATTTGCTTTCCTAGAGGGTCACTGTGGCCTTAATTTTCACTTGGAATTTTGATTCTTTTATTTCTCCTTTGAACCACTTTGGCCTTGTTACTTTGTATGGTTCCACTTCAAATTTACTTTCTCAATAAATCACTGAAATATTCTCAAGTTTGTTTAAAATATTCCATTGGAAATTTGTCTTGCCTGTTGAAGAACACCCAGAAGAAGTAAATGTACAATCACAAGCTAACTCACATATCCCCTTTGACTCACCTTCAGCATAAAGTGATAGCAGGAGCCAATCACATCAATGACCTGCTTATTGAAACCTGCCCTTGGCCATCCTGCCCCAACACTATGGCTTCTCACCTGGCTCTACTTTTAATTTTTCCCCAAAGTAGCTATAAGTTTCCAATATATCGTACATTTACTCACTTTTCATGTTTATAAGACATGATCTTCTGTCTCTTTCTACGGCCATATAAACTTCAGGAGTACAGATAACTTTGCTTTGTACCTTGAAATATTCCAAGGCCTAGAAAAGAGACAGCAACACAAGGCAACCAGTAAATATTTGTGGAATGAATGAAGAAAGGAAGGAAAGAAATTATGCATGAGTGAAAAAAATATATTTGTACATAAGAGATAAACTTGAAATTGAGAAAAATCACATGCATACTCTAATATTTTCTCTAATTGGAAAATGAAACTACTGTTCAGTTTTTATAGTAGGTCCCAGCAAAGTACATTTATGAGTTAATTTCCCATTCATGTCACTTAGGTTTTCATTGTCCTCCTGGGATTGTAATACCCTCTGTAGAAACTTATGTCATTTCCCAGTAATTTAGAGAGAACTTTTTTTAAAAAAAATAATTTGGTGAGGCCTTTCTTTAAAAAAAATTCTTTTTATTTTATTCATTTTAGAGAGGAGACACAGAGAGAGAGAGAGAGAGAGAGAGAGAGAGAGAGAGAAAGAAAGAGAGAAAGGGGGCAGGAGCTGGAAGCATCAACTCCCATATGTGCCTTGACCAGACCAGTGCAGGGTTTTGAACTGGCGACCTCAGTGTTCCCAGGTCGACGCTTTATCCACTGTGCCACCACAGGTCAGGCCTAGAGAGAACTTTTTGTCCCAAGCACATATATGGGCACCTTGAACTTCACTAAAACTGTTCTAACTCTTCTAACTCCTAGACGCCCTCAAATTCTAATGTTGAAGTTTGTTTTGTAGAGAATATGTAAACAATTTAAATGAAAACCATGTGTAGGTGTAGCCCCATAAAAATTATTTATTTTATACTTAATCATCTGCAGACAATTTTAATCTTATCTATTCTATTCATCTTTTTTCTTTCTATGCCAACATTTCATTCTTTGACTTGAGAATTAACAATGAAAAGTAACATTTATACAGAAGAGAGAAAACTTAAAAATTATTTTTCTCATATTTGATAAAATCATTTTATTTCTCAGTTTTCCCTAACATTAAGACTCTTTTACCCCAAAGCATGAAGTCTTCTCAGCTTTTGTCCTTTTCATTCTACGTTGTAGCAAGGTTCATGGGTTACTTCTGTCTGTATTATGTTCTGACTTATGCCCAACTACTCTTTTGAATTTACATTAAGTTTTGATTTTCTCTCTTTTTTTACTTTTTAAAAAATTTCCACTAATATTTAGGAAGACATTAACTCTGGGTTGCATTTGCCAATATAGTCAATATTTCCCTCATTTTTTTTAGGTTTCAAATATGTTTTACTTATATTATCAAAATTCTTATTTTTTCAATTCTACTTTCAACTGATTAAAAGTTTGTGCTTAATAAGACAGAGTACTATCCTAAACATTATAAAGAGCAGTGGGAGTAGAAGCTAAGATGTACACATAAACACATGCATGTGCATACATATATACACTACACATTTACATAAACACATATATGCCTACACACATATACAGACAGCACTTTACTTAAAATTGATATAACAAGTAAGAAAGGAACAGAGAAGCAGTGAGGAACATCTTTCTATGTCAAACTAATGGATGGAGTATTTTCAAACTGCATCTAGTCACCATCCTTCATCTTGACCCATTAATGTCAGCATGATGATATCTTTATTAATCCACTCTAAGATTATTCAAAATATTGAAATTCAGAAGCTTTAGGAACTGATGTTTACTAAAGACACATGTCCATTTTTGTAAGCTGACAAAACACAAATTTATATGCTTATTTTGGAAAAATCAGTGAATATCCTAATATTTAGTAAAACTTTTATTAGTTGATCTGAAATCATATAGGACAGTATTTCAGAACAATTTTGAGTGGTATGCAATTCAAAAATGAAAATGGGATAATGCTGATTATTCCTACATACTAAATTATTTTTGGTTGTTGTTGTTTAATAATGGAGAGCATAAAAGAGTAGCCATCACAATAAAAAAAAGTCTTTTTTACTAAATAGGATTGCTAACCAAAGATTGCTTAAATTGTGTTGTTTATTATTTTACACATGATCTGAAAACTCACAGTAAGTTGTAAAAGAAGTTTATATTAATAAAACTGAAAAAAAACTAAATTGAGTTGTCAAATTAAATAGAATTCCTGTGTTTATATCATGACATTTGCTTGGGTTTAAAGACAGTTTTTCTATACTTAACATAATGATAGTTACTTTTCTAAATGCTGTGATTAATGGGGATAAAACAACAAGAAAATAACATATATTCTTTTTTTTTCACACAGTTTCCTGCCACATTAATGGATTAGCTCATATTGTCTCTGTTCTCGAATCTGCATTTGTTTTATGAGTCCACAAACACAGACTGCTCATTGTCATCTATGTCTTCTGTCATTTTAGAGAGGTAGATGGGAACTTTTTATTGCTTGTGGATAAAGTGTCAGCCCTTTTCTCCTTAAAATTATGAAGGTCATGCACAATTGCTTCAGCTGATAGAATAAATGTTTTCAGAACCATTGTGTTAGGCCATCTTGGAAATGTGTCGCTCTCTTTCCATAGACTACTTAACCCAGAATAGTCAATTCATCCTCCACTTTCTGAAGGCTTCTCAGTTCCTTTTATAACCTTGTCATTGCCTGAGATAAGTTCTTCTAAATCAGTGGGGCTACCTATTCTCCCATTTGCTGAGACCAGAAATTATTCCTGCTTTGTTAAATCTGTTTTAATACAGTTAGTAAAACAAGGTCATTTCCACTGCAGTTCAGCTCCAGAAATGAGTTTGACAGAGAAGCTATTCCAGGGACTGGGAGATGGAAAGTGTATAGTCCTGGGCTATGAAGAAGATGATGAAGAGAATGTGGAATAAATATCTCAAACTCACAGTTTAAAGGGTTGTTTAAGGAGAAAGAGTTTACTGCATATTTGTCTGTGTTCACCACCTGGTTATTCGTAATAGTAATGGATGAAGATATGACTTTGTTGCTGTTCTGAATATAAACGGTTTCAAATTCAGTATGTGTTATGGAACTGTCTGACTTGAGGAAATTCTGTCTGGTTGACTAAGAACGTTTTCTTTCCTATTTCATGGTAATGATGGCAATACCTACCATAGGAGGATAAGGAAGTAGTGGGTTAACTGATGTAAAGGGTTTCCCTTGATGTCTGGCCCATGGTAAACACTCAGTATACTGATATTTAATACTCAATATACCATAAACCTGAGTTTTCAAGGGAAAAATATAATCTTTAATTTTTCTTTCTACCAAATTATCTCTCACCCTGATATTTTCATTTTTCCTGTCAACTCAACGGTTCTGGTACCAGGTACTAGTCAATTGTATGGTCATATTATCTCATTTTGGTATAGTTTCTATAAAAATTACTATAAACTTTTACAAAATTAGTGTCTTTTATCCTCAGAACTTCCATTCAGAGGGCACACTTGATTTTCATATTCTGTAAACAAACAAACTCTTTCTCAGAGGAGTGAAGTAACCTGCTTATGGCCACTGAGCTGGCAGCTCACATAACCAACATAACTTTCCTGGAGCTCTTTGAGAACAGGGTCTATTCCTACTTATCATGAGAATTATATGATAAATAACTGTTGCATAAATAAACTCATACCTGACCACATTGTCCATTGCTTACCGTACAATTTATTAGCCTGGTTACTTCTTTACTTTTATGTCTTGTGGTCCAGCCAATGATTCAGCAAAACTGTAGGGAACAGCTAAGTGGGGAGATTTGGGGCTTTAGACAGACCATGGTATGAGTATGGGCTTAACCATTTACTTGCTCTGTGACCTGGAACAAATCGCTTAAAACCCTCTGAGCAAAGAAAGACAAGATTCAGTAAATAAAAATGTATGTTGCTTTATTTCACACTGCTACATAGAAGGTGTGAATGTTTCTCATACAATTCATGTGCACAAGAAAAATTAGCTTACATTTATTTAAATAAAATCTGAGCCATAAGTTAGCCTTTCAAATTTATAGTTGGCCCAGAGGTGCCTCAAACCTGAGGTAATTTAAAGACCTCAAATATTTATGCTGAGCAAAAGAGTAGAAGCAGCTACTCCAACCATAAGTCCAATAGTCACTGAAACAGTCATTGTTCATTGAAGTATGTCTCATAAAATCTGATATTCTGAGGTCATTTAAAGACCTCAAATATTTATGCTGAGCAAAAGAGTAGAAGCAGCTACTCCAACCATAAGTCCAATAGTCACTGAAACAGTCATTGTTCATTGAAGTATGTCTCATAAAATCTGATATTCTGAGGTCATTTAAAGACCTCAAATATTTATGCTGAGCAAAAGAGTAGAAGCAGCTACTCCCACCATAAGTCCAATAGTCACTGAAACAGCCATTGTTCATTGAAGTATGTCTCATAAAATCTGATATTCTGGGTCTTTCGACTGCCTTAAGCTCAATTTACCTTCTGGTTTAGCATCTCTGATAGACATTCCCCAGATGACATGCCATCTCCAGGAGGCCAGCAATGTGAGGAAGAACACCTAAAACCTATATGCATACATTGCCACCACTTACCTAGGTTTCAGACAATACGTTTGCTTTTTATACGTATTGTACCATCATCCTTCAAAAAGCTTTTCTTCTTAATTACAGTAATAATAACCTTTTAATTAGCTTAGATGGGATGGGGAGACTAGGGTGCTCTGGTTGCAGACAACAACTTCTTCTTTCCCCATTATACAAACCTTCTCTAAGGCAGGGAAACACTAAATTTCTCAGAGGGCTTGAAAAGGGAAAATGAAAAAGATGCATAGCCTGAGTACAACAAATAAAATATAATTTAAGAAATTTCCCATCATTTAAAATATTTCAAAATAAAAAAGTAGACAGTTGAATAAATTGCTTTGCTACAAAGCACCTAAAACAGTGACATATGATAAACCGGTCGTAATCAGCAACTACTTTGTATGTCCAAATATCAAGGAAAGATTTATTTTTCCCCAAAATTAGACTTCAAAATAGTTGGTATTGTCTTATAGTTGAGTCTTTATTAAGTATTCTTTAAAATACTTATTTTGAAAGTACTGGTATGGGAAGACATAATTGACTTGAAATAAACTCAAGCAATGCTGTTTTGATGCCTATTATAATAGGTCAGCAAATTATATTTACAAATCAAAGAAATTTAATACAGGTATAATATTTACTTCCTGGGGACACGTTTCTACAGTGGTAAGCTTTAGATCTTGAAGTATATAAACTTTTCCTAAAGATTATTTTGGAAAACAATGCAGTATGTGATTCAGCTATAAAACCTCAGAGGGAAATGAGAACAAGTACTAACATTATACAGATGTTTGTATAGTTTGGCATTTGACTTTCAGGAAAGTCATCAAAGAGACTATTGCCTCTCAGACACTTGGAACATGAAAGTGATGTGCTTTGGATAATCAGTTTGAGATACTCAGAAAACTATTCAACATGAAGGCACTAGATGCAGGTAAACAGATGATTAACTGTTTTATTAAATATGGATGAAAATTGCAATACTTTTAAAATGACTATTATTTTATCCAATTTTCAATTTATAAAATAAAATTAACATATTAAATTCTATAAGTAGATGTGCAATTATTTTGTATATTGTCCTAACATTTGCATCCTGGCATGGTGATTTACCAGCTACATAAAACATCCACTAATATGTTTAACTTTTTTGTGCCTTAATTTCTTCATTTTATAAAACCTGAGTAAAATAGTTATTTGTCTCATGGTGGCATGAGTAATGTGTTAATTCATGCTGGGCACTTAGGACTGTGCTCACTGCCATAGACTTGTTAACTAATTGTTTGCCAGAGTTTTTCAGAATTTGGGCATTTGGCATTATTATGACATTTCTATCTCATTCCCACTTCTGCACATTGTTGGATGAATTTTGTTTGCCAACTCCTCCCACACACTCTATGTGATTTTTTTCCCCTCTAATAGTCTGTAAGTCTATATTTGAATTTCTCATGACTCAAATATATGCTAAGGTTATGTAAAATAAATCTTTGGCCACAATGATGTAGTCACAACAAAGTAAAGATAATAGGAGACAAAAGATTAAGACCTGCTTCTGTTAATTAAAATATTTATCATCTGATGAAATCACTTAAAATGATTTCACTACTCTATGGAATATAAAACAAAAATGTATCTAATGAACTAACCAAGAAAAACCAGAACAAACTTATAGATAGTGATTACTAGAGCGGAAGGGAGCAGGGCGACAGCAACTTGTGTCAAGTAGGTTATAAATATGGTAAGTGAAGGAAGCTAGACTTTTAGTGGTGAACACAGAAGAGAGTATACGGATATCAAATTATAATGTTGTACACCTGAAATTTATATAATGTTATTAACCAATATTACCTTAATAAATTTAAAAAGTAAATAATAATAATAATAAAAGGAACTTCCTTGGTTTTACTGTGTTGGTGCCTTCCAGCACTGGAGGCATTGACTATCACCAGAAGCACACTGGTGGTTAAACACACTGAATTGATTGTTTCTTGCTGCAACAAGGGAGAACACACCATGGGTCATCTCAGCAGAAGGGTATTGAGACACATTATAGCCTGTAGGCTTGGGTTAGGTGATTCAGGAAAGGCTTAAAAAGTGTTACTTTGCTTTGGATGCAGCTAAGAAGCAGATGCAGGATGGGGGCGGGGGATTTTATGACAGGAGGTTTAAAATTTTTTATTTTTCAATTACATTTAGATTTAATATTATTTTTTATTAGTTTTAGGTATATAGCATAGTGGTTAGATAATCATATACTTTACAAAGTAATTCTCCAATATGTCAAATACTCACCTGGCACCATACATAGTTATTATTATAATAATGACTATATTCCCTATGCTGTACTTTATATACCTGTGACAATTTTATGACTACCAAATAGTACCTCTTAAGTCCCTTCACCTTTTTCACTTGGCCCCCAGACCCTCTCTCCTCTAGCTACCATTAGTCTGTTCTCTGTATCTATGAATCTGTTTCTATTTTGCTTTGGAAATCTTAGTAAATTTTTATCTACAGAATGAGTCTGTAACTTATAAGCAAACAATAGTCACTCAGGATAGAGGGGTGTTTGACTGTCAGTGTTTTACACAGTGTTCATATTTGTGTGTTCTAACATGATTACAGAGTGTTCTTGATCTCTCATGGTCACAGAATGGCCTTGTCTGATGTTGATGCTCTGTCAAATTGTTTTGTGTTCACCAGCAGAATGCCAAGGCCTGGCTGTGAGTGATGGGCACATTCTAAAATGCCAGAGGTGACTTCTTTCTCAACTATTTTGTTATCTATAAACTGAGCATGGAAATATTGTTGTTGCAGGAATATAGTAAGAGCTAAATTAAATATGTTTTAAGGTATTTAACATAGTCTCTGACAATATATTAAGTACTTAAGACAGTTTAGTTTTATTTCACTGTTATTTTTGAAATCTCCAGGACACAGAACATGATCAGCCTCTGTTGTGAGGCTATCTTTAATTTTCCTTGATTTCTTATTGAAAAGCAATGAAGCAAAACCCTCTGTTGTAGGCTCAAATTGGAAAATATTCCTCATCTCTTTTGCTCACAACATTTATTGTGCAGTTGCCCTTGAGAATCATGGTGCAACCAGTTTAATTGCTGATTCTCTCAGAGTTAATGAGAGAAGGGCATGGGATTTAGGTGTTAAAACATCAGTGAAAATGAGTGTTATCACTTAAATAACACTATCATAATAATAAACATAGTCGAGTTTTGATTAGGTGTTATACAGGATGCAAATTTTATTAAGAAAAAACAATAATAAGCTTAAATTTTAGTTACACTTTAAAACATATTCAAAAAAGGAATCATTTTAATGCCATTTTTGCTTAATGTTTATAAGGGAAACTTTTGAAGTGGCTAATGGTTATTGTTGCCAATTTCTGTCTTAAAGTATCACTTTCTAGTAGATTGCAATGATGAGATTAATGTTCATTTAACAAGAAATGTTGAAATTTTAGAAAAAAATTGGAAGTAACAATGTAAAAATGACAATGCTCAAAGTTTATGGAATTCAAGGAGAGCCTAACAAATATTGTCTTTGAATCATAAATATTCCAAAATTGCAATACCCCAGTCTTCTAATCCCCTTATGTAAACTTTAAATTTGTTTCTCATAAATTCTTTCTTACCTAAATTTTTGTTGTAAGGGTTTGGTTTTAGTAAAATAAGTCAACAGTTCTCTTAATTTATTAATTTGCTTCTTAATTGTTAGATTTCCTGGAGTTAAAGCACTAAAAAATAGAGCGATTCAAGCTGATAAATGTAAAATAATATTCCTCCAAAGTGTCTGATATATTTGTGTATGAAATGAATATGCGTATGTAGGTGTATAATGTTGTAAGACATTCTATAAATTGTATATATGCTAGTGAATACAAATATACGCACTAATGGTATAATCTGATAGATCAGTTCTGCCACTGTAGAAAATATTTGTATATTTTGTATATTTTTATCCAATCTGTTTGAGACATAATTTAAATAAAATAAAAATTATAGATGTAACAATTTTATTTTTAGCATAAATGCATTTATATATCTCAAATTTTAATTGCATTTATTAATTGTTGGAAGCTTGTAAATATAATTTGCAAATAATTACTTGATGTAAGTCTTATTTTCATGTTAGTGAAAGACAGAAATTTTTCAAATTTAAATTTTAATCCTAATAAGCATGAAAAGTGTCTTATTTTCTTGCTTGCTTCTTTAACGAGTAAAAGAATTGTTTAGCTCTGCTCTCCATTTATGAGTCTGATTTGGTTGGCTATTTCTTTCTGATTTTGCATCAGTTATGGTATAGGGGTTTTCTATGTGTAGTTGAAAAATGAAAATACACAACTGGACTTTTCCCTCAGATGTTTATTTTTGATGTTGCTTTGCAGCAACCTGCTCAAGGAAAAATCAGAATGAGTTTGAAAGATGATGATGATGATGTTAGAATACCTAGAACTGCATTTAATTGTCAACATTTGAAATGTTAACGTTTCCCTTTTTTTGTATTATAGATAAAAATACAAAGTTTAAGAAAGATTAAGTGACCTGCTAACGAGTCACACCTATTTGGTTATACATCTTATTAGTAAGCTCTTTATTTTACTTATTTGATTAAAGCATTTATGACTAATCTCAGAAATCCAATTACGGTATTTGTACTATAGAAGGTAAGATAAAGAGCTGAGTCAGTGTTTTTAAGATTTTATGAATCAAGCAGAATTTTCACAAATGTTTACCACCTTGAACATTATAAAACAACAATAATGAAAAATTTTTTTATCTAGTCAAATAGTCCTACAAATATTTCCAATTGTCAGAGATCATGATAGATACATTTTAAAATAGGATATTCCAGTATAATATATGACTTTTCTTTCTAATTAATGAGCCTAATCAATTTTTATGTGGACCGTGAAAATTTAGAAGAGGCCAGCAAGAATCTGCGCTGAGAGTTAATTGAGCAATTTTAGGTCTACTGGTTAACGTAGCTAGCCAATTTATTTTTTATTTTAGGCATACTCTTTAGCTCTTCAAATATCTATTTAATGAAGAGCGCATGTGATTCCTTACTATTTTGAAAATACAGTGTATATGGTTTGAATGAATCCCAATATCAAGGGAGCAATAGAGTTTCAGCTACTTAGAATCAAAATGCATTATTTCAAAATCACTTCACCACACTAGAAAAAGTGGCTACTTGAGAGCTACCATGAACTGCACTACCTTGAGTGTTTCTGCCCTTGCTTTCTTTATGGAGGATGGAAAACCAGGACTTATTGAGATAACTTTAAAATTTTAAAAAGAGGGGTGGTAACTTGGGTTTTTAAACATACATAATAAGTAGGTTTATTATCCCTTGGTTGCCTCAATTGTTTTTTTGTTTCATGTAACATTTTTCTTCAACCATTTAAAAACACTAGCCCATAAAATACATGTATATCCTCTGGAGACACTTCAAAACAAAAGTCCTATATTCTAAGTTCATGAAGGCAAATAAATCCGAAGAAAACTTATCTTCCTTTTACATTTTCCTGCCATTTTTATAGTGAAAAATCTGCAATTACTTTAGAACACGCTGACTAGGAAATCCCTAATAAAATGCTTAAACTAGGCCAGCTTAACACAGATATTCTATTTATGAAGTTCTATCACATTCTGAATAATGATTTCCTCCCTTGGAAATAGCTTAGTGTTTTCATATGCATCCAGCAATGTTGAATGAGAAATATATGTATTTTGTATGCACTATATGAAAGAATGTCCAATTCAATTAAAAATTAAAAATATCTTAAGTCAGTATTTCCTTTCTGAATTGTATAATTATTTAAAGTAGACTTTAAAAAAGATACGTTTACGGTTATACTCTTAATTATATACTCTAGATAAGTGAAAACATATATCTAGTCAAAAAATTGTACATAAATACTCATAGCAGCTTTATTCTCAATAGCCAAAAAGGGAAAACAACTCAATCATTCATCATATGGTGAATGGATAAATAAGAGGTGGTTATGCATAGAATAAAATTTTATTCAGTTAAAAGAGAATAAAGTTTCCACAAGAGATCATATATTTTGTTAATCCATTTATATAAAATTTTCAAAATAGAAAATAAAGAGAAAAAAAAAAGTAGAATAACTGTTACCTTCAGTTGGCATGGATAATTCCTAAAAATTACAGGTATTCTTTTAGGGTTGACAGGAGTGTTCGAAAATTAGATTATGGTGGTGGTTGCACAACTCTGTGATTGTATAAAATTATGAAATTGGTGAATAAGTTGGTGAACTGTATTGTATGTAAATTATATCTTAATTAAGCTGTTTAATTAAAACATGCTAATTTATTTTGAATCTAGTGTATTTTAAATCAATTTATTGAAGCATGATTATTATGTAAAAAGCTGTGCATATTTAATATATGCAGCTTAATGAATTTAGAGATAAACATACATTCGTGAAACCATCAAGTGCGTAGAGGCTATAGACATATCCATTACCTTCCAAAATTCCCTCTCACATTATTATTATTATTATTACTGCTATTATTTTGTGTGTGTATGTGTGTGTTAAGAACACAGCATAAGATCTACCCTTTTAGAAAATTTTTAAAGCACAATGTAATGTAGTTAGCTATAGTCATTATACTATATACTAGATCTCCAGAACTTATATGGGTACCTTTATAGTGCAGTTGACTTTTAGTTAACCTTCACTATATATACAATTGCATATATATGCCACCATGCAAACTACTCAAAAGGTAATGTTCTCTCTCCAATGAGTTTTTGTTATGGTGAGAGAACAAATTTTTTATGTATAATTGATATAGTAAGGCTAAAATTTTCTTACAATAATATGGATGTATCAAAGCTAAATAACAATTCTCAAATTTGTATGGCCAGCTTTGGAAACTCAAGATTCACACATCCAGGGAAGTACTAAAAATTTCCCTTGGCAATTTCTCTTTGGATACATCAAGCTTTATACATACCCAACAGCAGTCTTATTGTCCACTGCCCATCAAACTCACTCTTCTCTCAGTATTCCCCAATTCTTCTTCATTCCTAGTTGTGGTGTCTCACACATGGAAGTCATATGTGATTTGCTCACTCTCTTACTACACACATCCAGTCCAGTCCATCCCATCAGCCAATCTGCCATCTGACCTTCCACATAAACCAGACTCTCACCAGTTCCTCCTTTGCTCTCACTTCTCATCTGGACCATGCGCAGAAGCCATATCTGAGCTCGCTGATCTTTTTGTGAGACTCCATCACAGCACCTGAAAAGATTATTTTTAACTGTGGAGCAGATTGTGCCATTCCTTGTTCAAACTTCCTCAGCTTTTCTCAACACTTAGAATAAAAACTACTATTCTTTGCCCTGGCCCCAAAGGGTACTTTCTCTTATTCATTGCACTTGAACCTCTACAATGCCGTTAGCATTTCTCACAAATAGTTTATTTTCTCTGCACTGCTTTTGATCCTGCTGTGCTGTCTGCTTGGAACATTCGCTTACATATTCATGGGGCACTGCCCTCATTCAGGCTTTCCTCTGCTCTCTTGCTCTCACTGATGCAGAGTTCTTTCTGAGTTTCAATCACTCTCTAAGCCCTTGCCCATGTAATTCTTCTTCATAGCCCATAGAGCTTCCTGCAAGTACACCAAACAGTTTTATCTATGAACTCTCTATAGAAGGGACCTATTCTTTGTTCAACACTGTGTTTCAAGGGCCAAAAGCATTCACTATTTGTTAAATAAACAAATGTGTAGAGAGGCCAGTAACTAGACCTGAGAGGTCAAAGAAACTTTACCCAGGATGATCTCTTTCCTTAGGCATGAAGAATGATAGAAAAGAGACAGTTAAAATACTACCAGATGTAATGACAGTAACTGGAGGCTAAATAGGGAGTAAAATCTGAGTGAAAAAATATGTTGTATTCAATAAAAATATGAGTTTTGGGATGAGGTGAGGGCCCGGTATAAAATTAAATATCTATGGTAAGGTCAGATTTTGGAGAAGTGTTTTATGTCAGTATCAAGAACTTTGGACTTTAGGATATAAACAATGTAAGCCCATTAAGCAATATGAAACTAAATAGTGACATAATTGGGGCATTTTGATAAGTCTTTTTAAAAATTTACAATGAGCAAGAATAGCCATTAGAGGGTCTATAAAAAAGTTAGTCTATATTTTATTTTATATCTGCCTTCTGTTAAAGTCCACAATTTCAAATGCCTCTGAGGATGGATTATTCAAAAATATTTAATGAATGAGCAGACCTGGCTGGAGGGCTTCCTGTAGAAGAAGCTGAGAGAGGGTTTATCTCATCTAAAGAAATTACTTAAAAATTTTTTTTTGAACTTGAAGTCAAACTATACCAGTTCTCTAGTAAGATTCAGCCTGAAGGCTCTGAGCCAACAACAAAAATTTCCACACTGAAAATCAGCTCAGCCATGAGCCACCCTTGGGGCTGAATGCCCCTTCAGAGCATGGAGCTGTGTTCAGTCAACCTGTAAGTGGTTATTTTCACAAAAAATAAATAAGCAAGCTGTACTTTCATTTTTATGGATCTTTCTTGAAAATAAAAAAATACTCCTTAAACAACAATATTAATATTAACTTAGCTACATTTTCTGAAAGCTTTTAGAAAGTCAAATTTCTGAAAGCACAAATATAAAGGGGCAGACTAGACCTAACCTTATATTTACTCTCACTTTTATCTCATTGTCAGAGAAAATTTCTGACATTCTAAAATTTATTGTTTAAATGGTTTTAATTATAAGAAGCATAATACTCAAAAGACAGATTTTTAAAAAACAGGGTACATTTCCAAAGTCTCGAGCTGTGGGACAAGGAGCTCTAGACCTATGGAGAGTGACCAGCAGTGATGGAATCCAGTGGAAACAAGTGTGTTCCCAGCAAAACAGGTTCTCATCAAGGTCCTTGAATTTGTTTTATAATCATAAATGAATACCTTTTATGTAGCTTGTTTATCTAAATTAATAACTACTGAGCTATACTATATGTATGTCCTTAAATAAAACTCTTCCAAGGGATTTAACTTGAAAAAATATAAGGGAGATTTAGGCTGTTGTTACTAAATAATGGGGTGCTGGAGAGATGAAGGGAGGCTGAAAAGCTCAAACATCTCTTAAAGGTCTTTTCTGAAAAACAGAAATTTATATTGACTGCATTTTTCTAATTTCCACACTATCAGTATAGTTTTCTCATATTTATATTTTCATAAGAATCTCTAAAATGTTAAAAAATGAGGGAAGCCTTATTTATCATTGAAGATTATGCATTCTTTGCACACTTGACCTTATGAAGCACGTACTCAGTAGTAGAAATAGATTGCTCCGCTAACAGAAATAATCTGTCTTGTTCTAGGTCAAATATAGTCTTCAAGTGACAAGAGATTTATTCAGTCATTTTAAAGTTGAGGGCATTCTTACTGTTTCCTCCAAAACAAAGCTCCAAGCCATAATTTTTATATACTTATTCATGTGAAAAGCAATGAAATGGCCTTCAGAAGTTTCATATTTTTTAGTTTCATAAATTGCTAGTTGTTCCTATTATACATGAAAACTCTTATTTGCATTAAAAAATACCTGAAATTATAAACGTATGTCATAAAATGAAAGGATGCAAAAAGATTTCCTCCTTTCTTATTTTCTAGTAAATCAATACTTTATTTATCCTCGTTAAACTACCACATTCAACAGAATGTAGAATTCTGTTCCCGTCAGGAATCACTTAATTCACACACCTATGCTTAAAATTGTAAAAGGAAACTGACTTGGTAAATGCATGAAATCACATCTATCTGATATCTTTGATATTCTGAAAATGGAGCTTCCCTTTAAATATCCTGTTTTATTGAGTCAAGGTACAGAATATTTGCTTTTTCTGCAACCTTATTCTTAGCAGACATTTTCATACCAAGGTCATAGACGATACAATGGAAATGACAAGGAAAATTATTTAAAACAATAGAAAAAATAACGGTTGCTGCAAAGTGATATTAAGCATAAAATGGCATTTTAAGCCATTTTTTTTACAACCACAAAAACAAAATGGTAAGGTATTTGTATTCCCAATTAACATATATATGTGAGACTGTCAAGCCTTCCTATACTCTTGCTGACAAGCTTGATTGAAATGTCTGTCCTCATTCATAATAATAGATGCAGGTGACCTATAAACTGTGTGTGATCTGTTTTGATAGTATACGTAATTTTGGCTCTGTCTTTATATCTAACGTTTTAAAGGGAATGTTAGGATGAGTTTTAGAGGTAATAAGTTGTCTCAGATAAACAATTAAGTTGTCTATCAGCATATTATTTAAAAATAAATAATCTGTTTTCTTTACTGTGTTTTCAATTTTCAAAATTATACTGTAAAAACTACACATTATTAAAATAGTATGAAATAGTGACTTAAGGTAATGCATGATGCACATAAATTAGAATTTCCAACTGAAAAGCAGAATTTTCATTGCTTCTCATGCAAAGTTACTTTAAAATACTTTACTCTGTATAACTTTTAGTTATAAGACAGTGATTAAATTCTAATAGTTTGTGAACTCTATGGATCTATAATTCTCAAAATGTTTGGGAAAATACTTTCAGTGCTTGAAGAACTGCCTTGTAAGTGGTCTATGTTAATAAATTTCATTGTGACCCATATATGAGAGTTTATTTCCTTCTGATATTAATTTATTGACTGAAATAATTAAGATAGTTAAAAATCAGGCAAAATCTCCATTTTATTCACAAGTGTGTCGATTTTCTTTCTTTGCTGCAGTATAGTTGTCATTAGGACTGCACCACAATCATGTGCATGTGTGCATATGTATATGACAGATATGTACATACAGTATATACACATATATGCATGATAAAATCCTAAAACATTGAAAAAAATTATTCTCTTACTTTTCCTAAATATATTTATTCTCATTAAATTTTTCCGAATAAAAATTGTTTCTAACTTTTCTCCCAAATATTTTTTATGAGAGGTATTAACCTGAAATAATCTTTTCCAGCCTCTTACTGTATTCATTTTGATGACAAATGTCAAGATTGCTGTTTTTATTTCTCTGGTTGAAGAATTGTGAACTCACTGTTTAAATATAATAACAAAAAGAACAAAAACAAACTTCTGTTTATTTTTTTTATAATCTGCGTGTATTCATTTATTTTCTTTCTTTTTATAATTAATATAGTCTCATTTTCAAGGCATCTCTTAGGTTTGAAGTTACTTCTTTATTTCACGTTTTTCTCCTAATGTCTTTTCTCCACTATTTTATCTTCTTAAAATTGCAGCAGTAAATCTTACCTTTTGATCATTATCCATCATCTCCCTATATCTCTTTCTGCACAAAACTTGCTTACCTTCTGAAATCACTGCCCCAATTCAATTGACTTTTAGAAACCTGAGCCATTTTTAACAATGATCAAGAAGCAGACATCTCCAGGGCTTTTTTATTTTCTCCAACATAAATTGTTTCGGTTCTCCCACAATTCTCTCCCAAGCCCATCAAATCCTTCTCTTGTAGTTATTCTGCCATACATCCAACAACAGGAATTTTTCTTTAAGATTGCTACAGTCTGACATATTTTATCTGCTTGAATCTTTTGCTATGTTATTAATATTTTCTCAACCTCTCTTTTTTTGCCCACAAATAAAACCACAAAACTTTAACAATAGTTTACAACTGGAGATGTTTTAAAAATTGTCAATTTTTTATATTTATTTCCCTCCCTCCCTTTCTTTCTTCCTCTCTTTTGATATAGGAATAAGTTCATCATATGATAAAACTTGGTTCAGTCTTCTTTGTAGTTAACATAGAGTCTGTTTCTAGGTGTATTTTATGTGATATCTCTTTAATTAGAGAATCAGTATTCCATCTATCTAACATCAAACTAATAAAATATTACATCTGACTGGCTTTGTTTTGTTTCTTTGGATAAGTCAGAACTTGGAAGCAATCAAACAAGACAGTGTACTTTATAAAAACAGCCATCTATTTTCACAAGGGCAAAGATGCCGATGATCAAGAAACAAAGTTTACAATTATTGACTGTGTATGCATGCGTGTTGTAGATCTGCTGATTTGTGGTTTATTTATTTCTTTTACAAATAAATTTATTGGGGTGACACTGGTTAACAAATTTGTACAGGTTTGAGGTGCCCAATTCTACAACACCTCTCTGTACACAGTGTTGTGTATTCATCACCACCCCCAAGTTGTCTTCTTCATCCATCACCATTTATTTCCCCTTACCCTCCTTCCTCCCCCCAAAAAACTACCACACTGTTGTTCAAGTCCATGAGTTTCTTTTTTCTTGTCCTCTTTTTGCTCAATCCCTCTATCTCTTCAAATAGCACCCTCATCCTTGACACCTGTCTACTCTCATCCTTGACAGCACCCTACTCTCTACCTATGAGTCTGTCTTTATTTTGCTTGTTAGTTCATTTTTCCCCATATATTTCACATATGAGTGAAAGCATATGGTACTTATCTTTCTCTTACTGGCTTATTTAACTTATTATAATGCTCTCTAAGTCCATCTATGCTGTTGCAAAAAGTAAAAGTTCCTTCTTTTTATGGCCATGTCATGTTCCCTTGTGTAAAGGTACTACAGCCTTTTTTATCCACTCACCTACTGATGGATACTTGGGTTGCTTCCAAGTCTTGGCTATTCTGAATAATAGCAATGCCCACAGTACTGCACACAGCAATGCACACAGGGTTGCATATATTCTTTCAAATTAGTGTTTTCGGTTTCTTCTGATGAGAAAGGACTGCTAAATTTGTTTGTTTTTTCTGATAACGTTCTCTCTCTTTTTTTGTGAAAGAAAAGGAGATAGTGAAGCACACTCCCACCTGTGCCCCAACCAGGATTCACCTGGCAACCCCCCCCCCCCGTATGGGGATGGTGCTTAAATCAACTGAGCTATTTTTAGCACCTGAGGCTGATGCACTCAGACCAACAGAGCTATCCTCAGTATCTGGGGCCATGCCAGAACCAATCAAGCTACTGACTATGGAAGGGAAAGAGGGAAATAAGGGGGAGATGAAGGGGAGGAGAAGCAGATGGTTGCTTTCTTGTGTGCTTTGACCATCAATAGAACCTTCAAACACCAGGCTGATGCTCTACCCACTGAGCCACTGGCCAGAACCTGGTATTATTTTTTAATTTAATTTTTAAGCAGTCTTGTTTTAAAAAAAATAGCTGTTTTTTTATTTTTTGGAAATATTTCTTTAATTTTTGCTGTTGAGTTTCTGTCCTAGCTTACTCATAGTGTTGAGTAACTCAGTCTATTCTTTTCTAGGCGACTTCTGGCCTCTTCAAACAGCAGTTTTGGAGGAGCAACATATATATTTCTATTTTATTGTAATCCTTTTCTCTATTTTTATTTCCAGTGAACTTCTAAAATAGTGAAGGACTTTCTTTTTTTGCCCACACTTTGAAAATATAATGTTATAGCAAGTCAACATTTTAACATCTTTTCTATAGTTGACAATAATAATAACCACCTTTGTTATGGATATTATCACTTCCCATAGCTCTGAATTTTAAAAAAATTAATTCAGTGCTTTTGTATGTTTTGAGGCAACTGAAGAGTGACCAAAACTTTTATGATTAAAACCTCAGTATTACGAGATGCAAATCACACCCATTTAGCAATGTTGTATTACAAGGCTTACAAGGTATTTGGATGGTAATTTATTAGGAGTGGATTTTGTAGTCTGCCACATATGCAGATAGTATAGTTTGCCATTAGAACCTGTATCAACAACCAAGAAATTTTGGCTTCTCTGTGCTTTCATTGAAATTTTCATAGAAATTAAAATGACAATTTAAAATTTCATTTTTTAGAGAAAAATATTTAAAAGCTAGGTAGACCATTTTTGATATTTTTGTTGCTGTGATTAGACATTATTTGATATATTTCAGAAAGCCTGATTGTTAGTAAGATCTGAAAAAATCACTTTTATGCTATAAGGATTAACATATCTGTTGTCAAAAGTCTCCCTCTGTTCACACACGGAACACTTTAGTTGCAACCTCTCATTCAAGTAATGTTACTCTACTTGATCTCATTGAGCCATCAAGAGAATGAATGGTTTGATAACATATGTTTGAAGGATAAGACAATGTTTGTTTTTGCTCTGTGATAATGTGTTTTTATTTGTGCAGTATATACAAACCAACTCAGTAACAGCTACATTTCACTGAGTAGTTGTGTCCTTTGGAGAGAGAAAAATCTTTTGATTGACCTAGAAATACATGTCTGTCTTATTTTAGCTTGGGAGATTGTCTTCATGCGTGCTTACACATCCCCTTCTCCATCATGCCTAAAGCAAATTCTCTTATGAAACATGTTCTCTTTTGGTTATTTATCTCTATATCAAGATTTATGTGTTCTTCTACCTGTCATTAAAATAAGACTGTCATTTAACTTTCTTTTTCAGTGATGTCTTGGTGTTGGCCAAATAAGTTTGTAAAGTTTGTGTTATTTTATTTTGCTCACTTTTATTGTAAAAAATGGCCACTGCCCAGATATGTGATCTGTGAAACTGCTAATTACCTTCCCACTTGGGAAGGGCCATTGTTATGCTAATGTTGCTGGAAGAGAGGTTATCACGCCAAAAAAGTTTGTGAAGAGGAAGGAGGAAAAAGAAGGCCATGTTTGGCTGAGTTTGTTTAGAGAGAAGGAGCTGGTTGGAGGTCTTTGATTCTAGGAAAACCCAGAAAAGATTCTCCTTGTTGTGGAACCGGAAAAAGTGTGAATGGGTTTTTGTTCCCATGTGTTTGTTTTTACTTGCCTGCCAATTGCAAGGCTAGAACAAAGGCATGGCCCATCAGTTTTTAGCTCCACCGTTTCTTTACAATCTGTCTGAATTAAAAGGGAACCTGCACCTGTCTGGCAGCGATGGCAGCTGTGACGGCCATGACTCCTGGCCCTATACCAGGTCATGTTTCTTTAGGTGTAATCATTGTTTACACTATGTAAATTATATGGTCACAATATTAATCATGATATAAGTAGACTAGCATTATTTTGATACAATGCACAATTGTTAGGTAAAATAGACAGAGTGTTAAGACTCACTTGGAGTGCTGCAACAGATCATCTATCATTATAAACTGTAATCATAGTTGCCAACATCAGCCGTTGGTAAAAAATGGCAAGAGGGACCGTGGAAGGTGCATCATTTATGGCATACACATTTGAAACTGAAAATAATGCTACTTTCAGCCCATATTTTTTGGATTGACATTGGAGTTCCATATCACTCCCCAGCCATTAGTATTCATTGCCAGAGACTGACTTCTTGTTCTTCTCATCTCAGAGGTATTTCTTGATATGTGGGACTCCCCCAGTAGAGCAAGATTCTTGACTTGATTAATTTAACAATTTGTACATTTTTTGATTATTTGGGGATGAAAAGGTATACTAACAGTTTGAAATCCCAGAAAGAAATATTTGTTTTTAACCTTAAGTCTTTGTTAAAATGAAAATATTACAAAAATATTTAAAACATTTGAAGATTACTACTTTTTACATTTATTATGCATACATTTGCTAGAAAATGAGCAAGAGGTTGTAGGAGCTCTTTGATGGCCTGATTTATGAGATGAACTGAGTAAATCACACCCATAGTTTTAGAAGTACAATAGACAAATCTCCCCATATTAAAATGTTGTTTATGGTACTTTTCCTTATAAGAGTCCTTAATGCCTTCTGTCTTTGTTTATTTTTCTTTAGAAAGAATTTTTAGCATAAAGAAAGGAATGTTGACTCTTCAAAGTGCAGTTGGCTTTAGAAATAGGGATGAAGGTTTTTAAAGTTTAGTCAACTAGAAGATTAGAACAAATTTTAGCTTCTGTGCTAGACAAGGATGGCTAGTGAAGATAAAGTCCAAAGTTAAGATTTTGTTCTTCTCCTCATAAAGCAAAAATGGGGAAGCAGGAATTATTCTAAGCACTACACACAGAACATTAAACATTTCAGCTGAAATAAGTGGTGCAAGGGAAAATTACATGCTTTTATGAGGATGTGATAAAAAGTAATTAATCTGGTCAGAGAGATCAAGAAAAACTTTTCTGAGAAGAAGACAGTAGAGGTGATATCTGAATAAAGGAGTTACTTAGACCAGAGAACAAAATTTGTACATGGAACAGCATGTACAAAAGTCCTGAGGTGAGAAGCAGTATACTGTTTTAGAGAAATTGAGAAAAGGCTAGTGTGGTAATACATAGTTATAGAGGAAGTTGGCATGGTACAAGTAGAGGCTGCAAGCTAGGCAGAGGTTAGGTCTCTGTCCTTAGCTGAAATTTTCGGTGTGTCCTTTCATTCTGTCTTCTTTTCCCTTTATAAAGAAATTCAATGGGCCTCTCTTTACATGAAGAAAGTAATAACACCACTTACCATCTGTCTACCTGCCTGTTGATACTAGTTACCTTCGTCATGAAATCTACTGTCAAAAACAGATTATTTTGTCCATCCAGATTCCTGTGTTCACTTTGTCCCTTCAGCTAAACTATGGCAAAGTATAAATGCAGGTTCTCTAGGAATACTATTTTGATCATTCATCACATTCACTTCTTTTTGTCAATATTTCTAAAAATTAAATCTCAAATTATATCAATTTTTGAAACCACAATCATCAGACATATTTGCAGACAAGCAAAATAGTTAAATACTGATGGAACCAACCAATTAATCTTCTGGATAATCTTCTGCATAGTCCATAGTTTCTTCTAAATCTTTTTGTTTTATGGTTGTATACTTCCTTTTACCTGAACCCTGGAAGCACTTATATTTTCAAACGTTCCTTACTGTGCGTTTTGCTGCAGTCCATATTTGTGCATGTGAAGTGAAAGTATCAGTTCCTTCAATAGAAATAAGGTGATGCACTTTCACCCATGAAGGCTCTGTCCAAACCAAATACTCTAACAAAACAGCAGACCTAAGAGAACCTGACATTTTTCTTTCTAAGACGCTAATGATGTTAGTGAAAGAACTAAAATGAATTTTATTTTGCATCATTTCTTTCTCAGGTTATTTTCTATGAGTAGATTTTTCTTTTCCAACCATCCACTGACATTTTTAGCTTGTCCAACAGCACTAAGCCTCAGCTCAAAAATTCTTTGTACCACTGGTTTTAATTTTTCTTGTACAGAAAATAGAAATGATAATATTTTTTTCCTGCATGAGAAGATAAAACCATAAAAGTAAAATACTGGTTATGAAAGCATGTCGAACAATTATAAAGATTATAAAATGATGGATAATCCTCCATTATATAAAATTTCAGCGATAAATTCTACTGCATCAGATTTTAATAACAGATTGCTCCATTTTTTATAATTATTGTACATATTAATATCATTGTGAAGTCATTTCAACAGCTGTATTTTTTGGATACAGATGTCTTACCCTCAAAGAAAATAAAATTGTGTATTTTTTTTTCCTGGAGTTTTGATTGAATGAGCTTTGAATCTAAATAACTGCAGAAATGGTTATTTTTGCTTATTTGTGAAGCACATCCATTTGCTGAATCTTTATTTTTTAAAAATATTTTCAAGGTTTATTCCAGACATATAAGGCAGCGGTGACACAGTAGATGGTGCATTCTTCAGAAAGGTCACAGTCTCATAACTGACAGCTCTGAACAGACTAGGACAGAATAGAATGGTAAGAGCTCTGGGAAATGTTCTCCAGGGATCAAGGGTATTCATATCAGACTTCCTGGAAGCAAAGAAATCTGAGCCTACACCTCAGGGAGGATGAGTCCACTAATCAAACACAGGGATGATGCTGGAGAGAGGCAGGAAGGAGATTTTCTCCACGAGGAAATGGCGAGGTCTAGGAGGGTAGAACTATCTACTGAAGTAGGGGAGAATTCAGAGATGAGGATGGAGCTGTTTGCAAGGTCCAGGTCCAGTCATCTTCGTGCTTAGACCCTCCTTAGAGCTTCCCTGTCCATCTCAGGAAACACAATGCAGCTTTATCCCGTTGATGGAGTGGTAGGAGAAAGGAGCCTAATTTTGATTTGGGGGAACCTGGCTTTCACACCTCCCATTTCAGTTTTCACATCGTGTTCTGTACTCTGTTGTTAAGCCGCCCTGCATTTCTCTGCCACCGGCTGACTTGGAGAGAGGAAATCGATTGCACAGCATCCACAGTTGGGTGACCTCTTTGCATTTCTTCCTGGTTTTCCTGTTAGTAATGTGGGGTTGCCCACAGGGGCAGGCCAGTAGCACGGAGCCACACTTAGAAGCCGCGCATATACGGAGGCCTCTGTGTTAGCTTAAAACGCAGTTAGTTACCCTAGGTCGTGGAAAAGGAAAAACATGCAAAATACCAGAGCAGCCTCGCAGCCTGCGTGCCAGTCAAGTGGACTCAGAAACCAGAAATACCTTCTCCTGCTGAATCATATAAGTTAATCTTCTTCAATATACTTTATTCCTTTGGTATCTAAGAAAATACCCTACTTTCAGACAGCTAGGAACTGATAGAAATATAAGAGAGAGACAAACATCCAATTATAAAAATACGGTGTAATTGCAAATCTAGAATTATGGATAGGATATTGTAACAAGCCATTGGGGAAGCTAGTGAAGGCTTCTTTGAGGAGCTGACTCTTGAAGTGAGGTTTTATAGAATGAGACATTTTAGGAGGCAGTGGTGCAAGAGAAGGCACAAGCAAACCTGTGGAGGCAAGACTACATAATTGACTTTTTAAACCATCGATCTAGTACTGTTTCTGGTGCCATCAATCCTCTGTGTCAGGATAAATTTATAACAGGCCTGTAAAAATAAGCCAAAAATACATTTGCAGCCTACCAGAGTGCCTTAAGGGGTCTATATTCTCAGGCATTAGTTATCAGTATAAAAACAATGGCAATTATAATTATTATAAATTTTACAATTTAAAATAATTGATCTTATCATTTCTTTGTTTTATCTTTTTCTTTCTGTTTTGTTATTATTGAGAGGCAGGAGGCAGAGAGACAGACTCCCACATACGTACCAACTGGGAATCACCCAGCAAGCCCCCTAAGGGTGATGCTTTGCCCATCTGGGACCATTGCTCCATTGTTCAGCAACTAAGCTATTTTAGCGCCTGAGGTGAGACTATGGTGCCATATACTCAGCGCCCAGTGCCAACTTGCTCAAATAAGCCGGCTGCACAACAGAGAGAGAGAGAGAAAGAAGGGGGAGCGGTAAAGAAACAGATGTTCATTTCTCCTGTGTGCCCTGACTGGCAATCAAACCTGGAACTTCCACACTTGGGGCCGACACTCTACCGCTAATCCAGCTGGCCACGGAGATTTTATTTCTTTTATGTTAGAACATTTTATCTTTGTCTTCAGCATTTTCTCATATTTTCTTTCTACAATATTCTTTTTAAGAGTGACTTAAGTGTGCACAATGATTTTTATACTGTTTTATGTTTACTAAAAACTTACTGAATGTTCATAAAGAGAGAGAGGATGTGTGTCTAGGATGTGAAAGTGAGAATGTTAAATGTGAGGTAAACTAGAGACAGATGAGATGTATTAACAATGGTTTCCGATGTGCATATTTTGATTACTTTCAAATTTCAGTTATTATTTATCCCTTACACATTACATCCTTAATCTTTGTAAGGATGGAAGGTAGGGCCAACCTAACTCACCTGGCATCTGTTGGTACCTGAATCAAATGCCCTTTTTCAGAGGGTTTAGCCCCTCCTGCTGTTTTGGCAGGGCACCCTGGACCTTCCAAATTTGTAAAAGTAACTATAAATGCTCTAGAAAGTGTGCCTTCTATGCAGATACCATTCACTTTTTTCCTTTTCGTTTCCAGACCTAAAGTCAATCCCCTAGAGGGATTTCTTACAATGCCTGTCACTTCTTATAAAAGACAAAGTCCTTTGTATGTGATCCTCTAGGTGGAAAGAGAAACTCTTCAAGCCTGTATTAGTGTTCTGAATCACAACCTTTGATTTACTACTTCTACTCTACAAAACATCCTTTCGCCTAACTTCATTACCATCAGGTGTTCTGCTGTGCTATGAATTGACTCAGGACATTTTCTCTGCCCCCATATTGTTCTTTCTTTCTTCTTTAAACAAACATTCTCAGCTGTAACCTGCTGGCTTTTTAGACTAACAAGGCATTTGTTATATATGACTTTGAGGTAAAAAGTTGTGCCTGACTTGTGGTGGCATAGTGGACAAAACATTGACCTGGAACACTGATGTCTCTAGTTCGAAATCCTGGGCTTGTCTGGTCAAGGCATATATAGGAGTTGATGTTTTCTGCTCCTCCCCTTTTCTCTCTCTCTTTCTCTTTCTCTTATTCTCTCTCCTCTCTCTATAAAAATGAATAAATAACATATAAAAAAGAAAGTTCTGTTGCTTTTTTTTTTAGCAACAGAGAGAGAGGGACAGATCGGGACAGACAGGCTGGAAGGAAGAGAGATGGAGAAGCATCAGTTCTTTGTAGCAACATCTTAGTTGTTTATTGATTGCTTTCTTATATGTGCCTTGACTGGGGGGCTTCAGCAGAGCAAGTGACCCCTTTATCAAGCCAGCGACCTTGGCTTCAAGCCAGCAACCTATGGACACAATCCAATGACCATGGGGTCATGTCTATGATTTTACGCTCAAGCTGGTGAGCCTACGCTCAAGCCAGATGAACCCAGGCTCAAGCTGGCAACCTTGAGGTTTTGACCTGGATCCTCAGCGTCCCAAGCTGACACTCTATCCATTGCGCTACCACCTGGTCAGGCTTGTGCTGCCTTTTTAAGTTGAGTATGTAAGATATTTGTCTTTATTTTGCTGAGGTAAAATAGTTGGGGTAGGGACATAGATATCTTTATTTATGGAAACTTCAATGTCTAGTCAACACTGTAAAGTTTCTTTGCGTAATATTTAGGAATTAAGTTGAATTGATTAAACATTTTTATTAGTTTCTCAAGTACATTATATTACTATTTACCATTTTGTTATGCTGCAAGGTGTTTCTACATAATTAACTTGAAGAGAAAACTCCAAGTGGGTAATGCTTATATAGACACTGGTATCTTTTTTAAAATGAGACATCTTGTGAGGAAATAATGAAACATTGCAAAGAGTTTATCCTAAATGGATGTATATTTCTAACATCATGGTTCCATCATGTGGTATAAAAATGTGGTGAAAAAATGAAATTGTTTTTTAAGTATGCAAAGTTTGTTGGTCGTAAATTCCCTATTTATTCATAGGTACCTGGTCAACAATATATTTACTGTCCAGACAAACCCAGATACTTGGAAAATTACTTCCCACATCTATGGAATTGTTGGTGAAAATGACCAGTGGTTTCTTTACTCTTAGTTGTCCCCAAATCATTTTCTATGATCAGTATATTTTATCCAGAATTGAAAGTCTTTGTACTTACAAATAATCTATTTTTTTTTTGAGTTGCTACTAACTTGTTAGGGTATGTGTGAAAGAATAGGTAGTAGATGATACTGATACTCTTTTTCAGAACCCACTTTCTTTTATTTTTAAGACTTTATTTATACAATTTTTTTTCAGAAAGTGGGGGAGAGGGAGAGAGAGGAGAGAATGCGAAGCAGCAGGAAGCATCAATTCCCATATGTGCCTTGACCAGGCAAGCCCAAGGTTTCAAACCAGTGACCTCAGTGTTCCAGGTCGACACTTTATCCACTGCACCACCACAGGTCAGGCAGTAGATGATACTCTTTATTCACAGTGACTTCAGACTAATCAAATGATGTTGAGAATAGTCTTCATGGTTGGCCTTGAGCACATAGCAGGAACCACACAGACAGAGTTACTGCACTTGAGGAATTTATATTCTATCTTTACCTTCTTTTTTCCTTTATATATAATCAGCTCTCCTTATAAGTTGGTGTGGGTCTTATTAAAATTAGGATTTGGAATGCTTATGGATATATATATATTTTTAAGCACTTAATGAGGTTTACTCTTCACACAAAATGTATTATGAAAATAGTTGTAATATTTCTCAAAATATTTAACTTTGGAAAACTTAATTAAAAAGTTTGTCACCAACCCCCCTTGAGTGTCCAAAGACACTGAATTAAAATATGATAAAGAGGGACTGAGAAGGTTAAAGAAAATACGGCAAGAAAATTCAGATTGAACAGGGACATAAGAAAGTTAAAAAAAAAAAACAAAAAACTCTTGTACTTACCTTCTGTGTCTGGGCTTCTCCTACCCACCTTTAGGTAGCTCTTTTCATGTCAATTGTAAGGGGCTGGATTTGCTAACACCATGGCAGGGAACATCTCAAAACACAGAAGGGAGCTGGCTTCTTTCTCCTGTGAGTTCAACCTGCTCTCTAGTCTCAGAGAAGGAATGGGAAATTTTTGATTATTGCTTAATAAAAATGCTTCTTCCTCCTAGATTTTTGTACCTCTTTTCTCTAAGGGCTTTTCCCATAAACTTTCCCCTAATAATTACTCTCTATTTCTATTACCTTTAATCTGTGTTTTAACAACGAAAAACTAAACATTCCTTTGCCATATTAATTTCTAATTATTAGATAAGTCTAGCTAACTAGTACATATCAGATTGAACCTTAAGAAAAAGGGCTTATTTGTCTAATGAGTTTAGCTCTCAGCTCCCTTACAATTCATCAGGGCAAGAGGTCATCCTGTGTATGTGTTTTGGCCAAGAGAGAACTCAGCCTTCTCAAAGCAATAAATATATTGAGCACTCTACTTGATGCCTGATATGGAGCAAATTCTGATATAAACTGGAATTAAAAATTTGGGAGTTTCCGGATTTGGCCAGGTGAGATGTGGAGGAGAAGATAGGCATAGGAAAAACAAATGATTTTACAAACTTATGGGAGATTATAACTGTTTTGGTGCTATAAGAGTATATAACAGGGGATCCTGTGGTGGTCTAGGGATTTGATCATGCTTCCTCAAAAATGTAATTATCTTGGAGTTAACTGTAAGAGATGAGGAGGAGCCTGACCAGGTGGTGGCACAGTGAATAGAGCGTCAAACTGGGATGCAGAGGACCCAAGTTCGAGACCCCGAGGTTGACAGCTTGAGCGTGGGTCCATCTGACTTGAGATAAAAAGCTCGCCAGCTTGGGCCCAAGGTCACTGGCTCCAACAAGGGGTGGCTCGGTCTGCTGAAGGCCCGTGGTCAAGGCACATTTGAAAAGCAATCAATGAACAACTATGGTGTTGCAATGGCAACGAAAAACTAATGATTGATGCTTCTCATCTCTCCCCATTTCTGTCTGTCCCTATTTATCCTTCTCTCTGACTCTCTCTCTGTCCCTGTTAAAAAAGAGAGAGAGAGAGAGAGAAAGAGGTGAGGAGGAGGCAGGGTGAGGTCATTTGCATATACAGAGCTCCCCTTTTACTTTGCAAGAGGGCATGGTGTTCTGGGAACTGAGAAAAGGCCCCATACCCAAAGACCCTGACTTTATATTAAAGGTTTTTAATATCAATTAAATTATGGTAAACATCATATGAAATGATTTACAGCAGTCATGTACAGATGCATCTATATTTCTATTAGAGCAATTGTTCATTTTCACAATGAGTATATAGTTACTGAAAATCCTCTGCAAACTTGCTTATCTACTTAGTATACTAGAAGTATTCAAGTGTCTGAGACTGAAATTCTTCCAGATATCAGGCATTTTAATCTCTAAAGTATTCACAATTTCATCTTTTTAAAAAATATTTAATATTTTTCAATTTAAACTTACATTTGATATTATTTTGTATTGGTTTCAGGTGTACAGTTAGACAATCATATACTTCCCAAAGTGATCACCCTTATATTTCCAGTTCTCACCTGCCACCATTCATAGTTATTACAATATTATTGACTACATCTCCTAGACTGTGCTTCACATCCCCGTGACTATTTTGTAACTATCAATCTGTACTTCTCACTCCAAGTTTTCAACAATTCCATCTTTGAATAGTTTATTGTAAATGAGACACGGGAAATATAATTAGTTAAGCTGGAGGAAAGTAGACTCCTTGTTTAAAAGGTAGTGATATCCATTTAGATCAGTGGTTCTTAACCTGGGTTCCTTCGAACCCTAGGGGTTCGATGAGTCGGTCTTAGGGGTTTGGAAAAGCCTCTGCCACGGAGGCCAGAATAAAGTAATACCGTAATTTGTTGTGAGTTCATGCACTTTATTGGTTTTGTTCTTTGAGCAAGGTGATGTTCCTGCATGGCTCATTTTGTTCACCAGTAAAAAACATATACCTATGTCTTGAATTTGGAAAAAAAACCCATATTTTATTTATCACTAAAGAAGGGTTCGGTGAATGCGCATATGAAACTGGTGGGTTTGGTACCTCACAAAAGGTTAAGAACCACTGATTTAGCTGTTTGCCCTGCAATAAACCACTTTGTATTGATGGGTCAACCTCTATAAAAGAAGAGATCGATGTTATTGCAGATATCTGGAGCCTTAGAAGTCTCCTGAGAAATGCAAAAATAGGAAATAGGATCCAAGTATTGAGCTTGCTGAAACTCTAGCAGAAGTGCCTGTAAAGTATCTAATTAATTTTTACTAATTAGCAATCACTGAGAGAGGCAGCAGTGAAATGCACTGTGCTCATCTCCAATAGGAACACAACACATGGTAGTACCATCCGCAAAATCTTTATTATTGGGAGTGTGGCAATTACCTGTGAACCCTCTTTGATAACTCTCAGATCATAGCTGCATGTAGGAAATCTGATTAAAAATAATAATTTTTAAGGCCTACATGAGTGAATCTAACAAATCCAATGGGATTATAAACAGAAGCAGAATTCAATATTCCATCATGTTTTACTAGTCAAGAGCATTGATCCTTGGAAACACTCTAAAGACAAATACTCTGCAAGGTGATCTCTCTCCGAGGCTTTTAAACTAAAGATGAATTATTATGGCTGTGAACGCCAGTTTCTTCCAGTTTCTCTGAAGAATTCCTCTGCTTCTCTGTCCATGGAGCTGTGATTCAAAATACAATGATCGTCTTCTGCTGCTCTTAAGAAAGTTGCTCTTAGGAATTCATTGCACTTTTTTTCTACAATTGAGTACTCTGTACAAACATTTTCTGATGAACATCAATACACATTTTTATCTATTGCCCTCCCCATCTTTTGATACCTATTACTGAAGGGTGCTGTATTGCATACAGGTTGTTAATGAGAGCTACGAGTGGATTAGAAACATTTATTCAAAGGATCATTCATTCAACAAATATTTATTATCTGGCATGGGAAATCCTAAAATGGGTAGTAAGAAGCCCTTGCAGAGGTTTGCTTGTTTTTCATTTAACCTCAATGAGGGAAAAGAAAAAAGAAGAAAGTTTTTCTCAGCCCAAAACACACACTCTTCTCCTACCAAACCAATAGTTCTTCTTGCCAAGGTCTTATGAAGATTTCAAAATGCTAAAGCATAATTTAAGTTTTAGACATCTATGTGTTCTTGTGATTGCAAATATCACCATTCCCTAAAGTAATTTCCTAGGAAGTGTTTATAAAGCAAAAGAGTCACAAATGGACAAAAAATAAGTTCAATTTAACATTGAATATAGACTATGCAAAAAAAAGTAGATAATTCATTCTAGAAGTGCTGTAATATGTAAGCATAATGTACACATATTTATTTCAATTATTTGTCTACTCTCGGCAAACAATATTGAATTATGAATTTCTCATTTATTTGTGGCCTACATTGTGCTGTAAGTGGATTAGAGGAAAAGAATGAGATTTTTCAAGCTTGAAAATTTGTATTTAAAGTTGACTTTTTCATCTACTTGCTGTGAGACTGTGCATAAGACATTTAATCTCCAAATTTGAGAAGACAGAATATTAACAATAATAATCACACCAGTAGTACCTATTCCTTAAAATTTTTGTGAGAATCTCACAAGATTTTATATATACATATGTGTGTGTGAATATGTATATACTCTTAAATATCTTTTATAACTCTAAAGGTTTTTAGCTATTATATTTATGTAAAATATAGTATTGTAATGTCACAGAGTTTAAAAATTAGTTTCTAGCCCTGGATGATTGACTCAGTGGTAGAGCGTTGGCCCAGCCTATAAAAGTCCCAGGTTCCATTCCCGGCCAGGGCACACAGAAGAAATGCCCATCTGCTTCTTCCCCCTTCCCCCTCTCCTTTCTCTCTATCTCTCTCTTCCCCTCCTGCAGCCAAAGCTCCATTGGAGCAAAGTTGATCTGGGCGTTGAAGATAGATAGCTCCATGGCCCTCGCCTAAAGTGCTAGAATGGCTCTGGTTGCAACAGAGCAAAGCCCCAGATGGGCAGAGCATCACCCTCGAGTGGTCTTGCCTGGTGGATCCTAGTGAGGTGCACGGGGGAGTCTGTCTCTCTGCCTTCCTGTTTCTCACTTCAGAAAAATCCAAAAAAAAAAAAAAATTAGGCTCCAAATTGCAAATGTAATTCTTTTCTGTGTAATTTTATTCTAATGTAATAATAATTTGTTCAAAGTTCTACATTAAAAATAGCATGGCTTAAAAAATTGTTGCAGTTCTAAAATAATCTAATTTATTTTGTACCGTGATTCCTTTGAAGTCTTATATGTGGATCTGTAGATAAAAAGTAAGAAATATTCTGAGTAATTGCTGTTTTAATTAATCATCTTTTCATATGTTACAGGTGAACAAAGACCAAACATACTTTGCATTTCTTTAAATCCAATATACTATTATAAGAATAAAGAAATAAAACAAAGATAATTAAAATGTCATTGATTTTATTCCATGACCAAATTTTCATACATGTTTTGACATGATGGGTAAAGTTAAGACAACTTTATCAAAGAAATTTGGGAGATGGAATGAGATTTAAGTGCATTTTATCTAAGTTAGCTAAAATATTCATTATGCTGATTGTACAATATTCACTCATCCATTTATTACTTGATAGATATTGAGTGTGGTTGCTGTGTACAGTAATGATGCTAGGTGAATAAAACCAAACGCAGTGAGTCTATTGTATTGTTGCAGGGGAGCTCATATACTATTTGGAAGGTAAACACTAACCACTAATTTCACAATCTATGTAAATCCCCAATACTCCAGAACTATATAAGAGGGAAGCGTATTTAATAGGAGTTATCCTCAGCATGAATCAGGGAAGGCCTCTCTGGGAAACTTAAGTGGCGCTGAGGCCAGGAGAATGACAAAATATTAATTGAGAAGGGAAATAGGGAAATTGTGATTTACATATCTAAATTACTATTTATGATGAACTTTGACACTGTGGCTAGGGAAGTGCTTTGGAATTGATTTTGTTCATAATCATCTTCATTTCACTTGTCTAAGTCCCACAGTTAAGCTTTTATGTAGGACCACTCTCCATTTCTCATGTCGATCTTGGCCAAATACATCTTTTCCCAGGACCATTACGCTAGACTGCTTCCTAAGCTTTTGCTAAAAATTTATGTAATGGATATTTAAAAGACTTATTTATTTCTCATATGTTCTGCAAAATGTGTATTCCCACTTTACTTAAAAAATTCAATGCAGTTTCTCTTTGTCCATTCCCTTTGTCTTGTTCCAATGTTCTCTGTCCTTTACTTGAGTTCTCTGCTACCATCATAGAAGGATATCATCAAACTTCTTTTGTTAAAAAATAATCTCTTCATTAGGTTCCCTGAGCGTAGTAGTAGTGATTCTCTAGAGAAAAAGAATTAATAGTGTGTGTGTGTGTGTGTGTGTGTGTGTGTGTAGATATATAGATTTTTAAAAAATGGAGAGAGAGGGTTTTATTTTAAGAAATTAGGTCATGCAGTTGTGGGGGCTAGCAAGTGCAAAATCTGTTGGACAGCTTGGCAGGCTGGAGACCAAAGAAAGGTTGATGTTGCAACCTTGAGTCCAAAGACAGTCTTCCAGCAGAACTCTGTCTTGTTTGGGGTACCTCAGCCTTTGTTTTTTAAGACATTCAACTGATTGTATAAAGCCTACGCACAATATGGAGCATCATTGCTTTGTCTAAAGGCTACTGATTTAAAGGCTAATGTCATGTGACAAATACCATCATAGCAACATCTAGGATAGTGTTTGACCAAATATCTGGGCATTATAGCCTGCCTCAAATGACACATAAAATTTGCCACATTGATTTTATCTATTTCATGCAGATGGCAGAAATAAAGATAATTGAATATTTCATGCATAGCCTAAGTCTGCATCCTGTAGTTCAACTAAAACTCATGGCATTTCAATGACTTGATCAGGTAAGACCACTTAAGTCACAATGTTATGGAGCACAGGACTCCTTTCAATCTCCTCATCTTCCAAGGCACCTTTTCCAAGAAGTATTGCTTATGCTATTAGACTCATCCAGTCCTTCCTTTAACTCCTCACTTTACACATTCTTCTCCTTGGATTTTCACTCACACTGCTTCACCAGAAACTCTTAAACTGAAGTCATATGTCTTTTTTGTTCTAGAGCACTTTCACATAATACATGATTAATAGATAGTTTTTAATTGAAATACAAAATTAATTAGAAAGTCAGATTTAGTATACCTGTTTGCATGCTGTAGAGAAAAATAACAAAAATGGTAGTTCAGTATGATTGCTTTTATATGATAATAACCTAGTTTTAATAGAAAAGAAAATCTCACTAGGGTTTTTTTTTTCACATACTGTTAGAGTTTAAAGGACACTAAGAAAGGCTTTTGACTATTAAATCATTTTGGAGACTGTTACATACCATTGTGACAAAGATTTATTTGTAGCAAACCATTTTAAGATAGTCTTTCATTAAGAATTTTAGATGTGGCCTGACCAGGTGGTTGCTCAATGGATAGAGCATCGGACTGGGATGCGGAAGACCCAGGTTCAAGACGCCGAGCTCGCCAGTTTGAGCGCGGGCCCATCTGGCTTGAGCAAAAAGCTCGCCAGCTTGGACCCAAGGTCTCTGGCCCTGGCAAGGGGTGGCTCGGTCTGCTGAAGGCCCGCAGTCAAGGCACGTGTGAGAAAGCAATCAATGAACAGCTATGGTGTCACAACGGCAACGAAAAACTAATGATTGATGCTTCTCACCTCTCTCCGTTCCTGTCTGTCTGTCCCTATCTATCCCTCTCTCTGACTCTCTCTCTGTCCCTGTAAAAAAAAAAAAAAAAAAAGAAATTTAGATGTGGACATTTTCATTCTTGGAGAGAAGTTTCATAAAATGAAATTCATTCAACTATTATGAAATGACCACTTCACTTCAGTAGCTTTTTCATAGTCTCAATGACATAATAATGCAGTTATTCTTTAATATGCTAATCAAACTCTTAGCAATCAATCCAGTGGTTGTATGTTTGTCAAGTTAGTTTAAATGTAATTAGTAAAAGTGAAAATCTTGAGCCTCAAAGAACCATATGCTGTTTCAGAACTTCTTTCAATGGTCAAAAGAATTAGCATATTTGTATATTGATCTTTTTCAGTAATATCAAGGGGTTCCTCAATATCAAATGATCAAAGCTTTTTTACCCTTTTTGTTTTACTTTGAATGTTTTAAAAGAATTAGTAAAATTGGTAGATATATTAACCAAAGGATATGAGAATGCTTTCATTAGTATATTTTGTTTAAAATTATAGATTTAATAGCAATCTTATTTTTAGGAAATACTTAGAGCTTGGGTTTACCTACCTTATTTTATATAATTTTAATCAAGTTCTAAAATACTTTATTTTGTACCAGAGTAAAAAATACAGTAAGCTTTTAGTATAAAAAGATTTAACTATTCTATGAAGACCTCAAAGATACTTGATGTAGCAATTTTGAATTTTACTGAAGAACAAAGTTGAGTCAAAATACTGCAAGGCAGATATGCTAGAATGATATAGTTAATGAGTGACTTATCAAATGAATGGCTTAGCAAATGAATGATTTAACTAATGAATAAGCTTAACCTCCACAGAGGCAAAATTAGTGTTGTTATTAAAAAAAGGTCAGTGAAGTCAAAATGCCTGGTTTTAACTTCAGCTCTTCTATTCACAGTGAAGTGTTCCTGGCCCCTTTACTTAACCTCACTCAACATCATTGTCTTCCACTGTAAAGTGGGAAAATATCAGCAGAAATACTCCTGAAAATTGTTTTCAATAACTCAATTTGGCTTTGACTTTTTTTATCCACATTATGAATAAAATAGTTCTCTACCACTGATAAGTAAAATGGGTTCTTTATGAAAGTCAAAATTTTTGAAACATATTTTCCTTGCCTTATATCAAGCCAGAAATTCTTTAAATAACTCATGTTTTTGAGCTTCACTATCATACTCATTGTTGCAACACTTTTCATGAAGGTGAAATTTAAAGAGAGAGAAGGGTTAGAGGGAGAAGTTGAATAGAAATAATCATGCATGACTATATAAATAAATGATTTATTATTTCCACAATATTAATTACTTCCAGAGTTTTTGAAAAACAATCCACTTTGACTTTAAAAAGTCACCAGCAGGTTTCAAATACATGACTGCTACGTGTCATGTGTCTAAATGCTTTTCAAGAGGTAAACCTGTAGGATCATTAGATTCTCCTAGAGAATCAGAATATTAATTAAAGATGAGTATATTAGAAAGGAAGCATTAACTACTCTATTTCCATCTTTATTTTGGGGGGGAGCATATCTCACTTAAAACTTCATCTCACAATTTAATTCAGTTTAGAAAGGAACTATTTAGCAATTTTAATCACCAAAGTCACAATTATGAAAGTTGATTTATATAAAATATGTCAATGACAAATGTTGTCTATAAAAATTGCTGGTGTGGAGAAGGGCAGAATTAGAATGGGTCTCTTTTGACAGATAGGTAAAAGTAATAATAATATTCAAAATATAGGAAATTTATATAATATTGTTATTACTTTAATGTGACTATAAAAAAAAGATATTATGAAGCAGATTTTTTCCTAAGAGATGAATAGTTGTACTGCCAGGAATCTTGAAACTCCCCAAAGGCAGATCTTGATTGTATCATAGACATCTTGAGGATTTTGCACTGCCAATTTAAGTAGTCAAATATCTAGGATGCTTTGAAACACTAAATGGCTGGGGCAGGGAAAAAGTAAACAGGCCAGGAAGTGGGGTGATTGTTCCACTCCTGGATACTGACTTGAATGACATCTTTTACAAAAGGGTAGAACTCATGATGTAAGCAACTCTTTTGGCAATCTGAATTCATTTGATAAAAAAAAGCAATTTTGATATGAAGAATTTTTAATCACCTGTTTTGCCAAGTATTCTACATGATTTAGGATCTGGAACAAGCAAATTTGTTTATAAAAATTCTGTATATTAATCAAATATGTATTTTTAATACTTAATATAACTGTAAAGATATTAATATAACAGTAAGGTTTTTGTGATTCCTGCCACCTGTTTGACAAATAATGGCAAATATTGTTAACTGTAAAATTACATAAGTGAGCTTATCCTTATCTTTGCTTAAAACATATTTGTACATAATTTTATTTGAAGTATATGTTGTGAATAATTTCCAAATATTTATTTATTAAATTGATAATGAAATAGATTTTGTTGAATTTTTTGAAGAAAAGAATAAGGTCCAACTAAATATATATATATATATATATATATATATATATATATATATATATATATTAACAAAAACAGAGAGAGAGTCAGACAGAGGGATAGATAGAAACAGACAGACAGGAATGGAAAGAGATGAGAAGCATCAGTCATCAGTTTTTTGTTGGGACACCTTAGTTGTTCATTGATTGCTTTCTCACATGTGCCTTGACTGTGGACTGTCAGCAGACCAAGTAACCCCTTGCTCAAGCTAGCGACCTTGGGTCCAAGCTGGTGAGCTTTGCTCAAACTAGATGAGCCTGCACTCAAACTGGCGACCTCGGGGTCTCAAACCTGGGTCCTCCACATCCCAATCCGACACTCTATCCACTGCGCCACTGCCTGGTCAGGCAGAAATAAAAATTACACTTAAAAATATTAACCTTCTTCAGCAAACATGTTTGAGTTTTGTATTAAACTCAAAAATGTTTGAATTGTGTATTAAAAATGTATATTTTGGGGGTGAGGAAATAAGTAAGAGACCATACCAAAGTAAAATCTGCACCTGACAAAGTTGCATAGGTCAGCATGACTTATTTCAAGGCTACTGTAATATAGAGAGAGGCCAGAACCCTGTATGAATTCAACTCTACAGAAACAAAGGGCTGAAGTGTTTTATGACCTAGAGCACAGGGATCATAGGCTATTTGAGTTTGCTTATTGTTCTCACCCAGAGGAAAAGAAAACTTTTTATAACAGAAGGTACTGTTAGAATTTGAAAATACTTGTGCCAGATTTGGGCTCCTTCCCTCCCTCAGAGACTGGGAGACTGGTTACTTTTTAAAGGGATGGGTTCCAGATCCTTGAGGAACATACCCTTGAGTATAGACAGGGCAAGAAGTTTTTACAAAGATTTACATCTAAAAGGGGCAGAGAAAGTACTTACAATTACAAGTTTTCTAAAGTGAATGATTTAAGACAGGGGAGGTTTTAGATGCCTAGAATCAATAAGAATCCATCTAAACTTTTGTCCCTTGGAAGAAACTTAAAAGCTGTCTTGGTCAAGCACCAGAATAACTCATGACCAAACAAAGCTCAGTTCATGACCTCCACTGAAGGAGAGAAATGACAAAGTCTTCCAGAAGTGGGAACCACCAATGGATATTTATGGGCTTTTTAGGTCTTGACTCAAGTGAGTTGAACCTTTCAAAGCAGGGATCTGACTAGGATTGGGCCAAATGCATGATACTGTGTTTCAGGATTGGTGGATCCAGAAAGGTTAGGGTCTTGTAGCAGGAATTCATAAGCAGTTATTATATTGCACTGCTGTTTTCAGCATTCTCTTGGTTGGGAGAAATTTCTGAAACAAACAGGTAAGTCATTTACTGGTTTATGACCTGTCTTTCTTGAGCAAGAGTATCCCTAGAGCAAATAATAAAGTCATGTTGATATAGAAACCCTTAATCTTGGTCCTGGTAATTAAATTGCGGGATACCTTGAGGTCAATTCTCAGTAGTTAAGTGAACACTCAGGTGTGTGTGTGTGTGTGTGTGTGTGTGTGTGTGTGTGTGTGTGTGTGTGTGTGTGTAAATTGAAATAGAAGACAAAGATGGCTTTTATTTCACTTAGATGTGTTTCTTGACTCAGCTTCCCTGACTATAAACATCATTAGTGAATCTTTAAGCATCACATGAAAATACTTTTTAAGGTCACATTAACATGATTTGTAGTTTTTTTAAAAATTGCTATATTAAAGGCATAGTTACTCTCTTAAGTTGTTTGTTGACTTGCAAATTAATTGATATCTGAGTTTCTAAATACCTCTTGGCTCATTACCGTAATACTTGGATAGATTATTGACCCATAGAGAGTCCCTGTGGTTGTCTCTGCTGCCAGAGAATTTCTACCAGATGAATCCATGTAGGGATTCTAACATATATCTATCATTTTAGCATAATGAGATTAAATACAAAACTCCCAAGTCTGCTTATTGAAAGTGTGGTGTACTTCTAATCAGAATTAATAAAATGACTAAAATTAAGCTAATTTTTTTCACTACTATATGAAAGATGAGATATCTTGGGTTGTATGATACGTTTTAAATATCAAAGGAATATTTTAGAGTTCTAACTCTTAAAATAATCATTGTTTTGCTTACACTATCTTAAAATTAGATTAATATTATCATTATATTTCAAAGCCAGGATTATATACCTTTGTAATCAAAATTTAACTTAACTTGCATATTATGTACGAGCAAAAAAATATGCTGAAATAGTCAGATAGTTGGTGAGGGAAATTAAAATTTCTAAACCTGTGTATCATAACTTTTTGCTCTTTACCATATATCTTGCAAGTTCAGACTAACTCATTTTATAATCATTTTTTTGGTAAGTGGTTTATATTTCAAAGTTCAGAACTCAAGAGAGGTAATTTGCGTTCATAAAATGTCAAATCAGACATGAAGTGGCCTATAAGGATAGAACATATTTTGTAACTCAACGCTACTCCCCAAAGTAATTATATTAATCCTAAAGTATTCATTTTTGAAATATCTATTTATTTCACAAACTCAGTGTGTAAACTAAGTACTGATTCCTTTCTCAAAATAATGTGGTTGTCTTCAGACCTAGAATCTTCTCTTCTTAATAACTTTGTCTCCAGTGGCATCCTGTGCCAACGATTCATAGGAAAAATTCTATTTTTGTACTGGGTGGAGACTGTGGGTATGTGCTTCTATGTATGTGAGTCCTTACATAGGGTTGATTGAATGACTCTCAATAAAGAGCTTTGTGAGAAAATAATTTCTCTCTTAGCCTCTATTACTTTCTGATTAAATTGTGTCCATTTCATTGAACTAAAAGAGACAATGATTTCTCTAAAAATTTCTTTAGCAGCTTCTAAAATAAAGTTAGATTATAATTATACTTATTTTTATTAGTTTATGACTTGTTTATTCAAGACATCTTTAAAACATTGAAGAATAAATTCTCATTGTCCTAGGAATCTCCAATAAACCTATTGTCAAGAACATCAGGCATTTGGTCATTTAATGATAAGATATTCTGTGTGAAAACAAAATACTCTATGTGCAACTTTATATAGCAGTAGCTTCCACATGTATTCAAAGAATGATAGCTGACTTTGAACGTAAGTTTCAATAAGTTACAGCTTTGCTTACCTCTCAGTTTCAGTTCTTCTAGTCTCCTTTCTCAAAATCTAGTGCCCCTCCTAGTTTTCTAATGAGAACCTTTTGTTCCATTTTTCTAGATGGTCTCAATTTCAAACATTGTGCCTAGAGACCTATGAGTTTGTCTTTCAGCACTTCCAAGAAGGATGCCTAGCTTAAAATTAAAAATAATTTTTTTTTAATTAATAAGTGAGAGGTGGGAAGCAGAGAGACAAACTCCTGCATGAACCCTGATGGGATCTACCCAGCAATCCCCCTATGGGGCCATGCTAGGCCCATCTGGGGCCATTGCTTCGTTGCTTGGCAGCAGACCTGTTTCAGTGGCTGAAGCAAGGCCTTGGTGTCGTCCTCAGTGCCCAGGGCCAAATTGCTCAAATGAGCCATGGCTACAGGGGTGAGTTGTGGTAGAGGGGTAGAGAAACAGATGGTCCCTTCTCCTGTGTGTCCTGACCAGGAATCAAACCCAGAACTTTCACACACCAGGCTGACACTTTATGGCTGAGCCAACTGGCCAGGGCTATTTTTTTTAAATTTCTAAATTAACTTTTATTGATTTTTTTCTTATTATAAAGAACAATACTCACTTATTTTTAAAATATTGTAAATACAAGAAAAGCATAAAGAAAAATAAAAATTATCTAGATTCTCACCACAAAGTGATAAAGATCATTAACATTTTAAATTCTAAGTCCTTTTAAAGTCACATTCATTTTTATTGTTCTTTTAATTGAATTTATTGCATAAAAAGGCAGTGGTAAATTTACACAATGGATTACTATGCAGCCATGAAAAAGAAAGAAATCTTATTCTTATGACAACCTGGATGAACCTGAAGAGCATTATGCTAAGGGAAATAAGCCAGTCAGAGAAAGACAAGTACCAAATGATGTCATTGATATGTGGAATCTAATGAACAAAAAGGATGGTTAATTTTATCAGCAGGGTTTAGATAAGATTGATTTTACTCAAATGATATATTCAAAGACTACATTTAGTGCAGATTGGAAAATTGATGCGCTATAAAGTAGAATATCTTGTGGAAGAGGAGGAATTTAGAAGACATTCTTTATCACTGTGGTTTTTAAAAATGGAATAGATTTTTAAATCATATTAAAAAACAAAAGACTGCCTGACCAGGCAATGGCACAGTAGATTGAGTGTCAGACTGGGACTTAGAGGACACAGGTTCGAAACCCCAGGGTCGCCAGCTTGGGTGCAGGCTCATCTGGATTGAGCAAGGCTCACCAGCTTGAGCACAAGGTTGCTGGATTGAGCAGGGGTCACTAGGTCTGCTGTGGCACTCTGGTTAGGGCCCATGTGAGAAGGCAATTAATGAACAACTAAGATGCCACAATGAAAAATTGATGCTTCTCCTCTCTTTCCCTTCCTGTTTGTCTGTCCCTGTTTGTCCCTCTCTCTGTCTGTCTTTGTCACACACACAGAAAGAAAAAAAAACCTTGTAAATATGTGAAAGTTAAGATCTCATTGAATTTGGGGGAAATCAAGGTACATATTTTCTAGTAAAAATTTTATTAAGAACCAATCTCAAAACTCAATAAAACATGCCATCTCTTTTATACTTTTAACTATAATCATACTTTTGGATATTTATTGAAGAATCATAAGGTGGATTTAATTTCAATAGCTAACTGTGCATGTTAGCATATGAATTTTAATTCAATGTTATACAAGTGTAACTAAAAGGTAAATATTTGTTGTCATTCTTATTTTCTCTCTTCTTTGTTTCTAAGCTGTTTTGCTCATATTCCCATTCTTCAAATTATCTATTATTATAATTGTGTTTATACATTTGATTTCTCCCTTTCTATTTCATAGGATCAGTTCTTTGACTTAAAAAAACAATTCTTATATGTTTATTTTGTCCAGAGTTTTAAGTATTTTTTATCTGAAGTTTAGGAACTATATCTGGTAAACATAGAAATATATTCATATTTTATTTTATTCTCAAAATTTTAAATAATGACTAATCTTAATATGAGGAAACTTAAACACAGAATTTTAAGTGGGTTAAGCACTCAATCAGTTTGACAGTTGAGGCTACAAAGATTTATAGCAGAACAGTCTCAGAACTTATGCTTATCTGCCATGAACTCAAGTTGTGTTACTATTTCTTCCCTTTGTGGTACCTGTAAATATTTGTTAAATGGAATCAATTTTTTTGGCATATTATCCCCCATTTTCTCTCAAGTCATTATAAGTAAATTTTAATAAGTTAGGATTGTATTAACTTGAAACACAAATTACTGCAGCTCACCAGAAAATTTAGCACATTTCTTTTTTGAAATAAAATACCTCAACCATTTGTTTCTTATTTGTATTAATCAAGTGCATTTCCATTCTAAAAGACCAAGGTAAAAAGATAGTCATATGACTTTTCTTAGCCTGACAGTTACTGATTTTAATACTCCAAAATATTGATTACTAAATCATATAAAATTTTTACTGATGATGTAAAGTGTTTTAATGATCTTATTTGCTTCTCATATAGCTATTTCCCTTGCTAAATGCAATATCAATAATATGAACTTCTCAATTAGTACTTCATGTTCATTAAAAAGAAAACATTATGCCATAAGAATTAGAAGAAGGGACTGGAATTTTATTGTGGATTTCAGTAGTTTGATTTTACAGCAACACTTGAGAACAGCAAGTAGGGTTGAATATGCTGCTATCCCTTTGTACATAGATGGTGAAAATGTATTTTATAGAGAAATGGGAGGATATGAAGTGGAAATAGTTCTAACAGAGAACTGGGGGCATTTTTTTAAAGCGAAGTTTTATTTGTTGATTTTTAAGAGTGGCAAGAGAGAAAGAGAGTAAAGCTGGGGAGGAGCAGGAAGCATCAACTTGTAGTTGCCTCTTGTGTGTGCTTTAACTGGGAAAGAAGGGGCTTCCAATCAGTGACCTCTGCTCCAGGTTGACACCTTACCTATCCACAGTACCACTACAGTTCAGTTCAGGCAAGGGACATTTAACCTTAGTTTTTCAGCAGGAAACTGTATATATATATATATGTCACGTGTTAAAATCATGCAGATTTTAACTTGTTATTTATCATTTCCAATTATAATAAAAAAATGTCACCAAGATTTACCTACTTTCGTGTCAGTATAGGAAAATGGGACCTGCTCTGTAAATTCAATGACCAAAGACATATAGATTTACCCATATGTTTGAAGAGTATATTGAAGTAAAAACAATAAAAATAATTCTTGAAATCAAGTGGTCAAAATCAGATGTGAAGTTTTGGTAGGTGAGTGTATAGCCAGAGGCTGCCACCATGGTGGCCTTTCACATGCAGTTTCTCATAGAATTTGGACAGGTGGTAAAGATACAGCGGCGCCTGACCTGTGGATAGAGCATCGACCTCAAATGCTGAGGTCACCAGTTTGAAACCCTGGGCTTTCCTGGTCAAGGCACATTGGAGAAGCCATGAGTTGATGCTTCCTGCTCCTTCTCCCTTCTCTCTCTCTTGCTCTCTCTCTCTCCCCCCTCTAAAAAATAAATTAATTAATTAAAAAATTAAAAAAAAGAAACAGTGGAGCCAAAAAATGGTGGGACATTTCTTTATTAAAGTCTCTCGCACTGGTCGACAAGCAAACAGGCAAGGAAAACACTTCCCTCCCTTTCAGTGGCTCCCAAAGCCTTGACACTTTCTCCGGTTCCACATCCTGGAGAATCTTCTCCAGTTCCTCCTAGAATCAAAGGCCCCACCAGTCTCAGCGAAGCTCGCAAAAGCCCCTCAGCTCTGGTATCCCATCTGCATACCTTCTATGACTCTCTCTGCACAAACTGGCTTCTTCCTCAACACTGCATACTCTCTGCTTTCTCTCCAAAACAGCCTGAGCCTTCCAAGACCCTCCTCCAGCAAACATAATCAAACAATGGCCTTTCCCAAGCAGGAAGGTAATCTCAATTTGCAATCAACAGCCCTACTCTGAGGGCAAAGTACACACTTGGCTGCCCAGTGCCATTTTTAACAATAAAAGTGAGCAAACTCAAAAAATACAAATTTTACAAACTCATTTGCCCAACAGAGAGGAAGTCCAATCTGTAAGAGATTTCTATGCAGGATCATCTGTTAAATGCAAGACAACGTGGACATAAGTAAAAGGAAAAGCGAAAAGTTGACACAGTCATCTGAAAAAAGCAGGAAGCAGGTGTATATGCCCTCACCCCATCTGCAGATTGCCCCAACAACCCAGCATAGGGAGAAAACTGAGAAAACACCCTGGAAGGAAGAAAAAATCTTTACAAGAAATTCCCCCAAATCCTGATGATACAAAGGAATTTTCCCCAACTCAAAGCCCTTTTCCAGCTTAATCCAATTTTTTTATCTCATCTAAAAGAATCTACCTTTGAATCCTCAAATAAACTGAAGTTCAAAGAACCAGACAACTCAAAATCTAAAAACTGTAGAAGTTGTTTGTATGCTGTGGGCCACAAAATAGGTAGAAGTAATTGTTGGGCTACTTGGAAGCAATAAGTATCTTGCCACATTCACTCTAGACCCCAATTCTGAGATCCTTGGCAACCGTTCCCCAGAGTCCTCCATCCAGCCATTCTTGTCCTTATTTTCTTGTCCATTACACTTCGGAACTCACTCCCCAATGTTCCATCTGATCACAACCATGGCACTACTTCAGCTGTTGAGTATGATCCTATCGCCGGTCTTGGTTGGTAAAGCCAGAGCTCATTAACTGCAGCTGGTTACATAGGAATGCATTAGCACAGCAGATGTTCCATGGCAAGCAGTGAACTGACAGCTCTTCTCTGAGTCACTTTGTTCATCATCATCTCTGTGATAAAGGTTCCCACAAACCACAAAGGACAAGGAGTTTGATAGATGTATGTAAAAACGACTTTGAAATAGGAGGGTATAAGAAGAATCAAAAGGAAAACTGGAAAGAACTTAAAGTTTACAAAGGGTGCTAAGAAAAGTAAATGAAAAGGAATTTAAATTATTATATTAGTTGATTAATGATATATATTTACATGGAAATGTTTAAGAAACCAAAGAAACCAAGAAATATGTAAGAAATCAAGATGCCACATGTCATTTTCCTTTTTTAATTTCTTTTTATTTTATTCATTTTTTTAGAGAGGAGACACAGAGTGAGAGAGAGAGAAGGAGAGAGAGAGAGAGAAAGGGGGGAGGAGCTGGGAGCATCAACTCCCATATGTGCCTTGACCAGACCAGTGCAGGGTTTTGAACTGGCGACCTCAGTGTTCCCAGGTCGACGCTTTATCCACTGCGCCACCACAGGTCAGGCTGTCATTTTCCTTTTTATTAAGAAACATCTAAATTGAAGACTTCTGTGATCTTACCAAAGTTCCAACTACTTTTAATGATAGAAGCTACACATTTTTTAAAAATCATAAATCTAACTTATGATTTCATGCATAAATAAAAGTATAAAAGTTCAAAGTAAAGGTAAGTACATCAATATGTAAATTTATTTTAAAAAATAAAAGTGTGTCCACAGGATAATCCTTTGTGAAAAATAAAATTAAATGCCTTCTTATAGTGATTATATAACAGAAAGAGCAGAGAATTCCTGGATTATTTTACTTATTTAAAATTTCATATTGCATTTATTTAAACTGATTTTTCAAAACATAAAAATTCAAAGTCTCCTGAGAATTCAGAACTCATAGCAGGTTACATTCGTTTGGTCTCCTAGTTTTGATACTTCAAAATCACCTTGACTCTTCTTCCTCCTAACAATGTATGCCATTGTCAAAATTTTCACTGAAATTTCATTCTTTGTCATGTGTAATAATAGTAATAGGCAAATGTCATTTACTTATTGTTGTGTATAGCTTACATTAATATGTCAGTTTTTTATTGGGAATTGATAAATTAATGTATCTCTACTTTACAGATGATACTTACAGGACTTTGGTAACTTGTCCAAGATAAAATAGCTTAGTAAATTGTAGATCTTTGAAATCTAAGCCTCGTTTCTGTATGTGAACATGGCTTTTGATGTCAGACAGGTAAGATGAAACCTAAGAAGACTGTCTTACTGTTCCGAGGTTAATTAGTAGTTCCTTTTCCCAAAGTTGATAGCACATTGTTCATAGCTCTTTTCTTATAATGGCCAATGATTGAATGATTTGTGTACACAGTAATTTTCCACAACCAGATTATGAGCTCCCCAATGGCAAGAAACTAAGCCTTATTTATCATTATGCCAGCTACAAGCACAGTTTCTGTTTTAATAGAAGAGCTCATTAACTATCATTCCTGCGTATTTTTTAATTCATTATTTTTCCTCCCTTGCCTGTGTAAATATAATCTATGCATCATCCCTTCTGTATTGAATCCATGATAGTTTTCTGCTCACAAACAATCTACCTCCATTTCGACCCTCTGTGACACTGCTATTGTCATGTGAGATAAGTACCTTATTCTCAATTATATGATGTTATGGTATCTGTGCATCTATTTTGCCTTACATCCATGATTTATGCATCTCAGTTTATAAATTTTTGAAGGCAAAAACAAAATTCCTTCTCTTTCAAATTAGTTAATATATTGGCATCATCTGCAGGGTAAAGTTCAAAATTTGGCATACATGCTTTTCTGTCCAACCATTCCTCTCAGTCTGTTATGTACCTTTTCCCAGATATTTACAATTTCCTCAGCAGACTGTGTAAGATAAAGGTTCCCTGTCCCTAGGACAGTGAAACACATGGACTTCGTAGTCTAATAGACCTATCTTAAAATCTCTCACCCATTTCTTCTATGTGTTTGTTTTCCTCATTAGTAAAATGAAGACAATTTCTACAGTAGGTCATTATGGTGATTTGGTGAAATTATCAATGCAAAATTATGAAGCATCATTTCTGGTAGGAGTAAATGATCAGAAATGAGAGTCCCCCTCTTTCTCTTTTTAAGATTCCAATCACACATCTCCTATCTGAAGTTATCTCTGAATCTCCATTGAGAATTAACTCTCCTTTAGTTCTTCCACTCGCCTGTATGCACATCCATATTAGAGGTCCCCAAGATGATCCTTAGTTTGATGATTCACTAGAAGAACTCCAGGCAGGACTCAGAAAAGTGGTTATGTTCATAGCTGAAGTTTCTTACAGTAAAAGTATAAGATTAAAATCAAGGTCAGTTGGGTGTGCCCCAGAGAAACCAGGATCCAGGCATTGTCAACCAGTAAAGTCTTATGGAAAGCCTTCATTTTCACATGAAACAGCATCTGTGAGGTCCTGGAAACTCACCCAGCCTTGGGGTTCAGGGTTTTACTGGGGGCTGGTCCAAGTCATGTAGCAATGAAGTAAATGATCTTAGTTACTCAGTCTCCAGCTCCCTAGAGGTCCACTTATACTATGTGGCCCAGAGCCTCAGGCATACAAAAGAAAAAAAAAAAAAAGCACTTGCTGTAAGTTACACTCTAAGCCACACTTTAAGCATAAACTATCTGGTCAAACAATTGCTTTGTGGGACAGAGCCTTTGAGACACCTGAACACTGTTATGAGGCAGGATCTTCTAAGGGCTGAGAAGTTACTATGCCCATGAGCCAGTTAAGAGCCCATCCTCTGAAAACAAGCTTCTTTTGGAATGTGCAGGGCTTGTACCACTAAGACCTGCTGAACTAACTTTTTATTCCATACCATGTTTTATTACAATAATTTCACATGCCTTATTCGTCGATATTCTCAATACTTTACCATTTTAAACTTAGTCGTTATTAAGTGGGAATAAAAATATGTAAATAAATTTTTGAAACTGATAACATGACCTAACATTACTTTACATATGTGCAATAGTCATTACATATTTATAGGTGCATAGTTTATCATAATAATTAAGGAACAAGTTTTTTTTTACCTTTTATTTTAGGGAACCAGCTAAAGTATGAACTTTATATTTGTTTGCACTTCAAATTTTGTATTTATCTCAGGGCCTTTGAAAGATTGTTGATGGTTTGCAGTTATAATTAGAAAGTAAAGAAATGCAACATCGATCTTTTCTTTATCTCGGAGTAAACAAAATGGCAAAATATACACATTTCTAGGTAAACAGAGAAAACCTTCCTTGGATGGGTTCAATTTCAGCAAAAATACTGAAAATGTTAGTGTCAAAACCAGTGTTTACAAATCCAAGAAAAACACCTAAATATCAACAGAATGTCAAAAGATATGAATAAGACAGACCTTTTTGTTTGTTTGTTTGTTTTTATTGGAAAGGGCTGGGCTCTGAGACCAAGACAAAAGGAGGAAGAAAAGAACATATTGTTTCATTCAGTTCAATTCAGTAGTTTATTGGATCTTATAAGTATATCTCTCAAAAATATGTTTTGAAAATTTGTACTATATAGTTAGTGAATGCTGAAATGCATAAGTAAAAGATATAAAAGCAGATAAAGTTTATAAAAAATGTCTCTGAAGCTGACGACAAAATATGCATGTAAGAAAAGAATATAGTTTTTATTCTTTCTGTTTCATGGTGGGATGGAGATAGCTAGAGTGGTTTTAGGTAGTTCGAAAGTTCAGTGTAGACATAAAGACATGTTTTTAAAGCATTTATGTAAATTTTATTTTTTTCACCTGGACAATGAACCTAATATTTTCTACACCTCTTTAATTCATAAATGTCATTACATGTGAATTTTTAAACATATAGCATGATTTCACCCAATTCTAATTGCTTCATGTAATGATGATATTCATTAACACAAGGCTGTTTAAAATTAATGTTTATTTTTTCTAGTCAATAAGAAGACTATCATTTTCTCAAAAATATGCTATTAGATCTATATTTTTAAAAAATGAAATATAAATTATTTCTACTTTTCTTTCTTTTTTAAATGAAACGTGGGGAGGCAGAGACAGACTCCTGCATGCTCTCCGACTGGGATCCACCCACTAAGCCTCTTCTTGGGTGTGGCTCTGCCCATCTGGGCCATTGTTCTGTTGCTCAGCAACCAAGCTATTCTAGCACCTGAGGTGATGCCATGGAGCCATCCTTAGCACCTGGTGCCAACTTGCTCCAACAGAACAATGGCTGCCTAAGGAGAAGAGAAAGAGAGAGAGACAGAAGGAAGAGGGAAAGAGGTGAAGAAGCAGATAGTCAATTCTCTTGTGTGTCCTGACCAGGAATCAAACCCAGGACATCTTCATGCTGGGCCGACTCTTTACCACTGAGCCAACCGACCAGGGTCTATTTCTACTTTTTTAAAAAGTTGATAAATCTGAGACTTTGGGGTCCATTCCATAGATTTGGTCTTTATTTAGCCATTAGGGTTTTGTGTTATGGGTCCTATTAATAAGATATTTTGTTATTTTAGGTGATCAGTTAAAAACGAAAGCATATGCTCAGATTTTATACTCTATATTTTATTAGGTGACTTTAAGTCCCAAGTTAAATATTAAAAGAGGTGTCCTCATGTATAAACTGATTCCTTTTTAAAAAAATAGGATTACGTTGCAAGCAACTTTCTAATACCCATGACTAGATTACACTGCCATTAGTCAGAGTGTTCTTATATTTAAAAGCTAACTTTAATACAGTCTGTAAAAAAACTTCAGAAGAAAAATAATTTGTAGAACAATTTTACTTTGAAAAATATGAATTGGAACAAAAGCAAAATCACATTAAGACAACTAACCTATAGTAACTATTTATTATCATAATATATAGTACAGAATACCAAATATAACTGTAATATCTGCAAAGTTATAGATTTATAATATGTGTCACCTTGAAAAACATCATATCAAAATCTGTTGTGAGATTTTCCAGGTACAAAACAAATCAATGCTTTGCTTCACCAAAGAATTCTATGTCCCTTTGGTAGAAATTGAATTTGATATCCAGGAATACATTTTATAGAACAAAAAAGCCTTAAAAAAAGTAAGTATATTGGAACAGAGCATACCTACTCCTCAATACTCTGAATGTCAGGCGTTAGTTGATAATGTTAGAATTATGTGACAAGTCTCCGAAATTTGAGATGTGTGTTAAATGAGAAAAATAATTAAATGTTATGTAAAGAGTCAATAACCCCGATTGCTGCAGTCCCATCTACAGTTCCTCTGGGTGCAGAGTCTGGCTGAGGGTATCCCGGCTGTGCCTTCTGTGGACGAATGTGTAGGATGTGAATCCCTGGAGATATGCGAACTTTTTAATTTATCATCTTGTCACCTCCCACTCTTGCCTCTTTAGGGTTGAAATGAAAGAAGTGAGATATAAGGGAATATTCATTTCACTTTTTAATTAAACATTTGGTTTGGTTCCAAAATTCAAGACTTCAGTTTACAAGCACAGAAAAGATGTCAGAAATAATGTAAAAAAAAATGAAACCTCAAAAGAATATTTTTACACACAGGGGACTTTTATTTGCTTTTGCTTCAGCAGAAAATCTCTGCTTGAAGTGCTAAGAAGGCTTTCATATATTCCTTGAACTCTGTCAGTGAAAATAAGTATAATGTACTATAAAAATATACAATGTTATGTGGTCTCTAATAAAGACATGTTTTTTCTTTTTACATTTATGCAGTACAATTTATCTATCTGTTACTTTATTGTGTCTCCTTTTATATTTAGTTTTTTTTTCATTGCATGTTTACAAAATATCTCATCTTACATATTTATTTTTTATGTATTACTTTAAAAGCTTTTTAGCAATTTACAATTTTTAGCTCTATGGTGTGAAGTGAAAATATGTTTATAAAAATAATTTGTGCTTATTTTCATCTGTTTATCTTCTTTGATGAAGAGTTTATTTAGATCTTCACCCATTTTTAAATTGGGTTCCTTGTTTCCCTTGTTCAGTTCTTTTAGTTTATTGCATGTTTTGGATACCTTTTTAAAATACATGTTTTGGAAATATTTCCTCCCAGCCTGTGTCTGTTCATTCTCTTGACTGTGCCTTCACAAAGCAGAAGTTTTTAATGTTTAAAAAACTCAACCTATTTCTTTTTCTTTGTGAATCTTGTCTTTGTTGTTGTATCTAACCAGCTCTTAGAAATAGTCTATTATTTTTTTAAATCGGCTAGAACAAATATTAAACAATTTCTCCTTTTACATTGAAATACCACTTTCGTCATGGGCCAGAAATGAAAACTTAGCCCTCGGCTTTGTATTATTTATCTCCATATGATCAATTTGCCCCATTGGTACAATGTTTCAAACTTTTAAATTTAAACCTTTTAAGAATGAGTAAATGAGAGCAGTTATTTTTTATTAGTTTCCCAGATATGCTAAAGTCAAAGGAGTTTTTAAAACTTTAAGTGTCTTTCTGCCCAACTTTGTACTTGCTTCCTTCCTCTTCTGTCTCTTCTGTCATCACCATCAAAACTAGCCAAAATTAATTTTACCCTGATGGCAAGCATTTCCTTCCAGTGAGCAGCATCCTACCTCCCAGCTAATCTCATCCCATCTTTCTTGTATATTCTCTCTACACTCTTGACTACTTCAGAGTTGGAGACAGCCCCTGACTCTTGATATTTGCACACACTGTTCCTTTTGCTTTAGATAATCTGATGAGTTTAAAGATAAGTGTACATCCATGAAACAATTCCAATTTTCTGTTATAATTCTATACATCACTTCTAAAAGTCTCTTCCTATATCACTTATTTATGAATTTTTGTAATAAGAACACTTAGCAAAAGGTCTACCTTCTTAGCAAATTTTAAGATAACAATACATTATTGTAACTCTAGGCACTATGCTGTACAGTAGCTCTCTTGAACTTATTCAACTTGTAGAACTGACATTTTTGGAATAAGATTCACATCTATCAGATCTTATTTCTTTAATGAGATTATACCCTTTCCTAGAATGTATTGTAATTTTAAGTATAATTTTATTGGAAATGTAAACATGAGAGGAGACTTCTCCCATGCCATCCATATAAAATTTCCTAGAAGCAACAACTCCTGAACACAGAAAAGTTTTGTTTCCTTTTGTTGAAATAAAACCAGTAAGAAATCTGAGGAGACTGCAACAGAAAATCAGTTCTCACGAGACATTACATATAATCAATGAAAAAAGAAAATGATCCCTGCTCTGGCTAGATTGCTTGGCTGGTTAGAGCATTGTCCTGACATGCAGAGGTTGCCAGTTTGGTCCCCAGTCAGGGCACAAACAGGAACAGATCAATCTCTCTCTCTCTCTCTCTCTCTCTGAAATCAGTAAATAAAAAATTAAACAAACAAAAAAAACAGCCTCCTAATGTGAAGTAAGAAGCAATGGGCAGAAAAAATTTCCCCATTTGCACATGAAGTAAGGAAAGCCTAATAAAGAGCCAGGAAGTTATTGTTCAGACTCTCTAAATACTTCATTAAATTGACTGGGCCAAGAAGAGTGTTTCATTTAGATGAGATCTGATTTATATAGGTGATTCCCACTTGTCCCAAGCAAAGACTTAAGTTGTTAGAAGATTATTCAAAGGAGAAATAAATTCTGAAAAAGTAATGATAAATGTTATAGGCAACATAAATCTGTGTAACAGTGTGTTCACCTTTGCTTTCACTTTTAGGTGTTTTCACTTTAGTGAAAAAATACCATTTTTTGTTTGTTTCTAAAGTGAACAGGGGCGGTAGTGTGTCAGGTGAGAGAAAGCGCTAACTTTAAACAAATTCCAGTTCTAGGCTGCCCTTTCACCCTCTGACATTGATGTTTTTTACTCATTGTGACAATGAAGAAGGTCCCTACATTCCTTAACCTACTGTTTTGCCTTTGACAACCTTGTAGTCAAAGAGAGAGCACTGACTTCATTTACTGAAGAACTAAGGTGGGACAATCCAGCAGTCAGACCCTTAGGTATTTACCCAAGTAAGTTGGGAAGCAAAGAAGATATTCTTCAGCAGGTGAGTGGGTAAATAAACATCCAGACAATTGATTATTCAGAGCTAAAGAGAAATCAGTTATGAAGCCATAAAAGACATGAAGAAATCTTAAATATGTATTTGTATTGCTAGATGAGAAAAGTCAGTATAAAAAGATTGTGATTCCAACTTTGTGATGTTCTGTGAAAAGCAAAACTATGGACACAATAAAAGGATCAGTGGTTACCACAGGTTAGAAGGGAGGGAGAGATGAATAGGTGTGGTACAGAGGCTTTTTAGGAAACTGAAACTAGTCAGTATGATACTAGAATGATGGATAGATGCCATTATCCATTTGTAGAAATCTAAAGAATATACAACACATAGAATGAACCCTAAGGTATGGACTTTGGATGATTATGGTGTATAAGTGGAGGTTCATGAGTTGTAATGAATGTATTTCTCTAGTGGGGAATTGATAATGGTGGAAGCTATGCATGTATTGGTGCAGAGAGTAAATGGGGAATTTCTGTATTTCTCACTGAATTTTGTTACGATCCTAAAACTCTTCTAAAAATAAGTCTGTTTCTTTAAATAAGGCAATAGTTATGTTCAATTATAAAATTTTTGTGGTGTCTCATGTTATGATTCTTAATAAACATTAATATTTAAGTACTTAATATAACTAAGAGACAGTATATTGCTGAGTAAACAAAAATGGATTATTAAAAACACTCCCATTTCACTTTATTTTTTTAATTTAGAAATTAAATTTAATTGAGTGACATTGATCAATAAGAGTTTATAGGTTTCAGGTAAACATTTCTAAAGCATTTGAACTGTTAATTGTGTTGTGTGCCCAGTATTAATTTGATTTAATAAAGTTTTTTACTAACCAGACCAAATATTATTAAAAATGCATAAGTATCTTTCATTTGGCAAATAACAATAACAACAACAGCGGTCATGAGAAAGGGTGAGTGGTTCAAGAAAATGGTCTGAATAGTAAACATCCTCCAGGAGGAAACTGGGGTGAGCCTCAGAGATCATGTTCCATCCAGAAGGATGGTGAACAGCTGGTTATCAGGTAGAAATATTTCTGGACATTCCACGTTCTTAATGGAAGTCAGAGTGTACAAACCTCCTACTGTAAAAATCATGCCACAGTATTAAGTGCAACTTGGCAGGCAAAATCAAACTCATCTGCAAGACCAGTGGGGCCTGTGGGTCTAGAGTTTTACCTTCTAGAGCAAGAGAAATGGGTTTAAGAAAGAGACTATTGAGGAGTCCTGGGTTAAGAGCAGAGAGTTGAGTCCAGAAACCTGGGAGGAGATAGAGGAGGTAGAGGCAGCAAGGAGGTCAATGAAATAAAATGAGTTTATGTGTGATAAACAGAAAGATAGACATGAGCATGAATCCGGAGGGGCAGGTCCTTATGAGCCCCATGCCAAGAGAGTTCTCGGCTTCTTTCAGGTAAAAATTCAAGACGTGAGATAGACAAGAGGTTAAAGTGAAAAAGCAGATTGTATTGAGCAGAGAGGACAAGAAAGAAAAGCCCCTCCATAGGCAGAGTGGTAATTTTCCTCACAGGAGAAGAGAGACCCCAGCCAGACGTTAAGTTAATATCTATTTGTAGTTTCTATGAAAAATTCCTGGTGTGGGGAAATAGAGTGGAAAAAATGTTAGGATTAACTTTGACCTTAAAAAAAGTATATTTTGTAGCCATGTGTTTTCCTTTTATGATATGGTTAAATGACAAAGTATGGGTGAACACCTATTAATAAATCTTTGCAAGAATTTTCTTTGTCCAGGAGCTCTTCGTGGTCTGCTTGCATTCCTGGTCAGCCGAGTTCTGTCAGGCAGTGTAGCAGCCCTCTGATTTAACTGTATTTGACTTTATGTGATTTCTATAGTTTTCTTGCCCCTCTCCTATATGAAGCAGGCAAGAGAAAGGGAGAGAGGTGAGGCAGAGAGAGTAATCAGGGAAACCAGTGAAGAGGGAGACAAGCAAAGCAAGCAGGATGAGGTGAAATCTGTATCCTGTTTCTGAAGTTAGCATACTAAAGGAAAGCTGAAGGGACTCTAAGATTCCTTTTGACTTTAGGCACTGCATGAGGTGAGCATTGGGATGCCATTAAGGAGGGGTGATACAAAGATGGAAGAACTTGGAAGAAGTATGCACAATTTATTTAAGAAAGAAATTGATCAGAAACCAGGGAGATAAAATCAAGGCAATAGAGAAATAATTTTTCTGTGTAAGGGAGATCAGTTCAAATGTAGAGCAGAAGAGAGAACCAGTGAAGAGGATAGTGAATAAAAATGCTGGAGAAAAAGACAAAAGGAGTGAAATACCTCAAGCATTTAGTCAAATACGCTCCTTGTTGTACCTATTTTTAAAATGACACTATGCCCTGTCATTCTGTTAAACCCACATAGCTCGCTCACTATTTCCCACACTCAGGGCTTAATTAGTGCTGTCAGTTCTGAGGATTGTAACCCCTAAGTGATCTGGACACAATATGCTATTATAAACCTTTACATTTATCTAATCTAGCATATGTGCTTCAAAGAAGAAATCTTTAGACACCTGCAATATAATCAACAGGAGGGAAGATCAAGAGAACCTAATTAACTCACAGCCATACCAGACCTGCTCCCAAGACTGATGAGTCCACAGGGTTATGTAAATTGCACATGGGAGTCTTTATGTATGGTTTCTGCATTCTGACACCAGAAGGAGACATTTCCACCTATTGGCATTGGCAGGATCCTGCCATCCGTGGTGTCCTGCCACACAGTTCTGACCCAGCTGGCGTCCCTCACCCACAGCCTGCTCAACAGAGCATGCTTTTTCTAATTGCCTCCCTTTGGGTTTTCATTTCATCTACAGGGCAACTGGTTTCAGAAGGTCCACATCCTTTGTGTAAGCAAAATAATATGAAATCCAGTGTTATTTCCTGTGCTGTGACTCACACCCCATCTGGTACAGTCAGGAATTGAAACATCATCTCCAGGGCACAGAGTATTTAAAATTTAGCTCATTGCTTGAGGTTTTCAGAGCCAATTCAAAGCCTATATTTTCCATTTGTTAAATATTTAGTATTGGCAACACGAATTTGGATTCTTTCATCTTCTTGAAAATAATGTGTTTACAAACATAGTGATGCCTAATGAGATTGGCAACTAATGGGGTTCCCTCTGCAGCACCCAGCTTGGTTTTATTTCTCAATTTTACACAAGTTCAGGCCACAGAGCCTGAGGGATTCACCTGTGGCATCTCTCAGATGCCTTACACATCATGGCCTTCCTGCTTTCTAATCCCTGATTCCTGCATTAAAACTGCTTTGTCTCCTAGTTATTCCGACACCCCAGATTGCTCTGGGAAACAGTCTAAACTTAATGAGTTCATCATCTCACCTTACTCCTGTGCTTCATCCCTTTGCAGTTGGGTTTCCTGAATCACACTGCAGAAGTGGATGTCTTTAAATCAAATGTTCCAAATGTCTATGTTCAGTTCCCTTCTTGGTCCTCACCCCAATTCCCTTGCCCTTTCTTCTTTCTCAAACACTGGCCAGAGCCAACTTTTCCTCCTGGGTTCTCTCAGTCCAGGCTCTGTGATAGGTTGTCACTTTCATATTTCCCCAGATCCTTTCTGATTATTCCTTCCCTGCCTTTCTCACTCGCTTTTTGTTCTCTGTCCTACAAGTGTAGGTGTTCTTTAAGACTTAACTTCTGGCTGCACTCTTTTCTTAAAGATGTCACCTATCATGTTACATCTGAGAATTAACTCTCTTTTATTTATTTCAGCACATTTATTTTATAGATGACACAACTGAGTTTCAAAGAGATCAGGGAATGTTTGTAACCAGAATTCCTTCAGTCATTCATTCAAAAAGTATGATGTATATGATTCATGTTGATGGGCACTACCCGGGCACGTACAAAAGGCATCTCACATTCCAGCACCTCACAGTTGGTTATTAGTAGCAGAATAAGAGTCTTCTGACTTCCATTCTAGTTCTTTTCTGCTCTCCCACACTGCTTGTCCTTTTAATATCTGCATTTAACTTCTGTGGTGGCACTGTGGATAGTGTTAATCTGGAATGCTGAGGTCACTGGTTCAAAACCCTGGGGCTTGCCCAGTCAAGGCACATATGAGAAGCAACTTGATGCTTTCTTCTCCTCCCCCTTTCTCTCTCTCTATCCTCTCAAGAATTAACTCTTAGATGTAGATCCTATTCAGAATGTCACTAGCTAGAATTTAGCAACTAGACTTTAAGTCCAGTTGGGACAAATGAGAGAAGGCATGTTATTTTTATGTCAGCATATGAGCTCTTTTGACTTATTTATGTAACCCTGCCATCATTATCTTTCAACTCCACCTCCTCCTGGACAAATACTTTAAAGGAAATTGTTGGTTTCAACACGGCCCAGGTATATAGAAAGTGAAATAGTGGTCATGAGAAGCAGTCTGCCCTGCCTACTTACTAATTTTGGAGTTATAGGCAAGACACCCAACCTCTATGTGTCTCTGTTTATGTATATGTAGTATTTGGAATATAATGAGATCTACTGCATAGGTTATTGTGATGATAAAATCAGTTACTATATTTAAAGGACTAAGCATAGTATCTGACACATAGGAAGAGCTGTGTGGAAGTTGGCTATTATTATTTAACACAGCTTTGCTCGTTAACCTACATTTCTGGCACTCATCTTTTTTCTAAGCTGCAGGATCAGATTGACGTCTTGACCTCATGTTTCCCAACCACCTGACTACAGATTTAAAATCAAATTTTTCTTTTTCTACTTCTGCAAACCTGCCTGAGCATTTCCTCCCAAAACTTCAAAACAAAAAAATCATTGTTATGTCTTAACAGTCTTCTTTCTTGAAACTCCCTCGTCACTTTTAATTCCTTTATCTCCTTTGCCCTCCAGTACACCTTTGGCAATGTTACCGCTTCCTTTCTCATCTATTTTATTCTTTATACTTCATTGTCAATAATCTAGGTCAGTCTTTCTTCCCTAATTTGGACAATAGGAAATCGCCCAACCAGTTTCTGTTCCCATTTCATATGCTTCCCAACCCATTTTGTATATCCTGTCTGCCACCCCTGTGATGTTCTGATGGCTCAGTGATGCTCTGCGGGTAGCTGGGTGGTATTTAGAGGACAACCAGGAAGAGCCATGCTGTTCCTACCACATGCCTATATGAACCCCAAGACATGAAAATATCATTTTCTTGGGACTCTAACATGAAAGCCTATTGTGCCACTTTCAGACATTTAATTTTCAAAAATAGTTCAAGGGGTCCCTGGCTGGTTGGCTCAGCCACAGAGCATTGGCCCGGTGTGTGGAAGTCCCAGGTTTGATTCCTGGGCAGGGCACACAAGAGAAGCGCCTGTCTGCTTCTCCACCCTTCCCCCTCTCCTTTCTCTGTATCTCTCTCTTCCCCTGCTGTAGCCAAGGCTCCATTGGAGCAATGTTGGCCCAGGGCAATGAGGATGGCTCCATGGCCTCTGCCTCAGGTGCTAGAATGGCTCCGGTTACAGTGGAGCAACACCCTACATGGGCTGAGCATTGTCCCCTCATCGGCATGCTGGTTGGATCCCAGTCAGGTGCATGCAAGAGTCTGTCTGCCACTCCTCTGCTTTTCACTTCCCCTGGCAGGGGGGATAGTTCGAGGGTTGCTTATATATACAAATATGAGTTCATTATAGAGTCTTACATGACTTGCCTTGTCACCTAAAAGAGCTCATTGTATGTTTCTCTAATGATTGAAGGAATCAGTCATGTCTATGCAAATACATAAAATAATGCAGGCACTGGCTGGTTGGCTCAGTGGTATACCATCAACCTGGTGCGTGGGTGTCCCGAGTTTGATTCCCAGTCAGGGCATATAGGAGAAGCCATTACCTATATCTCCACCCCTTCCCCTCCTCCTCTCTCTGTCTCTTCCCCTTCTGCAGCCATGGCTCAATCTTAAGTGCTAAAAATAACCTGTCTCTCTCTCACACACACTCTCTCTCAAAAAAAAAAAAATAGAAAGGAAAAATCACATTTTCTCCTTAATATATCTGCATGATTTTTTTTTCTTGGTCATCTCAATATCAATCTTTGTCACATGATTAATGAATGTTGGTTGACTGAGACATGGCCCAATGACAGGATGGAGCTGGTTATATATATATATATAAGGTTAGGCCAAGACACAAAGTGATTGTAGAATTCAAGGAAGAGAAGCAAGGTTGACTGGGGATCATGAGTTGGGGTAATAATGAATGTTGTATGAGAGGGAGCAAACTCAAGCCCAGGGGGACTAACAGGAGGTAAACAGAAAGCAGAGACTCAAAATCACCAAATATTTTAGAGTAACCATCAGTATTATCATAACTAAAAGATAAATAACTTGTTTTTTACATGTTCCTGGCAGCAACAGGAGCACACATACATCTCCTAAATGCAACGCATGGAAGGTCAAGTGCAGGGAGCCTCCTGAACTTGAACAGTGGCTGCACTTGTGAACCACTGCTGCAAGCTTTGTGGCTACAAGAACTTAGTAGTTGTGGGTTCTGACACTGAACGAATGGTGTTCTTTGGACTCCATTTATTTTCCAACCTGAAGAATGACGGAATCTTCAATTTCTTTTTTTTTTAAATAAAATAACCTCTCAGTTGATAACCATTAAAATATGTTCATATAGGCTTGACCTATGGTGGTACAGTAGATAAAGTGTCAACCTGGAATGCTGAGGTTGCCGGTTCGAAATCCCAGGCTTGCCTGGTCAAGCACATGTGAAAGTTGATACTTCGTGCTCTCCCTTCTTCTCTCTTTCTATCTCGTTTACTGTCTCTCTCCTCCCTCTTTAAAATGAATAAAAAAGAAAAAGTAGGTTCATATAATAGGAAATAAAACAGGTTGTTTGGCATCTTATTTACCAAATGGTTTGTTGTTACTTGCCATTTTCCTAGAATGTGAATAACGATAACATCTGCAGGCTCAACACATTTATTATAACATCTAGTCTTCATAACAGCCTAAGAATTGGTTTGACCCCTTCTTTAGAGTTGCCACGCATCTAATAAGATGCACTGAGTGAGTCTAAGATTACAGGCAGTTCCCAGTTTACAAATGAAATAGGCCTGTAGATTTGTTCTTAAATTAAATTTGTAACTTGGGGACTGCCTGCATTCCACAATGACCAACAGTTGAGTATCACAAACTAACGTAGATTTGGGAAAGATTGCTACTCAGGGGAACATGTCTTGGTAACTTGATTTCAAAATAAAAAAAAAAAAAATTGAATGAAACTTATTAGGTGCCCTCAGGGATCTTTTGGTTAAGAGATATTGAGTGTCAGTTAAGAAATAGCTGGGGAGGCTAGAGGAGTAAAGGAAATGAAGGCTAGATGTGAAGGTTTCTATGGTGGCAATATCAACAGGATTTGACAAATGATTTCTTCTAGTCCTCCAAAAATATAAGGGATAGATGGATATCAATGATAAGGACTCTTTACTGCTGAGAGAAATGGAAAAATTCCTTAACAATTGTATTCTGTTCTCCTCGTTTCTGCTTCCTTCTTTTCAACCAAATGTGCCATGTGCTACAGCCACTTAGTTGGAGTTCTTGTACAAGGCTGCAACTGAGGCTCCTAGAGTGGCAAAACGGATTCAGAAGAATTTTTGTATCTTTCCTAAGGATTGAGTCACAACCCCACATTGGTTTTTCCATTTCATAGACTCAAAATGTGCTTTTCTCATTTTTGCATGACATTGTTCATATCATGCGATTTGCTTAGGAGACAAAGGTACAACAAAACTCTATTTGGTGACAAATATTTTGTGTCTGTTAGCTTTCAGAATTGTCCAGTGTACATGTAGCTTCCTCTAGTCAAAGAAATATAGAACAAACCAAGAACAAAAAATAACATTTACCTAATTCTTATCTGGCAGGAACATACATACAATAATATTTCCATGTATATACATGGATAATATATAAATGTGTTTTTGTTTTTGTTTGTTTGTATTTTTCTGAAGTGAGAAACGGAGAAGAAGACAGACAGAATCCCGTATGTGCCTGACTGGGATCCACCTGGCATGCCCACTAGGGGGCAATGCTCAACCCATCTGGTGTGTTGTTCCACTGCAACCAGAGCCATTCTACTGCCTGAGGCAGAGGCCATACAGCCCTCCTCAGCGACTGGGCCAACTTTGCTCCAATGGAACTTTGGCTGTGGGAAGAAAAGAGAGATAGAGAGAAAGGACAGGGGGAAGGGTGAAGAAACAGATGGGTGCCTCACCTGGGAATCGAGCCTGGGAATCAAACCTGGGACTTTCACATGCCAGGCCAACGCTCTACCGCTGAGCCAACCAGCCAGGGCCTAGAAATGTGTTTTTGATTACTAGTTTTCAAATGTCCTTTATTGGTTGATTTCTTCCTTCAAATAAATTTTAAACTGAAGCCTAATAATTAAAACTGATGAAAATCAGAGCTAATGATTTAGATGCAGATGAAATTGTGCAAATTACAATAATTTTAAGCAGAAAGATAATGTTAGATAGAAAAATGGAAAGATGGAACCCAGAACTGCCTCCAAATTACTCAGGCCAGCCCATTGTCACTTTTGTCTGAGAACCTTAGTGATAGCTCCCCATTAATAGTTAAACTATAATTAACATCAGCATATAATTTAAGCATAAAGTTTCAAATTTGCCTCTAAAAAATGCCATTCAGGCCAATAAGACTTTATTTTTACCAAATTAAAATATTAATATATTTTAAAAGTGAAAGTGTGAATTAGAAGAAAGTTTGGTCAGCCAGGAATTTTATTAAAATGAGAATCACACACAAAAAAAAGAAAAAAAATATGACATTGGCAGTATCCATCAGAGCAAACCAAGATAGAAGTTAATTGGAATTAAGAAAATATAATAATACTGTAATAAGAATAACAGAAAAAACTAACATATTATTATGCCACATTTTATAGTAAGTACTTTACATATGTTATTTCATTCAATCCTTCTGATAAGCCTAGGAAGTGGAGTGCTATTCTAACTTGACATAAATTAATTCTCAGGCACAGAGAATTTAAGTAAATTATCTAAGGTCACACAGGAGTGGGGCCAAAATTTTAAGACAGGTGATCTGATCCATGGTCTGTATTTTGCCTAGGTAAGATGAACTCACCAAGTAATCTCACCTGGTGCCTTAAATATTTCCATCCTGGAAATAATTTTATTTATTCTATGTTCAGAAATCAGCCTTCTAATGATGATAAATCTTACTATACAGTTCTGCCTACAGAAGTCATGTTGTCCAATATATGGATAGTTTTATTTCTAAAAATGAAATATTAAATCAGTATTTTGGTTTTAATCATCAGTGTTTTTTAATGGAATCCCTCTAAACCATTCTCTCTTGATTTGCTAAAACATGTAATCTGTGGACCTAAAAAGTCTGAAGGCCAAGCCTGAGCTATGGTCCAACCCATCACTGGAGATTTTTGTGGGCAGGCCAAACCAGCACTTTACTACTTGCCTTCTTGCTTCTCTTTGTTCGTGTTATGAGACCAGTTTCGGAATGTACAGTTCTTCTGGCTCTAATAGCCTTCAGCTATTATCTAAGGCAGTGGTTCTCAAAGTGTGCGCCAGGACACACTGGTGTGCCCTAGAAGATTTCCAGGTGCACCCTATGGTATTCCAGAGAAATATGTGCCTGTTGGGGACCAAAACACCAACAGGGTTTTAGGAGTTTAGATTTTTGGGAAACAGAGGTGTAGGGAATTGGCTGTAAGCTGACAGACTGCCCAACTCCCCACCTTACTTGCCTGATTAGGTTGCAAAAGGCTGTTAAGTTGTGGTGCTTGATTGTTTACACTACCCCCCATGTTCCTCTGAAAGACTGGAGGCAAGTTTCTTCTATCCTTTGTTTGGTGTAAAGTTAAGATGGTATGTACGGTGAGGGTTTTGGATTGATGATTAAACATATGACATTGCCTCTTGAAGCCCTTTGGATTTCTATAAAAGAAGAATATGTGGCAATATCTAAAAAAGTCTTGAACATTTTACTATATTTTTCAACATCCTATTTATGTGAGTTAGAATTTTCTACCCTCAACACAAGAGTAAAAAGAGAGGAATTCTTCAATGTATTGACAAGGAAATGAGAGTTTACCTTTCAAATATATGCCCAAACATTGAAGAAATCACTAGGACAGTTCAGGGTCATGTTTCTCATAAACAAGAACGAAAAAACTTAACATATTTGTGCTGGAACCTGCCGAATTTACTAAATCTTACTAAGAATTTATTGATATACATAAAAAGATAATTTTTTTGTCATTTTTTAATATTTTAGCCCTTCTTTTTTATGAATTCTAAAAAGCATAACAAAAAATGTAACATAAAAATGTTTTTATTGTCAAAATAAACTTAATTTTGTTGTATTTATTGTGTTTAATTACCATAAAAGCATGCTTGTATCTAATCATTTTTTTCTTTAATATTTGACTTAATTACTATAACATATTTCTCAGAAATTTGTATATAGTGCGCCTACAATTATTTGTAGGATTTTAAATGTACCCCAACTTCAAAAAGTTTGAGAACCACTGACCTAAGGTATTACCTTCAGGTACTCCTAAGAGACTTGAAAGAGTAAAAACCTATCTGTAACTCATGGAAATCAGCTCCTAGACTGAAAAGGACCAAAAACAGGTCCTTGAGTGAATCCAGCTAAGAGTACAGACTCAGATAATTTTATTTATTTTTTTTTATTTTATTTTATTTTTTTTACAGGGACAGAGAGAGAGTCAGAGAGAGGGATAGATAGGGACAGACAGGAATGAAGAGAGGCGAGAAGCATCAATCATTAGTTTTTCATTGCAGTCACAACATCTTAGTTGTTCATTGATTGCTTTCTCACATGTGTCTTGACCACGGGCCTTTAGCAGACCAAGCAACCCTTTGCTGGAGCCAGCGACCTTGGGTCCAAGCTGACGAGCTTTTTGCTCAAGCCAGATGGGCCCGCACTCAAGCTGGTGAGCTTGGAGTCTCGAACCTGGGTCTTCCGCATCTCAGTCCGATGCTCTATTCACTGCGCCACCGCCTTATCAGGCTTGACTCAAATCAAATTGCAAACTAAACAGGAAAGCTGTGTCTCCCAAGTCTTGCAGCAACTAAAGATGGCTATAACAATCTCTACTTTCTTATCAATAAGACCCCTTACTCACTTGGCTATTTTCACCTATTACTGGAACATACAATTGTTCAACCGCTCTAGCTCTATAATGGCACCCAGTCCCTAGTCAATTCTGCTTCTCCCAATTCTGACTGAGAAGCAGCAACCAATTCAGAACTGACCTCAATTCCTTAGACACTCCACTGAGTCCTTCTTCTTCACCTTCTCCTAAAGTCTGACTTTACAAGAAATGATTTTTTCTACCTTGCTCATATGGAGTGGTGTTCTATGGTTTTAGAGTGTTCGTACGCCTTGTATCTAATAAGTAAATCAGATTCTTTCAAGCTGAAGGCTTATACTTGGTGGCCTATGGGGTTTAATTGTCTCTAGCCCATGGCACCTGTCTAGATCCAATACCTGGGCTTCAAGGTTCTTCTCCTGGGTTCAATTCCCCTGGCCTCAACTGACTGCTCTTTTAAGCAGTCTGTGTTTTCTGATTTTTAAGATGTGATTATACAGCTCATCAGCCAGATTAATTCTTTCTATCTAATTAAATTTTCATTTTTTGAGAAAGGCAATAATGAATAATACTTCATAGAGAAAGCAATTAGTATCCATGCAAGTCTGATTATAAGATGTACTATGTAAGATTGAATACATTACTTTAAAAATAAGTTGAAGCCTCAGTTTTCTTACTGATACAATAAGAAAACTATCTACCTCGTCTAGTGATGTTGTAAGGATTAAAAAATGAAATTGTAGAATGTGCCTACATCTAAATTAATAGTTTTAAAATAGTTTTAAAACTATTAATTTAGATGATGATGATAAAAAATAATATTTTTAAAAATTGTTTATTCCTTTCCATGATACCACTTAAATCTTCTGCCCCAAACTACTAACTCCAACCACAGTCACACTGATTCCAGTGTTGGATTTCCTTTCTATAACATTAAAAAAAAAAATTATACCATGTATCAAGATAGAAAAACTGATCCCCAAAAAGTGATGTTTATTTTAGTAATATGGTCTAAGGGAAATGACTTACACATTTATATTTAAAAATTTCAGCTCTGGCTGGTTGATTCAGCAGTAGAGCTTTGATCCAGCGTGTGGAAGTCCTGGGTTTGATTCCCAGTCAGAGCACAGAGAAGTGACCATCCTCTTCTCTACCACTCCCCCTACCCCTTCTCTCTCTCTCTCTCTCTCTCTCTCTCTCTCTTCCACTCTCCCCCTCCTCCTGCAGCCATGTCTCATTCAAACAAGTCGGCCCTGGGCACTAAGGATGGCACCATGGCTTCACCTCAGGCACTAAAATAGCTTGAGCGATGGAGCAACAGCCCCAGATAGGCAGACCATAGTCCCATTGGGGGTTTGCTGAGTGATTTCCAGTCAGAATGCATGTGGTAGTCTGTTTCTCTGCCTTCTTGTGTTTCTATATTAATTAAAAAAAAATTCAAGTCATTTTTAATATTTAAATATTAGGTATATTTGATTAAACAAAATTTTTCCAAAATACCTCAAAGAATTCTTTTTAAAAATCAGCACATTTTGAAGAAAAATTAATAACAAACAGGCTCAAAGGCATAACCAGGAAAAGATTTGACATTCTTACTTAATCTATACAATCACTTAGATAGAAACTTTTAGATTTACTCAGTTTACTTCAAGCTAAATCTGAAACAGCTAGGGTTCACCATTGGTGTTAACTAAGGATATGGTTTTAATGCAAATATCAAGATAGGAATTAGTTACATTTTTAGAGTTTCAAAATATATATATTTTTTAAGATTTGATTTATTCAGTTTAGAGAAGAGAGAGAGAGAGAGAGAGAGAGAGAGAGAGAGAAGCAGGGAGGAGCAGGAAGCAACAACTCCCATATGTGCTTTAACCAGGCAAGCCCAGAAGTTTTTTTTTAAACTGGTGACCTCAATGTTCCACGTCCACACTTTAACCACTGTGCCACCATTAGTCAGGCTCAAAATATATTTCTAAAGCAATCTCTGTGATCAGAGGATGTTGATCTATAAATCCTCTTAGATCTTCTCTTCTGCAACTCTCTGATTTTGCATAAGCGGTAGTGATCCACACATTTCCTTAATTTAACTCGGGTTGAATTTCTCACCTCATTTTACAGAAGAACAATTTCATAATTATTGACTTATGTACTTACAAATCATGTCTACTCTGAATACCTCACCTTTTGCTGATTGGATTAATGATGAAATACATCAATATTGTCAGATGTCAAAATTTCAGTCTTTGATAGAAATGATCTCAGCATCAACAGTCTTATATTTTTTAATAGACTGAGTTTCCTGGGATTGGGTTAAAATGGCACTTATACAGAATTAAATACTTGAAGGAAGTCCTATCAGACTCTCCTACACCATTTTTAAAAGTATTATTTGCGTGTTGGAGAGAAGCCTTTTGGATAGCACCTACCTGAGGTCAAATGACTGTTACAATTTGATGACTTGGTTGCATGGGTTGAAGAAAGCAGCAGTTGGTTTATTTATTTTATTGAAAAGCAGTCAAAAGAAAATTATAACTGAAAGGCTTGGCTGAGATTGAGGTGAAATTGTATATGAAGGAGTTTCTCAAACAACACAGAACAATTATTATAAAACAAGTTTATTATGATGACAGAAGTTGGCTTAAATACTTAGATATTAAATGTATTAATTTTGCTTAGCTCACTAAAACTTAATTTCAAGAAAAGTCTGTGTTATCTTCCTCACAAATAATACTAAATTGTAATAAATATGCAGACTAAACAAATATTTGATTTCCTGCTTGCTGTCAGAGTGGCTACTCCTCCCTCACACATTATACTTCAGCAATGGGTCGATGAGAGTTCACAGAACATACCGTCCCCTTCTCTTTTTTTCAGCACTCAGTCCAATCACTATCACTGACTTAAAAAGCAAACAATCCTGGCCTGTGGTGGCACAGTGGATAGAGTGAGGACCTCGAATGCTGAGGTTACCAGTTTCAAACCTGAGCTTGCCCAGACAAGGCACAAATGACAATTAATGGACAGCTAGAGTGAAGCAAATACTTCTCATACCTGCCCCACCCCATAAAACCAATAAAATCAAATAAAATTTTTACTGTTTTCTGTTACTTCTTCAGCACTTGGAACAGTGTACCTCATGGGTGCTAAAAAAACACTTGTTGACTTAAAGAAATAATGTGACACATTCACTGACTTCTGGTTCACTTAGTTTTACCATCTGTATCAAAAGTTAGCACATTCCAATTAAAATGACTATATTAAGTTGATATTTTGATATATTAGCTATTATGTTCCTCTCATCCCCTACCACCTTCACATATTTATATTCCACAAAACCTTTTCCTCAACTCAGGTAGTCAGGTAGAATTTTAAAACAAAACAATATAAAAAGAAACTAATTAACACCTCTTAGAGTTTCAAAACATATTTCAAATCTTTCATATATAATGAAAAGGTTCTGAACTAGAAGACATCTTGCATTTCTTCCATCCTTCATTCTCTGATTCCATATAAACTGTAGTGATGATGGATAGTCAGATATTAAATATTAGGTAAACATTTGTTTTTTTTTAAATTTAGACCTTAAAACTCACATCTAATTAAAGCACATATTTTTCTTCTTAAATTGTCAGTGATTTTAATTTGCTTTGCAATTTCAGTCACAGTTGAAGGATGATACAGTCAATGGTAAGATGTTTTTCTTTCTCTTTTCCTTCCTACCTCTCATCTTTTGTGCCCAGAATCATCTGAGGTTATTTCCAGGGGAACTCATCTAGTTTGGCAGAAAAGCTGGTCTCACTATGAAGGTAGCTTATTGAGCATAGATTCAGGGCACAAAGATACAGAAACCATGAAGTCTGCTACAGAAGTAAGGTACCTGTGGTTTAACTTCATCCAACTGAAAGCAAAGTTTTCTAACAAGTTTGAGAGCTTGCAAGATTAATGAATGCAAAGAATGAGGTAACTAGTGGGAGACAATACAGGAAGGAAAGAATGTGGAAAGGAGGTGGGCCAAGATTGCATTTGGGAGGGGAGAACTTTGTAAATTGTTTTTCCTTCTAAAAATCACAATCCAAGGACAAGTGATATTTTCTTTAAATATTTGGGAAATAGTATTTATTATTCTGTACTGAAAAAACAAGACTAAATTGAAAAACAAATATATTAATAAGTACACAAAGTTTATGGGCCTAAATTGGTTTCTTTACTGTTATCATTGATTTTTTTTCTAAGATATAGTTTTGATCTAGTTTGATTTTAGGAAGATGGTACACCTAACATGGTTAATCCCTGGCCCAGTTTTGTTTGTATGTGACAAAAAATCAGGTGGCTATGCTATGCTGGGCCGAGTACTACAGGTGGCTAATAGGGATCTCAGTGAGGAGACTGCTTCCAGTTGGTTAGGGAGGCTCCCGTAGGTTTTCCCTAACCACAGCGCTTTGTACTCTCTATAATTGAAACTCTCAGAAAAGAAGTGGCCATTCTCTCATCAGATTGTTGTTTTGTTTATACAATCTTAATCTTTGTCTCTTCTCTCTCTTTCTTTCTGTCTCTCTCATCTCTATATCCCTCTAACTTCTGTTCTTATTCTTTCTCACTCTCTTCCTACAGTTAAATTGTGAAGATGTGAATATTTATTAAAAGCTCTGATAGTGTAGACATCAGTTTGTTACCCATTTCACTTCATTCTTTTTTTTTTTTTAAGATTTCATTTATTGATTTTTAGAGAAAGGAGAGGGGGGCACGGAGAAGAGCGGGAAGCATCAACTTGTAGTAGTTGCTTCTCATATGTACCTTGACCGGGCAAGCCCAGCGTTTTGATCTGGAGACATTCCAGATTGATGCTTTATTCACTCTAGCACCACAGGTCAGGCCCTTCTTATTTTCAACAAGTCTATATCATCAGCTTGTTTGAGTAGCATAACACCTCAAGTACTTTTGCCATTTTCTTCAAGGTAGACACTGGCTGAGTTAATAGCTATGTTGAAACTGCCAGATTTATCAGCAAGTTAACACAAATGTGATCATTTCATGGATGGAAAATAAATTTTTGTGTATCTATATAATCATGCAGAAGACATTTAGGAAACTAATAAGTTCAAAACTGCAGCACACTTTTATTACTTTAATGAAATAAAGCACCTAAAATGGACCTGCTGACATCATTTTCATCTAACTTGACTTTAGATATTTTTTCTCATCAGTCTCTAAGGTGCTGTTATTTTTAATACTTTCTCATCTCTGCTGCAGCTGAGAAAGACACTCAGAAACCCACAGAGGAGCTCAATGATCTTTTTCAGGGGCAGGATTAAGGCAGTGTACCTCTTTTGTTGTTCTGAAGTGATTGGAACCTTCGACACTTTGGCGTATTTGTCCATATATTTCCTACAGAGGCCAAGTTATAAGTGCTAATGAGTTGCCAAAGTTTCACCCGCAGATTTTACTAAATCTCTTCATGAAACTGAAGCAAAGACCTTATGAAGGAAAACCATCTTTTAAACATACCCAGTGTCTCCAGAAATCTCTGGTTGGTGACTGCCATCAATTTGAGGCCAGCTTGGAGATAAGTGTGATATCACAGAAGAAAGGGTATGACCACACAGTGTGGTTATGCTTCCCTCTCTGGGTCTGTGCACCCACTTCCTGTGAAGACTGATAAAAGGAACTACATTTACTGAGCACCCTCTATATTTTGGGCCCTCTGCTATCTTATTAAAGTCCTACAAAATGTAATATATTTTTCTGCAATGTAATATTCTTTGTAATTGAAAAACAGGAAAATGTATCTTACAGAGCATATTCTAGTCCCTTAAAGTCATTGCTGAAAAGTAGGCAAAGCTAGAATATGAAATAAGGGTTTGTCTGACTTCCAACTCTTTTTTCTCAAGTGTTGAATGCTGCCTTCCTGAGTAGCTCTACTCCCATGAGTTAGGTTTAGTGATGCAATATATATTTGTAAGGTGTATTGCTGTTTATTTTTGGAAAAATATAAACCGTTTTAGGATTCCAGAACCAACTAAGAGAAGGGGGCAGGAGGGCTGGGGTAACATAATGAACAGAAAGAAATATCAAACCAAATAGCTTCATATGAATTCTATGAACTGCTTTACATATCTGATTAGTGTGAATTTTATCACCTTTATGATGATGGGTCATTAAAAATAGTGGAGAGAAGATTACTTTTCACCTACTGAGAAAGAAGTAAAATGAGATAACTTTAAGTGATAATGAAAATCTGCCTACAGTAAACTTATATGAAGCTTTTTAATTTGGTATACAAATTGAAACCATGTAGTTCATTGACTACTCTTATATGTCTTTGAATGTTAACAAAGTAATCTCCAAACTCGTTGTAGAATGGGACAGTCTGACACTACAACCAGACCTCTTACTCAGAAAATGAGAGACATAGTTTTAGAATTCTAAAATGGGATATGCGATTGGTCAGTTTACTTTGTTTTTAATATCTTTGTAGGGCAGGGATATCAGATTCAGTTTTTACTTGACATGTTCATGATGTTCTAGCACATACTTCTCATTCAATGGACAACTAATTTGATCTCATTTTCTAGTCTTAAGTGGACAAGGCTTATTGGTCATGAGATTATGTGTCCTCCACACATGCTTAAAGATCTACCAGTTCCCAAGTGTTTATCTGACATCAGCTGGCAAATTGACTGCTTGCACATTTCTTGAGATGTGTCTCTCTATTTCAGCAAAGAATCTAGGAGTCTACTTCTCCTTATACATCAAATAGGAAATATCTCTAAGAAAATCGTTTTCTTTCGCTTTTTTTAGAATTTTTTTTTTGTGTGTGTGTGATACAGAGAGAAAGAGACAGATAGGGACAGACAGACAGGAAGAGAGAGAGATGAGAAGCATCAATTCTTCATTGCAGCACCTTAGTTGTTCAATAATTGCTTTCTCATATGTGCCTAGACAGGGGGGCTACAGAAGAACGAGTGACCCTTTGCTCAAGCCAGCGACCTTGGGCTCAAGCTGGTGAGCATTGCTCAAACCAGATGAGCTCAGGGCCTCCAACCTGGGTCCTCTGCTTCCCAGTTCAATGCTCTATCCACTGCACCACCACCTGGTCAGGCTAATAAATTTTTGATTGTATATAATAAGTTATAATAGTGCTTCTAGTATGCCACAAAAAGAACCATTTTTAACAAAGAAATAGAAATAGCTCGTTCAGGAAAATAAGGAAATAATGATATCTTTAAATCTCCTTTCCATAATATGTAACACTAACAGCAGACTAATTTGTGATATAATGGGCAAATTTCCCTTGAAACCAAGTCTGTGACCAATTAAGAAGATGAGAATTTTTGCCTTACAATACTAGTAGACATTATTATGTAGCAATTGATCTTTTATTCAGCCTCTAGTTATTATACTGTATAATAATAAAATAGTTTTTATTTATTTAGTAAGTATAAGAAAATGAGCATTTTATCATATTAGCTACTGGTACCAGAATTCTTCATAGGTCAGGCTGTTTTGGAGAAAATTCCTCCATAATTTACTTAAAAGTAAAGATAAGTGTTAGAAAATGGTTGTCTACTTTCAGCAAAACAGCAAGATAATAGATTTCTCTGTAAGATTACACACGAAATTATCTTGAGATACAGATAAAAGAAAAGATCAAGAGGCCTGGGGAGAGGGACACTTGTGAGAGGCTGTAAGCTTGAGGGCTCCGTGGATGGGGTGCAGCATCTTTGTGATGTGGTGACTTAAGAATATTTTAGAAGATGAGTGTCTAATTTGTCATCAGTAGGTATTTGCTTCCACAAATATAAATTTCTCCTCCATTGCACAAAATAATAATTAAAACCAGTCATAATCTGAACTCATCTGAATAAGCAAATTATTGAAATCCCAAAGAAAAACTGAAAATAGCACAAGCGGATGACAGAACCTCGGGGCAGAGGTGATCATGAGCCCATAAGACCCCAGGAAGTTGAAGTATATTGTTGAGGGTTTGATTTTACATGGACAAAACATAATCCATCTACCTAGTGGTATAAAGTCAAGTTACCACTGACAACTGGCTTCCTCACACATTTGTTTATTTGCAGAAGTAGTTCTCAGCCTTGACTACATATTGAAATATTCTTTGACAGTTTTTAACCTACTAATGCCTGTGTTCCTCCACCACAGAAAATCTGATTTTTTTAGGGTGTAACTTGAACATCATTATTATTTTTGAGTTCCCCCAGACACTCCTAGCATGCAGCCAAGACAGAGAAGCACTGAACTTTGTGACAACAGAGAATGTAATGCTGAAAATGTCATACAATTAAGGAATTTGGAATGGTCCACTTTCTCAGATGAGGTTCCTCATTTGAACTACAAAGCATCCAAACTTATTTTAGTAGCTACATTTCTTAATACCTTCAAAGATTCATATAACTACTGCTATCCTAAATGCATATGGCTGTCTTGGGGCCTTAAAGCTCAATTCTCTCATTGATCCCAAGTTATGGAAATCTGGTAGATAGAACAGGATGGTGAAGTATTACAGGAAGTGAAAACTGCATGTACAGAGACATAAATATTTGAAGGTACATTACATGGTCTCAAAATAACCACTCCTGTGTCCATGAAGTCCATGGCTAAGTATTTATGGCACTCTTACATGTTGAGTGAAGGCTCTATCACACAGACCTATTTAACATTTTCTCCTCTTAGCCTGACCTGTGGTGGCGCAGTGGATAAAGCGTCGACCTGGGAATACTGAGGTCGCCAGTTCAAAACCCTGCACTGGTCTGGTCAAGGCACATATGGGAGTTGATGCTTTCAGCTCCTCCTCCCTTTCTCTCTTTCTCTCTCTCTCTCTCTCTCTCTCTCACTCTGTCTACTCTCTCTAAAAAAAATAAATAAAATACATTTTCTCCTCTTAACAGCACATACTGAATTTAAGTTTAAGTTATGCACAGAAACCTAGAGGCATCATGGGGCTAGTCAAAGTGGCCAAATTTTTAATTGTCCAAACTGGGACAGTGTGTGCATAGCTGTGTTCAAGAGTTACCATGGATTGTTAAACTGACACATCAGGTATCACCTGGGACCTCTTCAAGCATACCTGGAAGCCACCTGATCCTAGTGCTAGACAATAAGGAATGCTATTGAGAGGGAGATTCACCTGGCAATCATGAAAAAGACAACATTATGAAGAGCAAAGTAGAGTGACAAAAAGATGTGCTTTGGAGTCAGACAAAACTGTGCTTGGTTAGCAACTTTAGCATCTGTTAGCTCCATGGCTTTTTTTATGTCCAATTCTGATTATTTTAATTATTTGTCTTGATCAATATTGTATTCCAATATCTTACTACTGGAACAGCTTTTTGTTGTTGTTGTTGTTGTTACATGATCAGTTATTATTATTTTTTAATTTTTAGGACCAATTTTTGAAATGAAATTTATTGTGGTGACATTGGCTAATAAAATTTATAAGTTTTAAGTATAGAATTTTATGATACATCATCTGTATATTGCATTTTGTGCCTACCACCTAAAGTCACATCTTTTTTTTTTTTAAGTGAGAGGAGGGGAGATAGGGAGACAGACTCCTGCATGTTCCTTTACCAGGATCCACCTGGCAACCCCTGTCTGGGGACGATACTCAAATCAGCTGAGCTATCTTTAACAACTGAGACTGACGTTCGGCGCAGCCAAGGCACTGGCTGCTAGAGGAGAAGAGAAAAGAGAATGGAAAAGAGAGGGGAAGAGAAGCAAATGGTAGCTTCTCATGTTTTTCTGACTGGGTATCGAACCTAGGATGTCTGCACAACAGGCCAATGCTCTATTGACTAAGTCATCTGGCCAGGACCCTAAATCTTCTTCCATCACCATATATTTGACCCCTGTTTACCTTTCACTACCCTTACCACCTTCCTGCTGATAACCACCATAATATTTTTTGTGTTTATAATTTTGTTTGTATTGTTTGTTCATTTGTTACTTTCAGTGTTTTATATCCCATATATAAGTGAAATCATGTGATTCTTGACTTTTTCTTTTTTTTATTTAAGATTTTATTCATTGATATTTTACAGAGCAGAGAAGGAAAGAAAGAGAAAGGGGGAAAGAACAGGAAGCATCAACTTTTAATAGTTGTTTCTTACATGTGCCCTGACCTGGCAAACCCAGGGTTTCAAACTGGTGACAGCTATGAACAAGTGAATGACTAAATGTAGTTCAAAATCGCTCTTCATTTAATTTGCTTTTCTGTAGAATTTATGACTCAACTGTAAAGCTCAAAACTGAACACCTAAATCCAAATGTGGTCACTCAGCTGTTATATAAAAAAGTTAAGCAGTCTAATATTTTATATATTTAACAGCTTTATCAAGAGTTTTTTTTTTTTATTAAGCTGAGATATATAAAACCTCCCAGGTCTTTGTACATCAACTTACTTTAATAATGCCTTCAAACTACATAGGTATATTTGGTAGATTAAATTTAGGATTTTTCATTTATCCCTTTTAAATTTATCTCAGGTATTTTAGGTTTATGTTTCCCCAACATTTGATCACTTTAAATTATTATTCTACCTTTATCATCTATTTTTCTCATTAAAAATTAGTAAAGAGTCTTGTTATTCATAGCAATAATGCATAAGAAGAGTAGAAGGGGACAGTGCATTACCCTTCACAATAGACTCTTCTCTTCTTTGACATTAGTGTAGGAGCACAAGTGTTGTTCTGAAATTGGCAACAACCTATCAGTGCTATCACTGCAATGATTTTACCACATTATCTAAACAGAACATTAGGATGGCATTAGGTGGCCTCTGTATCTTCCCTCAATTATTTCAGCAATTAGTGCTCTAGATAGAAATCATATTAATATATATTTATGTAGTAGGTAAGCATAACACACACATAGAAAACATGTTGACTACATTAGAATCATTTTGTTTGAAAGATCTGAGCAATCCAGACTGTAAACATTTCAGATATATGATGATATGATTAAAACTATATAGAACAGTGGTATTTAATCTTTTTACACTTGGAGACCAGTGACCTAGCTGGCCAGAAATGGAAACAAGCAACAAATAATGTTTTATCTTAGCCTGCATAACTGTACAACATGGTAAAAGCAACTGTTTGATATCTGAACTCCAGACATACAATACATTGAATTCTACATAAGTTTGTCAAAAGGCTTTTTGTCTGTGGAGCATGATTTGTAAATGCTCCATATGGTGTAAAATGGTCAAATAAGCCTACAAGTTCCAAAGATATCTAAGACAACCTGAATAGTATTTTCAACGGTGATACAGACTGATAAGTGGCAAACACCCTGAGCATAAGTGAATTTGACTAAGATCATTAGGTCTATAATCATCACACAACATCAGGGTGGTTAACTCTTTCATGGACTGGCATGAAATTTCTGGCAGACCAGCACTGGTCCATGAACCGGCAAATATAAAACACTGTTATAGAACACCTGGTCCGTATTGAGCACTCAACAACCATGCTGAAGATTTTATCTTTAAATGTTTAAATATTTATTTACACCTTGTATGGAGGATTCTTCAAATAATGAAAAGGTTGTAGGATTGTTATTAGCAGAACTGATTTTAAGTTTCGGCAAAACATATATAGTTTGTTAAAATAAGAGACCAAGCGAGCATCATAAACAATTAACTAACAAAATATTTATCTTAAAACTTCTTAAAAAGCATTAAAGTTTGAGTGGATAGAACTAAAGATGTTTTAAAAATCATCTGCTTAGAACTTTGAGAAATCAGAATTTAACAACATAGTGCTAAGTTACTCTTCGTTCTCACATTTTCCATTATTTTGTTGCTCAGCAGTTTTCTTGGGCTGTTTCCTGATTCTAGAAGACTCTGTTCTCAGAGTTTTAGAGCTAGAAAGAACATAAAAATAATCCAGTTTCAAATACCTCTCAAATTTTAGTTATAATAGATCCAATAAATGACTTCTGAATAATCCAGTTTCAAATACCTCTCAAATTTTAGTGATAATAGATCCAATAAATGACTTCTGACATAAGCTCTCAACAATTCATGTTCCCTGATTTCCGGTACAGTAGGCAGTGTAAAGAGTGGTAAAGATTCCAGATTCTGGATTCATATTGCCAGAGTTCTGATTGACGTTAAGTCATTTATAGAAGCTGTGTGATCTCTGCCAAATTACTTACGACTTTTGAACTTCAGTTTCTTCAACTCTGAAGTGAAATAATATGCCCTGGCTGGATAGCTCAGTTGGTTAAAGTGTCATCCCAATATGGTAATGTTAAGAGTTTGATCCCTGATTAGGGCATGTACAAATATCAACCAATGAATGCATAAATACAATTGAACAACAGATTGATGTCTCTCTTTCTCTGTCTCTCCCCAGCCCCAAATTAATCAGTCAATCAATCAATTAATCAATCAGTCAATCAAAGCAGTAAAATGGGATAATACTACCAATGACCTCATTGGGCTTTTAGAAGAATTAGTCTGAATCAGTAAATATGAAAGGCTTAAAAGAGGACCCAGCTCATGGGAAGTGCTATATGTTAGCCAGAGTCAGCTTTATTTATTAATACTACTCTGTCATATGCCAGAGATCGGCCCATATACTCTCTCTTCTAAGAAATATTTTCAACCAATTTAACTTGTTTCTTCCCCAGTAATTCTGGTTTGATAATTACTTTACTCTGTTTTCGATTACTGGATGTCTTTCTTCCTGGGTAAGGTTCTTTGTCCAATAAGACTAATGGAATATTGCAAGTATTTCCAATTAATGCTTGTTAAATGAAAGTACATTTTTCTTCTGGATACTGAATTTGAGAGATAGCTTTATCTTTTTTTCCCATACTTAATAGTATTTAGATGGAAAATTGGTATTCCTGGAACAGAGCTCTCAGCAAGTTTACGAACAACTCTTGTGAGGCCACTCCAAAGATGAAGCCCATTATTGAATATGAGAAGAAAACTCTGTTCTCTGTGTCTAATTGCTTCAGCTTTGAGCATGCCCAAGAGAAAGCACAAAGGAGTTCTTTTTTCTTTCTTTCTTCCTTTTTTTCTTTCTTTCTTTCTTTCTTTCTTTCTTTCTTTCTTTCTTTCTTTCTTTCTCTCTCTCTCTCTCTCTCTCTTTTTTCTTCCTTCCTTCCTTCCTTCCTTTCCTCCTTCCTTCCGTCTTTCCTTCTATAATTAAAGAAAGCAGGGACGTCACAAAACTTTTCTCAAATCTCCCTTTTCCTTTCTTTTTGCAGTGTCATCTTTTTTCCTTCAATTCATCCAATGTTGACTCATTTGACATATTATTTAAGAATTTATTATCTAAAGCTGGCAAGTCAGCTCTAGTTCCCTGAATAGTCATCCTGTTCCTTAAGAAGTTTATCTTTTAAGAAGTGAAATTCAAAGAAATATGTATTTTTACATTTCAGGTAGTATGTCTCTTGGAAGAATAAAATTCCCCAAACAGTCAAAATGACTGTGATAATCCCTTACCAAATTATGTCAGACTGCATTTTAAAATTTAAAATAAAATGTTCTCCTTGTTACACTCTGGAGCTAAAAGTATTTTGGAGGAAATGCAGTAAGAGTATAAAAATGAACAAGAGCCACAAGTATTTTAAAATATAAAATTGCTCTAAAACACAATGGAATATACTGTAATTATGTAAATGAAATGGAATAAAATAATTATTTAATGAAAAATGTCAACTACCTGTATTGATCTAATTTAAATTTCAGCATCTTTCTTTTTTTAAATTATAAAAAATTACCTATTGGCTCTCGCCATTTCACTCAGCAGTAGAGCATCCGCCCAGAGTTTGGAAATCCTGGGTTCGATTCCTGGATAGGGCACACAGGAGAAGCAACTATGTGCTGCTCTACCCTTCCCCCTCTCCTTTCTCTTTATCTCTCTTTTCCCTTCCAGAAGCCAGGGTTCCACTGGAGCAAAGTTGGCCCAAGCACTGAGGATGGCTCCATGGCCTCTGTCTCAGGTGCTAGAATGGCTCCGGTTGCAACAGAGCAATGGCCCAGATGGGCAGAACATTACCCACTAGAGGGCATGCTGGGTAGATCCTGGTTGGGCACATATGGGAGTCTGTCTCTCTGCCTCCCCACTTCTCACTTCAGAAAAAAAATTACCTATTAACACATCGTCTTGACATCACTTAAATAGTTTAATTTTGCTTATTAATTTCCCCTACATGTAAATTTAGAATACATAATAATGCTTGAAGTAGTTGGCTAACAGTATTTAGATTATTATATCATGTGCTAGGTAATTATTTCACATAATATAAGAAATTTTATAGTCTTTAAAATGATTAGATTTAATAATTATATTATATTTTATTCTATTATTTCAAGAGCTTAATATCTGAATTGCTTTATGACTCAAAGTATCATTGAGTAAGCTTTTCTAAGAAGTAAACTGCGATGGGGTAAAAAAGAAACTATGTTTCAAAAAACAATCTGATGAAAATCATTGTCCTGTAATTTTGAAGATAGTGCTTGTTTGGTTGGTAAAATCTGGAAATTCTAAAATTGCATTACTAGTTCAAGGATAAAACCTAGATATACAGAGGCAGTTTTAATGGCCAAACTCTTTCTCTCTAGAAAACAGATTTTTGCATAGTTTTAAAGTACTTTTCCATACATATTTATTAATTACAAAAAAGAAAATAATAACTGTACAATGGAGAAACCTGGCAGACATCTCATTAATCAAGTAGTCAAAGTGAACATCACCAGTAATGAGACATGCCGACATCCTGCTTCTCCTGATATGATGTGAAAAGCAGGGCACAGCATCAGTTCTGCAGTGTTGTTGCCTGAAAAAGGCATACTCTGAATTGAATCATGATGAAACATTAGACAAACCCAAATTGAGAGTCATTCTAAAAGTAAAAATAATTGTTCTGGGGACTACTTAAACAAATCATCCAAATCATATAATATGATATTTCTTTATGGTAAAAACATCTTGCAAATAAGTAATTTGAAGATTCATATTCAGCTATAAAATTATTCTAAAGCTTTTGGCAGATATACAGAATTGCCCATATGTCTTAACTAAATTCGTAATAATAACTTATTGCCTTCCCAGAGCAATTTCAAAGCTAGAAATGTGGTTAGGTCTCCAAGACTTATTTTGTTATTCATGTGAGCTGAAAATATTCAATATGAGAATATTACAGAACTTTTAGTCAAAAGGAACAGTAGTGAAGTATACCAGGAAAGCTTAATGCAGGGTTTATTTAGATATTTCCTCTATTGTGTTTTTCCCTTTCTGTCATTTGAGAAGGAAATAAGAAGTTATTTTCTCCAAGTTGTTCTTCCTTCTTCTAAAATAATATTTGCTTTTTGTGAAAAAGGTTGCGCTTTTGGAGCACTAATTTCTCTACCAGTAAACATGAAATATTCTAGAAAAAATGCCCAGCGCAGCAGCCAGAATTGCAGACTACAAGCAAACAAATACCTCTACACAGTTCTCTTGCTTGCTTTGGCTCATTGTCCCACTAACTACTCCAAATTACCTGTCCCTTTTTAATCTGTCCTACTATTTCTGAACTCTGCTATTCAGAATTCACTCTCAAATACCTACAGTACTAGTTCAGAATTGGGTTTCTCTTTTAAAGTCAACAGTGAGAAAAATACACTAGTATATTGCTGTCTCCCAAGGTAGGAGTGAATACATTCATATCCTGAGGTGAACACAGCCAATATACTTCCAAGTCAGATCATGATCACCATATTTGATTCCTATTACTGCTGTAAAAAAAATTCATCACTAATTTAGTGGCTTAAAACAACACAATTTGAGAAAGCAATCAATGAACAATTAAGGTGCTGCAACAAAGAATTGATGCTTCTCATCTTTCTCCTTCCTGTCTGTCTATCCCTCTCTGTCACTCTCTCTGTCTCTCTCACGAAAACAAAAAAAGAGAAGACAGAAAAATACAACTTTATTATTTTACTGTTCTGGAGATCAAAAGATGAAAATTGCCTTCACTAGGCTAAAATCAAGATGTTGACAGAATTGCATTCCTTCTCCTGGAGGTTCTAAGAAAGTATTCATGGCCTTCCTTCTTCAGCTTCTGGAGGTTGACCACATTCCTTGGCTCCTGGTCCCCAGGCAGCAATCACATCACTCTGACCTCAGCTTTCATAATCAGATCTCCTTCTAACATGCCTACATTTCCCTTTGCCTTATGAGGACTCTTATGGTTACATAGTCCACAATAATTTATGCCTATCTGCAAGTCTTTTTTGTCATGTTGCATGCACACACACACACACACACACACACACACACACACATATTGATAAATTCAGGAGATTAGGAAGTGAATGTTTAGAGTGAGGTGATTGCTTTGCCTATGACAATATAAAACAGGAGTTTGAAGATATGAACAATTTACCCTAATAAGACCCATTCATATGCTGAAAGTGATCATTATTTATACAGTAGTTTTAAAGATTTATTTCATGAGACACTAAAGTGTCTTGCAATAGTTCTCTGGCTATTTTAAAATAAAATGTGGTCAGTGAATGGCTTGTTGATTTAAGCTTTTCATCATACTCATGAACTAAAGGGAAATGCGTGATAACAGTTGAGATCCTAAGGCTTAAAACAATACACAATATGTTTTAACATCAGTCTTAACAGTATTAAATAGAAACTCCTAATGGGGAAGATAACGAGTTTATCATTTTGCTATGATGCCTAGTATAGACATGTATAGAGAGAAATTTGATTAATATTTTCATAAGAATGACTGTAACTGTGATGATGATTGGTAACAGTAGTACTTCCCATAGAAGCAATCTGAAAAGTACATGGGATACGTTCCAGGGATAAAATTCTAAAAGTGACATGGAAGGAGCCATCACCTCCCAGGAACAGTACTTTGGGAAAACCTCATGCCTTACTGACTGTCGCCTTCAGAAAACACAGTTCGTGTTGTTTTGCTTCTGCATCTTCAATATTATCAGTGTGCCTTTCCAGAATAGTGTATTAGTCAGGTTTTGTGAAGGTTGGGTTGAAAACCAGCAGCAGCATGACCTTGTATCCAACAGAGCACCACCGTTCATTCAATGTTTACAGGAAAGGGAGAAAGCCACTGAACGAAGAGAACAAGCTTGCGGTGATGCTCCCCGCCTTGGCTTCTTGATTCTCTCTCCGCATCTACTCAGGCAGCATCCTGAGTTTGCTTGGCTGCATTTGTGATAGCTGTCAGGGTAATAGACCCCAGGGTGTATTGCTTTGAAAACAGGGTATAAGTACCTTCATGCCTATATTTTGGGCTTCTCGTGTTTTAGAATGAAATAAGATATACTTAGAACACTTTGTTTATTCTCTCTCATTTATAATATACTGTTTTCTAAATCAGAATTACAATGCCTTCTATTACTAAATAGCTAAACAACATATCCCCACTGAATAAATATAAAACTACAATGATCTAGACAGTAGCACACACTGGCAGTTAAAATTCTCCTTTCCAATGATTTTTGGGATACAAATGAAGAGAAAGGACCAATAAAAATGCAGCACAAATCTGTGATTAGGGAGATTAACAATGACGACACTAGTCACAGGTTATCTGAAATCATTAAGTTTCCCTTTTCCATGCTTGGATTAAATATGTGTAAAGCCAGTATTCACGGCCAAGGCCATCATCAGGACTGCCTGGCCAGTGCAAGTTCGCATTAGATTCGGGCAGTTGGTAATGAAACAAAGGAACCAAAAACTGGTGAGCCATCAGCATTAATTCTAGCTTGCACCCAGCAGGCAAGCAAAAACACACACTGGGCTCCAAAACCCACTCCTTCAGTGCTCACAAAGCTACTACTGACCTATCCAAGTTTCCTAGAATCAAAGGTTTCTAGCTCACCAGACTTATTGACCTCTGTTCCCCATATCCTTCTTTATACATAAACTCTGCACAAACTGGCTTCTTCCTCAGCACTCCGTCATCTTGGCTCCTTCTCCTCTCCTCCATGTAGCCTTAATCTGCTCTCCTCTCTAATACTAACCTCAGGAACCAAGAGAGCAAGCTCCGGGTCTGCCTCACTTTATAGTGTAAAATCCAAACCTTTAATCTAATATACAAACAAGGAAGTCTCTGATACAAAGTCACTTATCTGAGACATACTGGGAGGATTCCTCATGAGAGTGCATCACCCCACATCATCCAATCAGTGAAGGGTGTGGGAAAAAGCTTACTCTTAAAACTTGCACGTGGGCAGTGCCATCTTTAACAAAGTGAGCATAATGTATTTCATCTGCCAACAATCCACCCCTCTGTTCACTTTACTAGCCACAATCTATACCACCAGCTTCCCTGTACAAGAAAATTAGGTACATTACACAAATTACAAATACATGACAAATCATACGATTTCAACAATTACAAAGGTACATTTCATCAGTCTCTGAGCACTTTGCCAAAAGTGCAAAATGTCCTTGGCCTTCTTTCTTGCCATTTGAAAGGCTTCCTGGGGCAGGGGGAGGGCCTCCAGCAAAGCCAGCCCCACCCCCATCAGGGTATTTCACATTGTCAAAAATCCATAAGTCCATTCAACAAAGGAGCCAGTGCTCACTCCGGTCATAGTCCAGGAAATCAATCCATGCACATGGGGTGTTAGCCTCCCCCCTCATTTCTGCCATCATGGCAGGTCTCACAGTGTCCCAAGAAAGAGCACGTGGCAATGGCAGTCAGCATTTCCATCTCTGCTCCAGAAAGCATGATGGCATCCACCCCTATGTCCCAAAATCGCAGACCTACCAGAAGTGTAGCTACTCCTTGCTGCTGAGCTTTCACCTTCTGGAGGCTGCAGATTGCAATTCCAGACCAATTCTCCTCATTCTCCAAAGAGGAACTGAAAACATCAGCTCCTGCTGCTGGGCTTGAGCTCTGGGCCACCACTGCCTTCTGCTCAGCAGGCCTTGCAGCTCCAGCCCCAACCTCAGCCTTAGCCTCCTGCCGCTGCTGGCTCTCCACAACATCCAGAGCAATCTCTAACATCTGCTCCATTTCCAGGTGAATCACGCAAACTTTGTCGGTCTCCTCCTCCCATGCTTCTTCCAGCTCCAGGGTCTGCGTCTCTTTCTCTCACGTTTCCTCCAGCTCCTTCCACTACTCAGTTTGCAGGTCCTGGGCAGCCTCTTCCCTAGAGCTCTCAGTTTCCTCACACCTGGCTATAAAAATCAGCCAGCTTACAGTTCCCAATAGGACAGCCATGGGGAACCATAACAGCAACCAGTCTTCTACCATGCACCTCAAGGGTGCCAGCTCTATACCGATCTTTATCAAATCCTGCCACAGACTATGCCAAAGGTAAAGCCAGTATTCGCGGCCAAGGCCATCATCAGGATTGCCTGGCCAGTGCAGGTTCACATTAGATTTGGACACTCGGTAATGAAACAACGGAGCCAAAACGTGGAGAGCCATCAGCTTTAATTATAGCTTGCACCCGGCAGGCAAGCAAAAACACACACTGGGCTCCAAAACCCACTCCGTCAGTGCTCACAAAGCTACTAGCTTATCCAACTTTCCTAGAATCAAAGGTTTCTAGCTCACCAGACTTATTGACCTCTGTTCCCCACCTCCTTCTCTCTACACAAACTCTGCACAAACTAGCTTCTTCCTCAGCACTCCACCATATTGGCTGCTTCTCCTCTCCTCCATGTAGCTTTAAGCTGCTCTCCTCTCTAATACTAACCTCAGGAACCAAGAGAGCAAGCTCTGGGTCTGCCCCACTTTATAGTGTAGAAATCTCAACCTTTAATCCAATCTACAAACAAGGAAGTTTCTGATACATAGTCACTTATCTGAGACATACTGGGAGGATTCCTCATGAGAGTGCACCACCTCACATCATCCAATCAGTGAAGGGTAGGGGGAAAAGCTTACTCTTAAAACTTGCATGTGGGCAGCGCCATCTTTAACAAAGTGAGCATAATATATTTCATCTGCCCAACAATATGCATTGCTGAAAAGTGAGTATTTGGAGAAAGAAAGTTGTATTTTCTCCCATGTTTGAAGCTGCTTTAGTGATGTATGTTGATGAAGTAAAAACCAATTACAAATACCCTTTATGACCTTTTATTTGTGTTGTTTAGTAAAAGTAGGTAAGGCAGCCCTCAAAATAAAAATGATATGGAAACAACAACGGAGTATTGGATGGAATACTTAAAGAAATGTAGAAATGTTAAAGGAAACCCCACAAAAGTCAGGAAGTTATAAAATTTTTCTTAGCTAATGGTAAATAAGGTACATAAAAATGCAAATGTATACTTGTTGGGCAGATAAAATATATTATGCTCACTTTGTTAAAGATGGCGCTGCCTACGTGGAAGCCCCTCGCCCACGTGATGATATTGGTTACCCTTTCTGCTTGTGAATGGGCGTGATTATATTAATGTGTAGTGAGGGACAGGTTGTAAGCAGACAGAGTCGTTATAGCCCAAGGCTTAGTTTTAAGACTAAGCCTTTCCCACCCTTTTTGATGTAGGGTGGTGCACTCTCATGAGGAATCCCATTAAGCCTCAGATGAGTGACTTTGTATTAGAGACTTTCTTGTTTGTAGATTGGATTAAGAGTTTGGATTTCTATACTATAAAGTGAGGAAGACCTGGAATTTGCTCTCTCTCAGTTCCTGAGGTTAGCATTAGAGAGGAGAGCAGATTAAGGCCACATGGAGGAAATGAGAAGTAGCCAAGATGGTGGACTGCTGAAGAAGAAGCCAGTTTGTGCAGAGAGAAGGAGATGGGAAAAGAGGTGAATATGTCTGGAGAGCTAGAAACCTTTGATTCTAGGAAACTCGGATAAATCAGTAGCTTTGTGAGCACTGAATGAGTGGGTGTTGGAGCCCAGTGTGTTTTTACTTGCCCGCTGGGTGCAAGCTAGGATTAACGCTGATGGCTCACCAGTTCTTGGTTCCGTTGTTTCATTAGCAACTTTCTGAAACTAATGAGAACCTGCACTGGCCAAGCAGCCCTGTTGGTGGCCGCAAATACTGGCTTTACAATACTTATATGGGTAGCTCATTTTTTCTAGATTAATGCATTAAGTTGATTCCATTAGAAACCCTAAGGAGACAATATTGCTTCTGAAATGAAAACCATATATGTTGCTCTCATCACATTTAGATGAGTTTCACTATGCTCCCATTTGTCAGCAGTAACTTCTCTAAGAATCTCATCAAAGACATATGAGCTTAAACAAAATTAATTTTTCTCAGATAAGGATAGATAATGTCTGACTTAATTAAAAAATCATGTAAGTTTTTGTTTTTCTTATATGTTGGACAGGTAAAATATATTATGCTCACTTTGTTAAAGATGGCACTGCCCACATGGAAGTTCGTTGATATTAATGTGTGTTCTGGAACAGGCTGTGGGCAGGCCAGGTCATTATAGCATAAGGCTTAGTTTTAAGAGTAAGCTCTTCTCCACACCCTTGACTGATTGGATGATGTAGGGTGGTGCACTCTCCTGAGGAATCCCATTATGCCTCAGATGGGTGACTTCGTATCAGAAACTTTCTTGTTTGTAGATTTGATTAAGGGTTTGGATTTCTACGCTATAAAGTGGGGCAGACCAGAAGTTTGCTCTCTCAGTTCCTGAAGCTAGTATTAGAAAGGAGAGCAGATTAAGGCCATGTGGAGGAGAGGAGGCAGCCAAAATGGCGGAATGCTGAGGAAGAAGCCAGTTTGTGCAGAGAGAAGGAGATGGGGAACAGAGGTGAATAAGTCTGGTGAGCTAGAAACCTTTGAGGCTAGGAAACTCGGATAAGTCAGTAGCTTTGTGAGCACTGAATGAGTGGGTTTTGGAGCCCATTGTGTGTTTTTGCTTGCCTGCCAGGTGCAAGCTAGAATTAAAGCTGATGGCTCACCAGTTCTTGGCTCCATTGTTTCATTACCGACTGTCCGAATCTAATGCAAACCTGCACGGGCCAGGCGGCTGTGATGGTGGCCCTGGCTACTGGCTTTACACCAGCTCACTTATTTTTCATTTTTTGAGTTATCTTTTATTTCAGTGGCATTATGTGTATATGTTTTTGAACTACATTGTACTAGTTATCTCTTGCTGGATATACATTATACCAAAGCACAACAACTGAGAAAATAAGCATTTATTATTTCACTGTTTCTGTAGGTGAAATTCAGAAGCCGCTTTGCTGGGTGATTCTGGCTGAGGGTTTCCCTGGTGGCTACAGTTATGGCTTTATGGTGGCTGTTTGCAGTCATCTCAAGGCTCCATTGGAAGCAGATGTGCTTCCAGACTCTCACATGGCCCTTCGATTTGGCTTTCTTCTGGCTTTATCTAGAAGTAATTGATCTGAGGGAGCAAGAGAAAAAGAAACCAAGCCACAAGCCTAATATTGGAAGTAACAACCCATCACTTCAGCTGTATTCTTCTCATTAGAAAGGAGATAAGAAGCCCTGCCCATACCCAAGGGGATGAGGTTACAGAAGGGCATAAATACCAGGAAGAAAGAATCATGCAGAACCATTCACCAAAATCTTCTCTAAAGAATATACAGGGGTCAGATGACTAAAAACCATAGCTTATTTTTACTGGGCCAAGCTATTAGAGACCATAGTACCATTACGAATGAATATTTTTTCATTGATTTAAGCCCATGCATTCTTGAAAATGATAAAGAAACAGTGAAGCCATACAGCCGTGTTTTAATCCTTTAAGATATTGTTGCTTTTTTAACATCCTAGTGACACTACTAGAGGAGGTAGGAAGTACAAACTACTGGGGTGGAGTTGTTGCAAACACACCTGTACCACTGCATTCGATAGAAATAAATGCCACATACACCCTCAGAAATCTTACAAATGGGTCAGGAAGACACAAACGCAAATGGTTAAAATAGCAGAAAAAAGTGTTCAATTAGATATTAAAATTGAATTGCACAAACAATAAATAGTATCATAATTCAGATAGAATGTAATGGTAAACTATACCTGCTACCAGCTAGACAAATTTGGGATTGTTACATGAAAATGACAGATATCTACTTTTATGAAGGTCTGAGATACCTCTAAAGAGCCTGATGTGGTTTTTATCTGGGGCTCAAATAAGATCAATACCTGATAGACAGGAATAGAATCCACTCTGAAGTTAAAATAAATATTCAAAGGCACAAACAATGCGTAGGGGTCCAACTGAAGTATGATTTCAAGTATAACATGGAGCAGTTGACTGAGAATGTCTTCCAGCCTGTCCAGGAAATAAATTCTGTATCATTTTGGAGGATAACCGAAAGAAAGGAAGTTACTTTTAAAAAGAGTGAAATAGAGCATTGAATCACAGAGCCATTGTAAAAAATTGAGTGACTAAGTTAGCTGTAGTGGAAGGCATCAGGAGTAAGATGAAGGTTTTCCCACCATTGGCTGGGTGAAGGCTGGAACAAGTTGCACCCCTGAACAAAATGTGGCGGGAACCTGAGTCCTGGAGAGGCTGAGTCAGTTCAACAATAGGTCCTCAGAAGCAGGGAAGAATGAGGACCACATGTTCCTTTAAACATGTGTTGAATAAAATTAAGTTGAGGCAGGACAATTCAAGTATGAGAATTTGTATAAGTAAATATGCAAGTACTGGCATGAAGCACACATATTTGGGAAGGTGTTTAGATGAGTTGCAGAAACACTGGAGAGTCGGACTTCAATTTCAAGTAGGTCTTAGATGTCAGATAATAAATTTTATGTACACTCTAGGAGTTTATGTGCCCAACCAGGATTTCTCAATCTTTCAGTTAAGAACTGGAAAGCTTACTAACATGCCATATCTTATCAGAACACATAATTTGGGTGTGTCTATAAAAAGAACTATATAAATGAAATCAAATGAAAAGTAAAATGCAAAGTTGATTGGCTTAATTTCTTTTACATTTATAATTAAAGTTAAACTATGACACCCACATGATGTGACTGTGCAACTTATTTTTCTAAATATTCAGAGTCAATTTCCTATTATGGCAACAATAATTAATTTGCATGAAATGTCATAAATATTATTCTTCTATTGCTTTAAAAAGTTTGAAGGTTTTTTTCTCTTCAGGATAATGAAATCTGCTGTTTTGTCAGCAAGACTCATATGAGGAAATCTTGCCAGTTTTCACCCACCACTAACCCTAAATCTGTTTCAGTCTAGGTGGTACAGTATGTACTGTTGTTTCCAAGCAGAGGAGTCTTTGTTTAGTACAGAAAATATATCTCATTTTAGTCCTTGTTTCTTACCTTAGGATGTTAGGCATTTGGAAGATGTAAAATCTAATAAAATTTTTGCTATCTCAGAGTTAATATATTCTTTGATTAATTTTTATATTATTTTAATAAACTGGTTCTTCACTCTCATAATTAAAAAATTAAGACAGTTTTTTATGAAAATAAGATATGTACTAAGCAGAGAGAAGTTTCTATACCCAAATATGTAGTAAAATCAGTTAACTTCTTGTGTCTCAATTTATCAATATGTTTTAAAAATAAGTTTATAAAATTAAAATTTAAAAATATTTATATATTTATATGTTAACTATATATTATATTGATATATATTAATTACCAAGAAAAATATTCTACAAATATTCTACAAAAAGCAATAATAATTACTCATAAAATGTATAGCTATAAATTTAACAAGGAATATTCAGTATCTGTGAAAGGAAAGCTATAGATTATCAGAACAAATGAAAGAAAAAGAAATGCAGAAGACATTATCTTCTTGATGTGAAGCTCAGTGTTACAAAAACATTAATCTTAAATCTAATACATATATGAAACTTAAACTCTATCTGACTCAACAAACCTTTTTATTTTCAACTCCAGAAAATAAATCTGAATTATATATAGAGGGATAAATATTAAAAAATAATCATAAGAGTAAAGGTTGGAGGAAACAATTGATTCAATAGTATTTATTGGGGGAATATAATTAAAAACAAAAACTCCCAAACCAGAAACCTTTCCACAAAGGTAGCAGAGAAAAAAAATACTTTTAGTATCAAATGAACATTAAACCAATAAGTGGGAAGCTTTAGGAGTTTGATAAACGAAAGCTGAGGAAGACCTTCTCTGCACCCAGTACCTTGGGTCCTGGATCCACAGAGTATTTTCAGGACTTCTATCCAAGAGATATAGTTATAGTAAGTTGGTCAATTAAGTGAATTAGACCTTTAGCAAATTTATCCTTCTATGCGTTGGCTCTTTGGAATTGTTTTCTTTAACAAGCTATTTATAGTTATATTGGCACATGGAACTGGCAGACAGGATTGGAGAACTCTTAAAAGCAACCATATTATAAGTGAAATTACAAATAAAGGAAGAAATAAAATAAATAAAGGAAGAAATAATGATCACTTAATAAATACAGTTGGGATGATGGGGTAGCCATTCTTTGAATAAAAATTCAAAGAAAGAGGGAGAAAAAAGGAAATGAAAATAGGATATAAGGAAGAAAACTGTATTATACCTCACACTTTTTACCAAATTAATATTAATACTTAAATATTAAAAAGTGACATCATAAAAATACAATAAATAAGAATATGGGGTTTTAAAAAAACAAACTTCAGTAAGGAAAAATTTTTTTTTTCCTTTATTTTTGGGGGAGGGTGGTATTTTTCTGAAGTGAGAAGCAGGGAGGAAGAGAGATAGACTCCCATATGCGACCGACCAGCATCCACCCAGCAAACCCACTAGGAGCGATGCTCTGTCCATCTGGGATGTTGCCACTGTTACAACCAGAGCCATTCTAGCACCTGAGGTGGAGGCCATCCTCAGATCCCGGGCCAACTTTTGCTCCAATGGAGCCATGGCTGTGGGATGAAAAGAGAGAGATATAAAAAAAAGAGAGGGGGAAGGGAGAAGAAGCAGATGGGCGCTTCTCCTGTGTGCCCTGGTTGGGAATTGAACCCAGGACATCCACACACCAGGCCGACACTTTACCACTAAGCCAACCGGCCAGAGCCAAAGAAAAAAAAAATTTAAGTATATTATTATTATAGGAAATTATTTTAATATATAATTTTGATTACATAAAATTTTAAAAACAGTATTAAAATATTTTTGTAGAACAAAAATTGTGCAGAGATGATTCAAGAAGATAGTAAATTTGTTTTTGTCTTTTTTCCTTTACTTATTATTTAGCTCTAATATACAAAGAGATCTTCTTAATGAGATTTAAATGTAAAAATTCTGTTTTTAATACTCAAAGTATAACTTAAGATTGTTAATAGTTAACCATTTTATTATTGTCAATAACATGCACTTATGTAGTTATTAATTATTTTTTCCAAGTTTACTTATTTAGAACCAATTACTAAAATATGATGCAAATACATAAACCAAAATTGCACAATATAATAAATGTTATTTTTCATTAAAGCCAAAAGATTTATTTTTTTCTTAATTTGGCAGCTAGAAAAAAGATGATTCTTTACTTAAATTATATTCCTTTCTAATTGGTTCTGGAAAACATATTTCTCCTTTTGGCAAGAAGAATATTATTAATACATTTAAAAAATCCAGTTTAAGTTTATAAAAATCTACATGGCTTTCATAGGTCACCCATGATAGATAATTTATTTCATATCTTCCTAATAAGAAAAATGGGCATTTTTGTTAGAAAACACCTTTATAGAAACATATTTCTTTTACTATTAAAAATAAGTATCTAATAATTCATGTAGATAAAAATACATTTCCTCCTTTTTAAGACGACTTCATTATGCCAGACACTCTCTTCTGGGAAAGCTATAACTAGAGTCATAACATTGTGCTGCATTGGTTAATATGTTAATGGGTGAATGCATTCTCTTGATATGATAGCTGTGCAAGTATTCTTGAGACAGCATCTGACTGAACAATTCTCTAATGTTATGTTGCAGATGTAACATTATGTGACAGTGATGTGCAAAACACATCAAATGAAATATGAACTCAGCAATTATGAGATTGTGACTTGCTGCAAGGGACATAAACATAGCGAGCAATATGCTGCTACTTTCCTTTATGAAAATATGTGGTGCCGGTGAAGATAGTATATCTAGCAATCTATGAGTTAAATAATAATACTGCAATGAAAGCAGCAACTCAGTATTATACTATGAAATGGTCAAAGAAATGGCTACCCTAGAAGCAGCGGATGTAATGCATACCAAAACAGGATGATCATTTACTAGTATTTTATAATCTGGGCAAGCTTATATTTAATTTAATATCACTACTATTCAAGTTATTATCTATTAAATGGAAATAAAAATAGTTCCTGTTTCAAAGCATTATGCTGAAGATTAAAGGGGTATTTTTTGTGTCATAGTGCTTGGTATAAGTAAGTGTTAGCCAGTTTTATTATTGCTGGATTTGCAGAGGAAACTGAATTTTATCTGGGAAAATATCACTTACATGTGTAGAAATCTGGACTTTATGGTGTTTCTGTCTCTGTCATTTGTAGTCACAGCTCATTTGGCTGGGAAATTGTGAGTTGAACAGATTCTAATAATGTGTGGATTGTCAGGTTTTTAAAAGTGCCCATCAGATCATGTCAAGTACTTCCCTTTGTTCTTAGGACAAAACAAAAAAGAGAGGTAGACCTTGGCAAATTCCACTGGCCTGAACTCCATCTGCTCCCTTTACCACACCACTGTGCCCCCCACCCCAACATATGTACATTCCACCCCTCCTCCATCCTTCTTCCTCTGAATCTGCAGAGATGCTCTAAAGGAACTTCTTGCTGACATTCTATTTATTTTGCCTGGACCTTTTCTCAAGCTGTCCTCTCTTCTTGAAATGGCCCTTCTGTTCCAATCCCATTTACCTACATAGCTATTCTTAGCTTTTAAAAGCAACTTCTTCTGTAAAGTTACCCCTGGTGCCCACCTCATGTCAATGCAGCAGTTTGCTGTTCAAAGCAGCGATATGTTTGGGGGCAAGGGAGGGTGCATGTACATAGCTCACTGTAAGCACTCAATAGCTGTAGCCGTTCTGTCTTTCTTTACATCTCCTAATATATCTTGCTCTTCTTGGTGCTACTCATCATCCTTGTTGTCACTTGTCCAATATCTGACTCCTTTGCTGCAGAGAAGCACCATGACCATTGGGACGGTGGCTGCTTTCCATTGCTCCATCTGCGATGCTTAGCACAGCACTTGGCCTACAGTAAAAGCCGAACACCTGAATGTCTGTCTAAATGAGGAATAGATTCATGATTTCAAGTCAACTTCAGATTTTATATTTTTACCTTCAACCTGCAGGGAAGCTTACAACAAAGCATTCCCAGAAGAAATGTATCATGAGCCCTGCAACAAAGAAAAATCCACAGCCTTCCTAAAATGTCTTTACATTTCTTTGAGTTCCACATTCCTTTCTAAAGATCCCTTGTTCATGAGACTTAGCTCAAACCATCCCTAGGGTCTTAAAAACTGAAATGTAACTTTGCTATTAAAGGAAATTTATTTCTTGCAGAGTCTAAAAAAACTTAGTCTAAACTAATTAGATGCCTAGTTCCAAGCATTTCTTTTAGTAATTTTTTTTCACTCTCAATTTGCTCTACTACCTCCCACCTCTAAATATTGCTTTATTAAAATTCTGATGACTGTGGAACTTCTTTGGACTGAGTATTTTAAAGTCTCTTCTAGAATAAATGTCTTCAGTATAGGTGGAAGTTGTAGCTCTGCCTAGATATTTTTCAAAATACAGAATTGTCATGGTTTACATCCTGTCTTTATACCTCTCCCTTTTATAATTCTGAATAAAAAATATGGGCATAGCTGAAGTAAATAATTTGAAAATGAATGACACAGAATCCAGCTTGTCTGTTCCTAAGTGCCATATGAAGTCAGGTTTACTGTTCCTTCTGACATATTGAAAGTCTCTTCCTACTCTGTATCCAGAAAAAATTTCAAGTGTCTTCATAGCTTTGTTATTTGTTTGTGTATGTGTGTGTGTTTTGATTGCTCAATCCATTCCAGAAGTAACTATTTAATCATAAGAGCCAGACCCCTCATAATTGATCATTCAGGGCTATTGGACATTGTCAGTATCTTCCCAATGGAGCATATGTAGCTTTAGCTTGACAAATTCTGCCTACATTTCACTCTCACATTGGGTCACATTTGCCAGTTGATTCTTTCAGATTTTATTCAGATTCTTTTCTCTATTTTTATTTCCGTACCTTGGGAAAAGAAAGTGCTGATAATGTTGGAAATCAGAACACATCAACAGGAAAATCTGCATATTTTTCAATGTTAATACTGAAAATAAGTAATTAAAAATGAGAATCAGCCCTGGTCTGGTAGCTCTGGATAAAGTGTCATCCCTGCACACTAAGATCGCATGTTCAATCCTTGGTCAGGGCACATACAAAAGGCAATTAATGAGTGCACAACTTAAATGGAACAACTAAGTTGAAGAGCAAGTTGTTTCTCTCTCTCTCTCTCTCTCTCTCTCTCTCTCTCTCTCTCTCTCTTTCTCTCTACCCCCTCTCAAAATAATGAGGAAAAAAGACTCTGAGCATTGTATTGGCTACTAAGTTAAAAATGGTAATCATTAAATTTTTATTTTTTCTCCCTTCATGATGTTATATTCTCTGTCTATCATGGTCTGCCCTTCATTTTGGATTTACTTCAATTCTTTTCTCTCTATGAAGACATGAAATATTTTGGCTTTCTGTATCTCTTTCTTCTTTCAAGTTTTAATTCTAAGTTTTCACATTTAACCATAAATTGCTTCTAGTCATTTTTTAAACCAATTTCAACTTGTGTTTAATTTTCTTAATGCATGGAAAAAGCTATATAAGTTTTGTGTTTAGATTTTGCAATCAGATGGGCTGAAATAAAATGCACCAACTATTCAGTCAAAGTTTATTGAAGCACTTATGTGCCAGTTGTAATGAGCACAACAGTGACTAAAGCATACAATATTCCCGTTCTCATAGCACTGGCATTCTAATGAGTGGAGCTGTAATATAAACAAATAAAAATCATGTTATTACATTGTCAACGTGGATATGAAGAAAAAAAGGAAAGACCAAAGGGATACAAGTTGGGAGAGTGCTGCTACTTGACTCGTGTAGATAAGGGAGGCCTCTCTGATACTAGAGGAGTATCATGAGGGTGTACGGAGAGAACGTTCCAGGAAGAGGAAGAGCCTGAAAGCAGGAGAGTGCTTAGTGTGGTACTAGAACAGCAAAGCACTCAGTGTTCCTGGATCTATTTGTATATAAGTGGGCTTGGAGAGAGGGCCAGGAACTGTGCTCATGCTGTCTTGTGCATCAGGACAAGAATCTGGATTGTAGTGGTGGAAGCCATGAGAAAGTTGAACAGCAGAGTGACAAGCTCACATCTGCATTATGAAAGAATTTCTCTGGCTGTTCTATGAATAATAGATTGTAGGGTAGCATTTTTCAAAAGCTTTTGTCATTAACCACTTTAATAAATACATTTTATATTGTGGCTCAGTGTATATATGTATATGTGTGTGTGTGTGTGTGTGTGTGTGTGTATGTGTGTGTATGTATATATTTGTGTGTATTTATATATAATATATGTATGTGTATGTATTTTGTGTGTCTATATCAGGAATAATAATTTCATAAAATAATCCTTTCCAAAATGCAACACCCTTTATATTGCTAATTCTACTCCAGTGTTTGTTTTTTCTCCTGTTTGGCGAAGTGACCACAGCATACTCAGTTCATTCCCCACCAGTTCTGAAATGCATTGCTGTGAAGTAGAATGTCAGTGAGAGACGATGACGACCCTAAGAGGTGGATGCAGTGGAGATGTTTGGGGTTTCCTGGATTGGATGTTTGTGAAAGGAACAAATTGTGAGTGACTTTATTTTTAGTTTTCCCTTTAGCAATCAAAAGATTGGGCTTCTTCAAGAATAGACAGAGAATTAAAAGAAGAGTATATTTGGGGAAGAGAGTCAGCATTTCAGGTTTGGACATTGTTGGGCAGATAAAATATATTATGCTCACTTTGTTAAAGATGGCGATGCCACATGCAAGTTTTAAGAATAAGCTTTTCCCCACACCCTTGACTGATTAGATAATGTGGGGTGGTGCACTCATGAGGAATCCTCCCATTATGCCTCAGATAAGTGACTTTGTATCAGAGACTTCCTTGTTTGTAGATTAGATTAAAGGTTTGGATTTCTACACTATAAAGTGGGGCAGACCAGGAGCTTGCTCTCTCTCGGTTCCTGATATTAGCATTAGAGAGGAGAGCAGATTAAGGCCACGTAGAATTAAAGCTGATGGCTCACCAGTTCTTGGCTCTGTTGTTTCATTACCAACTGTCCAAATCTAATGCGAACCTGCACTGGCCAGGTGGCTGTGATGGTGGCCCTGACTACTGGCTTTACAGACATATTCAGTTTATTTTTAAAAAATATTTTGTTTATTGACTTTAGAGAGAAGAGAGAGAGTGAAAGGCTGAGGGGGTGGGAGTCAGAAGAAAGTATCAACTCGTAGTTGCTTTTCATGTGTGCCTTGGCTAGCAAGCCAAGGGTTTCAAGCCAATGCCCTCAGCATTCCAGGTTGATGCCTTATCCATTGTGCCACCACAGATCAGGCTGAACACATTCAGTTTAAAGTTCTCATTAGACTCCCAAGTAGCAATAGCAAATGGACCTCTGAAGTTAGAAAAGACAATGAGGCAAAGATATTCTGAAGGACCATAAACCAAAAGCTATTGCCTGCATGAGATTACAATATGAGCAAGTGAAGACAGAAAGATCAAAGGTTCAAGGTGTCCAGAGATATTGGACATATGAACAGGAAGCTGAGGAGGCTTACAGGGAGCCTGAGGAAATAAGAGAAAACTGGAAGAACATGGCATGTTGGAATCCAAGTGGAAAGGTAGTTAATGGATAGGAATCTACCGTCGCAGATAATTTAAATGAATTGAGCAATGAGAAATGCTCTTTATGGTTTCAACACTCAAATTTAAAAATAATCATTTTTGATGCATTTATATTTTAAATATTACCTCTTCTTAGGAAGCACCAAACATTATTACTCAACATATATAGCAATAGAGTATTTTCATACCTTTGTCATAGAACTGCATTCTTGAACACCCATAGTATACCTTCCAGTTTCTGTGTTTTGGAATTTATATAAATTAATATATACCTTTCATTTTCATACATATTTCTATTAAATTCCTTATCCTCATCTACTATTACAGTGTGTTTTTTGCCAACATCTGATGATGTAAGTTAAAAATCTTTTACACTCTGAGATATTCAATAAATAGGAAAAAGTTGTCCTTTGGCAATAGTTGGGTTTGCTCTGAACAAAACATGTGTAGTGAGGGAGGAATTAGGCGCTAAAAGAGGCAGTGTTACTGCACAAATGTGGGTGCAGGTAGAAATTCCCCAATATAGCTGTATGGTATCTTTGTAATTCATACTAATTGATGTTATCAGATCAAGATCTGTAATAAATACGTTTTCTTGGTGACTGGATAATGTATAAACTTTCTATTAGCCTTAGTTTCCACATCTATATAATGAACACTATGTTGGAACCAGTTTCGTTGGTTGTTGTGATTGTTCAATGAGACAAGATGCAAAGCTCATAGCGAAGGCCCAATTACCTAATACAATTTACCACTATTGATGTCCTTTTAGTTCCTTAAATGTACCCAAGCAGTCTCTCACACCAAGACATAGCACAGACTGTTCCTTTGAGCCTCAGTGTTCCTCTCTAATTAACATCCCTTCATCTTCTCACAGTAGAGCCAAAGTAGTAATTCTCCAGGAAAATCTTTCCTGATTGCCTCAGACAGGTCAGAACCTCCACTTATTCTTCCCCACATTTCACTACACCTTTCCTTTATGTCTCTCAGTTTGCAATTTTACATTATTCATATGGTTATTTGGCTAATTTTTCCCCAAGACAATAAGTTCAATAAGGGATTGTTTTTGTTTTATGTATCACTGTGTTTCCAACATCTAGCCCAGAGCTTAACATTCCATCAGTATCTATTGAATGAATGTTAAATTAATATTATCATTATTTTACCCTAGTGGTAGCTGGGTGGCATATCCTTTTTAAGAACCTAATAAACTGAACTAAGGTTTGACATTTACCACTTGGGACCCAGCCAGTAGCCACCCCTCTTGTCCCTGAGAACTTCTACCAACATAAAGCTGACAGCCAATTCTTGTTGGGTTTTGTTTAAAAAGATGTTTTTAAACTCCTTATGATGGCCCTGCTCAATTTTATTTTGCTGTTCTGCATATGACCCACAGACTTATTTTGTAGCAAACCTATAATTCCTAGCAAAGTACACATAATTCCTAGCCAAGTACACACGCACGGGCACTAATGGAGTATCTGTTGACTTTCTAACACTGTCTCTATCATCTCTGTTTATTATTATTGAGTACCAAAATTTGTTCCGCAAAGCTGTCACAAGCACTTACTGCATGCTCTTTCAATAATTGCCTTCTTAGGAACCAAATTGTTTAGTCTACAAAATTTGTTTTGTATGGGTCAATTTAACCATAAAACTTTTCAGTATTCTACTTGATAATTACAATAATTGGAAAAATATTTACCAAAAAAAAAATCATATTCTCTCAGTGAGCAAATTCTTTGAAACCATCATTAATTCTGAGAAGTTATCAGCATGCTGCAGAGGGCACTAGAAAGGCCATTTACTTTAAAATTGTTCCTATTCTGGAGTCAATACAGGTTGCAGAAATTCTTTTACCTCCAAGTTGCACATTGTACACTGAAAGAACCATAGTCAAATCACACCTAATAATTAAATTTTAGTTAGGAGAAAAATGTTTTACATTGGGGTAAAGTAAGGAACTGGGAGACCATGTTGACTCCCAATCTCTTTCACAAAGGTGGAATGTAGAGTATATTTAAGGTTGAATTTAAGCTTACTTTATGACAATGATATATTTTCATGTCTGTGTCTTATAGAAATGCCTGTAAATAAACATCTATAGTTTCAAAATTGTTATTGGTTGTACCCTAGACCAAAAAAAACCAAAAAAAAAAAACTTCTTCATACTGATTAATCTGTAGCCTTACTTTGATGTTATTCAATTTAAAAAAAATGAGGTGTGATAGTTAATTCTTCCTTTTTATTTTTTTTTACTGACCCAAACCATCTTATGACCACTTTTATAATAATATAATATGTGCTTTATTATATATTTTATATATAATAAAAATATAAGATTCTGCTAGTTCAGATTTAAAAAGTATGAAATGGCTAAAAGGCATATTGTTTTAATCATAAGTTTATGTAATATTTTAAAAGAGGTGATTCGTTGTTTTTCTTTGCTCTTTGAGGGGATGGGAAAATATTGGATTGCCTTATGGAAGAACTTGCCTTCAGTACTTAAGCATTTATTAAAACTACTGATCCCTCTTTTTACTGGCTCAAGCATTACTTTAGGCATATCATATATGCTATGGAAAACGCATTCTTTTTCATCTTTGGGACACATTTAAAATGTTGCATTATGCATTTTAAAGAACAAATGAACAGAAGCTGTTGAGGCTTAACAGTTGGGGCAATAGATTGTGTTGAAAAGTAGTGACTCAGTATGGCAGAATGGCAGAGGAGTCAGAAATAAGAAAACTATCTTGAAAATCATTCTTCATATTTTTTTAGAACTTTAATAGTGATGTTTCAGATAAACTGTGAAGTAAACATAGAGTCACTGCATAAACTTTCGACAACCCTCTGAAGTAAGAATAATTTAACCCCTTTTAGAAGTGAGGAAACTGAGGCCACAATAATTTAAATTCTTCACATAAGCAAACATTTGACATTCAGCTCTGTTTGACTTTAATGTCTATAAGTCTGTACCTCCTGTGTCTCTCCATGAAGCTGTGGTTGAATAATGATACCTCTAGTTAACATATTTATGAGCAAAAGCCATTAATGACTATATAGCCCAAGTCATGGGGGATATTGTCAAATATTGTATTAGTTATCTATTGCTGTAGAACATACTATGAAAATTTAGCTGCTTAAAACAACACTCATCTATTTTATCACAACATTAATGGATCAGATGTCCAGGAACAGCTTAATTGGCTTCCGTGTTCTGGGTATCTCCAGGATTGCATTCGAAATGCTAGGCAGGGCTGTCCAGCCTTGACTGTAGAATGACCTATTTCCAAGCTCATGTGGTTGCTGGCAGAATTCAGGTTCAGAGCAATGTTGAACTAAGAACTTCAGTTTCCTAATGGTTGCAGGCCCTGCTCAGTTCTTGCCTACAGGGGCCTCTCCAGCCTGGTTGCTTGCTTCACCAGAGCCAGCAAAGGAGAGTGTATATCAGTAAGGGTAAAATGACTGCCTTAAGAGACCTTGACATAGAAGGGACGTCCTAGCAGCTTTTCTAGGCCAGCCCACTTTCGGTAGAAGAGGATTACATACACATGGCGTGAATACCAGGATGGTGGAGATCATTAGGGGTCATCTGAGAGTCTGCCTTCAGCAAGTATTGAGATTAAAATGCCTTTTAAAAAAAGCTAAAATAAATGAGTAATTAAATTAATGAATTAATTTTAAAAACAATTAAAAATTTAAATTGTGTGTGTAACAGGCCCCTGTTAACTCCAAGTTGTTCAATGTGGGTTTGATTACAACTGTAACTTACTCTATATGGATTATGCAATCATTTATATCCAGTCACATGACATTAGAGCTGACTGGCAATTATTACAAACAGGAAAAGAAGCTCAACATTGTTTTCAAACGTGACAATTCTTTCAGTTGGGTGACGATAATATTAAAATGCTCTGTTTATTTTAGAAATGCACAATATTTCTTTTCTTTTGACATGGAAATGAGCAACTCTAGCAAAAAGCTTGTCATACAAAAACCAGTTGACAAAATAATAATTTGCTTTAATTTATCTCCAGTATTTGTTGTGATAGAGATATTTCAGATATTAATTTAAAAGAGACAGCATATTAAAAAGTGCAAATTGGTTGTTGCAGAATAGTCATGGGAATGTAAACCACAGCATAGGGGAATATAGTCAATAATCTAACAACTATATATGATGTCAGATGAGTGCGAGATTTATCAGGATGGTCACTTAGTAAGTTATGTAATGGCTAATCATTGGGGTGTACACCTAAAACTAATATAATAATGTATATTAATTATAATTGAAAATAAAAAAGATGATTTAAATTTAGAAAAGAGATAAAACACATTTTAGAAGAATTAAAGAGAGATATGGTGAAAGGTGATCAAGCCTATAATTTGTTGCCCAATTGCAGACAATTTTGAGAATAAAAGGGAATGTTAGACATATGTAATTTTAATAAAATGTATGTATAAACCAACATATTATTTTATATTGGTGGCTTATAAAAGAGTTATATACAAAACTCATTTTAATGAACTATTAAAACAGAACAACCCTTCAAGAAAACTTTATATTAATTATTTGACTATTAAAATAATTATTCTTGATACATTTCCATATACTTTTAATTTCCATGTTGGGTACATTTCTCCCAAATGGTATGCCCTTGGTATTTTTATGAGTGCTTCTTTTTTTTTTTTTTTCTAAGAGTGCTTATTAAAATATGGTGTTAATTTAAAAAATAATAAAATTAGCTGTAATCTTCAAGAAAGATTCATTTTACATTTTCTTGTTTTATTATCACAAAATTTGAAATGTCAACATTTGTAATTAACTCTGACAATGCATAGCGTGGACAAATTTTTATAGGTGCTGAGTTATCTGGAAAATTCAGAACAAATTTGGTTCACTGAAGCTTATACTTAGTGTAACTGTTTATCTCTAAATAGGTAAATATTTGAGTGAAATCATTATTACTCTTTATTTTGGCTTAAGCCATGCTATCTTTGTTTGAAAAATATTTTTGTAGAAAAGTGTAACAATTTGTTGTTATTTATTATTATTTTTAAATATTTCAACAATTTCAGATGCTTCAAAAATATAAACTTTTCAAATGTTATGCTATTCTGATATAAAATATAAATTTATCTAATTTAAAGTAGCAGTATTTTTAGAAACCCAAGAAATAAACCCACACCTTTATGGAAAACTGATATTTGACAAAGGAGGCAAGAGTATACAACGGAGTAAAGACCGTCTCTTTAATAAATAAATAGCGTTGGAAAAATTGGACAGCTACCTGCAAAAAAAAAAAAAAATGAAACTAGACCACCAATTTACAACATTCACAAAAATAAACTCAAAATGTATAAAAGACTTGTGAAACCATAAGCATCTTAGAAGAAAACATAGGCAGTATGTTCTCTGACATCTCTCGCAGCAATATATTTGCTGATTTATCTCCATGGGCAAGTGAAATAAAGGACAGAATGAACAAATGGGACTATTTCAAACTAAAAAGCTTTTGCACAGCTAAAGACAATATGAACAAAATAAAGAGACAAACCACACAATGGGAAAACATATTTGACCATACGTCTGATAAAAGGTTAATAACCAAAATTGATAAAGAACTTGTAAAACTCAACACCAGGAAAATAAACAATCCAATCAAAAAATGGGCAAAATAAATGAATAGATACTTCTCCAAAGAGGATATACAGATGGCCAATAGGCAGATAAAAAAATGTTCAACATCACTAATCATTAGAGAAATGCAAATTAAAACCACAATGAGACATCACCTCATACCAGTCAGAACGACACTCATTAACAAAACAACACATAATAAGTTCTGGTGAGGATGTGGAGAAAAGGGAACCCTCCTGCACTGTTGGTGGGAATGCAGGTTGGTGCAGCCAATGTGGAAAACAATAAGGTGATTCGTCAATAAATTAAAAATGGAACTGCCTTTTGATCCAGTCGTCCCACTTTTAGGAATATATCCTAAGAACACCAAATCAGTGATTCAACAGAAGAAATGCACCCCCATGTTTATTGCAGCATTGTTTACAATAGCCAAAATCTGGAAACATCCCAAGTGTCCATCAGTGGACAAGTGAATTAAAAAGCAGTGGTACATATACACAATAGAATACTATGCAGCCATGAAAAAGAAGGAAATCATACATTTTGCAACAACATGGATGGACCTGGAAACTATTATGCTAAGTGAAATAAACCAGGCAGAGAAAGAAAAATATCATATGACCTCACTCATTTGAGGAATCCAATGAACAATGTGAACTGAGGAGCAGAATAGAGACAGAGGCAGGATCAAAAGGACCAGAGGGAGAGGGGATGAGAGGATGGGATCAGAGAAGAGAAAGAGATTGGTAAAATTGTATATACATAATGCCGCATATAGAGAGCAGGAAAGCAAATCCTGGAGGAAAGGGGGGAGAGCATGGGTAAGAGGGGGAAAGCGGGATGTTGAGGGAAATACAGGGGTGGGGAGATGTTCTTGGTGGAACACTTGAATCTATGCAAACACAATAAATTAAAATAAAAAAATAGAAGTTTCTTCAAAAATTTCTTATCATATGTGGAGATATTTTAAGGCTCAATACTTGAATATCAGAATTAAGTCCTGAACATTGATCTCTTAACACATTATTTTGGTCATGTTAATTTGTTTTGTTTCTTCCTTGCTTTTATAAAGATATGGTTCTGTATTTTTCTTTTTATATATTTTGGTTTCACATGCTATAAATACTAAAGTACTCAAAAAATGAAGAGTTGATTTTTTTTGGTGCTTTACTTATGGAATATGTTGATTCAAATTTTCCACTTTATTTTGAAAAAATATAAGGAAACTGTATAGGCTTTATTTTCAAAACAGTTCAATACAGTACTATATTTGAAATAATTTATAAAGTACTTCAGAAATTAAAAATTAATTCTATAGGTAACTGTCCATAATGTACCTTAATGTTAAAATTGAAAATAGATGAAGTGAATTTAAAAGAACGAAAAAAAAAAAAAAACAGATTTTTTACTATTAACAGTATTAATTTCCAAAGATTTACTTTGACTTGATGAATTTGTTGGGAAAAACCTTACTGAAATTAACTGATTTTTAATTTAAAATATCTGATGATATTGAAGTTGTTATCTACATTTATCATTGTTAACTACTGGTGATTTATAACTTGAAATAATGGCATTAGCAATTACCCTGAGCTTAACCTTGTCTTAACGCAGTACTCAAAGTGAGGAACCAATACCAGCAGCATTAGGACCAACCAGAAATTTGTTAGAAAAACAGTTTCTCAAGCTCCAACCCAGATCACTCAAGTCAGGAGTCTACCACTCAGTGTTATTACAAGCCTTCCAGATGCTTGTGATCCATGATGAGTTTTGAAAACCTTTGCCAAAAAGCATAGTTGTTCTCCTTGTTAAATTCTATTCTATAAATTCAAACTTTTCTTCAAGTTTGCCTACAGTAAGCATAATTATATAAAAAAATAGCCTCTGAGTAAATTTAAAGAAAAAAAATCTTAGCTACTCTTTGAATAATTCATACCTCCATTTGCATAACTAATTGATAATCAGCTAAACTCACGTATGTTAATATGTCTAATTATGTTTGAAAAGCTAAAAAATTAGATGATTTGTGAATCATTTATTAAATAATTTCATGCATGAGACATACTATGCAATCCTGAAGTGTAGATATAAAGTAAATATGGTATTAGGTAAATGTCTTTGCAGATAATTAGGAAAATTTTAATCCCAACATCATTTTTATTATACATTCTGGTCTTAAAAAGCATTTGAAGTGCAATATTATGACTTTTGAAAAGAAGCAATATTATACAATTACTTCAGTTAACATCTTTTTATATGAATAATTTACCTCTGTGAAAATAGCTATCAAAATGATATAATTATTGCATAACATTGTTCTTTTCTGCTTTCAAATTTGTTTTGTTTTTGTTATTTTTATGACATGTTCATTAAATAAAGTTGAAGAAGTTGCATAAACATTCTAATAAAAATCAAAGCTAGGATTTAGGACATTCTGCTACATTTTTTTCCTCTTGCTAGTGCATCTCAGGATTACCCCATTACTTTAAACTCTGAGGAGTGCTGGTGGGATGTTCTTCCAGGAAGTGGGAAGCCAGGGACTTTGAATTAACTGAGGTTCTGCAGGTAAAAGATGCAGTGTAAATATATTATGATGGTGAACATGACCAGGGGCTTAGAGTTTTTGAGGAGGAATGAAGTTGAGCAGATGAGGTGAACCTTTCTCTCTCACCATCTAGACTGCTTTCATCTTCCTTAAGCATTGTGTGTTTGTACTTTGGTTTGTTTAACTTTAATTTTATTTTTTTAGGGAGAGAAAGAGACAAATAGAGACTGACAGACCGGAAGGGAGAGAGATGAGAACCATCAGTTCTTTGTTGTGGCACTTTAGCTGTTCATTGATTGCTTTCTCATATGTGCCTTGACCAGGGGGCTACAGCCAAGCCAGTGACCTTAAGCTCATTCTAGCGACCTTGGGCTTCAAGCCAGCAACCCTTCGGCTCAAACCAGTGACCATGTGGTCATGTCTATGATATCACACTGAAGCTAGTGACCCCACACTGAAGCTGGTGAGCCTGCGCTCAAGCTGAATGAACTCGTGCTCAAGATGACAACCTCAGAATTTCAAACCTGGGTCCTCAGCACCTCAGGCCAGCACTCTATCCACTGCCCTACCACATGGTCAGCCTTGTTTTGTTTTAAATTTGAGTTATGTTAAGGGAAAGTATAGTACATGTTTGATAACTGTGAATGTTGAATATTTGTCTGTATTGTAAGTCATCTGTTGTGAGTATTGTTGTGTTCATTTATATGGACATACACATTCATGCGCACACACATACATTTGAAAACACATGCATGCACACACACATTTATAACTTCTCAACTATGTGCTGAGTGATATATCAGTGATCAAGACACTGTAGGTATCAAATTATTTACTCTGTGTTAACATGTCAAATTTGCATATCATCAATAATACATGGATCATGGATATAATTTGTACCATGACAGCAATAAATAGAGAAAAATAAAATTCTAATGAAGCAAATCAACCTTAATATATATTTATTTCACCCAGGAACAATAAAAAAGGAACCATCATTTAAAAATGCTTCCACTTAATTTTGAGAAGTATCCATGAAGTGGCATACATGTTCTTAAACATTACCATTCATATGTTCCATTTTTTCTATATTGTTTGGAATATTTATTTTGTATGTTTGTTTAGTGAATGAATTAGTCATAACTACTGACATTTTAATTTTCATATCATTTTTCCGGGTTAAAGGTAAAGTCTTCCTTCTCTGAATTCATTGGATAAACAGAAGAAATCCAAATCAATGTTAAGCTTTAATGGTCATTGCTTTGAATAGCTGAAATAAAAAATATGTAAAAGAAAATCATTTTGCAAGGCAATATACTCCATACTTCTTTCTTCAAAACGGATTTTTAAAGGTAAGAATTGTTATGCTTAGCACAGAGTTTAGAGAAAAATACCAAGTTTTTTTTTTAAGAGAATAAGTAGAGTGAAATATGAATTGCCCATTATTTTTCTACTTCTAGAACATTGTCAGGCTGATGAAGGAGAATGAATAAATATCAGCCAAGTTCATCTATAATAGGATCAATTATGCAACAGTGTATTAGCCACTCCAATTTTAACCACTTTTCAAGATGTCCATCATTCATATCATAAACCATATATGCCAATTGCTGGATTATTTTTAGGATGTTGAAATTTTCTCTATATAAGAACATATTAATATTAAATATCAAAGTAACTTTTTTTTTTATTCCTCCTCCTATAACCACTAATTAAATAGACTCAAGCCAGGGATTAGGTTCTTAGGGCCTAAAATTGGAAACTGTAATAAGTTATTCCACTTGACAAATATGGAGCAAAGTGATGAATCGAAGGCCATGAGTTCAGGAAGCTCTAAAAATCCAAGTGTAGGAAATCAATTCTTAATACCAAGTATTGTTTAAATACAAACGGAACCTCTGACTGACTAGGGAATGGCTAACATACAATGAAAGTAGAATCCTGGGTGATTGACTCTAATGATGTAGGAGTTTCTGAAAATTATTATTGTTGGCTAACATGTGCATAGAATTAATGGGTACACCAGTCTAAGTTAGACATTCAAGTTTGATGCAATGAGTTTGAAAAGTACTTCAAAGTTCTCATCAAATTTCCTTGGTATTCCTCACACCTTAATATCAGAAGCATACAGAACAAAGGGAGAGTCCTGGAGCATCCCTAATTGATTGCCCCCCCATCATCTCTCAGGATAAAAAAGATAAAAGAAAAATAAGAGCCATGAAGAATGCAGTTTCTATGAGCACTGTGTGTGGTCAGCAACGGAAGTAGACACCTGTGGATGGACTCTGGGACAGCAGACTTCAAGAATGATTCTCATGGCAGTCTTAAAGTGTTTTCTTACTGGGATGGCTGTTTCTATCTTTAGACCCAGATAACAGATGGTTGTGGTATAGGGGACAATGCAAACCAGAACCTTTCCCTGTAGTCCAGGGGTTAAACCTTCCATAAAGGGTAATGTTCTGTCTTTCAGTTGTGGCCCTGGGGTCACATTGCTTCCTTTAGTCTTCGCCATTATGTATATATTTATGTGAACACACATTCAAACACACATACAGTCTGATTGATATCAATTAATATTTATAATTTCTCCTTAATAATTATATCTTTACCCAGAAGTCAATTTTCACAAACACAAATGTTTCACAGAACTCCTGAAGTGAGGGTGTAAGCAGGGTGCACTCTACTGAGAAGTTCATCTCACTAAAGTGTAAGGAATCTGTACTAACTCTTCTGATATTATGTAACTTGGAACAAGCATGGTAATAGAATATTTTATTTCAATTCTCTCATTAATTGTTGATGAGATTTTTTAGAATGTTTTCTATGAGCATTCTATGTTATTATAACGTAGCCTTATGCTCTGATGCTTGTCTCCAGGATACTTTGCAGTTTATTCATTGCCATAATGCTCATTTTCTGTCATGCTTTCCTAGTTGTCAGTTAATAACAACTTGGTCTCCTTAAATGTTTTAAGCATTAAAATGAGATATTGAGATGCTCTCCTGATTGGGAGAAAAAGAAAGAAAAACTTTGTCCATGTTTTTCTTGGTAGCTCAACAGTGCCCACTGGAGCACCAATACTGGAGAGCTTCCCTGAATGCTTTCTCTTGCACTTCTTACAAAACAGAGGTAGATGTGGCCAAGAGGGGTTGTTTTGATAACAGAATATTTCCATTTTGGGTAGAACCATGTCCTTCCTCAAATTTGCATGTTGACCCAGTGGTAGAGTGTCAGCTTGGCATGTGGATGTCGCAGGTTCAATTCCCAGTCTGGACACAGAAGTGACCATCTGCTTCACCATCCTTGCTCTTTATCTCTCTCTTCCCCTCCTACAGCCATGGCTTGATTGGCTTGAGCAAGTTGGCCTTAGGCACTAAAAATGGCTCCATGGCCTCTGCCGCAGGCACTAAAAAATGGCCCCAGATGGGCAGAGCATCACCCTCTAGAGACTTGCCGGGTGGATCTTGGTTGGGGTGCATAAGGAAGTCTGTCTCCCTGCTTTCCCTTCTCTCATTGAAAAATTTAAAAAAAAAATTTTTGTATGTTGAAGTCTGCTATGGACTGAATTGTGTACTCCAAAATTCATTTTTAAGTGAGGACACAAGAAGACAGTATTTGCAACCTAAGAAGAGAATTCTTACCAGACGCCAACAAGGTGGCACCTTGATCTTGAACTTCCAGTCTTCAGAACTGTGAGAAAATAAATTTCAGTTGTTTAAGCGAGCCATAGTCTAAAGTATGTTTTATGGCATATGAGCTCACTAAGACAGGGTTAACCACCCCCACTCTCTCATACCTCAAAATGTAACTATATTTGGATACAGGATTTTTAATGGGGTAATTCAGTTAAAATAAGGTCATTTGGGTAGGCTTTAATCCAATATGATTATTGTCTTTATAAGAAGAGGAAATTTGGGAGCAGACACAGCAGAAAAACCACATGAAGACACAGAAAGAGGGTGGCCATCCACAAGCCTTAGAGAGAGCCCTTAGAGGAAACCAACCTTGGTGTTGCCTGATCCCTGATTTCTAGGTTCCAGAACTGTGATACCTTAAATTTCTGTAATTTAAACCACCCATTATAGTACTTTCATATGACAGCCCTTGCAAACTAATAAACCTTCAGGGAAACTTGATGTCCAAAAGCAACAATAACATAAAGAGGTAAAACTCATAAAGACATGCCCGTGAGGTCATAGTGACTAATCTCGAAGACTTGTCTTTCTTGAAGGGGACTATAGCAAAGGGAACTGGAAGGAGATGCTGATCCACTTATATCTCCCTAGTAAACTGGGAAGTTTACTGTGGCCTTTAGTCTATGACCTTCAGTGAAGCTGTTATTGACTTTCAGTGTTGTGAAGGCCTTGACTCCCTAGTGTCACCCCAGGGCTGACCAAGTGAGCATGGTCATCAGTCAACGCAACAATCACAACAAAAGGTAAAAGGGTAACCAGCAGAATCAACTCATTTAGTGTGGTCAATAAAATTATTTCACTTTTAAAATATGTATTTCAACTGAACTGTTATCATGAACACAAAGACAATAAACTTAAATAATTATATTAGTTTTTCTTTTCATATAAAAGCTGGCCTTTGAAAACATTAACATTCTCATTTCTCATATAGCTTTCCTATAGCTTAGTAGGAGGATGGGTCTATGCCTTATATTTTTATATGACTTCTAGTACCTAGCATATGCACTCAAAATATTTTCTCTAATTCAATGAATCAGAATATTACTGGATATTCCCATCAAAATGCTCTACTTGTCCTTTCCCTGCCACTTTGCTGACCATAGTAAAATGTTGGAAATACTGCCAGTTTGTTTTGTTGTACTTCCCCCTTCCCTGTTTCTTCATTTGTTTCTGCTTCCATTGTCCCTTTCAGACCTCCATTTGGTGGTAAACATTCATTTAGCACGGTGCTTACATTTCTGGGTGATATTTTCTGGTCTATTATTAACCCAATGTTTGATTCTGCTATAAAAATCTCACATTATCTTGGCAGGGGAAGCCATGGTCTATTAAGCCAGAAAGTTATTGAAAATTAAATAGCATCTTCTTCCCCAGAAGAAAAGCAACTGCTACGGAGGGTCGACATTTCCTTCAATTCACCTGGCAGTTCACTGTTTCAGCCTCATGGCAAAGAACTTTACAGGCCCACTGCTTCCCTTAAGCATTGACGAGTTTTAAAACATTTATAAAATCTGGGAAATGCTATGAAGCCAAATGACTAATTCAGTGACTGGGGAGAGTGTGGGATTAACCCCCTTTATTTTCTTCTCTTCTTCTGCTTCCTTCTCCTCTTCTTTCTTCTTACAAATTGACTCACATTAAAAAATCAATTTAGAATTTTCAAAAGATGAATAAGATATAAATCAAAGTTAACAAATTTTTGTCCCCATATAAATCATATGGTAACTAACATATCAGAGTAACTTTAAATCTCTTTAATGAATTATTAAGTTAACGTGAAAAATAGAAATTTATGATGTGCTGTGTTTCCCTCCTTCTCTTCATCTCTTCCATCCTTTCTTCTTCTGGACTCTACTATACTTAGCCACACTTTGACATTTTTTCAATTCCTAAAATGATCTATTATTTGTCCTTATTTGTCCCCTTAGTATTGTTCTCCACCTCACCACCTTCCCCAGGGCCATGACTCTTCTGTGGATTGTTCATCTGTCCTCTCTGTCTGGATCCTTCTTACACTCTTGGTAAAATAAGATAAAATGAAACTGTTTCATTCTGGATTCTTTCTATACTAAAGCCTAAGACAATAGATACTACTTTCTATACTGAGACTGTAGACCACACATACAGAAAAACAGGGCAACACATATTTCCTAACCTCCTGGAAAATTTGACCAGTGAGACCCTGTCCAGCCACTTCTGGAAACAGTGAAGAAAAATTGCTACATAATGAGACTGTCTCCACCTGATACCATTCAGTCAAATATCAGAATATGACAGAAAAAGGGATGTGTGAGTGTTTAGTATGGAGCTTGTGCAGAATATAGCAAGCAAGGGATGACTTTGACCCTGTCAAATTAGAACAGCAGAAGTGACAAAGGACGTACTGCAAAGAAACTGCAAAAGCCCACGAGGGTGGGTGGGTGAGGGGACCCCATATTTCTTGTTGCAGAATTCTTGAGGTGTCTTCTCTTGTATACTGGAATGATCCTGCCACAGTGGTACCATGGTTTCCCTGCTTTGAGCATTGTATAGGCTCTCATGCTGGGCCTCTCTCTTTCTTTCACAACATGCTATGTGCATTATGACAAAGGGGTAGACAAGCAGGCCCCATTCCTTCTTCATACATTTTACTTTATAAAAAGCACTGTATTTAAAGGAAGTTCATTGTGAACCTACATTTTCTCTTTCCAGGACAAGAGTTTCTCCCTAAAGTTGCTAACTACACCTGATTTGTTTGCAAGACACAGAGGTTTTATGTATTATGAGATGATTACTTTCTCATTCCTGCCAATGTCCTAAATATTTGAGCAGAGATAGTATTAGGACAAATATCTGTATGAGAATGTAATGGAAATTAATGCATGAGCATAGTAGCTTAGTCTCCTGTATTTTACAGATTTTCAAGTATTTGAGAAGTGAGCCTTTAGCACAGAGTTTTTGAGAAATTGAGATCATCTGTGCTTTTGTATTGTGGTACAGTAGACCGGTCAATAGATGTAAGATATCCTGGGTAATAAAACATATATCTTTTTCTGTCACATGAAATCGAAGTTGAAAAAAATTATTTGTGTATATTCCAAATGATCAGTAGTATAAATAATTAAACACTTTAGAGAAATTTGGGAGCATTACATTATGCCTCTGATTCTTTAATCATTAAACCTAGACCAAAGATTAGCAACTATTTATTTCTAAGATTAAGTATGTTGAAGAGTGTGGAGCAGTGGGGACTCAGGCTGGTGTTGCTGATGTACTAAACATTAACATTAGGGAGGAGACAGTGAAAGAAAGTACGTGTTGAGAGGTGCACAATAGATGTGGAACACATAGAAGGCGTGATAGACAAGGACAAAAGAGAGACATACTGACAGAACTTCCATGGCAATGCCTCTACCTTGAGTTAAGGGAACCTAGACTTCTGTTTTAATCATGCAAAAGAATGACTTAGCTTTTTTAGAATGTGAAAATACCTATGAATTTTTAGCTAACTTTATGCAAAATGTGGGTTGTTGCTTGACCAATTGTCAACTTCACACACTTTCAAATTTGGCACCTTTTGTCCTGCATACATTGGGAGTCTAAGCTTCGGATGACACTTTGAGGAAAAGCTTAACCTTTTATGACATGGTTTATGTAAAGCTCATCTCAGATCAGAATCGACCTTTGAAATTGTATCACATTCAGGAGGTTTGAGTTTTCCTGACGCTGAGCAGATCCTGTGCATGATCCCAGAAATCTTCCTTTTAATCTAGCACTGTGCTTTCAATTGAAAAAGACAGCAGTAGGCAGGCAAGCAGTGAACCCCCGTCAGTCGCGGTTGACACCAACCCATTAAAGGTGTGAAGGGAAGTCATGTCTTGTTCCAGAGACTTCAGCCTTGTGAAGTAATGAAAGGACCCACTGCTCAGTCTTGTCTCATGGGGGTTGAACCTCATACAGAAACTCTCCGTCGAATATCATCTCACCTGTAGTCGCAAAATAGTTAAATCAATTCATATAAAGAATAATATGCATTTAATTTCTGAAATATCTCTAAGTTTTAAAAGTTTATATTTGTATTACTTGCAGAAAATAACTTAATATCTGTCAGATTTGTCCAAATATTTAAGACATTTTAAATGCCCGAAATGCCCTTTATCAGTTGTTTTTCTTCTCTCCTAAGGATGTGTCTGTCTATCATTGTCTTACTTATTTGAAGCAACTACCAGTGTTTCAAGGGTGTTTTTTAGAGGGGTTGGGGTGAGGTAGTATCTAATATAGAAAGTGAAGTCTTCTAGACTGAGAAAATGTGTCGATGATTAATCCATGATGCCAGCTACTACCTGAAAAACCTGCTTGCAGTTCTCTTTTAATTGTCATTTACTGATAAGTTAACTTTGTCCTTATCCCTTTCCTGAAATATCCATCGTGTTATAATAACTTTTTTGACCTCTAATCTCTGCATGAAACCCTAAGTGATTTCTGAGGTACAGGTGAGAACATTTACAGGGAATATCAATAACTTTAGGGAATGGCCTCTAAAAAATTGTGGCTTTTTATTTACACTGGAGTCACCAGAACTTCATTAGAATATTAAAAATTTGAGGTCATCAAGTCATTTCCCTGATTTCCCAGAATTCAGGTGATTGTAAATGATCACACATTTAACTATTATGAAATAAAGATGTGACATTTATCTCAAAAGCCAGAGCTATTTAGACTTAAAGATTCAAGAACATCATCCCGGAGCAGGGGATAATTCTATAGCATTACAGAGAATGAGTAGTTAGGAGAGTGCTAGGGATTGAAAATTTGTGTCTCTCCCCAAATTTCTATGTTGAAATTCTAACCCCCAATATGAGGGTATTAGGAGAGTGAAGCCTGCATGGTGGGATTAGTGACTTTATTATAAAGAACCACAGAGAGTACTTCTGCCATGTGAGATTATACTACAGCCAGGAAGAGGACCCTGCCCGCCCCAGAATCAGAACATGCTGGCATCCTGATCTTGACCTTGCATCCTCCAGAACTATGAGAGAAATAAGTTTCTGTTGTTGATAAGCCACCTGGTCTGTAGTGCATTGTTACAAAAACCCCAAATGGACTAAGACAAAGAGGAAACATGTAGATTTTCCAAGTAGCAGAAACAGTTGTATAAAAGCCTACTTAGGAAAGAAAGCAAATTGCTCACAAACTTAAGAAGAAATATCGTTCACACAGTTTTATGACTCTTAGAAGAGAAGGGGTTGAACATTAATCAAAGTTTATCAATTTAATTTAGAGCAAACCAAAGAGGCTTTGGTCTATAAATGTTGCCTTTAGACTCCTTATTTTGTAAGTAATAGAAATTACAATGACATAATTTTGAAGAAAAGGTGTTTTGAGTGGAGATATTTATCTTTGAACTGTAATTTATCAGCCAGCCTCATGCCAAGTTTAATAAGCCAGTTCTCACTGAGAAGACTGAATATGTAAAGAAATAATAATCGCCTGTTCAATAGTGTTTATAAAAGTGTGATTTTTATGTTATTTAAAGGTAAAAGTTGTTCTCTATTTCAATACTAAAAATTGGTGAAGTGTCTGTTTTTAGAACTTAAGGCATCCTCACCCATCTCAGGGCTCCATGTTAGAACACACCATTTTAATTTTTCAGCTGTGAGCTAATGAGCAATTTATATTCAAAGAGGTATTATTTCTTTCTCATTCTGTATCTGGATTGAACTAAGAAAGGTCCTTTCTGTTCAGATCAAATATTATTAATGAGTGAGAACAAAAATTTAAAATATACTGTGAAATAGCAAGCACTTTCTATAAAGGGAACTAGAATGTGGACATAAGGAATTTGTTCCTTGAACACTATTTTCTAAGAATTGGCCTATACAGATTGAAAACTATGTATTTAATACAGCAGAATCTTGTCCTCCAAGGCATGAAAACCTGTTATTTTAAGATACTTCAAGTGTAATTAATTTTCAAGAACATAAGAACATTAGCTTTGCATCTCCTTGTCACAGATATGCTTTTGAGTTGAATAACGAAATTTCTTATTTAGTAAAGAAAAAGTAAAGCAAAGGAGGGAGAGATTTTTTTTCAACCAAACATGAAATAATAAGACATCGCTTTTATTAACTTTAGAGATTTTTGAAATAATAAAAATAAAAATAATAGCTATCATTTAATTATCCCTTTATATATGCCAGAACTATGCTAAAGCACTTTGCTTCAATTATATAATTTAATTTTTGTAACTAACGTAGGTATGGATATTATCATCTGCTTCCTACAGATGGAAAACAGATTGACAGGGAATAATTTGCTTGCCTGAAGTCCCTCAGCAGAATTATGAACTGAGATTCAAACCCAGGCAGTCGGTCTTCTGATTCTAAAGGCACAATTATTAAGTAGTGAACTACTTGTTACATTAGGCCTTATGAAGCATAATTAACATATCTCCTCTGTGGAATTTTTATCAATATATTCAGTTTATTTTAATTTTTTTGATCATATAGATGAACTCAAGTCTTGTTTGACCATTTCTTTTGCTATCCTGATTCAGTTTGTTTTGCTTTTACTATAATTACTTGCAGTTAGAGGGAAGTTAATTGAAAAAATCCATATAAGATACTCAAAAAGATTCATATATTATTTGTGTTTGATTAAAAAATGATTGCCTTGCCTGACCGGATGGTGGCACAGTGGATAGAGCATCAGACTGGGATGGGAAAGACCCAGGTTTGAGACACCAAGGTCGCCAGCTTGAGAGTGGGCCCATCTGGCTTGAGCAAAAGCTTGCCAGCTTGGACCCAAGGTCGCTGGCTCCAGCAAGGGGTGGCTCGGTCTGCTGAAGGCACGCAGTCAAGGCACATGTGAGAAAGCAATCAATGAACAACTAAGGTGTCGCAACAACAACAAAAAACTAATGATTGATGCTTCTCACCTGATTGATGCTCTTCGTTCCTGTCTGTCTGTCCCTATCTATCCCTCTCTCTGACTCTCTCTCTGTCCATGTAAAAAATAAAAAAAATTAAAAAAAATGATTGCATTGCTTGATTTTGCTTATTTAATTATATTTGATTGCTTTAAAATTTGGGAATAAATATGAATTCATTTTTGTCAATGTAGAATATACAAATTATAGGAATAAAAGAATACCAAATTATTCTCATTTCAAATTAAAATATATAAGAATAACTTGCTGCTTCAAAAGTGTAATAATTATTAATAGTTCTGGTACTAAATTCCCAGACATTCTTTAAAGTAAAGTGAAAGGCCAAAAGTAGTATTTTGTAGAGAAATATAGACATTTAAGATGTATGTACTTCATTTAATAAAGTGTTCTTTTCTTTCTTTCTTTCTTTCTTTCTTTCTTTCTTTCTTTCTTTCTTTCTTTCTTTCTTTCTTTCATTTTTGTGAGAGAGATTAAGAGAGACAGAAAAACAGGAAGGGAGAGAGATAAGAATCATCAGTTCATGGTTGTGGCACTTTAGTTGTTTATTGTCTTTTTCTCATATGTGCTTTGGCCAGGGGGCTCCAGCCAAGCCAGTGACCCCTTGCGCAAGCCAGCAACCTTGGGCTCAAGCCAGTGACCTTGGGGTCATGACTGTGATCTCACGTTTAAGCCAAGGATCCTGTGCTCAAGCTAATGAGCCACACTCAAGCTGAGTGAGCTCATGCTCAAACCTGCAACCTTAAGGTTTCAAACCTGGGTCCTCAGCAGCCCAGGCCAATGCTCTATCTATAGTGCCACCACCTGGTTAGGCTTAATAAATGGTGTTAATGTTTAAGTTGTATTTAACTTAAATTTGTAAGGTAAATAATAAAAATAAACCAAAAAATATTTCAGATAGATAAATAATTTATTTGCAGTTTTTAAAATTGCTTCTTTATTTTCCAAGTTATTCATTTTTCAAAGGACTTCCCCACTCCCACCCCCATTTTTAAAACTTGACTCAATTTAAATAACATGAATTTGTTGTTGCTTCAGGAAAAAAAAGAGCAAATATTGTTAGGTCAATTGTTCCTTTGGTGCAGTAATGGACCAATCAAATTCTGATTGCTGTTTTTAAGCACAACATTGGAATAAACATTATTACCCAGAAAGAAAATATATAAAGCTTTGGAGCATGTTGAACTTCAAAGTTTGATTGTTTTGTTGAATGTTTTCTTAAAAAAAAATGAAAAAGTCAATTAATTTTATATGTTAAATGTACAGTAAACATGTACATGGAGACGGATATTTATATAAATTGAATTAGTATGTCAAATTCTAACCTGGTTAGTAGAACACCATCAAATGAAGTTTTTGCAAATTAGGTGAGATCATATAATAGTTACTATTAATAGTTTTAATTTGACTAGCTCAACTGAATGTTAGTAAAAGTAATAACTATATTTTTAGAAGAAAAAGGTAAAATTATTTTACCATTTTTAATACTAAAGTCATGTGTTAAATAGCAGGATCATATAATACCTCCAGCAAGAGTTGCTGATTTCTGAGGTAAATTTATTTTTAAAGATGCAGACATTTTGCTATATATAAAAAAAATTCTTGACAGTGTAATGAGGTCCTGAAATTTTTGAAATGTACCCAATTACTAAATTATTGTGTTTAAAGTCAGGGATACTGAAGAGCTTGGCTGTGTATATATCAATCTTAGTGCTGCATTTTGCCTCTCCCTGGTGGCAGCAGCTCAGAGCTCTGGGGCTGTGATCTCTGTCTATCTTGTAATCACTTCATGCCATCCCAGCTCTTTGCTGTCTGTTTCGCACTCATGTTTATTCCCCAAAGGAGAGCTAACATAGCCACTTAGACAAAAGGTAATGAATCATCTAAGAGAAGAAGTTCAGGGGGAAAAATTGAACTCAACATCAGATGACACTCTTCTTAGTGCCCACTGTCAAGCTGAAGGACATTCTATAAAACAACTGACCATTACTCTCTGGAAAGGTAAAGGTCACGAAGACAAGGAAAGACAGAGGAATGGACACACATTGAAGGACTATAGATGGGAGGACAACTATAGCAATGTGGGATTTAAATTCATTCCTGATATAACAAAGAACTTTGGTGAGGGGGAAGGAAGATTGTTGTTTTGTTAAAAATGTTGTGTTGATGTTAATTTCTAATTCTGATAATTATACCATGATTGCATAAGATGTTAACATTAGAAGAAGCTAGGTAAAAGATATATAGGAATTCTTTTTACCATTATTTGCAACTCTTCTGTAAGTCCAAAATTATTTCAAAATAAAAAGTATAAAGAACTAAGAAGTACAACACATTTAAAAAGATAACATTGAAAAATGAGGGGAAAGAGTTCAAGGATGCAGATCTAAGGGGAACTCATCCACCAGAGGTCAGAATATTCTGATTCCAGAATATTAATAAATACTATAGACTTAATATGTCTCCTCAAAATTCAGATGGTAAAATTTACCCCTGCCTCCAGGTGATGATATTAAGAAGTAGAGCCTTTAGGAGATACATAAGTCATGAGGGTAGAGTCCTCATGAATGGGATTAATACCCCTGTAAAAGATGCCTCAGCAAACTTTCTCATCACACAGAAAGACTATGAACCCAAATAAGGAACTGACATCATATCTGCTTGTGCCTTGATCTTAGACTTCCCAGCCTCCAGAACTCTGAGAAATAAATTTCTATTATTTATAAGTCACTTCGTTTATGGTATTTTGTTAAAGCAACCCAAATGAACTAAGTCAAAAAGAATATTTGGCCAAATCCCTTTCAATACTGGGTTATTACCAAAACTATTCAGTTGTAACTTTTACCTTTAAGCCATCATTTATGTGCCACTCTATGCCACCACATATTATCATGCATATGCTGTGTACATATTGTGCGTATACTGTATATGTACCACATCAACATATCACATATATGCCATAATGTATATACAAACTAGGTCATCATTTTATGATGGCTTTATACTTGTGCACACTAAATATTATATATCTGAAAATCATTTTTAATAAATATCACATTTTACGTCTATAATCATCTTCTTTTTCTTGGGAACATGTAACTTATAGAACTTATAGAATGCCCCAAACAGAACAACAAATCTGAGATTATCTAGCATACCTAATGAATAGTTTATATTTATGTCATTAACTAATGATATTAAAAACCGAAGATCATAAACCACTAAGTACAAATTATAAGAAGTTACAATATGGATATTGTTAAAAGAACTTTTAGTGGCATAAAGTAGTACTGGGTATTATTATTTTGTAACTTGCATGAATTCACTAATCTTTTAGTAAAGAAAATGCTCTTGTGAGTACAGTTATTAAATTACAATTTGATTCATTAAATTATATTTTCAAATTACTAAAAAAATTTAATTGTGTAATTCATTGACAGAGTTTCATTTTTTAAAGCTCTAGTTATTAAGGTAGTTTCTTTGTGTGTGTGTGACAGAGACAGAGAGAGGGACAGATAGGGACAGATAGACAGATAGAGAGAGAGATGAGAAGCATCAATTCTTCATTGTGGCATCTTAGTTGTTCATTGATTGCTCTCTCATATGTGCTTGACTGGGGGTTACAGCAGACCAAATGAATCCTTGCTCAAGCCAAAGACCTTGGATTCAAACTGGTGAGCTGTACTCAAACCAGATGAGCCCGCACTCAAGCCTGCGATGTTGGGGTTTCAAACCTGGGTCTTTCTGAGTCCCACTTCGAAGCTCTATCCACTGTGCCACCGCTTGATCAGGCCTGATAGATTCTGAATTAAGATTAGTTATATGTGTGTTCAATCACTTTGTTTTTCTATCATAGATAACAGTTGGCCAGATAAAAAATATTCCTCATAAGGTTGGAAGGGGGAGGATCAGAGGCCCTCACACATGCTTAGAAGTACTATACCATTATTTTACTTTACTTCATTTGCCCAAAAGTTATTTGTGGCACTTTTTTGTTTCAGGTGCTGCTCTAGGCTCTGAGTATACACTTGGAAAAAAGATAACATTCCTGCCCTTATAGATCTTATATTCCATGAGATCTAAAAATTAATAAGTAAATAAATATTTAATGCAATTTTAAATAGTAATATAAACTATGAAATATATAGGGTGAGAAGTTAATTGTGAAGTGGGACAGGCTATTTTGAGTACAGTGGTCAAAGTCGTCTTTAAAGAAATGGCATTAGTATAAAAGTCAAAATGTAAAAATAACTTCACGTGGTGAGAAAAACAAGGGCAATAGCCTTGAGAAAAGAAGAAATAAATTGATGTATTTAAGAATCAACAAGAAGACTAATGTGGCTACAAGGAAATGAACAAGACAGGGATAAATTGGAGAAGACCTTGAAGAATCAGGAAGGGTCTGGAGCTTTAGGGCCATGTAACAATTGCTGAGGAGGTTGCCTTTAATTCTGAATGCCATGGAAGCCATTGGAGAGTATTGGGACAAAGGATAATACGATCTGATTAATGTGGAGGTTTTGAGTAGGTAACTCAGGCTGCTTTGAAAAGAAAATACTCATGATAGAGTAGAATGGACACAGGGAATTGGGTGAGGAGACTACTACAGAAACTCAGTAAGAGATGATAATTGCTAGAGCTAGGCTGGTGGCAGGACCATTGTGAGACATCAAAATAACAGAGTAGGCGACAGAGAGAAAAAAGGAAAGAAAGCACAGATGATTCCTGTGTTTTTTGCTCATGCAATAGGGTGAATGAGAGTTGCTAATTTTTAAAAGAAAAAATATCATAGAACAACAGCCAGCAGTGGAGAGCAGAGGTGAAGTTGGGAGTGCAGTTCCAATAGTGAATAACAATGAAGATTGGGGAAAAAGTTCAGGGATGCGGATCTAAGGGGCACTCATCCACCAGAGATGGATATAGATACACTGTGGAACATGGGCACTAAAAGAAATTAAGACATAGGAAGCAGATAGTGACCATTCTTCTGATCAGGTATCATCACCAAGAACTTGTCTAGGAAACAGCCTGCAAAGGTCCCATAAACTATTAGATATCCCATAAACTATTCAGGGGTCCCAACATCTATTATGCCCAGATCTTCCACTTAGAACTTGGTCTTAGAGAGACAGAAAGGGCTAAGATTCCTCTTTTCTCTTTCTACATCTTTTTTTCTTTTTTAGGTTTAATTGTACTCTATAATAACCATTCTTTAAAAAAAATATTATATAAGAAGTGAAAGCAAACCAGTCTTACTAAGACATATCTACTTTTTAATCTTCATCTTTTGCAATATTTTCTCTTTTGCTCAGAAATGGAATATTCTCTGCTTTCTTTGCCTGTTTTTAGAAAATACTCTTTCTAAAAAATAACAACTTATGTTTATTGCACTGAAAAAGACATGCAGGAAATTTTAAAGGAGGAAGAGGTCAGAATGGCATATCATATTTGAAGTCTCAGAACTGCCTTAAATTAATACTTGTATGTCTCCCTGCCACACAGATATTCACCCAGCTTTTGCATTATTTTTGTTAAGGCCATCGAGTGCAATGCCTCATTACTCCATCTTTATAGAAGAGTTTCCCCTTCAGACAATTTGTTTATTTAACATTGTATTTGTTTTTGTAATCACTTTTACAAAAATAAAAATGAGTTTTTAGGTTTTTTTTTTTTAAGAAAAATACAATCATAAAGGAAACATAGTTATCAAGAACAGTATGCCAATTTCTGGCAAATGCTGAGAAATTTGGACTTTTTTTTTTGAAATTTGGACTTTTTAAGGCTTGTTGATTTAAATTAAAAAACTGAAAATTTGAAAATAATAATGCTTTTTGGAAAGTCTTATTTTAGTAGGTATATTCAATTAATGACTCAGAAATACTACAAATGATGACCTAAATGAATACTGGATGTACTGATATTATAAATATAAAAGATTCTATTACTTTCTCATTGTCATAGAGAAAAAAAACATAGGCCAATCTGCCATTAAAAAAAAAATCTTGGCATATATATGCCGTTGTTTTCTTTAAACTTAAAAGGAGTCCATAATGAACTTATATGTGTGTGCGTGTCTTTAGGGTATTATTCACCTTTGTCTTGGAATTCTGCTGTCTCCGTGTCTTATTGATTTAACAAAGACTTTTCATCTCAGCCTTGAGTATAAGCCTCATATGATCTACTCAGTTGATCATTTCTTTCTAAATAGAAGTGTATTCTATGACAGGTTGTCTTAAAATATTTCACTCATCTGATGATTAATTAGTTGAATAAAAGACTCAGGCGAAGCAGTTAATCAGACAAGGTTTCTTGGATGAGAGGTGATGAAGTGGAAAGAGAGTTCTCTAGGGTGGGGTTACAGTGAGTCCTGGGTGACAATGATAAACAGATGCGTAGGCTGTACTGTTGGTGGGGACACTCCCTGATAAGGGCAGATGTTCCCTGAAGGTCCTTGTCTCTTGTTTTTTATTCCTTTGTTTTTACCCAGAGTGCTCTTCAGACTTGAACATCTTCCATGAATTCTGAAATACATTCAGAGTGAGAAACATCATATTTGTAAATTATCATTTCAGCTTTATAGAGCCACAGAATTTTTAGACCATTTTGAGAAACTAATGGAGAGTTACTATAGCAATAACCAAATAAGGTCCAGGTTGGGACTAGGACATTTACAGTCATTGTGATTTGATTTTGGCTGTTTCCTTGGTGATATGAGAAGCTATAATTAATTAACAGCCCACTACTATGGTTATTTCTGGGTTATCACTAAACAGAACATAAAGTAATTTTTTTGAGAAGCATAAGAAATGGAATCTTCTAACACTATTTAAAATAATTGGTAACATGCAAGGTGGTCTATAAAGATAAAATAATTTTTTTAGAAGAGGCCCTATAAATTATCTAACACAACAATTATTTTTTTGTTATAGAATAAAGAGTTGTGTTAGCAATGACTTATTAACCCATAGTAGTGATTATTACTTTAGTCAAAATGTTACAAAGAATAAATACATCCTAAGTTGATGTAATCTTAATTTTATTTTTATTTAAAATATCAAGCCCTGATTTTCTTGTATTTAAAGTAATCCACATACCATTTAATTTTCTGTCAAACAACTAATAATTAAAAAAGAGTAAATGCCTGTGCATCTTAATTTTCAACAATAATATTAAATTTTGGGGGGGTAATGTATTATATTGCCTAAGATTTTGTATAAGGTTAATGTAAAGCCAGTAGCCATGGCCACCATCACAGCCACTTGGCCCATGCAGGTTCACATTTGATTCAGACAGTTGGTAATGAAACAATGGAGCCAAGAACTGGTGAGCCATCAGCTTTAATCCTAGCTTGCACCCGGTGGGCAAGGAATACACACAGTGGGAAAACACTTCCCTTTCCATTCAGGGCTCCCAAAAGCCACTGACTTATCCAAATTTCCTAGAATCAAAAGTTTCTACCTCACCAGCCTTATTCACCTCTGTTTCTCATCTCCTTTTCTCTGCACAAACTCTACACAAACTGGCTTTTCTTTCAGCACTCTGCCATCTTGGCTGCTTCTCCTCTCCTCCACATGGCCTTTCTCTGCTGTTCTCCAGCATAGGCCCCTCCTAGAATGTAATCCCTCTTCCCCCGGAACAACGTGATCTCTCTTCCTTTTAAAACCTTTTGGCAAGAAAACCCTCCCCCAACACACACTAATATAATCACGCTCATCCCAAGCAAGAAGGGCAACTAATATTATCACCTGGGCGACAGGCTTCCATGTGGGCAGTGCCATCTTTAACAAAGTGAGCATAATATATTTTATCTGCCCAACAGATATATATATTTTTTTATGTGAGCACTGGCAATAATCCAAATAAAATTTCAGGTTTTTAAATACTCAGCTAAATATTTTTATTACATTGAATTAGGATTTGTGCTAATTTCTTGTAGTGTCTATGGCTAGAAAACAGTGAACCCATCTTCATAGATAATTTATTCTTTGACTAAGTTTAGAAATGGATTATTATTTCACAGTGTTCAAAACCACTTGCTGAGGTATGTTGTGTTTAATCTGACCATGGTGTTACTGGTCAGAATTGGCCATATTAAAAATATATCTACCTATGTTTATAGATCTCCAAATTATTAACTTGGGAAGGAGCGACAACTCCTTTATTCACACTCATATATATCTCAAGTGTAAAAATCCGGTATCTCCTAGCATTTATCAAATTTTTAAAAACCTCTTATTTATTCTTGGGACAAAAAAAAGTTTATATATTTTTTTAACATTTTAGAGAACGTAAAATGGAAATGTATAACTTTGAACTTTAAGACAACTCCTGCACAAGGCAGCCCAGAATTTTTCTGTTACATTTTAAATTGCAACTCTGTTTAAACTGAGGTAGCCACCAAAGAGAAGAAGGGTGAATGAGGAGATGGATTTTAAGCATGGAAATCATATCTGGTTAAAGCTGGAACAGAGAGAAGAAAGAAGAAAACTGTTTGGGGAAAGAAATATTAACATACATAATTATGCCTACTAGATACATTTAGTTCTCACTTACATTTAGAGTCAGAAATGATTTATTGTTAAGGATTTAGTCTTATCTGCTAGATTATTTTGCAAATAAATTGATGCCTATCTCTCAGGTCATTTATACTTTGCCACACAAATTTGAGAAACAACAGAATAAGGGCAGGGTCCAGGGTCTAAAATCAGGGAAAAGACCTTGGCTTTCTTTCCCCCAGACTCCTTCTGTCTCCTTTCTCTTCTTTGAAAACCTTTGAAAATCCTTTTATTTCCAAGACCCACTGATGACACACCTGTGAAGGAAAGAGATGCAATACATTTCTTCAGTTTCTCCACCACTTCCCTTTTGGGATGCAGGTATAGGGCTGAGTGACATTGTGACTCAGGAAAAAAACCTGGTGACTTAGCCTCTCCCAAGTGCAAGACACTGAGTGAGCTGTTTCCTCATCCTTGAATCCAGAAGGTCCCCATCCAGCCTGGCTGCAGAGCTCAGCTAAACCTTTCATTAGGAGGAAGGATGCTCCTGAGGACAGGTAACAGAAACAACCCTGGTTTCTGATCAACCACCATTCTAAGGAGTTGGAAAGAAGATGGGTAAGCATGATTGGCAGGGCTGTTATCCTATCAAAACAGAGCAGGACAGCAAATGGGCTTATTGCCTGGTGAATGAGTTGCTTTCCACGGTTTTTGTCTTCTTTGCTGAATAGGAGGCAAAGTGACCTAGTTAACTAGGATGGGGGCAGATAGATCAGCTAGTATTAAGTGGCTAGGAGAGTAAAGGACGCTTTATAGCCATCGCTGTGCTGTGCAGGAAGGAGCTGACAAGAGAAACAACAGAACAATTGCTGGACATTTGGAGGGCCTGGTTGAGGTTAGCAACCATGAATTTACAATGCAATCAATCTTGGTTCTGCCATTCTCTTCACTTTTGTCTGGAGACCATATGTGATAAAGTAGGTACATTTTCACCTTTCTTTTCCACTATAGCAGGTATGAGTTACAACTTTATCAGTGGTAAATGAACTCCCTTTTTCAAGGTTTTGAAACATTTGATGTCTTTATATAGTCCCTCTTATTATAGGACCAGAGCAGATATTTTTGATATATTGGACATAATTTGTAGACTGTTATATTACAGTCTTTAACAACTCCCTGAAAAAATATTATGGCCGATTATATTTGCAGGGTCACATAATCATTTTCATGTAGGAACAGCTGCATACTTTTAATTGAAAATAATTGCTCACTGGATTTATTCAACAAACATTTATTAAGAGCCTATTATATGCCAAGTATTTTTCCAGACATAGGGATACAGAGGTAGACAAGATTGGCAAAGTAGCTGTCATGCTTATATGAATACATGCTTGTAAAGCCAGTAGCCATGGCCACCACCACAGCCGCCTGGCTCATGCAGGTTTGCATTTGATTTGGACAGTTGCTAATGAAATAATGGAGCCAAGAACTGGTGGGCCATCATCTATAATCCTAGCTTGCACCCAGAGGGCAAGTAAAAACATATGCTGGGCTCCAAAACCCACTCATTCAGTGCTCACAAAGCTACTGACTTATCCAATTTTCTAGAATCAAAGATTTCTAGCTCTCCAGACTTATTCACCTCTGTTCCCCATCTCTTTCTGTCTGCACATACTCTGCACAAACTGGCTTCTTCCTCAGCACTCCACCATCTTGGCTGCTTCTCCTCTCCTCCACGTGGTCTTAATCTGCTCTCCTGCCTGCTCTCTGTCCTCCTCTTAGAATGCAATCACTCTTCTCTCAGAACAACATGATCTCCCTTCCTTTTAAAACCTTTTGGAGTGAAAGCCCTCCCCCAACACATATTAACATAATTACGCCCATCTCCAGAGCAAGAAGGGCTTGCTATCATCACCTGGGTGAGGGGCTTCCACATGAGCAGCACCATCTTTAACAAAGTGATCATAATATATTTTATCTGCCCAACAATCCACCCCTACGCTCACTTTACTACCCACAATCTACACCACCAGCATCCCTGTGCAAGGAAATTAGGCACATTACACACATTATAAATACATGACAAATCATACAATTTCAACCATTACAAAGATACATTTCAACAATCTCTGAGCACTTTGCCAAAAGTGCAAAATGTCCTCATCCTTCTCTCTTGCTATTTGAAAGGCTTCCTGGGGCAGGGGGAGGGCCTCCATTAAAGCTGCCCCCCCACGCCCATCAGGGTACTTCACATTGTCCAAAATCTATAAGTCCATTTAACAATGGAGCAAGTGCTCATTCTGGTTGCAGTTCAGGAAATCAGTCCACACACATGGGGCCTTAGCCTCCCCCCTCATTCCTACCATTATGGCAGGTCTTGCACTGTTCCAAAGAGAAGCATGTGGCAATGTCAGTCAGCATTCCCATCTCTGCTCTGAAGAGCATGATGGCATCCACCCCTATGTCCCAAAATTGCAGACCTACCAGGGGCATAGTAGGAATTCCTTGCTTCTGGGCTCTCATCTTCTGGAGACTGCGATCGCAACTCCAGCCCAATTTTTCTCATCCTCCAAAGAGGAACTGAGAACACCAGCTCCCGCTGCTGGGCTCGAGCCCCAGGCTGCCGCTGCCTCGGGCTTTGCCACCCCAAACCCAGCCTCAGCCCCGGCCTCCTGCTGCAGCTGGCTCTCATAAATCTCCACAATGTCCAGGGCAATCTGCAACTTAAGAACCTGTGATCCCTTCTCCAGCAGCTGCTTCCATTTCCAAGCGAATCTCACGAACCTGGTTGGCCTCTTCTGGTGCTTGCTCCAGTTCCAGTGTTGGCATCTCTTTCTCCCATGTTTGCTCCAACTCCTTCCACTGCTTGGCCTGCAGGTCCTGAGAAGCTTCTTCCACAGAGCTCTTGACTTCCCCACGTGTGGCTGCAAAAGTCAGCCAGCCAACGGCCCCCCAAAAGGACAGCCATGGGGAACCATAACAGCAGCCGGTCCTCTACTCCACCGCTCAAAGGTGGTGTTGGCTCTATACTGATTTCCGAATCCTGCCACAGACTACGCCAAATGTAAAGCCAGTAGCCATGGCCACCATTACAGCTGCCTGGCTCATGAAGGTTCACATTTGATTCGTACAGTCAGTAATGAAACAATGGAGCCAAGAACTGGTGGGTCATCATCTTTAATCCTAGGTTGCACCCAGCGGGCAAGTAAAAACACACACTGGGCTCAAAACCCACTTATTCAGTGCTCACAAAGCTACTGACTTATCCAAGTTTCCTAGAATCAAAGGTTTCTAGCTCACCAGTCTTATTCACCACTGTTTCCCATCTCCCTCTCTCTGCACAAACTCTGCACAAACTTGCTTCTCTTTCAGCACTTCACCATCTTGGCTGCTTCTTCTCTTCTCCACGTGGCCTTAATCAACTCTCCTTTTTGTTCTTTACCCTCCTTCTAGAACGCAATCACGCTTCTCTTGGAACAATGTGATCTCCCTTCCTTTTTAAATCTTTTGGTGCGAAAGCCCTCCCTCAACACATATTAACATAATTACGCCCATCTCCAGAGCAAGAAGGGCAACCAATATCTTCACCTGTGTGAGGGGTTTCCATGTGGGCAGCTCCATCTTTAACAAAGTAAACCGAACATATTTTATCTGCCCAACAATGCTAATCGTCTAAAAAATTTTGCGTATATATATATATATATATATATATATATATATATATATATATATATAATATGGCCAGTAGCCATGGCTACCATCACAGCCACCTAACCCATTTGATTCAGACAGATGGTAATGACACAATGGAGCCAAGAACTGATGAGCCATTTAATCCTAGCTCGCACATGGTAGGTGAGTAAATACACAGTGGGAAGGCATTTCCCTTTCCATTCAGATATACACATAGAATACCTTTCTGTTTATATATGTAAAATAAATTTGAAAATATAATGTATATGTTTGTTCACTTATACTTTGCATTGGGTGTGGGAAACAGGCTGTAAGCTGGCAAGGTTCTTATAGACTAAGGCTTAGTTTTAAGACTTAGCCTTCCTTACCCCTTCAATACTAAGATCTTTTCAAAACTAAGCTTTACCCCACACGCTTGACTTGACTGTTGCATGATATGGGGTGGTACACTCTTATGAGGAATCCCATTTATGCCTCAGATAAGTGGCTTTGTATCAGATACTTCGCCTCAGATAAGTGGCTTTGTATCAGATACTTCCTTATCTCTATATAGGCTTAAAGACTTTAATTTTCTATACTCTATAATGAGGCAGACCAGGGGCTCTTGCTCGCTCAGTTTCTGTCATTAGCATTACAGAGGAGAGACAGCCAAGATGGCGGAGTGCCGAAGGAGAAGCCAGTTTGTGCAGAGTTTGTAGAAAAAGGAGGTGATGGGGAACAAAGGTGAATAAAGCTTGTGGGGCCTTTGATTCTAGGAATACTCAGATGAGTCAGTGGCTTTGCAAAGAATTATATATATTAACAGAAAGGTATTCTGTGTGTATATCTGTTTTGATGGGGAGGGGCAGTGCCCACGAGCTTGTGAATATCAGGAGGAAGGATCTTTCGGGTTATCTTGTGGCCCAGCAATCACAATCATTTCCCACTTCACCAGTTCCACTCCATGACCCAGTTTATTTGGTATATTTTTTCTAAACGTTCTCTAGAAAATATTTTCTGTTTGTTTTTATTCTGAATGTTTATCATGATAGGGAAGTTACAACCCATGTTCGTCCTTTCCTAAAACTAGGAGCTACTTCTTTGTTTTAATCATCCTTTTTTCCTTAGTGTTCTTATATTTTTAAAACATTAAATTATTAAAAATTCTAAATGGAAGCTTAAATTAATTTGCATATATTACTATTGTTCTGTAATTTTTTCTCAATTGATGATGGCAAGTTTGCAACATGAATATGTTAATCACTAAAATTGGTCAAAATGCAGAGATTAGTTATTTTCAAATTATCTACATGAAAAATATTTTCTGGAATGCTTTTTCTTCTTTAGTATGCATTTTTATAAGTAATGACATTTTTGTGGAATGTAACCAAGCATTTCCCAGATTTCTTTATGATGACATAAGTACTTAAAGAATTTCCTACTTCTTCATTAGCTTGGTCAAATAGAAAATGGCAATTCTAACTTTCAAATATTTAATTGATATAATTAGGTAAGAAAAATGTATTTTTGAAACCACATACTTGAGAGCTACAAACACACACAACTACACAGCTGATATCACAACTCAGTCCATTTATATAGTTTACTCATTTTTACTTCTTGGATCATAATTGTTATAGTTCAAAATGTGCTATATTTCTCTTATCAACATTAATGCAATTGGATTTATGCACATACTCCCCCCCCCCATAGATCCAGAAAAAAGTAACTGAATCTTTTATATAGTTAGAAGCTATATGAAAGTGAATTTTTTTTCATTCCACCTTTTGGTGGAACGTATCATTTAAGTTACAAAAGTGCATGTGTTTGCCAAGCCTACATAATCACAATTAGATACCATTTGCCATCTCATCAAAATTATTTGTCAGTCAAATGACCTCAGAGAAATAATTACCAAAGTTTAGACAATCAGTTCTCTTTCTCTGCTTGGTATTGACCTTCCAAAATTAAGTTAGAAGCCCAGCTTCTCTGTCCAAAAGATCAGGTGAGTTTTGATGTTTCACACAGTATTTTTTCAAACAATTCTATGATGATTACACAATGCTTTTCTCAAGTGAAAACTGTTTAATAACATTTAGGTTGTCATTTTAAAATACTGCTTAGCCTGTAATATAAAACCTAAAACATTAAGAGATGAACCATATTCGAGAATTCGATAAGCAGTTTACTTTTTGATCTCCTATTGGATTAAAAACTAGCCCAATGAAAATGGTCTGATGTAGTCATGTGCTGAATAAGACAAAATGAATTCTTCTCTACAGTAGTTCAATGTTATTGATAGTGAATTCTTCCACACAGAATGCATATTACCATGGAGGAACGATTCAAGCTAAAGTCTGTTGGGGAAGCATGATGTGATTGTGGGAAGATAACAGTTTCAGTTTGACTAAAACAGAAGTATTTGCATAGCAAAGCAGGAGAAATGGGGAACATGGACGGATTTTTGTAATATACCTTCTTTATAATTATAAAATAACTTGGAAAACATGTTAATCAAAGAAACATTAAAAAAGCCAACATTTTAATATTCCTAAATAATTTTCATTGAGAGGAAAATATCCTAAATGTCATCTTTTCTTTTTTTAAATGGTGAAAGGAAAAACCATTTTTCAATTTAAGGAATATTAATTATGATTTTAAAAATATTAATAATCACTTACAACTAATTTCATAAATATTTTAAATAAACGGAAACATATAAATAAAGTAGATTGTTTTGACTGATAACAAATTGAAACTATAAGTTTTGTGTGATGAATCAGACTAAATTTTTTTCTGTTCTACAAAATATTAAGAAGATGATAGTGTTGCCCTCTTGTGGCTGTTTGAAAGGCCAGGTTTAAAAGGCCTGATACTTTAAATGGCCTGATATGAAGAGTATTTATCTTTTAAAATCAGGTGAGTTAGCTCTGGAAATTTGGACAGCCTTTTTTATTTTGTCTGTTTCAGGAAAGCTACTGGACCAGTGAGTAGGACCCAAGTGAGGAGCCATTTTGCAGCAGCTAAAGGAGCTACAGTGTGATCCAAAGTTAGTAGGGCGTTTGGGATTAGGGTCCCAGCTCTCTCTGTAATCTTGATTGAGTCACTAAAGAGTCTTTTAAATAGTAACCCTTAAAAGTTGGGATTTCAATTCATTTACATAGCTTTATTCCATTTTGGGACTTCAGTCTGTTCTGAAGTCTGCTTTCCTGCTTAAGGTCCCCATCATCTGTTATTTAAAGTGAAATTGTTTGTGCTCTCTTTCCCAACAACCCAGCCAGTTGTCAAGAATGCTGGGTGCTAGGCTCTGGTCAGGTAATTAAGTAAATAAAGGATTGACCCAGGATGCCAGAGGTGATGGGTTCAATTCCCAGTCAGAGCACATACAAGCAGCAATCAATGAGTACACACCTAAGTAGAAGAACTAAGTAAAATGAGTTGATGCTTCTCTCTAACTCTCCCTCCCTCCCTCCTTTTCTCTCTAGCTTTCAAGTCAATGGAAAAATTTGAGATATACATAAAAAGAATGCTGGATGCTATTCTTAGGTCTGCTTTTCACTTTTAATTCTTAAAAAGTTAATTTCTTGGTAGATCTTATTCCTCTTTAATAAAGAATAAAAGAGAATAGGGAAACCCATATGCATTGAGATCCTAGCAAGAACCTTTTCCTCTACTGTACTGCACTGTACTGATACAAATGCACTATATACGAATGTGCTATTACCCATGTAATGATTATGTAGCTCAGAAAATCATAGAAACCAAACCCTAAGAAATCAGAGCATGCATTATTATCTCCAGTTTGCAGATAAAGAAACTGAGGCTCAGAGAAAGGAAATGACTTCACTGAGTTAGCAGAGGCTAGCAATAGAGGAATTAGGAGCCAATCCAGATGTACTTATTTGATACTTAAGTTATAGATATTGCAAAGAGTGAAAAAATTTTATTATTGGTTATTTACATTTGAGAAATGCTGAGGAGAACAAAGTTAAGCAGATTTTTTCAGAGTTTCTTGTGGCCTTGGATCTGTAAATGCTCACAGTGATGCACTCTTGCGCCTCTCCACCCATATCTGATCATAGATTAGTGCTCTGAAGGGTACATTGAAAACAGTGATGTATACCCATGCACTGTTTTCCAGTATCTCATCTAATCAAAGATCTTCCCTGATTAATTACTACATCTGTCAGAATTTCAATTCACATTTCTTTCTATTTTTGCCTTTAATGATATAAATCATATGATTTATTTTAGTGTTGTAATTTCATTAAATATTTCTTCTCTGTTAAATTTTAAATTCCTAGATGGCAGAAATTAGCTTAGAGATATGCAAAATAACTTTCCATGAATAGGCATTCACTAAGTAATTGTGACATATGAGAATAAAATGACATGGTTATGGAAATTACAATTTACATATAAGTTTGCCCATGGTGTTCGTGGCTGGCATGTCATATGTCCCTGCCAAGTTATTATTGTTTCAAGAGAGGTATCACATATCTTACCCTGAAGGGTGTCAAAAATAGAAATTGCAGGCATCATGGCACTGTCAGGGACAGATTTATTTGAAAGGAGATTTTGAAGCCCTCAAATCACATGCATTAGAAAGGATTATGTGAGTCTGAAAGATGAAAGAAAGAGAGACTTGAGTTCATGTGTAATAATTTATTAGCCAGCATCTCTCCGACTCTGGTTGCATTTGCAGCTGAGATTTCCTTGAGCTTTGCATAGTCAAAGCAAAGAGTTCACCCAACAGTGCCTTTTTGAGCTCAGAGAACAAATACACAGTCACAGAATTTGGTGGTTGGAAAAACTCTTAGAGGTCATCTTGACAAGTTATTTCAAATTCTGTAGAAAACAGATGGGAAAAGTCTAGGGAAGTTTGATTAAATTTTTATTTCACAAGATATGTTTAAATATTTCTAAAACTTAATAAAATTTTAACACATCAGATACCATGTATCCTTTGACTAGTGCTGCAAGTTTTTTATTTCAACTTGATTAAAAGTATTTTGGATTGGAAGATTAATTACTAATTTTTTGATCATGATATCTCAGAGTCAAAACAATCACAAGAACAAAAATTGGATAATAGGATCTATATAAAATAGGAACCCTCAATCACAATTACTAATTTCAAAAAGATGTCTTTGTTCTTGCTGAATCAACTTTCTCATAATTAAAGGTTTAAGGACAATCAATCTCATGGCTTATGCTTATTCTAATAAAGCATCACCTTTGCTGTTTTACATTTGGGTTTTCCTGTGATGGTGTCTCAAAACTCTCGGTGTAGAACTTTCCCCTAGATCTGCCGTGGAAGAAACTTAGGCCCAGAGAATAAAGGCTAACTAAAATCAAGATCTCTTAATTCCAAATATGTTGATTTGCTTTCCAATACACTCCGCATGGAGTAGTGGCTGAAGAAGTTGTTCAACAGACAAAAAAAGAAAGAAAGAAAGAAAGAAATTAAAATACCAAGGTTTAATGAAATCACTTTTAGATCTATGCAAAGAACATGAATCTGACGGATTGAAGTCTCTGATGATCTTAGTTTATTATAACCAACAAGGATATACTCTGGCTCATCAGTGGTCCACCATCTACTAATTTGGCCTTTGTAAGTCTTGAAGGTTGCTCATTTTGAGAACACAGAACAAATGTAGATCTTTGCAGAAATGTGTTAGAATTCTCCTTAGGAACTCAAGAACCTTGAGTTTCTTCCTGAGTAAAGTCAGAAGCAGATCATTTGAGGGAGGAGGATGTATGCCTTCCAGCCAGTGCTGACTCATCTCACTGCATGTGGTATACACCAGGTACGATTATCTAGTGATTGCTTCCAGACAAGTATTTGCAGGAAAGCTAACCTTCCCTCCCACTACAAATTGGAAGGCAGAAGACAAAAACAAAGTTACATTTTTATTCTTTGTCAAGTTCACAGACTTTCACTGTCTATGCCTCCAGCTAACAGACATTTAACTTTTGAAGGTAAAATGTGTATGTTTCAGAAGAATGACATTTTATCTACAAGTTTTCTATGATCACTTTTTCTCCTGAAAGACAATTCATGGTAAGCTAAATTCATAAAATATAGATATTCATGACACCTTGTTTATTTTCTCTTCCTCCTTTGGTTTAGTTAATGGATAAAATAAACATTTCTAATTAAACCTAAGTTATCTTCTCATATTTATCACAAGACTATCTTTAGAAAGGCAACATAGTTCAGAGTGTGGAGGAAACATACTATCTGTTGGGCAGATAAGTTTGTAAACTGTAATTTTATGCTCACTTTATTAAAGATGGCTGCTTCCATGTGGGGCGGCTGATTGCCATCTTGGGTGGGAAAAGGCTTGGTTATGCTAATGTATGCTGGAGGAGGGGCTTTCATGACAAAAGGCTTTAAAAGGTGGAGCTAGGAGGCCATTTTTGAGAGAGACCACATTATTGTAGAGAAGAGGAGACCATGTAGTATCAGGGGAGGGAGGCCACGTGGAAGAGCCAGCCAAAATGGAGTCATGCAGAGGGTTTGAGTGAGGACTTTGATTCTAGCAAAAACCTTAGAAACTCAGTGGCTTTGGGAGTCCTGAATGGAAAGGGAAGTGTTTTCCTGCTGTATATGTATTTTTTTGCCAGCCAGTTGTGAGTAGGAATAAAAGAAAATGGCCCACCATAGTTCTTGGTTCTATTGTTCTCTACAATCAATCCCAAATAAATGTGAACCTAAACCTTCATGAGCCAGGGAGCTGTGATGGTAGCCGCAGCTACTGGCCATACACCATCTTTTATTATATTTTAGAACATCATAAAGAAGAGACACTTTCAAGAGTAAACTATTTTTAGCCTGACCAGGCTGTGGCTCAGTGGATAGAGCGTCGGACTGGGATGCAGAAGACCCAGGTTCGAGATCCCGAGCTCGCCAGTTTGAGCACAGGCCCATTTGGCTTGAGCAAAAGCTCACCAGCTTGGACCCAAGGTCGCTGGCTCCAGCAAGGGGTGACTCGGTCTGCTGAAAGCCCATGGTCAAGGCTCATGTAAGAAAGCAATCAATGAACAACTATGGTGTCGCAACGGCAACAAAAAACTAATGATTGATGCTTCTCACCTCTCTTTGTTCCTATCTGTCTGTCCCTATCTATCCTTCTCTCTGACTCTCTCTCTGTCCCTGTAAAAAAATAAAAATAAAAATAAATAAATAAATAAGGTAAACTATTTTTATAATATGCAAGCAGAGGTCCATGTTTAGGCCTTTTATTATGGGACTATATATATGGTGGTAGTCAATTTTTTAATTCATCAATTTGTTCAACAAATATTTATCAAGTATATACTATGTTTCAGCCAGACAAAAATTGTAAAAAATTATCTGATTTTAATGAGATATATATATATACACACACATAATGTTAGTATTAGAAAGATATACATCAATTACATTTTCTATTATAATTTCTTTTTTGTGTGTGACAGAGACAGAGTGAGAGACAGAGAGAGGGACAGATAGGGACAGATAGACAGGAAATGAGAGAGATGAGAATCAACTCTTTGTTGCATCACTGTTGGTCAAATAAGTTTGTAAAATGTGATTTTTATGTTTGCTCGCTTATAGTTTGATTGGGGACTGGGCAGCGCCAAGTATATGTGGGTCTGTGAAATTGCAAATTACCTTCCTGCTTGATGAGGGCCATTATTATACTACTGTTTTCTGGGAAAGAGGTTTTTGTGCCTAAAAGTTTTGAAGAGGCAGAGAGAAGCCATGTTTGGCAGTGAAAGCAGAAAGGAGAATAGAGAAGGTGTGCAGATGGGGAACCAGAAGTGAGGGGTGTAAAGCCAAGAGCCAGGGCCACCATCACTGCCGCCTGTCCAGTGCAGGTTCACATTAGATTCGGACAGTCGCTAATGAAACAATGGAGCCAAGAACTGGTGGGCCATCATCTTTAATTATAGCTTGCATCCAGTGGGCAAGTAAAAACACAAATTGGGCTCCAAAACCCACTCATTCAGTGCTCACTAAGCTACTGACTTATCCGAGTTTCCTAGCATCAAAGCTTTCTAGTTCACCAGACTTATTCACCTCTGTTCCCCATCTCCTTCTCCAGCACATACTCTACACAAACTGGCTTCTTCCTCAGCACTCCACCATCTTGGCTGCTTCTCCTCTCCTCCACATGGCCGTAATCTGCTCTCCTCTCTAATACTAACCTCAGTAACCAAGAGAGAGCAAGCTCCCGGCCTGCTCCACTTTATAGTGTAGATTCGAAACTTTTAATCCAATCTACAAACAAGGAAGTCTCTGATACAAAGTCTGAGACATACTGGGAGTATTCCTCATGAGAGTGCACCACCCTAAATCATCCAATCAGTCAAGGCTGTGGGGAAAAGCTTACTCTTAAATCTTGCACGTGGACAGCACCATCTTTAACAAAGTGAGCATAATATGTTTTATCTGCCCAACAAGGGGCTTTTGCGAGCTCCACTGAGACTGCTGGGTCCTTTAATTATAGGAGGAACTGGAGAAGATTCTTCTGGTTGTGGAACCAAATAATGTGTCTGGGCTTTGTGAGCTCTGAATGAAGAGGGAAGTTTTTCCCTTTGTGTTTGCTTGTCGGCCGATGTGAGACTTTAATAAAGGAATGGCTCACTGTTTCTTTACCATCTGCCCAAATCCCATGAGAACCTTCATGTGCATGGCCATAATGGCAGTGACTCCTGGTCATACAGGCACCACAGTTGTTCATTGACTGGTTTCTCATATGTGCCTTGCCTGGGAGGCTACAGCAGAAGGAGTGATCCCTTGCTCAAGCCAGTGACCTTGGGCTCAAGCCAGCGACCTTTGGGTTCAAGCCAGTGACCATGGGGTCATGTCTATAATCCCATACTCAAGCCAGTGACATTGCACTTAAGCTGTTGAGCCCAAACTCAAGCCGGATGAGCCAGCTCTTTATCTGGTGATCTCACGGTTTTGAAATCTGGTCCTCCACATCCCGATCTGACACTATTCACTGCACAACAACCCGGTCAGGCTATTATCTATTAATGGTAGAGTTACAAGCAATTCTAATTTTTAATGTTTATTTAAATAATCTAAATGTACTTACAATAAGAAAATGTTATTAAAAATATTATGGAGTACTTAGGAAAAACTATCATATTCCAGATTTTGAAACATAAAAATGAAAATAAATCTTGGCATTCTTTGTTGGAGGAACCACAATCAAATGAGGGAGTTTGTAAAAAATATTGGAATGAAAAAAATATTGGAATGCATTATGATAAGCACTCTAATCTAGTTGTCCATGAAATGTTAGAGAAGTTCAGAGCAAGAGCACTAAACGTTCCCTTGAAGAAAGCACCTGGAGGCCATAATTGAGAATTTTTGGCAAATGATAAGTAGGTGATCACAAATTGGGCAAGAAAGAGAAGTACATTTCTTGCAGAGCAAATGCACAAAACTGTGTAAACAATGGACATACTATTTGATAAAGGTGAGCTGATAAGTCAGGAACAGAGTACAATGGGGAACACTGCCAGTAAGGATGTTAAAATGTACCCAGGGAGCCTGACCTGTGGTGGCGCAGTGGATAAAGCGTCGACCTGGGAACACTGAGGTTGCCAGTTCAAAACCCTGCACTGGTCTGGTCAAGGCACGTATGGGAGTTGATGCTTCCAGCTCCTCCCCCCTTTCTCTCTTTCTCTCTCTCTCTCTCTCTCTCTCACTCTGTGTCTCTTCTCTAAAATGAATAAAATAAAAATAAAATAAATTAAAAAAAAAACAAAAACATTTAAAAAAAAATGTACCCAGGGAGAAACACCATAAGAGTGTAGTGGGGCAAGCAGTGTCCCCACAAAAGATATATCCATGCTCTAATCCCCAGAACCTGTTAATGTTATCTTATTTTTTAAAGGACCTTTGTAAATATAACCTAGGAACTTGAGATAAAGAGATAATGCTAGATTACCTGGATGAGTCCTAAATTCAATCACAAGTATCCTTATAGGAGATACATAAACAGAAGACACAGGGGAAGGCTATGGGAATATGGAGTGAACTGGCTACAATCTAGGAATGCAGATAATTGCCTTCAACCACCAAAAGTTAGACGAGGCAAATTCCAGAATCTCTCCTAGAACCTCTGGAGGGATCATGGCCCTACCAACACCTCAGTTTTAGATGTTTTGCCTCCAGAACTGAAAGAGTATATAATTCTGTTGTTTTTTTGAGCCACCAAGTTTGTGATCATTTGTGACAGTAGCCACAGGAAACCAACACAAAGGGCATTATATGTGTCATGTAATAATGAGCTATATATGGACTTTTGGAGTGAAGCTACCATATTTGTGTTATAACTCTGAGTGTAGGAAAATATCTCTTTTTGACCTAGATGCAAGGACTCATGAGTTTTTCTAAGAATTACAATGAAGCATAGAAAGCCAGTCTATGTCCATTTATAAATAATGCCTCAATTACATAGAACCACATATTTTATATACATAGGAGTGACTGCTCAATAATTTATTACTTTAAATAGGGAACTTCAGTGCTCGTTATAATTGCTGCACTGAAAACAAAGATGGCATCTTCAGAAAGACATCCCTCTGGAACAAAGATCATTTGTATAAATGAATCTTTTTTTTTTTTTTTTTTTTTTTTGCACAGTGAAGTAGTCTACTTGAGATCCTTAAGCCCAGTCCTAATTTAAGTAATTTTCTTAACCTATCCTAATGTTTGCCTAGTAGTTTGTTAATGGATAGTGATATTTCATTGCTTGACCTCTCATGAGAGTTTTGAATATAAAAATGAAAGACTATATTATTTTGCACAAGGGGATATAAATCAGGATGTAAGATGTGTGTCTATGTAGGTTTACTCCTGATCATGATAATGATTCAATGTTAGGGAAATGTGCCAAGTTGTATGTCCTGGGAGCCCGTGAAGCTCCTAATGAAGCCACAAGCTTTCAGTATGTCTTCTTGCAGGTGGAGCAAAATTCAAACCACTATTGTAATTAATTCTTCTCCAAGTTTGGTTTTCTTCTGTTAGCCAGGAGAGATGATAATCAAATAGAAAATTCATGCTCAAGATATACAAACAGGAAATGAGGACAAGACTTTGTCCTCCAGCTTCTTGGCTTGAAATAAGACTTCAGGACAATGTGAAGTCTGGAACAATATTCAGGTCAGTCTAATTCAGGACTGAGCAACCTGTGCACACTTAATAATCATCTACTGATGGGGCACAAGTCCGGGATATGGCAAGGAATGATCTATGGCTCTCTATAAGAGGTTGGCTTTACAATATAGTCTTTAATTATCATAATGCATTCCTGAATTGCATTTTTATGATGAAGATGGAATGTGTGATAAAAAGAATTAACTTCATAGTGTTTTTTAAATATTAATTTCTAAATCTAAAAACAAGCAGCTTAGTTGTAATGTTTCTTTTCTTGCCTAAATTATTTTTATTAAATTAAATCTATTGAGGAGATATTGATTAATATATTATGTAAGTTTCAAGTGTACAGTTCTATAATACATGATTGGTATACTGCATTGTGTGCTCACCACCTTAAGTTGAATTTCCTTCCATCACTTTATATTTGGTCCCCTGTTTCTTGTTCTTCTTAACTTTCAGTTTCTCTCTCTCTTGCCTTTCCACTTTTATTCTTGAGTATGAGAATAGCTATCTCCAATATTCCTTCTCTTTCCCCAGTGGTTTTCATGCCCCGGGACACTCAGAATAAAAGCTTAATTTCTTATGCACTAAATTCTGGTCAGTGAGCTACAAATAAAAAAGAATTATGGAACACCGGAAAGTGTATTAAAGGGGTTTCCATGCTTCTTTCATTTCTTCCTTTCTGGAGGCTTTCATATGAATGTGATGCCTTGATGTGAAAACTGTATATTAAGGGCAACAGATGAACAGAGAGAGAGAAAAAGCTGTGATTTGTTGACAGAGATACAAACTTCTGAATTGCTTATGCTACTGTAGTTTTGTTTTTTTATACCACAGCCTAATCTCTCTTCCAAACCAGAAGTCAGTTGACAGAGTTAAAGGTGTGATTCAAATTATCTATATTGACAATAGGTCAGTGGAGAAATAAAAAAAAAAAAAGGGAAAGTAATGGTTACCCTTAGAATATATTGCGTCAAAAATAAGTTAGCCTGAGACCTTTGCATATTCATTGTGAACTTAATGATTCTATATTTGCAGATCTCTTTTTGATTGCAATTTCAAAGCAAGCTTTGTTTGCATTAAGGAATTTAGTAGCAGACAGAGACTAAAAGGGAAAAGCAGGAGAATAAAGTAGAAAGTCAAAAATTCTAATTTCTCCTTCAAGTTTAGATACTTAAAATCATTGTTCATCATAGGGAGAGATAATTCTGTGTATAACCTAGCTTTTTTGTATTAAAGTCATAACACACTTTCTACTTCATACTTCTGATTACACAAGTCTAGATTTTATAGAAACCATTAGTCCTAGAGAAGTTCTTCATGAATGAAGCTATTACATCAACCCTCTTGCGGGATTGAGCCTCTGCACATGCTAAGAATAACTGTTGGTTTTATCAAACTAATTTTATGCATGATTATAACTATTTGCTTTCATGCACTTTAGGATGATATCTGTATTTGTATAATTTGTTTTCTTGCATTCAGCACACTGGGAAATGTAGAGCAGAACCACAGTAGGCTTTATGATCCCATTGTTGCTTGCTAATTGAACGTCCAATTTCATCATATTGTAGCCAAATAGCAAGGTGCTTGCTATGTTGGAAGCTCAGTATTGTCTCAGGGGAAGATTGGTAATACTGATTAATGAACAAAAGTAGAGAAAAATATGTAAGTGCATAGTTTGAAGGGTAATTTAGTAACCCAAAGAGGCTGTAGCTCAGGAGAGCTATTAAATTAGTGATGTTTGCAGAGGAGAATCTCTTTGGATATAAACAGCCCACTTACTGCCTGACTCCATCCACAGATGAGGCTTGATGATTTCATGCTCTTTGTTTCTCAGAATGCCTCTTCAGGAGGAAGTCAAACTTTCCAGTCACCTGACTGCAGTCCAGGCATCAATAGATCAGGAGTATAAGAAGGGGTGGTAAATATAAAACCCATGGGCATTTATTGTTTTTTTCTGCTGCTTCATTTTTTTGCCACATTTTCTCAGGTCAAACACAGACTATAGAGAGGAAGGTGTAAAGCAGAGGAAAAAGATTGAATTGAGAGAAGTATTTCCACGGTTTGAAGTTCCTTTGTATAGTTGCCAGAGGAAAACATTAGAGCAATGAAAGCTTTGAGAGAGGAATTCTGAACTATGAAAAATAATTAAGGGTGTTTGGCAAGAGGAAAGCAGCAAACCCTCCACCTGGGTTTGGCCTAACACCTGGTAAAGCACTCGTCGCTTGCAGTGAAGTATTTCTTGCAGCTATGATTTTTTATTTTCTGTGCCTTTTCAATTTTGGTCTAATCATTTTCACAATAAAAGCATGTCCATCATAATATTTGGTAAGAGTTTTCAAGTAAACATGCTACTAGTCTCTTTTTGAGGCAAAGATAAAGATAGGAAAAATGAAAGTAAATTTTCATAAACAGATCTAGACCTCAATGATGAGAAGAATGATCTCTGTGTTTCAGTGGCAATATCACATCGTCCAGGGCTGATCAGGTGTTGATGAACTTGTAACCTCTGCTTGTGTCTGACCATGTTCCCACATTCATGTAAATATACTAACTACCTTTAAGATGAACTAGAAAGAAAATGTTGACTTAAAAAAAACTCATTTACTGTCTGATTACTTGTTCTTTTGTTCAACAACATATACTATAATCGACCTAAACAGGAGTCGTTTTGAGAACAGAGTAGCTTGTCATTTCTACCTTCAAGGAACATTAGAGCAGAACTCAGTCCTCTGGTCTGGATGGCGTGGACACCAAAGGGAGGGTGGGCAAATAAGAGTCCATGTGTTTGTGACCGGTTATCTTAGCAATGTTACTTATGTAATTACAGGGTTATTTTTTTTTTACCATTTTATGTATGTTAAGCACGTAGAGAGGTTTATATTCAATGTATAATCACCATACCTTACAATTCCCACCCACGAAATCATAGCTCGCCATCCTCTGTGCTTTTTGAAGATTCTAAAAAATAAAGTAGTTGGCACTTGCCATCCAAGATTAATAACAAAACAAATTTGACTTCTCTATGTCAAAATTACTTTGAATATCCAAAGAAACACATCATAAATTTTTTTTTAGCATTACAAGCTATGTCAGTTGTTTAATTAACCAAAAATTTTTATAAATAGTACCAGTAGTTTCTGTTTTTTAGTGAAAGGAGAAATGTTTTACATATGATGTTATGAGTGATATTAAAATGTTAATTATTACTCAGAGATTCATTAGATGTTTCAGAAAGTACCATGATGAAAACTAGCCTACCAAGTTTTCATTTATGCCTATTTTACCATTACTCAAGTACAATTGTCAATTGGATCCAAGGTTACTTGCTGTCATACCTGGAGAAGACCAGGAAATGCAGACTGAATTAGGTTTCACTATATCTTCTCTTTGGAATAAAGTAAAAGTTTTACAATTTTATTTATAAACACTGTTGAGGAACTTCTAATCCAAGAAATATTTAGGCCCAATTTATTTATAATATTGATGTCAATTTTAGAACAGATCAAAACTTCTCTCATTTATTGTGTTTCTTAAAAATAAGCAAGCCAAACAAAAAAATTACATGCAGGTGTCCGTAAAGTCATGGTGCACTTTTGACCAGTAACAGGAAAGCAACAAAAGACGATAGAAATGTGAATTCTGCACCAAATAAAAGAAAAACCCTCCTAGTTTCTACAGAATGATGTGGCAGCATGTGTGCATGCAAAGATGATGATGTAACACCGTGTATACAGCGGAGCAGCCCACGGCCATGCCAGTCAAAATGTGGACGGTACAGAGGAAAGTTCAGTGTGTTCTGTGGCTTGCTAAATTTGAATCTGTGACAAAGTGCAACATGAATATTGGCGTGTTTATAACAAAACAGCACCACATAGGAATAACATTACTTGGTGGGATAAGCAGTTGAAGGAAACTGGCAGTTTGGTGGAGAAACCCCGCTCTGATAGGCCATCAGTCAGTGACGAGTTTGTAGAGGCTATACAGGATAGCTACCTAAGGAGCCCTAAAAAATCTGTGCGTGCGTGCGTGTGCTCGACAATTATACCTAAGCAAGACTATAGTTCATAAGGTGTTAAAGAAACGTCTCTGTTTTCTGGGGTACAAATTGCAGCTGTCGCACGCTATCAAACCTGCGGATAGACCCACACGATGCACATTTGCTGCAGATATGCTTCATGAGATCGACAGTGATGCAAGATTTTTGCAGAAGATTGTGTTAAGCAATGAGGCAGGTGACCTTCCATATCTGTGGACATGTTCATCGCCATAATGTCTGAATATGGGCTGCTGAACATCCTCATGCCTATGTTGAGTACAAAAGTAACACCCCTAAAGTGAATGTGTGGTGTGGCCTGATGCATGATAAGGTGATAGACCCATGTCAACACCTATCTTGACATGTTGGAATTGTATGCAGTGCCATAATTTCTAGAAAGTGTCATCTTTCAACAGGATGACCTTCCTCTACACTATGCCACCATTGTTCTTGAGTTTCTGGATAGAACATTCCCCCAGCAGTAGATAGGCTGGGGTTCTGTCAAGCAATGGCTACCACAATCCCCAGATCTGACGCCCTTAGACTTTTACTTTTGGGGTTATGCGAAACAACATGTGTACATTGAATGTATCAACATGAATCACTTAAAACAGAGAGTCACAGATGTTATTCACTCTGTTACACTAGATGCCCTTACTCGTGTGTGGCAAGAACTTCACTATCGTTTGGATGTGTGTAGGGCAACAAATGGAGCCCACATCAAACTACACTGAATAGGTATGAAACTGGGAGAGTTTTCCTATTATTTGATGAGATTTCACATTTCCATCGTCTTTTGTTGCTTTCCTGTGACAGGTCAAAAGTGCACCATGACTTTACGGACACACTGTATTATTGTGAATGATCAAATAAACCATTTTTATCAACTTTATTCAGGATAAACAGTATTCTGAATAAGATTTAAGGCAATTTATTTTGATTAATTGTAAAGTGTTAAGATTAGGAGTTGGTAGGAATACTAAGCTTTTTAGAGGAATGTCTGACTATCTGATAGTTTCAATAAGCATTGGACAAACTAAATAAAAGTGATTGACTTTAGGATTTTGAAACATTCACAGTATCAAGGGATTAAATTATTCTAGTAGAAACTTAGGTGTTCTACACGTGATTTATGATTTTCTGGATAAGATTTATGTTACCACTTTATGATATATCAATTAATATATGATAGACTGAACTTTTGGAATATTATGAAAGCAGATATAAGACAGAGTTTCTGCCTGCCTCATGATCATAAGGATATATATATAGATAACAAAAACACTTCACATATTGTAGATATACCAAAGACTCACATTCAACATGGTTACTCTCTGTGTGTCCATGTAGACATGCATGTGAACACTCATGAGAAATACCTAAAAAATTCTATGGTGCTTTGCAGGAATGTAGGAGCTCCATATCCTTCCAAAAATAGTTGTTTTATGTTGAATTATGTTCCCCAAACAAGATATTTTGAAGTCCTGACCCACAGAACCTGTGAAAGTGAACTTTTTGGAAAAAAGATCTTTGCAGATGTAATTAAGTTAAGATGAAGTCATTAGAATGGATTCTAATCCAATGTAACTAATGTCCTTACAAGAAGAAAAATAAATTCAATAAAAAAATTAAAAAGAAATGAATAAAATTGTTATGGATTATAAAGAGAGGAAAATACCATGTGAAGACAGACACACAGAGATAAAACCTTGTGATGGCAGAGACTGCTCTGGTACGGCTGCAAGCCAGGGAACATGAAGCATTGCCTGCTGACATCTTAGCTAGAATGGTTTCTACCCATTCAGAGAGACCAAAACCCTGAAAACTTTATTTCAAACTTTTAGATTCCAGAACTGTAAGATGATACATTTCTGTTGTTTAAATCTACCAGTTAGTGGTACTTTCTCGAGATAGTCTTAGAAACTTCATACTATTGTTCTTTCTTCTTCCATGAATGTCATAATCAAAGCCATCACCTGGCACAGTCTTTCCCTACCACCAGGTTGTCTTTTTACTTGTGTATTACTCAATATAGGATACATTATGCTGTAGTAACAAGCAACTTCAAAATTTCAGAGACTTAATAAGAGTTGAATGATCTCTTTTCCACATGTGGAATGCAGGCCAGTAGTGGGACTTCTGTGTCTAACTGATTCTCAGGAACCCAGTTTATGACTGTGCCATCTCACAACAAGGATTTAGGATTTTAGATAGGAGACTAGGTCATGAAAAATCATGTACCGGATTTTAAATTCTTTAAACCTGAATGACATCAGAAGTCACTCACATTTTATTGCCCCAAAGCAAAGCATTTGGCCCTGCCTAATATCTAGCAGATAAGAAAGTGTGCCAAGAAGCAGAGATAACAAAACACAAATGGTAACAACCAGTCGTATCCCCCACATTTACTAATTTCTTAGCTTCATCTTCTCAGTTACATATGGGGAACTTAATACTTACCTTATTTTGTGAGATTTAAATAAAAGTTTATAGACTCACAACAAATATTAATTCCTTCTTGTTTCACTTTATTCCTACATCTTTATAACATTTGTTTTCTGCTGTATCATCCTCTAATTTGAACATTTCTTTTTCTTCTCTAACTCTTCTGATTCATCTACTCCCTGTCTCAAGTTCTCATTCTTTCTCTTGACTCATCTTCCTTTTCTAAACTCTTAAATCTAAGCTCTTTCCAATGTCTTATTTTTTCCAGTGTGCTTTCTCCTTGAATACTCTTCTCCATGTTTATTATGGTATACATTATCTTTATGTAGATGTCTCTGATCTTAAACTATTCCTGAATAACACAACCAAATTTTTACTACCTGCTATTGACAGTTTCCTGAACCACATTTCTTGGTTTTTTCATTAGCTTTTGGTAGCACCCTCCACTAGAAGGCATCAAAGCTTGCATCAAAAGTCATTTTTTTTTCATAGGTATTGTTTAAATTTCTCCAGCCTACTTATATATGATATTTACATAATAAGTATTTTTTGTTTACCTATTTTAATATATACTACTAATAATGAAGGGCTGGATATTAAATGGAGAAGTAAAAAAAGCAAGTTCTTGGTTATTGACAACAAAGTAAATATATATATATATATATATATATATATATATATATATATATATATATGTAATAAATACTTGGTTCGAAAATGAAATCTGAGACAGATGAAGCCTGTTCTTTACCAATTTATAGAAAAAGCAAAAGAAAAAACATATTAAACAAATGACTAATATACAATTAATGAATTAATACCATAAGAAACTCTGCAGGAAAGAAGTGACATAGCTTATTCACCAAAAATATTGTAAAATGAATGAGACAGAGAAGACAGAGAGAGAGAGAGAGATAAAGAAAGACAGATAGTGAAAGGTAGTCATAGACTAGGAAAAACTTTCAGAAATCAGCTTGTTAGAACTGTTGCATTCTGATTTAAACAAACTATTACAAATTAGAAAATAATAAAAAAAATGTCTGATTAAATGGAGGTATTTTAATTCTTTGTATGATACTTCTGCTCAGTTTATGTTTTAAAAATAGGTTAATATAATGTCTGATATTTACTTCAAAATAATGCAGAGTATGAAAAAACAGGTGGGGATATAAATCAATTATAATTTGGTATGAATTGGAGCTTGGTGATGATATGTGAGGATTCATTTATTTTCTTTTTTTACATATTCAAAAATGTCCATAATAAAAAAAATTGGCTGAAGTTGGTAAAAACAACAACTAAGCTTCCACCAATTTTCATGATGTAAAAATGATGAGATATCTCATTAGCAGTTTTGCTCCAAATGTACTTGATGATTCCAGTGAGTTTTTTATATGAAAGTGAAGAGGAAAGACAGTTTGGGGCCTGAATTCCTTTGGGATCTGAGAACCACAGTTTAGTGGAGACTGTGTTACAATTCAAATCAAGTTTAAGGTCTAATACACTATCCAGTCAAACATAACTAGCTATTTTACAAAAATTTCTTTTGGATCTGATTTATTTCCAGTGTAATTTGTTGACTTGTGAATGCATACAAGTGCTTACTTTTATAGTCTATTAGAGGCACAGCAACAAGCCATCATTGGAGTAATTATTTTTATTGCCATGCATTTAATTTTAACTCATTTCTTGCATGTTGCTACAAGTCATTTACAAATTCTCACATCTTTGCCATAGCATAACCACGTGTGGTTGTCAACTTTAAAAATCAATTTCTCCCTTGCGCCCATAGTGAAAATGATTACAAGTTATATAAATGCAAGTTTTATCATGACAGTGGAGCAGAACTGATGTGGCATACTAATTTATTCATTAAAGTGCAAATGAACACATTATAATCAAAGGTGGTTGTGTGGGTTTTTTCTGCCACTGTTGTCTGGGAACACATGCTCTATTCAGATGGGAAACTAACAAAGACAGAATCTTTGGAGCCCTTAAAAGCACTTTGATTTCAATTCCACTAAAAAGTGTTTAAAATGCCACATTCTAGAGGCAGCAACATTTTTTATTTGGTTTATAAAGTGGAAAGGTCTTGCCATTGAGTAAAGATCGAAGGAAGGAAAGAAAGAGGGGAGAAAGAAGGAAGGAAAGAAGGAAGGAAGGAAGGAAGGAAGGAAGGAAGGAAGGAAGGAAGGAAGGAAGGAAGGAAGGAAGGAAGGAAAGAGGGAGGGAAGGAAAGGAGGGATAAGGAAATTTTTAGGAAACAGAAGTTTATAATTTTTATCAACATAGCATTCAATACTTAATATTTATTAAATTGACGACTTGGAAAGGAATATTCTGTGTGTGTCTTTATAAAGTGACATATCAGCAGTTACTCAACAACTCTAGATTTGTAATACATCTAACTAGATCACACATTCTTCGGTTTTAAATATTGAAATATGGGAAGGCTAAATTCACACTAATTCAGTTCTTCAGAATCAAGTAAAAGAGACATGACAATCACAAAATTTATCAATTAGCAACTCTCAGCAAATCAATGGAGCAGTATAATTATGTTAAGAGGAGAATGTTCACTGTTGGTTAGAGAGAAATTACTGCAAGAGAAAGGGGACTGAGGAGGAAAAAATGTGAATCATTTTATTTGGGAGAAGAGAGAATGAATTTTAAGAATGAGAGAACAGTGAACACAATTTCATGAAAGGGGATGCTCAGAGCACATTTTGGGGTGATCATTAGCCTTACTAAAATAGAGAAAGTAAAACCAAAGTGAGATTTAGCAAAATTGTTCAGGACTTTAAGTAGCTTTTAAACCCAAAAATTAACACAGCATTCATTTAAAAACTTATAGAACTCTGTGCTCCTGTGATTGAAATGCTGATATAAAGTAGTTGTGCCCTGGCTGGATGGCTTGGTTAGTTGGAGCATCATCCCGAAATGCAGAGGTTGCCAGTTTGATACCCAGTCAGGGCACGTACAGGGACAGCTTGATGTTTCTGTCTCTCTCCCCTATCTCACTGAAATCAATAAATTAAAAAAAAAAAAAGTAGTTGCAATGTGAGCACTTTTTCCATGCTACTTTGTCTTTGCACCAAGTTCCAAAAAAACTTCTATATAAATAGAAAATATACATGTTACTTCTCAAAATCAACATTTCAATTATGCATGTTGTCATGGTTTTCAAGCTTGTACATTAGCATAGATTCCACTTTGGGAATGTTGACTAAATTTGCTTGCATAATATATTGTGTTCAGTGATGCAGGGGCCACACATATGGTGTATTCTCCTGCTGATGGCAGAAGACATTGTATTCTTAATTTCCAACACTGTTTCTATGCATATTTTAAAAAGACATGTTTCTGGGAGGTTTTACTTCTTCAGAATTTTTTAATCAAGAGGCCACATGTTCTAGTTTGAAGAACTTTTATATCACTTAAAAGTGTGGTTGCATTGACATATAGCCAACAACTGGGGTTAATATTTTGGGGGATCTTGATTTCTAGCATCTACTAAATGCTATGCAGTGCAAAGTGCTGCTCATCTTTATCTCACTGAAGCTCAAATAATTTGTGTGACAGTTACCATTATTCTCTTCTTTTGGCACTGGGGGAAACTAAGACTCAGAAAAGTTTAATAATTTTCTGAAGGTAATATAGCAAGCAAACGATGAAGCCAGAAATCAAACCCTAGTTGTCTGCTCCATTACAACTATTACATATATATGTATGTAATATATATATATATATATATATATATATATATATATATATATATATATATATAAAATCTATACATATATTATAATAAAGTATTTTATTTTATGTATTATATATAATGATAATATTCTATTTTATATATTACACAATTATAACTATATCACATATATGTATACATATATAATTAATAATTATATAGAATTATTTACACATTTGATAATATAACATTAAGTATATAAAATAGATAAGTATATAGAAAGACACATGTATACATATACAAAAACATTTATACATACATATGTATACACATATACTATATATAAATAATTCATCTGTTTATTTTTGTTGACTGTAGGTTTATTTTCATTTAAGTTAAATTTACTTTTTCTTATTATTTTTTATTTCATATTACAGATGCATGTTTTTGTGTACAGCCCAGTCTGCTGAAAACTCTATCTAGCTTAACTAAATGATACTATCGATGCAAATAACAGGCCATGGAGAGCCTCACAGTAACTGCTAACATATCAGTGAGCTGTGTTATGTTATCTGTAAATTCTTTAAGAAATAACCCATTAAGTTCTCTAATTTATGCTCATATGTACTCATTTCTTTACAAAAAAAAATATGCAATTATTTGCCATTATTATTTCTAGAATATGTCTCAGCACTTCGGTGGTGACATTTATTTTTTGTAGAAGTGAAGTACTGTGGGTAAAATAAGGATCCTCCACTTGAAATAACCTTTCTTTTTCATTCTGTTGTGGAAATTCTTGAAAACTACTTCCTTTGTCATGTTTTCCTTGGTCTTTCAATCATAAATCATCTCTTCCTCTCCAAAGTCATGCCATAACATTTAAAAACATAATATCTCTCTACTTTCTACATTGTATTAAAGTTATTTTTGAACCAGTCTTATTTTCTCCATTACATTTCATACCTTTTTTTTTTTTTTTGGTTCGTCTTCCTATCTCTCCCTGTGTGTTTACGGGTCAGGCATTATGAAGTTCCCCAAGTATATGTTTGAACTGTGTGATTGTAACACAGAAAAAGCCCAGGTAAAGCAAAATCAGTGAATTTTGCTTTGTTGATATTTGTCTTTTCAAATTGTTATTAAAAGATAAAATATAAAAAATTTTGTGGTGAATTTGACAAATCGATTGAAATTTCTTGGCTCTTATGGATTTGAACCACAGAAATATGTTCCTATTCAGCATTGCTGCCAAAAGAATTCTAACAAAAGTTTTATTTACAATTTGTTTGTTTGGTTAAAAAATTTTAAAATTCAGTTGCTAGTTATTATTAGAAATCATTTCATTGCAAACCTTTGTCCTAGAAGAATGAATTGCCTGATCTGATTGTTTATATCATCTTTCTTGATCCTGAATAATAAGCAATAGGGAGGGTAGGGAATGAGTAGAGATATCAGCTCAACAGGTTATGATACAAATGCATATGAGAAAAAAATAGAATAAATTGTGTTAATTTTGAAATAATAAAGATGACCTGAATTGTAATTTTGCTTTCCAAACAACCTAAGGTTCCTTGATAGATATATAATAATTTACAAGAATCTAAGTTAGGAAACCACTAGGGCACTGAGCTCATTGGAGAGCTAAATTTATTTCTTTTGTAGACCCTTGACATTTTGAAAATTTAATTAACTGAGCATCTCCAACAGTATAGCAGAGTTTATATTTTCTTTAAATCTCCCCCTGCCTAAAATATTTAATGTAGATTACCTTTTAGAACTAAATTATAAACATGAATCAGTGCTAAAATATAGATACTTTTAGAGCAATGGTAACATATATGGAGCTTTGCAGAGAATCCATGAAGTTTCTGAGGTTTTAAACTGTGCTAACTATTCCTGTGTTAAGAACACTGCATTTGTTTGTGTATTTGTTAAAGGAATGAGTACATAGAAACCCATATTGCAGGCTTTCACAAAGACAATAATTTGTCATTGGAAAGAGTTTTTAGTTAAATAGAGATTATATAGTCACAAATTCTAGAGTTTCATTGAACATTTTAGGTTTCAGAAACTTGAATGATTAAATGCACTAACATACCTTGCTTAAGAAATGCATGTCCCAAAAGGTAAAATTTCCTTCTTTTTTACAGCTGAGTAGCATTTTATTGTGTAAATATACCACTGCAGGGCACTGGGGCTACTTCCAAATCTTGGCTATTATAAATAATGCTGCAATGAACATAAAGGTGGATGTATTTTTTTCAAATTAGTGTTTCAAGTTTCTTTAGATATATTTTCAGAAGCGGAATTATTGGGTGTTGGGCAGATAAAATATATTATGCTCACTCTGTTAAAGATGTCGTTGCCCACCTGAAAGCCCATTGCTCATGTGATTGCTTGGAATGGGTGTGGTTATATTAATGTGGGTGGGGGGCAGGTTGCAAGCAGGCAGAGTCGTTATAGCCCAAGCCTTAATTTTAAGACTAAGCCTTTCCCACCCTTTCTGATGTAGAGTGATGCACTCTCATTAGGAAACACATTATGTCTCAGATAAGTGACTTTGTATCAGAGACCTTCTTCTCTGTATATTGAATTAAAGGTTTTGAATCTACACTATAAAGTGGAGCAGACCGGGAGCCTGCTCTCTCTCACTTCCTGAGGTTAGCATTAGAGAGGAGAGCAGAGAATGTGGAGGAGGCCAGGAGAAGCAGGCAAGATGGTGAAGTGGTGAGGGAGAAGGCAGTTTGTGCAGAGTTTGCGTTGGAGAGGGAGATGAGGAACAGAGGTGAATAAGGCTGGTGAGCTAGAAACCTTTGATTCTAGGAAACTCGGATAAGTCAGTATCTTTGTGAGCACTGAATGAATGGGTTTTGGAGCCCAGTGTGTGTTTTTGCTTGCCCGCAGGGTGCAAGCTAGAATTAAAGCTGTTGGCTCACTAGTTCTTGGCTCCATTGTTTCATTACCGACTGTCCAAATCTAATGCAAACCTGCATGAGTCAGGTGGCTGTGATGGTGGCCTTGGCTACTGGCTTTACAGATTTGTTCATAGTTTTTTTATAGATTGGCCTTCCAATGGTCTGAGGGACAGTGAACTGGCCCCCTGTGTAAAAAGTTTGGGGACCCCTGTCTTAGGCTATAACAACCTGGCCTGCCCTCAGCCTGTCCTCCAACACACATTAATATCAATGGACTTGAACGTGGGCAGCACCATCTTTAACAAATTGAGCATAATATATCTTATCTGCCCAACATACAGTATAGAGAAAGAAAACGATATCATTTACTCTTTTGTTGCTATATGAGTATATGTTTGGTCATCAGTCCCCTAGGCAAGCAGGAAGCACCTGATGTCCAGCATAAAGTCATGGGTGACTTCATAAGCAGGTAGGGCAGACATTCCTTGGAAATCTAGGCAGTTAGGAACCCTGAAGTCTGACAATAGGGCCACAGCCCAGCCATCAGTAGAGTAGAGGCTCCTTGGAGACGAGTATTATAGAACTAAAGAAATGTTTTCATTTCCAGGTCCACATTATAACCTCTCTGGGCTCCTTTCTTCATAAATAAATATAAAAAATTATACATTATGATTATTGGTGTAAAGATTAGTGTAATCCAGGATGGATTAAATTCAGCACCCTTAATTGAAAATAATTTAATCCTGAACTCCTGAACGTAAGTATAGTTTGAAAGACTCCATTGGTAAAATCATGATATTTCCCTCCCCAATTTCTCAGAAGAAATAAAAATAAGCAGCTCTTCCAAAGTACAGAATCCTGGAAATAGAGTTCGGTGCATTATTTCTTAAATATTATGGCATTCCTGAATCTGTGAAAATGCAAAAATCAGAAATTGTTTCTCAAGATTAACAATTTCACAGAAGAATTATTAACATTAGACATTTTAACTGTCCTTTAATATACTAAAATTTTTACCTTATTTCATTATAGTTGTTTTCTTCACAAGCATTTAAAGATTATTATAAAAATAAGAATAGCACTTTCAATTTCTATTTCAGTTGTAAAGCTTAAGTACATATCTACTGACTGCCATTTATACCTTATTCATTTCCAGACTAAGCTCTTTTCTTCTAACATATTTTTATAGCTAACAAAAGGAAATATTTTCTTCTCAAGACAACCTACTATCTAGGATAAAATAATAACACTGGTCTCTATTCCTTTAATTGATCATTATGCACAAATGCATTAATATTGATTAGAAACAGTCACTCCAATGGTGTTCTTAATTTTCTGTCTAGATCTTATTGTCTCAGTAAAATAGAATAAGCAGAAACAAAATAGCTTAGAGACACTTCAAATCAAGTTCAAGTATAAACCTAAATTTATTGGTTTCTATTCAGAAGACTTTTTCTTGAATTAGACTTTTGGGAAAAATATGTAAACCTGATCAGCAAGAGATTATTTTTAAGGTTGCTTCATAATAAGAAAAGAAGATAACTACTACTGCTACTGATAATGAGCTTCACTCACATTTTCAGGCTACATAAAATTACTCTTCAAGTACATGAATACAGAAGAAAAACATGAGGCTTTTTAAGTTGATAGTGTGTGATGAGTTGTTGCAACGTGTCTTCCTGACACTAAATTAGAAAACAGATTGTGTTCTCTATATGAGTTCAACAAATGAATTTACAACCTCAGTGGCTATTGCATTAGTAGAAAACCACACATTAAAAACATATAACTTAAATATTTTAACATTTGCACTAGGAACGTTCTAGAATACAATTTTCACATTCTTTAGCATATTAGTAGATTTTAATTTTGTAGAAAAGAAGAAGGTTAAGAGAAAAATCTATCACTACTCCTCAAACTTCCATCTATTCTGTAGTTCTCTGCCACATTATCTTACTGATTTAATGAAAAGATGCATTCTTTTTAAACTGAAACATGCAATTAATAAAACTTAAAAAGACTAATTAAAACTTGAAATTTATTTTTTTGTTAGGTTAAAACGAACATATTATGGTTGGTTGGAGGGATAAAAAAAATTAGTATGACATGCTTGAGGTTAAAAGAAACACATTCAATTATATTTATAAATAATTATAGATTTTGAGATAGCCATGTGGAGTCACAAACATGCTTCATGGTTGGGATTTTAAATTTAACATTTTAAGTGGTGGGAAATTGAAAGGAAAGGTTCAATTGTAGATGAAAGAAAGATAAAGGTCATTGCTCTGTGAGATTTAATAAGCAGTTTTAAATGTTCTTCCTCTTGTAGTTTATGAAGATTGGCTATAGCTTCAAAACAGTTGATCATTTTTATCTCTAATACATATAATGGGGGGATATTCAGGAACTGTTGTTGATTTAATAACAGTATCCAAGAAATGTTGTCAGAATGTGTCAGGAAGGCATCATTTAATACAAAGTCCTGAGGAATTTTAATGTTCTATATCGCCAAAACCACTCATTTTAATTTCCAGGAGATTGAAGGTGAAATCATGGGAATTACTTGGTTTCATATTATTTTCTTTTTTCTTTCCTTAGCAGAAGATAGTCTTTCGTGTGTGTGTGTGTGTGTGTGTGTGTGTGTGTGTGTGTGTGTGTGTTTCTTTGAGCACATTTGTGCTGACTTGGAGGCAGACAGGGTAGAGACAGCGTTCTTTCCAAATTCACACCTCTAAGCCTCAGCTTGACTCTGCCATTGAGATTTGCAAAGACTCAGAAAAGTGAGCCCTTTAGATTTCCTCATTTTTCTTTATCTTTGACAGCAACTCTCAAAATCTTGAAGGCAATACAACAAAAATGCTACCACCAATAATAAACAGTAATATAAACCTCACAAATTTCTTCCTGAGGCTAGAAAGACTGCTTTTGTTTCACCTAGCAAAACAAAACATCACAAAACCGACAGGCTCTACACCACCTTAGTAAACAAACCAAGTGTTTTGTGCCTCATTTCTGTGTTTAGATACTTCATTATTTCCCCAAAATAGGAAGGTAATTGTTTTCAATTTGTATAAAGAGCCATTTAAGAAGTTAAGAAAAATATAAACAGTCTTATGTGTAAAGAAAAGTTCCAATTTTAGAATGAATTGCAAAATTTAAATACAATTATTTTCCCTACTTTCATTTTTCAAAGTTAAAAAAACATCTTGCCTCTCCTGAAGTCTTTCACTAAGGAGATGACAGAGCCTTCCGGAAGAATGTGTCAATCAAGGGAGATAGAAAGGCACATTCTACAGCACTAGAGCTCATTTGGCAGGGTGTTTGTGAAATAGGCTTGGCAAAGTCTCCAAGTACAAAAGTGAGAGCTGAGCTGAGGAGTTGAAGCTTGGTTGTTAGTCCGAAGTGTCACATGTTCACAACTGAAAGATCAAAATATACATATTCTGGGATTTCTATATGAGGCAGATCTCCCCAGGTAATAATGATAGGCCTCTATGCAAATTTTAAAATATCAGTACTATGTTAAGTAAAGATTTGTTGAATATTTCTTTGAATTTGATCTGCCATCACGAATTAAAATAAGAATGTTTAATTAATGTTCAATTTTCTTTATAATGTGAATTTTTAAATTTGCTAAGACATTTCTTAACTTCTAAACATAACTTCATGAATAAAACGGTGACATGAATTAATACAATTTATTCCCTTTGTTTAAGGGAAACTCAGAAGAAAATAAACTTACAAAAATAAAAGATACATTCTTTCAATTGCTCACCAGTGAGGAATTTTGAAACTTGCACATCACAATAAGTTTTTGAAAAGCAAAAGAGATACAATCCAAATCAACCAACAGAAACAATTCCTTCTACAGTTTGGAAGCATTCACTGTTGGGCAAATAAGTTTGTAAAATTTGTGTTATTTGATTTTGCTTACTTTTATTGTTAAAAATGGTGCTGCCCACATGAATGATGCTGCGAGGTGAAACTGCTAATTACCTTCCTGTTTGGGAAGGGCTTTGTCATGCTAATGTTTGCTGGAGGAGGCCTTTCGCCCCAAAATGTTTTAAGAAGAAGGAGAAGAAGTAACCAAGATGGCTGGGTGCTCAAGGATAAGCCAGTTTGTGCAGAGTTGGTGCAGAGATAACGAGATGGGGAACCAGAAAGGACTGAGATAGTGAGAGGCCTTTGATTCTAGGAAAACCCAGATGTGTCAGTAGCTTTGTGAGCGCTGAATGAGTGGGTTTTGGAGCCCTGTGTATTTGTGTTTACTCACTAGTCAGGTGCAAAGCTCAAAGAAAAGGAATGGCCCACCACTTTTTGGCTCTGCTCTTTCTCTACTGTCTGTCCAAATCTAATGTGAATCTGCACTTGCCTGGCAGCTGTGATGGCCATGACTACTGGCCATACAGTCACCATGGGGGAAGAAGGGAAGGGCAGTTAATTGCTTCTATGTTGATGTTCAATTGGCTTGTATTTTAGCGCACTGTATATTAGTAGCCATTTTTATGGCACAACCCATTTAGAAGATCTCAACTGTTCAAATACTTGATGTCCTTTTTCAAGTTCTGCCAATCTTAATTCTTCATTGATGCCATATTTGCAACCCATCATTTAAAATTTATTTATAATTCCTCAGTCAATATATTGGGTACTTGCATAGTTGTTTAGAGACATAGTCAAAGCAGTGAAATATTTGCTTTGTCTGAGAGACATATTCCCAGCTGAGGTGACAGAAAGTAGTGCTCTGTCTCCTGGTTCAATATTTTTTGTGTACCATATGTTTGGCATTCTTAATACTTTTTTTGTTGTTGCTTGTGTATCTGCTATTTAAAATGGCCCTGAGCATAGTACTAAAGTGCTGTCTAGTTTTCCTCAGTGCACTAGAAGGCTGTGACATGCCTTATGGGAATAATAACATTTGTTAGAGACCCTTCATTTAGCCACAAGTTACAGTGCTGTTAGTCATGAGTTGAATGTTATTGATTCAACAGTATATATTAAATGAACTGTCTTTAAACAGTAACACACATAGAACATTTTTTTATTGACTAATTGATAAAAATATTCTGCTCAGAAGCTTGTAGGAACCCAATCCTGTGTTAAATCTAAGAGCAGTGGTTCAGAATTCACTAATTCAGTGTTTGTGACCTCTTAATAGGACACACTTGCCACAAGTGACAAATCTACTGTAACTATTTTACCATTTATTAAAAAACTTTACCAGGTGTAGAATTGCATCAATCTTTTATTATTTTTAAATAATTTTTAAAACTTATAAGAATTAAGTTTCAGCAATGAGTGTTCATAGAAATAAGCTAATTTAGTGGTCCTTCAGTTTGACCATGAGTGGAAAAATCAGTATTTGTGTTCCAGTAATCTGGCCCTGCACCTTTGGTGATGAAGGGGGCTTTGCTCCTCTGTGTAGCTCTGAGAAAGTCCATCTGTCACAGTAGGTGGAAAGGATGCCCTCTGGTTGTGTTTTCTTACTCCTGCTGCTCCTCTGCAGAATTTTTTTCCACTGTTTAAACAGTTTTGAATTAATTCCCTTCCATGTTTAAATTCTGTATCTGTATGCCAGGTGGCACTATGGTTAAATGTGGTTTTTGTTCCTTCTGCAAACTGTATAATTTGTACAGGGTGGGAAGGGTCATGCCAGAGTTGTTACGGAACTAATAAATGAATTTTTTTTTTCAAAATAGGCTGTTTATTGCTACTTTAACAAAATCTATATATTCAAAAGTGGATTGTTTTATATAGAAAATGTGGTTATTTGCAAAGGGCCAATTCCAAGAACTAAGGATTAATATCCATATCTATGTATTGCTCTTTTATAGCAATATAATTTAAATTTACTGGTAATTTTCTTTGAAAAGAAAATATTTTACAAATAATTTTTTTTTTTAAATAAAGAATGGAAATAGTATGCTTAAAATTTTTTGCTCTTGTTTTCTCATTGGCTATTATAAAATCCTTTTTTTTTTCTTTTTACAGGGACAGAGAGAGAGTCAGAGAGAGAGATAGATAGAGACAGACAGACAGGAACAAAGAGAGGTGAGAAGTATCAATCATTAGTTTTTCGTTGCCATTGCAACACCATAGTTGTTCATTGATTGCTTTCTCACATGTTCTTTTACCGCGGGCCTTCAGCAGACTGAGCAACCCCTTGCTGGAGGCAGCGACCCTGGGTTCAAGCTGGCAAGCTTTTTGCTCAAGCCAGATGGGTCCGTGCTCAAACTGGCATGCTCGGGGTCTCGAACCTGGGTCCTCCACATCCCAGTCCAATGCTCCATTTACTGTGCCACCTCCTGGTCAGGCGCTATTTTGACATCCTTTGAAACTTGTGCTCTTCATCCCTGAGAGCCAACGTTTAAGGATTATGAAATTGAATGTCTTATGAAGAATTTATACACTTTTTAATTTTCTTTTCTAATTGTCTGACTGAGTATTTAAAATATGCATAATTATTTCCTCTATAAGCTGAAAGAAAATTGTATCTATTATGTACAAATTGCTTCACGCCCTTATGAATAGTCATCTGAAAGTTATTGTAAGATTGTGATAAAGTATAGAAGAAAAAACTGGAACATCTGTCAGAAGAACAAGATTTTAGTACTGATTCTTCTACTAGTTTATTATATAAAATTGTACAAGTTACTTGATTTTTTCTGGGCCTCTGTATTTCAAGTTGTGAAATGAGTTCTTGACGACTGGGTGTCCTCTCTGGTTCATGTCATCTAGGAAAAAATGTGACCATATGCTTGTGATAAACATTAATCGAGAACTTTGTCTTTATAACATGACATTTTTATTAATTATAAACTAATTGTTTCAGTCTTTTCAAAAAATTGAACAATTGTTCTATATCTTAAAAATATAACTTTACTGAGAAAGATATCAGGAGTAAATTTAGTCTTGTAATTCCTCTAAATACTAACAAAAATAAAATCAATATACAAACATTTTTGTTCAGTATTATAAGACTAAAGTTTCCAGGTCAGCATTGCCATTTTTGTATAAACTTGATATGAAACACTTTAGAAAAAGCAAATATTTAAAACTGTTAATATCATTTTCCCTCCTACAACTCTCTTCCTATCCTATTCCTTATTATTGTAGTTGTTATTTATGTAATTTCTGGGCCATCTTATGTTTCTGTGTTTTGTGATACAGGTTACAGCCAGATAATAAAAAGACATATTATAGAAGTAGAGAATAGACAGATGGAAAAGTAGAAAAAGATGTATAGCACAAAGTATATGTTGATAGAATTATCTTTATGTATTTGAAAAATTTTTGTTAACATAAATCTTCATTTTTATACTTTTTTATGGTATTCTTCATAAAAGAATTTGAATTTAGATGGATCACATTTGAAATTGAAAGATGCAGTTCAGCTGTTTGTACACAAATATAAAGTAATTATTGCTGGAAGCACATTTATCCAGTATCCCTGTGTAACCATGGTGACACAGCCCCATGGCTTGAAATATTGCACAGAACTTGCATTTGTGAAAAAGCCTCATGCTGTAATTCTGGATTTGAGAGATCAGTTGAGAGAAGAGGGTGAAAGCACGATATACTTTTGTCCCAGAATATAGAGCATTTTTATTTATGCTTTCTTGTTTGGGGTTATAATATAAATTACTCCTGTCATAGTCACCTTCATGTATTTTTTACCCTAACTGAAATCACAGGAGAATTAATTTAATTCAGGGTTATATTCTTTTAAATGTCATCTATTTCACCATAATAATAAAGGTAGAAATAAAATTTGAAATATTATGTCTTTTCCTCCTTTTGCCATTAAGTATACAAAGTTTCACATTCTTCATCATCAGAGCCAGAGCAACCAAATCACCTCCTCTTACTTCAGAGAGCTGAAAGTCTTGTGGTTTTGTACCATGATGCATGATACTTCAGTTAGGTATACAGTTGTCCCTTGCCATACCGTGGTTCACTTTTCATTGTCTCACTGTGTCATGGATTTTTAAATTGCATATATCTAATTTTGTATCAAAGATTTTGCGCTATATGACAGGATTTTGTGATATATAGGTATTTTTACATATTTATAATTTTAATTATTTTATGATAAAATAAGCAAAATAAGTGTGGGAAAGGTTAATAACAGTGTGGGAAAGGTTTATAAGAGTGTGGGAAGAGATTATAAAGCCTTAAAAATATATAAATAATAAAACAAATATAAGGTTGCTACTTCGTGGATTTTCACCTATGGAGGAGGGTTTGGAACCTAGCCTCCACAATAGATGAGAGACCACTGTACTACAGGTTTGACAAAGGCTACTGCCTTGAAATGCCTGTCCAAGATTTTGGTCTAGGTAGCTAGCTAATAATGCAGTTGACCTCCTCAGGAAGCTGAGCCTAGAGACCATGCTGGGCAAGAGTACCTGGACACTGCTAACTGAGCTTCCTGTCCTTGTGTTCAGAACCAAAGATGTCCCTCAAGCAAAAAACAAACGTCTCCTTTTCAAACCTTATTTGTCCAAGTCATAGGGCATTGTCTTAGTTAGTTCAAGCTTTTATAACAAAATCCAAAACATTGGGTAGCTTAAGGAAAATACATTTTTTTTTATAGTTCTGGAGACTGGAAGTTTGATATCAGCATGCCTACATAGTTGAATTCAAGTGAGGGTGGCCTTCCTGGTTACAGTCAACTTTTTTGTTGTTCTATTCCCACATGGCAGAGGGAGAAGGATAGAAGTTCTCTGGTGACATTTATTATAAGGTCACCAATTTCATCATGAGGACCTCACCCTCCTAACTGAATCTAATCACTTCCCAAAGCTCCCATTTCTTAATACGATAACTTTGGAGGTTAGGGCTTCGACATATGAATAAGAGAAGAAAGACACAATCATTCAGTCTATAATTAAACTGAAATAAAAGAGGAAAAGAAAGAAATCATCTAAAATTTTAAAAGGTGAAGTTAGGCAATAAAACCTGTGGAGATAATTTTTCTCAAAAAGTAAATTAAAGAGTCAACCCAGATTTTCTAAGGGAAGTAGCTATTAGGTACTTGAAAAGTACATTTGTTGGAAAACACTTACCTAGGTCAGGACATAATGTTTCCTGGACACTTGACAACAGATTGCATTTACTAAGGTGTAATGCTCCTTTCCACATCATTTGGTTATTAAATCGCTAAATGGATTTCCAGAAAAATGTTCCAAACTTCTTTGCACTGAAAATTCAATCTCTTTTTTTCAAAGCCAACTTTATGTTTACTAAGATTTTGTTCTTAAATTGTGCTCTTCTAAATTTCAAAAAGCATACTTTCAGTTCCTGAGAATCCTTGATGTTTAAAACAGTATTTTAAGGATACTTAGTATTTATGGTATGCTTTTTAACTTGACTATTACATATCTCATGATCCTGATTATCTAGCATTATTGAAAAACTCCACTTCATTTATAGAAGCTAATATATTAAATGTCATACTAGTGAAACATTTCTGATTTTGCATTTCTAATTTAAAACCTAGCTAAGCTTCTTTTTTGGTAGATATATCAGTTTAAACTGTTTACTCCTGAAACTTTTTTGATTTGCACTGGAATTGTGTTTGTTTAAGATTTTGCAAAAGAGGTAAATTTTGGATGGTTAAGACAACCACCGTGGAGATGAGCCCAGTAAACATGAGTGCTTCTCATTTATTTCTTACTGTGAATGCAGAGGCTTAGGCTGTGTATTGTAAGTTCATCTCTCTAATTCTTCCTTTAAAAAAGTTAGATGAACCTGACCTGTGAGTCTGCAATGGATAAAGCATCAACTTGGAATGGTGAGGTCCTGCTTTGAAACCTCGAGCTTTCCCAGTCAAGGCACATATGAGAAGTAACTATGAATTGATGCTTCCCACTCTTCTCTCCTACCCTTCCTTTCTTTCTCCCTCTCTCCTCACTCTAAAATGAATTTTAAAAATCTTTAAAAAAATGAGATGAGAAAATTGTGGATAAAACCGTTTAAGAAGCATTATGCTTTTCATTTAGAAATACATTTTATTCCTCTAAACACTTGTGTATTCATGGAAGTAACAGAGAAAACAAATATTGTGTAAAATTCATGCCCTTAAAGTGCCCTGTAAGAACTGATTGACAGAGGGAAAATGCACTATGAGAGGGCTACTGATATCAGGTTGGAATCTTGAGTTTAAGTTGAGATAAATTAGATAATTATTTTAAAAATTAAGTTTCTACAAACTTCAAGAAAACTTAATTTGAAAGCATGCCAAGGACTGGGAGTAGAGTATGACAAGTCTAAAAGGGAAATAACAAATTGCTACGAAATACTATAACATTGAGAGCTGAACCAAAGTGTGTATGTATGTGTGTGTTGGAGGAGATGGGAAATTGGAAGAAGGAGAAGGGTTATTATTAAAAAGAAAATTACATTAAGATAAGATAGCCTGGAATTGGGTGGAGTGATGCCACACTACCAAGACAGAATGACAGGGGCAAAGGTGTGTACCTAGTAACCTGTTCCATCACCAGTCAAGTAAAATTAACTGTCATGTCATTAATATCTGATGGTTCTTGATGCTGATTACCAAAGAGGATCTGCTAGCCATTTATATGCTGGTATTGCAATCCCCCATACATAAAGATCAGAGAAAGTGAAATGGTCGCTCATAGTGAGATGCATTTGAAATCTGCTCGTTCAAGTCAGTGAAAGTTTTATAAAGTATTGTTATCATCATGTTTCATCAACCTGAAATTATTCACAAGCCTGATCTATGACCATATCTAGGAAACTCAGTGACATTTGATTAAGTGGTAATTATACCAAAGCCTGATAATAGGAAAAAATGTATTAAAGAATATGAATGACAGCTCATTATAGAATAGTTCAGACATGATGATCTCATTCATATTGCATTTGTTTTATAAAAATGGTTTCTCCTGCAATGAGTGTAGTTCAACAGAGCTTTGAGTTGAACAGAAGGCAGGCTTTAACACCTCTTCTCTTGCAGATCAGCAGACCAGGCCCCATGCCAGTGTGTAGGAAAGTGGATGGACAGGATATTGGAAGTCAACAGACCTGAGACAATTTTTGGGATCCCCATTTGGTAGATTTGTTATCTTCTAGTATTTAGAGACAGGCAAAAGCTAGAGATAATTTTTTTCTGCAACTTTAATATCAGGTAGAATATTACAGTGAAATCAAATTTCTCTCTAAAAACAAATAGTTACTAGCATCATGACATAAAGACAGTTTTACCATCTGGTCTGCAAGCTCAGTCAAATCCAAGCTTTCTAGTCTGGCCATCAGAGATTTGTAGGCTCTTCATGAAGCAAGTATTCTAGCAGCAGAATTCTGCTATTATGAATAAATCATATGAGTGAAACCTCTCTAAGGTCACACCCAGAACATTAGTCTTAGAATGGAAGCTCCATGTTGAAGAGCACAAATTCTATGTTGCTAATCTTTCTTTCTTTCTTTCTTTCTTTCTTTCTTTCTTTCTTTCTTTCTTTCTTTATTTATTTATTTATTTATTTATTTTTTACAGGGACAGAGAGAAAGTCAGAGAGAGGCATAGATAGGGACAGACAGGAACGAAGAGAGGTGAGAAGCATCAATCATTCGTTTTTCATTGCCTTTACAACACCTTAGCTGTTCATTGATTGCTTTCTCACATGTGCCTTGACTGCGGGCCTTCAGCAGACCAAGCAATCCCTTGCTGGGGCCAGCGACCTTGGGTCCAAGCTGGCAAGCTTTTACTCAAGCCAGATGGCCCCGCGCTCAAGCTTGCGAGCTCAGGGTCTTGAACTGGGGTCTTCCGCATCCCAGTCCGATGCTCTATCCACTGCGTCACCGCCTGGTCAGGCTCTGTTGCTAATTTCTTATATTTTATTTCTTCAGTGTTGAAGCCCCTGTGTAGCTATTTCATTGTCAATCCACAAATATCCAACACTCCTTTTAATAATAAAAAAAATCATTACAGTACCCATTAAGCTACTGAATTCATTGGGTGTGATCTGAGACAAAGAGCCAGAATTCAAATACAGACTTTTGACAACTTGTTAAGAAAAGCCTAGTTATTTAACTCAAGTCTCAGTTTCTTTTTATTTCTATAAAATGGGCAAATTAGAGAGTTGTTCTAAGAATTAAATCAAAATAATGCATATAAGTCACTTGACACAATGACTTGAAAATAAGTAATATTAATAATTAATAAGTGACCTGGCCCATTGACATAACCCTGGAGTATGGATGTCCCAGGTTTGATCCCCTAGTCAGGGGCACACAGGACAGTTGACCATCTGCTTCTCCGCCCTACCCTTGCTTCTCTCTATCTCTCTTTCTCTTCCCCTCCCACAACCATGACTCGATTTGAACTCCATGGCCTTGCCTCAAAAATTAAAATAGCTCAGTTGCCAAGCAACAGAGAACTGGACAGATGGGCAGAGCATTGCCAAGTAGGGGGCTTGCTGGATGGATCCTGGTCCCAGGAATGCGGAGTCAGTCTCTTTGCCTCCCCACTTCTTACTTAATAAAAAATTTAAACAATTAAATAATAATTAATAAGGGTTCTAATGCCTATGGTTGTTAATATTTTCTCTGGTCAGGAATACTTACCTGGGCAGCCATGTTCAGATCAGCTACACTTGGACAACCTTGTTTATCTGAAAATGTATGGAAGAAAGTGGGTTTTTTTGTTTGTTTGGTTTTGAGTAAATAGGGCTAATCTACATTAAACCTTGTTTCTGTTTTTCCCAGTTAAAAAATGACTTATGCTAATTTTCCCAAATGTTACATTACTGAAACTAAAATCCCAAACTCTTGATTCCTGTTTCTTAGCTTTTCAGCCTTCAAAATTATTTCTACGACAACAAATTTAAAAATATTGTTGGAAAATGTGCCTATTTTTCTTTTCTGATGACTCAATGCTAGTGAAATGATATGATGACAAATAGGATTATTTTCTTAAAAGCTAGTAGTTACTAGAGAATATGTTAAACATCAAAGAAGAAATTTACTTTAAACATGTTTTTTGCTCTTAGCTCTGAAACTGACAGGTTTTAGACAGTTATATTTTATAATAAATTCACTTTCTTTGGTCAAATAAGGGTTCTAAAATATGTCTCACATGATTATCCAGAAGATTAATTAAGAAACAGAAGTAAAGGAAGTTAGAAAAAACAAACAGTTGTAAAGGTATCTCATCATTATGCATTCTATTTTAGGCCAATATATTACATCATCTAACTTATTTTACTTTTATTTATACAATTTATTTAATAATATGCATGTATGTTTTTGAATTATATAGTGCTTGTTAAGTACCATGAAAAATTTTATGACATGGAAACTAAAACAGATTGTTAACACAGTACTTCTATATATGTAAAGAAACCACTGACAATTTCAGAAGAGTATTTGATTGAAGAAATGCAGGATGGAGTGATTGCAATAGTCATCTTTAGAATTGATTCAGTTGCTTTGGCAAATCCATTTTGTGGCAATAAACATAAATCTTTTAAGATTGTTAAGGTGAGGTTTTTGTTAATGTAATAGTTGAAAAATGGTCTGTGTGGCATTTAATAATATATGTTGAGTTATTTGACAGAAGATAGTTTTGCATAACTGCCCTGTATCAATATATTGAGTTCTACTTCTTCTGCAGAGAAAACAATTTCTTTAGAAAAATGGAAAGTATTTTAAGAAAATTAGTCCCATCTCATGAGATTACATGTATATCTACTGTGTGTGCACACACACACATTGAACTCCTACAGAAATACTATGAGTTAATGTGAAGAAGTGGAATGCTTTGATTAACTGACAGCAACCCCTTTGTGCAATGTTATTATATAACATAACATACTTTCTCGGAATTCAGAAATTTTGCAGAAATTTGCCTCTAAATATGCACAAATGCCCTGAATACTATTTAAAACAGGGTTTTTTGTTTGTTTGTTTGCTTGCTTCTTTGTATTTTAAAAATGTAATGCTTTAATCTGCTATGCAATAAGTTTACTGCAAGGTCAGTCACTTTAAAAGAGATTCAGAAATGCTCATTTGAAATTGTTTCTAGTGAGTTTAGGTAAACATATTAAACCTAAAGGGAGAAAAGGTAAAATGGGTTTTAAAAAACTTTTTATAGATAAAAAGCAAACCGTTTTAAATCTAGGCATTTTGAGATAAACTTTTGATTTTTAAATACAAGATACTATAAATTAGAAAAATAATGGGCAGTCTTGAAAAATATTTGCCAAAATGTTGAGACAATAGTGACAATGAACCTTCTCTAAAATCACTTTGCCTCTCCTGCTGGTGAAAGCATCTATACAGTATGTAGAGGACACATACATTATAATTGTCTTTCTCTGTAAATTCAAATTTAAAACAAAAAGAAATTTGATATAGTGTGCTTGAGGCCCTTCAATCTACCTACACCCTTTCTGCCTATCTAAAAGAGTAATATTTGACCCAACACATTACCTCACCCTTCATCACTCTGCAGAAATTCTTTCATCGAGAGATTTCAAAGTATTTTTACAAATGTAAATTAACAAGCTTCGTCAGTACTTCTCCCCATAGAGATGGTCCATTTAAGTAACACAGAAATTTATCTAAATATCTTACTGAAGTTCACCCGAGAAGTCCTTTTTGTCATCTGGAAATGGATATTCAAGGTATAAAAATACCATGCAGTCTTGCTGTAGATCCAAATTCATTGAATCTTTTGGCATGTACCATTAGAGGAATGAAGAATCTTCTTTAATCTTTACACAAAGGACCCTACCAGTTGGCCCTTCTCCAGCCCCACCAAGCACAGACATACCTGGAAACCCACACTTCAACCTTCCTTTTTTTTTTTTTTTTTGTCTTATCTGCCCCAAAATCTGAGTGAGTAAAGAACATGACTGTTTTTTTTTAAAAGATTTTTTTTTAGTCCTCTTGATTAAATAAGGAGTTGGTCATCTCTTCTTTTAGTTTCAAATTTCTTCCTTTATTTCAGTCAACAAATATTAAACACTTATTTTGTTGCCACTCACTGTGCAAGGCTCAGGGGAAACTACAATCATGGTCCTTTATGAGAAAGAAAGACAGTAAACCACAATCAGATCCACTGTGCTCAGTGCTGCGAAGATGGCAAACTCATTGAGCTGGGTAAGGATGGAAGAATCAGAAAAGCTTTCTCTAAGAAGGTGACATTTGAACTGAGACCTGAACCATGAGAATAAGTCAGAATTTTCTTTTTTTATTTTATTATCTTGCGTCTAGCAGATTTTTATTGCTAATAAAATAAATATTAATCTGTAATATCTCACATAAACAAAAAGTTTTCTGGGAGAGTTTTGTTTCGTTTTGTTTTCAGAGTAGAATGGTCTTGAGACCAGAAGGTGAAAATATCATTGTAGTTAATCCCCAGCCATGACTGGTCCATTTCTTGCTCTGACCTCCTAAAATGCCATTGTGAAGGAATTATAGATAGTTCCTATATAAGCTCAAGGCCGGCCTAAGGTTTTTGTTCTTTATAGCTCAGGAAAATGACTTGTAATGGCCTATTGGGCTTGGATTAGTTACCTTGTTGTCTCTCTCTCTCTCTTATTTTTTTATTTTGTTACTTTATTATTTCTTTCTTTCTTTTTTACAGAGACAGAGAGAGTCAGAGAGAGGGATAGACAGGGACAGACAGACAGGAGCAAAGAGAGATGAGAAGCATCAATCATTAGTTTTCCGTTGCGACACCTTAGTTGTTCATTGATTGCTTTCTCACATGTGCCTTGACCACGGGCCTTCAGCAGACCAAGCAACCCTTTGCTTGAGTCAGCGACCTTGGGTCCAAGCTCGTGAGCTTTTGCTCAAGCCACATGGGCCCACGACTCAAGCTGGCGACCTCAGGGTCTCGGACCTGGGTCCTCCGCGTCTCAGTCCAACGCTCTGTCCACTGCCCCACCACCTGGTCAGGCTACTTTATTATTTCTTTATTTTTTTCTTTTTTTATATATTTTATTATTCTATTTCTTGTTTTTCCCTTTCTCATTTTTTTGTTTTCTCACTTATTATGGTTTTCAAATGTTTTATTATTTATAAAACATGCTTATTTTTGAAATTTTTTATTTATTGATTTTAGAGAGAGGAAAGGAGAGAGATAAAAAGACAGAGACATTGATATGTTCCTGTATGTGTCCTGACTAGGGATTAAAACTGCAACCTTTGCATATCAGGAGAATGCTTTCATCAGTTGAGTTTTTTTTGTATTGAATTTATTGGGGTAACATTGATTAATAAAATTTTATAGGTTTCAGAAGTGCAAATCTATAATTGATTGTTTGTATAGTGCATTGTGTGTTCGCCATCCCAAGTCAAGTCTCTTTCCATCACCATTTATATTCCCCTTTTACTCTCTTCTGCCTCTCCCACCCCCCTTTCTCTCTCTCTCTCTTTTTTATTATATATTTTCTTTCCGAAGTTAGAAACAGGGAGGCAGTCAGACTACTGCATGCGCCTGACTGGTATCCACCTGACATACCTACCAGGGGCGATGCTCTGCCCATTTGGTAAGTCACTCTGTTGCAGCCGGAGACAGTCTAGCGCTTGAGGCAGAGGCCATAGAGCCGTCCTCAGTTCCCGAGCCAACTTTGCTCCTATGAAACCTTGGCTGTGGGAGGGGAAGAGAGAGATAGAAGGAAGGGGAGGGGGAAAGGTTGAGAAGCAGATGGGTGCCTCTCCTGTGTGCCCTGACTGGTAATCAAACCTGGTACTTTCACACTCCTGGCCAATGCTCTACCATTGAACCAACTGACCAGGGCCACCCCTTTCTCTCTTTTAATGACCATACTATTGTCTGATTTGAAAGGAGCTCAAGTGGCCCATCAGTGAATAAAAAAGCTGTTTTCTCACTTTTTAATTTTCTTTTTCTCAATTTTTCTTTTCTTTGTTCTCTTTTCATTTTTGAATTTTTTAATTTGTTCTTTTTCTCAATTTTTCTTTAGAGTTTTAGTATTGTTAGAATCAGTATAGTGAATATAGTCAATATTTTTATAAATATTGTTAATATAGTTAATATAATTAGCACTGATAGATTTAGTATAGTTAGCATTTTTAGTAATAGTCACCACAGTATATTTACTACTATTTGTTAGCTAGTAAGCCTAGTTAGCATTGATAGTTGCTATTGTCAATTACTGTAGTGATCAAGTCACCATGTCTAATGACCTTGCAGCCATCTCTGCCAACAAGTAGCCCCACATTGGCCATTACAAGCTCCTGAATACTATTAACTAGGGAGCCTTTGCCAAGATGAGGTTAGCCCGGCAAAGGATTTGACCAACACAGAGGTGGTTGTCAAAGTCAGTAATTAACAGGGCTCTTCTAAACTTTTTGAGAAGTCCAATGCGAAGTGTTTGACTCATCCAGATACCATAAAGTTATTTGAGGTGATTGTCACCTGAGAAACATTATTTCTCTCTATGGAGCATATAAGTGGAGGGGATTTGTTGATTACCTGGGGGACAAAAGCAGCATACTGGAGGAGGTTTGAGCCAGGTTCTGGCAGCTGGTATAAGCTGTCCAGCACTGACACCAGGGATTGCATCATCCACAGAGACCTGAAGCCAGAGGACACACTTAGAGATACTGAGCTGAATGTAAAACGGCCTCAGTACCGAATTGACTGGCTATAGTTGAATACGTTCAGTGGAACCTCACTAATGCAGCCCTGGAGCTCTTCCTGTGCAAACCTATGACAGTCCTGACATCGATATGTGGAGCCCCTGGGGGTAACTTTTTAACAGATAGTGACGGGCACCCTAACATTTGAGGGAGAGGACTTCCATACACCATACTGTATGCCTATATAAGGTCAAAAGCTTTTTTAAAAAAATTAATGACCTTCAACCTCAGATTAAGAGAAACACTGGAAGATAAAATGAAAAACCTGTGACTCTACCTAGGTCCAGAGGAGTGTGGGCCTTAGAGTGAGCCTCCTTGGGGTGACGTGGACTCCCACATAACAGAAATGATGAAGAATCTGGCATTTGAGTAAAACAATATCCAGAGGTCAGTAACAGGAAAACAAATATAACAGTAATGGGCACATACCTGATCTTAAATACCACGAAAACCAATGTGAAGGGCCTCACCATCAGGGTAAGGCCCTGCCCCTCCCCTGACTCCAACAACTATAGTCCTTTCCCAGCCCAAGAATTTCAGATATCAAGACACAAGACCAAAAAAACCAGCGTGGAGTCCAGGATGACCATTCTCCCACCCAGCCTGAGTGAGGGACTGCTACCTCCAGCCCATCCCCCAGGTGGCCCTAAGGGCTCCCTTCCACTGCAATAGCAGCAGCAGCCATGGTGGAGCCTCCGGAGGAACCAACAACAAAACCACCATCCATGCTGGGTTGCCTGGTAGTGGGATACCAGCCTCTCCCTCTGGCCAGAGCCAGGACCTGCAGATTTAGCTAGAAGTGTCTTCAGTTTCCAGTTAATTCTCATGTGCTATAGGCCACTCATTAATAAGCAACATCTCAAAAAGATGTGTCAAGTCAATATAATTTTTTAATTTGTGGACAGACAAGGCAGGGCCACAGAGTCAAAGACTTTGGGAAGGTTGAGCAACACTCCCTGCATTTTAAATGCCTAACTTGAAAGTGCTGAGCTCCAGGGCACCTAGCTGTGTGGTGTGAGAGGTCAGCCAAAGGCTGGATGCAAAGAGCTGTGGCTGAGAGTGATGCCAGAAATAACACACTGTGTGTGCAAGAACCCTGGGGTGAGCGGACTTAGTTCAGCGGGTGATGGAGGTGTGCAAAATGCTCTGGTGTTTTCAGCACAGTATTCACACCAGGAGGGTATTCGGCATCTCTGTGGCCTTCAGAAGCACTTTATCCAAAATACCTGCTGAGCTTGGAGGACAGTCTTCAGTTTCCTGTGGGTCAAAAAGAGAGGCAGCCCTAGCTGGACTCCACCGCTGACCTCTACCTAAGTAAAACTTCAGAGACTGGAGCTGTTCCCTCCTCTGTTCTTTTTATTCCCCCAGGTTTGTGGGGGTTCTTATTTAAGTATTTGATTCTTCCAAATTTTGTAATAAACTTGATGCTCCAGAAAGATTTATTAGATATGTTTTTCATTCTCTCTTCACCAAATTGGGGCTGTGTATTCTCCAGTTTGAGAGGTGTGTAGTGATGTGGTGTTGTACATGGGCTTTATTACGAGATCTCCCAAAACTAATTAACGTGATTCCGCAGGTCAAAGGACAGTTCTCAGCCCCAGGGACAGTGAGTGAAGCAAGGAGAGGTCTCCAAGCTCACACAGCTTTAGTCTGCCTTCTGATGTCAGCAGAAATCAACCTTCCTGACCTCTTGGCTCTGTTTACTTCCCTCTGTGCTGGTGTCATTCTCAGGTGGGTTTCCCATTCATATAAGTCAGACACTTGAAACCACTGGGGAAAGAGTGCTTCAGTCAAAGGTAACAGCAAAAGTAAAAAGATCAAGTGGGAAAAATTTGGCATTTTTGAAAATGGCCAAGCTTAGTGAGCTAGACTATTCCAAGGAGATATGGTTGCAGAGGAAGAGAAGAGCCTGTAAGTCACGGAAAGGATGTGGTTTTTATTTGAGGCAAAACAGTTTATCCCAGGCCCCTTTAACCTCAGCCTCCACCCCCCCCCAATCCTTTATTCTCCCATGTTTGTGAAGGTTATTATTAAATCTTGTAATAAACTTGATGATTCAGAAAAAAAAAAATAGGAAAAATGTCAAGATAAACAATGGCCAAGAGAAAAATGTAATGGTGTGCTTTCCAAATTCAGTTATTGTGCATTTATTTTATTTAACTAATATTGATTGTTTGCCTACCATAATACAAGTATTGTAGTAAGCTCTGGGGCTATGAAACAAACATATCTTCATCTTTTACAATCTGCTGTGGTTGACAACTATCTTTAGGAGCCACTGGTATTTTAAATAGAGGAAGTAATGATTAAATTTACATTTTTAAATTAATTTCTCAAAGACAAAGTAGAGAAACAATTGGAAAGGGCAAACTCAGAAACTAACCCAGAAGCTATTAAAACAACACTTTCCTGACCCTCCAGTCCTCCACCTCACTCCCCAAGAAAATAGCAATAGAGATATAAGGCTGAAAATTTGGAACAACGAGGATGGATTTTCTCAAAAATTTTAAAATGGTGATCTGATGATTAAAACCTCTAATGAAGCAAGATTATTAAACATCCTAAAATCAGTGTGAATGAAGCTTTTAAAGCTGCTTAATAGATGTTGAGATTTTATAGGCATGCTATTTCTTAATCGAACAATTTCAAAGTTAATCAGAATAGCATAGAGGCATGTATGATTTCATTGGGAGACAGATCTGATCCTTGCTGCTGCAAATTTGGAAAAGGCGGGATCACCAAAAAGCAATATTATGTCTCTGCTTATTGGTACTTGTCTGGTGTATTGACAAAATTCCTTCATGAAAATATGAGCACTCTGAAAAGCAGAGAAACAACTCATTTTAACTTTAGGTGAAAAAAGCAAATAAAATCAGTGGTGACAAAATAAGTCTTGGCATTCATTCAGAAACCAGGGATTAGATTAGAGGCATCAAAAATTACAGATGGAATATATTTTCCTAAACTTCACTGGAAGACAAAAAACAATGAGGTAACAGGTGGCACGATAAAGCCATAGTTGCTTGTTCATGTGCAGTGATTGGTTAATGTTTGCTTACAAACCAAGAAGTCATCATAAAAATCCAAAATCAGTTCATTTAATCTGGCACCAAAGATTATTTATTTTCTAGGGATTTTTTGTTGTTTTCAGTGAGGCATTTAACAAAATGTTTTATATCAGCATTTTAAATAAAATCTAGAAATGGGTATTCATATTATGAGTAGGTGAGCTGATAGCTGTTTGAAGTGGTTTCTGAAGTATATTAAAAGGAAAATGCCAATAGGAAAGAAATAAGGTACTACTGGGCTTAAACAAAGGAAGCTTGGATTAGCATGGCCAACCAATTGAAATAATAAATGTGAAGACCATGACTAGGTTCAAATAATATCTTCACAAATACAGTACAAATATACGTGCTTTAACAAAAATTCTATATTAGTATAAATAAAACAATAGGGTGGGTTGTATGGCTTCTAAAAAAATGTAATAAAAAAGCATGAGTCACCATTAATACAAAAAAAAGAGATAAAAATCTCACTCTACCTGAGTTAATTGACTAGTCAGAAATATTTATATATGGCTTTAGAAGTCACATTTTAAACAGGGATATTGAAAAAAGTAAAATCAGAAACATGATAACAGGTAGAAAGTCTGTAGAAACATCTGAACGGGTGTGTTTTAAAGAAATCATAGATAAAGTCCATGTACCTGTAGATGCAGGACTGGAAACAACCTACAGAAATTACTGAAAACCAGAGTTCATTTCCAGTTGAGCACAACCTCTCTACCATTCAGAGTTGCCTAAAAATGGAATGGGCTGCTTTTCTGAGAGAAGAAAGTTGGCAAACTTCCTGATCCTCAGAAAGTCATCTCACTAATTATTCCTGAAATCAGGATTTAAACACTTGGAATAAACTTGCTAAGTGTAGCCTTTTCTTCAGTTCACAAAAGCAAATTTAATGTTTCCAGTGGAGTTCGAGATGTTCTTCTAGCAGTGAAAATTGCACAAACTACAGAGAAAATGATTAATACTCATTATCAATCACTTGCAATGTTCTCATATTTTTGTTTCAATATTCAGAAAAATAAAATTGCTTGTTCTGTTCTTTCAGCCAGCCTGTTCCCTTCAACTCATTAATTTATCTTAGAAACTATACTTTTTAAATTTAAAGGCCCTTAATTGCAATGTTTACTATTCATGGAAAAAGTAAAATGAATGTATTAACAACAAAAATAAAAACGCTGGCCATCCTTTTGAATAAATGTCCTCTAGATTTTTTTTATCCATTATAATTTTTACTATTTATCTTAAAATACAGTGTGAAATAATATTATAAATTTCTCCAAGTTTTAAATATTTTTGGCCTAAAACATCACAAAATATTTATAAATATTGATAGGATGCAAGATTCTTAAAGATACAAGAGTTCAGCCTGACCTGTGGTGGCGCAGTGGATAGAGTGTCAACCTGGAATGCTGAGGTTGCCGGTTCAAACCCTGCACTTGTCTGGTCAAGGCACTTATGGGAGTTGATGCTTCCTGCTCCTCCCCCCTTTCTCTCTCTCTCTCTCTCTCTCTCTCTCTCTCTCTCTCTCTCTCTCTCTCCTCTCTAAAATGAATAAATAAAATAAAGTTTTTTAAAAAAAGGATACAAGAGTTCTTGTTGAGACAATGTCATCATTAAATATTCATAGAGATTCATAGCCAGAAGGAACATTAGATATCATACAGTGTACTATTTCAATAATATTCAAAAATATTTTTGTAAATGTTGATATGGTGAGTCTTAAAGATACAGTAGCTCTTCTTGAGACAATGTAATTAAATATTTATAGATGTTCACATCCAGAAGGAATATTGAAGATCATACAACCTATCCTTTCAGTACAAGATGAAAACTTATAATCAATAGGAGTGGCATGCATAGTTTTATTGTGTCACCATCATTTGCCCAGGATATAGAACTTCATGCTTATTAAGCCTCAGTTTCTTAATCAAAGAAACTTTGATTCTTGCAACATTAAACAATTATTTGTTAATAACGGAAGGCATGTAGAAATAACTCCTGATTGTCTCAAGATTTGTTTCCCAGTGCTGCTATTCTGTTATCCTTCCAAGACCCTGCAGGAATTCAGTTTAACTCTGTTTTAGCATCCCTTGACTTCATTCTCTGTAACTAAGAAGTTGATACAGGAAGGCAAGAAAATGCTGTAAAGGTTGGAAGATATTGTTTTACTGACTAGCAGCAGAGTAGATCAGAAAAAGGTAATTTTTGTTTGGTTGGTTTTATTTGCAGTTTTGTCTTTGTGGGGAGAGAAGACATAAAAAAAATATAGTGAAAGCAAGGCTACTGATGGTGTACAGTACTTTTCTCCTTGACTATATAATTTACAGATGTATTTTTAATCAAATTTATTGGAGTGACATTGACTTATAAAACGATATAGGTTTCAAGTGTACAACTCAACATCATCTGCACACTGTGTCATACTCCCATAACCCAAAACAAGTCTCTTTCCGTCCCCATATATCTTTCTCAAGACCTACCTCCAATTACTCCCACCCCCTTTTCCCTCTGACTATCACCACACTGTTGTCTACAACTATGAGTTATACATATATATGTTGTTTTGCTTAATTCTTTCACCTTTTTTCATCCAGCTGCTCAATGCCCCTCCTCTCTGACTGCAGTCAGTCTGTTCCATGTGTCCATGCCTCTGTTTCTATTTTGTTCATCACTTTATTTTGTTCATTAGATTCCACATATAAGCAAGATTGTATGATATTTGTCTTTCTCTGATTGACTGCTTTTGCTTAACATAATGATCTCCAGGTCCATCCATGCTGTCGCAAAAAAATGTTCCTTTTATTTTATGGCTGAATAGTATTTCATTGTGTATATGTACCATAGCTGTTTTATCCACTCATCTACTGATGGGCACTTGGGCTATTTCCAGATCTTGGCTATTGTAAATAATGTTGCAATGAACATAGGCATGCATATATTCTTTCAAATTAGCATTTTGGTTTCCTTCAGATATATATATTTTTAAAGGACTAAAATGACCATGTTATTCTACCACCATTCATTGTTTATTTAATATACAGATACTTTTAAAAAGTATCCTAAAGAAATCTGTGCATACCATTCTGTAGGACAAACTAAAAGTCAGGAGATCCCCTTTTTTAGGAAACTTCTTTACTGCCTGTATCTTCACATACTATAGATTTGCCAGTAAGGCTTGAAATCTGTATCCAGAGCCCTTATTATTCCTCAAATTCTTGCTAAATGTCTCAATTTGTATGTATCACATATTTCAGATTTAAACTTTAAATTTGTGTCTGGGTGTCACCTTTCAATTGAGCTTCTCCTTAATTTTTAGTATCTGATTAGTGGTAGTTCTTTCACTCACTTAGCCATGTTGTAATCTTGGCATCGTTTTAGTTCCGAGTCATCTAAGTAGTGTGATGGGAAGAGTGTAGTGGTAGAATTTACACATGGTGGTGTCAGACTGCCTTGATGGGTAATTCTGAGCCCACCATTACTGACTGCATAGATGACGTTGAGATAGTTATTTATGTCTAATAATACTGCTATTTACTCATCTATCTAATAAAGATTGCACTAAAAGCTACCTTATATAAATGTTATGAGTTTTTATAAATTAATATTTATTATTTTATAGTTGCATTATCTTATATTTATACACCTCTAAAAACAATGCATGGCATGTCATAAGCACTTTTTCTTCACATTTAACTAATCATCAATCATTATCTAGTATGTGTCTTAAATTTCTTCTTCACCCATTCCATCTTGTCCATCCTGGCTGCCAATGCTCGCAGTCAGGTCCTTGGCATCTCTCCCTGAAATACTGCAAATGCCATTTTATTAATGTTCCCACCTTTGTTCTTACTTTGAAACCATTCTTTTTTTCCCGGCAGTGATCTTCTAATATAGATCTAATCATCATAGCACTCTGTTCATTATTTGTCACTTCAATATTCTTCTGTGACTCATCATTTAATATCTATGCTCCTTTTTTTTTATGAGCCCTTTCATGAGTAGTCTGTAGCCAGTATTCCAGCTTATCTTGTGACAATTTCTTCCTTACATCTTTCAATCAATGTTGATCAATACCTTGTATCTGTTTTCTATCACCTTGTTAAGCTCTTAGAACTGGGATGATTAAGGAAACTGAATTTCCTTTATTATGCTTCTTAATGTCTTTCTTCTATACATATATACATATTCCTATGTAGGAATATGTATATATGTATATGTGTGTGTGTCTTACAATAAGCTGATTAATATAAACAAGAACTATGTTCCTACAATGTATTTCTGGTCATAGAATCATCACCAAACTTCTAAATAAAGACCTAAAATACTTAGAATTTAAAATATTCAAATAAATTTAGAAAGAGTAATAAAAATAAATAAATTTAAAAACAAGTAAAAAAGTTATTTTCTAAACCATTTATTTCAGTTCCGGGTGGAGGATGATGAGAGCCTATCTGGCCACTCAGGTGACAAGGCAGAAACTCTGGGCAGGATGCCCTTCTATCAGGGCACAGTCACATGCATCCCCACACTGACTCAGTGGGACTATTTATTTATTTATTTTTAAATATTGTATTTATTCATGAGAGGAGAAAGAGAAAGAGAGAGAGAAAGGGGAGGAGCAGTAAGTATCAATAGCCATATGTGTCTTGACCAGGCAAGCCCAAGGTTTTGAACCAGTGACCTCAGTGTTCCAGGCTGAGGCTTTATCAACTGTGCCACCACAGATCTGACCTCAGTGAGACAATTGAGACACATTGATTCATCTAATGTGCACCTCTTTGGGATGTGGGAGGAAACCAGAGTATACAGAGAAAGCGCATGACGTCTAGGGAAAATGTACAAACTACACAAGCTGTGGTCCCTCGTAACAAATGATGTTGAATGAAACAATTTTATTTGAGGATCTGCTACATTTAAATAAACAAGTGTTCCTGATTCAATGAAGAATGTTATGCATGGACTGGCTAAATCAAGAAAATAGTCATCATCTTGCCTATTAACTGATCCCCAAATCATCACACTGTACTTTCAAATAATCTTTTATTTTGCTGAATAAGTTCTATCATAGTTGATTAAAAAGAATTAAATTTAAAACTCAGTATAATTCTCATTGCATAATCAGAAGTATAGTCTTGGTTACTAATGTTTCTATTATAATGATAGAGAAGTTCCAAGTCAACGAAGAAACGACCTATTTCTCTGTTTCTAAAAAATATCTTTCATTTACATTACTAAAAAGTCAAATAAACCACTAAGGTTTTTATTTTTGTAAATGTTTCAGTACTTCCTATTTATCCCATATTGTGATAGTTACAATGGTGACTTAATGAAATATCTGTGTTATTTTTAGACATTTTAAACATCAATTTTATTTATCATTTTTATTGGGAAAATATTTGCTATTTTGGAAGAGAAAGTCAAAAGCAAAAATTTCAAGTGAAGAAATATGATGTACAATTTTCTACAGACCACTAAACAAAAACAGAAATTCAAGCTAAACATGAAAAAGAGCTGCAAAGTTTTCAAAGTTAACTTTTGACAAATTTGGAAGACCTAGTAGAATAGAATTTTGAAGATAGAAAACACTTATTCAGAAGTAAATCTGAAAATAAAAGAAACAAAGTATATTGAAAACTGAATTTTTTCAATGCCAATATGAAATTGCCTGTAATGATTTATTTTACATTATGTGACAAAGTAAGTAACCAACAGAAGGCAGTCAAGGTAAGATTATGGAAGGCTTTTCAAGTCAGACAGGAGGGCCTTCCATGCAACAGGAATACATTAACTAACAAGTACAAAAAAATCACAGTGAGAAACAGTATGAATTTATTAGCATTGTTCACCATGGATATGTAAAGGAGTGATAAAGTTAAAAAATACCGCAGTGTCTGGCTTGGAGGAATGTTTATGAAGCTAGATGAATCTGAGAGACATTTTTAAGAAAATATGATGAACTTATTACTGAGTGCACAAACAAAAAAACAATTCCTGATTTTTGTCACATTTTCTATTTTGATATACAAGAAGGGTATTTATTAAGAAAGATCTAATTTTAAGGAAAAGGTCGTATTTTTAGTTTTGTTCAAGTTGTACTTAAGGTTGAGGGCAAGGAATTCTTATGGAAATGACCAATTACTTGTTGAAGAATGTGTGGCAATTCACAGGATACCGACAGCAAAAGTATTTCAGTTGACTTATTAAGGAAAAATGAGGGAGCGCAGTGGAAGTATTTTTATATAGTTTAGTTTACTCTGACTCCACCAGTTGGGAATTGTATTGCTTTGATTCCATTATTTGAATTTTGAGAGCTTTTAAAATTTGTTTTTACATTCAGATAATATTTAAAGTATTTACTAAGTGTTCTGCATTGTGCTATGCACTAGAGATGTTAACAGTAACATAAACAAGATTCCTTTTGAGCAGATAGTCTACTGGGAAATATAAATAAGTAAAAGACAATAAAAATCCAAGGAGTAGGCTCAATGTCAAAGAAAATGCATAGCTAGCCAAGACTAGGCAGAGAGGAGACCTTCAAGAGAAAATGATATTAAAGCTGAGATAATTGGGACAAGACCAGGTGCAGAGGAAAAATGAAAAGTATATTCTAGTCAAGTGAGGATCATGCGTCAAAGGATGAGAGTGGAAAAGGAGAAAATTATTCAATGGAAGACTGAATGACAAGTTAGTCTTTCTGGAGAATTTAGATGAGAGTGTAACTAGTGTTGGCAGCCAAACAGCACCAGAATGTTATTGGCCTTGATTCAGCAACCTTAGTACTTGAATTCTGGCTAAGAAAGAATTCAGAGTCAAGACTCAAATACAAGCAAATGTTTAGTTAGAAAGTCACAGTTACAAGTGATGGAGCCAAGCTGGGCCAAGTGGGTTTAGGAAGCAAGTCTTTGCCTTTCTTTCTCCTAAAGAAAGTATATCTAGGGGAACAAGAGGAGGAAAAGCACAGATGTTATCCAGAGAAAAGGAGCTGCCCTAGGGAAAGAAGAAGGTGGGAAAAAAAGGTGAGGGTTTTGCTCAGGAAAGAGAAAAGACACACTGGGTATTTATCCTGGGGGCTTTTAAAGGCAGGGATTTTAGAGAAGGTTGCAGGATCTCAATAGAATATTCATCAATTTTTCAAGTGTGCCCTTTCAGAATCATGGCATGAACTGATTGCTTGGCACCAAGTCAGGGGTTTATTAGTTATCTCAGCTGATCCCGATGTCATTCATGACATGACCCCACCTGGACTCGCTGCTATTCTGGAGCTAAACCACTCTGAAGCATAGATATTATCTGCTGTTTGACCAAAATTCTGTGGTCAATAGACCTGAGGCTTTGTTCCTAAGATTATTTGATACGCGTCAGAACCTCACTGTTTTGTGTGGGCTTAATGTTTAAGAGAGTTTTCTTGCAGGTGCTTGCGTGGGAGTCCTATGAGGCTATTCTCCACCACCTGTGTCTATCACATGACTACCAACATACCAAGGGAGAAAAGTTCTGGGCAGAGTTTGAACTGCATGACCATGGTCATGGCCCCACCTTGCAATAGTCTATTTCCTTTGTTTTGTTTTTTTTTTGTATTTTTCTGAAGTTAGAAGTGGGGAGGCAGTCAGACTCTCGCATGCACCCAATAAGGATCCACCTGGCATGACCACCAGGGGCCAATGATCTGCCCATCTGGGCACTGCTGCATTGTAGCTGGAGCCATTCTAGCACCTGAGGTGTAGGCCATGGAGCCATCCTCAGCGCCCGGGCCACCTTTGCTCCAATGGAGCCTCAGTTGCAGGAGAGGAAGAGAGAGAAACAGAGAAGAAGGAGAGGGGGAAGGATGGAGAAGCAGATGGGTGCTTCTCCTGTGTACCCTGGCTGGTAATCAAACCCAGGTCGTCCACACACCCGGCCGATGCTCTACCACTGAGCAAACTGGCCAGGGTTCAATTGTCTATTTCTAAGCACCCAGGGCTTTCTGTCCTGGTGACATTCCCTACCTGGCCTACAGTTCCTACTCTGCTCATGCCTGTCTAACTGCTACTACAACTAGGGGGAGAGGAATGGAGTTTAAAAAGTGGTGCTAAATAAGGCAAAAAGTGTTAAATCGGGCACATCATGCAGAGTCTCATTAAGGAATTAGTACACTATCCTGAGACAAGGAGGGATGAAAGCATTTGCAGAGGATTATTCAGACTTTGGGTGGAAAATGGATTCCAGGAGGCCAGCTGGAGGCCAAAAGCCTAATTAGAAGGCAATCAGAGTTTTCTAAGACAGGACTAATGATGGCCCTTATCAGGATAATGACAGGGGGGCTTAGGAAAAGTGAATAGATTTGATAGTTATTTAGAAGACAGTCAAACTTTGTAAATTATAATACACAGTGACTTGCAATTATACTTTTGTTTTCATTGTCCACTTCTTGTTTATGTTTATGAGGTTGTGGTTATGATTAGTCTTTTCAATCTGGAAACTTATGCCTTAAATCCTGGAAAATATATTTATACCACTTAAAAAAATCCTATCTCTTATTACCTACATTCTACATTTGGGGGGCATTTCATTAGTTACTTCTTTATACCTGTTCTTGATCCTATACTTGGACATTTTATAGTTCCTTTATTTTGTTTTTTTCTTTATTACTTCTTAGAGATTTCCTCATTTTATCTTTCAAACTTTATATTAATGTAACTTCAGCTATATTTTAAATTTCCAAGAGGTCTTTTCTTCTTGTTTGTTTTCATTGTACTTAGTTCATATATCAAAAATGCATTTTTTTTCCTTTTATTTCTGTGACAGTAACAATTTTTGTATTGTAGTATTGACATTTTCTTCTGCTCTCTGTGTTACGGCAGTGTTTCCATTTTTTCCCTTTCGGCTTATTTTGGCTTCAATTTTCTTAAATAAGAAACTTTCTCAAAAATTATGTGTAATTTAATTTTTATGTGTATGTTATCAGAAGTGAGAAATTTAAAAGCTCTGAGGACAGTCTCTTCCTAGTGGTGGGAATTGGGGATTGTTGCAGAGGTCTCTGCTAACCCTTTTCCATTTGCTTGCTTTCTTTTTTTTTCCTTCCTTCTTCCCTCCCTCCCTTCCTTCCTCCCTCCCTCCCTCCCTCCCTTTTATCCTTCCTTCCTTCTTTTCTTCTTTCCTTCCTTCTTTCCTTCCTCCCTTCGTTCATTCTTTCCTTCCTTTCTTCCTTTCTTCTTCCTTCCTTCCTTCCTTCCTTCCTTCCTTCCTTCCTTCCTTCCTTCCTTCCTTCCTTCCTCCCTTCCTTCCTTTCTTTCTTTTTTCCTTCCTTTTTAAAATAGATCACAATTCTAGGTTTCAGATGTCCTCCAGTTTCATAAAAAAACGTTTCTGTTCCAATTTTTCTTAATTTTATTTTTATGACTTGTAAGTACAGAGAGTAGGTTTAGAAATGTCTGAATTTTGCCATTTTAAAAACAGAAGTCTGACCTTTATTGCTGCTTAGGTTTTTATTGAGTTGTTTTTGGGAAACTGAATTGTCGTGAATTTGCTCCAAGATTATCATATAATTTAATGAATAACTAAATATAGTACCATCTTAAAACTCTTTTTTCATTAATGTATTCACTTCTAAGCTGTAAACCTAATAAATACTGAATAATTAGGTATTTTATTAATTAGGAAGTTTGTAAATTATAAGATATATATTTTAAGATTGGATGGTTTTTGATTAAGTAAGTAGCATCATTCTTTGTACTTTTCTGATGATTCTTTTGAAATTGACATGCACTTTCATTTATAGTTTAAACTTCAGTGGTAAACATGCTTATCTTTTTTAAAAAAGCATGCTGGGAGGTAACAAGAAGTGTCTTTCTGAACTAGGCTTCTTCTACTGTTACTTTTTTCACTGAGAGTGTTGATGAAATACCTTCAAGCAAAAATAATATAAACAGTACTGATTGTGGATAGGTGAACAGCTAAAGAACATCTTATTCAGTAGGGGGAAATGTCTTATAACATCATTTAGGATATTTGGCGCTGAGTTAATTCCTTATCAGATTGATAGCTCTTTTTTTTTATTTTCTTAGGCTACATTTTCTAATTGCACACAAGTCTTTTCACCCATATATGGTCTTTAATAATCACAGATAATTTTGTTGTGTGTTATGATAAAGTGGTTGATTTATTTACATAATTCAAAATAAAAAGAAAATCAGGGTTTTGTCATTCTTATTTCAGCTTCCTTTTCATGTCAGGAGAGCTACCTTTCTCCTTTATATTTGATGAAATGAAATTCATGGTGATAGTTTCATATAAATAAATATTACTGGTGAGAAGTAAAGAAAATGTATTTTCTTTCTCAATATTATGGTAGAAAGGACATTTTGATACCTGAAGTATCAAGTCATTAATACACACACACACACACACACACGCATGCACGCACACATACCCCAAAAATATCCCACAAAGAACCTAGCCCTACATTTGTGTCCCAACTTGCTGGTAGCTCATGAATCAAAATGCCATGTAGAATTGTTATCTGGGATGTTAAAATAATCTGTTAGGATACTCTGCTCTTATAATGAAGAAATATGATGGCTGTAAGTCTGTACTTAAGAAGAGTCTACTCTACTGTAAAACTCAGAGAATGAAAATAATTATAAAGTAAAATCACTCTACCACAATAAATATAAGGCTGAAATTTGAGCCACTTGATAACCAAATCCATTAAATAAGCAATGTGCTTATGAGAGGAATTGCCTATATATTCCAACTATATTATAGTCAATGCCTGGTGAGCAAAATCTTAACTGAGACTCAGGATTGGGAATGATGGCACAAAAATGGGCTGATATTTTTTCTACCAAGCACTAAACTCCACATTAAGTTTAAGCAACATTACCTCATAATTGAATATATTCTGCAGATTATCCTTTTTGCACCTTCCTACGAACTTGTGTGTAGAATCCTTAATCGGGTGACACTAGTTTATCAAATGTCATGCTTTCCTGACTCAAATAAGCTCTGCCTTCTTTTATCAATGTGTGAGGCTTATTTGACTTGAGATTTCTCTTAGAATTTTGAGAAACACAAAATGTTAGTAATTATGTTCTTTGGCATTTAGAAGCAGGAATATTTCTGGGTACAATTCAAGTGGTCAAGAAGTCTGGATGCCAATGAATACAAGAAGGACATTAGAAAGGCTGGATGACATTTTTCTAGAAACCACTATGTTTAAGTCTGTTGTTTCTAACCTTTTGTGTACACAGAGAAAACATTTCATCCAACAAAAACAAGTTCCATTTGCTCATTGTTGTACTTATTCACACATCAACATTTTGATGAAACTACAAAGGCTCAGCAAATGTGAAAATGAGTGAGATGATGCCCTCATCGTTAGAACTCCCTGGTTAGTTAAGAAGACATTTAAATTAAGAGAAATAGTTCCATTGGAATGATGCTCTTGCAAAAGATAGATACACAAGCAGACAAGACATATTTGATGTGAAGCTTACATGCTTTTAATTGAATTAGAAGTGAAATAAATCAGCAATACAAAAAATGTATAGGAATTAAAAAATGAAAAAGGAATTCAATTCTGAAGAGGCTGGTGGCTAATGTTGGGAGAAAAAATAGTATATGGATGAAAATTGGTTTGAAAAAAAATGGCCTGTTTTGTCATCCCTGTTCTAGTATGCCACTTTCTTTGCTGATATAAGTAATTGTGGTATAACTCTGTTGGTTAATAAGATGTTTTTCATATTTAAGATAGATTTCTTCCAAAGTAGAATGAATAGTGAATCAAAGCTATGAGCATTAAAAATTCCCTAATAGGTATTCAAACTGCTTTCCAAAAGAGTAGGCTAGTTTATAATGCTAACACCCTCAATGTCAGAGAGTGCTAGTTTTTTCAATATCATGTTAGAGTTTATGTATTTATTTATGTAACTTTTTGTAGGGAAAAAATAACATGTGGATCTGATTTAAAAGCAATTGAGGAGGAATGTTTTCTCAGCCATTTGATGACTGGGAATCTGGATTTCTTTTGCTCTAAATTATCATTTTATGCCCTGTACCCATTAACTTTTGGAAAGGTGGAGAATCCCCTTAATAAAAATGTATGGAAAATTATTGGTAATATTCTTATTATAAATATTTACATTTATTTTTTTTATTTCTGTTATAATTACTATGGACATTAACGAATTAAAGTGTAAGAATGCATAGGTATAAAGCAGAGAAAAATTGGTACAAAAATTCAATGTCATTCCCAGTGGTTTTCAGGGTAAAAAGTAATGTAAAAAAACAATGATATTAACAGCACAAATACCATATTTACTCCTCTATCCATCTCTTCAGTCCCAAAACACATTAGCACTATATTAAGGGTATAATATGACATCTCTCATAATATTAATTGGTCTTTAGAAGATAATTATAACTTTTCACTTCTTCTTTCTGTCCTTTTATCTCTGTCCCAAGAAATATGCATCTTTTTAATGAGGTAAAAATTTTGTTGCCATGGCAAATAACAACAAAAATAAACATTCTTTTTATTAGTAAGAGAGAAAGGGGCACAGAGCACAACAGAAGCTCTAAACTGCTGATTCTTCAACACTGTTGTGTATTGAGATAATCTGGGGAGTTTATCCCAGTCCCAGAGATTCTAATTTAATAGAGTGCAGCTTGACTACTGGGATTTCTAAGCTTCCCTGGTGATTTTGATGGAAGCAAGAGCTGAGAACAACTGGTCTGAAGAGCCACTGCTCATCACAGGAGTGCATGTTGTCTATTAAAGTGACTAAGACCCCCAGATGTTGTAGAGCTTTCAAAAGGAAGTGGTGACATATGTTTAGAAAGAAATATACATAAATATGAAAAAACTTTTTATTTTATTAAGGTAAAACATCAAGTCAAGACTTTTTGGTGATACTGCAAAGATGTTATGTTTCTAAAATAAAAGTTGTTCCTAATTATTGTATTTTTGTAAAAATATTAGGTAAGGTGGTTTTTCCAATCACTTTTTGATTGAAAATAAAATATTCATTGTTGTGGTAGTGATGGTGGTGGTCCCTTTTGTTGACAGATGAGGATCAGAACTTCTTCCTTTAGCCTCCCCCACCAATTGTAAATGATAACCCGTTCATTGTTCAGTGTTTGCAAATCATTGAAATTCCAGATTTCAGCATGCTTTAGAAAAACATGTTACTAAATGATAACAAAACCATTGGCCAAAATTACACAGAAACATGAATGCGAAACATGGTAGTGGGTTCTGATGTTGATTCCACTGTTGCTATATGTTCCCCAAGTGTGGATGTCTGCTACAGACAGGAGGTGGGGACACCTGAGTGATGCATTCTACACGTATGGTCCAATATGCATCTTATGTCAATGTGAGAAGTCATGCCTTAAAGTTTGTGTTTGGCTTTTGTTTATTTTTGGTATGTCTAGTATAAGGTGACCAGATTTTAAAATTGGTAAAGCAGGACACCATTAAAATTGGGGGAGCGGGATTTCTTGTTCTTGATTAAAAATTTGGTCTATATGGAGCAAAAAAATTTTTCATACAATGCAAAATTAGTATTGTAATATATTTTTTTTAATTTCAACATAAGTACAATTTATAAATAGAATACATTTAAAATAATTATGTATAGTATTATTTTATTCTTTGGCATATTTCTCATTTGAGTGAATTCTTTTTAGTAGATTGCTGTCATTATTTAAAAGGTCATGAAATTTTTCACAAGAATTTGTTAAATTATATTTCACACATAAAATGGCTTTTAAAGTCTCAACACTTAATTGTGATTTTTCTGATGTTCACACTTCATTTACCACAGATAAAAACGTGTTCAGTCGCAGCATTAGTTCCTGGTAAAGACAGCGCGTATTCCACAATTTTTAGTGCATTATTGTATGGAACATGGTTTGTTTCAAAATGATGACATATTTCTAACCATTTGTTCTCTATTATAATGTTTGCTGATGACCAAGATTTCACCATTTCCTTATCAATCTCTTTTTTAATAATAATATCTCATTAAAAAGATCATTTTCAGAAATATTACTATATAGGAAATTTTGAGTGAGTCAGAGTGATCGGGTTACACGGTCCCAAAACTGATGCTGGAGCACATAAGTGGTCGCACACACTCCCAGCCTGGACTCGTCCTTGTGGCGGCCACGCTCCCTGTGCCCAGCCCAGCTCCCTGCTGGAGATGGAGCAGCTTGCGCCTCCCATAGCCCAGAGCCACACGCCGCTGGCATCTAGGACACGAGCCTATGGTTAGTTAGGGGACTTGACAGTCGCAGCCCCAGCAGGTACATCCCACCCGAATTTCTTTGTTTCAGGGGCCTGCACAGGGCAGCTAGCTCCTGCAGCAGTGCGGACGCTTCCAAGTCGAGGCAGGGTCTCCTCACCAAAAACCGTATATTCCCTTCCCATTCTCCCGCTGTTCCCTAGCTTTTCATGTATTCTTTCCAAAAATCAGGACTTTTTTAAAACACCATGGGACATGGGACAAATTGTTAAAAATCAGGACTGTCCCACCAAAAGTGGGATGTCTGGTCACCTTAGTCTAGTAGTCATTCTTTATTTTCAAAAAAGCTAATCAGAAAAAGAATAAAAATTTTTTTAGATAGAATGAATAATTACTTTGGAATAATTTTTAAATTTACTAAAATTTTTATTTATATAAATGTTTTTAGTTTTTTATTTTAATTTGTAATATTTTAAAATTTATAATTTTGGAAAACTTTAAATATATACAAAGGGAAAAGAACTAGTGAATTCTCACATATGTCATCCAACTTCAACTGTTCTGCCATTCTTATTTCAGATATATCTCCACATACTCTCTAATCACATTTGATTTGTTGTTGTTTTTAGTATTCAAGATAAAAATTACAGATACTGAAATGCATATATCTTAGCAGTATAATTTTGACAAATGGATGTATTCATGTAATCTACATCTTCTCACAGCATAGAATATTTTCTCTTCCAAAATATTTTCCTCATATTACCTCCAAGTCAATCTCCAAGTTCCAGAGGCAACCACTATTTTGGTTATTTGATTTTTTTTTTTTTTTGCTTTTACTAGAATTTTCAAATATAAGAAAATGTGCAGTATATTTTCTTTTGTGTCTGGCTTCTTTGTTCAACATAAAGTTTTAAGATAATCTTCAATGTTTCTCCAAATATCAGTTTTTCATTTCTATTCATGGCTGTGTTGTAGTCATTGAAGACATAATGATTGGTTCAGAAACTCCGTGACATCAGTAGGAATCCAGGCTTTTTTCTGTCAACCTCCCTATGTAAGAGTTTTAATTTTTCATGAACACAAACTTGTCCTCTCATGTCAGCATGTGAAGGGGGTAAGTTTAAAAGACTTTGAAATTTTTAAACTTAACCCAAATAAAGTTAGTTCTTAGGTAAATAAAGGGAAAATGTGAATACAACTACTTCATTTGTTTCAGAAATCCCATTAACCTAGAAGCAACTGGCTATTGTTTGGTTCCAGTTCCTGACAATGACTACTCGGAGACCACATGGAGTGCATGGAGTGACCTAAGGGAGACCACCTTACAATCCCCTATACAGGTTTCATAAGGTGGCCCTGAAGACCAGTCTTCATGGGCATTTATTGATACACACAAACAGAAGCAGAGATGAGAATGAGGAAGGCAGGAGGAGAACTTCAGAGCAGACTAAAGGGCAAGGGAGTAGCTCAAATGTCCCCACATATTGATTAATCGGAATTGCTAATTCTGTCTTTGTTGTACTGTGTTCAGCACAGTACATGTACTGCATTCAGCACTTTGCCTCAGGGCACTGAGCTCTCTCCCTGTTCAATGTTCCTATTCAGGTCCTCTGCAACTGACTTTCAAATTTTTTGTTTGTGATATAATAACTGATACTCTAAAGTCTTTTCCAGATAAGGAATGCATAAATATGAGATTTTATAATTTCTTATTTTGGTCATTTCTTATTTTTCAATTACTGTATGTAGACATACAATATTACGTTACTTTTAGGTACACACCCCAGTGATTAGACATTATATAACTTACTAAGTCAACATCCTGATAAATCATGTACCTATCTGACACCATATATAGTTATTAGAATATTATTGACTATATACTTTATGCTGTACTTGACGTCCCCATGACTATTATGTAACAATCAGCTTCCAGTTCTTTAATTCCTTCACATTTTTTACCCCTCCCCTTAAACCTCCTTCCATCTGGCAACCATAAAAATGTTCTTTTTATCTGTGAATCTGTTTCTGTTCTGTTGGTTTATTTTGTTTCTTAGATACAGAGTTGATAGATATGTATTTTTGCCATTTTATTGTTCATATTTTTTTAATCTTTTTCTTCTTCTTAAATAAGGCCCTTTAATATTTCATGTAATACTGATTGGGTGATGATGAATTCCTATAACATTTTCTTATCTGGGAAGCTCTTCATGTGTCCTTTAATTCTTTTTTTTTCCCCCTTTAATTCTAAATGATAGCTTTGTTGGGTAGAATACTCTTGGTTGTAGGTCCTTGTTTTTCATCTCTTTGAATATGTCTTGCCACTCCCTCCTGGCCAACAAAGATTTTATGGAGAACTTCGCAGACATTTCTATGGGAGCTTTCTTGTAGGTAACTGTTTTCCTCTTGCTACTTTTAAGATTCTCTCTTTGTCTCTAACCTTTTGCATTTTAATTCTGTTGTTTTTTGGCGTGGGTCTCTTTGGGTTCATCTTGTTTCAAACTTTCTGCATTTCCTGGATTTGTATGTCTATTTCCTTTACCAAGTTAGGTAAGTTTAATGTCATCATCTTTTATTTTATTTTTTCTAGAGAGATTTGTGAGGACAGACAGACAGAAAAGGAGAGAAATGTGAAACGTCAACTCATTGCAGCACCTTAGTTGTTCATTGGTTGCTTTCTCATATGTGTCTTGACCAGGAGGGTCTCCAGCCAAGCCAGTGACCCCTTGCTCTAGCCAGCAATTTTGGGCTCAAGCCAGCAAACTTGGGCTTCAAGCCAGCAACCTTTGGGCTCAAATGAGTGACCCCGTGCTTAGGCTGCTGAGCCCTCACTCAAGCCAGATAACCTGCCACTTAAGTTGGAGACCTTGGGGCTTCAAACCTGTGTCTTCAGTGTTCCAGGTCAATGCTTTATCCACTACGCCACTGCCTGGTCAGATTGTCATCATCTTTTCAAATAGGTTTTAAATTTTTTGCTCTCTCTCTTGTTCTGGCACCCCCCAGGATGCAAATGTTAGCATGCTTTAAGTTGTCCTAGAGGCTCATTACATTAGCTTCATTTCTTTGGATTCTTTTTTCTTTTTGCTATTTGATTATGTGTTTTTTGCTTCGTTATATTCTAAATCACTCATTTGATTCTTGACTTTATTTACTCTACAATTGAGTCTCTGTAAATTATTCCTCATTTCAGTTATTGTATCCTTCTGTTCTGATTGGTTTTTCTTTATGTTTTCTATTTTCTTTTTAATACTATTGAAGTTCTAAGTTCCTTGAAGTTCTCACTAGGTTCATTAAGCATCCTTATACCATTGTTTTAAACTTTGTATCTGGTATTTGCTTATCTCCACATCCTTTAGTTCTTTTCTGGAGTATATCCTGTTCTTTTATTGAGGACCTGTTTTTCTGTCTTTGCATTTTGGCTATTTTTTATGCTTGTTTCTATTAGATAGGACTGCTACATCTTCTGGACTTGGTAAAGTAGCCTTGTATAGTAACTGTCTTATATGGTCCAGTGGTGTGGACTTCCCAATCACCCAAGCAAGTGTTTCATGTGTCCCTGTGAGGGCTGTGTGCACTCTCCTGTTGTAGTTGAGCCTTGATTGATGTTGGCATCACTTAGAGGTATTGACCCCCAGGCAAATTGGTGCAACTACCATAGAGGAGTTGCTATTCAGGAGTTGACTCTATGGAGCAGGACTTGCTTCACTGGGTTTTGGTGCTCACCATGTCCACACCTTGAGTATATCACTCATAGAAGTGGTAGCATTATACACTGACTAGGTCTTATGCTGGCCACTGGGTGCACTGGCTCTGAGACCTCTTAGGAGGTATAAAATCTGCCTATGTTCTCCTTGTGTTCACCCTACATGAGCTACATAGTAATCTGTGAAATTTTATCATTCATTATATATTTTTAAAATACCATTAACCTAAGGACAGTAAAGAAAAACATTCTTATGTTTCTTTTTGGTCTAAAGAAAAGTCCTGAGCACATCGTAGAGACACAGTAAATTTTTAACTTGGCAGTGAGAGATAGTATGATTTGCTGAATTATGGCCAGCTAATTGATGAACATAAGGCTATGATTTGAAGAAATAGACATAGAGTTGAATGGCAGTAGTATGTTGTTCATCAGACTATTTGAAAACTACTGGTTGCATTTCTTTTGTTATACTATCATCACTGTGCATGAAAACCTCATTTGAGTTCTTATTATTTTGTATTCAGAAAAGAACTCCAATAAGACCTTGGAAGACTTCTGCATTTATTTTCCAGGAGTTAGATGGTGCTCATAATTATCTAATGGTATTTAGTGCATTCATGGAATAATAACATTAATGATAAATATGAGATAACATTTGCATAGGGTTACAAGTTGACAAGAACCCAAACTCTCTCAAACAATTGAAAGTCTTATCACTACCATCTTGTTGGCACTAGATTTTCTTGGCTTACCAGCATGATGTGGCTCTCTTGTCTCATTCCACTGTCTTCTTTAATTGAATTTTCATCCTAGTCTGCAGTGTAATTATTCAACAGTCTTGAGAAACAGTAGACTAAGAATGAGAAATTAAGAATTCTAGTCTTGCACCTACATTTTAAACATTTATAGTGGATGTCATTAGCCTCTCAAACTGTAGTTTCTTTTATAAAATGGGCTTTTAAAATTTTCTTTGTTAATTTTGAGAACTGTTGTCACCAGTAATAGAGGTAATGTGAGCAATACTCTGAATACTTAAAGTTCTTTAAAATAGAGTACGAATGTAAGGCATTGCCATTACTATGCTCTCTATATATCCACAACAAATTTGTCTCTTTCCACAACTCTTTCTCATGTGATGACTCCCAAATTCAAAACTATATTTTTCTATTTTTGGCCCGAATTTTATTTATTTTATTTTTTTTCAAGGACAGAGAGTCAGAGAGAGGGATAGATAGGGACAGAAAGAAAAGAATGTAGAGAGGTGAGAAACATCAATCATTAGTTTTTTTGTTGCCGTTGCACACCTTAGTTGTTCATTGATTGTTTTCACACATGTGCCTTGACCGCAGGCCTTCAGCAGACAGAGCAACCTCTTGCTGGAGCCAGTGACCTTGGATCCAAGCTGGTGAGTTTTTGCTCAAGCCAGATGGGCCCGTGCTCAAGCTGGCGACTTCGGGGTCTTGAACCTGGGTCTTCCGCGTCCCAGTCCGACACTCTATCCACTTCGCCACCGCCTGGTCAGGCTTTGGCCTGAATTTTTTACCTTTTATTTTAAAAGTCATACCTTAATGTTCATTAGTACCTAAAATTCAGTGTTGAGGGATTGGCAGTACTAGTATTAACAAATGAATGTGGCTCAATATGAACATAACACATCTGAATTGAGAAGGGTGATACTGTTCTGTGTGTGTATTTCCAATGTTAAACATGATTTTTAAATTCATAATTACTCATTTCTATCTCTCCTGAATCATATGGAATATAATTCTTTGTACCAAAATGATATGGTTATAAGAAATTGTGAATATATCTCTATTTGTAAATCTTAAATGATAAAACTGAACCTGGAAGTTGCGTTTTATTTTTTCAAAAGGATTCTGACAATAAAATGTAAAATAAAGAAATACATTAATATACAGTTACCAAAAATGTAATGGTATTTAGACCCTTTAACTATCTTAATATCTCCTAGGGGAAAAATGTCAGTCTGCTAAAAAACAGTCTCTGCTATATTTTTGAGTTGTCTTTTTCTCAATTCAATTGTTTGAGAGAAAAATAATTACAGAAGAGAACAGTTAATCCTTCATGAATTTTAAACATCAAGAAATTATTAGTGTAGTAATGGGTTATATAATTGTCTAGCAGAAGCAGAAATTTTGGATAAAGAAACTACATTATTTCAGGTCTGTAATAACTAGGAGAGAGAATGATATTGAGTTCAAAAGTATCATAGTTTTTAAGAACTTGAGAACTTTTATTTTTTAAAAATTCAGATATTTTTTATTCTATATCTATAGCAAACATCTGAAATAAGAAGAAAACAGAAAATCAAGATAATTCCACAAGTATGGCACAAATATGCAAGTGTTTTTATTTCATAATCTATTTATTTTTTAGTTCAACAATGATGTACCTATATAAAAGCAAATAAGACATATATGTATAGTTCAATGAGTTCCCTCTCTTTTTTTATCTTGTCAAACTAAATTTGTCTGCATTTTATTATAGGAATTTAATATCCACAATACATAAAGAACTCCCACAACACAACAACTAAAGACAAACAAAAATGAGCAAAGCACATCATAAGACACTTTTTCCAAAAAAAAGGAAATACAAATAGCCTGACTGGTGGTGGCACAGTGTAGGTCCCAGGTTCAAAAGCCTGAGGTCACTTTCTCGGCTTGAGCTTACCCTGCTCAAGGCACATATGAGAAGCTTCCTGGTCAATAGACAACTATAGTACCACAACTACAAGTTGATGCTTCTCTCTTTTCCTTTCCCTTCACTCTCTCTCTCACAAATACACACACACACACAGAAATAGCCAACAAGCACATGAAAAAATTCTCAACATCACTATCATTAGAAAAATGTGAGAATCCACATCACAGTCATTCCCACTTCATATGCACTAAGATGGCTATAATAAAACTAACAATAATAACAACCAAAAAATAGTTGTCAAATATGTAGAGAATGTTCTATGGATTTAATTCATTAAAAAAGAAAAGGATTATTTCAGACTCTAGAGCAAAAGAACCTGCTGCCCAAATTTGGCCATAGCTCAACTTTTGTCAATTATTGTCCATTTCTTAACCACAATATGTCACAGTTTATAAATCAGCAAATGCTTCAAGGCAAAAATGGACAAGAAAAAGAAACTTTTAAGTAAAGGGTCCATCTCTGTGTCATTCATCTTTCTGAGTTTGTGAGCTCCCAATTTCTCACATCCTTAATAACTCTAATAATGCAAATAAATTTTCCTCTTAGCTTTTTAAGTTGTTCTTGCTTATATGGCTGATCTCTTACAAGCTAGTCCATACTGGATAAGATGTGAAGTCTCATGTTTTTCCATTTGTTATTATATTTGTTCTTTATTTTTACTGTACAAAATATTTTAGAACAGCTAATATTAAATATACACTCTAAAAATAGTCACCAAAAGACTTACTGTATGAATAAACTAGAGAACAAAAATGTTATAAAATAATTAGTAGGAAATAATTTCATTCTATGAAGCAGTTATATAAGTTTCTAATTATAATTTTATATAAACACAATTCCATATAGTATTCTTATTTTCAGATGAGAAAAATGTAGCTGAGAAATAAGTGACTCTTTCAAGTTCACATAAAGGCAATGTCAGAGGTAAATTCAGGGAAGAAGTGTTTTATAGTGCTTATTTGGGGCAGTGTTTAGAGGATACTATTTATTTTACTCATTATGTCATAGCTCAGTAATTTTTACATTTGTTTTATATATCCTACTGGATTGGAAGGATTGCCTTATGTATATTTTTCTCTTTTTAATTATTCACATCTTAGAGCTCAATTGTCTTCTGTTTTGTTCGATGAATTAGTTAATAAACAGATGAACAAATGCATGAATGGATGTTGAATAGACTAGGACTGTAATGGAGCAGCAACATGAATGTCCACAAGATAAAGTTGAGGTATTCCAATAGGAAACTAAACCCAGAAACCTTGGTTAAATTTTATGGATAGTATATAAAGAAAAAATAACTTACAACACATGTATAAAAATAGAGTACAACAACATGTATAGAAAAGGAGAAAAATACAGAGAAGATCCAAAGTCTGAATGCCAGCAACCCATTTTATAATAGTTAAACTTGATAGATTTAAGAATAATAAGAAATATTTGTTACATAATATGAATTCAAGAAATTTAACATGCACCTAAATTTTGACTGCTCTACATATGCATTCTTTTAGCATTAGGGGATTTATTGAAGTAGATGAAGACCTGAACAGTTGATTTGCTCATCTCATTAAAACCAGATTTTAGTTAAAATTTTTAAAGATTCCAGTGGGAGTTAAATTATTGTGAATACTAACCAGCTCTTTATTAAATCAATTGTATTATATTTCCTTGTAATTTAGATACAATAGTTTCATATTTCATTGTAGGATACATGAGTAACAGACACATGACCTTTTAAAATACTCAAATAGCATGAAATTTTAGCCTATAGTTGAAATATAAGATGACAATATTTTTTTTATTATTTTTTATCATATTCAACTAAGTGTGGTTACTCAAGATGGTAAAATTAAAGAAAGTATATTTTAAAGCATGCTCATTTCCTGCATTTAGAAATAAGGCAAATATTAATATGAGGTATTTTACTTGTCCAAATGAGCTTAATTAGAGCAACAGTGTGAATGAAAATTCACCTTGTTAAATGAAACTGCAAGCACATCTGATTAAATTGATCTTGAGGCTGTAAATACAGGGAATATTCAAATCACATTGCTATCCACTAGGGGTACCTTCTATATCAGCTTTTAAACTAAGTCTGTAGCAGGTAAAGACACAAACAAGGCTATAGCATGAATAATTATGAGAGCAGAAACTTTGGATAACTGCTATTTTTAATTATTAGAGCCATCATCATTAATAAATAGTTTAACCTCAGATTCTCAAACCTTGATAGGCAGAGGATAAGAATGAACTCAATTGGTATTTATGAATAAATTTTAGAAGCTCATAACTCCATTCTGTCAAAGCAGAGCTTCCAGGCCCTGCAGACATTTCAGGGGATTTCCCAGAGGTTAACTTATGTGAACTAACTTAAATGTAAGTTTCTAGGAAAAAATATAGGCAGTAAAATCTCCAACATCTCTTGTAGTAATATTTTATTTTCCAATACATTTCCTTGAAGGGAAACAAAAGAAAAAAGTAAACCAATGAGACTACCTCAAACTTAAAAGTTTTAGTACAGAAAAAAATGTCAATCTAAATATACAAAAAAAAAGGAACCTATCGAATTGGTGAACATACAGTATTTGCCAATGATACATCTGATAAGGGGTTAATTTCCAAAATATATAAAGAACTTATCACAACTCAACATAAACAACCCAATTTAAAAATGGGCAAAAGGACCTGAATAGACACTTCCCCAAAGAAGATATACAGATGGCCAATAGACAAATGAAAAGATGCTCAATGTCTCTAATTATCAGAGAGATGCAAATTAAAACCACAATTAGATATCATCTCATCCTGTTAGAATGGCTATCATCAATAAATCAACAAACAACAAGTGCTGGCGAGGATGTGGAGAAAAAGGAACCTTTCTGTACTGTTGGTGAGAATGCAGATGGGTCCTGTCACTGTGGAAGTATGGAGATTCCTCAAAAAAGCAAATATAAAATTTTCTTTTGACCTAGCAATCTCACTTTTGGGAATATATCCCAAGAAATCCAAAACATTAATTCAAAAGAATATATGCACCCCAATGTTCACTGAATTGTTATTTGTAATAGCCAAGATCAAAAAATAGCCCAAGTGCCCATCAGTAGATGAGTGGATAAAAAAGCTGTGGTACATCTACACAATGGAATACTACTTGGCCATTAAACAAATGAATCTTACCTTATACAACAGCAGGATGTACCTGTGTACTTGAAGAGTATTACACTAAATTAAATAATCCAGTCAGAGAAAGAGAAATACTATTGGAGCTCACTTATATGTGCAATCTAATGAATAAAATAAACTGATGAACAAAAAGAAACAGAGGTAAGGACATAGAGAATGAACTGACAGATATGAGAGGGGAGAGGATGAGATTGGATGAAAGAAGGTGAAGGGATTAAGGAAAAAACAATATATATATACAGACAACAGTGTGATGACAGCTAGAGGAAAAGGGGGTGAGGTAGGAGGAGATGAGAAAGGGGGGCTGAGACTTTTCTTGGGGTGATGAGTACACTGCAGCATACAGATGATGTTTTGTTAAGTTGTACACTTGAAACCTGTACCCCAATAAATTCAATATTTTTTTTTTAAAAAGAAACAAAAATATATTTCTATATGGTTAATTCTCCCAACATGACTGTGGCTCTAGTGGAGGGTCCTTTGAGCTTTGGGGCACAACTGCTACTTCTTTGTACTTTCAGTGTGAAAAACTGCAAAAATTTAGAGAAAGTTTTATTTAAAAAAACTTATATCCCTTCTTTCCCTCACACAGAGCTTAACAAGAAAGCATTCATGATATGGCTCCCTTCCATTCTGCAGTCAGAAGTCTTATTTTCCTCCCATCACTAAAGCATTTTTAAATCAGGCTGATAATTCTTTCTGCCATCTTCTATGTGACTGAGTTTTTCATATAGTCTTCTGTGTTTCTCCTGTTCCCTCACACCTCCTATGCATATATGCAAGTGCACACACACTCTTACATACACATACTCTATTATTCGGTCTAAACTTCTATGGTTTGTAAATAAATAATTTTCCTCTGAAATTTTCCTGTCCAAATTAAACTAGAGTATAGTTTGAGGCTCACATTAGTTGTCTGGTATGCCCAATATGCCTAAATCTATTATCTAGAAGCAAAAGCCTCTTGGCTTTCAAGGAAAAGCAAATAATATACTCACTATGTAATTAATATTAACTCAAAACACAGTCTTTATCAAATTTGAGAGAAATTTTTATAGGGTTTAAGTAAATATGTTGCTTTTTAAATGTAAAACCCCACATTTTCAATTCTTAATTGTAGACTCTTTAAAATAATCATTTTCTAGGAACAAAAGCCAGGGCTGTTTGAAGAATGGTTGATTTTAGGGCTAGGACAAGAAAAAATACCATAAGTCTGAAACTTCAGTCATCTTATCTCTTCTGTGTTAATATTTTCAAATATCAATCTAAATATACAAAAATATTGGGCAAAACTAAACCCATTCTATGAAATAACTGACCAATACTTAGAAAAAAATGTTAAGATCATAAATAATAGAAAAGAATGACAAGTGTCACAGTATAAAGATAAAAGAAGAGACAACAACTAAGTACAATGAGGGATTCTAAATTGGATTCTAGAGCAGAAAAAAAACACAATAGGGGAAAATGTAAAATTTTAATAAATTCTAATGTTTAAAAATATTACACAGAAGTTAATTAATTTTCTTATTTTGAGACTTGTACTATAGTTAATTTGTTAATAGGAAAAGCTGAATGGATAGTAAAAAGGGTATATGGAAATCTATGTACTCTTTTAGAAATGTTTCTATAAGTCTAACGTTTGCTGAAAGGAAAATAAATATATGTCTATGTGTGTGTATGTGTGTGTGTTTGTATGTTTATTAACTCATTATAACCAAAACAAAAAATATTAAATTTGTCCAAGTTGCCTGACCTGTGGTCTGGTCAAGGCACGTATGGGAGTTGATGCTTCTAGCTCCTCCCCCCTTTCTCTCTTTCTCTCTCTCTCTCACTCTGTGTCTCCTCACTAAAATAAATAAAATAAAAAGAAATTTAAAAAAATTTAAATTTGTCCAAGCTTCAGATGTAGAAAAGATTTTGGCTACGGATTGAGACATATTTGGAGTGTATAACCAGTCGTTTTTCTGTAATAAGTGCTTCATTTAATTGTGCAAGAATTCCCGAGAGAACTAGGTAATATTATTTGACTTGTGTTGATTCATGAAGATATTTATAAATGTGTCCTGTTTCTCATTTTGCTCCTAATGTATGCACAGTGCACATCCATGTGGCTATAATCTATTCAGCAATAATTCATTAAGTCTGCTCCATGTTGCCATCTGTTAAATAACTTCAAAAGTCATCATTAAAATATAAAAATAAGCTAGAGTATTAAAGTACAAAATTATGCAGTCAATGGGTTTAACTAAATCTTGAATTATATCTGCCAGGTTAGACAACTTTCAAGTTTTTTGTTTGTTTGTTTGTTTGTTTATCAGTTACTCTGATAGTCATTACCTTTCTCCAGAAATTCAGAGATTCTTTGATTTTTCTTTCTTTCTTCTTGTGAGTTATGTTTCCCAAAATTTAGTCTTTTGGAAATAACTGGCTACTATTTTTAGTAAAATGCAAAGATTAAATTGCCCCTTCTTTCTTAGCCTTAGCACTTAGCAATCAGATAAGAAGAAGAAATAAAAGGCATCTAGATTGGAAAAGAAGAAGTAAAACTATCATTATTTGCTGATGACATGATACTATAGATAGAAAACCTAAAGTCTCAGTCAAAAACCTACTGAATCTGATAAAGAAATTCAGCAAGGTGGCAGGATATAAAATTAATATTCACAAATTAGCAGCATTTTTATACACCAACAATGAACTGTCTGGAAGAGAAACTAAAAACACAATCCCCTTCATTATTGCAACACAAAAATAAATAAAGTACATAGGAGTAAATTTAACCAAGGAGGTTAAAGATCTGTACTTGGAAAATTATAAAACATTGATAAAAGAAATTAAGGAAGATACAAAAAAGTGGAAGCATGTACTGTGGTCATGGATAGGAAGAATAAACATCATTAAAATGTCTATATTACCCAAAGCAATCCATAAATTCAATGCAATTCCTATTAAAATACCAATGGCATACTTCAAAGATATAGAACAAATATTCCAAAAATTTATATGGAACCAAAAAAGAACAGAAATAGCCTCAGCAAACTTGATAAAAGAAGAATAAAGTGTGCGGTATCATACTTCCTGATATCAAATAATACCACAAGACCATTTTACTCAAAAGAGCTTGGTACTGGAATAAGAACAGGTATACAAATCAATAGAACAGAATAGAGAACTCAGAAATATACTCACACCTTTATGGACAACTCATATTTGACAAAGGAGGTAAGAGCATACAATGGAATAAAGACAGTCTCTTTAACAAATGATGTTGGGAAAATTGGACAGGTACGTGCAAAAAAATGAAACTAGACCACCAACTTACACAATTCACAAAAATAAACTCAAAATGGAAAAAAGACTTAAATGTAAGCCGTGAAACCATAATCATCTTGGAAGAAAACATAAGCAGTAAGCTCTTCGACATCTCTCACAGCAATATGTTTGCTGATTTCTCTCCATGGGCAAGTGAAAGAAAGGACAGGATAAACAAATGGGACTATATCAAACTAAAAAGCTTTTGCACAGCTAAAGACAATATGGACAAAATAAAAAGACAAACTACACAATGGGAGAACATATTTGACAATATGTCTGATAAATGTTTAATAACCAAAATTTATTAAAAACTTTTAAAACTCAATACCAGAAAGATAAACAATTCAATCAAGAAATGGGCATAAAAAACGAATAGACACTTCTCCAAAAGGGCATATGAAAAATTGTTTACTAATCATTAGAGAAATACAAATTAAAATCACAATGAGATACCACCTCACATCTGTCAGAATGGCGCTCATTAACAAAACAACGCATAATAAGTGCTGGTGAGGGTGTGGAGAAAAGGGAACACTCCTGCACTGCTGGTGGGAATGCAGACTGGTGCAGCCACTGTGGAAAACAGTATGGAGATTCCTCAAAAAATTAAAAATGGAACTGCCTTTTGACCCAGCTATACCACTTTTAGGAATATATCCTAAGAATACCAAATCACTGATTCAAAAGAAGAAATGCACCTCCATGTTTATGGCAGCATTGTTCACAATAGCAAAGATCTGGAAATAGCCCAAGTATTCGTCAGTGGACGAGTGGATTAAAAAACAGTGGTACATATACACAATGGAATACTATGCGGCCATGAAAAGGGGAAATCTTACCTTTTGTGACAACATGGATGGACCTGGAGTCTATTATGCTAAGTTAAATAAACCAGGCAGAGAAAGAAAAATGCTATATGACCTCGCTCATTTAAGGAATCTAATAAACAATGTGAACTGAGGAGCGGAATAGAGACAGAGGCAGGATCAAAGGGACCAGAGGGAAAGTGGACAGAGGGAAAGGGGATTAGAGGAGAGGACCAGAGAAGGGAAAGAGATTAGTGAAATTATATATACATAACACAGACTTATAGAGAGCAGAACAACAAATTCTGGAGGGAAGGGGGGAAGGCGTTGGAGAGAGGCGGAAAAGAGGGTATTAAGGGGAACATGGGGATGAGGGTGAGATGTATTCAGTGGGACACTTGAATCTATGTAAACACAATAAATTAAGATCAGTAAAATTTTTTTAAAAAATTGCCCCTTTCTTTTAATAGGTGGAGGTCCGATATCCTAGCTTCCTCTGTAAGTTTTAGACATAGAAGTAATTTCATGGATACATTTTATTTAAGAGAGGAGAGCAGTGAGACTGAGACAGAAAAATGAATTGTATAAGATCACAAAGATTTTAGTGGTATTTTGAGAAAAATAATATTTTTTCATTATTAAAGTAGTCATCAAAATATTCAGAAAACTTTCATTTTGTGTTACTACATCCTCTGAAGGTATAAACAATGGAAAGACATGACCATTTTTTTCCCCAGAGTTTTCCATTTAGTGAAAAAGGGAGAAAAAATCAATACTTATAATAGAGCCCAGGAGTAGATTCACAATAAAGTCCCAGAGGTGATGCCCGTTATGCAGACTGAGAGGGTTAGGAATATTCAAACATAAAACTCATTTGTATTTCTTGTACAGCTCTATTAATCAGTAATATATATATGTGTGTGTGTGTGTGTGTGTGTGTGTGTGTGTGTGTGTGTGTGTGTCTGAGTGAACTAATTATGTAGCATTACTTCTCCAAATTTTTTCAAACATCTCTGCTTGCATGTTAACTTAAGATGACATTTTTCGCCAGTTGTTTGTATGAGTGGTTTCACCTTGACACTGGATGGAGCAGAGCCGTGACTCTAAGGACCTCATTCTACCTTGGAACCTGATCTGCAAACACTTTAAATCACATTACTTTGTTTTGACCAGCTCTTGCCATGCTCTAAGATTATATTTTTATTCACTTCTTACTTGATAATTTTCTATTTCCCTCTATAAGGACCTTGACATTGGTATACTGCTGTGACCTAGAAGATTCCCTGATGTATCACTCCTTAAAAAAATCTTTGGTAAAAGAATAAAATCTTGGGATCAGCTGATACCCACTGCTTGTCAGCTTAAAGTGAAATGCTTTTTTGCTAACATGCTCCTTAATGTAATTGAAACTCACAACTTGCAATAAGAGCTTCAATGAAGTGACTTTTTTTCTGGGGCAGTGCTAGCTCCTAAGTTAGCAACTAAAGCCTCCTTCATCTTTGTTCACAGGTCCCTCCTAGTCACCCTGCAGGCAGTCCATTCTTTCATAGGGTTTTGGTTTCACTGAGAAGATTCACTAGATCATCTATTAAAAGGTAGCCAGTCTCAGAAAAATAAGCTATGAACAAATTTAAGTTTTCAATAGCACTAGGTTAGTGTGTTTTATAGTTAGTTATTCTCCTGATACATTCAAAGAAAATTGAAAAATAAACGCTCTAATGGATTACAACTGAAAAGGCAGTTGGATGAGATACAATTACTTCTTTGGCAGTATGTATTTTTGGCAAAGAAAATACAGTTTGGAGCACTGCTATTAATTTGATGATACTGTGCAAAAATTTGTTTTTTCATTAATTCGTCTTATTAAATTAGATAAGGAAATGTACATAAAATTGAATATAAGGCCAAACTGGCAATGTTTTTTTTTTTAATGTTTTGAATGCCCTCTGTATTTTGCTTAGTTTTCAGAATATATTTTTGCCAAGCTTGTTTTCAGTTCTTTAAACTTGCATTTTAAAAGAATTCAATCCGAATCTATTACAGAATTTACATGGACAGCTCAAAATACCAACTTGCAAGAGAACTGAGATAACAAGTAGTTTCTGAGGGTACTTTTGAGAAACTTTTCAAAACAGTGTTTCTTTAAGTAATCAGTTTTTGACAGATAAAGCCGAATTTCATGCCCATATGGTTTAGTTCTAAAATAAAATAATAAAATTTGATTTTAAAGATTTAATAGTTTAGTTCAAAATCAGTCTTTCAATACTTCTATTCTGAACCCACAGAGCATTTCTCCTGCTTTTTGTTCTCCTGCCTTCCCATCCTCTTCTCTTCCACCTCCTTCTTCTTCCCTCTTCTCCTCCCCTTGCTCTTTGTCCACCTTTCTTTTCCTCCTCTCCTCTTCCCCTTGTTCTCCTTTTTTTATTAATTTGGAATAGTGAGACTGAGAACCATGCCAACACTGAGAAAGAACTCCAGTTGCCTTTTACTAAGAGTGAAAGAGATGGTGGGTTATATTGTGGGAAGGACACTGAGCATGGATGATACCTGAGCCATTGACCTCCAAAAGAAGAAAAAATTCGAGGAGATGTCACTGGAGGAAATGCAGTACAAGAGATGACAAGATTCAAAGTTCTAACACACCAGAAGATAAGAAAAAGGCCTGTTCTGAGTGCTCTTCTCAGTAAATGGTACATTATCTAGTTTTGATCTTGACAATTAGCGTGTGAGTTAGGTGTTATACTCACACCACTAACTTAAAAGAAGTTAGGTACACTGAAAAGCATTATAAACACTTGGGAGCTTGGGCATGGCAGATAGAATTCTCAGCTTTGTCACCCCAGCTTTCTAATCTTAGACAGATTTCTCTTGTTGCCTCAGTTTCCACTTCTTTAAGATGGGCACGAACAATAATACCACCTTGGTGGCACTGGTAAGGATTAGATGAGTTAAGACATGGAAAGTCCTCAGAATAGTACCCAGCACCTGTTAGGCACTAAATAAATATTTGGAAAACAAATGAATTTTTCAACAATTTTTTAGCAATTAATTTTTTGTTGTTTTTGTTATTACTAAGTAGCTTCTCCAAAGTTCTATAGCTAGTAAGTGGTGAAGATCTGAGTTTGAATATTGATCTGATATTTTATAATTATGTGTCAGGAACAAATTATGTAGAGTAAGGTTCCATTTCATTATAATGAATAGGATAAACATTTCCCTTCAAAGATTATAAGAATAAAATAAAATGACTGTCATCAGAAGGAAACAGTGTCTGATATTCAACTAGTTTCCCTCCCTTTAGCATCCGCAGCAAGAATCGTCTCTGTTGCTGATTTCCTCCTTATGTTCTGTGACTGAACAGTCCCAAACAGATTGAGATTGGCAGTGGAAACTTCTTGGGTTAGCTAGACAGCCATACAACTGAGTAGCCATCTGGAGACACCTCTAGAGTTCTTTCCGAACATCCCTGCAAAGTTTACCTCACAGGGAAAGAAAGCTACGTAAGACCTCGCAGCACTTGGGTATGTAACTGAAGTGGCAAGCAGAGGAGCTTAAATCCCGTCCTCTGTTTTCAGTGTGTGCTAAACCTGCTTCCTATGCATCACATATCTGTGCTTATTTTTACAAAAAATAATAAGGTTTTATTTTCCACGTCTATAAATAAAGTTGACTTTCCAACCAGATGCTCTGTATTTTGGGGGATTGTTTTGGTTTGTTTCCTCAAAGCCTGTTTCTCCAAATAACCTTGGGTGCTTCTTACAGATGAATGTTGCTAGGCTCCTCTCCAGAAATTCTAAAGGCCAGGTCCGAGGGATTTGCATCTTACACAAGGCTCCAGGAGAATACCAAACAGGTCCTATATGAGATTGAGTTAGTAATGATAACCACTATGTACAATTGAGTTTTTCTTTCTTTCAGAAGCCTTTTGCTGGCTGCTAGGATGGAGATCAAATTCTAGCAAGTGAGGAGCAGAAATATGAGAGCTGTAAACACCCGGTCAAGTTTCCTATGGCCTTTGGTTTATGGTGGAATTAACTATATATAGTATTTTCTATTTTCAGGGCAAATTCTAAGAAAATAATAAAACCAATGAATACTTTTCAAAGAATCATACTCCAATAAATGCAGAATAGCTATAGTGAAATATTAGGCTTCATTTCCATGTTCTGTATTCTTATGCATTGAATTATGTAAAAAGCCTTGGCTGCTAGGCTCAGTAGTAGAGCATCGGCCCTGCCTGTGGGTGTTCTGGGTTTGATTCTTGTTGGGGCACACAGGAGAAGCTCCCTTCTGTTTCTCTACCCCTCTCCTCACTTCTCTCTTTCTCTCTCTTTTCCTCCTGAAATCATGGCTTGATTGGAGCAGGTTGGCACAGGAGCTGAGGATGGTTCTTTGGCCTTGCTTCATTTCAGGCACTAAGAGGATCTCAGTTACCGAGCAACAGAGCAGCATTCCAGATGGGCAGAGCATTGACCTCAAGTGGGCTTGTCAGGTGGATCCTGGTGGGGGCGTATGCAGGAGTCTGTCTCTGCCTCTCCTCCTCTCAATGAATTTAAAAAAAAAAGAATTATGTAAGAAGTTAAAATGTTTCAAGGTTGTGTTCAGTTTAGAAATTAAATCTATTTAGTATATATATTAATTGTTAAAATAAAATATATTGATATAAAACATTTCTTTGAAAACTATTTTTGTTAGTTTTTATTAGAAATAATTTCTGGGTACACATCAAGAGACGAGTTATTTTAAATCTTTGGTTTTGGAGATAATTCCAGTTTACCCTTTATCAATATAGACCACATAATGGAGGGATTTTATTTCTTATTATCATTTAGTGCTTAAAATCATGAACTAGAACACATTAAATCAGGGCATAATTTGTCATTGTTCACATCGACATAGCTAACAGATAATGAAATAGCTTCCAGAATAAAGATATATATTACAGAAGGTTTTACATATTTGATTGTGTATTTGAACTGGTTATTAAGGATAATCAAACTAGAAAATATGGCACAGCAGAGAGTATGCTTAAGGAGAGACAGTAATAATAAAAACACATTGTAGTTAATAAAGGGTAAGGTTTAGCCTACTATGAGTGAGCAAAAACCTTTGTTTCCTGGAATTTTCCTTACAATCTCAAGTGAAGACTACAGGACGCACTACAGCTTCAATTAATAACTGTTTTCAAATGTGTCACTTAATATTGGCACTATATTTCCTTTTATTCAATAACTTAGAAAATTGAAGATAAACTCAGAAATTTATGCTAGCCTATAAATAACTATAGACAATATGTACATATTATATGTATATGTGTGGCACATAAAGGCATCCTTCAATATTAGTTTACTTAAATTGAAGTAATTTCATTTAAAATAGAATACTTATACAAGAAATACACTTTTATATTTCATTCCTATTTTTTAAGGGAAGAGTGAATTGCACAGATTATTTCAATCACTAAAAGAAATTTCCTGGTATGAAATTATCCACCATAATTTGTGGCAAATAGAATTCTAATTTCCTGTTGCTGTAGGGAGTGGGTTCCTGTTGAAGTTTCTGAGATAAGAGATACTTAACATTTCAAAAGCTTGACAAAGGAATTCTATCAGTGAATTCTACTTAAGTCCATGCATTCTCTGAATATAGGACAGTTTTGCCATTATTTTACTGGAAGATGAAAATTTCAATATCCTGTTACCTGTCACCCTTGTTATTCTAAATGTTCCTGGACAGCATCATAATCAACACTTGCCCACATTTGTACAAGCTCATTACTGTGACTGCTGGTCCTAAAAAATGGCTTGTCATTTAAATTCATCTTATTTATTCTTCAATACCTATTCATTTACATTTTGTGACTCATAAGAATGACCATATTTTTTAAATGTTCTTTTAGTCATTGAAGCATCTCTATTCCAAGCTATTCTGGTAGAGTGTTGGTGACAAATTCATCCAGGAAATAGCTTGTTTTAACCACAAATGGCTCTCAGCTGGATCACTGCAGATGGAGTCTGATAGATTTGCATGTGTACACTCAGATGTCTACACTCCCTGAGAAGATTGGCAGTTTGGGATCTGATCTTCTTCTAGTTTACTGGCCTCTAAACCATCAGTAAACATTTTTGAACACATCTCCCCAGTAGGTGTGTATAGGTGTGTGCATGTGTGTGAATACAATATATTATATATATATATACATATATATATATATATATGTATATATATATATATAATATTGTATATATAATATATATAATACATATATATGATAAGTCATATCATTGCGTACATATATATAAAATAAAGACATACCATTGTGTACCTCTATAAATTACATTATAAAAAAGAACAAATAATAAAATATTTGAGATAAGTCATTTATCAGATATTTAAATGAGTCTTTATTAAGCACTTATTTTGTGCCAGGTACTGTTTAAGTAATGAGGATCTATTCAGCAGTGAACAGAACAAACTTTGATACTATATGGTGTATATATTTTAGTGGATGAATAGCAATAAAAATATACATATAAAATATGGTGTCAGTGATAAGTATTTTGAGGAAAAATCATCTTTTGTTGTTCAAAGAGTGGTGGGAACTGAAGGAATATTATTTTAGCTAGAGCGGTCAGGAACATTTGAATAAAGACTTCAATAAATAGAGAAAATTAAGAAATATTTGAAGCAGAGAGAATAAAAAGTGCAATACTTTGAGACAATGGCAGATGGGATGAAAGTAAAATAAACAAAATTCATTTATTAACAGTTAATTAGACACTGTTAAAGAGAATGAGAGTACAGCTTTCTTTCACATAGTACTTTTAATACTAATGATTTTTTTCAGCTCTTTTTCTTATCTGATGGTTTTGTTACTATTTTAACTCTAAAATGCTGCTAACAGAGAACTTGTACCAGGAACAAAAGAGGGTAAAGCCTGGGTAACTGTTTTCTTTTATCTACACACACATATATAAATGTTTTCTATATTTTCTGCCAAGACATAAAAGCGATCAAATATTAAATATGTTTTCAAATACTTTAAATAGCAGGTATGAATTTTGATTGAACAGAATTTTATGATAAAAGCATACAGTTAGTTATTAAAATTTTATATTTGGTATTTTATTATCCCTTATTAATGGAGAAAAACCTAGAAGGCATGGATCAAGTCTTTTGAAGTATCTGTATATCACAGCAAAAATACAGAACCAGAAACACACAAGACCTTACATTTATTAAGAATACATTGTACACTTGAAACAAATTTCAGATCATTTAGGCTAGGATACAAATCTTATATTTGATAATCACAAATCCTGTAATGTAATAAACCTATCTTCAGAAAAAGATCTGTTATTTCTGGAAGAAATATGAATTTCTTATTGCTCATTTCACCTGTTTACAGTATCAGATTACCAAACAAATAAAAACAACCCAAACTTCTAAGACAACAATCTATAAGTGTAGTAACACACTAGCTTACATTATGTAGGATTTGTGTATGTCACTGAAGAATGGGAAAATTCTGAACTTTCTAAAACACACTCATAAGTAAAGAGGGCTAGATTGATCACTATATGATACTGTGTTTCCTATAATGTTCCCATACAAAGAATGGACAAAAATAAAAAATGTATCCATTCATCAGTTCATGAGCATTTGGCCTCTCATTTTCTAGCCACCTTCACTAGTGCTGCTATGAACGTTTGCATGCATGTATCATATATTTGAGTGTCTGTTTTTCATTCTTCTATTGTGAGGTCCTATGCTAATACTATGTTCAATTTTTAGAGGAGCAGAAAAACAGGTTTTCACAACCACTGAACTATTTTATATTCCTGTCAGTGATGTATAAGATTCTCTATTTGTCTTTGGCTCTCGACACTTTGGTTATAAAGGTCTCAATATTGATTTCTTTGAGTTTATTCTACTTGGAATTCTTAGAGCTTCTTGAATGCATATATTGATTACTGTCAACAGATTTAGGAAATTTTTGGTCATTATTTCTTTATTTTTTCTTCCCTTTCTCCTCTCTCTTGTTTTTTTGGGTGCTCCCATAATTTATACATTGGTTAATTTGATAGTTTCTCATACATTTCTTAGGACTTGTTTACTTTTCTTTATTTTTTTTTCTTTCTACTTCCCATGCTGGATACTTTCTTTAAACTGTTTGAACTTCCAATTTGCTGATTAATTCTTATGTCTTTTCTAATCTGCAGTTGAACCTTTCTAATTATTTTTATATTAGTCATTGCACTTTTCAGTTTCACAGTTTTTATTGAATTACTATGTTAGTTAACAAAAAGATAAATTTATTTCTGACAATTTTGGAGGTTGCAAATCCAAGATCAATGTCTCAAATAAGTTCTCTTGACCTGTAGGGGGCACTCTCTCTCTGAGGGCTAAAATGACTATCTATTCACGGAGAGAAAAAGAGGTAATGCTTTCTGGTTTCTCTTATTATAAAGGCACTATTCCACTGAGAGGCCAGAATCACTAAAGGCAAACTTGGAGCTGGCTACACACTAACTTTTGATGAGTAGACAAGTTCATCAGTTCTACTTCTTCCTTATCTTCTCCAGTCCATTCTCTCTGTTATAACCCAATCCAAGCTTTACTTAAGTGAAAGTATTATATATTTTATTTAAAGGACCTATCACAGAAGTTGATGGCATTGGTAAGAGACACTCAGAAATTGCTACGATTGTTCACTCTATTGTTTGACATACGATTTAAGCCTGACCTCAAAAGGCTTGTCTGGTGTGGAATATTGGTGTTAATGATGACAAATTAAAGTTATGATAAGATAGCTCAAATCAGCAGTATCAGGTTTATATCACACCAAATAAGGCTACAGCTGAGATAAAGTCTGCACTTCCTGACTCTTCTCTCTTCGTTCAATGAGGTGAACCAGCTCAGTGGACCAATACAGTCATTGCAGAGAGAAAACCTCCTACATCAGGTTCAAGAAAGTCAGGACTGTGGATCTATTGCCTTCATAGGTGAGGAAAGATACATTATCACCACGCAAATGTTTAGTTGCTATAATTTTTGCAAATCCTCTTCAGTCTCTGTAGTGATTTTTTCTCCTGCATCATAAATAGGACCAAATACACTCTGAAATGTCCTCTTTGCCTTTTCTTGTTTTGTTTTCTTTCATTGAAATATTTTCCCCCATGTCCAAATTATACCAATTATTAAAGGATCAGTTCAAGTTCCACACTTCTGTGGTGCTTTTCTTGTTTCTTCCTGCTGTGAAAAGAACCTCATTATTTCAAGAACTCCCATGGCATTTCATCTGTAATGCTCTTATGGGACATATCACTGTCAACCTTGTATCAGAGTTATTTGTGTATGCATCTTATGTTCTCTATTATATCGGGAGTCCCTTAAGAGCAGGATTTTTGTCCAATTTATCTTAATATCCCCAAAACACCTGAACTATTTTCCATGCAGCATGCACTCAACAGATATTTTTGGAATAAATTAAAATACTAACTAATAAATATTTGTAAGGGTAGAATTCCTACATATAGATCTTTAAATTTACATTTGTATAGGGACATAAAAAGATAGACATGTAGCATTTAACATTTCATAGAAAGTATATTTGCTTTATTAACACAGCTTATATTTGCTTTAATAATTAATAAAGCAAATATAAGCTGTGTTATACCAATTATTAATGCAAAAGGGTGCAATAATACATTTGGATCATATGCATTCTCTTAGCCAATTAGAAAATTGGCTAGTTATGAGATAATCCTCTTTGGCACACAAATCATAGTCTCATAATTTTCATTGACAAGTGGTACAAAGGACAGACTACAGACTACAAACTACTATTTCTTTTTAATATTTGCCCTTTAGTTTGAGCTGACTAACCACAATTTGCCTAACAATGGCATGTTAGAGAATAAAGTCTCTTAAAATTTTTCAGTTTGCATTGAAATAAAAACATACAAATTTGTTTGAACAAATTTTATATTAAGAATAGTTTGTCATCAAACAATAAATTCATTTAGATTATAGGTCACCTTCTAGTTTCACATTGTGTGATTATATTTTGGAAGTTAATGAACAAATGTTTGCATTTATTGCTTAATCAGCAACTTCTTTTAGGTTAAGTGTGGATACTCCTGCTTGTTTGATGGAGACCTCAATTATTACAATGTTGTTACAAAGATGAAAATTATATTTAAAGCGTACTAGCATCCATGCAGCTCACTATATAAGTAAGTGAGATGTATTAATAATATTTCTACAAGTAACTAATAACATAATTGAAATTTTTAAGAGAGTAAATCTGAGAACCTTGAAATTTCAGAGGAATGAGGGATCATTTTCATCAAATACGAGCATTTGAGTCTTACATAGTTAAGAAGGAAATTGAACAGGTGGAGGTCAGTGGGAGAATTCCAAGGTTCAGAAGCACAAAGTGCATGCAGTATTGTTCATGTACCAGTGCAGTGCATCTGGAAAATGCAAAATTTACAAGTGGATAAGCTAGTTTAGGTACTATGGAGGACGAAGAGTAAGAAGTGAGAAAATGCCATCTTAATTGGCATTTGGAAAGTAATTGTTGTCCTTGGGAAGCAGTAATTTCTATTAAATTATTGGAGTAGATTTCAAGCCGTTATTGTGCAGGTGGAGAAGAAGGGAAGGTAGCAAGTGGAGATTGGGGGGACTAATGATAAAAAAAGGGGGAAAAAGATAAGACTGCACATTGAGAAGAGGCAAAATTGCAGGTAGGATTTTTAGAACAAGAAGACAGTTTTGTAGGCAGAGTTGAGTGAGTAGAGGTGGAGAGGTAAAAGACAAAGAGATAATGAGATAATTGATGATGTAAGGTCTGGGGAGAGAAGATTTCAGGAGCATCTCTGTATGATTTTACATTAGAAAGGACTGAAGAATTGGGCCGCTATTTCTTCCTCTGTGTTTGGGGGAAGTAAAAAGTAATGAATGATTTGAGAAAAAAGAAGAAAATTAAGAGAGCTCAAATTATGAGGTTCTTGATCTCAGTCCAGTTAAAGATCAATGTAGAAATTGTGGTGGTTGAGAGAGGGCAAATGATTTGTAAAAAAAAAAGTAATAATAATACTGAAAAACACAAATAGGTAGATGGACAGTTGAGAACAAATGACATTTATTTACCTTGAATTTAATCTGTGTCATTACCTGACTTTCTCTAGTCATGTTGCTGCAATGTGGAAGGGGAAATTTTGTATAACATGGAAAGTTTAGCAGAATATTCATAGTAGATAATAAATTTCAATATATTCTGGGAAATGATATCTAAAATGTTCAAGGGTTAATGATATTTTTTTTCAGTAATTCTACTCAATAACCAGTCATTTGTAGTTTAATAGGATTAGGTAAAATTGCTGTCATTACCAAGTTTCAAACAAACAAACAACTTAAGTCTTGTAATTAGTTGGTAAGTGGTTTCATTTTAAATAAACAACCATTAGCATCTAAATTTGGCTAAAATATTCAGAATAAATGGCACATTTATTTTTGCTGTAGGATCTTAGATTATGAGAAACACAACAGAGTCATCTACTCACTCTTATAGAACTCTACTTACTCGCTTTTCATTCATTCACTTATTCATCACATTGGTATTACTATTGAGTATCAAGGAACATTATAGGATTGTCAGAAAGAAAGAAAATTAAAAACAGCACACAATCCCTAATTTCAGATAGTTTATTGTCTGATTTCTTATTCTATCATCTATCTATCTATTTATCTATCTACCTATCTATCTATCTGTCATCAATCTATCATCTATCTATCCCTCTTCATGAATGAATATAAATTAACATAAACATATTAGCAGTGATCTTAATTTTTTTTGGAAATCTGCTTTGGTAAATGATAAACAGAGGAAATATTAGACCAGGAGTTTAGGAAAGACAAAGATCAAAATTGAGTTCAAATTTATTCTGCTAATGATTGGTGCTTAAAATAAAAAAAATAAAACAAAACAAAAAACTTGAAGCATTTTAGCTGGTAACTAACTCTTCCCTCTACTAAATGTCCTCAAAATGACAAATGTGCCTGAATGGTGAGTTGATCATTAATGTAGCTTATAATTAACTGAGTAACCAATACTTTGTGACACATTTTAAAGCATCTTGCAAAAACTATGTCCTTACCCATAAATCATGGTATAAAATGGAAACACATTGGCTTCTTTTGGTTACTTTCCCTCTTCAATTATTAAACCAGGAATGTGAAAGGCATAGAGAGAATAATATATAACAGAAGTTTACACACTGTAACAAATAACATCTAATGAAAAGGATTCATAAGAGGATTCCATGAGGATGGTGTTGGGCAGAATATGTAAATCAGTTAAAATGCCCATCACATCAATTTTATTTGTTAAACTCACATTGATTTGTTTTAAACCATTTTGGTTTGATGTTACAGTTAATAATCAATTCCATAAACTTTCTCACTGACACTTTGTGAAATTCTACAAGACATGCAAGGAATTTGTTGATAATATGGGAAGGGGGTTGCAAAGCAGAAGCTGGAGACATGGAGGAGAGAGCCAAAAATATAAAACATATTTACGTCTTTTAGTGACTGGCTTTAAAAGACAATTTTATTAGTAGGATGAGTGACTTCAAGTAGCTTTTTTCCAGGGCAATGCTAATAAGAAACTGACAGCCAAGTCCCAAATTTAGATACTGGTAATGGCTCTTCTTGGCCTGCAGATATCTTAAAATGGCTCAATTTTGACTGAGAGGAGGAATAAAAAGCTTTCCTTCCGGGTAGTTGTGTTTTTACAGAAAATTGCCTAAAACAGAAATAAATGTCATTATTTCTTTCCTGAGGGGAAAAGAAAATGAGGCAAAGTTAAGAATAATACCTATTTTCTAACTCTTAAAGTTGTGTGGCGTTTGCTAACGGGGCCTCCAGCAGGGTAATTTGCTGTATAGCAATATATTATCTAGCTTTCAGTTTGCTTATGTTTTTAAAATATGGTTTATTACTTTGGAGTTGGGAGAGATATATAACTGACATTTAAACACTTGACTGAAACTCAGCTTCTGAGATACAACGTCCATAGCCCCATTAGAGGAACATTTGGGGAGAAAATATATACGTGTGTGTGTGTGTGTGTGTGTGTGTGTGTGTGTGTGTGTGTACTTCTAAAATTTTATTTTTTAAACAGTCCACTTCTTTTAAAAACCGTGGTAATCAGAAATTATCAGAATAATGCCTAGAAAAGATTTATTGGCACTAGTTACTTCAAAGTAAATAAAATGTTTTATAGAAATTTTGAAGCTGTGCCTAGTAATGCATCCCTTGCTGAAGCCTAAGACTTTATACTGTAAGGCACTTTACACTGATCCATCAGAACCACAGGCTAATCAGCAAAAATATCTTTAAATATTTTTCTTTCTCTTTATATCTATCACTAAATACTGCTAATGCCATTCTTTACAACATTTCTCAAATCCTTTCCTTCTTCTATCTTCTCATTTTTTTTCTTCCAGTCAGATAAGGCCTTCATAAAATCTACCCATTCCATGGCCATAGTCTTCTAATGGACCTCTCTGCCAGTGATCTCTTACACGCCCAGAGCAACTCCACATACCAGCGTCCATCTTCCTGAAATATTGCAGTCATCATGCTACTTCCACATTCTAAAAGCTTTACTTGTTTTTCATAACAAAGAGAATGGCCCAAACATATTTTGAACTAGTAGCCTTGTCTTCTGCAAATATCACTCTAAACCACTGGTTTGTTTGTTCTGTTTTGCCACACTTCCATTCTATTGACATTACCAAATCATTCACGATGCACAGGTTGCTAGGTGTTCCACAGAAGAAAATGGCTCTGTTGTTACCTATGTATGGAAATGTAGCATATCTTCACTCAGATGGATAGTCACCATGTGCAGAGAAACAAGGGCAGATACAGGCTTTGTGGGCATTTATTTGAAAAATGCAAATTCACCTGTACAAAATTTTATATGACAATGAAATATTGGTTAAAATGTGGAAAAAAATTAATGCAATTCACTAGACCTCTAAAGGTTCAGGTCTTAATGAACATTTTTGATATCATAGACTCCTTGAAAAACTATTAACATAATAACTCTCCCAAGAAATATGCAGGGTCCACACCCATAAAAATTTGCAGTTGCATGTATTCTTAATACTTCACCCTCCCTCTGTCCTGGGAGGTTTAGGATACCTGCTCAACACCTCAGGTTTGGGAGTGCCCTGTTCTCCAGCAGAGAGGCCAACCCTGGACTGTGCAATGTATCCCAGCTGAAATGACTTTATTTCTCCAGGAAATTTGTTTGCCATTCTTCTTTGTTATGAACATTGAATTTTTATATTATTTTTCTTTCTTCTAGCAATCTGTACCTCAAAAGACAGAAAATATGGTGTGCCAACTCAATATTTGCTGCTCTCCTCTATAACCAAAGTAAATGTCTATCTTAAAGATATGTTAATTTTAGTTAATTTTTTATATAATTTTTGTTATATATTATATTTCCAAAACTCTATATAATCTGGGAATAAATATTAGATTTATTTGCCTAGGTTTATCTGTCCTAAATGGGCAGATAAATATGTCAATGGTTTCTTTTGTATTGTCCAGTGAGTAAAAATATAGAGACAAAGAACATTGTTCAATCTAATTTTAATTTTGTGTGGCGCTGTATGAATGATTTATTGATCCAGTGCTGGAAATTTCACAGTATATATAATAACATAACCAGAGCTGGATAAATAAAAGGACATTTTAAAACTATTGAAGATATTATATTTATTTACAAAATTATTTTTACTCAATTAATGTTTCCAGTACATCAATTTTAGCAGGACCTAATGTTCTATTAATTAGAATTTTATTTGGCTGCAAAGTTACAAAGATCTATACCATGGTGCGTTGAGAAAAATGGGAATTTATTACTCTCTCAGTTAAATACATTGGCCATGGCAATTGGGACTTGGTGGCATTAGATACCCTAGGTCATACTACATAATGGTAGCCTCACTTGGGGTTTTTATGATGTTCATGTTCCAAGGTGGCTCTAGTAAGTCCAGCTGTTATATCTACCTGAAAAGCAGCTGGATGGTGAGAAAGGTAAAGAATATATACCCTGTTCCTATGAGGACATTTTGGTATCCCTGCCTATATCTAGGTAATACCTTAAATCAGGGGACCCCAAACTACGGCCCGGCGGACCGCATGTGGCCCCCTGAGGCCATTTATCCGGCCTGCCACACTTCTGGAAGGGGCACCTCTTTCATTTGTGGTCAGTGAGAGGAGCACAGGATGCATCCACACCCATAGTTCCCATTGAAATATCGGTTAGTTTGTTGATTTAAATTTACTTGTTCTTTATTTTAAATATTGTATTTGTTCCTGTTTTGTTTTTTTACATTAAAATAAGATATGTGCAATGTACATAGGGATTTGTTCATAGTTCCTTTTTATAATCCAGCCCTCCAACGGTCTGAGGGACAGTGAACTGGCCTCCTGTGTAAAAAGTTTGGGGATCCCTGCCTTAAATCGATGGTATATCCAGCTGCAAGAAATGACAGAGAATGTGATCTCTGAGCTGGTAGAAATATGCCAGTTGAAATTTGATGATATCATGTACACCTTATGTGTAGGAGTGTAGTGATTATTTATCTAAGGTCAGTCTCATTATAGATGTTTTAGAAGTATTTTATGACTAAGGAAAAGAAATACAGCTGAAACCATGAACTACTGAGATACTCCTGATATGTGTGTGTATGTTTGACCAAATCATAAATGTTTTTCAAAAGCAAAATGATGGAAATACAACTTAGCCAACAAATGGTTTGGTAAAAGCAAAGAAATGCAATACAGCCAGAAGCTTACCAAACAATAAAATAGCTCTGGCTGCAAGTGACTAATCAAACCATATTTAAATTCAACACTGAGTTCATCATAATAACATTTAATTGTAAATTAATGTAAAATTGGAATATATTTCCCATTTAGAAGAAAAAGATGCTTTTTAAAAAGGTACATGTTTGTACCTGGTGGATTGGCTCAGTGGTAGAGTGTCTGCCAGGAGTGTTGATGTCCTAAGTTCAATTTCTGGTCAGGGTACACAGGAGAAGCAACCATCTGCTTCTTCACCCTTCCCTGCATACTTCTCTCTCTCTCCCCTTCTCACAGCATCAAGTGCATCGGCCCCAGGTACTGAGATGATCCCATAGAGCCTCTGCCTCTGGCACTAAAAATAGCTCAGTTGCAAGCATGGCCTAAGATAGGGGTTGCCGAGTAGATCCCAGTCAGGATACATGCGGAAGTCTGTCTTTCTATCTCCTCAACTCTCACTTGGAAAAGAAGAGAAAAACAAAAAAGGGACATGTTTTACACACTGATGCTACAAAATCTTAAAGTGTAGCTTTTATTCAAAACACTAAAATACAATTTATTAATACAGCATTCAGTTAACAAAACATCCTGGTGCCTAATATATCATAAAGTTAAATTACCACCAGCCAAGTAAGTAAGTGTATTCTGATACTTGTTACAGTATGTTAAAAATTGGTCAAAACTTTGGCTATAATTTGTTTAGAAGAATTAAGAGATTACTATAATTTTAAAATCTCAGTAAGATAGAAATTTACATTCTGTTTTCTACCAAATAAATTAGTAAGAAGAAGAAATAAAAAAACCCTCTAAAAAGTCACAAGCTTTTTGGATGCAGTTTGTAGAAGGTGCTATATTGAATGGGACATTTGAACCCATGTCAACACATTTTTTTAAAAAAGTCACAACCTTACTAAATCAAGGCTACCTTTGTAGATCAATTATTTTCAGATAATTCAGACCATATGGGTTGTTGTTTTAAGTGACACTGTTGTGTGTTTGTAAAGTGAGCTCTCTGAAGACACACTGCCATCTGAAAGAATTGTTATAGCCCAGAATAACTGTGCTGTGTTGTGTTGTGTTGTAAAAGCTTATTACTATATTTTGGCCATGGATTTAAGCATTGTTGGCAGAGGTTGCTGTTACTTTCATTTTGTCACATTTGTCTGACGGGATGCTCAATGTCCTTTTCAAAAACAGTATTTCATTTCTGATCACTGCGTGCCAATTTGTTCTTTAAAATGCAGAAACACAGTATTTCTCTATTTCTCATTGTACTTATATGGCTTCAACCCAATCTTTCTGGAGACAAACATTTTTACTCATAATGTAAAGGAACTTATTTCTATGTTCTGTTAATGTCTAGTACCTAATGTTTCTCTCATCCATCTACCTATCAGTTATATATGCCATAAATGATTCTATTAAAAATGGTCATTCCATTGTCAAGGACAACAGTAATAAAAATACAGTCTAAGAGCAGGGGTAGGTTCTTGTGATGGTCAGATTCCTGGCATAGTTTCTGATAATACTTGGCTATAATTTAAAAGGATGCTAATTTTAAGAATAATATTAATAAAACAGATATGACATCGATAGTGGTATATGAGAATAATCCAAAGCCTCTTGAGAAAACATGGCATGATGTCATGAACTTTACATGCAGTATGAAAGCATGTTCATGTCATACACTGTCTCATTGATAAAAACATATATATAGATATACACACACATGCACATACACATATATATGCCTTCTTTATTCTTATTTCTATATTCTAGCTAATACAATCAATGTGTTTTACTTAGTTATCTTATGCCAGTATTGATAACAACACTGGCATCTTCAAATTGATAACAATCTTTCTTTATTGGTTATAACAGGATTTCCTTAGTTTAGGCAGCCACAACTTCAGCTTTTCTTAGTTATAAGAGTACTACAGGGCAGGTGGTGGCACAGTGGATAGAGCATTGTACTGAGACACGGAGGACCCAGGTTCAAGACCCCAATGTTGCCAGCTTGAGCACGAGCTCATCTGGTTTGAGCAAAGCTCACCAGCTTGAGCCCAAGGTCACTGGTTTGAGCAAAGACTCACTTGCTCTGCTGTAGCCCCAATCAAGGCACATATGAGAAATCAATCAATGAACAACTCAGGAACCGCAACAAAGGATTGATGCTTCTCATCTCTCTCCCTTCCTGTCTGTCTTTCCCTATCTGTCCCTGTCTCTGACTCTCTCTGTCTCTGCCACACACTCAAAAAAAAGAGTACTACAGGCCTTGGACGGTTGGCTCAGTGGTAGAGCGTTGGCCCGGCCTGTGGAAATACCAGGTTTAATGTTCAACCAGGGCACATAGGAGAAGCACCCATCTGCTTCTCCACTCTTACCTCTATTCTTTCTCTCTATCTCTCTCTTCCCCTCCCACAGCCAAGGCTCCATTGGAGCAAAAGTTGGCCTAGGCACTGAGGATGGCTCCATGGCCTCCACCTCAGGGACTAGAATGGCTCTGGTTACAACACAGCAATGCCCCGTAAGGGCAGAGCATTGCTCCCCGGTGGGCATGCTGGGTGGATCCCAGTCAGGTGCATGTGGGAGTCTGTCTCTCTGCCTTCCTGCTTCTCACTTCAGAAAAATACAAAAAAAAAAAAAGAGTACTTCAAATATGTTAGCATTCAAAGCAACCTATGATTTACAGCTTTTTTGCCTTGCTTGAAAGTTTTCTTAAGGGCTTTAAATGGTTTTGGAATAAATAAAGCTCTTGAAGGACTGAAAATTTATGTTAATACTGATTTATAGCTTCTTGATGAGACTTTAACATCATTCATTGCATTAGCTGTATTATACAAGACAAGAATTATTAAACAAACTAACCTTTTTTTTACAGCTGTAAAAAGGTGTACAAAATTATGTAAGTAATCTTCAAATGTGATTGAATGGATACCACCCAAATATGACAAAAAATTATTTTCTTGGAAATTTCTGGAGTCTGCTATTTGTCAGCAATATGTTAATTTTTTGTGTGTATATTGGGTACATATATGTTATATACAAGTGTATGAATATTATATTATTATGTTGACATATTGTGTTGCATCTTTGAGTGATGTGTTATTAATACCTCCTTAAGCCACATATAAAGAAAAAGATAGTTATTATGTGTCAGAACATGACTCTAAGAACTATGTAATGATTTGCTACACAGAAATTGACTTACAGAAATAAAAATAAATTCAATTTTTACACACAGACCTATTTTAAAAAATGGTAGGTACTCTCACCTCCAAAGCCTTTCCAGAATCGATCTTACTATCTGACTCCTTGACCCTAGCCGATTTTCAGGTTTTTCTGGCTTTAGTAAAGCACATTACTATCCACACAGCAAGACGTAAATTTATCCAATCAGTTACCCTGTCCATTTTATTATTTCTTAAGTACACCTTGAGTACATCCATTTTCTCTATCCATGTTGCCATCAATTTGTTTGGCACTTGTAGTCTTTCTTCTCTATTGCTATAGCTTCTCAAATACTCTTTTCCCACACATTCTTTCTCCAATTTCTAATACAATCTCCACTCTACAGCCAGAGTGATATTAGGAAAACACTCAGCTGATCGTGCCACTCATCTCCTTAGACAGATAATCCTTGGAAAAATGTAAAAAAACAAAACAAAAAGAAAATTTATTATGACTTTAGTGTCCCCCAAAATCTGATTTCTTGCTTACTCTTGAGATTCACAATGAGATACCCCTTCCTGATCTCTCTGCTTTAGCCAGACTGACCCTTTCTTAGTATCTCCAACCAGTCAGGGCCTTTGAATACACTATTCTTTTTCCCCTAGAATACCATCCATGAACCCTCACTTCTCCTCATCCACCTAACTCATCTTCTGGGTCTCAGTTTAAACATGATTTCTTTAAAATAATTGTCTGATTTACCAGTCTATATTAGTAACCCCAACCCCCATTTTTATTGAACTTATTATTGAGATAATTATATATTCACAAGTAATTGCAAAAGTAATACAAAGAGATCCCATGTATCCTTTACTCAGTTTCCCATAAAGTTATCATCTTCCAACACTATAGTGCAATATCACAACCAGAATATTAATGATTACACAATCAATCCTATTCATGTTTCTTCAACTGTACTTGTACTCATTTGTGTATGACATGTATATTTATTTGTATATAGTTTATTTATGAGTTTGTGTATACACAACCACAGACAAAATCAATTTGATCACTACAAAAATCCTTCATATGGCCTTTTAAAGCCATTCCCACCTCCATTCTTCTCCCTCTTTAACCCCTGGAAACAGATAATCTGTTCTGCAGTTTTCCTTTTTTTTAATTTATTTATTTTAGAGAGGAGACACAGAATGAGAGAGAGAGAAAAAAAAAGAGAGAAAGGAAGGAGGAGCTGGAAGCTCAACTCCCATATGTGCCTTGACCAGACCAGTGCAGGGTTTTGAACTGGCGACCTCAGTGTTCCCAGGTTGACGCTTTATCCACTGCGCCACCACAGTCAGGCCAGTTTTCCTTTTTATTCCCTCCTTTATCAGTTTGTGCTTCTGGCATCGCTTTGCATGGCTATATCTTAATTGTTAACTTTTCTTTGGTTTCAACATTGGAGCTAAACTGTAAGCTCTATGTTGACCTCTGTATTTTCAGCTTCTATCATGTTGCTTGGCACAAAGTAAGTGATCAGTAAGCATTTATTGACTGACTGATGGATTCTAAGGAAAAACAAAATAAGACATGGTGGAGGGAGCCTTGACCAGGAAATAAGTGATGTTGGGGAAAACTAAATTCTAGAACTGGTCCCATAGTGTAACACTTGACTCAGGGACCTCAGTTAAGCCTTCTTTACAATGAGGCAGAACAGAGCTTGAAGCAGCACTTGTTCAGTAAACATCATGGTGCAAGAAGTTGAATGGTTGGACTCTAGGGTCACTACCAGCTGGGCTGTACAGCACACACCACGTCAGAAACAGAGCAGCCCAATGCTGCTGTCATGCATCATTCAGATTGATGATGTTCAGTGTAACTGTGGAGCTAGAATTTAACTCGATTGGGGAAAAAGTGCTATTTTGTCAATAATTCTCATAGCTGATATTGATCATAATCATGTTTCATGGTCTATCATTCCTTTAAAGAAGAGTTATAAATTGCCTTCTGATATGCTGTGACTTTGGTCAACTTCTGTGATGGGTTTTTCCCATGATACAATACTTCTGCATTCATAGTTTAAAAATAGATATATAAAGTCACAGGTATCAAAGTTTTCCACAGATGAAGGTCAAACATAGGAGGGTGAGATACTTAAGCAAGGGGAGAAATAAGCTGAATAAGAAGAAATCAATGCCAAAAAAGGAAACAGATGTTTGTATCACAGTGCAAAATCTTGTAAATCAGCAATAGAGGTAGCTATTTATTTGCTTGAATCGGTACACTGAAAGCACTATGTTAACCTGCAATGAACAACCTTGTATCCTTCTGTGCAATAAAAGTGATTTATTTAATTTTAAGAGAATAAAGTAATAAGGATAGTTTTTCACTTAAACTAAAAACTCACACACAAAATGTGCCTGATTATTTATTATCATGATGAAATCACCCTGGGACTAACCAGGTGGCTAAAAATATGTCAGCAGTTTAATAATAAAGAGTATTTTAATGGAAAATAAGAATACTTATACCATAACTCAGCTTTCTCATAGAATTTATAGGTTACTTTGCCTAGGTCACTGAAACTTATTTTCGCTCACTTGATTTGCAAGATCATTTAACCTTTTTTTGTCTCACTTCCTGGTCTTAGAAGATAGATTATAATACTTGACACCACTTCCAGGAAGAGGGTAAATGAGAAAAAACCTGAGCAAAAGATTTTTTAACATCTTAGAAACAACTCAAATATTATTCATTTTATTTTTTTAATAATTTCTGACTCTGAAGCTATACCACTGATTTCTTTAAGATATATTTCAGAAATAGTTATATTATTTAGTCTATGGTGATATCATTTCTCTCTGAAAAATAACAAGATTTCCAAGATATTAGTTATATGGAAAAAATTATCTCATATTCATAATCCAAAGTAATTGTAATAATTTCTCTAAATATTTTTTTAGAAAATGTAACTTCCATGGCATACCTAAAATTAATGTTTAAAAATTATTTGACATTTAGTAGTTGAATTAATGTTCTAAAAAACACAGTAAACTAAAGAGAATGAAGTCACATGTTAATATTAATAACTAATTTTAGTATTGTGACTAGATGGAGAATAATATAAAAAGAAATTAAATCAATGTGAAAAAAACAACTCAATAAAAAGTTGGAAAAAGTATGGGTAGTTTATGGAAAAAAAGAATGGCTTAAAAATATAAGATGTTTAATCTTACTATAATCAGAAAAATATATTATAGCTAAAATCAAGTACATTTTTTACTCAAGCAATTGGCAAAATAAAAAATGAATGATATCTAGTTTTTTCTACATGATGTGTTTGACAGCATTTCTGAAGAAGTAAAATGCCTTCTCACCCTGTAAATAATTTTTAAGAAATCTTTCCTGTAGAAACACTTTCTTTTAAGTGAGAGAAAGACAGACAGACAGATCAACAGGAAGGGAGGGAGAAAGCATCAACTCATAGTTGCGTCACCTTAGTTGTTCACTGATTGCTTTCTCACATGTGCCTTGATGGGGGGCTCCATTCAAGCCAATGACCCCTTGCTTAAGCTAGTGATCTGGGCTCAAGCCAACAATGTTTGTTCTTAAGCCAGAAACTTTGGGATTCAAACAAAATCCCTTTAGGTACAAGCCAGCAACTCTACTCTCAAGCTGATACCACACTTAAGCCAGTTATCTTGAGGTTTTAAACCTGGGTTCTCAGCATCCCAGGCCGATACTGCACCACTGCCTGTTCAAGTTATTAACATTTTTTGAATTGCATAAACCTTATGTGCCAGTTTTTTTAGTATAACAGTGTTTGAAAAGGTATATGATTAGAAAGTACCCAAATGCCCAGTGCTCAGAGTATGATTAATTAAATTACTACAAAGCATACATACAGCCATTAAAGTGAACACTGTATAATCACATTGATATCTAAGACAACATTAAACAATCAATAAATCAAGTTGAACAATGGAATAGTGGCATACAATGTTATCTTATTTATATATTAAAAGCTATAATGACAAAATACTCAGTAGTTCCACAGTTATATACAAATATAAATGCATAGAAAAAGTGAAAAAAAAAAAAAACCACATCAAACTAGTCACAGTTATTTCTTTTAGAGCAGAGTGTGAGAATTGGTGGTGGGTCAAGGTAGACGTTTCTGCAAATAATATTTTTGTTCTTTTTAAAAAAGAACATATACCTCCATATTTATAAAATATTTAAAAATGAAGGTGGTGTAATACTATTTTATTTTTGTAATTAACCAATATAGTAAACCTATATTGGTCCAATGGGTGATGAAGTGAATAAAGTTTGTGATAGCAGTAATGATGATCAAGAGCAAAACAGCCAAGTGTTTTCCCATCTCTCAATGTAGTAAATTGCTTCCCTTGTGCAATACAAGTCCTTAGATGTATGTAAATTGGCTAACTCATTTATTTAAAAAATCCGATAATTATTTCAGTTTAGTCAAAAAACCATCATGCTTTTCTTAATGGGTTTCTAATAGAAATTGAAAGAATTCAATCTTTAAAATATGATGAGAAACAAATTATTATGTCTATAAACTAATGATTATAAACCAAGTTTTTGTCAACAGTTGATAAAATATTAATTCCCCAAAACTGAAAACAATGTCTATTATGTATTAAAGAAAATAAAGATTACAACATAAAAACAATTACGTGTTTCTCACATTTTGGGATTTGGATATCATAAATGGAAAAAAAATTAAATGCACATTTTTTTTCTTAAATCAATTTTGGATCTAAATCTGCCAAATGTACTCTTTGCATTAGTCAAATTAAAATCTGGACACCATTTTTTAAGGGATGGTCAACCACATCCCTAACTCAACCAAAGGATTTTCATCAGCCATTGTTATGAGGTGTCTTTGAGTACCAGTTAGGTATGAAAGGAGGTTCTAAGCCAGTGATGGGCAATCTCTTTAGCTTGGTGTGTCAAAATTCGCCAAGAAACCGAGCATAACGGGTGGTGTGTCACTTAGAGAAAAACGGCTAACCGAAGTCCCAGAACTAGACACTGTGTGGGAGTTCTGTTGTTTTGGCCTACAGACTTCCAGCACAGAGTGTCTACTCTACAGCAAATGTTTTATTTTGCTGCTACTACACCTGGCCGTGCAGGATTCAAGGATGAAACGTTCTTCTCGGCATGCGGCCCCATACTTCTCTGGTATGCAGTCACATGCAGCTGCATGTCATTGAAAATGGCTATGCATGTTAGTGCTGACACGCATGTCATAGGTTCACCATCATGGTTCTAAGCCCTGACCACTTGGTGTCATTACAAGGAAGGGCCTAAGAATATTTTTAACAGTGGAGAGATATGATAGGATGAATTTTATGGACCATTAACAAAAAACTGGAATATAGTAGCCATAAAAATAATTGGTAATCTGCATGTTCAGGAACTCCAATAAAATAAAATCAAGATGGTTTTGTAATAACCAAGTGAAGAGTCACAGACATATTTGCTGTGAGTTCCATTAACATATGTGTGTGTGTGTGTGTGTGTGTGTGTGTGTGTGTGTGTTTATGAAAGTATACAGTTGATTCTTTTGAAATGCTTGGGTTCACTTATACCCAGATTTTGAAAAATAAATAGTTGTCCTTCAATCTCCAAGTGTTTCCCATCTACAGATTCAACAGACCAAAGAATAAAAACTGCATTTTTGATCCATCATGGGAATCTCAAGACTGGCCATATGCATTGTTTTGTGCCATTTTATATAAGGGACTTGAATAACCGTGGATTTTGGTATCTATGTGGAGTCTTGAAACTAATCTCCTGAAAGTAGTTTAGTTTCAGGAAAGTCAGAAGTTATATGTAGATTTTTAACTGCACAGGAGTTAGTGCTCCTAAACCCTCTGTTGTTCAAGTGTCATCTGTATATGTGGAGACACACATATATATTTTTATCTATGGATATATTTGTGTATATGCTGTCATTGTCATTTTGTGGGATCTTGAGAGCCTATATGTCTATACAGAGAACATAGAGTTTAGCTTGTAGATTAAGAAGAGTCCTCTGAGGATGACTTATCATCCTAGTCTGCCAAGACTATTTCTTTGAGATATGGGACTTTACTAAAGTCTTCACTTTTGCTGCCTATTTAAGGTCATTGCTCCTGCTATTAAACATCTGATGAAATAGTCTTGCATCAACCCTATATGAGCATCAAGTCTATAATTAGTTTTATTTTGCTCATATATTCACTCACACATTGTGCACCACATCCAGACAGTACAGTTATGGCAGATAATTGTCAAGTAGCTTGTTATTTTGATTTTCATGATATATTGAGGTCATCCATGTACAATGAAGTGATCTTGTCCAAAAGTGAGACAGTGAGCCCGAGACCACTCAGATTAGAAGAATCCTTTGGTATATTTTACCCTTATAATACTGGAAATATTTGAGAGTAAGGAGCATCCACCCAGACAGGTAGCCTAAATGATAGAAATTTATAAACAGTAGTTGTTCATATCACAATGTAAAATGTCAACATGTGAAAAAATATTAACAGCTAGAGAAACAATTGTTTTCTGTGCTTATATCAAGTACCTTTTTTAAGTATTTGCATTCTTTGGGAGAAATAGATCCCATGAGAGGGACTACTGTTTTAATTTGATGTATGGTATAAGTTTTATCTAAAAAAAATACCATATTTTTCATATCTTCCTTATGGTAAGTTTATTTGTTATAATAATAAATAAAACCCTATTCACTTTCATTGATTTATTCCTTACTGTGTGAACAAAAAAGGAAATAACAAATAAATGAATAAATGTGATTTGTTAAGTCACATTATTAGTGCATTGAAGTAGATATTACTTTTTGGTTTGTTTTAAATAATTTATTTATAAAGTGCAAAATCAGATCTGACACAGTAAGTATAAAATGAATTAAGTGAGATATAATTCTGAACTCTCAGGAACATTAATTTAGGTTTCAGTAGTTAATGATCTAAAATTCAGACAAATTATCCCAGGACTGCTTTGGATAGATACATGTGGCCTAGATAGATTTCCATATCTAGATATTTTGTTGAAATAAAAATTTAAATATATATATATATATATATATATATATATATATATATATATATATATATATATAAGAAAATCCCTTATCTTATAAAACTGTGCCTTGAAATTTTCAATTTAAAACTGCAATAGTTAATATTTTTTCCTCTGATGTATTTACTCCCTTTTTCTTAAATAAGAAGGGATTTATTTATTCAAGTGACTAGAATTCTAGAGTTAGTTCAGTCTCTGAGGTCAACTTAATCCAATGGCTCATGTTCCATTCTCTGTATTCTCTATTATTTCTTTAACTGTTACCTTCATATATATTGGCTCAGGGACATCTTATTGCTTTCCCTTAATTCTGGATTTCTTCTTTTTAGTCCCTTGGACCTTCTAGCTCTGGTCCTCAACAAAGACTTCTAATGTCTGACCACATCTGTTTCATTGCTTCTGCCCTCTTCTCCCACTTTCTGTTTTCGCTGTTTGTTTTGCAAATTTCTTTCTGACCTTAACTTTTGCACAATGTGGGTTAGACCCATTTCTCTTGCTATGAGGATTTCTGTATCTTGTAAGTAAAATTTTGTAAAATTCCGGAGTTGATATTTGGAAAGGGACTAAATGCTTTTCATTCTAGTTTCTGCCTAAATCCTTTTAAAGGTAGAGAGCACAGAGCCAAGCGTAGCAGCCCTTTCCAATTCAGAGAGCTTTCCCATGAGTTCTCCTTCCACCTTTGAGCTTGAAAGGTAACACTATAAAACTAGCATCTTGTCGAAAATCCTAAATTCAGGATTCTTACAGAAGCAGAGATTGACACTCACGTTGTTGCTCTAGCAGAGAGAGACTAAACATTGTTAATTTACCAAATCCATGAGGCCACTTGCCTGTGTGCTTGCTAACAATAGACCAACATTATGGAGGCCCTCGGACTGAGAAAGGAACCTCCCACTCCTCCTGCCACTGAAGTGGTTATGACTCTATAAATAAACACAGTGCTTTTGGACAATAAAAAACAAACAAACAAAAAAAAAAACTAGCATCTTGTCATTTTAATTTTGTATTATGGAGCCACACATCCTGATTCACCATGAATAACTTTCAAATATTGAAAAACAGCTTAGATTTCTTTCTGTGTCCATTCCATTCAGACATTCTTCATTCCGTAAGCTGTTCATAAATATACTGGTATGTATTTATTTTTATAGACCATTTGTCATTCTTTTCCCCTTGCTTTTGGAAGCTTTTCACTTCATCAATATAGGATAAAAAATGAACATAATGTTTTTTTGTGTGTGTGGTGTTACTAGTGTAAAATAAGTCAATACTGTATCTTATCCTGCTAACGTGCCCTTCTCTAAGAACTCCAAGATCAACCTGTCATATTGCTGTCCATCACATTCTGATGGATCAAATCAAGCTTATGTAATTAGCTGTGGAGAAATCACCCTTCAATTACTTATATAGTTAGGTTTGAGACTTTGGTAAGGACTTTGTATTCCTGCTAAAAAACATTGTTTTACTTGGACTTTAAATGTTTCAGGAAGCAATGGGAGGGGGAGTTTGGACTGTTAAAACCAAAACAAACAAACAGGAGCAATTTTCATTATGACTGAAATACAGAATAAGCAATCTAAAATTAAACCATAAAACATATTGTTCACTTATAATTTATTAGGAGATATTAAATTATTATTTAATTTCTATACATTTTACTTAAGATAAGACCCTCAAGTAGTGGGAAATAGGTCAATGGCCTCTTCACAGATGGATAGTTCCTTGCCTTCATTTCTCAAGATCAAAAAGGAAAACCTATTTCAGTGATACTCTGGACTCTTTATCCCAGTCCAGAGAAAAAAAAATGTGAAAAGAATAATTTTGAAATTTCATGAATACTCATGATAATTTTTTACACACTGATATTTTAAATGTTGAACAATTCTATATGCCAAGAGAAACAAGATCATGTGTGTCTTATTTACTGTCATACTAGTAAATGGTCAACAGCAGACTCATAATGATAAGTATCTAAGTTTAATATACATTTTACTGGTATAATGGATGAGTACACATAATTTACAAAACTAAAAATATACAGTACTTTTTGTTATATATTCTATTTAGCCAATTGATGCTTATAGAATACTTTTACTGATTTTTGCAAACTCTTGTATGTGTAACTGAACTACAGTTATACAAATGAGTAGAATCCATACATAGATATTGGTTGATATTTTTAGTTACATGAACTAGTAAGAACAAAGTGGTGACATAAATTTAAACTTCATTCATCCATGTAATGATGTGAGAACAACTTCTTTTCTGGATTGGATTGCAGCTTTTGAACACTGAAAGAATATTTAACTTTGTTCTATTCATAATTTAACAATTATGCATGAAGCACTTTTAAATCTAACTTGATTTTCTAACATTTTTCTGTCACTTTCTTAAAACAATGCAATCAACAAAACAATCAATTAAACCAGCTGTGATTTATATTTCTTATGTATTTTTGTGATGTAAACACTTACACTGTGACGGATCTCAGGTGACCAGTATGACATCATGGAACGTGGAGTTGGAAGAGCAGCACATTAATGCTCTGTAGCAGCATTTCCACCATTCAAATTAACACAGTGCAAATAACCTCAAGAACACAGATGATAGTAAAATGTAATAAAATCGTTAAGACGTGATACAATATGAGTATTTATTCCCTTTGTTACTAATAAAATTTAATTGTAAATTTATATAATTTCACTATCAATGATATCTATTTTGACAACTAGTTCGCAAAATTCTTAAAAATTTAACATTGGAATTTCCCAAGCCAGTACAAACTGGATCCATAAACAATTGAATATCCTGTTGTCCAATAAGCATATTTTAGTACTGAGCATACACTATCAAATTATGTTCACCATTATTGCCTGTGCCAATATCTGATTTCTCAAATTTCTTAAGATATCAATAATAAATTTCTACATTAGGTAACCAGTAAATAAATGATCAATTAATAAGTTTCTACTTTATTTGATAAATAAAAAAAAAGTGATTAAAGAATATCTTTAGCAACAGACAAATTAAGTATAAATCTTGGGTCTGTCACTTACTAGGGGTGCAGAAAGAAATATTGTTGCTTCAATTTATAAAATGGTGATTAATGGCAATAACAACATTACAGAATGTTGTGAGCATTAGACACTGTGTGCAATATATGTGTTTCACATATACTAAGAACTTGAATGTTACTTATTATAAATTTTGGATTTATGTACCCAATATCTTTAAATAGAAGTTGAATTTGTATATCTATAAAATAGAGTTAATTATTTCTGCCTTCCCCAAGATGTCAGCTGGGGAATGAATAAGGCTGTGAATGTTGCACTGTTACTCAGAGAGTGAGGAGCTGGTCCATGGAGTTGAGTTTTATTTTGAGTGACACATTATGGTTCCAGAGTAGTTGAATGCTAATCCACATTCTAACTTAAAAGTTACTGCAGTATTAGAAAATGTTAAAAAAAAGAAAAAGGGATGAACAGAAATATGAAAAATTTTTTTGAAAATGAAGGACAACAAAAACATTTTACCAATAAAATAACAAAGATGCAGAAAAGAAAGAGTCCATTGTATTTTCTGCTAGTACATCACCATTCACAGAAAGAATATACAACCTTTGAAAGATGTGTCTATTTTTTTCCGCTTTAAAATAGAACTATCAAGTCTGCAAATGAAATATTTTTGAAAGATATTTTCCGAGCACTACTAATTCTCTGCCCTGTGGAGAAGATTGAAGGGAGTATTTGTGAAATGTTTGTCATGAGAAAATAAGATAAATAAAATATGTCCAGAGTTTAGCAGTCTCATAATTTTTTATAAAACAAACTAATTTTGAAAAGATTAAGTCAATATATACTTCCATAGGTCCAAAGATATTTAGTAACTTTGTGTGTTTTCCCTGAGTTAATATAATTAAACTGGATATTCAAAGGTTATAAATCAATATGTTAATAACAGTAACTATCATTATAGTATTTGCTTGATTAAATTATGCAACACTGAAATATAATTTTCTCAAAATTCTACAAGCAATTGGGAGGTGGAAATCAGTAATGATAAGGAAAGAGTTCTGTTAGTAAAGACTATAATCTAAAAGAAAATGTCTCATTATGCAGGTTATGTCATAACCCCCCTGGGAGCTTATTTACTCTAAGACTAGTCTTCTACAAATGGTAGTAGTGACTACAGATAAAACGGTTCCTTACTTTGGTAATGATTTTTAGACTATGGTGTTGGAAACATCCATTAAGCTTTTTCTACTTCTTTTCTGTCCTCCGTTCATCCTCATACCTGTCTTATAATTTGTACAACTCCCCTCCAGCGCCATGCTCTAATTTCTACTTAATATTCAACACTCAGCATGGGTCTCATTTCTCATGTGATCATTTTTAGTATAGGGTAAAGTTAAAAGCATTTAAATTCTGATTGTTTATCTCTAGCTGAGTTCCCTTAACAGGCTAATGCATTCTACCTCTGTTCTATAAAATGAAGATGAGAACAAGCTCTTCTTCATAAAACTACTGTGAAAATTAAATAGTTGGAACACATAGTTTCCCAAACTTTGCCTGTGTACTCTTGGCATTCAGTGATTGATTGTTAACTCATCTTTACCAAGCTCCTGTGTGCTAACAGTTTAAATAAACACATTTAATATTTACTGATTGAACATCTGTGATATGCACATATGGGGCACTGGCAATATAGTGGTGAACAAAATAAAGTCTTTGCCATCACAAAGTTTATATTTATGTGGGAGAGACACACATGATAAACAAGCAAATGCAAGAAGATATAATATGATGGCTGGTGATAAACTATGAAGAATACAGAAAAAGTGTGGGGCATTGAGAGAGAGGGGCCCACTGAAGAGATATTATTTAGGCAGAATATTAAATAACATGTAAAGACTTTGGAGAGAAAACGATGAGTTGAAGGGAGCTGATGCACAAATGTGCTGAGTCAAGAATGTGCTTGGTATGTTTAGTGAGATGCAAAATGATCTGTGTGACTGGAGAGAAATAATCAAGGCAATGACAGATAGGTTATAATAGGCAGGCATCATGCTAAGGCAGTGTTTCACAAATCAGTTTAGAAACCATGCTATAGAATTAGAATTTTAGAATGATATGATCTGATTACATCATGTAAACAAGCATTAGAGATGCTGAGAACACAAACTGAGTTGAGAAGAGGGGGGATGAAGGGACTTCCCGCCAGTCTAGTGTGGAATTCAGGAAGTCACTGCAAGGAGTAGTAAGGAGGCTCTCTGCTGGAGTGCAGGAGATCCTGGGGGGATGTGAGCATCTGAAAACAGTTCCAGTTGTGCCTGCCATCAGAAGGAAAGCCAGCCATCATCAGTCACTCTGTGTCTCTTTTGATTTATAAGTAAATGGATTTAGAAACAACCTGCTGGGAGTCTAACTTGTTGCTATGCTTCAGGGCTCCCAAAACAAAAGTTTTCACTTGATAAATGAAAGTAAAGAATTCTGAAAGTAGATAAGAAAAAAATATCAAACAAGAGGAGAGGGAGTTGACACAAAAAGAGAATAAAAAAACATTCTTTCAAAGGTCTTAGGCAATATGAATAAGTTCAAATTTGCCTCTAAAAATTATATAAACTATTTTAGGAAAATCATGCAATAATAGAATTAAAATATTTCCAGGAAACCAAAACCTACACATTCTAAACACCATTATTAAATAAATGTATACAATGTTGCTGTTCTCTCATAATCCAACTGTGTAACTCCCAGTTATGTGAGCAGAAAAAAGTTCCTCTTGATAGCAGAATACAAATAAATCAATATTATCCTCCCAAAATATTTTATCTTATATTGCATCCACCACCCCATCTTCCCTGGCTTTTTCTATAATTAAATTCCATTGCTCTCCTATCTGCATTTTACAGTGTTGTGTTTTTTTTCAGCCACATCAGAGTTTGTAATCTCTTATTCCAGAATGGGTCATGAGGCCACTCACTGCCCTTCAGTTGTGCTTATCTCTAATAAGAGCACTTAGCATAATTGGGAAGGCTGCAAGTCTACCTCAGCTGTCTGCAGGAGCAAAATTTTCAGTTTCGCTTTTAGAAATTTATGTCTTTTGAAACTGAGACAACATGAAGAATGGTGTCGTGATTTATTATTCTCATTCTGAGACTTTTTTTCTGATTGCCCAGAGATATAAGTTTGCTGAACTTTCTGGGTTTGCTGCTTTCCAAATTTCCTCTGTCTAATGAGGTTGAAATGCAGGCATTTATTTGAGAACAAATTCAGCAGCACAATGTGCCCAAACTAATAAAAAATCGTATTTTGCACTTTCCTACATTCTCTGAAAATGATAACACAAGATATTAGTAAAAATAAAAATGGATAATACTTCTATCATGCTTACCACATCTAATGTTAGTACTGTCCAAAGTGCCACTAACATCACATGTGGAATAATCTATGTCATCCTTGCTCTTTTGGCATTCTCTTGTCTAGCTCCATAGATTATTTTTTGTAAGTAATTTAAAATTCTTGCTATTATTGTTGAGGTCCATATTTAAATATTTTTCTGAGACAAGTACATTAATTACCTTTTTTTAGTTAATACAAAAAACAGATTTTAGCTAATTTCAATTATGTAAATTTGATTTTTTTGTCTCTGTGATAAGGTCTTCTTTTTTTTTTTAACAGGAACAAAGAGAGAGTCGGAGAGAGGTGATAGACAGGGACAGACAGACAGGTACAGAGAGAGATGAGAAGCATCAATCATCAGTTTTTCGTTGCAACACCTTAGTTGTTTATTGATTGCTTTCTCACATGTGCCTTGACCATGGGCCTTCAGCAGATGGAGCAATCCCTTGCTCGAGCCAGCGACCTTGGGTCCAAGCTGGCGAATTTTTGCTCAAGTCAGATGGGTCAGCGCTCAAGCTGGCGACCTCAGGGTCTTGAACCTGGATTCTTTGCATTCCAGTCCGACGCTCTATCCACTGCGCAACTGCCTGGTCAGGCTAATGTCTCTTGAATAGATTATTTTTTAATCTGATGTATAATCCAAATTACATTTTATTCTAATTTAGGGTCCCAGTAATAGTGGAAAATTTATCTCATCCATGCTCCTCAAACCTGGCTGCACAGTAATGTTAACTAGGAGCTTGAAAAAAGTTTGAAAATATGATGTATATGTTCACTCGCTTATAGTTTGCATTGGGTGTGGGGGACAGGCTTTAAGCAGGCAGGGTCATTATAGCCTAAGGCTTAGTTTTAAGACTAAGCTTTTTCCCACACCCTTGACTGTTGCATGATGTAGGGTGGTATACTCTCATGAGGAATCCCATTATGCCTTAGATAAGTGACTTTGTATAAGAGACTTCCTTGTTTGTATATTGGATTAAAAGGTTTTGATTTCTACACTATAAAATGGGGCAGAGGAGCCCATGCTAGAAGAAAGCAGAGAAAGGCCATGAGGAGGAGAGAAGAAGCAGCCAAGATGGTGGAGTGCTGAAGGAGAAGCCAGTTTGTGCAGAGTTTGTGCAGAGAGAAGGAGATGGGCAACAGAGGTGAATAAGGCTGGTGAGGTACAAATCTTCTAGTCTAGAAAAACTCCGATAATAGTGGCTTTGGGAGTCCTGAATGGAAAGGGAAGTGTTTTCCCACTGTGTGTATTTCTTGCCCACCAGGAACAAGCTAGGATTAAAGCTAATGGCCCATCAGTTCTTAGCTCTGTTGTTTCATTACCGTCTGTCCGAATTAAATGAGAACCTGCATGGGCCAGGCAGCTGTGATGGTGTCCGTGACTACTGGCTTTACACCTAACTAATCCCTACAGGATCTGTTATCATTGTTCTGATTAGGAGACAAAGTCTATTCTACATTAAAATTCCCTCAAGTGATCCTAATGAGCATCCAGTGTTGAGAACTAGTGGTTCATAACTGATGGAATACCCTTGAACACCATAAGTTGAGTAATTGATCTGCATATAGTCAGTGCATATGAAAATAAAACAGTATAAATAAGTTAGCAAATGTAATTCCAAAAGTAAAACTTTTATAAACAAAACTTTCAAACAAAAAATAAAGGACAAGATGTGTTAATATATGTTAGATGTTAAAAGGGAGGAAGGATGAAAGAAGGAAGTGGGAGAAGGAAAGAGAAATAGAAGGAAATAAGAAAAGGAAAGAAGGAATGTGATTAAAATAGGGAATAAAAATCTCAGTTATCTACCACATACAAAAATTATAGTTTTAACAATGCCCCTACATCTGTATTAAAAATTGATATAGTTTGCCTCTTTTGAATCTAAAGCAAACACAAAGCATTTCTATGGGAATAGCTATTTAAGAAGGAGTTTGATAACCCTTCAGGATTTGTCTTCAGTATCTGACCATATTTTGCATAAAATTTTCTAACCTACAATCACTTACTAAATATCTTTTGGCTCCCCAAAGTTCGCATTTTCATTTGAATAAGAGCATTCATTGGAATTGGCTCAATTCCTTAGCATTTTCATGTGGAATTTTATTTGTCGACTGTTACAGTTCATTTTGGATGAGATCTTTTTGAAATAATCTTTTTGTGTGTGCTCCTCTAGATCCATTCCTCAGTGAGAAAATATGATTCTCAATTAAATCCATTTAATCTAATTTTATGACATAAATCATTATAGTATCTTACTGTAACTTTGTCAATGAATATAAAATTATCTTCCTATTGTATCTTTGTTTTTAAAATCTCAAAAGATAAATTTTGCTTTGAGAGTATCTAAGTAGTTTTCTACCATTTTGGACAAATATTAAATATTTTGTATTAAATATAGTAGATATCATACTTTGAATAATTGAAGACTAAGTGGAAGGACGCAAATTATGGAATCAGAAAATTTTCTAAGGTTTTTTTAAAAACATGCTTCAACTTAAAATATATAATTATTGTTTTAAACATACATGTTTTGCTTTGAAATAGATGTTTATGTTTATATAGACAAATCACATTGCTGCCTTTTATATTTGTCATTTTAAATCAGTCTTCCTAAAAAATTTAAAAGTTTTTATATTTATTGTGGTATCTGTATACATATCCAGCAATGTAAACATTAGTCACTTAAAAAACTGCCTATAACTGCACTCTATATTGTGAGGATAAAAGACTGTGTAGTCCACTATACACTAAAAGTTCTCATATTATAAAAATGTTCTAGCAAACTATAAAACAATACTTGTCCATTAAAACTTTCTTCAAGGATGGTTGGTCTCTATACTGTCCCAGATGAACACATGCAGTCATTAAGAACTTGAAATGTGGCTAGTGCAACTAGAAAACTAATTTTTAAATTTTATTTAATTTTAATTAATTTAAATTTAAAAAGGCACATATGGCTAGCAGCTACCATATTGGACTCCAGAAAATATTAGAAAAGATTTTATTAACTTTAATTTTACTGTTCGCTTCTCTTTTGGTTGCAGGGAATCTTGAAACTCTTGAGTAGTCCCCAAATATTTGAAAGAATTTAAGTTCATGAGTAGATTACCTTCATTGGTTGTCTACAATACCTAAGAGTAAGCCATAATTAGTTGGATAACTAACTAGCAAGACCTCAGCAGGAAATGGTAGCTTGTAAATTGAATGTTAAGTGTGGTATTCTTGCTATGTGTCACTTGGGTATTTATTGTACAGTAAAAGCTTTTGCACAAAATTTCATTCCATATTTTGCTGATCACTTGGGTCTATTTCCCTTTCATTCATGCTTTTTTTGCTTTGTGACAGTCCCCTCTCTCATTTCTTTGTTAAAAGCCCACCTTCTTCTGTTCTCATGCCCACTTATTATCTTTACCTTTCTAGATAATTTTCCTCACCCATTTATTGTTACTGTAGCAAACTGATGATAATATTAATAGTTAACATACTTGCTAGTGTACCTTTTCATCTGAGGTGCTTAAAGCTCTCCTCTCATTGTGAATTTTCCTCAAGATGCTAGATAATTGTCAGTGATCTTTTCTATTCCTGTATACCTCTTCACTAAGCTATTGTGATGTGCTAGACAGGCACAAAATGCCCAGGTGTGACCTCTTCAGCCATTGTATAATGGCACACTGATTTATATTCAGCATGTTTCTGTTATAGAAGTCAAGCAGATTGAGTCAATTGAGGGTTTTTGTTGTTACTATTTTTTTATGCTTCTGTGAATTCAAAATCCCACAGTCATTGCTTAAAATTCGTGCTTTTTCTTCTTCAAATCTGATTCCATCATTGTTACATTTTGTTTTTTACATCAAATTTATTAAATTCCATTTCAATTAATATAACAGACATTCCTAGGTCTCCCAAAAACAGTAGAGAGCTCTTTCAAGTAAATGTGATTTTACTGTACATTTAACTTGTGGTCTTAGTGTAGAATACTCTTTTTGTTCCTAAAAGCTGATGCAGCTCTTTCATTTATTTTCCATTAAACATCTTTTTACAAAGGATTCTTAAAAGCTGCTTTTATATCAGAATTTATTTATAAATAAGCAAATTATATTCTCTTTTTTAATTTATTTTGATTGCTTTTGCAAATCAAATTCATTTTTGGACATGTCATGAACAACACTGATTATCTTTGTCAAGATAATGCAAGTAAAAAATTTTATCTTTCACCATCTTACAGGAATTTTATCTCAATGGATGACACTAGATAACCTTTGAGAATAAACAGAATAATAATTCTTGATTCTTAAAATTTGCCCCTATGAATATTAAAGAAGAAAAAAATTACATGTTTTGGAGTGCCACATGTTATTTTGTTATTACATATTTCAACCAATAAGTTATTGGTAATATTAATCTAGAATCACTGTAACATTTCCAACTGTTTCCTTTTCCTCCTTTATGTTAATCCAAGGAGATAAAAAGACCAAGCTAATTAAAAATTAAATTGGGTAAGAAGAACTTATTCCCTCGCTGGGAAATATTCATTTGCAACTCTGAGTAAATTTTTACAGATGAGAAAAAAAAAATCTTTGCAAGTAAGTTTATAATGAAAACATTATAATTTTTAACTTAAAGTACTCCAGTGGAAGCTCTAATAAATGTGTACAACACTGACACAGAAATGTTCTTTTCATCCAGAAAGTTATCATTTAATTAGTTGTTCATTATAATTTTGGGAGAGATGACAGGAAGGCAAAACTTTCTTTTTCTTTCCTACATCCAGGTATAAGCATGATGTTTGAATATTTGGTAATTTAACATTTAGAATAATCTCCAAAGTTGCATTTTCTCCCAGAGCAAATATAAACAATATTTTTTTTTATTTTTAAATAGCCTTGTTTGGTCTTCATATTTTCTGTGGTAAAAGACTCTGGCAAAACCATCCTGAATGGAGAAATGTTTTTTGATAAGATATAATCTTCAGCAGATACTCATGAGGGATCAAAATATATAAATACACTTGAACAGTCTTTTGGAAAGTCATACATTTTACCCCACGAGAATTCTATGTGACTTCTCACCATGTTCTGAAAAACAAAAACAGTATTTTAATAAAAACAATGTGATCTTTGAAAGAAACAATAAAGGAGATGGAAGGATAAAAAGTACCCTACATTCTCTAACAGGATTTTAAGCTTCAGTAGCTGATATTTAGCAGGATTCTAATTCTACTTGTTTTGTACTCTTAAGAAAAAAAGATTGTTAAATATAACAAAATCATAACTTAATATGTAATGTTAAACAAAATAGTTCTAAATTATGGGCTGGAGGTAAACTGGGAGAAAGCTGGGCTTTGAAGGGTAAAGAAAATGGTCTTTGTTGCATGAGGAATACAGCAGCAAGTAAAATATTTCATACCACTTGAAGCATATCTTCAAATGAATTTTTTAAAAATGCAGAGATGAAGAGTGTACAAAATGTCCTATGTTTCAGAGAAGCAGAATACTGCTATTTGTGCAGAATGAGATAGAGACATGTAGCTGGGAAGAAAGGAGGATGTTCTAGGTACCAGCACAATTAGCAGAGCCGAAGGGAAGGGTATGCTAGTTTGAAGATAAATGTGGTGAATGCTGTTTTAAATGTGCTGGGTTCAAGTTTGGGATGATATTTGCTCCTCTCAGGAGAAATGCCTATACTCCATTTAGAACATAGGGCTAGACCTCACAAGAAAGGTACTATTAGGAACAGAGGTATGAAGTTGGAAGTCATCCACATTAAAGTGGCAAATTTCTAATGGGGGTCAAAAACTTACTGTAGGCTGAATGTCCTAGAAAAAGATCCCCTTATTTCAATTTGTGGAGAGAAAATTATTTTGGGAAAAAAATGTAAAATATTACTTCTTCCCCCCACCCCCATTCAATGTGATTTAAGCCTCTTCTGTCAAACACTTCTAGATAAAGGAACAAAGGAGAAAAATTAGGGATAAAAATATACAAGACATTGATGCATAAAACACTTAAGCTGATTTTCTTAGAATTTATTTCACAGTAGGGGTAAGACAAAACTATTATTAAAATTCATATTCACCTTTTCTTGTCTTTCAGAGGGAAAAGGAACTTAATCTCGAAAGACGTTAGGTTCCCTAAGATAAAGCTTAGATAGCATTTGAATGATAAGCAAATAACCGCATGAATACACGACTGGAGTGATCATGCATTCGATGTTGATGGTTTTCTTTGATGATCAGGAATTGCAAGAAACATCTTTTCCAAGAAAAATCACCATAGCAATTAATATTTCTTTTAGCAACATAAAAACATAGTTCTGGCTCAGGTTTTCTGCAGTGTCATTGTACAGAGTCAATATGAGCCATGGAATAATTTACTGCAGGATTTGAAATGACTCCTGTTGAGGGAAAATTATAGCAAATTTTGACACAAAATGATGGCACTGCTTGTTTCAAAGTCCTTGATATACCTTTTAATTGATGAGTTCAATACAAAAGGCTACTTTCTTAGAGTCCACAAGGCTAACCTGATATTTGTGACTTCAGAAGCATCTGGCAGAGCTTTATCCAGTGTCTTTCCCCAGTGATTAGATTAGGGAGGGGGTATGGGATAATGGGAAATACCCTTCAACTGCACAACATTTATTTCTTTGGCAAAATTGAATGCCTCACAGGACTCACAGCATGAGAATCCAACAGGGATATCACATCTCTCTTGCTTTCAGCTGCCTCCTGGAGCCACAGTAGAGAATACCCTTCTGTTTACTGATGCTTGACTGTCAGCCCTACTTACAGGTCCAGCATTGCTCATCCAATGCTATGGGTAAAAGAAATAAAAAATAAAGCTTTAACACAAAGAGATCAGAAGAGGAGGAAACATTAAATATCTGAAGGGTCTTCTCTAGTTCTTTCTATGCACTCATTCACAGTTAATTGATTTATCCATTCATTTCTTTAAAAGTACTCAGTGCATTTCTACCACTTCCCAAATGTTCTGTTCAATGCTGGGTAACTAATGCAGTCAGATATGGCCCTGGAAGGCTCAGGATTTGGATGGGGACACATGGTAATCAAGTACACCTAGACATAACTTATGTACATTGTGATAAGTTTCCCAGTGCAAACCACCCGGACAGTACATAATGGGAGTGAGGGTGAAGGCCAAGTTGAAATCACCTGAGTGGTGTGAGCTCTTTCTAAGGAGATGGCATTTACTGACATCAGGAATAAAGGAAGAAGTGGGGGACAGGGTAGATGGCATTTCAGCATATAAAATGAATAAGATGCAGAAAGAACTTAACCTGTTTGAAGACACAAAATCACTCCAAAGTGGTGTATGTAAGAGAGAAAGACTCAAGAAAATGGCAAAGTGCTAAGCAGTGGTCATATCATGCAAGATTTTAGACATGAGACACTGGTATACTGAATTCTCAGTGCAGTGAAAGGGCAGCAAAAGCTTGGAAACAGGGAATGACAAAATTTGGGTCACACTCTCTGCCCGCTGTTGAAGATGGATTGTGTCGGAGCCAGAATGTAATTGGGTGGCTAAGATGGAGGGTGGCTTGGCCTCGGGAGGGAAAGGACAGCTTAGAGGTGTCCTAGAGTTTCTTTGAGGACATGATTGATGACAGGTAAAAAATCAGTCTTTTTGCCAATAAAGCAGAACTTGGAAGACAGTTGAAAGATCATCTGTCCAACAAATTCAATTTATTTAGAAAATACCCAGGCAGTTTATATAACCTAGTTAACTCTCACATCTAAAGAATAACAGATTCTATAAACCATGTCTTCTTACTGTAGTATTGTTCCCACAATGCTATACTGTGAAATGTATACTTTACATAAACAGAAAGACACAAATAATTTACACATGGCTATAACTCTGAATTATTTACGATTTCAATTTTAATTAATGTTGATCAATTAATTAAGATAATTGTAAATTAATTCAAATCCTATTATTTATAACTTGTTTAAATATTATGAAAGAAAAGTAATTTACCACTGGCAAGAAAACAATATGCTATTTTATTCTGTAAAATAACTAAAAGAAAACTTCTTGTCTCAATCGTTTCTAGGGGTTCTTTCATATTTCCTTTTCATTCCTTCTTGCTGTCAGAGCCTGACAGCTCCTGCAGGGTGGTCACCTGGAACAGGGCATGGAGGAGGAAGAAGGTGAGTCCTTCTTCAGCAGGGGCCCTCCTTGTCCTGCAGTTTCTATCACCACAGTGAGGACACCAGGTTGCTTACAGAAAAATATGGAGAAGGAAAAGACAGAAGGGACTGTTCCATGCTTAGAGTTGGAAAGTCTTTGATCAAGGATCATTCCCTGGTCATACAAGACCCTCTTTGGACATATGGTTACATACTTTTCTGAGTTGGGAATATAAGCTAAAAAAAAATGGGCTCTAAAGGCTAATTTAAACCAACTTATTTTATTTATTTTTATTTATTTTTAATTTAAGTGAGAAGATGGGAGATAGAGAGACAGACTCCCGCGTACACCCCAACTGGGATTCACCCAGCAATTCTCTGTGTGGGGCCAATGCTCTGTCCATCTGGGGCAGACACTTCATGTTTACTACCGAGCTATTTTTAGCCTCCAAGGCAGAGGCTCCACAAGGCAGCCTCAGCGTCCAGGGCCAGGGCCAACATACTCGAATAGATTGAGCCATGGCTGTGAGAGGAAAAGAGAGAGAGAGAAAGAGAGAGAGACAGGAAAGAAAGAAGGGAGGGAGGGGTGGAGAAGCAGATGGTCACTTCTCCTGTGTGCCCTGACCGGAAATTGAAAAAAGTAAGGATGAGTGACTAAGTGTTCAGCAAGAGCAGCGCTAATTGGAAAATACGATTTCCCAGTATCTCGCAGAGTCAGCAGGCCCTCTCAAGACATTCTTTACTGCTTCTGTCAAGGTTTTGGGAAAAGTTACATGTGATGAATCTTCTAGGAAAAAGAAGGGAACTGCTTTTTGCCAGCTCTCTGCTAATCACTGTTCAATTGCACTTCACATTTACAATTTTCACATTACAATTTCAATAAAACCTGTTAAATATATTTCTATTTTGCAGACAAACTGAGTGCTAGAATAATTGGCTTATAAGATCATACACACAGTAACAGAGCGAGCATGGATTTGTGCAAGCTTTAAAAACAGCATCAGACTGTATGCCTATTGTATGCCAGACCCTTTTAAGAAATTTTCTTGTATTAATCATTAAATCCTCACAACAATCAGTGAGCTGAGTATCTTTAATAGTCCATTTTTACACACATGAGGAAACTAAGGCACAGAGGGGCTCAGTTATATGCTCATAATTACACAATTAATGAGTGGCTGGAGACAATTCCTGTACTTATCAAGTAGGTTTCAATACCTTTGTTAAAATTGCATCTAATTACACAACTCACAAATATTAGGGGATATTTTATAGCTTTATATTCATTTTGAAATATCCCCTAATTTTTGTGAGCATTATATTTTGAACCAATATCAAGAATTCCAGCTCCCTTTATTATTTTACTTGAGGGTGTTAGAGATGCTGTAACCGGGTAGTGATCAGCCAGGGCTCCAATGGCACTTTTCACTTCAGCTAGTCTTTACATCTGATATTTAAAAATTGAGAATTAGCATGGTTTATAATAACTATGCTTTTAGTTCTGTTGAAGACATATTTTAATCAACCAGAACATCTCCCCCACAGGAATCCTTACATTTGGTAAGCTTTTGGTGTTTGCAACACCACAGACCCAAGACCATGTGGTTTTGATATGCGCAGAGAGCAGAAGGCAATAGTGGCTACAGCTACATTTTCTTTTCTTAATCTTTTTTCTTTTTCATTTTACCTTGAAAACCCTATGATAAAACTGTCCAAAATGAAATATGAGGAAGTCCTGAAAGCTGAAGACTCAAACACTTACTGTAGAAGGGCAGAGTCTGAAGAAGATGAACTTGACAGTTTTACACATGTGTAGAAGAGATCTATCACTTACCCCCAAAACACATGCTTATAATTATAGGTGGTTGGAATGCAACAGTAGGGAATAAAGTAGAATCTAATGTCCTTGGGAAATTTGAACTAAGGGTCAGGAATGAAGTAGGAGATTGGTTCATGGATTTCAGTGAAGCCAGCAACTAGTCTATCACAAACGCATGCTTCTAACAACCAAATGGTTGACAGTGTACATGGTTATTACTAGAGAAGCCAATATAAAAATCAGATAGACTATATATTTGGAACCCAGATTATGGGAAAACAGTATTCTCTCTTCTAAAATAAGACCAGAAGCAGAGTATGGTACTGACCATGAACTATTCATATGACATATTAGAATAAAACTGAAGAATTGTAGTGCCAAAATACAATGTAAATGACACTCGTAATGAATTTAAGGTCCACTTAAAAAATCAATCTGCACCATTTAACTTAATTGACCAAGAACCAAAAAACTGTGGGGTAAAACTAAAAATGTTATGAAGGAAGAAAGGGGAAGAAGCAATGCTGGAAGAAAAAAGAAAAGAAAAATCAGATGAATGACAGAAGAAACATTAAAAGTGTTAAAGACATGTAAAAGGCAAAAGGAAGAGGAGAAAAAAACAGGGTTGGAGTCCTGAATTCAGTTTTTCAATGACTATCACGTAAAGATAAAGACAACTATTACAGAGTAAATATAGGGAGGTTGAGGAGAACAGCAAAAAAGGAAAGACAACAGATCCCTAGCAGAAGAATCAAATATAAATGAGAAATTCAAATCTGGACTAGGAATGCTGAACAACCAATGAGAAAGCATGTAAGCTGACCAGGGGAAAACAAAAAAGAAGTGGAAACAGTGTACTGAAAACCTATACAGGGAGACAAAAGGATGATGGACAGCTCTGAACAAGATCCCTATGAAGAAGAACCTGTAATTCTGGCAAGTAAAGTGAGCTACCTTGAAAGTGTTGGGAGAAAATAAATCACCAGTGCAAGATGGTATAACAGTCAGACCAAATCTGTCAAAATCCTAGCAATAGTATTCAACAAATATGGAAAAACGACCTAATGGTTTAAGATTGGAAGTGTCAATGTGCAGGATGTGGCAAAAGTAGGTTTACTCTTGTACACAGAACACAGAGTTTACACTTGTATTATTATTTATTAACGATTGTATTATTTTCCATATGAACAGCTATAAACCTACTTTTGCTTACTGCTGCACATCCAAGTTTTCAGAAAGTACATTATCGATAAGAACATTTCTTTAACTTCCCATGCAAGTAAAGTGATGTTCAAAGTGATGCAACAAAGGCTTTGACCTTGTATGGAACAAGAAGTGCCAGGTGTTCAAGCTGGATTTCAAAAAGGAAGATGCATTGTGTTGTCTGAAGGAAGTGCCCAAATTTTTCTTTATCTGCTTCCTCCTATGTTCTTGTTTGTTTGTTTGTTTGTTTTTTAAGTGAGAGGAGGGGAGATAGTGAGGCAGACTCCCACATGTGCCCCAACCACAATCTAGTCAACACCCAGGTCTGGGGCTGATGCTTCAAGTACCGAGTACCAAGCTATCCTCAGTGCCCACAGCCACACTCAAACCAGTTGAACCTCTGGCTGCCAAAGGGGAAAAGGGAGTGAAGAAGGAGAGGGAAGGAGAGAGAAGCAGATGGTCACTTCTCTTGTGTGCCCTGCCCAGAATCAAACCTGGCACATCCATATGCCAGGAGGATGGTCTACCCACTGAGCCACCAGCCAGGGCCATTTCCTCCTGTGTAATCCACTTTGTAATAGATAGGAACTAAATAAATACATTCTCTAAAGGCAAGGCATGAACTCTTTTAAAACTAACAACCCCAAAATTACTATTGCTATCTCTGTTTTAAAGCTTAGGAAACTGAGATTGAGGTAAAGAATATAACCTGTCCAAGGCTGTGTACATATGAGGGGCACAGCTGACCTAGGACTCAAGAGGTCAGACTGTCTTAAGGCTACCTACCCCATGGCCTCACTGTATTAGGAGGATGAAATAAAACAATGCATGAAAGACACCCAGAAATGTGCCTGCACACATTACCAGGGTTTATAGTTGTTTATTCCAATATTTTAAATAATTACATTAGTTTAATGCCTATTTTTCTGTTATACTGTTAACTTCATGAAGTTATATACCCCTACTATGTAGCACACAGTAAGAACTCAAGAAGTAATTATTACACTAATGAACAAAAGTTTATTATCTTAAAATTGGTTCTTTTAATTTATTGTTTAGATTCCTTCTACCACAGGTATTTTTATATATTTATTTTGTAGAAGCCATTGTATTGGTTCAATAAGGCTGCCGTAACAAAGGACCATAGACTGGGTGGCTTACACAACAGAAACTTATTTTCTCACAATTCTGGAGACTAAAAGTCTAAAATTAAGGTGTGGCAGGCTTAGTTTCTTCTGAAGCCTCTGTTTTTTATTGCTATTGCCCATCTTTAGCCTGTGTACTCACATAGTCTTCCCTCTGTTCCTGTTTGTGTTCTGATTTTTTAATCTTATAAGGACACCAGGCATAATGGATTAGGCCCTACCCTATTGACATCCTTTTAACTTAATCATCACTTCAAAGGCCCTATTTCCAAATATAGTTACATTCTGAGATGCTGGGGTTTAGGGTTTTAACCCAAATATTAATTTTGGGAGATACAACTCAATCCCTAGCAACATAATTTCATTAACCCTTCATTTTGACCTAGAATCTTTTCTATGTTATATTTTCTAGTAACAGAAATTAACTTTCTCAGCGGGTTTGCCTTAACAGAGCCCTCAAATTCAGAAACCTAGAAATCTCCTGCCACCTTTGGCTTTCATGATGCCTTCCAGATAGTTATCCTCTCATGACCATTCTCCATCAGGTGTTTTTCATCCTGTGTCACAAGCACTTGCTTCCCAAAGGCCTATGCTACTATTCTTTCCCTTCGTGACTACTGGGGAAGTCATACATTTGTGTGTGTTAATGGCTCTGAATTTATATTTTAAACCACAATCTCTTTCCTGAGTTCTAAGTCAGTGTGTCCAATTGCCCATTAACTTTTCAAACAAAATATACCTTAAAAAACTCATCTGCTTTCTTCCAAAATAGTTTTAATACTCTCTTACAATAGATGGCTCTAATCTATCTAAGGTAGAAATTTGATTATTTGTTATGGGTTAACTTGTATTCCCCAAAAACATATGTTGAAGCCCCAAGTACTTGTAAATGTGACCTTATTTGGAAATAGGGTCTTTGTAGATAAAATCAAGTTAAGATGAAGTCACTAGGGTGAGCCCTAACCCAATATGACCAACATCCTCATAAGCACAGGAAGTGTTACATGTAGACACAGACATACAGGGAGATGGCCATGAGGGAGGTGCTGCCGGCAACACTGGAAGCTGGGAGAGAGGCCTGGAGCAGTTTTCCCTGGAGCCTTCAAGATGGCAAGGGAAAACTTGGACTTCAGTCTCCAGGAGTGTGAAAGAACAATTTCCTGAACTTGGCTACAATAGCCCCAGGAAACTGATACAATATCCAATCTAAAATCTCTTTCTTTTTCTTTTGTTTCCCACATTCAGCCAATCACTTTTGTCCCATGTTTTGTTCTGCAAATTCTCAAACGCATCTCTCTCTTCCCATTCTGCTGTCATTAACCTAGTTAAGGCCTCCATTATTTCTTTTTCTGAATATTGCGTGTTATTTCTCTTCTATAATCTTGTTTCATTTCAATCCATCCTTCACACAGCTGTTACAATGAACAAAACCAGTTCTGCATAAGCCTCCTCCATTCTTAAAAACTTCTATTATTCTGTAGTTTACCTTCAAGTATATAATAAAGTCCCAGTTTTTTGGAATGACTTGTATAAGGCCTGTTTCCATGGCTGATTGTTGGTTTTCATGGAACTTACTGCCTGCCCTGCAATTTACAGGAACAGTAAATTGCTTGATATTCTGCCTACACAAAAACACGTCGTTCTGCGACTCTTAGAGTTGCTCTTGTACCATCTGTCTAGAAATCCCTTTTTCTTCTCCACTCCCTGTGATAATACCTACTCATCATTCCAGATTTAGCTCAGAAGCCATCCCTTTCACAAAACCACCTTGAATTGGCCGGCACCTCTCCACATGTGCTCCCACAACTCTTTTTTATTGAAGTAGCTGCTGTTCCGATTTCACTCCCCAGTGGACCAAGAACTGCTTGATGACAGGAGCCATCTTCAACCAGCTGGTGAGCTGGTGCTGCTCAGTGGAACTCTGCTGACCTCACCACTTCCCAGCTTGCAGGTGTGCCAGCCATCCGTTTTTAGAAAGAAGCATGTCTTTCCCATGGCTGAAGAAGAATGAGTATATAACATTTTGAGAGCCCTTCATATAATCGTGAGAGGAAGATGAGGTTTTAAGAGTTAAATGATTTATTTTAAGGCCATATGGTTGTTAAGCTGTGATTTGAAATCTCAGAAATATCATACGTTTTATGTTTATGACCCTTGCAACAAATTATATCTACTGAGCAGGTAGGACATCTCTTGTACATCTTTAGCTCCATCCTAAAAAAGGAGTCTTATTTTACAGTTAACTATACTTTTTATAATCTTCCAGAATAGAGATAATAAATTTATTATGTTTATGTCCCTCCCATGGGACATTTTACACACGCATAGTCTCTCTCTCTCTCTCTCTCTCTCTCTCTCTTTCACACACACACACATACACACACACACACACATGCACGCGCGCACTCCTAGATTTGTAATTCCAGTCTTTTTTCTGAGCTCTAGACTAGCGTGTCTAGCTGTCCATTAGCTCTTTTTATCCAGTTTAGCATACATATATACACATATATATGTGTGTGTGTCCTAAGTACTTATGAGTATGACCTTATTTAGAAATAGGGCCTTCAAAGATAAAATCAAGTTAAGATGAGGTAATTAAGATAGGTCTTAATCCAATATGGCTAGTATCCTTATAAGAACAGGTGAGTGCCACGTGGGGTCACAGGAGAAGACCATTACTGATGAGCTACACAGCAACACCTTACATCATACATGAAAATGAATTAGAAGATATGATTGAGATTATTATAACTAAGTTAGGATACTATTTCTAAATATTTTTATAATTTTATTTACACTTAGTGCCTTAATATTCTACATACTTATATTCTACATGTGTGTTTTAGAACTTACTGTTCCGAGTTTACATTGTCTGTACCTATCCGCAACCTCTTATTAAATAAACATTTCTGCTTCTCTTATTTTAAATTAATTAAATAGCTAATCTAAATTATTTGTAATAGATAAATTCTGTATATTGTTCATGTTTATCATGTCTTATAAAATAAAAGAAGGAAAAATATATCATTATGTATAATGTATACCATATCCCAGAAATATAATTATATTGATCAAATGTAATTTAACACTAACTGGAGAGATGAGATTTACAGTTTATGTTTTACTAATTTGATACATGGCATAGAGAATGCACCACTTTATATCTGTGCTCCTTTTTTAGAAATGAACATATGAGTTCTGGTAGTTCTCCTAACCTGAGAATTTACAACTCTTCAGTTTCTAGACTGTTCCATGAAAAACAGCCACGCTTTTCTTCTCTTTTATCTGTACAAGTCTTGCACATTATCAGAAGAGAATTGACCTTTGGCTAAACACAGCCACCCTGGACCATTTTAAATGTTCTCCTCCATAGAGAAAAGGGAGGCTACGTGCTTTGCAAGCCTGAGAAATTCTGATACTTCACTGAACCTTTATTTTTATACCATACCCTTTTTCTGTGCCTGTTTGCATACACACAGTGTGTCTGAGTGCAGACAGAATGCTGTGACCTGGTACAAAGTCCAGCAAAAAGCAGAGAGCACTCACCAATAGCAAGCCACGGAGAAGTCAGTCTTTTCCTCCTTTCTTACCATCTTGAGCAGATGGCACTAGGGCAGAGTTCAGAGAAAAAGAAGGAGCAGCAGACATGGGTACCTGCTCCAAATTATTCTCAAGCACTATTAGGAGATAGCAAGCAATTGAATTTGTATATGAGACATATTCTTTTCTTTTGGAGTGGAAAGTGATATCAATCATCATGACAGTATTTATAAGTGAAGAAAACTGCACCTGTCTTCTAAATATGGAAGATAATATTAACTAATGCCTTTCATGTCATAAACCCACACTAAATGTTAATTGAACTGAATACAATACTATCAATCTCTTCATTCATTTTATATAATTCTGCCATAATTATTTAAAAAACATTTGATTTAAGATGTTCTTAAAAAATGGTATTTTTTGAATTATAAAAACAGATTATTTTGCATTGGATGCAATATTTTTTTTAAAAAAATCCTGTGTTTACAAACCAGAGTTATTTTTATGTTACTCTTTAGATAGTACAAAATGTTAATAGGTGAATAAGGTGGAAGTAATAGTGAATAAATATATAATAATTAACTACTTTTAAGGATTATTTGAGTAATGAGAAGGCATTGCACTTTGATAATATCACCTGTATTGATTTCTAATAATATTTCTAATAAGTTGTAAAATGATTAATGGTACATTAGTCAATTAAAGTCTTAGAAGACAGAATTGTGCAAAGAATGTGAAAAACAAACCGTGGATGTATGGATATGTTCAAGTTTCTACATTCTGGGGAAGGTTAAGTAGGGATTCATTTGATATAAAAATCATGAGATGAAGGAAGTGGAGAGGAAGAGGCTGCAAGCTGCTCAGTGGCTCATTAGCATTCAAGAGAGTAGAGTGTTAGGATTATCATGTCAAGTCTGTCTGAAGTCTAAGGAAAGGATTCTGGGTGTCAATCAGTCAAACTATAATTACCCAAAATAGAGATGTCATAGACCAGTTCTTAAGAATAACCATGTTGGAAGACATTTTAGAATATTAAAGCAGAGGAAAAGAAGAATTTAATATCTTTTACTCCCCCCTCCCCCGAGCTTATGCCTAGATACAGTGGTGAGGACTTGGGAGAAGACACTTGCAATTGCTCTTAGCAAGGTGAAAGAGCCCCGGTAATGATCTTAGAGAGGTTGCTCTTCTGCTTTTCCCAAGGACCCAGGATGCTGCCCCGCACAGGCTTGGCTGACGGGAACTCACTGCCTTGCCAAGCGGGTTGTCCAGCCTGTCTTTGATGTTTATAAAATTACCATCCTCATTAAAGCAGAGAACACAAAATACTGCCACCTCAAGGACGTTACCCCATGTGAAAGGGTAATCAGGTCACCTTTGGCACAGACTCTGCTGTGCTGGTTATATTGTCTTGTGCCTGAAGATACAGATAAAAGCACCAGGTTTTCTTAGTGAGAGGGGGCTCACCGAGGATCCAGGAGAAGTCTCCTTTTCTGTTTGATTCCAAACAGATGCAAATTTGCTTTATTTAAGCAATATAAGGAGGAAAGATAGAGAATATTTGAAAGAGCATGTCAATTTATCACTCTTTAAAAATGGAGCATACAAAAATCCTACTGAATTATGCTGGATCCATTTAAAATATAACTTTGGCCCTGATGTTTCATTTGAAACTCTAAATACTGGAATCATATTTAGTCCATATGACTGGAAAATTAAAGAATTTTAAGCAATATACTTTTTTATTTTTATGCTGTTCTATTTGTCGTGCAACTTGTATAGTAACATAATAATTTAAATAATGTAATAAAAGGAATTCAAGAATAGAATAAGCTCATGTGGTACAAGACAATAGTATTATGCCATCTAGAATTCTTATTCTTTGTCATTTTACAAATAGGTTGTACATTCTTAATCATGGTATCTGTTTTCAATTAGTTTGAAAGCAAGTAAAAATTTTATGGATTATACTCTTCCCAATTATGATTATTTTATTCATTGTTGCATTTTAAAATACCTATGCAGTCAATTTTCCCTTGGAATTAAAAAGTATGCAATTTTAAATGGCACATAATTTTTAGATAAAGACTTTCAAGAAAAAAGGTACAGAAGGAATTATTCTTTCATTGGGTTGATGGTCGTAAAGGAGATTCTAAAATTAAAACTATGAGTCTATAATTACACTTCAATAATAAAATACTTTTTAATATAAGGGGATTAAATCATTGTTCACTTCATTATTTGATGATTTGTATTAGGAATAAAACAGCACTTTGTGTGTGTGTTGCTTTAAGCTTTCCCTCTTCTTTCCCTCGCCCTTTTCTTTCTCTCTCTTCATGTAGCCTTGTGTGGTAAATGTAGTTGTTCAGGCACTAAATTCAATTTAGCTAGTATTGATTGTTGCTCAGCTCTCCCTGACTACAATCTGCTTATGTAACACATAGCAGAGCCAGACAGCAATACGCCTTCATAACTCTGGAAGAAAACCACTTACGGGTATTTTTGTACTTTTTTATGCCCCCCCCCTATTTTCACTGAAGTGCCTATTGGGGATGTTTTCACTTGAATATCTATTGCAATACCCACAAAGGTCCTTTAATTCAAGATTTTATGAAGGTTAAATGGAGTGAGGATTAGTGGGCACACGCTATGGAATGTGAATGCTGTAGCTTTATATAACCTTTCTTCTAAAAGGTAGTTGTTTTCAGAAGTAACAAACTATAAATGCTTCTGTTTTAACTTGTAGTATTTCTTTTCCATTAGAAAAAAATTACATCACTACCTATAGGTGACTATGAAACCCTCTTGTACGGTCTTTAGTTGTGTCCTGCCTTTGTCATTGTGTCTCGCCTTTGCTTTGCTGGTATTTCTAGCTTTTTCCTGCTCTGTGCAATCCTCCTGATGTGCGGTTTCAAAATACAACATGAAAAGGAACCTGTCTACATTTGCCTTTGTATAAAATTCAGAATTTAAGTAGATCCTTTTTCAAAGTAATTATTTTAGTTATCTTATATCAATTCTTAATGACACAGAACCGAAAAGCTTCCTTTTTTAACTTAAAACACTCTCTAAAATAGAAGCGGTATATTAGAGGAGAGAAGAACATGGGTTCTGAAGCCAGTTGGTTTCAGTTCATAGTCTTGTTTTGACAACAGCTTCTGTGTGATCCTAGGCAAGTTACTTAACTTCTCTGAGTGTCAGTTCCCTTGGAGGATAACATGAGTAGCAGCATATAAACTAGAAATGAATAATAACTAGAAAGAGAATAAGTGCTTTAAAAAGGTGTGTTCTTTTTATTGCCTATGTTACTAGTTTTTACAGGAGCTATGCACAATTTATTTTTCTTGTATGGGGCTTTAGCTCTCTGTCTTTCTGAGTTTTATGCATCCAGCCTAAGCAACTGCCTTTATCATGTCAGCCTAGATCTGTGATAAAGAGAGAAACATTAAAATAATGCAATTTTCTAAATTCTAAGTATACATCTAGCAATATAAGCTTAGCAAATGGGTAGGTACTGTGAAGAAAAGTCCCTTTGTGACTCTTTTCCAAGCACTGGGTAAGACCTATGATTAGAATTATACATTCATTTGATTTCTAGATCTGTTGCTTTTGCTAGGAAATATAACATAAGACTGAATTTTTATCTCTCCATTCTGCCCAGACCTTATTTGCAAATGCTTAAATTTAGATCAAAGTGCTTGATATAATACAGTGGCTCTTAACCTTTTTTGAGGTACCAAACCCACCAGTTTCATATGCGCATTCACCGAACCCTTCTTTAGTGATAAATAAAATAGGATTTTTTTCCCAAATTCAAGACATAGGTATATGTTTTTTTACTGGTACACAAAATGAGCTGTGCATGAACATCACCTTGCTCAAAGAACAAAACCAACAAAGTGCATGAACTCACAACAAATTACAGTATTACTTTATTCTGGCCTCCGCGGCAGAAGCTTCTCCGAACCCCTGAGACCAACTGACTCATCGAACCCCTAGGGTTCGATAGAACCCAGGTTAAGAACCACTGATCTAATATAAGTGCCTTATTATTCTTTCTTTTTTCTTTTCTTTTTTTGGTGACAGAGACAGAGAGAGGAACAGATAGCAACAGACAGACAGGAAGGGAGAGATATGAGCAGCATCAAGTCTTCATTGCAGCACCTTAGTTTCTCATTGATTGCTTTCTCATATGTGCCTTGACCAGGGGGCTATGGCAGACAGAATGATCCCTTGCTCAAGATAGCAACCTTGGGTTCAAGTTAGTGAGCCTTGCTCAAACCAGATGAGCGCGCACTCAAGCTGGCAACCTTGAGGTTTCAAACCGGGGTCCTTCATGTCCCAGTCTGATGCTCTATCCACTGCACCACTGCCTGGTCAGGCTAAGTGACTTATCTTTAATAGTTGTCTCTATACACTATTTTTCACTCACTCACTTTAACCTCTATTATTAGGAAATAAAAAGGAATAGATTAAAATTGATTTAAAATTTAAGCTCCTTTCATGTAAGATGAGACATCAAAAATTTACTACTGTCTGCTGTGATCAGTCAAGAAGAAAATTTCAAATATTTTTAATGGTGTCTACTAATTTGTAGTTCTTCTTTACCATGATGCCACCTCATATGGTCTGGGTTGTGCTTTTATTTATTTGTTTGTTTGTTTATATATTAAGTGAGAAGTGGGAAGCAGAGAAAGTTTACTGCGTGTGCTTCAACTGGGGCCCATCTGGGACACTGCTCTGTTGCTTGGCAACCAAACTATTTTAGCTCCTGAGGTGAGGCTATGGAGCCATCCTCAGTGCCTGGGGCCAACTTGCTTGAATCATTTGAATCAGGGCTGCAGGAGGGAAAGAGAGAGAAAAAGAGAAGAGGGAAACTGACCAGGCAGTGGTGTAGTGGATACAGCGTCAAACTGGGACGCAGAGGACCCAGGTTCGAGACCCTGAGGTCGCCAGCTTGAGCACAGGCTCATCTGGTTTGAGCAAGGCTCACCATCTTGAGCCCAAGGTCACTGGCTCAAGCAAGGGGTCACTCTGTCTCTTGGAGCCCCCACACCCTGTCAAGGCACATATGGGAAAGTAATCAATGAACAAGTAAGGTGCTGCAACCAAGAATTGATGCTTCTCATCTCTCTCCCTTCCTGTTTGTCCCTATTTGTCTCTCTGTCTCTGTCAAAAAAAATAAAAAATAAGAAAAGAAAGGTCCTTTCTCCTGTGTGCCCTAATAGGAAATGAAAAAAGCTGATGGCTTCAATATCTGTTTATCTTCTTCTTTCTCTGGTTCCCTTTCATTTTTTCTCATTGTGTTGTCTTTGTATTTCTTACAATACCTTCTAAGCAAGCAATAATTATCTTAAAGATTATTATTTTCTTATTTGATTCTACCATTCCTTACATATCGAAGGACAAAAAAAAATACCAAAGAGAAGGTGTACAAACATATGGAAGTAAAGGCAAAAATGCCAATGTATTCACACACAAAAAAGACTTAAAGGCTTTTTCACTCCAAAGGCAACCAACAATTCAATTGCTGACATTTGGTGCTTCTAGTCCACATTTGTAGATATAGATGTGCTTTTGAAATTCAAGGGTGTATAGTGATGTGGAAAAAAATATACAAAGTCTTCTTAAATTTTGTGAGTATATTGTTTTTTCTTGTATAAAATCTAGAGTTTCTAGTTTATTAGCTGGAGCCATATGAAATTGCCATTTTTGTAGCTCAAAATAATTGACTATCAAATAGTCAATTTGATAGTCAAATAATTTTTTCTGGCTCATCCTAATGAAAATAATATACTCATGAAATAATAATTTTAATTCAAAAGTGTTTCTATCTCTAAAGGCTACGTCTCCATGACAAGCAAGTGCAGGTGGTTAGCAGCAACTAACATATTATTTCAACATTATTCTAATTATCTTCCCTCTCAAGGACAAAATCATATGAGGAAAGACTTCTCTATAATGTGCCAAATTTCCCACCACAGAATAAAAGTGGGTTGTTTTCTTTTCTTTTTTCTTGCCTACACTTGAGGCATAGTCTGAAATCTGAGACAAGAAATATAGTTTTGCTGAGGCAGCAATGGGAAGGTAAGTAAACCTGGAAAACCCTACCTGGCAAATGAGCTTTCTTGAGCCCAGGGAGACTTTAATTAATGTTAATGGAGAAACCTCCTTCAAAACCCAATTAAGCACTTAAATGTGTTCTTAATGATCTCTGCTCCCAGAGTCAGGGTGGAGAGAAGGGAATTGATTTAACACCAAGAATAAAACTATAAATGCTCATGGGTCCTCTCTGCTGCCTTTTCCTGTGGAGGCTTTGCTTTCTCTTATTAAACAAGCTTTCCCCCAGATTTCTCCTGCACCCTGAACCTCTTGTGGACTCCTTGCCCTGCTCTCTTGAACTACGCTGTCAAAAAGGTTAGCAGCTGAGCCCACGGCATCCCTTGATGCATAATAACAGTTATATAAAGCACTTTTAGAATACAAACAGATTTTGAGTACCTAATTATGCTGCAGGTGCTGCCCATCCCCCAGCTTGAGAAATTATTCTTACACTTTTTTTATTATCACAGGGCTGACATAATAAAAATACCCTGTCCTCGGAGAGAGAATACCTTTCTCAAGCATCCCGTGGTCCCCATCATTATGATTAGTATTGATTTTAGATTAGTAGGTATTTCCCATGATGTATTTCCTTATTAAAAAGTTTAAATTAAATCCAAAATGAATATGCTTACCTCAGTTTACTATTACTTCAAAACAGCCAAGTCGTATGTCTATAATATGGTCTATATTTTATCTGAGTGTTCTCTGGTTCAAATAATATTATGCTGGGAGCTAAAGGCAAAACAATATTATTAAAACACGATAAAACATTCACATGACATAGTGTCTATGAAGCTGGAAGATAATTTTTGGAAGAGAATCTTAATAAATTGCAGTGAAGGGTTTTATAAGCAACAGCGTCAAGCAAGGATCTCCAAAACCCTTCAACTTGTATATTTATTCTCTGTGTTTGATGTTGTTCCAAAGAGCAATGTAAACATCCCAAAAGGACTGGCTCTTTTTGGCATGTATTTGAGATAAATGTGACAACAGAGCATGTATGGTTTATGTTGTAGCTCCCTCCCACCCCTGACAAACAGAGGAATACATTTCACTTCTAGGCCTCTTTTCCCTGTGATGATGGGATTGCCTTTTCTTGCCTGCTTTCTCTTATTCCCTTACTGTCCTAACACTGAATTCTTTTTATCCTTCACCTCTTTGAGATGCAAGATCTTCTGAGATCATGATAGACATGTTTCATGGTCTGAGTTCACTGAATTAGATCGCCATCTTGGCAATAGGAGACAATTTATGTAAAATGATAGGAGATATGTTTATAATTCCATACTGCTACATTGCCTTTTATTATAGATTTCTAAAACAGTAGTTCTTTATCTACCAGGGATACAGTCTAAGAAATCTAGTGGATGCCTGAAACCACAGCTAATAACAAACCCTACATATACTATGATTTTTCTTATACATTTATACTTACAATAAAGTTTAATTTATAAATTAGTCACAGTAAGAGATTAGCAACAATAACTAATAATAGAACATTTATAACTATATATCGTAATAAGCCTGACCAGGCGGTAGCGCAGTGGATGGAGCATCGGACTGGGATGCGGAGGACCCAGGTTCGAGATCCCGAGGTCGCCAGCTTGAGCACGGGCCCATCTGGCTTGAGCAAAAGCTCACCAGCTTGGACCCAAGGTTGCTAGCTCGTGCAAGGGGTTACTTGGTATGTTGAAGACCCGTGGTCAAGGCACATATAGAAAGCAATCAATGAACAACTAAGGTGTCACAGCGAAAAACTGATGATTGATGCTTATCATCTCTCTCTGTTCCTATCTGTCCCAATCTATCTCTCTCTCTGACTCACTCTGTCCCTGTAAAAAGATATATATACACAAACACATACATACATACCAGAAATAAATGGCTTCTGCGGAAACTTTCTCAATTGAAGAACTTTTCCTTTTCATTGTCAGTTTCATCATGTAAAATTGGTATGTATCAGAGTGGTTTGATTGTTTTAGCCATACTTACTTTCTTGTCTATCAAGACATGAAAATCACTAGTACTATGTAATCTCGAATTTCATATGGAGATGTTTCAGAAAATCAGTTTGCTAGAATTTTAATCTAAAGTAATTACCAAGAATATTTGATCAGAAGGTTTGAATTCATTCTTAATCACTATTTTGATGTTTAAAAGCCCTCTACATGCATGATGTTTACCAAACATTTTCTTTTTTTAAAAATAATATTTTATTTATTCATTTTAGAGAGGAGAGAGAGAGAGAGAGAGAGAGAGAGAGAGAGAGAGAGAGAGAAGGAAGGATAAGCAGGAAACATCAACTCCCATATTGTGCCTTGGCCGGCAAGCTCAGGATTTTAAACCGACAACCCCAGCATTCCAGATTGATGCTTTATCCACTGCGCTACCACTGGCCAGGCCCAAACATTTTCCATAGAAGGAGTTTTATACACCTTCTGTCTGGACCATCTTTAGCAGCATTCAACAACTCTTCAGAGATCAAGGCACAGTGCTAGACATGGAAGGCTCTCTAGAAATTTCAAAGTGTTATCTTAATAAAGAGTCTAGTGGGTGATCAACTGCCTTAACTCTCCCATTTTCAAAGGAGAAATTAAGGCAACCAAACAGTGCAGATATTACATGATTCATAACAAGGCAGAAGGGCAGAATTTAGAGGCAGTTTTAATGCTTGCCTGAGGGTAACTGAAGATGGTCATACTGTTTTTCTACATAAAATATTTGGGAAAATTTTACACACAAGTTAAAGTCTGTGTGAACATATACAATATCTATGTTTCATAAGATGGAAGATATATAAAGAGAGATTGGAGCATTGAGCTAAATCGGAAGAGATTTGTTTGAGATGAATTGTGCACAGCCTCCCAGAATTTTCTGTGCTACTCTGATGGTGTGTTGAGTTGCTCAACACTTGTAATCTATTTGACATAAAATAAATCTCCTGAAATAATATAACACAAGAATGTCTACAAACAACATACAGAGTGAAAAATGGACCACATGCTTTTGTGAGTATAAAATACTAAGCCGTCATCATAGATGCCATGGAGCCACATGGCCAAAGGTATGAAATGTGGAAATAGCCCAGGTTTTCAATTCTGACTCCTCAGCTTAGTTTGGTCATCTCAATTAGAAATTTAAACTTTTTGGGCTGCACTTTTATCCACACTCTCTGACACATAGTAAGTGCTGCGTAAGTATTAGTGGTTATCAGATTTGCTTATACTCAACATGTTGCATTGTAAGATCTGAAATCACTTATTTTCTGTAATCATCATTATTTTACTTCCGGTTGATAGTGATTTAAAACAGTCAGGAAACTGATGCTAAAATCCTTTAGACTGTAGGACTATAAAATGAAAGCACCAAGAGCTTGTTTTGTTATTTTCTTTTTAAATGATGTCTTACATGTGTACTATAAGCAAGAGATTATTATTTTTCTCATTGTAAAATAAACAATTTTCATTTAAATGTTTACACATTCCAATGATATGCAGCTAAATTAATTTTACCTTTGTAATAGAAACTTTAAAACTATTTTGTGGCTGAAACTAATATTAAAGAATGGAGGGCATCTTGAATTCTAAAGGAATAAGATCAAACTGTATTATTGCCAGGATTTTCTGATCTCATTACTCAATACCATATAAATAACACCCTTTTCTGATCACTCTTATCCAGTATACTTCAGTCTGTGCTCTGATGCTGTTATTTCTGCAGGGTGTGTGTTTAAACTCAAACACTCACTATGGCCAATCATTCTTCTTTCAACTCACTGACATTCAATAACACATTTGTGAAGGGGACTAAATTCTCCAAAGACTATTGAGGTCACAGTTCTGCCCATTAAAAAGAAACTGCTGCCCTGGTCAGTTGGCTCAGTGGTAAAGTGTTGGCCTGGCGTGTAGAAGTCCTGGGTTTGATTCCAGGTCAGGGAACATAGGAGAAGCACCCATCTACTTCTCCACCCTTCCCCTTCTCCTTCCTCTCTCTCTCTTCCCCTCCTGCAACCAAGTCTCCATTGGAACAAAGTTGGCCCTGGGCACTGAGGACGGCTCCATGGCCTTTGCCTCAGGTTCTAGAATGGCTCCAGCTGCAATGGAGCAATGACCCAGATGGGGAGAGCCTTGCCCCCTGCTGGACACGTGGGAATCTGTCTGACTGTCTCCCTACTTCTAACTTCATTTTGGAAAAATACAAAAAAAAAAAAATGAAATTGCTATTGGGAATGTTCATAAATGCAGAAAGTAGTAAGGTGTTTTTCTTTTTAATTCATTAAGCATAGCTCAGTTCCAGTGTAAGCAGAATAGGCAGACACTGTTTTTCTCTTGATATGATAATGGAATTTGACCAACTGTAAAAGAAGTGTGTGTGTGTGTGTGTGTGTGTGTTTGTGTGTGTGTGTAGTGAGAGTGTGGAGAAAATGATGGTTCTTTGATTTGTCCCTGTGCTCTCTCTTTTATAATTTCACTTTATTATTTGGGTTTCAGAATAGGTATTTTTAAGTCTATTCAATTTACACATTTGATTGTCCACTCCCCTGTAGGTTGTTCAATATTTAAGTTTAAGTGTTACCTAAATCTTCATTTCATAATGAAATTGCTGTTTCTTTATTTAATTTCCACTTGTTCTCTATGTTGTTGCTATTCTTCACTGAGAAATCACATAGAATATCAATTTGTTACTTATTGGATTCTCTCCTATTGACATAGAGATAAACTTTAAATAACTAATGTCTCATTTTGTTTTTAAGCCAAAACTTAATTTGGAATTTGTGTATTAAAAACATATTTATTTTATTCACTATCAGCAATAAATCACAAAACTTTCTCATTGCTGTTGATTTAAAATAATCTCTAAATCTTATTATTTGAAATTAGTAAAAATAAGTTATTAAGGTGCGTATTTCAGGGACTTTAGCAATCAGCACAGCAAAACATACTATATGTAAGCAAATTGTTAGTTTTAAATGTTAAAACATTGCTGTGGACACAAACCCTAGGAGCATTTTACCAACTAGCATGGCTTTGAACTCCCAATATAGATATAATATTGAAAAATGGGAGGATTATTTGTATATACAATGACTTATGTTTTAATGATGCATATAAGTATTATTCTCAATGCATGAAATTCTTAAAATTAAATACATGGATAGTCTCATATGTTTTATTTAATGAGTTAAGTACTTTCTTAATTCAATGTAAGCATATTTCAGCACAGTTATGTACTTCCTGTTAGGTTTTACTCTGAATGTAAAACTAGATGCTGCCCTCTACATCAAACAATACATAATAATCTACAGTGTGTTCTGACACTGCACCCTCTGCTGTCACCAACAGTTTTGCTATTACTGAATATGGAGTCCATTAATTATAATTTTCAATAATAATGAATACAGTACTACCTTAAATAAAGCATTATTTTATATTAAAAACATATTTCTGATGGCAGGCTAACTTCAAGATAAAAGAAGACATATGTGCTAAGAGTGACATGCCTACCCACAAACAAGTGTACCATGTCTGTATCTGCAGAAGTAGGAATAAAATGCCTTCTTTTCCTAGAAAATGTTTTATGCTTTTAAGCACAACATTAGCGTGGTGCATCAAGAGGGTCGTTAGTGTATACTTATATTCTTAACTATGTAAATAATGTAACTGATTTTTCTATAAATTATACAACACACACAAAGAATAGGCAATATATTATGTTTTACTAATTGATAAATGCAATATATATTTATTGTGTAAAGTAAATGAAACACAAAGAATATCATATTAAAAACTCTCTTAGGAAATGTTTCAGAAAGGAATTAAAATTTTCCATATTTTAAAATGACTGTCTCAATTTAAATTATGAAGCCATTGTACATGAATGAATCTATTTCTATTTTACCTGAAACATCTTAATTTTGTCTTAGATAACTATATGATCCACAGTGATAAAAGAATATATTTTGCTTAATCTTGGTGTTTACTGAGGAAATAGAAGAACAGGAAAATTCAGAAAAGAAAAGTTTTCTTCTGCCATCCTCAAAAGTTGGCAAAATATTTAAGAACACAGAAAAGGAATTATCAATAATGTATTTTGATTGAATTCAACAAATGATTTAACTTTCTTAAATTTCACAAGATGTTAATTTAGGTGGGAGATTTAAGACTCAGACTATAACCAGGAGCTTCTTAATTGATGGTGGCTGTTAGTTCTAATGTTAGGCTATTTTTTTCAGACATAATTCTAGCTTTTTCCTCAAACAAAAGTATTATTCAAGTCACCAATACTTGGAGTTTTAGGCACATGTTAGTAAGGTCACAAACATTGTGATCCTTTGGTTAATTTTAAAACCTTTCACTGTAGAGTAAAATACATAGCAATTGCTGAAATATCTTACTGAGATATGAAACAAACTATGTAGTGTTGAAAATGTTTAACTCTCCAAAGCATACCTCCGAGAGAGATATTTCTCACAACCCAGGAAGAACTCTATGTAAAATATCAGGAGTTAGCATTTGTTTACAATGGGCCATCTATGGTTTACAATAAAACACAATTTGATGTGGGGTGGTGCAGGGCAAAATGAATTGAATCAGCCTAGCTTTGTTATGTTCTGCTGGGTGACCTTGCTGTAATTCTGAAAGCATTGATCTTCTGAGTCTTAGTTTCCGCCTATGTAAAATTGGAATAATCACACTCGTGTCCCGTTGATAGTGCACTGCAGATACCTAGCAGAATAACTGTCTAGTAGATGTTAAATTGCCTGATGCCTTCCTTTCCGTCTCCTATCTTTTTTCCTCCTTTTTTTTCTTTCCGGTATCACAGGTACACTCTCCTCCACTCCATTCCTCTCTTTGACAAGCTATGTCACTTTTTTCATGAACTGTCCCTTTCTCTTCTCCAAAAACTCCCTCAGTCCTCCCCGATTTTTGCTTTCTCCAAACTGAAGTGCTCCGAGAGTAACACACCTCCAAGCACATCTCGCTTTGTCTTCTTTAATTTAAAGATATTTTTGATGCTAGGAAAAATGTCTTATAATAAAATTTTTAACCTGCCCTCCATTCCTGCTCCCAAGAGTATTTATCTACTCTGCTGTCAGGCCCAGAGCCAGCCCTTAATAGATAATTTTGGATTACCAGATAGATTGAATGATAACTTTGAAGCCAATTTTCAGAGAAATCAATTAGCTTCTTCTGTTTCATGATAACAGGCTACAACTTTGTGTTCTAATTAGAAATTTGAAGTGTTTGTTCTGTGACTTTTTAAAGCTATAAATTCCAATAAGACCCCTGGCACTTTTCTGACAACCAGGGTAGACCAGGTTAAAATAAATCAGGTGTTTCCAGAGCCATGTGACATGTAATACCGCTGCCGTCCCAAGCTTTCTCTTAGTCTACAATAGGAACTATCACCTCATTTTGTTCCTGCTCCTTGCAAGCAAGACACACACTGCAGAAAACTGCAGTTACTGCATGGTATTAGCCACCGGTTGCTGAGCATTGACTCCGTAATGAAAAAATCAGAAATGTTCACATCACAGTCATAGGAAAATAAAGAATGCAAAAAGACTACCCAATTAAGGAGCAACTGCACCTTCTTTGAACAAAGATAGATTACTATTGTTTTAATTGGAAATCTTTGTGAATCTGATATTGGTAAAGTTGCAGTTATGTATTATTAGTAAAATAATAATAATAATAATTTTCCGACAATATTGGAAAAAAGTAGAAAATTGAGATATATACCCAAAGCAATTTATATTCTAGTTTATAAGGTATATGGGTATTTAAAATGATCAGATTGTTAAGCAATTACTTTTACTTTATTATTTCCATTTTTTAATATTTTACCTGGGATTCTATGACAATCTCATGAATTTACTTTTTAAAATTTTTTTCCTTTAATTTATTGATTTTAGAAAGGAAGGGAAAGAGAGAGAGCAAGAAACATTGATTTGTTATTCCATTCAGCCATGCATTCATTCATTCATTCGTCTGTGTGCCTTAATTGGAGATCAAACCCACAAACTTAATGTATCAGGAAGAAGCTTGAACTGACTGAGTTACCTGGCCAGGGCTGAATTAACCTTCCTTAGATTTTTGTTGTGCGTTTATGAAGTGAGCCAGTTATAGTAAGTCTCATTCTACTTAGTTTTATGAAAAAATAAATACATCTGCAGTTGTTAGTGAGTTTACCAATTACTTATTATAATTCTATTAAATGCATTGATATTTTATAATTATATTATAGATTCTAAGTTAAAACATTCATTTATAAATTATTAAGTGCTCCATAGATTACTATATGAATATTACAAAATAAGGAAAGTCTTATATATTCACTCTTCTCCTTTCCTTGGTGAATATATTGTCCCGTTATATTCTTAGCAGTAGTTTCAGATTTCTTATCTACAGATTCTCTTTCACTTTCCTTACATCACTAGTTTCTTACTTTTTAAACTCTTTTTGGGCTGACCTGTGGTGGCACAGTGGATAAAGGGTCAACCTGGAATGCTGAGGTAGCCAGTTCGAAACTCTGGGCTTGTCTGGCTAAGACACATAAGGGAGTCGGTGCTTCCTGCTCCCCGCCCCTTCTCTCTCTCTCTTCTCTAAAATGAATAAATAAAATCTGAAAAAACAAACCAAAAAACCTTTTACCCCACTCAGCTAGCTTAAGTTATGAAGTCAAAACTAAATTTACATTGAAGCATTCACATGCTGCCTTTTAGGATAATTAACACAGACCAGGTTAAATACATAGTGTGTTCAGAGGACCAAATGACATGTAATACTGCTGTATTCGAAGGTATTGATTGGCTGATAATCTACAAAAAGAACTTTCATTCATTCCTGTCCTTTTCCTACTTTAGAAAAAGCTGTTGTGAAACAGCTGTTATGTGCATCCGTGGCTGCCTCAGAAGTGGTCTCAATGGAAAGGCCCTCCTTCCTTTCCTGTGCCCCCTGGCAGAACTCCTGCCATCTTTGTCCTTAACATGATAATCTGATAAAGGCAGCTCGTTAAAAGATCTTTCTTGACACCAAAATAAACGGTTATTTACTAACTGAACTTAATGATTACTATTATTTATTCATTTTTGGATGTACAATAGAACACTTTTGGAAAGGTATAAATTAGTATAATCTGTCGGCCAGATACCTTTTGCATAATCTCAGCCCAAGGAGATTGTCCATTTCTAATAACAAGTTCAGAATAAATTTTGTCCTCTGAAGCACGGCAGGACTTCCATAAGCTCTATGCCTTAAAGCACACCTGTCTCTTTGCAGTGGACAATTTTCTCTGTTTTACAATCAAACCCCACATTGTGTCTCAGGACCTAAACCACAGTATTTTTGGGGAAAGAGAGGTTTAATTTATGAAATGGGTTTTAAAATTTTTATTTCCACATAAAATATAAAAGTCTTGAGAGAGTTATTTGGCCTCCAATAAAAGAATTAGCTGGTCATTCCAAAAAGAATTCATAGGACTTAAAATTTTTGAAGCCCACCCAAGTTTATGGTTTGAGTCTGTAATCTGTGTGGAATCACAGAGCCATGTGGACTGGCTCACACTAACCACATCCCAAGACAATGCCATGGTATAAATTTCCAATGACATGTTCATGGAATGTAAATTTTCCTCAGGTATCTTCAGGGTGCTGGGAACACAAAAAGGCACAAGACCCCTTTACAGGAGCCTGGAAGGGGAAGTTGATGAGAAAAGAGTATTGCACATACTGTAAGTCCATATGAAGAGTTCATTTCAAAGTCTTGAGAGCAGTGCCTGTCAAGGAAGGCTTACAAATGAGGTCACGCAGGATAGATAGAAATCAACTAGGCTAAGGAATTTGTGAAAGAGGTGGAAAGAAGAGCACAGGTGCAGGGCCACAGATGACATGGCCCATTTAGTGACCCTGCAAAGCACTGTTCCCGCCCAGAAAGCACAGTGTAAGGATGGGAGGTGAGCAGGGAGAAATGTGCCTGGAGTGCTGAGAAGGGAAAGGTCACAAAGCTGAGTTGGTTAAAGAATTTGAATTTTTCATGAGTGTGTGGAGAGGCCCTGAGTGATTTAAGTAGAGTAGTGACATATGAAGCTAATTTTGCAAACACTACTCCAACTGCAGTGTAGAGAATGGCATGGAGCAGAAGTTCATGATTGAAGGCACCAAGACAGGCCCTTGGATACATCTATGCAGCCATCTAGGTAAGCGAGTGCAATGGCTGGAATGATAATAGTGTCGATAGAAATCAAGAGATTTGAAAAGGGGGTAGAAATACTTTGGAGGTTGGCTCAGAGGGCTTGGAGGTTTAATAGTCGTGGGAGGGGGTGGAAGGATGAGTTCCAGATTTCTCATGTCTTGCTTCTTTCTGAAGAGAAGATGCTGAACTCCACTCTGCATGTGTAGACAGATGTTAAAGAATGCTAAAGCAGAGACAGCTGGTTTACAGGCAGATCTGATGAGAACAAGAGAGAGAAAGAGAAGAGATGCTCTGGAAATAAAGGCTTAGGCTCAGTGGTGGGATTCAAATAATTTAACAACCGGTTCTCTGCCCTAATGACCATTTTAAGTATTAAAAAAATGATATGCTGAAAGGTAGTTTATTATTTCATGCATTTAATACTTAAATAAGAACAATAAAAGAGGTCCACAAAACTAGATTATAAGAAAGAGTTTTAAATATTAATGAAAAAAATATTAAATGAAATCTGAAAAAAAAAAAGCAATACAAGTTGTCACTTCTGTTTGTTAGGCACTTCTTTTTCTTATGTAATACTTTGTTTACTGAAGTAACAAATATGAGGGAATTAAAATGCAGTATTTCATCAAAGGCATAATGAGCTTTATGAAATGAATAAATAAATATTACAAACATAGTTCCGTCAATTTTTTTCACCTATGGATGGAAAGAACATTACTATGGGTACTTAAATACCCGGTTGCACAGATGAACATTAAAAAAAAGTAAGGAATGTGAATTTGTTATTTCCACATTGGGCAGCTGTCCAGGCAGCCACCTTCGAGAGAACCCTGACTACAAGTGCCATTTTAAGAATCGGTTCACTGAACTCAACAAAAAATTAGATATTGGTTCTGCTGAACTGGTATGAACCAGCTGAATCCCACCACTGCTTAGGCTTCACTGTGAAAGACGACAACTAAACCCATGAGAGGAGGTGACTTCCTGGAAAGAACATTGAAAAGAAAGCTCAGAACAGAAGCCTCAAGGATATCAACACTTTGATGGAGAGCAGAGGAAACAAACGACAATAACAACAAATGAAGACTGAGAGGAATGGCTAAAAAGTAAGAGGGAAACCAGGATAAATCAGGAGTGCTGGCATTTCAGGAAGGTGTTTCATCAGCAATGCCCAAAACTGTGGAGAGGTCAAATAAGAAAACAACAAATTATAGCAACCGAGTTTATCATCAGAGAGGCCAAGCTGCTTAGAAAGAAGAGTTTCTGTGGAACAAGAGTTCAGGCTAACTCTAGTCATAGTGTGATGTGGATGGAAGGAAAGGCAGGCATTGAGCATGTACAATGCAAGGCATGCATTAATGAGGAAAAGAAAAAACAAATAAAGTGGGTTGGCTCTGTGTTGCTTGGAAAGTGCTAGACACACACTGACAAATATCTTTCTTTTCCTTTTTTTCTAAGCCTCCACGATGACCATCTCTTGATAGGAACATCCTCTATTTAAGAAAACTCAGTAGAGTTGTTTTATTTTTTTTGTCATTTTTGCTATAATGTATCTGTGGACTTCCAGGATACCATATTTGAGTAGCAGGTGGGCCAGACTGGTCTTAACTCTTGTCAGACCAACTTCCTTTCCTCCATGGATGGAGCCTGGGGCTAGCCCACGGTTTTAAGAATGGACTAGGTGGACTTGAAAATATAGGGCAGCTCCAAGAAGCTAGGGGAGTTCTGGAGTGCAGGGGAATAGCAGGACCCAAAAAGTGGGTCATCAACAGAAAATAGGAAGACATTTACATTTTATTTAGGAAATGGAGCCAAGACATTGCCTTAGAGGACAACACGTGCTGACATTGCATTTGGTGGATCAAGGCCCCTGGCTCTCAGTATACTGTTCATTTCCTAATATCCTTCCACAAGTAACTTGGCCCATCCTTAGGAAGGGATTTTGTTTTCTTGTTTTTGTCTTATAATATATCAGTATTTTAAATTTTGCAGTACAATGTGCTTTAACCAGACACTGACACAGATATAGAAGAAAGAGGACATTCAGATATATAAATGTTAAATTTTTTTTTGACTTTCACCTCCACTTATAATTATAACAACATGTGTTATGCATCAAAAAGGCTTAGCCTGAGGCAGTTTGCTGTAGCAGACTATGGCTTACATAACCAATTATTTCACCCCCACACATTCAAAACTCAGGCCACTAATACATTAAAGCTGACAGAAAAAGATCTCATAAAATGCATCAACACTTATTATAAAAGTAAAAGGAGTCAGCTTTTTCAAATACTTGCAGGAAAGGGAAATCAACCTTCTAATATGAAGATGACAACCATTTTCTATACCTGACATTTTTCTTAATAATAAAAAATTGTATCCCGCCTGATATTTTTCAGGAGGCTAACATATATTTGTAATAAAAACCTGCTACCCAGCTTTAAAACATAGATATAGATTTTGATTAAGGAGGAAAATATATTTAAAATAAATTGGAATCTAGGCCTCTATTGGAAAAATACCAATATTAGGCATTTTGTGACAGTTTGTCCACAAGGTTAACCACAGTCATATAGGACATACAGAACAAAATGTTGACTAGTTCTGGTTTATCCTCATATCCACATAATGTATTTTCTTCCAGAACCCTATCACTTAACACCCCTTCTCATAATGGATAGCAGACAATGAACTATCCTTCTATCTCTCAGAATTCTAAATCAACCATGTTTGTGCCATTACAACCAAAACATCGCTGAACACTGAAAATGATCTTTAAAAAAAATCAGTCTTGCCTGACCTGTGGTGGTGCAGTGGATCAAGCATCAACTTGGAATGCTGAGGTGGCCAGTTCAAAACCCTGGGCTTGCCTGGTCAAGGCACATATGGGAGTTGATGCTTCCTGCTCCTCCCGTCTTCTCTCTCTCTTCTCTTGAATAGATAAATTAAAAATAAAAAACAAACAAAAAATATCAGTCTTCATCGAGAGTCTGGAAATGAGGTCAGTAGACCACAGGTCCCTTGGATTACCCCTCTTCTCCTCACTCTTTGCTGTCCACACCTTCAAACAGGCCTACATCACCAAGGGAATGTGAGTACAGAGAAGACCTAGAAGTTAGCCTAATGGCCAAGTGGGGGTGCTGGCTCATTAGAGCCTACTGTACAGGATTATGAGGAAAAGTTTCCAAGTCTGAAATACAGTGACTTGCAGAAAAAGAAAAAAATAAGGTATGTTAGAAATACATAATGCTCAGATGATGCCTTCCAAATAATATGGTGCATTATTCAAGCAACAGCCTGGCTGTCAGGGATTTGGGGCTGCCATCAACTGTAGTCTTTCTAGACCCCAGTTTTCACTTTAACAGGAGAGGCTTAGCTAGGCAAACTCTAGGACCTTTCTAACCTGGGACATAATGCCTTGGTGACTCTGAAAAACCAGATTTTTTTTTCGTAGTCATTGCTTTCTGTGTCCTCTCAGACAAGTTCCAGTCACCAGAGTTCTTACTGCAAAAACTGATCATCAACTGTCGAGCAGGATCTTAGTTCCATTTGTTTGCTACTGTAATCTTTCTGTAACTGTTTTTTTTCTTGTAAAATATTTCCCAAACACATATCAAGGATTTCATGAGGAAAAATAACAAATGAGAAAATGCTTTGAGAGAAAAGGGAAAATTATTACTCAAATCTTAAGTAAAACTAATGTTCTCATTTAGACCATTTTCACAATTTAGTCTGTTTCTTGTCTAGACTGTAACTTGAGAATATTCTCCTTTACTATAAGATGTACAGCTGTCAAAACAAAGTTTTTATATAGTCAGTAGTCATTCCCAAGGGGTACAGAGCAGAAGTGAGAGTGTGGAAGAATCGTACATTTGTAGTGTCTTTCATGAGTATAATTACCTAGTGAACCTAACTGCTTCTACAAGAATGGTAGAAGCCCTTAGTGAAGGGTGTAGGTGGATGTAATTTAGCCATTAATTTGTTACCAGAGACATTACACAGTTTTTTTGTTCATTCCCAAGATAATTGTTTAACATTTTATAGTGTTATATCCTTCAGTGACACCTAGAAAAGCAAGTACCTAATATTTCTCTTTGTAGGATAAGATCAAGCCATTATAAAATAGCATCTGACTCTCTTTATTATTACAGAGTTCTTATGAAAGAACTGATATTTGTTTTTCACTATATTTTATATTTGAAAATTCTTTAGTACTTTTTAAAACTATTTACCTTGTTTTTTTTTAGCTTTGTGTCAATGCAAAACAACTAACTCTCTCAACATTCATTTCTCAAAAACTTTCAGAAAACATTAGAAATTGCATCAAAACCATTTAGTTATCTCACCAGTCTAACACGATAGTCCTTCCTACAGCCTTTTGGCAAGAATTATCTAAAGTCTTTTGGAATTTTTCCAGTTAGAGGAAACTCAGAATCTCACCAAGGCAGCCCATTTTATTTCTGTATATCTCTTTGGCAAGAAAGTTCTTCTTCATATCAAATATCTACCTGTCTATTTTGTGTCTTGTCTTAATCTTCTAATTTTACATTTGAAGAGCTATCAACATCATCACATAGCAACAATTCTCTCAGCTACCAAAGGTAATAATAAGCACCTCACTTTTCTTTCTCAGCCTACAAAATTTTCCCTGATTGCCTTCAGACATGTGGCATCTCTGGAATTAAAATTTTAGAAAATACTTAAGATTCAAAAGGGAAGATTCTATTGCAATTCAAGTCTAGGGCTTGGATCAAAGGACTCTATGGTGCAGTTAACCTAGCTGGAGAGGTTGCTGAAGTTTTGTGGGAGACGCAGAATTCCACTGGTAGCTCTGCAAGTCATAATCACTTTCTTCATAACTACTACCTGACATCTTAAAAGCTGCTTTGATGACTTGTTTTTATTAAGTCCAAAATCTGCAAAGGAAATATAGCTGATATAACATTTAAGGATGCAGAATAAAAATGAATCTGTTCCAGCTGGGCAATGCTAAGGAGACTGGTTGAACAGAGACTGTGTATATATCCCAAGAGACTTCAATTTGTGATACCCCATTATCTCTGAGAGAGGAGAGATTATTTCTTAAGATAGTTTACAGGTGACATCATAATCAGAAACCCTTTTAATTAAAATAATTGCACAAAACTCAACTGGGGAAAGAAATGGATAACAGTCTGATCCATAAAAAATACACACGTGTAATTTTCTGAAACTACATAGGGCTATTCTCTAAGAGAAGCAATGCTTGGAACCTTTAGAATCCCAGAAATGTGCAGAATGTAAGCTTTCTTTGAAATGAAATTCCATTGTTGTTAGTACTGTATGCATAAACATATCCAACTTTCTCTAGTACATAAAAATGGAAATCAAGACCAAGAATCACAAAATACGACACTGACCATTCCTAGATTACAGCTCCGTTTGTGTCCTAATATATATTATATATTATGTCATTTTGCACAAATACCAATGGTATTTCGGAAACATATTCAACTTCCCCAAAGTAACTATGGCTTTTTTCTTTATTCTGTTCTGAGATGGATGCTTTTAACCTTTTTCTAAGGGGACAGTTGGTACTACATGAATCTCATCCACACATTCCACCCCACTTTCTGGTTGAAATTTAAGAAATCTTAGGGGTGTCCGCAGCTTCTGTAATATTATTTCTGGTGTAATTTCTAATGCACACTTCTATGTTAAGATCTGTACAAAAGACCTGTAAAGATACTAATTATTGGAATATTTTTTTTATCAGGTTATATGTTGATTATGAACCACTGGGGACAACAAGTAGAACTACGTTTAGCTATCTAAAATTCTGACTAAATTTCACATGTGCCCCGTTTTAGCCTCACCAAGGCACCTTTGATCAAGTAATAAACCTTCATTTTGATCAAATCAATAAAAAGTTATAAATAAACATTTAATACAATCTTTCTTATACCAAATGGATATTGACAGGCACATGTAATTCAGTGTTGATTTCAAATTAATCTGAAAACTCTCTGGCGATCTCTTAAGTTTTTAATTCAAGACATAGGTATATGTTCTTTTACTGGTGCACAAAATAAGCCGTGCATTAACGTCACCTTGCTCAAAGAACAAAACCAACAAAGTGCATGAATTCACAACAAATCACGGTATTACTTTATTCTGGCCTCCGCGGCAAAGGCTTCTCCGAACCCCTGAGACTGACTTATCGAACCCAGGTTCAGAACCACTGTTCTAATTAGACATAATTATGAAGAGTGCAGGATTTGGAATCCTAAAGAATGTGGGTTTGAATTCTGGATCTTTCAATTCCTCCCATTACTAATTATTATTGGTATGCAAAATGTGACTAATAGTTACCTATTATCTGCGTGCTGAAGAATTCCATGTGGAAAAATTGCATGTAATTTGCTTAGAACAGTGTCATGAAGTTGATAAATACTAGCGATTGTTCTTGCTATTATTGTCATGTATCTATGATCTCATAGTGTACATATAATTGTAAACCATTCGTTTCTCAGGGAGGACATAACTGACAAAAACTTATCCGAATATTATTAACCCTAGAAACAGATAAATAGAAGCCATCAGTGCCAAAGATCTGGGAAATCCCTGAATCACAGAGATCAATGCTATAGACCAGGGGTCCCAACCTTAGTACACAAGGGGCCAGTTCACTGTCCCTCAGACTCTTGGAGGGCTGGACTATAAAAAAAACTATGAACAAATCCCTATGCACACTGCACATATGCACACGCGTCATATGACGCGCTTCGGGAGCCGTGATGCGTGTCACCGGAAGTAGTACTGTACCATGAGCTAGGCCGGCTTTGCAGCACACCACATACAGTACTCCACATCCTGTGCTCCTCTCACTGACCACCAATGAAAGAGGTGCCCCTTTCCAAGTGCGGTGGACGGATAAATGGCCTAAGGTGGCCGCATGTTACCTGTGGGCTGTAGTTTGGGGACCCCTGCTGTAGATTGCACCTTTTGTCATTGTTTTATGTTCAGTTTATTTTTTTATATTAGAAAAAAAATATTTTTTAAATATCTATTTTGTTAAACGCCTATCAAAAACAGAGAGATAAATGAAGTCATAGTCATTTCACATTTTATTAAATTAAATGAATACTTAAAAAATATTCATGTGGATCACACAGCATCTCACAGATCCAATTTGTTGTTCTGATGAGGTTTCCTTCCTGTAGTGACAATTACACCACAGCATGTTATGGCTGACCTAGGCTGGGTGTTTTCGGGCTTTCGGAGGATGAGATATTTAATGCATTTGATGTGAGTCATAAATGTAAATATCCACTGCTACTTGTTCTTTGCTTCCAATCTGCTAAGCTATCGTAGAAGTTTTAGCGCCATCTAGTGTACATGAGAAGCATAGCTGGAGGAAATGCATGCTCAGAGAACCGACTCATCACGCACACTGCAGTAAATAACTATGGTGTATTGGTACAGTCCATTATTTCGTTCACTTTCTATTATCACTGGATTTCGAAAACTTCAGATCTTGCTTAACTCCACTGTTTTTTCAAATGAGCTACATTAAATCAAATGCCATATTATCTATCGTATTCTCAAGGGGTTAATCAAATAATGTTTTGCTCTATTGCAGATTTGTGTTGCTACGTTTTAATCACTTGCGACTGACATTGTGTAAATTCGTTTGTTCGAAATGACAGTTTTCTTGTGATCCACTTGAAATCACAGCATGCTTCTCACAGTACAGCATGTTCTTTATTAGAATTGGAACTGTTATCGTTCCTCCCTATTTTTGATTCTTCACTCTTTTTTTTTTTCTTTTTCAGATTGTCTACAAAGCCTGGCTGTGTTCCCAGTACTTTGAAGTCGCACAGTTTAACTGCAGAAAGACAATTCCTTGCAAGCAATACTGTTTGGAGGTTCAGACGAGGTGTCCGTTTATATTGCCCGACAATGATGAAGTCATCTACGGGGGACTCTCCAGTTTCATCTGTACAGGTACAGTGCAAGGCAGGGTTTTGTCACCTGCCCTCTGACGGTGCTTTGACGTTCTTATCCGAGGTCTCTTTGCTTTGTTGATTGTCGCTTCTTTCCCCTAACCTAACCTTGAAGATAGGGCTGGTAGTTTTCCACGCTTTCCTTCATAGAATCCCTGAAGGGACTTGATTTGAAAATGCCACATTAGCTATAGTCTACCTGTGACCACATCATCAACTTTGCAAAAGGATAATTCTGAGAGCAAAATATCAGAAATCTTTAGATATGCTTCAGTTTGACTTAGAGTAGGCCAGTTTCTGCCTACATCGCTTTTATATTACCTAAAGCAGATAATGTGATAAGGCCAGTAAAATCCTCTTTCTTCAAATGGTTAACAAGCTTACATCACAAGTCGGTTTTCTGAGAAGTGTTATTTTAAATATCAATAACATAAATAAATGTCCACCTAAGTTATTCGTGTGTACAAAATGTATAAAAGCCTTTTATGCTTTTATCTCATAGTTCCCATTAGCAGTGCTTACTTCTTTCAGCAAATGATTCAGACTGAGCATTCGATTTCTGGATCATTTTGATAAGTATTGCATAACCTAGATGCTGAAAAAAGGGAAGGATAAGAGGAGTAGCTTGTTTTTAGAAATCAGTGTTGAGGGGGACAAGTGAAAATAAGATACTGTGACTGGTGCACAGTATCCAGAGCTGCTGCCCTATGTACTCTTAGTAAGAAAGGGCTGTGCAGTATTCTTGTAACTAGATAGTTGGATTGTAGCAAGTTTATATTTCAAGTTTTAGGAATAAAACACACCATTTCAAGTATTGAGAAGCATGAAACCCCTCTTTTTATATCATACTTTGTGAAACCCCTCTAAGAGTGACGTATTGAGATGATCAACATGAGAACTTACCAAATTATGTCCAGATCACTATTTACATGCCTATCTGTTCTAAGTGATAAGCTATCAAAAAATAGTTCATCCAAGTTCCTTAGTAAGAACCTGCCTAGGAACTGGGGGAGTATTCCTCATGTTGCCCAATGTTGTGGGAAGAACATGTGACTGAGGTTGGGAGACATACATTATTGTCTTATTTCTACCAGACACTCTCTGAACCACTATCTCCTAATTATAAAATTAGTAATAGCAATGCCTCTGAAGCATGTTTGCTACGAAGATTACAGATAAGGGAGAAACACAAGGTACGTCCTCAATAAGCCATAGCCATTGTACATAAGAAAGTGATTTGCAAAATGTAAAAAAAAAAAATTACCAATAATTTTTGTTGTTCCACTGACTTGAGGCTAAGATAATTTTTTATGTAACTCCTCTCTTATGGAAAACAGAGGGAAAACAAGAGGGGTAGAAAGAAGGGAAAGAGGAGAGGGAGAGAGAAACAGAGAGAGAGAAACAAAGAAGGGGAAGGAAGGAAGGAAGCAAGGAAGGAAGGAAGGAAGGAAGCAAGGGAGGGAGGAAGGGAGGGATGGAGGGAGGGAGGGAGGGAGGGAGGGAGGGAGGGAGGGAGGGAGGGAGGGAGGGAGGAAAGAAGGAAAAGGCATTAATATTTTCCTTTGAATCTTAGCCAAATTCACCAAACATAGGCTATTAATTCATTTGACTTTCACATACATTTTTCAATAAAGCATCATCAAGTTAAGGCCTTCAACTCAATAATTGTAGGATTATTTTTTAAATGTAAAGACTGTATGTTTTCTTATTCACACACAAATAGTTTTTTTTTTCTAAAAAAGATCAGTATCTTTCACTAGGTTTTCAAAGTAGACTAAGACCTTAAATGCAGGGTAAAGTTAGTGTCTTTCTCTATGTTCTCCTATTTCTTGATCTTTTTATCTATCTGTGTGAATTTGAAATAGAGGTGTAAGTGTTCACCCCCTTTTCTTGTATGCTCACAAAACCACCAGAAAGCTAAAGATGAGATTTAATCTATTTCTTCATAACATGAGCAGATAGTCCACCTTGTATTTAATTGTCTTTGAGTTTTGTATAATTAGCCTTTTCATAGCCATAGTTACATCCCATCTGGTTTTCAAGACAGGAAAAATGAAATTGGATCCAGAAAAATGGCCGTCAACATTAGAAACCTTCTGGAAGATTCTCATCACTGAATACTTAGGAACCTCACTTATCTTTCACTCTAGTCAGTTGGACTCATATTCCTTTTTATTACTGAACTTGCAAAAATGTACAGAAAAAAATTCTAAAGGTATTTTACCTGAAGTTTTATTAAATTTTTCATCAATGAAAGTACTAATTTTCAGATTGATCCTCTTTTCTAAAGTGTAACATGGGCCTCCTAGGAACTGTTATCTATCCTGATAACTAGCAGACATCATTTTCTACTTGAGGTCTCAGATGTCCCTTGAGTGTTGCTGCTAAACCTGAGATTTCCACTGATGCAAAATACTTGCTGTCTCGTCACTACTGATTAGGGTCCCCAAAACAGGCCCCAGGATAGTTGTCTGGGAAGTAGTTAGCCCAGAGAACAGCTCCCAGGGACCACTGGTTAAATCTGTGGAGCCAAATGACTTGCCACATTTCTAAGGAACCTAGAAAGACTTCTGTATTTGTTTCCAAACATTACCCCACAAGTTTCAGAAGTTTATCTTTTACAGAAGGACATGAAGATCCAAACAACTTGCCTTTTAGGCAAGTTTGGAGTGAATGTGTGTCATCCTGGATGACTTTATGCATTTTAAATGAAATATTTCCTGTACTCAGGAACAATTAGATAAAATATAATAGAGAAATAAGAGTACTTCTTCTCATTTCCCAGTTGGGTACAGACAACTTAAAGCCACCTGAAATGGCAGGCTCATAGCAACTTTTCATGTTTACAAATAATAGATCTGTCAGACTTCTTCCTCACTGCGAAAAGGTATAATGACAGTCACTAACCACAATTCTTTTAAAAGGAATTCACCAAGTAGTTTGGTTTTACTCTTGCCTTCAGCAATAGCTCTTTAAAAAAAAATAATCAGTAATTTCATTTCCATTCTATATGCTGAAAAATAAAATGATTGATCACCAAGAGTTAAAAGACTAGATGGAGCGTTTTCAAATTCAACATATTTAATTACAATAATTTTCCTAATACAAATTGAGAAAAAATTAGGTTTACAGTTGTTAATATGAAAAATAATATAATAATTAATGAATGATAACACAAGAATAAACTCTATTTTGCATACTCACTACTCTAAACCTTTTACCAACTCTTAAATTGAAAACACATCCAATTCACAGCTTCCAGAAGGACAGCAATCCCTCTAAGAATCAACCACAAAAAGTATTTAGTAAGCACATAACTACATATGTCTTGTTGTCAGATCACCGAAGATCAGTTTCGTTCAAGGTGCTTCTCCACCGTGACAAACCAGTGGTACAGTGATGACTTTTCCTTAGGGGTCTCTGCAGAGATGTGGCATTCTAGGACGCCCTAGTTCTTCCTCTCCCACAGGCTTTTACTAGATATCTACTGATACTTAGGAATCCTTTCTTACACACACACAAAAAAAACAAAAAAAAACAAAAAAAACTGCATTTCAGCCCTTGGGATCAGTGAACCAATTTGAAGACTCAGACAAAATTTCTTTAAATAATCAGAGTAATGTTAATTTTGGTACCAGGTATTAGACTCAATATTTAATACATAGGTTTTTTTATAATGTTTACATTACTTACTTACCCATGCCCTAAATTTTAATGTTTTAATTTTTTATCTTTTGATCATCTACCACTTCATTAATCTATGATCCTCAGTAAGTCCATAACTAATGAAAAAACCTGAAAGGTCTGAGAAGGCCTGTCTATTGTTGTAGAATGTCGTTGACTGAGGATGTTACAGAAGATCATGACCAAATGTTTTAACCACTAATGGAGATGACAAGATGAGCCCCTTTTTGTATGTTTAACTGCATTTTTTTTTTAGGAGAGAAAGGAAGACAGTCTGCCTGAGATCTGTCTTGGTCTTTCTGTTAAAGAATGAAACTGACACATTACTGAAGTAGTCTTTTAAAAATTAATTAGGGAGGGATTCTGAGGCACTGTCGGGGGAAGCCTGTCATTTAATGTTAGTCATTATTGAGCAAACTTTTTTCAAGGTGGGTTGTGTTCTCCAACTCAGTTCACATAATGCACTGCTAGTTTAGAAACTTGGTTTCCTCATCTCAAAAGTGAGGGGGTGAAGTCGTTGGTGGATTCTATGTTGTCAACCCATCACTGTGGTAATTATACAGGTTTCCCCTCTGCACATTTTCTCCTTGTTCTAGAATCCCCTAGAGAAATCCTTGACTGCTTATCTGTGAAAGAGAACCAACATTCAGAAAACAGAACTAGCACAGTATCACAGGCTGTGGGTGCTATGGTAACAAACATAAAAATTACCCTTTGATTGATAGATAAAATAGACTTGACATGATTCAATGCTATATTTTTTTTGTAGAGAAATTATTGAAAGCAAAAGAGGTGTGCTGTGGTTACTGACAATTGAAATAAAACATATTTTGATAATTCTAGGTAAATTCTGCATTTCATTTTTCTTAGCTGTGACAAGAATAAGGTTATGTTTCTGCCTCTTGAGGAAATACTGTGGGTTGTTGTGGTTACCCTGACAGGTTTGATCATGTTGTGATGAAGGACGCGCGCCCTCTAGTGGCTAAACGTGTGCTACTGCAGAGGATCCGAAAGAGATTTTTGCCTGCAGACAGAATTAATCTGTTCAGAGAAAAAGCAAGGAGAAAATAGTTAGACATGCATATTGATCAAGTCAGGAAGGATTTTTAAAAATGTTTTTGTCTCATAATTTCACATGAGGGAATTCACAACTAGGAAAGATCATTTCCAAAATCTAGTTCTGACACGACTAGGGAGTTGATAAAGAATTTGAAGAAATAACTCATTAAAGGATTATTTTAGTGAAGAAAAAAACCCGCTACCCATAGATTTAAATTTGCGTAGCTATATTATTTTTAATTTTTGTATTTTTACCCAGTGTGTAAATATGTTTTATTATTTTCTAAAATAAGGGGGTTCTGAAAAAAAGAATGATGAAATGACACGAGTCATAGTACAGTTCAATGTCACACAAAATCTTTTCACAAATAAATTAAAAAGTTAGGCCAAAGAGAAATGTGAAGGTAGATGGCATGATAAAAATAAAATAAAGAAATATGAACATAAGTTATTTAAAAAAAACAAGTAGAATGTAATAGCTTCAAGTGTTTGAGACCTCTTCTATTAAAACACTGTACCTTTTTATGTTTGTTCCACTTCACATATATATTTAGACCTGAGTTAATCCCATTCTTAGTCAAGACTGTCTTTCCTGACTTTATTTTCAGATGCATTCTCTAAAACTCAAGTTTGCCTTGCACAAGGGGACATGGGTAGGGAAAGCGCTCTGGGGTGGGAATTAGGTTGTCTAGATTCTGCTAGTAGCTATAAATTTTGGAAGTCATGCCTGATAGAAGGTTTTTATTCCCTTGTTTCTGCAAGTGGCTAACAGTGCTGAGTCTCTGGAATACTCACTCAATCCACTAAGTTGTTGAGAACAAACTCAGCAAAATGGTGACCCTACCTGGTCCAGCATGACAGTACTTGTGGAGGGACAAAATGCCACAGCTCCAGAGGAGAGAGCGCAGTCACCATGCTTGCCTGAGTTTGAGTAGAAAACCTTCTGGCCTAAAGTGATCCTGAGTGATCTTTCTCAGAGAGCCAGGAATATTTTGTGGATAAATTTACTTATCTCCAAGTGCTGATAATGCAGACTATACCCTTCCATGCCTGCTCACCCAGACAAACTTTAGGGAAATCCTAACATAGTTCAAGTTGTCTTTCTTCCTTTTATCTTTATACCCAATCTAGAGGAGGAATGAAAGGGATTAGACTAGGGAGAGCTGAGAAGACCAGGCTGGGCACTTGCATGGCCTGGAGTGGAATCAGCTCTGAAAAAATATGTCCAGTTTCAATTGCAGTGAACTCTAAGCTTACTGTTCCATGGGGTCTTAAGGGGCTGAGCCTAGGGCTTTTCTTGCCTGTCACCAGGTAAGTGACCACTACAGGTGGACTGGGAAGACATCTGTCCTCTTTAATGCAAACTAGGACAGATTCTAGTGACACTGGCCCACAATTGTCTGTTAACCAGCAACAGAAAGGGCACTTACTCTGTGTGATGGATGTCCAGTGAACTTTCTAGGATAGATAGCCACCCTTTGCTCAAGCCACAGCTATTGAATGCTACTTTAACAGAGGACCAGTGCAAAGCACCTAGACCAAAATCTGTTCAGTCTATGCTTAGGTGGAAATTCAATAAAAACATTTAGATATCTTCTCTAGTTCAAGGGCAGGGATCAAATACACATCATTACACAGTTCCCCCAGAACTCTACCTGATTGAGAAAACTCAGAAATGTTTTAACGGACATGGTAGCAGTTGCAATGATAAGCCACAGGAAGCATTCTAACTCTAGAATTTCACTTTAGGAACGCTAATTTAGGCAGAGGGATTTCCCAGAACAGGTGAAATCTTTCAATAAAGGTATTTACCTACTTTGCTATAATTAAACATCTCTGTGAAACATCTATCCCTCCCCCGCCCCCCTTGTAGCTGCTTTGAACTGCTTTGGATGTGGCAATTGTCTCACAGAATTATAGATTCAGTCAATTTCAGAACAAGCCCAAGTTATAGAAGTCATCTAGTCTAATGTTGCTTTTATGTAAGATTAAACAAAGCCTCTTCCACCCCCCCCCACCTGTTATTACAAAAACAAGAATAGATCCACATTTCCTGGCTATATTAGTCCAGCATTTGAGTCAACAGTGGAGCAGGAAATGACCAGTTAGTCCGTCCTGAAATTAGCCTGTAAGCAAATGTTTCCAGACTGCAAAACAGCCAGAGAAAGTCTGTCAATTGGTGAGAGAGAAGGTCTACCCACAGACTGCAGCCTGTGCAATATCATTTTCAGTACTTCACTACCATGTCCTGGGGTCAGGATGTCACATTAAAAATGAAAGTGAGGCCCTGATTGGGTGGCGTGGATATAGTGTAGTTCCGGTGCACCGAGGTCGGGGGTTTGATTCCCAACCAGGGCACTTGGGAGGAGCAACCAATGAGTACACAACTAAATGGAACAAGTAAGTTGAACCAGAAGTTGATGCTTCTCTCTCTCTTTCTCTCCCCAATGTCTTCCTCTCTCTGTCTCTCAAATCAATGGGAAAAAATAATTTTTAAATGAAAGTGACAAGTATTTTCCACCTCGATCATTTTTTCTGGTCAGAGAAAAGAGAACTGGCCAGTTAGCTCAGTCAGTTAACAATGTTGAGGGTTCAATCTTCAGTCAGGGCACACATGGAAAGCAACTAATGAATATACTACTGAGTGGATCAGCAAATGAACTCTTTTTATCCTCTTCTCTTTGTCTTAAAAAAAAGTTAAGTCCTTGCCTGATAGCTGAGTTGGTTAGAGCATCATGCCAGAGCACAGAGGTTGCCAATTCAATTTCCTGGTCAGGGCACATAGAAGAGCAACTCGATGTTCCTGACTCTCTCTCCCTGGCTCTCAAAAAAATAAGTAAGTAAAAATGAAAAACATAGAAAGAAAGAGAGAAAATAATGTGTCTGGCTCACTGTTGTTTGGAAAATGTGCTTAGATAACTAATTTTTCAGTCAAATCAGTAAGTCATTTAGATTGCGTACATACAAATATATTGGTGTGAAGGGTAAAAACAAAAAAAAACAAAGTTTCTAAAATATTTGTGCAAATAATTTTATGAATTTAAATGACTTCTATATGTGTCCAGCCATTAAGTATTTTTGTGTCCCAATAGTACATATTATAAATTTTAAAATGGAAAATTAACCAATTATTCTCAATTTTGAAAACTTGTCTTTTTAATGGTTTGGCTTGAAATTACCAAATGAAATGGTTATTGTTAGCCATAATTTCTAATTTATCAGAGAATCAGAATGTCTACTTTTTTTTTCTTTTTAAGTGAGAGGAAGGGAGATAGAGAGAGAGAGAGAGAGAGAGAGACTCTCACATACGACCTGAGATCCACCCAGCAACTCTGTCTGGGGCCAATGCTTGAATCATCCAAGCCATCCTCAGCGCCTGAGGCTGACATTTGGACCAACCAGCCACTGGCTGCAGAAGAAGAAAGAGAAAAGGTGGAGGGGGAGGGGAAGAGAAACAGATGGTTTCTTCTCTTGTGTGCCCTGCCTCGAGATCGAACCTGGGATGTCTACACGCAAGATCGATGCTCTATCTACTGAGCAAACTGGCCAGGGCTGAGGGTATTTACTTTACAAGAAGAATATTAGCATATGTCTTCAGTGTGCAGTTTTCCTCTAAGTAGTAAAATTTAGAAACTCAGTTTTTATACCCATAATGCAATTTTTCTTCAAAATAGTTTTTGATATTTTCTTTGGAAATCATTTTCATATTCTGCAGCATCCTCTTTGTGCTTTGGGAGATTTATCCAAATGAGCATGTATGCATGCACTGGGATATATAACCATCTGTGTTATATTATATGAGTTAATATTATATATAAATTCAGATAAAATAATTTATATATAATCATGTAAAGCCAGTAACCAGGGCTTTACATGATTATATAACCATCACAGCCGCCTGGCCCATGCAGGTTCACATTTGATTCAGACAGATGGTAATGAAACAATGGAGCCAAGAACTGGTGAGCCATTACCTTTAATCCTAGCTCGCACCTGGTGGGCAAGAAATACACACAGTGGGAAAACACTTCCCTTTCTATTCAAGGTTCCCAAAGCCACTGACTTATCTGACTATTCCTAGAACAAAGGTTTCTACCTCACCAGTCTTATTCACTTCTGTTCCCGATCTCCTTCTCTCTGCACAAACTGGCTTCTCCTTCAGCACTCTGCTATCTTGGCTGCTTCTCCTCTGCAATGCTAATTTCAGGAACTGAGAGAGAGCAAGCCCCCAGTCTGCCCCATTTTATAGTATAGAAATCAAAATCTTTAAGCCAATATACATATAAGAAAGTCTCTAATACAAAGTCACTTATCTGAGGCATAAATGAGATTCCTCATAAGAGTGCACCACCTCACATCTTGCAACAGTCAAGGGTGTGGGGAGAAGTTTGTTTTGAAAGATCTTAGTATTCAAAAAGTGGGAAAGGTTTAGACTTAAAACTAAGCTTTAGGCTATAATGACTTTCCTACTTACAGCCTGTCTCCCACACCCAATGAATGCAAACTATAAGTGAGCAAACATATATATCATATTTAAAACTATTTGACTGACAAATCACTATAGGTAAATGTCACAAGTAATGTAGGTAATCATAAAAAGAAATATTTTAGGTGTGTAAATGGAAAATCAGTTTTAGGTATGGCTTTGAAATTCACTTTAAAGTCAGTTCCAAAAAAAAAGGAGTGTACTCAATTTAGGTAAAGCAGCACCAATGGAATCAGTGAGTACCCCCCCCCCCAATAAAAGTTTAAAAATACAAAGCCCTGTTGAATGTAGAACTTCTAGAATGCTATTTTAAGACAACAGTTTTATTGCCTTTATTACCTATGGGTTTATTAACCTTTTAAATGTGATCCATCATCCCTTTGTTGACTCATTTGTGCTGTCAAAGGAAGATCAGATTAGGCAGAGAGAGATTGACAACACTGACCTCATTATGGGCACTGAATCCTATTAGTAATTGTAGAGTTCATGGTCACCTTTATTACTATTTCCTTCTTTATCAAACATGTTATTGCCAGGGGAAAAAAGGCTTTTCTGGGGTTGACTTGGGAGCATTTGCCATGATTCAGTATTTCTTTGTGTATGTGAACTTGGAAAGCCCCAGGAAGCCCAACTTCCTCCTTCCAACTTTGGAAACAAACATTGCATAGGAAATTAAAGTAAATCCAATCACAAGGGAAATAATTGTTCCGAGATAAGATCTGTTTTTTATTGCTTCATGAATTCTTTTTACAAAGATCATGTAAAAGTATCGAGTTCAATTTCGAATGGTGAAGAGCCAAAGACTACTGTCTCTAATCTCTTAAGTCTTTTATATGTAGATGTAAATTGATAAGTCAACATTTCTACCAACAATATCATATTTTTAAAGGCTATTTTTCAGGAACTGGATACAAAGCCAAACTTGTTCCCAACAGCCATCTTTTCTCTTGCAATGTAATGTCTGATGATATGTTTCATAGGCCTTTTTACTGCTTGAGTATTTATTTATTTATTTATTTATTCATTTTAGAGAAGAGAGAGAGAGGAATAGAGAGAGGGAGAGAGAGAGAGAGAGAGAGAAGGGGGAGGAGCAAGAAGCATCAAGTCCCTTATGTGCCTCGACCAGGCAAGACCAGGATTTCGAACCGGCAACCTCAGTGTTTCCAAGTCAACACTTTATCCACTGCGCCACCACAGATCAGGCTTGAGCATATATTTTAACTGTGATTCACCCACCTCCCAATTTCATTGCTTTTCTATCTCTAGGGTTGAAAATAGAGTTGCCACCAACTGTATGTATGAATAGGAGCTAAATCATATGACACACTAACATCAATAGGACAAAAATAACTGATATTACAGGGTGGGGCAAATGTAGGTTTACAGTTGTGAGTAAATGAAACACAAAGTTAATCATTGTATTATTATTTATTAATGGTTGTACTATGTAAAGCCAATAGCCACGGCCACCATCACAGCCACCTGGCCCATGCAGGTTCACATTTGATTCGAATGGATGGTAATGAAACAACGGACCCAAGAACTGGTGGGCCATTAGCTTTAATTCTAGCTTGCACCAGGCGGGCCAGAAATACACAGAGTGGGAAAACACTTCCCTTTCCATTCAGGGCTCCCAAAGTCACTGATTTATCCGAGTTTCCTAGAATCAAAAGTTTCTACCTCACCAGCCTTATTCACCTCTGTTCTCCATGTCCCTCTTTCTGCACAAAACTGGCTTCTCCTTCAGCACTCTGCCATCTTGCCTGCTTCTCCTCTCCTCCACATGGTCTTTCGCTGCTCTCTTCTCTCTGCTCTCCTCTCTAATGCTAACTGCAGGAACTGAGAGAGAGCAAGCTCCCAGTCTGTCTCATTTTATAGTGTAGAAATCAAAACCCTTAATCTAATATACAAATAAGGATGTCTCTGATACAAAGTCACTTATCTGAGGCATAAATGGGATTTCTCATAAGAGTGCACACCCCCTATCATCCTATCATGCAATAGTCAAGGGTGTGGGGAAAAGCTTAGTTTTCTTTCTTTCTTTCTTTCTTTCTTTCTTTCTTTCTTTCTTTCTTTCTTTCTTTTGTGGCAGAGTCAGAGAGAGGGACAGATAGGGACAAACAGACAGGAAGGGAGAGAGATGAGAAACATCAATTCTTTGTTGCGGTTCCTTAGTTGTTCATTGATTGATTTCTCATATGTGCCTTGACTGGGGGCTATAGCAGACCAAGTTAGCCCTTGCTCGAGCCAGTGACCTTGGGCTTAAGCTGCTGAGCCTTGCTCAAACCAGATGAGCCCATACTCAAGCCGGCGACCTCGGGGTCTCGAACCTGGGTCCTCCACATTCCAGTCTGACGCTTTATCCACTGTGCCAGTGCCTGGTGAGGTAAAAAGCTTAGTTTTAAAACTAAGCCTTAGGTCATAATGACTTTGTCAGTTTATAGCCTGTCTCCCACACCCAATGCAAACTATAAGCGAGCAAACATATATATTATATTTACAAACTTATTTGACCAACATACTATTTTTCATACAAACAAGTATACACCTACTTTTGCACCACCCTGTATATACAGGGAACCTACATGTCCACAGCATTTGTGTGTCCAACTTTATAGCACTTGCTGCTCACAGCTCTTACTTACAGTAATGCAGACAGCCTGTCTCCTCCCATCACACAGTGAATTGAATGAGTGTGAGATCTCATTGAAATAAATAAATTGGGTTTACTTATTTTTGAATTGCCAATACATGCACATAGCATAAAACTTGAAATACACTAAAGAATGAAAATTAAGCCAACTCTTTCCCTTGTTCAAATGGGGTTATTGGTTACAGATTTATCACAATTTAATCAGTTCTTAATTGATGGCTATTTTGGTGATTTCTAACTTCTAGTTATTAAATCCAGTTTGGCAAAGACCATTTCCTATACTTGTGTTATCCAGAGGATAAGTTTCATATCAAGAAGTGGAAGTGAGCTAGCTGGATCAAAGAGTCCGTACATTTAGAGTTTGGAAGATATTTGCCTTGCAGTCCATTATGGGCACAGATCATGTCCCCCTCTCAGAGCTCTAATGTCCTTAAGGGGGTCCCTAAGCTCCTTTGTGTAGTTGAATTTGACCCTTGTTGCCTCACCGTTCTCTGCCAGCCTTGCCATTTTCCTTTTGGAACCCAGCACTTCAAAAACCAGCCAGTGTGTTAGTGCTCCTTGCCTGGCACACTCTCCCTTCAAGTCCTCACCTGGCTAATCCTTCAGCAACTGGCATTCCATTAGGAGGCCTTCCCAGACACCCTAGGTCAGGGTTGGGACCCTACCTGTCCATAGCATTTGTGCGTCCAGCTTCATAGTGCTTACTGCTCACAGCTCTTCCTTACAGTAATGAAGCTAGCATGTCTCCTCCCATTGCACAGTAAATTGGATGAGATCCTGTTGTTTATAGCTGTATCCCCAGCGCCCACAAAAGTGGCTGACCCATAGTTAGTGCTCAATAAACAAATACAGAGTTAATTAATTTGTGGGTGAGTACTCAAAGGAATCTGTGGTGGACCTGGTTATAAGTGAGAAGATGCCCTCCAAAGTTGGAGGGGGATCTCAGGAAAACCAGGTGGTGTAGGTAATGCCCTGCAGTGCTTCCAGGTGCTTGCTACTTATACCCATCTGCGGAGATACTGTGAGGGTGCACACAAAGGGGGCTGAAAGTTCAATGCACTACAACAAAACATCTTCCCTTTGGACACAATAGGAATATCAATATTTTATTTTCAAACCATTTTGTCCCTCACAGTCCATTTCCTTTCACATAAATTATACAGACATGTATTAAATCAAGTGCACACCAGCATGCTGCACCTCACTCACCTGGAATACTGGGATTTACAAAAGAGCCTAAGAAATGATGTGACATCTCACCTTATGTAATGTACATTTTAAATGGGTGTCTCAAACTGCATGCCATGGGTTGAATCATGGCCCCCATCCACCAATTCATAAGTTGAAGTCCTAACCCTCAGTGTCTCAGAAGGTGTTTATTTGAAAATAAGGTCTTTAGAGAAGCAGTGAAGTTAAAATGAGGTCATTAGGATAGACCCTAATGCAATCCTGATTAATGTATGCATTAATTTGCTAGGCTGCCATAACAACATACCATGGATTTGGTGGTATAAACAACGTAAGTTTACCATCTCACAGTTCTGGAAGACAGAAGCCCAAGAGCACAGTATTGGTGGAGTTCGTTTCTCTGGAGGCTTTTCTTCTGTGCATCCTTCTTGCCATGTATTTACTTGGTCTTCCCTTTGTGTGTGTGCCCCTGTAGTTACATGTTTTTCTAGATTTCCTCTTTCTATATGGACACCAATCAGATAGGATTAGGGTCCACCCTAAAGGCCTCATTTTACCTTCCTTACTCCTTTAAAGGCCATATATCCAAATATGGTCACATTTTTAAGTACACTGAAGAAGTTAGGGTCTCGCCATATCAATTTCAGGAAATGCAATTCATCCCACAGCAGTGTACTTAAAACAAGGGGAACTCTGGGCACGCAGACATACACAGAGTGAAGACAATGTGAAGAGACACTGGGAGAAGATGGGTATCTATAAACCAACCTTACCAACACTCTGATCTTGGCCTTCCAGCTTCTAGAATCATAAGATCATGCATTCCTGTTATTTAAGCTATCCAGTCTGTTGGACTTTGTACAGCAGTTCTTAGCCATGCCTAGCACATTTGGAACAAAACAGATATATTCAATTTGTTTGTTTAAGCATCGAATAATGTCTAACTCTTATATGAAGACAAATTTTTCATACTTCAAAACTTTTAGAGGATTAGAGGAGAGGAAGCAATAAAAAGGAATTATAAGGGCAACAAGAGAGCTCAGCCAAGAGGATTTAGAGGATAATAATTATGTGGAGAGCGTAATGATGAAGAAAGTATTAACCAGTACAGACAATTTTTAATTGTAAAATAAAATTATTTTTGTAAATTTCATGACTCTCCTTTTGAAAGCATTGAGAACCACAATCAATTTTCAATGCTGTTGTGTGCTCTGTGTCCAAGTTCTCACGGTTTAATAATTAGAAGATTTTAAACCTGAGTTTGAAAACCCTTCAGTGAAAACTGCAATCAGTGAATTTTTATTTGGGAAAAATCTAACCACCCTTTACACTTTCTGCTCAATATTACTGTGAACTTAAAACTGCTCTAAAAAAATCAATTCTATTCAAAGAGGCAAGGGGTGTCAAAAAATCAAACCAAATAAACTTGGTCTCTAGATAAATTGTCTTTTATTTGGGAATGTGTTTGTTCTAATCATGTTTAGCTTATTCTTGTGGTATTAGAAGGAAATACAGCCTAACAGTTTTATAATAAGTTTTATAAAATTTGTGGATAGCTTTCAAATTCCAAATTTTAATCCTTGTAAAAAAAAAATGATTTCCTTTTTTGTTCATTTCTATTATTCTTTCTTCATAGAGATAACTTTTAAAAGCATGAGAAAAATTTAATTAATAAAAACATCAAATTTATTAACTGTCATGATCTCCATTAATTAGTATAAAAAGAGGCAACTGTGAGCATAAAATTAGGGGAAACTTTACATCTAAAGTCATGGAGTTTTAGAGCTGAAAGGACCTAAATTGTTATTTAGCTGTACTCGGTGGGCTTCATGCTGGCTCCCTGGACTACTGGGCCTGAACTATTAAGGAGATCTGAGATACTTTGGACTGGTTCATTGAGAATGGATATAATCATCACTTAAAAATGTTTGCAGAAATTAAGATTCAGGCAGTGGTTTTCTGATTCATATTTGTCCAACATAATAGCTTAACAATTACATCTAGTAGATTAAAAAGCTAAAGATTAGAGAAATTCAGTAGCTTCCTTAAGTTCACATGAAGGCAAGCAGTAGAACCAACACATCTGACTTCCTGTCTAACATAGTTCACTGCTCTTCTGTACTCTTCACCAGAACTTTCTTTTGTAACTAAAGTAGCTGATATTCTCTTAATTGTGACTTTCTCATTACAAGTTTGACTCCAGAAGGTTGTAAACTCTCCTTGCCTTTATTTCAAAATGTCCACTACCCTACAGAGAAATGTCTAAGAATACAGATGGTGGAGGTATATAAAGTTGTATGTTTTGTGTTTCTTTCTCTAAGTATGTTCTCTTGCATTTTCATTTATTCATGAAAAATTTGCTAAAGACCCCTTGTATTAGTTTTCTTTTGCTGCCTTAATTAATTGCCACACCCTTAGTGGTTTAAAACAACACAAGTGCATCATCTCACACCTCTGCAGTAGGTCACAGGGTGAACACGGATCTCCGCAGGTGGAACTGAAGGTGCCCAGAAGCTGTGCTCTTTTTGGAAGCTCCAGCAGATGATTGGTTCCCAGTAATCCATATTATTGGCTGAATTCAGTTCCTTGCTGTTGTAAGACCCTGTTTTCTTTTTCTTTTTTCTTTTTTCTCATTAGAAATTTTATTTTGTTGCTGAGAGCTCAGCAGATTTGGGGGATTGCAAAAAGATTTTTTTATTATTAATTTTAATGGGGTGACATTAATAAATCAGGGTACATATGTTCAAAGAAAACATCTCCAGGTTATTGTACCATTCAATTATGTTGCATACCCATCACCCAAAGTCAAATTGTCCTCTGTCACCTTCTAACTGGTTTTCTTTGCGCCCCTCCCCTCGCCCCTCTCCCTCTCTCTCCTCCCTCCCCCCACTCCATAACCACCACACTCTTGTCCATGTCTCATAGTCTCATTTTTATGTCCCACCTATGTATGAAATCACTCTGTTCTCAGTTTTTTTCTGTTTTACTTATTTCACTCCGTATAATGTTATCAAGGTCCATCCATTTTGTTGTAAATAATCCAATGTCATCATTTCTTATGACTGAGTAGTATTCCATAGTATATATGTACCAAAACTTTTTAATCCACTCATCCTCTGACAGACACTTGGGCTGTTTCCAGATCTTCGCTATTGTGAACAATGCTGCCACTAACATGGAGGCGTATTTCTTCTTTTCAAACAGTTTCTATGGTGTTCTTAGGGTATATTCCTAAAAGTGTAATAGCTGGGTGCAGCCACTGTGGAAAACAGTATGGAGATTCCTCAAAAAATTAAAAATCAAACTGCCTTTAGACTCTGGGTTTTTTTTTGTTTTTGTTGTTTTTTTTGGGGGGGGGGGTTTGCTGGCTAACTACCAAGGAGATCCCCGCTTCTGGAAGCCACATACATTTATTGACTTGTGGTTTGCTTCCTCCATGTTTAAAGTCAGCAGTGGAGAAACAAGTTTTCACTCATCACATCACTCTTACTTAGGATCTGGCCTCCTTCTTCCCTTTTTAAGAGCTCATGTAATTAGATTAGACTCATTTCCAAAGTCCTGGATTATTTTATTTTAAGTTTGTCTAATAAGCAACATTAATTCCATTGACATCCTAAATTCTTGTTTTTCATGTTACAAGATATTCACAAGTTCTGGGGATGAGGATGTGGACATCTTGTGGGGGCATATATAACATATCTGTTATATACCAGGGATTGTGCTAGAGGGTGGTGATAGACATGGGATTAATAGACATGGTTTATAACATAAGAAACACATGCTCATCTGCGGAAATACATAATTTCTAGACTATAGGAATTTCATGTAAAGAATTAACAAGTATAGAGAAAAAAGGAACAATTCATTATCTCCGTAACATTTCTGGGTTGTAAGTATGAAGAGTATTGTTATTATCACAAATCTACAAAAGTCAGAATGGAATGCAGAGAAACGATGTTTACTCAGGTTTAAACAGATTATTTTCCAAAGGTAAAATCCATAATGATGATGTCATTCATAGCTTCCAAGCTACCCTATTGTGTGTATGTGTCACGACGACTATTACTATAACTATTTCCAGTGTTATTACTGGCTACTAATTGTGAGTGCTTAGTATGCACAAGACAGTGCTTAAGATACACCATCTCATGAAATCTTCATGACGTCTCTGTGCCAAAAGTGTATGTGTTGGTCATGGCCCTTGCAGATGGTAAAAACCTAACTAAAACTGACTTAAGCAAAAAAGCATTTATTGACTCATAATTGAAATGTTCAGAGATATATTAGGGTATATTATTTATTAGATATAGATAGATAGATGTGTTCAATAATGTAAATATATTGATGTACAGAAATACATGGAAGATTAGATATAGATGTGAATATCTCTCTCTAGTTCTTACTCCAACTTTAGCTTTAGCTCCTTTTCTCCCTGTCTCAAGCTCTGTTTTTCTTTTTGTTAGTTGTTTTCAATGGCAGTTAAAGATTTATAACCTCTCAGTGTAGAAACTGCAGCAGGAAGAGGTCACCTCATTCTCAACAACTTTTCTCAAAAGCTTTGTCTTAGAGAAGTGCAGTCTTAACTGAAGTCACATGCCCACACTCGAACAATCTTTGTAGTAGGGGGATGGAATGCCCTGGTCCATCTGGTTAGTCAGGGGTCCTTCTGCCTGTAGAGTGCCTAGAACAGCTCCACCTGCACTCCATCCAGCAAGTGGGGGAGGACTACTCCTCCAAATAAAATCTGGGTCCTCTTACCAAAAGGGAGAGTAGATGTTCCCTAAACTAAACAACAGCTTCCTCCTGTACTACATGTGCCTGTCATCAAGGAGCCCGAGGGAACCCAAGTGAGAGTCCCAGCAGGGCTCTGGCGGTAAGTGCACAGGGAAAGCTGAGAGCAACCACATCTCAAACACTTTGCTCACTGTTCTGAGCCATCAAATATATTAAGGAAAAGATGTACTACTTTGACAATTTAACCATTTTGGTCAAATATATTAAACACACACAGTATCCTTTCTAAAAAGTGGTATATGTTGTTATATTTATATTAGTAAATGTATGCTTATTCATTTAAAAATGTAAGTATGTGCACATAAGCAAAAAATAATAATAAGAAGAAAAACCATAATCTATTTCCAAGGGGAAAAACATTTTATGCCATGAATAGTGCTTCAAATTATTAAATATGCTTCTGTAGCACAATTTAATATGTTCATAATAATAGGCTTTTGATATTTATTACAAAAACTCAGAAGTTTATAACAACATAGATTCTCCTGAGCAGTGTAATAAACCACTCATTTCTCACTCCTTTGTGGACACAGCGTATTATAGTGAGTATTTCTCCATGTTATAAGTAAACTATTACATATCATTATTTTTTCCCAAATTTTTAAATACCAGTATTGAAACTTTTACAATGGTCCTTTTTATTTTTCTTTTACATTACCCCTTATTGTTTAATTCTTAATTTAATACATAATTTTTTATTCTCTCCTTTTTTCCTTTCTCTTTCTCTGTCATCACCCATGCACATTTTCCTTGTCCTGTGTGTTTGTTCAGAGTAGGAAACAGAATTTTAAAGAATGTTGTTTTATTCACATGGAGTAGAATGGTTGATGTATCAAACACCATAAATATCTAGTGGAGGGGACCCAAGGAGCCCAACTTCTGAACACATTGTTCTGTACTTATTGCTTCTGGGAGATGTAAGCTTCAATAGCTCATTTTTAGTATTCTTCATACATAAATTCTCAGTTTAATAGGTCTTGGTAGCATGCACATACACACACACACAGATAGATGTAATCAGAAAAAGACAGTAGATATATAACTATTGAAATAATACTATTTTGTTTTTATAAAGGACAGATATTCTAAGTCTCTCAAATAATATCTATAAAGGAGTGTCCAAAAAAAGGGGGAGGGAGAGAAAAATTTCCATATTAGATTTATTTGTATTACTTTAAACTCATTCTTTGACTAATTAACAACCGTTATCAGACTCCTTTGCATTATGTTGAAACTTGAATCTTGTTTCTTTGATGACAGATGTAAACCATTGACTCTAGAGGGCAACAGTCAGGAAGAAAAACAGAAGTAACTCAGGGTGACTTTGGATGAAATGAATCATAATTATGCTACTCTATCTGGCCTCGTCACTAGGGGAATAAGCTAAATATGCTGCTTCAGATATTTCCTTTGGCAGTGACATGACAGAATGTCACTCAGTGGAAAATATGTATGATGATAAGACACAACTTTATTTTTAATGGAAGTATATATTGTAATCAATAGTATATTTTTCAAAAGGACCTACATTTCATCCCTAAAAACCCTACCTACTTGCCATTATTTCCAATGTTTTTCTAATTTATTTTTGTTATATTACTTTATTTTCTTTTGAATGTCTTACTTCAAATATTGAAACTCCGGGAAGTCAATGAAATTCAAATCTGACAAATAAATGTGGCTAATCATTCTAGTTAATATTCTTTTTGTTGAATTTAATATTGACTTTAAAATATTGAGAATGATTTTCTTATCAGGTCCACAAACTGTCTGAGAATATTTGGTTTTTATTAGAGCCGGTGTGTTGCCAACTTAAGTTCTGGCATTTGTTTTCAGTAAAAACATTTTGATTAAAATTACAACTGTTTTTGTTCACATTTACTGTTTCAAAACCTGGTTCATCAAATTAGGAAAATGATTTTCCCTTACCTCATTGAAAAGAAAGCATTTTTCGAAGTCAGGGTCTATTTATGAGGTGTTTACATGGCTTGAAGCCATTAATGTATATTTGTGTCGGCTTGAGTATACACAGACGCTAGGATAATTTTGTATGTATTCTGTGATTACACAGAAAGTCTGTTTTTCTCTTTAGAAAGAAAAGCAGGAAATGTTGTTCATACTCTAAATACATTGATGGATCAAAGCATTAGCAAAACTGTCTTTTCAATTACAACTCATGGTCTGAGATACTGCAGCCACAGAATTATGTACATAGTTTCCTGTTTTCAAGGTTATTTCCTTTACAGAGTCATAGTTACCAAGGATTTCCAAATTTTAAAAAAGACTGGAGTATATACTAAACAATGAGACTGATTTAGAATATGTGAGCTCCACTGAGTCATTTCACAGAGAAAAATCACAAAAATAAATAAATAAAGAGAAATAAAACATAATTGGTACTGTTCTTAACAGGGAACACACAATTTTCTTCTTATGGCTTCTTGGGTAACAATGCTGAACTAGCTATCGTTTAACAGGAAGACACAGAAACATCGCATGAGAGAGAGCCAGTTTTTTCACATGTTCCCATAATGTAGATTCATATCACACACCTTAAAAAATTTCTGTGAATTCTTGAATGCACCTTGTGAAATTCCTTTAAACATTCTTCCTGCCTGTGAAAGCAACTCAGCTGGAAAAATAGAACCATCTTGGAACAATACTTTGTTCATAGTGATGGAAGAGAAAGAGTTGATTGAGATTTTTTTTATTCCTTTCTCATGTCCTTGGTACTTGGTAGCTTATCAGAATAGAAAAGCAAAGCAAGACTTTCTGTCCCACCAGAACCCAGAGGCTTGAGCCCTGTACTGTTTTGATGCTAAGTGCAGATACAAATTGCTGCACTCTAGTGCACTAATCTCTCCTCCAGTAATCCATATGGCTTTTCTCCATACCACCCTATTAAGTTTTCGTAAAGGCAACCGTCAAAGGATTATCTGAGGATAGGTGGATAGTTAACTAATATATTTGGTGAACATGTATTTTCTTTGTCCATACTGTTTTCTTTTCTGGTTTCTTACAATAATTTTTTTCATAATTAAAGGAAATCACTGTAAGTGTTTTGGGGGAAATAACAATGTGAAATATGGTATTTAACAACACATGTTAGGTTTCTGCTCAAACTGTATTTTTTCTGGTTGCAGACAATCTTTATTCTAGTAAAATCCTGGAAAACTTTAGGACCCATTGTTTAGAACATTTCTGCTTAGCTTTAAAATATTTCAATTTCCAATGTATTAATCAACTTATGGTTTTAATTTTTTTATTAATTTTAATGGCGTGACATTAATCAATCAGGGTATATAGGTTTAGAGAAAACATCTCCAGGTTATTTTGACATTTGACTATGTTGCATACCCATCATCCAAAATCATATAATCCTTTGTCACATTCTATCTGGTTTTCTTTGTGCCCCTCCTCTCCTCCACCCCTCCCCTCCCCTCCCCACCCCCGGTAACCACCACACTCTTGTCCATGTCCCTGAGTCTCATTATTATGTCCCACCTATGTATGGAATCATATAGTTCTTAGTTTTTTCTGATTTACTTATTTCACTCAGTATAATGTTATCAAGGTCCAACTTATGGTTTTAATGAATGGGTCCATTACTGTAGAATGTCTCTGCCATTTTAAAGTAGGTCTTTGATTTTAATTTCAATTAATATTATTTTCATTGTTTAAAGCAACCCATACTCTCTCTAATGTGTAGTTTGCTTTCAGCTCTGACTGGCCTTTATGCAACCAGGTATGTGTATGGCTTGTTCTTGAAAGTCTGTATCATTTTCTAAGATATGTCTACTTATATTTTACTATTAAGTTACCATGATTTGCTTTGTTATTGAACATATTCAATTTGTTGAAACATTCTGTTATAACTTGAGGTATTAGTGCACACATTATTCCTTGGTTCTTTCCTCCTCTTTAAATAAATATTTATGTTCTTTTTGAGATAAACAGACTGCTAAGTGTTTAGAGTACCAAGATGAAGTGAATGAGTGAGACTCTCAACAGTGTCGACTAGAAGAAACATAATATGATGCTATTAATATTAATGAGATATAAAAGTGATGCTAGACTTTATTCATCTCATATATTTGCCCCTATACCCTTAAACAATACTAATCCTTTAAAAATATATACCTTAATTACTTAAAATTTACTTTTGCTTAAAAATAATACACAATAAATATGTAGACATTCATAAGTATAGTTATTTTTGCAGCTTGTCACTATGATTTAGAAATTGTTCCTTAGGTATTTTTTATTTGACCTCTAATTTTGTATTGTTTTACAAGCCCAATTATAAGATAACCCTGGAAAATGAGCAAATTCTCTAGAGTTCACTTTATTTATTAACTTTGCCTTTTTTTAAAAAAGTAGTGAACCCTATTTAGATACTGGTGATGATTTTGTAATTCTGTAAGTTATTTTTTAATAAATCTTATGTTATAGTATGTGGAATCACTATTGTAGTAAATATAAAATAAAGACATATTAAGGTTAAAACACTAATTTTAAAATTACATTTTGAAACACTAAGAATTTACATACTCCTGGCCAGGTAGCTCAGTTGGTTAGAGCATTGTCTTGATATGCCAAGGTTGCAGGTTCAATCCCTGGTCAAGGCACATATAGGAATCAACTAATAAATGCAAAAATAAGTGAAACAACAAATTAATATATCTCTCTCTTTCCCTTTCTCTTTAAAATCAATTTAAAAAAGAATTTATATGATAGAAAGTAACTGTCTTGATAAGGTGGGAACCATTGCATTTGAGTATGAGTGATTTCTGGTTCAAATTGGCCAGGTGAAGCTAAAATTTCACTTCCCACTTATCTCTAAACCTTACTAAGATTGAAGCAAAAACTACAAAATAAGATACATTCATAGAAGTAAATAAAACTGAGAAAATGGGACATTATTAAAACAGAGACTTATAAAATTGTCTGGAAGAGAAAAAAGAGGTGTGCCACTTTGAAATACTACCAGAATTTGGAAAGTCTTTAGAGCGGCTTCTAAAAATGACAATAACAGAGGTGGGAACTGTTCTTTCAATAGGACCTGTTGATGATCCTAATTTGTTTATGAGGAATTACAGAGATCAGGAGAACAAAAACACCAGAAACTCCCTGATGGATTAAAGTCTATTGGCAGATTTCTGAGCCAACTGGTCATCCACACTCCTATATACGTAGTGATATTGTTTGCACACAAATACAAGGATCTACTTACTAAAGACATTAAATGAGCTATTGAGATGGATGTGAAGAAACCTCTTAATGATGACTTTTGGGAGTCACAGGAAAAAAACTACAATGTCTCCTTGATCTACATTCGTTCACTATAAGGAGAATTCTGCCCCCTGGACAAAGTTGAAATACGGTGACAAGAGAATAAAATGTTCTGTTGAAGGACCAAGATCGACCAAATATAAACTTTATTAAAAAGATAAAAAGACAAAAAATAAAACAAATGTGGAGGTAGAGGAAATGATTAATTATGAAAGCAACGCTTGAAGGAATTTCTTTAGAGAGGAAGAAAACCATAGTTTCAAATTGAAAATGTCCATCAAAAGAAGCTATAAAGAAACCATTTGTAGACATACTTCTTAAAATTACGGAGTACAACAGATATATGAAGTATTCAGAATTTTCATAGAGGATAACAAACTTAATCCTTCAATGAAATGACAAGAACAACCCTGTGGTAGGCAAGATTTTGGCCCCCATGCTCTTTCTTGATATTATACCTTTGAATATGCTACATTACATGAGAAAAAGGAGTTTGCACACTGAATTAATATTGCTAATAAGCCTGACAGTTGTGAGGTGGATAGAGCATCAAACTGGGATGACGAGATCCTAGGTTTGAAACCTTGAGATCACTGGCTGAGTAAGGGCTTGCCAGCTTGAGCATGGGATCTTTGACATGATCCCATGGTCACTGGCTTGAGCCTAGAGATCACCGGTTTGAAGTCTTAGGATTCTGGCTTGAGTCCAAGGTCACTGGCTTGAGCAAGGGATCACTGGCTCTGCTGGAGCCCCCTGGATAAGACACATATAAGAAAGCTATCAATGAGCAGCTAAAGTGATGCAACCATGAGTTACTGCTTCTCAGATCTCTCCCTTCCTCATCCTTTGCAAAAAAAAAAAAAAAAAAAAAAAAAAACCCATAAAACGTTAATCAGTTGACTTTGAATTAAGAAAATTATCCTGGATTATCCAAATCAACCCAATGCAGTCCCAGAACACAGAAGGATGGCCAGAAAGATGAGGCAGAAAAGAGATGAAAGAAATAGAAGGCATGAGAAGAACTCAACCCACTGTTGCTAGATTTTAAGGTGGAGAAAAGGGCCATGAGCCACAGAATGCAAGTAGCTTCTAAAAACTCAGAATCTTCAGTCAACAGTCATCAGGAAAACAGAGAACTTACTTCTACTGCTACATGAAACTGAATTCTGCTATTCATTATCAGCTTTGATAGTCAAATCCAACACTATCATTTCAGCCTTAAGAAATCCAGAGTAGAGAAACCAGTCAAACCAAATCTGATCTATAGAACTATCAGATAAAAAATGGGTGCCATTTTAACTCAGTGTGTCTATGACAACAGCTTTACAAAATGAATACAGATTTTGATACTAGAAGTGGAATAAGGCTGTAACGAATGCCTAGAAAAGTAGAAGTGACTGTGGAACCAGGCAGTGGAGGAAGAAGGGAGCATTTGAGAAGCATGATAGAAAAAGCCAGACTGCCTTAAACATAATGCTTGCAGCAGTCAGTGCATTGGAGGCTTCAGTGAGAGCTCAGAAAGGAATGAGAAATGTGTTCATGGAAATTGGAAACATGATCATTAGTATGAGGAAGCTTAGCAGAGCTGTGTTCTGCATTTCTCTGGAAAGCAGTGATTGTAGGTGATGAAGTTGGTGCTATGAGCTGAGATTTCCCAGCAAAGTGTTTAAGGTGTGACCTAGTTTTGTTCTTGCTGCTTATAGCAAAATTCAAAAAAGAAAATAAGAAAGATAAATTGAGAGAACTGTGAAACAATAACAATTTATGGTTTGATGATTTGGAAAATTTTCAGTCTATCATAAAGTGACCAGATTTCAAAATTGGTAAAGTGGGATACCATTGATGGGGGCGGGGGGGGGGGTCTTTGTTAAAAATTTGGTCTACATGGAGCAAAAAAAATTTTCATAAGATGAAAAAATAGTATTGTAATATATATATTTTTAATTTTAACATAAGTACAATTTGCAAATATAATACATTTTAAAAATTATATATAGTATTATTTTATTCTTTGGCATATTTCTCATTTGAGTACATTTTTTTTAGTAGATTGCTCTTGTTGTTTAAAAGGTCATGAAATTTTTCACAAGAATTTGTTAAATTATATTTCACACATAAAATGGCTTTCAAAGTCTCAACACTTAATTGTGATTTTTCTGATGTCCACACTTTATTTACCGTAGAAAAAACACATTCAGTGGCAGCATTAGTTCCTGGTAAAGACAGTGCGTATTCCACAGTTTTTAGTGCATTATTGTATGGAACATGGTTATTTTCAAAATGATGAAATATTTCTAACCATTTGTTCTCTATTGTGATTTTTGCTGATGACCAAATTTAATCTTTTCCTTATCAATCTATTTAATAATGATACCTTATTTAAAAGATCATTTTTGGAAATAATACTATATGGGAAATTTTGAGTGAGTCAGAGGGATTGGGTTACATGGTCCCGAAACCAATGCTAGAGCTGCACGAGTGCTCCCTGCATCCATCCCCATCGCCCGCTGGAGACCCAGCGGCTTGTGCCTCGCAGAGCCTGGAGCTGCACACCGGTGTCCACGATGCGGGTCTATGGGTAGTTAGGGGACTTGACAGCCACCGCCTCAGCAGGCACATCCCACCCAATGTTCTTTGTTTTGGGGCCCCGCTGGGGGCAGCCAGCTCTTACAGCAGTGCCCGTGCTTCCAAGTCCAGGCAGGGTTTCCCCGCCAAAAAGCGTATATTTCCTTCCCATTCTTCTGCCATTCCCTAGCTTTTCATGCATTGTTTCCAAAAATCGGGATTTTTTTAAAACACTGTGGTACACGAGACAAATTGTTAAAATTTGGGACTCTCCCACAAAAAGTGGGACATCTGGTCACCTTAGTCTATCAAGATGGCAAGAGATTTAAAAACTTGCTGTCAGGAAAGCAAGCTCAGAGAAAACCAAACTTAACCCCTGAGAGTCTGGTTGTAGGACCATTCTAACACTCAGTTTAAAAAGTCAGAGTGTCACATTACACAAAAGCCTTCTGGGAAAATTAAAGATCCCTCAAGCCATCTGAATAGTAGCCAAAAGTACAGAGAGGATTATCTAAGAAAGATCTGTGAAGAAGTTTTCTTATCTAATAGAGTGAATATAGAAAGAGGGTATAGATGAGATTCTCACAAAGTTATTGAGAATTCTTTACCAACAAAAATACTGCTTGCTTGGGCTGAAACTGGCAGAGACAAGATGAAATAAAGAAGACTATTTGAATCCCCAAAATTATCTGTCAGGAAACATGTTAATGAAAGTACTCAGCTGAGTACATATAAAAAAGGTAGGATAAACCAGAGGGCATAGGTTGGGGTCCAGAGAGTGGGACTGAGAACCACAGAGGACATTTTCCAGGCCTGGAAATCTAAGGGAGTTTGTGCAGCTAGATTTCAACATTGATTTACACTCTTTATTTTCTCCCTTTTTGAAGCAGAATGTATGTTGGGAGCAGATAACTTGCTTTCTAGTTTCACAGACGGAAAGAAATTTTATCCCTGTATGGACTATGCCTAAAGTCATGTCCATGTTTAATTTAGATGACTTAGATACTGAGATTGGGGGATTCAAAACTGATGAGATTTAGAAGTGATTTCTGGACTTTGCCTTGATGTGGTATTGGGTGGAGAATTTAAGAACCTTAAATAGCCTGACCTGTCGTGGCGCAGTGGAAAAAGCGTCGACCTGGGAACACTGAGGTCGCCAGTTCAAAACCCTGCACTGGTCTGGTCAAGGCACATATGGGAGTTGATGCTTCCAGCTCCTCCCCCCTTTCTCTCTCTCTCTCTCTCTCTCTCTCTCTCTCTCTCTCTCTCTCTCGTCTCCTCTCTAAAATGAATAAATAAAAAGAAATAAAATTTTTTAAAAAAAGAACCTTAAATAGAGTGAACGTATTTTGCATATAACATGGATGTGAATCTTTGGGGGCCAGAGAGTGGAGTATGGTACACTGAATAATGTCTCCTTCAAATGACCTAATCCCCAGAACCTGTGAATGTATTACATAGCAAAAAGGCCTTAGCAGATATGATTAAATATGATTAAGAGTATAGAATTGAGATGGGGAGATTATCCTGGATTATCTGGGTGCGTCCAATCTAATTGCACAGCCCTAAAAACATAGAAGGCAAAGGGTCAGTTCTGAACAGGTGGGGGTGCAGTGAATAGAGTGTCAGACTAGGACATGGAGGACCCAGCTTCAAAACCCTGAAGTTGCCAACTTGAGCACAGGCTCATCGGCTTAAACAAAGGCTCACCAGTTTGAGTGCAGGGTCGCTGACTTGAGCATGGGATTATGGACATGACTCTAGAGTCACTGGCTTGAGTCCAAAGATCGCTAGCTTGAAGCCCAAGGTGCTGACATGAGCCCAAATTTGCTGGCTTGAGCAAGGGGTCACTGGCTCTGCTATAGCCTTCCAGTCAAGGCACATATGAGAACACAATGAATGAACAACAAAGGAAATTCAAGGAAAGATTGATGCTTCTCATCTCTCTCTCTTCTTGTCTGTCTGTCCCTATCTGTCTTTCTCTCTGTCTGTCACCAAAACAAAAAAAGAGTCAGAGAGATGCCATATAAGAGATAGGAAAGATATGGCAGAAGGAGAGGTCAGAGAGACTGGAAGAATAAGAAAGATTCTATGTGCTGGCTTTGAAGACTGGGAAAGGGGCCATAAGCCAAGGAGTGGGAACTGGTGAGCTCTAGAAGCTAAGAAAAACCTCAGCCAAAAGCATGCAAGGAAATTGGAACCTCAGTCCCACACACATGGAGAACCAAATTCTGCCAATAGACTGAGCTTTAAAGTGAATCCTTCCTTATAAGCTCTAGAAAAAAACTCAGTGCTGACAACATCTTGATTTTGGACTTGTGAACACAGAGCAGAGAAACTGCTAAAGCTTTCTAACTTCTGACTTACAGAACTGTAACTAAATAATTACGTGTTGTTTTAAGCTGCTAAATTTATGGTAATATGTTACAATATCAATAAGTAACAAATATAATAAAAATTTTACACACAACATTGGACATTAAGATACAATGAATAATGTTGCCAAAGTTATCCGAAAAAAATGATTATGAATATAGATGCTATACCAGGTAAAATATCTTTTAAAAAGAATTAATTTTGTTAAAATTAAATATACATACTCATGAAAGTTTACCTTCCATATATCTCATCTGAAAAATTCAAGTTTTACTGTGTTAGAACAAAAAAAATAATAAAAGAAGATATAGAATCTCCTGTTGGTAGTATAGTAATAATAAGTCATAAACTAATATCTATGCAACAAAAGCAATCTGTTCATATTACAACATTGAAACTGGTATGATTATAAAACTGGATGAGTCTGTGATATAAAGATAAAAGTATAATATTATTCCCTTTTTTTTTTGGCAGTTATTTATTTATTTATTTTACCAAACCAAGAAGCATTTGCCCCATCTCCTGAGCTATTTAGGGGACAGGATGAATGAGCTGGAAGGAGCCACCAAAAAGAGTTGCAATAATCAGTTAGGTTTCCACGTCTGCTGGAACTTGAACATTCTCTGTGAAAAGTGCAGAGAACTCCTCCTGCAGGTTCAGTGTTATCCTGAGACCAACATATTCTTGATTGCATGAAAAATAAACGACAACTAGAACTTTCAAAAATATGCAAGAGAATTACGACTTAAATACAAAGTTAAAATTTTCATAAATTTTATAAGATGATAAAATATAAGAACTGGTAATCTAGTTTGTCTAATAAAGGGGTGTGCAAACTGTACAGTTTTGAGTCTGAGAAACAAAGTTTATTCTTGTATTTTTATTTATTAATCACTGTACTATTTTTCATAAGAAAAACTATAAACTCACTTTTGCTTACCTCTGTATTTAAAATATATTGAATATTGTAATTAAATGGAATTTAATTAATTCTAAGAATTTTTTTTTACTTTTAATTTTCAAAATTAATTTATAAAACAAAAACACAGAAAAATGAAACTGCAGTTTTAGAATAAAGCTGAAAGGTCTGGGACCTGACAGGAGTCTCATTTAGCACACAGAGGCCAAAATGTGGAAAAGAGGATTTATTGAAAACACCTGGGTGCAAGTGAACTGAGTCCGATAAGGGAGTCAGCACCCAGCTAGGTGAGAGGGTTAGTTTTATACTCTGCTGCCTCCTTCTGGCAGTTTCTGTTGATGCTGGTTACCAGGTCTCCAGCCTGGGCTTGTGGTATTCGTTTTTGTTTGTTTGCAGAGACAGAGAGAGGGACAAATAGGGACAGACTCACAACATGGAAGGGGGAGAGATGAGAAGCATCAATTCTTCATTGCGGTTTCTTAGTTGTTCATTGACTGATTTCTCATATGTGCCTTGACCGGGGGACTACAGCAGACTGAGTGACCCCTTGCTTGAGCCAGCGACCTTGAGCTCAAGCTGGTGAGCCTTGCTCAAACCCGATGAGCCCGCACTCAAGCTGGCAACCTCAGGGTCTGGAACCTGGGTCCTCCGTGTCCCAGTCCGACGCTCTATCCGCTGCGCCACCGCCTGGTCAGTTTGTAGTATTCTTTTGTCTTGGTTATGCCTCCATTTTGGTCAACTGTTGCTTCTGTTTGGTCAACTTAAAAGTTAAGTACAGTTCATCAGGTGCTGACTGAGGAAGAGTTGGGAGGGTACAGTTTTAATCCCTGAGGATACATTTTTCCCTAACAAAAGCAATTACTGGTCAAATTTGGGGGTTAATGGTGTAAGAGAGAATTATAATGACATGAAATTCTCAGCTTTGAGAATAATTAGCTATGATCTAAAATCACTGGAATAAGAAATAGATGCATGAACATACTGTTTAGTGTTATAAAGGTAATCACTCCCAACATGAAAACATGCAAACAAAAAGCAAAACAAAAGCCACCAAAGGTTCATTTTAGATTATGGCCCTCATAATGGCCTAAGTTTAAGTCTCTATTTCCAAATAAGGTCACTTTCTATGGTACTAGTTTTGCCACTGGAAATAGGTCTTTTTCACCAAGGCACAAGAAAAGTGTTTTGGGACTCATGCGTAAGAGGATGAGAGGTAGTGGTAAGATTTATTGGAGCAAAAATAAAGGACTGTCTTCAGGTACCTGGTGTTTCATTCTTGACCACATGGTTGAGCTCTGTCCTATTGTAAAACAAGTTCAGTCTTATAAAAGCACAGACACTTATAAAATTAAATATAAAACTTAATAAAATATACTGTGCTTGAATGAAGGAAGACAGAATTTGAGAAGTAGAACGGCGTATATTTGAGAAAAGTTATTACAAGGGTAACTTTATCAGCCTCCACTCTCAATAAAATTCAAGGACATGTAGACCATTTAAAACAAGGAGAGACGAGTGAACAGACATTTCACTGAGAAGCAAGAAGGCATAACAGACTTAGAGTTAAAAAATAAAATATTGCAAGGCAAGAGAGAATTGCAATTTTTTGTTCATGTACAGTGTCAACCATATTGGAACTGGAAGAAGTAAAGTGGAGAATATACTTGAAGTTTAAGGTGGAGACTAAGAATATAAAAATAATGACAAGGGATGTGATAAATTGAAAACATAGAAATCATGAAACTGAAGAAAGAAGCAATCAAAGATGTACATAATAGGCACTATCTTTCCCAAGTTTGAGGACACTCACTGTCAGATAAAAGTGGTTCTTCTCATTCAGGCAAAATTAAGAAAACTAGATCAAATTGCAAACATTCTGAAATTTTGAAAGTGAAAGTAATATCCTACAAGCTCCCAGGGGAAAATATCACATTTGACCAGAAAGAAATACACTGAGCTCACAATTTTTCTCAAAGAGAAACATTTGCAGCTTTGTCTTTTATATAGGAATCTCTCTCTGGTGTAGCTCGTTGGAGAAGAAAAACAAGTCAGTAGATTTGCCTCCCTAGAGTGTCATTGGAACCCAACAATCTTGATCAAGAGAGCAAAACGATTAAGCCATGTATTTCCATATACATGAAGAAGCAGCAGAGATGTGCCTGCCAGGGATGGGAGAAGGTGTGCAGCAGGAAACATTAATTTCAGTGTTTTATCATCACCCAGGCGAAGAGTACACTCAGTTCTGATGACCATGTTATTTCATAATTTTGTTCATTATACTTCTCAGCTTGCTCTTAGTCTTCTATTTCAGTAAATAGGCTTGAATTTTTCTAATATATCTCCCCTACTTGTCTTTTATTTATATGTGTATAACTTATTTCCAGTGGGTTTTTGTTCACTGCAACAAATAATCATTGAATGAGATTGATGTAAAGTTATATTCAAATATTTTCAGTAATTTCTAAGATGGAAGATATAAAATGTTAATAATTTTACAATAAGTAATGTAAAACTGATTATAGCCCAAAAGGCTGTGACATAAGGAGCTGAAGGAAGTACAATTTTAATTTCTTTATCAATAATCCTGATAATTAGATAAATATAGGTTCAAATGTGTGTAAATTTTTAAAAAGATAAATTCTAGTAGAATTAATAATAGCATGCATTTAACAAATTATTTAAAAATGCATTTAGGCCTGACCTGTGGTGGCGCAGTGGATAAAGCGTCGACCTGGGAACACTGAGGTCGCCAGTTCAAAACCCTCCACTGGTCTGGTCAAGGCACATATGGGAGTTGATGCTTCCAGCTCCTCCCCCCTTTCTCTCTTTCTCTCTCTTTCTCACTCTGTGTCTCCTCTCTAAAATGAGTAAAATAAAAAAAAAAGAAATCAAATGCTTTAAAAAATGCATTTAGATATGCTTATTCAGCATATGATAGAATACAAAGGGAATGATGAAACATTTTTATATGTTTGAAAATATTATCAGATAAAAGGAAAACCAAGCACTACAGATCTGAAATAAATGTAAATTGATTGGACTCTCTATTTCAATCATTGTGAAACTCTCAGGTGTAGAACACAATAGAGAGAAAAGTGTAAACTGAAGAGGCCAATAACAATTAAAACAATGGACAAAGATCTATCAGACAAATGTGCTAATATGTATAGAAATTACATCAATACCAAACAAAAATATATTTAAAACCACAACAGAAACAAAAATGACAACAAAATATCAGCAAAAACAAAAAAAAGACAATGAAACAAATACTTTTTAAGAACAAAGAGTGTCATATTTTCTTGATTAACTGTAAATGTTCACTGAAAAATAAGTAGATTTATCAATTTCCTGTACCTACTGACCTAACAGCCAAATATATAAAACAAAATCATTAGAAACAACTAGAGACGCATTTCTCAGTTAATGACATTCTTAATAAGCAAAATTATAGACATAGAGACTAAGCTTTGTTAGCCAATGTTAACATTTGCAAACGTTGTATTATATATAATTTTATATTAAAAAACTATTGGAGAAAAATCAACTTTTGAAAGGACATATTCTTGAACTTAATATAAATACAATTTGAATTAGTGACAAAGTATTTCTAAACTGTATCAAACAATTGAAGTTAAAGAAAACTAAAACAATAAAACACTCTTTAAATCATTTAATTCAGTGGTTCTTAACCTGGGTTCTATCAAACCCTAGGTGTTCGATGAGTCAGTCTCAGGGATTCGGAGAAACCTCTGCCGCGGGGGCCAGAATAAAGTAATACCATAATTTGTTGTGAGTCCATGCACTTTGTTGGTTTTGTTCTTTGAGCAAGGTGATGTTCATGCACGGCTCATTTTGTTCACCAGTAAAAAAAAACATATACCTATGTCTTGAATTTGGGAAAAAAAATCATATTTTATTTATCACTAAAGAAGGGTTCGGTGAATGCGCATATGAAACTGGTGGGTTCGGTACCTCAAAAAAGGTTAAGAACCACTAATTTAATTATAAAAAGAAATGTTAATTACAATTGCAGAACATGTCAAATCAGTGTATATGGAACATAAGAGAATTGGCCAAACCTGTTCTCAAATAGAAATTTGGAAGAATAAATTCTACTTATTTAGGGGAAAATGAATTTAAATAAGTAATGTATTCATTCAATATAGTTAGAAAAAGAATAAAATAAAATTAAACAAAGTTGAAAGAATTAACATAAATTTAAAAATTAATGTGTTAACAAGTAGTGCAAGTATTGAAACATCAAAGAGTCATATCTTGAATAAGGCAAATAAGAGTGAAAAAAATCTTGCAAGTCTTATCCAGGATAAAAAATAAAATAAAAATAGAATATTAACAAAGAGGATAATGATATAGAAAATTAAGTTTTAAAATGAGACAATATTATGCACAACTCCACATTAATAAATGTAAAACTTTCAATAAAACAAGTTATTTTTAGAGAAATATGAATGCTTGAAATGGACACAAAACCACCTTGACAGATGAAAAGTCATGAGAGAAACTGTAAAATTATAAAAATTACTTTAAATAAATTATATCTAGGGAGTTTTACAAATTCCAATCAATTATTCTGTGTTCCTAAATTCTGTAACTATATATATATGTGTGTGTGTGTGTGTGTTTATATTAGTAAATGTATGTTTATAACCATAAGAACTATATATGTTTATAACATTCTGGAACTATATATGTTTATATTAGTAAATATATGTTTATAAATATAAAAACTATATATATTTCTAAAATTCTGTGAATATATATCTTCAACTGTACATATATAAATATATTTGCATATATTATATGGATAATCTTTGTAACATGCAAAATGGAAAATATCAAATTAAATTAAGCATAACAATGTAAAGTACAATTTCACATCAAATTGTATATTTGAAATCTATATATTACATGCACATGTTATGTGTGTATGTATATTTGTTTGTATTAATTTAAAAAATGGGGAAAACAACTTTCAACTTTATTTTCTTTTTTTCACCCTGAGAAATTTAGATTTGGAGTGAATTTTCTCCTTTTTACTTCACTATTTTCTAAACTTTTGCATTAAAAAATTATGTTAAAGTATATTGCTAGTTCAAATATTTCAATATTTTATTTTTATGTATTTAACTAACATTTATAATGACCATGTTAGAAGAACTTTGTTGAGCAGTAAAAAGTAAGGTGTTTCTGTGAATGGGTTAGACCAATTGGAAACAGAAAAATAATTTTAATTAGATGTTTTTGAAATCTCTTTCTAATTTCTAATAAGAAAAATTAATATAATGTGAGATTTTACAATCTGCCAAGCAGTGTTCTAAACAGTTTATGTATATTATTTAATCTTTAGAAAAGCTCCATGAAGTTGGTACCATAAGATTCAACAAATATTGCTATGATTGTTATTATCCAATATCAAATAGCAGGTAATGATTCATATATTGAAAATAGAACATTTTGTAAGCAAAATATATCAGAACATTTCATTAACTTAAAACTGGCTTCTTTTCTAATCTTAATTGCTTGTATTGTTTTGCAATGGAATTAGGAAATTACTTATTCTCATTTGAAAATATATTCTTATAGTTCCATTGAATGAGGAAGAATCGTTAGCCACTCTATGTAAGCTTCTCCAGCAAGTACGACTGTGTGCACATGGTTTACTGAAGAGTACATTGGAAACTAGGCTTGTGAGGGAGTCAGTGAAGTAGGATTTGGCAAAGCCAAGTGGTCTGAGGCTGGTTGGCCCTGATTCTTGAGGGCAGCTGTCCAGGGACTGAGAAACTTTGGGTAGGGTTGCTCTCCTCATCTAAGGGTAGTTTCCAGGGAGACACCGAGGCAGGATCTACCTGCCACTAGTATTCCCAGATGGAAGTGCAAAGGTCCGAGTCCTGGGGGACCTCTAGGTGGTGCACCCCCACCAGCTGTCATATACAGCAAGAAATGCTGAACTTACCAGGCTGCATTTCCTTGATTCTTCAAAAAATGTATCTAACCAGAGAAACAGACATTTATCAGATTTGAAGACAAAGCAGGATGATGTACAGAAAAGAGCAGTAACGTTTTCTAGGCAGACCCAACAGAAAATATATTGTTTTGAGGCATAAATCCAAAAGTATAGAAGAATGAATAAGAAGACAGTAACCAAATACCTCTTAGAAACTAGAAAGAAAAATGATGCATACTGGAGGAGTTGAAACAGCAGAGTGGAAACAAGAGTCAACCAGATTGATTGACTGTAGATCTGTAAATTCCAAGATGCTCTTCAGACACAGCAACTGACAGCATAAAATGTTTGGAGGATGTGACAGAATAAGGAGAACTCGGTGGACAACTGTCTAAAAAGCTGTTAAATCTCCATAGCCTATATACCCCCTCTCTCCAATCTAGCAATTTCCTCTTCTTCACCCCAGAGAAAAAACTTTAAATATTTGCTTGTGGGAAGAAAACTATATTTTCAGAGATGACTGCAGAACATCGTTGTGCCGGGTGACACTGGGAGTAGGTAAGGTGGGGCACCCACAAGGGGATCACGTGAATGTGAACGCACAGAAGGTTGACACGCCCCTCATCCCAGCGCCCTCTCCTAGCTAGCTCTCAGGAAAATGGCCGCCAGATTTTCGCCTTCCTGAACAGAAACTGGATATTTTCTGGCTAATCCAAACAACCTAAAGGAAATAATTTAAATTTTTTCTCCATCATAACAGTTGAGGCAGGTAACCCTACCATGTAGCTCACAGCTCATAGCTCACAACCCTTCGCAGGTGCCTTGATTTCAATACATTTTTAATGTAGGCAGGCAGTCAAGAATGCAGACTCCCCATGTAAAAATAAATAAATAAATATGTAAACATATAAATAAATAAATAAATAAATAAATAAATAAGAGACAAACAGAAAAGGAAAAAGTGATTTGGAAAAAAACAGAGCCCGTGCAGAGAGGAAATAAAACACGACAAATAAAAGAGCTGCAAGTATCTAACTGCAATAAAAGAATACATTGCAACTATGAAACGAGAGCACTTTAAAAAAATAAATAATAAACCCTAACATTTAAAGTACATGAAAGGGCTCTTGGAAATTAAAATGTGGTAGAAAAAGAAGAGAAAAAACTTAGTAAAATTATTACATGAAGGAGCTCACCGAATCCTCTAGAAAACAGAACAAAGGGATAAAGTGATATGAATAGGAGAGATGAAGTTAGATAATTAAAGAACAGGTCTCAGAGGTCCAGCGACTAGATATGAGAATAAAACTCAAATTCATTTGAAGGGTATGAATTTCTTAACCAGAATCACATACTCAGCCAAACAATCAAATATGCAGCAAAATAAACACATTTTTAGGCATAGAGCACCTCAGAAATGTACTCCTATGAGCTTTTCCTTGTGAAGGTAGCAAATGTCATGTTTCACCAAAATGAGAAAGGAGAAAGGAGGCATGGGATACAGAAGACAGGAAACCCATGGGAGACAGGCAGCAAACATCCCCAAGAGGATGCTTCAGTAGGGTTTTCAGCTGGTAGCTATGCTCCAGACGTAAAGGCAACCAGTTCAGATGGTAAATGACTTCAGGAGAAATTTCTTTAGGAAGATAAAACTGATTTTACACCCGACTCAATCAAAATAACTGGTAAAGTATTTGGGATAGATTTAATTCTTAGGTTTCATTTCTTTAACCCTGCTGGTGAGCCTTGTTTTGGGGCTCACGGCCGCAACTGACTGCAAAGGAATGTCTGATGTCACAAGCCAAGAAGTTCTGGCAAACTTCCATAAAAGACAATCCTTTGTCCAGCAGCCAATTAGATGATGCCCACGAGCCTTCTCACACCTCCCTCCCCAAAAGACCCTTAAAGCCTTGTTCAACCCAGTACTGGGGGCGGCTCCTTTTGCAAGTCAGCTCGGCAGGTTTCCTTTTTCTAAAACCTGTACGCTGGTCTTTTTGGACTTCATGGATTCTAACATTTAGTGGTCTTTTCGGACTCCATGAATTCTAACATTAATAAGTATGTAATAAACTGTAAGATATTAGCTCTAGGCAAAACAAAGTGGTTTAGGAATGGAAAACTAACATTTACTACTTGGCTGAGTTAAGTGTTTTTGAAATATCTTAATAAAGAAGTGCTGAATATTGAAATATTGAACTCATTATCAGGGTGGAATGGGGACAGAGTTATAAAGGGGATCATATGAATTGGAGGAAGCAGGAGAATGAATATTTTATCCTCATATACAAAATGAAAACTCAAGGAAAGCACAAAGCAAGCTGTTTACAAAAATAAAGATGGACAAGGGAAATAGAAGGAATATTTATTTTGTCATTCAAGAAGAATACATATATGGACCTGAATAAACTGCCTTATACTTTCTAAAATGATGTTAATCAGCCAGCTAGCTAGTGAACAAACTTAGAAGAATTTCTTATTGGGGTATCATTGTTAAATATTTTTTGACTATTAACATTCTAAAATGTTGATCTAAATGAACTTTAGATTTCTATTCTTATAATCTTAAATGTAAACTCTCTTTTTTGTAGAATATAATTTTGGAAAACTTGCTCTTCAATAAATGACTTGTCTACCAGTGAGCTATCTTATGTGATAAAAGAAAATATCATACAATAAAAATGTCGCAGCTACAGACCTCATTAATTCAGTTTTTTTTCATATTCTACCTAGGCGAAGGTGAAGTTTACCTTTGAGTGCCTAAGAAGAAATGAATATTGTAAGCATCATTATAAGGATATCTTGGTCAAACTGGAGATTGCAGTGTATAATATATTATTGAATAAATTCTTCTTTATTAACTAAATATAGAGTTTACTCATGTAATAAGTGTTCTTAAGTATCTATTTTGTTCAAGTATTCTGCTACATATTGGGAATGCAAAGCTAAAAATATATAGTATATAGTTTTTGCTTTTGAGTTGAGAGATGAGTAAGGAAACTGATAAGAAAGTGAGCAATTTTGATGAAAAGAAAGAATAATAATCGCTCTATTGAAGTTACACAAAATGAACTAGGAGCCCAGGCATGTGAATGTAAGATTCATACAAAGAATTTCCTGTGAACTGAACTTGAAAGATAAATGATAGTAGGTATATGAGTTGATGGAGAATATTCCAGGAAAGAAAATCAGCTTGGACAGTGGTATAGATGTGGAGAAAGTTCTACGTGTTCTGAGAGAAGCCCATATAGTTCAGGATTGCTGGAGCAGTGAGCAGTGAGTCTAGAGAGTAAGGAAAAAATATTTTAGGTTTTATTATTTAGATAGAGTCATGAGACACCATTAGTAGCTATTACTATTAACAATAACCAAAATTTTAAGTTTTATTTCTGTGCTAGGTACTGAGCTGAGCACTTTACATATGAAATCTTATTTAATCCTTCCAATTACTCTATCCTTATCTTTCAATTTTTCAAGCTTGAGGGTAACATAATAAAAATTTGTGTAGAAACTTCATTCTAACGCTTGTGAGAAAATGTCATGTGAAGAAAAAATGGCTTATACAACTACAGAAAAATATAGATGTATAATATAGCAAGAAACCTGTTGTCTGATTCTTTTCACTACTTTGAAAGTTTCAGAACTCTCTGCCAATTTTTAAAATAAAAACAATGTGTAATTTTAGAGGAAGAAGGGAAAAGAGAAGGGTAAAAAAGAAGAGGCTCTCCAGAAAGGACTAGTAAAGAGAAAGAATAAGAGTAAAGAAGTGAGAAAGACATAGTCACTAAAAGGCAATGCCAGAGGGAAGATAGGGCAGAAGGGGAGAAGATGAAGAACAGAAAGATCCTTCCTATAGTGCTCCAGGCAAAAGATATTAGGCACATTTATATTATTTATCTCACTTAAGCCTCAAATCATCAACAGAATGGCAAATGGAAGAATAAGAGAAATATTTAGAAAGTAAAAGAAAATGGTCACCCACTGGATGTATAGATGATTATGCCCATTCTATATCCCTCCAAGACGGGGGGGGAAGGACATGTTGAGGTTTAGAAGAGGGGGTGATTAGGAAACATGGTTCTTACAGCTACAATATTTTGATTGGTTGGTTATTTTATTTAGCATAAGTAAGTGATGTTACTTTATGCATTTTGTTAGTTACATTTCTGTTAAAGAAAATGGTGGTTGATTGTCTTTGGTTACCAAGTTGATCCAGAACCTCAGGTTCTGATTTTGACCTAATGACATCTTTTATTCTATATTCATCACACCTCAGAACTTTCATGGTATGACCACCAGGAATATAGTGTGTCCGGTAAAGTCATGGTGCACTTTTGACCTGTGACCAGTCAAAAGTGTTCCATGACTTTATAGACACACTGAAGAACACAGTGAAGAACTTAAAAGTACTCGTTTGAGAGAATGGTTGACTACCCAGACTGTCTTGACTTTCCTTCCCTTTAAAATGTTGAGTCACTTGTAAGATTTTGTGCATCAGAACACTAAAGTAACAGCTTCACTCTGCTATGAGCTCCTTCCTACGTCTTCCTTTCCTTTTAACTGTCCCCTCTCTTCATCCTGCAGGGCTCTACGAGACCTTTCTAACCAATGATGAACCAGAATGCTGTGATGTCAGGAGAGAAGAGCAATCAAAGAACCCATCCAAAGGGAGAGTGGAAAACAGTGGTTCCTGTCATAGGACGTCACTCACGGTTTCATCAGCAACAAGACTGTGCAACAGCAGACTCAAACTGTGTGTTCTCGTACTGATTCTCTTGCATACAGTTCTCACAGCCTCAGCAGCAGAGAACACCACAGCACTGAGCTTCAGAGGCATCAACACTCTGGAAGAAAGCTCGGCCAATGAGGAATAACAACGCAAGGACAAAGTGTCACCAGAGAAACAGCTGGCCCACCATGGCTATTACAACTGCTGTCAGATGTAACGGAGACTGGGTGCTTTTACCCTCCAATCACTTCTTGCAAGGCCTTTAGGCTAACATTTAAAAAGATGGGCCTGAATCCAAACAAGGACACAAACACGGCTTTTTATTGACTAAAAGGCTGTCAAGTGACTTCAATTTCTCACACCATTTTATACACTGTGTTTTAATGTTTGGAGGTTTTATTTGCTTTGGTTTTGGTTTTGGTTGATTTGTTTATTATTTTTTGCACTTGTTAATACAGGATTTATTTGGGGGGATGCTTTCTCAGAGGTAAACTAAGTCTTTTCACTGTCTCTCTCTCTCTATATATATATATATTTCTAGTCATTGTGTGTGTTCATCAGATAGTTCTGTCTCTATGTCCTGTCAGTTTCTACTAGAGGAATGATTGCTATAACCTCGTGGTATAGCAAAAAACAAAAACAAAAAATCATAAAAAAAGACAAAAAAAAAGAAAACAGAAAATAAAAAAATTCCCTAACTGTCCCTCCTGCCTTGAGAACCAACGCCCTTCTCGGCCTCTCCCCCTTGGTCCTATTCTGTCCCCTAAGCAGACAACATCGCTTGCTTCTGTCTGTGCGGCCACTCGCTCTGGTGGGCCTCTGAGCCGCTGTTGCGGACACCCACAACGGAACAGTCAAGGTGGTTCCTCTTAAACAAAACAAGTGTTTTCCATAATAGGTGGAATCAGACAGTTTAACACATTCTTTATGTTGAAAACAAAATAAAAGCAAAGAAAACTACCATGAACTATGTTGCTCCAGCTCCCATTTCCTAAGGCCCCCAGTCCTTTTTCACCAGTCAGGTGGCTATGAGTGGTAGCCTAGAAGCAAGATGAGAAAAGGCAGAAAGTCCTTCCTGAAAGGGGGCTCCAGTTCTGTACGGTAACCTAGGAGCCCACTTTGGCCTTTGTGATGGAAATAAGGAGACTGAGGACACAGATCTGGACTTCTTTTTCCTCCTTTATCTTGGGGGGGGGGGTCAGAAGAGATGCTCAAACACCTGCAGCATACAGAATATACACAATTTCACTCCAGTATTTCCCCAATATGCGGTTTTCAATTATTCCAGGTATCAAGTGTATGCAATTCTGCATTATTACAAATGAAGAACTTTTCTAAAAAAAAAAAAATAGGTTAGCCATTTTCATTCAAGTGCAAAAACTATCACTCTAACATGCTCTAGATAGTTTTAAAAAAAGGAGAAATCTGATTGCTGTTTGTATTTTTTTCTTTTTGTGGGAACATTTCACCTGCTGAGTGTCTATGAATTTGCTTTATAAAAAATGGCTTTTATGAGTTTACAGTAGAATCAGTGGAAGGAAGAGTTAATAAGGGCTGTTTTTAAAAAAACAAACAAACAAAACAAATAATTAAAAAAAATACACTTTACATTCCTTCCTATTCTCTAACTACACTTGGGAAGTGCACTTCAGATATGTTTGCTGTGTAGCTGGGAGATGAAGGAAAACCATAGAAAAGGTCCTCTTAGAGAACAAAATTTAGTTATTAACTTTATAGCTATAAAATTCCCCCAAGCATTTGTTTTTGTTCAAACAGACTTTAATCTCTGCATCATACTTAACCCTGCGACATGCGTGCAGTATGCATATTTTGTTTTGAATAAAAAAAATGTTTTGTTCCAGTCTGTTAAGAATATTCAAAAATAATAAAGGTATTGCTTAATAAAATTGCTAGAATTGTTTAGCAGTACATGCACAAATATTTTACTAGATTCTTTGTTTCAATAGTGTTTTGTTGAGACTGAAAATCCTAAAATGGTCTGCGCAAATACAGAAAAAGAAACACCAAAAACGCAAATTCTCTAGTTGTTCTTCCTTTATGAAAATCTTTTTATACAAATGCAACCATATTCACACATGCACACATATATAAAAACATACAAAGACAGTTGTTTTAATTTATAGAAATAGTGCTATTTCTGGGAACACAAGAGGGTGGGAAGTGGCTGAGGGTGGGGCTTTGACTTGTTGAAAGAAATTTTTTTTAAGATTTTAATTTCTGATTTTAGAGAGAGGAGAGAGAGAAAGAAGGGTGGGTGTCAGAAGCAGGAAGCCTCAACTCCTAGTAGTTGCTTCTTGCATGTGCCTTGACCGAGCAAGTCCAGGGGTTTGAACTGGTAACCTCAGCATTCCAGGTTGATGCTTTATCAGGTGACTTGTTGCAATTTAAACACTTGTAGAAATAAAATATTTGAAAGCCTAGTTAGTGGTGGAATGTAGATTTCAGTGGATTTGGGGAGAAAGGAAGGTAGGGGTCAACAAATGAAGGATTGGGGTGAGGGATGACTTATGAGGAAGAATTTAGAAGGTAAGCTTTTATTTAATTGACCCCTTAATGACTCTAAGTTATATGGCCCAGATAAAGTTTGTTATGACATTTATCCACCTCTGCTGTGCAAAGGCCACTCCACAGTTTGTTTTCTCAATGTTCCTTATGCTTCTGTTAGTGCCAGAGGCATTTCCATTCTTTCAGAAAAATGACACATTATGGATACTCACCCACTCATGACAAGACACTGGGCAAAACAATGGAAAACAGTATTCTTTAGCACATAAGATTTTGTTTTTTCTTAAAACCTTTTGCAACTGGTCAAAGTTCTTTTCCAATATAAGGATTGGAAGGTTCCACTTACCATGGTTTAATTTTAGTTTGGGGAAGATGGCAGGTGAAAAAGGGAAAATGCCTGACCAGGCAGTGGTGCAGTGGGTAGAGCGTCACACTGGGATGCAGAAGACCCAGGTTCGAGACCCCAAGCTCGCCAGCTTGAGCGTGGGCCCATCTGGCTTGAGCAAAAAGCTCGCGTCAGCTTGGACCCAAGGACGCTTGCTCCAGCAAGGGGTTACTCGGTCTGCTGAAGGCCCGCGGTCAAGGCACATGTGAAAAAGCAATCAACGAACAACTAAGGTGTATCGACAGCAACGAAGAAACTAATGATTGATGCTTCTCACCTCTATTTGTTCCTGTCTGTCTGTCCCTATCTATCCCTCTCTCTGACTCTCTCTGCCCCTATTAAAAAAGTTTTTTTAAAAAAAAGGGAAAGAAGGCCTGACCTGTGGTAGCGCAGTGGATAAAGCGTCGACCTGGGAACACTGAAGTCGCCAGTTCAAAACCCTGTACTGGTCTGGTCAAGGCACATATGGGAGTTGATGCTTCCAGCTCCTCCCCCCCTTTCTCTCTTTCTCTCTCTCTCTCTCTCTCACTCTGTATCTCCTCTCTAAAATGAATAAAATAAAATATAAATAAATAAATAAATAATAAAATAAATTTTTAAAAAAAAAAGAAAAAGGGAAAGCAAAACCAGCAGTACTTTACACAAAAGGTAAACCCTCCAAAAAACAGTTTCAAGAGCTGGGAGAAACAATGCCGTATTAATTGTAAATAAACTATAAACTAGGAATGGACATAGGAAAAAGAGGGAATAAAATCCTCTCTGACAAGTCATGTGCATAAATGTATGCACATTCTTCTTATGTGAGAATGATCTCAGTGTGTAAGCACTCCGCTATATTCGCACTGATACACTGAACTAAACCTGCTCTTCCTGTGGTCAGCTAAAGCATCCAAATAGGCAATGACTCCTTTACAATGTCAAGGAACAGCCATTGAAAATGCAAATCGCCCTTGTGCCCACTGATCATTGTAGTCATTTTTCTCCTTGATAACATGCTTGATGTTGTGCATATATTAATCCTGACAGAAAAAAAAAAGACACTGCACCTTTGTAACCACCATCTTGTTCTATTTTTCTCATAGTCAATAATCATTGCATACTGGGTGATAAATTATGATATTAAAACAATTATTTTTGAAAGCAAGCTAAAAGCTAAGAAAATATTTTTTCAAAAATCTATGGAACAGATTTTTCTAAGATTATTGTTTTTTTCCCTTTATAATAGAAAAATTCTAGCGTGAGAAATCGATGCTGCAAAACCAAATGTCAAATAACATAAGTAAAATTACAGTAGATCCCTGGTTTCTGTAGGTTTCACATCATAGATTTATATATCAAATGAATATATATAGATATAGATGTAGATACATTGCTTATAACTAAAAATTTAAGTATAAAATTATTCAGTCCATAACAATACACATATAACATTATGATAAATTATTTCTAGTTTTTGCTAAAGTTTGAGCAGTATGCTCATTTAAAAACTGTATCTTTGGCCATGTAGATCAGTTAGAGCATTATCCTGCTACACTAAGGTTTTAGGTTAGATCCTTGTTCAGGACACATAAAAGAATTAACCAATAAATACATAAATAAATGGAATAACAAATTCATATTTCTCTCTCTCAATCACTCTCACTCTTCTTCTTCCTCTCCCTCTAAAAAAAACACATGATATCTTTGATATGAGAAACAGACTGTCAAACTGTCTCTATTAATGAAGGAATAATTTTGAAATAATCAGAATATTGTCTATTTTCCAAGAATTAATGATGCATTGAAAAAAATTGAATATGGCATTGAGACAGTTGGCCATGGTGAATATCAGGCTTTAAATGAGAGAAATAATAACTGAGTGACACTAACAGTATTTCCATGGCATTTATGGGAATGAACAAACTGCTTCAAATTCTGAAAATTCTCTAAATAATGATAAATGTACAGCTAATATTCTATGCCTTAGAATAAAACTTAAGGCATAAAGCAAAATATGAAATATGTTCTTTGGTCTTTAGATATTTCAGGGCTATGTTCACCTGATACAAAACATTTAGTTTAAAGTTAAACACAATAGAGCCCCTGGATATTTTATCCAAGCCCACTCAGGTAGGTAATGTGAAGGTGGAATTTACATCACATCAGATTGCAAATTTCAAACACTGGCTCTGGAGCACAGTGAGAGATCTTTACATCTTAAGTATACCTTGGGAGCAGAATTTATTTTCTCCAAATTCTCAGACACTTTTAGCATCACTAAGTTTTAATTAAAAATTGTAAAAAGAAGTTATCTAATGTCTTAGGACAGACACCTTTGCAGACATCTCTATTTGCTCCAATATTCAATATTTTGAAAGTAAAGGAGAAGGGGTCAATGGGAAAATCTTGATGAAGCACCTAGCTAAGAAATAGTTGGTATTAGTTGTTGTAGTTTTAAATCCATTCATTTATTTATTCACCATAAATAAGAAGCATGGATCTTAAAGGCAAAGCCATGGTTTGGCAACTCTTACCATGTTATCAAGGGAGGTCAATCATATATTTGAACAGGACACCTCATGAAGTAAAAATATTGCATAGGATGATTTGAGTCTTAAATGAAATAACTAATATAAACAAGCTTAGATAAATATGGGTTCTCAGCAACAGTTTATTATAATATACTCATTCATGAAGTGAAACTATCTGCTTATAAGAATTGCTCCTGGAAGTCTTTCAGAATTGCTAAATAGCACTGATTTATCTCTTAATTACTTCTAGAAATATTTCCCATCTAAAGATGGGAAATCTAGCTAACTGATCATCAATGAATTTTTAAATAATTTGAAAAAATTTACATGTTACTGAATTTGATGAACTCTGATGCCACTTCATGTAAACAAGGTTTGTTTCTTTATATCTTTGTACATACCCCCCCAAAAAAAACTTTGTAACGAAAGCAAAAGTTTCAACAATTGAGATGTAGTATCATACACAGGTGTAAATTGATCTTAAGTAGTAGTGGAAACATGGATGCAACTTCAAAAAGTTTTTATTTATATTTATTTTTATTGTATTTTTTTGGCTAACATCGATTAACAAAATTATATAGGTTTCAGGGGTAAAATTCTATAATACATTGCCTGTATATTATAATATGTGTTCACCACCCCAAGTCAAGTCTCCTTCCATCACCATTTATTCCTCCTTTGCCCTCTTCTACCTCTGCCAAAACCCTTTCCCTCTGCTAATCACCATGATGGTAAGTAAAATTAGTCAGTCAGGAAAAGGCAAGTACCATATGATTTCACTTATATGTGGAATCTAATACTGTACACAAAGTAAACTAACAACCAAAATAGGAAAAGACTCATAGATACAGAGAACCTCAAAGGGTTTTTTGAATATAGATTTTGAAAGAAAAAAGTATAAATCTTTGCTGCCTCTGTATTCCTTAAGCAAAAACAAAACACAAAAAAGAAAAAGAAGTACCTACATTAAAATGAATTTCCCATGTCTAAAATGAACTGACATCTCTTTTATTTTAAATAAATACTACAATGTTCATGTAATAAAATCACAGTGAAAAAATTAGGAGAAACCTTAGAACTTTTGATAGAGTCTAAGTAAATGTATTAAGCAGGGCTCTTGATTAACCTTTCTTATTTCACTCATTCTTATTTCTCTTCCCATTCTGTCCACCTTTTACCCACCTAATAGTTTTTTGGATTTTATTTTGCATCTTTTTAAAGATTTTATTTATTAATTTTAGAGAGAAGAGAGAAAGGGGTGGGGAGGAGCTGAAAACATTAACTCATTGTTGCTTCCTATATGTGCCTTCACCAGGCAAGCCTGGAGTTTTGAACCAGCAACCCTCAGCGTTCTAAGTCAACAATTTATCCATTGTGCCACCTCAGGTCAAACATACATAAATTTAATGTATTTGCATATATTTTGCCCACTGCATATTTCTGACTATAACTATGCTTTCATCTTTTCAACTTTAGTTGAAAGCCAGACTATGAACTTTGATCTATGAATATAGTCTATTGATCTGTGGATGGAGTGTTTCTCCTAAAACTTTCAGCTCACTACAACACTGACTGCTGCAAGATTCCAGATGTCTGAGCACTAACTAGAAAGTAATTTGTTTAGAAAAAAAAAATTCAACTTCTGTTTATTTCTCATTGATGATTTTACTGCAATATAAATAACATAATAGAAAGTAAAAGAAATAAAGCAAAATCTATGTAGATATCAAAAAAAGTCTGAATTAAAAATTATTCCCTATTTACTTTCTTTTCTTTTTCCTCCATATAACTTTATTTCTATATTTTAGTAAGCATCTTAAGGTTCAAACTAAAACTTAGTGAACCATATTTTCATTTTTCTTAGCTTTGTTGATAATGTGTTGTGGTATATTAAAAATAAAGACAAGTATATAAACAGATAATTTTTAAATTCTTTTTCTGAATTCAATCAAATATAAATTTTAAGGGAATAGAAACATGGAACAAAAGTACTAATACCACATGATTCTGAGAGACTAAGAATGATGTGAGAACAAGCAAAGTTCATTAAACTATTATGTAGTATGCTAGTAGTTAGAGAAATGCTTTATTTATTAAACTCTAAATTTATTGATATAATAAATATTTAGAAATTAAAAAGATACAAAAGTCACTGCTAAAGTTTATATTCTTGTTTCTTTGAATGGCTAAAGTTCTTATTTAAGGTTAATTTGCTTTTTTCTCACTATTATTACATTTTTGACCCAATTGACTCCTCTCAAAATAAAATTAGATTGACATCATTTTGCAAATATTTATGTTAGGTTTAATCATTTTGTTGATTGAGCTTCAAAAAAAAATATCTAGTTAAGTATAATGGTTTCAGTGTTTTAACTACTTTCTGTATTGTGTTTTAAATTTTTATTCCCAGCTATCTCTCTATATGGTTATGAAAAAGTAGAGTGGCACAGTTGAGGTAATAATATCTGCCAACTTTATTAATCTTTCAAAAAGACAAATGGACCACTGCTATGGATTGAGGGCAACCTGAATCACTTGGATTGCTCTTATTTCCATCTTGGCTCACAAATTCAACATCTACTTTTATGATTCTTATAAATAAGCCATGTGATATGTAGCTAATATAATCATGGCTATTACTAAAGCACTCGCCACCGATTATACTATTTAGAATCACCGTAAATTATATTTCTATATATTTTTCCTTCTTCTTAATCTAAAAGGCATGTAAAAGTTATCAGTAAATAAAAAACTAATAGGAACGAATTTAGTTTAAACAGTGATTCAGTTTTGATGAAAATCTTGGTGAAATTTGTTCTACACAAATGTCATGTTGAGCCAAAGCATTTTGATTTAATGCGATTTTCTTTTTCTGAACTATGACACACTGAAATAAATTTTTTGAATATACAAAACACTTAGCATAATGAATAAATAAATAAAATATATGTAAAATGTTTTCAGATATTTTTAACCAAAATTAGTCTAAAGTTTGGTAGCTTTCTTTTTATCACAGCTTTTATTTTCCCTTAATACAACATACCATTTAATTTAATTCATGTGGTTTTTCCAAAGCTGTCTTTTTATAGCTTTCTAAAGCTGAACTTTAGGATCATTTGAAGTGATCTATAGTAAGGTCAGTGTTGTTTAACTATGTAGACTTTCCCATGATTCCTAGAACTGAAAAGAGAATTAAATGATTAGATCAGAAAAAGTATATTAAAATTTGTGGAATATATTAAATGTTGCATTTTTAGAATAAAGTGAGGTAAGCAGCCAAAACCCTTTAATTTTCTAGAAAAAAACTTTGATGCACTAAGTTACTATGACTCATAAAGAAATATGCTTTTCTAAATAACCTAAGAAAAGGCCAGATTATGAAAAATATTAATATAATATTCTCATAAGAACAAATTTAAAGACGCAACTAATGACTGGCTCTTTTAGAGTTAGAAATTTGGATTTACACATATAATAAAAATACAAATGAATTACTTTTGAAATTTGATATTTAAAAAAAATTAATTTCCACTGAACTGGAAATTAACCTCCTTAGAAATACAAACTTATTGCACATACACTTTAAAAGAATTCTTCAGAAATTTTTATTTTTATATTTTTATGGAGAAATAATATCTTAATATTCTAGATCTCTTTCTCAATACACACAGCACCCTATAAAACTACTGATTTTATATTTATCTGAATACTTTGAAAGCTATTCAATTATAACACTACTTTAAATGTGCAGGTATATTTTTGAAGGATCTATGGCTAAAGAAAATGTATTCTAAGCCTGATCTATCCTGTATTTTATATACGAATGCAATTACTTATAGCTAAATCCTGGAAAATATTTATTTACTGTGTCAAATCAGCATGAATTTCATTCATTGAAACAGATAAACGTCAGTTTTCCCTGTGAAGTTGGCCAATCAATTAATCTTCTATTTCTTCTGAAGCTTTTCTTAAACATAAGTATGAAGTGAAAAAATGTTTTACTGTGACATTAGAGGAAAAATGAGGAAACTTGGGTACAGTGTGATTCGTATCCTTGTCACAATCTCCCCGGTGAGCTCCGCGTTCATCCTGTGAGAAGGCAACACTCCATCTCCCAGCTGCGATGCACCCATGATTACGGAAGCTCTCCTGGAGCGGACTGAGGGTCATTCTGAAGTTGCAATCAAGCTCAACTCGGAACAAGAGCTGGGGGAGCAGGATGGCGTTTCTCTTTTAAATCACATGATGAACACCAGTAAACTTTCTGGGTAATAAATATGTGGCATATGGTCTTCAAAAGTATCATTAGATAGATTTCTTTTTCTTCTATTTTATGTTATTAAAGTTACCAGATAGCGGAAAAACGTGAAGATTGACATCAACACTTAATGCTTTTCATTCGAGAACAATATGTATATCTTACATTTATTTCCATTATCAGAGTATAGGAAACAAATTGCTTACATGCATGAGTTTTTTCATTTATTGGAGAAAAAAACTTACTGAGAAACTTCCGTGTTACTGGAACTAAGCTAGGCTTTAAAGAAATGTACAAAAGAAGTATTTTGGTCTTTCAAAACTTCATAGACTACTGTGGGACATATTATTATAATGCTGAGAGATAAGTCAAGAGCATGGCAAAGTTAGAATACTCTGGAAGCATTTAACTCTAATTGGCAGAAGTTAAAGTTTTACAGATAAAGTGACATTTTAATAATCACATAGGAGTTCAGCAAGCAAAAGACAGACAGAAATTGTGGCAAAGTGCAAAGGCACTCAAGTCAAAGGGATCTTCGTGCAGTGCACAGAGAAATGCGTAAAGCCTCGTGGCTGGAGCGACAAGAGGCTGGCCCATACTTGAAACTTGGATTTGACCTTCAAAGTAAGAGAAAATCTATTAGAGAAATAACTACATAATAAGTGTGACCAACTCTGATGGGCAAGTGTTAAAGTTTCAAAGATCAAGTGACATCTTAATAATCAAGTAGGAGTTCAGCAAGCAAAGGATAGACAGAAATTGTGGCCATTTGCAAAGGCACAGAATCCAAAAGAATCTCATGCAGTGTACTGAGAAATGCAGAAAGCCTCATGGTTGGGAAGAGAAGGAGTAAGTTCACATAAAAGTGAACACCTTTGCTTGGACACAAGTGAAGTTTTTCTAATGCCATGCCCTTCTTTTTCCCCTTACAGAAAACTGTAGTACAATCCTGCTCACTTGAATCTGGGAAAAGGCCAGAAAATAAAATTATTTAAAGTTCTATTTTAGACTTACATAATAAAAAAATATTTTTTTTTAATCATCTAAAATATAGAAGAAATGCAGTAAAATTTACTCGTAAAAGACCTTATTTTTTCCATTCTTATTTTTTGGTCCTAAAGGTTAGTGATTTTATCAACTGTTCTAACTACAGGTTTATAGTCACCAAATCTCTTAGAATAAAGGTTTGGGTTCAATATGGAATAAGTATGATCATATCACATGGCTATAAAATATCTAAGAAAATAAGTTGACATGGATTGAAATATACCACTATAGTGTTCAGAGTGATGATCAAAATAAAAAATAGATATTAGTTTCTATCTTGACAACTTTATACTTAGTTAAAAGCTACAGTCACATGGCTTAAGTAGAATTGGCTTTATAGTCTTTGTCTGTTCCTATCAAGTAATGAAATTATCTTTCTGCCCAATGATGTTGTGATTGGGATTCATTCATTCAAAATTGATAGAAAAATTACTGTTCTCCAGGGAAATATATTAAAAGAGAAAGCATAAGTACTATTAAAAAGGACACATAAACTTCAGGAATGTCTCATTGCAAGCATAACACTACATAGAGCTCAGAATCAACTGTCATTTCTGGAGATTAGAAATTTTTCATAAAACCTGCACTTGTTACAATGCCCAGAAACTTCTATTATTTCATAAAAATTTATTTAAAAAAATTTTTGAAATTTCCTAAATGACTCTTTATTCTGATTTTTAATAGATTTTCAAAACAAAAGGTAGCAAGATATATAATTTTAAAAAACATATAGTATAGTTTTATTGTTTTAAATTTAGTCTAAGTTATGAAACCTTTAAAACTTATCTCTATATTCCAAAATAATATATAATAAGAATATTTGGGAATTGTTGGCTATAGGTCTTATCAGTTGATAGGGAAGAAGTTTGCATTGTACTCACATTCTGTTAGGAGAAAGAAATAAAAACTAAGAGCAGGCATTGCCATGGATGGAATGTTGGCATCCCCCTAGAATTCATATGTTAAAAAATTAATTTCAGTGTGATAGTATTTGGAAATGGAGCCTTTGAAAGGTAATTAGGTTGTGAAAGTCAGACATTCACAATGGAATTAGTGCCCTTCTAAGAAGATACATAAGAAAGACAGTCTTTTCCTTTGCCACAAAGGTAGCCACCTACAAACTAGAAAGAGCACCCTGAGTAAACAGTGAATCCGCCAGCGTATTGATTTTAGACTTCTCAGCCTCCAGAACTGTGAGAAAAAAAAAAAACAAAACATTTGTTGTCTAAGCTACTCATTCTATAGTAATTTTCTGACATGAACAGAAATAAACAAAATTGTAAAATAAAATAGTGAAAAATAGCAAAGCCAAAAGCTTGCTTTTTGAAATGATCAACAACATTAACAATACCTTAGTGGGATTCACCTAGAAAGATGTAGAACATGTATCACCAATGTAAGAAATAATAGGTTATTACTACAGATGCCACAGACATTAAAAGGATACCACTGGGGAACAATTTTATTTTCCATTTTGTGCAGCATGAGGTTTTAGAACTTTTTCTATAATCTCTGCATTGTGGATTTTAAATCTGAAATCTGTTTTTTGGTGCATGCTCTAGTTTTTATGCAATTTTAATTTCGTTTTGTTACAGTTAATGGCATGCATTGGTTTTTAAATTGGAGTTAAAGGGCAACGACTCTTGGATTGAACATAACCACAAGGCAATTCATGTTTTACAAACATAATTTTTACATAATTGGAGTTTTTAAATGTAAAAAATTATTATCTGATAAAAAAACACCCTCTTATTTTGTTTTAAGATTGAATCATGGCTTCTTTGAGTAGGCGTAAATGTAAGAATAGTCCTGACACCTTCTGTTATGTATGTGGCTGTTACACACTTCAACGTCAAAGGCGCAATATTTCATCATTTGTGACACGTGCATATACTGCATATTTTTAAGTTCCTCCTGGTGATCAAGACAGGAATTGGGCTCCTCATATTATGTGTTATAATTGTGAGGAAATGCTTCATGACTGGACAAAAGGGAAATGCAAAGGAATGCCTTTTGGTATTCCCATGATTTGGCCTGAACCTAAGGACCATAGCAGTGACTGTTCTTTCCGTCTGATCCATACAAAGGGCATAGGCAAGAAAAAACAGCATATGATCTCATATCCTAATATTCCTTCAGCAGTTCGACCTATCCCACACTCTGAGACACTCCCAGTTCGTTTTCAATGGTTTTATTTCTTCTAAGAGCAAAGAAAGTGGACACGGTGATCAAGTGTATTTTGATAAGATGCATGAGAAAATGGTTGTAGAATCTGAAGGGTCTTTTTCTGGTGCCAAGCAGTCATAAACCCCTTAGCTGTTTAGCCAACCTGAATTGAATGAAGAGATTTGGGCCTATCAAAGAAAGCAGCTGAGTTATTAGCCTCCAAGTTTCAAGAAAAGAATTTATTTCATGGGTCAGCTAAAGTATCCCATTTCAAAAAGCGTGGACAAATGGTTGCGGACTTTTTTTTCAAAGACAAACACTTTGTTTACTGTCATGATGTCAGTAGTCTTCTCAGCCAACTAGGTGTTACCACTTACAGTCCAACAGAATGGCTGCTATTTCTTGACAGCTCTAAACAAAGTCTAAAATGTGTTCGCCTACACAACGGTAATGTTTATGCAGTGGTTCCAATTGGTTGTTTAACTCATCTGTGAGAAGGTTATAATGACATAAAAATTGTCCTCGACTTTTTGAAGTATGAGGAGCAAAACTGGATCATTTGTGTGGATCTTAAAATGGTAAATTTCCTGCTAGGACAACAGAGTGGTTTCACAAAGTATCCTTGCTTTCTGTGTTTGTGGGACAGCCAAGCTTGGGAGAAACACTGGACACAGAAGGAGTGCCCAAAACATGAAGCTCTGGAATTAAGAATGTAAAATATTGTGAATGAACCAGTAGTTAATCGAGACAGGATTATTTTTCCCCCACTTCACATCAAACTTGGCTTAATGAAGCAGTTTGTTGAGGCTTTGAATAGAGAAAGTGAATGCTTTCAACATATTTTTTCTACTTTTTCTGCCTTGTCTTTCAAGAAGATAAAAGCAGGTGTATTCATTTGATGGACCTCAAATTTGAACACTCATACGTGATGAAAAATTTGTCAGGAAGATGAATAAGGAGGAAAAAGAAGCATGGCAGTCTTTTGTGGCTGTTACAAAAAACTTCCTTGGCACCAAAAATAGCAGAAAACTTTGAACTTCTGGTTCAAAGGATGCTGTTGGTTTTCCATAACATTGGATATAACATGAGCATTAAGATTCACTTCCTGAACAGTCACCTTGATAAGTTTCCCGAAAATCTTGGAGCTGTTAGTGATGAGCAGACTACAGCTGGAGCATCAAATGAGATTGTCCTCAACAAGTACACAAACGCAAAAGATACAAATGCAAATTTTTGCCTGAATAGAATTTAAATAAGTTTTGCGCAAATTTTATGATTAAAATAAGTTTTTTAATATGTTCTGTTTTGAAATTGTAGACAAATTCTGACACAATCATATCTTTTAGTGTATTTACTGCATTATATAAATTATTATATTTTCACAAAGATGATGCCCAAGAAGACATTCTACTTCATTATGTGAAACTAAATGTTGAAAATTTTACAATAAGATGAAAACCTAAAATCTTGAATTGCAAAAATACTGTAGCTTACAGAGAAAAACTTATGTCAGATTTGAGATCAGTACACTCAAATTAGTTAAGAACAAGTGCTTTTGTGGATGAAACAAAAATTTTGTTCCCCAGTGTAGTATGACAATATTACAAATAATGTTTTGTCAATAATTCCAAAAAGTTAGATGAAAATTTAAAATTCCATGTAAGGTCTCATAAACTATAAAAACTCATTTAAGAAGAAATAATTCACTCAAATAGCTCTGTATCTAGTAATGAAAATTGAATTCACAGTCCAAAGCTTCCAAAGAAAGGAATCTCCACTACAGTAAGGCTTCATTAGTGAATCTTTTAAATGTTTAAGAAAAAGAAAAAGAAGAAAAGCCCAATCCAATACAAACTCTTTCAGAAAATGTAATAGGAGGGAATATTGCTCAAGTCATTTTACAGGACCAGCATTACCCTTTTATAAAAAGCATTTTATGTTATTAAAAAAAGTTACAAAAATTCTACTTTTCATGAACATGGCCAAAGAAAAAAAAATACCTATGGGCCCTGTCCATCAAAATAGTTGGACACTTTGTGGTAGCTCAATATACAATTTCCAGCTCCTTTCCTTTGAAATGTCTAACAAGTATATGCCAAAATTTTAGGGAGTTTAATCTCTTTTATTTTTTGAATAGATTTTTTTTCTCAAAATGTAAAGTTCTGTTGACATAGTCAATACAAGTATAGAGTTTATCAATTTAGTTGCATTCCCATGAGATTTTATGTGCATTGAAATAAGATAAAATGAAATAAAAATCATAAGGGTTTTTCACCATATTGATGAATACCATATTCACTCACAGAGCCCTAAAGACATAAAAAATGAAGGGCAATTATATCAAAATTTTTTTATTTTTACCAACTTTGAATAATAATGGCTTGATATGTCAATGTTGATTAATATTTCCTTATATAAACTTCTCGAAAAAGACCAAATAAACAAAAAAAATAACTTATGTGTATATTAATGTGGCTATACATGTGCTATTTGTTTTTAATGAGTAAAGCAGCCTGATTAAAATTAAAGTAAATTTTAATAAAGAGTATTTATATTTTTAAATATTACTTATTGATTTTAGAGAGAGAGGAAGGCAGAGAGAGAGAAACAGAAACATACATCTGTTTCTGTATGTGCCCTTACCAGAGATTGAACCAGTAACCTTTGTATGTTGACAGGACGTTCTAATCAACCAAGCTATCTGACCAGGGCTATATGAAGAACAATTAAATATTTATGTATACTACTTTTCCATTTCTTATACTATTTCATATGGTATAAGATAGACTTCTAAGAGTAAACACTGATTAATGTTTTTTCTTTGGCAAATAGTGTCACTAATTATGGAAACTACATATAGTATAATTATAATATATATCCTGATATGTATATAGAAATTTATCTATCTATAATTTTTAGAACATAATTTTTTAGAGAATTAAGCTGAAATTATTTGAATTAAGTACTGACACTTGAATGAGAAGCTTGACATTTTAATTTGCTTCAATACTTATCAAAGTAAAACAGTATGCACTGGACTTATTTTTAATTTTTAAAATAAGATTCTAATTGCTTCTCTTATTTTCATCTTAGGTTGTGGTGGTTGTATTTTTTTTTTTTTGTATTATAGCTATTTGAATATATAGACATCTTCTCAGGAAAGCTAGCACAATACTTTTAAAATAGTAGGTGCTCAGTAAGTTTTTCTTTTTTTAATTGTAGGCAAGAAAAGTATCTTTTCAGGAAGTTGAACAGTTAAGACAGATGCCCAGAAGATGGTGCTGTATGATTCTCAAATGCTGGGCTTAACTCAAATTTCAAACAGGAGAAAATAATTGAATTATGTAACTCCACAATTTTGATAATTATTTTTCAGGAGGGGCCATCTCTTCCACTCTACCCTTAACACAGATAATTTTTCAAATAAATAATCCTGTATTAGGTTGACAAAAATAAAGTTCAAATAAACTGGATGGTTTAAAACAATAGAAATGTATTCTTTAACATTTCAGGAGGCTAGAAGTCCAAATTCCAAGTGTGGACAGGGTTGTGTTCCACTGAAACTATGAGAGGAGGATTCTTTCTTGCCTCTTCCAGCTTCTGGTGACTCCAGGCATTCCTTGGCCAGTGGCAGCATAAATCTAATCTCTGCCTTTTGTTTTGTTTTGTTTTGTTTTTTGACAGAGACAGGCTACTTTACTCAGAGAGAGTGATAGATGGAAACAGACAGACAGGAAGGGAGAGAGATGAGAAGCATCAATTCTTTGTTACAGCATCTTAGTTGTTCGTTGATTGCCTTGACCAGGGGGCTACAGAAGAGTGAGTGACTCCTTGTTCAAGTCAGTGACCCCATTGGGCTCAAGCCAGCTACCATAGAGTCATGTCTATGATCCCATGCTCAAGTCAGCTACCCCACTCTCAAGCTAGTGAACCCATGCTCAAACTAGGACCTCAGGGTTCCGAACCTTGGTCCTCAGTGTCCTAGTCTGACGTTCTATCCACTGCGCCTGACAAAGGTCAAGTTCTGCCTTTGTCTTCACATGGTCATCTTCTTTCCTTATGTTTTTGTGTCCTCACATGGTGTCTCTTCCCCCCGTTTCTTTATTACTTATAAAGGCACCTGTCATGTTGGATTAGGGATCATCCTAATGACCTCTTCTGAACTTGAGTATATCTGCTTGGTTTGCAAATAAGGCGTTATTCGTAGGTACAGGGGAGGTTAGAATTTAAACATATATTTTGGGGAAGCACAATTCAACCCATAACAAATAACATTATTTACCTGCATAATCAATATTGACTAATATTCATAAGTGGATCAGCCCTGGTAGGTTGAATATAGTGTTGGCCCCACGTGCAGGTGTCCCAGCACTCAATTCCCAGTCAGGACACACAGGAGAAACGGCCATCTGCTTCTCTCCTCTTCCTTCTCCGCCTTCTCTTCCTCTTCCCCTCCCACAACCAGTGGCTCAATTGGTCTGAGCATCAGTCTCAGGAGCTGAGGATAGCTTGGTTGATTGGAGCAACCACCCCAGACGGACGTTGCTTGGTAGATCCCAGTTGGGGCACATGCAGGAGTCTGTCTCTCTACCTCTTCTCCTCTCTCACTTGAATAAAAAACGTGAGTCAAGCACTTTGGGGTAATGTTCTAATAAAAAAATTCAGATTTCTATTCTTTCCTCTCTCATTCTTTTGTGCAAATTTGTGCATTACCTTATTGGTCTCTGAGACTAAATCTATAGACATAGATTCAACAAAGAACATATTTTCATATTCAGGAACAATATTTACATGCTAGTTCTAATTAGCAATATAATTTAATACTGACTTGATCAGTTAATTATTCAAATATTTAATATCAAATACTTAAAATAGGTAGGCTGTGCAATAAAACTGCTGTCTGTATTCATTAACAACCTAAGTCAATAATACCATTCTGAGTCATGGGGTGTCTGTTTTATATATAAATATGATTATCTTATCAAATGATTATCTTATCAGCTAAAACTGAAGAGAATCTTACCTATGGTTCATTTTTTGAGGACTATACCCTGATATTCATATTTATGTCCATTAATATTTATTATTATAAATATGTGGCTACAGTTGAAGCTCATGTCTTCTGAGCGATACAATTAGTTAAGTTATGCAACAAAGCATTATTTCTTTTAAAATAAAGTTGCAGTTTTAATAAATACAAATTGGCATTGCTACTAATACTCTCAAATAACAAACAGAAAACAGTACCAAAATCAAAACAGTATCTTAACAATTTACAACTTAAAAAAGAACTTCAGGGAAACAAAATAAAAATTAAAAGTTGTCAGGATATTATGAAATATAATGACAATTTGTGAGTTTGAGTCCAGGCCAAAATATCAGCAAATTATTGGTGAAAAGTGAACAATCCATTCAAGATATTAAGTGAATTATATCCATAGTATGAAAACTAACATTCAAATTTTTGTCTCCATATATGAACTTTTTTTGAACAGAGTTCTACTTATTTACATATTGTTTGTAACGGCTTCTGAGTGGTTGTGACAGAGATTAATGATCTACAAAACCTTTTAAAGTATGCACTCTCTGCATCTTTACAGATAAAGTTTGCCAACCTTTGGAACAAATAAAACACAGAAATTTAAAGGAAGAGTGAAACAAGGAAAAACTGATGAGATAAGCAAGAGACAACTCATAGGAGGTATTTAACAAACAGCAGGCTGTCAATATAAATGGTTGTTACTATTACTATGCTAGACATCTAACCACAATTTGTATCATTTCATCTATAGGAAAATGCATTAAATATTAAACAACTTTAATATCAACTACAGGATTATTCCCAATTCTCTTTCCAAAAATTTAAAAATTTCTGTATTTAAAAAGTAGTTCTAGTTAAAAAACAAGTTTATAAAAACTAATGAATATCTTTTTATATTTCTTGTTCTAACTAGAGAATAATTAGCTGCCCAGTGTCAAAGAGAGATAGTGTTATTAGTAAACGTTGGCACAGCAATTTTTCTACTCTAAATGTAAAGTCAATTGTACAGCTATGTTATGAGATTATGAGCCAGAGGAAATGCTAAATTGAGCCAAATGGACCGCTTTGTTCCAGGTTACTCAAATTGGAAAGGACACATCTTGGAAAGATAATAAAGAAAATTAGTTAAGAGAATATTTTCAAAATAGGGAACACTGCAGTCACTATTAAATAGTGTGAGCTGGGCAGTTATTTTTAATACCAATGCTGCTTTGAAAGTACAATCATCTGTTAATTTTCCATGCTAATCAGGAGGAGAAGTAGAGACATTGCAAATACATGAATAGCCTCAAGTATTTTTTGGTTGGCTTTGGTGCACACTCCATGTAGTTTTGGCACCTGATTCACTTTCACAGTTTCATTTGCTTAACATTAACAATTGTATTTCCTGGGCTCTAATGAATGATGACAGGCAGAAGTCACATAGAAACAGCTTGAGAGAAGTTATTCCAGTTTTAAAATGTTATATAATGTTATGTCAGAGCTGGTAATCCCAGGAAATATTTCTTTTTAAGTAAAATATTGATAGCTGCCAATATTTGTCATGTGAAAAGGATGCCAGCTTGGCCACAAAGGAAAGTCTTCGAAATTCCATTGAAAATTTCTCTTGCTGAATGTTACAAAATATTATATGACATAAATTTCCCTATGATATCTCCACTTCTCAATTCTTAACTCTTGTCCTGACTTTCATGCCTTCCTGGGATCTTTATGCATCCAAAGTTGAAGCAGGAATTTTCTTGACAGTAGAGACTAAATAATGGGACATAGCAAAAAATAAATTTAAGAAAACCTAGTCTGTTGAGTTGGCTATGATGGGGTAACATTTAGTTGTATTCCTCTTCAAAAGAGTCCAAGTAACAGAAAATGAAAACCTGACACTCTGGTCTATGAAATATATAAATAAATCTGGCCATTGTCCCCTAAGTGAGAAAAAAAGATCATTCAAAAGAGGAAACTGTAGTAGAAATAAGTCCTATGGTAGTCAAATAAATCCTTGACTCCTCTTTCACTGTTTTGAGTAATCTTCCTTGAATGTAGGTAGGGGCAAGAAAAGGTTCTGTAATTTGCTTCTAACTATAGAATGGGGAAAAGGTGATGGATGGATGGATGTGCTTATGCATGTAATTACATTATTGTGTTATATCAGGTGGCAGTGACCATCTGAGTTCTTCTTCCCATACTGGCTTCACAGAAGCATTCATGCTGAATGTTGCCCATGTGAGGAAGTCCATGTGGTGAGAAACTGAAGATGGTCTCTAAAAGTCAAGGGTAGCCTTTGACTAGCAGTTAGAAAAAAAAAAAAAAAAGCTTTAGTCTTAACACTCGCAAAGAACTGAGTTCTGCAAAGTCGATCTTTTAATTTTCTTCTGGTTGAGCTTACATATGGTGCTGCAGCCCTGAGAGACTCAACTGACATCACATGAGAGCCTAAGAGTAGATCCAGCGAAGCCATTTCTAGATTCCTGACCCACAGAAACTTGAGAAAATAGACATAGATTTTTTTTAAAAAAGCTAAATTTGTGACAAATTGTTACACAATAGTAGAAAAATAATGCAGAAAGAAATAGCAAGTATTTAATCTAGGTAATCTAGGTACATTGAAAGGAGCTAGACAAGACATTAGTATTTAGAGTAGCATTTTCTAAGTATACCTTGAGGAACACTATTTCATTGAGACTGTCTAGGGAGAAAGATTCTTCATATACATTTGCACTTTAGCATACAAAAGTTTTGAGAACTTTTGTGGTAAAGAAATTGCTTAACGTTTAAAGTTAAAAGTTCCCAAATGTATTTATTAAAAGCAACTTTCTATATATTAATGTACCAAGAGACATTTTGACCAATGGTTATTCAGGATGATGTGTTGGTGTTGGTGAAAAAAAAGGTATTGGTGTATAAAGTATGTATTGCACTTGAATATCACAATATGTATACATATATGATGACAAGTATTGTGGGATGGAATTTCTCACTACAAAAGAGATTTTTAAAAAAGGAAAGGATAAGGCAGGGCTTTAAATTTCAAACTCAATTTATAGTCAAAGGATTAGTGGTTTTAAAAAAGTCTTATTTCTTATAGCCATAGTGTAGGTTAGCTACACACTCTAACCAAATATGGCAGTAAGTTGAATTCACACCATTACCAAATTTTCTAAGTGAGGTTGGGGAAGGTCCAGAGGTTGTAGACTAAAGTGAACATGAGAATATTGAATGTTAAATCCTCTTGAGTCACCTCTTGCCAGCAGATGTGTTTTCCCTTCCCTGTCTGAGTCAGTCTCTCCTTGTTGAAAACCCATGTGAAATTTCATCTGAGACATTCTTTTACATAGGGTTATCACTAACACCTCTTCCTCCAGACACATAAATACAAGCATCTTCCAGCACCTTTTGGATGGGAGTATTATGAAGTTTTATTTTGGAAGACACAACTTGTCCACATAAATCATTGTTAGATCATGCTAATTTATATTGGCTGAAAAGTAGCAAATATGTGTGGAAATGGAATATAAGATTATTAGGCCAACAAGATTAATATAATATTGGATGAGACCAAAGTTATTGTTTGGAGTACACTTTCCTGAGAATCTAAGTTTAATGTGTTAGTTCAAGCAGCTGAGGATAGATGAAATAGTTTGCTTAGGTGACTGAATCGCAGAATGAATGCTGTATTGAATTGAATTTAATGTGGTTGAAATTCTAGAACTGACATAATGTGGAGAAAAGACTCAAAAGGCTTAAAGGGATGGCAATGTTAGGGTAGATTATTATATAACAATATTTCACCTACTCCTTTACTATGTCAGAAGACACTCATTTGTTAATATGTTAGAAATTCTATAGGTAAGAGAAATATTAACATACTTGGAAAGCTCTTGGGTAACTATTGTACAACTGTTCCATAGCTGGGAGAAGGGTGGGAAGTGTTTCCTTTGAAATGGGTGTGTTGATTTTTATAGAAGTGATGTGTTCTAAGTGACAGAGGCCATATGATAGTGCTTAGATGCTAGAGACAAGTGGGAGATTATGGAAATGGAAGCTGGAATGTAGTGATTGCTGTGTTTTGTTTCACAGTCATTGGTGGAGGTGGTTATGGGTAATATTGTGCCTAGGGATTAAGTAGGTGGCCAGTGTACTAAAGTATTTACTGATTTTTTTAAACTCCCAAATCTCTCAAAACCTGATATGAATCCCTGAAATGGGCATTTATGTCATTTGACATAATGAATGTCACAAGTTGACACAATGAATTCTGTTAACAAACCCAGATCTTCTTGGATGAAAGTAAGATGTCCTTGAGGAAGTTTCCTTTAACATAGCCACAATAAATACTATACATTATAGGTCTATATCTTTAACCTTTTGTTGTTGTTAGAAGAGCTATATACTGGAAAAAGGAAAATATGCAGACTTTAGGCAATTATTAGACACTGGTTCTGAGTCACCCAATTTGTGGGACTTTGTTCTAGCAGCCACAGGAAACAAATACAGGCTGCAACACAACTGACTGGATTCTAGACCCCCATTTTCTTGTGAGCCTCTGATGGTAAGCCTCATCCCAGTCTCCTAGCATCTTCCTTCACTCTGCCTTCATGCCACGTCTTTCTTCCACTGACCTTCTCCACTGGGTACACAAGGTTAATTCCTGCAAAGGGTGAAGGTATCTTAAAGAAGACAGAAAATCTGTTGAATTCAAGTTACTTTTGTTTTTCTTGAGTGAATGTATTGCAAAGCTTGAGTCATCATCCTGAAAAGTAAGGAAAAGAGAAAGTATAAGATAATAATGTTCTTACAATTTAATAAATTATCATGCCACACAGCATAAATGTATATGCACATTAATAGAGAAACAATGTAGATACTTAGACAAGTACACAAAAATCAAAACCATGTACACTATTTTAGTTCAATAAATAAAGTAGATGGATTAAGTTCCAGTGATGGTTACTCATGGAGTGGGAAAGAAAAGTTATGTGGTATGGGAAGAAATAAACTGGACAGTAGAGGGGAGAGGAAAGGACCCTTCAGCCTTCATTCAGTATTATTGTGTTCTGAAGCAGGATGGAGCTAGTGGAGGGGAAAAGATAGAATACCCTTTGAATTTAGACTTTTGATTACTAAGAATCAGTGTTTTAAAACTTCAAAACTGTGTTGAGACTATATAGTGGCTATTGGAGTCTCTATTATCTACGAGTGAGCAAGAAAAGCAGGGCTGTGCATGAGTTTTCACCCAGGGACAGAAAAATATTACACTCTATAGAATTTACAAAGATGGAGAAGCAAGAAAGAAGTTAAATTTGTAATCAAAATTTTCAAATTAAGCACTTTTTTTTTTACCATATCAGTTTCATTTTTTTTTTTTTTTTTTTTTTTTAGTTTAGTGGGACCTTTCATCAGAGAAGGACTGCCATACCAAGCGCATTCCTGTCAAGCCCATTCCTGTCAAGCCCATTTTGAACTTATTTTCTTCCTCTTAGCCAATTTAAATTTTATGGCCCATCACTTCAACCACTATGTTTTATTTGTTGTTTACACCTTTAAATCAGATTCTCTCCATTACACTTCCTAGTCAAAATCCCATCCTTGATGAACGTTTCCCCACATTTTTTTTACCCCAAATGTTGAGAACATCAGAAGAAAAAAAATATACACCAGTGCTGTTTGGTGTCATTACAAATGCAGAATATCTAACCATGACAACAAACACCCCTACTGTGCTAACTATGCTTTTTCTTTCTTGGTCTCTGCAGTGGTTATTTCAAAGAGTCCTTTCTCTTCTCAGACCACTGCCTTTCCTATTACCCACTTAGTATTAGCAAATGACCTTACCTTCTCCTTCTTGGAGATAAGGCAAGCTATCATACAAGACATTTTCACTCTCTGTTACTTACTATGACCATCCACTTGTACCCCACCACATATATCACATGCATTGAATCTTCCCGTGCTTGCCACAGATGGTGGATCTGTCCCTTCCAAGAGTGATTCCTCTATTTGCACTCAGGTCACTGTCCCCTCCTGACATCTTCAAGGACTTTTTTTCTTTTAATATTTTTTTCTTTGTGTCTTTAGCTTTGTTCTCTTTATTGGATTCTTCTAAGCACTACTTAAACATTCTTTATCCTCTATCTTAAAACAAACACTTGACCTCGCTAACTATAGCTCTTTTTCCTCCACTTTAGCTAACCTCATCAAAGGCTTGTTTATACTTGCTGTCTCTGCCTCTTTGCCTTCCTGTCCTTCTTTAGCCTGTAAAATCCACCATCTACCATTTGGCTTCAATGTAAGGCCTCTCATTGAGGTCACCAATGATTTCCTTGTCAATAAATCCATTGGACACTTTTAACTTTATCTTTACTGATCTTCTGCAGTTCTTGGTCACTCCCTGCTTCCTTTCATTGCTTCCATGACTTCAGACCCTTCTCATCACTCTCCTGCCTTTCTTAACCAGTACCCCTTCTCCTTCTTTCTTGCTTTCTCCAACTCCTGAGCCCATCTCAGATTTCTGTCCTAATCCCTTCCCCCTGTCACTGTGCCCTTTGGTGAGCACATCCTCTCTGTGACTTCAGTTACAACCAACAAGCTGATAAGTTTTAATGTTATTTAAATACAGCCTGGATTTCTCCACTGTACTTCATATTTGTTTAACCAAATGCCAGCTAAAGTTTTTCATCACGCTAGCCCTTCGGCATCTCAAACGCAAAATGTCCTAAGTTAAAAACATATTCTCACTTATAGTTTTCTAACTTCTGTTTCTATTCTGATAGAAGGGCCCAACGTCCAGTTAAATTACTGAAAAAGTTGAGACTCTTTAGTGACTCCTACTTTCCTCCAATCGAACCTAAAGTCCCATTGTTTCTACTTCTTAAGTGTCTCTCCTTTCTGTTCATTGTTTTTCATTCCCACACCTCCTCATCTGGCATTAACTTTTCTAGTAAATTGTTAGAAGAGCAATCTAAAGAATCTTTGTGCACCAATCTCATTTGTCCTCAACCCCTTACCCACAGAGCCATCATGACTTTCTAAAAAGACACAAATCTGATTATCTTTTATTTTGGTATAGCATTATTATTTTTTTATTTTTTTTATTTTTTGGTCACACGTATGTGAAAATCTAAACCCAAAATGGCTGGCAAGGATTTTATCAAATGTTCTAATTCAATGACCACATATTGTTTCCCCCATCCATTAGTCTTCTCTTTTCCTTATTTATGATTATATTTTATTGGAATCACAGGATTAAGTATTACATTTAGAACTGTCATACAGGGGTTTCTCACACAATCTCTGGATCTTGATTGCCACATTTTGATCTGAGGCTTTCTCACTTACTGGTGTGACCTTAGATACTTTATTTAACTTCTTACTGTCTTAGTTTCTTTGCCTATAAAATAGGGGTGCTAGTCATAATTCCTACCTCACAGTATTACCTTAAGTGCTGAATTGGTAAATTCATGCAAATGTTTAAAACAAAGATTAGCACATAGTAAGTGCTTGGAAAATGTAGTTCGGTACTTTATTTATTACAGTTATTTCCTTGAGATTAACCTGACTTCCTAATGTTTCTCCTAAGGTCTTTGCTGGGAAGACACTAACACAGGAAAAATTTAAACATATACATCTGTCCTGTCCCACACAGGAAAGAGTTGCTAGATCCCTCCAGCATGCAAATAGTCTCCAATGGTCCTGTACAACTGTCCAACAAAACTATAAGTGTTTTAATCAGATACTTTTTGCCCTTTTGCAAAAATTATTTTATAACTCTTTTCAATTTTTCAAATCTCTAGTAACCTCTTTCTTACAAATTCTCTGATGACTTTACCTCATGTTCAACTGAGAGACTAGGAAACTTAAGAATGAAACATTGCCTGGATCAGCTCCCTCTTCTTCTTTTGACCCTTTCAAAAAAAGGGGAGTCCCTTCTCCTACCAGAAAACAATATACACACCAATTCAGGCTCACATCCCCTCGTACTTTCTTCAGGATCTGCTTTTTCTGCCTCTTTTTACTTTGTACTCTGTGGATTATTTTCATCAACATCACCAATATTCCTCCCAAAACATCTTGTAAGTACATGTCTGCCTATCACTTTGGCCCTCCATTTCTGCTCTTCTAACAGCCGAAGTCTCATCATTTTCTCTACCAGTTCTTTCTGCTGCTTCTTGTTCCACTCACTTTCAGCTGAACTCTGAACATGTGGAAGTTTTAGAATTACTTTAATCAACTTATTTTGTTTATTTTTTAAATGTTCACCCAAAGGTGACATATGATTTAAATGTGTCTAGAATAATATCTTCTGATAAGCATAAATAGAAATTCTAATTAAAGGAGAACTTTGGGTTATAGTTTAATTAGCCACAAAATTTTAGTGGAACATCTAATAGCAGTGTACCGTATAATCAGTGCATCTGAAATGTGATAAAATCCAGCACCACTGACTCACAGAGGCCTTCACTGATCTCTCAATACCTTTCTGTTATTTTCTCTCAATAGGAATTATCTTCTTTTTTCAGCCAGAAGCTTTTTTCAGTTATAAATTTGTCTCTTGATCTACTATATCACTAGTTCCACGACTGGGGTATTTGAAAATAAAGCCACATCTACTGGGTTCACTCCAGAACATACTCTTCCAACAGACTGACTGGTTCATGACAAGATTTCACTACATATTTCTGGGTTTACTGAATCAGTGGATGAAAACCTTCTTTGGGAACTCACTATGTCTGAGTAACAGAATATTAATTGCAATACACTACAATGAGGTAAAAGACAGCCCACTTTGATTTTCACCTTAAACTTATGTTATTAAGTTCTAAAACCAACTTGCTATGAAACCCTTTAACATGAGAACACTCTGGGACTTTATAAACTGAGACATACAAAAAGCAATTGATTTTTATTTAGCAGTACAATTAGGATCAGGCTTTAAGGTTTGGTGGCTGAACTACCCAGCTGAATCTTATTAATGAAACGACCCGGTTTATAGACAGGGATATCTTTCTGCAAGCTGGTGGAAGATCCTAAAAATATGAAGCTTCCAAAAGACAGAAGAAAAATGAAAAAAATAAACAAGACCCTGGACATTTCTTAAACAAATACAAAGCAAATAGTTCCCATCTGGATTTTCCTTCTTGCAACCAGAGATAGAAACCAGAGGACAGCCATCATACTGTAATCCCTTGCATGCTTAAGCAAAGGATAAATATATTTTTTCTCCTGGATGCAAAAATAAGAAGTAAACTTTGATTTAGAGCAGGGGTCAATGCTTAAGTGGATCATAAATTATAATTAAATATAAATGATGCCTTATCTCACCTTTTGATCTAAAGCTTTTCATTTTAAAGACAAGCTAAAATGGTGGAAATCCCTAACTGGGTTAGGTTTCACTAGAAAACGTGTAGTCGTCCCTTCGGTATCATTCCAAGAAACTTTATCATTTATTTATACATATTTAGACACTGTCTTTTGCTGGTATTGTAGGATGGAAAAAAGCATCACTGAATCACAAAAGCATGCAAATTGGATGTCTACAACTTGCACTTGAAAAATCAATTACGACCTGCAACAACAGACCTAAGAAGTTGAACAAATAAAATATAACTATTTGCTTCCTCCTGGGGAGAATGTGAGACTAAATGGGAAAACATGTATCATGTATGCAATGCTCTTTGGAAATGTCTTATGAATGCACAATCTTAACAGCCATCATTATTTTCCCTACATTTTCTGGCTCATTAATTTATATCTGGATTTCAAAAGATTTATACACCATTGTAAATTTAAAAAAAATCACACAAAATAAGTATTTTAAAATAAATTAGATATAAATTCATAAAGGAAAATGCTCATTTTTAGTGCATAGAATAGTTTTTAAAATTGGTATATTGTTGAAATCCTTTCTAGAAATGTTATATCAAAATATACCAGGGGAGGGCAGTAACGCCTTATATTTTAACATTCTGCTATTAGATTTGACAGGAATAGTCATTTCAATTTTTCATTGCAAATCAAAGCATAATTACAAGCTAATGCCCTATCCTGCCACCAGCCTCAAAGGTCATTGGAGTATATTTTATAAATGAAAAGAAATTGTTAGTTCCAATTACATGTAAAATTAGTATTGTATGCTCTGAAAATGCTTGTTTCTTCTTTATTTTATGCTTCATTTTTCCATTAATAAGATATCACAAGACAGACAAAGAATAGCTATCAATATCCTTCATGAATTGAATTCTGTGCATTGTAGTTTAATTCAAATATCTGATTTATTATCCCCATAATTTAAGTCACTGCGAATTGAATTACTGTGTTTTTGTACCTACTAAATTTCTCACCGAGGAAAAATCTACTTAAATGAAATAAAACTCAACAAAAAACAAATTTAGGGTTTTTGTAAACCAGATACTTTTTTTTTTTACAGTTTTATGTATCTAAGAAGACTAAAAATAGTGCATTTGGTGTAGGTTCTTACCAGTTTAGTGGGTGAATCTGAATCATGCCTTTTTCAGTCTTGGAAACAGAGTACAATTGATTTGAATGTAAGATGAATAAAGAGGGAATGACTTTTTGTAGAAGAAATCATTCTTACTGACCCTGAGGAGTAGAGCCCAAGGCAAAATCCTTGAATAGACAATTGGAGTTTGGTTAGGTTTCCTCATATTTATCACTATTTAATTCTCATACTGAGTTTGGGAAACTCTGATCAGAGTTTGGGAAACTCTGATCCATTTAGCCAACACCACTTAAATTCAAGTCAAATTTAGCAGAACCAGGAACAGTGAATGGAAACAACAATGAGATGGATTTCAAGTCAACTCAGATATAACAATTAGAGCCCCTGAATGGATTAACGATGTCCAAGAGAAATGAAATTCACATGGGCTTAAAACATGGCATAGACAGTAGTAATGAAGTTTGATCAAGTGGACTTTAAAATGAGCTTTCAAATTCAGAATGATATAAAATCAACACTTTTTAGCACCATTATACACATGTTTTTGCCTCTGTGGACCCCTAGTGCCCGCATAATGCTACTTTGGTGCCATTCTAACACCCATGTATAAAGAGAAAATTAATAGGCATCCCCCTTTCTTTTTTAAAGTTTAACTGGTCCCTAGTTTTGAACACTCCACTAGTTTCTGAATTTCACAAATAAGTACAAGCTATAGCAAAGAAAGGTGCAAAGTATGTTACTCCTTGTTTTATTTTCTCAGGTGACTCCAGGTGAGTCAGTGTCATCAGCAGCTGAATAAAAATGCTAGAAAGCAAATTAAAGTCTCCCTGTGCTGAACCACATCTAAATGTCCGACCCATTTTAAATAACCTATAGTTCTCCTGTAGAGACCCCCTTGCCTCCAAATGTGCACACCTATTTTCTCATGACATACGAGCTCTTCGATTTGATCAAGAAATGCCAGGCTGTCTATTGCATCTGTCTCTTGTTTGGGGCACAGGAGTGGAGCTTTTCTTTTTCTCATTTCTTCTGCCCACTCATCCCCCAATAAGGGTTTGTTTTTTAATGTTACTTATCTTCATCTGTCAGTACCTACTGGGTTTCCCATCTCGATATTCTACTGTCTTTATTATAGCCCCTGTGTTCATCATTTTGCGGTAGAGGCCAGGCCCCCTTAAAGCACTCTCCAAATGGCCTTTTAGACAACCTCCTAGTGGATATTAGGGACCTACTGCATATTAAGCACCTGATCTGTACCAGGTCTCCAGGTAAACAGAGCTTCAAATGAGTTCTTTCATTTAACAGTCACAACAACCCTCTGAAGTTAAGTATAAGAATTAAATAGTGATAAAAATGAGGAAACCTAACCAATAAAGCTGACCTGGGAACAAAGCCTGCCACATCCCATACTGCCTTGGTTGAGCTCCAAATAGAAGGCAAATGTTGTATTAATCAGCCAAAACCTTTATTAGCTAGTAAATCGCCTGAGAGTAAATTAGCTTAATTTACTAAAACCAATGAAGGAAACCTAAAACATCATCAAAAACAAAACTTGATCCAAACTAATACTGCAATTGATTCTAGTCCCCAATTTAGTTAAAAAATACAGGGACAAATGTATTTCTCTTGCTACTCTTACTACTGCTATTCTGTATAATTATATAAAATGCTTGCAGCTGAGAAATAACCTTTTCCTTATTTATAAAACAGAATAAAATTATTACCTACATTAGAAAAATAGTTTCTAAATTATATAAAATTATCATAACACTGGCCCATGGCAAATATTTAGTAGATGTTAGTTATTTTTATGATTTGCAATATCACCAAAATGTCATTTCTATGGACAGGTTTTTGTGTCTCTATTGTTCATCCCTGTGTCTTTGGATCCTAAAACAATGCCTGAAACAGTATGTATACTACAGAAAGAGCTCTTGAATAGTATCTGGTGTAATTACAGGTAATGTAGGCTACAACATCCAACTCTTCAAGTGGACCTGAGACGGGTACTCAAGCTCTTTTTACCTTTCTTGGTTCATTTGTAAATGAAGATTGTTATAATATTAACCTAGTGTTATTGTGAGAAATCAAGTGTTTATAAAATGCTTAGAAAAGCTCTCGGAATGTAAGAAGTGGCAAATAATTATTAATCACAATTATTATAATATCTCTAATAGAAAAAATAAATAGATGTCATTCACTATATCTACCAATTCATTCAGGTATACCTTGCTATCACTCACTATATTTGTAACTTTTAAAACTATTACAAATGAGAAAACAAAGTCTTGAAGAGCTATGTAAGTTTTCTGAGGTAAAGTTATAAAGCTCTGTAAGTATTAACACTAGTTTTCAAAACAAGGTGTGTCTGATACTACTGACCACCTTCATCAGCATTGAACCACATAATACTTGGGTCTATGTTGGCTATTTTAAAATAAATAAAATTCTCTTACACAATTGGTTTATGATTTAAGTATTAGTTAGCCTAAATTATTCTGAAAATATGCAATGTGCATATATTTAGACTAACCTATTTTAACATGAAAGCAGCCATCTAGCACCTTCTCAACATTCAGACCCAGCAAGCAACTCTCTGGGTGGAGGTGTACTTAGACCAGCAATGCATTTGAGCAGACATCGAGACCTAGCTGGAAATGCATATGGTAGGTAGCACAGAAAATAGACAAAACTAAGCTAGAACACCACTGTGCAAATGTTTAACATGAGGAACCCTTAAAGGAGGGGAAGTTTAAAAATCAGAGAAAGAGGGAGAGAGTGAGATCTCTAAGGCTCCGACTAAAGCAATGCAGAAATTCAGTAGCGTCATAAAGGGTTGTTCTAGTCAGGTTATGGCAACATTGTAGTTTTTGTCCTTATATGTCTATGAGGGCTCATCTTGTCTTCTGTTTTAGACCAGACCTTCTCTTGATTACAGGAGTTACCTTGGTATATTTTCCTGGGTCTACAGGAAACATTATTAGCTATATCTCTTCAATCCATCCTAGTGTAATTTGGGTTTCCAGTAGACCGCATGGGGAGCCTTGTCTTCTGATTTGACTGAGAATTTAAGATTTGATTAATTTTCATATTCTTAAGAGGTATAACAAGAAGTCTTTGCATATCTTTTCTCGTTTATATTGTATTGTGCATCTTTAGGGACTTCCTATTTCTTGCAGCAAGAATGCAGGAGCACATGGATTCTCTTAGGGGAAGGATGGTCAACCTGATATTTAAAAAGACTATCTATCTAAGATCTTTTTAAAATTTACAATTAATAAAATAGTTGTCTAACTATTAACATGAACTTTTTTCCTCCTGTGTACTAGAGTTCAGAGTTGGTAACAGAGCAAATAGGTAATTGTTACCTAAGTCTAACCTCTAAAGCATTTCACCATTTTATGTAGTGAATTGATTTTTCTCATATCTGGGATTATGCACATATAGGTATAAAAGAGTCATCTGTGTTGGAATGAAAGTCCATTGTATGGTTACAACAACATATTGTTACTAGAATTGCCTGGCTAATACTTAATTTTGTAAAGAGAAAGAAGAGTTTCATATTAACCAGTCTCACACAAATTCATATATACTTTGAATTATTAATAATTACTGATATTAAACTGTATTACTTTTTTACAACCATGCAATACATTTCTTCTGATTTTTTAAATGCAATATTAACCAGCATTTACACTTTAGCTCCAACTAAACAATGAAAACAACAGTTTTCCGGAGAACATGCTGGATGTTTTGGAAACATACACTTTGGAAACTTTCTCACCATTCCCATCATTACCTCAACATATAAGAACTCCAGGTTTGTTAATTCTTAAATGAGAGTTTAGTTTTGTAATATAAAAAAATACATGTAAAATCTTTTTATTAAAAACGATGAAATGGGAGCCTATCTGGTCTTACTGGGAGAACTTAAAGTATTGTCAATAAAATTTAAGATGTCATTTTCTTTATCCCCGTGAACACTTCTAAATTTTCTACTTAATTGTTTAATGTACTGTTAAAATCTACAAAGTTATTTTATGAAGGCTTTTTCTAAACAGAGTGGCTGCAGTGATTTGTGCTAGTTTTTAACAGCCTTTTCTGTCTCACATTCTTTAGTCAAACTTTCACCCACTGGGTAGTTGAGTTTAGACTTACGATAACTAACATTTATTGTCTTTTATTTGCCAGACACTCTGTTAAGTATTTGTGTTTGCTAATTCTCTTAAAGCCCCATAAAATATGGACTGTTATTCTCTCCAATATAAAGGTTTGAAGATTGAGATGAGACAAAGAGATATGTACCAGCTGGTAAATGGCAGATGTGAAAGTTTCAGCCCAGAACCTTCACCTCTGAAGTTTCACTAAGCATTTTTCTTGTTTGTTCCCCACCCCCCCACCCCCCAGGGACAGAGAGAGAGAATCAGAGAGAGGGATAGATAGGGACAGACAGATAGGAATGGAGAGAGGCGAGAAGCATCAATCATTAGTTTTTCGTTGCCGTTGCGACACCATAGTTGTTCATTGATTGCTTTCTCACAAGTGCCTTGACCGCGGGCCTTCAGCAGACCAAGCCACCCCTTGCTGGAGCCAGCGACCTTGCGTCCAAGCATATGAGCTTTTGCTCAAGCCAGATGGGACCACGCTCAAGCTGAGCAAGCTTGGGGTCTGGAAACTGGGTCTTCCACATCCCAGTCTGACGCTCTATCCACTGCGCCACCGCCTGGTCAGGCAGAGCGTTTTTCTTGAACATTAGTAATGTAAAAGTTAATTTCTTGCTATATGGAAGTTAGATTACATATAAACCAAAAAAGTCTATATACTTTTACTTACTAAGTGTTATGAGAGGCAAGGAGGGAAGGTTTCACTTAACATTAAGTACCTATTGTCTGTCATCCACCGTTTTGGGCACTTTGCATATATTATCTTATTTAATGATCGAATTAAAATGTTCAGGCAGCTATTATCACCCCATCTAGAGATACAGGGAAGCAATCAACCTCAGGAGCAGTGCCAGGGGATAGCAATAGTTTTCAACCTTTTTATACTTGCAGATCAGTGAAAATAGAAAAATTATTTTGAGGATTGCTAAGGCAGAAATCACCCGGAGCATAAGTGAATTCAACTAAGATGATTGGGTCTATATCCTCCATACAGCATCAGGGTGGTTTACTTTTTTTGTCGACTGGCATGAAATTTCTGGCAGACTGGTCCACAGCAGTTGAAAAACATTGGCTTGGAACAGATTTCTGGCCAGTGAAATATGGGCCTAACTAATACTTAGCACTACAGGGCCTGGCCATTACAAACCTCTGTTTTCTTTTCCTTTTTTCCCTTATTTGCCAGTTGGAAGCAGAGCACATCCATGGTGAACTCGAAGCCACAGGGCACAGTGGAGCCACCATATGGAAGAAGCCCTTTGTTGCTGATGAGTGGCAGGAGGAACAAATAATCTTGCACTGAACTAAACCACTGAGGGTCAGAGATTGTTACAGCAACAAACTTACCTGAAGTACATTGTGTGTGGGTTTGGTTTTAGAGAGGGAGGCAGTATGTGTTTGAAACATGACTGAGGTATTTGCTCTTTGGCATGAACTGACACTTGTGAGAAATGATGGTGTGAAATCATGAAAGTTCTGATATTCTAATTTAAATAGCAAACATTAGTTTATGTCATTTGGGGGCTACTTGTTAATTCTTTATGAAACCATTTCTAATTGGCCCAATAAAAAACAAATAAGACCTTGAGTATTTTTCCAGAACACCAGCTTTCAACGTTAGCATGTAGAATAATCGCCTGGGGAAAAATTCAGATTTTAATCCACAAAGTGTGAAGATTGATATTTTTCCCTTCTAACAATCATCCAGGTGATTCTGATGCAGATGGTTGAGGATGAATCCCATTTTGAGAAAAGCTACCTAAGCTCTAACCTATTGAGGAAGCCTAGACTATATGAGACTAAATATGAGAATATGAAGTAAACCTGTTCAACATGTCCTATGAAAGACAAAGCAGAATCTGTGGAAATGACACAAAAAGTATAGTGCTAAAAGGATGTGACCTCAGTGGAATGTTGTAAAACTAATGCCTAACTCACCTTTGTTTACCTAACAGAGCTTTTGCCTAAGCTTTCTAACATTACAGCTGCCCAATAAACAGAAAGTTCAGCACACAGGATTTAGCTGCATCTCCAGCCTATATATCCCTTATTATCTATTGTATGAATCAATAGGCTACAAATAATTTAAATGGTGCTGCACATAAAATACATACCAGAATTTATTTCTGAAATCAAGATTCCATTATGAGAGATGAAAGTCTTTCTTAATAAATGTGAGTTACCTTTAGATGTTTATCGTTCCAAACTGACCACCAGAAAACTTAAAATATAAATCTACCTATTTGCTCTTGATCTTTCATGAACTTATTCAAATAAAGATGATGGCATTTCCTCCCAACAAGCTCACCATTGTGCATTCCTCTCCTCTCTCCCCTTTAAGGTGATAGGATAGAGCAGGTTCCATTACATTCCATTTCAACTTAATCCCTTGCTGTTACGAGAAGTGGAAAATGCAATTAAATGCACTTCTGAAACCTTCCCCCAGAGCGCTGTTTACAATATTGCTTGCATTAAACAGGCTGAGCACGGGATGCAGCCATCTTCTTTGCATCTGGTGGCTTTATGAAGCTTAGGGAAACCCGTTTGTAAATTAAAGCATTCAATCAACAGCTCTAAGAATAAATCTCAGTTTGTTATCAAAGAACATCATTTAAATAAACACTCTTTCTGAGTTTTATTTGGTATAGGCTTTCAGAGGGCTAGTGGGCGATTCCATGGGACTGAAGATAGGCTCCATTTTCTTCAAAAAATGTCAGTAGAATTTCAATATTAACAGACCTTAAAATTACCTTAAAATAAGATTCTAAGCCAAGCAGGACTTTTTTTTTTTTCCTCACCTTAAATGAAAGCTGCTGTGAAAGTTCTCTATTTCTTTAACTGAAAGCTACTACTTTTTTGTCTGATCATATGTCTCATTTGTTTCTCTCACAAGAAAACCTGTTAAGTAACAGGTGACCAGGTCAAAATAAGATAAAATGTATTATTGGATCCACCTAGCAGCAGTGGTCATATTCAGGTCATCTAGCCTTTCCGATTTGCCTATCTAAATAGATGTCTTCAGCTTGACGAAGTCGGCACATTTTTCTACACATTGAGCAAACATTTCTCTCAACGATGGTCAATCTCCATAACACCAATTCCTTCTGAATATACCTTTCCCCCCTTAAAAACAAGCTACTTTCCATTTCCATCAATCAATTATCATATTCTCAGGGATCCACCATGAATGGGTCAGGCCTGTTCCTGACCTTGGGTGATCTTTTACTGTCTTCTCATATCCTTCATTCTCTTCCTTTCTTTCCTTTTCTTTGTTAATCATGTCTGCCTTTTAAGGCAGAATAATGAAGAGCTGCATCCCTGCCATCCCTAATGTAAAGCACTGACATTTCATCTCTGCCTGTACGTGCCTCCTCATCCCCACTCCCTTCTGCCTCCCTGCCCTCCATGCCGTTGCTCTTCCGTAAGTGTCTTAAGTAAACACAGGATGACTGGAGATTCTTTTCAGTAGCAGCAACAAGTGTGTTGAGAGGCTGACAGAAGGCAAATACAGTGATTCGTGCTCAAGTTCAAAAGAGACATCTTAGAAGAACATTGGTCCCTATCTAACACAGACACTCTTATCAGTAGGCATTTTCAGCTCCAACAAATAGGTTTAGTCCCACTGATTCTCAAGCTCAAACTGACCAAGGCAATCTACATGTCTGTCTTCTCAGACCCACCAGTCCATGAATTGTATGGTTCCATGAGAACTAGAAACCCATGTGCTCACAAAGTTAGAGGACCCTATACACCCCTGTCACACTGAACCAGTCTTTGTAAATAGACTTCTGGCTTTGTTTTCAGTTCAGCATTTATTTCCTTTGTTTGGATTTGAGGTCTTGCATGACACCTAGCCCTAGGAGGTAGTGCCCTGCCTTCATAGCTATGTCTTCAGAGCTCTACTTTCTATGCTTGAACTTGAATTGCCTCCTCAAGCAAGGTGCTGGACACCTTTCTGTGTCCCACCAGAACCTGGTTATTCTGCACACAGCATGTCTGTGGATGTATTCTCAACCCAAATTGTATTTATGTGTGTACAAGCACTCACAAGAAGGAAACCAGAGTGAAGTTCTGGTCACCGTCCTCAAGGGCATGCTCTAATGGTTGGCATTGCTCTTCCCCATCCTCAGTCTCTTCAGACCTGGCTTCTTTCTCTCTCTCCTACCAAGTGCTTTGTGTTCCTAGGTTCCTTCATATCTCACAACTCACTCCACCTCAGTTCTTACAATGGAGCTCTGACTTGGAAAAGAAGTAGGCTTCTGGTTAAAAAGGCATATAATATATTTGGGCAAATATAATCAATAGCAAAAGTCAGTTATGTTTATAATATTGCTACAAACAATAATCTCCTAAGAGGGGACTAAAGAATATGAGAAAGTACAGAAATCATAAAAGATTCATAGAGGAGAAGGGTTTCTTTCTTTCTTTTTTTTTTTTTTTGCATTTTTCCGAAGTGAGAAGTGGGCGGGGGTGGGGGTGGGGGGTGGAATGGGAGACAGACAGACAGATTCCTGCATGTGCTCAACCAGGACCCACCCAGCTTGCCCACAAGGAGATGATGCTTGGCCCCCCTGGGGTGTTGCTCCGCTGCAATCAGAGCCATTTTAGCAACTGAGGCAGAGTCCATGGAGCCACCCTCAGCACCCGGGCCTACTTTGCTCCAGGAGCCTTGGCTGCAGGAGGGAAAGAGAGAGACAGAGAGAAAGAAAAGGTGGTAGGGTGGCAAAGCAGATGGGCACTTCTCCTGTGTGCCCCAGGCCCGGAATAGAATGAGGGACTTCATTCAATCCGCCGGTTGGCTCTACTGTTGAGCCAACCGGCCAGGGCTAAGAAAGAGGTTTTGAGGTGACTTATTAGAGAATACAAAGTAGAGAGAAGAGGTAGTATTCAGGAACAAAGACTAAACTTAAAATGAAAAAAATAGGAAGTAGAGGTACTCCTAGAACTGTAGGTTCATTTAAGATGGTAGTATGAAATTTTTAGAAACTTCCCTGAGGACAGACAGCTATGTATAAGAGGCTACCTTTAAAATGGTTTCTATTAAAAGCCAATAGGCTTGGATTATAATCCCAATTTTGTCATGATTATGATATATAATTTTAGACAAGTTATTTATCCTTTTAATACATGTTTTAGTTGTTAAGGCATGTGTGGACTAATGATAGTGAAGGTTTTGATGATGTGACATATTCTAATGGGTGACTCCTTAAAAGCTCTGAATGAACTGAGGAGTTGGGAAAATTAATAAGAAATGAATCATACGATAAGCAAGAGGGCAAAAATGTAAAAGTGGGGAAATTAATTGAAGTCCTTTTATAATTATAATGTGAGCTAGTGAAATGAGTATGAGAAAACAGAATAGAATGTGAGAGCCTTCAAAAAGAAATAAATTTACAGAATGTTCTTATTGTTATTAGAAATAAAAAAGGTGAAAGACTCATGATGATACAGAGCTTTTAACTGAGTTACAACAAGAACATTACTGCCATCACTCAAAATAAAGAAATTTAGAATAGGAATAAGATCTGGGATTGGCAAATTTTTTCTATAAAAGTCCAGATAATGAATATTTTTATGGCCATATTTTTGCTGTTGGAATTTCTTAATCTGCTGTTACAGCACAAAATTAACTGTAAATGATATGAAAACAGACAGCCATGTCTGAGTTCCATTAAAACTTTATTTATGAAAGCAGGCAGCATGCCAGATTTAGCACATGGAAAAGAGTGTGCAGACACCTAAGGTAGATGAGTTGACATTAGCAAAGTTGATTTTTGAGAGATCACACACTTTACTGTCTGCAGTGTATATCAGTTAACACAAGTGTGTGAATCATTTTAATAAAAGTAATAAAGAGTGGTGAGGTCTGCAGCAAAACAAAGTGACAAATTTAAAACATTATAAAAAAACAAAGGGGTGGGAGGAGATATATTCGATGGGACATTGAATCTATGTAAACACAAATTAAAATCATAAAATCTATGTAAACACAAATTAAAATCATAAAAAGTTGAATCAACTAATTAAAACAAACAGCAGACACAGGAAAAGGGCATCCAGGTGGAGATATTCTAAAATGAATGTTTCACAAGTTGATATTAGAGAGTTATCCATACAAATATGATGACTGGTCCTATGAGGTTAAATTGTAAAGGGAGAAATTAAAAGAAAAAGAACAAATTTCACTGTTATGTCCTGGAACATTCTCATTCTAAGAAATAAAAGAATGTGAAAGTCACATTCAGGGTGACTTAATAAACAAGGAGAAAAATGTTTCTTTAGTTTCTAAAGATAGAGAAGTTGAAAGAAGAAGAGTCAGGTCAATAGGATGTCATGATGCTCAACTATCACAGAGAGCAAAAACTGAGAGGAGAACATTGGAGTTGGGAGGGTTTTGGTGTCCTCGGAGAAACCTGTGTCAATAAAAAAGTGTGAGCAGAAATTTTAGAATAATTTTTTTAAGATTAAAAAATGAATCAGTGGGTAAGAAACAATAGTAGTACAATACATGAGTTTGGATGTCACAACTCTCTACTCTGATACTTCCTAGCTACTTAAGTAATCATGTTATAGTTATTTAATTTCTTTGAGATTCAATTTTGTCATTTGTACAGTGAAAAAATTAATATCCACCTTCAGGATTGGGATAAAAACAGAAATGGGACTAATTTATGTACATAGTGGTGTGGTACCTGGCATGCATTAGCCTCGCAAACATTCATCTTTCTCTCCTCTCACCTCTCAAACTTCTTGGGATGCAGATTTCAGTTTCATAAATTATGGTAATAAATACTTTATTATACCCTGGCTTAAATCGACCACAAGTTCTTGTCTGCATGACAAATTAAAGGGTCAAGTTGAAGCCATTATATGATCCATTTCCTTATGTAAGAGAATATACCAGCATGAATCAGCTTAGTTATATGTCAGCTTAGCCAGTTGTGATTCAATGCAATGTTGGATTTTTTCCTTCTAGGTGTTTTTATGCTAAATAGGAAAAAAACAGAAAAGCTTTTAAATGTTAAATAATAGTATTACTATTTTATTAAAAAGAACCACTTTTATTTAAAAATTAATAATAGATAAAAAAAAATTCTACCTTGGGATTAAATCAATAGAACCAGAACACAGTTGTGAACTTATTTTCCTAATTCTGTAGCACTTAAATTAAAATATTAGTATTAGAAAATTAATGTTAAGAATATTCCAATTGGTCTAATATAATTCCATCCTACTTACAAACATTTTTAAATTTCTTATAAGATTTTTTGGATTTCATATTTAATATAGTTCATAATGAAGTGAATGAATTTTATAGTCTTTGGTAAGTCTTGTTATGTACCCTGACCTAGAATCAAAACTACAACCTTGGAGTATTGAGACAACACTAACTAACCTAACTACCTGGCCAGGACTCAATCTCAAAACTTTTAAGATAAACTTTATAGTATCTATATTTCAGATGAGGAGATTGACTTTACAAAGGCTAATTACTTAAAACAAAGTTCTCAACTTTTCTACCCACTCTCATCTCTGTTTCTCTTTGCATGGGAAGTACAATGGTACCTTGAGATACAAATTTAATTCATTTTATAACTGAGCTAGTAAATCAGTCAACTCATATATCAAACTGCTGATACCGTACCCATGCGCCAACGCGCCAACTAGCGGCAACTTCCTGAATCACGACTGGTATCTTGGAATTTCGCTCAGATCTCGAACAAAAATACAGACCGAGTTGCAACTCATATCTTAAAAAAAAAATTGTATGTTGGTCTGTTCATATCTCAAGATACCACTGTATAGTATCGACTTCTTAGAGAACCTTATAAAGCTTGCATACTACTGTGGAAGCCCTGGTTTGCATACCCAGCCTCATCTGAGGCAGATCTGAATCCAAGAATAATTACCTGTGGTCCTTGAGTGAAAGGTTCTGATGATTGAAAAATATGATAAACCAAGAATAGCTAGGAGTCAATAGCTGCAGAACTGAGGACAAACGTGGGTGACCAGCAATCCAAATAACCATTTCCTGAGTTATGGCACAAAATAAATTATAGTGTGTGTTTTTTTCTATATATAAAAAAAGAACCTGGCAGATAGGTGCTGTAGTAGGAATCTTAACCATAAGAATTCTGGGAGATTAGTACCTTTGTAATGAGAAGTAGAAAGAGTTAGTTAGGATGACTCTTCTGAGAAAGTTGGCTGTAAAGCGAAGTATACAATAGAAGTAGTGTCCTTAATTAGGGTAGGGGATGTGGAGAGACTTGATTCATTCTTTCACTCACTGACCTGACAATTGTTATATATACCGTACAGAGGATACAATGCTAAGCATGGGGAAGACAACAATGAACAGGACAAAATCACTCTTCTCCAAGATCTTTTCTCCAGACACAATGATGTGGTCTGAAGTAGTAAATGGCTGGGGAGATGGGCAAAAATCCAGTCCCTGAGATGGGTTTGGCCAGCTAAACCTATGTTAACTGAAATTCAGGATAGAATTTCATTCTCAGAAGGGAATCATGGTATAAGACAGGAAACCAAGACAAACACTTAGTCCCAGACTAAACAAACACAGTGGAGTAGAGGGGCAAGATCATAACCTGATGAACAGGGAGTGTGTAGGGCCTCTGCACAGGCTCCAGGAAGGGCAGTCATGAGCAGAAACTAACCTTAGACTCTGCCCACTGAGGAATAGACCCGCAGGCTGAAAAGCTTCTGTAGTTGGGTGGGACTGAGCTGTGAATAATCGACATTTAGCCTTTAAATGACAATCATCACATGGTGTCTCTGAAACAGTTGATTTTAGTGTGTATTTTCAAAAACTAGTTTTATTTCTGAAACATTCATATTTCCTCTGTCCAAAAATTAAATTACCGTAAATGTTACAAAAGAAGTCCAAGTTGATTATATCTTCCAACAAAATAAAACTGATTTTGTTTTTAGTATATGTACTTCACTGAGTAAACATCTTCAGTATTATCCTCTCATATGTAAAAGAAGGATTAAACTTTATCTGAAGTTTATAAACTTAAAATTGAAACTTGGCTATGTCTATATGATACCCAAATATATAATCAATTGTATCAAATATTCTGGAGATTTAAAGTTAATTTTTCAAACTATTTGCTGGTATGTGGCAAAATTGTTCATAAATTGGCATTTTTATGTTGAGCATAAGAATGACACCATTTTCTGAGTAGTTTTCAGGTTATTTTAATTTTTATGATTTTTATAGTATAAATTATTAAAGCAATCCATATTTTTGAAAGACTATATAAATGTCGTTACCTGTAAATGTTGCTGGCAAGAATTATGGATTTAGTTCTCTTGTACCCTAAATACCTGAAATTCTGCTGAAAATATTAGCAGTTTCTAAAAAATTTACTTGATATGTATTTTATATAACTATGAGTTAACTTGATATTTTTATCTGTTATGTTTATATTGGCCAGAAAAAGACCACCAGGATGGCCATAAGCTACCCTGAAAGACTGATCTGGAAGATTTTTATGGTCAGGAAAATATCTATTCTACGGTCATTACTGAAATGTTTGGAATACTTAAATGGGTAAATGGCGCGCTTAAAATACACATTGAATCAGCAGTGAATTGGATTGAGTGTTCATTCAACAATAGTTATTGAGCACCTGCTTCTTCTCACACACAGTATAGGCTGGGGATACAGAGAAGCCCAACTCAAAAGTTCTAAACTCAAGAAGTTCTCTTTCATGGGGAAGGAAAAGAAGCAAGGAATCATAAATGAGCACTCTCCCTGATTCACAACAATAGCTATATTGGGAGGCCAGCAGCAATCAAACAGCCAGCACATTTTAGGGAGTTAAAACCCAGCAGCAATCTTAGAAATTAATGCTAATACTACTAACTCCTTTCTTTAAAATGTTTTTGCAATCATTACATTCCACTTCATTCATTCACTCACTCATTCATTCATTTATTCATCAAACTGCCTGTTGAGTGCTTAGTGTGAGATTTGCTGCTAGGTGCTATGATACAAAGATTAATTTGAGCAATGCCTGCCTTTGAGGAGTGAGGCATATAAACAAACATAACTGAATGTGCTAAGGCACATATCACCTACAAGGGTTCACAGGAAGGAGTACTCAGTTTTGTTTACAGGATATAGGGAAGGCTTCTAAGAAGAGAAAATATTTCATTGGAGTTGAGCAGTTCATTAACCAATGAAGAACTTAAGAAAGCTCTTGGAGGTACAGAGACAGCTAGGATAAAGACCCAAAATGTTTGCGAAATAGTTAGTAATGTGGCTGAGCAAAGAAATTTTGGCCACAACTTGACTATGGCCACATGGCAGTAGGGAAGTAAGATGGGTTGTATGACAATCGAAGATAGTCTGAAGTAGGTAGTGAAAGGCTCTGCAGATTTTGTGGTATTTAAATACATGTTTTGTTTGATAAGATCATCCAATTGTCTACACATAAGTACAGGAAACCCTGTCTCTGTGTTTTCTTACATTTATCCTCAAACAATTTTACAAGTGGAGGGAATCACCATGTACATAACCATAAAAGAGAATTATTTATTACTATATTTTAATCTGCATAGAGTGGTTATTAGCAGTCACTCTTCCCAGGAATAAAAGATCATTAATAAGGTGAAACGTCTAGACCTATAGTGAGGAAAATTTGTTTCAGGATTTTATCTCAATGATAAAGAATACAAATACAAATCATATTTTAGTAGAGATGAACTGTGTGGTAGCAAATCTAAGTGTCATATATCATGAAAAGGATTTTGTTAAACATCATATTTCCTGTAGCTGACACAAAACTATAACATCTCATACACAGTGTTAGCCTGGCTACAGACATTTGGTGTCAGTTTTACTGTCATTTTAGTAGTGAATTAAATATATTGCTTGCAATAATGCTGTGAAATAAGTATTATTCTGCATGCCTTTGGCCTTAAAGAAAACAGAGTGTAATTAATGATAATCAAGTTGTGAGTCCAATGGGGGGAAAAGAACAAAAGCCTATGAAAATAATCTAATGGATATTTTCTACCTTTCCTCATTCAAATTCAGTTTTCCTGGGAATCTCTGTGGAGAATAGTAGTCTATGGGCACTTCTATGAGACAAGATTGTTTGAGTGATTGATATTTTTATGTTATTGATTATGGTAAACCAAAGCTAACACTTTGGTTTCATACAACACACAAAAGAAGAAAGAGAAGGGGTCAAATAGAGCCCTGTCCTATGCTTTAAATTGCAAGATAAGTTGACACTCCAGAATGGCAGTGCACTCAGACAGTTTTGATCAGTAAGCATTTATTTGTCTCCAATTCTGTGCCAGGTATTGTCCTGGAAAATTGTCTCATTATAAATCGCCTCATTATATTTTTTGCTCAGGGTTTCAACATTATTTCTACCTTTTTCCTAACACATTCTATAAAGAACTACTGATATTAGAAAGGTTAACAATATAGTAGACCCTAGGAGAAACAGCTATGACATGGAAGAACCCCAGCCCAGCCAGATTTCTGAGTTTACAAGGGATTTAATAAGTATTTTATACTTATCAATAAAGATCAGGTAAAGTTCCAGGAATATGAGGAAAAAAATCTGTGACAGGCATCTGGGTCAATAACAAGATGTTAAACAAGCATTACAATCAGAACTTCCTACCGATTAGTACAATATGAGATTGAAAATGATGTTTTCTATAAATCGGATTTTAACTTAAAGAAACCAGCAATATATGCAAACAAGGTAAGTGCATTTGATAGAGGCTAAGGCTTGATTTTCTCCAGCTCTGGATCTATTCCAGCATTGAATGAATCAGTTCTCAGCTTATCTAACTGTTGCAGAAGCAATGAGATCAGCTCCTCAGATTCTTCCCTAGAATTCTTCTTTATAAAGGTAGAGAAAATTATGCCTACTAAGAATTCCATTTCAGTTCAATTTACTCTCAGCTATATAGAACATCTAAAGTGGGGACAATATAAAGGCATCAGGAGAACTTTAAGAATAAAAGAGGAGAATTGGGTATGCTCAGGTGGGTGCACTGAAGTGTTTAGCACTAAGTAGAATGTTTTTGCAGTGTAAATGTTTTCTTTTAATAGCAAGCAAACCAATAACACTTGCTTATTTTCTTGTATTTCAATCTGTGAATCATCTATTTTCTCAACACTTTTCTCCACCACAAAAATAAAATAAAAAGTTTTAGTTTTTTAAGATTTATATGTGGAAACAAAACTCAGAAACAACTTCACTTTTCCTCAAATGCAATATTATTCTATTTACAGACAGAAAGTATCATTGAGAAAAGACACAGAGACTAGCAACAAATTGATTCTGCCTACTCTCCCATTATAAACATTAATTAGAAAGATCTGTTCATAATGAAACTCTGGTCATTGCAGAAACAAAAGAAAAGGTTCTAAAACAATTACTGAAAAGATTTAATTATTAATTAACATGATGAGAAATATAAAGGACAGGATAACTTTCTCATAAGTAAAAAAATATTGTTTATATATTTAAATGAATTTTCTAGAGTGAATATTGCTTGCTGTAGAAACTGAACAATGATGAGATGGGTATCAAGCCTTTGTATTCAAAACAGCTCCAGCAGTTTATTATTGAATATGTAGGCCTCCATGTTTTACAGCCATTCTGCCTGGGACATTAGACTATACATAAATATTTGTAATTCATTTTCTTTCTATCTTACTGAGAGGTGATCAAAAGGTTTTATGATTTATGTTAGTTAACTTAGCAAAGAACTAGTCAAAGTCTACCTGCGAGGGTGGGCAATAAAGATTTCTTATTATCTCATTTACATGCTTGGAACAGTAGAATTCTAAATGCTTGTAATACTTATCAAAATGAACTTTGTGAGTAGGATTTATTATTAGTGAATAATATTCTGGCTTTGGTTACCTTACAGTTTATTTTATTAATAACAAGGATATAGCCAAAGCATATAACACATGCGTATTTTAAGAAGTATACTGTTATCCATATCTGTATTTGTACCTATTATCAAGACAGGACAGATCTCCTCCATGATTGTGATATATGCACTGACTAATTACCTTGATGTGTATACTCGCAAAACCATTCTTCTTCAATTGGAAGTGATTTTTTTTTCTAATTTTGTAATAACACTGGAGTAAATTTTATCCTCAATTCTGTTGTGCTTTAAATGAGTCCTAAACTCTGCTTTCACAAATGGGCTAGAGCTTTTGTTTCTTTTTTATCATCTACACACAGGCACCAAGGGGTCTCTTTGCTGAAGTAGGTTCCTTGGGGCTGAGGTTTTAGTTGTGATAACCTAACCATTCAGGTCTTTGCCCTTCAGATAGCCTCTTCAGACTGTGTAATGAAGCGAAGAGCTGGAAAAGGACTTTGTTCTCTCAATGCTTTTTCCACCATTTGAAATCACATTATTTCACAACCCATTGATAGAACTTTTTTTTTTTTAACAAGGTTCGTCTACACTAAGTGCATTTTAAGAAATTCACATAATGCTTGGGAGAACAAGATCATCAGAGATACAAGGAGAAATGTTTCAATTATTTATGATTGAATGTTACAAAACAACATGTCCAATTTCCAAAAGTACCAGATTTTAATATTCACATGCAAAAAAAATGCCATGATAGATTTAACAGAAATGCTTCACTTTCAAACTAAGAAGGTAAAAAAGCAAAATGTGGTCTGATTATGGATTAAGGATTCCGTTTTTGACACATAAAATGAAATCTAGTTTAGCTGGGTAGTTCTGTGGGTCCTGAATTGTGCACTGAAAACACCATGATCCCTGGTGAAGTAAAATCTTGATAAGTACAAAGTGCTATTATTATCTTGTCAGTTTGAGATACTCTTAACTGCAATCATTTCAAAGAACAGTTTCACAACCAACATATTATAAAATTAACCTTTTGGAGAATTGCAAGGCAGTTATACAGTATTTAGAAAGAAGGGCAATTTAAATAAGGGAGCTTTCAGAAGCTCTACATTCTCACCAGAACAAGGTTGATGAAGATTGTGTGTCTAAGATAGGAACAGAATACTAAATTCCACCATCCTTTTTTGTTCCCCAAGGAAGCAGACATTTCAGAGAATAGAGTCTGTGTTTGTCTCCTCCAGGGGCAATGGGACTTCTTTTCTCACCTACATGTACATATCTTAGTGCATTTACTTGGGGCCTTAACAGAGGTAGATAACTCCTTTTAGAACAATCCAACTCTATTTGGAAATGTAGAATTTTTCAGGAGTTATTTACCAGTAGCAAACAAAATATCTTATCAAATAATACACAAATTTATTGCCTGATATGACCAAATTGACAAAGAGGAATAAGAACACTTTATATTGGGCTTAAGAAGTCCTGGATTCATATCTTAAGTTTACCCATTCCAAGTTGTGTGGTCTGAGTTAAATTATTGAATATTGTTAGGCTGTTTGTCAGCTATCATATGGACAAGATATTGGACAAGTTGATCACTAAAGTAAATTCTGAAGACTGTGTATTTAAAAGTTAATATACCTAACATTAGCTCAATATATCTATTATTATTTGACATCCTTTTCAAGTTATAAATCCCTGTGGATAAGATTCCCACAACTATGGAAAAGTGTAAATAATGGAAAGAGGTATTAATAGTTTTGGGGAAAATCATGACTGTGTTAGTATTTTTAAAGTTGAGACCTGAAAATAAAAATATTGAATATAAAAACTGGAGAACAAAACTGTATATAAAAAATGTGATTAATACATCCTTAGTGCTATCCAGGCAAGTGGGTAAATTGCTCCAGGCACTGGCCTGGTGGCTGACATAAAATAAGTCTGACCCAATCTACATCTCAGTCCAGTCGGAAAAGCAAGCAAATAAATTCAGTGTGATCAATGTTATGACTGAGATTTCCTTCTAATATTTCCCTGTGTGTTTCCATGACCACAAAACACAGCTTTACATCTGCTGAGCTAAAAATGTATGCTATGATTAATATTCATACAATGTCACAAACTTTAGTAACAGCTTTCTATTCAAAACTTAATGTTTTATGTGTCTCATTGGTCCTCACTCCTTAGGACTGTGTCTGGAACCATCCTCCTGAGGTTTCAAGGACTGCCTAACACCATTCATTTAGCTTAACTCTGCACATCCCTCAGGGTGGCTTACAGGTGAGTTCCCATTGCAGCTGGCCATGGCTTCATCCTAGCACACTCTTCTGCCATCATTCTTAAAGTGTGGCTCCTTGGCAATAATGTCACCTGGGAATTGTCAGAGTGCAAAGCCTTTGGCCCCACCCATACCTAAGGAGTCAGCAGCTCTGGGAATGGGACCCAGCTATTTGGATGACCAAGTGCTCTAGGTAAATCAAACTCTGCTAATGTTTTGCAACTGCCCCTGTAGACAGTAAGCTCTATATATGCAGGAAACGCACCTCCAATCACCTTCCTATTCCCAGTGCCTGGCACATATGGTTAGTCAATAAATATTTTTAAATGAACAAAAAATTAAATAAAATGGTCTTCTAAAGTACATATCTTTCTCCACTAAATTCCTTTTAAAACATCCATTTAAAACTGAAACCTGTATAATTTTGTTAACCACTGCCACCTCAATAAATTTAATAAAAAGGAAAAATAAGATAAAATGAGTAGTTTATAAAATTTAAATTTAAAAAAATGTCATCCTGCTATAATGACATATTAATCTTCCTCAAGCCCTCATCATATACTTTCTTTCTAAATAATTCCCAAAGTCTTCTAGCTACTGATTTAGTTAGGTCAGTGGTTAAAAGCACCTTGAGATGCTTTTGTTCCCCAAGTTACATGTGGCAATGTCTGGACATATATTTGTTTTTGGCAGCTTGAGCAGGGACGCTTACTACATCTAGTGAGTAGGGGCCAGAAAAGTTGTTAAACATTTTACAATGTCAAGGACAGCCTCTCGTTATTATCTAGCCCAAAATATCAATATTATTGAAGTTGAGAAATCCTGGCCTATATAAATGATTCTAAAATCCTCTGGCATTCAAAGCCCTTTATTACATACTTAACTTCCACACACCACCTAAGTTTTTCAAAAATTGTTTCTATTTTCCTCATCATACATTATCTCTTGCAAATGCAATGTTAATAATCATAGGACCTGAATTAAACATTATAACAATTTATTAGACATAAAATCTTTCTTCTTATAAATACTTCCTAAGACCCAGGTCCAAGCTATAGCTCAAGATTTTTATAACAACAGAACACCTAAAACAGAGACATGGGACATTCAGGTCCGGCAGAATTCTCTGTAAAAAGTGATGTTTTTATTCTTTATAGTGAAGAAGGTAAATAAAACACAACTGTACCCAAAATCAGAACATCAGTGATTCTTTTTTCTTCACAGATGATTCATTGTAGAGAGCTAAATGAGAATACAGATAATTTTTCCCTTTAAATTTCAATTTCTTCAATTGTAAAGTGAGAAGCTTGGACAAGATTAGGAGTGGTTTACATTTGAAAGATATTTCAAGAAGTGCTTTTTACACACATGGCTGACGTGATGAATTAACAAGGTACTTTCTACCACTGGGTCTAGACGGAGCTTCAGACTTTTTTAACACAACACAGAGCATTAACTATTGGGTTGGTAGCTATTATAATTCATTTATAAATGGCCTGGGGATTGAAACCTGTTTGTCATTCCCTGAGAAAATCTTGAAGATTTGTACTAGTTCTTAAATGCCTCTAAATCCTTAAATGATCTCTAAGCAGTATGTTTATGTTAACCTGACATTCTACCTAAATCACAGAGTGTTGATTCCCAAAGATGCATCAGGAGCACACATTTGGTAGGCTATAAGCGATGGCTTGCTGGAATGAAACAAAACAACTATTCATGCCACTATAGTTGGAGCAACATATTCAGCCATTCATTCTGTAGATTTGTAGGGGTCAAACCATTTAGGGCTACCTCTCACCATGTCATGCACAAGACAGATAACAGTAGAGTGCCTTATGGTGGCTGTGATGCCAAAGACAACTAACTTCAGGAGACTTGTCTGAAGTGTGCATAACTGAAGAGCCAGTCATGTCTCACATATTTCCCGGGATTACCTTCCTGGGTACATAATTTTCTCAGCTCTTTACGGAATGGGGCTACAGAAAAGATTTAACTATCTTTGCAACTATATAAGTTTCTAGAAAATGTAGCAAAACCACAAGTCCTACTTCAGGAAGTATAGGTGCCCAAATGACATTCAAATCCCAGGTAGGTATGCATGTACAATTTTATTGTTAATCCTGGGTTCTAGAAAGTATATGGTGCAGATATGTAATGTGTTGGTAATGACTTCAGAGCAAAAATTTAACTACTGATGTATTAGGGCAAAGAGGATAATTATTAGCTGTCTATTAAGTTAAGACCTTATTGATTGTAAAGGATATAGTGTGATTACCACGTGAAAGGGTTGGGTTCTCAGATTACAGGTCTAGAAGGTTGATTTTTGTCATATACTTAGAAGTGTAGTTTTGGAGGATTAATTACACTGACATCTTAAAATAGATCAATGTATAAACCAACATTTCAAGTTATAATATTAAAGGGAAGAAGCATGACCTGACCTGTGGTGGCGCAGTGGATAAAGCCGTCGACCTGGGAACACTGAGGTCACCAGTTCAAAACCCTGCACTGGTTCGGTCAAGGCACATATGGGAGTTGATGCTTCCAGCTCCTCCCCCCTCTCTCTCTTTCTCTCTTTCTCTCTCTCTCTCTCTCTCTCTCTCTCTCTCTCTCACTCTGTGTCTCCTCTCTAAAAAAAAAAAAATGAATAAAATAAAATAAATAAAAAGTCTATAAAGGGAAGAAGCATGTTTTACAGAGATCAAAATACTTGAATGTACTATGCAGGATTTAGTTTTACTATGCCATTTTCAGGGAACCCAAGGATATCTAGAAATCAGAGCCAGAGTTCAATAATGTCTTTTTAAATATATTTTTATTTTTTTTGTTTTAATTTGTTGTGTTTACATACTTACAAATGTTCCTCTGAAATATACCTCCCCCCTCCCGTGTTCTTCTTGATATCTCTTTTGCCTCCTCTATCCACTGCCATCCCCTCTTCCCTTCATGATTTACTCTCCTGCCCTCTATCTCTCTGTGTTATGTGTATATACTTTCCTTAATGTCTTTCCTTTCTTTGATCCCCTCCTCTTATCCCCTTTCTCTCTCACCACTTTCCCTCTGGACTCTTTAACCCCTTCTCTGCCTCTCTTCAATTCCTCAGTTCATATTGTTCATTAGATTCTTCAAATGAGTGAGGTCATGTGATATTTTTTTCTCTCTGCCTAACTTATTTTGCTTAGTTAGCATATTATTATTTAGCATAATACTCTCCAGGTCCACCCATGTGTTGCAAAGGGTAAGATTTTCTTCTTTTTCACGGTCACGTAGTATTCCATTGTGTATATGTACCACTGCTTTTTAATCTACTCTTCCACTAACTGACACTTGGGCTCTTTCCAGATCTTAGCTATTGTAAACAATGCTGCAATAAACATGGGGGTGCGTTTCTTCTTTTGAATTACTGATTTAGTATTCATAGGATATATTCCTAGAAGTGGAATAGCTGGGTCAAAAGGCAGTCCAATTTTTAATTTTTTGAGGAATTTTCATATTGTTTTCCACAGTGGCTGTAGCAATCTGCATTCCCACCAGCAGTGCAGGAGGATTCCCTTTTCTCCACACCCTTTCCAGCACTTGTTATGTGTTGTTTTGCTGATGAGCGCCATTCTGACAGGTGTGAGGTGGTATCTCATTGTAGTTTTAATTTGCATTTCTCTAAAGATTAGTGATGTTGAGCATTTTTTCATATGCCTATTGGGCATCTGTATGTCCTCTTTGGAGAAGTGTCTATTCAGTTATTTTGTTCAGTTTTTGATTGGATTGTTTACTTTCCTGGTGTTGAGTTTTAAAAGTTCTTTATAAATTTTGGTTATTAACCTCTTATCGGACGTGTTGGTGAATATGCTCTCCCATTGTGTCGATTGTCTTTTAATTTTTTCATGTTGTCTTTTGCTGTTTAAAAGCTTTTTAGTTTAATACAGTCCCATTTGTTTATCGTGTCTTTTATTTCTCTTGCCTGTGGAGTTAAATCAGCAAACATTAGGCTGCGAGACATGTCGGAGAACTTACTGCCTATGTTTTCTTTCAAGATGATCAAGGTCACGAATTACATTTAAGTCTTTTATCCATTTTGAGTTTATTTTTGTGAATGGTATAAGTTGGTGGTCTAGTTTCATTTTTTTGCATGTACCTGTGCAATTTTCCCAGCACCATTTGTGAGGCTGTCTTTACTCCATTGTATGCTCTTTCCTCCTTTGTCAAATATCAGTTGTCCATAAAGGTGTGGGTTTATTTCTGGGTTCTCTGTTCTGTTCTATTGATCTATGCCTGTTCTTATGCCAGTACCAAGCTGTTTTGAGTACAATGGCCTTGTAATATAACTTGATATCAGGAAGTGCTTTATTTTTGTTTTTTAAGATTTCTGAGGCTATTCGTGTTCCTTTTTGGTTCCATATAAATTTTGGGAATATATGTTCTATATCTTTGAAGTATGCCATTGGTATTTTAATAGAAATTGCATTGAAATTATATATTGCTTTGGGTAGTGTAGACATTTTAATGATATTTATTCTTTCTATCCATGAACACAATATATGCTTCCGCTTGTTTGTATCTTCCTTGATTTCTTTTATCAATGTTTTATAATTTTTCAAGTACAGGTCTTTAACCTCCTTGGTTAAATTTACTTCTAGGTACTTTATTTTTTTGGTTGTGATAGTGAAGGAGATTGTTTCCTTAATGTCTCTATCTGACGATTCATTGTTGGTGTATAAAAACGCCTCTGATTTCTGAGTATTAATTTTATATTCTGCTACCTGCTATATTCATTTCTCAGGTCCAGTAGTTTTTTGACTGAGACTTTAGGGTTTTCTATGTACAGTATCAAGTCATTAGCAAATAGTGAAAGTTTTACTTCTTCTTTTCCAATTTGGATGCCTTTTATTTCTTTTTCTTGTCTGTTTGCTGTGGCTAGGACTTCCAGAACTATGCTGAATAAGAGTGGTGAAAGTGGACGCCCCTGCATTGTTCCTGTTCTTAATGTGATTGATATTCATTTTTGCCCATTGAGTATGATGTTGGCTGTAGGTTTGTCATGGATGGTCTTTATCATATTAAGGTATGTATTCCCACTTTGCTGAGAATTTTGATCATAAATGGGTGCTACATTTTATCAAATGTTTTTTCCTGCATTTATTGATATTATCATGTGGTTTTTATCCTTCCTTTTGTTTATGTGATGAATCATGTTGATTGATTTGTGAATATTGTACCAGCTTTGCCTCCCCTGAATAAATCCCACTTGATTATGATGTATGTTTTCTTTTCATGTATTGCTGGATTCGATTTGCTAATATTTTCTTGAGAACTTTAGCATCTAAGTTCATCAAAGATATTAGCCTATAATTTTCTTTCTTTGTAATGTCTTTGCCTGGTTTTGGCATGAGGATTATGTTTGCCTCATAAAAGGAGTTTGGAGGTTTTCCATCCTCTTGAATTTTTTGAAATAGCTTGAGAAGAATAGGAATTAGTTTTTATTTGAATATTTGATAAAATTCACCTGTGAATCAATCAGTCCCAGGACTTTTGTTTATTGGGAGTTTTTTGATAATTGTTTCAATGTCTTTTGTTATAATCCAACTGTTCAGGTTTTCTTATTCTTCCAGATTGATTTTTGAATGATTATATTTTTCAAGAAATTTTTTCATTTCATCTAGGTTGTTCCACTTTTGTGCATACAGTTCTTCATAGTATTTCTTAGAATTCTTTGAATTTCTGCTGTGTCAGTTATTACTTCTTCCATCCCTTTCTAATTTTATTTATTTGAGGCCTCTCTCCTTTTTTCTTAGGTTAAAGGTTCTTCAATTTTGTTTACCTTTTCAAAGAACCAGCTCTTGGACTCATTGATATTCAGCATTGTTTTCTTTTTTCCTCTATGTCATTTATTTTCACTCTGATTTTTATTATTTTTTCCCATCTACTTCCGCTGGGCTTTATTTGCTGTTCTTTGTCTAGTTCTTTTAGGTGCAGGATTAAGTTGTTAATTTGAGTGTCCAATAAATTTTGAGTTGTATGCTCATTTTCATTTGTTTCAAGAGAGTTTTTGATTTCTTCCTTGATCACATTGTTAACCCATCCATTATTTAATAGCATGCTTTTTAGTCTCCAAGTTTTTGAATGTTTTTCAGTTTTTCTATTGTAGTTGATTTCTAGTTTCATGCTGTTGTAATCAGAGAAGGTGCTTGATATGATTTCAATCTTCTTAAATTTACTAAGACTTGTTTTGTGTCCTAACATGTGGTCTACCCTAGAGAATGTACTGTGAGCACTTTAATTTCTTTTTTATTTTATTCATTTTAGAGAGGAGCAGAGTGAGAGAGAGAGAGAGAGAACGAGAGAGAGAGAGAAAGGGGGGAGGAGCTGGAAGCATCAACTCCCATATGTGCCTTGACCAGACCAGTGCAGGGTTTTGAACTGGTGACCTCAGTGTTCCCAGGTCGACGCTTTATCCACTGCGCCACCACAGGTCAGGCCACTGTGAGCACTTTAAAAGAATGTATATTCTGCTGCTTTGGGGTTAATGATTCTGAAGATATCTATTAAATCCAGTTGATCTAGTGTGTCATTTAAGGCTGCTGTTTCTTTGTTAATATTTTGTCTGGAGATTCTATCAATTGATTTAGTAGGGTATTAAAATCCTCTACTATTATAGTATTGCTGTTAATCTTGTCCTTTTTGTTCATCAAAATCTGTTTCATATATTTAGATGCTCCTATATTAGGCACATATATATTTAAAATAATTATATCTTCCTGTTGTAATGCTTCTTTTATCATTATGCAGTAACCTTCTTTATCTCTTACTATAGCCTTTGTTTTAAAGTTTATTTTGTCAGATATTAGTATTGCTACCCCAGCTTTCTTTTCCTTTCCATTTGCATGTAATATTTTTTTCCATCCCTTTACTCTCAGTTTATGTGTGTCTTTTGTTCTGAGGTGGGTCTCTTGTAGACAGCATATGTATGGGTTCTGTATTCTTATCCATACAGCTACCTTATATTTTTTGATTCATATACATTTAAGGTTATTATTGGTATGTATTTGTTTACTGCCATTTTATTCTTTAAATCTATAATCCTCTTTTTCTTGATTTTTTTTCCTTTGCTGTTTTAACAGCAAGCCCCTTAATGTTGCCTGCAGTACTGGTTTGGTTGTAATGAATTCCTAATTTTCTTTTAGTCTGGGAAGCTTTTTATTTCTCCTTTAATTTTAAACAATAATATTGCTGGATAAAGAAGTCTTGGTTGTAGGCTCTTGTTTTGCATTACTTTGAATATTTCTTGCCATTTCCTTCTGGCTCCAAGTGCTTCTGTTGAAAAGTCAGATGTTATCCTTATGAGGACTCCTGTGTAGGTAATTGACTTCTTTTCTCTTGCTACTTTTAGTATTTTTTCTTTATCTCTAAACTTTGGTATTTTAATTATAATGTGTCTTGTTGTAGGCCTCATTGGGTTTTTCTTTACGAGGACTGTCTTTGCTTCTTGAACTATTGTGACTTTTTTCCTTCAGTAATTTTGGATAGTTTTCAGCTATGATTTCTTCAAACAGATTCTCTATCCTTTGTTATTTCCCTTCATATTGTCACAGATTTCTTTTATAGTTTCTTCATACTTTTTGAGCCTCTTTCTTTTTGCTGCTCTGTTTCTTTGTTTTTATTTATCTTGTCCTTTAATTTACTGATTCGATCCTCTGCTTCATCCAGCCTGCTGTTGAATCCTTCTAGTGTAGTCTTTATTTCTGATATTGTTATGGTCATTTCTGATTGATTCATTTTATGATTTCAGTGTCCTTTTTGATGCTTGCAATTTTTTTATTTTGGTTCTCATTAAGTCCATCCATTATAGCTCTGAGATTCTTAAGCATTTTAACAATCATTATTTTAAACTCTGCATCTGGTAATTTGGTTACTTCCATCTCATTCAGTTCTTTTTCTGGGGATTTCTCTTATTGATTCATATGGATTGCGTATCTCTGTCTTCACATTTTTCTGTGTGTGGTCTGCAAGCTTGTTGGGGTTGTGGGTCTGAGGTTGGTATATGAAATATGGCTGCTCCTCCAGATATTTATCCCTCAGCCTCTGCTGGTTGCTCAGATTTTAATTCTCCTTAACTAATAGAGCTCGTTAAAAGTCTTGATTTCCTTGCTGTATGTTTGCTGAGCTCAGCAGGGAACTTCTGTGTTAAGGATGGGGGTAGTGGGTGTATCTTGCTCTTTGGCCCCAATTGAAACTTTATCCAGGAATGCAGTGGGTGTGATCTCTGAGAACCAGAAGATGTTGTCTACCCAGTTACTCACCAGGGGCAGGGTGCACTTTCCATATCAGAAGGGGAATGTATAGCTTGGGTTTCCCTAGAAACAGAAGTCACTGTTCCTTTCCTTTACTTCCTCCTTTCAAAACAGCCTTTCACACTGATTGCAGCTGGAGAGCTTTTTGGAGATGGGTCAACTGGCTTCATGCTAGGCCTGTGCTGGACAGAGGAAGCAACGCTCCCCCCAGCTATGGCCACCTTGGCACTGGAGAATGACTCAGCTCAGGTATCCTTCCCCCATAACTGTTTGTGTCCCCGTGCCTCAATCTCCCCACTCTCCTCATGCAAGACCAGTCCTCTCAGCCCTCCTTTACCCTGGAGCCCCAGATAAGTGGCTAAGAGTGATATTTTCTGTGCTGGCTCTTTAAAGCTGCAACCAGCCATTTCCCACAGACAGAAATCTTGCTCTTCTCCCCACTCAATGCTTTCAGGCTGTCTCCTCCAGTCTCTGGGTTTCTAGGCTGGGACTCCAGTTTTGGGACTGAGGATCCTGCCTCTCAGGGTCTCTCTCCCTTCAATGAGAAACCCTCTGGACCCTCAGCCACCCCTCACTCCAGAAAGCAGGGGAGCCCTCACCGCATCCCCACACTTCCTACCAGGAAGTGCTACCAGGCTCACTGTGGTTTCTTTTGTGCTCCTTAGTCTTTGAGTCCTGTTCTTTTAGTCCAAAGTTGGTTTTTCACAATGATTGTTCTTAAATTAATTTGTTCTCCAGTTTGGTCCCATGAGGTGCCATTTTGTATGTCTGCCTACTATTCTGCCATCTTAGAATCTCCAGAGTTCAATAATGTTAATAAATAACTACCCCCAGATAATATAAAAACCCAGTGAGGTCTCCATGATTTTGAAATTGAGCGCACAGCAATAGTGATTGGATTTTTCTCCTTGAATGCATACTATAATTTTGTATTTTCTGAGGTCCATTTTTTTTACCTCTCTACAAGTTTACCCTCTTTGATTGATACTGACCCCTCTTCATATGGTCAATACTTTAATTATATCATAAAAAATCCACAATTAACCATTATAGCATTAAATTATTTATCCTCTGCTTTTTTGGTTTTTACTGAAATATGATGTCTCATATTGCTCAATGTAAATTAACTTTCCCTAGATTATTTAATAAAGATTTAATTTATTTGTAGTTTCAAGGGTTATATTGCTATAAATCAATATTAATTGAACTTAAATCGAATGGACCATCATTTCTGCTAATTTATACTTTGTGTAACATCTAGCTCAGTACTAAACTTTAGGCAACTTAATAGACAATTGTTAGTACGTTCAAATACACAGTAAATACTGAAGACAATAATCTATTTATATTGTACCCAGTGTTAAATATCAAGTCTTACTAATTTTTTTCTCAAAGAACTGAAAGTTTGATTACATTTTCTAAATAACTATTCTCAAAATCACTATTTCTCAAAAATTAATTTCTGTTGCTTACACATTAAATACCTATTAAAGTTTTTCTTTGTGAAATTGATTTTCTTGAATTATTGAGTGCTAACTCCTGGTACTTAGTGGTGAGCATGAAGTGTCAATTTCTGAGAAGTTGGGTATCAGTAACTGACAGTCCTAGAGTATCTCCTCACATCACATTCTTTGATTCTGAATTCTCATTTTCTTTTAAAAAAATGTTTTTATAAAAAACTTACAACCATACACTTCAAAAGCAATCTCCTAAAACAGCAGTTTTCTACCTTATTTACTTTATAGCACATATAAGCTTATTACTAATATTCTGTGGCACACCAAAATATAGAGTTTTTGCCAAGCTGACAAAAAAAATGGTATAATTTTGATTCATTCATACTGGATGACTATAGTGGTTTGGCTGTTGTCATTTTTTTATTTGACAATATAAAGGAAAAGAGGTCAGTGCCCCTGACCAAATAGTCAGATATTGCATGTTTTAAAAATTCTTGCTGCACACCAGTGTACCTCTTGCAATTTTTTGGTTAAAAATCACTGATCTAAAAGATAGGTAAGTACAAGGCTAATCCAGAGAAACCACCACCACCAAGCAATGATGAGGTGCCCTCAGCATTCAGCTTCTGCAAAAAGTCAAGTCTCAGAAGAAAATAAAAGCAGTTAAAGAAAGGGAGGTGGAGATTGCTAAAGAGGTGCACCCAGTTCCATTCTCTCTGTTTTACAACTGCTGTCATTATGCAACTATTTGGGGCTATTTCAATATATTTTCTTCAACTTATTTAGAAATCTCCCACACATCACAAAGTAAGCTGTTTTTCAGATGAACAAAAACTGTGTAGGCATCCTAAATACAGCAGGTTGGATCTATACGGTGAAACTACAGCAAAATGATGCTGAGAGGTCCAACACACTCTGATTACCCTTTTTGGGGAAAACCAGAATTTTACCTGCTTGCAGAACCTAAGCTATGCTATTGAGGGAAATTGAGGGCATGCTGACTGTTTAGTACAAACCTTTATTTAAAAGACACACAAACCATAAATCTATTGAAAGTGAATGAATGGTATCAATGTCACTGACAAGTGAGTGTTACACTGAATGTGGCAGCAGAATAAATAATACACATTTAAAGTGTTTTTGCTCTTTGGTTTGAAAGCATGTAAGAGTATCTAGAATGACCTCTTCCAGTTCTGTGACTTTCTGAAAGTCAATGCTGGTGGAGATATTTTTAAATAAATAAAAACTTCATTAGTTTTAAAAACCTGGACATTATTCTTTCCCAAGAATTATTCACTCACTGCAGAGTATTGTGTGGTTTAGTATATTTTCTTACCAACATTTTATCTTCCTTCTTTTTTGACAGCATACTAAGTGTTATACTTAAATTTTTCTGTAATTCTAAAATGTGAAATGGATGTATTAAAACCTACAAAAACATCCTGACCAGATGGTGGTGGTGACGCAGTAGATACAGCATTGGACTAGGACACAGAGAACCCAGGTTTGAAACCCTGAGGTCGCTGACTTGAGTGCAGGTTCATCTGTTTTGAACACAGCTCACCAGCTTGAACCCAAGGTCACTGGCTTGAGCAACGGATCACTCGGTCTGCTGTAGGTCTCTGGTCAAGGTACATATGAAAAAGCAATCAATGAACAACTGAGGTGCCACAATGAAGAATTTATGCTTCTCATATATCTCTCTTTCTATCTGTTTGTCCCTATCTGTCCCTCTCTATCTCTCTCTCTGTCATAATAAAAAGAATCTGACCAAAACAGGTAAAAAATGTATTACATTCTTTCATATAATATATATATATATGAAAGAAAATCTGTTAAATGTCTAGAAATATTGTTTGAAGTGAAATAAAAATGACACATTTGATACTAAACACTTAAATATTGCTTATTTTGATATTCATTTGTGAACTTAATTATTACTATGTCTCATTTTCATGTTGTTTTTCCTTAGCAAAAAATAAACACTTAAGAAATTTGAGTGACATTGTTGCTGACTAGGATATCATGCCAATCAATTTTGAAAAACCAGCTAATAGCAGAGTACTAAGAAATGCAATGTTACTTCATCATTGCAGAAATAAAAATGCATGTTCAATTTTTCATGTCATTAAACCATTTTTTCCTGAACTCAATGAATCTAAAATATATAGTTTGACAAAAGTAATTAAAGTGTGGACATTTTGATTTATTTTGATATTTAAAATGAAAGCTTGTCTACCTTACTATTCCTCATCCATCAAACTTATTTTTTTAACTTGAAGTGACCTTAAAGTTACTTAGACACAGTAACCTTGAAGCCAGTTCTGAAACTCTGATAAGCAACCCTTCTTTATTTTTTAAGATTTCCTCGACTGGTAAAATAAGATCGCAGGTAAAATAAGATCGCAGGCTCAAACTCATTCATTCTTTTCACAGGAAACTGAGGACATTGAGACAGATCAGAGCTTTGCACAAAAGCTGCTTTCCTCAAAGGCAATTATTTTATGGATTATGTAAATATAGCCAAGAAAACGTTTCAGAAAACAGGGAGCAAAAGTTACATTGTTCTTGACATAGTATATGTGATCTTACCTCCTAGAACCTTTGTTAGAAGTGGTGCACCAGGTACTCTCTTTATTCGTCCATGGTATAGTTATAATATCCTATCTTCTTCCAAATTGCCCGTCTGAAAAAATATTGCAATGGCAACAATGTTGCTCAAATTATTTTTATTGCCAAGTTATTAACATGATGTCAACTTTTGCAAAATACAGTGTTAGATACAAGGTATACGGATGTAGAACATGCTTGTAATTGCACAGATATGGATCTTAACTTCCAAATACTGTAGAACTGAAGTTAATTTCTTCTAAAGAGTGGTTCTCAAATTGCGATCTGTAAATCTTCAGTAGCCATAGCACCTGAGAACTTGTTAGAAACTCTTGTGGTAAGGCCCAGCAATCTGAATTTTAATAAGCCTTGCAGATGATTTCTATGCACACTAGCTTTTGAGAACTATAGTTCCACAACATTGTTTCTCAAAGTGTTGCTGCATGCCCCATGGGATCTCTGAGACCTTTTCAGGCTGCAAGGTCAACTACCCTTATATTTTGTTAACATTTCTGCTTGATATAAAGGCAAGAATGAATGACACTGCTGATCAAAGCAGTGACATCAAACTATATTAGTACTCAATATTTCTTTTTATCACCACAAGCATGCAAATTTTATAAAATGCTAATTTTTACCCTGATATGCCAAGGTTGTGGGTTCAGTCCCTGGTCAGGGCACATAGAAGAGTCTATCAAAGTATGCATATATAAGTCAAATAATAAATTAATGCTTCTCTCTCTCATTTTCTCTCTCTTCCTTCTTCTCTCTCTAAGATCAATCAATAAAAAAATTTAATGCTAATTTTAATTAAATATGTTCTTGAATAAACAGCAAAAAATTTTTTTTATTAAAACTTGACCCTTAAATAGCTACATTTTATTATTCTGGGTGATGAAATGGTAAGTATGCATGAAGTCCTTTTGCTGCAAATCAAAATAGTATGATTGTCTAAAGAAAAAGTACTAATAATATTGAGTTGTGAACTGAACTAATAGCTCACTTTCAAGAAAGAATATTTTTACTTCAAAGAACAGCTGACAGACAAACTACGGCCATTTTGATGTGGGTATTGAAAGATGGAAGACCCTAATGTGCCGCCAGTGAACGAATAAGCGAAGAACCAAACAGCCGAATAAGCGAAATCAGGCTTTATTGGGAGCTCCGGGCGAGTTCACTGACCCTCGGATGTAAGTCTGTGAAGGCGCACCCAGGGAGGGTTTTTGGGTTTTTTATATCTGCAGAGTGGGGAGGAGGATGGTAACGGTCGACTGGTTTGGTGAGGTGTGCAGTTCCTGGAACGACCTTGGGGACAGACAGTTCCAAGAATTTGGGTGTGTGTGGTTTGAGCAAGATTAACAATTATCAGAAAGCTCAGGGCCAGGGAGGGTTTCACTACCCAACCCAGAGGCAACTACCAGACATTCCTGACTCTTTGGTATAGGGAGTGGGGCAACGTGGTCTTATCTGGCTACTTCCTGCTGTATGGGGGCATCGTTAGGGGTAAGGGATTGTGTTGTTGTAGTCAGGGTCTCGGGTTCCAAGGGGTTGGTATTGGTATAGCAGTAATATTTCATGTACCGTCTGGCTTGTGAGGGCCCTTAGCCGGTTCTGCAGAGGATTCTAAAAGTGAGGGTGTGAAAGTAACTGAGACTGGAGAGAAGGAAGTTTGTAGAATGAGGAAAAGGAGACAGAGGACCATATTGCTGAATACGGAGTCAGTGTTTGTGAATTTTAAGTTTAGTGGGGCCCAAAGGTGTGCAAGAGTATGTTTGTGCTGGAGCCCTTGCAGAGGTGGACCCATGCAGAGATTCCTAGAACTTTAACTGCGGACAGGGTAGTCAGGACTACCGTGTAGGGTCCTTCCCACTTGGGGGTGAGAGGTTTTGGGGAAAGGGTCTTTATAAAGACCCAGTCCCCTGAGGTGACCTGCTCTGTTGGCCCGGCCCCAGGGCTAGGTTCAGGAAGGGCCGAGTTGGCGTGTTCCCTAAGAAGAGAACGGAGGAGGGAGAGGTAGGGCAGGTATGAAGCTAGAGGGGGTGGGTGTGGAGAAGACGGAGTTTACAGGAGGAAAGGTCGGCCGTAGAGGAGTTCAAAGGAGCTAAGTTGGGAAGGCCCCCTGGGGGTGGCTCTTAGGTGAGTCAGAGCCAGGGGGTGAAGGGTAGGCCAAGACTGACGGAGCTCCAGGCTGAGTTTGGTCACATGGTCCTTGATGAGCCCATTGGCCCTTTCTACCTTACCAGATGATTGAGGATGGTAGGCTGTGTGCAGCTTCCACTGTATACCAAGGGAAGTGGAGACAGCCTCAGTGATTTTGGAGATGAAGGCAGGTCCGTTGTCCGACTGGATGGAGGAGGGCAAACTGAAGCGAGGGATGATGTCTCGGATTAGGTGGTCAGCTACCGTCCCCGCGGTTTCAGAGGTTGTGGGGAAAGCCTCGATCCATCCTGAAAAAATATCTACCATAGTTAGAAGGTATTTGAGGTTTTTGTGTCTGGGCATGTGGTTTTCTCGGGGGAGATCCGGAGGGGGAGATAGGTGGTCGGGAAGGTCATCGGGTTGAGAGTAAGGAGGGGGTTCCTGGGAGGAAGTTTTGGGAGGAGGAGAAGTCAGGGCTAGAAAAACTTGGTGGGTAGAACATTGGGAGCAAAGGTCGGGGCGGGAAAGAAGGTCCCAGAAAGCCTGAACATAAGGGACCTCAGAATCTTTTCCTGTCCGGCGGTAGAAATTGTCCAGGTCTTGGAGGATGTTAAAATCAAAAGTACCCATTGGCGGCCAGTGGGACCTATTGTCCAGGTTATATTGAGGCCATGCGACCCGTGACAGAAAAATGAGTTTCTTCTTACGGAGGGTTTGAGTGTACCCCAATTTGGAAAAATTTCGTAGGAGACATCCTAGAGGTGTTTTTGGGTCTATTTTGGATTCAGAGTTCCCCATAATTTGGCCGGCCTTTTGGTCCTAGGCATCGGAGGAGAGAGAGAGTATAAGGGAGGCGTCCCTTCCAGATACCCGTCTCTCAACAGGAGACCTAAATGAGAGGTCTCAGGACAGAGATAGGAGAGCAGCCGAAAGGCGTCCCTTCCGATTGAACCCCTATAAAGACTCCAGGAGTCGGCAGACGAGAAACCCCGGTGGAGACGCAGGACCAGAGAGAGCGGAAGAGAAACCAGATTACTCACAATTGGCAATCAAGGTCGTAGGGAACCCAGAGTCCGAAACGACAGGTGGCACGAGGCAAGGGGGAGAGAGGGGGGACTCCCGCCCCAGCCAGAAGGCCGAGGGGGGTCACAAAAACCCCTCTCCCAGGTGTCGGCACCAAATGAAAGATGGAAGACCCTCATGTGCCGCCAATGAACGAATAAGCGAAGAACCAAACAGCCGAATAAGTGAAATCAGGCTTTATTGGGAGCTCCGGGCGAGTTCACTGACCCTCGGATGTAAGTCTGTGAAGGCGCACCCGGGGAGGGTTTTGGGGTTTTTTATATCTGCAGAGGGGGGAGGATGGTAACGGTCGACTGGTTTGGTGAGGCGTGCAGTTCCTGGAATGGCCTTGGGGACAGACAGTTCCAAGAATTTGGGCATGTGCGGTTTGAGCAAGATTAACAATTATCAGAAAGCTCAGGGCCAGAGAGGGTTTCACTACCCAACCCAGAGGCAACTACCGGACAGGTATCTGGCTAATATTTTCTCCAAAATGAATAAAGTGAGTTCATCGTCTCTCTCACACACACAATTAATGGTATTTGTGGCCAAATGTTGAGTTTAGAGGACATGTTAGAATTTTGGACACTTTGGTATTTGCTGCTATGAGCTTACCAGTTTTCCAGTTCTTAAAGAGTTTTCTGATTATATCAGTAATGATAATAACAAATGTGAGTTTTAAAATATTTCATATAAATATGTGGTAATTGCATAATTTATCAAGGTATGCACCAGTGAAATATCCAACAAAGTGGAATCTAAACCAATTATTTTTAAAGTAATAGCGCATGAAGAGAACCATGATATGATTTCAGGTACCACGTGTCACCTGACCTTTCTAGAACAAACTTTGTTGAATTTTACTGAAGTGCTGGAGAAGGACATCAAGAATTTTCTGAAAGGCTATTATGGGACTCTTCTTAAACCTCATATCTCTGTGAGGCCAGACTTTTTCCCTGCTATACTTAAGCCAAAACAATAGATCACAATAGCTTGAATACAAAAGCAGATATGAGAACACAGCTGTCTTTCATTAAAGCCAGACATTAAAGAGATTTGCAAAACGTCTGTAATGTCACGCTTCTCATATTTTTATGTGCTAGAAAATATGGTTATTTTCACCCATATATGTTGTTTATTTTAACATATAATGACTTCCTTATTGTTACTCTTTAAAGAATTAATAAGTGAATATATTAACAATTTTTCCCTTTTAAAGTCTAGTATTATATATATTCACAGTTATAACCTACATAAACCAAAGTTCTTTGGGTTCTCCAATAAATTTCACTTTCTTCTATAAAATGCTCCCCTGTCAGAGTGATACCGTTGGTGACATCAGTCTCATCACAATCACTAGTTTGCCACTTAGGAATGTCTCTTAAGATTTTCAAAGGCCAAAAACAGGTCATCCTCTCTGAAAAGATGACCTTCTCCTAATTCCTCTCCTCAAAGAGTTTAGATCCTTCTCAAGATTTCTGCTACAAGAGTTCAAACTTCTATTTGTTTAAGTCATTGTTAATAAAACTTTCTGGCCTTAAAATTAAAATCATTCTTTACGAATACAGAGCCTGTTTCTCTTTTATAAAAGAGCTTCAGAACCTGCGGCCCAAGGTGGGCAGCTACACATAAGTCATCGGGACACAGCATCTTTCTTCTTCTTTTCCCAGGGCCTCAGTTTTCATATTCAGGACCACAGGGAGGCCTTAGAAACTTCCAGGCATCACATAAATATACCAGGAAGCAAGAGAGAGAAGGTAATGGTGCTCTACATTTGTCCTTTTCTTTGGAAAGAAAAGCCACCTTCAGGGACTTCAGCTTGCCTCCTGCTGGCCAGAACTAGATTATGTAACTACCCCAAGCTGCAAGGAAGGCTAAAATATTAAGAATTTTACCTTCCTTGATATTACATCAGAGAAAAGTAAAAGGGAAAGAGTTGAAATGGTTTTCAGAAAGTAGTTCATAGTTTCACACATGCCTCTATGGGTGTACCAATCTTTCTCACTCATTCTACCACTCTGTGTAACGTTTCATATTTATTCCTACACCTAGCTCAGTGCCTGTCTTCATTGTCTTAGGGAGTCTCTCCACAAATACCGTATTTTAAAATTATAACATTATTATTACCACCTTTGGCTCTTCTTACTCCTTTTCTTGCTTATTATTTTTTCAATAGTTAACAATATCTAATATCCTTGAAATATACTTATATACAAAGAACAGAGAGAATTCATTCTCTATCTACACCCACTGTAATACAAGCTTAATGATGTAGAAATTTGTCCCCTCTGATTTACTGCCATATTCTTGGCACCTAGTACAATGTAGTAGGAGCTCCATAAATAAATGAATAAATGACTGTGTTTAATGTTTGTGGAAGGCAGGAAACAAATGGAGATGAGAAAGAAGGTAGCTTCCTAAAAACCTATCAGTTCTTTTTAACCCAATATTTTGTAAACAATTATTGATGGAAAATAACTTTCTACAAGAACCATGAATCTAGCTTCAAACTATTGTCACCTTGTGAATTACATAGCATTCGTTTGTATTGCTACCTTTCAGAATACAACACCCCACTCACTAGCTTTCGGAGGTTTTACAACTAAATTAGGTTATATGACTCAATATGCATTCTTTATAATAAATATTATAAGATCCAATTGTTAGCATTATAATTATGTTATTTTGCTTACATTACTTTGAATCATGCTATAGTATAGGCATCTGACACTTTGTAATGATTCATCACAAAGAAATAAGCCATTTTTTCTAATCTAAACAATATATTTTCTCAAAAAATATATATTTCTGGTGAAAAATTACTCAGAATATATTACATTTCTTTCTTTGGAAGATGTCCTTCAAAATTTTGATAACTGACAGAGACATAGCTGCTCTCAGAATGAAGAGTAATTGTATAATACTTCATGTTTACAACAGAGAATAGCTGTTTTGTCATTTAGACGTGTACAATGCTGTTGTTCTACACAATGCCATGCATCAAGAAAGATTTACTAATTATTTCTTAAATAATATTCATTGTAAGTGACAATAGACTGCTGGGTGTGATTGTTGAAAAAATTCCAAGAATAGAAAGTTTTGATTCTACATTCTTTTAAATAAATAAAATATATAAGACTACTCAATAGTTAGAATGAACCTTACGCAAAAAGCTTTAAATGCCAAGCAAATATCCTTTCATTAATCATTATAACCAGGTGGCAGAGAGATCATTTTATTTCAGTGTTCAAGATGGAAAAACAAAACGATGAAACCTTCAAATGTGGAGCCAATAATAAGCAAGTAATGATGTCACCTGGTGCTTACAGGTCAACTTATTGAAAACCCTTTACACAATTTAATTAGAATGGTTCTGCCTTTTCAAATTATTATTATCAATATTCATTTTTAAAAACTACTGAAGTAGTAATAATTAAATGTTGCTCAAAGATTTGGCCCTGCAATGCTCAAGAAGACTTTGGACTCAAGCTAGGTAAAAAAAAAAAAAAAGTTAACTTGTTTTATTTTTATAATTCTGTGAAATCTTAAAAATAAATTTTACACTGATATTTTATTCTACTTTTAAAAAAATGGAATGTTTGAGTTACCATTTTCTCCATGTTTATTCATTTTCTCCATGTGAGCCACCAGGTAGTCACAATGGGTCCTCAAAGATATTGGGGCTTGAATTTGGGTGTTATATCAATCAACAAACAAATGATGGAGCCTGGTTACAACATTTATGCGAGAAGCTAAGTTTTAAAAAACAGTTTCTAGGACTGACTTTGGCATAAATATTTATGTATAACTCAGGACCAGTAACAATAATATTTCTTAGGAGAAGAAGGCAATTTCTTACAAGAGTAAAAGCTGGGAAAGAGATTGGGCTAAAGAAAGAACTCATTTGAATGTTTGCCCATGTCTGTACATCAAAGTCAACAAGATTTTGTTACAACACCGAAAAAGGCACCAACCTCACATGATACGGCTGCTGTAATCGCATGAGAGGGTAAAGGCAGCAAGAAACTGCTTGTTTCTATGCATAATTTATTTAACTCATGGGCTGTCACAGACCTGAGGAAGCCCTAATGATTTGCCATTCAAAAACAGAGGGATGGAAGAAGGACGTGCTGGTACTAAGGTTTCCTTCAAGGCTTTGAAAGCTGGAATGAGGCAATCTCCTGTGGAGACCCTCTGATCTCTGATATCCTGGAACATGTGTGGGTCCTGATTTTCAACCTTGCCAGGCTTTCACTGAATGTTGAATGCTGAATGTTGAATGCAGGCCAGTGCGGCTGCTGGGTGTTCAAGTGGTATGAGTAGGGCATGGCCTTCTTGACTTCATTTGTAATACAGAAGCAAGAGGGCTAAGTCTGACAGGCACTACTGCCAGGACCCCAGGCTTGTTCTACCCAAATCCCAGTGTAAACAAGTCAATGAAGATGCCTCAGTGCAGATACTTTGAACTTCTACTGTTCATTGTCAAATGGGTGAAGAAAGTTTTATGAATGTCTCACTATAAACCTGCACTCCACACAGCCTGTGGCTGTATTCTAATGTATCATCTCAGCTGGCATCTCATTTCCAGTACTGGAAGGCATTTATTGCATATTAATGAGAATGGGGGCATATGCTATTAAAAGGAGGCTTCCTTTAATTAGAAATTTTTATACTCAAGTCTCTTCGTTTATGAACTCTGGTGATAGATTTGACTTCTTTTAGATAATTGCTTGGAATGAGTGAATACCCCAATATTTATTTAGTAAAGATGCTGATGAATTATGAATGGGAGCAAATAGTTCCATTAAACAAGCACTCTAATTAATAAAGCTAGCTTCCCATAGTTTCTTGTATGCGATAACAGTACCAGGGCTCTGTGGTAGTGAACTGATTGATGAAACAGATATTAGATGCATTCTTAGAAAAAGAAAAAGGCATGAAAAGAGAGCTGGATGGAGTTTGGAATAACCCTCTTATTCTCTGAAAGTCCTTTCTTCCTTCTCTACTGTAAAGACCTGGACTATATCAACACATTTGCACAAAACATGCTTTCTCAAAAATAGGATAGTTTAATCTTTAGCATTCACTGACAACAGCTTAACAGACTACCTCTCCTGGGAATTCTTAAACTACAAGCACTGTCACTCTATAACTAGTATGCACGTTTTGTATATCAGTTGATAAAATATCTAAATATCTTCATACTTGTTGGAAAATAGAAACTGCTCATAAGTTGTAGTTCTGACCCTTAAATAATGGAACCTCAATACTATCCAGTCACCGAAGAGTTAATGTCTGGCCCCACAAAGAGTTTTAAGGCCCAGTTCCAGATATCAGATTGGCCCATGTTTCTATTAGAAATTTATTGTGACTTACTGGTTGTTAAATATGTTGTGTGTAACTTCTGGGTTCCCCACTCCAATCAGAAAGCATAAATATTTAAATTTTACCCATAACAATACAGACTGGAATGCTATTTGTAAGCAAGTACCTTCTCACTCACATATAGGCATACATCTACCTCAGCGATCCTGGGAGGGAGACTTGAAGGCAAGGTACCATCATGGCCTTGAACTTAATATTAAGTTTTGATGCAACAGGAATAGGAAGCAATACTAAGTCCCTCAATAGGTGCAGTGTCTTTTTTAATAAGTCATATTAAGCATGACCATGTTTCTATGTGTTTTGATAAGTGCATGCTTTATGTCACCTAATCCTTAAAACACTAACATGAATTAAGGTATTATAATCATTTCACAGGTGACTACAATAGTTTTACTTCTTAAATGGTGCAAAGGATGTCACCTCTCTTCTAAGATGGCTCCACGATTCCTGCCTCTTTGTGTCCACACCATATGTACTCTAATTTCTTTGAGCATGGACTCCTAATATGTTGACTTTAAATTAATCAAAAGGGAGATCATTGCAAATGTGTCTGACCTAATCAGGTAAACACTTTAAAGGAGAATTTAGAACAGTGGTTCTTAACCTGGGTTCTATCGAACCCTAGGGGTTCGATGAGTCGGTCTCAGGGGTTCGGAGAAGTCTCTGCCGCGGAGGCCAGAATAAAGTAATACCGTAATTTGTTGTGAGTTCATGCACTTTGTTGGTTTTGTTCTTTGAGCAAGGTGATGTTCATGCACGGCTCATTTTGTGCACCAGTAAAAAAGCATATACCTATGTCTTGAATTTGGAAAAAAAAAATCATATTTTATTTATCACTAAAGAAGTGTTTGGTGAATGCGCATATGTAACTGGTGGGTTCGGTACCTCAAAAAAGGTTAAGTACCACTGATCTAGAGGTAAGAGTCTAGAGAAGTCAGACCAGAGTCAAGCAGCAGCCAACAGTCTGACTTGTCTTGGAGGAGGAAACTGCTGCAGTGTGGTGAGGGCCATGTGGTGGGTAGAGAATTACAGGCAGCTTCTAGCAGCTGACAAGCAGTCTCAGAAACACAGAGAACTGAACTCTGCCAATCGGTGCACTTGGGCAAGGACCTGGAGCCTCAAATTAAATCACAGCCTCATGATTCCCACTCTGATGAGAACTAGAGATAGAGATCTAAGTAACGTTTTCACACTTCAGAAAAAATTAAATGTGTATTGTTTTAAGTGCTAAATTTGTGGTCATTTGTTATGTAGCAGTTGATAGACAATTAAACCTCTGGACGTTTCAGAGGTTATACACATGATTATACATAAATAATAAAAGACAGTTCATGGGAAATACATGAGATAATCATTAACCTGCCTTGGTGGAAAACCTTTATTAGCTCACTATTCAATATATACTAGGTGTTGGTTAGTTAATAGGCTAATGGACACTATCATTATACCTAAATGTTAATCAGCAGTAGCTCAGGCTTAAATCTACTCTGGCAAATATTCGATGTCTTCTACATGTCAAACACTGACATCCTAGACCCCAACCCACAGTCATTGTTCTACACGTTCATCACCAACATTGTGCTCTCCATCGCACAGAATCTCCTTGTTCTCAGCAGGTGACCTTTCTTCCCACTCACAGGAGTGTGGAGTCCCATCTGAAATCTACCCTCAGTTCCCATTCCTTCTATTAGAATTAAAAAAAAATCAGAATAAAACAGCCTGTCTTTTCCTCTGATTGGGAAAAATGTACCATTTCTCTTCTCCTAGAATAATCCTTCTTTATCTATTTTTTCAAAAAATATCTGTTAATTTTTTTCATTGTCCTAGGCACTATAAATACAAAATACCTCTGTACCAAGGGAACTTATAGCACTTTGAAAAAGACAAACAAAAAAAGGTACAATACAGAGATATAAGTGTTATAATAGGTTTAAATTAAGAACAGAATAGAAGCATTTCTTCCTTACACTTAAAATATCATTTTTAATCAAGTAACCTAGACCCTATCCTCTCTTGTGTCCTCTAAGCCACTCCATCAACTATCTCCAGGTTCTTCTTCATTCATTTCATTTGATGATTTTACTTCATTATTCTCTCATTAAAAACTTGATGCATACTTATTATTTTTAAATATATAAATAAGATAAATATCCCAACTTCATAGGTTAACCCATGTGTTTTACATTTTGGTGCATATCCTGCCAGACTGCCTCTAGGGGTAGATAAATATTTTTAATTGAATCATACAACACACAGTCTTAAAACTTTTCCTTTTGCCTAATACCGTATCTTTTATGTCATTATATAAACTTCCTTCACACATTGTTCATGCACGTTAAATTATTTAATCTTACTGTTAGGTAGTCAGTTGTTTTTCAAATTTTTGCTAATGAAAACAACACTGATGAATATCTATCCTTGTATGCAAATCTTCACATCTCTGATTATTTCCTTTAGCATTTCTGGATTCATATGTACAAACAGTTATAATTATCATAACTCATATGGCTAAATATTCATGCAAAAATGTTTTAGCAATTTATTCTCTCACAAACAGTATACTCTTTTTTAATTGAAAGGAACATATTCAATTTATTAAGTGCTAGGGAGGAAGGGAGAATGTTATAAGGATACCCAGGAAAGGAAATCTAGAAAAAACAAAATCATTAGAAACACAGAAAGGACAAGGATCATAAAGAGACCATTCTCAATGACCCTAAAAATTAAAATCAGAAGTTTTTACATGTTCCTGAATTTTTATTATAGTTCTTCACCAAGGTTATGATTCTATTATTCTCTGCATGCTTTTTTCAGAGAATACTGGGCTACAGGGTAAAAGAAAGAGGCTGTGTGTGAAATGAGGTGGGAGACATAGCCACGTGGCTGATCCTAGCTTGTGAGGCTCTTGGGTGAAAATGGGGAAGGCCAAGATTTCATTATGTACTCACTTGTTTACTGTGTGCCTCTGCCCTAGAATATCAGCTTTGTGAGAACAGAAAACCATATTCCCAGTCTGTCATTGGGCAGTGCTCTATAATTATTTGCTGAATGACTGGTTGAATGAATGATGCTAGACATGGCAGGATTTCCAGAGCTCTGTTTCAATGTTTTAAAGATGAGACATCTATTAGAAATTCAGTGGAGGCAATAAGATCTAAAATGTACTGAGTACAGCAGCTCCCTGAATAACATCTTTTTGTTCAGTATCATTCCATTATAGCATGGATGAGATGCCCTAAGAACTTAACTCTTATTTATATTAATTACTCTACGGTAATATTGGTTTTGTTATACCTCGTTTCACTTAAAGTCACAGCACCTATCAACAATGTTAAGTGAAGAATTACTGTACTTACTATGAACCAAGTATGTCTTAAGTATTTTATATATATCAACCTGTTTAATCTTATTAACACACCAAAGATAGGTAATATTAAAACTTTAATTAACAAGTAGGAAGCTGAAGCACAGAGTCACTTTTGTAGTAGTGAATGGAATTAGAGAGGTAAGAGCTCAAATAATCCTTATTTTTCTCTGATGCTGCCACTTCTTGGACAGCTGTGTAGAAAGTTGGTTATACAAGCTTAGAACTCGGGATTGAGTTTCAAACCTGGAGATGTCAACATGGGAGATATCAACACTGAGATGCTACTCAAACCAAAAGATCCAAGTTGATGGCCAGTGCATCATGTAGAAAAGGATCCTCCAGCTCTACCAACTTCATTACAGAAGTACCTTACACACATCCTACTTGATCTGCAAACAATCTGGTAGGTAGTGACTTTATCCATGCTCTATGGTTGAAGAAACTGAGGTTCAGAAGTCTTAAATAACCTGACCAAAGCCAGATGGCTAAAGAATTCAAACCTTGGGGAGTCTTCTTCCTTGCAGATCTGAACAAAACCAAATTGGTTTATTATTCAGTGGAAACTAGAGACATGAAAAACATTTTTCCCCCAAGAATTCTGGCCTCCACTGAGAATGTGTGTCCCAGGTTTCCTGTGGTAACAATAACAGCCTCCCAGTAGAGAACTGAGAGATTGTCAAATTCCCTAAGACTCTCTTGAACTGGAAAGAAATTTAGGGTTTATTGGGCAGATAAAATATATTATGCTCACTTTGTTAAAGATGGCACTGCCCACATGCAAGTCCATTGATATTAATGTGTGTTGGGGGACAGGCTGTGGGCAGGCCAGGTCATTATAGCCTAAGGCTTAGTTTTAAGAGTAAGCTTTTCCCCACACCCTTGACTGATTGGATGATGTGGGGTGGTGCACTCTCATGAGGAATCCTCCCATTATGCCTCAGATGGGTGACTTTGTATCAGAGACTTTCTTGTTTGTAGATTGGATTAAAGGTTTGGATTTCTACACTATAAAGTAGGGCAGACCAGGAACTTGCTCTCTCGGTTCCTGAGATTAGCATTAGAGAGGAGAGCAGAGAAAGGTCATGTGGAGGCCAGGAGAAGCAGCCAAGATGGTGGAGTGCTGAGTGAGAAGCCAGCTTGTGCAGAATTTGTGCAGAGAGAAGGAGATGGGGAATAGAGATGAATAAGGCTGAAGAGCTAGAAACCTTTGATTCTAGGAAACTCAAATAAGTCAGTAGCTTTGTGAGCACTGAATGAGTGGGTTTTGGAGCCCAGTGTATGCTTTTACTTGCCTGCTGGGCAAGCTAAGATTAAAGCTGATGGCTCACCAATTCTTGGCTCCATTGTTTCATTACCGATTGTCCAAATCTAATGTGAACCTGCACTGGCCAGATGGCTGTGATAATGGCTGCAACTACTGGCTTTACAGGGTTTATTGTGATGTCACATGAGGTGCCCCTCTGGCCACAGTGGTGGGGTATCTCCTCCTCATGAAAATCACTTGGGCCTGACCAGGCTGTGTCACAGTGAATAGAGCGTCAGACTGGGATGCAGAGGACCCAGATTCAAGACCCCGACGTCACCAGCTTGAGCACGGGCTCATCTGGGTTGAAAAAAAAAAAAAAAGCTCACCAACTTCAACCCAAGGTCACTGGCTCAAGCAAGGGGTTACTCGGTCTGCTGAAGGCCCATGGTCAAGGCACATATGAGAAAGCAATCAGTGAACAACTAAGGTGTCGCAACAAAAAACTGATGATTGATGTTTCTCATCTCTGTTTCTGTCTGTCTGTCCCTATCTATCCCTCTCTCTGACTCTCTCTCTGTCCCTGGGGGGAGAAAAAGAAAATCATTTGGGTCTTCTGTCACTGCTTTCTTTCTGTGGCTGACCTCTAAGAAATAGGCTGGTGGGTTTAACCTTCTGCTTCTGATGGTGACTACACTGTCCCCAGGCTCTACCCCATTTTCTTGTATGTAGCCGATTTCTTATGAGTGGTAAGGATAGTGTCAGTGGAGACGCCATCTGTTAGTTCTGCTTTATTCTGTCCACAGGGCATAAGACAGTGCTTCTCTACACTGTAGTATCTTTAGAGATATCATAGATGCATATCTTTTCTTTTTACTTCCTCTCTAGAATGCCTTTTTCACTCTAGGACTCTGGTGTGGGTCCAAAGTTTCTAGGTGGGAAGTCAATCTGAGGACACATAGTTCCTCACAATCACCTCACTATTTTTTTCCTTCATTTTAACCATAACCCATGGCACCTGAGTCCCTCTCCTCAACTCCCTCAGCACTTTGGTGAGCAACTTCCTATAAGGAAAGTAGGTTCTGGATAGATTCTGGACCTTTGTGCTCAGGTGGATGTGTCTGGATTCATATTATTGACAGAGCTTAGACTCCCATGCCTTAAACTTTAAAACCAATACTTGAAGAAAAAATAAAGCAAAAATAGAAATAATTTTTGTTAGCTACTTATTTTTTAAGTATATAAGTGCCTATCTATGTTACTTCTTTTAGAAAACATAGCTAAAAGTGTGCTGCTAAGCGAAAGGGCACAAAACATAGAGAATAAAAATAAATTCCCACAGCCATGGCTTTTAAATTCTTTCTGGTAAATTGGGCTTTGGATTGTCCAATTGACTAATAGGTCATTTCAAAATCTCCAGTGACTGAATAGTTAAAAAGGCATACTTCGTATTATCATTGTTTTATTTTGTGGTTGCGTTTATAAACATAAATTATAAGTGACATTAAATAAGGGTTAACTATGTTTAGTAAAAGACGGGATAGGTTTTTAAAAAGTAAAACCAAAAACAAGCAAACATAAAATTCTGCCCTGGCATCACTGGTGACTGGGGTCTCATGTTCCTGGGAAATCCAAACCAATGGCACAATTTGTGCAAGTCTGAATTGTATAAATACCTAAGCATTTTCACACTTGAAAGAATGAAGATAAATCATCTTGGTAACCAAGGATAGTTCTCTGTTCGACATTATACAGGTAAATTCAGAGTGTACTCTGGGATACCTCTCATAAACCACTCACTTTATAAATCTTCCCTGTGAAATAAATAATAAACCTTTCCTTTCTTCACATCTCCTTCCTTGGAAATTACTGGGTAAAAATTTCTGCTGGAGAATGCAATCCTCTCCCCTTGAGAAAAACATTATCTCTGCCTCCAACCCGAGAACACCTCAGTCACTTCTCTCATTAAAATATATATCCTCAAAACCTGCAATGAGAAGTGAGAGCTGTAATTACATGTCTTCAAAATAATAGCTAGATAAAAATGACAGATTTGGTCACCCCATTCTGTTGTTTTGTCTACACGACATCCAACAACCCTGTTGGCTAATATTTTTGCTGAATTAATTGGTCACACCTGTTACAAAATGTCAGCAGCACCCTAGTTTTGCAAAGCACCATCCCAGTCCCATGCAGCCTTGAGGAGGAATGTGGCGGTGGGCAAGATCAACTCCATTTAATGTTATTATCTCAGAACGGCTCTGATGTCCCTCCATTTCTTAGTGCTGCATCTCAGTGACTGGTAACTGATTAAAATATTATTTTTCACCTTCAAGTAAAGAGCAGAAAACTATTTTCATAGAGCATGATGCAAAACTAAAGACGACTGGCCCTTCTTCCTGACTCTCCTCCCCTTTCCGAATAGGTCTTCACTGATCTCTTTTTTTCTTGACATTTCTTGTTCTATTTTTAAAATTGTTTCTTGTGCCAATACTCAAATGCTGCCTTGTGTTAACACTTTTATGTATATTATTATTCTCAATAATCTTCTTGATTGGTAGAAATCATTACTTGGATTTACCTGAGCTCACTATCTTCCCTGCCTACCTTGTCTTACCCCATGCACTCCCTAAAAAACAGTGTTTAATAAATAAATGCATTAAATTATGTCTCTTTAAGTTGATAATTTGCCATTGGTTCTTATAATTATTAAAGTATATATGTCTTTCAATGAAATGTGACTTCTCACAATTTTCTATAATTCTTAAAATTCATCTAACTGATGGATTTTCCTCTTCAAGATCCTATCTCTAAACTGTTTCTGAAATTTCAACAGAGTAAACTTAAGAATTTTCAAGGTCCAGTGCACTACGTTTATTTTCCTAACTCTGTGTGCATTGCAATTTCATCACATAATTCTGCTCTTCTTGAAATATATACATTCTACATGAATTACATTATTTTGACCTTTGGCTCACCTTCGATAAAAAGTCATTTTAGAAAACTCCTTTTATGTTAACCACATCTGCACCCCATACTTTTGGTTTTATGGAAAAATAACATTTATTAAAACATTTCATTAACTTTTCATCTCATTTGTATTTTAATGTGTATTTACCAATAAGGTAATTTTTCTTAAATTTCTCAAATTCTTCTTTGATGAGTCTTCACCTTGCCCATTTGCAAGAAGTCTCAGTTATTACAAATATCTTTTTTGGGTTAATAGCTTTCTCACTGGCTTCAGTCCTCAGTCTTAGCTAAAAATACTATTATATCTCATCATAATATCAGTTGTCTTTTCATTGGATTAGCTTGACTCTAAACACAAGTTCAGCTAATAAGTCACTAAAAAATGGACTAGGTTTTTAATAGTCATTCTGACCCATGATCTTCATACTCCTTAGAAGTTGTAAACAGAGCTCTGTACAGTTGGATATGTTATGTTTCTGGCTGAAGAGTCATAGCTTTATCAGATTCCTCCAAATTTCTATGACTCCAAAAAAATATGGTGAATATTCTAGAAATAGATGCTGAACCAAGAACAGAAACAGAGAAAGCTCTAAGATTTTTCAAATTTCTATTGATATTTTAACATTCTGTGTTGATAGATGACTCTTGTCTTAGGTGGTAATATATAATTATTTAATTTTTAAATGACCACATATATGATTATTTCAGAGGGAGACAATCAATTTTAATTTTTTATGATTCATGCTATGGTGTGGTGCTGGGGATCAGAAAGAAAGGAAATTGGACTTGAATATGGACAGTGAACAAAATAAGAAATCTGGACTGCTTCCAGTAAGTTTACATTCTAACATTTAGATGGTCTTAGGGCTATAGCTTCAGTCTATAACATTGTGAATTTCTTAGACATCATGTATTTATGTGTAAAATCCAAAGATAAAGATGTAAATTATCCTCTTTTTATCTGTCTTCCCCACCTGAATATCCAGTGTAATTAAGATTGGACTCTCAAAGAAGACATCATACAGACAAAAACAAACAAAAAGTATTAAAAGCCCTTGAGGAAGAAAGCAAAGAAAAACACAAAATTATCCTCCTTAAAATCTTTTAACTTCACTGGGACTCAGAGCCTCATTTTATTCCAGAAAAGGGGATTAAATTAAATGTTCTCTACAGTCCCTTTCAACTCTAAAATCCTTGGATTTCTGTGATCTTGTGGTTTCATTATTTTTATTTCCAGTTTCAATAAGCAATTTCATCCTCAGCCTGCTGAAAAATTTTAAGCCTGCATTCCCTTGTCATAACACCATGGGGCCTGTGTACTGGGAAACAGACCCCTGAGGGACACATCACCCTTTGCAATCTCAGGCCTACCAGTGGATAAATTTCATGAACAGGATTTGCAAACAAACATGCACACATACAAAGAAGCCTCCTTGTGACATGACTAAGTGGCTGCAGGTGTGTATCTACCTCCATCCACCTCACAGAGTAGGTAGTTAAAGCCAGCAGGAGTGGAGTATGGGGTTAACACAGTGAATGAAAAAGGAAAAGCATGCACAAGCACCCATCTTGGGAACAATGTCATTCTGGAGTGTCTAAGGATTGTCTGGCAACCTGAGATGACAAGACACGTAAGTGCAGCCTGAAGATCCATGCTTGCCAATCAAGTGGACAATAACTGAACTTGTTTCCTTTTGTCTGGATATGAGTGCTCACATGAGACATGTACAGGGGAAAGTGGAAAAGCTTGCTCAGAAACACAGGTTTTAATTTAGGGAAATCAGACAAGCGTTTTAGAAAAGTATCTTTTTGTTCTATAGTGATGAAAAAAATAAATGAACATAAAGCAAATGTTCCCCCTTCCCCAATTATTTTAACTTCCCCTGGAATTAACAGAATACTTAAACCTGTATTTAAACGATAGTCCAGGCCCTATTGGGGTTTTCAGTGTTGCTGGAGAAATAGCAGTGGATAAATGATTAGCCTCAAGAAAAGGTAAGTGCCTGGATTCCATTTCTCCGTCCTAGTTACAATGCTATAGGAGAGAAGGCATTTAAGGGAGAAACATTGTTTTTCTTATGTAATTAGAAACTAGAAAGTGGTGGATGAGAGAGTATAAGGGAATCAGATTTCCCAGGAGAAATAAACTAATTTGCAACAATAAAAGGCCATGCATTGCTCTACCTCTGCCTAGACTAGTTTTAACCTCACCAACTCGTTTAACTTCTTTCTGGCTCTGCTCCCTTGCACATAAAGTGGGAGTAATAATGTTGGCCACTCCTAATCTCTTACAGGAGTGTTATGAAAATATATAAATTATTCAACAACTAAAAAGGTATTTAAAATTCACGAGTGACTATCCCCTTTGGGTTATTAATGAGGGTAACTCTACCATCCCAGGGAGAATAGTAATGAGGAATCACAGCCTAGTGCAGTATCTCCTGGAATTGGACCCCTTGAATGGAAATATAAGTAAGCTTACTGAGCTTGTTTTCTGCTTGGAAAAAGAAGATATTCTCCCATAATCAGTCTGCTCACCTCCAATCTCAGCTTTTGGGACCTGGGTAGAGTTGAGTTTTTCTATATTTGTAGGTTAAGAAAGGAGTATGATTGGAAGATGTATAATAAAGAAACATTAGGGTACAATTATATTTTATATCTGTAATTCTATTATAGATCTTTAGAGTTGATCTTTCTACTTTGTAGTAGCCATTTGCACTAATGATAATTAATTTGTTTCAATCCCCTTGTAACTATACAAGTAATTGGCAGTGAGTCCTGGAACATTGTGTTGAGGAGGATTCTGAGTCTGCACAACTTCTGAAAGGATCCCCACTCTGCTGAGCCAGGCAAATTGTGAGGGACATTTTTACATGGGTCAACTCAGTGAATCAATTACAAGAAGTGAAGATCAATAAAAGAAGCAACCATAAGAAGAAGCATTCCACCAATTTAACAGATAGAAAGTCATATCAACTTTAAATTCTGAAGTGCAAGACTAGGAAACTCTTAAAAACCAAGTTTTTTAAAAATACAACTTAGTTATTATTGTAAAGCTTCTCTACTATCAAGAATAATTTATCATTCTTTTTGAAGGAAGGCCTAGAGCTTACTGAGCCTAAATAATATTAATTGACTGTTTGGACTTTCACTTAACACATCTCTGAGTTTCATTAGCGTTTACAACCATGAAATAAATTTAATTCATTTTTTTTTTCACAAGAAAGAGTGTATAATTTGAAGGTTTGTTTTGCTACTAAAACAATTATTTACCAATTACCAGTGGGGGTGAAGGGGGAAGTGAGTTGAGGGAGAAAGGAAAAGGCACATGATGAATTCCATTTAGGAGTTGATTATCTGGCATGAAGTCACCATACGTTGGCATGCAATGCCCCTGTCAACATGAATTTGTATACCAGAGTGTGACATACCCTCATCTATTTCACAGCGCCAGAAAACCACATGCCAAAGAAAAGTCTTCAGTTTTCCCGGATGAGTAGTTCAGTGTCAAAAGCATAGTTTACCTCATACCTATTTTTTTTAGTATATAATTAAAAATAAAAAGATTCTTAGACAACCTTATTATGCATAGATTATTTTATATAAAAATTTTATTTCTCTCCTGATAAATGTTTTTTAAAGAAATCATTTAAGGAAAATGGGTACCTTGAAGGTCTCTCTCTCCCCAGGTCTGACCAGTCAACTTAGCTCATATCTTTTAAGATCATCACTACTTTTTCTAAACATTATTGAAATATAATTGATACACAATCAACTGTGCCTATGTAAAGTGTAAAGATTAATAAACTTTAACTTAGGTATGCAACCATAAAACTATCACTACAATTAAGATAATCAGCATATTTATAACCTCTAAAATTCCTCTTTTGTATTCCCTTTTGTATTCTCATTCTGTCACTTCTTGTGATTATTAATTTTATATATCAACTTGTCTGGGCCACAGTGCCCAGATAGTTGGTCAAACATTACTAGAGATATTTCTTTGAAAGTGTTTTCTTTTTCTTTTTTTTTTTTTTTTTTTGGATGATCAATATTTAAATGAGTTGATGTTGAGCAAAAGTGACTGCTGTCTATAATGTGGATGGGTCTCCTCCAGTTAGGAGAAGGCCTTAAAAGAATAGGCTAAAATACTCTAAGCAAGAAAAATCAGCCAGCAGATGGCTCTTCCTTCCATATTTTAGACTTGTAGCACCATAATTATGTGAGAAAATTCCTTAAAATAAATCTATCTCTATACATCTTTTTGGTTCTGTTTTTCTAGAGAACCACGATTATACATCCACCCCAAACCCAACCCCACACTCTACCTCAAACACAGGGAAACACTCATCTGCTTTCTGTCACTATATATTATTTCAGACTTTTAAGAACATTATACAAATAAAATAATACACTATGTACTCTTTTATTGTCTAAATTTTTTATTCGTTGTAATTCATTTAAGATTTATTGATATGAGTGTGTGTGTGTGTGTGTGTGTGTGTGTGTGTGTGTGTGTGCGCCAAAAAATTTTAATCCATTCATGGACATTGAAGTAGATTCCAGTTTTTGGCTACTACAAATATATCTTTTATGAATATTTGAGTATGGAAATACACTTTCATTTTTCTTGGTTAAACACCTAAGAGTAGAATGGCTGTGGAATCATATGGTTGGTGTATGTTATTACTAGGCTTGTAACTCTGTGCTGTTCTCTATTACATAATAGAGAGGTCAGAAACCCAATTTATCATTCTTCTAAAAATTCTAGCTATGAAATGTAATTTATTCCATCCTTAGAATTTAGTTCAACTTTTTGAATGACTGTTTACAGGTGTGTCTTTGAAAGTCTAAGGGAAATAAATCTAAACTTTCAAGTTCTAAAAAATAAAGTCATTTTAGATAGAAACAGGATTGTCTTACATTCTTTATATTCAACTATTGTTAATAAAGAATAGAATTCAAATTCAATGGAGAATAAAATCCTAAGCTTTTTTAGGTGTAAATATATATATATATATATATATCAGTCTAAAAAATAAGTGTAGTTATTTTTTCTATTATTGAGTAGTCTGTAGTTCAATGTAAGACTTGTTTTAGCAGACCAAATCAGTATTTATTGAGAAATGTGCCAAGCTCTTACCATTGAACTAGAGTTGCATAGACATGCAGCAAATTACCTAGAAATTGATGATTAAGTAGACTTGCTGACTAACTAAATTATACCAAACTTTTTGCTTCTCTGATTTTTTTAGATTCAGATTTTTGTTTGCTGTCATCTGTATCAGGAGAGTTTGTCACCAAGCAATGTTTTCACCATTAGTTAGTTTATTATTCAGAATCTCCCTTGCTGGCAAATGTAGTGACTCAGATGGAAAACATACAAAGTTCTGGGATACTAAGGAAAATATTATTTGAAGTGGTGTCATCATTGTTCTATAAGTGAATTCTTGGCTTATCTCTAGCATCAGAAAGATAATTTTAAAATGAATAAAATAAAGCCAATCAGTTATTGAGCCCTAAGGCACCATCAGATAAAAAAAGTAATAAATCAGGCTGATTGACTTAAAACAGTGTCTGATTTTTTTTACTTAACAAGTGAGATCAGAACCTAGCCATCACTGCAGGAGAAAAGCCAAATTTAATTAGCTTATCCAACAATGTCATTTAGTAAATCAAAAGTCTTTGAAAGGTCAATGAATCTTGCCCTTATCATCTCATTATCTTCTATCACTAATGAGGTATCATTAAGCAGCCCCACAGCAACAGTTATTTTAGTGTCATGCAATAGTTTGCTATAGTTAGTGACAGTTTGCTACTTCAAGAATGGCAGTGTGTAGAAAAGTCTATCTCTTACTTCTGGTTCTGTTCTAACACTTCAACTCCTCCATGACTGTAATGGAAATAGTATTTTTTTTCTATTACATAATAAATTTTAATAAGTAAAAATGCCATAAAATTCACTAATGTTGACACCAACTCCAAACACAGTAACTTAAATAAAATTTTACCACTGATAATTTCATGCACTCAGTAATTATTGAGCACCTATTATGTGTCAGGCATTCTATGAGGCTCCCATAACATCTATGTCTTTTCTTAAGTGACCAACTCACTCTTTGTTTGTTATTTACTTTGGCAATAAGAAAGAGCTACATTAAAATAATGCATTGAACACCTAGTATTTGAATGTCTACTCTGTATACTTAGGATTTACTGGTTCTATAAGACTGCTGGTTAGTAGGACATTGGGTAATATGAGCAAGGACTGGCATTCTACAGTGTTTACATTTTTTACAAAGGACAAGACATATACCATTGGGAACTTTGATGGTAACCTCAGAAGTGTTGGATTACATTTGACCAAGTAAACTTACAGTGAGATGGGAATGCAGAGAATGGAGAGTCAGACTGCTGGAACCAGAGACAGAGGGGTTTGATAGAGGAGTTGACCTTTGAATGGGTACAAGTGTGTTAGAAGGAGAGGAGACTTCAGAGGAAATCAGTGCATGATGAGTGAAAGCACAGAGACAGAAGTATGTACATGGGCTTTTAGAGAACAGCATGGTAAGCCAACATTGTTACAGTTGGCAGCTGTGTTTCTCAAACATTTTTTGACCACAGATGCCTTTAAGCCTATAGCAATAATAATAACCAAAACAACAATAGCAGTAGTATATAAACAGTAACACACATAATTTCAGGTGCCATGCATTGTTTTCAGGTGAGTGTTTTTTACTAACTAATCTAATTCTTGCATCCTCGTGAGGTCTCATGGTCAAAATCTCCCTTTACTAGATGGCAAAACTGATATGCAAATGGTTTAATGGCTACTCAATAAGGTAAGTGGCCTGAAACTTGGGGTCAATACCATCCTCTTTCTTCAAGTGATAAACCCCTTTTCTATAAAAAAAAATTACATTCCACATTTCCCACACAATTTCAATGAGGTTCATGGACTTTGTGGGTTTCCACAAGTTCAGGTTAAACAATTTTGATCTACAGAGTATCTGGTGAAGTGTTGGATTCACTTTAGTAAATAACCTCAAATGCCAAAATAAAATGCTTTCTGTGGGAAACAAGGAACACTGAGTATTTCTAAGCTGAGAATAAAATAAAGCAGCAGTTTATTTTAAGAAGCACAAAGAGAAAGCAAGGATTGCTATTTGGTTAGTGTATTTGAGATACCGTGGTAGGTACTTTCCAATAGTGTTATGTTATTTAATCCTCCCAACAGCACTGTTGTTTTTAGGTAACCCCATATACACATACACATTTTTTTTCTTAAAGGTAAGGAATCTGGTGTTCTGAGAGTGTAAAGAGTGTAATTTTGTCAAGGTCAGCTAGCAGGCAGAGTTTGTGCCCACTCTGTCCCTGCAGGTAGCATAGTATCTGTCTGTTCTTCTCCTGGTCTGTGTATCCTTCTCCCAGCTTTTGTGAACTGCCTGCTAATGGTCCACATCAGCCCCTTGGTTCAGAGACTTGTTTTGGCCACTGGTTCATTTCCCAATTAGTAAAGACAGTCAGAAATTTCCTCAACCACCAGCAGCAGCAACAGCAGCTCAAAGTCAATGCCTAGCTTTGACTACAAAAAGTAGAAGTACAAACACTAAATGCTTGGTCTGAGTTTGGACACACTCTCCAGAGCTCCTGCAGAGATCTGTGGAATCTGGGTCTTCATCTGCAATCCCGTTTTTGGCTGATTTTCCCCCATCTCTGCACTGCTTTACTGGCTCTTTAGAGAGCTTCCTAACAAATGGCTTACACTCAGATGCTTGTCTCAGGCAGTGCTCCTAAGAAAGCCCAAAGTAAGAAAGTCATACCCACAGTAAGACTAAAAACAAAAAGATTATCAAATCTAGATTTGATTTGCTTATTCTGGCTTGATTGCTTCACAATAACCAACAACTACAGATTGGAGTTATAATAACTTTCATAAAAAATTAGCTTCTTGACATTAATTATTTATATGTAGCTTCATTTTGACAGACTCATTCTATAGACTCTTACAAGTAATAATTTTGTTAAAAATATTTGAATGTAAAGTTAAAAATCTTAATTACTTTACATTATTTTCACTATAATTTTTAATGACTTGATTACTATGCGTGTGGATTACAAATACATGGATTATATAAACCATTACTAAACCAAGTTGCATACACTCCGAAAGGCTTTAAACACCAACCTAAAGGTGACAGTTCTTGAGTAAATTTGAATATTTTGAATGAAGGCAACTCTAAATGAAATATGATAGGCAACTTTTCTAATGACGCAGAATTAACAGTCCCTGATAGCTGGCTTCACATGATGTGAATTTTGGAAGGTGTATGTCTTCTCATCTTATCCCTGATCCATGGATTGAAAGCTCCATCCTCCCCTACATTGCCACATGTATTATGATATTCTATTGTGTCAGTAATCAATGAACTGTGAGTCACTGCTGATGTAAGGGGTGTGGCCAACTGGTGGTAACCTCATGAAGAAGCAGCAGATATAAGATGAAGTTCCAAGGGTATATTCCTATGGACCATGGTCTAGTGCATTTAATTTTTCTTTAAGAAAAAAATTCTTAAATTAAATTGAATCAAAGTCCTGTAAGACACAGTGTTTGATGAAAACAAGCATCATCATAATTTAATATGAAGCAGGTTTTTCTTTCAATAAATCATGGATATAAGTTTATTTTAAATATTTTTTCTCTACATCAATCACTGAGATAAAGATATTCAGGTTGTGAAGAGATTATTTTTCTTTCCCTTAGGAAAAACCTCTATTCAACATGATTTTTAAAAAAATACCATTTATCTTAGTGAAAGTTATTTCCTTAGTAGTAGGCAAAAATAAAATAAATAGGACTGCACCCTTTTGTAGTACTTTTCACATTTTATGTCAAAATATGCTATAGCCTTTTTGATTATGTATTGTATTTCTCCATTAGGTAGGTGTATTAAATTTTAAAATGCTTTTTATGTTTGTGAAACAGAAGAATCCGTCAGAATAAGAACTCAGTGTAGCAGGAAAATACAACTCCAAAACACAGGACAGAGAATCCAGAGTCTGGATGAAGAGTTAAGATGAGGAGAACCCATCTGGATAAAGCTGCTTCCTTTCCAACCCAATGGAGTTGTTCTTTCAAATCACAGGCCATTTTGCAGAGAGACCATACAATCTGATCTGAAATATCATGACTTTAACCAAAATGCATGGGGCTTTTTTACACAAATGATCTGATGGAGAATCCCAGTTGAGAAAAGAATAACCTGTCTGAAACACAGACAGTAGCAAGAAGAGGGAGGATCTGTAAGAAAACATATATGCCTTTTAGAATGTTCTTTTTTCTTTTCTTAAAGGAAGCAATGAGTCCTTTACTAAAACATCTGTAAAACAGCTATTCATAATTTATTTTTTTGTGATGTATTAGACATTGCTAGATTCATCTTTCAATTTTCTGAAGTTTGTTTTACCAGAATCTCTAGAAATATACTTATGTAAATTACTGTCAAGTCTTGAATGACAGTGTGAAAGAATGTTTAGAGATGGAGAAAATCAGGGCATATGGGGTTGAGTGACAACTTCTTAAGGGAAACCTATAAAAGGAGGTTTCAAGCCAAAATGTTTAATTCCCACCTAATCAAGACAGGACAAGCCATCTGTTGGTTGGAATCTTGTCTCCAACTTTGGGGAGTGCCTGGCAATTGGTTGGCTATGTGTGAGAGAGTCTTTTCTTACTGACATCTGTCATTTGTCAACCCCCTAACTGCAATGAGGAGCAAAAATTATCTGCTGTCAATGGGCCATATGGACTGGTGAGTAAACAAACAGACTGCAACAACATCACACAGATTCAGGGTGTTTAAACGGGAAACCCAGCATGCCACTCACTAGCCACATCAGCCTGGTTTAAAGCCCTGAAATACATTCTGCTAGAATAGGTGAGGGAAGTGGGTAAAACTAAGTAGTTAGAAGCTATCTTGTCTTAAATCTCTACTGGAAACTTGAATAAAATAAATAAGTAAATAAGCTCATAAGTAAGTCAATCAATCAACCATTCAATGCATATCTGTGAGGGTAAAACTATAGTAAATCTACACACAGAGCTCTTCTAATGTCACAGATATTAGTCCCAGAAGTCGCATCAATAAGGAAAATCCTGTCTTTATTTGTCACTTGGAAAACTAAAGCAAAAACAGCTATGAACAGACTTTAACACTGCTTACTCTGTTTTGGAGAGCTTCATGTATACAATCAAATCATGGAAGGAGGACATTTTGGTCTAAACACACACACACACACACACACACACACACACACACACACACACACATATATATATAAAGTACGCTTAAATATTTGGTAAGTAAAACTGCGATCTTAATGTCATGTTCACGTAACATTAGACTTTCCCAGCAGCCTTGTACAGGTGTTCTAAATGTAACTCCAAGATTTATTCAAGAGGGCTTATTATAGTGAGTTACTTAACTTAAAGAGCTCTCTCATAGCCTTTACACTGTGGAATGCATTCATAGTACCTGCATTAAATTAGAACTTGGTAAGGGACCCATGACAATAATCATTTCTAGATCTAGACTCCAGAGCATGTGGTTGGTAGCACCTTTTTATATCAAAGGAGTCAATTTGCAATCCTCAATTTTTCAACTCCAGTTATTTGTGAATATAATACATTTCAGTCAGTGGTTCTTAATCCTGACTACACATTAGACCAATTAAATAAATATTATAGGGAATAGCCCTCTGATATAAATACATATTTTAAATGTTATCTATTATTCAAATGTAAAGTCGAGGAGCAGTTACTTATAAATTCAGATTCAACTGAATTTTGAGCCGAACCTAATAAAGCTTGGAGGGCACGATGAGACCAAGACCTGCTTCAAGACGACAGAGGATTGAAACAAATTGGCTTTGTCAAGCATTCAGTAGCCGGAGAAACTGGAGTGGATCAGGAACCCTGTTTCTCAACAAGGGTGAGCTTTTTCCTAGCACCTTTTGCACACGTTCATTTCATACAAATTGTTTTCTACATGAACAGTCTGTCAACACTTCAGTTCTACCCAGGACCGAAGCTTATTTCTGCATCCCCACCTGTTTCCAAATTCCTTTACTGTGCAAAATGGATGCACTATTTGATTGTGTAATTGAAGTGCTACAATTTATCCCAGGACTCTGACTCCAATGCCTACATCTATCCAATGTTTAGCCACTAACATTGATCTACAGCTCCCTTCCTTCAAATTTTGTCTAACTTTGCTAAAGAGGGGCCAGTCTGCTGCCCTCTCCTTACCCACCTCCAAACAGTTTCATCATCCCCCTTCTATCCACTGGACGTGCCTGGAATACATTTCTATATCCCATTCCATTACCAGCTGTACCAAATCCATGCACTATTCTCTTCTCACTCCTGGCCAATCCAGACTCCTTTGCCATATAGATCTTGTATTTTACTTTTCTTGATCATAAAAGTATTTCTCTATATGTTGGTCTATGTCAAATGCTTTATGTTTTCTTAATATAATAAAAAAAGAGCCTAACAAATGCACTGTCTCCTCCCTTACCTTTGGTGCAAAATATTTTTTCTTCTCAAATCTTGATGATTTTTTTAAATTAATTTTAATGGGGTGACACTAATAAATCAGGGTACATATGTTCAAAGAAAACGTCTCCAGGTTATCTTATCATTCAATTATGTTGCATACCCATCACGCAAAGCCAAATTGTCCTCTGTCACCTTCTTTCTGGTTTTCTTTGTGCCCCTCCCCTCCTCCCTTTACTTCCTCCCTCGCCCCACCCCAAAAACACCACACGCTTGTTCATGTCTCATAGTCTCACTTTTATATCCCACCTATGTATGAAATTATGCTGTTCTCAGTATTTTCTGTTTTACTTATTTCAGTACATATAAGGTTATCTAGATCCATCCATTTTGTTGTAAGTGATCCGATGTCATCATTTCTTATGGCTGAGTATTATTCCATAGTATATATGTACCAAGGCTTTTTAATCCACTCGTCCTCTGATGGACACTTGGGCTGTTTCCAGATCTTCGCTATTGTGAACAATGCTGCTACGAACATGGGGGCACATTTCTTCTTTTCAAACAGTGCTATGGCGTTCTTAGGGTATATTCCTAAAAGTGTGATAGCTGGGTCAACAGGCAGTTCGATTTTTAACTCCATACTGTTTTCCACAGTGGCTCCACCAGTCTGCATTTCCACCAGCAGTGCAGGAGGGTTCCCTTTTCTCCAAATCCTTGCCAGCACTTATTCTGGGTTGTTTTGCTGATGAGCACCATTCTGACTGAGGTGATATCTCATTGTGGTTTTAATTTGCATTTCTCTAATGATTAGTGATGTTGAGCATTTTTTCATATGCCTATTGGCCATCTGTATGTCCTCTTTAAAGAAGTGTCTATTCATTTCTTTTGCCCATTTTTTTGATTGGATTGTTTGTCTTTCTGGTGTTGAGTTTTATAAGTTCTTTATAAATTTTGGTTATTAACCCCTTTTCAGACGTATTGTCGAATATGTTCTCCCATGGTGTGGTTTGTCTTTTTATTCTATTCTTATTGTCTTTAACTGTGCAAAAACGTTTTAGTTTGATATAGTCCCATTTGTTTATCCTGCCTTTTATTTCATTTGCCCGTGGAGATAAATCAGCAAATATATTGTTGCAACAGATGTCGAAGAGCTAGCTGCCTATGTTTTCTTCTAAGATGCTTATAGTTTCATGGCTTACATTTAAGTGTTTTATCCATTTTAAGTTTGTTTTTGTGAACGGTGCAAGCTGATAGTCTAGTTTCATTTTTTTGCAGGTAGATGTCCAATTTTCCCAGCACCATTTGTTAAAGAAGCTGTCTTTACTCCATTGTATGATCTTCCCTCCTTTGTCAAAAATCAGTTGTCCATAAAGGTGTGGGTTTATTTCTGGGTTTTCTGTTCTGTTCCAATGATATATGTGCCTGTTCTTATGCCACACCAGGTTGTCTTGAGTACAATGGCCTTGTAGTATATACCTTGATATCCGGAAGAGTGATACCTCCTGCTTTATTTTTGTTTTTAAGATTGCTTAGGCTATTCGTGTTCTCTTTTGGTTCCATATAAATTTTTGGAATATGTCTTCTATATCTTTGAAGTATGTCATTGGCATTTTAATTGGCATTGCATTGAATTTATAAATTGCTTTGGGTAATATAGACATTTTAATGATGTTAATTCTTCCTAACCATGAGCACGGTATATGCTTCCATTTGTTTGTATCTTTCTTGATTTCTTTTATCAATGTTTTATAATTTTCTGAGTACAAGTCCTTAACCTCCTTGGTTAAATTTACTCCTGGGTACTTTATTTTTTGGTTGCAATAGTGAAGGGGATTGTTTCCTTAATTTCTTTTGCTGACAGTCATTGTTGGTATATAAAAATGCTTCTGATTTTTGAGTATTAATTTTATATCCTGCCATCTTGCTGAATTCATTTATCAGGTCCAGTAGTTTTATGACTGATACTTTAGGGGTTTCTATATACAATATCAGATCATCTGCAAATAATGACAGTTTTACTTCTTCTTTTTCAATTTGGATGCCTTTTATTTCTTCTTGTCTGATTGCTGTGGCTAAGACTTCCAGAACTATGTTGAATAAGAGTGGTGAAAGGGGGCACCCCTGCCTAGTTCCTGATCTTATGGTTATTGCTTTTAATTTTTGCCCATTTAGTATGATGTTTGCTGTGGGTTTGTCATAGATGGCCTTTATCATGTTAAGGAATGTTCCCTGTATTCCCACTTTACTGAGAGTTTTGAGCATGAATGGGTGCTAAATTTATCAAATGTATTTTCTGTATTTACTGAAATTATCATGTGATTTTTGTACTGCCTTTTGTTTATGAGATAAATCACATTGATTGATTTGCGAATATTGAACCAGCCTTGCCTGTCCAGAAAAAATCCCACTTGATCATGGTGTATGATTTTTTTCATATATTGCTGGATCCGGTTGGCAAATATTGTGTTGAGAGTTTTAGCATCTAAATTCATCACGAATATTGGCCTATAATTTTCTTTCTTTGTATTGTCTTTGCCTGGTTTCGAGATCAGAATTATGTTCACCTCCTAAAAGGAGTTTGGAAGTCTTCCTTTCTCTTGAATATTTTGAAATAGCTTGAGGAGGATAGGAGTCAGTTCTTCATTGAATTTTAGATAGAATTCACTTGTGAAACCATCAGGCTCAGGAATCTTCTTTGTTGGGAGTTTTTTGATAACTGTTTCGATCTCATTTGTTGTAATTGGTCTGTTAAGGTGTTCTGATTCTTCCAGATTGATTTTTTGAAGATTATATGATTCAAGAAATTTGTCCATTTCACCTAGGTTGTCTAATTTTTTGGCATTTAGTTCTTCATAGTATTTTCTTATAATGCTTTGTATTTCTGTTGTGCCAGTTGTTATTTCTCCACTCTCATTTCTAATTTTATTTATTTGCGTCCTCTTTTTTTATTTTTCTTGGTGAGTCTTATGGTTCATGAATCTTGTTTATCTTTTCAAAGAACCAGCTCCTGGTTTCATTATCCTCTGTTGTGTTTCCTTAGCCTCTATGTCATTTATTTCAGCTCTGATCTTTATTATTTCCTTCCTTCTACTAGTCCTGGACTTTATTTGCTGTTGTTTTTCTAGTTCTTTTAGATGCAGGGTCAGGTTGCTTATTTGAGCTTTTTCTAGCTTCTCATGATATGCCTGTAGGGCAATGAACTTCCCTCTCAGTATTGCTTTTGCTGTGTCCCATAAATTATGAGTTGATGTATGCTCATTATCATTGGTTTCTAGAAACTTTTTTTTCTTCTTTGATTTCATTGTTAATCCATTCATTATTTAATAACATGCTATTTAGTTTCCAAGTGTTTGAGTATTTTTCAGTTTTTCTTTTGTGGTTAACTTCTAGTTTCATGCTATTGTGATCAGAGAAAATGCTTGATATGATTTCAATCTTCTTAAATTTGTTGAGACTACTTTTGTGTCCTATCATGTGGTCTATCTTAGAGAATGTACCATGAGCGCTTGAAAAGAATATACATTCTACTGCTTTAGTGTGAAAAGTTCTGAAGATATCTATTAAATCGAGTTGATCTAGTGTATCCTTTCAGTCCGCTATTTCTTTGTTAATTTTCTTTCTTGAGGATCAATCCAGTGATGTTAGTGGGTAATTGAAACCACGTACTATTATAGTATTGTTGTTCACCTCACCCTTTATATCCATCAAAGTCTGCTTTATGTATGGCGGGGCTCCTATGTTCGGCACGTAGATATTTATAATGGTTATATCTTCCTGCTGAATTGTTCCCTTTATCATTAGGTAGTGCCCTTTATCTCATACTACAGCCTTTGTTTTAAAGTTCATTTTGTCAGATATAAGTATTGCTACCCTGGCTCTTTTTTTATTTTCCTTTGCATGAAATAGTTTTTCGATCATTTTACTTTCAGTCTATGTGCATCTTTTGTTTTAAGGTGTATCTCTTGTAGGCAGCATATGTATGGTTCCTGTTTCTTTATCCATGCAGCTACCCTATGTCTTTTGATTGGATCATTTAATCCACTTACATTTAAGGTTGTTATGGATATGTAGTTGTTTATTGCCATTTTATTCTTTAAAGCTATATTCTTCTTTTGTTATATTCTTTTCCCCCTATGAACTGCTCAATACAGGCCCCTCATCATGTCTTGCAGAATTGGTTTGATTTTAATGAATTCTTGAGGGGTTTTTTGTCTGAGAAGCTCTTTATTTCTCCTTCAATTTTAAACATTAGCCTTGCTGGGTAGAGTAGTCTTTGTTGTAGGTTCTTGTTCTGCATTACTTTGAACAGATCTTGCCATTCCCTTCTGACCTCAAGTGTTTCTGTTGAGAAGTCGGATGTCATCCTTATGATGGCTCCTTTGTAGGTGATAGCCTTTTTTTCTTTAGAAGCTTTAAAATATTTCTCTTTATCACTTAGCTTTGGTATTTTAACTATGATGTGTCTTGGTGTAAATTTCTATGGGTTTCTCTTTAATGGAGTTCTCTGTGCTTCTTGCACAGGTGAAACATTTTCAGTCTTAATTTAGAAAAGTTTTCAGCTATGATTTGATTGAACAAAGTTTTTATCCCTTGTTCTTTCTCCTCTTCTTCGGGAACCCCTATGAATAGATGTTATTTCTCTTCATGTTGTCACAGAGCTCCCTTAGAATTTCCTCAGATATTTTGAGTGTCTTTTCTTTTTTCTGCTCTGCTTTTATGCTTTTGTTTATTTTGTCCTCTAACTCACTGATTCAATCCTCAGCTTCATCCATCCTGCTTTTAATTCCTTCCATTGACGTCTTCATTTCTGATACTGTAATTGTCCTTTCTGTCTGATTCTTTTTTATTATTTCAATATCCTTTTTTATATTTGCTATCTCTGTATTTAGGTATTTGTAATGACTATCTATTGTTGCTCTAAGTTCTTTGAACATCTTAACTATCATTATTTTAAACTCTGCATCAGGTAGTTTGGTTATATCTGATTCATTCAGGTCCTTCTCTGGGGATTTCTCTTGATTCAACTGGGTTGCATTTTTCTGTCTGCCCTTTTTGCCTGTGTGTAAAAAGGGTTTGGCTACTGAAGTCCAATGGGTGTTGCCTCTGTGTTCCCTAGGTGTGGTCTGTCTGCAGGCCCTCCACCCTCTCTGCCGCTGCCTAGGGTGGTTGGGTGTGGGTGATGCCAGCACTGCTGCTGCAGTCTCTGCCTCGCCTCCCCAGGAGGGGCTGTGTTCTTGTGCCAGGCTCTATAAACCTCTTTCGGTCTTGGCCTTCGCCCCCCTCCCATGGGTGGGACCATGCACAACACTCAGGCCACAAGCCTGGGCACCAAGGGCAAGGGTGAACACTTTTGCTCAGCTGCGGGTCCTTGTCAGCCCATTCCTCTGGCAGGAAGGGGTTTCTGGTGCTCGCTCAGCTGCTAGCTTGGGCTTCTGCCTTACCTCTCCAACCTCGGCTCCTCGGCTGGGCAGGGTAGCTGCTATGCGCTCAGCTGTGTGCCGGGTTTCTGCCCCATCCCCACCAACCTCGGCTCCTTTGTAGGGATGGGCTCCTGCTACACACTCAGCCGCCCCACCTCTTTGGGCAAAGCCGGTTTGGGCTGGGCTTCAAGCCTTGGAGGCCCAGGTGCAGCTGCGCGCCTGCTTGCCCCTGCTCAGCAGCAGATCTCTGCCCATTCTGGGCTCCCGCTTTTCCCCCACTGGTGGGGCTGCAGGTGGGCCCAAAGTTGACGGACCACTTTCGCACATCTCCTTTTCCCCAGCTGGGCTAGATCGAGCTCATGCCCACAGGCTCAGCCTCCGCCCCCACCAGCGGAACCGCGCTTCAGTGTCCTGCCACTGCCCGCCCTCCAGCAAGCCCTCAGCAGTGTGGGTAGGGGCACTGCAGCTCAGACCCTAACACTTCATACAGTAGTCCTGAAAGCTCCTTTCTTCTAATCAATTATGCTCTAATTGCCGCAGGAGAGCTTGCTTGGCTGGTTCCTGCTTCCCTTTGCTGGTTCCAGGGCAAATATTGTTTCTGATTTGTGGAATGACTAAGCCCAGGGTTTAGGGTGACTATACCTCAAAGCGTTCCAGACCGCACTCTCTTCCCTGTGCATTCCAGACTGCACTCTCTTCCTGCTGCTTTGGTTCTCTCCTCTCTCCCTGTCTCCCGAAGTCCTGGGTGACTGGTTGTGAGAGAGGTTTTCTGCACCATCCCTTTAAGAAGAATCCTGGGTCTGAGACAACTTTCTCTTTCTCACAAACAATATCCTAATCTGTTTCCCAGCTAAATACTGCCTCTTCTAGGCTCTGGGGCTGTAGGCTGGGGCTTTGTTCCTGGGACCCAGGTCCCTACCCTTCTGTTTGCCTCTCTTCCTGCCACACAAGTCTTTCCAGGCTGCCTTTCGCTCTGGGGAGCTGGGCAACCCTTTCCGCAATTTAACTTTTCCTACCAGTCTCAATGTTGCTTCTTCAGTGTTCCATGGTTGAAGAGTCCTCTCAGTCCAGTTCAGCTTTATTTTATCCAGATGATGGTTCTTAAAATCAAGTTATAATCCACTTTGGTTCTGGGAGTTGGAAGTTGGTACGTCTGCTTACTCCATCTCCATCTTGCCCCTCCTTAGTATGTTCTGCACTCTAGTGGTCCTGAAGGGTCCTAGAAGAGCTGATGTCAAAAACTGTGTATCTGTGGTGGTGCAGTGGATAAAGCGTCGACCTGGAGTCAAATCTTGATGATTTTTATTAAAAATTCTGAGGTTTACTTTTTTCCAACAAAATAAATAATTTTGGATTAAATATTAATATTAATTAAATTTACTCAGAAATAATGAAAACTCTAAATTCAAAGTAAATAAGGCATTTTATTATTATTTTTATTTGAAGAGTGAAAGATCACTTCATCATTCTTTAATTTTGAACACTTTAGAATTGGGTTACAATACTCTAAATGAAAGCACTAAAGATGTTTATTTGGTACATTTAATACATTTACTTGCTTTAAATGATACATTATGTTTTTGTTTTAAAAATTATTCATGCTTGTTTTATAAGATTTGGAAATGTAGAGAAAAAAATAATTACAAGAAAACAATTGTTAACATTTTAATTAAAGTATTATATTTGGTGTTTTATGACTCAGTAATTTCATTTCTGGGTATTTATCTGAAAAAGTCAAAAACAGTAATTTGAAAGATATATACATTCTTATGTTTATTGCATAAAAGTTTATTGCAACATTATTTAGAATAACTACAATATTGAAGCAACCTAAGTGCTCTTCAATAGACAGTGGGTAAAGATATGTGGTACATATATACAATGGACTATTACTTGGCCATAAAAAATGAAATTGTACCATTTTCAACAACATGAATGGATCTGGAAAGGTTTATGCTAAGTAAAATAAATTGGACAGAGAAAGACAAATAACATATGATTTCACTTATATGTGGAATCTAAAGAACAAAATAAATTAACAAACAAAATATAAACAGATTAATAGATGCAGAGAGTGAAGTGATGGTTGCCAGATAGGAGGGTTTTGGAGGACATGGGTAAAAAAGGTAAAAGGATTAAGTAGTACAAATTGAGAGTTACAAAATAATCACGGGCATGTGAAGTACAGCATAGGAAATACAGTCAATAATATTGTAATAATAATGTATGGTGTCAGGTGAACACTAGATGTAAGAGGGAGATAACTTCGTAAATTATATAAATGTCTAACCACTGTGTTGTACACCTGAAACTAATATACGGAATGTCAACTGTTACTGAAAAAAAATTTAAAGTAAAAATAAATAAATTATAAGGGAACTTAAATGATGTATTAAAAAGTATTATATTTAATTTTACTTAAATCTTTTGGAAAAAGCAAAACTGAACTACTGATTGAACTTCAAATTTTTCTCTCAATAATATGTACAAATCTTTTGATTTATGTTAAGTTTAAGATTTACCAAAAACTTTAAAATGTGGTCTTTATAAAAATAGTCATAAATCACTCTCTAGAAAAGAAAACCATAGTAAAGTAATTATGACTTGTGGCAATCATAAATCCACAGCAATTTTATCTGAATTGAGAATATCAGTCTACCTTTTCTTTTCCTCTGAATTACCTTAATAATGTTTGTTTGACTTTGTTATTTGAAAAGGCACTTCTCTTTAAACTTCATCAATTACTAAAAAATTATGTTACTATCTCATTTGGAGACCACAGTTTATTTTCATTTTTTTAAAGATTTATTTTTGTTTTTAAAGACTTTATTTATTCATTATTTTATAGAGGAGCAGGAAGCATCAATTTCCCATATGTGCCTTGATCAGTCAAGTCTAGGGCTTCGAACTGGCAACCTCAGTGTTTCTACATCAACACGTTATTCACTGTGCCACCACAGGTCAGGCTCATTTTGTTTTTTTTAATCTTACTTTGTAATTGCCTTCTTTTTTCCTTAACAGAAAAAGATTATCACTCATTTTGTATAAAATTTTCTATTTTCTTCATGAAGATCATTTCTTATAACCCTTAGATTTCATGTTCTAATTCGTAATGATTATTTCTTTGTCATTAGTGAAGGAGTCACTCTGAGATTTATCTTTTCTTCCCAGTCATAAGTTTGTTCCACCTTTCTTGAAACTCTTCTTCTTCTCTGTTTTTGTCTTCATCAGAATTCTTTTTAAATTTTTTATCAGACATAATTTTTTACTGCTAATTCATTTCCCTCATATCCTTGTTGGTCCAGTGGTGTTTAACATTAGATTCTGCTAATGCAAAGTCTAGCATTAATCACGTGTTACTTTTTTTAAAGAGACAGGTTAAAATCTTTTTCTCTCTGCAGCATTCTGACATGCCCACCTGTCTATATCAATATGAGTTGTTTTTTCTACTTTTCTGAAATTCTTCATGGTTTTACTTTGCTAATAATTTCTTTCATTTTTACTGTCATTTCCACTTTTGTTATAGAATGTGTCAGTGCTCCATTTTATATTAGCATTTTATACTTACTCTTTAATTTGGCACAAATTGTTCTCGGAAACACAAATAGTGGTAAGACATGCAAACAAAAAGTTGCATTACAATGCATATTTAGGGCATTTCTTATTAAATGTTGTGGTAAGGTACCAAAGAATTGAAAACATTAATATTGATATTTTAGGAGGAAAAGTTAGGCTTCTTGCCCTATCTTTTCATTAGAGAATGGAGAGAGAAGGAAGTGGCAGTTTCCTGGCTTACAATTACATACTATAAGAAACCCCTTTTTACTAAGAAGTGTAAAAGACATTTTATAATTTAGGCCAAGCATTCAGAGAGATTTTGTAACTATCAGTTTTATACTTGTGTGTGATTTATACCAGCTCAAGATGGCTGATTGCATTCATGCTTAAGAAGGGCTATTATATTGTAAATATAAAGGTTTTTGTACTGGGTTTTGAATAAAAAGAGGAGGGAGAATTGGACCTCTTCCCTTCCCCATGCCTGTGAGGAAGAAGGTAAACAGCCAGCCAGGTGTGGAAGAGAAAGAAAAGATTTGAGTGGCCCTTTCCTCTCCCCTTCCTTTCTCCTTAATGGGCGATTTACAAACGCTTATCCTCCGACATCATGTAAGGCCCCTCCCATCATGAAATTGATGTATGTACCTCTAGAAAAAGGGATGCCAGATGGACACTAAAAGATTTGGGAATGATTTTTGATATGTAAAACAACATTTTTCGCTATTGTGTTACCTTGTAAGTTTTAATATGTAGGGATGTTTTTTTATAAATCCTATAGACAAATGTTATAAGCTTGTTAATGATTGTGTCATCCTCCCCTCCTCCTCCTTTTCCCCCCACTCTGTATGTGATCAAGTGTATATAACTACCCTCAGAACCATATTGGATGCTGCATGATTTGGGTCAGCTATACCCCGTGTTATTCATATGCAGCCAGCTTAATCAATAAAACTCCTCAAAAATTCATTTGAACTTGATGTCTATGTAAACCCACAGAAGTAAGGTACAGTACTTTAAAACAGTGTCTTGTATTGTAATTCAAAAAACCCTTCCAATTCAATAACTAGAAAAGGCTATGTAAGGAAAAAATAGCATTTAAATAGAATGTGAAGGGATTGAAGGCAGAAAAGAATCCAGTCTGAATAACCTGGAAAGGAGGAAGAGAGACTAGTGGGTACAAGTGACTAGATGAGGTCTACTATAGTCCATGTTCTTGGGGCAGAGCTGGTGATGGGATTCAGCAGGATTACACTGGTTAGGCAAAACTGATATCTAATTTTTTGTTGAGTTCGGCAAACCGGTTGATAAAATGGCACTTGTAATCAGGGTTTTCTCTAAGATGGGGGCCTGGGCAGCCGCCCAATGTGGAAATACAAATGTACATTCTTCGTTCTTTTTTAACGTTCATCTGCACAAACAGCATATTATAAGTGCCCGTAGTAATGTTTATTTTGTCCATAGGTGAAAAAAATACTAGAACTATGCTTGTAATATTTATTTATTCATTTCATAAAATTCATTATACCTTTGCTGAAATACTACATTTTAATTCTTCTCATTTGTTACTTCAGTAAACAAACCCATAACATAAAAGAAAAAGTGCCGAACAACTAGAAGGTGACAAGCTGTCGTTGGAAATATTTTAAATAACACTTTTATTGTTTTGTTTGTCAAACATTATTTAATATTTTTTCATTCATATTTTAAAATTCTTACAACATAATCTAGTTTTTTGTACCTTTTTTATTGTTCTTATTTATTAAATGAATGAAAAAATAAAGTACCTTACAGTATATCATTTTTTATACCTAAAGTGGTCATTAAGGCGAGAATCAGTTGTTAAATTATTTAAATCCCACCACTGGGCAGAGCCTAGATTAATTCAATGGAATAGGAATGCTTGTATGAGGAATTGGTGGGACATATGCATTGGAAGGGGCAGTGCTGTTAGTTATTGTTGCCTTATATCTGAGCATCTATGATAAAGCTGTCAACAGTGAGCACGAAGGAATCAGGTTAGATGTACTTTCTGAGTGCCAAGCCTCTGGGGAGTTCAGAGAATGAACATTTAATAAACATGTACAAGTTTAACAGGTGACACATATGCAAAATATATTAACTTTATATAATATACAATGTTAAGCTTATATATTTGTATCTATCTATAAAATGTGATATGGGGCATAAAAGAAATTATTTTCTCTAAATGTGGGTCAGGAATGAAGGCTAGATTATAAAATCTCATCCTTCAATATAAAGCTATAAAGATGTTTGACCTGAGTCAGTAAGAAATGGATGTCATGAAGTCTTTGATCTTGGGAAAGATGATATAAAACATGTTATATAAACCTAAACCTGAAGGTAGTTTATCAGATATGACAAAGCAGAAATATAGAAAAACCACCAAGCTAATTAATATTTAAGAAATGCAAAACTAAGTGAAGGAGAAAAGAAAAGGCAAGTGCAAAAATGTTAGTTAGCAGATGAACAGATAGATATTGGCACCTGCGAGGAAGGTAGCAAGGAGTCGGGTAGGAGGACACAGACAACAAGTATGGTTAAAAAATAGAGATGTTTAACCTTAGAAATTGGAAGATAATTATGGTACTTAAAAAAAAAAACCTCAAAATACATCATGACAAGGGGGAAAGCAAAAGACTTTGTGCGTGCTGATCTAAATCAAGTCACGTTTCTGTCTCTGTCATAGAAACTTTGGTAAGTATAGTTTTCTAGGTCTTATTTTCTTCCTCTATAAAATGCATTTTTAGTAAGATATATATTTTAAAATGTTCATAGTACAATTATATAATTTTTACTTAGTGCATACATTAGTTTTTGTCATTTTTCTAGTATCTTTATTCTATATATTTATAAGAAACACATAAATTCTACCATAGATGAGCAATGATGCTAATCTCCTACCTGCACATCTTACTGTTGGAAGAGTTATTTTTTAAATATCCCTTCCAATTCCAGAGCAGGAGATCAAGTGGAAGAATTTTAATGTGGATTTCAGTTTTATATATAAATCATCCTGTCATTTTTAGCACTGCAGCTGAGTTTCCTCATATTAGCTGGAGAAGATCATGAATAAATTTGCAGCATGCTGCACATGGTATTATGTGTACATGAAATAATTCTTATTGGCAATTGCTTTTACAATTCACTGCACAGAAAATTTAACATGAGGGCACAGAATCCCATTTCTCACACTAGAGAGTAAACTGAGAACTGCAAACACAGATGCTGAAAAATAGTAACTATCCTGATCAACCTATCTTCCTGGCAAACCTGTTCAGTTAACCTAAGCCAACACTAGGAGTGTACATCTCTGTTGACCATGACCTTCCAGTGATATCCTTTAGTCCTCATATAAAATTGAGATCCTTCAATCTGGTAAGCAAGGTCTACAACACCCTGACTCTAATTCATTCCAGAACCTTAACCCTAATTTGGAATGTTTTTGTGTAGGAGTGATGTGCATGTGGTGCACATGTTGACCTTTGTCCTATGCCCATGAAATGTACCATCTCTTGATTGTGGCATTTTTTCATATTAAATAGTAATATATATATTTAGTGAGAGAGAGAGAAGGACAGACAGACAAGAAGGGAGAGAGATAAGAAGCATCAATTTGTAGTTGTAGCACTTTAGTTGTTCACTGATGGCTTTCTCATATGTGCCTTCACTGAGGGCTCTCACTGAGCCAGTGACCCTTTGCTATAAAGCCAGATACCTTGGGCTTCAAGCCAGTACTACCTTTGATTTCAAGCCAGTGACCATGGGGTCATGTTTATGATCTTATGCTCAAACCAGTGACCCCATGCTCAAGCCTGTGACTTCGAGGTTTTGAACCTGGGTCTTTAGCATCTCAGGCTGACACAATCCATGGCACCACCATCTGATCAGGTATAAGGCATCTTTTCAAATCTTCTCAGTATCTTGTTCCATGCAACAGCTAACGTTTGATCAAAGAGGGAATACAAATTTAAATACATCTGCTGTTCTGAGTGATATCCTTTTCCCCCTTTTTTTCCCATCCTCATTCTAGAACCACTTAACTTTCATCTCTAATTCAGCTCTAAGCCAAGCTCTGAAGCCACACTTTCCAGTAAAGATAATAGCTTAAGGAACCTCAGATTAGTATTTTAGAGTTTCAAAAACAAGTGAGCCTTTTGTTGGTGCCACTCTGACTTTATATTTTAGCTCAGTACACTGGACTTTTGACTTGTTCCTTGGGATTCTTCATATGTGGTGTCAGATTTAAGTTTATATTTTGGTTACCTGCTGAATATATATCACTTCTTTGGGATTTAGGTTTTCCCTTGCTCTTAGTAGTGTCTCTGGGTGGCCCGAGTCCTTTCCCTTGATGTCAGTTGTTTACAACTGCCTATTTCTCAGAAACTTAAATAACTTTCCAAGCTCTCTGCTTTCACTGGGACATGCTTGGCTGACCTTGGGCATTATCTCCTAAAAGACTTCCTGACATTTTACATGCTGATTCAAGTCTCTTGGTGAAGATAAAATAATACATAATACATGTATAGTATTTTTCAGTTGATAAAAATTTCTTCTCTCATCAATTGTATCTCACTGTAATTCACTGAGCCCAGTTTTTATTACAGTTCTACATGAAGCTTTGCTTTAGTCAAAATGATCTCTAAATGTTTGATGACTTTTTTGCTCCTCTGCAGATTTCCTCAGCACATTCTCCCAACCCTGAATATCCTTCCAAGTCCTCCACAAATATTTCCCTCCCTATTCAACCCAGAGAACTACCTTAACCCCTTTTACCTTAATTAAAATTTGCTTCTTAGAGCCAGTACCACAATGAGTTTAATAGCATAATAATTCTTTGTGCTTTTTCTTACAAAATCAGAACTTTCCAAATTTTGGAGGGATGTATGGGCTTTCTCCACAAACCCCCACCAAGTGTAAACTAAGGCCATCTTTGACCAAGCCAGGGACAAGAAACTCACCTCTTCCATCTTTGTCAATATTTAACTGTCAAGTAATGTTCTTCTCATATGCTTTAAGTTTACTTTCATAGTCCTAACTTTCTTCAAGGTGGAAAGAGTAACTTCATCACAAAATAGTAGTGTCTTAAATGTTTAGGACAACTGTATTTTTCAGCCCACACATGTTTAGTCACCTATTTCTAGTTATAACTCCTTCTTCTGAAACAACCTCTCTCCTAGGTAAGATTTTCACGCTCAGATAACTTCCTTTCACAATGTCTTCCTTCTTGTCACCATGTTCTCTCAGTGCTTTTCCTTGCCAACAGGTATCTAGGACTACCTGCTGTCCTCTCCCTGATAGTTCACCAGCCTGCTCTTGCCTACAGGGCCTGCTGTTCTGACTTATCATTTTCCTTTCGAGATAACTGATTAGGGGAGATGCTCTTTTCTTTTCTTTTTTATTTTATTTTTTAGTTAGAGTAGGGGAGATACAGAGACAGACTCCTACATGTGTCCCTACTAGAATCCACACAGTAACCCCCATTTGGGGCCAATGATCTGCCGATCTAGGGCCACTTGCAACCGAGCTATTTTCAGCACCTGAGGTGGAGGCTCCGTGGAGCCATCCTCAGCATCTGGGGTTGGTTGATGTGCTCGAATCAATTGAGCCATGGCTGTGGAAGAAAAAGAGAGAGAGAGAGAGAGACAAGGGGAAGAGGAGGGGTAGAGAAGCATATGGTCACTTCTCTTGTGTGCTCCGACTAGAAATCAAACCTGGGACTTGTACATGCTTAGTTAATGCTCTGCCATTGAGCCAACTGTCTAAGGTCAAGAGTTTTTCAAAATTAGTGTACCTGACATTTTAATTGCAAGTGATTAACTCATCTACTAAAATTTAGCAAATAGGAACCTGGAAGATTACCTCTTTTAAAGCGCAGATGGCCCTGCCCAATAAAGAATAGTCCCAACTTCCTCATGTCTTCCGGGTCTCACAGGATATTCATGTGGAGAAGAAAACCTTTTCGTAATTATTTGTTCTTAAAAGCAAATTGTTTAATTGCGAATGAAGATTAATTTTTGTACTATTTTAATATAAATAGTCTTTTCCAATGATACAACTGCATGTAAATTGAGGGAGATCTTATTTTCCCTCTGTAGTTTCCAAAAATTAGTTACAATTTTACAAAATTCCATTATGTTGTTCATGGTATTGATCACTATAATGAAACACCTCAACTAGTCTGGATCTGTGTCACCCAATTGATGGAGAGTCTACACAAAAGGGCAAAGGTCTGACTTACTTTTAGAGTAGTGTTTTTGAGTCAAGCTTTTGTTCTCTTAAATGTGTATTACTATATTTTAAATTACTTTTGTTTCTGTTTATATCATAATAAGGGCACTTAAAAAACTAAGTGTTTTTAATTTTAAGTTATATGACTTGTGATTTTATTTCAAGATAATAACTGGTGCACTGTAAAGATTTGTATTGTTTTAAAAGGGGGTATTGTGTCTGAGAGCACCAGGAGCCACTGCTCCTCAGAATTTTCTGTCTTCACTGGATTAATTATACTAGAAGGGTAGAGAAGATAAAAAGATTAAATGAATCCAACTGAAGATTCAAATACCTGAGGCTGTTCATATTTGTTTTCATTTTATTAATAGTAATCTTGGTCTTGACATTTGTTGATATCTAGACATCCAGCTGCATTTCGTGTATTATCTCATTTATTCCCTGCCATAAACGAATGGTGGGAGAAATCACTTCAGTGAGCCTATATATTATATGGTGGAGTTAGAATTGGAGTCAAGTTTATCTGACTCAAATCCCCTTTCTACCACATGACCTCTTTCTTTTCATGACATAGCATCTCAGTTTAAATAGATGTCTGTTTGGTAAAATTTCTTGCAGAAGCATGCAGTAAAATGATATACTTTATGTACTATGAGAGAAATATTTGGGAGCAGAAGGCAGGAAGCACACAGTACTATATCGACTGGCTGAGAACATTGCTCATTGAGAACATAAACCTCAAGTGACATTTTCTCACCTTTCCTTTCAGTCATCACATGGCTGAAGTCCAGGAAAGCAAAAAAGGATCTTTGTGGAAAGTCGGAGTGAAATAAGTAAATCAGAAAAAAAGAAAAACTGAGAACAGCATGATTTCATACATAGGTGGGACATAAAAGTGAGACTATGAGACATGGACAAGAGAGTGGTGGTTACGGGGTGGGGGGAAGGAGGGAAGGGTGAGTTAGGGAGGAGGGGAGGGACACAGAGAAAACCAGATAGAAGGTGACAGAGGACAATTTGACTTTGGGTGACGGGTACTCAGCACAATTGAATGATAAGATAACCTGGAGATGTTTTCATTGTACATATGTACCCTGATTTATTGGTGTCACCCCATTAAAGTTAATAATAATAAAAAATGATCAGGAAAGTCATATTGAAGCTGAGGAGCTTACCTCTTTTATTTTGGAGGAAATAAAGAAATTAAGTTCTCTCAAAATTAAGACCTGCTTATTATTAGAGAAAGAAAATGAAAATCAAATTATTATAATCAGTGATTCAGAGAATGACAAACATCTCGTTAGAATCACAGAAAATTTTCCATTTAAAAAAATTTTATTTAGTCTTTATTTTTAGTTTTTTAGGATAGTGAATAAATTTATACAGAAAAAATTTAGTATATTTTGATGGTATTGATGTTGAGAAGTGGAAAAATTAGTCCAGAAACCTTCAACTGCTCCAAATATTAGTATGTACTGACACAGTTATACAAGTAAAGCATGAAGTCTAAATCTGTACCTTTGTCAACACAGATCATGGGTTTCATTCAGCTGCAAATTCCTGCTCTGTCGTGTTAATAAAACATTCTCTAAAGTTTTTGCCAAATGTGTCTTCTTTGGCACTTTTTCACATTTTTTATTCCCATTTTTGGCTAGTGGTTTTAAAATAAGAATATTTTTGACAATCAATGATTTAAAATCTATGCTTGTATTTGATTCATAAACTTATCTCACCATTGCAATGTACTGAATATCCAGATGACTAGTTTGAAAAACTATTTATATAAGCATTATATCATTTATACAAAATTGATTTTAATTCAGTGCTGGTTAATGGGCCATAAAAATAAAAGGTGAGTCAACAACGAAAGGAATATGGTTTATTGCCTGAAAGAATGCCTTGGGACTGTGGTTGCTTGATAAGTTAATAATAGCAAAACATTAACTTTCCCCAAGGACTTTGTCATCTGTGAAAGTGAGATTGTGTGATACCCATTTATAAAAGTACACTTAAAATATATCTTTTATAAGAAAGAAAATATAAAACACAAGAGAATTGGGTGATTTCTTGCTTGAACAATGAAGCTAAAAGTTCATGTGTGCTTCTTCTTCTTCTTCTTCTTCTTCTTCTTCTTCTTCTTCTTCTTCTTCTTCTTTTTCTTCTTCTTTGAGAAAGAGAGAGAGAGATAGACAGACAGATACATAGAGGGAAAGAGATGAGAAGCATCAACTGATAGTTGTGGCACTTTTGTTGTTTCAGTGCGATCTAACATACCGAAGAATCTCTGCTCACAAGCAGCCTGGCATGAGTTTCTGTCAGTATCCATCTGATGGAAAATATTATTTGGAGATAGGTTTTTTGCTCGGCCATAAAATATAAGAAATGATCATAAAGTCTGTTACATATTTTAAGAACACTATAACCATACTTGTAATTGATCTAGTTTAATTTTCTGTTAAAAAAATAAAGTAGACAATTATCCACCGAATGTTCTAATCATAATTAGAATATTGCTAAATATAATTTACTTCTCCTACTAAATACAGTTGCAAGTTACAGTTGGAGATTTACATGATGGGTGGGGAGAGAGCTTCTCTTTTTCCTCCAAAATAGGTAAAACTGAAAAGTGTGTCTTCTGAAGGGGGTTAAAGGATTTTCCTTAAACGTTTTATTCTTAAAAGTAGGAAATTTTAGAAATACTTCTTTAGAAAATTCCTAGCAATATTATTTAAGTGACATTTGACTGAAACCAGAGGCAATGAATGTTGTGGCAGCAGGTGAAAATTTTGGGTGAAAGAATTTCAAAAATCCAGAGATTTGAGGATGAATTATTAAATGCGGCATTCAACAAAAAGCTACAAAAATGTGTGAAAAGTGAATGCTTGCAATTTGATTATGGAAGAAGATTATTTAAAAGAGAAAAATAATTTTTTGAAATTAAAATTGCACTTTCAAAATATCTTCTTCTTTGACAGAGTGAGAGTCAGAGAGAGGGATAGATAGGAACAGCCAGACAGGAACGGAGAGAGGTGAGAAGCATCAATTATCAGTTTTTCATTGCCGTTGCGACGCCTTAATTGTTCATTGACTGCTTTCTCACATGTGCCCCGACCGCGGGCCTTCAGCGGACCAAGCAAACCCCTGCTGGAGCCAGCAATCTTGGGTCCAAGGTGGCAAGCTTTTTGCTCAAGCCAGATGAGACCGCGCTCAAGCTGGCGAGCTCGGTCCGGAACTTGGGTCTTCCGCATCCCAGTCCGACACTCTATTCACTGCGCCACCGCCTGGTCAGGCCAAAATATCTTCTTTGAATGTAAAGTTTTCTTAAAAACATTTTCATTTCACAAAGTTTCATTTTTGTATGTAAGAAAGACAATAGGAATAGCCCCTGACTGTGAGGTAGTGCTACCACTTTGTGACAATGTTCCTATTGAGCAAATGTAAAAACTGAAAGATAAAAATTCACTTCTCAGTCCTGGACAAGGTAGCTCAGTTGGTTGAAGCATATCACCTTGATATGTCAGGGTTGTGGGGTCGGTTACTAATCAGGGCTGATGCAAAAGTTGACCAATGAATGTATAGATAGAGAAAAAAAAACAGATATTTCTCTATTTTTCTTCTTTTCTGTCTCTCTAAAATCAATAAATTAAACCATTTTTCAAAATTCTTCAAGGTATAAAAAATATCTTCTAATATCATTATTAAATTGGAGATTTTGTGATGGATCTTTTTGGTTCAAAGTAGTACGAAATTATTTTTAATATAATTATCATCTGGCATAAAGTAAAAAACTGGAGAACAATTTGCATGCAGTGGTCCAAAATATCAACCCTTTATCACTCTGATAGTTGATTTTATTTTAGGAAAATAACCAATATAATGGAGTGGAGGTGCCAGCCTTACACAAGAAGTTGGCACTCAAACCAAGAAGGGCACTTGGTAGAAGGACAGTCCAGTGTGGGAAGCCTGAGGCCATGTGAAGTCAGGATAGATCCATCTGAGGAAATAATCAAGTCCAGGGTGAATTTTAAAGCTCAGACAGTGTGCAAAGGGTTTTTTTTTAAATTAATTGGTCCCGCAGGGGGTGTCGTAACCTGAGTATGAAAGGTATAGTAGTAGCAATAGAACATTGGCCACAAAAAAGAGGAATTTATGATATAAATAAATATTTTAAAGGTTTTTTGAAGCTAGTTCCTCACTATTGGAAGAAAAGAATTACAAATATGAAAAAAAAGGAAAAATGAAAGAATCCTGTAATGTTGCTTTAGAAATGTGGTATCAGAGTGAATGCATTATTTTCAATATAAAGAAAAAGATAGAAAATAATTTAGATGCAAATATATATATTTCTCTTCTCCCAATAATGAGAAAATTATCTCATATTTTCTTTAATTTATTTACTTATCTGCAATAATCTTTATTTCTGCCCACTAAAAACGGTCTAAGATTAGTGACTTGATAAAAACAATCAGTACATCGTGTACCCAGATTTTGGCTTCTCATACTGTTCTTTTATACTCTTCTTCTATTCCAAGGATCCTGGAATAAATGGTTGATTCTAAAACCAGAGCAAGGGTTAGTACACAATGAAAGCCTCAAAATCTTGTGCCAGCAAGTAAAACAATGCTCTAAAAAAATTGTGGGAAGATGTTAGAAAGACATAGAAGTCACTTTAAAGGGCCTCCCACTGACCATATGCTCTGGGACAATATGGCCATTAAAATAATGATGACAACTGATTGTACCCCATCGAATAAAAGAAATGTATGAGTTCATACTGATATTAGAGATATATGAACACATTGACAGTGTGAGGAGGAATGAGATTTGTAAACAATCTCACCCCCCCACACACACAGACACAAAATCCTATCAATTACTAAGGCAAGCATGACTTTCTAGTGTAGAAAACTTTCATGGAAATTATCTTAATCAAAGGATCAAACATAATCAATAATGCAACAAATTGGAATTTTGTTCTATCAGTAAGAATGTGATATAAAGAACACAGAATGGCTTCTGACCTATTTTTGCCAAATACTTTTACCTGAATTCAATCATGAGGAAACTTCAGACAAACCCAAATTGAGGAAGGTCCTACAAAATAAATTACCTGTAATCTTAAAAAATTTTAAGACCCTGAAAGTCTCGACAAAACTGAGGAACTTTTCCTGAGTCAATGAGCTGAAGGATCTTAACATCTAAATGCGTGTGTGATTCTGAAATGAAACATTTTGCTGCACAAGAACATTTTTGGAAAAATTAGAAAAAATTTAAAGAGTCTAAGGATTGGATGGTAGTGCAGCATAAATGTTATTTTCTTCACTGTGATCTCTGTGTTGTGATTGTATAGATGTGTATAGAAAATACACACGAAAATGTTGGGAAGCAATAGAGCATCATATGAGCAACATATTCTCAAATAGTTCAGGAGAGAAAATGTCTCTATACATTATACTTAGAACTTTATCAAAGAAAAGATTGTTTCAAAATTTAAAATTAAAAAATATAGAAGAGAAACTCAATTGTATGGTATTTTCTCTTTCAGCTCAGTTTGTAACTTGACAATCTGATTTGGGAAGGGAGAGAGGAAACCCAAGCACTTCACAGTTTGTAATTTTATGGCTTTTAAAGCCAGATTGTATTGCTCTTAAAAACTATGTTTTGTAATCTCCCTTACCTATTGTCAGGAACAAGTTGGTGATTCTTATAAGTCATGATGGTAAAATCTCAGTCTCACCTTGAATCACTTTATCTTTTTAGGATTTTTAGTGAGAGTTAAGATTCCTATATGAATTGATCAATTCAACAAATCAGATACTACAATTAGATTTGTACCTATCCAAAGGGCATTGTGCAAACTCTGGGATCAGGTAAGCCTGTTCCTGGGAGTGTTGTCCTAAAGCAAGGAGTCCTTTTTATGCCTGAAACTCCATTTTCAGAGGAAAAATTGTTTGGATCTAAGTATTCAGTCTCTAGTATTCTTTTTTGGGGAGGGAGGAGGTGCTGTTTATTCTTGTTCCACTATCCCAAGATCATTCTTCACTCCCTTCTACCTTATGTCTCAGGAAACTGATGTGTAACCCCTCTCTACGTCCCTACCCCCAGCCTCACTGGTCCTCTGGCTTCTTGTAGGTTAGATTTAACGAAAGCCTCATTCATAATTTTAGTTCTCACAGTGGCTAAATTATTTGTTATTGGTTCTATCAAAATACCCTCTCTCCAGGCCCTAGAAATATGGTTCCATACACTTACCATAGTCATTACACCTGGTGTTCATGAAAACTCTTGGTAGCTTCACCCTCCTTCACTGGTTCTGCTAACCCTGCCCTCGACCTCTGCAGGGTTTCTTTATTAAACTCTGCTCAGTGAAATCCTCTGAATGTGTCATCTGTCTCTTTCAGAAACAGGACTAAATCATTACATGAAAAAATAATATTTAAAATTTTTTTCTTAGAGTATCAGCTAACAAAATCTGAAATTTGGAAATTAGGAACTGAGGGAATGAGTCATAAAACGGGAAATTTTCTACATCATTAAGCACAATTGGGTGCATAGGGTCTGTTCCATGGAGTAAAATAAGGCTGAGCATGCAATGCAAGGTCAGGGTGAATTGTCTCATTGGGGTAGAAGAGAGAGTGAAAGAAAAAGAATAGATACATAAGCGCTGAAAAGGAAAATCAATTAGGTTGTACTAACAGCATAAGTAGAAATGAACATGGAAGGTTAGCCAGTAGTTTCATTTCATCATCATCTTGAGTAGTAAATATACTTCATTAACATATGTGTCCATTCACCATGCAGAGTTAAAATCCAGTTAGAGTATCGAGCATTAACTTCTGACCATCTTCAAATTTTTTCATAGCCCTTCTCTTTGCCAAAATAAAAGTATGATATACTTAGAATAGAAAGTTGAATGAGGTTTTTTTTCTATGTTTATTTTAAATTTGTTGCTTTCAATCATAGTAAGCAGCTCACACCAGTTTATTCCAGAACAGTACTAGAAAATTTTTAAAGAGAAAAAACATAAGGGAAACATTTATTAAAACCACTTTTTTGTGTTGAGTTGGACATTAAGATATGGGTCATAAGGTTATGTAGAAATAAGCAGGAAAATCAACCAGTTACTAGGGATTCCCTTTAAAACATTCTTAGAAAATCGCCCTTAACTTTGATTCAGATGGGAAAAATGAAGATGTGGGTCTGAGGGTCAGCACTGATATTTTATATTTTCTATGATATTAGATATTTCAGAATTAGTAACATTTAGTACCAAGATAAAAAAATTAAACCTTTTAAATAAAAATCATTTTTAAAAACAGCTTCAGCTTATACATACATTATCAGGTCTAATTTAATAAACAAACTTACTGATTCAAAATTATTTTGTGACTTGCTGGAGGCATGTCAGACTTCTCCACAATGTCTTTCAGAAAGAAGGAGCTCGGTGCTTTTGGCAGTCAGGTGTTTTGCCAAGAAACCAGTTTGTTGGTGGTCAAGCAACAATTAGAGAGTGTGGTCCGACACTTCTAGGACTCAGTCTTGATACCACCACATGGAGTGGCTTGGTCATAGTTCATGACAAGGCCTTCAAATTCCCTTGCATCCATTTCCTCAATTATAAAACAGAAATTTATGATAATTCTTCATATGGTTATAGTGACTATTAAATCGGTAGTGTATATGGAAGCATTCTGAACCACAAAATGCTTTACCAATTACGTTACTATTTTTATTGTGATATTGCATAATAATCTCTGTACTTGATGAGAAAGCTGGGTCCTGGAGTTGCAAATAAACTTAACTGACACCCAGGAGGTGATTCCAGAATTAGCTCTTCATTTCAGGGTATATGTTTTCCATTCTGCTGGTAACTTCATAATGTATTTACTTCAAAATCACATTCTTGTCCTTCTGAGATATACTATAGAGTCAATTATTTTTCCTTTTAATTTTGATGAATAATACTTGACTCATTTCTTTTAAGGCTTCTCTTCTATTATGCCTCTTTTCCCAGTCTTATGCATGTCTTCCATTAAAAGATGGTAAACCTTAAAATTTTTTTTTAAATTTTTATACTTGAATTTGTCACCTTTCTCTCCATGATAGTCTTAACAAAATTTAGCTCTGGCACATGATGCAAACCTAGACAACAGAACTGGGCAAACTAATTTACACAGCATCTAGAAGAGCTTCATGCAGACAGAGAAGTGTTCAAATGCTTGGTGATGCTAATTAATAACCATAAAGATGGTCTCTGATCTTAATCTAGTTCACAAACTGTCATAATATAAGGAAAAAATCTAATAAGTACCTAAATTGCTATATAATAATTGAAGTATTTCAAATGTTCAATGGTCTTCAATATTGCATGTCACCTAACTTAGTTAATTGGACATAATCTCCCAAATATGCCTTTGTTTAGTGTCCCAGATAATCCAAAATAAGGTATAAATATCACAGTGTACACAATACTGTATATTAAATATTCTTCACATATATTTGTCAACATAAAATAGATGTGCCTGCCTTTTATGCCTTTGTTTTAGTTATTAATAAGCATCGTGAAAAAGACAGATTTAAAGACAGGGGCATGTTGAACTTTGCAACTCCATAGTGGTCTCAGATAATTGAACAGCAGATGGAATCCTGATATGACTTTGTGATATCTCAATATCTTATGCTCCTTCAACATTTCAATATCCCGGTCACTCAGATATGAGTGTAACCATGAAGCGCATCAGGCACATATGAAACATGTGCCTAGTAATTCTAACCAAAAATTTTAAATTGCTCTGGTCTAGCGTGACATGTTTTTTGTAAACCCACATCACCAGATATTTTTCTAAATAAAAACAATTAACTGAAAAAAGATAATTGTATATTTGGCCAATAGTATATAGTTTTCGGAAATTTCAGAATATTTGCAATGTATGCCATTCTCCAGTAAAAAAAAAAATAAGTTAAATTAATATAAAAAACCTTTTCAGATAATCCATATTTTAAAAATATTCTAATATTTTTCTGAAATTGCACAATTTATTTAGCATATTTGGATGTAATTCTCACATACATAATGACTTAAATTTATTCAAACTGGTAGGTTTTGTTTTAAATATTCTCTGCAGCTAGCCCGAGTTTTGTAATTTCCCCATCAGATTTGCCCTACCCTTTACAGTTCGGGACTGTTCTTAGTTGAAGGCACTAAAGTCAATTGAAAGTTGCAGTTTTTCCTTTTACCAACATTACATCATATTTCCCAAAAGCCTGTGCCTTTTTTCTTCTTGTAGCTTCAAAGAGAAAAAAAAATTAACTCTATTTTTTTTTCCTAGCATTTTTTCATGAACTTCATTTGTCATAAGTCTGAGCCTTTCCGGACATTGTTCTTACCCACTTGTTTTATGCTCTCTTCATGCTTCCACTTAATTGTGCATGTATAGATCTCACTTACAGAGCATAAAAATGTTTCATGTGACTCATCAGAAGTTTAGTCACAGATGAGTAAAATGGAATGTGCACAATACAAGTGAAAATTGTTACGTAATCGACACATTTGAAGACCAACACACACAATTTTTCAGATGCTTACCACTTCCTTCTGCTTTCAGAAGTCATCCTCAGGAAAGCCTTCCTGAGAAAGTTCCTGCCAGTGGCTCCAGACACTTGGGCATGGAAATCCCCTGGGGTCCCCAAACTCCCCCCCAACACCACCCATTTTAGTTATTGAAATGTTTAAGAAATTTCCAGTGTTCATAGAAAAAGTATTATGAACTTAGCATTTCATTCATTCATTCATTCATTCATTCAACAAATATTTACCAAGTGCCTACTCTGTGCAGGGCATCATTCTAGATCAGGGGTCAAGAACCCTTTTGGCTGAGACAGCCATGAACACCACACATTTTAAAATGTAATTCCGTGAGAGTCATACAATATGTTTAACACTAAATAAATGTAAATGTGTGCATTTTATGTAATACCAACACTTTTAAAGTACAATAAGTCTCTGAATTCTTTTTAATAATGTTTTTATGTTGTTGCTAGCCAATGATGAATAAAGTACTTCTTACCATTAATGCGACTTCTGGTGCTGCATGGTTTTGCTGATGGCTTTGTAGTCTGCTTGATACGTGGTGAGGTTAAGCTTCATGCAGGCGTTGAGACTTCCATTCATTAAACATGATCATAGGTTGGTCTTAACATTCTTTAGATGTGAGAAAGACTGATCACATGCATACATAGAGCCAAACATTGTTAGTACAGCAATACTTACATGCTGCAGTGTGTGGTATGTGACAAGAAGCGCATTCCAAGTTTTGACAATCAGCTGGTCTGTGGGTTGAAGATTTTTTATTTCTCCCCACTTGTGTTTGCTCGCCAACTCTGCTTGCTGTCATGCAAGTCTTTCCAAATCTTCATTCAGTGACTAGAACTTATTCACCCACATGTCTGAGGCCTTCAAGTCAGCAACTTGTAGCTCAAAATCTCTGACGCAGACACCGGGGTTGTAACTCAGGTTGGCACTGTCCACTACACACTCGTGTGGATGGTTGATGAACTTAAAAAGACGAGTGCGCTCATAAAATTCTCCAAAGCGCACTTTGAATGACTGCAGGAGATTAGATGTGCCCGCTAGCTGCTGGAGATCAAGATGTTGAGGAGGGTCACTTGTGCATGCATCTTTAAACTCTCCCAGTTTTTCAAATTGTAGTAAACGACCTGTTTCTATGTCAGTGATGAAGAGTTCCAGCTTGTATTCAAATGCAAACACTGCTTGTTGAAGGGATAAGACTATTTCCAATGCCTTGCATTTTCACATTGAGCTGGTTCAGATGTTCAGTCATGTCCATGAGATAGTAGAACTTCAGGAGCCACTCAGTGTTAGCTAACTCAGGATGCTCACAGTTTTTCATTTCAAGAAAAGACTCGAGTTTGCTTAGACAAGCCGTGAAACAGCTGAGCACCTTCCCTCTTGACAACCAATGCACATTGCTGTGCAGAAGCAGACCAGGATAATTATTCCCAACTTCATGCAGCAGTGTTTTAAACTGGCGATCATTTAAAGCTTGGGCCACAATAAAGTTGACCACCCAAATGACCAGCGACATCACCTCACCTAGCTGTCGCCACACATCTGAGCACAAAGCACCTCTTGGAGTAGGATGCAATGAAAACTTAGGATCTGTCTTCTTATGTTCACAAAGAAGTGCTACGAATCCTCTGTTTTTCCCCACCATGCACAGAGCACCATTAGTACACATCAAAATAAGTTTATTCATTGGTAGATTGTTTTCTTTAGTGAACTCAGTGAAAGACTTCAATAAATCCTCCCCTCTTTTTGTCTCTTTCATGGGCAAAACAGCAAGACTTTCCTCACATAGTGTGTCATGGACAGCATACCTTGCAATGACACTGAACTGGGATAAATGGCTTACATCTGTTGACTCATCCAAAGGGAGAGAAAAAAGTGGTGCTACACTTGTGTCCTTCACTTGTGTTGCTTCAGTTTCATTTGCCATCATGATAGCACGATCGTAAATAGTTCTTGCCAACAGAAGCATGTCTTTTATTCGTTTGATTGTCTTTATCTGAAAAGTAGTCAAAAAGTTCATTGGCAACATCAAGCATGAAAGTTTTGGCACACTCCCCATCTGTTTTGGCTTCCGTTTCTCATAATTGCTAAAGCACCAGCAAAGCTAGCCGAATCCCAGTCACCTTCTTGGGTCCAAACACGGAGTTGCTGCTGACCTGCTTGCACTATGCACAGTAGCTCTTGACATGCTTTCTTCCTGCTGTCCCCCCGCTGGATATTTCGATGCAAATGTGTACGGCGTGTGTCAAAGTGCCGCTTTATATTTGACCGTTTCATCAATACAATTTTATCATTGCATATTAGACACACAGCAGAACCTGCTCTCTTCACAAAGGTGAATTCCTCTGTCCATTCCTGCTGAAAAGTATGCTACTCCTCATCTTTTTTTCTTTTAGCCATCTTCTTGGTCAAAAGGGTTTCTGCAATTAGCTAGCTGACTACTTGATTAAAAGGAAGTTTACTTCCTGACCTCACAATGACCCGTGTAAGTTATGCATTATCCAATAAAAATTTGGTGTTGAACCATAACACTGTTCGAAAAGAAGAAATGCGCCCCCATGTTTGTGGCAGCATTGTTCACAATAGCGAAGATCTGGAAACAGCCCAAGTGTCCGTCAGAAGACCAGTGGATTAAAAAGCTTTGGTACATATATACTATGGAATACTACTCGGCCATAAGAAATGATGGCATCGGATCATTTACAACAAAATAGTAGTACCTTGATAACATTATACGGAGTGAAATAAGTAAATCAGAAAAAAAAAATGAGAACAGCATGATTTCATACATAGGTGGGACAAAAAAGTGAGACTATGAGACATGGACAAGAGTGTGGTGGTTACGGGGTGGGGGGAGGGAGGGAAGGGTGAGAAAGGGAGAAGTGTAGGGGCACAGGGAAAACCGGATAGAAGGTGACAGAGGACAATTTGACTTTGGGTGATGGGTACGCAACACAGTTGAATGATAAGATAATCTGGAGATGTTTTCATTGTACATATGTACCCTGATTTATTGGTGTCACCCCATTAAAGTTAATAAAAATTAAAAAAATAAAAATTTGGTGTTGTCCTGGAGGACAGCTGTGATTGGCTCCAGCCACCCAAAACCATGAACATGAGCGGTAGGAAATGAATGGATTGTAATACATGAGAATGTTTTATGTTTTTACCGTTATTATTTTTTTTTAAAGATTTGTCTGTGAGCCATATGCAGCCATCAAAAGAGCCACATCTGGCTCGCGAGCCATAGGTTCCCAACCCCTGCTGTAAATTCTTCAATAATGCTGAAACATAATGTACAAGGTGCAGAGCAGCTGGGAGTCTGCAGGGATGAGGACAAGTCCTGTCAAGAAGGCTCCAGGTATTTTTGAATCTGCCAGTTTCTACAAATAATAATCAGATATTTGTGGAAATGAAGGGGAAAAGCTATGACATGCTGTTTAAATTTTATTTTGAACAATATAGTAGTTTTTATAAGAATTATGAGTATATGAAAATTTGGTAGTTTTTTTATAACTAAATAAATGAAGGAAGGAATGAATAACAAAGACTTAGAAGAGAGTCATATTTGCATTTTGGAAAGATAATTATTGTGTCAGTTTAGAAAAGTAGATTTAGATGGGAAAAATAAACACAAAAGTGGTGACCATATTAAAAACGTAGAAGAGCCTCAGGAAAGAACGACACTGGAGTATCAGGGTCCTAACACTGATCCTGGGGCTCCCCTCAAAGAACTTTAAGGGAACCAACTGTTCACAGGAACACGTGCAGACACGGACCCTTGGAGCTGTGTATTTATCAGCCTTTGAGTGAACTACAGCAAAGACTATGGGAATGAAAAGTGAGTGCTCCATGGGTAATAAGAAAGAATCTAAGTGGCTGACTGTTTGGATTTTTGAAATTGATGGCTAATGACAGAAGTACTAAAAAGTTATAGTTTTTTCTTCAATTTTATTTGAGTGACTATAGTGTTCATTCTTAGATTAACATTAGCAAACCATTGCATTTTTTCTCATCATTTACTTAAAGCCTAATAAACATGAAGTTTGTTGCTCTATGTATGCCAGTTGAATCCATTGCACACTTCATTTCCTTCATAAAAAATTTTAATCTGCCATCCCCTGGCTCTCTCTCTGTCCTTTCTTCTCTGAGACATCTGCTGAATTCAAACTCTTCAACATACTACTTTATACTTGACCATGATTGCTTTCTAGTTATTTATTTCTTGCTACTATATAGTTCTTGACACTTATAACTGCCAGGAGGAAAAACTTCTCTCCAAAAGTTGGAAGTAGGTAAATGTAAGATGGGGTAATGGAATAAAAGTAAATTAATTAAATCTCATCATTCACGTTTTGCAAAAGCAGAGCCTCCCTCCTAAAATAAAATCTTTACTGTTTTAAATTTAATATTTAAGTCAAATAATTATTTGAAATGTCTTCATATAAAAACTAATGTGTTAGAAAAGATAGTAAATATCTTCACATCTTAGCAATACAATGATTAAAAGTCACCATTCTGAGTTTTTGGGGGGCGGGCATTTTTTTTTTTTATCTCAAAACTTTATTGCAAGTTCATAAGATTTCATGTTTCTCAGTTTCTATTTCCAATGTGTGGATGTTATTTCTATATTTGTTAAAAATGTGTCTGCATTTTGCACATTTCTAAGATGATCTGCAGGTGTGAAGTTTCTGTTCAGATTTTTAAGTAACTTGATTTTTAAAATCATCTTTACATTGGAAACTCTAATGTGCTGGGAGTTGATTTATTATTCAGAAGACAGGCTTGATTTTTAATGGCTCATTTATTTTAAAAGTACATTAAAATTGTTTATAAAAAGCCTTGCTAATAAAAATTTGTTGCTGTTCTTTAGGTCAGGATTTGGGACCTTTAGCAGAATGAAGAGATTATAAATCAGGTGGCATAATAAATTTGTTTAGAAATAAAAGAGGGTTGTTTATTTTCCAGCCATTACTGAGAGTTCTTGGAAGAATAATTTTGGAACAGGCAGGGATAAGTTTTGCTGTAAACTGATTCTAAAGTTGAACTCTGTGCAGTTTCTTGAGACTTAGGTTTCATCAGTGAGTCACAGACAAGAAAAAACCTTCCTCAATGGGATCATCATAGGTCAAGATTAGATCATGGATGTAAAGATCATCTCACTGCAACATTAGTCACACTAAAATCAGTGCAGTTGACCTTCTCTTAAGCAAGGTCTTACTTCCTCACTCCCCATTGTTTGTGTTCCTCTGAAACTGAGTATGCAATGAACACACAGAAAACAAAACAATTTGGTTAAGAATATTTAAGTAGCTCTGCAACTCTATTAGACTAAGTCCAAGGCAGACTTATACACAAACTTTGATCCATGCCCAGAACCACTCAGTTAACCCAACTGCACTGGACTGATAAAGCAGAGGCAGAAACCAAGACAGCAGGAAAGAAACTGGGAGTTAGATAATACATCACAGTTTAGCCTCAGTCATGTTGACTTATGATATTGACCTTTCTGATCTCTGCTTCCTTATCCTGAAAACTGACCAACCACTATGTTTCAGGAAAGAGGTCAAGACCAAAAATCATTGGCGAATGTTCACAATCTATTTATAAAAATCAAAAAAGCCACATTATGAACTTCATCTCTAATAAGACTTCTTTGTATTCTAAGTGATTCTATTATTTGATGGTGAAATCCTTAAGGACTTATCTAGTGGCTTGGTTGTAAATATCCATTAAACAGGCATTTTTTAACTCACCTGTAATACAGCAAAAGTATAGGATTTTACAAAGACCCTGAAACTGTCAATCATCCATCAGATTATTGAAATTTTACTACATTCCCGACTAATGATCATTGTGCTGGTTAATTTTACATGCCAATTTGGCTAGGCTAGGTACCAACTTTTAGGTCAAACACTAGTCTGTTAGTGTTACTGTGAAGGTATCTAAAATTAACATTTAAGTCAGTGGACCTTGAATAAAGCAAATTACCCTATAATGTAATCAGTTTAAGGTCATAAAGGAAAGGACTAAGATCCCCCCCAAAAAAGGGAATTCTACCTCCAGATTGTCTTTAGATTCTGACTGCAACATCAACTTGTCCCCATGTCTCTAGCCTGCTTGCCTACTCTATAGATTTTGGTTTTGCCATCCTCCATCATTGCATAAATCAATTCCTTTAAATTTCTTTCTTTCTTTCCTCTCCCACTTTCGATGTATATGTATATGTATATGTACACCTTTATCTCTGTAGAGCTGTATGTGGTATGTATAGGTAGGTTATATTGAGAGAGCATCTATATAGTTGTGGGCAAAAGTAGGTCTACAGTTGCACTGTGATATTTATTTCCGTTAATAAGGATTTCATAATAATCATAACCTACATGTCTTTTTCCACAAGAAAAACTGTAAATGTATTTTTGCCCACCCCAGTATTTATACTCTCTTTCTACTGGCTCTGTTTCTCTGGAAGATTCTGTCTAATATTACTATCTAGACATTTTTCAAACATTTTCAAGTAATCAGGAGTGCTTTTGAGATTGGCGTCTGTAACAATTCAGTTTGGAAATTGAATTCTGTCTCACTGAGTTGCTATGATTTTGAGCAAATTACTTAGACCTTTCTGAGCCTATCTGCTCACTTATGAGTTAGGTATAATATCAACTACTGAGATAGAATGTGTTAGCTGATATTCATAAAGCACCTATAACATAGCTAGTTCTTGACAAGTGATAGTCACCATTTTTTCTAGATAAACTAAATCTAAATAAACTGAGATATCAACAGTATCAGTAGCTAATGGCATATCTAGTTTGAATTTCTTAAACAAATTAATCTTTCTTGGCTTGAAAATAACTATATACTCCATATTTTAGGATTACCTTTTGTTACAATGTTGTCATGCAGGTTGCAAAGAGATACCTCTAGAATTAAGTCGGTTTCATTTTCCCTGATGCAGTAAAGAGAGAGTTCTCAGCCTACAGCTCTCAATGGCTACTAAAAGTGATGGCTGGTTAGCAGAACCACAACAGCTTGACCAAAAAATTGAGAAATAATGGTTTGAGCTGCTGATCAACCCAGGGAACTTAACTTAAAAACTGATAGTATAGAAATTTAAGAAAGAAATGTTTTTTAAGTGTAGGTTTATCATCATTAATCAGTTTCCAAAATAAATTTGATATTTAAAAAGTAATAATCAGCCTGACCTGTGGTGGCGCAGTGGATAAAGCGTCGACCTGGGAACACTGAGGTAGCCAGTTCAAAACCTTGCATTGGTCTGGTCAAGGCACATATGGGAGTTGATGCTTCCAGCTCCTCCCCCTTTCTCTCTTTCTCTCTCTCTCTCTCTCTTTCTCACTCTGTGTCTCCTCTCTAAAATGAATTAAATAAATAAATAAATAAAAAGTAATAATCATTAACCTTTATGTTTATTGTTGGTATAACATAATTTTTTATTTAGAGGCCTCAGATTTTTTTCTAAAGACTGTTAATGATGTGAGAAGGTAATTATTTTCTAACTGTAAGCATTCAAAAATAGATCAGCATTATGAGTGACATTTTGGAGATAAAGTCAAAATTTAATAAATATATTTTTTAATAAATACTTAACCTTTTGTTAAGACTGAATGCTTATATTTTACATTTAATTTGGTGTTATGATGATTTTAGAAATTCAGTGTTACTTCACTAAGTTTGTGCTGTGACAACTCTTACAATGTTTTTTTCAGTTCTAGATGTCTAACTATGTCAGACAAAACAATTGTGCTTTTTCTTTTTTTATTCAGTATCTCAAATTTTTATTTTCAAGCACAGTCTCAAAAACAGCTTTCAAGGAATATTTTTCTCAGCTATTTTTAAAACACATTTCAAATTCATAACATGATATTGCATATAACAACAAATGATGAGACCATGTGTTTAAGAATCAAGATAGGCAGACATGACTTTAAATTAGAAAGAGAATCAAAAAGCACAAAACCTCTTATCTAAAAATCATTTGGTTACACAGTGTGGACGTAACCAGAGAGTTACTTACTAAGGTGTGTTGAAAATCATTAGTGAGAACCTATGGACGTCTAGCTCTGTGTCAGGTGTCATTCCTGAAGCAGAAGAAGCTGGTTGTCATGAGCTCTTGGCCACAGCTTGAGACTGTCAATAATGAAACAACAATAAAAGCCACCATCGACTTTCCGTCCAAACTGAGAATTTTGAATGCAGCACCAGCAACAAGATGTTTGCTGAAATCAAGAAACAAGCGTAGGAGGTTCAACCAAGATTTGTTTGAAGTGTTCTGGAAATAATGCATAGGTGGGGGTAGAATTTAGTGAATTTAAATAGTATTTTCTTTGGGAACAAAAATAAAATACTGATGAAAGCTTATATTTAGCTACTACATGTATTTCTTATGTCTGTCACTTCGGGGGGGGGGGGTTGTGAGAAATTATATTACTGTGCTTTGGTCTTCAAAAATAACTAGAAACTTTTCCGTAAATGACTTCAACATCCATCACAAGAAGAGAGTTTATTCAACTTTAACATTTATCACTTTATCTCCTTCCTGTTTAGCATTTAGCATTACTTCTTTAGGGACTTTTTTCTTTTTCTCGTTTGTCAACAACTCAGGATAAGATTTTTCTTTCACTGTGACCCTGTGAGAAAGTTCATAAGATCAGAATATAGATATGTAGCCACAAGAATAAAATCCTCATTTGCTAGATTAACCTTAAGCAATCAACTTAATATTGTTTCTTTCCATGACCTTATGATTATTCAGGAACAAAATTATCTCTCTTTGCTTAAATTTCTAAGGCATTTGACATCTTGGTTTTGCTCTTGCTGTCATTTGAACCTCATGTTATCTGCCTATTCATGGGAGCTGTTTTAGCAGTTAGCTCTTATTTTAGAAAAAAGAAAGAAATTGTGCAGTAATATCTGATTTTATCATCACAGATAACAGATAATGAAATGTTGTTGCTTCATAATGTACTAAAAGAGAGCAGTTCTTAGGATGCATATTTGAAAATAATGTTAAAAAGAGAAAAGCAAGCTCTTTTAATTAGTGGTTTTGAAAATTACTAGCTCTTGCTTCTTCTATATGAGTTTAGAAAAATTATATTCTAATAAATGCTATTAATAGTGTAGGCAGTCATCAAATTGTATTAAAATTCAAAATATCTAAGAAGTTAGACTCAAATTTTTAAAATTTCATGGCTGTATTCTTTGCTCTCTGTTTTGCTGTGTCAAAAGGTGCATTACTAAAATTACATTTACCTCCCAGATCTGCTATTCACTCTGTGAACACACTTAATTTGAAAGTCCCTCCTCATGTTCTAGTTTCTAGTTGGCAAAATGGAGAGAATAAACAGTATATTTACCCTTAGGAGTTTTAATAAGATGAACACAAGAGAACTGCAGAATGCTTTTTAAAAAGAGTATTTACTGTATTTTTCACTCCATAAGACTCATTTTTTTTTCCCAAAAAAATGAAGGGGAAAATGCCCATGTATCTTATGGAGCAAATGCTCATTTTTTTTTAGCTGCGCCGGTAAACATATGTAAAATAAGCACCAGCAGGAGGGTAATTATACCCGCCACTGCGGTGTGCAGAACCCCAGCATTTGCTGAGTGATCTTCTGGGTCCAGTTTCCACAGTTGCATGCAGTGCAGGAGGGAAGGCCAGCTATGTTGTGTCGGCATTCATCTGGCATCGTCGAGTATAAACGTGAGAGGCGGGCTGCAGCATTGGAGGGCTGCGCTGCAGCTGCTGGAGCTCTGTGTGAAGTGCTGATGTCACTTGCCGCCCTATTAGCACTTGACCAGTTTAGAGCATATATTAGTGAAATCACACACACACACACACACACACAAATCTTTAAAGAAGTGAAGACTCATCTAGCTGCAATTTCTGGGGGTCTTACCAGCCATTTGCAACCTCTCAAGGTTTCCATCAACAAACCGTTTAAAGTCTTTAGCGAGAAGAGTGGAACAAATGGATGGCTGCTGGAAATCATGATCTGACACCAATTGGACCAATGAAGAAACCCACTATCACTCAAGTTTGTGATTGGGTAGTAATATCATGGCAGTCAGTGAAGAACAAAACCATGCTACGGTCATTCAAAAAATGTGGCATTAGCATTAGCATGCCCTAGATGATACTGAAGATGGTATCATATGTGAAAATAGCAAAGAAAGTGATACCAGTGATTGTGAGCAACTGAGCTTCTTAAATTCTGACACTAGCAATGATGAGCTCCTGGGGTTCCCGGACAACTAGAAGAGTATATGAACATTAAAGTCTTTTCTCATTTGTTAATAACAGTGTTGATGGTTGTTAATACTGCTGTTGAGTTTACATTGTTGAAATATTGTAGTAAATTTTATTAAATATTTTAACACACCATTTGGTTCAGAATATTTTTTTCTTATTTTCCTCCTTAAAACCTAGGTGTGTCTTATGGTCAGGTGCATCTTATGGAGCAAAAAATACGGTATATATGAGAGCTACAGTAAGGTGTTTAAGAAACAAGAATTTTGGCTGGACTAGGCAGTGATGCAGTGGATGGAGCATTGGACTGGGATGTGGAAGACCCAGGTTCGAGACTCTGAGGTCGCCAGCTTGAGCACAGGCCCATCTGGTTTGAGCAAGGCTTACCAGCTTGAGCCCAAGGTTGCTGTCTTGAGCAAGGGGTCATTCGGTCTGCTGTAGCCCCCCACCCCATCAAGGCACATATGAGAAGTCAATTAATGAACAAGTAATGAGCCTCAATGAAGAATTGATGCTTCTCATCTCTCTCCCTTCCTGCCTGTCTATCTGTCACTGTATGTCCCTTTCTCTGATTCTCTCTGTCTCTGCCACAATAAAAAACAAACAAACAAACAAGGATTTTGGGTAATAATTAGAACTGTTTTGTGCTAAATTTTGTGAATTCTGCTAAATATTAAGACTGTGGCTTTGAAGAAATTATAAATTACCTTCTTCAAAACTTATTACTTATCTATAAAATTAGAATGACAACCATACTTACCACATCGAGTTGTCATGAAGAATACTTAAATAAGGGAGGGTGTTTAGCAGATATCCTGGATCTCAGGAGTCAGCTGACATTAGTGACCATTTATTATTTTATGAACAACATGCACTAATTAAAACTATTTTTTTAGGCTGAATAAAAGGACGGATTCCAGTTTCAGTCATCTTCCTTAAAATTAGGTGGTGTATCTGGCAGGCAGCTGGAAATGCAGTTTGAAATCTTTGGTGATGAATCTTAACTAGACATTGCTTTTAGAGTCATCAGTCATTGTATAGTAATTGAAGCTACACATATGGACAAAATCACTTAGTAAAATACAAAAAGAAGAGAAATAGAAGAAAGGAATAAAAGGAAAAATGCACAAGGAACACATATAGTAAAGGTCAGAAAAAATAAAAAAGAAAATATCTTTTTCCCTGAAACAAGAGGGATGGAAGTATGGATTGGGTAAAGATACTACCAAAATTTTAGCTAGGAAGTAAGTAAAGAATTGGCATGGTTAATTACTTCTACTTTCTCTAATGCAAGTTTTGAGAAAAATAATTGTAAATAAGGAAAGAATAAAAGTAGGGGCAGTCAATGACCCAGCCATTGTGTGACACATATAATTCACATGAAAATAGAAGAGGTTTAAAGACACATGAGGCTAATCAGAAAGGACGTTAGCTGTAAAAATAATATTTCTCTTTTATCACTGAAAAAGATGACTAGGTAAGAACAAAAGCTTCAGGATCTTAAATGAATTGTAGAATGCAAGTAAACTGTAGGGGAGGAAACTAGAGCTAGAAACCAGTTGCCGCACTTTGCAATTAGTGTGGTTTTGGGGTCACATTTTGTGTGAGGTATATTCCAAAATGTCTGAACTTTCTGGTCTTCCCTTGGCCACTCCACCACCTTAAAACTCATCAATTATCCCCTTCTTCATATGGCTAGAAACTGTTCATCCTTTGATTTGCTCAAGTATTACTTTTTCAGGGTATCTCTTTTTGACACCTTGCCTGATCTTAATATACCCACTCAATGTTTCCATAGCACCCTATTAAGAAACTCATCCCCATAGTTTCAGCTACTTGCCTTTCTCTTACACTAAACTACAAACTTCCAAATGTTGAAAACCATGTCTCTTACATCCTGGCATTTAGCTCATAACCTGGAACACCCTCAAAATTTAATGACAGTGAAGGATGGATACCTGACTGACTGACTGACTGAATGAATGAATAAATGTATACAGGAAAAACAAAATACTATTAATATAAATAACAAAATCATAAATGAAACATGAACATAGCATAGTTCATAATAAACTATGTGAAAATGGGTCTTGTAAGAAAATGAAGGGTAATTTTTTTGCAGTGAAGGTCAATAAATTTTTGTTCAGCCATTCTAGCCATGATCTGCATTCAAACAATAAGTGTGCTCCTCACAATTGCTTCCAAGTTATTCTGTGAAGCACTTAACAGATGCGTTAAGCCTTTTCCTGTCAGCTCAGAGCCAAGGGGTGAGAAAGTAATGAAAATGCTTTTCCTTTAATGTGTTCTTGAGCAGGCTTTTCTGTTACAGAACTGAATTAGTCTGACCTTCCCTGAAATTAGTGATGTTTTACAGTGTATTTTTTTAAACACCACACAAAAAGCAGTGCCTTTTCCATAGGAAGGCTACGCCTGTAGTCACACCACATAAATGATTTGACAAAATTGGTCTGCTAATAAGTTGTCAGAGCTTAGATATGGTCTGCCAAAGATGATTAGGCAGGAAACTCTTGTGCCTTTTTTCTAAGCATAGAAAAAAAATACATTTTCTAACTCTAAGAGCATAATCTATTTTAACATTCTTCTACATAAGTGTTTCTAAAACCTTTTTTTACATGTACTCATGTGATCATAACATAATCATTGTACGTATATGTATGTGTGTGTGTATCTAAAATTTCATGAATTTTTCTCCTTATTTATTCACTTCACTGTTCTATTAATTTTTAAGTCCAGTCTAACCCATAAGTAAAAATATTTTTCTTAGAAGAGAAGCAGGGAGGCAGAGACAGACTCTTGCATGCACCCCACCATGATTCACCTGGCAAGCTGACTAAGGGGTGATGTGCTGCCCATCTGGAGCATTGCTCCATTGCAACCGAAGCCATTCTAGCACTGAGGCAGAGGCCATGGAGCCATCCTCAGCGCCCGGGCCAACTTTGCTCTAATGGAGCCTTGGCTGTGGGAGGGGAAGAGATAGAGAGAAAGGAAAGGAGGAAGGGTGGAGAAGCAGATAGGCACTTCTCCTGTGTGCCCTGGCTGGGAATCAAACCCAAGACTTCCTCATGCCAGACTGATGCTCTACCACTGAGCCAACCAGCCAGGGCTCATAAGTTAATTTTTTAAACATAAATAGGTCTCAGTCACAGTTTGAGAAACACTGTTTTGCTAACCACCTACTGCTACGGCATGGTAGAGGTAGTAAAATTATAGTCTGCAGAATAAATTTGGCTATTTCCCCATTATATGGTTTTACTACTTTCCCTAATTTATTTAAACCAGCTGATGAATTCAGTCAAGTTTCAGACTTGTATTAACTATGTTAAAATTTTATCTGTCAACTTCTGCTTTTTATTTCTTTTTTGTTTTTGTTTTGGCTTTGTGCGTGTGTTGGGCAGAGTGATGGTGAGACTAGAAAAAATACAGATCATGTGATCTTTCTTTTATGATAAAAGGTCAATGTGGGGAAGTATAAATGGTAAATGAGACTTTCATGTTATTTAGCTTAACATTCTATAAACTTTAACATGATATTTTACTCATTCATGTATCCCTTCAACAAATATTTAAATCACTTACTATCTGTTATGTTCTGTGCTGGGCAGCTGGAGATTCAAAGATGAAATACAGCCTGACCAGGAGGTGGCGCAGTGAATAGAGTGTCGGACTGGGATGCGGAAGGGACCAGGTTTAAGACCCCGAGAATGCCAGCTTGAGCACAGGCTCACTTGGTTTAAGTAAAAGCTCACCAGCTTGAGTCCAAGGTCCATCAAGGGGTTGCTCAGTGTGCTGAAGGCCCACGGTCAAGACGCATATGAGAAAGCAATCAATGAACAACTAAGGTCTCGCAACAAAAAACTGATGATTGATGCTTCTCATCATTCTCCATTCCTGTCTGTCTGTCCCTATCTACCCCTCTCTCTGACTCTCTGTCTCTGTATAAAAAGGAAAAAAAGAGATGAAATACAAGTTTCTGCCATAACTATGTTTATAATACTGGGGAACATTTTTCTTTTCTTTTTCTGTTGCATGAGGTTTTAGAACTTTTTCTATATATATCTACATCACTGATTCAAAATCTGAAATTCGTTCTTTGGTGCATGCTCAAGTTTCTATGAAATTTTAATTTCTTTTTGGTACAGTTAATGGCATGCGTTAGTTTTTAAATTGGAGTTAAAGAGCAACGACTCTTGGATTGAACATAACCACAAGGCAATTCATGTTTTACAAACATCACTTTTACATAATTTTAGTTGTTTGTAAATGTAAAATATTATCATCTAATAAAAACACCCTCTTATTTTGTTTTAAGATTGAATCATGGCTTCTTTGAGTAGGCGTAAATGTAAGAATAGTCATGACATCTTCTGTTCTATATGTGGCTGTTACACACTTTAACGTCAAAGAGGCAATATTTTATCATTTGTGACAGGTGCATACATCGCCTATTTTCAAGTTCCCCTTGGCGATCAGGATAAGAATTGGGCTCCTCATATTGTGTGTCACAATTGTGAGGAAATGCTTCATGACTGGACAAAAGAAAAACGCAAAGGAATGCCTTTTGGTATTCCCATGGTTCGACGTGAACCTAAGAACCACAGCAGTGACTGTTATTTCTGTCTGATCCATACAAAGGGCATCGGCAAGAAAAAACGGCATATGATCGCATATCCTAATATTCCTTCAGCAATATGACCTATCCCACAATGTAAGACCCTCCCAGTTCTAGTATTCAATGGTTTCATTTCTTCTAAGGACGAAGAAAGTGAACATGGTGATCAGGTGTATTTTGATAAGATTCATGAAGAAATGGTTGTAGAATCTGAAGGGTCTTCTTTTGATGCCAAGCAGTAATGTTTGGTAATGTTTATGCAGCAGTTACAATTGGTTATTCAACTCATCTGCAAGAAGACTATAATGACATAAAAATTGTCCTCAACTTTCTGAAGTATGAGGAGCATTACTGGATCATTTGTGTGGATCTTAAAATGGTACATTCTCTGCTAGGACAACAGAGAGGTTTCATGAAACATCCTTGCTTTCTGTGTTTGTGGGATAGTCGAGCTCAGGAGAAACACTGGACACAGAAGGAGTGCTCGAAACCTGAAGCTCTGGAAGTAGAGATGCAAAATATTGTGACTGAACCTGTAGTTAATCAAGACAGGATCGTTTTTTTCCTAATTCACATCAGACTTGGCTTAATGAAGCAGTTTGTTTAGGCTTTGAATGCAGAAAGTGAATGGTTTCAACATATTATTTCTGCTTTTCCTGCCTTGTCCTTCAAGAAGATAAAAGCAGGTGTATTTGATGGACCTCAAATTCGAACCCTCATATGTGATGAAGAATTTGCCAGGAAGATGAATAAGGAGGAGAAAGCAGCATGGCAGTCTTTTGTGGCAGTTACAAACAACTTCCATACAGAAAACTATAACTTCTGGCTCAAAGGATGCTGTTGGCTTTCCACGACATTGAATGTAACATAAGCGTTAAGATTCACTTTCTGAACAGTCACTTTGATAAGTTTCCTGAAAATCTTGGAACTGTTAGTGATGAGCAGACTACTGCTGGAGCATCAAATGAGATTTTCCTCAACAAGTACATAAACTCAAGAACTACAAACACAAATTTTTGCCTGAATAGAATTTGAATAAGTTTTGTGCAAATTTTATGATTAAAATAAGTGTTTTAATATGTTCTATTTTGAAATGGTAGACAAATTCTGATGCAATCATATATTTTAGTGTATTAGTGTATTTACTGCATTATATAAATTATATTTTCACAAAGATGATGCCCAAGAATACATTCTACTTCATTATGTTAAACAATATGATGAAAACCTAAAATATTGAATTGCAAGAAAGCTGTAGCTTACAGAGAAAAACTTATGTCAGATTCGAGAACAGCACACTTGAGTTAGGTAAGAACAAGTGTTTTTGTCAATGCAACAAAAATTTTGTTCCCCAGTTTAATCAAAGGAAAAGAAAAAATGTTTTAAAAGGTCAATCTACCTTCTAGGTCTCAGTTTCCCCATCTGAGTTTAACTGATATCTCAGTTCAGTGAACTATTATAAAAAATGTTACAGCCTGACCATGTAGTGGCACAGTGGATGGACTGTCGAACTAGGACACGAAGGATCCAGGTTCAAGACTCCGAGGTATCCTGCTTGAACATGGGTTCATCTGGTTTGAGCAAGGCTCACCAACTTGAGCCCAAGGTCGAGCAAGAGGTCACTCACTCTACTGTAGCCCCCTGGTCAAGGCACATAAGAAAAAGCAATCAACAACTAAGGTGTTGCAAAAAAGAATTGATGCTTCTCATCTCTCTCCCTTCCTGCCTATCTGTCCCTCTCTGAACCTCTCTCTGTCTCTCTCTGTCTTTGTCACAAAAAAAAAATGTTATAATGATACTTAAATTCTATTTGATAGAGAAATAAATCTCTAGGCTTAGTAGGTGCACTACTTGGTAGAAAGTTGATTTGAACTTAAAGCATTTTGTTTCCTGAACTAGTCAAGGTTTCCTCCAAACCAGTCTTTCCACCTTGATTTCAGGACCTCACTTCTTTAAAGGAACCATTTAAGATTCTTCTTCATAACACTCTGTGCATGTTAGGATGTGATCCCTTTCTAAATCCATTTTGCCAGTCTTAATGCATATATTGCTATACACTTGGACTAAGACTTATCCCATTTCTTCATTGTTAAATAATAGTAATGAGTAAAAGACTTAAGAAAGTCAATGTGTAGCTAACTTTCAGTATAATTCAGTTTATATATCCTTTATTTTGGTAACTAACTGGAGAGATTATTTTGTAGGTGATATCATTTGCTAATAGTATTATAAAAATGCATATCAGGAAAAAATCCAAAAGCATGAATAACCTTTAATTATTTAAAAATATATATAAACAGACCTCTTTTTAATGACTCATGTTTGAACTGAAATATGCGATATCTAAACTAGTCACTAAAAATACACAGAAAGTTTCTACCAGAACAGGAAAATTTAGCAATGAAAAAGAACAAGCAGTAAGAACAAAGAAGAGGAATTATCATCTGATTTTTTAGTTGATTTTGAAGTCAAAACTGGCCAAACCAACAGCATTTGAGATCTTCAATGGCCATTGTTCATTCTGTGCTCAGTTTCTGTTATCTACCCTTTCAGTCTCTGCTCTGAGGCTTCTGTGCCCAGAGGAACAGAAGGCTGTATTTAATTGTACTACTATCTAAGCCTGTGATCCTCAATAGGACACTCAGTCTTTCTCTTCCCCAGGTTCCTCTTCTGCTGAATGTGAGGTTTGAAAGCCTACCTCACAAGATTATATTGATGATTACATGAGACCATGTAAGTCCTGGTGTGCCATATGAATTTAAAAGGTAGTTGCATTAAATTCAAATGTAAATTTGTTCTTTCTATTCTCTCTTCATTGAATGTATTTCTAGTCCTAAGACTTCATCGATTGTCTTTATACTAAAGATGATTAATTCTTTTCTTCAACAGCCCTAAATTCTCTCTTTATTTGCATTGCTTGGATAGAATGCCCTCACTTCTATCTCATCATCATGGTTAATTATTATACTACCTCCAAACCGGCTTTATGACCCATAGCCTCTATTCCTCTAAGGGATAGAATTATACTTTTCAGTTGCCTAAGGTCAAAATATTAATGTTACCTTCAATTTCATCCTTTCTTTTATTCATTCATTCATTCTTCCATTCATTCATTGCAGACCTATTTACTTTCTACGTTGCATCAGCTCCTGTGTTAACACTAAGACACACAGTGATCAACAACCCAGACTTTCAGACTCCTCAAACATTTTCCTCATTGTTTTTCTCCATTGTGCTTCTATCAGCTCAACTTTCCTTTTACCTTCCACTGCCATCACATAGAGCAGGACCTCAAGTGTGGGAGTAGTTAAAATAAGCCTTTCCATACTTCAGTGCATATGCATACTCCTGCCAGACAGGTACAATAAAGCCACTTCCTTACATAAGACTTCTGAAATTTTCCTCTTCTCTCTAGCAGTGAGCATAATAAATTCCTTAAGCCTCTGTGGACAAAAAAATAAGTCAGGCCACAAACTAAATCTGACAAACTCAGGGAAAACATGCATGGTGTCCTTGCAAACTCAGACCTAAAGTAACCACACAGGATTGTCTAAAATTCAAACTTTCTAACTAAAAGCAGTTCATGGTGGGTAGTCATATTCTAGGGAGGTATTTTTCTCTAAGCAAAAGTTAGTGCTTAATTACTCAAGCCTGTCTGTTTTCTTCTTGCATCTATGATAATGTACCTAATAACATGTCCTTGAAATGTAGGGGTCATCTTCTTTACCAGTATCCGTTAGTCCAGACATACCACCAAAGCAGGAAACAACAAATGCCCTCATTGTTATTCTTATCATGTGAATTGTTAACTGTTAATTGCACTGTTCCTGACTTTGTAAAAGAAGATTCAATGTGTATACTTTTACATTTTATCGAATCTCAGAAATTTCCCTGCTTTGCTTTCTCCAACCTCCCTAATCGATGGCATATCAATTTTATGTAACCCCCTTACTTCTTCCCGTTTTATTCTAATGTATAAAATAAGTGGTTAAACCATTTTGCCATTTTCTGGAACACTTTCTCAATCAGTTGAGAGTTTGCTTCTTCATAATTGTCGAAAGTTTGGCTCAAATGAACTCATATGATATAAAAAATTCTAACAGGTTTGAAAGATTTTATGTTGACATCTCTATATTGAAGATTTTAATTCATTTGCTTTGGTTCTAACTTTTTTTCCTTGACCTACAAACAGAGAGAAAGTTGAAAATGTTGCCCATACTTAAGAAAAACTCTATTATCATTTCTTCTCTAAAGCCTGGGAGAACTAGCTTCTTAGTTCTCAGTCATTCTGACTTATGCTTTATTTTATAAAGAAAAAAAAAATCTGGGGGTTTTCTTCCTGATCAATTACCACTTTTTAAAGTTCAGAGTTATTTTTCTTAAGCTTCATTGAAATTTTTTGGATAGATAGTATGTTAGGCAGATAAAATATATTATGCTCACTTTGTTAAAGAGGGCGCTGCCCACATGCAAGTTTTAAGAGTAAGCTTTTCCCCACACCTTTGACTGATTGGATGATGTGGGTGGTGTACTCTCATGAGGAATCCTCCCATTATGCCTCAGATAAGTGACTTTTGTATCAGAGACTTCCTTGTTTGTAGATTCGATTAAAGGTTTGGATTTTCACAGTATATAGTGGGCAGACCTGGAGCTTGACCTCTTGGTTCCTGAGGTTAGTATTAGAAAGAAGAGCAGATTAAGGCCACGTGGAGGAGAGGGGCAGCTAAGATGGCAGAATGCTGAGGAAGAAGCCAGTTTGTGCAGAGTTTGTGTAGAGAGTAGGAGATGGGAAATAGAGGTGAATAAGTCTGGCGAGCTAGAAACCTTTGATTCTAGGAAACTCGGATAAGTCAGTAGCTTTGAGAGAACTGAATGAGTGGGTTTTGGAGCCCGGTGTGTTTTTGCTTGCCTGCCGGGTGCAAGCTAGAATTAAAGCTGATGGCTCGCTAGTTAGTTCTTGGCTCCGTTGTTTCATTACCAACTGTTCGAATCTAATGCAAACCTGCAGGAGCCAGGCGGCTGTGATGGTGGCTATGACTACTGGCCTTACATTTCGCATAGTCTATGGCAGGATTCGATACAGTTTGGTATGGAGCCACCATCACCTTTGAGTGGTGGAGTAGAGAACTGGCTGCTGTTATGGTTTCCCATAGCTGTTTTGGGGAGACTGTAGGCTGGCTGACTTTTACAGCCATGCATGAGGAAACCGAAAGCTTTATGGAAGAGGCTGCCCAGACCCTGCAAACCGAGCAGTGGAAGGAGCTGGGGGGAACGTGGGAGAAAGAGATGCCGACCCTGGAGCTGGAGCAAGGACTAAAGAAGGAAGCTGACCAGGTTCATGAGATTTGCTTAGAAATGGAGCAGCTTCTGAAGAAGGAATCACAGGTTCGTGAGTTGGAGATTGCCCTGGATGTTGTAGAGAGCCAGCTGCACCAGGAGGCCTGGGCTGAAGCTGGGGCCGGGGAGGCAAGGCCCATGGCAGCAGCGGCCTGGGGTTCAAGCCTGGCAGCGGGATCTGGCATTTCCAGCTCCTATCCGGAAGATGAGGAGAATTGGGCTGGAGTTGTGATTTGCAGACTCCAGAAGGTAAATGGTGTCAGCCGTGGCGAGAGGATAAATGAATGTCCCAGAAGCCAGGCTTGCATCAGTGAGTGGTCGCTAGAGCAGCAGGGAGTGCCTGCTAAGCCGCTGGTGGGTATGCTGACATTTTGGGACATAGGGGTGAATGCCGTCATGCTCCCCAGAGCTGAGATGGCAATGCTGACTGCCATTGCCACATGCTTCTCTTTAGGACAGTGTGAGACCTGCCATGATGGCAGGAATGAGGAGGGAGACTAACACTCCATGTGTGTGGACTGATTTCCTGGACTACGACCGTAGTGAGCACTGGCTCCTTTGTTGAATGGAATTATGGATTTTGGACAATATGAAATACTTTGATAGGGGTGGGGGCGGCTTTGCTGAAGGCCCTTTCCCTGTCCCGGGAAGGTGTTCCCATGGCTAGAAAGAAGGCCGAGGACATTTTGCGCTTTTGGCAAAGTGCTCAGAGACTGGTGAAATGTACCTTTGTAATTGTTGAAATTGTATGATTTGTCATATATTTGTAATTTGTCTAATGTGCTTAATTTTCTTGTACAGGGATGCCGGTGGTGTAGATTGTGGGTAGTAAAGTGAGCATAGGGGTGGATTGTTGGGCAGATAAAATATATTATGCTCACTTTGTTAAAGATGGCGCTGCCCACGTGCAAGTATTAAGAGTAAGCTTTTCCCCACACCTTTGACTGATTGGATGATGTAGGGTAGTGCACTCTCATGAGGAATTCTCCCATTATTCCTCAGATAAGTGACTTTAGTATCAGAGACTTCCTTGTTTGGATTAAAGGTTTGGATTTCTACACTAAAAAGTGGGGCAGACTGGGAGCTTGCCCTCTTGGTTCCTGAGGTTAGTATTAGAAAGGAGAGCAGATTAATGCCACATGGAGGAGAGGGGGCAGTCAAGATGGCAGAATGCTGAGGAAGAAGCCAGTTTGTGCAGAGTTTGTGTAGAGAGAAGGAGATTGGAAACAGAGGTGAATAAGTCTGGTGAGCTAGAAACCTTTGATTCTAGGAAACTCGGATAAGTCAGTAGCTTTGTGAGCACTGAATGGGTGGGTTTTGGAGCCCAGTGTGTGTTTTTGCTTGCCTGCCGGGTGCAAGCTAGAATTAAAGCTGATGGCTCACTAGTTAGTTCTTGGCTCTGTTGTTTCATTACCAACTGTCTGAAACTAATGCGAACCTGCATGAGCCAGGTGGCTGTGATGGTGGCCTCGACTACTGGCTTTACACCATACCATGTTTCTTACAGTTCATTACTCTCCATATTATTTATAAATTTATATATTTTACATATATTTATATATAGACATATATCTAATACATATCTATATTATATATAAATTGATTAATCAATATATAGAATTTAAAGCATTATCTTGCTTATATAAAAAACATAATTCAGAAATTTGTATCATGCATTGTTTGCATGTAATTAGTTGTAAAAATCAGAGCAAAAATGATTTGCCTCTATAACTTTCACTAATATACCACCAAGAGATGCAGATAACAGATAGAATTTTAAAGAAATTTATATAATTATTTAATAAAGATGGTCTTGGGTTCTAACAGTAGTTAGCTCAGTCCTTACCTTCACTGAAATTTCCCATTGAACCACTTTTCTGTAGCTAGTTTGTGATTGATTTTTCTCAACACAAACACCAGTAGATTAGGGAATTAATTAAGGGAAACCTAAAATGTCTTCTCTTTCACTTCACTTCACTTACAATGCCCACAGGGCAGGTAGAGGCAGCCCTGGTAGGGAAGTTATTTCTCCTTAGTGTGTGTAGAATAGAACAAATGTAATTAACAGCCCGAGGGGGTTTTTATTAAGAAAATGCTCAGTTATGACCTAACAACTAAAGAGTATTCAGAGAAGTCAATTGCAGTTAATTCTACTAAATGGTAAAAAAGTATGTTTCAATTATAAAAACAAACAAGTATAAACATAAAATTTTAAAAATAAAGAATGACATTAAATTTAGTTTGAAAAAATGATATAATAAAAATAACATATTTATAGTTACAAATTTATAATTTTGCATGATATAAGTTACCATTCTGATACTTTCATACATTTCTTGGAAGTAGATTTGTTCTTGATAAAGTTTGCATTGCAAATATTTGTAAATTTAAATACATTTTAAATGCACTAAGGCATTGCTAGAGGATTGTTGTGGTGAGGAAGGGTATTTTAAAGTAAAGCTTCTTCTTAATATTTATATAGTACACTTTAATATATGTGATATATGAGTTTATAGTCACTGGTTTTTGTTGCTTAGAAACAAAACAAATTTGCTTTTTAAAATACTAAAATGTTTAAAATTGTTTTTGAAAAGTTATTAAAATACAAGTTTTAAAAAATCCTTCTCTGATTGCACTCTCTCTTTCTCTCCAGCCCCTAAAAGTGCTGACCATCACTTCTGCTCATCTCAAGTCTCTCCTTAACTCAATGTGTTCTGACCTCAATTGCTGGCTTATTTCCCATGAAGAACAATACATGACTTGATTAATATCTGTTTCTATCATCACATAGTTTATTTTAGGTGTGTGGCTCATATTGCCCAACCATGAGGGTCAAGTTCATGTCTATGTTTCCAATTGAATTCTGAAATTCATGAAAAAAGGAGGGGAAGAGGTAAAGGTGAAAGAAGGTTTCCTTTAGATTAAAACACCCTAAAGTACTTCCTTACTGTGCTACTTGACAATGAAACGTCAGCTAAAGTCTACTTAAGAGCACTATTTAGAAAATATCAAAACAAAGCATTTTAAGATGTTTTTCAAGACCATTTATGATCTAGCCTGTGTTCTTTTATCACCAGCATCTCTCTGAAATATGCTTCTCCCACACCTGACTTTCTCCAGCACCATAAATGCATCATGCCCTCTCTCCACTTGTGCTCTTTGAACGTGCTTTCCAATTTGCCTCAAACTATCTTTAATATTTTTTCACTTTTTTTCTTCATCTTGAGGAGTCATCATGTGGATAAGGAAACTCCTCGCCGAGTCCTCTCGATATCCTTGAGACTCTACTGAACTGTAATTGTCTATTTCATTGCTTACTCTTTCACTTACATCTTCCTTGAAACCCCAGAACCTAGGCTGGCACTAGACATTAAGAAAGCTCTCAGACTTTTTTTAAAATTTCTTTTTATTTATTCATTTTAGAGTGGAGACACAGAGAGAGAGAGAGAGAGAGAGAGAGAGAGAGAGAGAAAGGAGGGAGAAGCTGGAAGCATCAACTCCCATATGTGCCTTGACCAGACCAGTGCAGGGTTTTGAACTGGCGACCTCAGTGTTTCGAGGTCGACGCTTTATCCACTGCGCCACCACAGGTCAGGTGCTTTCACACTTTTTGAATGAAATAATAAGTTAATGGCATGTGTGAGTGGTTAACATTGTCAATGAACGCGTTTCTGAGCCCACTGTGGGTTGTATTGCACTTTCCTCCTTACATAGAAGCACAGAAACCCCTGATTTCTGTGCTTCCGTTTATAGACATACCTTGGATAGGGAAAAGGGGGTTATACATCAGGCCCCATTCTTAAAAACTAGCTTCTTGAGAGTCTGCCAACCCTTGCAGCTGTGTAAATTTGGCATAACAGAGGAACATATAGACTAAGATGTCAGAGGACCCCAGGAGTTATGTTCTGCAGAGCCAGCCCCTGTCCTTTCACTGGTTTCTGAACAAAAGCCAACTTCCTTTGTTTCCTCCCTAAAAACAATTAAGTTTCTGGTGCATCCTTATCTTTGCTTGATTGTCTCCATGGTGAGGATAAGGAGCTGAAAGAGAACCTTATCCCATGACTTTCACACACCGCACCTAAGGTTCTCAATACTTTAGAGTGTAAATGTATCACTTTCAAAAAGTTAAAAATATGGTCTTTCTCCTCACATAGAATGAAGGTGTTCCAGGATTTTATTGAACTCTTTAATTATTGAAGAAATCAGAAAGATGGTAACACTGGATCCAAAAATATTCAAGGAAGAAGAGTTTAAATGCATCCTCGGGTGTTGGGCAGATGAAATATATTATGCTCACTTTGTTAAAGAGCGCGCTGCCCATGCCTGACCTGTGGTTGCGCAGTGGATAAAGCATCAACCTGGGAACACTGAGGTCGCCAGTTCAAAACTCTGCACTGACCTGGTCAAGGCACATATGAGAGTTGATGCTTCCAGCTCCTCCCCCCTTTCTCTCTTTCTCTCTCTCTCTTTCTTTCTCACTCTCTCTCTCTCTCACTCTGTGTCTCCTCTCTAAAATGAATAAATAAAAAAAAAATTAAAATGTTTATCAAAGAGGGCGCTGCCCATGTGCAAGTGTTTAGAGTAAGCTTTTTTCCACACCTTTGACTGATGGGATGATGTGGGGTGGTGCACTCTCATGAAGAATCCTCCCAGTATGTCTCAGATAAGTGAGTTTGTATAAGAGGCTTCCTTGTTTGTAGATTGGATTAAAGGTTTCAATTTCTACACTATAAAGTGGGACAGACTGGGAGCTTGCTCTCTCTCAGTTCCTGAGGTTAGCATTAGAGAGGAGAGCAGATTAAGACCACGTGGAGGCCAGGAGAAGCAGCCAAGATGGCAGAGTGCTGAGGGAGAAGCCAGTTTCAGCAGAGTTTGTGCTAGAGAAGGAGATGGGAAACAGAGGTGAATAAGTCTGGTGAGCTAGAAACCTTTGATTCTAGGAAACTTGGATAAGTCAGTAGCTTTGTGAGTACTGAATGAGTGGGTTTTGGAGCCTAGTGTGTGTTTTTGCTTGCCTGCCAGATGCAAGCTAGAATTAAAGCTGATGGCTCACCAGTTCTTGGCTCTGTTGTTTCATTACCGACTGTCCGAATCTAATGCAAACCTGCACGGGTCAGACAGCTGTGATGGTGGACTCAGCTACTGGCTATACATCAGGAAATACATTTTAAAAAGCACAATATGAGAATGAGGTATAGGTCACTTATATATAAAACTGATTCATGTCCTATAAGACATCTGCAAAATATCTGACTTTTCCTCCTCAAAACTGTCAAGGACATCAAACACAGGTCTCAGAAACTGCACAGTCATGTGGAGCTTAAAAACACATGATGGTTAAGTGTCATATGGCATCCTGGATAGAATCCTGGAATAGAAGAAGAACATTAGGCAAACACAGAGGCAATCTAAATAAGCTATGGATTTCAAATAATAATAATATATCAATATTGTTCTTAATTAGAACAAACATACTATACTTATGAATATATTAATAACAGGAAATTGAGTAAGGTGGTACATGGGAACTCTCTTTTAAATATTTCCATTATTCTAAACTGTTTTAAAAAATGAAGTCAATTAAAAATAATAAAAGCCTATATACAAGGGCATATATTTTCTCTTTTGCATAGGGCTTCAATATGGCTCAGCTGTCACTGGCTTGGTCTCCAACTCATTTTACTGGAAGGTCCCAATGTTTTCTGTATTTATTTTATGATTGTAGATGTCTTTTTACTAAATTTGTGTTAGAACATTTTTCCAGAAATAATTCTAAATCTGTAAAAATATTACAGCTTCTTATGAATTCGAGTGTTCAAAACCCTCAATAAGTGAATTTAAAAAATATATTATCTGCAAAGAAAACCAATTCAAATTTATTAACTATAAATTGACATTTTCAAAAACATTGCTGGGAAATTTATTTTAAAAATCAAAAATAATTATACTACATTGAACAAAATGCCTGGAACCAGCTTTGCTTGAACCATTTGAGCCATGGCTCCAGGACAGGAAGAGAGAGTGAGAAAGAGAGAGAGATAGAGGGTGGGGGAAGGGTGAAGAAGCAGATGGTCACTTCTTCTGTGTGCCCTGACCAGAATTGAACCTGGGACTCCACATGCCAGGCCAATGCTTTACCACTGAGCCAACCAGCCAGGGTTACTTGTTCTCAATCTATTTCATTCTTGGTAATATTTTTTGGTCATTTGGAAAATAGTCCTCCCACCATAACATACTTTGGCACTTGTTCACCTTTCTTACCAGTGAAATGTATTTACGATATAACAGACTGCAGCAAAACGGATTATAAAAGGATCTGAATTTGGACCAAAACCTGTTGGAAGAACTCTTGCAACAACAAAACTAAGGTTAATAAAATGGTGCTTGCGACAGTGTGCATGAATCTCAAAGATACAATGCTAATTGAAGAAACTCAGGTACAAAAGACCACATATTGTATAATTCCATTACATAAGGTGTCCTTAAATGCAGATATATGTGTAAAGAAAGAGGTGTAAATCTGGGTTACGGTAATGTTTGCATAACTCTGTAAATTTACTAAAATTCATTGATTTATATAATGAAAAGGGTAAATTTTATAATATGCAAATTATAGCTCATAAAACTGTTTTTAAAATGATGCTTGTCAGCAAGGCTGTGTAGGGAACTTAACCCAGCCAATCGGGCATTATCGAGATGAATTCCTGAGCTTGGGAATTATCACAGTCACGTTGCTTCTGATTTTGCTAAGAGGCAGTACTGAGTTTCACAGGAAGCAAACTGCAATTCTAGTGTGTAAGAACAAATGGGTTCAGGCCCCTAATACATGATAGAAACTGTTCAAAATACTTTACAATGAATAAGCTCTACAAAGAATTTATAAAATCAATTATTCGGGATCTTATAATTACTTTCTTTTATTCAGCCATTACCCCTTCACTTCTATTATTTCTGTTTGACAACTTTTAAAAAATAACCCCTTATCTTTCTTCTTCTTACAGTTTAATGTCAGCTAGAATTGTAGATGCCCCTTTTCACTAACACAAAGTTCCTTTCTTTTTGTACATGAAACTACTGAGTTCAAGCAATTAGTTGTAGAAAAAGCTATAAAAAAATCTTATATTTCCAACTGAACTGAAGCTCTTAACCTGTGAATAAATACATGTCATTGATGGGTTAGAAATCAATAAAGGAAAACCACAGGGAAAGGCTTTGTTGCAAGAACAGGCACTCTTTAGTGACCCTTAATTTCTGGATATTTATGGAAAGTATTCATGAGTGTGAAACAAGGACATTATTTGCTTCTTTGAATGATTAGGGAAAAAGAGCAGAAAGGAGCCAGTTAATAATAATAATAATAAAAAAAAAATCAGTCCAGTGGTGAGAAATTGAACATATCAACCATGAAATTATGTTAATTTGATAATTAAAGTGTCTTAGTTCAAAAGTAGATCTTGGACATTTAACAAAATGGTGACAAAATAATTAGAAATAAAGGCATTTAATACACACATTAATAGGAAAAATAGGTAAAGTTAAAGCTCCCTTCAAGAAAATGCTTTTTGAACAGCACAGAGAAATTATGCATAAAACTTACATTATTTCACCATTCAAAGGGGATCTAGGAAGAAAGACAAGCCTTTCTAGTAGAGTTGAATTCTGAAGGGCACAATCAGAAACAGAGGAGGAATGAAAGATGAAAGAGGAGGAATGAGGGATGTGGAAATAACAAATGAAGAAGGATGAACACACAATCCTGCGTGTTTCTCAGCCTCTTTCTCTCGCTGCAAATTTTCCCATTCCCTTTGCTGTTAATGTCTCCATTCAGTTACTCTTCTGCATTTTCATTCCTTTTTAAGATTTCTCCAGCCTCTTTGTATATTTCATCTTCACTCTTTCCTTTCTTTTTTTCTCATAACAACATTCATCAAGGCAAGAAAACTCTTGAGAAAAATGAAAATGAATGGTTTAATTTTTGTACCGAATTCAAGAGGTGGAAATGAGGAAGAAAAACCCATGCATCATTTCTTTATAGCTCAGACGGGATGGCAACCTTAGGAGAAAATAGCAAACCAGGGGATAGAAACAGAGGGCTTTCATCAAAACCGGTAATTCATTACAATACCTATTGTTCTGAGGCTGGTTTTGTGAACTGATATTTGTACAGTTTCAGCTGGGTAATTGGGTTCTCTTGCTTTTTCTTCTTCCCTCAAGGAGTTTAATTTTTTTCTTTTATAACTATAATATAAAGATGAGTCGGTGGCCCAGTTTTTGAAAAAGTAGATTTTTAAAAACATAGTTTACAATACAGTTAGAAATGAAATGGCCTTAGTCCATGGAGGTTTTGCTCTTGTGCATAAAAGATCCAGAGAATGCATTTTATTGCTATTTTTGAATAATGAAGGAAAAAAGCTAGCTATGTACTCTAATATTATGTTACACATCTAAGCAATAATCATCGAGTTATTTTATATTATCAAAAACATTTCACTCATTGTTTTATAACAATCCTGTTATTCATTATTATTATTTTTAGTATTACGGTATATTTATTACTCCTATTTTCAGTACTATTATGTATATAAAACAATTCCAGTTAAATCATTTTTGCTGGGACATTTGTGTTATATGTTTTTACACCTGAAAAGATCAACTCCTCCCTCATGCAAAAGAAGAATGGAGACACAGAAAAATTAAGTTGCATTGTCAATGAGGAGCAAATTTGAAAGAACTCAGGCTTCTTAGCTGTCTCCGACAACTAGCTCAGACAGTCTGTATTTTAACCTTTCAATGATCTACCAACATGGAAATAGGGATCTTCTATCTGTTTGCCTTCTTTTCAAGCAAGTCATGAAGCAGAGAACTATTGTAAGCAAACTCTTTTGGATGACCTTGGTTAATACCAGAGATATCATAAGATTATAAAGGTAAGGTAGAGATAGTAATCCAAGGCCAACCCAGGCCATATTAAAGCACCCTCAATATTTCAGGGATTGTGAAAATTTGTCAGAACAGTATTTAGTAACAGATACTAGGTAAGAAATCTCAAAGCAGATTCTAACACTGTCAATTTCAGAGCAATAGCTAAATGCAACTAGTTATTTGCTTCATTTAATCTTCTTATTCCCTATTAGAATTCAGATTTATTTCAAAGCAGGGGGCCTTAATAATTATACTTTATATTTTTTGAAAAGGTAAGATTACGTTCTCACACATTTCCCAGTAGTGTACTTAGATTTTGAGGCAAGCAGTGGACCTCTAACTCCTTTTTCATTTCCATGCCTGACTGTGGATGAAAATTACAAATATGGCCAAAAACATAAAAGAGAGCAAACCCCAATTAATATTTTTTATAATAAAATTTTATATTCAGAGATGTTTTATTTCTGTGACACATTCCAGACAAAACTCACGATACATTGTATTAAGGTTGATTTTCTAAGAAAAGCTTTTATTACTTCCCTTTAGTGGCTTAAGGCAAGCAAGCATTTACCTCTCTGAGTCTTACTTTCCTCTTCTGTAAAATGAGGTTAACAACAGTGCCTACTCCAAAGGCTGATTGTGAAGATTAAATGAGTCAAAATCCAAAACTTTTTGAGTAGTGACTAGTGTATAATCAGTTCCCCGAAACACCTGTTTACAGTTTTCTCCCAAAATAATACTAAGGTTGTAGATTAACTATCATTCAGACTTTAGATTATCTTTTAGAATAATTTTACTTGGTTAGCCATGGACAGTGAAGAAACAATAGTGAGCGATCTGTATTGATCTTAAGAAAGCAGACACCCTCCCATACCTCCAGTGGGCTACATGCTAATTTTCAGTTCTTTGTGCACAGGACTTCATCACCAATAATGGAGGTATATGAACTCAGAACTTGCCTTTCAATCTCACTGCTCGATCTAACACTCTAGGGAATTTACAGCTCTAATGTTTGAAACTCCTGTTCCTTGGAAAATAATTAACATTTGGGGTGTTATCTTTATTATGAAAATTAATACTCTATTTTATTCCTTAATACTTTAATATGTTTATGATGAGATTCAACATAAACCAATTTCCAAATCAAATCTGTCCCTCAGTAATTTGATTTGCCGGAACAGAGAACAAAAACATTACCAACAGGGTGCTTTGAATGAAATTATAATTAATTAGACATCAGAATGTACTAACTAATTTTGGATGAGTAATTAGATGACTAATTATCTTGAAAACAGAACTGTGTGCTTAATGAGATGACCATGGCCAATTCTAACCACAGAGAAATTTTTCTATTAGTTAAACTTTTCACTGTGTTTGATAATCCAGGATCACCTGTTACACACAAAAAAAGGAAGAAAAGAAAAAGATATGTAGAGGCATGATCACCTGAGCCTGTTTTGACTTATAATTTTCATTATACACACACAATTAAAGACTCGTTCCATAACATGTGTTCCATGACTATAGTTTACAGATTTATTGATATTCCATCTCTTTCCTTTCACACCCTTCATACACTCACACCTTCCTACCACCACTTAATCCTAAAATAATTGCTTAAAGTTACTAAATATAGCTATAATTTATTATTTCTGCTTAACTTTGGGATTTACACCATAATAAATTAAACAAGAGAAAAACAACACATTGATTGGGCTATAGATAAATCTTAATCCATCCTGGAGAAATATCTGAACTGGCAGCTTCTCCTTTGAAAAGGTTTTGCCTGAGACCAGCTCAGATCATAAGCAACCTTGAAGCATTCAGCAGTTCCGCTTCAGGCAGCTGGTTCTAACTAGCACCTATTTGGCAGAAAGCTACACTCAAGATTTCTGGTTTTAAGTTTAAACCAATATTTCATAGCAATTGTGTTGTCAGAATTCAGGTCAGGAAGATGGCAGATGTTAATTTAAACCAAAGGAGCAAAACAAACTCTTTTACTTCTTCTCTTTTTCTTTTTTATCATCGAATTGGCAGCTCTGCAGAAATTATGAAAGTAAAATAAACTGCAAGTGGGTTAGAGACAAACAGAGTGGAGAAGACTTTCTTAGGTTCTTTTGGTGTCTGGTAAATAGCAAAGAAGTTCTAAACTCAGACAAATAACGTAATTACAGGAAAAGTGACAATCTGTGTGACATACAATAGCATTGTTGATTTTCTTTATTCTAAAGAGCAAACTGAAAATCATAATGACGTTAGTTTTTATGAAAATGATTTTTCTTGCATATTATCCAATGAGACAAACAGTAAGAACTGTCCCAGAGAAATGGCATTTATCCTGGCCTCTTCTTTTTATCCTAGATTTCAAAAAGAATCCTTTTTCAGAAAATATTCCATCTGCAAGAAAATGCATATTGCCTGGAATCTAGATAGAGCCAAATTTACACTCTGGTTGAAATTTTAAATTTCTTATTCTTTTATGGTAAATACAAAATTGAGGAAAGAGACTATAAATATGCATTCATATATCTTTATATGGCACTTGTATATATGTAACTAGCTGCCCATTTGCTTTTCTCTTCTGTTTCTTTTTTTGTTTTTTGGAGTTTTGTTTTTTGGGTTTTTTTTAGTTTGAGGCAAAGAAAGACCTAACCACTAAATATATTCCTGATAAAGACTTCTATCTTAAGAGAATTATCTATCTACCATAAAGTCATTTTGAATTACTAATTCATACTTCTTTATATACTTCAGTGTACTAGATACTGAAATTGGGATTTTTTTTTTTTACACCACAGCAATTATTTAAAAATTAGTTGTTGTGTTCTTTGAATCAGTCAGCAGTAATTTGACGAGTGTTTAAAGATTATCAGGTGGAATTACCTGTCTGATCAATATTTTGTCTCCATGAGACCAGTAAACTATGTGTCTCTCTGGTTCCTTTTATGGCTCATTTGTTGACTGAACATTTTCACGGAGATTGATCATTATGAGCAACCAGTTTTTATGTCTGTTATGTGATAATCTTATCTGGTTTGCTGTTTTATTTTGCTTATTTTTGCTGACTTTTATCTTGTCCAAGAAAGCTTTCAGGAATGTGGGTTCTCTACCTGAGAATATTGAAATATTATTTACCTTAGATTAGGCACTTTGGAAGTCCTTGCTTAAGGGGACACCATGTTTCCACATCCTGCCTGAAAATGATCCCTTCAGATGCTCCCGGCGGCACATTACTTGTTTTCAAGCAGACAGTGTCACACTCCAGACAAAAATAGAGACCCTTTGCTTCTGCAGTTTAACCCAAAGAGCAAAAAATAGAAGCTCTCTTCATAGTTGGTTTATTTCTCAACGAGAAAAAAGAAAGCCTCGAAAGAGAAATAGAGGATCTGCAAAGCTTCTTATATGAAAATGTAGTCCACATTTGGAAATCCACACAACAAAATCCTAAGATTATTTCAGCTTGTCCTTTCTTCCTGTTAACTTTCCCCCGGTTTGGCAAAATAACGCACTCCCCTTTCGACGTTAGGAACGTTTACAATTCCACCCACTTCCAGAAGGCTAAGCATTGTTTTCTTTTTGAATTGAAAACATATTAGAACAACTGATAGTGTGTCAGAAAAGCTGAAAATAGGAGCAAAGGAATTCAAAACTAGTCATTTGTCTTTGTTTGTTAAAGATGTAACTTTAGGTGGCACACTTTGACAACTCTAGAATATTCTGTCCAATGTACCTGTATCTATGTAAGTGTAGGGTATATTACGGGAGACGGTGAGAGAATGTGACACTGAAAATTTTTGACCGAATTCAGTCCACTACTGCCAATTTAAATGGCTTTCTGTAAATCAAGGAGTCTGTACAGAATCCTGAACTCATCTGATTGAGAGTTCCTAACACATATGTGTTGAGCATATGCCTGGCCCTGTGGGTCAAAAAATAGTAGCAATTCAGGAGAAATGAATATAGTTTGCAATTTATTATTGACTAGGAGTTAATGTAATACTAATGTGTGATAATGTAAATGTATGCTGTATTTGTGTGTTTATGTGCGTCCCCCTGTGTATGTGTACACGTGTGTATATTTGTGTGGTGTATGTACATGTGTATTGTATGTGCCTCTATGTGTACCCTTGTGTGTTGAAAGCATATACTTTTTAAAACACATATAATTCTGTTGAGTGTCTTTTTATTCAAATCTTAAGCCAAAAGACTGCTTTTGAATTTTTATGTCTTGCTTTATTCTTTCTATATATGATTTCATGTGTTTCTAATTATAGAATTCTACTTGGTACTATCATTTGAATTGAGAAATCTATCTTCTTAACGTTTTGATATGATACAATACATATTTTTGCCAATGTACTTGCATCAAGCACACAGGAAAGACTTTAAATTCTGGACTTTAGCTAACTAAAATGGATATATTTATTTGACCTTGTTAGTATCTAATTTTCAGTCCTTTATAGAAAGGATGTAGCTTATATTGGCCACAAAAATTAGTGTTCCAAAAGAGTTTATCTGTACATAGCATTCCATGGTTCAGAATGCAAAATGCGTCTTCACTGCAATTGATTTATACCTACATCCAATGAAGTCAGTGTTCTAACGACAATGGAATTCTTCAGGCAAATTACATTTCAATATACTTTCATGAAAGATGTAAGCTTCAAAAACATGAATTGAAAGAAGTCAAGGTAAGAATGTTACATTTTGTTTTTTACCAAAAGTTTTCAGTTATAGTTGGTCAGTAAATTATTGATATAATTTCTAAAATTATTTTTTAAAGATTATAATGACTTCATTATGTTTTATTGCTTTATAGTTTGTGGAAATATGATAAAAAATAACATTAAAACCATACATGAGTAGATACTTTCTCGTAACTTATTAACTTACTCCCCAATTAAGCTAACATAGATCTCAAAGACTGTGAAGTAGAAAAATAGGTGTTAGGTCACTTTTATCCTGTGTAAGATCCAGAATTGTCACACTAATGTCAGACACATAATAGGTCAGTGCTGAATGGTACTTAGGTATAGATGCTAACCAAAGCAAAGATGTCCTGGTTTCTCAAAATAAAAAATCCAGTAAATGGATATACAGTTCATGCATTGAAATATCTAAGAATCACCAAGTGGCAATTCTAAACTAAGTACAAAGAAATAAAGAATAAAATGCCAGGCAGGTCTTTACTTTCGGTCTTTGGTTCTGTATAGAGCTTGACAAGGCACATCCTTCCACATTGTGCGCAACAGAGGAGGATTAGCATCATGACCGTAATTTCGTTTTAGCATACCCCATCTCTGTCCATGCATGAGAGCCTTTAAGAAGGACTTGGTCCAAGGTCAAGTGTAAATTCAGCTTCGGAGGTTTTTCCAAGATGGTAAAATTATGATTACTTCAAGATGGTTTAAGCTCCCTCATTAGCGTAGGCTGAAAGCATAGGCAGCTGTGTCACAGCTGGGAAAGCACTTGGCTTCCCACCATCTAGAGCTGAGCCCGCACATCACTCTGGAGCCTCTCACCCTTCGTGGGTGAGATGGAGAGGAAAGCTGGAAACAAATTTCAGAAGTTGAACTCTTCCCTCCACACCAGGTGGCTATATAACAGATACCATCCTACATAGATCTAAAGTATTCTTTTTTCAACAGGAATTCTTCAAAGTAGTGGTACATAATGCTGCTTCCAAAAGTTAAAAAAAAAAAAACCCAGAACTTCCATATAGTGTAAATGTATTTAAATTAGTTTATAAAAATTATTGATTTATGAAAGTGAAATCTTACTCGTTACTTTTGTCAATTGAAATGCAGAATTAAATCCTGTATTTTAAGTAAAGATTTTTAATTATGTTTTGTAAAAGCAGAAACAGTAAGAATACATGATTTAAAGATTCATTTATGAGCCTGCATACACCCAGCCAAGATATCTGAAAGGATCTGAAGTATCAGATCTGCAGTGTGGAGTCGAAATGAGGCCATTGGATGCCATTTCTTTATTGTTGAGCAATGTGAAAATTGGAAGAATTAAGTAAATTCTGAAAAGATAAATCAAGAAAAAGTTTGAGACCAATCTATTCCAGGCCTGGAAATCAATGACATAGATACACATTAGAATGAAGCATCCCAGTAAGAGCTGGAATGGTAAAAAAATAGGTAGTGCCTTCTCTCAAATAAGCAAACAACATAGGATGGAATTAAAAATAGTGTATAGAAATAATACAACAAATAGAGTGGAACTAGTATTCATAAAAGTGTTGCTAGAGCTGAGGATAATTATATCTGTGCTACTAATAATGAATAATTATATTAAATAATAGTTAATAATTTAAATTGGAATACTGGCTTATGTCTTTAATATTCAACTTATATCTTTAACATACAATAATATTGATGCTCTTTACATTGCTGTCATTTATTGAATTGTGTGAAAATTCCACCACAAACCAACTGTGAGATGATGAAACAGCTATTACTGTTCCCAGTTTACATGTCAAGATACTGAAGAACCACAGAAGCATAGCAGTTACATTGCCTAATTCCAGGTGGCACTATTCATATTATAGTTATCATATGACTTTCTTTAGACACCAGAGATGATGAATGACTGCTGGATATTTTTGGCAGAGTTTCAGAGCATGGGCATTGGTGTTACACAGGCATCTTTACCAGTTGAGTGTGGCCTTGGTCCTGATGTTTATTATTATCATCATCATTTACTTTCTTTGCCTCAGTTTTCTAATCTGCAAAATGAGATAGTAGTATTTGTTGTTTACACATGTGTTGGAAGAATTAATGAGGTATATATGCAAAGCACTTCTTGAAAAATAAATATTCAGTAAAAAGATGCAGTTACATAAATATCATAAGAACTAATGTCTTGACTTCTAGGTAAGAACTCATTTCACTACTTCAAGTTTCATATTTTTAACACAGACTAATTCCATATAGCTATATTATTTAAACAAATATTTTATGTGTAAACACACAGAGATGCATATACTTCTTTTTTACAGGGACAGAGAGAGGAATAAATAGGGACAGACAGACAGAAACAGAGAGAGATGAGAAGCATCAATCATCAGTTTTTCATTGTGACACCTTAGTTGTTCAGTGATTGCTTTCTCACATATGCCTTGACCGTGGGCCTTCAACAAACCGAGTAACCCCTTGCTAGAGCCAGTGACCTCGGGTTCAAGCTGGTGAGCTTTATTTTTGCTCAAGCCAGATGAGCCCATACTCAAACTGGTGACCTCAGGGTCTCGAACCTGAGTCTTCCGCATCCCAGTCCGATGCCCTATCTACTGCATCAATGCCTGGTCAGGCCAGAGATGCATACACTTAAATAATAAATAAGGAATAAATTTACACAAACTCAAATATACAAATTTTTAAAAAATCTGTGAGTTTCTCCAGATTAAATTTGCATAATCTATATTGACTAACAACTATTTTTTAATAGTTTAAATATTATTCTAATTTTTGCAGTAGTCTATCAGTTATAAAAGTTCTTTTTGTCAAATTATGTCAAAAATAAAATTTGTAACAAGCACCTGAATTAGTATGTAAAAACATATTTTCTTTCTGAACTATGTGACAATGGTTTTAGGTTTGTTTAGAAAAATCTTTCAAGTTTAATTTACTTAAATTAAAAACAATAAAATAAAAATTAATAAAAATGTTAACTTCCAATGGGCAAAAAAGAATCATTATCAAGGAAGGGAGAAAAGAGGAAGTTTTGTCTTTAAAATGTGGCTCTTAGCTTTGATATTATAAGTTTTCAATAAATAATCTTTTCCAAAAGAAGTTCAATCAGATGAAAAAGAACCCAAGATGTGTATGATTAAAAAGTATCAGCAGCCTAATCCATCAATGTGTATTCGGGATATTTCTAATACACCCATAAATAAATCCTTTCCAGATTTTCTACACTCTCCCTATTTGCTAAAAAGCACAGCATTTTTAAAATTTTTTATTTTTACCTTTATCATGTCTTTGTTTAGTTAGTCAATGAATATTTGTTGAGCAAATAGTAATAACAATATATAACAGGGACTGAAGAACATATGGTCTTGCTTTGGAGGATTTGAATATATGTGTAAGTTAAGACATAAATATGCAAGAAATAATGTACAACATGGTATCAATGTCTCAGGAAGACGAAAAGAACTTCCAGCAGGTGTCATCTAGCAAGCTTGTTGGGGAAGAAGCAGCTGAACTGATTGGGGACAGAAAATATGGATGAGAGGACATTCTAGGTGCAGGAGAGCTTAAGTCATGTAAAGGGAGCCATACCTTGGGGAATAGAAAATAAGAGTAGTAAAGTTTTTGAGAACAGAATTTAGAACTATTTGCTATAAATCATTCACTCTGCCAATTTTGTGAGGTTTCATATATGTACTAGGCATTGTTCTCTACACTGATGGTACAACCCCACATAAAATACACACAAATCTTTGCTTCCATAGAATTTGCATTCTATGGTGATGGAGGGGTGAAGAGATAGATAACAAAATAAACATATAATATGTGTTTTATATATATATATATATATATATATATATATATATATATATATATATATATATATATATATATATATGGGGTTGAGGTCAGAAATGAGGAGGCATTGGAGGTGGAATTTGAAGAGGCAGATTGTTTTGAGGCTCTGGCTTTAACTTGAATCATTATGGAAAGTCTCAGAGGATTGAGTAGAGAAGATTTGATCTGTCTGGATAACAAAGACAATAACAATCATCTGGCTCATCTATTGAGTGTGCATTATAAAAGCAAGGGTGAAAGCCAAGTCGAGTTCCAGGAGACTATCAGAATACGTAGCAAGTGATTATGGTTGCTGGAACCAGAGTATTATAAACAGAGGTAATGAAGATTGGTCAGGTAAAGTTGACAGGAAGGATCTGCTGATGAGGTTTGAGACAAATAGAGACATAAAGATGATTCCAGGCTGTTGAACCGAAGCAGTTGGAAAGAAGGAGCTGTTATTAAATGGAATGGGAAGACTGTGGGAAGAGCAGATCTTAAAAGGGGTGGGCGAGGGGTCAGAAATAAAGCCATTTTGGTGTCTAGTTGATTTGATTTAGTCATTCATTATTTCAGAAATATTAATTCTGTTTAATAATTATGTTTTATACTGGGGTAAATCAACAAACATATAAATAAAACTTTAATAAACTCATAGTTAAGAGTTTTGCTTCTTTAAAGAACCTAATGTTGTCAGTGTTAACTATTGTATTTTATGTTAGTTTTTGTTTTTTATATGGTGTACTGGTAATAAAACTATTTGGGCAACAGAGATGGGTATAAATGTAAAGATAAGCTATTTAGGCAAAACAGTCTAAGGGAATTCCATAATGCCAAAGAAATAAGAGGAGTTACCAAAAGTTCTGGTCAGATGTTGGAATAGATGAAATGCCCTTTCAAACTCTGGTATTCACAAACTTATCTTAAACTACAGAAGAAGAAAGAAGAAGCAGTCTAAATGAGAAAAAAAAAAAAAACTACCCATTTCTCTCCATCCACACCCAAGCGTACTTTCAGTATTAATTTTTTTATTTTTACAGGGACAGAGAGAGAGTCAGAGAGAAGGATAGATAGGAACAGACAGACAGGAACAGAGAAAGATGAGAAGCATCAGTCATCAGTTTTTTGTTGCGAGACCTTAGTTGTTCATTGATTGCTTTCTCACATGTGCCTTGACCGCGGGCCTTCAGCAGACTGAGTAACCTCTTGCTCAAGCCAGCTACCTTGGGTCTAAGCTGGTGAGTTTTTTGCTCAAGCCAGATGATCCCGCGCTCAAGCTGGTGACCTCGGTGTCTCGAACCTCTGTCCTCTGCATTCCAGTCTGATGCTCTATCCAAAGCGTCAACGCCTAGTCAGGCTTAATTCTGATTTCAATATTTCAAACTATGGCAACATGATTTAGAATGACTGGCCTTCAGATTTCATAACATGCCATATTGTAATAAAGAGCTGCCCCATTAATATCAACAACTGAGAATAAGTGAAAAGTCTTCCAAGCACATAAGAATCTGGAAGGTGAAACATAGAAACATACTTCTTATGCTAATCTACACTAGATTACTTTAAATGCCGGTTTTTTTTTTTCAGTTTTATAAGTGGTCAAGCATCTAATTAATGGCCTACTTACACAAAGAAATGTGTATGTGTGCTTTCTACAAGAAAGCTTTAAAAGAGTTGATGGCCAAATTGTTTTATTTAAGAATGCAACTAAAACTTGCATTTTGGAGAGTTTAATTATTATTCATAATAACTACTATCACCTATGTCTTATATATCCTCAATTTGTTTTTTTATTAAACATCTGAAATAACACTTATTTAAAATATATATTATATGCCTTCTTTTCTAATTTAATATGCTAAATATTTTATTACTGTCATCTTCTAATAAAAAATAATTGTGTAAATCATATTAGATTTTCTGAATATAAGATTTTTCTATGGGGTTGGATGAAGGGCTGCCTAAAGCCCATTTACCATTAATGGTTTTGACCTCAAGAAAAACAAAAATAAAACAGCTTTTAGTCATTAATTGCAAATTTTGATGCCAACAGCAGCTTTAACTTTATAAAAGTTGTTTCAAAAAAGAGAAAATGAAAGAAAGAGAGAGAGAAAGAAATAAAGAAAGAGAGGGAAAGAGAGAGAGAAGAAAATGAAAAAAAAAATAAAAAGAAAAAATGAGAAATAAAACCAATAGAATTATTTTAATTTTTTAATTTAAAATATTTTTGATTGATTTTAGAGATGGGGAAGAGAGATACAAAGAGAAATATTGATCTATTCAATATTTCTTTACCAGGAATCAAATCCACAACCTTTGTATATTAGGAAGATGCTCTAACCAACCAAACTATCCAGTCAGAACTGAATAGAATTGTTTTTAAGTGAAAATGGAGTGATGTCATAAGTGGAAAGATAGTTCCAAGCTCAGAAGTGTTTTCTTTCTTGTTTTTTTGTTTCTTGTTATAAACTGAATGTTTGGTTTTTCCTACCCTAATCCATATGCTGAAGACTTACTCACCAAAGAGATGGTAATAGGAAGCAGGGCCTTTGGGAGATAATTAGGCTTAGATGAGGTCATGAGAGTGGGGCCTCCATGATGGAAGTAATGCACTTATAACAGTGGTTCTTAACCTGGGTTCTATCGAACTCTAGGGGTTCGATGAGTCGGTCTCAGGGGTTCGGAGAGGCTTCTGCCACGGAGGCCAGAATAAAGTAATACCGTAATTTGTTGTGAATTCATGCACTTGGTTGGTTTTTTTCTTTGAGCAAGGTGATTTTCATGCACGGTTCATTTTGTGCACCAGTAAAAAAACATATACCTTGAATTTGGAAAAAAATCATATTTTATTTATCACTAAAGAAGGGTTCGGTGAATGCGCATATGAAACTGGTGGGTTTGGTACCTCAAAAAGGTTAGGAACCACTGACTTATAAGAATAAGAGAGACCACAGATCTTTCCACCATGTGAACACACAGTGAAGAAGTACCCTATTTTCCCATGTATAAGGTGCATCCCTTTGCAAAAAATTTGGGGTCTAAACACTCGGTGCATCTTATACAGTGGTTGTAGATTTTTTTTACTTGCATTTCCCACTTTTTTGCACTCATTGTAGATTTTTTAAATTGCATTTCCTGCTTTTTCATGCTTGTTGTCTTTGTGCTCATTGTTTTGCATTTGTTACCGGTATATTACAGTAGGTTACATTGTGCCACATTCTGCCCCAAAACGGCTCAGCAAAGATTTTCATACAGTGCTGAATTCAAGTTAAAAGTGATCTAGTTTGCAAAAGTGAATGGAAATTGTGCTGCTGAAAGTAAGTTTGGTCCTTCTTCAACTGAGAAATCAATCCGAGACTGGCTACAGGATGAAGAAACCCTACTGAAAATGCCATGGCAGTTTCCATGAGAGGCAAGTCAGCACAATGGCCTGATTTAGGGAGGGAATTGGAGATATAAATGGAAGAGCAAAGAGCAATTGAAATTCTCGTGTTCACAAAGATGGTTGAGCATGAGACAAGAATTGCTGATGAAAAGAAGTTACTGATTTCAAAGGGGGACACAATTGGTGCTCAGGTTCATGAAATAGAATGGACTAAGCATATTTACACACACTAGACTTGCCCAAAAGATGCCTGAAAGCTATAAGCAGAGGGTCCTTGAATTTCATTATTTTGTAATTCAATGTAGGAAGACACAGCAGTCTGAGTTGGGACAGGCTGCAAAGATGGACAGAGTCCCCCTTCAATTTGATGTCCCAAGTAACAGAACTATTGATAAGAAAGGGGAAAAAACTGTAACTGTGAAGGCAAGTGGACATGAAAAGAGCCATTATTCAGTTGTTCCAGCTCTAGCTTGTGCTGACAGAACCAAGCTGCCTCCTATGCTGATTTTCAAATGCAAAACAATGCCAAAAGAAGACATTCCTCAAGGAGTGATTGGCCATGTTCATCACAAGGATTGGATGGATCAGGATGGAATGAAGATCTGATTTGAGAAAGTCTGGAGAAGGAGATCAGGTAAGTGGGCTATTATGCAAACTTGCCCTATTGATGCTTGATCAGTTCAGGGCACACATAACAAAAAACACAAAGAAGATTGCTGCAAAGCAAAAAACAAAACTTGCCATCATACCTGAAGGTTTGACATCCCAGCTCCAACCACTTGATGTCAGCAGTAACAAACCCTTCAAAGATACCATGAGAGATGAATGGAATCAAGAGATGAAGTCTTCTGGAGACAATTTGACACCAGCAGGAAGAGTAAAGAAACCAACTCTAGGAGAAGTTTGTACTTGGGTGAAAAGATCCTGGGATAACATCAAGATTGAGACTGTTATCAAGTCATTTAAGAAGTGTGGCATTTTAAATGCCATAGATGGAACTGAGGACGAGGCAATATAAGAAGACAGTGATTTGTCATCAGACACAGATGAGAACAAGCTAATGGATGGGAGTTTTGACAGTGATGAGAAGTTGTATGAATTTTATGATGAATGAAAATTAAGTTCAATAACTTTTCAAATTTGGGGGCCTAAAATTAAGGTGCATCTTGTACATGGGGAAATAAGGTAGTTATTGACAAGCCTAGAAGAGAATTCTCAGGAAAACTCAACCATGCTGGTGCCATGATCTCAGACTTCCAGCTTCCAGAACTGTGAGAAATAGTTGTCTTCTGTTTAAGTCCCTCCCAGTCTATGATATTTTGTTAAAACAGCCTTAGTTGGCTAAGATACTTTTCTTTGCCCACTCTCACACCTCCAGGTTGCTGTTTCTGGCCCACCCCTACACATTGTATCTGAAGGCCCACTCCACCATGCCCAGTGTTTGCTGTACTGTGTACGGAGTTTACTAGGGCTGCATTCTGACATCAGAGTATCCAGACCAACATGGGAAAACTAAGTTTTGTTTACTTTCTCTGTTGCCTCTGTTACACGCAGAAAAGTAAGCCCAAATAAGGCCTCATACATAAGGAAAGGAGGCTTATTTCATCCATTGTCCTTCCTACAAATGTCAAGCAATAGGTAGTTAGTTTATCAATCTTTAGAACAGTCTCCTGAAATAAACCATAAAATGTACATTCTTCACATTCTGCATTGCTATTTGGAACTGGTATTAATTGTTTCTACCAAACAAAATTTGCCATTCAGTCTTTATTTTCCCATGAATTCTCATCTGTGAGAATGTAACTCTAAGCATTAAATTTCAAGGGCACTCTTAAATAAAGTATTTCACATCTTCATTCTGCAATGTTTTGCTGCCAACCTGGACAGCTTTAGTTTTGAAAATGTGCATTTTAAACTACAGTAGTTGCAATCCAAACATATTGCTTCTGTTAGGCTAAATAAGAGTAATAGTGAAAAACAGACACATTCCTCTTCTGAAAAATTAGATGAATGTTATTACCTTACATAATCTTGACACCATGAGAGTGACATTATATGACAGTTGTATTTATCAATAGTTCTCAATATCTAAAATATATTCTGCTTTTTAAATTTGATATTTAAAAAAGATTTCAAAATAATTGAATAGAACTAAATTTATATTACATTATATATAAAAAAGATATTCCTTTTTTAAATTTTTTTATTAATTTTAATGGGGTAACATTATTAAATCAGGGTACATATGTTCACAGAAAATATTTCCAGATTATTTTGATATTTGATATTTGATATTTGATATTTGATTATATTGCGTACCCATCACCCAAAGTCAAATTGTCCTCTGTCACATTCTATCTGGTTTTATTTGTGCCCTCCCCTCTTCCTACCCCCACCCTCAACTCCACATACCTCCGGGTAGCCAGTACACTCTTGTCCATGTTTCTGACTCTCATTTTTATGTCCCATCTATGTATGGACTTTTATAATCCTCAGTTTTTTCTGATTTACTTACTTCACTCAGTATAATGTTATCAAGGCCCATCCATGTTGTTACAAATGATCCGATGTCATCATTTCTTATGGCTGAATAGTGTTCCATAGTATATATGTACCAAAGCTTTTTAATCCACTTGTCCTCTGATGGACACTTGGGCTGTTTCCAGATCTTCCCAATTGTGAACAATGCTGCCACGAACATGGGGGCACATTTCTTCTTTTTGAACAGTGCTATGGTGTTCTAAGGCTATATTCCTAAAAGTAGGATAGCTGGGTCAAAAGGCAGTTCGATTTTTAATTTTTTGAGGAATCTCCATACTGTTTTCCACAAGTGGCTGCACCAGTCTGCATTCCCACCAGCAGTGCAGGAAGGTTCCCTTTTCTCCACATTCTCACCAGCACTTATTCTGTATTGTTTTGCTGATGAGCACCATTCTGACTGGTATAAGGTGATATCTCATTGTGGTTTTAATTTGCATTTCTCTAATGATTAGTGATGTTGAGCATTTTTTCATATGCCTATTGGCCATCTGTATGTCCTCTTTAAAGTGTCTATTCATTTCTTATGTCCATATTTTGATTGGATCGTTTGTCTTTCTGGTGTTGAGTTTTATAAGTTCTTTATAAATTTTGGTTATTAACCCCTTATCAGATGTGCTGTCGAATATGTTCTCCCATTGTGTGGTTTGTCTTTTTATTCTGTTCTTATTGTCTTTAGCTGTGCAAAAACTTTTTAGTTTGATATAGTTCTATTTGTTTATTTTGCCTTTTATTTCATTTGCCCGTGGAGATAAATCGGAAAATATATTGCTGCAACAGATGTCAGAGAGCTTACTGCCTATGTTTTCTTTTAAGATGCTCATGGTTTCACAGCTTACATTTAAGTCATTTATCCATTTTGAGTTTGTTTTTGTAAATGCTGTAAGTTGATGGTCTAGTTTCATTTTTTTGCAGGTAGATGTCCAATTTTCCCAATACCATTTGTTAAAGAGGCTGTCTTTACTCCATTGTATGCTCTTTCCTCCTTTGTCAAATATCATTGTCCACAAAGGTGTGGGTTTATATCTGGGATCTCTGTTCTGTTCCATTGATCTATATGCCTGTTCTTATGCAAGTACCAGGCTGTCTTGAGTACAATGGCCTTGAAGTATACCTTGATATTCGGAAGAGTGATACCTCCTGCTTTATTTTTTCTTTTTAAGATTGTTGAGACTATTTGTGTTCTTTTTTGGCTCCATATAAATTTTTGAAATATGTGTTCTATATCTTTGAAGTACTGCATTGGCATTTTAATTGGTATTGCATTGAATTTATAAATTGCTTTGGGTAATCTAGACATTTTAATCATGTTTATTCTTCTTAACCATGAGCACGGTATATGCTTTCACTTGTTTTTATCTTTCTAGATTTCTTTTATCAATGTTTTATAATTTTCCAAGTACAAGTCCTTAACCTCCTTGGTTAAATTTACTCCTAAGTACTTTATTTTCTGGTTGCAATGGTGAAGGAGATTGTTCCTTAATTTCTTTTGCTGACAGTTCATTGTTGGTATATTAAAATGCCTCTGATTTCTGAGTATTAATTTTATATCCTGCCACCTTGCTGAATTCATTTATCAGGTCCAGTAGTCTTTTGACTGAGACTTTAGGGTTTTCTATGTACAATATTATATCATCTGCAAATAATGACAGTTTTACTTCTTCTTTTCCAATTTGGATACCTTTTATTTCTTCTTGTTGTCTGATCGCTGTAGCTAAGACTTCCAGAACTATGTTGAATAAGAGTGGTAAAAGGGGGCACCCCTGCCTGGTTCCTGTTCTTAAGGGGATTGCTTTTAATTTTTGCCCATTTAGTATGATGTTGGCTGTGGGTTTGTCGTAGATGGCCTTTATCATGTTAAGGTATGTTCCCTGTATTCCCACTTTACTGATAGTTTTGATCGTGAATAGGTGCTGGATTTTATCAAATGCTTTCTCTTCATCTATCGAAATTATCATGTGATTTTTGTCCTTTCTTTTGTTTACATGATGAATCACATTGATTGATTTGCAAATATTGAACCAGCCTTTCCTCTCCAGAATAAATCCCACTTGATCGTGGTGTATAATTTTTTTCATATATTGCTAGATCCTGTTGGCTAATATTTTGTTGAGAATTTTAGCATCTAAATTCATCAGGGATATTGACATATAATTTTCTTTCTTTGTGTTGTCTTTGCCTGGTTTCTGGATCAGAATTATGCTCACTCAACAAGGACTTTGGAAGTCTTCCTTCCTCTTGAATTTTTTGAAATAGCTTGAGAAGGATGGGAGTTAGTTCTTCTTTGAATTTTTGGTAGAATACACTTGTGAAGCCATCAGGCCAAGGACTCTTCTTTGTTGGGAGTTTTTTGATAACTGTTTCGATCTCATTTGTTGTAATTGGTCTGTCTAGGTGTTCTGATTCTTCCAGATTGATTTTTGGAAGATTATATGATTTAAGAAATTTGTCCATTTCACCTAGGTTGTCTAATTTATTGGCATAGAGTTCTTCATAGTATTTTCTTACAATACTTTTTATTTCTGTTGTGTCAGTAATTATTTCTCCGCTCTCATTTCTAATTTTATTTATTTGAGTTCTCTCTCTTTTTTTCTTGGTGTTTCTAGTTAAAGGTTCATTGATCCTGTTTACCTTTTCAAAGAACCAGCTCCTGGTTTCATTGATTTTTTTTATTGTTTCCTTAGCTTCTATGTCATTTATTTCAGCTCTGATTTTTATTATTTCCTTCCTTCTACTAGTGCTGGGCTTTATCTGCTGTTGTTTTTCTAGTTCTTTTAGATGCAGGGTCAAGTTGCTTATCTGAGCTTTCTCTAGCTTCTCATGATATGCCTATAGTGCTATGAACTTCCCTCTCAGTACTGCTTTTGCTGTGTCCCATAAATTATGAGTTGATGTATGCTCATTATCATTGGTTTCTAGAAAATTTTTAGTTCTTCTTGATGTCATTGTTAATCATTCATTATTTAATAACATGCTATTTAGTTTACAATTGTTTGAGTATTTTTCAGTTTTTCTTTTCTGGTTAATTTCTAGTTTCATGCCATTGTGATCAGAGAAAACTTGATATGATTTCAATCTTCTTAAATTTGTTGAGACCGCTTTTGTGTCCTAACATGTGGTCTATCTAGAGCAGTGGGTTTTAACCTGGGTTCTATCAAACTCTAGGGGTTTGATAAGTCAGTCTTAGGAATTCAGAGAAGCCTCTGCTGTGGAGTCCAGAATAATGTAACACCGTAATTTGTTGTGAGTTCATGCACTTTGTTGGTTTTGTTCTTTGAGCAAGGTGATGTTCATGCACCGCTCATTTTGTGCACCAGTAAAAAAACATATACCTATGTCTTGAATTTGGAAAAGAAAATCATATTTTATTTATCACTAAATAAAGGTTCGGTGAATGTGCTTATGAAACTCGTGGGTTCAGTACCTCAAAACAGCTTATAAACCACTGATCTAGAGGATATACCATGAGCACTTGAAAAGAATGTATATTCTGCTGCTTTAGGGTGAAAGGTTCTGATGATATCTATTAAATCGAGTTGATCTAGTGTATCCTTTAAGTCTGTTGTTTCTTTATTAATTTTATTTCTTGGGGATCTATCCAGTGATGTTAGTGGAGTATTGAAATCCCTACTGTTAAAGTATTGCTGTTAATCTCGCCCTTTATATCCATCAGAGTCTGCTTTATGTATGTCGGGGCTCCTATGTTCGGTGCGTAGATATTTATAATGGTTATATCTTTCTGTTGAATTGTTCCCTTTATCATTAGGTAGTGTCCTTCTTTATCTCTTACTACAGCCTTTGTTTTAAAGTCCATTTTGTCAGATATAAGTATCGCTACCCCGGCATTTTCTTTCCATTTGCATGAAATACTTTTTTTCCATTCTTTTACCTTCAGTCTATGTGCATCTTTTGTTTTAAGGTGTGTCTCTTGTAGGCAGCATATGTATGGGTCCTGTTTCTTTATTTCCGCAACTACCTTATGTCTTTTGATGGGATCATTTAATCCATTTACATTTAAAGTCATTATTGATATGTAGTTGTTTATTGCCATTTTATTCTTTAAAGCTGTATTCTTTTTTTGCTATATTCTTTTCCCCCTTTGAACTGTTCACAACAGGCCCCTTAGCATGTCTTGCAGAATTGGTTTGGTTTTAATTAATTCCTTGAGGTATTTTTTTTTTTTTTGACTGGGAAGCTCTTTATTTCTCCTTATATTTTAAGCATTAGCCTTGCTGGATAGAGTAGTCTTGGTTGTAGGTTCTTGTTCTGCATTACTTTGAATGTATTTTGTCATTTCATTCTGGCCTCAAGTGTTTCTGTTGAAAAGTTGGATGCCATTCTTATGGGGGCTCCTTTTTTTCTCTAGCAGCTTTTAAGATTTTCTCTTTATCACTTAGCTTTGGTATTTTGACTATGATATGTCTTGGTGTAGAGTTCTTTGGGTTTCTCTTTAATGGAGTTCTCTGTGCTTCTTGCACATGTGAAATGTTTTTCAGTCTTAATTTAGGGAAGTTTTCAGCTATGATTTGATTGAAAAAAGTTTCTATCCCTTGTTCTTTCTCTTCATCTTCAGGAACCCCTATGATGGGAATGATGTTTCTCTTCATGTTGTCACAGAGCTCCCTTAGTTTCCTCAGATTTTATGAGTGTCTTTTCTTTTTTCTGCTCTGCTTCTGTGCCTTTGTTAATTTTGTTCTTTAATTTGCTGATTCGATCCTCAACTTCATCCATCCTGCTTTTAATTTCTTCAATTGTGGTCTTCAGTTCTGATACTGTATTTGTCATTTTTGTCTGATTCTTTTTTTTTTTTTCATTTCAATTTCCTTTTTTATACTTGCTTTCTCTCTCTCTCTCTCTTTTTTTACAGGGACAAAGAGAGAGTCAGAGAGAGGGATAGATAGGGACAGACTGACAGAAACAGAGAGAGGTGAGAAGCATCAATCATTAGTTTTTCATTGCCATTGCGACACCTTAGTTGTTCATTGATTGCTTTCTCACATGTGCCTTGAACGTGGGCCTTCATCAGACCAAGCAACCAGTGTTGGAGCCAGCCACCTTGGGTACAAGCTGGAGAGCCTTTGCTCAAGCCAGATGGGCCCATGCTCAAGCTGGAGACCTCAGGTCTCAAACCTGGGTCCTCCACATCCCAGTCCAATGCTCTATCCCCTGCGCCACCGCATGGTCAGGCTACTTGCTATCTCTTTATTTAGGTGTTTGTAATGACTATCCATTGTTGCTCTAAGCTCTTTGAACATCCTAACTATCATTATTTTACACTCTGCATCAGGTAGTTTGGTTATATCTGATTCATTCAGGTCCTTCTCTGGGGATTTCTCTTCATTCATTTGGGTTGCATTTCTCTGCCTGCTCATTTTATCTGTGTGTAAGAAGGTTTTGGCTACTGGAGTCCAATGGGTGTTGCCTCTATGTTCCCTAGGTGTGGTCTGTCTGCAGGTCTGCCACTTCCTCTGCCACTGCTTAGGGTGGTAGGGTATGGGTGTTGCTGGCGCCAGCTACTGTGGCTTTTGCTGCAGTTTCCGCCTCGTCTCCGTGGGAGGGGCTGTGTTCTCATGCCAGGCTCTATAAGCCTCAGCTGTTCTCGGCCTTTGCCCCTCTCCCATGGGTGGGATTGCACACCACACTCCGGCCACAAGCCTGGGCACTAAGGGCAAGGATGAGCACTTTTGCTCAGCTGCAGGTCCCTGTGAGCCAGTTCCTCCAGCCAGGAAGGGCTTCTGGTACTCGCTCAGCTGTGAGACAGGTTTCTACCATGCCCCCACCAACCTTGGCTCCTCGGCTGGGCTGCTGGTGTGCACTCAAGTTCGAGCCCGGGCTTCTGCCCCACCTCTGTGGGCAAAGCCGATTTAGGCAGGGCTTCAAGCCTCAGACGCCAGGGGAGGCTGCATGCCCGCTCACCCCCGCCCAGCAGCAGATATCTGCCCATTCCGGGCTCCTGCTTTTCCCCCACAGGTGGGGTCGCAGGCAGGCCCACAGCCACCAGACCACTTTTGTGCATCGCCTTCACCCCCAGTAGGCTAGACCGAGCTCACAACAGCCGGCTCAGCCTCTGTCCCCATAGACTAAACCACACTTCCTTGTCCTGCCACTGCCCATCCTCCAGCAAGCCCTCAGCAGTGTGGGTAGGGGCACTGCAGCTCAGACACTAACACTCCATACTGTAGTCCTGAAAGCTTCTTCCTTCTAAGCGACTGTGATCTAATTGCTGCAGGGGAACCTGTTTGGCTGGTGTCCTGCTTCCCCTTGTTGGTTCCAGAAGAAACATTGTTACAGTTTTGTGGAGTGACTCGGCCCAGGGATTAGGGTGGCTATCCCTCAAAGCTTTTCTCCCTGTGCCTTCCAGACTGCACTCTCTTCCTGCTGCTCTGGTCGTTTCCTCTCTCCCTGTCTCCCGGAGTCCTGGGTGAGTGGTTGTGAGAGAGGTTTTCTGTGCCGTCCCTTTAAGAAGAATCTTGGGTCTGAGACAACTGTCTCATTCTCACAAACAGTATCCTAACCTGTTTCCCAGCTAAATACAGTCCATATGCCTCTTCTAGGCCCTGGGGCTGTAGGCTGGGGCTTTGCTCCTGGGACCCAGGTCCCTACCCTTTTGCTAGCCTCTCTTCTTGCCACACGAGTCTCTCCTGACTGCCTTTCGCTTCGGGGAGCTGGGCACCCCTTTCCGCGTTTTTGCTTTTCCTACCAGTCTCAATGTTGCTTCTTCAGTGTTCCCCAGTTGAAGAGTTGTATATACGGACATGTGGCAGTTTACTGTCTTGCTGCTCACTCTATCACAGACAACTCGGTTGATGACTTGCCCTGGAGGCAATCTGTTCTCTCTCTTTCTGTGTTTCCCTTCCCTCCTGGACTTCCACCTATTTCTGTCTCATTTACTGGCATCATTTCCTCAACTTGTACAATTTAAAGGCATGTCCTGATTTAATCCCATGACTTCTTATACAAACTCCCTGACCTACTTTCCACCCAAACATCTTTTTTAGCTCTAGACTCAACTATATAATTGGAGCATTTTATCTTATACAGGTTTCTATAGATTGATGTGTGCAAATCTGAACTCTTCATCCACTCCTTATAACCTGGGGAATGGCACTTTCATTCATACATTTATTCAAACCAGACCCAGAGGAATCAATTCAACAATTCTGTCTCCACTAAATCCTTTTCCAATCTCCAAGTGCTTACTATGGATTCTCTTGAATTCATTCACATCTCTGCATCCTTATCATCTCTAGTTTTGGCCTATCATGTTGACTGATTCTCTAAAATACTGTCTTTTCTGACTTTATCAAATGCCCTTTTGGCTTTTTCTTAAATTTGAGTAGAAATAAAAGGCTTTTCAAAGTCATATGCTATCTCTTACATTCTTCTCCATTGCTCAAATGTATTTTCCACTATAATTAGTTTTGGACTCCTAACAGATAACTTTGAAATCTTCCAGACAGAAAGCAATGCTAGTAAAGAAAAATGAATACTTTCAACATCCAATGACAATGCTATAAACTTATTGGCCTCTGAATCCAATTTTAATTTTGCATTGTATTACATTAGAAGTTAAGCCCTGCTCTGAACCAGGACTCCACCTGTGGTCTGGACTCCATTCCTCCCTTTCCTTTCAGGCACCTTTATTGATTGTTCAACATTTCCAACTCTACCAACCCATTCCTGTAAATGGTTTACAATAATTGTCTTTTCCACCATTGAAACCATTCTCCCACAACTGAATCCCATAATGACTTCAATTTTAAATTACTTCTAACTAGTAGATCTTGCAACTTAAATATCTCCCAGTAAGTCTAACTCCAACATTCCTAAATAAGCTCATCCATTTTTCTACCAATCCTCTTTTCTCTTGATCCAAAATTTTGATGACAGGGACCACCATCTACCAAGATGCTCAAGCAAGATTTTTTTTGCTTCTTTCCCACATCCAATCAAATTCTTAATGATTATACCACCTAGATATTTTTTGAGCTTCTTTTTTCTCTCCATGTCCATGGTCACTGCCCTAATGTTCACTATTATCTCCCACAAGTATTATTAAAACTATTACAAATTGTTCTCTCTAGTCCTAGTATTTCTTCCATCTAATAAATTCTCCACATTACAATGGGATTCTTTTTAATGCAAATCTGATCACATGATTCTGCTTAAAACCTTATAATGAGAAGAAACAAACAAAATACCCTTACAATGTCTCTCCATTGCTCTTAGAGTAAAATGCAAACTGTTTAACATGTCTAATCAGGCCAATAAAGTCTGGCTCCTGCCACCTTTCTCTTACCTCACATTATGTGCTACAGCCATGCTAACATCTTTATATTTCTAGATACTCCCCGTCATTCCCTCTGATGCACTGACCCTCCTCATGATCTCTTCCTTATCCTTAGGGTCAGATTGGCAGTAAATTATAATGAACTCTAATATCTAAGTTAGTTATGCCTCTTTATAGCACCTTTTACAAACTCTAATGATGTTTATTATCATAGTGTGCTATAGTTCTTATTTAGGTGAAGGCTATACATGCCTTAAGGGTAAAACCAAAGATCACAGTGTTTAATTTTCATTATTAATGCTGGCTTCAGTGTTTATTCCTTATTAGAGGAGCAAGTTATTTCTTATATTCTTGAACTCTAAAATGGAGCTTATTTAGGAATGTTGGAGTTAGACTTACTGAGAGATATTTAAGTTGCAAGATCTACTAGTTAGAAGTAATTTAAAATGCCTACCTCTTTGATTATCATGAGAACTTAGTAAGTTTTTACTTATAAAGCAATTGGGATACCACCTAACACTTAGTACATGCACAATAAATGTTCACAATTATAATTTTAATGAATAAATATCAAGTATATAATTGCACTAAAGAAACTTCTTGCTCTGAGATTCAATTTTGCTCAATATTCCCCATATAGACAGGAAACTATAATATTGAACATTAGTATTTTTAATTTAACTAATATTAAATAAGGCAGACTATTATATGAGAGGTGGGAAATTAGACAAATTAGAAAGTGGAAGATGAGCAGCACAATGCCCATGACCTCAATACATTTTACCCACTCATTGTAATATAATGTAGGAAATGTTAAGGATAAAAATAGTGATACAGATTGTAATAGAAACCTGCAGGTGGGAATCCAGAGAATTAATTACTGTGCTGAAAAATTAATGTTTCCATAGAATTATTTATGAGAGCTACTTAAGCAATATTTGAGGTCAATAGGAAAATTATACAATTTAAAATTTGAGGATGCATTGGTAAATTTATATTTTTAAAAAGGATTCACTAGAGGCCTGACCTGTGGTGGCGCAGTGTATGGAGCGTCGACCTGGAATGCTGAGGTCGCTAGTTCAAAACCCTGGGCTTGCCCAGTCAAGTCACATATGGGAGTTGATGCTTCCTGCTCTTCCCCCTTCCCTCTCTCTCTCTCTCTTTCTCTCTCTCTCCTCTAAAATGAATAAATAAAAAGAATAATTTAAACCTATAAATTTAAATTTAAAAAAAGATTCACTAGAGCCTTATACAAAGCTTTATTTCTGAAATTGTAATTATACCTAAGGATTAGTGCTTGGGTCAACTTTAATAGCATCAGTTATAATACCTATAGTCTACATTATAGAAACCAGCTCTTGAGATTCACATCTGGGGTCATATATTTAACTTATGTGAGTTTAACAGTAAATATGACTTAAAGAACTCCTTTCAGTCTCTCTGCTCTTCTTTTTAAATGTGTCAGTGTAAAATACAAAGATAAATATGTTTGTATTTACTATTGTGCTTCTTACTCAATACATTCTACACTCCACTAATCCAAATAGGTTGTTTCAGAACAAAATACATGAGGACAAGAAATAAATTCAACTCTTATGTACATACAGCAATGCACATAGGAGAGCACTTGATTTATATTGTTGATAATAATAATAATAGTTAACATCAAGGATTTTAAACTAGGCACTACTGACATTTTGGAATCATTATTTCTTAAACTAGTAATTTTTTGTTGTGGAAGGCTATCTTGTGCATTGTAGGATGTTGACAGTATCCTTGGACTGAGTCTTCTGGATGCCAGTTATACCCTCTTCCAGTTGTGGCAACCACAACTGTCTTTAGACATTGCCAAATGTCTTCTGGGGACGGATCACTCCTTGTTGAGAACCACTGCTCTAAATAGTGCAGTTGTCATAAAAGCAATGATAGCAAGGAAAAGATGCAGGCCTATATCACATTTCATATAACCTTGGCATGCCAAGACAATAAAATCAGAAAGAGGTATGTTCAAGCCATAATTTCCACTTCAAATCTGAAAAATTACTCGCCAGATTCAAAATTATTAGACATCCTTCTATTTTTAAAACTTCTACAAGAAGTAAATTGAGAATTCATGTCACAGTGGTACTAAACATAAAAGAGCTTTGTGACATCATAGGTAGATTAGGTTTTTATAAATCAACAGTGTTATGTGACTGACTGCCAAACAAAAGCCAATTTAATCTTCAACTGCATTAAGAGCTGCATAATTTATTAAATGATGGATTTAATACTCTGTACTTTAAGATCATTTTTGCATTATATGGGGCTACATTTTAAGAATATCTAGATATGTACTGGGAAATGCTCAAGGACTTGTAAACTATCAGAAAAATCATTTATCTCAATACAGAATAATCTCAATGCAGAATAATCTGTCTTTGGAGGTTTGAGATACTTTAATAATAAACTCAGACATATATCTAAAGACCATTGATAAGAGTATTATAGAAAAACCTTACATTTCACATGAGCTATTAAACTTGAATATTGATGATGCTCATTCTAATCTTGAGGGCTGTGATTCTTTAAATTAATAATTTATTTTCTTTTTCTTTTGACCCATTTAAGACCAAGACATAAAGGTGAGGGGAATGGGTCTTCTTAGTCTCCAATGAAGAATGAACCATATTGCACTTTGTATTTAGGTTTCATATGCATATGGATAACTCACTACTTCTTTACAAACGTCTGTTCATTAACTGTTCTCTTAAAAACAAGATGAATATCAAAAAACAAAAAAAAAAAACAAGATGAATATCAACCCCTGTCGTTTACACAATTGACTTCTGCAGATAGGAAAAATGTGTTTCTAACCAAATAAATTATTAACTATTCTGCTCTAATACCATAGAATTTATCTCTTCTAAATAGCTTTAATCTTTGTTACTAGTACATCATTATTTGTACAGCCTGGGTTTAACCATGGGAAGGTCATCGCTGAGAGTGTGGTTAGATACAATTGAAGTTTCCTATCAATAAAGCTGGTCTAATTCAGTTGACTTGTGAAAATGCCCTCAAGGAGAAATTCCAGAATTATCTCCTAGCACTTGCATTCCTTATTGTTGAAATCAACCTCTGCATAAACAGGGTCTTCTTGTTCATTTATGTCTCAAGTATTAGGTTTAATTCACTTGTGATCTCAAAGAAGCTCAATGCATATGGTTAGTGGGTCTCTGCTATATGATATAATTCCAGAATATGATGTTAAAAATATAAACTTTTATTTTTTCTGATTTAATCTAGAGATGGTTAGCCTGCACAAGTCAATACTTCTCTCAGAAAACATGCAACTCTTTTATTTTTAAATTTTATCTCCAATTAGACAACTTTCCAAATCTTTGAAATTCCTTTTTGTTTAAATATCACCCATGCTGTTTCGGAAGGTAGCTATGTTCACAACAATCCCATAGACGTCCATATATATATATATATATATATATATATATATATATATATATATATTCACGCACACACACTAATATTTCATATATAATCCAAACCTTTACATTCTAAATTAGGTAAATTCTCTACAACATAAAATATCAAGTTTTCTCTCACTCCAAAGTCAAACGCAATTTGAGTACAAAAATATTCTACAAATAAAATTATCTGAGTTAAGTCTGCCACAAAAGGGTCCCATCAGTTTCTTTTTTTAGATTGGTCTCATTATTATGATAATTATCATTAGTCCTTCTCAGGAAGTTTCTTCACTCCATCTCATATAAAAAAGATTTGTTTGTCTGGCTCAGTACTTTCGCTGAATTTGCTAGATAGTGTTGAAGTTGTAAGTCAGGATATTTGTTTCTGTCATCACTAAATGTGAATGTTTTAATTTCTGTCTCAGGTGTTTCCTACCTGTAAATTGAGCTCTCTGGTCTAAAAAAGAATATGATCAGGATCAGTATATGCATATCTAAGTGTTTTTAAAGATAACAGATGAATTATGACACAGGTTTTTATATCCGTTTCATTTCACAACTTAACATGAGACCTTAGAAATCTGATAGTTATGAACAAAAGTAATAGAAATATGTAAAAATATTTTTTAAAAACATGCAAGAATACCCTTTTTTTTTCTTTGAGACAGTGGGAAATATATCTTATTGTTCTGCCTTTAGAATACATGCATATGCAGTCAGAAGTCTGCTTATAGGTATGCATTTTCTTAAACTATGACCCTCTAAAAAGATTATTACCATCCTGAATGAGAGAAAGAGATCCAGGAAATGTAACTCTCCATGTTCATCACAGGATGTTAGCCAAACATGAGCTGTTTATTCACTCATGATCTTCTCCAAGGTTCTCATTCATTCCTGTCAATCTTCAGTTCATTCAACAAGTGCTTACTGAGGATTAATCAGGCACCCTATATCCTGCACCACAGCGTCTCAACTCAACTCTGGTATCAACTGCATCTGGATGGACAAATTCCTGCTGCCTGATAGCTTCCCACCCCAAATGGCCCTGTGTGACTTTCAGCTTTTTGTCTGTGGCTTTTCTCCAAATCCTAGAAGCTAGCCCAGCCCAGGCATTTAAGAAGTGGTGAAGTATTATTACCAGGATAACCACTACTAATGGGCAGAGAGATGGGTAGATAAATGCCCCAGCCTTTTTTTTTTTTTTTTTTTTTTTTGCACACGAGAGTTCTGAGCTACATGCAATCCAGTTTCTCAGAGGGTTTCAAGAGGATTTGAACCCTAATTGCTCACAGTGATAAACCAGATCAATAATGTACCCTTTACTGGTGTTCTTCCTTCCATCTCATTCTCCCATGATCTTACTCTTGAAATCATCCTACAAATAAACAACTTGTGCCTGAGGCCTTATGTCAGATTCTCTCTTTTGGGGTCAACCCAAACTAAGCCAGATCACTTTGGTTCAATAAACTTTTATTGGCTAATAATTCTATGCTAGGAAATATGCTAGGGCTTAAAGATAAGCAAAACAATTACACATTCTCCTGACCTCAAGGACTAATAGCTTTTTTTTTTTGAGGGAGCAAGACAAATAGATATATCACCACAATAGGATACTATAATTCTTATAATAATAACATGTCCAAAGATTTGTGGGAGCTCAGAGGAGGCAATGACAAATTCTTTGTGAGGTAGGGGCAGTGGAAAAGAAACCTGCTCTAAAAGGTTTTCAGAAGAGGTGTTTAAACTGATGTTAGATGTATCAAACAATAATATGATATATGAATAACAAAGAAAAAGCAGAAGTAATTTGAAGAAAGATTAAAAGTATGAAATACAGTCATCCCTCGCCATATCATGGTTCACTTTTCGCTATATTGCAGATTTTGCGGTATACTGTATAGGTATTTTTATATATTTATTATTTTAATTATTATTGCAGTAAAATAAGCAAAATAAGTGTGAGAAAGGTTAATAACAGTGTGGGAAAGGTTTATGAGGGTGTGGGGAGGGTTTAGAAAGCCTTAAAATATATGTAAGTAATAAAATAAATATAAGGTCGCTACTTTGCAGATTTTCACCTATCACGGAAGGTTCTGGAACCTAACCCCCGCGATAAACAAGGGACCTCCGTATTTACTTCTTCAAGGAGAGGCATAGAATACTTACTATATACCACATTTCCTGCTAGGCAATGTGAACATGTCAATGAAGAAAAGATCATTGCATAGGAAATTCTGTCAGGACTTACCATTCCGCAGTAAGTACCAGAAGTACTTCATTGACTTTCCACTGTACTGTGAACATTGTGACTACAGGTACTTTATTTCTTTGTGTGTGTTTTTCTTTAACTTCATGCAGAACATATGAAAATTTTCTATATTTAAAGTTTTGTTTTATTAATACATCGTTTTAAAGTGCCTAATTTCTTGAGCCATTTTGAGGAGTAACTTCATGCAGAGATGAAGAAATTCACAATGGTGTGTCTGAGGAATTTGACATTCTTTGGTCTTCTTGAGTTCACATTTCTAAACTAAAAATTTTGGGGTCCAAAATGCCCCTCAGCTTCTCAACCCATACTGCTCTCAGCCTTGAAATGAGAAAGCGTGCTAAACATGAAGCTGAATGAGTACTTTACCCATCGATAATCATGCAGGAAATTTTGGTCTGTAAACCTGACCTGGAGTTATTTAGAAAACCAGCTATGAGACCTTCGTCTGGAAAACTCTGTCACTGTGATGGAATCAAAAGTGGGAACAAAGGTGCAAGGGGGCACCACTGGCTCCCAATGTAATGAAATACACAGCCATCTATGTCTGTGGGGACAGATTTATTTCCTGCTAAAACATGTATTTCCTGTCTCATAAACACAACCTGAGTACACCTTTTCAAACACCCAAGGCGAGACAAAGGGAATGGGGCAGTTTGGCAACCCTCAGGACTAACTCACACTCGGCTCATTTTCATCCATGGAAGCTCACGTTTCTCACTCTAAATTTAGCGTTTACCTACCTCACTCACAGCCCAGCACCCAGTCTTTATTTTTAAATGATGATCCCAGTTTCCTAGCTCAGTAAACTGCCTTGTTTAAATATTCTTCTCATCTATTTTTTTTCTTCTCTGGGGAGCAAAGTATTTCCTGACATCTGTTTTAAATTTGTTTTTCTTTTAATTTCTGTGTATGCCTCTTTTTCCTATCATCTGCACTGAATTGAAAATAGAGTGTTGGATTGAAGGGTTTTTTCTTTTCCTTTTTTTTTTTTTTTTTTTTTTTGCCATTTTTAGAATAATATTATCTTTCACCACAGGAAACTCCAAAAGGGCATTTATGCTACCTGTACATGGACCATGTGGCCTTTGCAATGCAGCCACCTCCATGGAGAGGACAGATGGAAACAAAGCTGTGAGGACCCAAAAATCTCCCACCAAGCTATTTTATAAGCCTGGAATATACATTGATATTGAACTACTTATGGCATCTATTGTGTCTATTATGCAGTAAATGTTTGTGTCCTCCAAAATTCTTATGATAAAGCCCTAACCCCCAATGTTATGGTATTTGTAGATGGGGTCTTAGAAAGGCAATTAGAGTTTGGTAAGGTCAGAGGAAAAAGCCCTCATGATGGGATTAGGGCCTTTATAAGAAGAGAGACCAGAGTGATATCTCTGTCCATCCCCTCTACCTGCATTGTGAGAACACAGCAATGAGGCAGCTGTCTACAAGCCAGGAGGAGAGTTCACACCAGAACCTGCCCATGCTGGCATCTCAGATCTCATACTTCCAGTCTTTAGCTATGTAAGAAAATCAATTTTGGTTGTTTAAGCCCCACAGTGCACTTGCCATGAACTTCTAAAGATGCAGTCATGGATGCCACATGCCCGTGGAACAATATTGATAGATTTCTCTAGATTCCTTAAACTCTGGCAACTCATAACTAGAGAAAAAAGCTCTGTGTTTTCTATATGCAATAATGCTATTTGGAGCATATTTTTAACATCTTCATTGTAGACTTTTTGAAAAATAAAAAGAAATTAAATTAAATTATTTATAAAGTTTGCCATCCTAAGATCAATAACAAATATGTGTTGCTGAGATTATTCCTTGTTTTTTTATATCCATATCTGTAATTAAGCTGAAGTATATTTGTATGTGTGTATATGCATGTATTATTACATACTCTCTATATATTATATGATTATATTGAGTGAATGTGTATGTATATGTATGTATACACTCTGAGTGATCTTATATTTGCATGTGTGTGTATAAATATGTGCACATACACACATATACAAATACATTATATCTATAACCCTATGATACCAGTAAAAGATACTGCCAACCTAGATTCTTTATATCTGGAGAATGAGTGAACAATTAAAAAGTAGAGAAAAAGAGTTCTTGAGAAGTGCTGCTGAAAATTAAAAAATGGATTTCCTTCAGTGTTATTTGAAAAATAAAGAGAAAAATTAGATTTTTTTAATTTGTTACTTGGAAGCTAAACTTATCTTTTGAATGCCACTCCATGTGGCTCCTTGTCTTATATTTCAGATAATATAAAAATATGTCAGCAAATAGGGTTGGTCAGTTTCACCCAGTGTGTGTAATTTTCCAAAGGGGATCCCAGTTTTCTATATTAAACTTCTCTTTAAACAAAATACTTTATGAGTAAGCACTTTTGACACAGTAAACCAGTATGTAAATATGAAATGTTGTTCTTAATAGTAATGGCAAAAAACTCAGAAATCAAATAAAAAATAGATGAAAGGGGAAAGAATATAATGAAAATTTAGCTCTTCTTATTGCCTCCACCAGGACAGTAATGAGGACTGCACTAAGAAAAGTTAACCGAAAGGCAAATGTGTTCATAAAAGAACAGCAACTCCAAATGCAGCTGAGTTATGAGTCATAGGGTGACTCCGCCATCCCTGAGTGATCACCGGGCGTCTTTTCATACTCTCGTGTCCATTGGCCCCTTGCCATCTGTATTTTGAGATGCTCACAGAAAGTGGGAAAGTATTTTCCTCTCATTTCCAGCAGGAAATGATTTCCGTAAGTGATTGACTACTCTAAACAGTCCTCATTCTAGAATTCACATTTACTTGAACGTGCATCTCCTTTTATAAAATGGAGTATCTGGTTAGACTGTCCCACAAATTCAATTCCCATGATCTTCCATGACCTTGGAAAGGAAAGAATGGGATTAGAATGTTTTGTTGAGCTATGGTTTTCTTTAACTGTCCGTTATGAACTGCTAGAATTACTAAGGTAAAAAAAGATATTGGAATCTTTCTTAAAGGTACGTATTCTGTCTTTTTTAAAGTTCAGTATGTGCCGTTATGATGAAATGTTAAGACATAAATAATGATTTTTAAACATCAATGAGAGATTTTTCCAAATTACATGATTCCTAAAAAAAAAAAAAAAGGCACACAGTTATTAGGTTTCTTTACAAGTTACCTGAAAAACAACCTCGGGAAAGCTGACCAAGTATACTGCTTCGTTACTATTTTGCATCAACTCTGAAGGAGGTAGGGCGCCCAGATTGGGTGAGGAAGGGAAAAAGAAGCATGAGACTATGAGATCAAAGCAGGTCCACTAAAGGAGAAAATATATTTTCCCTGGGGCTTTGAAAGTCTCTTTTAAAAGGGATCCCGCCCCACTTACTTGGGGGTTTGGCGTATGGTGTGTGGTACAGATGGATGCACAGTGATACAGCTGTTATGGATCTGGCACGGCTGTGCGTAGTACTCCCTGCCAGCTGGCCAGCAGCAGCCCTGGCTCCTGGAATAAGCTGATTCCTCCCAGCTGTTTTGCAAGGGAAAGTAGAAAAATGTTGTACTTCACCAATTTTCCTTTAAAGCCATTTTAGCAAAAGCTAAACAACAACAAGGAGCAGGCTTCATCCAAGTTATGCATACTTAATTGTGACTGTGAGGCTCCATTTGAATAGCTAAAAGATGGCAGAAGCACTCAATGCAGCAAGCAGACAAGTAGTGCATGAAAGGAGCAATCTCAGTCAATTTCAGTCCAGTGGGGACGCGATGTGTGGGGCATTCACAGTGCTGGCCGAACACCATCAGATCATGTAGACAGGAAATTCATTTCACTTGTACACCCGGAAGATGAAACATGAAAACATCACTTGACTCATAAACTTGTTTCTGGCAAAAAAAAAAAAAAAATAGGAAGGAAGGAAGGAAGGAAGGAAGGAAGGAAGGAAGGAAGGAAGGAAGGAAGGAAGGAAGGAAGGAAGGAAGTTAGTTCAGAATGTGAAATGAAATCAGAAAAGAGTCTGCTCATTTAGAAAGACTAAGAGTATTGGGAGAGCAAATCTTATCTAGAAGACAGTAATGCAAAGAAAAGTATGTGACAGAAGCTTCTGGGAAGTCCTCAGCTTATTCTCTCACAAGGTCAAATGTTACATCACCTTTTAGGTGAGATAACATTTTATATTTTCTCAATGAAAATGAATGGATTTTGTCTGTAAATATTTTTATGGTTTGAATTCAAATTTTTCTTTTTAAGGGTGTTATCAAACTTTGAAAGTACACTGGAAGAGAAAATGGTCTAGGACCTTGGTCAGGAAACTACAGCTCCCGAGCCACATGTGGCTTTTTGGCCACTTGAGTGTGGCTCTTCCACAAAATACCCTGTGTGGGTGCTACCTCGATAAGGAATGTACCTACCTATATAGTTTAAGTTTAAAAAATTTGGCTCTCAAAAGAAATTTTAATCGTACCATTGATATTTGGCTCTATTGACTAATGAGTTTGCCAACCACTGGGCTAGGACCCTTCCACACTCTACCCAGAAACTACCCAGATACCTTTACCCACTCCAGCCCAAATAATTCATCGTGGAGTGTTGTCCTTCTACCTTGTTGATCCTGACATGTGTGAAGCAGGGAAGAAAACAGTTCTCTGGGAAATGGGATATTTGCAAGGTTTTCAGGGACAAGTCTGAGGTGATGCTAAAGCGGCTTGGTGAACTCAGTTTCTGAACAGGAGTAAAGGAGTAAACACTGGAGAATGCATAGACACAGTGTATTTGCCAGAAATGCACAGGCCACTAAGAGAAACTCTCTTTTACTTCCTATAATTACTATCTGAAATATATACCACTTAAGCTCCCAAAGTCAACATGCAAGGCAAAACCCAAAAATCATGGAGTCTTGAGCAGGTTCTTTGAGAAAATGGAAGTCAGTGTGGGGAAGCCTTCCATTATTTGAACCCTACAGGATTACAATAGTGTATTTTGATTCATTAGCTCTCAATTTCTCGAGATTTGACAGGCCCTTTTTAATTTTTTTTCGAGTATAACAAGAAGCTATCATAAAATTTAGATATGCTGCCCAAGACTTGAGAGAAAACAATGTTATTAATTATAGCATCTATGGCATAATTATTATAGACTTGAAATGAAAAACAGATAAGAAACAAATATATAATTTGAAACATCAGGAACTGGTTGTTGAAAGGAAAAAGGAGAATAAATGAATGAATGCTGATTTTTCTCATAGTAGCATAATCATGAAATGTTTTAATTAAATAAGAGTTAGAGGAAATATAATTAATATTTTAAATAGTATTTTTCTAAAACACCAAAGTGAATTTAATGAACAGAATTTCTCATGTACTGCACACTATATTTTTGCAATGCATCTAGGACCCATGGATAAAACGTGTTCAAACATTCTTTATCTCCCTTGGCTGCCAATTTTATCACAAGTAAAGGCAGTGCTTTACAAAATAACAGCACATTGGCTAATAAACACTGTCTGATTCAGTAATTTATTTTCTTCAGAAGTTATAGCTGTGTTCAAAATGATACCCAGTGAAGTGTCATACATTAATTTAAAAATATTTCAACAGGAAAATTTATCTGTGAATTTTGTGATGCCACCACCGTGCTGTAAAACACCCTTTCATTTTTTCCTCTCTATTGGCGGCAATAATAGCAACAACATACCTCACAAATAATCAACCAAACACATATGTTAACTACAGTTGTCTGCAAAGTCCTGTAGAAGGCAATATGGCAGAGTGGGGATGGTGGTGGGAGGCAGAAGACAGAGTACAAATGGAAAAATCTATCTTAAGGAGCAGAGTCTACTACTAGTAATTTCAGAGAGCTCAAATTCTTTTAATGTTTAAAAAGCCTGTTGATTGAAGTAAAGTTTTTTGGAGGAGATGAGATTGAATAGTAAACTCCATTAAAATTTTTCAGACTAGACAGGATTAGATGAAGAGGAATAAAATTAGAGAAAGATGGATAGAAGTAAGTTATGCCTATTATGCCTCATGGCTAGTAAATTTATGAAAACATTGGAAGAAATAGGCCTGCCTTATTATTTTAATGATAAGAAGAGTCATGGGTATTTCAAAAGAAAGATTTCAAAAATTGAGTTACTTGGTTTAAGGTATTGTTTCTCATATATTGATCAAATGAACATGGGTCATTGGACCAGATTGTATTATTTTGATTACATTGAAGGATCTGAGGATTATCATTCACAGGCACAATGCTCCCCCCCTTAAGACTTATTTTGGTCACTTCTCTTTCTCTGCTGCCAAAACCTATGAACAGCTTGCCATGCTTGCACTCATGAATAATGGTCATGGGGATAAACTTTATAATGTAGGAGACCTTAGGAATATAAGTAGAAGAGACACCCAAATAATCTCCAAGACAAAAAGGAAATATGAGTTGCCTTTTACCATGATAGATGTGCCTTCCAGTCCAAACTTAATTTTACTTACTTTGAAAAACAAATTCTTAGTGCTTACTAGAACTAATCATTATTTGTCAACCTCATAGCAGTCATTTTTACCTTTATACTTTTATCATGCCAATTTCCTATAATGTCCTAAAGTCATTGTGAGCATTAAATGAGATTTTATAAATTCATGTTACAAGTCCTATCAATTAAGATTAGCATTTAGCAATAAATCTTATGTGATCCGATTCATAACCTGACTTTTCTATGTATATTTTCAAAATATTCTAAATGATTGTGGTCTATTCATAGAAAAAGGGGACAGCCTTTCCAAACAATATGTCTTATTTGGTTACCTTTCTTTAAGAAAATGCTTTTTTTCCCTCTTTTCTGAATGTGTATACCATTGTAACTATATATTCAGTTCAAGAGCTTCTCTTTACTAATACCTTAAGTGCTCTTTGAACTGAGCAACATATATGACAAGGAAGTTGAGAATACTGAAACACTTGATAAAGTGTATTAGGCAGTATTAGTAAAGAATAAATATATGTGAAGCAAGCCATAATAAATGACCATTCACTAATGAAATAATGAGTTTTAAGAATGTCTTTCCTTTTGTTTTGGTTCCACTGTTAGTTCTAAGTAGCCTTGTAATTTGGCCAAATTCTTTAGCAAGGGGGATGTTAATTGCACATAGCATTCAATCTGTCTTCTATCTCAAAGTTGTTACCAGATTATATTAATTTAATCTAATGAATTTTTGTCATTTTAATACTTTCTCTTCTTAATCATTATTTCACATATTCTTTAAGTGCCAGGAAAACCAATCTTTTCTAATATTAATGCCTTCCAAAAAAATATCCAAAAATATCTGTTATAAAAAATGGTGGAAAATATGTGAGAGAAAATTTATAGACTTCTCTGGTTTGAGCAAAAGCAGAATAACTCCTGGGTGAAATATTAACTGGACTTCCCTAATCAAAGTTTTTCATACTATGATTGTTGTGAGGGATTGTTTTCTGCATCCTTCTCAATTCTATCCCTCTCAATTCTAACAACTCCTTCCTTACATAACAAAATCTGTGTTAAAAGAAATTACTTTTCTGGAATTTATTTATGTATTTAACTATGTAAATTTAATTTAAATTTAGTAAAGATTATCTTTAGTATAATTTATGTTTATGCATTTTCTTCAATAAACATGTATTTGACAACTACTCTGCATCAAGTACTCTCCCTGCTGTAGGAAGATACTAGTGAACAAAATAGACAAATATTTCTGCTCTGATAGAACTTCATTTGACTGAAGAGGGACAGGCAGTAAGATAAAAAGTAATTGAATAATATTGCAACACTTCTAAGTGCTAAGGCGTAAAAATGAATATGAAATACCTAGTTGGAAATTGAGATGACATTTGAGATAGAATGGTTCAAGGAGTAGAAAAAGAGAAAAAGGGTCATCAAGGATGATACTGTTGTATTTGGTTTGAGCAATTGAAAGAATAGAGTCATTACCTAAGAGGAGTTGGGTTGGCAGTGGGGCCAAATATTAAAAATATCAGGAGGTTTTAAGCCTAATACCTATTTTCAGTATGAAAGTCAAGTGGGAATGTCAAGATGCTAGTTGGATACTTGACTCTGAAGGAAGAAGTCTGGATTAGAGATATAAGTCTGGGAAACAACCTCTATATGATAGTTAAAGCCATGAATCTAGATAATATCACTCGGAACATGAACAGGAAAGAGAGGGTATAAGATCTGAGCTGTGTAGTGGTCAGAGAGGTGAACACTTCAGAGAAGCCAGCAGAGGAGCTGCTGGGAGCTTGGGAGAAAACTCAGAAAATATGGCATACTAAAAGTCAAGAGAAGAAAATGTCTTGAAGCAGTGTTCTTTCTATTAAACGCTATTGAGGGAAAAGTAACATGTGGAATTAGAAATGATCACTGGGTTTGCAACAAGGAAGTCAATGATGCCTTTGAGTGGGATGGTGGTGGTAAGAGACCAAATTGGAGTGGCCTCAGAAAAAAAGGGAAGAAACACATTAGCTTCTTAAGTACCAGGCATTTTCTTCCAAACCTTTTTTTATTGAGCAGATTGGCGGTAAGAACTGGAAAGCTGGCATTTTATTTTTTTCTTCCTTTTCTGTTTTTTCTTCCTTCCTTCCTTCCTTCCTTCCTTCCTTCCTTCCTTCCTTCCTTCCTTCCTTCCTTCCTTCCTTCCTTCTTCCTTTCTTTCTTTTTCTTTTAAGGAATAATCTCCTAAAAACTTTTTCTTGTGTATAAGTACCAAAATACCAAAGTTAACATTTTTTTTTTTTAGTTTCCTTAGACCTTCATGGAAAATATTTCTCAACCTTGGAACAACTTGAATCTGCACTCTTTGCAAAATAAAACTACATAAACCTCAACCGTTATAGTGAATAAAGTTAGGAAACATATTTTTAAAGTAGGTTCAATTATTAGCTTTGTGTCAAAAGGAATATAACATATACTGGGCTCTATACCTGGAAAGGTGGGAGTATCAGGGAATCTCATCTTTGCCCTGTTATACAATTAAAGGAATCCTATTGCATTAAATATATTAATAAAATCTCATTAGTGATGGCCACTGCTGGATTTCTAATAATAACTCATTCCCTTTTCAATGAATAAGAAGCACATGGGAGCATGCCAAAGTGCACTGCAATCAATTTCTGACTGCTAGAAAGGTTCTTTTGCATGGAGGGAAGATGAAAACATGAGTTTTGCAGCAGAATTTTGATACATTTAAGAAATCATAGATCTGATGCTAGTTAACTCCTGAAATGCCAACCAATGTTATTAGAAGTTATGCATCAATGTGAAAGAGAGTTCTCTATTCAATCATCATTTGAAATCCACATGGGCAACACCTTTGTAACTTGGATTGTCATCCATCAGCTCGGCTGTGATCAAGGAGCACCAATTCAACATTGAGTTTCTGAAGTCTAATATTTACCAAATGTGCAGCCCTGTTTCTAAGCAATCCTCTTTACAAGTTAGAAAATGGAGACCATTGGCTTCCTTAAAGTCCTGCAGTGACTAGTGATTACATCTGAACACATCTCCAACTCCCCACAGTTGCCATTATTTTTATTATTCTACGAAGCTGCATCAACTTCTAAACCTATGTAAGAAAGCTAAATCAGTTTGTTCACTTAACACTGTAGCACTTGCCTTATATTGGATGAAACCATTTTTAAGGCATTTTAGGAATAAAATTTACCTCATAATTAACTAAAAGGTGTCATCTCAAATTTGCAGCATTATTATTTGAAATACAAAATTATCTCACATTTTATTTGTATTTTCAGAAATCATAGGATCGTTGATATAGTCATTGACACTACATGTTTTAATTAAATTGGTAATTTGCCTAATTGGAAAGATTATACAAATAATCTATTAACTAACTCTTTATGACTCAGTGTAGGGTTTCCAAATTTAGCAAATTTATCCATGTGATATATTAAAAGCTATTCATTGTTTATCTTAAAATCAAATTTAACTGGGTGTTCTTATTCAGCAATCCAGAACAGCATTGCAAAAACCAGATGGATACATGAACAGCATTTACTGTGATTCCTTTTTGGAATAACAGAAGAAAAAACCTTTTTTTTCAGACACTATTGTTTTTAAAACATGATACAAAACTCTTTCCAGGTTACACTTAGAAGCAACCGTAATGTAGAGCAATGGTTTTCAACTGTGCTCTGTGATCAGCAGCACTAGTGTCACCCACACATTGTTAGAAATGCAGTCTCAGGTCCCCCTAGATGCACTGAGTCAGAAATTCTAAAGGTGTGGCCAGCAATCTGCATTTCAATAACGCCCACCCCACTCTCCTGATGCAGGTTCAAGTTTGAGATCTATTGTATAGGGCACTTGCATTAACATCAAAAATCATCCAGAGAACACTTATAAACCCAACAACCTGGGTTTTGATTGCTGTTGGGTTTTTTGTTGTTGTTATTCTTCTTCTTTTATAGATTTAGAGAACTTGAGTCTTACAGTAATTAAACAATAAAGACATGAGTATGGAAAAAGAAAAGGGCAAAGAAAAAGTAAAGATTTGACATCTTATTTTGTATACCTTTTCATTGAAGGGCTAACCTATGATGATTTCCTTAGCACCCAGATTATTTATTGAATACAACCTGAAGCCATTTAATCAAAGCAGCTCCATTGTAAGGTCAATTTTGCAGATAGCAGAGTCACTTTATCTAAGCAATCCTTGATAATGGTTCCTAAGTAATATCAGGTAATGCACTTTTTGAAGCTGCTGGTGAAATAACTGGTTATAATGTTTCTGCTTTTCACATAGAAGTCTGGATCCAAGATGAAAACAAGGAGATGTTGTAACAAAAGACTTCTAAAGAATCAAATGATCTATGAACTATATATAGTTCTATGCTTAAGAATATCTCAGTTTCAGAGAGTTTGGTTGAATACCATATTATCTTAAACAGGAAATCAGATGGCCATGGGTTCAACATGTATATTTCATGTATTCTAACAAAATATATTGTTATTCAGTCAATTTATTTATATTAAATTATTATATAAAATAATCTATTAAATTAATTATATTAAATTAGAGTTATATTACCTGATAACAAAATACTATCATCTGGCTGGGATTAATAATTTTTACAATATTTTATTTACTTTAAATTTTGTCTTGGTCTAAGGCAGTGGTTCTTAACCTTTTTTGAGGTACCGAACCCACCAGTTTCATATGCGCATTCACTGAACCCTTCTTTAGTGATAAATAAAATATGATTTTTTTTTCCAAATTCAAGACATAGGTGTATGTTTTTTTACTGGTGCACAAAATGAGCCATGCATGAAATCACCTTGCTCAAAGAACAAAACCAACAAAGTGCATGAACTCACAACAAATTACGGTATTACTTTATTCTGGCCTCCGCAGCAGAGGCTTCTCCAAACTCCTGAGACCGGCTCATCAAACCCTTAGGGTTAGATAGAGCCCAGGTTAAGAACCACTGGTCTAAGGCTTTTGTTTAAATAAGTGTATGTTTTGTTTGTTTTTGTAAATAAAACAATAAATAAAAATTAGCTTTGATGCTATTATCCTTGGTCTTTTATTCTGTTTTCAGTTTTCTTACTTAGATTCTAAATGGATAAAATAAGTAGTTGATATATATTTGTCTCTTTCCGCCTGACCAGGCGGTGGCGAAGTGGATAGAGCGTTGGACTGGGATGTGGAAGACCCAGGTTCGGGACTCCAAGGTCACCAGCTTGAGTGTGGACCCATCTGGCTTGAGCAAAAGCTCACCTGCTTGGACCCAAGGTCGCTGGCTTCAGCGGGGTGTTGCTCGGTCTGCTGAAGGCCCGCAGTCAAGGCACATGTGAGAAAGCAATCAATGAGCAACCAAGGAGTCACAATGGCAATTAAAAACTAATGATTGATGCTTCTCACCTCTCTCCATTCCTGTCTGTCTGTCCCTATCTATCCCTCTCTCTGACTCTCTCTCTCTGTCCCTGTAAAAAAAAAAAAGTATAATTATATTTGTCTCTTTCCAATATAATGTTATATCTTTATTCAAAGAGATTTGATTAAATATTTAATTAAATGTTTATCATTTTAAAGAGGCATGATACATGTAAAGACAAATACAGATGATACAGATGGGTATAACTCTATTTACAATATATATATATATATAAATATATATTACATAAATACCACATCTGTCAGCATTTAAGTAAGATTATAATTATCTTCATGGTGTTGTAGTTCCCTATCCTAAGTATATACCATGACCATACAGAGGTATTCAGTAAATACATTGGCTGCGAACCCAGGAAGTCTTACTAAAATATCGAGTACTTTGATGACAGAGGAGCTTACTTACATGATTTTGATAACAAATATTCTGAAGGATAACTAGTTCACACAAATAAAATAATTTTCTAAAACATAGTATGCCAAATGTTACTCATCACAATTTGAGTCAATAACCAATACAAACTCTTGAACTAAAACCTAAAGTGTATGGTATTCAACCTTGACAAGCAGATACATGCAGAAATTAGAAAATGGTCAGTTCTAGCAGAATTAGTAAATTTATGAAGGAAAAACCTAGTTCTAATCAAAGTTTTGCAAATCTTATCTGTCCCCGTGACTTTAAGAATGTGAATACACAGTGAAACATGGTTAGTAGGAAAGATGACTAAGAAGATGGCAGTCAATTAACAAGGCCTCAAATAAACTAACCAGGTGCCAATGCATTTACATTAAGAGGAGTTTGGGTTAATCTTTTTTTTTTTTTTTTTTTTTTTGTGACAGAGAAGGAGAGAGTCAGAGAGAGAGAGACAGGGACAGATAGGCAGGAATGGAGAGAGATAAGAAGCATCAATTCTTCATTGTGGCTCCTTTAGTTGTTCATTGATTGCTTTCTCATATATGCCTTGACCTGGGGTCTACAACAGAGCGAGTGACCCCTTGCTCAAGCCAGCAACCTTGGGCTCAAGCTAGTGACCTTGGGCTTCAAGCCAGTGATCTTTGGGCTCATGCCAGCGAACATGGGGTCACACTTATGTTCCCATGCTCAACCCAGTGACCTCACACTTAAACTGGTGAGCCCACACTCAAGCCCGCCACCTTGGGGTTTCAAACCTGGATCCTCCACATCCCAGTCTGACTCTCTGTCCACTTTGCCACCACCTAGTCAGACTTGGGTTAATCTTATTATAAAATTTGAAAAGTCTAAACTACAGAATGGTGGCTACTGTGCATAAACCTGTTAACTTTATCCACCACCACCTCCCACAAAAAAAGAAAAAGAAAGTAAGAAAACAAAACACTGCCTCTTAGCTACATACTGACTTTAGCTTAAAATAACAAGGAAAGTAATAAACTATATCTGTTTGAAAATACAATTCCCTAATTCTATCATTCCCCAAAGGAGAAACAGCTGTGACAAATAATTATTGTTCTAGTCAAGCACAAAAAGCCCAATATTGTTTTGAAACCTTATTCCAGTTAACCTCAAGGAGTGTTTCCTAAATTCCCTTGATTCAGAATACATTACTCTCTATCTTAGAAGATTCATTATTCGTTTCTTGCAACTTGTTTCTTTGTGTCCAAAGGATTTCATCTGTATGACAAATCAAAAATTTATTAATAGTTTTATGGCCCAGCAAGTCAAGACATACTTTTGTAGGTAACATTAAAGGAAAAGAATTTGCTTTATTTTATTAAATAAATGCTTTAGTATTTGTAAAATATACATATATTCATGTAAACCCAGAGAATCATAAAAAAGTGAAACCATTTCATATTAATCTTAATGTTCGATTCATGTTTAAGAAGTTCTTCAGTAGAAATATTCAGATGGTATAGAAATTGCTATTTCTTGCTAAATTGAACTGACAAGCCCACAATGCATGTTTTGATGATTTAGGGTTTCTATAGGCTTTCTTGTAGCCCTATTTTTGTAACCAGTATTCACAGACTACTATGATACTTTGACTGAAAACACTCACATAACTAAATTCTTCTATTTTACATGGCTAAGTATATTTTGGATTGTGAGTTATTTTATTTTTGTTCAAGAGAAAATGGCTTGAATATCAAGACTGAGCATAAAATTGAATCTCATGTTGTAAAATAAAATGCAGCATGAAATGCTTTGAAATTAAGATGTAAAATTGTACCATCACAGCTTTTCTAAGAAATGGAAAGGAAAAATGTTCAATTGGACTGCACTCTGTTCTTGAAGTTTACATGCCAGTGTATCAGGAAGAGATGTATGTACAAGAGGAACAGTAATGTTTGGATGAGGGGTAAACCTGAGCCTTGAAAACAGTGAGTGGGCCTGTGCGTTCATAGAACCAAATTTACATTCCTGAAAACTCTGGTTCCTTTCACTTCATTAAACCTGCATTCAAGCTGCCACTCTGGGCAGGCAAATGTCTTAGGTATGGCAAGAATTGCAAAAAAAGAGGAAAAATGCCCTTCGCTCTAGCAACCAAATATACACCTAGAAAACAGGCTATAAATGCCAAAAGAGACTTTCTGCCCAAGATATTCAAGTGAGGAGATCAGCGAGTCCCATGGAAGAGAAGGAAGCAAGTAAGACGAGCTCTCCAGTAAGTATTTGGGAATGTAAATTTAGACTAAAGCGAAGATAGGAAGAGGAGTTTGAGCGATGACCTTCCTTATAGGATGTGTGTAGAAAAAGGAAGAAGTAAACCAGAGACAGTCATTTGTATCTTAGCATAGATGATGACAAGAAACAGAGGAATATTAGGTATTATTAGAAACTGTACTGTTAAACCCTTGCTTCTCAAGTATAAGAGTCACCTGGAAATTTTGTTACAATATGTTCAATCTGAGGTCTGGACTGAGACTCTGCATTTTCAAAGTTCCCAAAAATATTGACAATGCTGATGGTCTACAGAACACACTGTGAGCACTGAAATATTAAAATACTTCCTTTCTGCATTATGCATCACAGAGAAAGTGGTTGGAAATGAGACAGAAACAGATGCAGTATGCATAAAAGCATTAAAATTTTAATGATAATAATAATGCCTTATAGTTATTTTATGTATTATAGTATAACCCTTATGCTAAATGAAAGAAAGCAGTCACGAAAGAGCACCTATTATCTATTATATGATTAATTTATATGAAATAACCAGAATAGGCAAACTTTAATAAAGCTTTAAAAAAGCATAAAAGTGGTGTTTATTTATAGGAGTTGCTATAAAAACAGCCTACAAATATATCACTGAGTGGTTAAGAAGATGGCCTTTGTAATCATACAGGCCTGAGTTCAAGTCTTGTTTTGTCCTTTTTTGATGAGTGACCATACATAAGTGTGTCTATATGTATGTTTTACCTAAAAATTGGGAATACAAATGGCTACGTCTCAGAGTAGTCATAGGATTATATGCAATAGCAACTATAAAATGGGAAATGGGGACAAAATACTAAATAAATAGTAGTTATTATAGACATTAAGTTTCAAATTAGTAAGTGATTATTCCTGGCATTCTATAGTTTTAATTATCTCATATTTTTTATTTAAAAAAGAATTCCCAAACTAAATAACTTAAACTTCTAATCATCTCAACTTGGAGAACAGCCAAATACTAAATCTAGCTATGTTATCCAAGCATGACAAGCATCCTATTGAATGCTCCCCATATTCTCCTTGACCCCTAAGTTAAGATGCCAAGAGTTTCACTTAGCATTCCCCAGGGGTTTTTTTTGTTGTTATTTTTTTAATTAATTTTAATGGGGTGACATTGATAAATTAGGGTACATATGTTCAGAGAAAATATTTCCAGGTTATTTTGACATTTGATTATATTGCATACCCATCACCCAAAGTCAAATTGTCCTCTGTCACCTTCTATCTGGTTTTATTTGTGCCCCCACCCTCCCCCTACCCCCTCCCTCACCTCCTCCCACCCCAGGTAGCCAGTGCACTCTTGTACATGTCTCTGAGTCTCATTTTTTTATTAATTTTAATGGGGTGACACCAATAAATCAGGGTACATATGTACAACGAAAACATCTCCAGGTTATCTTATCATTCAATTATATTGCATACCCATCACCCAAAGTCAAATTGTCCTCTGTCACCTTCTATCTGGTTTTCCCTGTGCACCTCCCCTCCTCCCTATCCCACCTCTCCTCCCTCCCCCCACTCCGTAACCACCACTCTCTTGTCCATGTCTCATAGTCTCATTTTTATGTCCCATCTATGGATGTAATCATATAGTCCTTAGTTTTTTTTGATTTACTTACTTCATTCAGTATAATGTTATCAAGGTCCATCCATGTTGCTACAAATGATCCGATGTCATCATTTCTTATGGCTGAGTAGTATTCTATAGTATATATGTACCAAAGCTTTTTAATCCATTCATCCTCTGACAAACACTTGGGCTGTTTCAAGATCTTCACTATTGTGAACAACGCTGCCACGAACATGGGGGCACATTTCTTCTCTTTGAACAGTGCTATGGTGTTCTAAGGCTATATTCCTAAAAGTGGGATAGCTGGGTCATAAGGCAGTTTGATTTTTAATTTTTTGAGGATTCTCCATACTGTTTTCCACAGTGGCTGCACCAGTCTGCATTCCCACCAGCAGTGCAGGAGGGTTCCCTTTTCTCCACATCCTCGCCAGCACTTATTCTGTGTTGTTTTGCTGATGAGCACCATTCTGACTGGTATTAGGTGATATCTCATTGAGATTTTAATTTGCATTTCTCTAATGATTAGTGATGTTGAGCATTTTTTCATATGCCTATTGGCCATCTGTATGTCCTCTTTGGAGAAGTGTCTATTCATTTCTTATGCCCATATTTTGATTGGATTATTTGTATTTCTGGTGTTGAGTTTTATAAGTTCTTTATAAATTTTGGTTATTAACCCCTTATCAGATGTATTGTCGAATATGTTCTCTCATTGTGTGGTTTGTCTTTTTATTCTGTTCTTATTGTCTTTAGCTATGCAAAAACCTTTTAATTTGTTATAGTCCCATTTTTTTCCCTACCTTTTATTTCATTTGCCTGTGGAGATAAATCAGCAAATATATTGCTGCGACAGATGTCAGAGCTTTTCTTTTCTTCCACTACCTCAGTAACTCATTTTCATGTAGATATAAGGATATCTCTGTATATTTACATGTATTAATAAAAAACCTTTTCTTGTATACTTGGTGTCTTTCTCTCTCTTTCTCTTTTTCTCCAAAGCACAGGATTTTCAATAACAAGGAATGTATTTTCTGACACAATAAAACTTCTTCTAGTCATAGTACAGACATTTGTATGAGAAGTTTTACTGCTACCCAAATGCTGGTTTGGTGTCAAGGCAAAACCCCCAACCTGTTGGAGGATCTGGCCAGACAAGCATTGATGTACAGTTCCCATTAAATTAAGAGAACACTTCGACTTCACTCTAGAGCAATATGACTACATACCCAACTCATGTCAATGTGTCTAGACTTTTTCATTTTTTGCCTTTCCATTCACATAATTATCCACATGCAAACAAAAATGATAAGCTCTATTTTTTTATTTATGCTTCTTTTGTTCCCAAGAGCAGGCTAATGTATACCCTATAACAAAATAAAATTAATATAAGTAATAAAAACAATCTAAAGGTAACAAGAAGTTGAAAACTAAAATACAATCTGGAGTGCAGTTAGATTTCAAAATAAGGCCATAAGTTCCCCTGTACCTTGCTGGAGTTAGATCACAAACCTAGATTAAAGAGTTTTAGCATCAGAAAAAATAAAAAGACATGATCAGATGTAGGAGCTACAGTGTTCTTAAATTATAAACATAACAGCTGCTAAAAAAAGACTCCTAACTCTTCCTAATACTAGAAACAGAAAGACATTTCTGTGGGTTTCATGTGATGAACGTAGTTCTATGGGTAACACAATGAATTAAAAAATGACATTATTTCAAAACTGGTCCTCATTAACTCATTTGAGAAATATACCAGCATGTTACAATAAAGACATTGGTCTAAAAAAACCCAGCATTCATGTACCTACATAGTCTTTTGTTTTTCTGGTATATAATGATAAGTTATTCACCTCCTTATCAACCTACATGACAGTTTATGATATATGAATAAACAACATGCAGAAATAAATGCAGTTGAATTATATCATCACATGCTATATCCTTCTGTTCTCTTTTTCATTATATCAAAAACAATGATTTTTTAAAGTACTTAATCTTTATTTTGGATTTTTTAAAAAACATTTTATCTATCAATAAGTATGGTTTTAAAAATATCTTCTGTTGAAGAAAAGATTACATTGATTTTTTCTTTAACGTACAAAGGTATTTATAATAGATACCATTATGCTGACCTAATACTTGTCTTACTAGATTCATGGTATTACAATAATAAAGGAATTCAGAGAACATATTCTAAATTAATTGGTAATTTGAACTTTGAATGATCATTGCTTTGTGTCTGTTTGGGAAACATGATTGCTGGGTTTAGAAATGGAGAAAGACAAACTGCTCTGCTCTGTAAAACCATTCTTTTGAGAAAATTGAACTGTTCTTTTTCCAACAGGGTAATGATATCTAATCCATCGAGATGTAAAAACTCTATAAAAAGGCTTCTTTACACTGCACTCTGGTCAGCCAGTTAAAGAAAGTGAGCAGGGTCCTTAATGGAAGATAAATGGTTGCCCTATAGGGTTTTATCTGTCATACTAATCTCAGAAAGCATTTCATATAAAACTAGAGTTAAAGACACTGTCAAGGCAGGCTACACCACTCCATAAATGAATACCTGGAGCTTAGTGCCTGAACCCTGCACATGTAAAATGTTTAAAATATTTGGAAGAAAGCTTTTCCCTCCACGTTAGTTTAGGTATACTCAGTGAACCCAATGTGAGATAATCCAAAACAATTCAGGTTCAACAAAGGTTGGGAAAATATTGTAGTAGACATAAAGCTTTGATGCAGAACTGCTTTGATCTGAAGATTATAAAATACACAGTTTCTAATCTGACAAATTTTGAGCTGCAAAGCACAGTATCTAAACATTCCTCTTTTGTCATAACAGTTTAATCCCTGAAGAATGTGATTTAAACCACTGGGGAGCAAAGGTCATCATGCGATTTGTAAGAAAGAAGAAAACTGCCTCAGACACCTTGATAGGAGTATGTGAGGGTCATTTAATTATATAACAGAGTGCTGCTTACTACTGGCCTTGCCAGGTCACCTTCAGTTCAAGGCATGCAAAGTGTCCATTTCTTTTCAATGCAATTAGGCAAAAGATGAAACAAGTCTCTCTCTCTCTCCTTCCCTGCTTTTACTTTTATCTCTAACCTTCTATTTCTTTTTTTTTCTTTTGTTGAAGATTTAAATTTCTTGATGACACAAAACTAGTGTCTGTAGATTTCCCAATAGCTACAACTGAACTCTTAACAAAAATGCTACTGAGTTGGAATTACAGACTTTCCATACATAATAGCTTTAACCAAAAATGCATATATGGTAATTTAACTAGTATTGCCCCAAGTTAAACACAAGAATGCCTATCAGTATGGACAAAACAAAACTATTTGTTTTTATATAGGGTTAAATAAACTTAAAATACTTGGTGTCTCTAAATTTACTTTCTTATTGTCTTTGATGGAAAGAAGTTGTATGCCAGTGAACACATGAAGACAAAAGTATATCAACCATAGTTTTCTGAACTTTTTTAAACTACTGAAACTGACTGTGATTCAAATGTGCTAAATATTTGTCTCTTCACTGATTTGAGAACTTCACTATAATTGATGCATACTGTAAAGTCAGTAGCCACGGCAACCATCACAGCTGCCTGGATCATGAAGGTTCGCATTTGAATCGAACAGATGGTAATGAAACAATGGAGCCAAGAACTGGTGGGCCACTAGCTTTAATCCTAGCTTGCACCCAGTGGGCAAGAGATACACACGGTGGGAAAACACTTCCCTTTCCATTCAGGGCTCCCAAAGCCACTGACTTATCTGAGTTTTCTAGAATCAAAGGTTTCTAACTCACCAGCCTTATTCACCTCTGTTCCCCATCTCCTTCTCTCTGCACAAACTAGCTTATCCTTCAGCACTCTGCCATCTTGGCTGCTTCTCCTCTCCTCCATGTGGCCTTACTCTGCTCTCCTCTCTAATGCTAATCTCAGGAACCAAGAGAGAGCAAGCTCCTGGTCTGCCCCATTTTATAGTGTAGAAACCAAAACCTTTAATCCAATATACAAACAAGGAAGTCTCTGATACAAAGTCACTAATATAAGGCATAATGGGATTCCTCATAAGAGTGCAGCACCCCATATCATGCAACAGTCAAGGGCATGGAGAAAAGCCTAGTCTTAAAACTAAGCCTTAAGCTATAACAAACCTGCCTGCTTACAGTCTGTACCCCACACTCAATGCAAACGATAAGTGAGCAAACATATACAGTATATCATATTTGCAAAACTTATTTGACCCGCACATACCCATATGATAAATTACCCTCTTTGATATTTAATAGAAATAGATTATTAATAATGTGTTCACTTGGACAACAGAAGCATTATAGAAGCAGTATTCAGTATTTAAACTTAAAATGTATATTGCACCTCTACTCTACTTATTATGTTTTGCTATGAAAATGTGGGTGGAAAAAGGTTAGCTTTAGCAGAAAGACTTAGAGCTTCATTCAGTAAATGTTTCTCCGCCCCCTCATCTCCAGATGGTTTGGAAAGCCTAAACAACATGTATTCAATTTATTCCAGAAATATAGACTCAGGAGGAATCTTGCAAGATAATCTGCTCCAAGTAGCCAGATTTATGTATGTAAATGTATAAATGCTTCAGAAAGCATATTATTTTCTGAAATATTTTATAAACAAATTAACCTATACACTGAACTTGCCAGATGACTAGTTCAGCATCTATTTTTCAGGAATAATGTCAGAAGACACAGATATATGAATCTGAACATGAAGGCCCTATACTTTAGGTTTTGTCTATGCAGGGGTTGCAAACCACCTTGATATTGCATGTAAATACACAGACCTTATTGAAGGTTGAAGCCTTTCATTAGGCTGGTCCAGAGAGGTTCATGAAGATCAAAAAAGTTCTTTATTAAATCCAATCTTCACAGTGAGTGTGAACACAGAGTTGATTTCCAGGAAGAACATCTGAGAGATCTTAATAAAATTTAGAAACAACTGACACCTCCTAGAGGGCGAAATAAGGCCACAGGGTCACCTGGGCCAACCCCAAGCATAGCTGAGCTCCAGCGCAGTGCAGTCACTCATTCAGCACTGATTAAATGCCTGGGGCTCTTGCAGACATAGTTTCTACCCTCACCAAGTTCAGTTTGTTAACTAACAGCTACAGTACCTGTCAGTTCTAGTTCTGATAGGCTAAGTCAATTCTTACCAACAACCTGGTCTTTTCTATCAGCCATATATATTTGCAATTCAAGTTGAAATTTTGCTAATAGTGACAAGCATTGTTCATTTTTTTGCATTCATTGTGAGTGTGCACAACATTCAAATGCTGCTATTTGAATATAATGTAGAGTTTATATACAAAAAAGTAGAAAAAATGTTTAGTGAAACTTTCCTATCAAAACCTGCTTGGTATTCTCTTACCAGAACCAAATAGGCTCTAGTAAGTAGGTAAATAGTTTTCTATCTTTATCTTGCTAGTTTTGTTGTGTTCTTGCTTCCTTCTACTTAAAAAACATTTTAAAGAATAAATTTCTTCAAATGCATGGAACTATCAGATTAGTATGCCAGAAGTCTTGGCTGAAATATTCATCAGATGACCAGCTATTATTTTAAGAACTCACGGAGGACACGGTGAAGCACTAGAGGACATAAAAAGGTCAAACATACTGTCTATATTTAAAACTGGGATGAACAATGATCCTGGAACTACAGGCATCAGCTTATTTTTCTTACCTGGAAAAACCAGAACAAATCATCCAAAAATCAATTTGCAAGCACAGAGGAGAGTGCATAGTGCTAGATAATAACTCACAGACAGTCGCAAAGCAAAATGTTGTCAAAGTTTTTATAATTTCTTTCTATGATGACGGCCTGGTAAATTAGATGGCAGAAACGACATCATATTTCTTCACTAATAAAGTTTGCTGTCTCCTATAACATTTCCATATAATCTGAGCCAATATGATCTAAGACTGGAGGTCATAATAAAGGTACATGGGCACAGAGATTATCATGGTGTTTCTATGAAATATTAACCAATGAATAATTATATTTCAATTTTATAACTTAATAAAGTTGGATTTTGAAAGCATTTCACTTAAGATCTGGTATTTTCAACTTTACCACATAGATAATAGCTTATACATTTATTAAATAAACCAATAATAATCTAAGAGATAAAATTATCACCCTTAGCAATAGTATTAGAATTCAAAATAACACTGAAATAATAAACACAGTAAAGTTTAGCAACAGAGGAAAGAATATAAGGATATTTTTGCTTGTTAAACATCAGGAAAAGAAATCTACAAAGGAAGGACTATGGTGGAATTTCCAGGTAGAAATACAAAACTTTTAAAAAGATCTAAAATTTAGACTGGAATACATGTGGAAAATTCAATGAAATAATCATTATAGAAACAGATTTGTGGGAATAAAAGCATTTTAAGTGATCAGATTTGTTATTTACATTTAACAAATAAAAATTATTTAACAAAACAGGCTTCCAACAAAATTATGGAGGTTTGAAGTTAGTTAGCGCCTGATTGAGCAGGTTTTTAGCATCAGACTGTGAGTTCTTGTGGATAAGATGTGGGCCTTATTCTGCATGACAGGGCTAGAATTCAAAGGCCTCCTGGCTTAGAGAGTTTGTACATGTAAGTTGTGTTTCTCAGTACTAAGATGTTAGTCCAAACTGTTGCTTGTCTTTGACTAGACAGGTACTGAAACTGCGAGTAACCATTTAGCAATGTTTAGAACTCTTTGGCAGAGAGTGATGTTATGTCACTGAATCCAGCAATAAAAAAGTGAGATTTATATTTTATATTCCTTTTTTTTATGTTCCTAGGACTTTACATCTTTTGTATTTTACTAATATGTGGTCTTGCCATGAGTTGGAAATTTAAAAACCTGACTTCTCACCGCAGAGAGTTTGAGAAAAATTGATACAGAACACATAGAAAGATTCGAAGTTACGAATACGACTGAAATGTAAGAAGTAAAAGACCAATAAATCTAGAGTCATAAAATGATTTCTATAAATATCTTTGTTTTGTGAAACAACCTTTCTAACTCTTCCAGGTCCTTTTTGAAGTATACCGTTCTCTTCCAGAACACTTGAAACAGCGTATCTATTTTAGTGTTAATGGGCATGCTTACAATGCTTTGAAAATTCCTCATTTTAATAGATTATTTATTAAACTATCAAGCAATTCTGGTCCTGGCATTGTTTACTTTTAAGGTCAGTGCAGAATCAGTTGCTAGGTGCTATCTGTGATTAAAAGCCTTGAATCCACACAGATTGCCTATTTATTTCCCCTTATCTATATTCCTATCACTCCATCACTGAACACAGTTAGAATGGTCTGACAGAGGAACTGAAGTGATCCTTCACACCTTATTTCTCTAGGCTCAAGCCTGATTGGCACCCTCTTTTATCTATCAAGGAGGCACTCTTCATCAAAACCCACATCTTCTTCACATCACTTGACTATAATAAATACGTACATAATGAAAGGTTTTCCACATGTTAGAGATAATAAAAGAACTATATTTTAAAAACACCCAAAGGTTAATAGCGTGATGGACAAAAGTTCATCTCATCTTTTTCTTCTACCATTTTCATAACACTCTCCCCTTTGACATTCTCAGAAGATGGCAAGGGGACACATTAACAATAGTGTGCTAACATAAAAATTATATTAGTGGTGCTAATTGAAATATACACACACCAACCTAAATGAACCATATGGATGCCAGGCATCTGTCAGTAGAAACCTGTTTATAACATTGTTTTATAGACTCTGTGAAAGTGGGTTCCTTTTCCTCCACTAGGATCAATCTTGACAAGTTTTACATTGACCTCCCACAGAACAATCTGGTAGGTTCAACCACCAGAGGAATGAAAAACATTGTCTTAATCAAGGACTAGAAACTCATTCATGTCTGAATCTTTTCTGATTACTTCAGAGGGGATTTTTTGGTTCCTCATCAAAGGCTCAAGACCAGTCTGACCAAGTGGTGGCACAGTGGATATAGAGCATTGGCCTTGGATGCTGAAGACCCAGGTTCAAAACTCTAAGGTTGTGGGTTTAAGCATGGGTTTATTTGGCTTGAGTGTGGTGTGGCCAGCTTGAGTGTGGGATCATAGACATGATCCCATGGTCACTGGCTTGACCTCAAAGATCACTGGCTTGAGCCCAAGGTTGTTGGCTTGAACAGGGGGTCATTGGCTCAGCTGGAGCCCCCTTGTCAAGGTACATATGAGAAAGCAATCAACAAAAAACTGAAGTTCTACAATGACAAGTTGATGTTTCACATCTCTCTATCTCTCTTTGTTTCTCTCTGTCTCTGTTGGAAAAAAAAAAAAAAGCAAGCTCAAGACCAGAAAACTTTCTCAAAACCTGTAACCTGGTATTCAAGGACCTTGCCATTTATAACTTTAGCATTCAGGTGTCTTTTCCAGTCCATCCAGATACCTGAAAACTGCTATATCTAGTCTCCTGGGATACCTTTGGCTCCTACATCATTAGCATTCATCAAGGCCATCCTCCCTATCCATCAAAACTCACCAACCTCATATCTTCTAGAAAGCCTTCCTGGTCAGGGACAGGCTAAGTCAAAGTCTCTTCTACACGTTCCTATAATGTTGTGCTTATATATTTCTGTTGTGTTGTTCTCCTATTGCTTATCTCCGTGACCCTGCAATGAACTCAGCTCCTTAACAGCCTGGAGCAGTGATTTTCAGCCAATGTGCCACAATAAAAAAGATTTCTTTTTTATTAAGTGAGAGGCAGGGAGACAGACAGACAGACTCCCGCATGTACCCCAACCAGGATCCACTTGGCAAGCCCCCTATGGGGCAATGCTCTGTCCATCTGGGGCCACTGTTCTGCTGCTTGTGCAACTGAGCTATTTTAGCAGCTGAGGCGAGGCCATGAAGCCATCCTCAGTGGCCAGGGCCAATTTGTTTAAACCATTTGAGCCATGGCTGCAGGAGAGGAAGAGAGAGAAAGAAGGAGGAAGGGAAGAGAAGCAGATGGTTGCTTCTCCTGTGTGCCCTGACTGGGAATTGAATCTGGAACTTCCACACGCCAGACAGATGCTCTACCACTGAGCCAAATGGCTAGGGCCCACAAGAATTTTTAAAACATGCAATACCTCACTATTTAGTCAGTGGCACTGAAATTTTTTCCCTTAGATTGTCAAATAAAAAAAAGAAAGCCTGACAAGGTGGTAGTGCAGTGGATAGAGCGTCGGCCTGGGATTCAGAGGACCCATGTTCAAAACCCGAAGTTACCAGATTGAGTGTGGACACAACAGCTTGAGCCCAAGGTTGCTGGATTGAGCAAGGGATCTCTGGATCAGCTGTAGCCCTCTGGTGAAAGCACATATGAAAAAGCAATCAATGAACAATCAAGTTTCCACAATGAAGAACTCATGCTTCTCATCTCTCTTTATTTCTGTCTGTTTCTATCTGTCTCTCTCTATATATTTCTCTCTGTCTCTTGCAAAAAAAAAAAAAAAAGACAACAGCCAGCACTACAACAGCCATCTGGTACGAATGCCTTATTTTGAACTATATATAGGTAATACAATAGAGTTGTGTATTATTAGTCATGTCACATAATAAGATTGTATCTGATTGGTTAATTATTGGTACCAGAAATCTTTATATACAAGTTTGGCATCTGATTTTTTTTAAAGTCCCTTTGAAAAAAAAGATAAGTAATTATGTTTTTCTTTATCTTTTTTTTAAATCAATCAGAATTTTTTTTGCGTGTGTGAGGTAAGAAAAAAGATAAATTTTTTGGTGTGCTGCAGAATTTTAGTAATTAGTTTATAGTGTGCCATAAGATGAGTAAGGTTGAAAATCACTGGATTAGTCAACTTCCCTTGTCTTTGTCTTCACAGTGATTGGCACTCACAAATGCTGATGAGAGCATGTAGTCTCACTTATTTTGAAAACAGCCTTCTTAGTTTCTAGGTCTGGATACATCAGATAAAGTTACCTGTGAGTAGTCAAGCTTTATAAAGGAATTCCGTCAGAACAAGAAAGACAACTAACTACTCCATGTCCCATGTCCTATCATACTTTCCTACATACCAGAATGTAACTGTCACTACTCATTTGTTCTCTCCTAAGGGCAATCACTTAAATGGTCACTTCAATTCTTCTTGCTTTCTCTTTGTTGCTATCCTTTCACAGATGGCCTTTCTTCCCAAAGCTTTTATTTCCTTTTCTGGAATATTTCCCTGCATAATTTTCTTCCTGGCCATATCTAAGGGCTACATCCCTCATAACCCATCAAGGGATCGAGTAACAAGATATTTTTCCTAATATTGCCACCCTACTCTTCCTCCTTTGCTTCTTATGTAATATTTCTATTCACTCTAATGTCCTGACATGACTCCATGTCAGTGCTATCTCCAAAGTTCCTGGCTGCCTTTTCAGTCATTGAAAGTTTTCTCATAAGGGTAACTGCATTACTCTATACTTCCACCACCATTATGAAGTTTTTTGCTATCCATATGAAGTTTCCTACATGATCACTTACAATGAATTTTATCTCCTTTCTGATTCATTTTTCATCATCCACAACCAGAGTTTGCACCATCTTACTGTGCAGAACTTTTCTCCATCATATTCTCTTTGACCAACAGCCTCCTGGTTTATCAGTTTTTACTCCTTTGTACTTACTCTACCTTTCCTGAGCTGCCACACTCGGCATTCTGTCATTCTTTTTATTAATTATTGGATTCTCTTACCTTCACTTACCTTTCCACTTGGTTTAGTCTTTGTGTCTGATCATTTGAACTAACTTCTCACCAGAGTCCTTAGTTTACTTGAACCTCCACTTTTATCCATAAATGCCTTCAAAAATTTCCAATTCTGGTTCATCCAAAATCCTAAAGCTAAGGGCTAGATCATAGTGATCTATACTTTGAGAAATAAAAGTTAGAATTTTAAAAAGACCTGATCAATATGCCATCGGATGCCCATCAAGTATGTGCTAGCTTTGTCTAGAATGCTGAGCAAGCAGGACACATGCAAAGCTTTTTATTAGCCCTTCTATGCCTTATTCTGGGCCTCTACTTCCTCAGAAATAATATGTAGGGATTAAACCACACGAATCCTTTAAAATATATTCTTACTGTCTTTCTCTACATCTCCTTTTTTTGCAATAAAGCTCTTATTTTTAATTGAAATTTTACTAAGTAACACCCAAGTATAAAAAAAGATAGATGACAGTGAATAAAATGAGACCCTTAGGCAGTATACATTTTAATAGTTTGGCAAAAATAAGTGTTTAGTTTTCATAGCTCCAGAAACACCTGTATATAACCCTGGATTGTACAAAGCTCATTTTGAAAGCAGGTGTGCTATACGTTTGGGCTACAACTCTACAATAAAATAAAAAGGTATATTTCACAGAAGTATATTTAATATAGCTCCATTTATACATATATATATGTGTATAAATATATATACACATATGTTTAGGTAGATAGATATGTATATATTCATACACATGTATGTATATAGAATAAGTATACAAAACATTTCAGGAAAAACAAATACAAAATTTAATATTGATTTCCTCCAGAGACTGAGAATAATGTATGATGAAGAAATTTCATTCCTTAATACTATTAAATTTATATTTTTACCATATACATGTGTTATCTTCATTATTTTAAATAAAAGGAAATAACAAGACAAAACTTTCTGAGCTTCCTTTCAGCTCCAAGGTTTTGTTATTTTTGTTTTCTGTAACCCATGATTCAATCTCCCTTCTTTTCAAGTAGCAGCACATACCAAAAATTACTTGAGAAAAGCACTTGTCTAAATATCAACAGTATTGTTTCTAGAAAGAAATTCTCCAACAAACCCTGTTAAAGTCTTATTGTTTCTCCTTGAAAAGTTCTATTCCCCAGTACCTCAGAAAATGATCTGATTTGGAATTAAGGACTTGATAAGTATAATTAGTTTAAGATGAGGTTGTACTGCAGAAAGGTGGGTCCTTAATCCAATATGAAGTGTCCTTATAAGAAGAGAGAACACAAAAAAAAACTCACCATGTCAGGACACAGAGATCCAGGGAGAATACCATGTGAAGACAGAGCAGAGATCAGGTGATGCAGCTGCAAATCAAGGAATGCCGAGGATTGATGGCCATCAACAGAAGTTGAAGAAAAGCAAAGAAGAATTCTACTCAGAGCCCTTAGAAGAAACCAACACTGCCAACATCTTGATTTGGAAGTAGCTTCCAGAACTACAAGAAAATACGTAAATTCCTATTGTTTTAATCAACCCAGGTTTGTACTTCTTACTGCAACTCTAGGAAACTAGTACAAAATCCTGCTTCCTCAGTAAGGTATAGTTCCACATCTGTACTACTTCCCAGTTGCCTGCCCACCTAACCACATGCTAAACAGTTATTATAAACACTACAAATAAGACACAGTAAGTGGTCTTTTGTGCTCAATGACTCTTAGATTCAAATTCAGGAGAAGTTAAACTCAAGGATCAAATAATTTTATGTTTAATATTGAACTATGTGACGCATAAAAATATAGCAACTACAATAAAATTATGTCTATCATATTGCTTTATTGAAAATCTAACTGAATCTATAATGACTTATTGATTATATTTTTCCTTAACTTTTAGTAAAAAAATGGAAATGATCCATGAATGCTTTATATCAAGAAACCATCAATTCAGAAAGAGCCTTCAAAACCAAACACATAGCTAAAGTCTGGAATTGTTCTTCTAAGACAAAGTGCTTTATATTTATTTTTATTTTAAACTTTTGTCTATATCACATTTAGGCAGCATTATTTTCCCACTAAAATATATTCCTAGTATTAGACTATATTCTATTCCTATTCATCACTGGGAATAAAATCACAGTTCATATGAGAAGATAATTTTAAGGATAGCAGCATAGCTTCCTGTGCAGTATAACACTCACACAACTGACCTGAAAACATCTCTAAAGTTGTTTTAATAGCTGTCTTTGAACTTAGTAAAAAAAAAAAAAAGCCCTCATAACCTCATAATTTTCTGTCCAAAAACTCTCAGCTTGGTCTTTGGATCCTATAGTCAGTTTTCAGATTTAATCTTTTTTGTTAGAAGTTTCTCTTTCTAGGAAAATTTTAAATCTCTGGTAAAAAGTATTCAAAGTGTGAAATGACCTCTGACCCAAACAAAGGTATTCACAATCAATGTCTTTAATGAACTTCTACTGTATACAGAACATTTTCATCTTCAGGGTTTTAAATACAAAAGAAAAATAAATATAATTTCTTATTTTATTGAAGTTTACCAATTATACAGCTAAAGGAGATAAACATATCAATAAATCCAGAATAAGTATGTCAACTTCTGTCCTCGCCATAGATTTATCCCTGGGATCCAGATGAGCTTTTCATATATGGATTCAACTTTGCTCTGGAGCTATTAACTGGTTAGCTATCAGTTGTCCATCAATCACACTTAATAACTGGTGTGTTTCAATCTTGCATGATGTGCATGAAGGTGCCAATCATACCCCTGTTGATAAAGTCCATCACACTCCCATCCCGACATTAAAATCCTTCACTTATTTCTGTCTCCTCCTCTGCCTTATCTCTCCCCTAGTGACTGGGTTTGGTGAATCTTGGTTTGAACTAAATTTCAGACAACTATACTCCATTATTTTTACCTGACAAGGGATAAGGAGAAGAAAATAGAGAAGTGTAGTCAATAGTTGCAAATAGGATAGTAGATAAGAGACAAGTTGTAAATGGCATTAATGGACAACTGAGAAGAAATAATATGATTGGTTCTTTTAAAACAATTGTTCGTATCCAAGATACTGTTAATGATCTCTTGTGTGCCACCTTTTTTTTTTTTTTTACAGGAACAGAGAGATAGTCAGAGAGAGGGATAGATAGGGACAGACAGACAGGAATGGAAAAAGGTGAGAAGCATCAATCATTAGTTTCTCATTGCCGTTGTGACACCATAGTTGTTCATTGATTGCTTTCTCACATGTGCCTTGACCGCAGACCTTCAGCAAACTGAGCTACCCCTTGCTGGAACCAGTGACTTTGGGTCCAAGCTGACGAGCTTTTGCTCATACCAGATGGGTCCGCCCGCACTCAAGCTGGGGAGGTCGGGCTCTCGAACCTGGGTCTTCCTCATCCCAGTCCAACACTCTATCCACTGTGCCACTGCCTTGTCAGGCACCATCATTTTTATGACAGAATGTCATGAGTATGAAATTTTGTAAATGATTTAGTTGCCATATAAATTTAAGTACAGTCAATATTGTTCCCATAATAATAGAGTTTCTCAAACTTTTTTTATGAAATAAAAAAGGAAAGAAAGAAAGAAAGAAAGAAAGAAAGAAAGAAAGAAAGAAAGAAAGAAAGAAAGAAAGAAAGAAAGGAAGGAAGGAAGGAAGGAAGGAAGGAAGAAAGAAAGGAAGAAAGAAAGAAAGAAAGAAACTTCTAGTGTTCACCAATCATTCTCATTACAAAGTTACAATGGTAAGCTGAAAAATGTGGCCATTCTCCCCAATATATACATATCCTATTTCCTAGAACCTGTTAATTTTACCTACATAATATTATCTTCTAATTTTAAACTATCAATAACCTAGGAAGAAAAATAGGGGTTTAAAATGTGCATTAAAGGGCATTTATTTCTTCATTTTACTTGGGTGATATTAACTCCATAAATATATCATTCTATTAAAATAAAAGATAAACCAAGTCATTTATGTGAAATTGGCGATATTGCATCTATATTTCAAATAATGTTAAAATTATGTAAATTCAAGTGACTATCTCTTCAATAAAATTTTGCAAAATAATTATTAAACAGTATATGCTTGTATTTTAAAAATTTATATAACACATGTTAATAAGATTTGAAAAAGGTCAAGATTATCTTTTAAATATTTTATTGTAAAATGTAATATAAACACAGGAAAAATCCATAAAGCACAATTCTATGATTTGGAATTATTTTTTATATAAAATTATTTTGTTAAAATATATATTTGATCAAAATACAGGTTTACACACATAAGGACGCATAATATATGATAGACAAGGTAAGACAAATCAGTAGAAATATGACATATTACTCAAAATATATACTGTTTATACCAATATTAATGACAAAATAAGATTTTTACCTCAATCATGTGTACACACACACTTTCATTTGGGTTAAGATTTTAAATACAAAATAAACTTTTAAAATTTTAAGAAACAATTATATACATGTTATTGGGTTTTTTTTTAATTTCTTTTTTATTTATTCATTTTAGAGAGGAGACACAGAGTGAGAGAGAGAAAGAGAGAGAGAGAAAGGGGGGAGGAGCTGGAAGCATCAACTCCCATATGTGCCTTGACCAGATCAATGCAGGGTTTTGAACTGGAGACCTCAGTGTTCCCATGTCGACACTTTATCCACTGCGCCACCACAGGTCAGGCTATACATGTTATTGTTAAGCAGCTTTTTCTAAGTAAAACTCAGACACACACACACACAAAAAAGTGAGATACTAGGCCTGACCTGTGGTGGCGCAGTGGATAAAGCATCGAACTGGGAACACTGAGGTCGCCAGTTCAAAAACCTGCACTGGCCTGGTCAAGACACATATGGGAGTTGATGCTTCCAGCTCCTCCCCCCCTTTCTCTCTCTCTCTCTCTCTCTCTCTCTCTCTCTCTCTCTCTCTCTCACTCTGTGTCTCCTCTCTAAAATGAATAAATTAAAAAAAAGAAATTAAAAAAACTGTTTTAAAAAAGTGAGATACTAAAGATCAATAAATGTGCTTAATTAATATTAAATATTCAAACAAACTATTGTCAACAAAGAACAAATACAAAGTGAAAACAAACTATAAACTGGAAGAAAATATTTGTCATCTATCTATTTTATATACTTATAACAGATTAAGACACACAGGGTATTACAAGTTGATGGAAGAAAATATCACAAACAATTCAATAAGAAAGTGGAGAAAAGTTGTAAATATTCTGCTATTTGTAAAGAAAATGAGACTAACCAATAAACCTATCAAAATATCCTGCAACATCATTAGGAATCAGGGAAATTGTAAATTAAACCAATTATGAAATTACATTTCAATTTAAAGATTGGACAAACTTAGCCTGTGTGTGACAATGAGAAGGTAGGAAATTATCATATAATGATATGGGGTGAGCAAGTATTATTGAAATGTAGGGGTTCTACCTCTACCTAGCAGTGTTTCTGTGCTTGATTGAGACTAGGAAGTCTGACATATGTGCACAACGATTTTCACAAGGATTTTTGTTGCAGCAGTGTTTGCAACAGTGAAATGATGATAAAACTGAAACAAAATCACTGTCTTTATGTAGGGGAAAAAAAATAAACAAAGAGTTTATTCATATATTGCAATCTCATAAGAAGATTTATTAAGTGAATTATATCAACATGTGTCATAACATGTTGACAACAATAAATTGGGTGCAAAATTGTAAATATATGTGAAACAAGTTAAATAAGAATTTGAACAACAATAAAATAAATTGCTTATCAGTATAAACATACGTAGAATACACACATGTGCACAATGATGCACAAAACTTCAGTCTTTAAAAAGACAGAGAAGGGGTATGGATGGACGCCCAGTTTTAGTTGTTTTGTTTTTTTTTTAACAAAGAAAAGAACTCTGAAGCCAGCATAGCAAAATGTTAACAGCTGTTAAATCTGGGTGGTCCATACATGGATTTCTGTTATTCTCATTGAATTTTGGTATGTTTGAATTATTTTATATAAAAATAAAATATGTTTAAAATAAAAATTGCTAATTTATTTTTTTTCCAGTTCAATGATATTTTTTAAATCTTCAGATGGCTGATTTTATTACTTCCATGGTTTTAAAATATTTTAATGACTATCACAACCCCAAAGCGGCAATACTGTATATGCTTTAGTTCAGCATACAATTGTGTGGAGGGAGGGTGAATACATGGTTATGTCCATGTGAGTGTATTATGTATGTGAAAGTCACAGCACATGAAAGATTGAGAACTTTAGACAGAAAAATAAGTCAGATAGCAAAACCCAGGACAGAAAGAAAGAAACCAGAAGCAAAGAGGTCAGTTACAGTAAAGCTAGTGAAATTATCAAGTCCTCGTAGCAGAAAGAGTATAAAATTGAAGGTTAAAAAAATTCAGTTAAATAGCAAATTCAACAAGATCTCACAATTAAATTATTTTAGAGAGAAGTATAAAACATCACCCTGAAATTATGTCTCAATGGAGGTGACATTAAGAAACATGAAACATACACTTTTAAGTATAGATGATGGTTAGTTCTATTTTGGACCTGCTGGATTTCTTGTGACTTAATTAAAAGCACAAAGTTGTTTTCTAAAGTGATTAAATATCACCACAACGACCTAGAATTTGTGTTGTTAGTGGATCATACATATGGTATCTCCCATAAGAAAATGAAGGTAATAGTTCAGAGATGTAGTAGTCAGCAGTAGAAAAGGAGGAGGTGGAAGGGTTCTCCTACAAGAGCTCTTGCTTGATTTCACCCATTCTTCCCATTTATTTTCTTCTTTGTTTATGTCTTTTTTTCTCCATTATTGAATACAAAAACGAGAGAAAGAGAGAGAGAAACAGATAGGAAGAGATGAGAAGCATCCATTCTGCATTGCAGCTCTTTGTTGCAGCTCCTTAGTTGCTCATTGATTGCTTTTTCACATGTGCCTTGAGTGGGGGGCCACAACAGAGTAAATGACCCCTTGCTCAAACCAGCAACCTTGGGCTCTATCCACTGCACCATCACCTGGTCAGGCTATAATATATTTTTAATATTGGGTATTTCAGAAGAGTGCAAGGATCCTTATCATGTTTTTATAAAAAGTGAGTCAAACTATATTTTTTAGTTTAAAATACATTATGTTGTCTGACCAGGCAGTGGCACAGTGGGTAGAGTGTCAACCTCGGATGCTGAGGACCCAGGTTCAAAACCCTAAGGTTGAAATACATTAAGCACAGTATGAAATGATATTTCTGTGGATTATTTTGCTTGTTTGGTGTCTTGATTGATGTATTTTCTGGGGTTTATTGCCATTTAAGGGTGAACCAAAATTTCTCTAAATGTATCTGTACCATACAAGGCATACCTATTCCTGAGTCTAAAGATACATAGAATCTAACCATTGGTATACACAGCCTAGCCAGCTTTAGCCTCCCCGAATATTCTTATTCGCCAAAGGAAATTCTCCAGGCCTGGTCTAAGATGGAACATTCCAATCTATAAAATTCCAATTGCCTTACGATATTCTGTTCTTTGTTCAGAATGTACAGAATATTCCTATAAATCTCTTTTATATGCTGCAATGGAAAAAAAAATCTATTTCCTCTATCATTCTAGCTTAAAGTTTCCCCTACTTATGCACAACTCTTAACAACAAGAATGTAGAAACATTATTTTGGTCAAGAATTGTTTACTCAAAAAGTAATAATGCTAAGCAAAAATCTACATATTAGGACATAGTAATAAATTGTAAAAGATTAAAAATTTGTGCACTCATAGGATTTATAGTTTTTTGGAGTATAGTGTATTAACAATATATAAGTAAAATATTGAATAAATAACTCAAAGCAACAAATGATAATAGGTATTCAGAAGGGTTTATAGTTTTAAATGTAGACCTACAGGGAAGGACTCAAATAAAATATAAGAACATAAAATTTAGCAAAGACCTCTGAGATGTAAGGGAGTTTATATGCAGCTAATTAGAAGATGAGTGTTTCCGGAGGAAAGTACAGCACATGCAAAGGCCCTTAGGTAGGGCTTCCTTGAAGGTTGGTGGAACAGCAAAGTGGCCATGTAGGTCTTCAGCAGGATGGCAAAGGACTCTTTAGCACTTTGTCTCCTTTGTGACCAGAGGTAAAGAATGACCTCCTCATAATCTCTTGCTGTTATTCAGACCCTTCTCATCTCCTGTAAGAATCTCCTGGACAAAAAGTACCTGTACACATGTGTACACGTGCACACACACACACACACACACACACATCCCTGAGAGAAACAACAATTTTTCAAAGACAGTACAGGCCATCTTCATTTGTAAGAAAAATAACTTTCCTCTAAATACAAGAGGTAAGAACTGTTAGACAATTTATATTTTAAAAAAGAGAACACGTAGCGTATTGGCCTCATGCAAGTTTCCCAGTACCTCTGGTTCATGTTTCATATCAGCAAGATTCCAGAGTTCACTAATTGTGTCTCCTCAAGTACCCCAAACAAATCTTTGCTCCCATCTCCAAATGCAGAAATTGCTTACTATTATCTGAATTAAAAGGGCAGTTTTCCACCTTAACCAATTTTAAGTTTTATTCTACATCAAGTACTCCTTCCATTAACAACCATGACTAAAAATATATTTTCAAAACACAACCAAATTACTTTGTTCAATACAATAATTTAAAGCTAAGACTAACTGGGCCTCAACATAGGTGGAAGCATTTGGCAACTGAAAGAGAATTACCCTGCAATTCAAACACTGAAGTGAGCTTGAAGCTTATTATTTCAAACCTTATCTGTCAGAGAAATTTGAAAAGAGTTTCACTCAAAATTTTCTGCCTCCTTGAAATTCCCTTAACCTTCTCCCTGTTGTTCATGATGGAGTGGTCTCTCCTGGGACCTGCCAGGCTCACATTACTTCCTGTTTTCCTTGTTTTTAAGATAAAATATAAGAGCAGAGCTCTATGCTTCTCCATCCTTAGTGATACTTTTGGTTATAATGTCTTAATGTCTCTTCTAATGCTACTTCAAATTTCTTCTAAAAACATAATGAATATAGTTTAAAATTTTTCTACAAACTAAGAAACTCCATTATTCTCTGAATTTGGGGGGCGGGTAGAGTATTTCTGCTGAAAAAACTTCCACTATCTTCATATGAGCAGAAAATATTTAAAGGTACTAAAGGTACCACTTATTTTTTTTAATTTTTATTAACTTTAATGAGGTGACTTTGGTTAATGAAATTATATATTTTTCAAGAATATAATTCTCTGATACATTATCTGTATATTGTGTTGTGTGCCCATTTCTCAAAGTCAAATCTCCCATCATTATACACTTGACCTTCTCTACACTTCACTCACCTTCACCCCCAGAGGACTACTTCTTAGTACTTTTGTCAAGCTAATCATGTCAGAGCTGTGCATATGTTCCTTTTTACCTGTAACAGAGAACTTTTTATTTATTGTCAGGCATTGCTGTTTGCACTGATCTATGAAGAACGTTCACTTTCTTGAAAGGGTTCAGAATCCAGTAGTGAGATAACATTTATAGAAATAAATACACACTTCACAAAATTATTTCAATAGCCTGACCAGGTGGTGGTGCAGTGGACAGACCATCGGACTGAGATGCAAAGGACCTAGTGTTTGAAACCCCAAGGTTGCCAGCTTGAGCGCGGGTTCATCTGGTTTGAGTAGGGCTCACAAGCCTGAGCTCAAGGTCACTGGCTTGAGCAAGGGGTCACTTGGTCTGCTGTAAGCCCCCAGTCAAGGCACATATGAGGAAGCAATCAATGAGAAACTAAGGTGCCTCAATGAAGATTTGATGCTTCTCATCTCTCTCCCTTTTTTTCTGTCTGTCCCTATCTGTCCCTCTCTCTGTCTTTGTCACACACACAAAAATAATTATTTCAATAAAGATATGGAACTTGAAAAAGTCTGAATAAAACTTTCAAGCAAAGTCTATAGTCAGATGAAATGTCTGTGCTAAGATTTTTCAGGTAAGTAAGAGTGAAGTTGACATTCAGGAAGATGGAAGGGTAAATGTACAGGCAGAGGTATAAGTGAATATGACCTCTCAGAGAATTCTAGTGACCTAGTGGTGTCTGAAATAAGGTGGGACTGAGGTGAAAGAGGAAAACAATAAATGACCTCTTATCAATGGTGAATAGTTTTGTAGGTTAACCTACATGTCCTGGAGTTTATCCACCCAACAAAAGGAAGTCTGTGAAAAATTTTTAAATAAGAAAATGTTATAAGGGTCACTTTAGATGAGATGTTGTAAGAGAAGGGGGTTGTCGGGTGGTGACACCATGTCTAACACACCAAAGTTCCAGTGAGGTTTTGCTATACTTTCTCCAGGTCATACAACTCTGAAAGTTGATTTGATTTTTTGTTTTAATTCTATTATCTCCTTGATAACATACTTTTCAGAGAACAACCTTTTATTAAGGGAAGATAAAACAAATGGATCACATATTCTATTCTATTTAAATGTCTTTTGAAAATCAATTGATAGCAATTGGCCTATGTTATAACCATCTGGCCAAGATTTAATTGATTTTAGTGTGATTCAGGGACACCTCCCAATATTTTTCTTTTGTTCTAGGTTTTCCTGATCCTTATAGGGCTAGATAATGTTTGGTCTGACAGGTTTTTATTTCACCATAACCTGTGTTCAGTTAAAATCATTTTATGGGTGCAACATATATTGGGAGAAAAAGTGAAGGAGAAGGAAGAGTGTATTGGTCCACTTTCTCCAGGAACAAAACAGAAGTAATAAGATATGTATAAGCATAGAAAGAGACTAGCATGTGTGATTATAGAGGCTGGCATATTCAAAATCTCCATAATGAGCTAACAAGCAAGAAAGACTGTATGGTACAGTCCAGGTCCAAAGGCCACCAGGGGAATCATTGGGAAACAATTCTTTTTCATTTTCACTTGCATAAAGTTTTAGACCTTGTCCTATATATTTCTGCATCGTTGATTCCAAATCTGAAATCCGTTCTTTGGTGCATGCTCTAGTTTTTATGCAACTTTAATTGATTTTTGTCACAGTTAATGGCATGCATTGGTTTTTAAATTGGAGTTAAAGGGCAACGACTCTTGGATTGAACATAACCACAAGGCAATTCATGTTTTACAAACATCACTTTTACATAATTGTAGTTGTTTTTAAAATTTAAAAAATTATTATCTAATTAAAAAACCCTCTTTTTCTGTTTTTAAATTTTTTTCTTTTTATTTATTTATTTTAGAGAGAAGACACAGAGTGAGAGAAAGAGAGAGAGAGAGAGAGAAAGGGGGGAGGAGCTAGAAGCATCAACTCCCATATGTGCCTTGACCAAACCAGTGCAGGGTTTTGAACTGGAGACCTCAGTGTTCCCAGGTCAACGCTTTATCCACTGTACCACCACAGGTCAGGTTCCTCTTTTTTTTTTTTAAGATTAAATCATGGCTTCTTCAATAGGTGTAAATGTAAGAACAGTCCTGACACCTTCTGTTATATATGTGGCTGTTACACACTCCAACGTCAAAGGCGCAATATTTCATCATTTGTGACATGTGCATATATTTTGATAAGATGCATGAGGAAGTGGTTGTAGAATCTGAAGGGTCTTCTTCTGATGCCAAGCAGTCATTCACCCCCTAAGCCATTTAGCCAACCTGAATTGAATGACTTAGTAAGAGATTTAGGTCTATCAAAGAAAGCAGCCGAGTTACTGCCTCCAGGCTTCAAGAAAAGAATGTACTTCACTGGTCAGCTAAAGTATCCCATTTCAGGAAGCGTGAACAAATTTTTGTGAACTTTTTTTCCAAAGACACTTTGTTTAATGTCATGATATCAATAGTCTTCTCAGCCAGCTAGGTGTTACCACATACAGTCCAACAGAACGGCAGCTATTTATTGACGGCTCTAAATGATGGCAGACTACTGCTGGAGCATCAAACGAGATTATGCTCAATGGGTACACAAACGCAAGAGCTACAAATGCAAATTTTTGCCTGAATAGATTTTAATTAGTTTTGCGCAAACTTTATGATTAAAATAAGTGTTTTAATATGTTCTATTTTAAAATTGTCAACAAATTCTGATGCAATCATATCTTTTAGTGTATTTACTGCATTATATAAATTATTATATTTTCACAAAGATGATGCCCAAGAAGACATTCTACTTCATTATGTGAAACTAAATGTTGAAAATTCTACAATAAGATGAAAACCTAAAATCTTGAATTGCGAAAACAACTTTAGCTTATAGAGAAAAACTAATATCAAATTTTAGATCAGGACACTTGAATTAGGTAAGAACAAGTGTTTTTGTGGGTGAAACAAAAATTTTGTTCCCCAGTGTTGCCTCGAGCTTGAGGGCAGTCACTCTTTTTCACTCTTCAGCTGATTGGATGAGGCACACTCACATTATGGACTATACTCTCCTTTACTTGAAGTCCATTGGTTTAAATGCTAATCTCATCCAAACACTCCCACACAGAAACATTCAGAATAATGTTCTACCATATAGCTGGGCACAGTGGCCAACCAAGTTGATACATAAAATTAGCCATCATAAAAAGGAAAGATGACAATAAAAGTTAGAGAAGAGGGTCAAATGTGTCTGTATGTAAAAGTTGTGCCCTGTTGCTGAGTGTGAACCAGCCCTGGAAGTTCTGAGGACACATCAGAAGCATGGTCGATATGCTAAAATAAATCAGTAAAGCATAATATTATTATAAGTTTTAAATTAGCTTGAAGATTGAGATGGAAATAAACTTTCTCCTTACCTGAATCTCTGTAGATGCTGTTGAAATAAACTATTGCTCAATTAGGTTTCCAAATCATGTAGTGAAATCCTTTTGTTGTGCCTTTTCTGATCACACATAATTTCTATCTTATGTCTATTCAAAAGAAACTATTTTTTGTTATATTAAAAGGTCAGGAAAACTTCCATGGAAAGGATTGAGCAATGATAACGAACCAGATCTTGTTCTAAAAACCAATTATATACTAGCCTGGCCCATGTAGTTTTAAAATACTCTTTAAGTTATATTTATAGCTTCTCAAAATATAAAAATTTGATCAGACAATTTTTTATTTTTATGCTTAGTTTTCCACTTCATTCTCTCTCACTTTCCACTTCAACTAATACCTCCAGTCAGATGACTGTGCACCTAATGTTTTGCTGCCGTCCACAGCAAAGGCCGTGGGGATCTTCCATTACCATTCACCTTAAACCTTTCTCCTTTCTTCAAATCAGGTTGACTGACCCAGGAAAACTCAAGTTCTTACAAAGAGTAGGAGAGTTCAAGCCTTAGTTTTGTAATTTCTATACTCTAGGGACTTCCTGGAATCAAAGGATGACTGAAAGGTGGACTAAATGCCTACATTTTCACAGATACAAGGAAATGGTCTGAAGTTTTTTTCAAAAGAATATTAAGAAAGTAGTCATTTATGTGGGAAAGTTTCTTGTACTCAGATTGACTTGATTAGGATGGAATGTCTTAAAGTTGCACATGTGGGAGGTAAAAGAGTCTTTGGGGTCTGACCTGTGGTGGCGCAGTGGATAAAGCGTCAACCTGGAATGCTGAGGTGGCTGGTTCAATACCCTGCACTTATCTGGTCAAGGCACATATGGGATAAAGCGTCAACCTGGAATGCTGAGGTGGTGGTTCAATACCCTGCAGTGGATAAAGCGTCAACCTGGAATGCTGAGGTGGCTGGTTCAATACCCTGCACTTATCTGGTCAAGGCACATATGGGAGTTGAATCTTCCTGCTCCTTCCCCTTCTTTCTCTCTCTCTCCCTCTCTCTCTCTCTCTCTCTCAAATTAATAAATAAATAAATAAGAGTCTTTGAGAAACATGAATTTATTTAAGATAAAGAATTAAATAAGGGCACTTCTCATAGGCTCAGTCACAAGGTGCTTATCAACATGATTAGGATGTTATTCAACCTTAAAAAAGATCAGTAGTATGATGTTCTTATCTTGTTTTATTTTTTTAAACTCAAGAGAAAATTTTACTTTTCCTTGATCCAAAACTATGAGATAGCCAATTAGCAAGAAAGATGAAAGTGAAATTAAAACTGTATAAAGAGTTTTTCACTACTGGCTAAGAGAAAAAAACCTGTGAGAATATAGATAACTCTTAGACAAGAAAAAGAATGAAATGGACTTAATTACTTAAATAATATTTTCCTAACTTATGAGAAAGAGCATAATACCAATTTCTATTTGAGATTTAGGGAGAAATTATCTTTTGTATCCAATATGTCACTTTCAGAATTCCTTGACAATGAGGAAATAATTTCTGAAACATTAAAATAAAAATACAGATCTTTTAAATATATACAAAACATGAATCAATAGCTGGATTGTTCTTAATCTCTCCCCTTATATAAAAAATTATTTTCAAAATTCATAGCTCAGCTCATATATTATCATTTTATGTAACTAATATCCTTACAATATCTCAAGTACTCTTCACTCCCTCAGTCACTTCCAGGATGAAAAAGAGAAAAATTTATATTCAAAAGGAAAATATTCTTTAAGGAAAAAATAAGTTAGATAGTGAAGAGATTTAAAAGCAACTTAAAGACTTAGAAAGTAATAAAAAAGAAGAAATCTTTAGAAATAAGTATTGCATTGTTATGCTGTTTTAAAGTGCTTAAATCAAGTTAAGAAAATGGATTAATCAGTACAGTGCATTAAATAGAACCAACTAACATGATTTCTAGTCTGAGCATAAATTAAAAATAAAAGCTGCAAGGCCAATCTTTATTTGTTTGGAGAGTTTCAAACTAAGGAGGGACAACTGTAAAAACATCTGCAGTCAGCTGGAACTACATTTCCATCACCGCAGGGCAGCTGAGATTCATTCAACCATCTCTTCTAGGACATCAAAAAAAGATGAGCTTAATCGCTTTAGCTTTGGCTGGTTAAATAGTTAAGTGCAGGGTTGTATCTTACTGTATGTGATGGAAAATAAACAATCTTGTGATGGGATTCAAGAATAGCATCTTGATAGGACTTCCCTTTCCAATATTTCCTGGCTGTGTACCATGAAAGAGGGTCGGCAAGATATTTCCACTCTTGCTCTTCAGCTTCACGACAAACAAGAGAGGCTTTTATGACTTATGAAGAAGAAACTTATATTTATAAATAGGAAGACTAATCCTTCTATGAAAAAGTGAAACTTTCAGGCTGAAGCTGGGTAGTATTTTTTTTTTTAATTACAACTGAACAAAGTACCATCTCATGAGACAAATTAGCCTCATCATAAATGTAAAATTGACTTATCTTCCTTATTTTGCTAGAAATGAGTCCCTATTACCTCACTGACCTTTTCTATTCCATTTTTATATTCTTGATGTTTTCATAGTTGTAATTATACTTGTAACCAAACAGTGCCTGCTTTTATATTTTCTTAATATAATGTCCTTCCATGATTCTTTTCCTAATGTAATGGTCAATTTTGAAGAGGTAACTATATGACTATCTATCAAAAATGCAGCCATAACCAATGAAGTGCTATAAAAAAAACACTTTATGCCATTTATTATTTCCTAAAACCTGTTAACTCCCTCCCAAGATTTAATTTTACTTTTTTATAATGATATTAAGTTATTCTTTTTAAAGATACAACATTCTATTTATTGTATATGATTTGGAACTTTCTACCTACTTTGGTTTAATTATATCATACAAACGCTTTCTTTTCTTGCTCTTTTTTCTGACTGAAATTATTTATTTCCATTATTTCACCCTACCAATGTCGCTATAAACAAAAAAGAAAAAATATTATTTGTTCATTTCATAACAATATTCCTGCCCTTATTATAGATGAAATGAAATATAAGAACATAACTAATTTCCTTGGACACAAAGGTAAAGTTCACTGTATAGAATTCTGAATGAATCCAAAAAAGAGAAAGAAGAGAGACTTTTAAATTTTCCACTATAGGAGACAAAGTGTTCACATAAACAACATCACTAAAGCAAAAGGTACCTGGACACATGGATGACTTCAAGATCTCTGAAACCCGTATAATGGAAAGTAAAATCTGCTATTCACCTACATTTGCTACAAAATTGTTTCATCAGATTGTTAAATGATGCAACAAGATTAAAAGTAATCATGAAGTGGGATAGGGAGGAGGGGAGGGACACAGGGAAAACCAGATTGAAGGTGACAGAGGACAATTTGACTTTTGGTGATGGGTATGCAAGACAATGGAATGATAAGATAACCTGGAGATGTTTTCATTGTACATATGTACCCTGATTTATTGGTGTCACCCCATTAGAATTAATAATAATAAAATATATATTAAAATACAAAAAAAAAAGTAATCATGAAGGGAAACTAATTCCATTCATTATTTCTGAAAACTACAATTTAACCCTGAACAGAATCTGGGAATACATAACTACATAAGTATATCTTAAAATGCTCCACGATGCAGACATACAGTCAGTTACCTGCAAAGAGGTCTGGATTGCAAAGGCTCCTGGTATGAGTTATCCATGAAAATTTGCCACAGTCTTATTGGTATGGCTTCCTGAGAGAAGCAGGGAAGACACTTGAAAGGTGGCATATCCCAGAGCTTGGGAAGTTTAGAACTCTAGTCTAATAAACTACAATTAGGACAAAGTTGTCATAAAACTCTACAGGAACCTGACCAGGCAGTGGTACAGTGGATAAAGCATCGGACTGGGATATGGAAGACCCAGGTTCGAGACTCCAAGGTCGCCAGCTTGAGCACGGGCCCATTTGGCTTGAGCAAAAGCTCATCAGCTTGGACCCAAGGTCGCTGACTGGAGCAAGGGGTTGCTCGATCTGCTGAAGGCCTGCGGTCAAGGCACATATGAGAAAGCAATCAATGAACAACTAAGGTGTCGCAACAAAAAACTGATGATTGATGCTTCTCACCTCTCTCCATTCCTGTCTGTCTGTCCCTATCTATCCCTCTCTCTGACTCTCTCTCTGTCCCTGTAAAAAAAAAACAACTCGACAGGAGACAAGACAAAGGTGCACATACGGAGTGCCCCCACGTGAACAATTAGCCAGAAAATATTTAAGATGGCTAGACCCTCTCCTTGGATATTTATTCTGTTTGATCTAAGAGCACATGTTGGTTGTACTCTAAATTTTTTTTATTTAATCCCATGAAAACTTTATCTAAATTCTTCAGCAAATGTGTGGATTTTAATAAAAGAGATTATGAGAAACATTGGAATGACTATGTTACTCATGTAATAAATTCATAATTTATATTTTAATGCAAAAAATGTTTAGAGAAAACCTTTCCCCTCTTGCCAATGAGATGTGGGGTGGGGGAGAGGAGAAGAAAGAGTGAAGAAAAGAAAAGATAGGAGAGAAATGCAATGGCAAGATTCCTTTCTGATTCTGAAATATCTGAAAGTCAAGCAATTTACATTGAAAACCAAGGTGGCAAATAAAGTATGATCACCACAGTAAAATCACTTGTAAGAAAAATAAGAAAGTAAAATCCTAAGTAAAAAAAAGGGTCAATATATTCTCTAGACAGGATTTCAGAGCCTGACACATTAAGCCTCACATTTTTTCTTATTTCGTTGACTATGGCTTAAGTAAAGAAGGATTACAAGTAGAGATGGAGGAAAATATGGATGGATATATAATCTTACCAGGCACTATACACACTTATAGAAACTCCTATGTTTTATTTTATTCACATTTACATAAACACTATTAAAAAAGTGATTTTATTTATGATTAGTCAATTTCTAATTCAAATTTATAGATCATATGTTGTAAACAAAGGAGCTGGTTTGTGCTAACTTACAGCTAAAATATATATTTACATACGTTATCAAAAAAAAATTATCTGGCCTTTACTTACAACAAAGAGAAGACTCAGCAGAGGATGGGTTCTGAACAGAGACAAACTGAATTTAATTAAGGTAAAAAAGAAGAAAAAAGAAGATAGCAAATATTTTGTTTTTCCTTAACAAGTTTACCTACACAGAGTGTTCCTATGAGTAGTGGTTTCCAAGGTATCACTTAGATCAGGTGACATGCCTGTGTGAAGCAGACATTGTTTGATGAATTCAATGCTAATGACAGCCTTCTCATTTTTATACTGTAAGTGCTCCATGGTACTCTATTTTCCTGGGCCCTTAGATAGAATCAGGTCTGAATCATTCAACTACTGACACATTTTTAAAGCTAGTGTATTTATTGTTTGTGACTAAAGCTAAGTTTTTTCTTACTACTTATCTCTGAAAGAATTCTGTTTGAGAGAATACATTATAGTTAAGAGAGGAAATATTACTAATACAATGCTGGTAGCAATGTGACAGATAACTTAGTTAACAATAAAAACAATTAGATTAGCAACCTCAAGTTTTATATTTCTCATGAGAACTATCTGTTGCTTTTCAAAACATATTCCTGAGATAAAATAATAATGATAGTAATAATAATGATTGATTATTAACAGTACCACTAGAGATAAGAAACAAAGAAGATCCACAAAGGATCTATTGATTTAAGATGTTACACAATTTTCAGGAGACCGGAGTTGGACACAGAAAGAAAGATCTCTAAAAGTTTACTTGACCAATCCCAGTGAGCTGTCTACCTAGGAGATGATGACAGTTGTCCTTGGTGACTACAGAAGAGGTTAGCTATGTCTCCTGGTGGGAAAAGAGTCAGAAAGGCTCTGGGTCCTGATATAACTGAAAGAAAACTTAACAAGGACTAGGAAGTTCCACATCATTTCTACAAGGGATCTTATCAAAACCTAAGATACTTCTTTGGTATCATACTCTAACAGCAAACAAATTATAAATATTAAAAGTTTTAGTTAAATTTATTTAAAAATTTAAATTATTTGAAATTTGTATTTGGTCTACTGTTAGCATCTAATTATTCTCAAATAAGATTAATCAGCTTTATATATATATATTAGTTTAAAGCACATGCTAATTATTAGTCACCTCACAAGATTTTGTTAGTATAAAAAACACTTTAAAGCTGCAAATATCCTAATTGTATCTAACATATTCCACCAGGGGCTCACCCTGTTGGTTTAGCTTATTACCCATTCTCATAATATCCTTCTTAAACACCAAATAGTGACCTTGAGATCTTGATATTTTGGGGTGGAGAAAATAAGGTGGCGATATCTGAATATTTGGATAGAAATGACAGAGTCAAGTCAGCTTGTGAATAAAATGACAGGTGTATGAAATCACTGCTGTATAAGTTATTATAATTTGTATGAGGAGTTGACTACCTCATCTTCTCTAAGTTAAACATTTAGAGTTAGATACTTTTAATTATAACCTTAATTATTAAATATTTGACATCAGACACATCGTCATTTGCCAAATGACAAACTTTTGTTTCATAGAAATTAAATAAAGATTCAAACTTACACCTCTCTGATTCCAAATTACGAAGGTGTTGGTCCTTAGGATTCACCATGATTTTTGTTTTGTTTTAGTTTCATCATATGGCCTAAAAATTCTGCTACTAACATTTTTAGGTCCCTGAAATTAAAGCTCCCTAGTCTGATATCTGATTAGTCTATATAATAATATCTGGAATATGGATACATTAGCCATAGGAAGATATTATTTGTATTTTATTAAGTTTAATGAGAAAACAACATTTTTAAAAAGTACATATAATGGTGAGTACAACCTAACCTTTGCTCCTGTGAAGGTTTTACTATATGCTGAAGCAGACAGACATGAAAAGAAGTAATTCTATTGATGCAAAGGGCTGTCATAGAGTTCTGTATATGCTCATAGAAAGGCAAGTAGAAAAGAAGGTTGAAAAGTAGAACATAGAAACTAAATGTGGACCACTTGAAGACATTTGGGAAAGCTTGAGAGAAAGGTTAGCATTTAGACTGTATCTTGAAAGGATAGAAATGTTACCATGAAAGAAATGTGGGAAAACATAAAAAAGCCACTAATAAAAAAGAGAAAAAAGAAAGGAAAAAAAACCCAGTAAGATATATAATAATTACAACTAAAACTTGACCATTTATTTTGAGGTAGATGCTGTTCTAAGTACTTTAAATATTGCCTTATTTTTCCTCTCAACAACTCCATAAAGTAAGCATTATTTACCCCACTTCACAGATAAGAAAAATTAATGAAGTGTAAAGTAACTTTTCCAAGTTTACAAAACTATAAGTAGCAAAAGAGAGTTTTGACTCATGTTGACACTCTCTAGAGCCCATACAATATGTTTAATAAGCTACAAGTTGACATGACCAGAAATTCGATATATATAAACTATATGACCAGATTCATAAAGAGACTTGAATGATATGCCTCATCCCATCCTCACTAAGAAACTTAAATGTGCGTGTGCGTGCGTGTGTGTGTGTGTGTGTGTGTGTGTGTGTGTGTGTATTTAATTGCTCTGGCAACATTTGTAGCTTGGATCAAAGGAGAGTGAGAAGTTAGAGAGCAATTGAAAGAGGATATAAGTAAAAAAAAAATCCCCTAAATTTCATCAAGCTCAATTATCTCATTTGTAAAGTGAATGAGGAGCAAAGGCCAGCATGCCAAGAAGGGACATTCTGTAGTTGTGCCATTTAGATCTTGGATGAGAGAGATCTGGACTGAAAATAGGACAGTCACAGAGGGTTGGTGATTGTTTATTAAAAATCAAGAAGTGAGAAGAGACAAAGGCTCATCTAACTCTCTCTCTCTCCTCAACTTCAAAGTATCCTCCTTTATTTTCCAAAATAAAATAAGCAAAAAATCTATTTGACTTCATATTATTCTAGCCCCCACCATTTTAACTTTCTTTCTCTTCTCAGACAAGCTGCTTAAAAGTGATGAAAGTGACATATTCATTCCCTTCCTTCCATTCTCACCTCCCATGCATTTTTCTACCAACGACCATCTGCTTTCTGCCTCCAGGACTCCACAGAAATGACTCTGGCAAAGGGTAGTGAAGATGTTTTTATAGTGAGAACTCCTAGACACTTTTCAGCCTTTATCTTCCTGGATCTCTCTGATCGTTCACTATTTTAGAAGTTTTCTTGGCCAAATATCAAAAGAGAATCCCTCTGCTTTCCAAAGTATACATGTATTATTATTATTTATTATTATTATTATTATTATTATTATTAAGGCAGTGGTGGATAGATTCTAAAGCTGCAAAGATGGACCTCAATTAGAAAAATTTTGTTCATTTCTTTTTAACCAATTTCATTTATTTCATGAAAATACACACAGTTTTCTCTCCCTTTGCTGATGATTTAGGTGGTGAAAAAGCTACCTAAGAAAAGAAATTTATCCACAGTCAATCCCCGTGGACATAGCCTAATAAATGTTCTCCCCTCATGAGGCAACTGACCTCTCATTTTTATTTTTGAGATGATTCACAATGCTGTGATGACATAATATTGCAACCTTTGTTGTGTCTTCTGGGGCCTTGAGAGGGGTGTTTCCTCCATACTTTATGTATGAATAAACAAGCATGCAAAAAATTCTCAAGGTTAGACCAATAGATACAGAGTGAAGAACATCTCTATGTTTGTAGCTCCACATTAATCTCCAATTGATCTAAATGATCTATGAAGAATATAAATAGAACAAGCCACATAATCCCATATTTCTTTAGTCAGTTTATTAATTCCTAGTGAAGCTTCCAGTTAGACACATTGTTCCATGAAAAATGCCTTCTTGACTCAAAACTGTACAAGGATTCATGAACACTGTTTCTATGACACTATTCTCATGATTCTACATAATTGTTCCCCCAGCTCTCTTCTCCACATCCTTAAATTTGGTATTTGTTGAAGTATTTTACTTGGCCCACTAGTTTTCTTTCTCTCAACTCCCTGAGAGATCTTAATATTCTCAAGGTTTTTAGTGCATCCCAAAGATTCACTGCCTCTTCTCTTGCTGTGCTCAGAGTCATCACCTTCTGAACATAGACACTTGCATGTACCGCAGGCACAGTACTCCACACTCAAAACACCCTCAGCTGGTTTGTGATCTATTCACTCAGCTGCCTATCCAGTTGGTGACTCTAAATATTCTCCCATTCCTAGACATTAGTACTATCAAAAAGTCAATCACTAAAGTAAAAAATTTATTCTTAAGTTATATCCTCAAAATGAACACTCAGCTTACCCTGCTTGTATCCCTTGCCCCAGATCTCCAATAACCTTCCTTCTTCACACATGTAAATTCTCCACTCTTCTCTGGATCAACTTGATTCTAAAGTCAGATGGCTAACAGAGGTAACCAAGACCATTAACCTATTCCCCCAGGAGAACAGTGAGCATTATCTTAAGGGTAATAATGTACACAACATTTTTATGATTATATATGAGATCTTTCATTCATTATATATAAAAAAATTTGGATACAAATTTTTAGAGCCAATACAAAAAACACTGGGGAACAATATTTTTTTTTTTCTGTTGCATGAAGTTTTAGAACTGTTTCTATATACGTCTGATCGCTGATTATTCCAAATGTGAAATCCATTTTTTGGTGCATATTCTAGTTTTTATGAAATTTTAATTTCTTTTTGTTACAGTTAATGGCATGCATTGGTTTTTAAATTGGAATTAAAGGGCAACGACTCTTGGATTGAACATAACCACAAGGCAATTCATGTTTTACAAACATCACTTTTACATAATTGTAGTTGATTTTAAATGTAAAAAATTATTTTCTGATAAAAACACCCTCTTATTTTGTTTTAAGATAGAATTATGGCTTCTTCAATAGGTGTAAATGTAAGAATAGTCCTGACACCTTCTGTTATATATGTGGCTGTTACACACTTTAACGTCAAAGGCGCAATATTTCATCATTTGTGACAAGTGCATATAATGCTTATTTTCAAGTTCCCGTTGGCGATCAAGACAAGAATTGGGCTCCTCATATTGTGTGTTATAATTGTGAGGAAATGCTCCATAACTGGACAAAAGAAAAACGCAAAGGAATGCCTTTTGGCATTCCCATGGTTTAGCGTGAACCTAAGGAGCACAGCAGTGACTGTTATTTCTGTCTGATCCAAGCAAAGGGCATCGGCAAGAAAAAACAGCATACGATCGCATATCCCAATATTCCTTCAGCAATACAACCTATCCCACACTCTGACACACTCCCGGTTCCAGTTTCCAAAGGTTTTATTTTTTAAGGACAAAGAAAGTGAACATGGTGATTAAGTGTATTTTGATAAGATGCATGAGGAAAAGATTGTAGAATCTGAAGGGTCTTCTTCTGATGCCAAGCAGTAATTAACCCCTTTGTACCGTGATGGTGAACCTATGACACACGTGTCAGCACTGCCACACATAGCCATTTTCAACAACACGTGGTCACATGCGGCCGGATACCAGAGAAATATGGGGATGCATACCAAGAAGAACATTTCATCCTCAGCTCCTGTGTGACCAGGTGCAGTAGCCGAGGATAAAACATTAGCTGTAGTGTAGACACTCTGTGCCAGAGGTCTGAAGGCCAAAAATTTTTGTTATTTAAACTATAAATATCATAAAATTATGGTTTTTTTCTTGAATTGACATACCACCCAAGATATGATCGGTTTTTTGGTGAATTTTGACACACCAAGCTCAAAAGATTGCCCATCACTGACTTAGTAAGAGATTTCAGCCTATCAAAGAAAGAAGCTGAGTTATTAGCCTCCAGGCTTCAAGAAAAGAATGTACTTCACCAGTCAGGTAAAATATCCCATTTCAGAAAGTGTGAACACATTTTTGTGGACTTGTTTTCCGAAGATAAATAATTTGTTTACTGTCATGATATTAGTAGTCTTCTCAACCAGCTAGGTGTTACCACTTACAGTTCAACAGAATGGCAGCTATTTCTTGACAGCTCTAAACAGAGTCTGAAATGTGTTCTCCTACAGAACAGTAATGTTTATGCAGTGGTTCCAATTGGTTATTCAACTCATCTGCGAGAAGATTATAATGACATAAAAATTGTCCTCAACTTTCTGAAGTATGAGGAGCATTACACAGTACAGTTTTTAAAACCAACCATAACTGGATCATTTGTGTGGATCTTAAAATGGTAAATTTTCTGCTAGGACAACAGAGAGGTTTCACGAAGTATCCTTGCTTTCTGTGTCTGTGGGACAGCCGAGCACAGGAGAAACACTCGACACACAAGGAGTAGCAACACATGAAACTCTGGAAATAGAGATGCAAAATATTTTGAATGAACCTGTAGTTAATCAAGACAGGATCATTTTTCCCTCACTTCACATCAAACTTGGCTTAATGAAGCAGTTTGTTCAGGCTTTGAATAGAGAAAGTGAATGCTTTCAACATATTATTTCTGCTTTTCCTACCTTGTCCTTTGAGAATATAAAAGCAGGTGTATTCGATGGACCTCAAATTAGAAGAACCCTCATACATGATGAAGAATTTTCCAGGAATATGAATAAGGAGGAGAAAGCAGCATGGCAGTCTTTTGTGGCAGTTATAAAGAACTTCCTTGGCAACAAAAAAGCAGAAAACTATGAACTTCTGGTCAAAGGATACTATTGGCTTTCTGCGACATTGGGTGTAACATGAGCGTTAAGATTCACTTCTTGAACAGTCACCTTAATAAGTTTCCTAAAAATCTTGGAGTTGTTAGTGATGAGCTGGGAGAATGCTTTCATCAAGATCTGAAGACGATGAAATGCATTATCAGGGGTGATGGGACAGAAATATGATGGCAGACTACTGATGAAGCATCAAACGAGATTTTCCTCAACAAGTACACAAACACAAGAGCTACAAATGCAAATCTTTTCCTGAATAGAATTTAAATAAGTTTTGCGCAAATTTTATGATTAAAATAAGTGTTTTAGTATGTTCTGTTTTGAAGTTGTAGGCAATTTCTGATGCAATCATATCTTTTAGTGTATTTTTGTATTTACTTCATTATATAAATTATTATATTTTCACAGAGATGATGCCCAAGAAGACATTCTACTTCATCATGTTAAACTAAATGTTGAAAATTTTACAATAAGATAAAAACCTAAAATCTTGAATTGCAAAAAAACTATAGCTTACAGAGAAAAACTAATATCAGATTTAAGATCAGCACACTCGAATTAAGTAAGGACAAGTGTTTTTATGGATGCAACAAAAATTTTCTTCCCCAGTGTAATCTTTTGATGTTGGCCAAGGTTTATTAAAACTATGATATCAGAAGAAAGCAAATAAGAAATATGATACCAGGAATATCTATTAAGAATGAATATTGAATTTTTTCATTAAGCTATTAGTTTTCTATCTAAATGGCTCAGATGTCTCTACAATTAATTTAATCCAATCTGTAAACTACATTATCAATCACTTTACTAGGGGATAAAAATACTCTCAGTATTACTCTACTTATCAATATGTCACCTTAAAGTAGAACCTTTCTGGTTCTACTTTAAGGTGACATATCCCAACATCTAATCATGTCAAATTAAATTATCTGGTTATCTCATTTTGATTCCTGATATTTATTATAAAAGAATTGCCCCCAACCCACCCCCATGAGAAAAGAAAGAAAGAAAGAACAGTATAACTGAACAAACATTTAAGATAGTAGAAAGAAGAGTTTGCCTCACATTCAGATGCCTTGTTCCACAGATATAAATAGGGTTTAATTGAACATGTGAAATCTGTGTTTCAGTTTCCAAATTAGTAAAATAGACATGTATATGCCTGTAACTTATCCAGTCTGATTACCTATTTGTGATTTGACTAATTCTACTAAGTTTAAACATTTGAAACAATTTAATGAAACTCAGACACTATGAATACTGACCATTGTTAATGAAAAGGACCAAAATCTAGTTTTCAACTGTTCAAAATCATTAATTCACTCATTAGATCTATAAACTCGCCTTCAAGTTTCCCAGAAAGAAATGGTTTACATTTGCACTGCACATTTACAACTCTAAAATAGAAACTGAGTTTCTTCTCCATAGATTCATCTTTTTTGATAACTCTGACTGAGTATTTTTGGTGAAGTCTCCATACATTTACATCTTTCTATGACCTCTGAAATCTTCTGAGCTGAAGAAAAGGAAAAGAACCAAAAAACTCAGTGTCTTTTACATATAAATGCCTTCAGAAGATTGTAGTTGTGGTTGTGGATCTGGGTTCATCTGTCAACTCTTTATTGTAAGAGGTTTTCTAATTGATAATGAGTTCCTTGGGGGAACATGATTTCAGAGTGTAAATTAATAATCACTTTCCAAGGATAGGATCTGAGTTTTAATAAGTTTTCTACTACATTGTGTGTTATATTTCACAATAAACTAATCCCAAAAAGGCAAATTTACAAAAAGAATATATATATATATATATATATATATATATATATATATATATATATATATATATATATATATTTGCTTTTAATGGTACACATGTAAGCAAATCAATTGTGGTGATCTACTTTTCTAAAATATAAAACACTAGTATGAGTTTTCTAAGACAACTTGTTGAGTTTAAAAGTATTACAAAATGATAATTGAGTCTATATAGGGCACGTGTCTCTTAAACCCTAACTCTTTGGGGTATATCCTGACCTTTACTCAGAAGAGCTTAAGAGAGTGTTTAGTGAAACTCAAAATAGTAACATAAACATTGACGTTTTTCCTAAGAGTCTTTTAGGTCTTCTAATTTATCCCAAATAAGTTCTCAGTATTTTTTACAACCTATACTTGGGGTGGTGGATAATGCACTGGTGACAAAGCTTTTTATTAATAAATAATTCAGTAGCCAGAGAGTGTAAAGACATCATTTGTATTGCAGCTGAGTGTTTTGTTTTCTAATTATGAAGCCACTAGAAGGCCTGCCGCTCCAGGGCTGAGTGATTTCACCAGGTTTGTTCTGTGGTTCCCTATTGTTACCCTTGAAAGGAACATTCCCACAGAGCTGGCTCGAAAGACAATAAACATGGTAAGAAGAAAGAAATGACATAATATTCAGATTCAGCACTGATAAGAGGAGCTTTTCCCAGGGGCTGCGTGGGATTGCCGTGGGAGGGTCACCCTGGCTGCTGTCTGTGTTGGGTGCCTGGAAGGAAGTGTCCACAAGGGAGGTTTACTGGGGGCTGGGGCAGGCTCCACACAAAGAACCCAGAAGAGGGTTGGTCCCTCCCTGCCTCTGTGAAAATCAATCCAAGGAAGTCTGATGCCATGGAGCAGTTTCCTGTCCGCTGTGTGGGAAATTTAACTGAGTGCAATCGGCCAGCAACAATGGGACAATATATTATGATAAACAGGAAAAATAGCATTGGCCACGGAAATCAATGGCTGGAGTTCATGAGGCATTCATGAGATTGACAAGTGAATAAATTAAAACCAAAAGGTTAGGACACTGAAAGAGAAGTTAATTTTATGTCTGCCCTGGAGCTCCCTTTTTCAGGCTCAAATTAAGACTGTGTAGAATAAAATGAGCATACAGCCTTAGATGTACAAAATAAAAAAGGCTTCGTTAAGACCTACATCACCAGAAAACCAGAGATTCTTTTATAAATGTCCCCATGCATTTATAGTCGTTGCTCATGGTGCATTAATAACCCCCTCGACAGCGTGACCAAAGACTTATTTAAACGAGTTTCTTGCTTTAAATAAACCTGCTCTCAGCAACCAACTGTTCATCCAGGAAGTGATGTGACGCCCCAATACACTGAAGAAGTTCACTCAACCAGAACCAAATGGTGATGCGTGCAGCTCAGCTATTTAATTTCAAGAGCCCAAGGAAAAGCCACATGAGACTCCTCCAAACCCCCAAATAGTGACAAACAACGTAACATAACTAATTCTAGAACAGATTTTAGTTAAACGATGATGGATCTATTTCCATGTAATAGTGGCTTCCCTTCTTTAACTTTTAACACTGGGCTCCTTTTTTTAAGTAATAAAATAATTTTAATTAGAATTCACCACTGTAACTTGGTTTTTTAATAAACAGTTTGACACACCAAATTCTCCTAATTACTATGGAAGTTAGAGGATTGTTCAGTAGATAAAGCAATAGCTGAGTATTTTGAGACAATTAATTTTTACCCAGACTTGGCAACTTTTACTTTCTCCCAGTTCCTTTGACAATTAAGCATGAATCTGTCCATACTTTATAAACATTTGTTTTAAGTTGTTACAAAGTATGAAATGACCAGTAGAGTGTTGTTACCGAGCAATTCTACATAGGCTAATATTTAGAAGCTATTGTATCTTGTGTACCTTGCAGGTCTTCTTTGGGCTGCAAAATACATCTCTTTCATTTTGTACTAAGATGGATTCTTTACATATTAAGGTTGCTGATAGAGTCTAATTTTTTGAAAGTTATGTGATTTAGTCTCTAATAAGCAGGATTCCTTCAAGAATGTTTAGTCCCTTAAGAAGAGTCTTAAGCACATTAAAGCAGAAAGCTAATACTGTAGAGTCAAACTGTTTTATTTTTTTATTTCCCAGAAGAAGGAGGGAAAATAAAGTCAAATTTATTTATTTGTTTAAAGTAACCCAAACTAATTCTTAAACATTCAGTTCAGTGACTTATAAAACACACTGGCAGTAGCCAGCAGAGGGCAATATGTAACAGCAGAAATAGTCTACTTATTTGAAAGATAAATCCTATTAGCTCTAGCAGACCAAAAAAAAAAGAAAAAGAAAAAAAAAGAAAAATTAGAGTTTTACATAAAGTAATTTTTAAGCAAAGAAACAAAAATCTGGCATAAAAATCCCCAGTAAAATGCTGTAGGACGACTTCAAGGCTTCCTCAAAAATCCTCTGGGTTTCGGAGATATTTCTCAGGAAGCCTACCCCTCACACTGGTGACTCCATTTTGTCTCTGAGCAGGCCAAAAATAGTAATTGACTTCTTCATCTCAGCTTTTTGTTTAATTTAGATTCGATCCTACTGAGCAGCAAAAATGTCCACGTCTATGTTCTGAAGAGAACCCAGAGTGCTTTCAATAATTGTTAACAAGCATTAGCAGAGGCCTGCTGCCAGAGGCCTAGCCAGCCAGCGTGAGGGATGCCGGCTTTATTCCCCGCACAGAGCTTTTGGCCTGACTTTACATCTTCGTCCCTGCAGGAGGGTGTAACACATTCTCTCCCCATGGTGTGCATTCTTCCTCCTCTCTCTCTCTCTCTGCCATTCGTCCTTCTCCTTGTCTGAGGTTTCATAGCTCCATTCGTGTACACAGAATCACTAGAATATTCTGAGTGGTGGAAAAAGATTCGAAGGAAAACCCTAATCCTCATGTGGTGTCTTCAGTGTGGTCCTCTAGGCCTTGTGCGTCTTTTAATAGAGTCATTGAAATTAAAAATAGAATGCTTTCATTTGGAGCTCAGGCGTTGGCCCTCCTGTCTCTCCTCCTTCAATGTGTCCAAGGCCACATTTTCCTGGGTCTCCTCCCACACCGGTTCCACCCTTCCTTCGATCTCTCCACCCCCAGCACAACCACCACCACCACCACCACTCTCTTCTTCCCCTTCACATTCTTAAACTATGCAATTGAATTAATAATCATAGTGGCCTATTGGACACTGACTTGTCATATGTTTTTCTGTGACCTATTCCCAGCACTGCCCTAGCTGCTTACACCCCTATTCATACATCTCATTTCTTATTGCTCACCTTTTTTTAGTTTGCTTTAGTTTTGTTTTATTTTGTTTTTTCCTTAAGAAAGCAAAGGACAAAGGCAAAGGCTATTAAAATAATCTGCACATGCAACTCAAGGTCTGAACTCAGAGTCAGCCCAGCCATTGCATAATGCCCAGAACTCCAGTCAATCAACTACTTCTGGGTGAGTAAGGACTTGGTAATTTGAGTAATGAGTAGGCTAATTTTTTTAAATTCATTGTATTATTAAAAGAAAAAAAGTTTTAGTTCCTAAGCAGCTGCATCACCCACTGAAATCGACAGGAACATTACGTGCTTAACTCCAAGGTGTTTCCTTTCCCTCTCAAGAGAATTTAGAACTTTCCTCTCTGCATACAGAATGTGAATTTGCTGGATGCCACATTGGTTTGTACTGAGAAATGAAATATACCCAGCACTTTCAAATATTTCAAATTAAAAAATATATAAATGTAAGAATTTATATTTTTTAAAGAAATATATGTTGGAATCTGGGTTATTGATGTTGAATTATGTATATAAGAAATAACATTTTAAAAAGCTAATTAAGGCCCTGACTGGTTGGTTCAGTGGTAGAACATCAGCCCTGTGTGTGGATGTCCCGGGTTTGATTTCTGGTCAGGGCACATAGGAGAAGTGACCATCTGCTTCTCCACCCATTCCCTTCCCCCTCCTCCTTTTTTCTCTCGTTCTTTCTTTTTTCCTCTTGCAGCCATGACTCAACTGGCTCGAGCACGTCAGCCCTATACACTGAGGATGCCTGCACCTCATGTGTTAAAAATAGCCTGGTTGTGAGCATGAGCCCAGATGGCAGAGCATTGGCCCCAAGTAGGGGTTGCCAAGTAGGTCCCAGTTGGGTGCATGTAGGAATCTGTCTCTCTATCTCCCCTCTTCTCACTTGGAAAAGAATAAAATTTTTTTTTAAAAAGATGAGAAAACTAATTAAGGTGCATTTCATTTCTAATGGAAATAGAGAGTCTTAACAGTTATTACAACCCACTGTCCACTTCAGTTGACATACATACTTCAGTTGAACTTGTCTCGGTCATAGTAGAAGCATTTCACTCTAAAAAAGGAGATTCCACAGTTTACTCCATAAACAGATCTTACCTTAGAAAAAATAAATCCTTTGTTGAGAATGGCATTTTTTCTTTTTATATCCAAAATGAAGAGCCTAAATTTATATTCAATCATATTTAATGTGAGTTTGTAAATCATTATATCACTAACAACATTTTCTATTCTGATCAATATTTGAGACCTGGTTGTTTTAATTTCTTTTTAATTTTAACATTTTAATTATTTTTTAAATGGTTTTCTTTAATTTCTTTTTATTTTATTCATTTTAGAGAGGAGACACAGAGTGAGAGAGAGAGAGAGAGAGAGAGAGAGAGAGAGAGAGAAAGGGGGGAGGAGCTGGAAGCATCAACTCCCATATGTGCCTTGACCAGACCAGTGCAGGGTTTTGCACTGGCGACCTCGGTATGCCCAGGTCGACGCTTTATCCACTGTGCCACCACAGGTCAGGCCAACATTTTAATTATTTTTATCCATCTCAGTTGAAATACATTGCTTCTCAATGTTGAGCTGAGATTTACCGGCAAGGACCTTCTAAGTGTCTGGTACTGACTCAGAGAATTGATCTTAAGGGCAGCCTTTGAATGAATCCCATGAACAGAACCTCTAGTAAGCCGTTATTCTTCATTTTTCAAAATGCTCCAGTGATGAATAACTCACTATCTGTAAGGGCAGTTCATTCCATTTTTAAGTTATATAATAGTATGACATTTCATCCTTATATTAAACACAACTTTGTTTACAATTAATCCTAATTCTAACTTCTGAGCAGATATTTGAGAAAAAAAATCAAAACATTCTGCACTTATATTTGAAAAAAGTTTTCATGTCTTCTTGAAAATTCTCTACACCAGACACTGCTGGCCCCTCTGTTGTTTTGCATAGAGTGTCATAGCAAACCCTGTTAAAATCTCATTTCTCAGATTATATGTTCGCAAAATGTAGCACTAGAAAATAAACACTGCCTGACCAGGCGGTGGCGCAGTGGATAGAGCATTGGACTGGGATGCAGAAGACCCAGGTTTGAGACCCCGAGCTCGCCAGCTTGAGAGCGGGCCCATCTGGCTTGAGCAAAAGTTCGTCAGCTTAGACCCAAGGTCGCTGGCTCCAGCAAGGGGTTTCTTGGTCTGCTGAAGGCCCGAGGTCAAGGCACATGTGAGAAAGCAATCAATGAACAACTATGGTGTTGCAATGGCAATGAAAAACTGATGATTGATGTTTCTCACCTCTCTCCATTCCTGTCTGTCTGTCCCTATCTATCCCTCTCTCTGACTCTCTCTCTGTCCCTGTAAAATAAAAAAAGAAAATAAACACTATCTGTTGAGCATGGCCCACCCAGAGCCTGATGGCATGTTGCATTTGTTTCTTGTTTGTTTGTTTGTTTTTTAATCAGTAATTCTTTAACTTTTGTGTGTATAAGACCTATCTGGACACTCTAAACCTCCAAAGCCTCTAAACCTTTCTGAGACATTCAAGTTTCTGGGGGCCCAAGAAGCTGCATTGAAAGAGAAAAAGAAGAAAGAAAAAAAGAAAGAGAGAAGGAAGGAAGGAAGGAAGGAAGGAAGGAAGGAAGGAAGGAAGGAAGGAAGGAAGGAAGGAAGGAAGGGAAAAAGAGAGAGAGAGGGAGGAAGAAAGAAAGAAAGAAAGAAAGGGAGAGAGAGAGAAAGCAAACAAGCCCAGGTTTTATAAGAAGGTATTCCTTCACCTATACATTGAGAAACATTTCCTTAAGGTAGCAATTTTCAACCACTATGCCATAAGAAAAAATTTTAAACATGCAATACCTGACTAGTCAGGAGCACTGACCTCTTTTCCCTTAAATTGTCAAATAAGAAAATGACAATATCCAACACAACAATAGCTATCTAGTGTGAGTTACTTTTGTCAGATTGGTGAAAAAATAAATATTTTTGTGTGCCACAGAATTTTAGTAATTAGTTTACATGTGCCTTGAGATGAAAAAGGTTGAAAATTGCTGCCTTAGGGGATTGATTTTTTTCTTTTTAAATCTAGCCTAAAATCTTATTTCTTTTTTAAACCACACTATAGACTCATGTTAATATTACAATGAGCCAAACAATGTTTTCTCACACAAACCTCTATCAGGGTCCCCAATCCTGCTATTGTATAACTATGTTCTAAGGCTGAAATTTATGAAAATGCACTTATCCCTATGTAACGTTGCCAGATAAAACACAGGAAGTCCAGTTAAATTTGAATTTCAGATAAACCACAAATAATTTATTAGTGAGACAAACATATTTTTTAATTATTCATTTTCTATCTATAATTCAGAGTTAATTTGGTGTTCTAGATTTTTATTTGCTGAATGTGCTAATCCTGACTTTATCAAAATGTACTATGGTTAGACTTGATTTTTCCAGATTTGCATGCTGTGATCATGTGTGATCTCAATTGTCTTCAAATATTTTTGATCCTCACAAATATTGTTTCTCTTTCTGACTGTCAAGTTATACTCCCTGTTTATGTAAATTCCCAGGGACAAGCTCAGAGTTGATGTTTAAAACTAAAAGACCTAGGGCTCTGTATCTCACACAAATGCTTATTATATATACAAAGTTCCCATATTTCTCCACCATCTTCAGTCTTCTTTAAGTCCCTGATGGCTAGTTTGTTTTCAGCTAGAGTATAAACAGAAACACAAACATAGCTTAAAACCAGAAGGCTTGATTTCAAATATTGGCTCTCCTATTTAGAATCTATGCAAACTCAGGCAACTAATAGACTTCTCTGAATCTCAGTTTCCTCATTTATAAAATAGAAATTCTTAGTGTCATTACATTAAATTAATAAGATGATGCAGAAAAGTCTCAAGCCTTGCACTTAAAAAATTCTCAAAAAATTAATTCTTCATTCATAGATTTTAAACTAGTGGACAAAAATAAGCACATAGATCACTTCCCATGTCTCATGATATCATCAGAAGTATAAAAAGAAAGCCATAGCTATGAAGAAATAAAGAAGTGTATGGTGTCAGATAAGTACTAGACCTACTAGGCTGATAACTTCATAAGGTATTTAAGCGCATAATTGCTGTAGTGTAACTAATGTAACAGTATGTATCAATTGTAACTGAAAAATAAATAGAAAAAATTAGACATAGAGCTTAAAAACAAACTAAAGAAATGGAAAAAGAAAAGAGAGAGGAAATCATCATGAAATATATGTTGTCATTGAGTTACCTGAACACAGAAAGCCAAGCCGTTAAGCACATGAAGCTGGAATAAGGGAACACAGCTGGGGAAGGGAGAGCGATTCTGTGCATCTGACTACAGGCTACAAAACAATAGAAAATTGGCAGGTACAGAAAAGAAGGAGCGGAAACAGTATGACTTGCAACAGAGGAACTATGTGAATATTTACTTTCACTGAAGGTCTTACATGCATCGGTCACCAGGGATTAATTATCAGTAAAACAATAATGGGTAAAACAATGTGGGTGCTGGCAATCCAAAGCAAAGCTCACTCTCTTCTGGCATTTCGTTTGGGTGGAGGAGGAACTTGAGGCCATCTGCAGGCTTGCTGCCCAGTTATGCTAAAGAAGAAATAGGCTGGTCTCACACTTAAGGTGTTCCCAGTTAGTCCACCTCACAAAAGGAAGAAGCCTAAAAGTGTGCATGTGGAGGTAGACTTGCTTGAATTGCAGCAGAGAAAATCCCATCCTGCTCCCAGCCATTCAGTCTTAAAAAGGAGTCAACTGTCACGGAGAAACCTCATCAAGGCAAGACAGAGAAAAACAAAAACAAAAAGACTGAACCCAGAAAGAGAAACAATTCAGAGAATAAAGAGACCTTACAAAAAGAAAACTTTTCATTGATACAATAAAAGAGATTCTATGCATAAAAGCATTCTATGTCTAAAATAGAAACAATTTTATAAAAAATATTATAGTGAGTACAGGAGAGAAATTTGTCATTGAGGAAACTGCAAAAAAAATACTACCAATAAAAGAGACAGAAAACGAAATCTAAAAAAATCTTCCAGAATGTGTAATGTCACAGAAATAAAAAATATAAAAGAACATATGCAACACAGAGGACAAATTAAGGAGCCATAATGTTTATATAATATGTCTCATAAACTAAGAAAGGATTAATACGACATAATAGATAAAGAGTTCTCTTATTCTAAAAATGTCACCTGTCATTTGGATCAAAAGAATCCAATGAGTTTAAAGCAAAATAGCTGCAAAAACAAACAAAAAACTAAACAAAAAAACACCTCACACCAAGGTATATAGCCTCATGCATTATTGCAATAGCGAAGTTAAAAGTCTTAACTGCATCTGTAAGAGTGGGAGTGAAAACCAATCAAAGCACAAGAGTGAACGCTGCAAGCAGATAACCTTATCAGCAACATGGGTGAAAAAGGAGACGGTGTAGAAATGCCTTTAAAACCTAATGGGAAACTACCTGGGGCCCAAAATATGAACCAAAATGAAAACACCATTTCAAACATTCAGAAATCTATAAATTTTATTTTCTATATGCCCTTCTCTGACAAGTTTTGCAAATATAAACCAGCAAAAACACGTGGATAAAACACAAAAGGAGAAATCTTGGGATTCAGAAAACCATAAACCAAATCAAAAGCAGGTAAAATCAGGTCCCAAGATGAGAGTAAGACAAATATAGAACAGATCTAGAAAGAAAATGGTCCAAATTGGATCATTAAGGGAAAGGCATGTAATTATAAACTTCAGGAAAAGGAAAAAACTCTGTAAGTGAATAATGGTCCTATTAGAAAACAAATTAATAATAATAGCAAATACTTATATAAAGCTTGCTATATGTCAAACATTTTTTAATCATTTTGTGTATACTGATTAGTTATTTCTTACAAATACAGAGCATCGTCCATATTTTAGAGATGAACTGAGCATAAACAGTTTAAGTAACTTGACAAAATCCCAAAGCTAATGTGTGTCAAGGTTGGGCCTCAGCCCCAGGAAAATGACTCTAGATTTTATGCCATTACTCACTGTATTTTATTACCTATCTAAAGTGGATGTTGTCTATATTGATTTTTAACTAAGTGATTATTTCTGTACAATAGAAATATATTTATGTCAGTGATAATAATCCTAGTACAGTGGTTCTTAACCTGGGTTCTATCGAACCCTAGGGGTTCGATGAGTCAGTCTCAGGGGTTCGGAGAAGCTTCTGCCGCGGAGGCCAGAATAAAGTAATCGTAATTTGTTGTGAGTTCATGCACTTCGTTGGTTTTGTTCTTTGAGCAAGGTGATGTTCATGCACGGCTCATTTTGTGCACCAGTAAAAGAACATATACCTATGTCTTGAATTTGGAAAAAAATCATATTTTATTTATCACTAAAGAAGGGTTCGGTGAATGCGCATATGAAACTGGGGGGTTCGGTACCTCAGAAAAGGTTAAGAACCACTGCACTAGAGAAAAGGAGATTGTCCAAAGAGAAAGAATAAGGTGGCCGGGGTAGAGTTCAGAAGATAAATGGGCAGGTTGCCTTATTATGTAAGGAGAAAGGGAAGAGAGAGAGTGAACAGAATTAAAGGTAAGTTTATTTGTATATTTTCCAGAAGATGACAGCATCTCCACCTGCTTGCTAGTGTTTTGTGTGTGTGTGTGAAATAAGAAATGAGGCATCAGCCAGGGGTATAAAACTAAAAATGTGCTCAGAGATTTATAGAAACTGGAAAGATTTTGAAATCATTCATGTGCAGAGTGTAGTAATGGTTGAGTCAAGGAATCTAGTAGGGTTGCCAAGCAGCACTACAGGTGACTGATCATGAATTTAAATTAGATCCACTCTCCCTTGATATGCAGCTTTCTCCAGAGGTACTCAACAGCATAGGTGCAAATGAAGAAAGAGATAATTGGGTCTCTGGAAGGTAGGAGTTTTGCAGACCAGTTAAAATGTTTTTAAAAGGGCGGGCAAGGTGGCTTTGGATGTTGACAAGAATTGTTAAAAACATTATTAAATGTAAACTGGATAATCAGAGAGGTGGAAAGAGAAAGCTAATGGAGAAGAAAATAGAAAGGTAGAAGCAAGGTACATGAAATGTTATGGTGGAAATGTTTAACAAATTTGCAGAAAATAGAGAAAATTTGTGATAAAAAATCACTCACTGCTTTAATGAAGACTCTAAAAGTGTCTTATATAATGGTCAAGAGACATTAGTTGTGTTTCATAACAAGCTTGCCCGTGTGACTTGGGAGTGACAAGTAGCACGAATTTACAGAGGTGAGAGAGTCAAGGATGGATAAGTGCCCTCAGGTACAGAAGTTACCCTCAGTGATTAGGCCTTGGGGAAAATAAATTACTCTAGCCTGACCAGGTAGTTGTGCAGTGGATACAGCATATACAGGATCTGACTAGGACACAGAGGACCCAGGTTTGAAACTGCTAGGTTCGACAGCTTGCATGAGGGCTCACCAGCTTGAGCACAGGGTCACTGGCTTGAGCAAGGGGTCACTCACTCTGCTGTAGGCCCCCCCACCAGTTAAGGCTCATGTGAGAAAGCAATCAATGAACAACTAAGATGCTGCAACAAAGAACTGATCCTTCTCATCTCTCTCTCTTCCTGCTTATCTGTCTCTATCAGTTCCTCCCTCTGTGTCTCAGTCTCTGTCATAAAAAAAAAAGAAAAAAAAAAAAAAAAGAAAAAGAAAGAGAAAACTCTAGCCTGACCAGGGTAGAACAGTGGATAAAACATTAGTCTGGGATGCTGTGAACCCAGGTTTGAAACCCCAACATTGCTGGCTTGAGCGCATTCTCACTTGGATCGAGTGTGAGGTCGCAGGCTTCAGCATGGGATCATAGACATGACCTTATGGTCACTAGCTTAAGCCTAAAGGTCACTGGCTTGAAACCCATGGTCGCTGGCTTGAACAAAGAGTCACTAGCTTGGCTGTAGCCTCCTGGTCAAGACACATATAAAAAAGCAATCAGTAAACAACTAAAGTGCCACAACTATGAGTTGATGCTTCTTATTTCTCTCCCTTTCTATCTGTCTGTCTGTCTCTTTCTCTCTATGATATTTGTGAGGTTAGAAAGTAGATACTAGCAATAGGGAGAAAGAGATGGTGATTCAGGTGAAATATTTATAATTTTTTTAAAAAGGGTACATTGTTACTTGATTTTGTTCTTACAGATGAAAAAGTGGAGAAGTTGTGATATGAAGGCAGCACTGAGGAGCCGGGAGAAAACCAACTACTAGCTCTGTGTCTGAAGTATATGAAGTGTGAGAAAATGCATAGCAACTATTTGTGCCCTGCAGGGGAGACTACGATGCTAGGGGAGAACCTGATAATAATGCAGAAAGCTGGAGAGAATAGAAGAAGAATTTGAGAACACAAGGCCTTCACATTTAAAAGTGCTTTGAGAAGTGGATAGAAGTTGAAAGCTGGGCACAGAGAAAGTGACAACTATTATGGGAAGGAGCTGGGAGCTGGTGACCGGGCCTTCAGCCATTGACCACTGAAGACCGGGGAGAGAAATGTGGCAGGTTTTGGTTGCAACAGACTGATTTGGTTGGATTCTGGGATAGATATCTCTTTAAGTCACAAAAAGAAAAAAAAAAAGGGCATACTTTCATCTACAATACTCTGAATTGGCACAACTTCTAAATTTGTGAAGTGTTAATTTATAAATTTTATAATAATTCAAGATAAAGTAAAATAATCATAAGAAAAGGCTCAGCTGGAAAAATGGAAAGTCAATTGAATAAATCAGTGATTCAAATTATCTATGTAAAAGGAAAAGGATGACATCAAAATATGAATATTTAATACAAGTATGATATTGTTATTAAAATGAGAGCAAGAAATATTTTTACTTTAGTGTCAACAGAAAACTGATAGGAAAGTCAAAGGTAATAATTAGTATACCAATGCATCTTTTATTTGTATGGAAAATGTTAAGGTATACCCATGATGTTTTTATTTTATTTAAAATCTAACCAGCCTGACCAGGCAGTGGCGCAGTGGATAGAGCATTGGACTGGGATGCGGAAGACCCAGGTTTGAGACCCCAAGCTCGCCAGCTTGAGCACGGGCCCATCTGGCTTGAGCAAAAGCTCATCAGCTTGGACCCAAGGTCGCTGGCTTCAGCAAGGGGTTGCTTGGTCTGCTGAAGGCCCGAGGTCAAGGCACAAGTGAGAAAGCAATCAATCAACAACTAAGGTGTTGCCACAGCAACGAAAAACTAATGATTGATGCTTCTCACCTCTCTCTATTCCTGTCTGTCTGTCCCTATCTGTTCGTCTCTCTGACTCTCTCTCTGTCCCTGTAAAAAAATATAAATAAATAAATAAATAAATAAATAAATAAATAAAATCTAACCAAATAGTAACAGTGATTTAAATTTAAGACAATAATATAAAATGGGAAACAATGATTTGTTGCAAGTATGTCTTACAAGGAAACTGAAAGTCAAAGGTGATACAAAGATCAGAAAGCCTGTGTTTTTTATTTTTAAAAAAAGGCTTGAGAAACCAGATAGGATGAAAGAGCTAAAAGGTATGTCTGTGGAGAGGACTTTTCTATAATAGCTCTATTTTATCAGCATTATGCTTAAGAAAATTAGCAAACATCCAAACATTAGTGCCAGAAAAACAACCATCAGATGCAGCAAGAGCCATTGTGGTATTTGCAAAGACCCATAAATATTCCCAAGTGCTATTAGTGTGACAGAGTAGGGGATGAGCACAGGTTATTCTGACGAATAGATGCATATTCCAGACACGCTGAATTGGTTCCAGAATGCATCATCAAGGGACACCAGATGACATTGGAGGCAGGGAAACTCAAAGCAACATAAAGCAAATCATAAGAAAGATGGAGTGTAATTAAAGCTAATGGTCAAAGGTGTCAAAGGGCAGAGTGGTTCAACAGGAGGAAGGAAAGAGAATAATGACAACGCTGCTTTCTAGATGCACATAGGTCACTGTAGACAATGCAAGGACACACAGACTCAAATTATGATGCAGAGCAAATCAATTCTGAGTTAGCAATAATGGAGATAAACGGCCTGAAACAAGATTTATAATTATCAGCAATGCTAACAACAGATTGTAGTGATTGTTAGGACTTTATCTTTTTATCTTGAGGGAAACAAGAATTTGTAAATACACATGAAGCCAAATCAGCAAAAATATATATATAATAATTCTTCTCTATCTATATATTAGAGAGAGAGACCACCTACCTTTAACTCCCCTTCAATAAACATTACTGAAGGCCAACTCCATGTCAGGCACTGAGCTGGGAATTGGGGGGTAGAAATGCAAATATGAGACACTGAGGAGTCTGTGGCATAACCAGGGAGAGAGACCATGAAACATCAAATTATTTTATAATATACGAGCAATTGTTTGTGTTAGGTGCAGAGTATTCACATGCTATTGTAGAAGTGTTATATAACCAGGGACTTTTTCCATGCATGGTTGGTATTTTTTAAAAATGTGTATAGAAAGATGAAGCATTTTAACAGAAGAAAAAGGAAGTACAAAGGAAGAGGGTCATCGGGTGACAGACATGCTGTGATCAGGGACCTGTATAGTATATTGTCTTGGTGTCTTGGTGGAGAAGTTCAAAGACGCAAGAGTGAAGCAAGAGATAAGATGGGAAAAGCAGGTCCCAGTCAATCATGGACAGCCTTATGAGCCAGGGAGGGTAAAGGAACTCTGTCTTCAGGTAACGGACTCAGTGAAGAGGCACATCATAGGGAGTTTTGTGTTTGGATGGATCATTCTGGTGACAATGTAGCTGGCAGACCAAACAGAAGCAAGACTTAAGCAAACTACTTCACCAACTGGGGGTGGGTAAGACCAGAAGTAAGATCTGCTTCTGGGCTTTATCTTTTGACATTATTATAAGAAGAGCTACAAACTATTAATTGCTTCCAGTGTGCCAAGATTTCTCATTCATTTTTCTTTTAATTTCTTTTTATTTTTCATTTTAGAGAGAAGACACAGAGTGAGAGAGAGAGAGAGAGAGAGAGAGAGAGAGAGAAAGAGAGAAAGGGGGGAGGAGCTGGAAGCATCAACTCCCATATGTGCCTTGACCAGACCAGTGCAGGGTTTTGAACTGGCGACCTCAGTGTTCCCAGGTCGATGCTTTATCCACTGCACCACCACAGGTCAGGCTCTCATTCATTTTTTATAACAATAAAATGTCTCCATGATCCAGAAGTAGAATTCTTCTTGTAGCTCAGAAAAAGTAAGCAACCTGCCAAACCCCTCTCAGCCTTAGCCCTAGAGTGGCTTTCTAAACCACATATGCTTAAGAGAGTATTTTTTTCCCTGAAAATCTGTAAAACTATAAATTAATCTGAAAGTCTATAAATGAATTTACTTTGGTAAAGAAAGCAGTCCAAACCTCTTTCTATAATTTCCATATTTTGTCAGACTGCACCACAAATCATATCTTGCTGAAATAGTGTCTTGAGTTGACCCTGCCTGTGCCCCAAGGCAGGAGGTTCCAAAGGGCAAGGCGTCCTGTATCTCTTGATCATCAGTTTTCAGCAAGTGGCTGGCACACAGTAGACTCAATTATTGGTTGAATGAAGAAAAGAACCATTTCCAAATGGTTGTTTAGCCCTGTAAAAGGACATTTGTAATGAACACATTATAGCTAAGGTAGTGGTTTTATAGCTCTCAAGAGTTAACGACCTCTCATCAAAAGACAAGTTTTCCCTAGAGGATAATAGTAGATGCTGCCTTCATTGCATGGGCTTGACAACCAAGCTTTTAAATAGTGAGTGACAATAAAATAAACTAGTATGGATCTTTCCTCATTAATCTTCATACCTTGTTGTAAAGCCAGGAGCCACCATCGTGGCCATTCACATGCAGGTTCCCATTGGATTTGGACAGTTGGTAATGAAACAATGGAGCCAAGAACTGGTGAGCCATCAGCTTTAATTCTAGCTTGCAACCAGCAGGCAAGCAAAAACACACACTGGGCTCCAAAACCCACTCATTCATTGCTCACAAAGCTACTGACTTTTCTGAGTTTCCTAGAATCAAAGGTTTCTAGCTCACCAGACTTATTCACCTCTGCTCCCCATCTCCTCCTGCACAAACTGGCTTCTCACTCAGCACTCCACCATCTTGGCTGCTTCTCTTGTCTTCCACGTGGCCTTAATCTGCTCTCCTTTCTAATACCTCAGGAACCAAGAGAGCAAGCTCCCGGCTTGCCCCACATTATACTGTAGAAATCCATACCCTTAATCCAATCTACAAACAAGAAAGTCTCTGATACAAAGTCACTCATCTGAGGCACAATGGGACTCCCCATGAGTGCACCACCCTACATCATCCAATCAGTCAAGGGTGTGGGGAAAACCTCACTCTTAAAACTTGCACCTGGGCAGCGCCATCTTTAACAAAGTGAGCATAATATATTTTATATGCCCAACACTTGTATAATCATTAAATAGGCACAAAAGGCAAAAAACACTGAATAAAACTCATTGAAAGACCCAGATACTTTTAAATACTTAAGTGTTGGGCAGATAAAATATATTATGCTCACTTTGTTAAAGATGGCGCTGCCCAGGTGCAAGTTTTAAGAGTGAGCTTTTCCCCACACCCTTGACTGATTGGATGACGTGGGGTAGTACACTCTCATGAGGAATCCTCCCATTATGCCTCAGATAAGTGACTTTGTATCAGAGACTTCTTCGTTTGTAGATTGAATTAAGAGTTTGGATTTCTACACTATAAAGTGGGACAGACCAGGAGCTTGCTCTCTCTTGGTTCCTGAGGTTAGTATTAGAAAGAAGAGCAGATTAAGGCCATGTGGAGGAGAGGAAGCAGCCAAGATGGCGGAATGCTGAGGGAGAAGCCAGTTTGTGCAGAGTTTGTGCTGGAGAAAGAGATGGGGAAAAGAGGTGAATAAATCTGGTGAGCTAGAAACCTTTGACTCTAGGAAACTTGGATAAGTCAGTAGCTTTGTGAGCACTGAATGAGTGGGTTTTGGAGCCCAGTGTGTGTTTTTGCTTGCCTGCTGGGTGCAAACTAGAATTAAAGCTGATGGCTCACCAGTTCTTGGCTCCATTGTTTCATTACCGACTGTCCAAATCTAATGCAAACCTGCATTGGCCAGGTAGCTGTGATGGTGGCCTCGACTACTGGCTTTACATTAAGTAAAGGTTAATTTTACATCCTTCATTTACTCTAACATACAGCTTCATGTAATTGTGGTGGTTTTTCTAATCCCTTCTTAGAGAACATCTTTCCTACCTAGGTGTGAAGTTGGATTTTAGGGTCATACCCATTTTAGTACTCACACGCATGTTAGGAACCAGAGCCATGGGAAGTTAGACCAACTTTTTATCTCAGGTCATTCCAGACGCTTAAATCTATCAAGGTTTCCACATCATCCACCCTAGATCCATTCAGCAATTGAGGCCACCTGTGCTAATGAAATAGTAGGTCTCTTAGTAGATGTGTCCTTATCATTCTAGAATGTGTTTTTCCTTTCCTCTGATCTCTTGGCTCCACTCTCAACTAGGGGCAGGAAGCAATTAAGGTAACAAGAAACCACCCTGCTTTCTCTCTCCCAGTCTAGAAGGCCCCTCCACACCTGGTTGCCTTGAGGGATTTTCTGTATGGCTGCCTTTTGTTTGTTTGTTTGTTTTTCTTTTGATACAGCTCTTTCCCTGTTCTTCTCTCTTTCCTGATCAAAACTTTATTTTACAAGCAATGCCTTTTCTTATCAACTCCCTTATAACATTTAAGTTTTTACTTACTCAGTGAAAAGGACTATGGTATATTACACAGAACAGTTTTTAAAACCAACCCTAAAAGTAATTACAAGCATATATTTTACATAGATTTTTCCCTAAGCATTCAATTTTCCTTTTGGGTAAAGAAGTTTCTCATCTTTTTCTCAGTAAAGCAGATATATTTCAAGTGAGTTCAATTGCATTTCTATTTTTTAATTCAATTTATTTGAACTAAAACAACAATAATAAAAACCATTCACCCATCATCTACATTTCTAAATAAATTTTCCTAATTGACTAATAGAAGGAAATCAGTATTATCCTAATGAAAAGCTGAGAGTCCTAAAATAGGAGGCTGCCTTGACTAGAATGATGCTTGCTCATCACAACAACAATGGATCTCAGTCTTTCTAAAGAGTCTGTATCGTAAATAATGCAACAAGAGCATTGTAAGATATAATAGCTTTTCTTTTCTCCTCCTTGTTCCTCTCTATATACAAAATAGATGCCAGTGGAACAAAGGGACAGAAATAGTGTCTAATAGTGTCTGATAATAACAAAGAAGCCTAATAGCAGATAGAGACTCAACATTCTACTGTCATCAAAAGAACATTATTTATGACCCTTGTAGAGCATTCTTTTTATATTTTTTAATTCCATCGATAGTAGTGTTGCTGCCTCTGTCATTTTCTTAGGTTTTCAACCCCTAATCCCAAACCCATTCTAACCACTGAAATTTAGTGAGCAATTTTTATGCCTTAAGGACTCTCAATTTCTTAGATTTAATGATATCTCACCATTAAGAATGTTGTTGGGTTTGCCTGACCAGGTGGTGGCATAGTGGGTAGAGCATTGAATTGGGACACGGAGGACCCAGGTTGGAGAACCCAAGGTTGCCAGCTTGAGTGTGGGTTCATCTGGTTTGAGCAAAGCTCACCAGCTTGGGTCCTAGGTCGCTGGCTTGATCAAGGGGTTACTCAGTCTGCTGTAGCCCCACGGTCAAGGCACATATGAGAAAGCAATTGATGAACAACTAAAGTGCCGCAACAAAAAACTAATGCTTCTCATCTCTCTCCCTTCCTGTCTGTCTGTTCCCATCTGTCCCTCTCTCTGACTCTCTTTATGTTAAAATAAAAAAGTAAAAAAAGAGAAAGTTAGGTTGCACCGAGAAGGAAGCCAGGTCAAGCATGATGATAAAAGAATTTATTGGAGCATCTGCATACAGATGAGCTGAGACCCTAAGTTGGTCAGCCCAGAGGAGAGACCTTAGCAGAGCAAAAACTTCTGTTACCTGAGGCAGTTAGACAATGGGGGAGGGTGGTGACAGCCAGAGGCCAGAGGCCAGATTCCAACGCTGTGGGGGGAGGGGGGAAGAAAAGGGGGGTTGTGTTGTGATCTTCTGGGCTGACCAACCTTACTTTCTAGCCCTTTTTTTTCTATATTATGTTGGAAAAGGGGCAAAGGTCTCTTCTTCTATAGCTGCTTTCTGCTGATTAAGGGAGAAAAGGCAGTGGTTACCAAGTGCTTGTGGGAGCAGCTGATATCTGACCTAGTTTCATAGTAGCATGAGCTCACCAATGGTTTGGTTGGTGAAGGCACAATTTAAGTCTTGAATAAAATTGAAAAGAAGTCTAAAAATACAAGGTCCAAAGAGGAGAAGTAATGTTAGTATAGGTACAGAAGGGAGTAAGGGTAGTAGGAGTGTAGCTAACCATGAAGGGAAGCCTGTAGAATTTAAGGTATTTTGGAAGCTGATTCTAAAGTACTCTAAATGTTTTCCTGGACCTGTCCTGATTTATTAAAATAGAAACAACATTGTTCTTTATACCTGAGGGGTAGATAGTTGAGCCATTTTGCTGACATCTGATATCCCTCTTCTGCCAAGAAATTAAGTAACTGAGCTATATGAGGTTGGGAATCTGTTAGAGTGGGATGGCATAGGAGAAGGTTATCTATATATTAGAGTAGGGTGCTGAGTTGTAAGTCTACTGTGGAAAGACTTGTGGCTAGTGCTTGACCAAAGAAATGAGGGTTATCTCTAAATTTTTTAAGGAGTACCATCCAGGTTAGTTGGTGAGATGGGTGTGTGTTAAGATCCATCTATGTAAAGGCAAAAATGTTTTGTGAATCTGGATGTACTGGTATAGCAAAAAAGGCCTCTTCAAGATGTAAGACAGTGAAATATCAGGCAATTGGGAGAATTAAGGATAGAATGGTGTATGGATTAGGAACTACCAAGTGTATGGGGATCACTGTCTGATTTGATAATGCAAAGGGTCTAAACTGGGAGATAGGAGCCATTGAGTTTTTGACCAGGAGAATAAGAGTGTTGTATGAAGAATTTGTAAGCCAAAGCTGACCAATGGAGAGGAGTTGGTCAATGATGGGTTGGAGAATCTTTTGTTCCTCTAAGGGAATAGAATATGGAGACTGGTAGGAAAATGAGGAGGGATTTATATTGAAGGTTGGTGAATAGCTATAGATAGTGTAGAAGTGTACCAAACAATGGGGTTAACAAGGGAGGGGTGAGTGGGTGGGTCTTTGGGGTCAGGAGTATTTAAGGCAAAGAGAAAGGAAGGGTCGGTTGGTGGCTGTTTTGGGAGGATGAGGAAAGAGTGTAAATAAGGTATAGAAAAAGATGCAGTTAAGTGGAGAAGTGGTTAAGGCTCTAGAAACAAGGCCATTAGTTTCTACTGTAAAGACCTGAGAAGGACGAGAGGGTCTGGTGATTTGGGTAGAGCAGAGTAAGTGGCCCTCCTGTCAATTAAAAAAGCAATGGGTTTATCTGTTATAACCATAGTTACCCAGGGCTCCAATGGAGTGATTATAGTAGGGGCCACCAAGCCTAGGCACTTTCAGTCTTCAGTGGCAAGGCCAAGCAGGTCCAGAAGACTCAGGTTTGATCAGTCTGTGTGTCATGGGGAAGGTACCTTATCTTGTTTAAAGCCAGTAGCCGTGGCCACCATCACAGCCGCCTGGCCTATGCAGGTTTGCATTTGATTCAAACAGATGGTAGTGAAACAATGGAGCCAAGAACTGGTGGGCCATTAGCTTTAATCCTAGCTTGCACCTGGTGGGCAAGAAATACACACAGTGGGGAAACACTTCCCTTTCCATTCAGGGCTCCCAAAGCCACTGACTTATTCGAGTTTCCTAGAATCAAAGGTTTGTACCTCACCAGCCTTATTCACCTCTGTCTCCCATCTCCTTCTCTCTGCACAAACTGCGCAAACTGGCTGCTCCCTCAGCACTCCGCCATCATGGCTGCTTCTCCTCTCCTCCACTTGGCCTTTCTCTGCTCTCCTCTAGTACTCATCTCAGGAACCGAGAGAGAGCAAGCTCCCCGTCTGCCCAATTTTATAGTGTAGAAATCCAAACCTTTAATCTAATATACAAACAAAGAAGTCTCTGATACAAAGTCACTTATCTGACGCATAATGGGATTCCTCAAAAGGGTGGGAAAGGCTTAGTTTTAAAACTAAGCCTTCAGCTATAATGACCCTGCCTGCGCACAGCCTGTCCCCAACACCCAATGCAAACTATAAGTGAGTAAACCTAAATATCATATTTACAAACTTATTTGACCAATAGCTTGAAAGACCTGACTGTAGTCTGACTTCCAATGACCTCTTTTGCCACAAAGAGGATAGAGACTCACAGGAAACCATGGGTTTGGCCAGATTTTTTCCCAGTGACCTTCTTTGCCACATTTAAAACAAGGGCCAGGTGGAGGTGAGTTTATATTTTTTCCCTTTGAGAATTGTTTAGTAACAGAGCCCTGAGTAGCTGCAGCCAGCATTTGGCATTTAGTTTTGTCTCTTCGCTGTTTTTGAATTTTAACCTCTTCATCTCAGTTGTTGAAAACCTTAAAGGCCTGGTTTAATAGCTTTCTTCGTGGGGTTTGAGGACCTTCCTCTAATTCTTGTAGTTTTCATCTAATTTCTGGTGCCAGTAGGGAAATGAAATGCATATTTAAGAATGAGAATCTCTCAGGAAGGGGTAGGATTTAAGGTAGTATATTTTTAGAGAGCCTCTGTTAGATGTGATAGAAAGAAGGCTGGGTTCTCCTCAGCCCTTGGCTAATTTCTTTAAGTTTTTCATAATAGCCTATAAGAGCTTTGAGGCCTGCAATGAAGCAGGTAATCATTCAGGCCCATTGGCAATGACCTTGGGCGTCTATCTTGTAGTCCCAGTTAGGGTCTTCCTGGGAAACTGTCATGACACCTACAGGATAGGCATTGTCTTGCCAATGAAGGTCAGCGGCATGAGCCTGGGCAGCCACAAAAACTCACTGCTTTCCCTCCCGGGTTGAAGTGGAGGTATATATCATGCCAGGTTAGGTTGTAGGATTGGGCCAGATATTTGAACTCTTTGGTAAAGGTGGTGGTGTTGTTGGAGAAATTGTTAAGGCATTTTTCTATTTGAGATAAGTCTGATATTGAGAAAGGAATGTGACATGAGCAAAGCCCTCTACCCCTGCTACCTCTCCAAGGGGGGGAGGTAGGGAGCGAGGTTGGAGAGGGGGGCTGAGCAGTGCAAGAATGGGTATGTGCAGGGAAGAGAAAGTTGGAGAAAATAAGTTCGGGGTGTTTGGGAATAGACACAATTTGGGGGTGCATAAGAAGGAGATGTATGGCCAGCAAGATCAAAGGGCTGATTATAATCTAACAGTGGGGAGTTGGTGTTGCAGGAATAGACTTTTGAGTGGAAGAGGTGAAGAATTTGGAGGATAGAAAAAGATTGACAGAGAGGGGCCTTGACCAAAGAAAGAAAAAGGCCTGGACATAGGGGATCTCTGACCATTTTCCATTATGGTGACAGAAGTTATCAAGGTCTCTTAGTATTAAAGTCAAAGGTCCTCTTTTCAGGCCAGTGAGAATAATTGACTAATTTGTATTGCAACCAGGCCGTGTGACAAAAAAAAAAAAAAAAGAAAGAAAAAAAAAAGTGAACTGCTTTGGCTGGATGTCTCTTGCTAGACTGAGAGTGTTTACATTTTTTTAGGAGACAGTCTAATGGGGAGCTTCAGTGGGCTGGGGGTTAATTAGGAGTTTCTCATGTTGAATGGGAGCCAAAAAAGCTGGTGGTGAGGGCAAAGCAAGTAAGAATGCTGACACTCAAGGAGTACTGATGTGCTGAGGGTGTCTCCAGCAGCACAACCAACAGAGCAGAGCAGACAAGGAGTCTTCTCCATTGAGGTTCCTCACCCAGGGAGATCTTGGGGCCAGGAGACTGGCAGAGGATTTCTGGCCCAGTGCTGGGACTTCCAAAACTGGCAAATCAGAAATCATGAAACAGTGCAGGATATCACTTACCGGAGGGAGAGGGGTCAGAATTGGCAGGTGATGAGTGAGGTCATCGGCAATGGAATGGGACAGATTCCCTCAGTTTCCTCTCAGTTGGTCTGGAGAGACCCAGTGTAAGAGTGGATCCCCAAACAGGATCCAGAGGTAATCCTGAGACAAGCTGCTGCTGTCCACTACTCTGTGTTGTAAGTTCGGGGAAGACAGGGCAAGGGTAGTCCTTTATTGACTGGATCTTCCAGGTTTCAGTCTCACATGTCAGGTCACAGTGAGAAGGAAACCAGGTCAAACATGGGGATAAGACAGTTTTGGGGAGCATCTTCATACAGATGGGCTGTATCCCTAAGCAGAGTCAACCTTGATAAGAAGAAAAGTCTTAGCCTATATAAGAAGGAGTTCGGTGGTATTTCTTGTCTCAGGGCAAAAAAAATGTCTGTTACCTGTGACAGTTAAATAATGTGGGAGGGAGGTGTTAGCCAGGGGCTAGATTCCAAGGTAACAGATTTCACAGCCAAAGGCCAGGTACCAACACTGTGAGGGGTTTGTTGTCTTTTGGCTTGACCAGCCTTACAAACAACACTTACTTTATATATCCGATCAATAGAAAATAGATCTGTAGGACTCCCGGGAGCACCAGGAGTTCAGTCCTCTCCCCTGTCTACTCCCCAGCTTCCAGATTACTGCTTACAGATTCTCTCCCTGGATGAGAAATGATTGATGAACCCATGAGTGTTCTGAGAAATGCCCAATGAAACCATGTCTTCTCCACCTTATAAAGAAGACAAGAATTAACATCTTCAGTAGCCATGTTCAAATGATTACTGCGCTGTACCATTCAAAACATGGCATTTGACTTCAGAACATCTGTATTTAAATTCAGTTCTGCTACTCATCCTTGCTTGTGTATTAGAATCACCTGTGAAACTCTAAAAAGAAATAACAATGTTAGGCCACCTCCAGAAACTTTGCTTTAATTCATCTAAGGTGAGTATTGGACATGCGCATTATTGAAGTCTTCCCTGATTATTCTAATATGTAACACCACTGAGAATGCACACACATCTGTGAGACTTGAAAACAAGCACTTCTTTGAGTCTCTGTTATTTTATTTACAAAATAAGGGTTGTAGTTTCTTACCTAAATTTCCAAAATATTAGGAAGATTAAGCATCATATATGAAAACACTTTGTAAAATATCCATCACTAAATTTAAAATACTTTTATATTAATAATTTCAGGTAATTTGTTGACTTAGTAACTACATCTGATTCTTTATTCTATTGCTATTTTTCTTCTTTTCCCAAGTTTGTAAAGGTTTTGTGTCTCCCTGCCTTATACGTATATGTGTATATGTGCATATGCATGTGTGTGTGCTTTTTTAGTGACAAAATAGAAGTTTCAAGGAATTCACATGTGTCTCCAACTCAGGTTATTGGGAAGAGCCTAGATTCTTGGTAAAGCTTGAGTTAGGATGTTCAAATACAGTTCAGGCTGTGAAGCCAAGTGCCTAGACTTTGGAGAACAAGTTGAGGTTTGGAATGAAGACCAGATAGTGAAGCAATACCTCCCAAGACTATCTAGAATCATCTCAGAACAATGTTCAGGACTCCACAATTGAGCACTGCAAAGAACTGTCCCAAACTGTAGGATAGAAGTGAGGGAATGTGATCCCTCAGTGTTATAGTCTGGATACTAGCCCAGCTGGTCACTGGAGCAGAAGAACTCACCACTTCATGGTCCATGCTCACTTCATTGTGATTAGAATTCACATTTCCATCAATCTGAAGAAATCTGAAAGCAGAATTTTTTTGAGTTATAGATACAAAGAAATTTATTTATTTTGCAACACTGATATCATATAAAATTCAGAGTTGATAGTTATTCATCTAACAAAAGCTTAAGCTTAACAAGACCCACCATGTATTTTATAAGCTGCTATGTTAGTTTCTAAGGATAGTCCTTAAACTCAACAAAATAAGTTAAGGAGAATAATAATAAAATTGGTGATAATATTAATACAATTGTCCTCCCCACCAAGAGGGGTAAGGCTCAAATGAGACATTATATTTAAAAGGCAAAGTCTCTACTGTCATCAGAATGAATTAAGAGGTTGTAGTTATGCCATAGCCAGATACACATGCATTCAGGAGAATCAAATTCAATAACTTTTAAATAGCTATCAAATGAATTTGAGGAAAATTCAGACTACTAAGTAGTAAATGCTGTTCAGTGTCAATCATGAATAGATTCCAAACTGTGGGTAAATAGCCTGGATGGGGAAGTCAGGCTTAAATCAGAGCTGAGAAATTGCAAATTCATATCAAAGTGACATCCAATATACTTGCAGAGTTTGGACATGGAGCCCAGTTTGACCAAGAGACTATAAAAGAAAGCTCAGTCTGCCTCTCATGATTTTGAGAAAAAACACCCTGGTTATCTACCACTCCAGATCTCATACTCCAGCCAAAATCTCTGAATACACAAACTCAGACTTTTAATGATGTAACCCAATTTACTTGGAATAGAAAATGGTTTCCATAAAGAATAAATAGATGGTTATAAATAACCCAGAAAGGTTTAGAACTAAGTTTATTGATGACATAAATCAGATTTATAGTATGAAGACTTTTGTGTTAGATTTGGGAATAACAATCTATATATTTGATATTTAGAGTATTTATAATGTTTAAGAAAATTTAATATCCTAGAGAATCTAAAAAACTACCTTAGAATTACAATTTCTAAAATGTAGTTGAGTAACTGATTAAAACATGAAAATTTAAGATTAATATTAAAAAAATAATTTTACCAAGTCTTAAAATAATATTAGAATATATAAAGCCTGTTAAAGTCACCAGGCTTTCTAGAATAAATATTATATTTGTCAATTTGTAGTGTTTTACACCTTATGTCTTTGTTTCTATAAGGAATAGAAATAATTGGCACTTAATGTTAAAAAATGAGAAGCATTTCTACTATCAAATGGGAATATTTATACCCTTTCTTTAGGTAATTTTTGCTACAGTCAACATATTTATTTTTTTCTAAAATTTTAGACACAAAATTGTTGAGAAGTGTGACTAGACCAATTCTGTAAATATGCAAATGAAGAAACAGAGAAGTTAAGTGATTTGCTTAAACTATAGAGCTATTTAGGAAAAAAAACAGCAAGAGACTTCATGACCTACCGGTTGAGTGTTTTCTCTACAGTATCTCCAGCTTGCTTATTGTTTAATAGGATGATATTGTTCCCTGGGACATATCACTGGTAGTGTCTTAGTATGAACACAATAGATAGTTCTTACTTTTTCAGCCAAAAAAAGAAAGCATTTTGGTTATCTCAATCTTTACATTGAAAAGTATTCCTCTTCCTGATTGAGAAAATTCTCTCCTGTGTACATAAGATGACTGCTACCTTAATTAAATTCCACCTCTTTCTTTTTTAAAAGTATTAGAAAACTGAACTGGCCTGAACAATGTATTGTTCTAGCTACAGTTTATTCATCATTCAAAATTACTTTCTCAATGTCCAATAGTCTACGTTCAATTTCACAACTGTAACAAATAACATATTCCATATGAGATTTTTGTGAAGTGCTTAGAATATTGAATAATCCTTCTAGGAAGTATCTTTTGCCATAAGAACTCTGATCACTGTATTTCTGCTACAAGCACAAATCAAGATCTTGTGCTAAAGTGTTAATACTTCTCTAGGGGTAGATGAAGAACAGCTTATGCAAGGGAAGAAAATCTGCCTCAGGTCGACAAAGCACTCACAGCTCTTTGAAAAAGCAGTATTGTGTAAATGCAAAGCTATTCTTATATAAAAGCATTCAGAGGGTAATATTAGCCATAACTGTATTAAATATTAATTCAAATGGTGGTTAAAAGTTTGAAGAACTGTACAAGTCAGTAACAAATGAAGCAAAATTATACAAAACTCATGTTTTCTTAATTATGCATGCCTCAAAAAAACAACAAAATGAGAATAATGACTTGGCTAATAGTAATGCTGCCCATGTTTATATTAACTCTTTCAGCTAAAGTAATAAGAAAATATTTAAAATCAAGGTTATCAAACTTTTTTTCAATCAGCATTGAAAATCAGAATTTAAACTCTATTTACTTCATTTCTATACATGATAGCTTTTTGATATGGCTACTAGGCTAAGCTAAAATATAGTCTTCAGTCAGTCAATCAAACACAAATCTGTGGATTTTGTGGATATGGTTAGAATACCTAATCAGTTGGCTTTAAGTTAATCAAAAGGAAGAGTATCCTAGATGAGCCTGAACTTAATAAGTAACCCTTTTAAAAGAGGGCTTAAGGCTTCACTGAGCCTGGGGACTCCATGATTTAGTTCAGACTCATGGGGTAACAGTCTGTTCATCATCTTCCTTCCCTGACTTCTACCCTGTTGACTTCAGGGTTGCTTAGACATCTCGCATTACAGTATAAGCCAATTCTTTGCAATAAAAGGAAATATCTATCTATTTTCTACTTCTATTTCTCCTTTCCCCTTGTCCATCGCACTCTTTCTCTGTTCCTCCTTCCTCCAGGTTCTGCTTTTCTGGTCGAACTATGATAAATTCTATTTGTCAGAAAACATATATGTGGGTTGTTGGATTTTCATGGGCAAAAAAATGTATTCTAAAATATATAGATATATTTTTCACCCATAACTTATTAAGGAAAACAATCACTTAATTTTGCCACTATTGTAGGTAACATAATCTGTTATTTATTTAGAAGGTTATCACTACTCAATATCAATGAGTTTTCAATGTTTTTAAATTGGATTTCAAATAAAATTCTAGACACAATAAATCAATGGGTCCTAAAAATAAAGACTTCAATACATTGGCTTATAGCAAAGTTTTGGAAACAAGTTAGGGCATTTGGTGTGGTTTAAAAAAGTGCTCCTAACACCTTCTATTCTTAAGGTCTTATTTTCTCTATCTGTTACATAAAAAACACCCATGAGCACACGTACATACAGAAACAGACACATTAGCAGAACAGAGCAAAATGTAATATTGGGACTATTTCCTGACAAGCCTTAAGAATACTGACATTTTTTTTAAATAAATAGAACTATAATTTAGTTTAAGGTTGAATAAAACAATTAAAGTAATTTTACCTGGTTATAATAATTATCTTCACCATTTCTTCTGAGCAACTTTTCATATCTTAATAGCTACCATACGTGTTATTAACCCCCTTTTAAGAAGTGAAAAACCAAAATATTTTAAATAATATATCAAAAACTGGTTAAATTAATTATGCCTTCTAATTCCACTTTTAGCTGAAACTCTCCAAAAAATAATGTCTCAAAATGAAAAGACATTGGGAAAAGGAAATTGTAATACATTCATAAAATGGAATACTATACAGCAAGTGAAAATTATGTTATAAAGCAATTAGTGCAAGGGAGAAAATGTTATATTATCAATAAAAACAGGATAGAGAATTCATATATATAATTTGATGTATACAATATAGAGAAAACAATAGTGAGAAATGTTCACAAATCCTAAACTATCTCTGAGTAGAGGAATTTTTTTTCCAAATTTCTACAACTATTATACATTCTTTTTACACTTAAAATTATTTAAAAAATAATGAAATCAAGCCCTGGTCAAAATAGCTCAGCTGTTTAGAACATTACCCCAATACATCAAGATTGTGTTTCGGTCAGGACATAAACAAGAATCAACCAGTAAATGCATAAAGAAATGAAACAATAAATTGATGTTTATCTCTCTCTCTCTTTCTTTCTCTCTCTAAAATTAAGTTTTAAAAACTAAAATCAATTGCTTTGATTATTAATTGTATGTTAACTACTGGTATTATTTTGATATTAAAGTCATAAAACACTCCTCCTTTGGGCATACACTTAAAATGGAAGTTCATATATTTTGTAATGAATTTTTAGTGTTCCACATACAAGTCTTTCCTTTTGTGGATCAGTTCTGGCAAGTGTTTGACTCTAGACTGGGAGTGCTGACCATGCATGATGCTTCTAGATTGCTTTCTTAGGCCTTGAATCTTCCTATGATTAGGCTTAGCATCACAAGTTGATTTAGTAAGAAAAACCAAGATTACATTAAAGTCCTGGTAACGCATGAACACACACAGACACAAATACATAAATAAATGCAAAGGTATGAAAATGAATTGGGTCAAAATTTTTTACTTTATAGTTTGTAGAGACCAAGTTTAAATTTACCATTTTAGACTGGCTGCTTCATATACACTTTTGTTCTTATGATTGGATTAGTCATATGTTCTCAGACCGATGGTTTGATTTCAGCATTCTCACCACCTTTACTCATTCTTTCCCTCAGGTGCCTCAGTTCCTCTGTCACAGCGCTTCTCTCTCTCATCTTAGCTTCTCCTTAGTCAATATTATCTTTCTAATTAGAGATGAACAGATGGTTAGAGAGTATAAGAGAGTTCAAAATAAGGGGTAATTAAACAAAATTTCAAAAGCTAACCATCACCCCCAATAATTTATGTATAAGAATAGACTTGCTGCATTTCTCTTGCATCTATGGTCCCCCCTACATATGGAGGAGAGGGTGGAAGATCAGTGGCTTCCAACATTTTTCACTCCACGCTGGATTTCAAAGCACACTCTTTCTTCAGGCCTTCAGTTTATGGAGCATCTTGCTCTGTCATCACTTAAAAGAATTATGGGGCATAATGTTCCGGCCATAGGCTTGCCTGGAGGAAATATTTGGGAGTACACGCATAGCTCCATGGAGAATCATTCGGATCTGGATGAAGAGGAAATAAATTCTCCTTTCACCAAAACCACTAAAAGGTTTTCCTTTGCTTATTGATGACACATCAAAAATATATATTCAAATCAAATGACCAAAGGTATAATTTTTTTTAAATCAGCTTCACTATGCTGGAGCTTGTTATCTAGTATAATAATAAAGAAAAGAACTGAACTTATGAGAAACATTTTCAATAATAGCAAAGACCCGATATCTATGTCATAAACACATAATTATCACGTATAAAGGAAATAGATATAACTTTCTGGAATATTGAAAAACTCCAATAATAGTGTTAAAAACAACAAAACATAACTTGGAAGTTATATAAAGCCACATACACAAAATGAGCTATTTGCTTCAGGTTTGATTAAAATTGAAGCTGTCCCAGTTCCTGTCAAAATGACAAACTAACAAAGATTGTCAGCTCTTTCCCCAGTATCCAACTTTGGAGATCCATAGACGTGAGAATAAGTTGATGGATATGAGAAACTGACATTAGAACCATTTGACAGCCCTGGAAATGGAGATGATGGTTATTTCCTGAGATATGCGGGAAAATGGTGCCCCAGACCAGAAGTAAGCCAGGTGCATGAATGGGAGATAGATTGAGGGAGAGCATTTGGGGGCAGATATTTTCTTTCTCAGTCAGATTATTGCTACCCATCAAATTTAAAGCTTCCAAAAGGAAAACAACAGTAAAAACAGATCACCTACCAAGGAATAAGGTCTGGTAGATATCAGACTTCTCATCAGCAATGCAAGATAGTAGAAGACAATGGAGTCATTGCTTGACCAGGTGGTGGCACAGTGGATAGAGTCTTGGCCTGGGACACAGAGGAACCAGATTTGAAACCCTGAGGTCTCCAGCTTGAGCACAGGTTCACCAGTTTGAGCCCAAGTTTCCTGGCTTGAGCAAGGGGTCACTTATTCTGCTGTAGCCTCCGGGTCAAGGCATATATGAGAATGCAATGAATGAACAACTAAAGAGCTGCGATGAAAGATTGATGCTTCTCATCTCTCTCCCTTCTTATCTGTCTGTCCCTATCTGTCTCTCTCTATGTCTCTTTCTCTCTGTCTCTCTAGCAAAACAAACAAAAAAATGAAATTATATTTAGTGTTGATAATAACATTGAAACTAGACCGTTTTAACTTTATTCTGAATTATATGGCATGTCTGCAGAAATTTAAATAAGTAAAACTTTCTTTAAAAAACAGCTCAGGCCATCCTGACCAGGCAGTGACACAGTGGATAGAGCATCAGACTGGGATGCGGAGGATCCAGGTTTGAGAACCCGAGGTGGCCAGCTTGAGCGCTGGCTCATCTTGTTTGAGCAAAGTTCACCAGCTTGGACCCAAGGTCGCTGGCTTGAGCAAGGGGTTACTCGGTCTGCTGTAGCCCAACGGTCAAGGCACATATAAGAAATCTACCAATGAACAACTAAAGTGTTGCAACGAAAAACTGATGATCGATGCTTCTCATCTCTCTCCGTTCCTGTCTGTCTGTTTCTATCTATCCCTCTCTCTGACTCTCTCTCTGTCTCTAGGGAAAAAAAAATAGCTCAGGCTCTGGTCAGTTGGCTCAGTGGTAGAGCGTTGGCCCGACATGTGGAAGTCTGGGTTCAATACCCAGTCAGGGCACAAAAGAGAAGCACCCATCTACTTCGCCACCCTCCCCTTCTCCTTTCTCACTGTCTCTTCCCATCCTGCAGCCAAGGCTTCAGCCAAGGCTCCAATGGAGCAAAAGTTAGTCTGGGCACTGAGGATGGCTCCATGGCCTCTGCTTCAGGTGCTGGAATGACTCCAGTTACAAGGGAGAAATGCCCCAGATGGGCAGAGCACTACCCTTTGGCAGGCATGCCAGGTGAATCCCGATCGAGTGCATGTGGAATCTGTCTGCCTCCCTGCTTCTTACTCCAGAAAAATAAAAAAATAAATAAAAAATAAAAAAAAAAAACAGCTCAGAAATAAGAAAAATAAATTTAGGTTTTATAAAATATATTTCATGTAATTACAGATGAGTGATTAGATTAACCTATTATTTTGCTGCTTTGGGAAAGGCCAAAAAGCAACTTCATGGAAAAGTAAGTTTATCGGGGTGTAAAGTTAAAAATAAACAGGTTGGATTTTTAAATGTTTTATTATATTGTGTTTGATTCTGTTTTGTTTAAAGATTAAGACATAGGCATTGATGAGTTTAAGAATTAATAAAACAATGTAAGTAATAATGGGTCTTTTAAAAATTAGAAATAGTACTCACCATATGTAAAAAAGACATAATTTTTAAACCAAAAGAAAAATATAATGATTTATTATTTCTGAAAACAGAAAAGGATAAATATTAAAAAATATAGTTAAAACTGATAAAAGAATGACATAGTTTTGTACTCATGGAAATATATAAATAGTTACACTCAGTAATGAAGACATTATCAGAGTTGTATCTTCAAATAGATTGAGTAATAAGTTGTGTACAAGAGACAGTTAAAACCGAGTGGTCCATAAAGTTTGTAAATCAAGGGATTGAGAAGAATACACCATACAAATGTACTAAAAAAAAGCCAAGATAGTGGTTTTATTATCACACGCCAAAAAAATGCAACATAAAAATGTCATAGCTAACATTATATAATAAAATAGCAATAGATCTTAGGATTTTATTATAATAAACACTTATTGACAACAATATTATCTCACAATACATAAGGAAACTACTAACAAAATTATAAAACAAAAGAGAATTTCAAAAAACTTGGTCTTGTTCATAGGGGAATGAAAATGTATTAAACTTCATTGCAATAATGTTCATTATTTATAAACCCAGAAAAAATCCAAACGTTTACAAGATATTCTACTGGTGAGACCATGGGAAATAAGCATGCTCATACATTGCTGGTGGGAATGCAAAATCATTCAACACTTGTGGAGAAGAATTTGGCTATATATAGAAAAGTTTCATATGAATTATTCTTTGACCAGCAGTCCCTACTTCTTAAAATCTATCTCAAAGATAAAATGACAAAAATGCAAAATGGATTTTACACAGTACTTTTTCAGCATTTATATATAATAGCAAAGGTAAGTTTAGGAGTAAAATTGAAGAAAAAGACAAGTTAGGGTTCGGTGTTTGATTGTTATTTTAACTGTGTTTGTTTCTGTTTCATTTTTATTTAAGGATGAAGATATAGATATTGATCAGCTTAAAAGCCAGTGAAAATAATGTAAAAAATTATGGGTCTTTAAAAAATTAAGGTCCTCACCATAAGCATATAAATAAAATGTGTACTTTTAAAACCAAAAGAAAAAAATATTGACTTATTTAAAACTAAAAGAGAAAAATAGATATAATAACAATAGATTAGAAAAAACCAAAATGACCACCAAGGCACTGATTGAAAAACTGATACATCCACAAGATGGAATACATACAACTAGCTATAAAAAGCACTAAAGAGAAAGTCTAAATAGTGATATGGGTCTCTAGGTTACATTTCTTTTAATTTTTTAAAAAAATTATTAGTTTTAGCGAGAGAGGAAGGGGGGAGAGAGAGAGAGTTCCTACATAGATCTGTTTCTGTGTGTGCCCTGACTTGGGATTGAATCAGCAACCTCAGTGCTTTGGGATGATGCTCTAACCAACTGTGCTACCCAGGAAGAGCTTTAGGTTACATTGCTGAAATAAGCAAGCTTTATGCTAACTCTTGAGTAAGTATGAAGGAGGGAAATAGAATTTGTTTTTCAAAAGGATCACTGTAAGGTAAATAGTAAAGTTGGCTATGGGAGAAAAAGAAAAGTAAATTTTCAGAGTAAATAAAATGATAAGTTAAAATTTGACATCGGATCATTTACAACAAAATGGATGGATCTTGATAACATTATACAAAGTGAAATAAGTAAATCAGAAAAAAACTGAGAACAGCATGATTTCATACATAGGTGGGACATAAAAGTAAGACTATGAGACTTGGACAAGAGAGTGGTGGTTACAGGGTGGAGGGAGGGAAGAGGGTGTGGGATAGAAAGGAGGGGAGGAGCACAGGGAAAACCAGATAGAAGGTGACAGAGGACAATTTGACTTTGGGTGACAGGTATGCAACATAATTGAATGATAAGATAACCTGGATATGTTTTCATTGTGCATATGTACCCTGATTTATTGGTGTCACCCCATTAAAATTAATAATAAAAATAAATAAAAATAAAAATAAATAAATAAAAATAAATAAATTGATAGTAATAAATTTGAATTGAAAATACTAAGGCAATTTTATGATATGTTTTGTTTTAAATGCTATATGTATTTTACGAGTTAGAATTAATTATTTTGTAAGTATTGCTAGCACCTAACCTGTGGTCTTTAAAAACAGTTCCCATTAATAGAAATCTGGACACATAGCGATATAGCTGATAGCAGATCTAGGGTAGAAAGTTTATGAATTAAATCTTTCAGGCATAAATTTCTTGTTATGCCAGAAAATAAGAAAGTTATCAAAGATGAACAGAATCCTATTAAAAATACATAGTAACTGACCTAAAAATGTAATTCTGTTGGCCTTTGATGAGGAAGTAGGACCATGAAAAAAAAATAATGACAACAAATGGAAGCTCTTCAAGCATATAATAACTCACAGTTTGTTGTTACTAAAAATCACGCATTGGTCATAATTGGATGTTGCTAAGACACCACTAGCCCATGATTCTGAAAATCGATAAAAGCAACTAAATCAAACATTCATTCTGAATTTCTTTCACCAACTCTATTTCAATGTAAGAAAATGGCTGCTGAGAGGTGTTTTTTTTTTCTTTTTTCTTTTTTTTAGTGAAAGAGAGAGAGACAGACAGACAGAGGGACAGATAGGGAGAGACAAACAGGAAGGGAGAAAGATGAGAAGCATCAAATTTTTGTTGTGGCACCTTAGTTATTCATTGATTGTTTTCTCATGTGTGTCTTGACTGGGGAGCTACAGTAGAGCTTGTGACTCCTTGCTCAAGCCAGCTACCTTGGGCTCAAGCCAGGGATGATGGGGTCATGTCAGTGATCCCACGCTCAAGTCAGGAACTCTGTGCTGAAGCTAGTGAGCCAGGTTTCAAGCCAGATGAGACCAAACTCAAGCCAGTGAGCTCGGGGTTTCAAACCTGGGTCCTCTGTATATCAGGCTGATGCTCTATCCACTGCACCATGGCCTGGTCAAGGCAAAATATTTTTTTCTTTTTGGAAAAAATTCATCTAATAAATGCAGAAAGAATGACCAAATTACAAAATCACCATCTTCCCATTTCTAATGATATAATTAATTAAGGCAACAAGAACCCAAAATTTCAAACTTGAAGTTTAATAAAATTTGAGATCAATAACAAAAGAACTAAATATTTCATATATTTGGAAACTAAATAGTTTATTACTAAATGACTTTTGGGATAACAAGTAAATTACATAGCAAGATATGGAATATTTAAACTAAACAATAAAATACTACATGTCAAAAAGTATGCAATACAGCTAAAACAGCATGTAGTTAAGATAAATTATTTGGTGAACAAAAAAGTCAAAAAATAAATGAGCTAAGCATTCCACTTAAGCAATTGAGAAAAGAGCAGAAAAATAAACTCTATGGAACAAAATGAGAAGAAATAATATAGACATGAGGATAAATCAATGAAATAGAAAATTACACCAAAACCAAGAATGATAATGTTCCATGAATTAGAGAACATGAATCACTCAACTTTCTGCATTTGAGGTCTAAATAAAAAACAAAAGCATACGCCAAATAGACAAAATATTGGAAAGGACCTTTAGATCTAATATAGCCCAGCAGTACCCACCAAACTTTTGTTTTTAACAGTTCCTGGCCTCTTTCAAATATACTGAATGCAAATTTGAAAATTGAAAAAAGAAAAAAAAAAAAACAGTTCCCTCACGATTGCCTTCATTTCTGACACCAGACTTAAGTTAAGGGACCACCTTCACTTCAGACCAGGAGACTACAAATATGAGAGTCCCCCTATCCACTCTTAGTTTAGTAATTCACTAGAGAGACACAGAAATCACAAAAGGCTCTTACACTCATGGCCACATTTTTTTTTTTTTTTTTTTTACAGGCAGAGAGAGAATCAGAGAGAGGGATAAATAGGGACAGACAGACAGGAACGAAGAGAGATGAGAAGCATCAATCATCAGTTTTTTGTTGCAACACCTTAGTTGTTCTTTGATTGCTTTCTCATATGTGCCTTGACCGCGGGCCTTCAGCAGACCGAGTAACCCCTTGCTCGAGCCAGTGACCTTGGGTCTAAGCTGGTGAGCTTTTTGTTCAAGCCAATGAGCCCGTGCTCAAGCTGGCGACCTTGAGGTCTCGAACCTGGGTCCTCCACATCCCAGTCTGATGCTCTATCCACTGCGCCACCGCCTGGTCAGGCTCATGGTCACATTTCTTATAGGTAAAGGATACATGTTAGAACCAGCTGCAGGAGTAGTCAATCTTTTTATACTACTGCCCACTTTTGTATCTCTGTTAGTAGTAAAATTTTCTAACTGCCCACCGGTTCCACAGTAATGCTGATTTATAAAGTAGGGAAGTAACTTTACTTCATAAAATCTATAAAGCAGAATTACAGCAAGTTAAAGCATACAATAATAATTACTTACCAAGTACTTTATATCAGATTTTTGCTAAGTTTGGCAGAATAAATCTTAATAAAACAACTTACTACCACTCACCATGAAAGCTGGAATGCCCACTAGTGGGCAGTAGGTACCAGGTTGACTACCACTGAGCTAGAGAAAGGGACAAGTAAGCTGGAATCAGAGCACTTTACTAACTGGCATCTATGTGCACACAGTGTATTGCCCACCAGGGAAGCCCAGTCAGACCTTTGCTGTCCAAGGTTTTGGTAAGAGTTCAACACATACAGCCTGAATGGCTAACCTTTATTCTCCAGCCCCTTCTGGAGGTTTGGGCTAATACCTTTTGTTTCCAGCTTCTCCAACATTTGAAATTAATACCGTGTACCCGCCATAGTCTCCACCATACATCAGAGTGTTAAGACTGGTCAGTAGCCAAAGTACCCTGGCAAATAAAGACACCCTGATCAGGCAGAACATTCCAGGGGCTTAGAGAGCACCTTCCAGCAGCTGAGAACAATGACCAGAGCTCTCTTCAAGTAAGGTAAAGTCCTCAACACACACTGAATAAAAATTTTGGAGAGTCAGACAGAGAATTCATGTTTTTTAAGAGCTTCCTGGGCGGTCCTAATAAGCCAGGCTTGGAAACCATTGATGCAGTTAAAACCTTTAAACTTTATTTCAGATGAAAAACCTGAAGATCCAAGATATTAAAGGACTTGTATCACATGAATAATAAGATGAGAGTCAATTCTGGAATTTGGGGACTTGCTTAGATTACTGAAGGGACCCTTTCACTGACAGTTCTTACCCATTTTTCTACCAACTGAACAATCACCGGTCTTGTCCATATATCCATGAACATATTTGTATGTTGTTACAACGAGGACAATATAAATTCATTTGAAAGTGTAGATGAACTCTTTATGTAAAGGTTTCTAAGTATGCTCTGTAAAGAAAACTCAGGAATAATTCAATTAGCACTATTATCTACTATACCAACAAACTCAACCTTGCCATTACCATTCCCTATGAGTCAAGTTTAATCTCCTGAAATCAAACATTAGCAACTATGGTAGGGCAATTTCCAACCTAATAAAAGAAAATTTCTGTTGTCTCATTACTTTTTAAATAATTTATCATTCATTTAACTTCACTGGCATTTAAATTGTACAAAATCTTATATACTAGCTTCATTGCAGAGAGATCATCATCCCTACTAAACTGCCAACTACTTATTCTTCTTTTTATTAGTTGTGCATCAGAGTAGGACTCAGAGTCATTAAAATACAAGAATCAGATAAGAATTTATTTCTTATTCTAAGTTGTTCATATTACAAAGCCATTGCCTAAATGCTTTTTTTCAAATAATTAAAGTAAATCCTCTAACTGCCAATGATTATTAATTGTTAAATTTCTGTGAATGCTGATGTAAAATTAATGAAATAAATATAATTTATGTCAAATTAATTGTTAGAAGAAAGTAGGTAAACAAAATCTAAACTGTGCTCAACTTATAGGAACAAATTTTATTTCTATATTATTAAACTTAACCCCAATCCCATTCACCAAAATGATGATGCCTTGATCCCAGATTCATGTAAAGATGCAAGGCCTTGTACTGTTCAAACATTCTAAGAAAGTCCTCTGGTCTTTTGTTTACTACCAATTAGTTCATTGTCCAATGCAACAGGATTCTTTAGCTGCTGTTTTGGATTCAAGCTTGGGTTGGAATTTTGGTCTTGGCTCAGTGGTAGAATCATCTGCTCGAGATGCGCAGTACATCTGATTTCTTTGAGGTCTTCACCTTCCCTGCATTCTAATAGGAAGAAGAGATGATGATCCAAGTGAACTTATCCTTCTAGACTTTTAAATCTCTCCTCTTCCTTTCATTTAGTTTCTTCTAAGTAAGGGCAAGATCTCCTTTTTCCTCCCTTCTGGCATAGACCAACATTATCCTCTCAGAAAAAACAGGTTTTAGAATATTAAACTAGGAATGGGGTACACCAATGTGACTTCTACTTTAATCTTAATAATAGAAACATCAAGAAAGTTTTTTCATTGCATATGAAAAAAATCACAGGGAAACAGTACAAATTAAAATCTCATTAGCTTATCTTGTTACACATAAATTCATAAGAAAAAGATGGTTTGCTATAGCCTTTTGAAGTTGTGGTAGCAGAAACCATTTGAAAACAAGTTAGGGGAAAACATTGTTGGTATGAAATGACGCTCCTTTATTACTGCACCTCTGACTGCCCAGAAAATGCATTGGTCCTGATCATCCGTCCAGAAATCATTTAAACATCACATGTTGCATCATTTTCTGTTAATTGTTGGCTAGAAAAAAGTTTAAGATGTGAGACTTTAGCCACTTATTTTCATCTGCTTGATGAAAATGTTGAGGGAATATTGGCATTCATTCATAATAGCTGTAAGAATTGAACATGTAAAAATTATTAGTAAAAGTTATTAAACTTTTGGCAAAAATGTAGCATGACTAAAGAGAAAGAACCAGTCTGTTTTTCTCTTTGAAGTAATGGGAACCATAACTATCTTGTGCTCTAGACAAATATTTATAAATGCCTATCATTATTACTATATCATTTTCTATTATTTGTCTTCAAACTTTAATGGTCAGCAAATTGCAGCTTAGGACACAAACCTGGACCACTACCAGAGCTAAGAATGTTTTTTTATTTCTAAATTATTTTTTAAAGGCAAAAAAATAATAATTTATGATTATAAATAGTTATAGAATTTAAATGTTCGTGTATGTGAATAAAGTTTTATAGTAATGCAGCCATGCACAATGATTTATGTAATGTCTATAAACTGTTTTTGTTCTACGAAGATAAAATTGAGTAGCTGCAGCAGAGAAAGTGTGGTCTACACAGTCTAGAACAACTACTATCTAGTCCCATTCAGAAAAGAACTGCCCACCCAAGCATTAGAATTGTCTGGTCCTGGTTGGTTGGCTCAGTGGTAGAGCATTGGTCAGCATGTGGATGTCCCAGGTTTGATTCCTGGTTAGAGCACACAGGAGAAGTGACCATCTGCTTTTCTACCCCTCTTATTCTCCCTTTCTCTCTCTCTTTCCCTTCTTCAGCCATGATTTAATTGGTTTGAGAATGGTCTGGGTGCTGAGGATGGCTCTATGGAGCCTCCACCTCAGGCACTAAAAATAGCTTGGTTGTAAGCATGACCCCAGATGAGCAGAGCACCTTCCCAGACAGGGTTGCCAAGGGATCCCAGTCGGGGCACATGTGGAAGTCTGTCTCTCTATCTTCTCTCCTTTCACTTGGAAAAGAAGGGAAAAAAAAGTGTTTGTCCATGGAAGCAGAGAGAGGAAAAATTTTTAATGCATATTCTGGCCCTGGCTGGTCAATTCAGGTTGGTTAAAAGAAAGCATTGACTCAAAACAACAAGGTTGCAGGTTCCATCCCTGGTCAGGGCACACACGGGAAGCAACCAATGATTGTATGACTTAGTGGAACAACAAATGAATGCTACCCATAATCCTCCCCTCTTTTCATTTCTCCTTCTTACTCTCTCTCTTCGTTTCTCTATCTCTAAAAAAAAAAAAAAGAAATAAAAGAAAATGAAAAAGAAAATTAAGCCCTGGCTGGATAGCTAGACTGATTAGAGCATCATTCCAGAGTGCAAAGGTTTTTGGTTTGATTCCCCAGTCAGTGCACATACAGGAGCACCTCAATATTCTTGTCTCTTTCCCCCCAATTCTCACAAAAAAGCATGTTCCCAGGTTCTCTTACAGAGGTTCTGACTGTAGATCTCTGTAGGAGACAGGAAATCTGCATTTTTATAAGCATCCTGGGTGATACTTTAACAAAACATTCTAGGATTACTCTTAAAAAATATTTTCATATTCAGATGTGAATTTACATATCACCTGTGGATATATGTTCCTATGCAGATTTCCTAATCTCTGTAAAATATTAAGATAAAAAATAAATGTAAATAATAAACTATAAATGGATGTTAAAATATTTAAATATTTTTATCATTAAACCTAGTATGCCTTTAGCCTTTTTTTAAAAAAATAAATTTACTTCCTACATACACTTTGGAAAAAAAAAATTCTTTCCAGATAACATTTGTCAGAAATAATAACTCTCTTCTCTCCCAATCAAACTCAAATTTAGATGTTTTGAACAAAAGGAATATAACTAAAAATAAGATATGAGGGAAGAGACGTATTTCCATAACAATGTGTGTGGAGACTAACCCTGCCCAGGAGGTACACATGGCAAAAAGTGCTATACAGTATTTAAGTATACAAAGCTCTTTCTGTTTCAATTCTTTATTTAATGACATGAGTAGGTTTTCACAATTTTTTTCCAGGAAAAATTTCTGAGATTATGCCTAAGAATGTTGGAGAGATATATCACCAGGAAATGGTTCCTTATCTACTTCTTAGCAGATAAAAGTATATACAGTATGTATTCACAAATTAAAGGAAAAAGGAATTGAGCTGTCAGATTTAAAACTTTTAAATTCAGCCTATAAGTAAGTCTCAGCACATTTATGATAAATTTAAAAATAATTGTAATGGAATGAATACAATGAGTTTAATGAATATTAATGAATTGTAATTCAGTCAATTGAATTTGATTTTCCCACTGATAGCTGATAATTGTTATTAGTTCTATCATAACTCCCTTGGGACATTTTAATTTCTTGGTTCTCAGTGTATAGAATATAGATTATTATGGAATGTGCTCTAGCCCAATTCCTCTAAGGAACCAACCCTCTCCAAACAGGGTCTATATAAATAGGGACATCTAATTATATAAATATATGTGAAGGCTAAGTTTGCTGGTCCCTTTCTCAACATCTTTGACCACCATGCCTTCTTCCTGGCTAGCATTTCACTGTAGTCTTACTCATTCAACTCCATACAGACCAGCCTTCTCTGGCTCCCATTGCTTTCTTTGCCTCTTGGCTCTGTTCTACTTCTTCCCCATAAGTCTGAATATTCAGAAGAAATTCTTTCAATAACATAAATCTTGTCTATGCCAGCGCTCTAGATACCTTTCTGCCAGCCTTTGTTTCATGGTAAAGACACTATAATTGTTTCTCAGCATGAACATACCCTCAAGAAGTATGAAATATGCCCCCAACAAGACTGCAATTGCTCCTTACACTCTCACGTAGGTTAGTATAGGTTGATGTGGTATCAATTTGCAATGGAAAAGTTGAACAACTATATGAGGTCATCTTGAATGCAATACAAAGCAATAATTGCAACAGTCCCCTACAAACTTTTAATCCCCTAGTCTCCTTAGTAACATCTGGGTAAATAGAAAAAAGAAGGCTGAAACATTTATAACTTTTTGACAAAGTATTGAAAAACAGAACCCTTGGGACTGGACTCCATTGGTCTTTAGAGTGATGTTTATATCTGTCTGGCATTCAAGGCTGTAGTGGTTAAGCATGAGATCTGGTCACTCTCACCCCCCAGAGTCTGTGTCTGACCTGAGTCACAGTATCTTATCACAGTTCTCACCGGTGTCAGCAATGCCTTTTTCGCAACCATGTCTTCTTAAGAAGTCCTCAAACAGTACTTTGTTAGAAGGTGACTTTGTCTCTTAGTATAGATAGATGGCCCTTGGCAAAGTGTAACTATCTTCTAAGTCCCCCATGAGGAAATTTTGGAACTTCTTTTACTTCACACAGCAAATCTCAATTTCAAGACCCCTGCATGAGTTGAATTGTATCCTCCCTTCAAAAAGATATGTTAACATTCAAATCCCCATTACCTCAAAATGGGATTTCATTTAGAAATGGGGTTGTTGAAGACATAACTAATTCAACTAAAAAGAGGTCAGACAATGGGCTCTCAATCAAATATGACTTGTACCTTTATAAACCAAAGGAAGGAGAGACAGAGGAGGCTAAGTATCAATGAGGGCAGAACTAGAGTGACACATCTGCAAGCCAAAGAACTCTGAAGATTGCTGGCAAACACCAGAATCTAGAAAAAGCAAGGAAAGATTAACTCTACAAGTTTCAGAGGGAGCATGGCTTTACAAATACCTCTATTTCAGACTTTCAGACTCCAAAACTGTGAAACAATAAATTTCTATTGTTTTAAGGAACCCAATGTGTGTTACTTTATTAAAGTGGCCCCAGGGAATCTAATGCAACCTCCTTCTGCAATGTCAGTTTACTTTGGTGCCAAGAAGACAAATGTTCAAGTGATTTCTGAACCTCAAACAGGAAAAAAGTGGAAGGCCCATCTCTTCCTTATCCAGCTAACCCATGTCCCTTTCTCTGAGCTGACATCTTGAAAGAGGAAAACTTTGAGGCACAGTTATGATCATGTCATTCTCTTCTCTGATTCTTCTCTTTCCCACAAATCCCTAGTCCCAGAAGGGGTAGGCAACCTGCCTTCCTGTGTCCATGACCTCCCTCCTTCAGCAAAGCCTAACGTTATCCAAGCTTGTCTGTCCTGGATTGAAAAGGAATCTTCTTCACATGATAGGGCACCATGTGATTCAAGTTTTCAAGTCTAACACTTCATAAGTTAGATGGAATCTTTTGGAATTTAGAAATAAGGAACTGTCCTTAGAAGAAAAGCTGTTCCCAGAAATAGGTTAATCATCTATGGCCAGAAAAACATTTGGCATATGTGAGAGTCCCTGCTTATAAACATGACCTATACATGTCAAGGACAATGATACTGGACTTAGGAGGAGTTAGCTGTTTTAGGTTTTAATTCTCTGCTATTATCCAAAGATTTTCAGTTAAGTCTATTAAACATGACAGTCTATCTTAGCTTTGGAGGAAAGAACGGAGTCTTTGCTCTTTGCACACATAAGTGGGACAAACTATCGTGAGAGGCTTATAAAAAATGTGAAGAAGCAATTGAAATGGTGGAAGAAACAGGGAGACTCCCTGAAGAGCAGTTGGAGGAAAGAAAACTGAGCGTGCTAAGTCATACTTTGGGACCCTCTGAAGTCCTGAGGGGCAGGAGATGGTCTTCTCCACTCACACTGGAACCTCAGATTTTTATTTTGTATTGACTCTCACAAATGGTGTAGTTGGCTCTGTATTCACTCTTTACCTCCTCCCCCTAAAAAACAGAGTGTGAATAATAACACTGATACAGGCATGAGGATTGGTGTAATGGTCTAGGTGTGAGGATTGGTGTAGTGGGAGCTAAGGAGAACCTGACAGTCTGGAGAAATGGGGAACCTTGCAGACATTGACAAGAGATGCGTAAAAAGGGGACCTAGAAAACAAGTGCTGCAGGAATCTTCCTGGACACACCCTGATATGTAATCAGGATTGGGGATATAATAGCAATATTTTCTGTTTACAGATGTGAGAGTTATTTTCCCCATTATTGGTACTCAGATCCTTAAAGCACCAAGGATAAGTAAACAGGTAAAAATGCACTCAAGTTTTCACCATAGGCTTATTAGCAACAAATGTTTTTGTACTTAAAGAAAACGTAAATGTGTGGATGATCTCCATTTCCTCAAATGATAACCCAGTCTTCTTTCCCCTGTTTTTTCTGTTTGTTTTTGTTTTCTTCTAATAAATAAATTAATATATAAAACTTCTATTATGAAAAATCCTAAAGGCAAAGTCAGAAAATGTCAAAACTAGACTTCTCATTTCAGTGCTGAGTACCAATGTGCACAAACTTTATTGTTACAACCATGTGTGTATACGTGTTTGTATGTGCGTGGCATAAAGACAGTCACTGCAGTTGAAGACCTAGCTCATCCTAACCCTCATTCTTTGCAATCTGTTAGAGAACACATTTGAAAGGGCACTTGGATTTGCCTCAAGTAAAAGAGAGGATAGCTAAATCTTGAACCAGTTCAAATAGAGATCCAAAAGAAATGGTTTTTCTTCTCCTGCTGTCTCCCTGGCCACAGTGACATTGAGCTGTTTCCTATGAAACTGGAATAAAAAGAAAAGTAAGTCCTCATTTTAAAATATTTTTGTCCTTTGGGATGTAATTTCTTAATAATTTACTAGGCATTTATTTGAAGAATGACCAAGAATGCCCAATTTTGTGAGAAAATAAAATCATCACTGTAAAGCTAGAAAGCAAGAGAAAATTCTTTGATGATGTTATTTGGATAGAAACTAACACCTATTACCAAACCATTTTGTTTCAGCAGACTTCAACTATTGATATGGGTCTGGAGATTGTGAGTACAGTACTGTATCCATTCAGCAGTGATAAAATGTTATCTTCCTAGACACTGGGCGATATATAAAAATGTGTCTGACTCATGTTTTAGTAATGCCACATGTATTTTTCTGTACTTGTTCTATGCCTATGCAACATCATTATTGAATTATTTGCTCTTTTTTATCAATAATAAAATATGTATTGCATGCTTATGTGCTAAGCCCTTTAAATAGATCATCCACTTAATTCTGGTGACTACGCTGTAAGGTAGGTACTGTTGTGCGATGCATTTTATGCAGAGGGAGTGAGCTTATAGAATCAAGTGGGATGAGTCAATGTTTAAACCTAAGTTTATTTCTCTTCTAAGTGCGTACTCTCAACTAGGTTTATGATATAACATAGGTGTGGCCAAAGAATGTTACAGTTCTCAAAAGAGACAATAAAAGTAGGGAAAAAAACATATTCCAACAACTCTATTAAGCTGTGTTCTGAATTCTTTCTATAGCAGTGAATTTTTTAAAAACCAAACTGAAAAACTCAATGTTTGCATTGTTTCTTATCACAGACTCCGTTCTCTCCTTCATTCAACTATTGTGTTGCTATTGTAACAAAGTACTTTTGACCCTGTTTCCCCTTCTTGGGCCCAGAGACTAAACATTTGTTAATGGAGAAAATACTTTGATCTGGACATTTAAATTACAGGTAAAAATTATGTTACATTTAAAAATGGAATGAGTCACATGGAAAAATATTTAGAGACCAAACCAAATTGTTTAACTTTAAATTGGTTTTTTAAATGAAGGCAACAAATATAATGTCTTTAATAATAAAAAATAAACCAAGAGCAGGTACTTAAAGTCTTACTAAAACACAGAATAGTTCTCTGATCTACCCTCCCGCCAGCTGTTTGATTTCCCAGAGATAACCAGTGTTGCACATTTTGTGTCCTTAATTTTTCTTCTGTTTATCTTCCTATCACTAAATAATAATATGACCACACTGCTGCCTTGACTCATGGAATTCAAGTTTTATCAAATGATTTCCACCTAGTGAAAAAAGTCTGAGAGAAGTCATGGGAGACATCAAGTAACATCCTAGCTAAGCCCTGTTCTATGGCAAACCAGTTGAAAAAAATTTTTTAAAAAAGGTGTTCCCGTTGTTTTAAAACTAGAGGGAAGGACATGTTTTCAATAACTAATTGTTATTTCTATTACCTAAGAATGTGACCTTTGGCCTTTCCAAATAATGAGGTTCATCTAGCAGTCCTTCATGGAAGTTCTAGACACAGATAGCCAAAGGACCCTTGTTGAAAAGGATCCTTTTTCTTTCTACTTTGTTTTAAATCCAACCCTTTTGCTTGGCTGACTGGATAATCCAGGACTTTTTAAATTCCAGGGCATTGTGTGCGCTGGCTAAGAAACCCAACACCAATGCAAAGACTCCAGGAAGTGTCTTAAGGAACCACGTATATTTTGTAAACAGACAACCAGCATTGGATTGAATACAAATACACATAAGCCACCACTTGTTTGTGTTTGCTAATGGTCTTCAGGATTTGGGCCAAGGTTTTAGTTTAAACTTCAATATAGCCAAAATTAGTATATGCTAACAACAATCATACTACTCTCTTCATTTAAAAAGTAATAAACTTTTAAAAATGAAAGGCATAGCATTTATCCATGTGAACCCACTAAAGAGTAATGCTAACCATCTTTAATAAAGAAAAGTGGGGAAAGAGCATGGTTTTGGAAATAGAAAATGTGTAGATGGATGAGAACTAAAATAGCTGGGTTTGCTGAGTAGTTTCCAGTACTTATTCTTGGAAACCTTGGGATTATTTATATGATCTTAAAATACTCTCAACAGACTTGAGATATGGCAAAGCCTAAATAGTTTTGATTTGAGTACCAACATAACAATGAGATTTTTTTCTGGCATATTTTATAATAGAGTTTCAGCAGGAAAAACAACAGTGAATGCATGAAATGACCTATCTGCACACATTTAAACACATGTGGATTCAGTGGCCCAAAATTAGTGAAACTTTGAATATATTTCCATTCACGTTATATTTTATATTATGAAAACCTAGGGCTCCTGGCACTTCAGAGAAGTCAGGGTATGAGAATTGTGGACCTCAAGAAGAAAGATTCATTTGATATGAACTTGAGAAGGAATTTATCTGTATGATTAACTAAAGGCCCAAGTTTTACAAATAATAGCAGTGTCTAGTGGCCATTTGCTGACAGGGGATACTCACATTTTTCATGTACCAGGAAGAACCTCAGACACTGTTCTCAGCCTCTCAGCCTCCCTCACTGTATCCTACTTGTTTACCCCACATTGTCTGAATCAACCTCTGCAGGAAAAGCCTGCTTTCATTTTTCTACCAGTGGATTGAGACCTGCCTTGTTCATTCAGAACTACACAAATAGTATCCTCCCTTGCATCTATACTGACCAATCAGAACTGCAAAATTTGGAAACCTCATTTGAATAAAATTGGAAACTTTCACTATAAAAGGTGCCTCCCCTTTGTCTCAGTGGAACACAGTTTAGGATGCTACCTGAATCTCTGTCTCCAGGGCTGCAACTCCTTTTGTCCAAATAAATGTTTTTTATTCTTTATTACAGTCTAAAATTAATATTGGTTTACAGAATCTTGGAGGAAACTTGGCTCCTGTTCACCTTGATTTCCCTGACCCTGTCTGCACTGAAATTCACATTGTCTATTCTAAATCTGCTATGCATAAACATCATTATCACAAGATCAGGAAAATCAGGCTTTAAAAAAATTTCCTGAATGCTGATTTATTATACATTTTCCCACCAAACAATAGACATTAACAACTGTTTGTCCCTGTACAATTGTGACTGTACGTGTATAAATCTGTAAGAGAATAGTCTACTAAGCCATCCTAGTGATGAGAACTCATGATGAAAAGAACTCAAAAATAAAAATAAAAAGGGATCACAGTTCAGGCACTGAGGACTTTGTTAAGCAGAAAATAGAGCAATTTTCAAACAAGTAATTAAATTTGGAAAACAATCTGTTTTTCTCAATCAGAACAAGAGTTTCAACAAAAACATAGGTATTATAGTCAGACATGTTTATATTTTTCCTTCCATGATTGTTCAACACATAGCAGAGTATAGAGGAAATGGTATACAATAATCATCATAATATGCCATAAGTTGATTGCTACATAGTTACCCATGAATTCACTGATAAAAAGGTTTTTGTGCTGCTCTCATTGGTTCCATTTCATCATACCAATTCTAAACTTAAACTTAAGCATGGTTTAAGGTTGAGTTTTCTTAGCTGAGATACATCTTTTTTGTTTCTTTAACACTTTATTCTTATTTTTCAATACATGGATTTTATTGCATCTTTAAGATATCAAAAAAATAAGTCAGGAATCAACTGGTATCTGGATGTCTCTGTAGCTGGACAATGTAGATCTGATTCATCAACATGCTCAACTGTTTCATTGTCAGAGACATAGATACCACCCAAAAACTTTCTGATGTCCTTTTTTCTAATTGTTGGGGCTTGCTGAATCAAAGTAGCTAAATTTAATACGAGTTCAATATATTTAATACTCTTTCAATGGGAGAGAAAAATATCAAAAGGAAGTATCAACACAGGTTTACACTGGTGGATACCTGTTGTATATGATAGTTAAACTGACCTAAAAGAACTAGGTCCTCTGAATACAAGGTGATTATTGACCTCAGAAATCTCACAGATGTGGTATTTCACTTGAGGTGTGGTACCATTCTAGGATTTTCTCTTTAAGCAGTGGTAGCTTGCTTCAGAAGGGGGTTGCTGAGTTTTCTAATTAAATAACCGACCAGAAAAAAATGGTCTTTCCTGTCTGTTACAAGCTGCCCACCACAACCTGAGTATAGTACGTATTCACTTAACATTATCAAAAGTTTCTTGGAAGCTGCAATTTTAAGCAAAACAACTCATAAGGAAACCAATTTTAACATAGAATAATTGATATAAGCAAGAGTTAAGTTTGGCATTTTTCTGATCCAAAAAAAAAGTTATAAGACTTGTAAATAAAGACCCAAAATCTAGAAGTGTCTAATATAGTAAGGAAAGTTGGATTTCTCATGGAAGACTTTACTTAAGATTTCGTCTGTGCCCCTGTGGGCAGTATGGCCTTGAGAAAGTCATCTCATCATTCAGAACCTTGTTGTCTTTTCTTCATAGTGAGAATAATACTTTTCCACATAGTGGCTCTAAACATTACATGAGTAAAATAAAGGTATAGGCCCATAGGGGTCATTGTAGTATACTATGGGAACCTACATCATATTTTGAGATTCTCACTTTTATTTAGAATGTTTCTACATACTAAAAAACAATTTAAATCATTCCACAAAAGAAAGAAAACAGAATGAGATTCAGTCAATTTATCAGATTCAATTTCCCACAAACTAAATATCCACTGGATACATAAATTCCTGACTAATTATTTTGACATTGTTTAGATACACTCAAGGAGGAACCAAAGAATAGCAAATGTTTACTTTTAAACTTCAGAAACATCCTCTGACAGTATTTTTGTTATTTTCAACACATTCTTGAATTTCCCCCTTCTGAGGGAAAAAAGCAACAACAAAACACTGACTTTTAGAAAGAATTTACGTGGATTTCATTTTCACTGTAGCATGCACATTTCCCCAAGTGGTTAAATTTTGTTCATAATAATTATATTGCTTCTACGGGCATAGTCACAGAGACTGAAGAATTGAGACAACTTGGGAGATTTTTCAATATTAAAAATAATTACTTTTTCCTCCACTAGTTCTCTATCTTAAATGATATTTTTTCTCTTAATTATGTAATTAATTGCCTCAGTTCTTCACTTCACTCTGACTGAAACACTGCAACCTCAGAAAGCTAAATATGATTTTTCCATCACCGAAAAACTGGGAAGTAGACAAAATAAATTCATTGACAATGTTCTCAGTTATAACACATTTTTACATGTAGAGAAATATTCCTGTACATGAGATGAATATATCAGTGGTGACAGTGACAACTCTGAAGGAAAGGAGAGGTTGGCAGTGTTTCATGCTGTGGGACAAGTATTTAAACAGGGTTCAGCCAGCTAGAGATTTAAGGAGCCCTGTAATCATGGATATGATCATTCCATTAATATAATATGTGCAGCTTAAGGTAGTCTGTAGGTGATCTCATGTACTTCCAAGATTTCAAATTTCAGCTATAAGGCAATGACTCCCAAATCTACATTTCTAGACTACATTACTATTCTGAGTTCTAACCAATAAATTAAAGTGTTTTGATGACACAATTCTTTGGATATAAGCGGTTACTTTAACCACATTTCCAAACTTCTATCACAATAAAATTTTTCCTAGCATTTTTATTATTACTATTATTATTATTATTATTTAGAGAGAGAGAGAGGAAGGAAGAGAGAGGGGGAGGAGAGAGATGAGAAGCATCAACTCAAAGTTGCTTCACTTTAGTTGTTCATTGATTGCTTCTCACATGTGCCTTGATCACGGGGCTCAATCTTAGCCATTGACCCCTTGCTCAAGCCAGAAACCTTGGTCTTAAACCACCAACCTAAAAATTATGTCAATAATATTGTGTTCAAGCCAATGACCACATGCTCAAGCTGGCATGCCTGTGCTCAAGCCAATGACTTTGGGGTTTCAAACTGAAGACCTCAGCATTCTAGGTTGACTCTATCCAGTGCACTACCACTGGTAGGGCATAATGAAAAGCATGAGCTCTATAGCTAGATTGCCTAGGTTCAAATCCTTACTCCTATTTTACAAGCTGGGTGACCTCAGTCAAATTACCTAGCCTCTCCGTACCTTAGTTTTTTCATCTGTAAAATGGAAGAAATAATAGTACATTGTCATAGAGTTGTGGAGTAAACCAATTAATTTCTGTAAAAGACCTAGAATACAGACTGACACATAACAAGCTCTCAGTGATCTCATACTCTATTGTGACTATTATTCTTTTCTGTTTCAAGGCATGACATCAAAATTTTCCCAGTGATTTAAGCATAAAGTTGGATCCAACCACTTACAAGTTCAGTGATCTTGGACAAATGACATCATCTCTTTGAATGCTTCAATTTTATCATTCGGAAAATGAGCATTACAGCAATTTCTAATATGCATTTAGTGAAACAACTCAAGAAGAACGCACAGGTTAGGGCCTGGTGTATAGGGAACACTAAGTAAAGATAAACAATGGCTATTAATGTCTCAGATTCTTCCTCCTCCTCTATTCCCATTTCTAATTATTTAGCAAGTTATTCCTTTAAAAAAATATCCCAAATATTTCCTCTGCTCCTTCTACTGTCTCTTACTTTTTGCTACTTTTCATTCTCCAGCAGCTCCTCCGCTATCCCCTGGAATGAGCTTATGGGACATAATTAAGTTCCATCCCTGCTCTCGGTCTTCCAGTATGTTCTCTGACTCACACTGTTAGAATAACAACTCTGGGGAGATCCATAGCTAGCACTTTGCCCCGTGCTTACCTGTCCACCAGAGGGCATAGTTCTTCAAAGTGGAAGCTTACTTCAGCCATTCTAAAAAATTCCTGCTCCCAGCTGAATCCGTAGACCCTTTGGCACTTTCCCAGGCACCTGTCCATCTCCCAGGCCAGCAGTGACACGGGTGTGTGAAGCAGCAGGACCAGATGCAAAGGGCAAATCATGCACAGCATTTTTTTGAGATGTTTGCACTATAAAATTACCATTATTGAAATGTCTTTGACCTATAAAAGTAGCAAATTTGTACAGATCAGTCTAATATTATAGAAGAGACTACAAAACAAATTTTCCATTAATTTGCAAGTTGAAGTATGAGATTCACATATTCTTTCTGTGGGCAGTGATTGAAAGGCTTTGGAATTTTGCATTTGTTCCTCATTGCCATTTAAGTTATTTTAGGGGAAAACATCCTTCCCTTCTATATGTTTGATATCTTCTCTGAGCAACTTGACAGACAAGACCACGACTACTACTTCATGTCCCAGCTGAGTGATTCCTCCACGTTCAGATACAGTTTATCTTTCAGCTTTGATGTCCCAAATCATCTGTTTACCTTCTCTCCTCTATAGAATCTCAAGGCAGAGACTTCACTGTATTCATTTTTATGTTGCCAGACCTCACATCGTTTCTGGCCTAAGGTAAGATACTAAATAAACATTAGGCAAAAGTCGCTAGTCTCCAAAATAAGTCATGCTTCATAGAAAAAACAATCTGGATATCTGACTAAGCTTTTCCTTGAAATTATTTCATATTCTATATGGTACACCCTGACCTGTAATAGAGACTATAAAATATGGTCATAGACATTGTATATATGCTGTAAAGTAAATCCATGTCCAAACTTGCTAATGTTACTGTGTGACATTTTGATAGATGACTAAGAAATATATTTTAAAGTATTTGAAATAAAAGGTTTAAATATTTGTGAAGAAATAACTCAGTATTCCAAAGTATAAGGACCTTAAAGTATAGTAATATCTGTGAAAACATGTTGGGTTATCCTCAAATTAATTTCCAAAAGTCAGGCCCTTTCATTTCAGCTCTCATTTGAACTCCTGAGATTTGTTGCACTCTTTGTTACCAGAACTGCACCCTTCTGAAGGCACCAAGCCAAGAGAAAAAAAACCCAACAGCACTTTTTATATTTATATTTGTGGTTTTGTTTTGGAGGAGTTTGGGGATTATTATTATTTTTTTTTTACCCTTTGTCAACATTTGAGTTACAATAGCTGCAACGGTGGCCAAGCTGATAAGAGGGAAACCCTTGTAAAACCACAAACCTTGAGCAAGAAAGGAAATCACCAAATAAAGACTTTTCATTCTCCTAAAATTAAAAACAACCTGAAATTAAAGCAGCGTGACTGGAAGCCTCCCTCTGGTTGTTTTTAATTGGCTTTTATAGACAGTAAAGAGATGATCCTGTAAACAGAGCCACACAGCCATCCTTTCTCACTACATTCTTTCACCAAGAGGAGCTGTCTTGGTCCCCAAAATGCCATAAACCAGTAAGCTTAAGAACTGTTTTGTCAAGTCCAGATTGTTCTTCCATAGTTCTCAGGTCCTTTCAAGAGAGTTCTCAAAAAAAATCAGGCTTAATATTGCAGTGCTTAAAAAGAAAAACAGCAGCAACAACAACAACAGCAAAAAAAAAAACGAAAAAAGTGCAGACTAAGCTTTGATAAGGAATTTTGGCATCTCTTGAATGGAAAGACTTAAGACCAGCTTGTTTTTATTTGGAGCTGGTGGGGTGAGGACAGGGAGCCCAGAGGGAGGTAGAGGCGAGTGTTAGGGCGGATGTGGAAAGTTCAGCCAATTAGCTCTGTTTTTCTGGGGCTCATGGTTTGATGGCTGGGGAGGAAAGGATTCCAGAGACAGAATTCAAGGTTTTTTTCCTTTAGGCGAGGAGAGTATACTGGGGTGTCTGCACGGCCCATTATGCTGTCCTTAATTCAAAGCCTCTTGTCTTTGCTGCTTTTGATTTTTTATTTCCTTTCTAGATTAATTATTTGACAATAAAATCAAGATGCAAGGAAATACAGAGTATTTCTACAAAATTCAACTGAACTGAATGATTAGGAACCCGTGCATATCAAATTTCACCTTTTTTCTACATTTTCACTTCCTTCAAACCCAAATGATGATGAAGTCATGGCTGATGCCATCAGCTGAACTCCCACAGTAATACTCTCCCATTGCTGCTCAAGCTGTCAGAATTTTTCATAAAAGAATGGATGCTTGATTTTCAGCTATTGTAGATGCTTGATGCTTATTCAGTGTAGAAGTAAACTATATGATAGAAGAAGACAGAACTGGAGATAAAGTCCCACCTCAACTTCATTCATCAGGTCTAGCTTAATAACCATGGAATTTTAGATTTCTAGACTCTTTTCAAGTAAATAAACAGAAGGACTTGTTTTAGCCAGCTCAAGCTGCTGTGAGAGATGACAGACTGGGTAACATAAACAATAGACAATTACTTTTCACAGTTTTGGAGGCTGAGGAAGTCCAAGATTAAGGTGCCAGCAGATGTGATTCTTGGTGAAGATCCTCCTCCTGATTTGCAGATGGCAGTATGCTCAAATGGTAGGAGAGAAAATCAGAGCTCTGGTGTCCCTCCTCCTCTCACAGGAACGCTAATTCTGTCATAGAACTACACCCTCATGACCTCATCTAAACTTAATTACCTCCCAAAGCTCTCACCTATAAATGCCATCACATTTTGGGTTAAGGCATCAGCATATGACTCAAACATTCAGCTGATAACAGAAATCATCATCAGTTTACTACATTTCCTCTTAAACTAGCTATTAGTAAAAAAAAAAAAAAAAAAGGAAAACAAAACAAGGTTGAGCTGATTCATTTCCATGAAGGCTATTTTAATAAGTGAGCCTCTGTTGGGCAGATAAAATATATTGTGCTCACTTCGTTAAAGATGGTGCTGCCCACATGGAAACCCATTGCCCAGATGATATTAGTTGCCCTTATGCTTGGGATGAGTGTTTATATTATTGTGTGTGGGGACAGGCTGCAGCAGGCAGGGTCGTCATAGCCCAAGGCTTAGTTTTAAGACTAAGCTTTTCCTTATACCCTTGACCAGGGGCCCCCAAACTACGGCCAGCGGACTGCATGCGGCCCCCTGAGGCCATTTATCCAGCCCCCACCACACTTCCGGAAGGGGCACCTCTTTCATTGGTCGTCAGTGAGAGGAGTACTGTATATTGTGGAGCCACAAAGCGTACAGTATTACTTTCTGTGATGCGGGACGCACGTGTCATGGCTCCGGAAGCACGTCATATGACGCGTGTGCATATGTGCAGTGTGCATAGGGATTTGTTCATAGTTTTTTTTTTATAGTCCGGCCCTCCAATGGTCTGAGGAACAGTGAACTGGCCCCCTGTATAAAACGTTTGGGGACTCGTGCCCTTGACTGATTGCATGATGTAGAGTGGTGCACTCTCATGAGGAATCCTGTTATGCCTCAGATAAGTGGCTTTGTGTCAGAGACTTTCTTATTTGTAGATGGGCTTAAAGGTTTGGATGTCTACACTATAAAGTGGGGCAGACCGGGAGCTTGCTCGCTCTCAGTTCCTGAGATTAGCTTTAGAGAAGAGAGCAGAGAAAGGCCACATGGAGGAGGCCAGGAGATGCAACAAACCAAGATGGTGGAGTTCTAAGGAAGAAGCCAGTTTGTGCAGAGTTTGTGCAGAGAGAAGGAGATAGGAAACAGAGGTGTATAAGTCTGGTGAGCTAGAAACCTTTGATTCTAGGAAACTCGGATAAGTCAGTAGCTTTGTGAGCACTGAATGAGTGAGTTTTGGAGCCCAGTGTGTGCTTTTACTTGCCCACCAGGTGCAAGCTAGGATTAAAAATAATGTCTCACCAGTTCTTGGCTCCATTGTTTTATTACCGACTGTCCGAATCCAATGCGAACCTGCATGAGCCTGGCAGCTGCGATGGTGGCTGCGGGCATTGGCTTTACAGCCTCCCAACTCTGCTTCCTGCTAAATCCAGTAGACAATGTGATTCAAGCTTATGTTTCTTTCAATAGTTTTTTTTTAGTAGCTTTAATTATATCTTTATGGATCACTCCCCACATACAAGAGATTGAATTGTCTAGAAGCTAGAACTCCTAATGTTCCACCTTATTTGTAATGACAAACTGTAGCCTAGCCAGAGGAAATAACTATAAGTTGTCAGGCAAATGAACCAGCCAGGAATATGCCTCCAATGACTAGGCTGCACTCTCTGAATCATGGTGATAAGGAAATTATTATCTTCTTTACTTTCATATGTACAAGATTGTTTGCCAGAAAAATATCTGGATCGTATGTGAACCATTCAAGATGTTGCAGCCTTTCCGTTTCTGGTGATCACCATTTAAAGCAATTCGGTAAAAGTCTTGCTCTTCAACTACCTGCAGAAAAATTAAAGGATGGAATATTAGCAGAGTAACTATGTAAAATTCTGTTGAATAGGGAAAATTTCTATTGTACAAGTTCACAGTATGCTGTGACTCCATGTTGCATCTCCCCACTGTGTTACTGAGTGACAAGATAAGACAGGATAGGAAGCAAAAGCTTTTAGAAGGGTTTTTGTCAGGCCCTAAAAAGGACTTAAGGCCCCTAAAACTAGCAAAGATACATTAAGTTCTATTTGGGGTAAATGAGGTAAATATCCAATTAAAGGATTTCTCACCAGAAATGAGGGAGTCAACACATTTCAGAACATTTTTCTAAGTCCCAAAGCAGTACTTCTATCAAAAAGGCAATCCTAAGAAAAGGTAGACTGTGTCCTACAGGGGATAAACAAACACCAGGTTTTCAAGTCAGACAATAACAGCTGAGTTTAGAGTAAGCTGTTCCTTACATCTATCAAGATATTTTTTGTTTGTTTTTAACATTTACCTTTATGTGATAAAGCATTGCACTGTTAAGAAACTGATTGTGCATAGATTTTAACTAGTTTTTTAAAAGTAACATCAGATGAATCAGCTAATAAGTGTTCTAAGGTATTTATGACCAGCAAATTAGCTTTACTGAAAGTACTGGGTTATTTTAATGAGTACAACTAATGTGGCAGCTACTGAAATTATCAATGCTGTGCCAAAAAGAAATAAACACCTTTTATGGGAATGTAAATTAATATAATCACTATGGAAGAAAGTATGGTGGTTTCTAAAACAAAATTAAGAATAGAACTACCATATGACCCAGCAATCCCTCTGCTGGGTATATACTCCCAAAACTAAAAATCATTGGTATGTAAAGACTAATGCAACCCTATGTTCAATGCAGCATTATTCACAGTGGCCAAAACACGGAAACAACTAAAGTGCCCTTCAATAGTGGATTGGATAAAGAAGATGTGGTACATATATACAATGGAATACTACTCAGACATAAGAAACGATGACAGTATCATTTATGACAACATGGATGGACCTCGATATTAGACTGAGTGAAATAAGTAAATCAGAAAAAGCTAAGAACTGTATGATTCCATACATAGGTGGGACACAAAATTGAGACTCATTGACATAAATAGGAGTGCAGTGGTTTTCAGGGGAAGGAGGCAGGGTGGAGAGGAGAGGGTATGAGGGAGGGGAGGGACATAAAGAGTGACAAATATAAGGTGATGGAGGATGATTTGACTTTGAGTGATGGGTATACAACATAATCAACTGTCTAAATGGTGTGGAGATACTTGCCCAAAATTTATGTACTCTGGTTGACCAATGTCACCCTGTTAAATTTAATGGTCTAAATTTATTTTAAAAAAAGAAAAGAAATAAACACCTTATACAAGTTCTGCCTTGCAAAAAAAAATTTTATTACAATAACTGACAAAGTCACAAGTAATAAGTAGAACATAGCAGGAATAAATGTGAACAGTTACATTCATGCACAAATTTAAGGCACTTAAATCCAGTATTTATATGAGAGAATATAATAAAGGAAATCATGTTTCCATAATTAAATTGTTATCCTTTGAACTATTTAAACATAGGGTCATATTTTAAATATACTTTTTAAGTGATCTATAATTACACAGAGGAACAAAGCATTGCAACAAAGTAACATCCTGTCCTAGAAACAAATGTCTGCTGCGTCTCTGGTTAGAACATAAAATAATTAATACCTGTGACCTCAATCTTGTGAAGTATTATTATTTCTATTTTGCCTATAGGAAGGGGGTACTTTGTGAAAATTCATTTATAACACTAGAAGTGGTTGTGTATTATTAAAACTGAGTAAAAAAGTAACTTGCCTAAAGCTACTTATAATAACAGTTCCAAAAAGAAAAATAATACATGAGTACTAAACTATTATTTTTTTAATTTTATTTGGATTATATTCATAATAAATTCAATATATGTAATTTTTTCTTTAATTAACATTACTTATAACCAAGCTTTTATAATCAATTTTGAACTATTTTTCCATCATAAAAAAAATGGAATGTGGGTTGATTAGGTAAAAAAGAACATAAAACCAAAAATATTTATGATAGTTGCAATATGTTTCAAAGTCTATATTTTTAGATGCCAAACTAGTAAGAAAGATGAAAATAAGATTATGAATGATCCTGAAGTGGATACTAACAATTAAGAGTCTTGATGTTAATTAAAATCAAGATGACTTTAAATCTGTATAAGACTTTTATAATCATATTTAACAAAATTAAGCTTATTAAATTGATTATATTCATCACTAAATTTCTTTGTAAGTCTGTATTCTCTATCTCATTTTGTGGTACAACTGCTTATATTCTCAAGATATAAACCTAGACTCATCCTTGATTTCTCTCCTTCAACCTCCATAACTCACCTCCAAATATTTTTCAGTCATCATAGCCCAATCAGCACTACTCTAATTCAGGTTCTCATTCTGCTAAACACCTCATTAGTATCCTCACTGCCCCTCCACCTCCAGTTTTGCCCTCCTTAACTTCATGTTCTTCAAAATCAGTTCATTGATTCAAAGTAAGAGGAGCTAGTGACTGGTCACAGAAGATAGTGGATGAGTTTGCCTGGAGGGGATACAGCAGTGATGAGTGATCTCTCTAAAATTTTTAACATCTTCCAATTACCTCCAGCAGTACATCGCAACTCCTTGACATCCCGTATGAAACTTTCTGTGACCTGTTCCTGGGTACCTTGCCTTTGTTCCATTTGGAGTCTGATCCATGTGCATTATTTCGGCAGAATGCATGTTGCTAGTTAGTTGGGTTCTGCCAATATAGAGTTCAGGCAGATTAACAGAAGGGAAGAGAAAGTGTCAGAGTACCTCCTATCCAGCTCCCTCCTTTCAGGAATCTCATGTTCCTCAGTAAAGGCCATTGCTCTTGTCAGGGTTCCCTCTAAATGGAGCACTGTTTCCACAATGCAGTGGCCCACCACACCTAAGGGCAGCAATGCTTCTCTCCTTCATGGAGATCTGTATTACCTCTGTGGTTTTCCTATACTTTTTGCATACCTTTGCAGGTAGCCCCTTTATTAAACTGCTGAACTCGGTATCCTCGTAAAATGATAGACTCACTGCCAAAGTTGACCTCTTGGGCATGCCTCTTTATACTTTTAATGTTGATTCATCCTCTTTCCAACTCCTCCTTGCCAACCCCTTTTATTCATTTTGAAGAGTACTATCCTTACATGCTCTAATTTTCTCTCAGTGTACTGCATGAATGAATTCTTATAGAATACTATTTCTCCATTTACGAGCTTTGAGCTGTGCATGATTAATGTACACATGTGATATTTCTTCCCTGCCCAATTCCCAAAACTCTGTTAATTGTGAAATTTTGGAATGTACACTCAGATAGTTGAAGTCCTAATGCCAAAATTTATCTGTTTTATTTTGTTTGTTTGTTTGTTTTTTACAGGGACAGAGACAGAGTCAGAGAGAGGGATAAATAGGGACAGGCAGACAGGAACAAAGAGAAGTGAGAAGCATCAATCATTAGTTTTTCATTGCTGTTGCCACACTTTAGTTGTTCATTGATTGCTTTCTCACATGTACCTTGATCGCAGGCCTTCAGCAGATCGAGCCACCTCTTGCTGGGGCCAGCAACCTTGGGTCCAAGCTGACAATCTTTTGCTCAAGCCAGATGGGCCTGCACTCAAGCTGGCAACCTCAAGGTCTCAAACCTGGGTCTTCCGCAGCCCAGCTCGATGTTCTATCCACTGCGCCACCGCCTGGTCAGGCACTTTATCCGTTTTCTCACTGGTGCGTCACTTTGGGCAATTTATTTCATTACCTCAGCTTCTTTGTTGGTAAACTTAGAAAATAGTAACACTTTTTTTTCCTGGAGTTGGTATGAAGATTAAGTGAGATAACTCCCCACCTCTATCTCTAAAACCAATAAATCAATTAAAAAACAACTTAACTGGCCTAATGATCACTGCTGGTAGCTGTGTTTACTATATAAGTTAAAGAAGAATTTATATTTCTTTTATTAGTCATATTTTATTCCATTCTACTCATTGTTAGCAGCTTATAGATATGTGTATCTGATATATGGCCATTGAAATCTAAGCTCCAAAATGTTAAGGTAGAGTCTCAATTGAATGTACTACTGTTAAAATGTCTGCACAAGAAAAATCCCGACTATTATACACCTGCTATGAGTTAGTGTAAAGCCAGTAGCCACGGCCACCATCACAGCCACCTGGACCATGCAGTTTCGCATTTAATTCAGACAGACAGTAATGAAACAACAGAGCCAAGAATTGGTGGGCTGTTAGCTTTAATCCTAGCTCGCACTCAGCAGGCGAGAAGTACACACAGTGAGAAAACACTTCCCTTTCTATTCAGGTCTCCCAAAGACATTGACTTATCCAAGTTTCCTAAAATCAAAGATTCCTACCTTAACAGGCTTATTCATCTCTGTTCCCCATCTCCTTCTCTCTACACAAACTCTGCACAAACTGGCTTCTCCTTTAGCATTCTACCATCTTGGCTGCCTCTCCTCTCCTCCATGTGGTCTTTCTCTGCCCTGCTTTATAGTGTAGAAATCAAAACCTTTAATCTAATATACAAACAAGGATGTCTCTGATACAAAGTCACTTATCTGAGGCATAATGGGATTCCTTATGAGAGTACACCACCCCACATCATGCAATAGTCAAGGGTGTGGGGAAAAGCTTAGTCTTAAAACTATAACTATATAGTTAGGCTATAACGACCCTGCCTGTTTACAGCCTGTCCCCCACACCGAATGCAAACAATAAGCAAGGAAAGATATATATTATATTTACAAACTTATTTGACCAACAGTTAGACTTCTCACTTGGTGCTACATCTCACTGAATCCTCACTAAATGTCTTGTTTCCAGATGAAGAAACTTAGTGTTAGAGAGAGCAACTCACTCTAGGTCAGGAATTGATGAGAGGCTGACCTTGGAGTTGAAGTTCTTCTGACTTCAAAGATACCTTTCCATTACATGGTTTCCTGTATGTCCAGAAGTTGCCACCATTGCTGTCATGGCCATGCACATGCAGGTTCCCATTAGATTTGGGCAGATGGTAAAGAAACAGGAGCAAAAAAATGGTGAGCTGTTTCTCCATTCAAGTCTCGTACTGGCCAATGAGCAAACACAAAGGGAAAACACTTTCCTCTACATTCAGAGCTCACAAAGCTACTGACACATTATCCAGTTCCACAACCAAGAGAATCTTCTCCTATTTCTCCTAGAATCAAGTCAAATGCCTCACCAGTCCCAAAGCCCCTCACGTCTGGTTCCCCATCTATACTCACTCTGCCGACATGGCTTCTTTCTCCGCAAAACTGGTTTCTCTCTCTTTCCCTGCCATCTTGGCTTCTCCTGCTTCTCCTCCTTCTTTTTTTCTTCTTTTAAAACTTTTATGGTGTGAAAACCTCTCCTCCAGTACAGGTTTACCAGACAATGGCCCTTCCTGAGCAGAAAGGTGATTTGCAATTTCACATATCACATACCTGGCACTGCACAGTGCCCTTTTTAACAATAAAAGTGAGCAAACTCAAAAATCATATTTTACAAACTCATTTGCCCAACAGTTTTCTGATTGAGTATCTGCAAAACACTCTCATACGAAATGAATGGGTTTAGGGAGATTAGAATTTTGACTACATCTTTAGAAGCATAAAAAAGTTCAGAATTAGCTCTGCCAAGATGAATCTGAATCAGTATTATGAGTTATATTTAAGAACCATAAATATTTCATTATCAACTATTGTATAAGTAATTTGTCATTCCTCCCAAGTGTTCTTGAAGGAGCTAAAATATTATTGCTTCCACATACTTGGATCTGTGTGCTTGTAGTCCATCAGTACTACCATCCTTATCATCACTTAAAATCTTTAGGGTGTGTTCCTCTCCAACTGTTGTCTCCTAAATTAAAAATGCAGTAAGTGTCTTCCTTTTGACTTAAATTTGTCTAACTTTTTTTTTCTGATTATGTTTGAATACTTCATAGGGAGATCTTTGCTATTCAAATGCAGAGAGAGAGAGAGAGACTGTTACTGGTTTCCCTAAACTTCTTCACTATAAAAGAATGTAAGCCCTGGCTTTTGCAGCCCCACTCCCTTTCTCCAGTGCCTTTGATGACTGAGCCTGTTAACAGCGTGCCAGCAGGGCACATTGCTTCATGTGTCTGCTTAGACAATGTAATTTACTAAGACAAAGGTTACCTAAGGAACGCTAACTCCCTTGCCCTGCGTGAAGCAAAAGGATTTCTGTACCCGCTGTTGCTCAGAGGAGGAACATAAAAAAATAAAATAAAATAAAACAGAATGTCTACCAGACAGGCATTGCATCGTGGTCAGGCAAACAGGCAGTTTAAGAAAGTGGTGAAGGGAAATAGGACGGGACACTCCTTAGCCACACAGAACGTGTCTTAGTGCTTCAGCCTTCAAAGGAGAGGCAGCTCCAGGCTTCCTTTCTGCTTGAGTCTCTGACTTTTGTTTCTAATTTAAGCTTTCATCTTTTCATTTTGTCTCCCTTATTCTTTTAGTGTCTTCTTTTCATCTTTCCTCCCCTCCTTTTTTTCACATTTTTCACTTTGTTTTCAAACATAAATAATGCATTGTTCAATCAAGTTTAAAGAATAATCAAAGAAAAAAAAGTAAGTTGAAAGAAATAACTCTTTAATGTTTCCTTCTGATTTTTAACCCATAGAAATATATCAGTTTTATATCTTTAGTGGTCCCAGTATCTGTAAAATTTCAATAAAGCTACGTTCTATTTTTTTACTCAACATTCTTTTGTGAAAACTTTCCCCCTTTTTCATGATTTTGTTATACCAATTGTTTTAATAATTAGGTGATATTCTGTTACTTTAGTATGCTTCTTATTTTTTCTTGCCTCTTTTGTTTCTGCTTACTCAAGAATGTCTGTTTTAATCAGCTCTGCTACAGCTGAGCATTACATTTGTCACAGTAACAGGTGGTAGAAAATTCTAGAGTAACTTTTATGTAGCTGTGTGTTGCAGCTGATTGTAACTAACTTTGAATGAAATTCACTGGTTTCTGTTCACAAGCTTTTTTGTGACATTTTAAGGAGTATCAGTCAAATGTGGTAAGCAGAATACCAACACTTTTTCCACCTTAATCACTATTGAAAAGCCCAGGGGTTACTAATTTTCATCCGTAAAACTATTTCAGGCAGAGGTTGATAAGGGTTATAGTTCATTATAACTTGTCTGATATATAAAACTCAGGTAGTGTATGTGCTATGTCAGTTATTTTAAAAGCCCTTACCATTCCTCAAACTTTCTCTTTGCTTTCAGAACTCTCAAGGCATAATTCAAATATCGTTTTCACTTGATCTGCAGAAATGTTTCTGTTTCTAATTCTCAAGTAATTTTTTCAGTGAAGTGCAACTGTACTTATATTTATTTGTACAACTTGCCTAGAAACAGAAGGCCAAAGAAGAATAAACTGAGCCTTGTGATAAGCATTTTATCTCATCATGGACCAATACTTCCTGTGCTTCCAGGTGCCTTTCCATGCTATCTAATAATGCTCTCAGGTTTCTGCTGATATCATGAACAAACTCAAGACACAAGTTGTCCCATTCTTATGGCAATGAAATATAAACCAATGAATGAGCAGTGACATTGTAGTTAAAGCCCTACAATCTCTAATTCATGAAGGTAGGTTTCTAGAGGTGGGAGAAATGACTAACTCATACACCATGGACAGAATTTATTTATTTCTGTGTTCTTTTCCCTCAATACTATCCCTCAATTCTGCACTGACTACATTAAATAATTTCCTATAACCTCTATCCCCAATTAAAAATAAGGTAATATGGAAAACCACAAACTCAGGTTACACTGAAAAGAAAAACCCCATTTTCCCATTTAACTGCTCTGATGTTTAAACATTATTAGAAAATAAATGAATGAGAAGACTTGATTTTTCAAAGTAAAGTAATCTCTTTCATGTAAAAATAAAATGAATTTATATAAAGGTTTTACTTAACTTATTAATAATAGAGGGAACCATTAAATTGTTTTAAGAAATCTGTTCAAAAAAGAACTTAATTATTAGACATACATATAGACAATTCTAAAATAAATTTACAAATTGATGCCAAAGTGATTCATAGTCAGTAAGGAAATATGCAGTGTTGGGTTATTTTTAATGTAAGGTAGAAATCAAGTTAAATGTATTGGAAAAAATGTATTTGTTTTTATAGATAGGAATCATTTGGTTTAATATCAGTTTTCTACAACTTAACTTTCTGTCCTAAAGAATTATGAAAAAGGTTCAAACTCCTGTAAAATCTGTTCTCAGAGTGTTGGTTGAGCCTACACTGTTTAACACTATAGCCACTAGCCACATGCGGCTACCATATGGGACAGAAAAAATACCAAATACTTCTGTGTTTATAGAAAGTTCTATTGAAATTTCTATTGTGCTACACAATAACCAGTATCAACTAAAAAGGTACCCAGTAATCTCTTTTGCCCATTTCTAAGTCTTTGACAATTTTTTCTGACAAAATAAGCTACAGTAATGATGATGTGAAACAGAGTACGTGAGGGGGTAGTGGTGAATATGTATTGAGTACTATCTATAGGCCAGGCATTATATAAGACCATTTACATATCTTACCTAATTGATTTTTTTAAAAATACATATAATATCTAATTTAGTCTTTACAGTAACTTAACCCCATAATTAGTTGAGGAAACAGAGGCTCAAAAGTATGAAGTAATTTGGGTTCTCTTAATTTGCATACATTATCTAATGAGACCACTTACTAGTTGATGACTACACTTACAGGCACACTTACTAGTTGATGACTCACAGAGATTGGGATACTTTGTTCAAGACCATACAACTATTAAGGGGTTGAATCAGGGTTCAATCTCGCATACCTATAACTCTTAGTCTTTCTTATTTCACTAGACCAGATTACTCAGTTTATATGTCTTGAAAGAAAAGTAAGAGCCATAGACACAGGTAAACATAGGGTGCAAATAGTATAACTAATTTAAGAGATACCCAAGAAACATAACATACTCAGGTTGACTTCGTCTACTTTGTCTCAATAAAGTAAAAGCCTAGCTGCTGAAGGAAGAAATCAGCAGTGCTTATCCCAGCCTTCTCTTGTGTCCAAGGATGTTGCTGAGCCAATGCCAAGGCACATTGTCTTCAACTGTATCAAAATACTAACAACATAGCAGTATATTCGTCATTAAGTACCTCTCTTAAAATTAGACCTTAGGTTACTACAGAGGAAAATCAGAGAAGAAACACACCATAGGGCTGAGGCTGAATATGGCCCTTCCCTCTCACCATTCCTTGGTGATGTGATCACAGATCCTGATCGCAAGTTATGGAAGAGAGGGTGATAAAACTGCAGCTGCAGTTTTACTAACGACAAAAAACTTGAGTAACGAGGTATTATCAAGGAGAAACAGCATAGAATGGCACCTATGCTTCCCCATGCCCCCTGCTTGCTTGCTTGTTTGCTTGCTTGCTTGTTTGCTTGCTTGCTTACTTCTAAACAAAGAGATTTACTTCAGCAATTGCCAAAGGTGTAGCTATAAAAACCGTGGCCCTAGTTATCCTACACCACTTTTTAAAAGTCACAGATATCTGGACAACTTACTAGGTACTCAAGCCTTGCTTCCACTATTATTTTACTTTTGCAACTATTAAGCAATATGTTACCATCAAATGATGGACAGGTATCAAACAGACCAGAGCAGCTCCACCACTTACTAGTTGTGAGACTTTGGGGAAATTGCTAAAACTTTTTAGGCCTTTTATTGTTTGTTTTTAATATGATTAATAGCCAAACTTACATCATAGAGTTAATGGAAAAATTTAATGAGACAATATATGTAAAACACTTAACACAATGCCATGTATTTAGACCTGAGAAATGTCATCTATTACTTTATTATTATTATTTTATCATATAAATAATGAATACTGTCAGAATTTTATAACACTCAATAATTGTATTAAATACCATTACTTATTTTTGAGAGATTTAGAGAATAAGAAATTAAATACCATCTTCCTTAACATATTTTTTCAAATATATGCATGAAATATTCTATTTAAAATTAGAAAACTGTCCCATATTAGTCACCTCACACAGTGAAAAAAGCAAGACCAACGTTTACAAAACACCAGAAGCAATGTAATTAAATTGTAATTTTTTCCAAAACAAGAGCTGAGTAATTTTCTGATGTAGGGGTTTAGAACAGCCTTCTCCAAAATGTGCCACCTTGGTATGTGAATTATTTTAAGCTAAAGGCAATTAAGATCCTGCAAACTCAGGAGAAATTTTTACCTTTCCCTTAAAGAATTTAAATTAGGGGCCTTGCGTAGAATGAGAGTTATCACCAGATATAACTTTTTTTAAAGCTATCTATACAGCAAGGCAAACTACTAATTACTTAACATCTGCTCTTCTTATCATCCTGCAATGAGGGTCTTTCCCTCTGAAGCCTCAAGGCACCGTACCTCATCCCTAGCTAAGAATGTCATATAAATTTTATTTTCCCCTTCTGTCTTTGATCTTCTCATGAGCATGAGCTCTCTATCTCATGTATATGGGGTGTCTATGCATATGCAGGTATTAAATTTGCTTATTTGCTCTTGCCGATCTGTCTCATGTCCATTTAATAGACCAGCTGAAAGAACCTAGGAGGGTAGAGAAAAGTTTCTTCCTCTCCCAAACTGGCTTAAAAACACCTTACTTTTTTTGAGCATTTCAACTTATTTTCTAGCTTATTTTCTGATGGAGGACAATGCATCTCTCAGCTATAGCCAGAATGAACGCACTTTATTTGTTTATTTATTTCCTAGACATTACGGCTGCTGTTGTTTAGATCGAAATGAAGGGAAAAGAAAGGGAAGTAGATGGAATGAAAAGACAAATTAGCAACTTAGCTTTAGGAAACTTTTCAGGAATTGAGCAAACCAATGGGCAAAATGGTGAGGCAGAAGGATCATGGTGGTGATTGAGGGTGGAATTCTCATAAATTTACAGAAAAGTGAAGCTTGAGTCTGGAAGTAAGTACAATAATATATGTATAATCCTCACATCCTCATGCTTATAACACACACACACACACACACACACACACACACACACACGCTTTTGGGCTTGGAATTTTCAGGGTCCTTTCTTAAATGAACTAACATGATCTAACCACCTCAAGTATGTCCGCTGAAGCCCAGACCCCCAACCCTTGAAACCTGAGCAGGCCTTGTGGTAGAGCCCAAGGGTGAAATCCTAGCACCTTAATCAGCTGCACAATCTTACCCTTTACAAATTCTGTGTTTGCTAAACACCTTGAGCTTGTATACATGAAGCTGAAAGGGAATGCCTTCTCATTTTCAGCCTTCTGGGGCTGATGTTCTGCATCAGTCAGTGCTGCGATCATGGGTCCGACATTCTCCCTTTTAAATACACACCAGTTTCCTTTTTCATGATGAGAGCAAATTAAAATCTGTGTGCTAGTGATTTGCAAAATGTACTATGCTACAGAAAGTGCTTTCTGACGAGTCTGGTCCTGTTGTAATCATTGGCTTGCAGGAGTAATGCAGGAAATGTTCTCGGCGCAACCTAATTCCTACACGCACGATGAAACACAGGAGGATTTTGCAGAAAGATATTTAATATACAAATAGTCAAGAGGAGCCTTTCAATTGCATTTTATTTTGAGGATCAGATAGTTAATATGTGAGGACTGTTGCCAAGAAACATGGTAGGATTCTTTCTCTCTCCAGAAATGCCTCAGATAATTGTCTTGTAAAGGTAAGAAGATACTTGAAACCAGATTCGATAGCATGCCAAGCTCTTCAGGTAGTCTGAGAGGTTTATGATAATAAAATCCTCCTTTGTCATTTGCATTTCTTTAGTGGTTATTTATGCAAATGATCAGATTTTTTTTTTTTTTTTACTACCCAGAAACAGATTTAAGGATGAATGAATCTCTTCCTCCTAATGAAAACATTTCAGCCCTCCTAGCCTGGAAGTCTCCAAAAGGATATTTGTTTGGATAATTATAAAACTACTTTGATATCCTACTACACTGAGCTTTGGAAAATAAATAACTATATTATTTGTGACTGTAGTAGAACTGAGCCTTCAGAGTAATCACATTTCCCCTTAAACAAAGATGCAAAGTGTAATCCGGTATTTTAAAAATCATTAAGTGAACTTAATACTACTCTGTGGATTTAAAACTTAAAAGTCCCCAGTGTTTCTCCAAGGATAGCTCCAGAGTAAAGTAAGCAAGAACATTTCAAAAGCAAAAAAAAAAAAGTTTATGCAACTTTCTGTCCTGTCATTCATTTACTTGAAATATTTACAAGAGAGGTCCTATAATAATTCCTGCTTAGAAAAAGGGTGTAGCAGCTTGAGGTCTCTCTTATTGTCAAAAGTTCTGACCTCAGTTTAGTGGAAACCATGATGGAACCACCCAACACAGAAAAAACAGACCTGTTCAAAACCATCCTCAAATCTACTTGAAAACCAGCAAAGAATTAACCATTGTAATATTTTAATAACTTCTCAGTTACTCTTAACCATGCAAGAAATACGGTTTCTAATTTGTTAACATGTCAGAAGTGGATGTATTATCATTTAAGGGTCAAGTTGTTTTATGCCATTTCAAATAATCATTTAAATATATATAAATGATGGGAAAAATAATTTTGCTTCTGGTTTTTCATTTTAATAGATTGCTCTAGGCAAGCCTAGGGAAAGTTTACCTGACTCTCATACTAGAATTTCTTTGATTTAACAATTTGAAAATGCCCTCAAGACTTTTGTCATTTACTAAATTCATGATGACTTTTTAAAAATATTTCAACTTCATCACTGGATTTTTAAAGAATAGTTCAAAAATGTTACTGCATTTAATTTCACTAAAAATACGGTTTTTGTCTGAAAAGATAGTTCTGAATTCTTATGTATATCACAAGATGCAGGTTAATGTAAGGCAAGAACTCAGTGTTTAAATTCAGTTTGAACATGGCTACCAACACCAACCATGGAGAAGGAGGTCCTGGTACAAATCCTGTCATTTTCTGTTTTTTTTTTTAACTGTGGGCAAGATGTCTAGCTTCTGAGTTTTAGTTCTCTCCTGTAAAAACAGGATTTATGAATGAAGTTATCAATCAATAAAACAATCAGTCAACCAAAAGTTATTGAGTAATTGCTAGTTATCAGATACTGTGTCTGAAACATCTTTCTAAAGGAGAAAACCACCATTAGAAGGATGTATTAATTTTTTCCCACCCTTTTGGGTTACTACACAGCCATTCTCCATTAATAAACGACAACCTGACTTAGGGGATAATCAGAATTCATTAATTTGGGCATGTTAGTGCACCTATAACTTTTAAAAGGGAAAGATGGTAAGTTTATTTTGAATTTCACAGATAAAAGTAGTGAGGCTAAAAAACAAAAGTATTTTTTACAAGGTAATAAAAGTCTCTAAAAGTAGACGCATAACTTACAGACTCAACTTATAATCACCATTTTGGAAAAAGCTTAGTCTACTTTACCATCTGCAAAGTAGCATTTAGAAGTAATGTAATGGTTAATCAAGCAAAGAAAAGGTTAATGCAAGAATAAGATTCAGAATATTCCAATTATTAATGAAGCAATATTTCTCTACCTATATGATTTATAGACAAAAAATCTGTTTCAATTTACACTTCCACAAATAGTGCATAAGTGACTATCTTGCAAACTTTGGCAATATTGAAATTTTAGTCATGCAATGGTTACAAATTTTTTTTAAGATTTTTATTTATTCGCTTTTTTTAATTTTTATTTTGGAAGGGAGAGAAAAAGAAGAGAGAAAGGGGGAGGAGCAGGAAGCATCAATTTCTATATGTGCCTTGACCAGGCAAACCCTGGGTTTCAAACCAGCAACCTCAGCATTCCAGGTCGATGCTTTTATCCATTGTGCCACCACTGGTCAGGCTATGGTTACAAATTTTGAGTGTCACCATTGTTTTAATTATCATTTTTCTTTTCATGTATTAATTGAAGATTTGTTTCTTCTTCAACATATTGACCTTTGCATATTTCTTTAAAATATTTTCTATAGTGATGGTAGTCTTCTAAAGAAATTGATTTGTACAAATTTTTTAAATATAAAAGATATGAATTTATGAGTATAATTTGCATATTTTACCAGTTTTAAAGTTTATCATATAATTTTTTATGCTAACATATTTTTTATAGAATCTCTAACTTTTTATGTAGCAACTCTGCCTTCTCCAGTATAAATCTTAAGACTTGTATCTTTTTAAGGCCTTCTTCATCTCAAGTTTATAAAGATAAAATTTATTTTTTCTGTTAGCCTTATTGTAAGGTATTTTCCCCGCCAAGAAAGAAGGAAATCAGTGTAGTTACTAAGTATTAACTATTGAGGCTTTATTTGGTACAGAGCGTTTCTCAACGGGACTCACTGGCAGGGGAGATGAATGCCAGGAATCTTGCGCCGGAGACCACATGGCGCCAGATTTTAAAAGGGGCCCTCCTGGGGTCATCTAGCTAATATGACGTAGTGAAATCTCACTGGCTGAGGGGTGGTCGCTTTTCTCCCAAGGGTTTATGGAAAGTGTAGTTTCCATGCACCTGGCCATATGGGCGATCCCAGACAAAGACTGGGCTCTGATTTCCCACTTGACCACCCCATTGCTAACCACCCTACACTTATGGTTTTATTTATTTAGGTATCAATGCTTAGTCCATTTACCCAGTTAAAATGCCACTTGACAGTGGCTTCCTGTGGTAGAGTGATTGCATTGATTCACTAATGACCCCTCCACATCCAAGTTCTTCTCTTCTCATCTGGAACTGAACTTTTTCCTCCCCTCTGATCTGGGACCTCCTGTTGCCTTTGGAAGTGATGTGTCAGTGTCAGAAGGCCACACGTGCTTCTGCTCTCTTTCTCAGTGCTCCTGGGTGAATCTACTAGAGCCTGAGAGACCTGGCAAAGAAGAACCCATGTTCTCCAGCCTAGGTTATTGTAAACAGTGGACAGTCAGCCAACCCTCCAAAGAGCAAAAGAGCCCAAATCAGCCCAAAAGAACTGCCCAGCTGGCTTGTAGACTCATGAACAATAACAAATGTTTATTATTTTCAACCACTGAGATTTTATTAAACAACAGGGAAACCGGTACATGCATTCAATTCACATACATACTTACATACATACATACATACATACATAAATTTTTCTGGACTTGTCTATGTTCAATAGGTTCTCAGTATGTATTTCTATATTACCATTTGACTCGGGATTTTCTGCCAAATTCTTAGCCATGTCTTGTGTGAGGTATAGTGAATTATAGTTCTGTTTAGTGTGTCCATATTCTTCCACAATCCCTAAATATTTTTGAGGAGAGCTTTTTTTCTTTTAGTAAATATTTAACACTTACTACATGTGTGACTCTATATTAAGTTCCATAGCAGATCAAAGAATGAGCATGAAATTTCATACTGGGATCACATAACTTCTCACAGTGATTCACACACTGCATATCCTTTGTACTAAAGAAAATTAAATTTTTTTTTACATTTTCTCTTAGAGCAAAGCAAAATTCACTGTGATAACCAGAGGCAAAAGCTCTCTGGCTCATAAAATAAAAGTAAAAGAAGAAGAAAAAGGCAGGAAAAAATAAGGTCTCATAGTATATAATCTATAAAATGACTGTAAGGTAAGGCTGTTATTTTTTTTCTTTGTAAATGTAAAAACTGGGTATTTCTACATAAACAGACTTTTACCATTTGCTAACATTTTCTGATAAACAGAAATAGGTCTTCCCGGAGATTGTGGTTGTCTAGGTATTCTAAGGCCTGAAATGGCTCCTATTTCCAAATTCAAATTTCTATTCTCATCCCTTTTTTTATCTTATGCAAAAATTCAACTATACTATATCTCATTTTGTGTATTAATAACATCGCAGCATATTGTGAGGTTTAATTAGATAATAAAGCACTTTGAGGAACCCCTTGATAAGTCTGTGTAAGTGAAGAATATTACTAACTTAGTGATTATCATATGCACTGAAAAATTTTTCCCTAAAATATTCACACACATTTTGGATACCACAGACAATACATCAGCCTTGGGTATGGTGACAAGTAAGAACTGATGAGAACTTTCATCTTGGGTTGGATGAACTATGCCATGCTCAATTACTTTTTTAAATTTCTATTTATACTTCCTCTTCATTTAAATGCTTAATTAGGAAGGAACACTTTCATGCATTATGATTAAATTCAAGCACAGATTCTTCACCACCAAAGAGTCATTTTCCATTCAGTTTATACAAAATTTTGTTTTGTCCTGGAATGAATCAATATAAAAATTAAACTGGGGATCTGAAAGCCTTAAAAAGAGTGTAGTTTTCATAATACAAGGAAGATTAAAATAAATTAAAAATATTAAAGCATATCTTTTGGAATAATTGCATACTATATTCTCGTGACCCTTAAAGGTAGCTTCCCCAGAGAACAGAAAAAATGAACAAAGGAAGCCTTTTATTCTAGTTTATCTTCTTTAGAAGCTGGAACCTTTTCACAGTTGAAACACAATTTTTTTTTTTACTTTTAATTGGTGAGCTTGTAATAGAAAGATTGAAGGACCCAAAGAAATCCTTGCTCTGATTAGTGATGGAGGTAGGTAGTTTGAATAAATCAAAGATGTCAAGTTTACTTGTTTCTTGGAATACTCTGCAGACATTCTAACCCTTCCAGAGCTGCAGAATTTGTTTGGCAGGATATCTTGTACATAAGAATGTACTGAAGATAGGAAATTCTTGTTTACTTGTTCAAGCCCCACTTTGATCTTCTCTGTGCCAAAATTCACGTGCAATTTGTATGTGTGTATACGTGTGTGTCTGTGTGTATCTGTAATATAGAGAATGAAGATTATTCTTTAAGTTCCTTTTGTACTGAAAGCTTTGCTGCTGTTAAGTATGTCAAACCTTCCATTTCAGTATTGGCTTGAGATCCTGAGCTAGAAGATTGATGAGATGTGGAAGCTTTTCTCCTGGTATTTCTATGTTTTCTGCTAAATATTTCATTTCTACCACTTCTTCCAGATCTTGTAGTTAAAGATATCCCAGCATTAAATAGACCCCTTTCTCTCACTTGAAAAGTATAATGAGTATGAGTTCAAATTGAACTGAAGATAGCTAGGATGGCTCATATTTTCCTAAAACATTTTGTTTGTTTAGTGCTGTGATGGCTACTTTAGGGGTGAATGAGTTTAACACATCTTTGTTGTAAAAAGAAGACTGATAATTTCATGGTTTTTTGTGTACAAAATACACAGATGTGCAGGTGGTCTAGAAATCTGCCCACCAGCATTTAAATAGGAGTAGTTCTTACTTATCTAATTGCAAGGGAAAAAGAGTAGAAATCGCCAAACCATTAGAATAGGGAATTGTGAGGCCACTGACTGAGTCAATGACATCTTGGTTTATTTTCAAGTGAACTGGAAAGTTGAAGTACAGCCAGTAGATTTAGATTACGTTTAGAAGAGATTTTACATAAAATGAATACATAGATAATATTATTTCTCTTTAATAATACATGTTACACACTCTATTGCCTCAAATTTTCACATCATTTTCCTGGATAGGTAACACTGAGGAACAATTTTTTTTTTCATTTTCCGTTGCATGAGGTTTTAGAACTGTATATATTTCTGCATCGCTAATTGCAAATCTGAAATCCATTTTTTGGTGCATGCTCTAGTTTTTATGCAATTTTAATTTCTTTTTGTTACAGTTAATGGCATGCATTGGTTTTTAAATTGGAGTTAAAAGGCAATGACTCTTGGATTGAACATAATCACAAGGCAATTCATGTTTTACAAACATCACATTTGCATAATTGTAGTAGTTTTTAAATGTAAAAAATTATTATGTGATAAAAACACCCTCTTCTTTTGTTTTAAGATTGACTCATGGCTTCTTTGAGTAGGCGTAAATGTAAGAATAGTCCTGAGACCTTCTGTTATATATGTGGCTGTTACACACTTCAATATCAAAGATGCAATATTTCATTATTTGTGAGACGTGCATATATTACTCATTTTCAAGTTCCCCTTGGTGATCAAGACAAGAATTGAGCTCCTCATATTGTGTATCATAATTGTGAGGAAATATTTCGTGACTGAACAAAAAGAAAATGCAAAGGAATACCTTTTGGTATTCCCATGGTTTGTCGTGAACCTAAGGACCACAGCAGTGACTGTTATTTCTGTCTGATCCATACAAAGAACATTGGCAAGAAAAAACGGCACAGGATCACATATCCTAATATTCCTTCAGCAATACGACCTATCCCACACTCTGAGACACTCCCAGTTTCAGTTTTCAAAGGTTTATTTCTTCTAAGGATGAAGAAAGTGAACATGGTGATCAAGTGTATTTTGACCAGATGCATGAGGAAATAAATGTTTGTAGACTCTGAAGGGTCTTCTCCTGATGCCAAGCAGTCATTAATGCCTCAGCCATTTAGCCAACCCGAACTGAATGACTTAGTAAGAGATTTGGGCCTATCAAAGAAAGCAGCTGAGTTCTTAGCCTTCAAGCTTCAAGAAAAGAATGTACTTCAAAGATCAGCTAAAGTATCCCATTTCAGGAAGTGTGAACAAATTTTTGTGAACTTTTTTTTCAAAGACACTTTGTTTACTGTCATGATATCAGTAGTCTTCTCAGCCAGCTAGGTGTTACCACTTACAGTCGAACAGAATGGCAGCTATTTTTTGACAGCTCTAAACGGAGTCTGAAATGTGTTCTCCTACACAACGGTAAAGTTTATACAGCAGTTTCCATTGGTTATTCAACTCATCTGTGAGGAGATTATAATAACATAAAAATTGTCCTCGACTTTCTGAAGTATGAGGAGCATAACTGGATCATTTGTGTGGATCTTAAAATGGTAAATTTCCTGCTAGGACAACAGAGAGGTTTCACAAAATATCCTTGCTTTCTGTGTTTGTGGGACAGCCGAGCTCAGGAGAAACACTGGACACAGAAGGAGTGGCCAACACGTGAAGCTCTGGAAGTAGAGATGCTAAATATTGTGAATGAACCTATAGTTAATCAAGACAGGATCATTTTTCCCCCACTTCACATCAAACTTGGCTTAATGAAGCAGTTTGTTCAGGCTTTGAATAGAGAAAGTGAATGCTTTCAACATATTATTTCTGCTTTTTCTGCCTTGTCCTTCGAGAAGATAAAAGCAGGTGTATTTGATGGACCTCAAATTAGAACCCTTATATGTGATGAAGAATTTGCCAGGAATATGAATAAGGAGGAGAAAGCAGCATGGCAGTCTTTTGTGGCAGTTATAAAGAACTTCCTTGGCAACAAAAAAGCAGAAAACTATGAACTTCTTGTTCAAAGGATGCTGTTAGCTTTCTGCAACATTGGATGTCACATGAGCTAGAAGATTCACTTCCTGAACAGTCACCTTGATAAGTTTCCTAAAAATCTTGGAGCTGTTAGTGATGAGCTGGGAGAACGCTTTCATCAAGATCTGATGATTATGGAAGAGCGTTATCAGGGGTGATGGGACAGAAATATGATGGCAGACTACTGCTGGAACATCAAATGAGATTGTTCTCAACAAGTACACAAACGCAAAGCTACAAACAGAAATCTTTGCCTGAATAGAATTTAAATAAGTTTTGCGCAAATTTTATGATTAATATAAGTTTTTTAATATGTTCTATTTTGAAGTTGTAGACAATTTCTGATGCAATCATATCTTTTAGTGTATTTGTGTATTTACTGCATTATATAAATTATTATATTTTCACAAAGATGAAGCCCAAGAAGACATTCTACTTCATTATGTTAAACTAAATGTTGAAAATTTTACAATAAGATGAAAACCTAAAATCTTGAATTGTAAAAAGAACTGTAGCTTACAGAGAAAAACTAATGTCCGATTTGAGATCAACACACTCGAATTAGGTAAGAACAAGTGTTTTTGTGGATGCAACAAAAATTTTGTTCCCCAGTATAATCACATATAGATTGTATGAAATGTATACTAAAGATTTTATGGTAAATTTATTTCTGTCATTTGTGACCAAAGAGTCAGAAGGTTTACTTAACAAGTGGGTTTGTACAGGCAAGAAACTGCAAATAAAGCTAACTCATTATTTGGCTCAGGCTAAAGGAGAGCCACTTTTTCACACAGGGAAGAGGTCCTCTGTCCACCTTCACTTTGTGTTTAACCTCATGCTCCTTTTTGTCTGCCATCAGAGTTAGTTGACTCCTCCAATCCCATTTCATCCCTGCAAAGCCTAAGAAGATACAGAATGTTATCTTTATTTTACTGAAGAGGAAACCGAGACCCGAAGAGGTTCGTTAACTTACTCCATACAACTGGGAAATTTCAGGAACAAGAATAGCCCCCTGGCCCCATAGCCCCAAGGATCTTTTGAAGCTTCCACCAGATTTCTTCACTCACTTTTAATAAAAATCTGGTTAATAATGATCTTTTGGGGATATTAAAGATTTATATTCAAGAAACAATTTAGCCTCCCAGGTCACCAGAAATTGAAAGACACAGTTGAGGTGCAAACTCACTTAGAATAGCATAACTTTAAGCAAAGAAACTATGCATGTGCTGATGTGGTTTTTGAGAATATAGTATGGAAGAGCAGATACACCTCTTAAGAGGGGCAGTATTTCCGACATCATTTAACAGTGTGCTGGTAAAATTTAATATCTAGCTCTCTAGAAGAAGTTTAGCAGAGCCCTGAGTTGCAGCATTTGTCTATTTTCACAGTGAGCTGTTCTCACTGTAGTGGATGTTCAGCTACCAACGTAATGTCAACAGGCTCTCAAAACTTCTAAAGATTTAATTGAGCAGGTCTGAGAAGACTCTGCTTCACCACTGAATTATCATTTCAATAGCTATGACATCTGATTTAAAGAGAGAGAGAGTGAGGAAATGAAAACTAGGCGAGAAATTTAACATGCTTTTTATTGATGCATTTGATTATTTAATGTTTTGGCAAACATGAAGAAGATAATGTATAAAGGAAGTTCATTTGTGTGGGTTGAATTCACATCACCAGTCAGTTCTCTATAGAGAACTAAGTCATTCATAACAATTTTAAAATTTGACTTTTTCTTGCTTACTTCAGGAACTGTTTGTATTTACACAGAAAGAAATGTCATCAGGCACAAATATGAGGAAATTTACACAAGAGGACCCATATATGCCACCTATACATTTGAAAGTTTTCTGAAAAAGTTATATATTTTTAAAAATGATTTAAATTTGATGATCATATAGAAGATGTCTTCATGAAGAAATCAGCAACATAGATGTTGGGAGAAAATATCAACTTCATGTTGGTCTCTTTTATTATTGTGTGTTGGGACATATGGACTATTCCAATGCAACTCTTTCTGGAGAGGAAAGAGAGTGCATTACGTATGGAGAAAAAAGGATTTCCTGGTGACTACTGAACCAGACAGAACCTGGTGGGCCAGGTGAGATTTGGTGGGCAAAAGACACATTTTACTATCAGCATACTCATCTTCTCCACTCTCGACACTCTTGAATGCAATATACACACAAAGGACAGATGTCCTCTCAACCACAGAGACTACTTTCATTCATTCAAAATATATTTAATAAATTTCCATGAGCTGCTAATCATTCTTTCAGAAGACTGAAAATACAGTACAGTAGTAGCTCCTTATTCATAGGGAATGTGTTCTAAGACCCCAAGTAAATTCCTGAAACTGTGAATGGTATATATATGATGTTTTTCCTATACAGGGGGTCCTTGGGTTACAACACAGCTCTGTTCTTACAACAGTGATGTAACCCAAATTTTGGTGTAAGTACAAACACACCCAAGCCTAAGTCACTTACCTAACCTAACACAGTTGTAAAATCATGATCTAGCTGCTTTTCCAGCTGAATGAGGTCCGACAGCTCCTCTCTATGGGATGCCAGTAGTTCTGTGAAATCCTCAGCCTCCAACTCCAAATTAAGCTGTTTAACCATGGCAACATCCTTCTCTGTTACAGCCTCCACTGACTCCTCAAAGCCATGGAAGTCATACAAACTGGGGACACCGTTTTTTTCACACACTATTTAAGTTTGTTCGCCTCACTTCATCCTAGGCAAAGCAATGTTTTGTACAGCATTGTAAACATTATAAGACTTTCAAAATCTTTGAGTGTCAGGTTCTTGTTATTCTCTGTTGCATTAAGGGCCATAGCATATGTCCTCCGAAGTCAGTAGGCCATGAAAGAGGCAATGACAACTTGGTCTATGGGATATAAAAGGACAATGGTATTAAGTTGAAGGCACACCACCTTGACATTAAGGTTAAAATCACTCTTCTTGGCAGGGTGACCAGGGGCATTGTTCAGTACTAGCAACACCTTAAAAGGTAGCCATACACAAACTAGTCCATCAGTACAAAGTTAATGTCATAAACTGAATCAGTCACATCTCAATTTTTTAAAGTTTTTATGGGAGTGAGCATAGTAAACTCGAAACATCGTATGTCAAGACTGTCGTAACCCGAGAACCCCTTGTACTCTTCATACATATCTCCTCACTCAATGGAAACACTTCAGGGCTTCTCTTTGACATCTAAATTGCCAGCTTAAGGCCATTATTAAGTAAAATAAGGGTTACTTAAACACAACTGTTGATCTGATAGAGCCACTAAGTGACTTAACTACAGAGGGCTCACATACAAGGTAGGTTGCCTGAATGAAGGCATGATTCACATTCCATGCAGAGTATGGGGATCACGTGAGATTTTATCAAATTACTCAGAAAAACAAGTGACTTAAAATTTATAATTGTTTTTTTCTTTAATTCTCATTTAATATTTTTAGACTGTGGTTAATTTTGGCAAACTGAAACTGTGGAAAATCAAACTGCAGATAAGTGGGGAAGACTACTGTATTGTGTTTTCAGCTGTCATGGGGCTTATATTCTGGTATTTAAGTCATTCTTTCTTCACATCTTTGATAAATACTATGGAAAAAAAGAGGAAAATGCATGATGGTGAGTAATGAATGATATAACGTAGTATGGGAGCATTGGGCAAGGTTTCCCTAAAGGTGCTGCTCCCATAGAAAAATCCCTACCAAGTAATGGTTGCAATGAGTTGTCTAAATGAAGCGCAACACTGAGGAGAAAAGCATTCCAAGTGTATAAAACCACATGCTTAAAGATTCAGAGGTAGAAGGAGTCAGGAGAACTGAAAGAAAGCCAGTGGGTTGGGAGCTTTGAAAGCTAGAAGAAACAGGTTGGAACTACCTTATAAGTGCTCTCACAGGCCAAGTGTGGGTATTTGTACATCAGCGTAAGAGCACAAGGTCACTGAAGGGTGAAGCAAAGTATGACATAATCATATTTGCAATGAAAGTAAAAGCAGAAATTGCTTAGCTTAGTCTATAAACCCTCAGACTTTGAGCTGCAGAGTGGTAAAGTTAGTTAATATTGAAAACACATGACAGTAGCATTTTGGTAGGCAGTTAACTACTTTTATTAGAAGCTAGAATAAGACAAGGAACTAGCACACAATATGAAAAACCAACTATTATTTTAAGTACTAAATGAGAGCTGATGTTTTCTAACAGAAGTCCTATAATATTGCCTTCATATTCTAAGTGTTTGTTTATTAAGTTTGTGTTTTATTTTTAAAGAGAAGTCCAGATTTGTAAGAAATCATGAAGACATTCTGAAACTACAAATGGAAAGAAATAAATTTATTTAATTCTTTTGGAGTACATAAAATCAACAACTCCTATATGTGCCTATTTTCCTAGTCAACAAGCATTATCTTAACATATATTATTTAAAGAGGACTGACCTTTGTTTATCAAATGGCATATTGAGCCTATAGTAAGGCTCAAATCTTTCTCCAAAGCCCATGACAATGACCAAAGACACAGAAAAACAAAAAAGAAAGAAAAAATCTTACACTTACCTGTGTTAGCTGTCCTCTTGGCTTTTTGGGTTGTTGTACTGATGACCACACCTCATTCCCCGGATGGAGACCCCCACATTTAAAAGCAGAAAGAAATGTGCTAGTTTTATTAAGATCTGTTTCATCAGGACTTCCACTAACACCTGAGTCTTGAGCATCCAACCTGCAGATTAGAGACCAGGAAGGGACAATCTTGGGAGAACTCATGCAGGATGAACATGTTCTGTTCCCTTAAGATAGCAGTACCGAGGGGGAAATTGCTGTCCAACAGGTAACAGCACAGGGGTTATAGTTGTCCTCTCTCAGATTCTGAGATCCTTGAAGGAAGAGTCCTATCTTTTTCATCTCTGCCTTGTCTTTTTTATCCTAACAAGGCACCTGCCATGGACAGACAAGATAACTGAATGAAACTATCCGACATTGAACTAATGCAAACAACTTGAAAATGCAAGTGAATTTGGGGCTTCACATTTTTATAGTTACTCACAGGTCATCGGTATCTGAACGAAGACTATGTAACATATAATTGTGGCAGAATATATCCAGAACTTTTTTGAGTCCTAGAGACACAAAATATAACAAAATACCAAAAGACGAAAAAGGGAGATTTGAGGAATGATATAGGTTGGGGGCTGATAAACGCACATCACCTTGTTCAGTTGCCTTTGACTCCAGCATTTATGTGATCAACACTGTAAATGACAGAGGTAAAGCAATTGTTTTTGGTTAAATATATTTACATATAATAAATTAACAAAGGGGCAATGATTGATCTATAAAGTAAAATGCAATTGAGGAAAGTTATCAGTGTATTTACTAAATAGTGTAGGGAATTATTCATCTGGAAGTTAAAAGATAAATCCTTCTTGGGCAAAGGCATGTAGGGGAGATTGTTGAATGACCATGGGTCATTCATGAGAAAGACTATGAAATTCAGATCTAATCACCAATGCAGATACTGCTCAAAGAAAGGTAGGACCTTCATGATAACATTTTTAAAAACCACAGATCAAACTGGTGTCCTAAAATGATGGTTGATTTGGACCCTTAATTTTTATAACAAGGGCCAGGTATATTTGCATGAAGTGTTGGATTTCTGTACAGAGTAGTAGAGAGGATAAAGGGTTACTACCCAAGGTGCTCACTTTGTCTCAAGAACAATTTTAACAATGACCGCTAATTTCTCACATCTCAGAGGAAATAGGGAATCATGTAACCAAACCCTGGAGCTCCGGGCTGCAGGAATGGTTCCTCTGTGTGAGAGGAGAAATAAGACATAGAGATTTATAGATCACTGCCCATGACACATCAGCATATGACACCACCACTATAGCCCACTAACAGTTTTCACTCATCTCAGCTGGCATGGGTGAAATATCACAGCAATTATAAAACTCAGGATGCTAGATAGGAAAACTTTAGGAATGACTCCAGCAAATTGTTTCCATTTTTCAGCTCACAGTGAGAGGAAAGGCAGAAATAGAGAGTGGTAAAAAAAAGAAAGCAAATACAGGCTGTATATTCTACCTATGTACATATATAAATATATTAAGCTTCCCATTTGTGCCTTGGAGAAAAAAGAGTCGCAATCAGCAATTTAGGAACGATGAAATAGATTAACACGAACATCTTATATGTCTCAGAGGAGCCTACACTAACATCTTTATTCCTGCTCAGCTACCTTCCACACCACACTGTGTGAGGGAATATATTTTATTAAAATCATTTCTTTTACCTGGAGGTACTACTGTCAACTAACTAACAGAATGAAAAGAAAAGAAACTGAGAGTGTTCTTTGTGTGCCAAAAAATAAGCTAATTAAGAACATGTTATTCTTTAAAATAGGGAGAAAGAGAGAGAAAAAAACTGAGCTTAAATTTTCCCCTTGTGAAGTTCATCAGCATTTCTGCTTTCTTGACAGACTTTCCTTTGGAATTCAAGACAAGTTTGCACATCAAAAATAAACTTTGTACTGAAAATAAGCAATTTAGGTTTTTTAAAAAATCTCTTTTCAAAGATGCGCAGAGCCTCTAATTTGAAAATATTTTCATCTCTACAACATTGATTGCTTAATCTTATTTTTTACTAAGTAACAGATTTTGGAATGTAATTTTATTGACAAAAGTTGGGCAATGCAATTTAATCTGATTTGCCCCAATCTATGTTGATGTTTACACTTTACTTGTCATGTTATAAAATGTTGCTAGACTTTCTGTAGATCTACTGATGTCTAAGCTTTAAAATTCATACATACATGCCCTGGCTGGGTAGCTTAGTGGGTTAGAGTGTCCTCCTAATAGGCCAAGGTTACAGGTTTGATCCCTAGTCAGGGCACATACAAGAATCAACCAATGAATGTATAAATAAGTGGAACAACAAGTCAATGTTTCTTTCTTCTTTCCTTTTTCTCTAGATTCAATAAATTTTAAAAAAATCTAATCAATATGTACCTCAAAATGTTAATTCTGCTTTGTAACTGAGCTTTCTTCAATATCAATGGGAATAAGTCACTATAAGATCTTTTGTTTGTTATATTTTTTTAAAAAATATTTTTTATTTATTCTTTTGAAATTTTCTTTTAATCTTTGGACATCAGAATACAGCCATACGTTATGATTTCAAATTTCACTATTTTACAATTGTTTTCTACCAGTTGGCAAAAAAAATAAACTTATATTTTCTAAAGATCACAAATACTTTAAAAGGAAAAGCATTACTTTATAAATTAAAATTTTGTGATGTTTTCTCTCAATTATCTTAACCAAAATTAATTCCTTCATAAGAGATGCAGCTAGTGCATCTTTCATAAACATTCTTTCTGATGTAAAGTCAGCTTGGTGTTACTAGAGGACAGCTTATCACACCTTTCACATCTGGGACTTTTAAACCATCAGTTTAGCCTGACCAGGCGGTGGCACAGTGGATAGAGTGATGGACTGGGATGCGGAAGACCCAGGTTCGAGTCCCCGAGCTCGCCAGTTTGAGTGCGGGCCCATCTGGCTTGAGCAAAAGCTCATCAGCTTGGACCCAAGGTCGCTGGCTCCAGCAAGGGGTTGCTCGGTCTGCTGAAGGCCCGCGATCAAAGCACATGTGAGAAAGCAATCAATGAACAACTAGGTGTTGCGACGGCAACGAAAAACTAATGATTGATGCTTCTCACCTTTCTCTGTTCCTGTCTGTCTGTCCCTATCTATTCCTTTCTCTGACTCTCTCTCTGTCCCTGTAAAAAAAAATAATAATATAAACCATCAGTTTAAAGATGATGGTTGAACAGATTGTCACCAAACTTTGTAACGACTGTTTTTTCTAATTTATTTTCCTCCTTTACAAAGTAGAGGGATAATCCAGCAGGAGTTATCCCAAAGATCCTTACACCTTCTGCGAAGAAGAAGCAGAAAGCGGATCTGAATGAAGTTCCACTGAACCCCACAGACCTGAGTTTTGTGCTAGACTCTACTGTCTCTTCATTGACTCTAAGTCCAGCTGCTCTAGTCATGTTTATAGCTCTTCCTTCTTTTTTCAGGTCTTCTTTATTAGACATTGGCTGATTTTGTTTGGTCAGTCTTCATCTCTCTCACAATTGTAGTACTTCAAATGAATGTCTTCAACTAGCCAAGCCTCCAGAATTGTGGGAAATAAATTTGTATTTTGTATAAGCTACCCATTCCATGATCTTCTGTTATAGCAGCCTTAAGACAATGACCCATAATGTTCGAGAGCTGTTGTAACAAATTATTACAAAGTGGGTGGCTTAAAAAATTGAAACTTTTTCTTCCATGGTATAGGAGGCCACAAGTGCAAAATCAGAGTGACAACAGGAATGGTCTGAGAGAGAATTTAGCCCATGTCTGTCTCCAGCTTCTAGTGGTTGCTGGCAATTCTTGGTATTCCTTGGCTTACAGATGCATCACTCCAATCTTGGTTTCCACCTTCACATGCCGACTTCCGTGTCTGTGTCCTCTCTTCTTCTTATAAGGACTCCAGTCAGTGGATTTACTAGTATCCACCCTTAATCCAGGATGATCTCATCTTCAGATTCTTAATTTAATTATATCTGCAAAGACCCTATTTTCCAATAAGGTCACATTCTGAAGTTCAAAATGGACATAAATTTTTAGGTGATAATATTCAACTGTGTTATTAGTCATACAGTATTCTTCCAGAAACAGAACCAATAAGATAAGTATAGATAAAAATATAAAAAAAGAGAAAAATTATATATTCATATATACATTACATATAGCTTTACATTTAGATATACTGATATATTTAAATAAGTAGAGACGTATTATATGGCATTGGCTTGTATGATTATGGACTCTGAGAAGTCCCACCATCCTGGGTCTGCAAGCTGAAGACCAATGAAAACCGATGCTTCAATTCTAAGCCCTGAGAGCCTTGAGATAGTATGATTCCAGTCCGAGTCTGAAGGTCTGAGAACCAGGAATGCTGAGGGCAAGAGAAGATTGATGACTGGCTAAACAATCAGGCAGAGAATGAATCTAATTTTTCCCAACTTTTTTTTTTTTTTTTTACAGAGACAGAGTCAGAGAGAGGGATAGACAGACAGGAATGAAGAGAGATGAGAAGCATCAATCATCAGTTTTTTGTTGCCATTGCAACATCTTATTTGTTCATTGACTGCTTTCTCATATGTTCCTTGACTGCCTTCAGCAGACCCAGCAACACCCTGCTGGAGCCAGAGACCTTGGGTCCAAGCTGGTGAGCTTTTGCTCAAACCAGATGAGCCCGCGCTCAAGCTGGCGACCTCAGTGTCTCGAACCTGGGTCCTTCCGCATCCCAGTCCAACGCTCTATCCACTGCACCACCGCCTGGTCAGGCCTTCCCAAACCTTTTGTTCTACTCTTTCCCTCAGTGGATTAGATGGTGCCCACGCACATTGGAGAGGGCAGTCTGTTTAACTCAACACACTTATTCAAATGCTAATTTTTTCTGGGAACACCCTCATAGATTCACCCAGAAATGAGATTTAAGCGGCTATCTGGGTCTCTATTGGCCTAGTCAAGTTGACATATAAAGTAACCATCACGTATACATACCTTCATTATATATATTTCTGTTGTTGCAGGTGTATGGAGACTGAAAATCCATTTTTAAATTTTTTAAACATCTTGCTAATATGATGATTTTAAAAATCTCAAATACATGATGTTTGAAGGAAAAACTTCAGCTATTACATTTAATGTGTTTTGTTTTGTATAGTATTATTTTATTTCTTGATTACCATATTTTCAGAACCTTATTTGGAATAAAGCAAATAGAACTAAAAAGAGAGTAACAGAATTAGTGGATGTTCCTGCTTATCGACTAAAACACAAAATAGCGTATTAATAAGAAAGCAACAGTCTTATCAATTTCAAAAACACATTATTATTAGAAGCTTATACATATATGAAAATTGCTTTAAAAATAACTTAATATGCTATTGACCTTCTACTAATATAGAATTTATACACAGGATATGGGTTCCTCCAAAATATGCCCTAAGTTACTAGAAATCTATGGTTAATTTTGTGAAAAGTTTCTAGAGCAATGTTATTTAAATGGGAACAATTTTGTGCCTCGGGGGACATGAAATAATGTTTAAAGACATTTCATGATTGTCAAAACTCAAAGAAGAAGTCTCTTTGCTACTAGCACCTAGTGGGAAGAGACCAGGGATGCTTTAAACATCCTACAATGCACTGGACAGCCTACCACAGAGAACCATCAAGCCCTTAATGTCAGTTTTCAATTTGAGGAACTCTTTTATGGAGCTGTCTGAAGAATTACTGTTCCAACTTTCTTTTCATTCCTTTATAACAAATGATATCTATGTATTTGTGAGATCTTTGGCTCTGAAACAAAATATAAATGACCTCCAAATTACTGCACCTAAAACTTAAGCTTCATTTCCACCATGATTTCAACAAGTTTTTATTCAAGATAAGAACTCAAGTACATAAAATGCATATTGATTGTGATTTTAAGTAATCAGAACATTTAGTGTGCACAGTAAACTAGTCTTTGAGTTGCTCATCACCAAGTGTCTCCCAGGAATTATAGTTTAAGAAAAAATCATATTATATGCATGCTCACAAATTAAAGAGATCATCAAAACTTACATTATATTCACTCACTTCCTTTTTTCCCATGTTTTAGAATTTAGCCTAAAGTAGACTCAGGATCCATTACTTTCTCCTGCTTGCCTAAAAGCAACTTACATCACTGAACATAATGCCATCAGTGAGTTCATTTGAATAATGAGGACAATAAGAGTACTTACCCTAAGTATTAGAATTTATTATCTTCGTTTTCATTTTGATCAACTACTCCTTCTTCTCTCACTGACTCCTTTTTCTACAGGGTGACCCTGCCTAAGCCCCATGGCCTTGAGTCCCCCATAAAGTTTATTTTTATTGATTGGAGTAATAAAAAGAAAATGATTCTAAAGAAATTTTGTGTGTGTGCATGCATGTGTGAGTGTATGTGAGAGTAAATGTGAGTGTGCATGTGTGAGTGTGTGTGTTTATAATTAAATTTGATATCTTCTCAACAACATTGTGAAGTGAGACAGGTAAAGAACTGAGACTTGGATCTTGTCAATAAGAATATAGGACTTGTAGTATTAAATTGATCTGTTACAAACTGTTCAAGCAACCCAGAACCTCTGCTTCCTTTTAGTCCATGACTTGATCTTGACCTGATAACCTTGTAAGTCTTCCTGGACCAGAAACTTGCATGATGTAAAGCAGTGATTTATTCAAGTTATATTTAAAAAGCTGTGTCTGGCCCATAAACTCAGACATACCAAGTTCAAGTAAACTCATATCCATTTAAAAACTATTTACCCAACAGAGCCAAAAGCTTAAAAATATCAGAAGATAGAGTAGCTCACTGTAATACAATCACTTTTTGTTTTCTACTTCATGATGCATGTGAATAATGAGCTTGAGGACTTCAGCATCTTCTTTGATCACTTTTTCTTTTGTGCTCTCCACCGATACCAAACCTGCGTCTGAGACAGGTATTAATTGCATATTGTTTTGCCTTTCTAATGTCTTGTTTCACTGCTTCTTCTCCCCACTCCCCATAGTTTGCATATCCTTGCTGTTTTCAACATCTAACCATTTCTTCATAGGTATCTTTTTAATCCAGTTAAATCTTTGGACATGAATTGAAGTTAGCTAAGTTGTTTGCTACAGTCTTGTCAGCGACTCTGCATTCAGAAGTGTTTGTTGACTCAGTTGCAGGAATATACTTTTTCCCACACAATCTATTTGACACTTGCAAGTCCAGCTTGTACCAACGTCTATTGTGTTAAGCAAATACCCATGCTGCACTGAAATTCCACTCATTGTTAATGCTAAAGCAACAGGATTTTCTCCAGTTCACAGCCAGTCAAACACGTTGTTATCAGAAAACCTTCTCCAGATGAAAACTGAAAATCATATGACCCAGAAAAAAGATTAGCCTTCAGGAAGTCTTTGGGTCTTGCTATTTTTGTCAAGACATCCCCAGAGGCAGTGGAAAATAATAAAGTAAAACCTATTTGTGGAATGAAGCCCATTTCAAAATAGAATCTATGAACTTTCAAATTCGCAAGACAGGACTTCTTAAAATAAGAGCCACAAAACTGGGCTATGGCAAATCCAAAGGGACAAGAAGCAATTCAAAATAAGAATTCAGTAAATTTTAATTGCCTCATTTTCAATTCAAAGGGGAGTGTAAGTATTGATATTAAGCTATAGCTCAATTTCACACACCAATCAGCTAGTTTGCTGTGACACATGAATCCTCAGAGATTCATCATTACCCAGGATTTCTGCCATTTCAGATGAATTTTCCACCTTGTTGGAAACAGCAAGCTGTATTTTCCTGATCTTCTCTATTTCTATGCTGCTGTCTGGGGAGACAGATTTACATTATTCTGTTCTGAAAAAAGCCTGGATAAGACACAAACCCAGTATCTTCTACATTTAAAAAGGCATGATGTAAATAGCTTGTTCTAAAGGCATATGCCATTTTTTTATCAGAAAGAATGAACAGGTTTTTAAAACCCTAAGATTAAAACTTAAATAAAACTGTAAAATCTGACTCAAACACAATTAGAAAATGGGTAAATAAAACAGGCTAAAGGAGCGTCAAGATTTATGCCCTGGAACCAGCTGCTAGAATGTCAAGCTGCTTCCAGAGATTCTGGGATGCTAAGGCACTACTTCAACTGGAGAGTTTTATTAAAATAGGAGCAAGCGTGTGCCCTTCTGGGCCACGACAGCTCCTAGTATTTTCTGTACTGAGAAAGCAGGCAGCATTCACACCCTTCATTTAGAATCATGAAGAAAAACTGAAATATTTCATGTTGGGCTCTTTTTATAAGAGTTTTCTATTGTTGCACAATAAATTACCCTAAAACTTAGTAAACTTAATAACAACCACTTGTTACCTCACTGTGATAGCTTGCCCACCAGGAACTTCATTTTCTGGTTTTCATGTCCTTGTACAGTCTACTGTAAATGAATAGGACCAACCGGATAACCAACACAGTATTGTGTAAAAGACAATGTGTGACCTCCAAGGCCAGGTCAGAAAGAGCACTGTGGTTTCCATATTGCTTCATTTTTTGAATCATGTGGTTTGAGAGAAGCCAGATGCCATATTATGAGGACACTTAAGCAGACTGTGCAGAGGTCTACAGGAAGAGAAACTGAGGCTTCCTCCCAATAGTCAGTGAGAAACTGGGATCTCCTTAGCAACTACATGAGCGAATTATCTTGGAAGTAGATCCTTCAACCCAGTCAAGCCTTCAGATAATACAGCCCCAGCCAACACCTTGGCTGCAACTTCATAAGAGACCTTGAGCCAGAAACACCCAGTTAAACCACTCATAAATTCCTGCTTCATATAAACTGACAATATAAAATTTTCATTCTTAAAGTCACTAAATTTAGGAATAATTAGTTATGCATCAATAAATTACTACTGTAAGTTGAGAACTTGGGAGTAGCTTATCTGAGGGATGTTAACTCAGTTTCTTGTAAGGTTACAATCAAAATATTGGCCAGTGTTGCAGTTATTTAAAGGCCTGACTAGTTCTGAAGGATATATTTCTGAGATGGCTCACTTACATGGCTGGTGAGCTAGTGCTGGCTTTTGACAGGAAGCCTCAATTTCTCATTCTATGGACCTCTCTACAGTCTGTCTGAGTGTCCTCACAATACAAGTCTATCTTCCTCCAGAGCAAGTGGTCTGAGAAATAGACCAAAGAAGGAGTGATAATTTCTTTAGGACCTAGCATCAGAAGATATATAGTGACATTTCTGATACATTCTACTTGTTGCTACTAAATTGCTAACTCTGAGCCATATTCTAGGATAAAAGATTTGGGCTCTACCTTTCGAAAGGAAAAAATGTCAAAGACTTTTTGGATGCATTATAAACCCATCAGAATCTGGCTTTGGACTACAAATTATTAACCTTCTTCACACATGCAGCATATGCACATCCTCTCCAAAATCAGCCACAAAGCTCATTTATTACAGCAACCACTGAGACTCAAGGTGGAGAATGTTGGCATCTCAGTCAAAACCTGCAGCACATGAAGCTCCTCAAATGTAATGGTTCCTTGAGTACAGCTGCTACTTATCTAAAGACCTGTCAACTAAAGAGACAGCTATCTGTGTCACACCTATATATGATGGTGAAACAAAATTAAGTATCCAGTAAACATTACTTTTGAAAAAGAGTAAAACTGAGAACATGCAGGAGTCACTGGTCCATGGCAATTCTGAAATCTGGTAGAGCACATGTGGTAGTTCCTTGACTGGGAGTCAAGTCCTGGAAATTATCATGGTTTATGCACTCTATGCTATTGGAAATTCCCTCTGAATCATTCTTTTTTCCACCTATAAATGACAGCATGTATTTTCAGCTGAATAATTTTCTCAGCCTAATTCTTACTTGCAGAAATTGTGGTTCCAAAAGTCTTTTCCATTTCTACTCTATCCCTTGTAGCTAAAGCAAATAATGTTTTTAACCAATAACATTTTCTTAAAACCTTTGTGGGTCTCTTATAATTTCTTTTAGCATTCACTCCATTAAACAAAAGCCACAGCTACAAATGTTTTTAAGTTAAACCTTTTTTTATCTTGTTCTTCTTCTGAGACTGTCTTATATTTTCTTCTATTGTTTTATATTTTCTCTGGATTAGGAATCTGAGAGTCCCTAGATGGGTAGGTTCTGACTCAGCTTAGTCAGTATCTCCCATGTGGTCATAACCAAGATGTCAGCCAAGACTACAATCATCTGAAGGCTTGACTGGGGCTGATGGTTCAAGATGGTTCACTTACATAGCTTGCAAGTTGGTACTTGTTGTTGGCAAGAGATCTTAATTTTATTCCATAACAACCTTGACAAATGCTAAGAGATTACCTTTGTGACCTGGCTAGTGATGCAAGAGAGAAATCAAGGCCGAAGTGATTCTGTCTTTTATTTTCTAGCTTCAAAATTTACTCACCATCACTTCTGGCACATTGTATTTGTTAGAATCAAATCACTAAGTCAGGCCCATCTTAAAGCTAAGAAAAGTTGATGTCCATCTTTTGAAAGAGGAGTACCAAAGATTTTTGTGGACATATTTTTAAAGTATTACAATATGCCTCTGAAACTCCAAGTAAATCAGGATTCCTAAGATACCTCTAGAACTCCCCAGAATTCCTCCCTCATTCCCAAAATGAATAAGGCCAGTATCTTTATATAAAATTAAGGTGTTGGACATATTTCACTTTCACATATATCTAAAGGGCAAGTCAGTAGAGTTAGAGCTTATGAAATCAGTCTGCAAACTTAGACATGGGAACTGGTTTTACCTCTCAGCTTTGCAGCAGATTGATTGCAGCAGGTGTTTTGTCCAGAAAGAATCAAAGGTGCTTGTTTACTTGGCAATTGATCTGATCTCACAGATACCAAGAGAGAATTCTGACCCCTGAAGAAAGGTAAGTGGTTTGTAAAAGCTCATGAAGTAAAATAATTTCCATGTTTGGAGGAGGGAGACGTAGGTATGATTTCATGGAATCAATACTTAAATTCTCTGTGCAATATCAATTTGTTTAAGTATTGTGCTTTATAATTTCCAAAGCAAATTCATACACATTCTGATGTTAATATGCAGTATTTCTTTTTGATGGGGATTATTGAGTCACTTGATATTTGAGTATGTTTTTGTTTGTTATGGGTCAGAAATAAAAAAGTTGAATCTCATAAATATTTTATATAGTATTCAAACTAAATATGAACATTGGAAAACATCTACTAATAAGATAATATGCATATACATTTGATAAATAATAGTTATTTTAATTCTGTAAACATTGAATGTGATCTTCAAATAATCTGAAATTACTTGGAGAAAGCATCAGTATGTAATACAAAGATAATTATTATCACATGCAAAACAAAGGAACAAATAAAGTGTTATAAAAGCCTGAATTAAAGAAATATTTATTTTGACCAATAGGATTGGAGTATTTTTCAGAAATTTCCATCTTGGATGATACATAAAGTTTTTCTTCAAGAGAAGAGAGAATAAAACAATCTCGGTAAAGGAAACAAACTGAACAAAAGAGTTAGGCATAGCAGCAAACACAAAGTGTGTTTTAGAAAAGTCCAAGAGCCCACAGGAATAGGCTATAAAATGGATGAGGTAGGTAAAGAGAGTGATGAGGGATGAGGTCCAAGTTAGGTTGAGACTAGGTTTGCAGCAGGACTTTTAGGGGGAGTTCTGAACCCCTGACTAACCTTACCCAGGCTCTGTTGAAGGCAAAAGGGAACAGTGGTAGATTATTGAGGATGGAAACGATGCAATCAGGTCTGCGTTTAATGAACCAGTATTGTTTTTTCCCCTTCCATTTTAATATTATATATGGACCTGTCTTGATTTTGGGAAAAAGAATTAACATCTCCCGGACTTGCTGTGAGAACTTAATCTATTACTATCTGAGAATAAAAAGCAGAGGGCTAGAATAGATTTGGTTAAAACAAAGTGGGGAAAAATTGGAAATGCTTAAAAGTGTGAGGACTCTTTAAATCCTCCCCTTAAATGATAACAGCAACAACGGCAAAGAGTCCTGGCTCAGTTGCGGCAGTGCTGTCTCAGATACCGACATACTGGAGCTCAGCAAAGGTAGGCAAATCAACCTCCTCCTTTGAACGCTGCGCTTTTTAAAATGTATTTCAATGATAAGGCTTACACTTAAAAAAAACAAAACCAAAATTATCAAAACGCGGTCTGTAAGTAGTTGTACTGGGGTTCAATTAAAATATGAAGCAGAAAACTCCAGAATCCAACTTATTTTTCAACCCCTGTTCCCCAGGTATTTGTTGCTGAATGATTAATGGCTGGGGCGCTGGGTGAGACACGGAGGTGCTGGGAGGTGGATGGCCGTGCACTGAGATGAGCGGAGTAATGAAAGGGCAGAGACAGATTGGTCGGAAAAGCAGGTTACTACTCTAGAGTAAGAAAAAAAAAATTAAAAAGACAGAAAAAGAATCTTAGTTTAAACAATGTAGCCAAGCACAGGATATGATACATAGCCTCTACTAATTACTAATAAAATGTGAAATGGGAACGTTACCCATTTATTTTTTTAATTACTGTCTTAACACAATGTGGTCAAAATGTGGACTGGGAAATAAAATGTAAAATCTAAAAATAAAATGGGAAAAGCAGAGTAGTTAATCATTCTTCTTTTTAAACATTGCTTGTTTTATTGAAATTACATTCAAATCATTCATGTGGTGTTTAAATTGTAATGAAAAAAATATCCTCTCTTCATTCATCACATCAACTTCTAGTTAGCTGTGTTGGTATAAAAAATAAGACTTTTTAGAATAAATATTCCTGTAGGTTCAACTTAAACTATCACATCTCTGGAAAGATAAAACTTTAGATTTTTTTAATCCTTCAGTCACTTCATAAATCTGTATTTTCTGTGCTCTGATGTATAAATGTGAGTCAAGAGTTCTATGGGGGAAAATAATGCTTGAGAAACTAGATAGAGTTCTCCCTGCTTCTCCGGGAGCTGGGCAAGAGATGTCTGCTGAAAAATGAGCCCACAAACTGGGAGAAAATAGGCCAAGAGAATGAAAGAATATTAAAGCACACTTTTTTTTTTCTGGCTTCCACTCTGTGTTGATTATTGGAACAAAAGGGACCTTAAAAAATATAGAATCCTTTTTTACCCTCCTATAGAGGATTTCATAAAAGAACAAAAGAAAAAAAAAGGAAAAAAAAGAACAAAAGAAGTAAAGACACCTGGTCTGTACGAGCTTCTGGCTACTTCCTCTTCTCCATCCTGGGGGACTCTTCCTTTTCTTTGATAGAGCTGTCTCTTTGGGGATTACGTCAACCTTTTTTAGACTCTTCTGTAAGGCACTTAGTTTATTTCTTTCAGGGTAATCCACAGCTTTCCTGAAAAGAGAGGAAGAAAAACATCTTACAGCCACTGAACTCTGTCACCTGCAAACTGTCACTAGAGTGATGCTTCAGGTTCTCATGCCCCAGTGTCTTATATTCTGGAATGTGTTCAGGTTCCTGGGCTGAGGGAGCCAGAGAGCATTTGAGCTTCTGCATTTTTGTCTCTGTAAGCCTGAGATGTGAGTTCTCTCACTGAAAAAAATAAAAAAACACAACCCAGATGGTGGTGTTTCAAATGATCGCTTCCAGTGGAAAGGTAGATGCGAAAGTAAGTGAAGAAGAGAGCCTGGGAAAACCGCAGGATGTAAGAGGAACCATTCGTGCTCAGCATAAAATATGAGTAAAAATAGGTTTACCCTGAAGATTTTCTGTAGATCAGCTAATAGGAGAAAACAATAATTACGGAAGATGTGTTGCAAATATTTCCATTCCAAAGGAGAATAGTAACACTGTTTGTTCTCTGAAGTATGTCCCTTTTTAAAGCCAATAGATATCAGGGTCATCTTAAACCAGATACAAGTGAATTCAGCTATCAAATCTGGACTATATAATTTCTCCAAGAAAGTCCTTTCTCCCTCCTGGTGGCACAATGCAAGATACATGACTTACTAAAAATATATTTTATAATCACATTGGTAAACCAAATCTTAGGAGGGATCCCCCATGCTAGGCTATGGGGACTGGCTAGAGACTTATTTTACATCTTCTTAGATTTTAAAAGCAGCTTAAAAAACAGAAATAGTGCAAACATTTACTTCAATAGAAAAGGCAGAATATGGAAAAGAGTAAGGGTTGGAGAATGAAGTGATTTGAACATATCACTGCAAAACTGAATATATTATTGCAGAAATGGCAATATCATATAATAAAACCAAATATTTGCTTTGAAATAGATAAGGACATGATTAATGCTATTCTGGTGCTTGGGAACACCTAAGGAGGTATTAAAAACTCCTTTATGTGCATTCCAAAGACATCACAAGTATATTCATTGGACATGACAGGCTTACTTAGTACAGTGTCACCCCCTGAAAAGTGTTCCTGAAGGTAGATTACAGGATAAATCACAGTGTTTTACATTGTGTTATTAATTGCTGAAATTCAAATTTTATAAACACCATCAAGTTGCTTTCTCCTAGAAAGTTCTTTTCAGGATTACCAGCAAAAGATAAAGTCCATGAAAATGTTAAACAGCTACATAATAAAAACAGCAATAAAGTACTGAAAAAAACCTGTTATTGTTGAGACTCTTCCTTCAGTGTATTTGAGAAGCACCTGTAGTTGTGTTTGTAACCAGAAATGAAGAAGGTGAATACTCAAGCAGCCATGAGACAGCAATGGTTTCCTGTACTGCATGTTTGCAATTACAGGTTTAACACTGGAAATAATACCAGGGTGGGAACATAAGGAGGCTTTATATCAATATATTAGTTCTAGAAACGCAAGAGGTTCTAAAAAAGAGCAAAGGACTAAAGAAATATTTGGAATATAATGCATATTTTTTAAATAAGAAAGTTGCCATGGCTAGTTGGATCAGTGGATAGAGCATTGACCCGGCGTGCAGAAACTGGGTTCTATCTCTTCTTAGGGCACACATGAGAAGCAACCATTCTTTTCTCTTCCCCTCCTTCTCCCTCTCCCAGCCAGGGACTCAGTTGGTCTGAGCATCTTCCCTGGGCGCTGAGGATAGTTCAGTTGATTCTAGCATTGGCCCCAGACAGAGGTTGCCAGGTGAATCCTCGTGGGGGCACATGCAAAAGTCTGTCTCACTATCTCCCCTTCTCTCACTTAAAAAAAGAAAGTGATAAATAAATAAGTATTTTACAAAAGTGATAAACTCTCTCTTACTCTGACCATTCATAATTTAATCTAAGCAACACCAAGAGGAAAAAAAAAAGCTAAATTCACACAAATATAAATATCCAGGCATCTTTTCTTAATCTCACTCTCAGTAGCCTTAAGAAAGAATAAAACTGTGAACATTACCCACTGATGTTAGTGGCAACTATTCTAAAATGAACATATTTATGTTTTAGTGGTTATGTTTGAAAGGTACTTGATCTCTTACCTTCTCATCCTCAGTCTATGTCTTCAACATTTCAAGCACATTCTTCAACTCAGGATCTTTGAACATGCTATTTCCTGTAAGTCAAACATTCTCTCTAGACCAGTGGTTCTTAACCTTTTTTGAGGTACCGAACCTACCAGTTTCATATGCGCATTCACCGAACCCTTCTTTAGTGATAAATAAAATATGATTTTTTTTTCCAAATTCAAGACTTAGGTATATGTTTTTTTACTGGTGCACAAAATGAGCCGTGCATGAACATCACCTTGCTCAAAGAACAAAACCAACAAAGTGCATGAACTCACAACAAATTATGGTATTACTTTATTCTGGTCTCCATGGCAGAGGCTTCTCCGAACCCCTGAGACCGACTCATCGAACCCCTATGGTTCAATAGAACCCAGGTTAAGAACCACTGCTCTAGACATCTGCATCACTGACTTTCAGCTCCTCAGGTCTTATATTCATGTCTTTGATTAAAGGCTTTCCTGAGTCACTCAATACAATATAACTCTTCCTGCTCCCTGAAAACCCCCTTTCTCTTTTTGCCTGCTTTATTTTCTCCAAATATTTGTAACCACCTGGCAGACTATGTATTTTTGTTTATTTGTTTATTATGCATACCCAATAAAATGTAAACTTGATGAGAGAGTTTTTTTTTTCTTGTTCAGTGCTGGATTCCCAGTTCTTAAAGTCCATTCTTGAACACAGTAAGAACTCAATAAATACTTTCTGAACAGTTCAGTGAAGATACCATAATTAATACTGGCAAGATAGTTCAGCTGGTTAGAACATCATCCTGATATGTCCAGGTTGTGAGTTTGATCCTCAGTCAGGATCCACATACAAGAATCAACCAATGAATACATAAATAAGTAGATAACAAATTAATATTTCTCTCTTTCTTTTCTCTATTTCTAAAATCAATCAATTAATAAATATTTTAAAAAGATATAATTAAAGCTTCACCAAGCTTCATTTCATGGTTTCTGTCTTTCCCTGCACAACTGGGAAAGTGGTTATCTTCCTAGAGCACAAACATGAGTACAACCCTCAGCTATTTTAAAACCTTCAATAACAAACAAAGAAATGGATAACTGAGGAGGTTTCCCACGTAAGATAAAACCTAAATCCTTTAAACTAGTTTACAAGGTCTTTATTTATTTACATGTATTTATTTATTAAGTAATTTTTATAGTTAACATAACAATATTATTTTAGTTTCAGTTATACAAATAGTGGTTAGACATTATATAACTTAAGAAATGCTCAACCCAATAAGTCTACTCATCTAAAACCATAATAGTCACTGCACTATTACTGACTAAATTCTCTGTGCTGTACTTTACATTTCATGACTGTTTTTATAACTGGCAATTTGCACATAAAATCTCTTGCCCTTTTCACCTATCTTTCCAACGGCCCTTCTACAAGGCTTTTAATGATCTACCTCCTGGGCATATCTTCAGATTTATTTTGCAATATCTTACCCATCATGTGCTAGAAGAATGAATTTTAGAACTGAATTACTGAGTTCAAATTTTGGTTTTGTCATATATTACCTGTGTGTCCATAACATGGCTATGATTGTTTCTTAATCCTGTAGAATGGTGATAATAGTACCCAACTCATTAATTGTGTTTTCAGAAATAGGTATGTTATTATATGTGAAGTGTTTATGAAAAAGAAAAACAGTTAGATACTCATCTATAGTGTGATCCAGCAAGTGCATTGCTAGGGAGCTACCAAAGAGAAATGAAAACAAGTGTTCGCAAAAAACTGATACCAAATGTTCATAACAGTTTTAACTGGATAGAGCCAGAAAACCATCAATAGGAGAGCATATAAATAGTCTTGGTATATTCAATATTCTTACAGTGTAATATTACTGAACAACAACAACAACAAATAATGAACTATTGATATAGCTTACAGCATGCATGAATTCCAAAGCTGTTATGCACTTTACAAAAGAAAACATAATGTATTGACATAAAATTCTAGAGGAGGAAAAATGTTATCAGTGGTGGAAGAAAATGAGAAGACTGCATGCCTCAGGGAAAGCAGCGTGAAGACTAACCAAAAAGAAGCATGAGGGAAAGCTGTGGGGTGATGGTGATGTTCTGTATCCAGATAAGGTATTGGGTGGCACAGGTGTAAAGCATTTGCTAAAATTCAGAGAATGTACACTTAAAATTTGTGCATTTTATTTTCTGTGACTTTTAAATCAAAAAATATAAGTAAATATTAAATTCTAATTTATGGAATGCATGACTTAAGTATTTAGAAGGAATTGTACTATCTGCAATTTACTTGCCATGTATCGAAAACACAGGATGATTAATTAATGAATACATGAATGGGAAAATGGATAGACATGCGATAAAGAAACTTTAGTTAAATGTTTTTTTTACTGGTTTTTTTTTTTTATTTTACAGGGACAGAGAGAGAGAGTCAGAGAGAGGGACAGACAGGGACAGACAGACAGAAATGGAGAGAGACAAGAAGCATCAATCATCAGTTATTTGTTGTGACACCTTAGTTATTCATTGATTGCTTTCTCACATGTGCCTTGACCATGGGCCTTCAGCAGACCAAGCTACCCCTTGCTGGAACCAGCAACCTTGGGTCCAAGCTGGTGAGCTTTTGCTCAAACCAGATGAGCCTGCATTCAAGCTGGCAACCTCGGGGTCTAGAACCTGAGTCCTCCATATCCCAGTCTGATGCTCTATCCACTGCGCCACTGCCTGGTCAGGCACTTTAGTTAAATGTTAATGCTAGAATCCAGATGGTGGGTATATGGATGCACACATAAAAATGCCTTAAACTTTACTGTATCTGAACATTTTTATAATAAAGTATTGCGGGAAATGTAGCAAAGATGTCTAGAAAAAATGAATTCAGGTTGTCATAATACAGAATAATTTCACTCTTTTCACACTTGTATGTTTTTCATAACAGTAAACTGAAGCTTTCTTTAGTTCTTTGAAACTTGGCGTTATACATTGCCGGACAATAATTGACAGATTTCTCCTGCACTAACACTGACTGTATTTTTCTTCATTGACAATTTTTGTAGGACAAAAGTTAAATGAGCCCAATCTTTTGCAATTAATTTTTATAGACTTATTGATTAGATTTCCTCAGATGATTTATTTCTCACTTATACCCTGGAAGGTAATAGCATTAAATATACTAGTATAACATTTTATACCAGACTGCCTTAGCTTCCCACTGAAAGATTTGCATAGCTCTGAAACAAGAGCTATTTTTGCCTAATAATCTGTATGTAAAAGCAAAAACAAATATGGAAGATAAGGATAATCAATGTATAAAATGTTGTATATCTCTTATGAGTTCTCTAAGTAATTAAAGATTTCTTGGTGAAGGTCATTATATATCACTGTGACTCCAATTAACTAAATACTAAAAATATATGTTTCTTTTGAATTTCACATTATCTCTGCTCAGCTGGTATAGTGAATCATTTAGTGTGGTGTATTCAAATATACAACCTAATTATCTAATTCAGGGGTCCCCAATCTTTTTACACAGGGGGCCAGTTCACTGTCCCTCAGACAGTTGGAGGGCCAAACTATAAAAAAAAACTATGAACAAATCCCTATGCACACTGCACATATCTTATTTAAAAATAAAAAAAAAAAACGGAACAAATACAATATTTAAAATATAGAACAAGTAAATTTAAATCAACAAGCTGACCAATATTTCAATGGGAACTAAGGGTGTGGATGCATCCTGTACTCCTCTCACTGACCACCAATGAAAGAGGTGCCCCTTCCGGAAGTGCGGCGGGGGTCAGATAAATGGCCTGAGGGGGCCTCATGCTGCCTGCGGGTCATAATTTGGGGACCCCTAACCTAATTCATTTAGTAAATAAAATAAAATAATCATCTGCAGCCTAAGGCACCAGAAAGACTCTCTGGGAAGCTATAGAAGATATAGACATAGCCGTTAACCTTGGAGAGTGCTTCTAGCAAAGACAATTAGCATGGCAGTGTAAAACTGAGAAGAAAGCCCCCCTCTAAAGGAACATTCTCCCCGCTGAAGGACAGTGCAAAGATACATGAAAAAATAAGCCAAATACGATGTCACAAGAAAATACGAATCGTTTGAAGACAACAAGTTCTAAAGTACTTCTCCCTTAGAATGCCAACTATAAGTTACAAATATAATTTCAGGTTCTTAATGAATATTTTACAGGTCAATAATATCAGCGTCATAGTTTAATATTGAATTTAGAAAAATAAAAACAAAGACTTACACTCAATAATGACTAGCATTTACTGAACACTTTTTAAGGTATTCTGTTTTCTACTAGCAGAAGAAAACTAGTAGAAGAATTCTCCTAATAATTTTATGAGGTAGATAATATTTTTCCTTATTGTACTGATAAAATTGAGATGAAAGGGTCAAATTATTTGCCCAAATCTATATAAGTAGTAAAGGAGAGAGACTGGAATTGGTGAATGTCTGGCTTTATGCTCCATAAACCAACGTCCTCTTTCAGCCAGCCTTCTTACTGTGTCAAAACAGCAGCACTGGCTACAGAAACCAGATTTAAGGTTGGTACTGGGTTAAATAAAGAATTTATTTTTCCAGGTATTTGTACACCTTCTAAAATAAGTGATCTTGACTAGAGTCAAAGAATTTTAGATCTTATGGTGTCATAAGAAAAACTGGGAGAAAAGTATTTTGGAGAATTCCTAAAAATGTAAACTAAATTTTTCAGGCAAACTTTCCTCCATTTAATTCAGAATTCAAGAAAGGCGCAATGTTATCACCAAATGTCATTCAGTTCTCTACCCTCCACATAAATAACTGTTAACTTTTATTGGGTGCTTACTGTGTACCAGACACTGTTTTAGCCCATTTTATGTACCATTTAATACTCTACCATTTGTAGATGAGAAAACTCAGGCATAGACAGATGAAAAAAATTGCCCAAGGTCAGTAAGGTGGTGGAACTGGATTCACACCCAGATACAATCTATTCCTGAGGTCACAGTCATGTCACTCATGTGAACTGCATCATCCCCAAAATGCATAGTTTGCACTTTTTACCTCTTCAATTCCTCTGTGTGTGGGCAGAATTTTTTAAAATTAGACATGCCCTACCTATGAACAAGCTCTGACTTCATTTTTTTGTTATTAAATCTCTTGGAAAAGAAGACTGTTCCATTCCCAGATCTGCATTTCTTATGTAATTATCTTCCTCCCTTCTTCAAGTTTCAGGATGAAATGAGAGAAAGAAGTATGCATATCTATATCTATATATTCCCATTCATAGTTTTTCTTTTTTTCCTATATAGATGATTAGTTGTACAGAGGTTGTCCTTAGTTGTAAACATACAAAAGAAACACATTTTTTTGAGATGGAACAATATATACAATGGTCATTTCATCCTTGACAACAATTAAAATCTCAAAATCTCTTTCTGTATACTGATATACAGTATATGCCTATGCGTATAGCTATATTGTATATACATATATAAAAATGAAAGATATTTATGTTGATGTACCTATCTCTACATATACATGTAATAGACATATGGGTGATAGATTATTCATATAGATAGATGATAAGATGACAAAAGTATGTATATTTTTAAGGGTGGGTAGGGGAATTTAATGCTCACATTTTATAATGAACTATTTTTTTCTTCCACATTAAATGTTTTTTATCTTAGTCATTACTAGTGTAAAAATGTGTTCATTACTCATTTAGCTTAGGTTGTTTCAAACTTGGGAGACTGAATATATATCTTTGATGGTCACAAGCTATGTGATCTACTCTGTGCAGCCTGAATAGGATAATTACAATTTCAACAGTGCTGACCTTTAAACCTACCACTCAAGGGTGCTTCTAAGCAGCATCTCTGCCTTATGAAAACTGGGCTATATGTAATTCCTTATAATTCCAACTCAGAAACATATGTCCAGTTTATGCATGCATTTATATACAAAAATATATATGTACATTTTTTAACTCTATACTAGAACATTTTCTGCTTAACTGTCTAGCTATAAAGTTCTATATTAAGTTAACAGAAATATCTTATTTATCTTTACCTTTTTTCCCCTGGATAAAGAAGCACAGAACAAATTGACCTTTAAAACCTTCAGAAAGAAATCACATAAAATAATTATAAACTATAATTCAGAACTTTGTTTTTCCCAAATGTAATCAATTAAACATTCTCCTTTGATATTTCTTCATTGTGCAAAATGAGACTGATAAGGTCAAACTACTCTTCTACCACTTCCTGACATGCCAGGCTGAGCTACTAACATTTCCAAAGAGAAATGAAAAATCTTTCAGGTTTTGAAGAAGGACTGGGGTAATCAACCTAAAATTAGACATAAATTATGCTGTCTCGCCTCCTTTGATTCTATTAAGACTTTCTTTTATGAAGCAATGATGAGCTGAAGGAAAGGAGAGCAATATATATTCACAAAATTTTTAAAAAATATAATCAGAATATCATACTGAAGAAAGAAATGACAGGCTAGCCAATGGCTAAAGTGTTCTCAGGAATGGCACTCCAATGTGTTTTCTCTTTACGCCTCAACCTGTTTGCAACATGAGTTCAGCTGTTGTCCTATGCAGGAATTTCCCATTTTACTCAAAATCCTTCTGTGGATTGCAAGAAAACCGAAACTGTTCAGACTCTTCTTTTCATGCTTTCATCCTTCCTGCTTTCCACGTGCCCTGCTGAGAAAAGCATGCTCTCCAAATTTTAGTCAGTCAAAGTATTCGACATCTACCAATGCGATGTAATGCACAAATGTACGCACGCACACACACAGAAGCCCATTAAAAAGTGCATTTCCAACACTTTTTAATGTAGCTTAAAATATTTTTTATCTTATTTTAGTACTAAAAATAATTCTCCTCCTGTTTGAATCCTAGTTAGCCAAACCCCTTCACTGACCAATGTTGTTCAAAGCAAAATGTGTTGAATAGCACTAACATTTAATAATAAATATAAATAATGATGGCAACTGACCCTTATTTCCGATGTATTCCAGGAATACATGTCTATGTGGCTTACCTAGTGGCATCCTCTCTTACTTGGTTTCTTCTGTTTTGGATTCAAGATTCACTTGTCAGTGTCTTTGTAAACATCAGATTAAAACAATGAGAGTAGAAAATCATGAGCTCTTCATATCTCCCAGACTATAGAAGCTTATTCTCACAGGAAACAAAAAAATATTAATAGGTCTTATTTGAAAGGTTGCATGTACTGAAAGTGGTATCTCAGCACAGCTCCATGAAATGCAGGGACAGAATCAACACCTCTGCCATCGATTTCACAGTATTTCACTTAATAAAAAAAAGGTTCTTGGTTCAAAATCCTGGGCTTGCCTGGTCAAGGCACATATGGGGAGTTGATGCTTCCTGCTCCTCCCCCCCTTTCTCTCTCTCTCTCCCCCCTCTATCTCTTTTTCTCTGCCTCTCCTCTCTAAAATAAATTTAAAAATCTAAAAAATAATAAAAAGTTCTTCACTTAAATATGCATCAATATTTTCCATGCATCAATTTTTTTAAAAATTCTAAATATTAAATGAGTAATTAAAAAATGTGATATTTAGTAATGCAATACTAACTTTAGAGGAAGAAAAGACCTCTACTTCAGAGTCATTATAAGGTAAGACTAATGAGAAGAGTTCTAGGATAGTTTTAGTGCATGGTTATTGAATCACTTACTCATTGAATTTAAATCATGATGTGGCAGATAAACTTGCATTAAATATATTTATTTGTAAACTATAAATTTATTTTAGTTGATTATCTTTTATTTAATTTAATACTTTTAGATATTCATGGGTTCTTAATTTAATTAACTTTCTATATATCGCCTAACTTATTTTATTTGCATATGTATCCAATGTAGAGTGTGTCTGTAAAGTCATGGTGCACTTTTGACTGGTTGACCTGTCAAAAGTGCATTATGACTTTATGGACACACTGTACATTTTTAACATTGATTAGGTTTGGCTTAATTTCCAGATTTTCATGCTACACTTTTGTGCTAAATCAACCTCCAATTTCAATTCAGTGTACTACCATACCTTTATTTATCTTTTATAATTTTTAAAATATATGCTTTTATAATTAAAGCTATAATGTATTCTTTTAAAAATTAAGCTGACACACACAACTGAACTTCTTAAAATAAATACATTTTGTTAAGTTATTTAAGAATCTCAGTGAATTACAGTTTTCTTTGAAATGTCAGCATATGATACTAAAGTTAATTTAAAAATGAAAAAAAATTATATTTTGTGCATACTATCTAATTAAGAATTAGGGAGGCCTTGGCTGATTGACTCAGTGTTAGAGCTTTAGCCCAGCATGTGGATATCGCAGGTTTGATTCCCAGTCAGGGAATACAGGAGAAATGACCACTGCCTCTTCACACCTCCGTCTCTTCTTCTTTATCTCTCTCTCTTTCTCTCTCTGTCTCTTTCTCTCTCTCTCTTCCTCTCTCGCAGCCATGGCTTGATTGGTTCGAGTGCATCAGCCTCAGCCTCTGAGGATGGCTCCATATAACCTCCACCTCAAGTGCTAAAAATAGCTCAGTTACAAGCAAACCCTAAGATGGTTAGAGCAGGGGTCCCCAAACTTTTTACACACGGGGTCAGTTTACTGTCCCTCAGACCGTTGGAGGACCGGACTATAAAAAACACTATGAACAAATCCCTATGCACACTGCACATATCTTATTTTAAAGTAAAAAAACAAATGGGAACAAATACAATATTTAAAATAAAGAACAAGTAAATTTAAATCAACAAACTGACCAATATTTCAATGGGAACTATGGATGCGGATGCATCCTGTGCTCCTCTCACTGACCAGCAATGAAAGAGATGCCCCCTCCGGAAGTGCAGCCAGGTGGATAAATGGCCTTAGGGGGCCGCATGCGGCCCATGGGGCCGTAGTTTGGGGACCTCTGGGGTAGAGCAACGGCCCCAGAAGAGAGTTGCTGGGTGGATCCTGATGGAAGCGGATGTAGGAGTTTTTTTTCTCTATCTCCTTTCCTCTCACTTGGAAAAGAAGAAGAAAAAAAAATGGGGAAATGGAAAATTCTCACTAAGAACTTTTAAAATTCAATTATAACGGAAAGATAACATTGTTAAATAACAGACTAGCAAAAATTGAAAAAGCATGGCTATGTTCAGCACTGGCCAGAACAATTTACATGCATGTGAAATTGCAAATTGCCATGTCATTCCCTAATGTAGAAAAAGTCTTTAAAATATCCATACCTTCTAATGCAATTATTTCAGTTTTAGAAATTTGATCTGTGTCAATAACCTGAAATGTTAGAAAGTTGCACAGACAAGGACATTCATACCAAGTCCTTTATAACAGCTAATATTGATAAACAGTTTAAATATTCAAGAAAGGAATAATAGAAGGAAATACCTATGAAAGAATACTATGTAGCTATTTTAAATACAGATGTAGAGATATAATTGTTAATTGTTTGCATAGAAAGACACTCATGATAACTTGCTAAGCAAAAAGAACAGGCTACATGTACATAATGAAAATTTTTATTAATTTACATGTGTTATCATAAATGAATGGCGAAATGGAAGAATAGATACACCCTAAAATATTAGCACCACTTTTATTTGACTTATAAAGCAACAGGAGATTTAACTTGATTTTATTTTTATCATCTTTACCTTTTGTTTTTCATTATTTATTTTTTGTTTTCTTCAGAAAACATCTTGCTATTTTCATAGAGTTGAGTTTAGTAGCCTTTAATTGGAGAAATGCTTTATAGAAATTACTTTTTTTTCTACATTTTTTCCTTACTGCTGCTCTCAGTAAAGAAGGCAGGGATGATCTCCTCTTCTCCTTCAGCCCCCAGCCCTGTACAAAAGGATTAGGAAATCCACTTGGCCATACTCCATGACCAATTGCATCATGAGTGAGGTGTTAGACATCCAAACATCATACTCATAAAAGTGGTGTCTGTTTTCTCATTTCTTTTTGTTTTTTTTCCTCTACTTCCTTTTGGCCAAACTGTTTAACTGAACTAAAACTCCCACCCATACTGAAAGCCAGCTTGCTTTGTCTGTTTTCCTGTTCTGTTGTTTGTGTTTGAATTCTTTCTTCACCTCTGCTTTCTGATTAAGTTTGCCTGGAAGGAGATTGGTGAGATTCCAATCTGGGTTTGCGCTTAGTGTCATAAAGAGGAGATTATGACTTTTCATTAGGCAACATTCTCTAGTCCTGTTTACCAAAGGCTCTGCAGATTTTGTGCACAAGCCCAACCAATAATAGGATGGCATACCGAGTTTTATTTTTCTCCCTTGGTCACTTCTGCTTGTAACTCCCTGGGAGTCTACTAACAAATGATCTTTGGAATTTGAGGTAAAAATCAGGCATTTCTCAGTCCCTAAAGCAAATGTCATTGAATAACTTTAAGAGCTTGCCCCAACCTGCACTGGCACCGGGAGCCCCTGATATGAGTTACACTGTAGTTCCACAGCCAGAGTGTCCCTGAGTTCCGCTACAGCTCTGCTGTTGCCATCCTCAAATCTTTAATACTTTTTTAAATCAAAAGCACTGGGCTTCCCGAGAACTATGTAGCTGGTTAAGCCACAGCTCCAAACACTGAATGTCTCTTCTGAAAAATGGTGGCAAAATCAAAATTCACATAGAGATAGGTTTATTTTGCTATTGGGAAAAAAAACATAGAAGTATTGCTTTCCATTTTGGACTGTTTCTCAGTACAAATAATAGTAGGAACAGTTTTCCTCTCTAAGATAGTATCCTAAGTTCTTTCCTTGGGCACATAACTGTAGAATCGTTTTCAGAGATGACATAAAAAGCTCTGGGTTCTCTGCACTGTTACTAGAAGGGAATAGAAAAGTTAATAAATGGTAGAAAACCAGAGATAATCTATGCTCTCAAGATTTTAGTTTTGCAAGTAGTTTCACTTAATCATGAAAAAGTGACTAATCTTGGAGTGGTGTTCTAAATTTAGGTCAAGATTAAATACACATGTACATGGGAGAGCAAGGCTTACATGATGACCTCAATGAAGCTTTCCCAAATTTTAACCAGTCATTGATTGATGGACCAGTCAGCTAGTAAATCAAATTATGACATCATAGAATGGTCCCAGTATTAATTCTTTGTAATGCCATTTCCAAGAAAATCAACATCACTCTTGTCCTTCCCCAGGACTTAGTTCAGAAGTTTATACTTTAGGCCTTTCTAATCAATGTCAAATTTCCTTTAGAACAAGGTCAGGAATAGCTGTCTTAACTGAAACAAAAATTGGAGATCAGAATAAAATTATTTCTAGCTATAGCCAACAAGAAGTTTTTACTTTGCTTCTTTCAATCCAGTGCCATGCCAACATATTTATATTAAATGCATGTTATATTCCAATCTGTCTAAAAGATTTGCTATAAAATAAAGAAATAGAGTATGCTATGAATAACTGTTTGTTGACAGGCTCCAGAGACATACTGTACTTCTTCTAAATTCATCATATTAAAACAGATATGGTTCTCATATGCTAATATTTGTTCCAATTTGTTTACAACAAAATGGGTCAACGGATCATTAATTCAGTTGCAAAACTGTCATTTCTGGCTTTAGGTTTTATAAAACTAATGAGACTTCACTGGTATTTGCTCACACAGTCTGTTCAGCACTTCACATTAATGATTTCTATTGACAAGGTTATTGGATTCAAAATGAATGTTTACATTGAAAGGGAAAACAAGTGTCAAATATGAAGCTCAAATAGATACTCCAAGCTGGAGAAGCTTATCATGGCTTAAGCCCTGTACTGTTTATTCCCCCTAATGAAAAGCAAAGATAATAGGAGACATGGGGATAAATGTAATGAAGAAAAACAACAGTAGGGTTCTGAGAGGTTAATCCAGGCACAACAGAGTTAATCTGGGAGAGACTAGAGGAGGTTTTAGGCTAAAGACTGAGACAAAACTTGTTACTTTTTGATCCGGTTGTACCCAATGAATGACTCCATTTACAAAGAACATACTGGATTTTTCAACCCAGTGGGGCAGAAGTTGAATCCATGATTTTTCTTGTTAAACACATTTGGGTACTTGTTTCCAGAATAAATGATGACAAAGATCTTTATTTTCTTTTCAAACAACAGAACAAAAGGAGTATAACAATACACCTTTTAAAGAAGACACAGATCTTGACCTAAAACCAAAAAGTCTCTGAGAGCCAAACTGTATATTCAACAGATGCTACAATAATATTATTTTGTAAAACAAAGAAGAAATGTCATTTTATTTTAATCTTCTAGAGGTTAAAAGATAAAATTTACCCATTTGATTAATGATTGCTTAAGTAAAATGCTTTAAAACGGGCATTTATTTTAAAATCGCATATTCTGCATCATTTTATCTGACATGAAAAGTCAGATAAATGAGGTTGTGCCCCAAAAAAGTTTAATTTAAGAGTATGGCTCTGATTTGCATATATTTGCAAAATTTTTGGCTCACAAAGCTGAACGTGCAAACTTTCAAAATATGAGTGAATTAAATTCATTTTAGATGTTCCCAAAGTAAGAAACCAAACATAACCTGAGGGGTAGAGAAGGCAGGGGCAATATTAAAATGAAATTAATATATTTGAGAACTAAGCATATTCTTTGATTTCAATAGCGTATTTTTAAACATATCATTAAATTTATATGTAAATCCCCACAGATTAGATCTGAGACTACATTGTATAAACTGTCGGCAATTACACTATGCTTCACATTTGAATGAATGGTGAAATTTAAAAACAAAGTAAGGAAGACAAAAAAAGAAAAAAGAAAAGATACCATCACAGCCTTTCAGAGGATGAGTAGAGATGGGTAGCTAGTGAAGGGAAGAGTGTTACTGCGAGAATGTTAACTAAGGATTGTCTTAAATCCAACAAAATATTTTCATGTTATCTCTCCTACTTCTAAGAGAAATACTTACCTTCATGGCAGTTTTCATTTCCCTTTTCATATGTGAAATATTAATATGAAAATATTACAGAATATGAAATCTATCTTCTTACAAACGATTATTAAATTTACATGTAATTTTAAAAATTATATCTTAACCTAAAGAGGTAATATAAAAATTATGGGGAAGTGTAAGCACTATTTGAAAATGTATTTACCATTGTTATTTCTATTGCTTACTAAAATGAGTTTGAAAGCTAATAAGACATCTTCATCTTCAAAAGAATATAATTTTTTACATATATATAAGTGCATTGGAAAAGTAAATATACTTATATGAAATTCCTTTTGAATTCCATTAGTGAGGTCATATTTGATTTTATTTAAACTATTTTCATTTTCTAATGTATTGTCTTTATACTAATTAAGCTGATATTAACACAATTTATAAAGCAATAGTAAAGAAATGCATTTCTCATGTATGTATTTTATTTAAGTCTTAGTTATTGGTTTTGTTTTGTTTTTTGTTTTATTTATGTTTGTTTGGGGTTTTTTCTGACAGAGACAGAGAAAGGGACAGATAGGGACAGATAGAGTGGAAAGGGAAAAAATGAGAAGCATCCATTCTTCGCTGTGGCACCTTAGTTGTTCATTGATTGTTTTCTCATATGTGCCTTGACTAAGGGGTCACAGCAGAGTGAGTGACCCCTTGCTCAATCAAGCCAGTGAGTGACTTTGGGCTCAAGCTGGTGAGCCTTTCTCAAACCAGATGAGCCCGCACTCAAGCTGGTAATCTTGGGGTTTTGAATCAGGGTCTTCCATGTCCCAATCAATGCTCCACCCACTGTGCCACCGCCTGGTCAGGCAAGTTATTGTTTAACTCTCCTTTTAAAAATAATTTTTAATCTCATATGCTCAAGTTTCTCAAAATTACTCAAAAATTCCTTGGTAACAGTAATATTAAAATAAACAAAATAGACTCTGGCCAGGTTGCTCAGTTGGTAGAGCTCTGGTCCAATGTGCCAAGATTGTGGATTTGATCTTCAATCAGGGCACACATAACAATCAACCAATGAATGCATAAATAAGTGGAATAGTAAATTGATGCTTCTCTCTCCCCCCCCCTTCTATCTATCTCTCTCCACCTTCCTTTCTCTCTCTAAAATCAATAAATTAAAAAATATAACAAAATAGAAAAATGAATCCTAAGTTATTATACTTAGCAGTGTTTTAATTTTGGCTTCGTTTTCCTCAAATAATAGCAGATAGAAATCAAGACCCTTTTATCTTCCTGGGAAGCCTTCTTTAAAACCCTTTAAGTTCCAGTACAGAGCTTGTTATGTGGTCCCAGCTTCCTGTACTTCTTTCTCTCCTATCACTGTGCCCCTGTGTAGCAAGTGACTTTGAGCATCCATATTCCTTATGGAAAGAAGATCAATGAGCAAGGGGACTGTGCTTTCCTGTTACAAAGCTAATATATATTGAATGCTCGCTGTGTACTTTGCATATGGTATCCTGGTTGCTCTTCACAGCACTTCATTAAAGTGGATACTGTTTGTTGTACCAAAGAGACAGAGTAACACTGTGGTTAAGGTTTTGGACTTTGAAGCCATAATTCTTTAGGGTTCTATTCCTGGCTCTGCCATTATTAGTTGTTTAGACTTAAGCAAGTCAATTACCTCTGTATCCCTCCATTTTCCGCATTGGAAAATGAAAATGAAAACAGTGTGCACCTCATAGAGTTCTTATGAGTACAAAGTAATTTACTATATACTTGGAATTATAATTTACTCGGAATAGTGTCAGGCACATAGTAGTTGGTAAGCAAATGTTGTCTAGTGTTACCCTCTTTTTGAAGATGAAGAAACTGAGGCTTAGGGAATCTAGTCACAGGTGTTAAATGAAGAAGTTATCTTACTCTTAAACACTCTGAAAACCTGCCCTAAAATATAATATATAAAAACATTTATTTGCAGGATAAAAAACAACCATAAGAGATGGACAAGTGTTGTTAGAGAGAATGAAGGGTAGAAATATCACATCCCTTGCACAGCCATTCAAGGCACACTAGGACAACCGAGAGCAGCTTTGCAGGGCAGACACATGGTTTCTCTGGGCACTCAGATATCTTTCATTGAGAAGCTGTTCTTACTGAGAAACAATCTGTATAAGACCTTAATGGGAAGTATATTTCCTGGCATCTGACTGCTCTTCAGAATGTCAGTTTTTCTTAATTAACTAAAACCATTACATACCATTGACCTTGTTATGTGGTCCCAGCTTCCTGTACTTCTTTCTCTCCTATCACTGTGCCCCTGTGTAGCAAGTAACTTTGAGCATCCATATTCCTTATGGAAAGAAGATCAATGAGCAAGGGGACTGTGCTTTCATCTCCAAAAGAAATACTAATTAGAGCAAACATGTTTCTCTATAAGATGTGACCAGACAGCTTAGAAAGGGGTTCCAGGGACAGAGACAGGTTCAAGAGGTATTTATTTATTCAACAAATGTTTAATTGAACAACTACTATAGACCAGACACTACACAAGTTGTAGGTATTTGTGATTCAAAATTAGGTAAGGCCAGGTACTTTCTCTCCTAGAATTAAACACTTTCTTCCGTGGTTGATGTTGGGGAATTGATTAACTACTTAAAAATGGGAAATATATCTAGCATCTCACCTTGCACCATACATTAAAGTTGAATTTTGGTGTCTTAAATAATTAAATGTAAAAAAAAGACAGAATAATTATCTTATTTATTGATAGAGAACTTTCCACACGCATAATATCAGAAAAAAATTGAAGATTGTAAGAGATAAATTCAATATTAATGTGTTTACGAATCAAAATATGAAAATAATAAACCAGGAATGTGAAATAATTTATTTGAAATAAATACAAAAAGTCAGCAACCTGGAATTCACCTTGCTGCTCTGTAGGACCCTGAGTCCTCTTGCAAGCTCACCACTCTGTCAATTCATAACTCATCCTGCATTGGTTGTTTTATCCAGTGCCTGTATTATTGCTTCAGTGTTCTCCAAACACTTGACTGCCTGGCTTTGGTCCTATTTCTCGGTGAAATTCTCATCACGCCCTTTCTCCAGCTTGGACCCTACTTACCACATACTACCAGAAAGCAGGCTCAGTCCAGGTCCAACACAAACTATCTTTTGAATCAGGGCTGGCTTAGTCCCATTTCCTGACAACGTAAGTTCTTTCATTAATGACATCCTTCAGGAGTTAGCTCTATTAAGTTTTCATCTTTTCCAAGATTCCTCTTCACTGGATTGTTGCTAGATTCAATCATGCCTCATTGCTTAGCCTACCTGGATAGTGACAAAGATGCTAAAAAGAAAACATTTAAATTTATTTAAAATGGCAAAAACTTATTATTTTTTCTCTTCTAACCCTAAGAATTGTCCTGGATTTCCATTAAAAGATCTGAAATCTTCCAAATGACATAAGACACCTGTGGAGCAGAAAAAGAAGTTTACTCTCATTTGGTGAAGGGTAAGCATAGAGATCCCTGAACTGAGCCTACTCAAAAAACCAGTCTCCCATGATTGATCCTCTTAGCAAATTTCAACAAGTTTTATAAAAAGTGTTCTTTATAAAGTGATAATATTTTCTATTTTAAAAGTAGTGCCTTCTTTTACAAGTTACAATATTAAGGAAGAATAAAATAATTGGGTGTTTATCTCCAGTTGTTTATATTACATTCAGGCTTGAACCTCCTGTCAAATCAGAAAGCTGGGAGGCTAATTGAAATGGAAACAGGGAACAATAACAATACACTTCTAACCCAGGAGTTGCACAGTCTCATTAAAACTCTAACCATGGTGGAGCTGTGAAAGGAATTAATAAGAGTGTCCTATAACCCAGATGGCCAAAGATCTGGGACCTCCATTGATGTGACTTCCATTAAATGATGTTTATTTGTACCTAGGGGTTAGGTTACTAATGGGAGCCTGTAGCCTGGGTATTTAGTGTCATTTTGCATATTTGTCAATGAATTAGAAGTCACAAAACATTATTGAGGGTTTAGACTTAGAGATTTTGTGCTGTTTGAGAATATAAATTCGGTTTTTGAAGGGGAAGCTGGAGGAAAGTTTATTTTTTTAATGTGTTATTAAAATCCATTCTTATCATGAGAAAAACATGAGACAAATCCCAATAGAGGGGCATCCTGCAAAATACTTGACCAGGCCTTCTCAAAACTGTCAAGGACATCAAAACAAGGAACATCTGAGAAACTGTCACAGCCAGGAGGAGTCTAAGGAGTTGTAACAACTAAATTTAATGAGGTGTTCTGAATAGAATACTTGAAGAAAAAAGGGACATTCTGTGAAAACCAAGGGACTCTTAATTCAATATGGACTTCCAATAAAAATATCATGTCAATATTGGGCTATTCGATGTAACAGATGTACCACACTATGCAGGATGTTAGTGACAAGAGAAAAGATAAAGGGCATAAGGGAATCCTGTACTTCTTAATTTTTCTGTATATACAAATTGTTCTATAAACTAAAGTCTAACAACAAAACCTATATAATTGAAATTAAAGTCTATTGCTTAATCTTAAGCAAGATAAACAACTTTGGTTGATACATGATATTCATTATTCTTTTAAAATATTATTATTTTTCTATTGAACAAAAAGTTCAGCAACCTACATTTACATTCCTTTTCCTTTTGAATAAATGGTCTTAAGTAATTTGCTGAGTCTTTTATTAATCTAAGAGTAATTATTGTTCATTGTAAAGAATTAAGAGGATACAGGTAAAAAGAAGAACATGAAAATCACATAACCACACATAAGTGAGCTAGATCTATATAGACAAAGAATATTTCACAAATTTGAACACCTGATTTTATCTTGAAAATATACAAAGATTACATAAATTATGTACACATAACTTATAACAGCTGCATAGCATTTCATCATATGATGGACCATTTTTATTTAAACAGTGCATTATATGGGGCTTTAACATTCTTTCAAATTTTTTAATGTTATTTTTTACAATTCCACTCAGCCAGGAATTTTTTCTATTAATTATTGCATTTGTCTGAAATTATTTCATTGGCATAAATACCTAGAAATGAATTTTTGAGTCAAAAGCTATGAGTAATTTTAAGATGCTTATAAATTTTGCCAGATCATCCTCTGAAGTTTGTATACTCCAATAAACTAAGTTTGAGTGTATATGGAAGATCCCTTCATTAATTAGATCAGTCACTCAACATAAATATTTAAAGAATACCTTCTATGTCCCATGTTCTTATCATAAAAGTCTCTATTATGAAAATACAGGTAGATTACAAGAAAATTTTTCTAAATTATTACATTTTTAAAACTGTAATGTTGTGTACTAAAAAGTTTTGGGTTTTTCCCTTGTTCTGTTATAAAATATAAGTTAACATTATAAAATATATTAAATAATAAAGGGAGAAATAGACATTTATTGGTGCCTATATATATTTTTCCACTTCCTAAAATAACAAGTTTTCAACTAAAATTAGTTCATGCACATGTTTATTGTGTTAAGTTGGTAAATTTGAAATTTATCAATTGAATTCAGTGCATTTTATATAAAACAACAATACAATTTAATTATTGTGGGAGGAATGCCTTTTAGACAACAAAATAAAGTATATAAGATGTGTTACTTTATTTTCTTTAAATTGGCTGCTCTGGCTTTCCCTACCCCATGGTCCCAGCTTTATAAAAAATGCAATCTCAATTATTATTGTATCATCCCTTATCCTCAGGGCCAGTGGAGATCCTTCCAGAAGCACCCACTCCAGTTCCCACATGGTCCTTGAGGGTTAAGAGTCTCTGCTGCTTCTTCACAGCCACGCTCCTTCAGGGTTCAGGCTCCTTTTGGGGAAGACCCAAGACTTCTTTGCCCTTATATCTAGAATCAGCTCTTTGGTCCCTAGGCACTGAGCTCAGAGAGACCATCGGATGCAATCTGCTGTGTTCACTTTCTCTACTGCAAAAGAAAGACACAACCTCAAGGGGAACAGCAGCTTCTACTTTGGAGCCCTGCAGAAATTCTTCAGGCAAACTCTCTCAACATGACAGCTACCTGCTGGAATCCTGCAGAAAAAAAAAAAGGAAATTGGCCCTAATTGGCTGGCTCAGTGGATAGAGTATCATCCCAGTGCCAGCCTGAGACACTAAAAATAGCTCAGTTGATTTGAGCATTGGCCCCAGACAAAGGGTTGCTGGATGGATGCCAGTCGGGACACATGTGGGAGTCTGTCTCACTATCTCCCCTCTTCTCACGTTAAAGAAGAAAAAGAGTAGGAGGAGAAGAAGAAGGAGAAAGAGAAGAAAACACAAAAGAAAGAGGAGACACAAAAAATATTCCAATCTCTTTTTCTTTTTCTTTTTTCAAAAAAAAGGCGGGGGGGGGGTTGCCTAGGCTATATAGACTCAGCTCTCTTGAGATGACTTCTCTGGTGAATATCAGTTTCCAAGGAATTAGCAGATTAGGGGTAATGGAGTTTTAGAACAATTTAAATATAAAAAAATGTATAATGTGTTTAGAGTCACATAGAATTCACAAGATTTTAGATCAGGATCTTCAAACTCCAATTTGCTCGATTGCTGCAGACAACATTTTAAAACAGGAGAGATTTGCTTTGTTTGCAACTTCCAGTAGTGTCCTTATTCACATGGACCACCTCCCTACCTTAGCATAGTCAAATTCTTATTCTTGACACTGACATCTCCCTCCACTTTTCCTCTCAAACCCAGGCTCTCTAAGTGCTCAAGTTGAGCTTAACAGATAAGCGTGTGCAGGTTGGCAGTGAAAGAAAAATCCTTCTGGAGCTCCTTGGAGACCAAGCTCTAAGTGCACAGCCAGAGATGTAACATTCATAGAGGGAATATCACACCTGTTCCGAGGAAAGGATACTGTTACAGCAAACCAACAGAAGAGACAATTTGAAGCAACTAAATGAATTATGCTTCTGTAAATTCAGGAACACGGTGTTTTAAAGGCCTTTCCTTCAAGGTGAATGCAGTTTCCTTGCTAACTTAAAAAGGTGGCTATAAACATGTGGGGAGCTGGAATGAAGGGGTATTACACTTTTCAAGAGTTTCTGAAATAATTATTTGAGCAAGGGTAGCATCTCTTTACCATAATCTTCAACATTAAAATTGAGTGTGTGTTTTTTCCACTTAACCTTAGCAGCAGCTGCATGGAGTCAGAATTAATTAATCCATCTCTGGATCTGAGTGTCACATTTATATGTCCATTAATGTACTTTGGTTGGTTCTTTCATAGTTGCATACGTGCTTGTCTACCCTGTTAGACTATGAACTGCTCCAAAGCAGCAGCCAAAACTCATTCCTGCATTTACTCTTTCATTCAAGCAATGCCATTTTCTCTGCTCTAAAAGAGATCACAGTTAAGTAGCTGAGCCATATATATATTTACAGCAATTATATGTGAGGATATAGAAATATATGTAGAAGATACTTGATTTCATTGATAACTCAAGCCACTGGACTCTTTTTTCTTATAATCCCAACGCTCAGCACAGCATTTGACACATATTGAGAACTATGGTTGCTGAGTATAATTAAATAAACAAAGTAGTCGTGTCTAAAGTTGAATTTAGATTTTGACTTTTGACCACTTCCTGTTAATCACACAACATGTGGCCTTTGCCCTTCTCTGTCAGTTTGCCAAAATTAAAAATAGATGATCTCTATTAAAAAAAGAGAGAGGGAGAATTGTTCTAAAAATGATGCTGCCTTAAAAATATGTGAGCAAGCAATGCATTTTCAATTTCAATACTAGAATTCATTCTCAATACAAAAAAAAATTACAATTGTAGTCATTAAAGTAGATAAACAATGCACCCCAATGTTTATGGCAGCATTGTTCACAATAGCAAAGATCTGGAAACAGCCCAAGTGTCCATCAGTGGATGAGTGGATTAAAAAGCTTTGGTACATATATACAATGGAATACTATGGGGCCATGAAAAAGAAGGAAATCTTACCTTTTGCAACAACATGGATGGACCTGGAAACTATTATGTTAAGTGAAATAAACCAAGCAATAAACAAAAAATATCATATGACCCCACTCATTTAAGGAATCCAATGAACAATGTGAACTGAGGAACGGAATTGAGTCAGAGGAGAAATCAAAGGGACCAGAGAAAAAGAGGACAGACAGAAAGGGGGATGGATAGGATGGGATAAACCTGAAGGGAAGGAGGGAGGGTGCTGTTGGGAGACGGGGAAGGGAAATATTGAGGGGAATATGGGGGAGGAGAGATGCATTCGGGGCAACACTAGAATCTATGTAAACACAATAAATTAAAATCAATAAAAAAGGCAGATAAAAGATGTAAAGAGATTATCTAGTTATTTTATTATTTTATTACTGGTTACACTGAGCCCAGATAGGTGAGAAGAAAGGCTAATGATGGCAAGCATGGAGAATGTCACAGTCACTATATAATGATCAAGTAAATTAATTTGCCTGTGATTTTTGGAGATTTTATTTACGTCCTCACCAGCTGAGTGATTTGTATTTAAAAATTACAGCAGTTTTACATTCTGTTTTGAAGTGTATTTTATTTGCCTTAATGTTGTGTTCATCTCTGTCTAAGACTAAAGATCTTGGTGGGAGGACTTAATTTTTTACATCTCATGTTAATATCCTCATTGACTTTTATCAGAATGATGGAATAAATAATATTTTTGATCTGGACTGAGTGCCAATTCTATTTGAATATCTTAGTCCTAACATTTTCCTTCACTTTGATTCAATTAGTCAAATTAAAGAAAATCTGTCTTATTAACATGAACTATTTCTCTCTAAAGAATGAGAGGTTTTTTTTTTTTTGGAAGTTAACAGAATTGAGTTTGAAAAGTTTTGAGAAAGGTCCTAACATATAAATTTAGGAAATATATACATATTCTTATAATTAAAAATCCAAATCCTAGCCCTGGACAGTTGGCTCAGTGGTAGAGTGTTGGCCCAATGTGTGGAAGGCCCAGATTTGATTCCCCATCAGGGCACACAGAAGAAGCAAACATCTGCTTCTCCACTGCTCCCCCTTCCTCTTCTATCTCTCTCCCTCTCTTTCCTCTCTTTCTACACCCATGGCTGAAATGGGCCCCAGGTGCTGAGGATGGCTCCATGACCCTTGCCTCAGGCACTGAAATAGCTTGGTTGCCAAGCAACAGCCTCAAATGAGCAGAGCATCAGCCCCAGACAGGGGTTGCCAGGTGGATCCTAGTTGGGGTGCATGTGGAAGTGTCTCTCTGCCTCCCACTTAATAAATAGTAAAAAATAAAAGTATTTATAAAATAAGAAAAGATCCTTCATCAAATATTTTCTTTTGAGGTAATAAACAGAATAATTAACATGACTTAGTCCAAAGTAAAGGTATGTGAGATTGGGTGGGCAATATTTCATCATTCATGACATATTTGTTCTGTACAATCACTGAAAACTCATCTTAAAAAGGCTTTGTCATTTGTAAAAACCTAATCCTGCAACATTTTGGGATAGTTACCATTTCCTTTGGTCAGAAACCAAAATGATTTTAAATGCTTCTGAAGGAATTTTAAAGATAAGTGCTTTGAAAAATTGTGAATGACTATTAACTATTCATAAAAAGGAACCCACATGTCCAGATGAGAAGCAATCATGTTTAGACAAATTTAGAAGATGACATTCTAGACCTAGCAACACCTAGAAGATCTTTTCACACATCATTTGGTTTTCTTTTTCTTTTGATGGGTGGATGAACAAACTTTAAAAAGTTAATGGGCAGATAAAAGTTGAAATGGGAAAGGACACTAATGTTAAGACAAGTTAAAAGCTTTCTAACACCAGTTCCCAAAGCAGCCTCCCAAGCCATTTCCCCTGTGAACTTTTTGTGTTTCATTCATTTTGCTGGAATTGTAAATGGAGAGGCCAAGAAAAGGCCATATCCTGCTTCATTGACTAAAGCTATCCTGTAAGTGAGTTTAATGGGTTAGAAGTTAATACCAGTGACAGTTCTAAGAAAAGTTACCAAGAGTTTCTAGTGCTGGATAGGCTCCCTGTGGTTCTGACTTCTTTCCCTATTCTTCCACTTTTTTTTTGTCTCTTGTTTGAGAAAACTTCCATGACAAACAAGGGGCATCTATTAGGAAGCAAAACCAGCAGCTAATAGAAGTGAGAAGAGCCTCATTAACTAAGAATCTGACAAAGAACTCGTTCTAATTACAGCACACTTTAAAGTGATGGTCACATGAACAGATAAACTCTTGAAGAGAGAAATCAAATTTTCTTTAAAATTTGCCCCCTATTGTTCTCTTTTATCAATCTCCTAAAAAGAGATCTTTCTCTGCTGTGACATGAGCCCTCTCTGTTACATTGTTACGTTCAATTTTTCTGCATGCCTCTATTTTGACTATATTTTTTCTTCTTTTTCTTTCTTTCTTTCTTTCTTCCTTTTTTTTTTTTTTTTTTTTTTTTACATGAGTGGAGGGGAGATACTGAGGCAGACTCCTGCATGTGCTCTGACTGAGATCCATACGGCAATCGCATCTGGGGCCAATGTTTCAATAACAACTATTTTTAGTACCTGAGGCTGACACACTCCAATCTAGCCATTGTCAGTGCCTGGGGCCACACTTGAACCGATTGAGCCAATGACTGCAGGAGAGGAAGAGGGAGAAAAAGGAGATGGAGGAGGCTGGACGCAGATGGTCGCTTCTCCTATGTGTCCTGACCAGGAATCGAACCCAGGATGTCCACACAGAGGGCCACTCTCCATCCATGAGCCACCAGCCAGGGCCTTGACCATTTTCTTATATCATTTTCCTGCATATATTTCTTTCAAACCATAAAATGGATGTGGTCACAAAGAAGTGAAATTCTTTCTGTCAACTAAGCACAAAATAAGGGTCTTCCCCTTACCTTCGTCCAAGTATATGCTTTGTGATATTGATTTTCACCTTTTTTGTTGGAGTATTGCATACAAAAGTGCCAAACTCATAAAAGCATAGTTCTCAGAATTTTCACAAACTGAAACCTCCCATGTAAGCAGCACTGACGCTAAGAACAAGCCCTGGCTAGAAGGTCAGTTTCCTAGGGCCACCAAAACAAAGTCTCACAAAGGAAAGAAATTTGTTCTGGATGCCAGAAGTCCTAAACCAAGATCTCAGCAGGGTTGATTCTCTCTAGAGGCTCTGAGGGAGGATCCTCTTCATGCCTTTCTACTAGATTCTGGTGACAGCTGGAAATCTTTGGTGTTGCTTGGCATGTAGGCATTATCATTCCAATTTCTGCCTCCATTTCTCATGGCCTTCTTCCTTGTGTGTCCTCCCTTTTATAAAATACCAGCCATGTGGGATTAATGGTTCATTCTAATGGCATAGACCTTAACTTGATTACATCTACTAAGACCTTATTTTTAAATAGATCACATTCACAGGTTCCAGGAGTTAGCACTTCAACATATCTTTTGGGAGTTCTCAATTCAACCCTTAACTATCAGTGGTCCAGACACTCCTCTCTTCCTCTCTTCCATTCACTCCCCCTTACCCCGAGAACAACTGCCATCCCAACTTCTGATAGCATTAATTTGTCTTTTGAGCTTTATTTAAATCATACATATCAACTTTGGGGGCTGTGCTATGATTTTTCAAGGTATCTTTCAAACACTAATATTTACTTAGATTGTCTGAACTGGTCCCACCATTGATATAACTGACCAGTATTAGTTATATAATCAGCATATAGTTTTAAAAATCAATTAACCTATCAAAAATAATTAGTTAACTTATTATATAATTATTTTGTAATTAATATGGAAGAAAAGTTAAGGGTTTAGAACACACTACTCCTAAAAAATGACTCCTTGGCATATTGAATATTTTAAGCCGAAAGATTTTGAGAAACTTACTTTACCCACTCTTCTTTGAAATAGGTCATAAGAATCCCATGGGAGAGCACCCTTTCTCCATGATAGATAGATGCCAAGAAGAATCTGAACGAACAAGACTTATTAAGTTTCCCTAGCCTACTACACTTCTTTAATACTCCTTAAACTAGCATATCTTTCCACAACTGTACATCTTTTTCTAAATCTAAGGATAAGTACACTCATGTTTAACTACTATTTATTTCTTCAGGTTTTTATTTCCCTATGAAGCCTCCCATACACATAAAATTTATATTGAATAAATTTGTCTGCTTTTTCTCTTTAATCTATCTTTATCACTCTAATTTTAGACCTAGCCAGGGGCCCTAAGAAGATCTAGAAAAAATTTTGTCTCCCCTATGGACGAAAGTAAAGCAAGTTTGTTTATAAGCAATGGTTCTACGGCAGTGGGAACAGTTTAAATGAATGTGTCAGCAGCATTCAGGTCAGCAACACAACGTTTATAGTATCAGGTGAGCAGGAAATGTACCCGTCTTTATGTCTCAACGACTCACTTAGTACTCCAGCAGGGCAGTAGGATCTTAACCTCAGTAGATTTATGTTTCCTGGGAGTTCGATCTAAACTCCGGGGAACGACGTTGTAGGAAACCAGGGAAGGGTTTGTGGATCTCTCAGGTCATCTGTCTGCAGGCCTCTGCCGGGATATGCATGAACCTGTCTGATTGAAGGTTATTAATCCACCTGTGGTGAAAACGAGTCAACTCCTGCAGTTGACTCCTACACTTTTGAGTTCCCCGAGACTCTTCCTGCATCTTAGCTCCTGTAAGCACCCTGGAGTCTCTGAGGTCATTTCTCTATTCACATCTGGCTTGGGCTTTGCCACTTCCTGAAACTCCATGGCAATGAGGTTGTGGAGCCTCCTGCTCTTACCTCATCCCTTCTCCGTAGGTCTTCTACACAGCTCAGGAAAGCTGAGAAAAGGGGCAGCTCTATCTTGTCCTCTGTCTTGATCATTCTCGCTATCATTTTGTCTAAGCCTTAACTAAATTTAAGTTCCCTTGAAGGTTTTTAAATATATGTATGTATCCTTATATTAAGTTAATGAATACAGTATGGACAACCTGATTTTGTAATTTTGGATGACTTAATTATTCTAAAGATTGTCTTTGTCTATAATGAGGGGTTAAACACAAGTCTAACCTCATAGATATTTTTTTAAGGAGGGGCAGTTAAATTAACTGAGTTTTTCTATGTAAATACTTATAACTGTGGCAGGTACAGAGACTCTATAATGTCAGATATTAACTAATTGCATCTTAAGTGAAAAGGAAAAGACAAAATAATAGAAGAAAAAGCCAATTTGCAAATTAAGAACAAATAGTTGTTTTCTAAACTTTTATAAGTCATGCTAAATTCAATAACAGGATGATAGAAATAAAGGACTGCAGTGAGATGCCAAAAATGGAAATGTGAATTATGCTCTATTTGCTTCAGTATGGGAGTTAATAGTATTTGAGAGCTGGGGGAATACCCTTGCATGTGTCCTAGACAAAGGACTTCCCTCCAAGAGGTATAAAATTTAACAAGCAAATAAGCCAGGAAACAATTATTTTCATAAGGTTAAGCCATCCCCAAAAGATAAAGTTAAAATACCCATTTTTCTAAAATATGGAAAAGAGAAACAACGGCATCATGGCAACTATAATTAAATTTTCAATGACCAGAGAATTAGCCAATGAAGTGGATGGAAGTCATGGGTTGTCAACACAATAATTAGTCCTCACTGGCTGTGTAAACACAGAAGGGGAAGTAGTCACTCCTAAATGGTTTTTCATTTTATCACTTTCAGTGGTGTCAAATACACTACAATTAAGACTTAAGTAGCATGTTAAGTGACACTGGTCTCACTGAATCTAAAGATCACTTTCACAGTAAACACTTTGTTTAGAGGGCCATACACCCAGTGGGGGGGAATAAATATTAAATGGAAATGATACTGATACCTAAGGTATCCTATGTCTAGGTGCTGACAGCCATCTCAGCTGGGATGCATGGAAGCCCAACTGGGTGTCTACTCTACTCTGCAAGTTACACTCATCAGCAAGTTGGGAAGTGTTTTTGAAAGAGAGTTAGTGACCAGCTGTTCTTTCTCTACATTAAAGTGAGAGGGGAAATGTAGCTGAAATGCAGCAGGAAGGATGTAAGTTATATGGGGGATACAATGAACTCAACAAGGACAGTAGAAATTATTAAACACAGTCAGGTACTTGTAAAGGCAATGGTAGAATCTTAAAGATATGTAAGTATCAGTGACAAAATCTGTAGAGACTCGTGTACATTGATGCCTCAAATTAATATATATGAATCGAAGTAAACAAATTAGGGTAAACTAGGTTAACTAGGTGCTTTTTGAGATTTCTTTTATCTCATAGTACTGCAAAGATTTTAAGGATGTAAATATTGAGAAAGTCATATGACACTTGGACTTATCTCAAACTTTCTGTAAATCATAGAAACTGGATTCCAAATTCATTTATTGCGGCTTTTTATAGCTACTTTCAGTGGAGGAAGTAACGGCTATAAAATAATCTGGTGAATATTGTAGAGACTAGCAATAAATAAAGTAGTTAAGAATTCCAATATGACAATTAATTTATTAAATGTCTTATGCCATAAATCAGAATTATCCAGAAAGTGCTTTCCCAATGAGTCACAAGTAAGAAAGCTCTAGTTCATTGTTCCTTTCATTAAGATTAAATATTTATTAAAATATAATTCAATGCAATAATTAATATTGTGTAGAATACAGTTAATGGGTTTGGTAAAAGTTTGTGAAATATTGGTCTTAAAGAAAGTACATTACCAGCCTGACCTGTGGTGGTACAGTGGATAAAGCTTCAGCCTGGAATGCTGAGGTTGCTGGTTCAAAACCCTGGGGTAGCTTGGTCAAGGCACATATGGGAGTTGGTGTTTCCTGCTGCTTCTCCCTTTCTCTCCTTCTCTCTCTTCTCTAAAAATAAATAAATTTAGAAAAGAAGAAAGTACGTTACTTAACTGTGTAAATTATTATTTTTTAATTAAGAAAATCACATATGTATAAGCACAAAAAATAATAAAATAAATACATTAGTAGTATTGCTCATGGATAAAATAAAGGTAACTTTTCTTTCTCTTTCTTGTTCTTTCTTTTTTGTAACCTATGATGGCTATACATTATTTTTATAATGAAAGGCAAAAGCTATTACAAAAGTAAAGAACATTGTGTCTTCATGGTGAAGAACAGGTGAACATTCTCAAAATAAAAATGCTATCATGGAGCAGAATATGTTATTTTGATGAGTCTAATTTGCACCATTTTTCCCCTAAACCTCTCCTCCCAGCCCAGGTAGAGGCAAGTATGTTCTGTGGACTGAGAGGAGAAGTGATAGCATCTATTTAAAAATATCAGCTGACTTCACCAAATGTTGCAGAAATAGCCTGGCATTTCAGGGTCTGATGAATCATTTGGGTGGAAATTTATTCTGATCAAAAAGACCTACCATCATGAAAATTGTGCCTCTATACTGAAACTCAAAAGTATTCAATGTGCTGACCTTTATTGATGTGTACTCCAATGATGTAGTGTCTGTGAACATTTGGACAAGGAATGAATCAAATTATTGCCTTAGCAAAACCTCCCTCCACATTATACATGGATTGCAGGACTAATGTTTAAATTTCACAAAATACATTTCAAAAAGCATTACTTTTTTATTTACTAAAGCAACTTCCTTATGAAATACTTCTTGACTTAACTTGAATTATATGTACTTTGCAGTAATAAATTGTGTTGGGCCATTCAAATAGAATAGTTTTTGTTGTTGTTTTGTTTTGTTTTACAGGGACAGAGAGAGAGTCAGATAGGGACAGATAGGGACAGACAGACAGGAATGGAGAGAGGTGAGAAGCATCAATCATTAGTTTTTCATTTCCGTGGCAACACCTTAGTTGTTCATTGATTGCTTTCTCACATGTGCCTTGACCACGGGCCTTCAGCAGATGGAGCAACCCCTAGCTGGAGCCAGCGACCTTGGGTCCAAGCTGGTGAGCTTTTGCTCAAGCCAGATGGGCTCGCGCTCAAGCTGGCAAGCTCAAGGTCTTGAACCTGGTTCTTCCGCATCCCAGTCCCACGCTCTATCCACTGCACCACCACTGGGTCAGGCTAGAATAGTTTTTTTATTTTAAACTTTTTTTTTAATTAATTAATTTATTTATTTTAGAGAGGAGACACAGAGTGAGAAAGAGAGAGAGAGAGAGAGAGAGAGAGAGAGTGAGAAATGGGGGAGGAGCTAGAAGCATCAACTCCCATATGTGCCTTGACCAGACCAGTGCAGGGTTTTGAACTGGTGACCTCAGTGTTCCCAGGTCGACGCTTTATCCACTGCGCCACCTCAGGTCAGGCTAGAATAGTTTTTTTTTTAACAGCTGTTAATTTATGTAAAACTTTCACATTAGAATCATAGTATGACCATATAAAATGTTGAAAGAGGTATCATTTATCTAAAACTCTTTAAAGATCAAGAGAAAAAACAACCAAATCATTGCACGTGTACTTTGTATAACAGACACTAATTGTTGATATTTATTTTTAAAAAATATTGAAGAGAAGAGTGGATGTGACTAAGACCCAGAGCCTACACTGAGCAACAGGGCCAGCACTTCATACCCAGGGCATCAGCCTGTGGTGGGAAGCACAGAGACAACAGGATCCCTAAGGGAAACTACAGATTTCTTTAAGGGAATGCAGGGATGCATCCTTTATTCACCTGAATGCAGTTCCAGGAGACTGTAGCTTCCTGAGCTCTAGAATAGCAGCTCTTTCCAAGAGTGATTCCCTCCACCAATATTATCACCTACACTTCTGAAATGCAGACTTGAGGTCTGACTTCAGACACATTGAGTCAGAAATGCTGGGGCAAGGTTCAGCAATCTGTCCAGCAAGCCCTTGTGAGGACTTTGATGCATACTGCCACTCAAGAACCTCTGTTGTGGAGTAAGTGTCAGTAAAGAGGAAGTCATTAGGGGAGCAATCTTTCCCACATGTTTCCTGTTCTCTTCCTGGACCTGCAGTGGGATTACATTTACCTTATCCTAAAAGTTAAGTTTGTCTATATGATTTGTTTTGGCCAATAAAATGTGAGAGAAAATGCCACATTTCATGTTCAACATGACAGTTTCTGGGTCCAGGAGGGATGTGAAGCAAAGGTCCAGTAAACTCTTGAAGGATTATGTCACATGAGCAAGAAATAAACCATTATTCTTTTAGGCCACTGATCTTTGGGAATTGCTTGTTACCACAGCATTACCTAGCTTATCCTGACTGATACAAGAGGTCCAAGGACTGTGCACACTACTCAGACCATTCCACCAACATGGTTGATGATATTACATACATCTCAGGCAGAGTTTTATCACCACCATAGCATTAGAGCATCTTAAGAAAGAAAGGACAAGAGACAAGCAGAGAAGAGAGGTAAGTAGGAAAAAAATTATGAATTCAAAGAATATATAAAAAAATTGTTGTGCTCAGAACTGCAATTTGGAACAGAGACAATAGGTAACTGCAGTTAAAGTGAATGCGAAACTCAAAGACCAAGCACAGCATAATCCACAGGTAAAGGCACTGGCGAGAGGTCTGTCCATGGATGCCATAAAGATGTGGGCCCCAGATGACATCTCAGAAGAAGAAATGCATTAAGAAAGGGAATAGCAGCCACAGAAAAGACTGAGCATTTATGTCAAAATCATATTCATAACATTATACTATGGTTGACTATATTTCCTTGAGTTAGACTTGTCTACTATAGATGCAAATTGAGACACGATCACTATAAAGAGAAATATAGAAATCTGTATTTGTGCTTATTTGATTTGTGCTATAATTTTAAGAATCTTCTAGTTAAGGAAACAAAAATACATATATTCACAGTGTAAGAGATGAGAAGAAATAAATAATAGGGTGAAGAGATCTAGAAGGCTGGGTGATGGAGCTCCCTTAGAAAGGGTGGCTCTGGAAGGCCTCTTTGGGAATTGACACTTCTACTTTTTAAACTTTTGAGCTGAGTCCTGATGATTGGAAGCTCTTTGAGGTTCTAAGGAAACTAAAACCCCGGCAAAGGAAAGAGCACGTGCTAGAAAGGCCTCGAGGTAGGTGTTAGTGTTCCAGTAACAAGAATAGTATCTCTAAACTCTTTCTAGAAGGATTTCTCAAGTAGAACTGCCAAGAGAATTAATCCCTTTAAGAAACAGTTTGAGTGACAACTTTCATAGTTGTCTCAAGTGTGGTGCCTTTCTAGCTGCACAGAAGAAAAGTCACATGCATGCCTGCTTAAGGCACTGTGCCTAGCCTCTATCACAGAACCCCAGCTGAGCTGGGCTAGCTGGAAGGTGGGATGTTGGAGAGAGACTTAGGTGAAGTCAGGGGGGTAGGCAGCAGCCAAGAGATCATTTGAGGTTTTAGTCTATGCGTAATGGCAAGCACTGGAGGTTTGCAAGCGGTGGAATGTTCTGTCTGGGTTACATTTGCGAAACATCGCTGGCTCCTATTTCAAAAAATGGACAAAAGCAAGAGAAAAGGCACTCGGTCAGCAGGCTTTTGCGTTATTCCAAGTGAAAGATGACAAGATGAGAATGGCTGGACTAGGAGACGAATAGAAAAGTCAAATTTAGAATATAATTTAAATGTACAGACAGACTTGCTTATGCGTTTGACGTGGGGCCAGGTAAGAGAAGATCATATTAGAGAAAGCCATGAATCCATATTATTCTGGAGCAATTCGTGATAGCGATGCCATTAAAGCATACGGGGAAGATGAGAGGAAGGGTAGAACTGAGAATGGGAGAGCCCTGTGGAGAAGCCAAGTCAACGCAAATAAATGAATTTGGAGCTCAAAGGAGAGGCAAATGCTACATATGTAAATAAGGGAGTCATCAATACATAAAAGTAGTTAAATCACATTAACTACTATGAGATGAGATCACCAATTCTCTTGATTTGATTTGTCTTAGAAAGTCCCTCACATTTATCTCTTCTCTTATTTCTACTGCCACACGTCTTTGTTCTTCATAAACCCTCTGCAGTACTTCTGTACCTGGTGCATGGACTCCCTCCTCAGCAGTCCTTTTTGTTCATAACTGTACAACTTATTATCCTGTTATACAAATTAGATCATTCTTTAATTCAATAAAAACTGAGTACCCATTAAGTGCAAATCTCTCAGTTAGGTGCCTTGGTGACTCAAAGATGAGTAAGTAATAGATTCTTATATTAGGAGCTTGTAGTCTACAGATATGACAGGTTTGAAAAAAAACTATATTTCAAGGTATAAAGTGATAAGATCTTTGAGAAATAAGAGAAAATACTATGAGAAATTTAGAAAATAGAGAGGTGACTTTTAGCTTTGTGTATCTCAAGTCTTTGTTAAGAAGGCTGTTTTTGCGTTGGAAGAAGACAACAAAAGGATGCCTTGACCTTGCTCATGGTCCTTCATGGTCCCCAGTCTTTCAGGACCTGTTTACCTGGCTCTTCCTCCACTCTCTAACTTTTAAACATTGGTGTTTTCAAGGGTTCTGTTTTAGGTTCTTTTCTTAGTGCAACACACACTTCTTAGGCAAGCTCATCTTTTCTGATGGTAAGACATCTTTTTTGATTTATAACCAATAAACATTTTTAAAAAATGCAAATCTGGTCTTGTCAGTGCCTGCTCAAGACACTGTCAACTCTGTTGCTGCTAGGATTAATACTTAAAATCTGATCCCTACCCTCATCTCCTGCTTTTCTCCGCTATACTCCCTGAACTCCAACCACTCTAAGTTCCTCCAGTAAGACACACTCCTTTCTGCCTCAGAGCTATTACGCCTTATATTCCTGGTGTTTGCAAAGTTTCTTCATTTCCACCTTTCTCAATCACTCATCTCACTTCTATGACTTCTCATATTAAATAGAGACCTCTGGAAGCCTTCCCTGATTCCACTGGACTTGTTGTTACACATTCACACAGCAACTTATATTTTTTTTTCATTGTCCTGGCTGACTAATAACTAATTTCTTTAATTGTGCAACATTTGCTGTCTTTCTGTCTGTCTCAGTAGTCTATAAACACCACCATGCCTGAATCCATGCTACTATTATTCAGCACTGCATCCACGGCACAAACAAGACCTGAACCATAGCAAGTGCACTTTAACTTTTATTACTAAATGCTATCATGCTACTCCACTGGTTCTTGAAGTGACTTTGTACTCTCTCACTTTTTGTACACTCCCACTATCTACTACTTCAATGCCATTTTTTCTGTAATGTTATACTTCACATTTCCACTTATTATAGACTCTACGCACTTTGAAGGACCAGTATGTTTTTACCCTTGACCATGAAGTCTTCCTTGATCACATCTGTCTCTGGTGGCTTTCCTCTCTTCTAAATATCTGGTGCATTCCCTGAGTTGTTTCAGCTGACACAGATTACTATTGCCAGGCTTTGTGATGACTTGTATGCATGTATTATTACCTCTAATTTTTATATATGTATATTCTCAAGCAGTAAGGAATATGTATTCTATAGCTTTCTATGCGCTGAGAGCACCTACGATAACATTTAGAATTTGGGAAGTATTCATATCACACTTGTAAAATGAATGGTTAACCCTCCCCCCAAAATGTTGGCACTAAAGTGCTAATATTATGTGGAAAATCCTCAAATGTAGAACACCTCATTCCTGAACATTAGATAAAGAGAGAATTACCATTCTCACTTGTAGACTATAATTTGCAATGAGCTAAAAGAGAATTGTCCTTCTCTCTGATCTTAAACAGGATAAATAGATCTTCCTAATCCATTTGTTGTCAGGACAATGGGATCTTGCTAAAGTAATGAAAGTTTATGTGACCTTCCTTGGCCAGATAGACAGGGGACTTGAACCATAACATAGAGGGACAAGTTAGAGATATGTGGCTGGCTGTTCATCTCATTAGAGAATATAATATGAAAGGAAAACATACATCCTGGCTATCCTTAAATACTCAAAAAAGTTCTCTGATAGAAGAAGAATTACACTTATTCTAAATAGCTCCCAAGAAAACTTTCAAGGAATAATAAATAGAAAATTCAAGAGGAAGAATATTTACTTAAGATAAAGGCAAGTATTACAATATCTGAAATTTTGAGAGGATAGCATGCATTGCCTATGAAGGTACTGAGTCTTTTTTCACTTGAGGCATTCAAAAAGTTGTATAAATATTTAACAAGAAGGCTATAGGAGATCTCAAACACTGCAAAGTTGGATCTAGCACCTTTTACCCCTGAGATATTTTGATTCTACCATTACAACAGCTAAAATGTTTAGCGCATTAATCACATGCTATATCCTGTCCTAAGCATTTTAAATTTATTATTTCATTTCATTATCACAACCACTATTATTACACCTATGATTACAGAGTAGAAAACAAAGACACCGACATTAAATAATGTGCCTTAGTTCCCACAATGAGTAAGAGTTTGATACCAGGAAATTTTCTTAAAGAGCCCAGGCTTTAATTGTATCTCTCATAATCACATGACAGATGTGAGTCCAGATGGGCAAGGGCTTGCTTGAAAAAATGAATAGTAAGGTAGAGCAGTGTGATGATCTCTGGAAGGGTGCGTGAAGAAAATATCACCTTAATGAACCAATGGCACAGACATTCACCAAGAATGAATTCAAAGAATGGCTCAAGGCACTTACAATCTCATGTAATGAGCACAGATAGGCCACTAAAACACACTGCCTCATAGTGCAATTAGATTATTATATTTTCAGAATATGAAAACAGTGTGTTTTAATTCTCCTTATAAATCTATTTTTCTGCATCATTATGACTAAGATCTGAAACTTAGTGCCCTAGGAAAGAAAAGAAAAGCCACCATATAAAATCAAGACAAGACATGGATAGAGAAGGAAGGGCATATGATGTGGGAAGACAGGAAAGAGAAAGAGTGGGGAAAATAGAGTAAGAAAGCAGGAAGCCCCATGTAGGGACCTCACATAGGTTCCACCTGGAGGGGGTGAGATAGAAACACCGCAGGTATGTTGAGAAGAATGCTGAAGCAGATAGTCTCTTGCCTTGCTCCCCATATTGGACTCTGAGAGAAGACCATTGTACCCAATATCCCTGTAACAACATAGAAGCAAGAGAAGAGCATCCCACTTGAATCTAGATGTTACTGCATATTTTCAATGGAAAACAAGGAAAATAACTGAGTCTTTCAAGAGCCAGAAAGGCTATAAGAAAGTTTCCAAAAAGTGGAGTGAAATTGCCCCCCAAAAAACAAAGAGTGGAGTTCCCAAGCCAGTGAAGCACTTTGCAGAGATCCACAGATAACAAACACCAGCAAGAAAAAGAGGCTAATCAGGGAGGAGGGATTGAAAATACTAATAATGGTCAATGCCAACTGGAATATGATGGCCAGAGTGATGCAGCAAGCTTATGAATGACCAGGCTCAGCAAGGGAGAATCCACGTGTGGCACAGAATATTCAAGGATACGCAAAAGAATATTAGAACTTGTGCCAGGACATGAGGCTCATTGCAGTAGAACCATAAGACAAACAGTCTCTCTATCCAAACACTGTCTTGAGAGAAGGATCATGTACAAACACTAAAATTATATTAATAGTTAAGAAATAAAAGTCAAACCTGAACATTTAAACAAAAGAGTCTGAGTTACCCAAGATGAACTAATTTAAAATCAAGACACTGTTCACTTTAATTGATGATTTCATTGTTTTCCCTTCACCATCAAGTAGGAATTCACAAAGAAGTTTGGATCTCAGCAGATAAATAACAAACTATTATAAGCTTTCCTATTTCACATTCCAATTTGCTGACAGTTAAATTTCCCCCTCTGAATGTTCGATTAAAAAAAAATAAAGTTTCTTGAACTATTTGTGCAAGAGGTTTTAATTTATAAAATCTTTAAATTTACTTGGGAGACATTTCTCTGTTTTGTTGAAGCAAATATAACAGGAAGCAAAAACCAAATCAGCATCAGTGTCCACTGATGGCTCCATGACATCCAGCCTCCTGACTGGACAACCCACACTGGGGAGCTGCATCAAAGATAAATTTTAGTTTCTGAGTTTTCTCATTTCTAACATTTGCCAAATGCATTCTTCACTGAAACCTTCAGAATTGCCTAGTGATTTCATGTAGGACTTATCAATAAATGTGTTTGAGTTCGTATAGGGTTTTAAAAGTATACAATTGCAACAGATAACATTATTTTAATTCTGTAAACCACTGGTACTTATATTTTGCTACCTCATTTCAAATTGTACTTGCTAGAAAATTGTATAAATAATGTAAAAGGATTTGAAATACAAAGTATCTGTATATGCATTTTAAGAATATAGAAAGATGTGTCTATGTTATAATAAGAGATAATACAATTTATATAGTTTATAAAATTTGAAGAAAGCTAATATGTAAGAGAAAGTGATGAGTGAAATATGACTAGTAAGCTAGGTTTTGGAAATATTTCACTTTAATTTAAATCAAAAGTGCAATATGGTTGCAAAAATTTCTAATGCAGGAAACATCTTGTGTCATGGTACCTTAGTAACTGCTTGTACAACTGATCTCATACTTTGGAAAACATTGATAAATAAAATAGTTAACTAAAAACTATTAATAAATAAAAGAATGTTTACTGACCAGGTTGTGGCACAGTGGATAGAGCGATAGACTGAGATGCAGAGGACCCACATTTGAAACCCCAAGGTCGCCTGTTTGAGCGAGGGTTTATCTTGTTTGAGCACAGCTCCTCAGCTTGAACCCAAGATTGCTGGCTTGAACAAAGGGTCACTCGTTCTGCTGTAACACCCAGTCAAGGAACACATGAGAAAGCAATCAATGAACAACTAAGGTACCACAAGAAAGATTATATGCTTCTCATCTCTCTCCTTTCATGTCTCTCTGTCCTTATCTGTCCCTCTCTCTGTCTCTTTCTCTGGCTCTGTCACAATAAATAAATAAATAAATAAATAAATAAATAAATAAATAAATAAATAAATAAATGAAAAAAAGAATGTTACAGAAAGCAATTTTAAGACTATCTATGTGGTAAAATTTGACTATATTTGGAAAAATAAAAAATAAATTCATAGACTTGGGTCATATATCATTAGTAAGAACTGAGATAAATGAGTGTAATAACTTCTGCATGTCTCTCAATGACACTAGTTTTCACAATGTAAAAGGCAGAACAAATATTCATGAAAAGAAACTGAACCCTCAGATAGATAACAACATTGTAAGGTAGCATCCAGGTACTCCAGATGAATGAATATACATAGATGATAGATGATAGATGATAGATAGATAGATAGATAGATAGATAGATAGATAGATAGATAGATGATAGATAGATAGATAGATAGATAGATGATAGATAGATGACAGAAAGATGATAGATATTAGATATAGATATATAGTTATATAATTATATATGGATTATATGTAAATTATACATAAATATAATATAAATGCATAATTATTATATACATTATAAATTCTATATACATAAATATATAAAATTCTGAATATATATTATAATTCTAACTAAATTAATTAAAAATAAAATTTCTACATTATTGTTATAAGCCTCAAGGAAGTATAAATACTAGAAGAGGAAGGGGGAGAAGGGAAATCCATTAGCTATATAGACAAGCGCACTAAATATAAAATCTCAAAATGGAAAATAATTATACATAAGTATTTAGAAAAATAATTTATCATTTAGATAATTTTTATATTTTTACTAGAACACATCAATGGAATGTAGTAAACACAAAGCACCTTTTAGCAAAAGGTTTGAGCAGCTCTAATGTAGTGTCATTGTAAGCAATGAGGGGTAACTGCAGCCAATAAAATGACAATTTTTAAATGATGCAGAACAACCCAATGTTGTTGTCATAAAGGTGCTTGTAGTAGAAAGCTGATTAGCACTTTCGTGTCTTGCTGACCATTTTTTTAAAGAAAAATAAGTTAGGATCTCCTTAAAATTATATTGGGTGATACAGTTTTTATGAAAAAATAATTATTCCTGTTTTATCATACCACTTGTGAAACCTCATATATGAATTAAATAGTTTTCCCATTGTAACTTACTTCTTGCATTAGTATTTTAATATTTTTGCATGTTAACTTCTATAGAAATTCTTATTTTGAGCATGTTTGTTTTTTCCTTTCAAAATGTTAACACTGGTTACTTTAAATGACTTTCTTTTTCTGTGTGTGTGGCAGAGAGAGAAACAGATAGGGACAGAGAGACAGGAAGGAGAGAGATGAAAAGCATCAATTTTTTGTTGCGGCACCTTAGTTTCTCATTGATTGCTTTCTCATATGTGCCTTAACTGGGGGGCTACAGCATACCGAGTAACCCTTCCTCAAGCCAGCGACCATTGGGCTAAATAAAGCCAGCGACCATGGGGTCATGCCTATGATCCCATACTCAAGTCAGCAATCCCGCGCTTAAGCTTGTGCCCAAGCTCAGGGCTTCAAACCTGGTTCCTCTGCCTCCCAGTCCGACACTTTAACCACTGCGCCACCACCTAGTTAGGCTAAATAACTTTCATGAAAATCATATTTATTCACATGCCGGGTCTTCCATGTAGACATAAATGCACACTCTTCATTTGGGCAAAAGTCACTCACACGCCTTACCTCTTGACTCAATTCTTACACTGACAAATATACCCCATGGAGGCCTAGCCACATAGAATGACCTGTATGCCCTTGTGATTATTATTCTTTTTTGAGTATCTTTTCTTACTCTTTGCCTGGTAAACTCTGGATTATGAAATTTTTTAAAAAGCAAGTTTAGAAGATGTTCATTTAGATTTCTTACTCTTGTAAGTTATAGAAATTTAATCTAAAAGGGAAAATACTTCAGAAAGGAAACTTAATGACATATAAATTGGAAGATCCAGAGCGACTCATGGGGTTTGAAATATATTATTGGGATTCCATTTATTTCCATCTAGCAGGTTAGCTTGTTTTTTGTTTGTTTGTTTGTTTGTTTTTGCAATCTTAGTCTCTAGCATTACCTTCATTATTCACAGTTCCAGAGAACTGTGAATAGTTCTCTTAATAGTTCCAGCAAAAAATACTGTGGAAAGGCATTGATTTGGGTCACAGTCCATCCAATCGCTGAGGATGAAGTCATGGGACACTTCATCCATGCTTGGCCAGCCAGAGAGCTGGAGACTACCTCTGTAGTTGAAGATGAAGGGAGTAAGAAAGAAATCAAATCATAGCAAACCACATAAAATAATTGTGCATAAGAAAAGAAGATAAGGTTCACAAAAAATGGAAGGGAAGCAAATGAAAAGGTAGTTTAAAAACCATAAATGCAGCAGTATACTTCATTGTCTAGACTTTTAATAGAGTTCAATGAGAAGTTCTATACTTGGTTCCAAAACAAAATAGGGTAAAAACATAAAAAGAAAAGAAGTGTTACTTTACAACTAAACACAAGCAAAAGAACAGGAAACTTTTAATGACTATAAACTGAGTTGGTGGCATCTGCAGTGTGTTGTGGCTACAAATAAAACACAAGAATAATAAAACACACAAGAGGCAATGCCTACATTAAAGAAGTAAAAAGATCTAGATGCTGAACAGGGCATGGGAAATATTAGACTCTTTCTTGAAATTTTATAAGTTGGAACTTCTCCAGAGAAGAACAACAAGGATGGCAGGACTGGTAGTGATGTCCTGACAATTTCTGAGAAGCCACTGACACTGAAGAACATGAGTTTGGGAAGGTATAAAAGAAGTTATCTGACTCATTGATCTCAGGTTGGAAATTTACTTCAAGTGCTTTGGAAGGAGAAGCGGGCAAGAGAATTAGGGGAGTCATAGAAGAATAGCCAGAGTGCTTTTCCTTGTGTTTTATATTGAAGGAGCTAAGTCCAGGAAGAGGGGGAAGAACTGAGACAATGGATGCCTGAATGAGGTCAAAGACCCAGAGTCAGAAGAGGGAAGAGTTGGGAGCAAGAAGGACTGACAGCGCAATTGAAAAATTCTGGATTTGAATTTAGATTCCATATGTGCAAACATTTTATTTTTGTTCTAGTTAATTCAGGCTGCTATGACAGAGATACCATAGACTGGAAGGCTTATAAACAATAAAATATTGTTTTTCACAGTTCTGGAGGCTAGAAAATTCAAAATCAAGGTGCTGGCAGATTCATTGCTGGTAAGAACCACTTCTTGGCTCATAAATGGTTGTTTTCTGGCTGTGTCCTTTGTGGCAGAAAGAATGAGAGAACTTTCTGGGGTCCTTTTATAAGAGTACTAATCCCATTCATGAAGGCTCCATCCTGATGACCTAACTACCTTCCAAAGACTGCACTTCTACATACCATCAGGATTAGAATTCTACCATTACATTAGGGTTAGGATTTCAACATATAAATTTTGAGAGGACACAGACATTCAGTACATAAAAAACAAGGGATATGATATTGGTGAAGTAAAATAAAAACTTTATTGGAATCAAGTTGACCAAGGAATTTGAACACTGAGTATTAGACTGGACATCTTCACAGGTTTTAAAAAATAATTCCTGGATTCTGGGTGGAAAAATATGAGTTAGGTGCTAACGTCCACATGATTTGAGAGTTATGTTCAAGAGTTTGGTCATTAAAAATCAAAATAAGTCCTGTCCAGTTGGCTCAGTAGTAGAGCATTGACCTGGCATGTGGATGTCCTGGGTTTGATTCCTAGTCAGGACACACAGAAGAAGTGAACATCTGCTTCTCCACTCCTCCCCTTCTTGCTTCTCTCTCTCTCTCTCTCTCTCTCTCTCTCTTTCTTATTCCCCTTTCTGAAGCCATGGCTCGATTGGAGCGTGTTGGCCCTGGGTGCTGGGAATGGTTCCATGGCCCCTCCCTCAGGCACTAAGAAAAGCTCAGTTGCCAGGCAATGGAGCAACTCCTCAGATGGGCAGAGCATCGCCAGGTAATGGGTTTGTCAGGTAGATCCCTGTTGGGGTGCTTGTGGGAGTCTGTCTCTGCCTCCCTGCCTTTTAGTTAATAAATAAAATAAAATAAAACAAAATAATAAAATAAAATAAAATCATGAGTATATAACGTAAGGGCAGGAACCTCAAAGGAAGAATATGTTTTGAGAGTGAGATATTGGTTGACCAGTAAAAATGGAGTGTTTGTTTCTTAAGGATGTTTTAACAAATTACAAAAGATTAAGTGGCTTCTAACAACAGAAATTTATTCTGAGGCAGTTCTGGAGGCCAGAAGTTCGAAATAAATCTTTCAAAGATAACATCAAGGAGCAAGCAAAGCTATGCTTCCTCGTGAAGGCTCTGGAACAGAATCTACTGTGGTCTCTTTGTTTCAGGTGACTGTTGGCATTCTTTGTTTTGCAGTCTCCTAACTCCAGTCTCAACCTTCTGGTTACATTGTCTTCTCCTCTTCTCTTTACATGGGTCATCAAATTTCCCTCTGCTTCACAGTTATAAGGATAAATGTGACTGCCTTTGGGATCTAGCTGGATAATTTAAATAATTTTCCCCTCTCAAGATCTTTAATTTAATCATACCCACAAAAAACTTCTCCTCTTTCTCCCCTCACTCTCTATATATAAGGTAACATTCACAGTTTCTCTGAACTTTGGGGTGCTTTTGTTCAGTGTACCACAAATGGTAAAGTAAATGTGGCAGCAAAGTTCCTAGGAAAGAGCTAGAATTCCTTTAGAGAGGTCTCCAAAAAACATTCTGCAAGCCAATGCCTGTTTTTTGTAAACAAAGTTTTATGAGAGCACAGCCTTGCCAATTTCTTTACATGTCATCTTTGGCTGCTTTCCTACTACAAAGGCAGATTTGAGTAGTTGGGACAGTAACCATATGGTCCTCAAAGCTAAAACATTTACTATCTGGTTTGTTACAGAAAAAAGTTTGCCAATTAGACCAAAAATGTGAAGGAATCATCCCAGGGAGATGACAAAGTTTTCATTCACGATTGATTAATAATGATATATAGATAAGGTCAGTGGGAGAAAAACTTTCAGAATGCCATTGAATTTTACTGTTAAACCTTGACAGTTTGTGGTAAAAATATTTTATTAAAATGGTGGATGTAGAAAACAGGTATTAAGAAGAAAATCCCAACAAAATGGATGTTAGTAAAATATTTTGTTATTTACATAATAAAATATATTAGCTATCATAATTATTCATATATATGGAAATATACATTTACTAATTACATATTCATTGTTAAAATATATTGCAAGTATATTTAAAGAAGTTTGTGTTTGCAATTAAAGGAAAGTTTAGGATGAGAATAATAGTGTAGGGTAAAAATAATGAGTCTTATAATATTGTTTAAGTAAAAAAAAGAGACAAAAATATAGACAAAGAGGGAAGGGAGAGAGGTTGAAGGAACAAGGAGAGGACTGGAAAGATAATGAAGGATGCACCAGCCCAAAGAGAACAGGGAGGCTGGATTCAACACCTAGGGGACAAGAAGTCACCTGAGCAAGCAAGATGGAGCCTGTTCCTGTCCAAGGCACCAAGGGGAAGGAAATGGAGAAAGATAGTAGGAAACCCTAAGATAGAGATATAAGAAAAAAGGAGTTTTAAAACTTTATAACAGATGGAAGGTGTATAATCAGATTTTAGAGACACAGGGGTATATACAGAATCCTGATTACACTGAAACGCTAGAGAATTTGGTGAAAAATTTTACCAGAAACCCAAAGAGTAGAGTCATTGGCTGAGTTTAATGCAGTTAAAACTGGGGCTTGGCTGTGGAAAATCTGTTCAACAGCTGTAGGAGGGGATGCATGTAGGGATTTCATGAGAGGCCATGGAAGGGCTTAAGCTCCACTGGGGAGCATGAATTTGACCCATTCAATATGGCTGTACTGTGTACGTGTATGTAAGTGTGTGTGTGTGTGTGTGTGTGTGTGTGTGTGTGTGTGTGTGTGTGTGTATGAGAGAGAGAGAGAGAGAGAGAGAGAGAGAGAGAGGCTCCCCAGCTGTTCTTCAAAACTGGCAGAAAAGATTCTTAGACATATGACAGAGTTACAAGGACGGCTTCCATGTCAGCAAGCAGAAGGGAACAGGTGCCTGGGGAAATAAGAAGGTGTCAGAGTGGAAATCTTCTTTTTCACTTTTGTATCCTCAGTGAACAGAACAGTCCCTGGCACATGGTAGGTGTGTAAGTATTTGAGGACTAAATTAATGAAGAATTACATTTTTGAGAGCCTGCAATGTACTAGGCACAACCATCGTAATCAACTCCCCAAATCATATTATTAGCATGCTTCACTCAACCCCTACCTTCAACTGATGAAACTCTGAACCCAGGGATGTTTTAGTATTTGCCAGAATACCTGGCTAGTAAGAGGCAGAGCTGGAATTTAAAGCCAGATCCACCTGACCCTGAACATTTGCCACTCTCTTAAACCTCCAGATAAATGTGCGGAAGTTTGATAAAGGGTACATACAATAGTGGTCAGTGGAAGAAGTAAAATCCACTGTGGTTTTGCATTACTAACTGAAGCTCTGAGTTTTCAACTTTTGTGAAAAGTAGAGTCATTAATATATATCCTTCCACGTTCTGCTGCTTACTTGAAGAGTGTGCCTGTCCAAACTTCCTGGCAAGCAGACCCCCCCCCACCCTGATGCTGGGGTACAGGGCTACCCACAGTAATGGACTGGGGACAAAGGGAGGACAGAAGAAAGCATCCAGGAGGAAGAGTTAGGAGCCATGGAAACTGTCTAAACAAAAAATCACAAAGAAGCAATCCAAAGGGGCTGGGCAGAAAAATGAAACTTGTGGACTCTGAGGAAAAGGAACTGGGTTGAGGAAGCCAGCAAGCCTTGGTGCACTGGGGACAACAGGAGACTGAAATCCAGAATGCTGGAGGCTTTGTTCCCCAGAACCAGGCCTTCCTGAGTGAAGTTTCATTCTCACCAGTGGATTGTATAAGGGATCATGAAGGTCGCCAAGTCACCTGGGATAATAGAAAATGTAGTTCCTCTTATCCTAAATGACCCCACTCATCTCTCTGTGCTACAATGCAGTCTTCCTCCTTGCCATTTCATAACTCATGATTACTTCTCTTGCTGTATCCAATGTCAGACTCTGAATATTCTTCTCATGTACCTGTCCTTTCTCCCTGCTGTGGGTTTGCCCTCACAGCTTGCTAGCCATTGCACTGGGGGGAAAAACAAGAATCAGGTTTGCATAACATTTTCCCTTTGTGATAAAGTGCAACTGACTTGATGAGAGTGGTTGCTTGTGCTCCACGGGGCTTATTTAGGGAAGGCCACGGCACTTGCTGAGGGTTCAGTTTTCCAGAAGTGTAATTAACTTGCAAGTAGTGCCTTTCTGAGCCTGTCCTGACCTGAGCTGTTTAAACATCTATAATTACATTGCAGGGGCTGAACAACCAGGTCTTCTCCAGCCTCTCACCTTCAGCTCTTAGGACAACAAGTTAGCATCCTAATCCTACCCCTCAGTCTACGGCTAATCTCACCTATCTTCGGCTGGTTCTTGCTTTCAGGATGAGTCTGTTTTTGATTCAAGAGAACTTCAAAAGAATTCAGTAAAGCAGGACGTTTTATACATGTTGTCCCAGTCCCCCATGGCCATTGGAAATTGCAAGTCGGCTACACATCCATATAATTTGTGGCTGAACAAACCAATCAGTAGCTACATCATAATCATTCTGCCTTCAGAGAGTGCCACTGAATGCCAGTGGTGCACACAGGCCAGACTTCAGAGTCCTGAACGCAAAAGTCAGAGAAGTAGCATCCACATCACAAATCAATCAACCTCAGAGGCTTTTGAAGTGAATAAAAAAGGCAATCGGCAGCCAGACTCTGGGCTGTTTTCTTCCCCACGTCACCTCATCCTCTTCTGCTTTCAAGTGTATACTGGTGTCTCTACAAACAAAAATAATAAGGGCACTCAGGTCCTTCAAACAAAGAAAAATGTGATTCCTTTGTAGCAACTGAATCAATAAATGAATGGCGCTCCCTCGAGAAGAGCGATATCAAATGTGCTTTGGGATCTTAGTAATACTATTATTAAGGACTACACCAGTGGAGAAATTTGTTTTTCCTGTAACACATGGAGCAATAAAAGTCCAAAGAGAGTAAAAAGAAATATATATACATCAATTTTTCTTAGGTATTTCTTTGAAATCCATTTTTTCTCTCCTAGTAATGATTTGTCAATCAAACTTGTAAAGTAAGCGAATGACCATTTTTACTAAAAAGCATCTGAGGGAAAACTTGGAGTTTCATTTAGGAAGAAATGAATGTTTTTACAGGCTCAAGGAAAGAGGGAAAGAGGGAAACACCTTAGGGTTCCTTAGGGTTTCTTTTGAAAAAATTAATAGTCTATGAATGCAAAACTCATCACAAAATCATGAATACAAATTATGTCTAACATAGGGTCATCTCCAGGGTCAAGCCTGTCATCTAAAACTGAAATCTTATTAAATTCGTGTCTAACCTAAGTTCTGCTCCTAAAAGTTTTTATTTCCGATGTAGTGGAAGAAAGGACTTCATTCCAATTCTTTTGTGTATAAGGGAAACACCTTTATATTTCTTTCCTTGGTCCCCTACCCCTAATGCTTCTTGTTTCCCTTTTGTATTTTATAAAGGAGTTAGAAAGTTTTATAAAAACTTTGTGTACTTTAGAAAACCATGAAATATTAACATTGGAAGATATTTTAGACATCAAGACAGTTTCTTCCTTTTACAGACAAGAAAGTTGAGAGTCAGATACATTGAAACTTATCCAAATCCTACACCTAGTTAGTGGCAAAGCCAGAAATAAAAATAAAGTCTTTCAGCATCCAGCATCATGCTCTGTCCACTACACCAGGAATTTCCAAAATTGCCTGATTACCCAAATTACTACGGGCCCTTGTGAAAAATGCATTTCCCAGGTCTTCTCCAGAGATCCTGCATCAGTAGTAATCACCTTCCCAGGTGAGTCTTAAGACCAGGCTTTGTCTTTGTGTTGGGAAACACTTCATGACAACATGATGCTTGACCCTTGTTTTCTCAAAGGGGGATTCTCTTTCACCATCTGCAGTGAATGCCTGGGAGGGAAGAGCAGGGAGCAGAGGGAGGAAAGAATTTGGCTCGTTCTGACTTCTGGCAGTCTCCTCAAGGGCAGTCAAGCAGGAAATGGAAAGTCACTTTCAGGCCTGATGGCTAAAACCCCCTGTGTTTTTTCCCTTGTCCAAATCCCCATAATTTATTGTCACTTTGGGTAGCAATCATTTATTGCTTATTATTGAGTTAGTTTTCTATTCATATTTATATTCCTTAGGCACATTACTAAATTGGGAAATTATTAAGAAAAGAAAGAATATCTAATTCATCCTTATCTCTTAATATGCAATGTTGCCTTGTTAATTAATTGATTTAAGGCCTAGTTTGACTTCCAATTTGCAAGACAAATGACAGGACAGTTGTTTCCCTCTTTTCCTGTCATGGTCACCCAAAAGCAACTAAGAGAATTACAAAAATAAATGTACATTCCATTTTCATAAGAAATAGTAACACATGGAAAATCAATAATGTATGAGAAAGGGCTGCCAAATACTGTGAAGGTCAAATGGAGGGGCTGGAAGACAGAGAGAGAAGATGCTTGTAGCCATAAACTTCAAGATTCAGTCAGGAGAACTAGGTTTTCAAAGTATGTGTCACATCTGCAGTCCAATTAGAGCAATGGAAAGGGGCTGGTGGTAGTTGCCCAGAGACAAAGAGTTTTGCTTAAGCAATTGCACAGGGCTTAGTTATAAAACTGGGGCCCTGCTAAGTGGAGTATAGAGCTTTCACTGATCTATTGCTATAAGTGCCACCCCTGTATATAAGTAATAAAAGCTATGTCTGCTCCATCAGGTCCTTCTTCGGGTTTCTTTGGGATCCTGCAACAACACCAGACTGGTTTTCTGGGTCTGTATATTTGGCATTACAAAGGTAAAAAAAAAAAAAGTATGACTATTTTATATAGCCACCTGCAAGCTCAAAACAAAACTAAAAACAAGATTATGAAACTGCTTTTATAAAACAAAAGTTCCATAGTAATATAGAAACTAAAGAAAGATATATCAAGAAGAGTTAATGCCTGACCAGGTGATGGCGCAGTGGATAGAGCATCGGACTGGGATGTGGAAGGGCACAGGTTCAAGACCCCGAGGTCGCCAGCTTGAACGTGGGCCCATCTGGTTTGAGCAAAAAGCTCACCAACTTGAGTCCAAGGTCGCTGCCTCGAGCAAGGGGTTGCTCCATCTGCTGAAGGCCCATGGTCAAGGCACATATGAGAAAGCAATCAATGAACAGCTAAGGTGTCAAAACGAAAAACTGATGATTGATAATTCTCATCTCTCTCCGTTCCTGTCTGTCTACCCCTATCTATCCCTCTCTCTGACTGTCTCTCTCTGTCTCTGTAAAAAAAAAAAAAAAGAAGAAGAAGAAGAAGAAGAAGAGTTAAAACCTAAGCCAGGAGAGATCAGAAAATCAGTGGAAAATTACAAAATACTGCCTTAGAGATGAAAACCATATTGGAGGTAACAAACCAACGGCTTCACCAACACTCACACAGGTACCAGCAGGCCCTCACATCTCTCTTCTCTTTCTAATGAGTGAAACTGACTTGAAGAAACTGCTGAGCTAAATCAGCCCTCTTTTCTCCTTTTAGAACTTATTGTAAAAGTGCTCACCACATTGTTATACCTCTTAAAATGGGTATTATTTCCTCTCATATCAACTTAAGAGAAATAATTTGTGTTCCCCAATACCCAGTATCATGAATCACACATAACCGGAACCTAATGAAATTTTGTTGGATTAAAGAAGGTCCTTCTTTGCATTCTTGCAAGATTTTGGAGCTTACCCCATACAGACATCTTCAAACTTCTTATAAAAATGGCCCACTTTTGCAGTGCTGGTCAACCTGGTCTGTACCTCCCACTAGTAGGCGTTCCAGCTTTCATGATGGGCAGTAGTGGAGCAACCAAACGGCACCGATCAAGATTAACATGTACAAAACTAAATTCTCCAATTTGAACCAATCCAGCTTCCTTTTTTATCCTTCTTTTCTCTTTTAAACCTTATTTTTTAAAAAAGATTTTGTTTAGCCTGACCAGGCAGTGGCTCAGTGGATAGAGCATAGGACTGGGATGCGGAAGACCCAAGGTCACCAGCTTGAGCACGAGCTCATCTGATTTGAGCAAGGCTCACCCTACCTGCTAATACCATCATCTTTGGGGGTGAAGACTTCAACGTGAATTTTGAGGAGACATAACCATTTAATCCATAGCAGTCCAAGTGATCACCTTAAAGGTCACCAAATATATGTGAGTGTATTAGAGAGAGTGAGTGTGTAGGTGGAGGTGTGGGAATAGAAAAGGTAATAAATATTCCATTGACTAGGAAAAAATAAAAAGCTGGAGCTGTGTTTGTTGCTCTCACTCTGGCATATTCCCTTTTAAATCTGCATTTTCACCATGTCAATCAGAGCCACAAGAGTAATTAACACTTAGCAAGTTGGATAATTGAGTCTCAGTAAGTGGTCAATATAAGTTTAGAAGCTTTAGTTAAAACAGAATTGAGTATAAATGGATAACTGTGAAGATATAGCTTCCTATTATTTCTGATTTGCTTTGACATACTTGGGAAATAATTGGAAGCCAGTCCTCACCTTCAACACATACAAATCATTTTGTATGAAGAGATGTTTTATTTGAGGAGCAAGGCATATGCTTTGTAAAACTTTTGTATGTAGTCATGAAAACTAAGAAGACACATTAATGGATATGCTGTAGCTGTGGTGTTTAGGTTTAGATAGTAAAATATTCAGGTCCAGCACTATAAGGAACAAAGATAAGGTCATAAATCAAATGGGCTTTGGTGACAATGATTAAACTATACTGTAAAAAGATGGAGTTGACTTAGCACACTGTCTTGGTATTACCCTACGCACTGCTCAGGAAACATTGTCATTCATAAACCTTTATATATGTCCTTTGCTTTAAGGTATTTTTCCCCACCGAGGAAGAAGGACGGGGCTGGAACCACAAAGTGTGGAATAGCAAAGGCTTTACTAAGTACCGCACATCTCACCTGATGAGGTTCCCATGCCCCGGGGACAGAGGCCAGGGGAGTCACGCGAATTAAACTGCATGAGAGGTATTTAAAGGGGTCCTCTAGAGTGGGCGAGCTAATATGACATGGTGAAATCTCACTGGCTGATGGACGGTCGCTCTTTTCCCAAGGACCTTTGGGAAGTTTCTTTTGGCTCACTTGGTTGTGTGGGCGGCCCTAGCCAAAAGTCCTGGGAATGAGTTCCTCACGTGACCGTCCCCATTATCCACCGATCTTACATTTGCCCAATCATCTATTCATCAGTTGTTTCACAGATTTTTGGAATGGTCTCTTGGGTATATTTCTGACCAAGATTCCCTAAATCCCATGGGTCTACTTGACGGTAAACATAACATTAATCCTGAAATGTTAACTAAATCAAATTTCTAGGACTCTTATCAACATTACCAACAAGGCTGAAAGAAACACTTAGGATTCACTTAATAAATGGTTACTGCAAATCTATATGATAATGATATAATAAAACCAAAATTAATTTATGCTAAAGAATTTGTATTTCAACTTTCATTGAATATTTTTAATATATCTCTTTAATCATATGACTTATATCTACCTGAAATGACATGTGTATGGCCAGGGGTCATGCAGGTTCTCATTGGATTCGGACAGATGGTAAGGAAATAGTGGAGCCAAAAAAATGGTGGTCCATTTTTTTATTAAAGTCTCACATCGGCCAGTGAGTAAACAGGCAGGGAAAACACTTCCCTTTCATTCAGGGCTCCCAGGAGAATCTTCTCTGTTCTTCCTAGAATCAAAGGCCCCACCAGTCACAGTGGAGCTCGCAAAACCCCTCAGCTCTGGTTCCCCATCTGCACACCTCTCTCTGCAAAAACTGGCTTCTTCTTCAGCACTCTGCATTCTCTCTACTCTCCCTGCAAAACTGACTGGGCCCACAAAGACCCCTCCTCCAGCAAACATTAGCAAAACAATGGCCCCTCCCAAGCAGGAATGCAATCTGTAATTCGAAGTCAACTCCCCTGCTCTGAGGGCAAGCATACCTGTGGCTGCCCATGCCATTTTCTAACAGTAAAAGTGAACAAACTCAAAAAATACAAATTTTACAAACTCATTTGCCCAAAAACATAAAAAAGAAAAAATTATAAAATACAGTTCTCAGAAGTACAGGCTCTGGGTTAAAATCCAGGAAGCATCAGATGCTATTTCTGTGACCTTGAACAAATTATGTAATGACTCTGTTTTTCTGCTTCTTCTCCTGTAAGATGGGAAGAATGTTATTTAGTATTTACCTCTGAAAGTTGTGTGTCATGATGGTTAAAGAAGGTAACACATGCACGATAGTAGCTATAACCCTGCTGGTTAGGTATCATGATCATATTCTTATTATAGGTCAGTTAAATTCCAATTTACCTTGGAGTTCAAGGTCTCATATACAAGGAATATCATATTTAGAAAATAATTCTTCTGATCTCCTTCTTTTAATTTTTTGTTTAATATCTGAATTACTGGGTAAAGCTATATTTAACACATGTAATTGGTTCCTAGAATCAAATGGCCCATGTTCAAATTCCAGGTCTGTTACTTCCTCTGTAAACTCAGGCACATAACTACATGTTCATGAGTCTTATTTTCCCCTTCTCTTGCTACTTCATGGAGTTTGTGTATTTTTTAAATTGCTTATTTTTTATTTTTATGTGTATATGACAGAGGCAGAGAGAGGCAGAGAGAAGGACAGATAAGGACAGACAGACAGTGTAAGGTATTTTTCCCCACTGAGAAAGGGGCGTAGCCACCAAGTGTGGATAAGTAAAAGCTTTATTGAATACAGCGCTTCTTGGATGAGATTGACTGGCCCCGAAGATGGAGGTCAGGAAAATTACATGGAGAGACCAGACCGCATGGGGCAAATTTAAAGGGGTCCTCTAGGGTGGTCAAGCTAATATGATGTGGAGAAATCTCACTGGCTGATGGACAGTTGCTCTTTTCCCAAGGACTTCTGGGAAGTTTCTTTTGGCGTGCTTGGTTGTCTGCGGTTCTAGTTAAAGGTCCCAGGTCTGAGTTCCTTACATGACCGTCCCCATTATCCACTGACCTTACATTTCGATCTTTTGTGTTAATTAGGGGCGCCGCTTATTCGTCCGGCTACTTTCTGCTGATTGGGGAATCATGGGGAGCGGGAGATCAGCAGGGGTGGCTTTGAGGGGTGTCAGGAGAAACATTTGTTTGACTGTGAGTTAAGAAACTTTGCGGATGCGGTTTTGTAAGAATTTTAAAAAAGAGAAGCAAATATGAGTTATACACTGATAATTAGAAGAAGATTTAGGATGGGGCAGCCCAGATAAGAATGAGTGGCTGCCATCAGGAGTTAAGTGAGTTGTAAGAGGAGAGATTCTTGCTTAATTTTTCTCACAGACATTTGAGGAGATAGAAGCTTCTATCATCAGGCCAGTCTTATTGAACAGCATTGCTCCCTGCTTCAGCTCACTCTGGCGGCAGGTTCCTGGTGGGAAAGACAGGAGCGACAGAAGGATCTTCAGGGCCCAACCTTTTGGTGAGCCAAAGATGAGTAGGGCCCAGTGGTTCTGACTGCCAGCAATTCTGCATGGGAGCAAGCTTGAGGCGAGAGACATGATACCAAGGTGTTTGTCCTAGGAGTTTAGCTGCAATAGGAGTAGTCAGTATTACCATATGGGGTCCTGTCCATCTGGGCTGTAAGAATCCAAGCTGGAGCTCCCTCAGAAGAACCCTGTCTCCTGGTTGGAGGGGGACCACTGGGAGTGCTTCATCTGGGCCCCCTATGGGAGGAAGGGTGTTCCCTGAGAAGATGGCAAAGTAAAAACAGAAAGTTGTGGTACGTGGCAAGAGGAGGGGGGTTGACAAGTAAGTTAAGATTGATTAGGAATGGTCTACCATAAACCATCTCAAAGGGGCTGAGTCCAGTGGGGTTTTACAGGGTTGCCCTGATTCTGGTGAGTGCAACGGGGAGGAGGTTTGGCCAGGAGAGTCTGGTTTTGATGGAAAGTTTAGTTAGCTGAATCTTCAGGATGCCATGGGTGACAGGGAATGTGGAGTTTCCAGGTAATGTTGAGAGAGGTGGCAACCTGCTGGACTATTTGGACAGTGAAGGCCGTGCCGTTGTCTGACTGAATGGTAGTCAGCAGTCCAAACTGTGGGATGATACGTTCAATGAAAATGGAGGAAACGGTGTCTACCAACTCTTGAGAGGTGGGAAAGGCTTCTATCCATCTTGGAAAGGTATTCATAAAAGTTAGGAGATAACAGAGTTTTTTGTGAGGGAGCATATAAGGGAAGTCAATTTGCCAATCCTGGCCTGGTACATGCCCCCTCAGTTGATGAGTAGAGAAGGGGGGGCAGATTCCCTCTTGTGTAGAGGCTTTGGAACAGATGGTGCATGCTGTGTATACCTTTTTGATAGTCTGCTGGAGGCCTGGGAAGAAAAAGAGTGGTTGTAAGAACCAATAGAGAGCTTTTGGCCCTATGTGTAAGGAATAGTGGATATCACAAAGGAGAGTTTTAGCCTGTCCTTTTGGTAAGGCAATTCTATCTCTGAGAAATATCCATCCCTGGTTGCACATGTCTCCACTCTTTTTGAGGACGGTCTGTTCTTTCTCAGGAGTGTAGGAAGGTTTCAAATAAGTGGAGAGAAACATGAAAGGAGTAAGAGAGGCTCCCAGGGTGAGGTTTTGAGCTGTCGTGTTGGCCCGAGCATTTCCCAAGGCCACCGGGTCGTGAGAGGTTTGATGGCCCTTACGATGTATGTACCACAGCCACCTCAGCCGGAAGCTGTAATGCCTGCAAAAGTTTAGAAATGAGGGTAGCAATAATTATGAGGGAGCCTTTGGTGGTGAGGAAGCCCCTTTCCTCCAGAGGGCAGAGTGGCCGTGGGTGATAAGAAAAGCATATTTAGAGTCAGTATATATAGTTACGCATTTTCCTTGGGCCAGAGTGAGTGCCCATGTGAGGGCAATCAGCTCTGCTTTCTGGGAGGTGGTGCCCTCTGGCAGTTGTTGAGCTTCTATGGTGGAGGAGGTGGTGACTACCACATAGGCCGCCAGTCATCGTCCATCGGGTCCCTAAACAGAACTCCCATCTACAAAGAGTATTAGATCTGATCTTTTAAAGGAGAATCTGAATCCAGCTCGAGTTCTGTTGAGGAAATCTATTAGTTCCGTACAAGAGTGGGTGGGTTCCAGAAGTGTCCTTGGAGCCGGCAATAGAGTGTCTGGGTTGAGTCGGGGAGTGGGGAAAAAAGTGATTAAAGGGTTTTTGATTAACAGGTGGTGAAATTCTTATAGGCAGGAAGAACCAAACAAAGAAAGAGATTTGTGCGAAAGGAGGTCAGTGAACCTGTGGGAGGAGAAGACAGTGATGGGCGGGAAAAGGGTGAGCTTAGTAGCCTCCTTGGTGAGTTCAGCTGCTGCGCCCAGTGCCCAGAGGCAGGGCTGCCAGCCTTTGACAGTGGTGTCCAAATGTTTAGAGAGGTATGCTATAGGAAGGTGTGTAGATCCCACAGGTTGAGTTAACACACCAACAGCATTACCTTGCTTTTTATCAGTGAAAAGATGGAAGAGGCATCTGGAGTCAGGTAAAGCGAGAGGGGGAGAGAAGATGAGGGTGTCTCAAAGGGTAGAGAAAGCCCTTTTGATGGTGTCAGGGGATGTGAGAGGTTCCGTGGGAGTCTCCTTTGCAGCCTCGTAAAGGGGTTTGGCTAAGAGAGCAAAATTGGGAATCCAGTGTCTAAAGAAGCCTACTAGACAGAGGAAAGAAAGAATCTGGTCAGCAGTGGTAGGTGGTTGGAGACTGTAGAAAGTTCGAGTTCGATCTAGGGTGAGACCAGAGGTGGTGGGGGTTAAGGCAATACCCAGATAGACTACAGACTGAGAGTGAAGTTGAGTCTTAGTAGGGGAGACAAGATATCTCTTTATGGCAAGGAAGTTAAGAAGGGTGGCAGTGTGTCTTATTGAGGCAGACAGGGAGGGGCTGCAGAGAAGTAGGTCATCTACATACTGTAAGAGGATACTAGTCTCGAGATTGCATGTAGCTAAATCCTGAGCCAGAGCCTGTCCAAACAGGTGTGGGCTGTCTCTGAACCCCTGGGGTAAGACAGGCCATGTAAGCTGCTGGGCTACATTAGTGTCTGGGCCAGTCCAAGTAAAGGCAAACAGAAAGTAAGAGTCAGGGTGTAGAGAAATGGTAAAGAAGGCATTTTTGAGATCTAGGACCATGAAGTGAGTAGTGTCTGAGGGAATGTGTGACAGTAATGTGTAGGGATTAGGGACTACTGAATGAAGGGGAACTACTGCCTCATTGATTAAGCATAAGTCTTGTATGAGATGATAAGTTCCTGAAGGTTTTCGAACAGGAAGGATGGGGGTATTTCAGGAAGAGTCCCTGGGGATGAGTAAGCCTTGGTTTAAGAGGCAGGTAACTATTGGTTTAAGGCCCTTGTGGTGACTTGCTGAAATAGGGAATTGGGGTCTAGATGGGAATTGGAAGGAATTCTTTAAATGGATGTGTACAGGTGGGTAGTGGGTTGCTACCACAGGGGTAGAAGTGTCCCAGACCAGAGGGTTGACAATATTTGGTAGAATAGGAGGTGTGATTAGGTTAGTGGGAGAACCTTCAGTCAGGAGTGGTAGGCATAGGTAGGAAGATGCTGTCAGCTGGATAGTGGCTCTGAGACTGTGTAGAATGTCTTGACCCAGAAGAGGTACAGGGCACAATGGCATAACTAAGAACAAGTGCGAAAAGATGATTCCATCCAAACTGCATGCCAGGGGTACTATGCAAAGAAGAAAAGAAGGGGTCTCATCCACTCCTATAACTGAGACCTGTGAGGGAACTAGAGGTCCTGAGTATGATGGCAAAATGGAGAAGGTAGCCCCCATGTCCACCAAAAATGAGATGGACTTACTTGGTACCTGTAGCATCACCCATGGCTCAGAGAGAGTGATGGGGGTCTCTGAGTCTGGGCCATGTCAGTCATTCATGAGGTCTAGGAGTTCAACAATGGATCTGCCTGGCTGGCTTGACCTCCCATCTGAGTGACCTGTCTTCCACATAGAGACGTTGAAAATGAGCCTGCTGCCCAAACAGGCTACTTAAAATTAGGGCAGGGCTTAGTGGGTGGCCTCGGGCAGGGGCACTGCAGGGACCAATGACCCTCCTTGCCACACTTAAAGCAAGCCCCTGGTAAGGATCCTCTTTGCAGCTTGGACTTAGGTTGAACACCTTCAGTGCCTTGCCCCTGTTGCTCTGCTGGCCTTAAGGCTGCCACAAGAGCCTGGGTTTGGAGTGTTACCTCCTGCTGCATATGGACCTGGTGATCAGCCTTGGCCTTTTCCTCTTGACTATTAAAAAACCTTAAATGCCATGTTCATCAGGTCTAAGATATGAGTTTGGGTGTCCTTTTCTGCCTTTTTAAGTTTCCTCCAAATGTCCAGGGCTGATTGGGAAATAAAGTGAGTAGCTAATACAGTGGCCCCAGCACTGGAAGTATGGTCTAAATGAGTATGGAGGACTATAGCATCAGTGAGGTGATTTAAGAAGAGAGCCAGATTTTCCTCAGGTCCTTGAGTAATTTCCCTTATTTTGTCATAGTTAACTATCTTTTGTGCTGCATCCTGCATGCCAGCTATAAGACATTTAATCATTTGGTTTTGTCATCTCCTACCTGTTTGTACCGTAGGGTAATTCCAGTGGAGTCCGTGTCAAAGACCACCTCTGGGCCCACCGGCATTTGAGTGTTTGAGGCATGGACCTTATCTGCATGGGCTTGTGCCACTTTCCAGATTCAGTCCCGTTCATTGGGGGTAAGGGTAGAAGACATAATAATATAGAGATCATGCCAAGTGAGGTCATATGCCTGAGTGAGATATTGGAATTCTTTGGTATAGTAGGTAGGATTAGAAGAGTAGGAACCTAAATGCTTTTCGATTGCAGACAGATCAGAGAGGGAGAAAGGCACATGAACCCAAACAACTCCTTCTGTTCCAGCCACCTCACGGAGAGGGCATAGGAGGTTGGCTCCCTTTTGTGGCCCGGAATGGGATCGGGTGTGAGCATTAACAGGGGAGGAGAGAGAGAGACCAGCATTTGCAGGTGGAAGAAAAACAGGATCTAGCAAAAAGAGGGGAGGAGTCTGATGGGACCGAGGGAGTCATGCAAGGGGGAAGAAAATTCCTCAGGGGAGTTGGCAAAGGAGGAGAGATCTGGAGTGCAGGGTTTAGCTAAAGTTTCTCTGACCAAGAGGACCTGTGTTGTAGAGGAGCTGGCACAGAGATTAGGATGAGGGCGCAGATGCCAGAAGCCCTAAATATAAGGAATTTCCAACCATTTTCCAGTCTCTTGGCAATAGTTCCATAAATCAGTAAGGGTGTTAAAATTGAAACTCCTTTCCTGAGGCCACCTGGTGGTTATCCAGTGGGTATTGTGGCCAGGCTATGCTGCAGAAGTAGATTAGTTTCTTCCTTTTTTAGAGAAGGATCGATGTTTGAGAGATTCTGGATAAGGCACCCCAGGGGTGTTTTAGTGTCAGGCTTGGATTTTTTTGCCCCCATGGTCACCCTCAGTTCTTGAAGTGGTCAGAGATGAGTATTGGAACCCCAAAACTCAAACCCTGGCCACCAGATGGATAGGGAAAGTGGATGTGCTTGGGACATCTCCATGGGCACACAGGCACTTGGAATGGAAAGAAGTCCTTGACACAGCTGCGTTTTTGGACAGGGACTCTCAGCAGAACATACTGAGAGGAGGCTGGAGGTGGAAAACTTACCGCACCATGCACCAAAGTGGGTGGAAAGTCAGAGGTCCTGGTTCTTTCTCGGAGGGGAAGGGGAGAGGAGCAATCCTTGAGGACTTCTGACTCCTCTCAGGTTTTCTACACCAAATGTAAGGTATTTTTCCCCACCAAAAGAAGGAGGAAGGGGTGTACCCACCAAGTGTGGATAAGTAAAAGCTTTATTGAATACAGTGCTTCTTGGATGAGATTCATTGACCCGGAAGATGGAGGTTAGGAAAATTGAGCAAAGAGACCACGTGGGGCAAATTTAAAGAGATCCTGTATGGTGATCAAGCTAATATAACATGGTGAAGTCTCACTGGCTGATGGACAGTCGCTCTTTTCCCAAGGACTCCTGAGAAGTTTCTTTTGGCATGCTTGTTTGTGTGCAGCTCTAGCCAAAGTTCCCGGGTCTGAGTTCCTCAGATGACCTTTCCCCATTATCCACCGACCTTACAGACAGGAAAGGAGAGAAGTATCAGTTTGTTGTGGCTCCTTAGTCTCCTTAGTTGTTCATTGATTGCTTACTCATATGTACCTTGATCAGAAGGCTACAGCAGAATGAGTGAGCACTTGCTGAAACCAGCAACCTGCAACTCAAGCCAGCGACTTTGGACTTCAATCCAGCAACCTTTAGGCTCAAGCCAGTGACCATTGGATCATGTCTGTGATCCCATGCTCAAGCCAGTGACCCACGGAGCCCATGCTCAAGCCGGCGACTTCGGGGTTTCAAACTTGGGTGCTCCGCATTCCAGTCAGACACTCTACTCATTGCACTACCACTTGGTCAATCTTTCTTTTTAAATTATAATTAATTGTAATGTATAGTGCATGTTACAGAGTTCCATTTTTGCATGCAGTTAGCCCTCAAAGATCAAAATAAAAGATGAGATTGGTATGGAAGACATGGGAAGAAGAGGTGAAGGCCATGTGGAGATGGAAGCAGACATTAGAATGAAGTAGCCACAAATCAAGAAATGCCAGCAGCCCCCAGACACTGGAAGAGGCAGGCATGGAAGAATTATCCCTTATAACCTACAGAGAGAGTACAATCTTGCCAGCACTTTAATTTTGGACTCTTGATCTCCAGAACCATGAGAGAATACATTTCTGTTGTTTATTTTTTTGTTGTAAATGTTTGTTGGCCATCGTGGGAAACAAATACACTGGAAAGCACTGTGCGTGGACTCTCAGCAGGACACACTGCCCACAGCTGGGGAGCAAATGTCTTGGTTTTGAAAGGAGGGCTCTGAGAAATATACTTTAGCACCCACCACACCACAAAAGCAAGTTTTTCACTAGGCAACTCATTCTTTAATGAAGCTTCTGTTCTTGGTTAAACCCCCACTAGTATCCATCTTTCATACAACACACATTTATGGAGCTATTGTCAGGGACCATGTTAGTCTGTGAGTGTGGCTGTGATCACTGCTCAAATAGCTCGAAGAATGATAGACAAATAAGAAATATTGAGAAAGACCTAAGGACTTTGGTCAAGACATATACAAAGGAGCATCACAAAACCAAAAGAAAGAATGCAGCCTGAGGTTCAATGAGAAGATAATAACTTTTGATTGAGTCCCAGAAAAGAACTGACTTGGTAGAGTGAAGAGTCTGGGAAGATTCTGAGTTCAGGAAATAGGACTCGTGTGAACATCAAAGGCTCAGGTGAGGAAGGAACTGCCCTTGGCTCCACTGTCTGATCATCTCCTAAGTGTGATCACAACCCCGCATTTGACACATGAGCATGATCAATCCTGTCTGAGGACATTTGGGCACCTCACAATTCTGTCCTATTAGTGTCATATGCACAACATCTGATGACCACTGCTCCAATATTCTGTTAGAATAATGCAAAGAATCACACTTTTCATTTTTAAAATGCAACTACTATATAAAGAGGTGAGCAATTTATTACAAATGCAATTTAATTTTTAAAACTTCTCTTTCACATGTCTACTGTATACATATACAGATGTGCATGGATGTGCTATACATATACATATATGTAGATATACATGTAAAATCATTTTACATTTACCCTATCTCTGAGTCTGTGTAGGTGTCCTGATTAGTTTTAACAATGGGAAGATAAAATATGATGCAATTATTTTTTCTTTTTTTGCCAGCATTCTTAGTTAGAGCTTTCAGCAAGAAAGTCTGAACTGTGTAAATGCAAGCAGGATTCCAAGCCCAGTGCCATCTGTGTTGACAATGGCTGGAAGTAAAAGCGATCAATTGGTGCCAAAGACCTAAAAGGATTAGGAGCAATAAAAGTCACCCTTGGATGGAGCATCATCCTGAAAGCTGGCCACCACTCAAAGTCCATCTCACTCCTGCTTCTGAAAGTAATTGCAGCATCTGTTCCTTGAAGTAGTTGAAACTAGTACATGCCTCGCTTCTATTTGGTGAATAGTAAATGGCTTGGAGAAGAGAGGAATGGGGCTTTGAGAAGGGCTAGCCCGAGGCCCCTGCGGGTCAGAAGTGAGCCGCAAACAGCTGCTTCTTCAATAGACTCCTCAGGTCTCTCCATGACCCTTGCACTTGTCCACAAGCTGCCAAGCAGGGCTTATTGTGGGGTTTTTATGTGTTGGGAACTCCAACCTTAAAAACAAATGGACTAGCTTAACTATTAAGTGTCAATCAAAGCTGTTGAGGGGAGTGTTAAAATTCTAATTAGTTAGCCTGTTTTGTTTTTGTTTTTTAACTTTGTGATCACTCTAGTTTCCTTTGTTAAGTTTACTGCATTCAGGAGAACAAAATTCCACAGGCCTTTTATCACTGGTCCTTTTCAGTCTATTTTATAGCAGCCCTTGCAATAATCTCAGATCTTGGGTATAGATTCCCAGTTTCCTGGCACTATGCACATGCACATACTGATACCTGTGAGAACGCATGTATTGTGGTCACAGGTTTCATATAAAGAATAGTCAACAGAACCTGACCATGCTGGGCACTTACTTTGCCTTTTTCCTGTGTTTTGTAACTAGTTCACTAATGAGCTTGGCTTTGAAGAAAAACAAACATGGGGAAGCAACTAAAAGTAAGAAGTAATTGCTCATTTTCTCTTCCTCAAAAAAACAAGCGATGTATAGGAAGCATACACAGGAGAATGATTCCTTCAGACTTTCTTCTGTGTTTGTCTTAGTTGACAGAGGAAGAACTTTTATGAAAGAGACTCCAAAGAACCCCTGGAGTTTCAGCTCACCGTGCGCCTTAATTCACGTTCCACTGGCTACATGCATGGACTATGAAAAACTTGTCTTTCCTTGGAAGTATTGGAACAGAGGTTCATGGAGCTGTGGGTCTACCTGAGCACCAGAGAGGAAGTGCACCTGCAGAGCGCATTTCTGGGTCGCTAGGGCAGCCTCCATAACGCTTTCACATGAAGACGATCCTGCTGCCTAACCAACCACACTTCTCAGTCCCTGGTGTCAAATGTCCACCTTTTGTTTATAAAATATTATCTATATAAATACAAAAGTGAGGAAAATAACAGGAAAGCAAGCATTCATAGCCTTGTCAGATAAGTGCAGAGTTGGCATTTCACCCCGTGGAAGGAAACTGCATTCAGGGTGTCCGAGGAAATCTGCACAAGGACAATCTATTTTGGTGTTGAAGTATGGAAGCTGTGCACCTAAAATAGGTGAAAATAACATCCAGGGCCTGAGAAAGCCGCGTGACCTGAATGGAAACCTCCAAGACAACTGTTTTGCATTTTTTTTAGCTACAGTTTAAGTCCAGAATAAATTTAGCTGTTTGATGTTAGCCAATAGAAAAGTGTAGTGAGACTGTTTTCAATGAGGAAATCAATAAAGCAGAGCTCCAGGCAGCAGTGTTGGAAAGATAGCATGAGGAAGTTTACTCCAAGGAAAGGTTATGAATGCATTGCCCTCCAAACCTAACTAGGCAGCTATATCGGGAGGATTCTCATTAAGACAACTTCCCATTTAAAATGGCTTCTACTAAGAAATTGTAACCAAACTAAATGGCCAACAATAAGAGAATGATTAAATAAGTAAATTACAATGTGAGTTGTGAAAAAATAATAAAGTCAGGAAATATTCTTATTGCAGTAGGTAAAAACAAGTTATAAAACAGAATCCCATTTTTAAAAATACTGGCACTGATAAATCAGTATAAAGTTACTTAAACATATGCATCTAAACAGAAAAGGAGCTGAAATTAGGCAAACTAAAATGTTAGCAGCAGTTATCAATGGATTAAGGAGATGATGGATGACTGTTTTTTCTTCTTTGCATTTTTCTTTTTTATCAATTTTTCTAACTTGAATATATACCAAATATTTAATTTATTGAGGTGACATTGGTTAATAAAGTTTCAGGTGTGCAATTCTATAAGATGTTATCTGTATTTTGTATTGTGTGTTAACCACCCCAAAAGAAGTCTCCTTCTATCCCCATTTAATATTATTTTTAAATTTTCCAAGCATATTTTTCTTCCAAAAACATGAATACTGCTGTCATTACTATTCCTTTAAAAAAAATTATTTTACTAATGACAAACTTCTAACCTTCTAGTTTTCAAATGAACACTGAATGAATGTACATAATTACTATTATATATTGATAAACAGTTGCTTTTTTTTTGGCAGAGTCAAAAAGAGGGACAGATAAGGATAGACAGACAGGAAGGAAAAGAGATGAGGAGCATCAGCTCTTCGTTGCGGCACCTTAGTTGTTCATTGATTGCTTTCTCATATGTGCGTTGTCCCTGGTTGGGGAGCTACAGTAGAGTGAGTGACCCCTTACTCAAGCCAGCAACCTTGGGCTTCAAGCCAGCAACCTTTGGGCTTAAACCAGTGACCATGAGGTCATGTCTATAATCCAATGCTCAAGTCAATAACCCCACACTCAAGCTGGAGAGCCTGCACTCAAGCTGATGAGCCCACACTCAAGCCGACAACCTTGGGGTTTTAAACCTTGGTCCTCAGCATCCAAGTCATATGCTCTAGCCACTGCGTCACCACCTGGTCAGGCTAACAGTTTCTTATTGATAATAAATTATTTAATTAAATTATTTTCTGTATTAAAGATTATCTTAATGTTTTTGTCACTCAATCTGAAGAAAACTTATTAGGTATATATTTGTTTCTTTGAAGTTGAACAGAGAACTAGAAAGAATGAAATGCTTTAAAATTTTCTTTTTGTACAATGTTAACACCATTTCATTTTTACAGTGAAGTGAACACCGCAGTTATCAATTGATGCACAGCTACACACCTATCTAAAATTCCAAATATTTGAATCATCTTTAAAAACTTATATTAAAAGTTATGAGCTTAAAAGCCATCATAAAAGTGACATGCATGGGAAAGAAATATAAATTTCCTATGTTATTAACAATTATGTATTCTGAAAAGCTATAGCATTTTTTAAAGTATAATTTAATCCTCTAGGGCACCTTGTTACCTTACCTTGGCAAATGTTATATGTAAACATATAAACCCAAGTGACCTGTACATGAAATACAGACCCACCAGGTTTGAATGAAGAAAATAGCTTTTCAAAATATGCTCCTGATTGTAGAAGGAGGCACAGCACGAAGACAGGCTGAGCAAGAGCAAATGGCCTCTCTCTCCTGCACTCACATGCAGTTTTCCTTTCTTCAAATATTTACTTGTTTCCATTTGCCAAGCTAATGTTTTGGGAAAAAAATCGTCTGGGAAAGGCAGCTTCAGGGAGTCAGATGAAATCTTCTATTTGGACTATCTGTTAATATCCTAATATTCTAAGTTCTTTATCAATGTTGTTTTAATTATGTATGCTATACTGATCTCAAACAAGAAAATCCTACTTCAACACAGGAATACTTTTATTTCTAATAGTTCAATTAGCAATTACTTTGCGGGTTTCCACTTAGTGCTTCTTCCTTCAATTATTCCACCTTGATTTCCTCTTATTTTTTACCCTGACACACTCACCCAAATAATTGTTAATATCCTTTCTCAAAATTAACTTCTAGTTACATTTCTCTTCAGTGAATAGCTTAGAGTAGGCAGGCATGGGCCCATAAAAATACAATCTTTAATCTTAAGGACTTCCTGTCCAGAAAAGCATCAGAGCAGACCAAATGGCACCAAACAAACAGCATGACCTGCGGTGGCTCTCAGTGTGGATAAACAACCCTGATTAAGAGTTACACTCTGTTAAGGATATTCTCAATGTTTCTGCATCAGAAAGAGCCATCTTGCCTGTGCTGAAATTTCAGTTTGTTTCCCCCGGAATAAAATGAAGCTTGTTCAGAGGGCGAGTGCCGCAGAGTGTTGGATTTCCTTCCCCCGGTCAGAGAAACACAATAACTCTGTTATGGGCCTTCCCACTGGTACCTAGAAACCACCAAAAGGAGGTGGGGGAACTGTTTTACTCAGGCCCAGCTGTTAGTCTCCCTGTAGCTACAGTGTCCTGAAACATTTGCCTACTTGCTACCCCCCTTAGATTTGTAAAGCTCTTACAATGTTTCTCTGTGCCACAATTGAAATAGTTCAACCTTCACCATATGCTTATAAATCCTGTACTTGTTCATGTATGTTGAAACCATGCCAATCTTGGACTTCACACTTCCCTGGAGCCTCTTACTCTGGATTCCCTTCTTTGCTTGTGAGAAACAGATATTTCCCTGAAAACAATAGGCTGTAAATTGAGAAAAGTTAAGAATCAGCATCAGTTTCTCATAAATCTAATTTCCAATTTCCCACCAGTCTGGGTTCTATGTACAAACTAACACACACTCTCTTGTGGGAAATGCTAGCTCGTGTTCATAGACTTGCCTCATTTTATTCAGCTGGTTTTTCTCTTTGGTGGAAGGAAATACTATAATTCAGCAAAGGAATTGTAGAAGGAGATTATTAGAAATGGGTAGATTTACTATAAGTCCTTTTTATTCTTTTCTTTTAATCCTGGCTGGGTGTGGGTGGGGAGATACACTTATCCATAGCAAAACATATGGATATATTTTCTCTGCTAATTTGTAGTTGCCCGGAAAGAGCAGATTAAGTCTACATTTTTATCATTCTATAGAAGAGTATAGTAAAAGCATCTAAAAGAAAGTATGACAATATGAAATAATCATTCATAAGGGATAACCTGAACATATTTAACTCCTTCTAATCCCAGAGGAGAATATAAAATAAGATTTTGTAGACACGAACAAAAAGATCATATGCATATTAGAATGAATATGGTAAACTTCTTACTGAAAACACTTAAAAGTTTGCTATTATTGAAAGGTCAGATTCAGTATGAGTCTTTTATTTCAGACCTCTTAGACTCAAACTCACTCTACTAAGACAATTTATATATCATAAGTAGCATATGTTATAACCATTTGATTAAAATTCTTTTCTTACATTTGTGACAAAAAATTAAAATATATAATACTTAAAGCTAAGAAATACTAGCATCTCCTTTCAAAAATTGCTATTTTCTTAATATGCAGGCCACTGCTGTACACTGCCTTCATTCTGGGACCTTATCTCTCATTTGAAAGAGAACAAAAAAGGACATTGTTGGCAAGAAATGTCCATAAGCCATGTTTACAAAATAGAGAGACTCACTCTGCAGCCGTGCACACATTGTTCTCACTTTAATGTGGTCAACATCTGGGTTTGGGCTCATCATAAAGGGAACCTGCTGGGTGCAGAAAGAGTATTCAAGGGCAATAGACGGGTTGAACAAACAGATTCTACCATTTTCTTTTGCATTTTTAAGCTTCAGAAACTGGATTTAAAAATAAAAATATGTAGCATGCCCAGAAGAGACTATACTTACAATAGCAGATTCACATTTGCAAGAGCGGCAGGGAAATTGTTCCATAAACCTGAGAGCCACTGTAGTCATCCACAAAAAAACCACTCAGATTATTTTCTTTCCGGTGGTGGTATTCACAATCTTCTAAAAGATTTAAACAAAGTAGATTTAAAAATATAATAACAATGCATACTTTTACCACAATTAGTAAGCAAATGGTAACAATTGCAAGGGTAATGCACTTCAGGATAAATTCTCCGCTCTCAAGTCCCCGGGAGAATTGCAACACACCTGAAGTTTTTTAGTCAGGGCAGACTATGGCCAGTTATTTTTAAAAATGCAAAGTCATCGTTCAAAAAATAAAAAAGCCTACGTATGAAATCATACAGTACTTGGTTTTTCTTTTTCACGTGGCTTATTTCACTTATATGAGCTACTTAGAGTCATCAAAACCATAGAAACAGACAGTAGAATGTTGGTTGCCAGAAGTTGGGAGATGAGGGAATGAGGAGTTGTTGTTTAATGGGTATAGTTTCAGTTTTACAAGATGAAAAGAGCTATAGAGACAGATGATGGTGATGGTTATACAACATTATGACTGTGTTTAAAACTACTAAACTGTACACTTAAAAATGATAAGAATGGGCCTGACCAGGCGGTGGTGCAGTGGATAGAACATTGGACTGGGATGTGGAGGACCCAGGTTCGAGACCTCGAGGTCGCCAGCTTGAGTGTGGGCTCATCTGGCTTGAGCAAAGTCCACCAGCTTGGACCCAAGGTCGCTGGCTCGAGCAAGGAGTTACTCGGTTTGCTGAAGACCCACGGTCAAGGCACATATGAGAAAGCAATCAATGAACAACTAAGGTGTCACAACGAAAAACTGATGATTGATGCTTCTCATCTGTTACCATTCCTGTCTGTCTGTCCCTACCTATCTCTCTCTCTCCTTGTAAAAATAAATAAAGGTTAGAATGGTAAATTTTATGTTATGTGTATTTTACCATAATAAAAAAAATCATGGGAAAACGGTCTAGACAAAAATATACCAATATTGGCCCTGGCCGATTGGCTCAGTGGTAGAGCGTCGGCTCACCGTGTGGAAGTCCCAGGTTCAATTCCCAGCCAGGGCACACAAGAGAAGCACCCATCTGCTTCTCCACCCTTCCCCCTCTCCTTTCTCTCTACCTCTCTCTTCTCCTCCTGTAGCCAAGGCCCCACCATTGGAGCAAAGTTGGCCTGGGAGCTGAGGATGGCTCCATGGCCTCCGCCTCAGGCACTAGAATGGCTCCAGTTGCAGCAGACCAACGCACCAGACGGACAGAGCATCACCCCCTGGTGGGCATGCTTGGTGGATCCTGGTCAGTCTGTCTGCCTCCCTACATCTAACTTCGGAAAAATACAAAAATAAAATAAAACTATATATATACCAACATTTTAGTACTTCTATTTGGGTGGTAGGGCTATGAGCAATATATTTTTTTCATTTTCCTTCTGCTTTTCCTCATTTTTCAAGTAATCCTTTACAGAAAAATAAACATTAAAGAGAAAAATAGAAAAAAACCTACTTGTGGTCTATCTTCTTTTTCTTGTGGATGGTAGAATTCAAGCTTCTTATTTTTATCAATTTATGTTTCTTTACAAAGGTTTAGAAATAGTGGTACAGAAACTCATTTTTATTATTATTTTTTTTATTAAAAAAATTTTAATTTTCTGAGCCCGAATGATTTCATTTGTTTGAATAGCTTATAGACGATTAAGATAATTGTTTGAAGACCTAAGAATTGATATGGTGGTATAATTGCATTATTTTTATCTCTCTAAAATAGCACACTGCTTCCAAGGTCTGTTGGGAGTATTTGCCCTTTTTTCTGCATCACACTTGACTCTCCAAACTAGCAAAATGAACTGCGTTGAGTGACAAAGGGCTGGATAAGTGTTTCAGAAGAGAGTATACTCCAGACGCTGTTCTTATCCAGTGATTCTAACCTGGCATCATCCTGTCATGATGATAAATTGTATGTACAATTCATAGTTGGAGCAGATGGGAGAGGGCAGTTTATTAAAATCTAAATCTTCTCCCCTACCCTTGAAAAAGAAACCTTTGATCTCTCAGTGAAATACAGGTTTTTCATTAAGAAAATTTTGAATATTCAATTTTTAGTAACTGAAACAGTTATGTAGTCAGGGGCACCTAAACTTTAGTAAAACTAAGGTTTTTTCTAAGTTAGTTAAATAGAAGACATTCATTTATTCACCATGTTCATTGCATGCCTGCTAGCTTCCAGGAATAGAAAGATTTACCAGAAAATACGCTACAAAAATAAATAACATTTTTCTCTCCATTAAATACTTAATTTGTGGGAAAATAAACCTTATGGTGTGTTGCTGCAGCTGAGACATTAGAGAGACTGTTTTAAGATGTGCTATATGATGGCAAGGAGATGGGATGCATTTTAGTTTGTAAAACATTTGCAAATTCACTAATCTTCAAGGGTATTGAAGATTTCAAAAGGGTAAACCCATAGATGAAGAAAAACAATGCAAAAGCTAAAATAAACTCAGTTTATTGGCCCTAGAGTTTTATTCCAGCCACACTAAAGCAGAATCAAGTGATTTCAGATCCAAACTTACTGATTTATTTATTCACTCCGAATTTAGCAACTGCTGATGTAACTCCAGTATGTGATGATACTGTAGAAACTTTTGGAAAACTATCATTAATATACATATTATTGACCCCAAAAGTCATCTTGGTTCCAGAATTCCACCCAGGGCATTAGGTATAACTTTGGTAAGCTAAATGGCATCATTCAACTACATCAACCAGATAGTTTCTGGGAAAACTTTCATTAAAAAAACATTCTATATATTATCCCACTATGTGTTGGACACTTTTCATTCAGTGTCACTTTCCTCAACAATTCTGAGAAGTTGCAGATCATCACCTCACTTTACAATGAAAAAAACTGTGTTTTAGGCAAGAGATTCTGCCGAATGTTTCACAGATAAAGGAGCGGAGCTTGGACTGGAAGTCTTGTCTGACTGGAGCCCAAGTCCCCTCCTAATTTCACTACACCACATTGTCTTCCAGTAAAACGATATTTGGTAGTTCTTCATTTAGGCAAGAAAAAAGTCTAGAACTGAACTCTTACAGAAGAAAGTGCTCTGTTCCGTTTCAAGGTTGTTATAGATTTTTTTATGAGTTACAGTTCAAGTATTTTGTTTTAAGAAAAATATAACTGAATTCCTATCAACCAACATTTCACAAAACTTACCAGAGAACTCAGTACATGAAAGGCCCATCTAATGGGCACGTGATTTACCAATTTCTCTAAAGTTTTAAATTATAATCCTGAATAACGATACCAACAAAACCCAGATAACTAGGTAGATTATATTATTTTTACTCTCTTAGAGGAAATTCATTATGCAAGTTGAAATTTAATATAAATAATCTCCTAAAGATTGAAGAGATGGTATAAAAAGGCTTTCATTAGAAGAATTCATTCATTCAACAAATCTTATTGCATACTTTCTTATGTCAGCTCTTAGTCTGCAATACAATGTCCAACAAAAGTAGATTTGGCTTCCACTCTCATTAAACTTACATTTATTTAGTGCAAGTTACAGATAATAATCACATAAAATGTACAACTCTGCTAAGTACTTTGAAGGGGAGAATTATGATGCGCTAAGGGCAAATCATAATGAGGTTTGACCTGATAAGGAAATTCTGAAAATCCTGGTCAAAAATGACCCTGCAGTATATAAATTACATATTTTTGTTAGAATTCATTATGAAGCATTCTTCAAAGAAATAAGTAAATTTAAAATTTGTTTTACTACCCATTGTGGGGTTTTTTTTTTCTTTCCTATGACAAGGACAAAATCTAATCTAATCTTTTAAAACTTACTTTCTAAAACTCAAAGCTAAATTTGCTGTTCAACATTATTAAAGTATGATTTATTTCTTTATTACTTTAACTTAATTTTGTATCTTTGTATTTTAATTGATCTGTTTTAGATATGCTTTAACATTTAATATACCTTAAATATTTGTGTGTGGATGTGTGTGACATAGAGAAAGAGAGCAAACGAGAGAGAGAGAGAACAGAAGAAGGGCAAGACAATGAGAAACAACTCATTGTTCCACCTAGTTGTGCCATTGATTGCTTCTCATATGTGCAATCATAACTTCAACTGGCTACCTTAGTGATAGAGCTCACACTCTTGGAGTTGAGTCAGCAACCACATGATCCAGCCGGTGACAACAGGCTCGAGCTGGCAATCACAACATTCTGGGGTATTGCTCAATAAAAGCATGTCAAACTTTTTTAATAAGTTGATAAATATAAATGAAAATAATTATAAATAGCTTAGTTTTAATTGTCATTCATTTGTTGCTGAATTTTAGTGCTTCTGTTTGTTTGTTTTTACCACCTCAGCTAACTGCTAAAAATTCCTTTGGATTTTTGAGATTTCAAAAAAACATTAGTATATGAATTTGTAAGAAACCTAGAGGCAGTATATTTTTGAACTGTTAAAACCAAATATCTTAAATATCCTTCAGAAGAAAAAGTAAAAAATCACAACAATCTCACTCTTTTACTCTTTCTGCTTCAAAGCATAAAATGTAAAATAAAAATGCCTGTCCAGCCTGGCCTGTAGTGGTGCAGTGGATAGAGTGTGAGCCTAGAATGTTGAGGTCCCCAGTTCGAGGCCCTGGGCTTGCTCAGTCAAGGCACATACAAGAAGCAACTACTGTGATATGATGCTTCCTACTTCTCCCCGCTTCCTTTCTCTTTTACTCTCTATGTTCTCTCTGAAATCAATAAATAAAAATTTTTAAAAATACCTAACCATTACTCAACATTCTACTTCAGACTAGAATTGGGCAGTTTGATCACAGCAAACTGCTTAGTTCTACCTTGCCCACCCAGATTTAGGCAGTAAGAGAGGAATGCAGCTGAAATCACAGGCATCTATGCAAGCCAGCGGGGACTCAGCTCACAGATGGGTGCTCCACTGACAAAGCAGCATCAACACCCACACCTACCACATGGAGAACCTGAGAGCCAGCACCAGCAGCTCATCTACATACCTTATGCTGCTCATACTCAGAGAACTATTCTTTTAAAGGATTCTTAATAGCTGATGATTACACATGTTGTGTGACAGTCACATTAGCTACACTTTAGAGAAATATGAGATTTGGTGTGCCTGCCTGTTTTACTATTTACCTAATTTTATCAAGAGCATTTTTTGCCTGACCAGGTGGTGGCGCAGTGGATAGAGCATCGGACTGGGATGCGGAAGACTCAGATTCAAGACCCCGAGGTCACCAGCTTGAGCGCGGGCCCATCTGGCTTGAGCAGAAGCTCGTCAGCTTGGACCCAAGGTCGCTGGCTCCAGCAAGAAGTGGCTTGGTCTGCTGAAGGCCCGCAGTCAAGGCACATGTGAGAAAGCAATCAATGAACAACTAAGGTGTTGTGACAGCAACGAAAAACTAATGATTGATGCTTCTCACCTCTCTCCATTCCTGTATGTCTGTCCCTCTCTCTGACTCTCTCTCTGTCCCTGTAAAAAAAAAAAAAAAAAAAAGACCATTTTTTTAAAATTCAAAAGAGTAACAACCTTATCAGTTACTTTTCCCATTAGTTTATTATTATTTTTTTTATACGTTGGCCTTAAAAGGTCTGATGTCCTACTAGAATGACCTTTTGCTGACTTTGTCAGATATGCTTCTTACAGAAAAAAATCCTTTTCTTATCTAAGAAAAATACTTTAAAATATTTGCTGTATTTAATGGTTATTCTATTTCAAAATTTAATATTCAAAACTGCAAAAGTACCAGTGAACCTTTTAATTAGAAAAACAAAGGTGTGACTATAGAAGTTTAAGATTTTAGAACAAAGTCAGTAAGCTTGGATAGCTATATCATGTCTAAATCTTTATACCTTTCTTTCTCCTTCTTATAATTATCTTTAGGTTATTGAGTTGGAGCACTGATAATGTGTTCTTGTTAATCTAGTTGAGCACAAAAAAATGCTGTGTTAATAAATGATTCAGAAGCAGGTAGAATTTAAATATTTACACAAAATTAACTTGGAAATATTTTAATTTAATTTTAAAAATTGCTTCTATTCCAACCAATCTTCTTTGTGTCACAAAGCAGATAACAATCTCTCTAATCTCATTTCCATATTGGGTATATGTGGGAGCTGTTTTAAAACATGAACTGGCCACAACAAAGTACCTAGTCCCATTGATAACTTTACCAAATGGTCTTTGTGTGCTCTTATTTTATATTGTACATGCCTTTATCTTGATCATGAAAGTTCAAAAATTCAAAAAGAAATACTTATTGTCTATTTATTTATTAAACACTAGAAAAATGAATTAAAACCAATTATATTTAGATTGGGAGTACTTGAGAAACAGCAATGCCTTAATTGGTCCAATATTAGTTCAACTATAAAAAAAGAAATAGAAAAATCAAGAAAACCAATCTACACTAATTCTAGTCTGAGAGTTGAGTTTCTGCAGTAGTGTGTATCCATTCCTCCTTCTAATTATGGTGGGCCATGCTTGCTTACATGTAGGTTACCATATCAGTAAATTTACTAGAGAATGAGACATATGTATTATTTAAATTTACATCTTTTCTTTTAAGTCATGTGCTTTTTTCTCCACAAATGTCACTTTTGCTTCCAAAAGTACCTATGTTTTATAATCAGTTATCTAGTAAAAAGAATATAAAAGAAATGGTCACTATGATGTCAGAAGTTAAAGTTGACTTTCATTTAACACACTAGAGCACCAGTGACTAACCACATCAACCTAAATACATAGTGACTTGAAATCAAGTCAAAGGAGATTTTCAAGGTCTGCTGATCAAGACCCAGCTCTAGTGCTTGAGATAACTTCAGTAAAACTGCCTCTAGATAAACATTTTTTCAGTATTTAACTTGCCTGTGATGAAGACAAGTGCTGCTTGAAATGTTTCCAATCTGAAGTTTCCCTGTGGAGGATCTGTGTTACTAATGTTTCAGAAAAATTGAGCTAATTTAATGAACTATTCTCTTTCTCAACCCCTCAAGCTTTATTAGTATAATTCTCATATCACAATGCTATTAGTCGGTGACACTGGAGATATGAAGTAAGAGGTCGAGGCAAAACTTGTACTGGAAGAGAAGTGGATTTGCTCACCCAATGCCCAACAAAGAAATAAATCACAATGGACCCAGGGGCAAATAAGACAGAAACAACACTGTTAGGAAAAGATGGAGAAAGGGCGCATGTGAGAATAATGCAATGCAACTTACTTCTGATCATTTGAATCTTTATTGTGCTGGTCTCCAGTTTCAGGTTTCTTAACAAACTAATTTAATAGAATAAAATTCACCCTAGATGAGTGAACAGTATCACATTTGGAAAAGAATTGCAACAAGAAGTCAATAAGGAAAATAAACACAGCTGTGGTGACAAAAAAAAAAAAAAAAAAAGAGGTGAATGACAAATTGTTTAGAAAGCAGCATGGTGCAAAATGGTAATGAGTAGAGGACTGGATATGTAACCATACCATCACACAGCCCTTGCAGGTGGGAGTTCCTCTTCTCAGGGATGGCAAGTGAATATCAAAGGAATGTCAATAAAAGCTCACTGCTGGTCTGTTTCGGTGTATTCTTCCCAGTATGATACTTTTATGCCTATTTCTCAGACTTGCTAACTTTTCGTGTTTAAATGTATATACTTTGGTGTCAAATCATTCCCATCATGACAGCAGAAATATATTTTAAACATTAAGTTTTCCTAAATGAGATTTCCAAGAAGAGATACTGACAGCACAGGTCGTAGACATATCTGAGAGACTGATGCAAATCACATATGATAGTGTTTTCACCAGAAAATTAATAAGAAAAAACAAAACAACCAGCAAGAAGTAGAACAAAAAGAGAACATCCTCTGTATGTAGAAGAGGGCTATTTGAAGACAAAAGACTAAAGAACTGAACTGTTTTGTGGGAAGGATCTCAGGCATGGATCGTTGGGGGTAGCATAGTTTTTACATGACTCTTCATTTAAAAAAAATCTTTTGAAAATGCAACAACCCTCATATTTGTTTCTCTACCTTTACAGTGCCCCTCAAAAAGGGCATTTAAAAGAAAGAATAGCAAAGTGGGCACATGGTAAGTTTTGGTGAAGAACTACTATTAAAGATTTATGCCAGCAGAGGAACCACAAGACCAAAATCTTAAAAAGAAGCTGGGTTTTTGAAAGTTAGAAGGCAAGATATAGAAATAAACCTGGATCTTTATTTAAATGAAAAGTGTTGTCAGGTGAGCTCTGACCTTTGCAAAAGCCCTATAGCAAGAGAACTGAGTCTAATTGGAATGGATGGCTCAGTTACTTTAAGAAAAGGCTGACAGAAAAATAGGTTTTAATTATTCTTCCTAGTTACTATTTTGCAGGTACTTTGTCAAGTATATTTTCAAGGAGAAAATGTGAACACAAAGATAAGATGCAAATGACTCCCAAGTGTACCAATATGTCTTACAGAAATGTACAATTTTATTCTTCTGTTCTAAAATTTGCTACTGGTCTTAAAAGCCATCATATTTTTCCATAACTCTTTTATGGCTGAGTAGTTGAATCTTCTTCAATTCTATGCTGAGCTGTCAACATTTGGCTAAGTACATTTTTAAAATTTTGTGACTTTATCATCAACTTAATGTCAAATGGAACAGTGGAACTCAGTAGGATTTGTGAAAATCAAAGTACAAACTTAAACTAAGGATGTGGTTTCTAATGTGTTATATAGAAAAGATGGGAAATGTCATATACTCCAGTGGCAAGAGTATCTATTTAGAAACTGTGTCATTTTTTATTCTTTATTCTTTAAAAATAACAAAAATATTGTGTTTGTAGAGTGTAATTATTGCCAGATGTCTCTGTTTTTGAAAATGTGTCAAGGTTTGGTTCTTGTTTACCTAATTCAGGGAAAATAAGATTATTGTAAAGGCTACCCATGGCTGTTTACATAATAGCTCATGATTCTGGAAATGAGTACTGTTTCCTGCTCAAAACTAAAAAGAAGAAATAGGAAATACAGTATACTCACAAACTGAAATACTTGCAACAAGTACGATCAATAAAGCCTTAAATTAATGAGAAATGTCATTTCTACTTTCCCACTTAGCAAACAGTATCAAATTATTCATTGTTCACCATGTATTTTTATCTCTTCCTCTTGTCTAAAATACCGTTCTCTTTTTCTGTTTTTTTCTCTAAATGATGAACATCCATTTATCTTTTAAACCCTATTTCTAATGCCACGTTTTTGCCACCTATATCAAGCAAAAGAAATGACTCCTTCTTCTGCATTTCCATAGCATTTTTTAAACACTCATCTTTTAAAATGTATTATATGGTATCAAAATTAAATGTTTACATGTGGGATATCAATGCTAGACTTTTTTTTTTTTTACAGGGACAGAGAGAGAGTCAGAAAGAGGGATAGATAGGGATAGACAGACAGGAAAGGAGAGAGATGAGAAGCATCAATCATTAGTTTTTCATTGCTGTTGCGACACCTTAGTTGTACATTGATTGCTTTCTCACATGTGCCTTGACCATGGGCCTTCAGCAGACCAAGCAATCCCTTGCTGGAGCCAGCGACCTAGGGTCCAAGTTGGCAAGCTTTTGCTCAAGCCAGATGGGCCCACGCTCAAGCTGGCGACCTCGGGGTCTCGAACCTGGGTCCTCCACATCCCAGTCCGATGCTCTATCCATTGCGCCACCGCCTGGTCAGGTTCAATGCTAGACTTTAAGTTTCCCACTGACAAAGCCCTTGACTTATTCATCTTTCTCTGCCTAGAAACTAGTGATTAAAAAAAATTGTTTTTTTGGATGAATTCAACATCTGTTTTTTGGAAGAATAGATGGATGAGATAATTTATTTTCTGAGTCAAAGCTTTTAGATCACCTTGTATCAGAATTATATCAAATGTATAAGATTTTATGGTATTTTTATGCAGGAAGCAAGAATTGACAATCCCACACAGATATGAGCTGACCTAAAGAATTTTTAAAACTTTTTCTCACTTTAACATTTTAAGGTGAGCCAACTCCTGTGTCTCTTTGCTTGTGTGCAATATAGAATATATCAGGGGTCCAGAACCTTTTTGGCTGAGAGATTTATGAATGCCACATATTTTAAAATGTAATTCCATGAGAGCCATACAATATGCTTAACACTAAATACAAGTAAATGTGTGCATTTCATGTAAGACCAACACTTTTAAAGTACAATAAGTCTCTGAATTCTTTTTAATAACATTGTTATGCTGTTGCTAACCAATGATGAATAAAGTACTTCTTACCATTAATGCGACTTCTGGTGCTACATGGTTTTGCTGATGGCTTTGTAGTCTGGTTGATACGTGGTGAGGTTAAGCTTCATGCAGACGTTGAGACTTCCATCCATTAAACGTGATCATAGATTGGTGTTAACGTTCTTTAGATGTGAGAAGGACTGCTCACATGCATCCGTAGAGCCAAAGATTGTCAGTACAGCAATACTCACATGCTGCAGTGTGTACTATGTAACGGGAAGCGTGTTCCAAGTTTTGACAATCAGCTGGTCCACAGGTTGAAGTTTTTTCATTTCTCCCCACTTGTGTTTGCTCTCCAACACTGCTTGCTGTCATGCAAGTCTTTCCAAATCTTCATTCAGTGACCTGAACTTATTCACCCACATGTCTGAGGCCTTCAGGTCAGCAGCTTGTAGCTCAAAATCTCTAACGGAGACACCAGGGATGTAACTCAGGTCGGCTCTGTCCACTGCACACTTGTGTAGATGGGTGATGAACTTCAAAAGATGAGTGAGCTCACAAAATTCTCCAAAGCGCACTTTGAATGACTGCAGGAGATTAGATGTGAAGCCCGCTAGCTGCTGAAGATCAAGATGTTAAGCAGGGTCACTTGCTGTGCATGCATCTTTAAACTCTCCCAGTTTTATAAAGTGTAGTAAACAGCCTGTTTCAATGTCTGTGATGAAGAGTTCTAGCTTGTTTTCAAATGCAAACACTGCCTGTTGAAAGAATAAGACTGTATTTCCAACACTTTGCCTTTTCACATTGAGCAGGTTCAGATGTTCAGTCATGTCCACGAGATAGTAGAACTTCAGGAGTCACTCAGTGTTAGCTAACTCAGCATGCTCGACATTTATCATTTCAAGAAAAGTCCGAATTTCGCTCAGACAAGCCGCGAAACCTTTCCTCTTGACAACCAACACACATTGCTTAGCAGAAGCAGACCAGGATAATTATTCCCAACTTCATCCAGCAGTGCTTTAAACTGGCGATCACTTAAAGCTCAGGCAACAATAAAGTTGACCACCCAAATGACCAGCAACATCACCTCACCAAGGGGCTTGCCACACATCTGAGAACAAAGCACCTCCTGATGTACAATGCAGCAAAAACTTAGGATGGGTCCCTTTTCATGTTCACAAAGAAGCTCTATAAATCCTCTGTTTTTCCCCATCATGCACAGAGCACCATTAGTACACAACGAAATCAGTTTATCCATCGGTAGATTTTTTTTCTTTAGTGAATTCAGTGAAAGACTGGAATAAATGCTCCCCTCTTGTTGTCTCTTTCATAGGCAGAACAGCCAGACTTTCCTCAGGTAGTGTGTCACTGACAGCATACCTTGCAATCATTCTGAACTGGGATAAATGGCCTATGTCTGTTGACTCATCCAAAGTGAGAGAAAAGAATGGTGCTGCGTTTATGTCCTTCACTTGTGTTGCCTCCATTTGATTTGCCATCATGATGGTACGATCATGAACAGTTCTTGCCAAAAGAGGCATGTCTTTTATTTGTTTAATTATCTTGCCTTTATCCAAAATGTCATCAAAAAGTTCACTGGCAACATCAAACATGAATGTTTTGGCATACTCCCCATCTGTGAATGGCTTTCCGTCTCTCACAATTGCTAAAGCACTAGCAAAGCTAGCCAAATTCCAGTCACCTTGTTGGGTCCAAACGCGGAGATGCTGCTGACCTGCTTGCACTCTGTACAGTAGCTCTTGACATGCTTTCTTCCTGCTGTCTCCCGTTGGATATTTCGATGCAAATGTAGTATGGCATGTGTCAAAGTGCCACTTGATATTTGACCGTTTCATAGGTGCAATTTTATCATTGCATATTAGACACACTGCAGAACCTGCTCTCTCCACAAAGGTGAATTCTTCTGTCCATTTCTGCTGAAAGGTACGATATTCCTCATCTTTTTTTCTTTTAGCCATCTTCTTCATCAAATGGTTTCTGCAATTAGCTAGCTGACTACTTGATTAAAAAGAAGTTTACTTCCTGACCTCACAATGACCTGTGTACATTATGCATTATCCAATAAAAATTTGGTGTTGTCCCGTAGAACAGATATGATTGGCTCCAGCCACCCACAACCATGAACATGAGCAGTAGGAAATTAATGGATTATAATACATGAAAATGTTTTATATTTTTAACGTTATTATTTTTATTAAAGATTTGTCTGCGAGCCAGATGCAGCCATCAAAAGAGCCACATGTGGCTCACTAGCCATAGGTTCCCAACCCTTGAAATATATGGTGGTTAATGGAGTCATGGTATTACGTGAGCATAATTTTCTCTTTACTCTTTTTTAAATGTATCCTAGATGTTAGTGAAGCACATGAACTCTTTAGTCTGCACAATTGTTGCATAATTAGTCCTTTTCTTTCTACCTCAAACAGCAAACATCATAATGTAGGAATCCTTCTCTATTTATTTCCTCTATCCTACCCCAACACACAGAATACCAAGTGATTCATAAAAGCTTTTACTTTAGGCTTGGTCAGAGTCAGCTTTGTATTGACTTTGGTTGTATTAACTACATTCTTTAAGATCATCTGTAGTTTTCTAGATGAAGTATTTCATTGATGTTTTCTTACCACACAGATTTTGGCACTTATATAAGAAAAAGATGATAGCTACTGAAATAGCATCTCTACAGAGAAAGGAAATTCACTTAGGTAAAGACAATAAATTTTGTTAAAAGATAAGGAAGATGACTATCAACACATTCATGAACAAAATAGAAACCTGAGAAGAGCAATGGCTCTTATTAAAGCATATTTATCCAAACATTTCTCTACAAGGAAATGAAATGGTACTTTTAACAATGCAAGCTGACTGGTTGCAGAAAGAAAAAAAAAAAATCTCTATCATTATTAACTGTAATTTCCTTGTATAAAGTTGTCTTCGCATTCAATCATTTATTTACTGAATAAACATTGTTTTCCCTATAGAACAGACTTTATACAAGGTAATGTAGCTCCTCAAGGATTATTCACAGACCTATAGTATAAAGATTCCATAAACATTGGGAATATTCAGAACAGGATCAAGCATAGAATCGGTTTCTCCATTTCATGCCACACATAGGTCATAGGTCATATCAATTATGTTAAGAAAAGAGTTGCTCCAGTGCACAAGCCCTCTTTTAAAAAAAGTTAAAAAATAAAAAAGAGTAGTCTTATCACCACTATTTTGCAAATAACAACTAGGATGTCTTCATTAGAAATATAACCATAGTTGCTTACAATACTAAATTGTAAGAGTAATAAAAATATTTAGGTAATAGACAATAAAGACAAAAATTAAATGGTAGATTAATTCACAATTTAGGAGGAAAAACTAAGTTTTCACCAGACATATTCATTAGCTCAGAGTCTTCATGAGTTTGAATTTTGATTCCGACTTTCATTAATAAAGAAGTCCTCTAAACCACAACTGTTACTATCTTTAAAATGTTCACAGAGTTGTTGTGAAGATGAAAAATAAAGTATTTCTAAGAAAATCATAGCTTTTTTATAAGTTGAAAAGGCTCTATGAAGGCGATAGAATTTGATTTCATCCTTAAAGAATTATAGCAGTCGAGTAAATAGAAAGATGTGGAGATTGTTCCCATTTGAATAGTACCATAAAACAAAGTCTCAGAAGCCATATCTTTCTCAGAATGCAAAGACTCAGAGATTTACCTTATTTGTGTCGAACTGTTTAAAATTCATTTCCCCCCAAACAAAATATCCCTTGTAATTTATCAACCAAGTACAAAATAAGAAATTCCCTGATTGTTTTCTTGGATTTAACGGACTAATTATTCTGGTCAAGTTCTAACCTCAGTTTAGTTGCAGCCTCCATAGGCTGCACTCTCTATGATACCTCACTCCAGATATTACGGGGATTAACCAATCAATTTGAAACACCTTGTAAAGACATGTCAGATTTTCTAATTCTTTTCTGAATTAATTCCTATTCAATCCACATTTTTACTGGGATGGATTTTAAGCTGCATACAACTGTGCCACCTGACCCAGAACTTCACAATTTCTCCAGCCTGCTTGTCTTGCATCATTTGAATATCGCAAAAGCAACAAGCAAAACAGTGCTTCCAAATTCTATTTAAGCAAAGATGATGTCCGAGGTAAGATTGCTGAGATGTTCTGCACAGACCAATTTAGTATTGCCTCTCTTTTGTTTAGTCCCATTTATGAACATGCTGCCAAAATTTCTAAGTCATGCAAAAACAATTTAAAATCACAGTAAGAACTAGACTTTATCGCTTTCCTCATTTTAATATCCAAAAGACACTGACAGTCTCAATTTCTTTTTTCATGAGAAAGAAGTATAAGCAATCATTCTGTGTCCTGGTTGGACTCTTAGCTATGACACCAGAGAAAGCTAAGCTAATTTGAGCTGCTGCATTGCACTAGCAATCTTCCTCTTTCAACTTTTGAGACCTTCACAGACGGCACTGTAAGCAATGCCAACCCAGGACTCTGCTAAATGAACTCTTCCTAGCGAGAACTCCCCTGCAACACCTCAGGCTGGGAGTTGAAACCCAAAGACTGAACCTGACACTCTAAATAAAGTTTAGTGGGTCAATCCAGGGGACAGAGAACACCAAAATGAATAGCTTTCTGTCTTTCTTGCTCAAATGTTTACTTCCAAGATTTAGTCACACTTGCATTTCTATTTTACCTTTTGTTGCACACAGGAATAAAATAAGTTGGCTATTGTCTAGAAATACTTTCTTGCAGAACACTTTTCTGTGGTAAGAGCTCAAAAGAAAATAGCTAATTATTGGTTTTTTTAAAAAAAAACAAAAGAAATGGAGAGATTTGGACTTAAAGTAGCATTCTGTAACTATTTCCAAGATACAACAAAGCAGTGATAACTTGTAATATCACCTGAAAACACTACCTATTATAGATGGAGGATGAAACAACTTTATCTCACTATCTCTTAGCCGTGCTTTATATAGTAAAGCTAAGTGTGACAATGCTGAAATATTTTTGGACTTTATCATTTAAATATATTCACTTCAAAATTTATTTCCCATATACGCTTTTTAGGAAAACACATGGGTGTATCATTCCCAGGATAATACCCTCACATAATGTAAAATACCTTGATTTACAACACTTTGTACATGGGCACCCTGGATATAGTCTTAGATAAATCAATGTTTAAAAAGAATTTTTAAAAAGACACAAATATTAATGAAAGAGCCCTATCTGAAGAAGAAAAGTTGTCAAAGCTTCTGAACAGGAATTCTTCCTCAAAAATCTAGAAGTCTCAAACTGGTGAAACTGATCTGGCTGTTGGCTTTTAAAGAATAGCACTGTAGCAGCAAAGTCGTTAGCATGGAAACTAGCTAAGCCGCACTGCCTCCACCTGCTCTCTTCACATAACTCTGAACTCTGTTGCATGGAGCGGAACTTATCTGACATCTCCATTGCTGCTGCCTGGGTCAGAACTCTCCTTTGAAGGAGTTTCAAAGTAAAACAAGATAAGAAGCACCTCTTCCAACAGAATCCTTCGGACAGAATCCTGTGATGTAAAAGAATGAAGTGCAAGTTCACTGGTATCTTCACCAGAGCGCTTTTTTTTTGTCCTTTTAATAGATAAGATGAGTAAACTTGCAAAGGGGTGGGGGTGCGGGGGTGAGGAAAGTGCCACCAGATAAGAAACAGAGGGTGTCTGTTCTTCTTGGAAGAGAACCATTCTGTGGAAACTGCTGTGATGAACCAGAAGGCAGACAAGCCGCCTATTCACTCTGCTGAGCCACTAGGTGTCCAGGAAGGACAGTGAAATAAAGAAGTGATGAAGGCCCTGAGTCTCTGATTCATAACCAGCTGATAATGTGTAAACTAGGAGAATCTGGCTCAAAAGCTTTAGGCTAATTAATTATGCCAGTTATTTACTATTTGATATATTTTTAATTAATTTTAATGGGGTGACATTGATAAATCAGGGCATATATGTTCAGAGAAAATATTTCCAGGTTATTTTGACATTTGATTATATTGCATATATTGATTGATGTTAAGAAAATTTTATCTACTGGCTTAAAGGATATCAATAATATATCAATTTTCAATACAAAACTTTGTATCCAGGTCCCAAGCTTCCAAAATTAGAGGCTTAATTGTTACTGGTCCTTACTCATTACTGTTTGCGTTTCACTCTTTTTCTACTGGAAAAGTTAAAGTAGAATTAAAAGGGCCTTGGCTTAGATGGGAGATTTGCTTTCCTAAACTCATTGGCCACTGATTTTTGCAAATCCTTTTTTCCTTGAGTCTGTATTGCTATAAATTATTTCACCTGCCTTTTATCAGTAAAAAGCCAGAAGGGCTGGTATCTCAAGATCCGATGAGCTCCCAAATCTCTGAGCCCCATCTGACTCCTGACTATCCTAGGCATAAATGAGATATTTCTGCTTCTGATCAAAAGTAACAACTTTGGTTAATTAATTTGGAAATTAATCAAGTACTGCATGTGACATCTCTTTCACAGTCAGCACTGCCTTATACAATGGCTGAATTCTAAAAAGTACATTTGAAAAGAACACTACATATGGTACTTGAAAAACATTTTTAGTAAAATTAATATCATAAATGAAGGTTATGCTCATTCAGTCCTCAAATTACCTATTTAGTACAAAATATTATATAACCCTTAATGAACATTATTAACTTGATTATTCACCTGCCCACCTATTTTTATGTTGCTTATTTGTGAATATACCCTCTGAGTTTTAATTTTGGATCACAAAAACACATTTTCCCTGAGAGAGAAAGGAAGTACCTTCCCTAAGTGACTCCAGGATTTCATCAAGGAGGTTCGAGGGGCCTCTGTGGGGTACCATAAGCTCTGAAGGTGTTTTGGAAACAGCTAGCGGTTTCTACAATAAGAAGATGGGTTTATGCACACAAGTAACCTGTTAGATGTTCTTAAAACAGGGACTGGACTATCTATATTATAGTCTCAAAATGGCACTTAAGCTATTTACTTGTTGATTTGTATTTCTTTTTTAAAGCAATTTTAAGTTCAAAGAAAAACTACTCAAAAAGTACAAAGATTTCTTATAAACTCCCAGCTCCCACATGCACACAGTTTCTTTCTTATGAACATACCCTTCCAAAATGGTATATTTATTACAATTGATGAACCTATATTGACACATCATCATCACCCAAAACCATAGTCTACATCAGGGTTCACTCTTGGTGTTGTATATTCTATATCTTTGGAAAAACATATAGTAACACGTATCCCTCTACTTTTTCTGCCCCCAAAATCCTCTGTGCTCCTTCTATTCACCCCAACTTCCCCTTATTTACTATTGTTTTTATAATAATCTTGTCTTACTTCTGGCACTAGAGTATGAGCTTTTGAAAGCAGAATCTGTACCGAGACATCTTTTCATCCCTCACAAAAACCCAGTACATAAAGGGTCTTCATGGGTCTGGATTGATTTGATTTTGATTTGAATCTCATTGGATTTTTGGAAAATGTGGCCTAACCTATGATATTATAGCAAGTGATTAAAGAACAGAAGCTTGTACATGAAGAAGTTCCTTGGACCATTGAGCTTCTTTATGTACAAATAAAACAGGTTGTATTCATGGTGCAAAGCCAAATAGAGAATCAGAGCACAGGCTAGTGCTGCTTCTGTGCACCCATCCGCCCCCAGGCTCACCCATGCCAGCCTGTTTACCTGCCCAAGGTAAAAGAAGGTGGGGACCCAGTTGTATGTATGAATTTTTCACCTGCAACTGTGTTAGCAGTAAGCTCCCTAACTGGCAATTTATTTCGAGAACACATCAGCTGGCCTTTGTCACACTGGCCTATAGCTGCTCTTATTCCAGCTGTCCGGCCTGCTGTCACATTCTTCCCTCCAGTCAAGCATGCAATTCTCTTTTTAAAATTACTTTTATCAAAGTCCCAGCATGTGATGGGTATTTTAAAGAGAAGAAGGGGGAGGGCAGGCATACTGACAGGGCCAACTTTCAGCATGGAGCAGTCTAGAAACTGATGACATAATGTATGTTTCCATTTCCATGGAAAGATTAACAAATCTCATCTTCACCTTCCAAAACCTGAAACTTCAACACAGTCAACTCTGTCTTCCAAAATCCATTAAGTTATTGAGAAGCGTTTAATAAAATATTGCCAGGTTTTGGAATCGTAAATGTGCTTTTTAATTGTTATTTTTCCTCAATAGTAAACATTTTGAATTTCAACATAAGAAGACAATCTCACAATTTAAAAATTCTGTAAAGATTAACTACAATAAGGATAGTGTGCAAAAGTGTACATAAAGCCCTTTCATAGGATAATGCAATTATGCCACAAAGATTTTCCATCTTTAGTATTGCTCAACACATCAAACATAGTAGCAAATGGAATGTTATTTACATGAACTTTAATAATTTGCCTTGATGCTTGGGCTAAACCACACAGAAAACCATGTAGATTATATAGTTTTCTCCATTAGGAAGTGCTTAAAAGTTCCATTTTCACCAGAATTGCTCTAAGTTTTCCTTCCCTGAACAAGTTGATTGACTTGCCGGAATCCATATATCAATGTTTTTAATTTATTTTAAACTCTTGTCCCTTTTTATAAATGTAAAGATTTCGTGCATTTATAAATGTTGTTTAACATATTAAAATAAATTAGATATCATGGTTAAAACAATCAAAGTAATAAGATTAAATACTGTTTTGATATCGATCCATTGCTGCCCTATCTAATAGTCCCTTCTAATTTCATCCCCAGGAGATGAGGAGGAGATGGCACATTCTCTGTGATTGAGAGTTATTACCATACAAGACCAGGCCAGGAAACAGTGCTGAAGCAGAAAGCAAAATTTAAAAAAAAAAATTTATTTGTCTACAGTCAACAACAGGTAAGCCCACCCCCCAAAAAAGTAGCAGAAGGGGCAGTTGGCAGCAAGAAAACAAATGAGGAGGGAACAGGGGACAGTGAAAGTATCAAGAAGAAGAGTGAGCAGTTTTAGGGTATCCTTTTTTATACAGATTTTCAAGCAAGCAACCCCACCCTAAAATCTACTTAGTATGCACCACAACCCACCACTTATATCCCCAAATGAAGAGCTTGTTTTCTCTCTCCTTTCCCCTTTGTCTCTTTCTTCTTTCCCTCCTGTCTTCTGCCTCCTCCAGTATTCCTTCTCACAAGCCCTTTTTCCCAACTAGACTTTGTGCCTTGCCTAATGCACAACACTGAGTGGTACTGCTAATGCATATTCTCTCCTTCTGGCTTTTTTATCCATTCAAAGCAGGTGAGAATGTTGGTGACACTCCACCTAGAAGGTAAAAGGGGAAGAAACCCACACAGCAGCAAAACACAAACACACACACACACACACACAAACATTCTTCCTGCTGGCAGCCCTGGAATCCCATCAAATACTCATTTGTCCAACTTTGCTGTTATCCCTCTTTTAAAAAAGAAATGTGGAGAGTGCCCTGGGCGGTGGCGCAGTGGATAGAGCATCGGACTGGGATGCGGAACACCCAGGTTCGAGACCCCGAGCTCGCCAGCTTGAGCGCGGGCCCATCTGGCTTGAGCAAAAGCTCACCAGCTTGGACCCAATGTCGCTGACTCCAGCAAGGGGTGGCTTGGTCTGCTGAAGGCCCGTGGTCAAGGCACATGTGAGAAAGCAATCAATGAACAACTAAGGTGTCACAACGGCAACGAAAAACTAATGATTGATGCTTCTCATCTCTCTCCGTTCCTGTCTGTCTGTCCCTATCTATCCCTCTCTCTGACTCTCTCTCTCTCTGTCTCTGTAAAAAAAAAAAAAAAAAAAAAAAAAAAGAAATGTGGAGAGATGAGTCAAATAATTTGCTACAAACTCCATAGACCCAATGTGGAAAGCCTCATTCTAAATATGTGCCATGTAGTGCTGAAACCAATGAGTGTGTGATGCGTTAGAAAGATTACTAAACATTTTGTTAAATACATCCACTTGGGGTTTGAATATAACTTTGTGGGGAAAACTATCTGTAGATCAGCAATAGAACAATAATTTTCATTCCAATCTTTCTACACACCCTCCTCTCCAAAAAACAAGACAAAACAAACAACAACAAAAAACTCTTAAAAAGGTGGCAGCTGGTGGTGATAAGTTTGATATTCCAGGAGAGGAACAGAGCAATGGGCCCCACCCAGGCTGAATCAACCTAATGAAACATAAAGAAACAATCACAAAACTTTTTCTCTGAGATTGACAAGATAAGGCTGGGCTTTTCCACTGTCTCGGTGCCCTAACTGAGTGTGAGTAATGAATATACGTGTGGTGCAGCTTCATCATTGTGGATGGGTTTGCATTTGGACACTGCAGTGCTGTTCTCCAACTGGGCACCATTGTTCAGGAGAGAGAAAGCCAACAGCCCAGATGCTCCCACCACCCACAGAATCCTTCAAAGGTCATAAATTCATGAGGAAAGAAAAAATTTGTAATAGAATTGGAGGCAGCTACAAGGAGAGGCTTGAATAAGGGACTCTGTTGGTGGTATGATTCCAGAAGATAGCTCGTTATGTGTTACTTAGAGTAAGTGGATGCTCTCTGGCCATCAGATTTAACTAGGCACCCAGCAGCCTTTATACTTACTTTGGCTAATAGGTTTGTGGACATAGGGTGATGTTAGCCTTAATTAGGTTTAGTAAACTCTGCATACAACATATTCTGTTGTATGTGGATTTTTAAATTGAGAATTTATTCTCTTTAAAAACAAAGATGTTTCATTTTTCTACTTTTTCCCTTTCTCTAATTGAGGTAGTTTAAAGTTATTAAGGTCATTAATAAGACTTTGATGTCCCCATGATTTTTTTTAAATTTTCTTTAGTTTATGTTTTGATTCTTTTTTTAATAAGAACTAGTCATTGAAAACCTTAAGAAAAGATCAGAATAATGGCAAGATGAGACATACTCCTGATTTCTCCCCTTGAAATTTCAACAACCTAGAGGAAATGGATAAATTCCTAGAACTACATACTCTTCCTAGACTGAGTCATGAAGAAATGAAAAACTTAAATAGATCTATAAGGAAGAGGAAATAGAAACAACTATCAAAAACATCCCAAAAAACAAAAGTCTAGAACCAGATGGCTACACTAGTGAATTCTACCAAATATTCAAAGAAGATTTAGCACCTATCCTTCTCAAAATATTCCAAAAAATAAAAAAAGAAATAATATTTTTGTAACACATTTTATGAGGCCAACATAACCCTCATACCAAAATCTGGCGAGGACAACACACACACACACACACACACACACACACACACACACACACACACACACACACACACACAACTACAGACCAATAACTAATAAATACAGATGCAAAAATCCTAAACAAAATAATAGCAAATCGAATACAACAATACATTAAAGAAATAATACATTACAATCAAGTGGGATTCATTCCAGGAGCACAAGGATAGCTCAACATATGGAAATAGATCAATGTAATACACCACATCAACAAAACAAAGAACAAAAATCATGATTCTATCAATAGATGCAGAAAAGACATTTGATAAAATACAACATTGTTTTATGTTGAAAACACTCAATAAAATTGGAATAGAAGAAAAGTACCTCAACATAATAAAGAAGGCCATATATGACAAATCATCAGCTAATATCATACTAAATGGTGAAAAAAATGAAGGTTTTTCCTCTAAAATTAGCAATAAGACAAGGTTGCCCACTCTCTTCACTCTTATTCAAGCAAAGTTCTGGAAGGTTTGGTCAGATCAGTCAGGCAAGAGAAAGAAATAAAATGGATCCATATTGGGAAAGAATAAATTAAGGTATCACTTTTTGCAGATGACATGATCCTGTATATATCAAACCCCAAAGACTCCATAAAAAGTATTAGAAACAATAAACCAATATAGTAAAATCACAAAATACAAAATCAATATACAAAAGCCCACTGTTTTCCTCTATACCAACAGTGAAACATCAGAAAATGAACAAAAAAAAACCAATTCTTTTTACAATTGCAACAAAAAAATAAAATACTTAGGAATAAACTTAACAAAGGATGCAAAGGACCTATATACAAAAAATTACAAAGCATTATTGAAAAAAATTGAAAAAGACATATTAAAATGGAAAAATATTTTATATTCATGAATTGAGTCAACATAGTTAAAATAGCCATATTACACAAATCAATATATAAATTCAATGCAATCAATCCCCATCAAAATTCTAATGTCAATTTTTAAGGAAATTAAACAAAAAAATCACCAGGTTTGTACAGAAACAAAAAAAAACCTGAATAGCCAAAGCAATCCTGAGGAAAAAGAATGAAGCCAGAGGTATCAGACTACATGACTTCAAATTATACTATAGAGCCACAATAATCAAAACAGCATGGCATTGGCAAAAAACAGACATACAGATCAATAGAACAGAATCAAGAGCCCCAAAATAAAACTGCATATATATGGACAAATCATCTTCGACAAAGAAGCCAAAAGTTCACAATGAAGAAAAGAAGACCTCTGAAATAAACCATGCTGAAAATTTTGGAAAGCCACATGTAAAAGAATGAAACTCTACTACAGTTTGTCCCCCTGCACAAAAATTAATTCAAAATGGATCAATGAACTAAATATAAAATCTGAAACAATAAATTACATAGAAGAAAACATAGGTTCTAAACTCATGGACCTTGGCCATAGAGAACAATTTATGAATTTGACCTGAAAGGCGAAGGAAGTAAAGGCAAAAGTAAATGAATAGGACTATATCAAACTAAAAAGCTTCTGCACAGTAAAAGAAACTGACAATAAAACCAAGAGGCAGCCAACTAAATGGGTGATATTTGCAAACAAAGCTTAGATAAGGTATTAATATCCAAAATATATTTTAAAAAAACTCATAAAGCTCAGCAACAAACAAGCAAACAACCCAATTAAATAATGGGAGAGGACCTGAACAGACACTTCTTTCAATAGGACATATAAATGGTCAACAGATATACAAAAAGATGCTCATCTTCACTAGCTAGTCAAGAAATGCAAATCAAAACAACAGTGAGATAGCACCTCATACCTGTTTGATTGGCTATTATCAAAAGGATAGGTAATAAGAAGTGTTGGAGAGACTGTAGAGAAAAAGGAACCCTAATTCAATGCTGGTAGAAATGCAAATTAATACAACTATTATGGAAGAAAGTATGGTGGTTCCTCCAAAAATTAAGAATAGAATTACCATATGACCCTGCAATCCTTCTACTGTGTATCTACCCCCAAAACTAAAAAAATTGGTACATAAAGACACATGCACCCACACATTCATCACAGCATTATTCACAGTGACTAAAACATGGAAAGAACCAAAGTGTTCCTTGATAGAGGATTGGATAAAGAAAATTTGGTACACATATACATTATTCTGAGTGAAATAAGTATATTAGAAAACACTAAGCACTGTATGATTTCACACATATGTGGGATATAAAACTGAGACTCATGGACACAAATAAAAGTGAAATGGTTCCCAGGGGGAGGATAATGTGGGAGAGGGTGTAAAGACGGACAAATATAAGGTGGAGGAAAATGATTTGACTTTGGGTAATGGGTATATAACATAAGCAACATTTCAAATGCTATAGAAATATTTACCTAAAACTTATGTACTCATATTGATCAATGTCACTTTGTTAAATTTAATTTTCTAGATAAAATTAAACAAAAGAGAAGACATTGAGATAGATTTATAAAATTTAAATCAGTGAGAATTTTACTGGATTATTTGGAACTTGGTTAGTTAGCTGGTGCTGCTTCTCTTTCTTTTGAAATTAAATAATCACTTTCTGAATAATGAAATGCATTTTTAATTACAAAGTCAAGTGTGGGGTTTCATGATGTACAATTTTAATTCTCTGAAAGACAGTCTGAACCAACCACTGTTATTACTTATTCCATTGCAACTTTCAATATAGAAATATTTATTTCTTCTGTAGTTTTTAAAAAATAATTCTGTAAAATGTTTCTACAAAAAGTTGAGTCATATTATTAAAACATATATTTAAATTGTCAGAAAGTTCTAAAAAATATAGTATGTATTATCATTTCTAAGAATAAAAATTGTGTAATATTAAAAGTAAAAATTTTAAAGTGGGATACTTGATGATAACCTAGTCAAGTTACTGATCCTCTCTAACCTTGATATTCTACATTATAAATAGAGATGTTGTTTTTGGCACAATATATGGAAGCCAAAAATATGCAGCTGAAACAAAGATAAACTTAAAAACTTAATTTATCTTACATGCTTTTAAAAATTTCTGAAAAACAAAACATTTTAGTAAAGCATCAGTCTGATCTTCAGTGTCATTCAGGACAAAATATACCATACATTTATATAAGTTTTTTTTTATTTTAATTTTATTTATTTATTTTGTGACATACACAGAGAGAGGGACAAACGGGAAGGGAGAGAGATGAAAAGCATCAGTTCTTCGTTGCGGCACCTTAGCTGTTCATTGATTGCTTTCTCATATATACCTTGACCAGGGGGCTACAGCAGACTGAGTGACCCCTTGCTCGAGCCAGGGACCTTGGGCTCAAGCTGGTGAACCTTACTCAAACCAGATGAACCCACACTCAAGCTGGCGACCTCAAGGTCTCGAACCTGGGTCCTCCACATCCCAGTCCAATGCTCTATCCACTGCACCATCGCCTGGTGAAGCTATAAGTTGCTTTTTTAAAAAATAGTATACTGACATTAATTGTTTCTAACAGAGTCAAGAGCCCAGAAATAAATCAGAACACTTTTGAACACCCAAGTGTTGTCAAAAAGTCAGGGACCTTAAACTCCTTTTTTCAAGCCTTGAAGAATCTCTTACAGTATTTACAGAAAATAAGGCCCCAATTTATATACAAAAAACTACCAAAGATAAGAAAGAACAATTATAGGTAAGTTATGCAAGAAGAAAAAGGAATTGATAAAAAATAAAAATAATTTCATTTTAGTAGTAATCAAAGAACTACAAATTAAAATAGAAAACATTATTTTAATTGTTAAATCAGGAAATATTTTTTTTATTTAGAAATTAAATTTAATGAGGTGACATTGACCATAAGAATATATATGTAGGTTTCTGGTAAAAGCTCTATAGCATTTGAACAGTTGATTGCGTTATTTGTCCATAATTTATTTATTTTTATTGATAATATTTATCATTTATTTTTAATGATAATATTCAGCACGTACTACGGTTAGGTGAAGTCAGCTCCCCTGTGTAACGCTGATGAACATGTCAAAACGTAAAACCATTCTGAAAAGTAATGTAGAAGATACATGTTAAGTTTCTTAAGAAAAGTGGTCCACTTTAACAAGGTAAATCCCCTTCTCTAATTCCATTTTAAAGAAACATTCCTAACTGTGGACAAAATTTATATACAAAGAGGTTTCTCACAGCACTATTTATAATAGCTGAAAAATGGAAACATGATAAATTTAAAATAGGTTCAGATTTATGCAAATTAAAACAGCTACGATTGAAAATTATGCTTGCAATATTTTAATGAAAAAAATGTTCTCAAAAATTATTAAAATCCTGGGACAATGCTCATAGAACAATGCTAAGTGAAGAGTGAATAATGCAAAGTATTATATCCAGTATTATTCCAAATGTGTAAAACAGTGTAATATAGGTTATGGCATTATATGTTTAAATACAACATGCATATTTACATATAAACACACAAAGTTACATTTGCTTGTTTATGTTTAAATATATAGAAACTATTTTTAAGGAACTCCAAAGGTAATAGTATCATCTCTAACTAGTCTGCATGTTATATTTTCTATAATACTTAACTATTTTTTCAAATTTTTCACAGTGAGTTCATATTATTATTAGAGGTGGATTTAATTATCAGAGGTGGATTTAAAAGCGGGTGCACTGGGCTCACACCCTAGGCCCCGACTTCTGAAGGGCCCTGCACAACCCCAACTTTATCTTTTTATCTAATGACACCGAGTTTGGTTTTATATGTGCAATTTTAACATTAATAATACATAATATTTTTTATTTATTTAAAAATATGGTTAACACATATTTTTATTTTCCCTGTCTTTCTCTTTTTTTAAGGGGCCTAATATTTTCTTCTGCGCCCAGGGCCTCAACCCACCTTAATCCGCCTCTGATTATTATTATATAATCAATAATACACACAACACTTAGAAAAAGGACTTGTTAAAGATAATTCTTTTGAATGCTATTCAGAGCTTCATTGCTTATGTCACACATCCACTTCTTTTACAGATGGTAATCTGGTTCCCCAATGCATAACTGATTAATTTTTCTTGATGAGGAGAAGAAGGCAGGGTCAGTGAGTTTCCTAGCAGCAGTGGGTCTCACCAAGTTCCCACCAGAGTAGAGTCCATCATACCTGACTGGTAAGTACTCAAATTACTAAGTGTGATCCTTAACAGACCCCCAGAGAACCGGATATGAAGAATGAAGTAATAACGTGTGAAATGTTTAGAAAAGTTTATCTCTGAATATCTATATTGCAAATGAATCAGGCAGGCAGGTTTTGAATCCATTACACCACTTGGAGGCTATGTGACCTGGTGAAAATTTTAAATCATTTGAGTGCTCAGTTTCAAATCAGAAAAATGGGTACAAAAATAGTACCTACTCCATACGGTTTTTGTGAGTTTTGAATGTGCTAATTCATAGAAAGATGTAGAACATTGCCTACCAATAAGAGCTATGATTCGGAATGATGTTTGTTTTATAAATGGTTCTCCCAAAAGCAAGGTTTCTGCAAGTGTGACTCTTCTGATGGCTTGAACCAGAATCAGATACAAATTCAATTCTACTGAATAAGAATTTCTGGAATGAGTCCTGAAAAAAAAATTTTGACAAGCTCCAATGTGCACTAAACTTTAAGATGCACTACACTAAAAGTGTATTTATATTTGAATTCTCTATAAATGTGCCTAAGTCAACAAGAAATTGTTTAAAGCATTGAGTAATTCTGCTGAGGTATCTGAGAAGTACATATACCCTTGTAAATTGATGTCTAACAAAAATGAAGAAATAAATTAAAACTTCATTTCTAAGTGCATTTATTTCAAAGAAGAAAGCTTTTGTTATTAGGAAAAATTATTTATGTGGAACACATCATTCTTTGAAGATGTTAGTTAAAGGATGTGTTATTGCATTAATGTCTGTTTTGTATATAAGATATAATTTTACTCATTATATCACAAAAATATTCTCTTCAAGAAAGAGTTGAAAGTGTCTAGATTTTCTAAACTACAGAGAAATTATGTCTATCTGAAATCCAGTAAATTTGTGTGTTTCTAAATGAAAAAAATTCAGCTCAAAATGATTTAAAAGATGCAGTATTTAAATTTAGATTATTTTTCACTCCTTATATGCTATTTGTCCCCTATAAATACAAAGATTTTTTATTTAGCATTAAGAACATTTACTGTAATAAAAGTGATAGCATCATTTGATAACAACATTTTTTTTCTTTTTTCTTTTTTTGCAACATCCTTTTTTATGTTACATTTCTACTGACAAAGCTTGATGCTTCTCTGGCCAAATCCATGGCTGGCTCTTTGGGACATGTCCACACAGCCTAATGTGAGTCCAATAGTTATTTCTCCATTCTTGCTCCTGGCGGCATTTTTATTGGTGGCCCAAGGGGAGTTATATTATGTCAAGATGAACAATTCATCAAACTAACTCCATATAAAATTCAGATATGAGGGAAGGAAATTCTATACTGTAAAACACAGCTTTATCTCAATACATATACTATAATGACAATTAGCACAAATTTCTTCTCAAAATACAAGCATTCAGAATTTTGACGTTTCTTCTATAAAATAGTTTTAGTTCAGTAAGCATTACTGAGATTGATTTCCATGTTAATTTTAAATTTCTGAATTTTTACCACTCTAAGTGCATATTAATTAATTTAATTTATGGAGTATACCTTACTTAAGTAGGTGATTTTTGTTTGAGTTTCCTTGAAATAAATGAAAATTTTGGGTGACACTGATCTATCTACAGAGGCAATCATTTAAGTGAATTACAAGCTGAGTTATTTTTAGCTCAGGCTAGATATCAAAATATTCATTTAAAAAATAAAGAAACTTGTGCTTGTTTAATTAGGGGAGAATAAACAAGCATGCTCGGGAAGCTTTTAAGATATGGTTACTAGTAAAATGCATATCCAAATATGCCTCAAATGTCCATTTAACAAGCCTCTTGTTCTCAGAGATGGTCATTTAATAACCATGACAGCAGACATTAACACTTCAATGGTCAAGATGATTTAGATATTTTGAGGGTTTGCCATTTTGCTGCCAAATAAACACTCTATTTCAACTAGCCAGAGCCATCATAATACTGAAATTACCATGGTTTAGACTCATTAAATCCCCTTTAAAAACTCATTGCCATCTACTTTGTCAAAATAATAGATTAGAAAGCTGAATTTAGTGTGATATTGTAGTGAAGTGGGTAAAATTTGGAAAGAATGTTCCTGTCAATGAGATCAACAATGGCAGCCATAAAGGGTACTCCATATGGAATCATGGGCACTTGGGAGAAGAGAAAGTGACTAACTGATCTTAAATGGCAGTTGCCATTTGTCTTGTGTTTGTTTGTAGAAGATGTATCCATCTATAAAATGTTTCTTTCTAATTATAGCAGTCCAGAAAGTATATAAATAAATACACATGACAATAAGCTTGCAGTCATCTTTAAAAAAATCGACAGGTTTTCTATAAGGTAATTCATTTCAAACAGGCCATATTTGTTTAAAATGTAATGTCTTGACATCAGCTATTTTCATTCCAATTGTGATTAGAACTAATATTCTAATTGAAACATTTTTTTTTTAATTTAGACAATTAAATTTAACAAGGTGACATTGGTCAATCAGAGTACATAGATTTAGAGAAAACATCTCCACATCGTTTGGACAGTTGATTATGTTGTATACCCATCACCCAAAGTAAAATCATTTTCTGTCACCTTATATTTTGTTTCTCTTTAAGCCCCTCCCCTTACACCTCCCTTCTCCCTGGTAATCACTGCACCCCTGTCTATGTCCATGAGTCTCAACTTTGTGCCCCACCTATGTATGTAATCATACAGTTCTTAGCTTTCTCTGATTTATTTATTTCACTCAGTATAACATTATCCCGGTCCATCCATGTTGTCGTAAATGATACTATGTCATCATTTCTTATGGCTGAGTAGTATTCCATTGTATATATGTACCACATCTTCTTTATCCAATCCTCTATTGAAGGACATTTTGGCAAAACAAAATTTTTTTATACTAAAAAAAATTCAAGTCAATAATATTGTATTATTTAGTTTTTCTTCCTTTCCTAAAAAAATTAAAGGAAAATATCCTCAATATGTTGAACAGAATCAACGTTTTCAATGTAAGAAAGACAAAGTAAGCTTCCTAATTCAATTTTTATTCCCCTAATCATCTCAATCCAAATGTGGCTATAATGAACTGACTGTTTATGTTCTTCCAAAATTCACATATATAATTTCTAACCTACAAGGTGATGGTATTAGTAGGTGGATTTTCGCAAAATAGTAAGATCATGACACTAAAACCCTCATAATGAGATTAGTGCCCTTATACAAGAGACCCCAGAGAGCTTCCTAGTCCCTTCCACCTCATGAAGACACAGCCAAAACACAGCCATCTAGGAAACAAGTCTTCACACACTTAATCTGTCAATGCATTGATCTGGGACTTCTCAGCCTCCAGAACTATAAGAAAATAAATTCTTTTGTTTACAAGCTACCCTGTCTGAAGTATTTCTGCTATAGCAGCCTAAACAGACTAAGAAAGTGGCTTTCTCCAGCTCTTAAAGTTCTATAGTTAAAGATGGGTAAGAGATTGGTTCTTACTTGCTCCTCCAAGAAGCCAACAAGTTGAACTCTAACAGCTGCCTTTGAAGGGTGTTTGCACAAGCAAATACCCTACTCCACCCCTAAAAATATATGCTTCTGCTCTAAGTAAACTGTATTGTGCCTCACCTGTGGTGGCGCAGTGGATAAAGTATCAACCTGGAACGCTAAGTTTACCAGTTTGAAACCCTAGGCTTGCTTGCTCAAAGCACATATGGGAGTTGATGCTTCCTGCTCCTCATCTCCTCTTTCTTTCTCTCTCTTTCTCTCCTCTCTCTAAATGAATAAATTTTAAAAAATTAAACTGCATTGCTCCTTTATTCTATTATTACTATATTTTTCTAGCTTTTTAAGTGTACATTCAGGTATTTCCTATCTGAACTTTTCCTGTTGGAGCTCCCTCTAAGAACCAAGTAAGTTTGGAAACATTTTCAGAAAATCCCTTGCTGTTACAGTCTGATTCAGTTTCTGAAACTTAAACACTGAACAGTATTCTATGATTTTACTCATTGCCTAGAGGCTTGGGTTCTATCTAGTATATTCTTATTACCTCTTTTTATCTGGAGAATGCTAAGTATGACATTTAACCCCACTGGGTCTCAGCTGCTTCATTTAATCAATTCAACATTTATTCAGTGCTCATTATTAACCAAAGACCTTGTTAGTTCAAGGACGGCAACTATGTCAGTTGCTCTCAAGACTGGGGTGTCTTTTCAAGTACTCAAGAATGTGGTATGTGGCTAGTAAAACTGAGGAACTATATTTCAACTTGTAGTTAAAATTTTAAACTGATACTTCATTCGGTTATTGGAAAGCTTTAGGTATGTTTGAAATAAATTGAGGCTGATCTGAATTTTTAACTGCTAATTTTATGTAATCTTAATACATAGAAGTTTTATTTCCAATAAAAATTTATTTTCCAAGTTAGGATATGTTATCAGAGTACACATTTTAAACACTAGTAAAAAAAAAAAAAAAAAAAAAAAGAATGTAAAACACCCCTTAATTTTTATAGTGACTATATGTTAAATTTAATTTTGAATATACTGGATTAAATAAACATTTAAAAATAATTTTACTTGTTTATTTTTTAAATTTTTAGTATGGCTGTTGTGACTCAGATACGGCCTACAGTATACTTTTATTAACTTGGAGCTCTAGAACTACAAAATAAATTATTCCGTGCCACAAACTTGCCACATTTCTAACTCATTTTCTGTGTACCATGCAACCTGTCCAGATTATTTTCCTATAGAAATCCCAACTATATTATTTTAACTTTTTCTACCTTGCTTACTTCTGGCTCTTCCCCTGAAGAAATAAGTAAGGTAAAAAAGTTGCAAAATAGTTGTTTGTTCTGTTGTTCCTTCTACTATGTTAAAATTACACAAGGAAAGAAACAACTTGGTTTGCTATTATACCCTCAGTGTCTGGTATAACACAGTGCCAACACGGAGCAGAAACTCACAATAGATGTGTACAAAACATAAGTGTTCTTGAGAATTGTCTAAATTTAGCAATTGAGGTCCTGACAAGTTGTTTTTTATATGACAGTTCACCCATAAGTAGAAAGACACTTAAATTAATTTAGAAAATTTTCCAGTTTTTTTAAAGAACGACAGTTATTTCATCAAAACCATAAATGACAATAATATAATTTAGTTCTTAATATTTTTACCCCAATAATTTGAATTAAAATTGAAATTAGGCATGTTTTTAAAACTATACAGACCATTTCTCCATGCATACACACACAAAAGTAGTAAATAAACAAAATAATTTCTCCCAATTCTATGACTCCTTAAGAAATAAAGGGGTAATACATAACTTCTCAATAAAATCATACATTAGTAAAACAATTGTAAAGGGACTTACCAGTTCAGTTCTTTGTTTTTACTCATTATAGGTTTTCACTTGTGTAAAAGAAACAGAGAATGTCTGCCATGTCATCTGTGGCAGCCACTTGTGTCTCACATAATACATAGCATGAGAAGCACTATTTGTGGATTAACTAGATTGAATTCCAATTCATAATGTTACATATGTTTGTATATTATTGCTGAATATAGAAATAGAGCAGTATTCTTTGAAGAATTATTTTGCAATTTTAACTCCCATAACTAAATAGGTTTGGCTTTCATTTGTCTTTTAATTTGATTATTATAAAAACAACGTTATCATTTAAGAGAGAATGAGTTTCATTTTCCCCATGTGTGAGCTCAAAAATTCTTACTAAGAACCCTCAAGATTCTGAAAGAGAAGTATCTGAAAAAATAAAGAGAGCTCATAACTATATTAAGAAAAATATGCCTGACCAGTTGGTGGTGCAGTAGATAGAGTGACATCCTGTGACCCTGTGAACCCAGGTTTGAAACTCCAAGGTTGCCGACCTGAACGTGAATTCATCTGGTTTGGGTGTGTCTTAGCAGCTTGAGTGCAGGGTTGCCAGCTTGAGCATGGGATCATAAACATGACCCCATGGTTGCTGGCTTGGGCCCAAGGGTTGCTGGCTTGAAACCCAAGGTTGCTGGCTTGAAACCCAAGGTCACTGGCTTGAGCAAGAGGTCACTGGCTTGCCTAGAGACTCCCCACCACAGTCAAAGCACATATGAGAAAGCAATCAATGAATGACTAGGATACTTCAACTATGAGTTGTTGTTTCTTATATGTCTCTTTCTTCCTATCTGTCTGTCCTTGTCTGTCTGTTTCTCACTAAAAATAAAAAAAAAAAAGAGAGAAGGAGAGAAAGAAAGAAAGAAAAGAAAGAGAAGAAAAGAAAAGATGGTCTCCCTACCATGTTATCCAAAAATGTTTCTGTCCAAGAAGTTAATAATTGATCGGATACAAATGTGTGAGTTCCAGGGCTAGAAGCCAAAGCAAAAATCTGCTTCTAATTTAATAGACTTCTGCTTTATCTCCCTGATTCTATGCCAAAGAAACTTTACTAAGGAGGTCTTTACTCAAAATCCCAATACTCTGGAACTCAAAACATAAAATCTATTGGTTTTTATAGTTACCTTGCCATTTAAAATAAAATAATAATAACCCTGGCCAGATTGCTTCTTTGGTTAAAGTATCTATCTTCCTGATGTGCAGCGGTTGTTAGGTTGATCCTTGACCAGAGCCAGGATCAGATGGATATTCCTGTGTCTCGCTCTCTCTCTTTTCCTTCCTCTCTCACTAAAATCAATAAATAAAAATTAAAAAATAAAAATAAAATAAATGAAAAGATAAAAAGTAGACCTGGACTAAGAAGTAGAGTTACTTAGTACAAACAAGATATAGCGTAAACACATATTAAAATACACAGGGAGAGTCACTTCTGGAACAGTAAATAAGAACCTCAGTAAACCTGCTCCGCTGTGAAAGCAATGATAACACTGACAAAATGATCAAAACCAAACGTTATGAAATTATGGAAATTATCCAAAGACTCGCAACAATCTAAGAAATGGTTATTTAATAAAAGCAGCTGAATTTTAGTAAAAACAGTGAATTTGGGAGGATTTTAATTTGTTCTACTTCCATCCTTAGCTCTCCAGCTCTACCATACCCTTGAAAACAATCATCCTTGCAATCATGAAAACCAGGAGTGTGCCAGCCACTAGTGGTGCAGAAAGATTTTGGATTTGCCCCCTAAAGTTCTATTTCTAGAGATACCAGTTTTTTGAACTGACAGTTCTATGAGAACCATGACTTGCAGGGATTGTCTTTATTTGACAATCAAAATAAGCTCGTTGAAAATTAATTTTATCCCAAAACATTTTTCAAAAACAATCACAGACAACTACTAAATATTGTGGCTGCTGTTGGAACAAATGAAAAGCTAACCGGAAAACTTAAAAATAAATCTGGGGAATGTGATGTACCTAAGGTCTTTGGAAACCTCTGACATATTCCTAGGAATCAAGAAGTCCACATGTGTGTGGAAGACTGTGGCACTTGGAAAAGCCTGGGAAAGCCTTAACGTTTTACCTCTGGTGGATCTTGAACCTCTGCACAAAAAGCAAGTAAGAGCTATCACAGAGAAATTTCCTGCCTCCTGGAATGTTCAAGGTATGCCCCAACATGAACACAGAGTCAGTTGACAAAAGTGGGAGGCATTAATTGAAGGCATTTCAGAAAAACTTTTTCAAATCATTAACTGACTGCTAAGTTAACTGAGCATAGGCCTCAGTGGTTCTAAACAAAGAATATAGAATTTACAGAATTTGTTTCAGAAAGTCACTAAACAAAAGAGCAGTGGTAACAACAATCCTGGATTGGCAGATCTGATTCCTAGATTGGACACACTGTATTATTTAAAATATCTAGTTTAAAAAATAAAAAACATTATGAGACTTGCAAAGAAACAAGAAAGTATATCCAATACAGATTTTTAATAAAGCGTTCCCTGAGGAAACTCAGACATGGACTTACCTGTCAAAGACTTTCAATCTTCTACAGTGTGTCCATAAAGTCATGGTACACTTTTGACCTGTCACAGGAAAGCAACAAAAGACAATAGAAATATGAAATCTGCACCAAATAAAAGGAAAACTCTCCCAGTTTCATACCTATTCAGTGCAGTTCGATGTGGGTTCCATTTGTTGCCCTACACACATCCAAACGATAGTGAAGTTCTTGCCACACACGGGTAAGGACGTCTGGTGTAACAGAGTGAATAACGTCTGTGATTCTCTGTTTTAAGTGATTAATGTCGTTGATACATTCAATGTACACATGTTGTTTCACATAACTTCAAAAGTAAAAGTCTAAGGTCTTCAGATCCGGGGATCATGGTGGCCATGGCTTGACACAACCCCTGCCTATCCACCACTGGGGGAAATGTTCTATCCAGAAACTCACGAACAATGGTGGCATAGTGTGGAGGAGCATCGTCCTGTTGAAAGATGATACCTTCTGGAAATTGTGGCACTGCATACAATTTCAACGTGTCAATATAGGTCTTTGCCGTCACAAACTGCTCTGCAAAAAACAATGGGCCTATCACCTTATCATGCATCAGGTCACACCACACGTTCACTTTAGGGGTGTTACGTTTGTACTCAACGTAGGCATGAGGATGTTCAGCAGCCCATGTTCAGACATTATGGCAATGAACATGTCCACAGATATGGAAGGTCTCCTCATCGCTAAACACAATCTTCTGCAAAAATCTTGCATCATTGTCAATCTCATGAAGCATATCTGTAGCAAACGCGCATTGTGTGGGTCTATCCGCCGCTTTGATAGGGTGCAAGAGCTGCAATTTGTACCCCATAAAACAGAAACATTTCTTTAACATGTTATGAACTGTATGTAGTCTTGCTTAGGTGTAATTGTCGAGCACACGCACACACAGATTTTTTAGGGCTCCTTAGGTAGCTATCCCGTATAGCCTCTACAGACTCGTCACTGACTGATGGCCTACCAGAACGGCCTACCAAACTGGCAGTTTGGTTTCTCCACCAAACTGCCAGTTTCCTTCAACTGCTTATCCCACCGAGTAATGTTGTTCCTCTGTGGTGGCGCTTTGTTATAATCGCGCCGACATTCACATTGCACTTTGGTCACGGATTCGAATTTAGCAAGCCACAGAACACACTGAACTTTCCTCTGTACCGTCCGCATCTCGACTGGCATGGCTGTGGGCTGCTCCGTTGTATACACGGTGTTACATCATCATCTGCACATGTGCAAATGCTGCCACATCATCCTACAGAAACTGGGAAGGTTTTTGTTTTATTTGGTGCAGATTTCACATTTCTATTGTCTTCTGTTGCTTTCCTGTGACTGGTCAAAAGTGCAGTATGACTTTACGGACACACTGTATTCTAAATGTGGCTACAGAACTAAATGAAAACAAGTCTAAAGAATTAAAGAATGAGAATTATGTCTCACCAAATAAAATATATGAACATAAAAATTTAAATTATAAAAGAAATCAAGTAGAAATTCCGGAGCTAAAAAGTACAATAACTAAAATTTAAAAAAGTACTAGAGAACTCAACAGAAGATTTGAGCTGGTAGAAGAAAAAATAGCAAATTTCAAGATAGATTAATTAAAAAACATCCAGTCTGAAGAGAAAAATTATAGGAATGACACACATGAACAGAGGCTCATAGACCTGTGTAACACAATCAAACCTGTCAAATGATGCAGAATGAGAGTGTGAGAAGAAGGGGACATAGCACGTAAGAGGAAGACAGAATATTTGAATAAATAATAGCTGAAAATTTACAATATTTGATGAAAAACATTAATATATACATCCAAGAATCTCAACAAGCTCCAAGTACTCTAAGATCAAAGGCATCCATACCCAGACACCTAATCAGAGCAAAAATAAATTAGAGTATAAAAATTTATTAAAAACAAAAGTTAATTCTTTAAAAAGATCAAGTAAATTGACAACTCTTATCTAGTTTGACAAAAAAAGAAGCAGGACTTCAATAATTAAAAGCAAGAATGAAGGAAGGTATATTACTACCAACTTTATAGAAATAAAAGGATAAGAGAATACTATGAACTATGGTATGCCAAGCAAATTAGACAACTTAGGTGAAATGGACAAATTCTTGGAAAGACATACTACCAAAAAAATGACTAAATGAGAATTTAAAATATAAATAAACCTATAACAAGTAAACAAAACAAAACAAAAGGCTTCCCCCAAAGAAAAGTCTACATCCAAATAGCCTCACTGGTGAATTCTATCAAACATTTAAAGAAGAATTAACACCAATCCCTCACAAAGTCTTCCCAAAAACAGAATAGAAAAACAAACATTCCAACTCACTTTCTGAGGCTAATATTACTCTGATAATAAAACCAAACAAAGACATCACAGGAAAAGAAAACTACAGTCCAATAGAAATTATGAGCATAGACATAAAAATTTTTAATAGTTTACTAGCAAAGCAATCTAGCAACATTTTACAGGGATTATATACCATGATCAAGTGAGATTTATTCCAGGAAGGCAAGCTTAGTTTAACATATGAAAATCAATCAATGTGATACTTCACACTAATAGAATAAAAAACAAAAAACACTTGAGAATCTCCGTTGTAGTAAAAGTATTTGACCAAATCCAAAATTCTTTCTTGATAAGATCATGTAATAAATAGGAACAGAAGGAAACATCTACAACCTGATAAAAAAAATTTATTGTAAAAAAAAGGTAATATCATTCCTAATGGTGAACAAATGAAAGCTTTATCTTACAAATGGGAAGCAAGACAGGGATTATCACTCTTGCCACATCTATTCAACATTATACTGGAAGTTATAGCCAGAAAGAGTATGCAAGAAAAGTAATAAAGGATAGCCAGATAAAAATAAAGAAGTGAAACTGTTTCTAATCTCAGAAAACATGACATAGGATATAGAAAATTCTAAAAAATGCACATGTACACACAAACACCCAGAGAGAAAATACTATAAGAACTAGTAAGTTCAGTAAGATTGCAGATACGAGATCAATATAAAAATATAAATTCTAATTTTACATGCTAATTATTAACAATTTGAAAGTAAAATTTAAAACTTATTTCATTTATAATAACACCAAGGTACTAAAATACTTAGGAGTAAATTCAGCAAAATCAATATAGCACAAACACTGAAAACTAAAAAATATTGAAAGAAATTGAAGGAGATCTACATAACTGAAAAAACATTCTACCTTCATAAATCAGAAAACTTAATATTGCTAAATTAGCAAATATCCTTAAGTTAACACAGTGCCAATCAAATTTCTAACTGGCATTTTGGAGGTCAAAAATTAACAAAAGAATCCTAAAATTTATATGAAAATACAGGGGAACTCTAAGAGCCAAAACAATCTTGAAAAGGAAAAATAAAGTTGGAAAACTCATATCTCTGAAATTCATAATTTATTACAAAGTTGAAATGCACAAAACAGTATGATATTGGACTTGGCTGGTTTGCTTAGTGGTAGAATGTGGGTCTGGCATGTGGAAGTCCTGGGTTCTATTCCCTGTCAGGGTACACAGAAGAATTGACCGTCTGCTTCTTTCCCTCTCCTCTTTATTTTCATTCTCTCTCTCTCTCTCTCTCTCTCTCTCTCTCTCTCTCTCTCTCTCTCTCTCTCCCCCTCCTAGAGCCATGGCTTCAGTGGTACAACAAAGTTGGCCCTAAGCCTAAGGATGGCTCTGTGGTCTCACCTCAGGCACTAAAATAGCTCGGTTGCCGAGCAACATAGCAGTGGCCCAGATGGGCAGAGTATTGCCTGGTAGGGCTTTTGCTTGTTGGATCCCAGTCAAGGCACATGTGGAAGTCTGTCTCTGCCTCTCCACCTCTCACTAAATAAAAAAAAGAAATAAATAAAAACAGAGAGATATAAGCATAGAATAGACATAAAAATCAATGAAAAATAATTGACAGTCCAGATACAAATGCTTACTTTTGTGGTCAGTTGATTTTCATCAACAGTGTCAAGAAAATTTAATATGGAATGAACAGTCTTCAATAAATGATGTTGGACAGCTTGATATACACATTCTGAAAAATGAAGTTAAATTACTACCTTATACAATATATTAAAATTAGTTGAAAATAGATCAAACACCCAAATATAAGAAATAATGCAACTCTTTTAAGAAAATATGGACTTAAATCTTTATGAATCTGAATTAAGAAATTATTTTAAAATATCACATCTAGCTCCTGGCTGATTGGCTCAGCAGTAGAGCATCAGCCCGGCTTGTGGAAGTCCCAGGTTCGATTCCCGGCCAGGAACACAGGAGAAGCACCCATCAGCTTCTCCACCCTTCCTCCTCTCCTTCCTCTCTATCTCTTTCTTCCCTTTTCACAGCAAAGGCTCCATTGGAGCAAAGTTGGCCCAGGTGCAAACAAAAACGAAGAAAAAGTAAGTCAGCCTTCTTCAAAATTAAACTTTTATGTTTCAAACACCAGAGAAAGGTAAATACCATGTAATTTCACTTATATGTGGAATCTAATAAACAAAATAAACACAGAAGCCCTGGCCATATAGCTTGGTTGGTAAGAGGATCATTCCAAAGCATAGACGTTGTTGATTCGATCCCCAGTCAGAGCACATAGGAACAGTTTGATGTCCCTGTCCTTCTGTCTCTTTCTCTCATTCTAAAAATCAATCAATAAATTTTTAAAAAATAAAACAGAAGCAAACATATAGATACAGAAAACAGACTGATTGCTCTCAGAGGGGACTAGATGAAAAGGTGAAGGCTTTAAGTAAAAAACATAGATAAGACAACAGTATAGAAAGGGGGTGGGGAAGGTAGAAGAGAGTATAGGGGAGATCAATGGTGACAGATATTTGACTTTGGATGGTGAACACAAAATACAATAAACAGATGATGAACCCTAGAATTGTATACTTGAAACCTATCTACATTTCCCCATGTATGAGACACACCTTAATTTGGGGGCCCGAAAATTGAAAAACAAAAGTATTTCATAAAGTTATTAAACTCAAGTTTTATTCATCATAAAATTTATACAACTCCTCATCACTGTCAAAACTCCCATCCATTAACTTGTCCTCATCGGTGTCTGATGATGAATCACTGTCTTCAATAATGAGCACAAAAACAAGCCAAAAAGTGTGAAATGTAAGTAAAAAATATACAACCACTGTATAAGACACACCCAGTTTTAGACCCCAATTTTTTTGGAAAAGGGTGCATCTTATACATGGGGAAATAGGCTAATTTTATTAACCAATATCACCTCAATAAATTCCATTAAAAAATAAAATTAAAAAAGTAAAAATGGAAACTAGAAAATCATACAACATATTTGTAAATTATTTATCTGATACATTTCTTGCACCCAAAATACATTAAAAAATTATTAAAACTCAACAATATAAATGCAAAAAATCCAATTTTAAAATGGTCAAACGATGTGAATAGACATTACTTCAAAGCTCATGAAAAGATGCTTAACATTATTAGTCATTAGGGAAATGCAAATTAAAACAACTGTAAGGAATCACTTTACAGCCACTATGATGTCTACAATTAAAAAGAACTATAAAAGGTGTTAGTGAAGATGTAGAAAATCAGAAATCTCATACATTGCTGGTAGAAATATAAAATGGTTTAGCAACTGTTAAAAAGAGTGGCATTTCCTCAAGAAGTTAAACACGATAACCAAACAATTGCACTCTGAAGCAAGTACCCAAGACAATTAAAAATACAAGTATACACACAAAAAAAATACATGAATACTCATAGCAACATTATTTCTAACAGCCAAAAAGCTGAAACAACCCAAATTTCTGATGAATGAATAAACAAAATGTCGTATGTATATACAATGGACTATTACTTATCAATTAAAAGGAGTAAAGTATTGCCTGACCTGTGGTGGTACAGTGGATAGTGTGTCAGCCTGGAATGCTGAGGTCACTGATTTGGAACCCCGGGCTTGCCTAGTCAAGGCACATATAGGAAGCAACTATGAGTTGATGCTTCCCATTCTTTCCCCCTTTCTCTCTCCTCTCGCTAAAAAAAAAAAAAATTAAAGAATAAAGTATACCTGCTTTGCCATATATGCATAAATGAAACTTTTTCAAAGTTCACATCATGACAGATGAAAGAATACAGTCACAAATGATCACATATTGTATGATTCCATTTTTATTGCTTGCTTTTATTATATATTTTAATTAATTTTTAATTGAATGCATTGGGGTGATAGTGGTTAACTTAATTATACAGGTTTCAGGTGCCCAATTCTATGACACATCTCTGTACACCATACTGTGTATTCACCCCCTAAAATGAAGACTTTGTCCATCACTATTTATGCCCCTTATACCCTCCTTCACCCCCTCGCTACAACCCTGGCAGTCACCACACTGCTGTCTATGTCCATGAGTTTTTATTTCTTTAATTTTTTTTTGTCCTTTTTTGCTTAATCCCTCTACCCCTCGAATCCAGCCCCTATCCTTGACAGCATGTAAAATGTACAGAATAGGCAAATTCATAGAGATATAAATTAGGTAAATGTTTTCAAGGACTGGGTGGAAGGGAGAATATAAATTGATTGGGTCAGAGATTTCTTTTCAGGGTGATGAAAATGTTCTAGAATTATATACTAATTATGTCTGAATCACACTAAATGTACTAAAACCTCCTGCATTGTACACTTATAAAATTAAACAATAAATAATAGAACAATGCAAAAAATAGTGAGAGTAATAAGAAGTAAATCTAGAGTTTTTGAGATGAATCTTATAAGGGCAGATATGATTTTGATAAAAGAAGAATATAGCATCAATAACTACCTCTTAGTGTGGAACACATAAGTTAATTTGGAAATTAGAAATGGTCTAGTTTGGCTAAATTGTGGAGAAGTTTGGAAATGCAATGCTGGAGCAGGAGAATGAAACAAGATGTCAGAAATCTCTGAGTGCCCAGATGGAAGTTCTCATTATCTGGGACAAGTGATGGCAGCCCCAAAAGCTTTGAAGGATGAATGCCTTCAGAATATCATTGCTGATCATTTTAGACCCCCACTCTTAAAAATGTTAATCAATGCTAGAACCATAAAATATTATAGCCATGGAGGTTTATGATATGACCTAGTTCTATGATTTAAAATTAATATTAGCATTACAAATGAGATAAAAGGAAGTGAGACCCTGTGATTTCTGCCACCCCCTGGACACCTGCTGAGAAAAGCAGCAGCACATCACAATCTGATGAATAGTGTGCACTCCTCATTTTAGAAACAAGGATACTTTGTTTCCAAAGACACTTCAGTTGCAATCATGAGAACATGCAATTCATTCATGGGGAAATGTATCCAGGTTTCCCTAGAAATAAGGAAGGCAGAGATGATGCCCAGAGCATATTCAGGTATGTTCAGAAAAAGAATAGCACATTATGGTGGAAGCCAAGACAATTCCATGTCCGTGATGAAGTCATTTAGAGTTGGCATAGTTTCAATTAGGCAGTGATGTCACCCTTGATGTGTAAGAACATATCTTAAGCAGGCCTGCATCTTTCACAATGATCTGCAGATAATAAATATCTATTGATTCAATGAACGAATCAATGTTATCCTTGGATTTGTTCAAGGACAGTTCCTGTGGTGGCATCTGATATGTACCTGCAAGATGGCCAGAGGTGGCCCTCTGGGGGAAGTTGGACACTCTTCCTTACTTCTACATTAATCAGACCACAGGGGACACCTTAGGGGAGAGATGCCATAAATCTCGTTTCTCCTCTATGCTCAAGAAGGGGGGAACAAGTTTCCCTGTATGCAAAATAGAAAATGAAGTTTATTGTACATTACTATTTTTTAATGGTCTGATAATATGCAAAGTCCACATTTTGGACTCAGCTTTCATCTTTTTTGGTCAACTACAGAAGCAAAAATGAACTGGTCCATTCTATAAATATAATAAACTGACATGTCCAAGGGGTCTCCACCAGTTCTGCCTGATCTTAACCCACCACCCCAATAATTGGTATAATCTTTGGTGGTAAGTGTCCCTGACTTACACATAGTCTTAGTTGAATGGGACAAAAATATATATATATATATACACTTATCTGAGGAAAGAAAGAATGGTGAGAAAGAGCTGTCTAACCTGGAAATGAGAGAAACCCTTTGTCAAAACATTTCCCAGTTTTCAATGCCCAGTGAAGACATACAATAGGGAAAACTCAACCAGCTAAAGAGGAGGAAATCTATTTATTTCCACTATATTGTTTCTTGCATTAGATCATGATTCCAAGGAAGTGCTATTGCAACCATTTGAATTGTAATCGTTACAAAATGCAGGCCATGCCTCAAGATGCTAATGTGAACACCAACAATCATTTTAAACACATAATCATGGTATTTATCCAATAAAACCAGTGTTATACCACCATCCGAATTATAGGAAACAAATAGCTACTTAACTTTGGGAGCATTTCACAGGATCACTGGGCTGTTATTTATTTAATAATCTCAAAGCAAACGTCCTAGCAAATATCTGCTTGTCATGGTAGAGTTTCCTGGATCTTTCTTTTTTGGACATTAAATCTATTAAAGCGCTTCTATAAATAGTCGTGTTTTTCAGGTATAATCTTCTGTTACGGAAGTTTATCTGAAGGGAGATTCTCTTTGGGGAAATCTCTGCCAAAGTCTTTCCTGAGGATGCAACACATGAAAAGTCGTTAAACAATTATTTTGCTAGAGGGAAAAATACCCCTAACATTAGCCATGATGCACTTTGTTCTTATCATAAAATACAATCACTGCCCATAAATGTTCATAGAAGACATGAAGAGAATGTCTCATCTTCATTTCCACAAGTGGCTGTCAGCTTTGGCCCAGGGGCATACACCCAGAGGATGTTGTCGGTTGATCAAAGGCCAGCTGCTGTGGTCCAACCTCCTCTAGCAGGATGGGTCAGAGGTGTCCCTCAGACGGAAACTGAGTGCTTTCTGTTCCGCAAATGTGCCTCCGACTAACGCCCCTCTGCTCCTCCACGGCTGACCTTTGCTTCCTCAGTTGCCTTGTTTTCAGAACTGTTTTTTATTCCACGTTAGGCCAGCTGCAGAGAATTCCTGTTTAGATTTGTTACCCTACTTTGCATGTCCTGCCTACCTCCCTCTGCCAAAAAAAAAGTGTACCCCCTTCTTTTTCGGAGGGTGCGATTAAACAATATAAATGATTCCTTTGGAAACAAGAGTCAAACTTAACCTCCATTGCACCCTCACCAAAGGATCGGGATGAATCAAAGCATGCTTTACATTTTCAAAGAAAATGCCTACTTGAATCAGATTTTTGATGAGTTTAATTTTCCCCTTTGAGCCTCCAATGGAATCATAATTTCCTTTATGTGGAAGAAAGTACATTGGCTCCGTTAACCAAAATACTACAAAGCTGCTGAGTGAAGAGCAGAGGACAGCTTGGCAATCAGATGCTTATGTAAAGGATTTTGTTTTATAGTAGCCGCTTCTAACATTCATGACTCCATGCCAACAGGCTCCATATATAAAGCTTGTTATGATGTTATAATGAAACATCCTGGTCCATTAGTCCTCAAAGCATTAGGCTTTTTTGTTGCTGTCTTTTTTTTTTTAGCTCAGCAGACCATGCTCCTAAAAATGTGGTACACTGCTAAATGAAATCAAATTAAATTTTAAAAATAAATAAATAAAACTGGAGCTGGTAAGCGCAAGCCTCACAGATTACCCTTTGACTTCTATATAGATGCAATTATTGCTTTGGTTAACTTTTCTTTTTTTAATCACTTGTGATGAGTACATTTTAATGACTAAAGCAATCGATCAAGCAATTTAGAGGCCACTGTATAATATCTTAAAAATATAAAGAAAAACAATCTTCATTGTTTTCCATTTTGATAAAAAATGAATGTTTTTAATAAAAAGATAAAGACTTTAGTAAATCATATATTACTGGGTTATTCTATTAAATCTGGGAAATGCTTTCCCCTCTGTATGTTGGAGGTAAATACATTTCATTTCCCTTCTGTTTTTTATGTTCTCCGGTCCCACCAGATATGGAAACGTCATATGAGATTTCTAACTTTGCATATTCCAAAACCTTTACAATTCAAGATAAATTGCCCTAAATCATACTATATTGTTAGTTTCAAAGCATTTCTTTTGCTTGCTATTCTTAACTATAAAATCAAAAGAAAATGGGACAATTATACAGATGACTGAAACTGAGACTAACATAATGCCCTGTGCTCCTCAGGAGTGACACCCCCGCCCCTGCAAAAAACAAAACAAAACAAAACAAACAAACAAAAACAGGATTAGGAGCATTGAGCACATTACTTCAGTCTTCACTTTATTTATAAATACAAACATGGACTTTCTGGGCTTAAGAGCCCTCAAAGAAAGGTCTGCGATGGATATAAACCTTCTTTACTCAGTTTTTTTTTTTTTACCCTTTCTTAACTTTTACATCAAATATAACACAGGGAACAGACTGGAAAGAGCTTTAGGGTTGGGATCTAGCTTTGGGACCTGAGCTTGCATTCGTCTTCTCTCTGCAACTTAACTGGCTGTGATACTAAGTAAACTACTTAACTACAGTGAGCCTCAAATTAGGATTTCTAAAATGCAGCAAATGCAACTGCAAAGCTGCGGTGTAAGGGTTAAATGAGATCGCATATTTAAAAAGAATTTTATAGAGGATGTGTTCAATAATCACTATTTAGCTTTAATTCAAGTTTCATCCTTAGGGCAGTAGGAAGAGCTTGTGGGTCTATAAAGAAAGATTTATGCCCTATCATTCCTTGCTTTTATATCCTCCCACCACCACCAAAACAAAAACAAAAAATACATTAGCATGGTTATAACAAAGCTTAACAATTCACTTAGATGTATTCTCTCTCTCTTGGGTTGTTTTAACAAAAATTTAAATTCCTGCTTATCTGTGTTTCTCTCTATGTTCTTGTGACGCATGGGAGCAAGGATTGCTATGCCGGACATTCCATCAGCGGTTCACTCAGGCATTATTAACACAGATTTCCAATGCAATAAAGCCTCTCCCTTTTGTAAAAGTAAATTATAATAAATAAGCCTGGGAACATGTGAGGTTGCCAAACCTGAAGCAAGACAGCCTTGATGACTTCAGTCCGTTCTCAGCCCTTGATTACAATTTGATTTCCTTTGGCATCAAGAGACAAACTATTTTAGTGAACAATGTTCTTCCTTTAGCAAGAGTGAGATCTAGTTACTTGGCAAAAGACCTGTTCATTTGCCAGACAATATGTCCAACCTCTTAGCAACAGCTGAAACACCGAATCTGATTTAAGAGCTACACAAAGTGAGGAAATGACAGGAAGTAGATGACTCTCTGAAATGTATATCTCAGAACACTGGCTGGCTAATTATCATGTTGTCATTATCTTCTCAGGTGCATCTTTTCTTTGAGATACATTTGGGAATGAAATTTATGCTATGCCTTTCATTGGTCCTTCAGCTGGACATTTAAGTTACTATGTTTCAAAATACTATATTCTACTCAAAATGCTATTCCTTTCCATGGTTCTTCCTCAGAGTCACTTGACATTTAATGTTAACTGTGTGGCTTCAATCTCCTGGGGCACCTCCTTTGACTTCACATGGCAAGTTCCTCTCACAAGAACTTTTGGCTTCTCTCAACTGTGCGAACGTCTCCTTGGAGTTCATCTGAGGTTTCAGCTTGTTCATGTAATCTTATTTGATTATCTGATGAGTATTGTTAATATTACTACTATCGCTATATTAGCAAGTTGACTTTCCTCCTATTCTACCAGGAAGAATTTCCCGTGTGTGTGTGTGTGTGTGTGTGTGTGTGTGTGAGAGAGAGAGAGAGAGAGAGAGAGAGAGAGAGAGAAAGAGAGAGAGAGAGAGAGAGGAGTCAGAAGCATTTCTGCTTTCTAACTGGGCAAGAAGCAATAATACTCTGAGACTCTGGGTGCTGCTGTTAACACTGTGCATTTCTCACGCTTGAGGAGAGCACTGACCACATATCCTTATGCCCAGTACTTTCCACTTAGGATCAGTACTGTTCCAAAGGAGAGAGTGTATGTAGCCACATGGAATTGTGAAAGAGCCTGCTCTCTTAACAATACAGACATTTGAGCTGATCTCTTTGATTATATGGAATCCACAATGCTTCTCAGCTAGAAAACTGTTTATAGGGTCTGTAACTTAATCCTTTTGAAATCTGTAACCAACCAGAACCCTTTGCTAAACCTGGCTACCTAGAGTTCCCCAACAAAGTGTGTACTATAGGACTCTCCCCATGCCCTAGATCTCTTCAAGCCTATCCTAAAAATATGTCTGTTCTCTGTCTTATTTCTGCAGAATGCTGCTTGTTGCTGGTTGATGAACTAATCTGATGTGCGTGCCAGATCTAAGGTATTAGCAGATCTTAATATATCAATGATTCCCCTCTCATGTACCCTATTTGCATTTTAATGGAAGCATACTACAGACAATTAGTTTAACCCCACAAATGTTGGCTTAATTTGGTAGAAATATCTGGCATCAAAACAGAATCTCAGGGGGAAAATAACATTTTGAAATAAATAGGACTTCTGGCATTTACTTAATTATATCATACAGACATATATCAAAGTTGGCTTAACTATTTGTTAACTGACTACAGCACAGAAATAATATTCTCTGAGTCAAGTGCATAATTGGGCATCTATCAGGAAAATCAAGGTAACCTCTTTTCATACTTTAAACTTTCAGCACATCTATTCACACTAACACTCCAATAAAAGCTTAGCCTGAGTAAATTTTATAATTCTTTTTTTATATAATAGTTAAAGAAATATTTCAAGAGATACTATAAATTTAATGGAGAAAAGGAAGAGCTATTTACTAATACTTCATCATCTTTGTCCTCATTCTGATGTAGTTGAAGGCATGGCCCAACAACATTTTTGAGCATCCTTTAGATAGAGGCTACTCAACAATAATATAAGATTCACTTCCTGACTTCAAGTGATTTCTAAGTTAGCAAAGAAATTAAGCATACATATGCAAAACAACTTATGTGTCATGAAAAATATGTTTTGATAATAAACTAGAAATAATTTCTGAGAAATGTAGGAATTATTTAATTATTTGGGATAATAGAAAAAGGTCTCTGCAAAACTATATTCTTTTCTAACTATTCTGCATGTTCATCACAGAAAATTTGAAAAACATTGAATGGTTTATAGAACAACATGCAAAACAGTATACATAATTAATTTATTCCACTCAACTAGCAAATTTACTGAGTACTTACATATATGTGTAAGGGCATTAAATTTTAATGAATTAAGACAATATTATATAGAATGATATGATGTTTTTCTTCATTAACATTAAATTGTTAACTTTTCCCCCATACCATATATAACTTTTTCAAAAATTAACCCAAAGTGCCTATTAACAATACATAAGTAGACAGTGGAAGCAAACCAAGAGCAAACCACATATTATATTGGAAAATACCAAGTATAGTTAAAGCCATCCTTAATTTAAAAAGAAATATACTCTCTCTCACACACACACAAACATTATTAAAATAGAAAGGTGGGGAGTGAGCTCCCCAATAGAGTCTATAAAAAAATTCTAGGTAGACAGCATATTGGAACATCATCTAAGGACTCAGAAAAAAAAAACAATATCTCTGAACATTATTAAATAGAACCCATAAGAAATGCTTTTAAGTTTTTGAAATTCTTTATAACAATAATATTGTTTACAGCTGTTGCTTCTGAACTCTTTAAGCAAAAGAACCTTCTTTTTCATATTAGGGATCCTAATATAGAAAATTTGATAGAAGGGCAGGCTTGGAGCTGGCCAACCATGGGTGGTCAAAAAAAATGCTCAGGTCTGGTTTCAGATCAGTAGCCATAACAATGAGCTCAGTATGGCACTGTGATTATCCAAGAGGTTAGAAATTACCCAACCTCCCTATACCTTGCCACCTGGAGCTATAAACTCAGTGTGGTGTTCTGAACTGTTATATAGGCAGTATACATTTCTGGGGAACCTAGAGATTGAGAATTTTATCTATAACATTTGGAAATGTCCTTCTGAGATTCTGTCCCAACTTATATAAACTAGAAGCTGGAGAGTGGAGGAGTAGAAATCTCTCTGCTGATAAAGTATAAACAGATTAGAATCTGGTTCAAGGTCTTGACCTCAAATGTCCGGGATGGAGTAGGGTTGAATGAATTAATATAAATCAAGGTTATATTATGTCCTACTTCACCCATAATCCATACAATTAATTAATTATTATCTCTGACCAATAAGAAAACTGAAGTATTCAGAGGTTAAATGTTGAAAATCACACAGCTCGTGAGCATTGAAGTATCAGGTCCCAGTGCAGTCACATTCTCAAGGCTAAGTTCTTCTTACTTCACAAAATGTTGATTCTATATAGGGGTCCTTGCAAAAGTCATTTTTTGAGCAGTTCTCTGAGTTTTATCCATTTTATTTTCTTATGCCTTTGGCAGATGAAAATGATCACAATATAAAAATTAGATTTAAAAAAATAAATTAAAACATGTTAACTTTGTATAGAGACTTCTGTATGATGGGAACACAGTGTATTCCTTTTATTTTTGTATGTGTGTGTATGTGTGTATGTTTACAAAATCACCATTAATCGTTAATGGGGAAAAATAAATTTATTTGTTAAAAAGGAAAAGAAAATACAAGTTAGTTAACTTTATTTCCTTCTACACACACACACACACACACAAAAACAAAAAAACAGAACACACACAGGAAAAATACATAAATACTGAAGATTTACAATTCATATTTTTCCTCTATATTGAAAAAAATTATTTTATTTTCTATAATGAGCAAATATTACTATTATAAGTGAGAATTATAATGTTACTTTCAAATAAAAAAATTGTCCTTGTTTATTTTCCATTTCCTACTTAGGATAAGCCAAAATAGAGCACAGTTGAACCAGAATATATTTCTAAACAGTATTTATAAGATTTATTTAACCCATAAATAGAATTAAAGTACATTAAATAATAAGAAAGGTCATCATTTTTAAGAACATTATGTATGCCAGGCACTGTTCCAGGGCTACAGACATATGATCTCTATAATAATACAATAGTACTATGAGGTAAATCAAACAATAGGTTTTCACTTTGCAGATGAGGAAACTGAGGCCTGGAGTTTAGGTGTCTTTACCAAGATGGTAGAGGCTGGATTTGAAACCTAGCAGTCTGTTCGTAGACCCCACCCTAATCATAAAGCTATCCTTCCTTAAAGAGAGCATAAAGGATGATGCAGAGATGAAAAGTGCTTCCAGGAGACACAAAATAGACTTGTCCACAAACCACTGTACAATCCTCCTTAGCGACAGCATCTTTCAAGATTCTAAGCACACATGCCTGGGTCCACACAAATGATGAGGCTGTTTGCAAAACCAGTCCTTCTCCTTACTAGAAGGAGGTTCTTAGTGGAAATAAACGCTAAGAGTTCCAGCACATTTTGCACCACCTTGCTTCCACAGTTCATTCTTTTCCAGGAGAGAAAAAACAAAAAGTATATATATGCAGTATACATGTGTTTCATATATACATTTATATGTACACATATATACATATACACACAACGTATTTACGCACAGATGTACATACTATATATATTCCTTATATGAGTTCATATATATTCCATATACACATGTATGTATATAATATATATATTATATATATATAAATTTTTATAATTAAAGGACCAAAATTTAACTTCAGGAAGGAGTTTTTGGTTTAATTAGCATCACTTCCTTCACCATCTTGATAATGATTTAGTATGATTTAGAAAAGGAAAAGGGAACAACAATAGTTTCACAATGTTCTTTTCCATGGGAAAGAAAGATTAAATACCAAAGATCTGTTCAACTTGAATGTGAGAACTTACTATCTTCTGATAAATCTTCGATGATGTGATGAATTCAAAATCTTAACCACATACTAATGAATAGAATCTGAAAGATTTTTGAGGACTCCAGCGTTGGACACAAGCAAGTGAATTCCCTCGTGTGCTTCTCTCCCACAACCAGTTGCCTTGCCTGCAGCAGGGATGGTGGCTCAGTCATTCAGTGCCCCATAATTTATTCATTCATTCAAAAATATATGTAAGCCACATCCTAAATGTGAGGTGTTGCATAGAATACATTTATGAACAAGTTAAAATTTCAGCCCTCAAGGAGTTTCTGTTCTAGTGGATGAGGCCAACAACAAATCAATAAAAATACAAGAGTGAGCAAAAATAGGTTTATATTAGTTCATATGGAAAAAAAACATGCAGGTTATGATTATTGCAGTAGCTTTAGCAATTCAAAAGAATCTCACAATGGTACAGTAAATCCTTTTTGACCACCCCTGTATATCAATGCTATAAAATAAAATAAAGTAGGTTTGGAAGAGAAAGAGAGAACAGAACTGGGCAGAGGAGGGTATAATTTAAGAAAGGGAGTCAAGAAAGATCTCTCCATACAGGTGACATTTGAGCAGAACAATTGAGAAAATTATGTATGTAAAGCTCTTGAGAAAGGAGGTACAGGATTAGGAAGCTGCAGTTCAGGTGCTCTGAGGCAGAACTAGCTTATATACATGGTCATGAGCAGTGAGGAGGCAATTACTGCTACATGATCAAACATAGTAGGTGAGTCTTGAACAGGGATAATGTTACCTACCACCCAGGGTACATTTGGAAATGCCTGGAGACGCTTCTGTCACATCCAAGGTAGTGAGAGGGAAGCTGAGTCTAATGATTAGAAGCCAGGGATGCTGCATATATACCTAAAATTAACAGATTCTAATAAACAATTATTCAACCCAAGATGTCAATAGTGCCCACAGTTTAGAAACCCTGTTTTAAATTCTCTTCTACAGTGCCTGACCTGTGGTGGTGCAGTGGATAAAGCGTCGACCTGGGAACACTGAGGTCGCCAGTTCAAAACCCTGCACGGTCTGGTCAAGGCACATATGGGAGTTGATGCTTCCAGCTCCTCCCCCCTTTCTCTCTTTCTCTCTCTCTCTCTCTCACTCTGTGTCTCCTCTCTAAAATGAATAAATAAAAAGAAATTAAATTCTCTTCTACAGCTTTCATAGACTTCTCTCTCTTTTTCTGTGATTATGGAACCCCATGATTAAAGAAATAATTTAGACAGGTGACTGAGATAAGCCTTTGCCCCAGATTATATGCATCCTCTCGTAAGAGAGAAGGAACATTGAACTGACCATATATTTGCTGTACCAAATGAATAAGAAGGTGCAGCATTTCAAAAATTCATACAATAAAAAGTTTATTACAGATTCATAATTACCTTTATAAAATCTCTAGCTGCAATATTATAGAATATAAACAAAATACAGTATAAATTCCTAACCATGTTCGAATGCTGTCTATATTGCCTCATACCTTAGCTCCATAGCATGACTTGCTCACACATGTCATAGCACAACCTCTTCAATTTAAAATGTGGCAATAAACTGTGCACTTACTGCAAAAAAGCATTGATTACAACCCAGAAAAATGAAAGATTAAAATGGTGCCAGAAAGGAAGAAAAGATGTGACCCACCGAGAATGGAAATGAGATGGGGAGTTAGAGGGAATGGAGAGCTATATGTCAGCTGGGCTGTAGTAAATGTCAGGCATTGCCAAGGAAAGACAGCTCTGAGCTGTCCTGGCAAAGTTATGTTGGACAAGAACCAGTAAATGCAGCACAGAGAATAATAGAAGGACAGAGAAGTAGAGAAAGTCAAAGGTTAAAATTTCTAGTTTTCATTACACCATGCTTCCAATACTTTTCAAGAAGAATGTGCTCATTTCTGTTACAAAAATGTCTAAGAATTTGGTCTTACAATTTTTTCCTTTGCATATAAACAATTGGTTGCTATTACAGTACATTTTTCCTCTCTGCCTCCCACTCCCCCCTCCTTCTTCTACAATTAAGAAGTGGAGATCTAAGGAGAAAAGCAATCGGAGGGAAAAAACTCCACCAGGAAACAAAATGAGGAGCAAAGCTTACAAGCCTAGAAAGTTGTGTTAAAGAAGTTGTATCCACGTAAATTAATAAAATATGGTAAATTGGTACATAAAGTTGCTCAAATATCTACGTCTAGTATAAATGTATAAAATCTGAAGTTTTAAATCTGCCAGAAAATTTTGAAATTTATAATAATTTTGCTAATGCTGATGATAAGTTCTTATCATTTGTATTTCCCATGAAAATATGCATAAATTATTCAAGATGTTAAAAAGTAGAACACACTCAATGGCCTACTCAAATGAGACCTCCCAGCATTGTAATAGATTACTTCAAACCAGACAGCATTCCCGTGCAAAATGGTATTATGTATTTATGACTGCAACTGTCTAGTTTCACAGATCATTAATAAGACCATCCAAGAGGAGATTGCACTGTTATTGCTTATTGCATTTATTATCTAGACCACTGCAGTAGACATATATATCCCAGCATAAATAGTATACAGTTCAGGTACCATCAAAGTCAGTCATCTGTCTTACATGCTGATAAATGTCTCTCCACATTACTGGGTAAATTTACATTGTCTAGAATTAGGTGGAGCTGAAAGCACACATATATATGAAATGAAAGTGTTCATTCAGAATGGGAAAAAGGAATGAAAATAGGCCTAGTGAGATACTTCTCCCACTATCAGAGGATACAGGGTAATGAATGTGGAAAACCTTAAGAAGCATCTGGTGTAAGATTTAATACTGGCCACAAATGGTTGGGAAAATAAAAGTTGATAACCATCAACTGCAGACCTTAACAGGAAGATTAATCTTGAGTCTGTTTGAAATACGTGATTTCTTTCTTTTCTTTTTTTTTTGTGTGTTGGTTTTTGTTTGTTTTGTTTTTGTTCCTTTAAGAGTAAGGATGCCTGGGATGTGAACTTAACATGGACCGGGTGAGCAACAAGTTAATCATCTGTCGTCTGCTTTGAGCTTCAGGAGCTCTTGTGCGTGGCTAGGAATCCCTGAGAAGGTTACAGGAAATCGCCTTGTGGGCGTAGCTTCAGAGGGCTGGGTGGACAGTGAACTGCATTTCTTTTCCCATCAGTGTCTAAATTTGTCTCCATTGTTTCTTTTTTTCTCTCTTCTACTAAAATGGGACTTGAGCCCAGTGAGGGACAACAATATCTTAACAGAGAACTCGAAGCATGAAGACAGGGTCATCTGCATTGTCTGAACCCCATGTGCAACAGAGATTACACCCAGAGAAAACAAAAGAACTACGCAACAGAAATGGTCTCAGCCAGTAAACAAGAGAAACGTGACCGCTGGAACAGGCGTCTTCCTGCAGAGGCTGGAGTCCGTGAAAAATAATGGTCATTCTCCCACCCTACCCCCATCATGAACCTCTTGCCATGCAAAAGGGAATCCGGACAGCTAGGCTTTCCTAAGGCTCAGGTTACTCCTTAGGAATGAGTTAAAGTCTTTCAGAAGCTGCAGGAGCGGAAATTTACTCAGCACAGTTCCATTGCACTAAAGGGTGTCCCACCAGCCTCCAAGTATTAATGCAACTTACAGTAGTTCTACCATGACTGGCATAAATCTGACTCAACATATAATAGAGGACAGTGTAGTCCAATAGTTTTTATTTATATGGGATATTAGACTTTCTAAATCAATGGCACATAAGGCAATGACCCAGATTATGTTTATTGTAGTTTAATATAGCAAATAACTTTTCAGTCACTCAACAAACAATACTCAATGCCAGATTTTTATTTCAACAGTGGGTTTAAAATCTAGTGTTAGATCTCTCGGGAGCTTTGCAAATATGAACCCTTATGATTTTAAGAATCCTATATCTAAAAATATGATATCCACAAAAGTTTAAAAGAACACACTTTTTCTTGATTTTGGAGATTAATAGCAATATATATATACACACCCATTATAAAAGTCTTTGGTGATTGTATTTTACAAGATCAAAACAATGCAAATAGCCCCATGCTTGCTAAACTGGAGTGAGTCTCTTGGTACTTTTAAGATAGCCATGCATTTTCATAGCTTCAATCATTATTTTGGCATCCTGGGAAATAAAGACAGGGACCACAGAACTGAGGTTGACTCAGACACACCAACCGAAACTCCCAATATCCTGGCGTCGTTACAGCTGAGCACATCTCAGCCCCCTCCCTTCTCCCATGTTTGCTGATGCTATCACTCCTGAAAGTAAGTTATGCACCACAAGCTGCTCCTAAAGAGCTAATGGAAAATTGACAAGCTAAAGACAAAGATGTTTATAGTCTTCCCCAAAGTAAAATTTGTAAAAATTTTAATGTTGTTTTCGCAGCTATTCAACTCCTTTCATTTAATTTATTGTGCAATATAATTTATGAACTCAAACAGTGAGGTTGGCACCTAACATATGGGAGAATTAAAGAAAGGAATGAATGCATGTTCAGACAGTGGTGATAAGTGAGAGGACAAAAACTACCAAGATGTGCTTTTTCATAATGTTATTATGGCTCATTTCAAAATCCCTTAATCAAATTTCCAATCTTTGTATCATTAAGCAACTTTTCCGGATACCATGGAAGTAAAATACTTTGCAATAATGGCTCTCGGTCATTTCGCATCCACTCATATGGCTGCGATAATATTGTTTCCCTTTGATTTTTTGTAGAAGTATTTTAAACCTGTCATCATTAGGTATTTGGAAAGCAATTTGCAGCCTCTTGACAGTTGGTCTGTCTTTGAAATCTTGAGGGGTATGTGGACAAACATGGATTGATGAGGCCCAAGCAAAGCAGAGGACATGCTTTCAAAATACAGCAAAGTACACATTAAAGTCATTTTACATGGGTGTTGAAATTTAAGAGATAACGTCAGAAAACAAATTTTACAGGCATCCTAAAATCAGAAACAAGTGGTTAGGTGGAATGCAAATTAAGGGAAATAGTACATAAGCCTCTCAGAGCCCTGATGGATGTGTTTCTTCCTTCTACATTAACTTCATCCAGAACTCAGTGTAACTGACACTTAATAGGCAATCAGAAAAGGATAGAAAAATAATTTCTTAGATTAAAACCATAAAAACATGATAGAAGAAAAAACATTTACACTTTTGCTTGTACTGCATTAGATACTGTTCTATGCGCTTTACAAATACCAACTAATTTAATCTTTTTAACAAACGATAAGATATACAACAAATTAACCCCACTTATAGCAGAAAAAAACTGAGGCTATGAGAAATAGTGTGACTTGCTCAAGATGGCATTGCTGAGGTAAGACAGAAACACATTTTTCCAACTCCAAAGTTGGGCTTCTGAGTACATATCTTAAGCTCTCTGAAACCCATGTTTGGACTTTTAAAAATAAATCTGTAGCCTGACTAGGCAGTGGTGCAGTGGATAGAGCATCAGACTGGGATACGGAAAACCCAGGTTCGAGACCCCGAGGTCTCCAGCTTGAGCGCGGCCCATCTGGCTTGAGCAAAAGCTTGCCAGCTTGGACCCAAGGTCGCTGGCTCCAGCAAGGGGTTGCTCGGGCTGCTGAATGCCCCTGGTCAGGGCACATGTGAGAGAGTAAACAATGAACAACTAAGATGTCGCAAAGGGAACGAAAAACTAATTATTGATGCTTCTTATTTCTCTCTGTTTCTGTCTGTATGTCCCTAACTATCCCTCCCTCTCTCTGACTTTCTCTATGTCCCTGTAAAAAATAAATAAATAAATATATAAATAAAACATTTTTAAAAAATGAGCACCAATAAATGAATTACAGAAAAATTTCAAGTGGATGATGACAAATGATTACTCTCACATGTAAGCAGAGATTTACAGTTTCACACAATGGGACATCATTTAGCTCCTATCAAATTAACAAAGGGTTTTAAACTTTTTTTGATAATAACAATGATGATATTCTCTTTTAGCAAAGAAGCATATTAGATCTATAATTTGATACATCCTTCCTAAAAGTATTTAATGAATATGTCTTAAAACACTAAAATTGACCGGGCCGGGTAGCTCAGTCGGCTGGAGCGTCATCAAGAAGCACGGAGGTTGCTGCTTCGGTCCCGAGTCAGGGCATACACAGGAACTGATCTATGTTCCCGTCTCTCTCTCTCTCTCTTTCTCTCCCCCTTCCTCTTTCTCTAAAATCAATCAATTAAAAAAAATCTTAAAAAAAACACTAAAATTGACTCTACATCTTAGAATTTATCTTAAGAAAATAGAGATGAGCACACCCAGTCACAAGCACATCTGTAATAGTATTACTTATGGTAAAATAATGAAAAAATTGTTCATGGAAAACATCATGAAAGTAAATAAATACATTATGGGTACATTGGTTCAGTGGACTACAGCACTGTGAAGCATTATAGAGACCTCTTCATGAATATATATCTTCATGAATGATATATCTATGGTATATAATATTATGTGAAAAAAGATAAAACTCTACACTATATATTTCTAATGTTGTATATGTGTAATTAAAATATTGGAGAGAAATAAGCTAAACATGAACAATAGCTATCCCTAGGGTAAATTTATTTCTTATAATATCCATAAATTACAACAGATATAAAAGGGGAGTGCTCCAACATGCTGTTTGACCCTTAGGACGGGAAGGCAACGGTCATCCAGACTCCAGTCACATCTCTCTGCTGAAAGATCCTACCTAATTCTGAGACCCCCAAAATGTTCTCATAGTCCCAAATCTATTAACCTGACTCGCAATGCAGGTAGGCAGAGGTGGTATTCACCATGCCAAGACCCTTGGTAAAATACTTGTCTGCTGTGCTTTAGGCTTAATGGGCCACTTTCAGCTAGTAATACCTGCTTATTGGAGTCATATTAGTGCTAAAGGGTAAGTAAATATGTATATGCAGATATTTTCAAAGGTTAGAAGTAGAATCTATGTCATTGGTTCACATTTTCAAACAACTTTAAACATATTTATGCAAGTTATAAATGTAAGCCAGAGGGGGAGCAAGATGGCGACGGAGTAGGCAGACGTACCAACTTCCAACTCCCAGAACCAAAGTGGATTACAACTCAATTTTAAGAACCATCACCTGGACAAACCAACTTTGAACAAAACTAAGTGGATTCTTCAACCAAGGAACACAGAAGAAGCCACATTGAGACTGGTAGGAATAGTGAAAACGCGAAGAGGGCTGCCCAGCTCCCCGGAGCAAACGGCAGCCCGGAGAGACCCGTGTGGCGGGAGGAGATTTTGGCGGAGAGGGAGGGACCTGGGTCCCAGGAACCAAGCCCCAGCCTGCAGTCCCAGAGCCTAGAAGAGGCGTTTGGACAGTTTTGAGCTGTGAAACAAGTGAGGGAGCTCCCAGGCCTACAGTGTGGAGTATTAGGTCCCTTCCTACTCTGCTGAGGGCTGCTTAAGGTTTTGGGGCGGCAGGACGCTGAAAGGCGGTTCTGTCGGCGTGGGCAGAGGCCAAGCCGGTGGGAGATCGGTCTAGCCCAGAGGGTCGGAGGGGAAGCGTGAGAGCGGTCCGGAAGCTGCGGGCCCACCTTTAATCCCACTTACGGGGACAAAACGGGAGGCCAGGAACGGGCAGGCCCTGCGCAAGCCGGCCCTGACCGCGGGGACCGGGCTAGGACCAGGGACGGGCAGGGGCTCGTGGCTGAGCTGACGCTACCAGTCCCCCCGCCCCCGCCGGAGAAACCGCGGTTGGCCAGTATACGTGCGCGAGCGGGCTCCGAGCGCGGGAACGGGGTGGACCCCGAGACGGGTGGAGGCTCGCAGCTGAGCCCACGCTATTATCCCCATTCGGCTGGAGAAAACGCGGATAGCATTCATATGTGCACGAGCGGGCTCCGAACGCTGGGGCGGGGTAGAGTCCGGGATGAGGGGAAGTACGCAGCTAAGCGGAAGCCAGCAAACACGCCCGCCCCAATAAACCTTGGTTTCCGACCCTGTGCAAAGGGCCCTGGCCTCGAGGGCGGGGCTAAAGCTCTGGACGGGCAAAGGCTTACAGCTGAGAGCACGTCAAAAGCCCCGCCTAACCCGCGGAACTATAGCGAGCAGGCTCCGACTGCTGGTTCTGGGCGGAAGTCCGGAAATAGTCTGGGTCCGCAGCTGAGGAAAGGTGCTCACCTCTACCCTTGGTGCTAATCTTGTGGCTTCAGTGACAGCCCCTCCCACGGAGGAGAGGCAGAAATCACAGCAAAAGCCACAGTGGGCCGGCGCTGGCAACGCTCATACCCAAACACCCTAGGCACCGGCAGAGGGGGTGGGGGGCCTGCAGACAGACCACACCTAGAGAACACAAAGGCAACACCTACTGGACTCCAGTGGCCACAACTTGCTTATACACAGAAAAAATGGGCAGGCAGAGGAATGCAAACCAAATGAATCCAGAGAAATCCCCAGAGAAGGACCTGAATGAACCAGATATAACCAAATTACCAGAAGCAGAATTTAGAATAATGATAGTTAGGATGTTCAAAGAAATTAGAGCAACAATGGATAGTCATTATGAACACCTAAATAAAGAGATAACAAGTATAAAAAATGAAATTGAAATAATAAAAAAGAATCAGACAGAAATGACAAATACAGTATCAGAACTGAAGACCACAATGGAAGGAATTAAAAGCAGGATGGATGATGCTGAGGATCGAATAAGCGAGTTAGAGGACACAATAAACAAAGGCACAGAAGCAGAGAAGAAAAAGGAAAAGAGACTTAAAAATGTGAGGAAACTCTAAGGGAGCTTTGTGACAACATGAAGAGAAACAACATTCGCATCATAGGGGTACCTGAAGAAGAGGAGAGAGGACAGGAAATGGAAACTTTGTTCAATCAAATCATAGCAGAAAACTTTCCTAAATTAAGGCTGGGAAACACTCCACACATTCAAGAAGCACACAGAACTCCATTAAAAAGAAACCCAAAAAGATCTACACCAAGACACATCATAGTTAAAATACCAAAGCTAATGGATAAAGAAAAAATTTTAAAAGCTGCTAGAGAAAAAAAGGCTATCACCTACAAAGGAGCCCCCATAAGGATGACATCGGACTTCTCAACAGAAACACTTGAGGCCAGAAGGGAATGGCAAGAAATAATCAAAGTAATGCAGAACAAGAACCTACAACCAAGACTACTTTATCCAGCAAGGCTAACGTTTAAAATTGAAGGAGAAATAAAGAGCTTCCCAGAAAAAGAAAGCCTCAAGGAATTCATAAAAACCAAACCAATTCTGCAAGAGATACTAAGGGGCCTCTTGTGAACAGTTTAAAGGGAGGAATGAATAGAGCAAAAGAAGAATACAGCTTTAAAGAATAAAATGGCAATAAACAACTACATATCAATAATAACCTTAAATGTAAATGGATTAAATGATCCAATCAAAAGACATAGGGTAGCTGCATGGATAAAGAAACAGGACCCATACATATGCTGTCTACAAGAGACACACCTTAAAACAAAAGATGCTCATAGACTGAAGGTAAAAGGATGGAAAAAAATATTTCATGCAAATGGAAATGAAAAAAAAGAAGGGGTAGCAATACTTATATCAGACAAAATGGACTTTAAAACAAAGGCTGTAGTAAGAGATAAAGGAGGACACTACATAATGATAAAGGGAACAGTTCAACAGGAAGATATAACTATTGTAAATATCTATGCACCAAATATAGGAGCCCCGACATACATAAAGCAGACTTTGATGGATATAAAGGGCGAGATTAACAGCAATACTATCATAGTAGGGGATTTTAGTACCCCTCTAACAACACTGGATAGATCCTCAAGAAAGAAAATTAATAAAGAAACAGCAGACTTAAAGGATACACTAGATCAACTTGATTTAATAGATATCTTCAGAACTTTTCTCCCTAAAGTAGTAGAATATACATTCTTCTCAAGCGCTCATGGTACGTTTTCTAGGATAGACCACATGTTAGGACACAAAAATGGTCTCAATAAATTTAAGAAGATTGAAATCATATCAAGCATTTTCTCTGATCACAATGCCATGAAACTAGAAATAAACCACAAAAGAAAAACTGAAAAATACTCAAACACTTGGAAACTAAATAGCATGTTATTAAATAATGAATGGATTAACAATGAGATCAAAGAAGAAATAAAAAAGTTTCTAGAAACAAATGATAATGAGCATACATCAACTCAAAATTTATGGGACACAGCAAAAGCAGTTCTGAGAGGGAAGTTTATTGCACTACAGGCATATCATAAGAAGCTAGAAAAAGCTCAAATAAGCAACCTAACCCTGCATCTAAAAGAACTAGAAAAACAACAACAAATAAAACCCAAGACAAGTAGAAGGAAGGAAATAATAAAGGTCAGAGCAGAAATAAATGACATAGAGGCTAAGGAAACAATACAGAGGATCAATGAAACAAGAAGCTGGTTCTTTGAAAAGGTAAACAAGATTGATGAACCTTTAACTAGACTCACCAAGAAAAAAAGAGAGAGGACTCAAATAAATAAAATTAGAAAGGACAGTGGAGAAATAACAACTGACACAACAGAAATACAAAGCATTGTAAGAAAATACTATGAAGAACTATATGCCAAAAAATTAGACAATCTTGGTGAAATGGACAAATTTCTTGAATCATATAACCTTCCAAAAATCAATCCGGAAGAATCAGAACACCTAAACAGACCAATTACAGCAAATGAGATAGAAACAGTTATCAAAAAACTCCCAAAAAAGAAAAGTCCTGGGCCTGATGGCTTCACAAGTGAATTCTATCAAAAATTCAAAGAAGAACTAACTCCTATTCTCCTCAAGCTATTTCAAAAAATTCAAGAGGAAGGAAGACTTCCAAACTCCTTTTATGAGGCGAGCATAATTCTGATCCCAAAACCGGGCAAAGACAACACAAAGAAAGAAAATTATAGGCCTATATCCCTGATGAATTTAGACGCTAAAATTCTCAACAAAATATTAGCCAACCGGATCCAGCAATATATGAAAAAAATCATACACCACGATCAAGTGGGATTTATTCTGGAGAGGCAAGGCTGGTTCAATATTCGCAAATCAATCAATGTGATTCACCACATAAACAAAAGGAAGGACAAAAATCACATGATAATTTCAATAGATGCAGAAAAGGCATTTGATAAAATCCAGCACCCATTCATGCTCAAAACTCTCAGTAAAGTGGGAATACAGGGATCATTCCTTAACATGATAAAGGCCATCTACGATAAACCGACAGCAAACATCATACTAAATGGACAAAGATTAAAAGCAATCCCCTTAAGATCAGGAACCAGGCAGGGTTGCCCACTTTCACCACTCTTATTCAACATAGTTCTGGAAGTCCTAGCTACAGCAATCAGACAAGAAGAAGAAATAAAAGGCATCCAAATTGGAAAAGAAGAAGTAAAACTGTCATTATTTGCAGATGATATGATATTGTATATTGAAAACCCTAAAGTCTCAGTCAAAAAACTACTGGACCTTATAAATGATTTCAGCAAGGTGGCAGGATATAAAATTAATACTCAGAAATCAGAGGCATTTCTATACACCAACAATGAAATATCAGCAAAAGAAATTAAGGAAACAATCCCCTTCACTATTGCAGCCAAAAAAATAAAGTACCTAGGAGTAAATTTAACCAAGGAGGTTAAGGACTTGTACTCGGAAAATTATAGAACATTGATAAAAGAAATCAAGGAAGATACAAACAAGTGGAAGCATATACCGTGCTCATGGCTAGGAAGAATAAACATCATTAAAATGTCTATATTACCCAAAGCAATTTATAAATTCAATGCAATACCAATTAAAATACCAATGACATACTTCAAAGATATAGAACACATATTCCAAAAATTTATATGGAACCAAAAAAGAACACGAATAGCCTCAGCAATCTTAAAAAGAAAAAATAAAGCAGGAGATATCACTCTTCCTGATATCAAGGTTTACTACAAGGCCATTATACTCAAGACAGCCTGGTACTGGCATAAGAACAGGCACATAGATCAATGGAACAGAACAGAGGACCCAGAAATAAACCCACAGCTTTATGGACAACTGATATTTGACAAAGGAGGAAAGAACATACAATGGAGTAAAGACAGCCTCTTTAACAAATGGTGTTGGGAAAATTGGACATCTACCTGCAAAAAAATGAAACTAGACCATCAACTTACACCATTCACAAAAACAAACTCAAAATGGATAAAAGACTTAAATGTAAGCCGTGAAACCATAAGCATCTTAGAAGAAAACATAGGCAGCAAGCTCTCCGACATCTGTAGCAGCGGTATATTTGCCGATTTATCTTCATGGGCAACTGAAATAAAAGGCAAGATAAACAAATGGGACTATATCAAACTAAAAAGTTTTTGCACAGCTAAAGACAATAGGAACAGAATAAAAAGACAAACCACACAATGGGAGAACATATTTGACAGCACATCTGATAAGGGGTTAATAACTAAAATTTATAAAGAACTTATAAAACGCAACACCAGGAAGACAAACAACCCAATCAAAAAATGGGCAAAAGAAATGAATAGAAATTTCTCCAAAGAGGACATACAGATGGCCAATAGGCATATGAAAAAATGCTCAACATCACTAATCATTAGAGAAATGCAAATTAAAACCACAATGAGATATCACCTCACACCAGTCAGAATGGCACTTATCAGCAAAACAACACAGAATAAGTGCTGGCGAGGATGTGGAGAAAAGGGAACCCTTCTGCACTGCTGGTGGGAATGCAGACTGGTGCAGCCACTGTGGAAAACAGTTTGGAGATTCCTCAGAAAATTAAAAATCGAACTGCCTTTTGACCCAGCTATCCCACTTTTAGGAATATACGCTAAGAACACCATAGCACTGTTCGAAAAGAAGAAATGCGCCCCCATGTTCGTGGCAGCATTGTTCACAATAGCGAAGATCTGGAACCAGCCCAAGTGTCCGTCAGAAGACGAGTGGATTAAAAAGCTATGGTACATATATACTATGGAATACTACTCAGCCATAAGAAACGATGACATCGGATCATTTATAACAAAATGGATGTACCTTGATAACATTATACGGAGTGAAATAAGTAAATCAGAAAAAAAGAAAAACTGAGAACAGCACGATTACATACATAGGTGGGACATGAAAGTGAGGGTATGAGACATGGACAAGAGAGTGGTGGTTATGGGATTGTGGGAGGGAGGGAAGGGTGGGATAGGGAGGAGGGGAGGGACACAGGGAAAACCAGTTTGAAGGTGACAGAGGACAATTTGACTTTTGGTGATGGGTATGCAACACAATTGAATGATAAGATAACCTGGAGATGTTTTCATTGTACATATGTACCCTGATTTATTGATGTCACCCCATTAGAATTAATAATAATAAAATATATATTTAAAAAGAAATGTAAGCCAGTTAGCATACATGAATCAGCACTGCATCTCAAGCTGTTTATTAATCCACTTGCTATAAGTTCTGAGATCTATTGATGTTCTAGACTTTAGGAGGCATGTTGTTCTATCCAAAAGACCCCCATATTTAAGTATCAGCTGACATTCATGACCTCGTTACCCTGAAAGTTCAGTGTATTCACACATACATGCACACACACACCTATATACACATATATACTCTTACCTGTTTTGCTAAAATTTGTCACTTAAAGAATCTTTCTTCTTGAAGCTTTCATGTCCTGCCTGAGTCCATTTAGCCAGTCATAATAGCCCATTAGGATTAACCAGAGTCCACTACACAATTCAGTAAGTGGAATCTAGATAAAATGACTTGTTCACAGTGAAAACAAAATCCTTCTTTTCAACAGAAAACTGGAGCAAAAGGAGCATAGAGGGAGAGTTAGCCAGAGTCTCTCTATTTTTTGTGTGTTTCTTCCACAATAACAAGTGTCAAGCAAGAGGTGGCTAATAGCCATCAGGATTAAGAGCCCCGAGTGTAGCATGCTACCATAGGTGTTCACGTCCACTTAGAGTAACACACCTGTGGTCTGACTACCTTTTTAGAACATAGACTCATTTGTACACTTCACTATGAAGATACAGGAGGCTTTCTGTATCTTCATAGTGAATTGGGTGCATCTCTGGGTGCATCATGGCCCTCTCCTGCTTTGCTGCATGTTTCCAGTGCTCACAAAGCTGAAAGGACCAACAAAATGTTTGGTGGGCATGGTTACACATCATCGCCATTTTTGTAATAATAATTAGGTAGGACTGTTTAAGTCCTCTTATAGGTTGTTGCTCTTCCTACTTCAATAAATGAGCCAAAAAGAGAGAAAGCTTATTTCTACTGAAAAGAAGACTCAGGGGGTTGCATAAATGTTTTGAGACAGTGATACACATAATGCTGTTCAGCTGTGGAATGCTGAGAACAGCTAAGGAACAGTCTAAACGCATCGTAATCTGGGAGGTGGGCTCCTGGCTTAAAGATGGGATGCATGTGGCTTGAAAGTGGTTTTTAAAGTTTGAGCAAGTTGGTATGAATATGCTTTCAGGATTAAATCCCCATTTCACATAGTAACCTATGATGTATTGACTTCTCTGTGCTCAGAAATGATGTCTGTATGCGGGAAGATGCTAGATACCAATGAAAGATAAAATATGTCCCATCCTCAACACTAGAAGAGTAAGGACAACACTAATGACAATACTGCCAACTTAGCCATTTTTGCACTCACCATCACCTCATTTTCTTAAGTTTCAAGAAAAAAAAAAAAAAAAAAAGAAGTGGCCATGGCCGGTTAGCTCAGTTGGTTAGAGCATTGTCCCAAATTGACAAGATTATGTGTTTGACCCTGGTCAGGGCACACACAGGGAGCAACCAATGAACACATGACTAAGTGGAACAACAAATGAATGCTTCCCATCCCCTTCCCTCTCTCTCCTCTCTCTCCCTTCCTCTTACTGTTTCTCTAAAAATTAATCAATCAATAAAATACAAAGCCCTGGCCAGATAGCTTGGTTGGTTGGAGTGTCATCCTGAAGCACAAAGGTTACTGATAGGATTCCCTAGGCAGGGCACATACAGGAACAGCTCGATGTTCCTGTCTTTCTCTCGTTGCCTTTCTCTCACACACATACACACACAAAAAGTGTTTCCACTGTTTAAGACTGAAATCCTCATCCCAACCTGCACTCCATACATTATCCTAATGAACTGCAGTTTAGGCCCTGGCCGGTTGACTCAGTGTTAGAGTGTTGGCGTTGTGTGTGGATGTCCCAGGTTCTATTCCCGGTCAGGACACACAGGAGAAGAACCCATCTGCTTTTTCACTCCTTCTCCTCTTGCTTTTCTCTCTTTCTCTCCCCCCCCCACCTCTTTCTGTTTTCTTTCTGCAGCCATGGCTTGATTGGAGCAAGCTGACCCTAGGGCATTGAGAATAGCTCCATGGCCTAGCCTCAGGTGCTAAGAAAAGCTCAGTTCTGAGCAGCAGAGCAACACCCCAGATGGACAGTGCATCACCCCCTAGTGGGCTTGCCTAGTGGATCTCAGTTGGGGCACATGCAGGAGTCTGTCTCCACCTCTCTTCTTATCACTGAATAAAAAAGCAAATGAACTGGGCTTGCTTGCTATGGGCCTCTTTCTTCCCTCTGTGTACAACTGTCCTTCTCTATTCCATCTGTGCCCCTACATAGTAAGAGCAGGTGTTTGAGCTGCTTCCTTTAAAGTTGAAATCCTTCCTGTAGTCCTACACTCCCTTCTTATTGCCCCCTCTCTCCTTTCTTTCATAGGAAGTACTCAAAAGAATCTTCAACACCTGCTTGCCCCAGCTCAGTCACATTTTGTTTACAACCTTAAGTAATGCATCTTCTGTCTCTATCAATGCACTGTATCTACATTTGCAAAACAGACTATGGTGGATGGCACTTGAATGGACTCTTTTGTGTTTGTACTCAGCATTGTACTTAGTATATTAGATGGCTTATCTCCTTATAGTAGACTCTTATCATTTTCAGCCTCAAGGTTTCAATAGTTACCTAATTGGGTCACTTGATTTCCAAGTTTCTAATACTAGAATCCATTTTCTGGGCTTCTGCCAAATATTCTTCCCAAGCCCCGGTCCAACCATCCCAGCCTTTCAGTGGCTCCCTACTGTCAAAAGAACATAAACAGACATGATCCTTGCCCCATGGAACTTACAGTTCAGAGGGGGAGCAATGAAAAAGCCAATGAAGTGATGACTGGCACAAACCATGATGAGAAAGAAACAAATGTTATTATAGAAATTAAAAGAATGGGGAAAGTGTTTTAGACAAGGATGAATGGAAACTTTTCCTTGAGAAGCTGGCATTAAAGCAAAAAATTAAACCTGACCAGGTGGTGATGCAGGGGATAGGACATCAGACTGGGACCCGAAGGACCCAGATTCGAAACCCTGAGGCCGCCAGCTTGAGTGCCGGCTCATCTGGTTTGAGCAAGGCCCACCAACTTGAGCCCAAGGTTGCTGGCTTGAGCAAAGGTCACTCAGTCTGCTGTAGCCCTGTAGTCAAGGCACATATGAGAAAGCAATCAATAAACAACTAAGGTGTCACAACAAAGAATTGATGCTTCTCATTTCTCTCCCTTCATGTCTGTCTGTCCCTATCTGTCCCTCTCTCTGTCTTTGTCACGCACACAAAACAAAGACAAAAAATTAAGATTCAGCTAAGGACTCAGGAAACACATGACCCAAGAATAGCTAAATCCCTGATTCAAGATCATGCTTGCCATGCCTGAGGAGGGGCAAGAAGATAGATATGGCTGGACACTCAGAGGAAAGAGCCAGGAAAGAAGATTGCTGTATTAGGAAGGAGTAAATCATGTCTGGCCTTGTGGGTCAGTTCAAGGAATCTAGATTTTATTACTAGTGCAATGGAAAGCTTTTGAAGGATAATAAACAAGGGAGACACATAACCTCATTTTGTTTTAAAAACAGCCTTTTATCTGCATTGCGACAAATAAAATGAGGAGCAGATGGGTAGCTTGATACAGCTAAAAAGACAATGGCCTGAACTATGGAGGTGTCAGTGAAGATAGAAGGAAACAGACAAATTCAGAGGCAGGGTTATGGGCTTGCTGAATGAGTGGAAAGGTAAAGAAGGAGTGAAGAAAGACCAAAAGTTCTCATTGGAGCAACCAAGCAGGTAGGGATGCCATTATAAAGATGCAAAAGATGGAGAGAAACAGATTTGGGGGGAAAATAGGGGTCCAGCCTCAGATATGTTAACTTTGAGATGTTTAGAGGCACATTGTAGATACTAGAAATATGAGTCAGAGGAGGGCTCTGGCTGAATATATAAGTCATCTACGCATGAATTGTATTAATAACCATGGGGATGGATGAGATCATCTGGCAAGAGGGTGGCAAGTGAGAAGAGTGTTTAGAACAAAGAAACCTCAAATTTTGAAGGTGCAATAGAGAAATTGATGCCCAAAAGAGAGGCAGAGAAGACGCCAATAAGAGGAGAAAACAAGAGAGGGTGGTGTGAGAGAAGCCAAATGAAGAAAATGTTTTAAGAAAAAGGAATAATCAAATATGTCAGTAAGATGAAGGTTGAGAATTAATCATTTGAGTTGGGAAAAGAGGTGTTGAATAATGGACATCTGGAAATGTACAGCTAAATGAGAATGATTGTGAATAGATAATTCAGGAAGGTAGACCTACAGCTAGTAAGTTAGATAGAAAACATCTAGATCCTCACAAATAATTAGACATAAAGATTAAAGAAAAGTGCTTCACCAATAAATTAGTAAACCAGTTTTAAAGTTATAATAACAAACTATCTGTCAAGGTATAGTAAGATTGGTGTTTTATATATTATTCTTGACATTATAAATTAACAAAACTCTTTAACAGGACAATAATTTGGCAGTAGCAATACAAAGAACTTTGACCCAGAAAATGCACTTAGGAGAATCTAGCCTAAAAAAAATAACTTAAAATACTTGCATGCCCCAGGCTGTATATTCTAACACTTTTTATAATATCAAAAAAAATTTTAAATTTAATATCCTCAAATAGTGAAATGGTCAGGTAAATCATAGTGTATTTGTTAACTTAGAGAAATGATATGCAGACTATAAGTAATATAAAAAATGTTTATGATAGAATGGAAAATAAATAATGCACAAAATATATTTAAACTCAGGTTATAAGGTAAAAAATTAATCTGCATGTAAGAAAAAGTGCCCAGAAAGAAACGTACCCAAAAAACTAAGAGTAGTTTTCTAAGGAAGATGGAATTATAGATGACTGTTCCACAATTTTCTATATCAGTGGTATTATGGTTTGTATTACTTTCACAATAACAATGATTTTATTTAATAGTTTTGGTGGAATTGTTCTCTTCTGGCCTCATGGATAACATTTTGTCATGAATATCATTTTGAGTAAAAAGGGAACATATTAATATTTATGATCTTTATATCACAGTTGTGGGTATTTCTTTTAAATGCAAGATTACTTGTGCTGACATATTTATTTTGAGACCCAAACTCCTTGGTTCATTCTGTTTATAAATATGTACCCTTGTGAGTTGTAATTGTGAGCTGAATCTGCTTGGCTAACAGTTAACAATCTCTTAAAAGATCTTTATTTTCAGAGTGTTTTTTTTTCCATTCCTACTTTGCCTAGTTACCAGTTTTTGATGCAACCTCTGCCTCATGAAATTCCCCACCTCTCTAAAAAGCCAAGACCCAGACTCTTTAGGACATGAGCAAAGCCCCTACTAAGTAAATATTTTCAGAGCACAGGGGCCAAGAGGCTGTCAGCCACTACCTGAAACCGCATTCCCAAGAGTAAGAATTCAGGTGACGGGGTTTTCTTTTTTCCCAGTTTCAATGAAGGCTCTGGGCTGGGGAAGTAGGAAGGCCCCTTTTCTGTCTTGTATTTAAAAGAACATACCACAAGCTCTGGCGAACTTTTTCTGAGAGACATTCTACCCAATCATTGTAAAAACATTTAAAAATAAATATGAAGAGATGATAGATGGTAAAAGAAAAATGTTAAAATATTTTTAATTTCAACAATGACTGCAACTTTTCCCAATCAATGCCCAGTTATAATTCTTGAGAAAATATTTAATAATATCAAATAAATGAAGCCTTATTTATCTCAACAAGAAGTTGGAAAAGGGCGGGGGTGGGGGGAGAAGCCTGAAAGCAATGCTTTATATTTCATAGATGAATTATTCAGGTAAGGAAGAAAATTTGAGGCATATGAGGAAAAGAGTATGAGGCACAGCTCAGACAACTTAGAGATACTAGAAAGAAAACCTATTTCTTTCAAATCTGATTTCCAAATAGAATAACAGGTTTTTCTACATTCTAGTTACAGTGAAACTTATTGTTGAAAACCATTATATATAAGTCTTTGCTAAGCACAAAGCACTATAATGCAATTTCAAAAGCATACTTTCTCCAAGGTGAAGGCTGACTAGCTCGGTGAATAGAGCAACCCCCCCAAAAATCTGATTGAAGCTAAAAATGACATAAATCACATAGAATTATAATTTGCAAATTCATTGTATAAAGTAATTAATCAAAGCATAGCTGACTTTTAGGAGTTGAGACTTTGATCTGACAAGTAGAAGAAATATAGTGAAAATAGTAGAGATCAGGCTGCAGCATTAGGACTTAAAAATGTTTTTCCATGCCAGTCACAAGTTTAATTACTTCTTTTTTTCCCCTCTGACAGTCCTAAATTAAAATAAATGGACCACATCGGGACAAATCTTGGATACATGTAGTGCCTAAGAATATATCATTCCGGATACAGAAATAGCTAGAAACCCATGAATATATTTGATTCTTTTAAATGGTAAAGAGGTGGAGGGAGGGATAAGATGGGCCACGAAAGAAAGTCAATAGCTAATCCTAAACCACGAATTTTACTTGGACTGCTTGGGAGAGGTGGGCGTTTCGCTTGTTGTACATTCTCTTTATGCATGTTGATGTGAAGGTTTTAAAAGAAGAGACAGCGGGGGAAGTGGAGTAGACAAATGCGTGTGGTCACGCAGTATACTGAGCCAATTCCTTTCTAAGTGCAGGTAAATCGTTTTATATTTAGGGACAACAATTGACTCTATTACAAATTAATGAGGAGTTGGAAGGTTGATTGGGGATTGTCTGCCCACACATTTGCCATCATCTTAAAAATAAAAAAAGACTACTAATAACTTAAAGAAAGAATACATCTGAGGACATCAAGCTATAAAGTTCTGGTAACCACACACTGGCTAGACCATTTAAAGGAAACCTTTTGAGGATTTCCCATGAGGCTTTTCAGCCCCTTGTTGAACTCCTAGTCAGCATTCTCACTTTCTCAGAATCTATCATTTAGAGAGTTCTCATGTCTCCCAGCCTTCTTGTTTTTAAATCCCCAGTTTCCTAGTATTTTCCCAAGACTCCTGTACCTCATTAGCATGACCCGGGACAGAGCAGTAGTATACTACAGAGGTAAACAGGAAGACAGCTGACTTCTCAGAACCAGGAGCTGCTGCCCAGTGATATTTAACCTTGTGACACAGAGATAAGAAGACAAATAAAAACAGCAATGTATTTGTAACAATTCGACCCTATACAACCAATTCATTGAACAGGTTCAACAAACATTTCAAACATGTTTAACTTAAGAAACAACATTCTTCCTGCCAATGCCACATTTCATGGGAAAACCATGTAAGGAAATGTATGGTAGTGTAATTGTATGCCAGTTACTTAACTCCGACATTGAACAGCACAGTAGAAATCTGGCAGTCTTGACTATCTGCTCCTTCTCTAATTCACCACAGAGGCTGTTTCGAACTTTTCAACTTTCCATAAACCTCCTCTGACCCATCCTCTCAACAGATCATCTCTCTTCCTTTTCCACAGAGAAAATGCTTTGGTGCAGCACCAAGAGGTATAATCCAGAGGAAGTGATGCCTTTTCATGATTATCTTTTAACAATCATGCACAAAGGTGCCTTAGGTGTTAGCAGAGCCATGGTGAAGGAAATGGCATTTAGTGATTGAATGAATGAGATATTGAAGACATGGAAAGAAATGAAGTCTGGAGAATAGGTGGATAAAGGACGCTAGAAAGTGCCATCTTAAAAAGAGACTGGAACAGAGAGGAAATGGTAGGTGCAGCCATGTATAAAATGTCTGGCTCCTACCATTTCCTCTGGATTATACCTCTTGGTGCTGCACCAAAGCTGAATTTTACTCCCTGTCTGCCCCCTCCCCTGGTACCTTTGTGTGATACATAGCCATGGCCCCGCCCTCTCTTTACCATTATTAGCTCTACCATTATTCTAATCCATACCAGCTACTTTTAAAAAATGTAAATGTAATTCATTCACATTGAAAGAGAGATGAAATAAAGTAAGCCTAACCTCAAAATCTTCACCTTCTCCAGAAACGTCCCATTTTTTCACAAGCTTTTTGAAAATATTGTCTATATTTTTCCAGTCACCTTCCTCATCTTCTACTTAGTTTTCAGTCTACTGCCTTGAACCTTGGTTTCTCTGCTGAAATAGTTTTCAAAGAAATCTCTGTTCCGTCTTTTGGCATCACTAGTGTACTTAACCTTCCCTCTTCTGAAGGTTTTCATACTCACCCCATCCCCATCCCCCCAAAATTACACTCCTAGTTTTGCTCCTATCTTTGACTATTCCTTCTCAGTCTCCTTCTCAGCAACTCTTCCTCTGCCAGCCTCTTGAATGTTGGAATCTTTCAAGTTTATATCCTCAAGTCTTTTCTCATTCCACACCCTCTCGCTGGTTTGTCTCATTCATTCCAAGAATTTTAATAACTCTATCTCTGCCAATGACTATCTAATCCAAATCTCCAGCCAAAGACCCAAACTTCAAACCATTATAAAGCTAACTTCCCAATGGACAGCTCTACTTGGATAACCTACTAGCACTTGCAATTGAACAAATTTCAATATGGAACTTGTTATATCTCAGTGAATAATACAACTATTAACTCAGTTGCCCTTGCCAGGAACCATGGCAGCACATTGATTCTTTGCTATTTCATTTTCTCTACCCCCACCATCTAATCAACAAGTCAGATCTACTCTGTTTCCTAAGTGTCTCTCAGCTCCACCCAGTATCCTAATTACGCTCACTATTTCCTAGCTCCAGAATCCTAAGTGCCCTAGCTACTTTTTCAACCTCTTTTCTTACCCATTTCCAAGAATTATCTTTATAAAGCACAGATATGACTTTGCCTTCTGCTGCTTAAAATTCCTCAGCTGCTATTCATTATTCAAACATACCATCTAAAGCTCTTTAAAGTGGCTTACAAGGCCCTGTATAATCTCTCCACTGTTCTCTCTGTCCTCATCTCTCACCATTACCTCCTTACACTAATGTCTTTTGGTTTCTGGATCACATCATACTTCATACCATCACACATAATATTCCATCTGCAGGGGGCATCAGCTTTCTGAGCCCCCAAACACTATGAGGGGTTAATCCCTACTCTTCCTTCACTGTTCAACCTGGCCATCACTTCCTCCAGAAAGCTTTCCCTGACACTCACTCCCAACATCTCACCACCTCTATGTCAGGGAGAGGAGCTTTATAAAGTAAGAAACATTACTAAATCACATAATTTGTAAATTCAAGGAAGATTCTAGCTTTAGTTGTGTGAGATGCAGAGCTCTGTTTTCCCCATGTTTCAGTGATCTTTTGGTCTGGTATGGATATCATTCTGCATGTGTTTTCTTCTGGAGAAAAGAAAAATGCCAAGCCTACATTCTTATAGCATGCTATCCCAAGGAATTAATAACAATAATAAGAGAATGGAATATCAAGAGGAAAAGGAACCAGGTAATAAAATGATACTTGTCCAGGCAAGTATCCTTTAAGTTTAGTAAAGAATGATGAAATGTAGTGTGCAATAAGTCCTAAATCACCCTTGAAGCCATCATTCTCACCTTTGGTCTAAAATAACCATTCTCTTCTACCAATCATTAGGTTTTTTGAGTGTCTACTATGATCTGTGTGACAAGCTTGACCCTAAAAATATACTAGTAAATAAGGCTTTTTTTTTTTTTGTCTTTACAGAATTTCTTAGGAGCTATAGATAAAAGAACAGGGACAGTACAAAGAGCTAGTTGTTAGAATGGAAGAGAGTTGGGTGCTATGAATGTCCATGGAAATAACATGATTTCAGCTTTGCAGGTAGAGAGGTTAGAACCACATACAAAAAGGCCATTCCCAACTGTTATAAGGTTTAGTTTATCTTTAGACCAAAGGGGAACCGAGAAATAATTCTGAGACTAGATGGCAGTCAGGTGAGTCCATTGAGATCAAGAAAGAAGTCACAGGCTTGACAAGATGGTGGCATAGAGGATACAGTTTCAGCCTAGGATGTTTGGGGAACCAGTTTTGAAATCCAGAGGTTGCTGGCTTGACTGTGGGCTCACCAACTTGAGCCTGGGTCACCGGCTTGAGTGTGAAATCATAGACATGACCCCATGGTTGCTGGTTTGAACCAAAAGGTCACTGGCTTGAAGCGCAAGGTCACTGGCTTAAGCACTGGTTTTACTGGAGGCCTCCCCTCAACTCCAGTCAAGGCACAAACGAGAAAGCAATCAATGAACAACTAAGGTGCCACAACTAAGAGCTGGTGCTTTTCATCTTTCTCCCGTTCTATCTGTGTGTCCCTGTCTGTTCTCTCTCATTCTCTTTCCCACTGTCTTGAAAAAAAAAAAAAAAAAAAAGAGGTAACACTGTCATGAATTCAGCCAAAGGCAGTAAGAATAGGGATGGGGATGAGTGAAGAGATTAGAAAGCCACCTGGAAGAGTGAGTAGAGAGGACTTTTGGTTGATTTATATGGAGTAAGAGAGAAAAGAGTCAAGAATAATTTTTTAATGATTCTATCTACTGGTGTTATCCACTGAACTCAAGAAGAGGGTTTGGAACAAGTTGGCTGTAATCCTTAGGGTAGTACCAAGAATTCAGCTTTCAGTAATATAGGAACCATAAAGAAATAATTTCTTAAATCATTCTCCTTTACACTAGAAAATTTTAAATCCTGATAGTGACAATGACATCTTTGTTACAGGAAGACAAGTAGGAGAACAAAGACTACCAAAGGACAGTGACTCTATCTCAAGAATCCCAAAAGTGAAAATGGAAAAACCACAGTGTCAAATGGTGAAGTAGTGTTCTGCATAGCATTAGAGAGCCATAATTTTACTTCCTTTCAAAACTGTTTGACTCCCCAAGAACTTCACAATTACATTGGATGAAAGTAACCCTTGATGTGCTCTTTTGATTGTTGAAGCGTTTTGTTTTGTTTTAATTCTTATTCACTCCAGAATAGTTTTCTTCATATTGAACATTATCTCCTCAGGAACTTAAACTATGAATTTAGCAATTTTGCATGGCAAATTAATGAAGAAAAGTAATAATTATGAACAGCCACGATGGTGGCAAGTAATCAGAACAATGAATGCATTTCTCTTAAGTATTTGGAGTTATTTCTTTTTAAAAATATCTCACAATACCTGAGAATCACAATAAAACATTCCTTCATAAAATGAGAAAAAAATCTGCCTGCATTTTAAGAAAACAGAAGATAGCAGCAGTACAGTTCGCATGAAATTAAAGAAAGATACTTGACTGAAAACTGAAAATAAAATTGAAATGGATTTTGAGGAGAAGGAATAAATAAAATGTATCATGTAAAGGTAACAAAACATTGTATCTTCCTAACCCAGGTAAGTCAATATTTCCTCTTCTCTTCAAAAGAAAAGCTACATAGAAAGAGTTTTTAGTAGTAGCTTTGCTATTTTCATTCACCCTGTCAGTTAGGTATAAATGAAAAATGTATTTGTTCAAGTTTGAGAGAAAAATTGGGGGATGGGATTGGTAACCTGACAAGAGAGAATGAATGGGGATCAGAGAGAGGCATTGAAACTAACAACAGGCTATTTGTCTTGTCGCTTTATTGTCTCCATATGGAGTTATTAAAATAGAACAATGCAGAAACAATACATTAAGCTATAGCTCAAGTTCAATCTTCAATTACATGCTTTTGACTCTGTAGAAAAGTGTATTCAAATTGTCCCCCCAACCCAATTCTTATTATCTGAGTTAAGGATTTCTGGACAGAATCAGAAACTTTATGGAGTAACCACTTTGTAAAAATCTTTGCTGGGCACATTTAACTTTGTGGAGCTGCCTTCCTTGTAGCTCGGCTCTCCCATCTGGTTACACCCTGTGCAAATGTCTAATGGAAAAGCTTTTAAGTGGGAGAAAAACAATGTGATAGATGTCTTATTTTTCTCTATATTTGGAAACAAAGCTTTGTGAGACATTTGTTAAAAGGGGGCAGTTCATATGAGTGTGTGTACATGTGTGTTTAAGATTAAACAGCAATTTAGAAAGATAATGTCTCTTAAATACTGGAATTACTGGTGTCATTCTTAAGCATACATTATGGCCATAAATCTATTTTCCCCAAGCTATTGTGGTGAATAAATAATTTTAAATGACATATTATTAATAACTCTAGAATATCCAAAGTGTTCATTAAAAGAAAACATCTCAGCTTGACCAGGCGGTGGTGCAGTGGATAGAGCATCAGACTGGGGTGCGGAAGACCCAGGTTCGAGACCCCAAGGTCGCCAGCTTGAGCGCAGGCCCATCTGGCTTGAGCAAACTCTTGTCAGCTTGGACCCAAGGTCACTGGCTCCAGCAAGGGGTTACTCAGTCTGCTGAAGGCCCGCAGTCAAGGCACATGTGAGAAAGCAATCAGTGAACAAATATGGTGTCACAATGGCAACGAAAAACTGATGATTGATGCTTCTCACCTCTTTCCGTTCCTGTCTGTCTGTCCCTATCTATCCCTCTCTCTGACTCTCTCTCTGTCCCTGGGGGGAAAAAAATCAATAATTTTTTTTTTTTTTAAAAAGAAAACATCTCATTAAGTTCATGAGTGGGAAGGTTAACCAATAATCACAAATAACCAGCTATATTTTTTGCTCTGAATTAGCTAGATTCTTAATTGAATTGGTCCACTTCTCATATTTACAGGAAGGCAGCCAAAGTCCATGATGTGGTTATGACAGCTTCATATAAACCATCCATTTTTGTCTTGTACAAAAACTGTGGAGACACTCCCAAAATGAATCAATATTAATATCTAATACATATTTCTAAACATTTTCCTATCTAACTTATTTTATGTAATTTCTTTTTATTCTAGCACCTTTCTCCTTTCTCTTTCTGCCTCTGTTTTATAAAGGTAAAAATACCTTTTAGTAAGCAGAGAATTGGTTAAATTTCAATTCATACTTAGAAACTTCACAGTAGAGATAAAAGGCGAAGGGAATAAAACAAATGCATTTTAGAAAGTTAGTTACGAGAAGGTAATATATTTTAAATGCACATAAAAAAATTCTTCTTAAAAAAGGGCTACATACAGGTGTGGGAAACTTAGACCAATGGATAAAAAGATGCTCTTTATGGTTAAGATTTTAGACATTGGGAATGAGGGGCTACCTGTAGGCAGATGTCATATGAACAGGAGCCTAGAGCAGTGGTGCCTAAACTTTACAGTGCAAAAGAGTTACCTGCAGGACTAGTGAAAACACAGATTTCAGGGCAGCAAACCCTATATATTCTGTCTCAGTTAGACTGTTGTGAGAACTGAAACTTTGCACTTCTGAGTCTACAGATGGTACTAATATGGCTGGCCTAAGGATAGAGACCTGAATAACTGTGGGACCACCTTCAAGACCTACAGGAAGCTGGGGATGAAGCAATCCAAACTTCTCGAACGGGAGGTGTAAAGCCAGTAGTCGAGGCCACCATCACAGCAGCCCGACCGACGCAGGTTCTCATTAGATTCGAACAGTCGGTAATGAAACACAGGAGCCAAGAACTGGTGAGCCATCAGCTTTAATTCTAGCTTGCACCCGGCGGGCAAGCAAAAATACACACTGGGCTCCAAAACCCATACATTCAGTGCTCACAAAGCTACTGACTTATCCGAGTTTCCTAGAATCAAAGGTTTCTAGCTCACCAGACTTAATCACCTCTGTTTCCCATCTCCTCCTGCACAAACTCTTAACAAACTGGCTTCTTCCTCTGCCCTCTGCCATCTTGGCTACTTCTCCTCCACATGGCCTTAATCTGCTCTCCTCTCTAATACCTCAGGAACCAAGAACCAAGAGAGAGAGAGAGAGATCAAGCTCCCAGACTGCCCCAGTTTATAGCCTAGAAAATCCAAACCTTTAATCCAATTATACATACAAGGAAGTCTCTGATACAAAGCCACCCATCTGAGGCATAATGGGATTCTTCAGGAGAGTGCACCACCCTACATTATCCAATAAATCAAGGGTGTGGAGAAGATCTTACTCTTAGACTAAGCCTTAGGCTATAACAACCTGGCCTGCCCACAGCCTGTTCCAGAACACACATTAATATCAACGAACTTCCATGTGGGCAGTGCCATCTTTAACAAAGTGAGCATAATATATTTTATCTGCCATACAGGAGGGGTCCTCAGTCAGCCTCTCCACATGAGTGGCGTATGGAAGGGAGAGCCTAGATCCATCCCTTCTCCCTGACTTTCCAGAAACTCCCAAGAGACTAGATCAGGGGTCCTTGACAAATCCAGTGTTACTATATACTTACTGTTCCTTTTCATTTAATGGCTTTTTTAGGAAGCACTTTTCCAACTTCTTTTGGTAAAGTATTGTGATCTAATGAGATAAGTAAATGATGTCTACAGTCATCATGCTCTTGAACTCGAGCACAGTCTGTTACTAGTTTTACCAGCTTGAGCATGTCAGTTCATCTTTCCAAAACTCAGTTTCCTTAAGTATAAAAATGGTGGTGTTAATAAAAAATAATATATACCTCTCCAGAGTCACTGTGAATATCAACAAATAAAAAGGGAAAGCCCTTTGAAGATGCAAACACTCGAGAAATTTCAAGGATGTTTATTGTCGATTCTTGAAAATATTTTAATAAGAAAAACACAATTTTTTTTGGAGAAGACAGAGAAAGACTTAAAATGCATAGTGACATGAAAGGCGCATACATTAAAATAAAGTTAATGTTTCAATAAGTAAATAAACAATATTATATCTGTTTATCTGAATGTTCCCTGTTTGGATGTTAAAGAGAGGTAGAAACCAGTAAAGGCAGGGGAAAGAGTGCATAAAAAGAGGAAAGAGATGAGTCTGATGATTAAATTGGCCAACCTTCCAATCTTACCTCAAGTACTTGACCTTGGTCGGAGCAAGGACAAAGGAACTTCTCCTTTTACAATGACTTCATGAGTGAGACGTATCTTTGTGCTTTTTTTCGTAATACAATTACTTCATATACAGACGTTTGGTTCCAAGGGGTGCATTTTAAAAGATATATTTAGTTACTTAATTTTTTTAAAAAAACCATATCTTCATTCTCATAAGAGTACAATAGATATTTACATAAGGTAATTGTTTTTTATTTTAACGATAATATACATTCTGCTGGTTAAACTCAACCTCATTGAACTAGAAATCACAGAAAACCATTTCTGTTCCTCTATCTCCTCTCAGTCTATGAATTTTGTGTCTCAGATGATTCATTTATATTCTAGTTATTACAGTATTTATCTCAAAAAGAGATTAGGAGTGTTGGCCAATGTTTGTAGATTATTTGGAAAGTCCCCACTGTAAGATTTAGAAGGAAAGAAGATGACATTAATATATTACAAATAATCAAAACACAGTAGCAAGAGATGATTGAATTCCAAATGTTTCCATTACGCTCTTTAAAAAAAATAAAAACTTTTTTAAATAAATGAACTCCTGCTAGACATTTTCTTTCTTGAGAGATAATCTTTCCATTAGTAGAGTAATTTGCAAAGCAAAACCTTTGTATTTCCTCAGGTTAGCTTGTTTTTCTTCTTTTGAAATAGATAAAAGTTCTGTGAACAGGTTACTAAGTAGCCGTTTTTCATTTGCAGAACATGGGAGGCTTGGAAAACAGAGGGAAGGGAACTTGTGCACATCACATGTGTGGGGTTTTGCCAAAAGAAGAGACCCCCTGAGACTTCTATCACAGTCTGGCTCTAGGATCAGTTTAACAACTTGCTTTGAATGCATATGAATCCTGACTGCTAAATTTGCAAATGCCTCCCCATGAAGGTTATGCACCCACTGTAAATGCAGCATCTATTCAAAAAGGTGGCCAGGTTGGTTGCTAGGAGATGGTGGGATTCTCTCAGAGAAAAATCAGTCCTGACAAGAAAATTTTTTTTACATAAAGACCTTTTAAATATAAATACATTTGACAGTCGCTATTATTATTCACTGAGTTTCTTCACATCTGAATAGATGGCAGAAAATGATGACATTATTCATACGCCATTATACACTAAAGTGTTAAAATAGAAGAGTTCTCTCTCTCTCTCTCTCTCTCTCTCTCTCTCTCTCTCTCTCTCCTTTGTTAATGCTAAATGCTAAGGAGAAAGGAGAAACCTCCCCACCAATTGGATTTCTCTGCTTTCTTTTTTAGATTCTCAGTATAACAGAAACCTCTCAAAACCTGACACCAAAGATGTGAATGATTGCATTTTCCTTCCAGACCAAAATGTCTATTTTTTAAAAGACTTTTGAAACAGAGAAGAGGGAAGCACCAGCAAGGCTGAAAAGAGTGCAACCAGCTTCCCCCAACAGGAGGTCCAGAGAAAGCAGGCGGGAGGCTGTGCTCCTTGAAAGCAACCATCCGTCCAATTTCACTTCAGTAACGTTTGCAATTTTCTCCCTACTGGGTTGACTGGAGGTACAGCTGCCCTTTATGTGGGTCCATGCGCCCGCCCGGCTTTTGCTAAAAATGACCCTACCAGATAAAATGCGAAGCAAGTAATAATGTTGTTTATAAATTGTGTCGTCAAACAATGGAGCCTCAGTCTTGCCTAATTTAGTGTGCCCTGCCTGCACATTGAGGACCTGAGAACCACCCAGCTGATGCACACATAGGCATGCTGGGGCCACAAGCTCACTGCCAGCAGTGGCCACATCTCCCTTTGACTAGAACTGCAGGTCTTGTTGCCTCAACACTCACAATTATGGTATTAAAACACATTTTATTACCATGAGAATGGGCACCCCCAACCTCAAGTATATTACTTTTGTTGTTATTGTGACTACTATACAAAGTTTCTCAGGAATTTCTTTTTTTTTTTGTAGAATCAGACTGAGGCATGTTTCCTTATACAAATATTGACATGAATCCCTCCGTTTATTTAGCATTTTCCTGTGAAAGGCTCAGTATGGTAATGTCCCTTCAAACCCTTTCACACATTTGTTCTGACTCTTGGCACCAGGAAGTTCTTATTGTTTTAATCAATGCTTACAGGTCCAATGACATTTTTTTTTTAAGAGACAGACATGGTATGCTTCCTTTCTTGAAGTTCTCATGAGAGTTTCTTGTACTGTGTTCCATATACAACTGTGTTCCTTTTTCTGGTCCTTTTTTTTTTTTTTTTTTTTTTTGCTTGCTTTTATTTTATTTTATTGTCAGATCTTCCCTAGCCAAAACCATTGCTAACTGCATAAAATCGTGGAATGCCAAATAAGAAAGCCCCTTAAATTTTAGTAATTTGCTCTAAATTCATGGTATATGAATCCACTGCTGAATTGTGGCATAATCTCAATGTGAATTGTAAAGCCAGTATCCACGGCCACCATCACAGCCGTCTGGCCCATGCAGGTTCACATTAGACTCGAGCAGACGGTAATGAAACAATGGAGCCAAGAACTGGTGGGCCATCATCTTTAACTCTAGCTTGAACCCGGCAGGCAAGTAAAAACACACACTGGGCTCCAAAACCCACTCATTCAGTGCTCACAAAGCTACTGACTTATCCAAGTTTCCTAGAATCAAAGGTTTCTAGCTCACCAGTCTTATTCACTTCTGTTCCCCATCTCCTTCTCTCTACACAAACTGGCTTCTTCCGCTGCACTCTGCCATCTTGGCTGCTTCTCCTGGCCTCCTGCATGTGGCCTTTCTCTGCTCTCCTCTTCAATACTAATCTCAGGAATCGAGAGAGAGCAAGCTTCCGGTCTGCCCCACTTTATAGTGTAGAAATCCAAACCTTTAAGCCAATCTACAAATAAGAAAGTCTCTGATACAAAGTCACTTATCTGAGGCACAATGGGATTCCTCATGAGAGTGCACCACCCTACATCACTCTATCAGTCAAGGGTGTGGGGAAAAGTTTAGTCTTAAAACTAAGCCTTGGGCTATAATGACCTTGCCTGCTTACAGCCTGTCCCCCACACATAATAATATAATTTCGCCCATCCCAAGCATAATGGCAACTAATATCACTTCGGCAATGGGCTTCCACGTGGGCAGCACCATCTTTAACAAAGTGAGAATAATATATTTTATATGCCCAACATGAATGCACTAAGGAATTTATATTGTTCTTGATGAAGAGGCTTGAGTATCTAGTTTTTCAGGTGTTTCAAATAACTAGTTTTTCTTAGGCAGTTCCTCAGTAATACAACTTACTGTCCACATAGCATTCTCTGTAACGAATAATTATTTTAGGTTCAAGAGTTGGTCCGTGTACATTTCTCGCAAAAACACAATTCATTTACTGGTTTCAACATTAAAACAAGAATAGAAATGGAAGCAACAGGAAACTGCTTGAATACAAAAGCCATTTACAGTGGGGGATGAACAAGTTGTGAGGAGGAGAATCATTTGTCCCTCTCTGTTTTGCCACTCCTATCAATTCTGGTATCTTTGCTAGTGGGTGTGGGTATTTCTGGGTCTGTTAAGGAGCATAGACTGAGGCAGAAAACCCCTGCTCTCAGCTTTCAGTGGGAAAGGAGTCTTTAAAACTCACAGTTGGCTTGACCCCAAAGGAGCACCTTTCTTACCATAGCCTCCTTAGATCCTTTTTCTCAAAAACATCAGCTCTGTTTGGGGAAGTGAGTTTGATAAGAAAAAAATTCGTGGGGGGTGATGACCTAGACCACTATGGATTCTGGGTATGTTGAAGGAACCAGAGTTGTGTTGGAAACAGAGTCTAGAAACTATGAGCAAGTCTGCCTCGTTCACATGGACTTGGAAATCAGGCCCATTGGACAAATGAGTTTGTAAAATTTGTATTTTTTGAGTTCGCTCTCTTTTATTGCTAAAAAATGGTGCTGGGCAGCCACATGTGTGCTTGCCCTCAGTGCAGGGCAGTTGATTACAAATTGCAGATTGCATTCCTGCTTGGGAGGGGCCATTGTTTTGCTAAGGTTGCTGGAGGAGAGGTCTTTGTAGGCCCAGCCAGTTTTGCAGGGAGAGCAGAGAGAATGCAGAGGGCTGAAGTAGAAGCCAGTTTTGCAGAGAGAAGGAGTGCAGATGGGGAACCAGAGCTGAGGGGCTTTGCGAGCTCCACTGAGGCTGGTGGGGGCTTTTGATTCTAGGAGGAACCGAGAAGATTCTCCTGGCTGTGGAACCGGAGAATGTGTCAGGGCTTTGGGAGCCCCAAATAAAAGGAAAGTGTTTTCCCTGTCTGCTTCTCAGCCTATGCGAGACTTTAATAAAGAAATGGCCCACCATTTTTTGGCTCCACTGTTTCTTTACCATCTGTCTGAATTCAATGAGAACCTGCATGGCCACAATGAAGGTGGCCACTGGCCTTACTGGGCCCTTATCAAAAGCAACTGTGCCTGAGCTCAGTGCCCAGAGAGCTCCCAGGCTTTGGACATGTGGTCCAGGGCTGCGAGGAGAGACTGAAGACACAAGCATCATAGAAGGGTCAGGGAAAGGTTTTTAGGGAACAGCATCCCGCACTAGCAACAGCCCTAAGCATTGTTCATTGCCCTCCCCCTACCCAGACTCATCCATTGAGACCTCCTCTTCCTTGAATAGTAAAATAGCTGTATTGTCCTCCAGTGTGAAAATTTCCAAGGCACAATGCCATCATCCCTCTTTTTGGTTACATTCTTCTGCAAGTTATACTCCAGGTATGATTTATTTCTGGTTCATTTCCTGTGACTCAGTTACACAGGATGCAAAATTATGATAATAATGCTTGTCTCCAGATAATGAACAAGGGGTTTGGGTTTCTCATAGAGGAGATGTTATACAAATGCAGAGTATCATTACAGCTAAAAATCCATGACTGAAGAAATTAAATTTCCTGGAATGTTTTATATCTAACAAGAATGTTTGTAATCCTCTGTATTTACCACTAAATGAGGTAGACTACAAGAAAGAGGGTATTTTAAGGGAAGGAATGAGTTCAATGGGAAAAATTAACAAATGGGAAAATTACAGCACTGTATTTTGTACTTTAGGGAGAAAAAGGGTTTGGTACACATGCAACAGGAAACCGTGTTTGATTTCTGCAAGGGAAATTTAACCAGCAACAGACTCATGTAGAATCTTCAAAGGAGACGTTCTACACTTGTTTACCTTTTGATATGCAGCTGAAAAAGAGCACTATGCTTTAGCTTAAAAGAAGCAATAACATGAATAGTTCAGCCAGTCCTGCAAAGAGCTAAATACCTAATTGGATATACAGCAAATGGAAAGTTTTTCCAGGAAAAAAGAAAGCTAAAAAAAGACTAGATGCTTTTCTTTGGGGAGGGGGACATAGCTTTAATAATTCTCCAGATTTAGTTCCCTTTATTGTTTTATAAACATGTGAGGCAATCAAATTCAGGGTTTTTAAAATTTTTATATGTCAAATGTAGTTTGAGAATACAACCTGTTGGCCATTTTCCATACCTATTTTTATCTTTCTTTTTTGTTGTGAGGCAGCAACTTCTGGCCTTATAAAATCAGAACAATGAGAGAATCAGTATTTATGGAAATCTCATACATTTGTGGCATCCTGCAAAGTGATTTAGAGGTAGTAAGCGGCACTGCTTGAGACTATCAATCCAAGCAATGTCAACTACCCCACCTCATCTTCACGAGGACTAAGTATTCTTCGTTGAGCCTTCACCAGGGCAGCCGCTAGAAAGAACAATATGCCAGCCCATTTCTGTGCTTCCTTACAGACAAGAGGAAACTGTAAATCTGGGAATAATGGGCAGAATTTGTTCAAAAATATGGCTTATACCAACTTCAGCTCTAATACCCATCACCAATACCTCTCATCTTTCAAGCCTGGGATGTAGTTCTTAGGGCCATGTCTGATTGCACTCCAGTTCTGGGCTATTTTTGATGGAGGTGATGCTCCCTGGTCCTAGGGAAGTGCTGTTTGCAGACCAGGTACCAAACTGTGCCGATGAAGAGGTTCGCTCACTTCTCTAGTCTGGACTGGGGTGCATTGTGCCTGCATCAACTTCCTTGACCACATAAATCATGCAAAATATGAGGTCAAGCACCTTCACTTCACATGCATGTCCTCAAACACTTCCTTTTCTAATAGATCCCTAAAGTACTCTCCTTGGACAGATGTCCCCCACACATTACCTGTACTCCTGACATTTTGCTTATCCCTTTGGAACCCTCCTTGCATTTGACATATATGGACAAGTCAGGAACTTCCTTAGGGACTCCCAGTGACTGGGACATCCCTTGACCCACTTATTAAGTAATCATATTGAAATGAGGTTTGTTCATGGTTTACTTTGGGACACTAAGTAGAATGGGGAAGCTGAAGAGAAGAGCTGAAGCAATGTATTTTAGCACATTAAACTTGAAAGCATATTCAATCAGCTACATTTTTTTTTTTACAGGGACAGAGAGAGAGTCAGAGAGAGGGATAGATAGGGAGAGACAGACAGGAACGGAGAGAGGTGAGAAGCATCAATCATCAGTTTTTCGTTGTTGTTGCGACACCTTAGTTGTTCATTGATTGCTTTCTCATATGTGCCTTGACCTTGGGCCTTCAGCAGACCGAATAACCCCTTGCTGGAGCCAGTGACCTTGAGTCCAAGCTGGTGAGCTTTGCTCAAACCAGATGAGCCCATGCTCAAGCTGGCGACCTCGGGGTCGTGAACCTGGGTCCTTCTGCATCCCAGTCCGACGCTCCATCCACTGCGCTACTGCCTGCCCAGGCTCAGCCAAAGTTTTAATTGTTTAATTATAAAATATTTCAAAGTTATAGAAAAGTACCAAAAGTGTAACTTACACTATTGACCCACCATAGATGTTAAAATCAAATACTATCATTCTGCAATATTTAAAAATATTATTTTAATTTTATTGAATTTAAAGAGAAAGAAAGAGAGACACACACACACACACACACACAGCAACATGGATCTTTTCCTGTATGTGCGCTGACGGGATCGAACCGGCAACCTCTATGCATCAGGACAATGCTCTAGACAACTGAGCTATCAGGCAAGGGCTCATTTTGCAATATTTGCTTCAACGCTTTTAGCTTCAAGAGATTAAATTAGCCTGACCAGACGGTGGTGCAGTGGATGGAGCTCCAGCAAGGGTCTGCTGAAGGCCCGCGGTCAAGGCACATGTGAGAAAGCAATCAATGAACAACTATGGTGTCCCAACGGCAACGAAAAACTAATGATTGATGCTTCTCACCTCTCTCCGTTTCTGTCTGTCTGTCCCTATCTATTCATCTCTCTGACTCTCTCTCTGTCACTGTAAAAAAAAAAAAAAAGATTAAATTAAACATCAGAAATTAAGCAGTGACCTTATTCTTCTCCCTTACACATCTCTCTCTCTCCAGAGGTAACTTCTAATCTGAAAGTGAAACAGTTCATGCCCATGTTTGCTTTTATACTTCACCTATCTAAGCACGGATATACAAAATCTTTATATCATTGCTTCTGTGTCTGAATATTTGTATAAATGTTTTCATACTGTTTAGTTTGTTTTGTAGCTTGCTTTTACACTCACTTATATTTTTCCATTTTATCCATATAGTTATATGTATGTGTAGTTCTAATATGTTGTATACCATCTTATTCTGTGATCAAATCATAGTTTCTTTATCCATTACAACAGGGGTCCCCAAACTTTTTACACAGGGAGCCAGTTCACTGTCCCTCAGACCGTTGAAGGGCCAGACTATAAAAAAATAACTGTGAATAAATCCCTATGCACACAGCACATATCTTATTTTAAAGGAAAAGAAAAAAAAAACGGGAATAAATACAATATTTAAAATAAAGAACAAGTAAATTTAAATCAACAAACTGACCAGTATTTCTGTGGAAACTATGGGTGTGGATGCATCCTGTGCTCCTCTCACTGACCACCAGTGAAAGAGATGCCCCTTCCGTAAGTGCAGCGGGGGCCGGATAAATGGCCTGAGGGGGCCGCATGCGGCCTGCGGGCCATAATGCATGGGGACCCCTGCATTACACTAAAAAAGTGTAAATTATTTTTGCTTTTTTACTGCTTGGCTATACATAGTGTTGCAATGATCGTCATTTTCCATATATTCTTGAATATTTGTGTGAAAGTTTCTTTAAAAGAGTTGTATAGAAGTGGAGTCTATATCATCTTTACTTTAACCTATATTGTTCCATTTCACTTTAAAGAGTTGATACTAATTCGCAGTTCACTAGGAATGTACATCCTCATCAGCTAATAGGGTACACATAAACTGTTGTTCTATTTTGCATCTCCCTAAAGGCTAGTGTGGCTCAGCATTCCTGTTTGGTTCTTTCCATGTTCATTGCCATTGTTTTTTTTATTAGGTATTTAAACTATTTCTTATTGATTTTTAACAATCCTTTGTATATCTTGGATATGAATCTTTGCTATGTAGGTCGCAAACATATTCTTCAGTCTGTTTATCCATTTAATAAGAAAAAGAGGTGCTTAGGATAAGGTTATGATATTAGTATCAGGTAACAAAAATGTCTAAGAATCTTCTTTGGATAGAGATTTCTCTTCTTTTCAGGGCTAAGCATAAGGCTACTTATGTTTATCTGAAACCATATATTGTATATACTTCTGAATATTTTCAAGTGATTGACAGTCTTTAATGCTCATATCTTGGCATCCTTTTACTGTTTATAAATATTGCTAAAATTGATTTATACAATTAAAAAAAAGATTCTAAGGCCACTAAGTCTGAGCTTGAAATATCATAGAATGCCAACAGAATATCCTCCAGCAAGTACTTATCTTAGAAATCATTTTATAAAACAAATCCTGTTCTTGGTGATTTAGTTTGTTCTCTGCCCATCATACCAGGGAGAGCTTCATTAGAGGTAAATGTATATCTGTGTACATATGTGTATATTTGTAAATGTCTAGGCAGTATCTTTATTTTAATCTTACACTCCAATTGATAAATTAAACTTTGAGGAAACTGTTTTTATGGCACCAGTGCAGCATATGCATCATGGAAAAGTAATTTAGTTATGTCTTAATTCTTCACTCATTTCCACTAAAATAAATACAGAACAGATTCAGAAAACTGACGCTGAGGACAGACTTAGTGAATCTGTGAGCCCATGGCTGGAAGCCTAAAATATTATTTTGAATTAACCTATTAACTCATTTGAGATAATTCTATCCAGATTTTAGTCTGTATTTATTCAACTGATTTATTGTCTGTTTTTCTTTCTCCCAAATGGGACTCATTATGTCTCTTTAAAGCAATGTTTTCCATGTTTCCACCATTTTTATTTCTCAGGGTACTTTATATCCTAATTATTGACTTATGTATCATGTAGTCCTAATTATGAAACTTATATTTACTGTGTGTCCACTTTAGTGTATAAGTTTGTGTGTATGTACACATTTACAAATTGACAACGCATCAAAATGGCCTTTTTAAAAAATGGTGATTACCACTTTTTAGAAGCATTGTACCCCTTTAAACATTTCTATGGATTGATAGAGTTTTCTGATGTGAAAATGAGTTTTCCCATATGCCTGGAAATACTATAACCAATAACAGACCACTCAGCAATCTACCTCATGTCTTAGTTAATCTGTGAAAGAAGAAGGTGGTCTTTGCTGTTTAAATAGCAACATGGGGAACTGAATCTCATCAGTCTTAGGTTGGGCCCTTACCTCTGTAACTTGGTTGGGATCTTGTTAGAGTCATTTAATATTGGTTGATCCATATGTTGAAGTGTGAATGTCCATTTTCTAAAGTTACTGTGAGATTAACTATGCTGGCAAAAAGCAAAATGAAGTACTCAGTAAATACTAGTTTTCTTCTTACTCCAACAGGGTCTCCCTGACCTCTAAGAATATGCTCACTGACAGAGTCCTCCCTTGGGTTTCTCACAAACTGGAATTCATCCCAAAGTTATATTAAAAAAAATCTTATGTTGATCAGTACTTACCCACTCCACCAAAAGCCAGGTATAGTGATGAGTCTTCTGAATTCCATCTGAATTGAAAGATTATCTACTTCAAATCAGGGCTTTAGACCTTCTCAAGTAAATTTTGATATCTTCACAGCCTCACAAGCACCACCAACTCCAGAAATTTGGCTAAACACCACTGGAAAGGTTATCCTAACGAATGGAAACACATCAGGGAATTAGACCTTCTCATCAGTGAGGATAGGTAATATGTTTATAGAGCCCAATAGTTTACAAAAGTTTCTGGTGCATTATCAGCTCTCACAATCACATGTGTGAAGGTTAGCTGGATAGATATCCCTCTCTTTTCAATAAGAGGAAACAAGTTTACTGAAACCAAAAGCACAAAGTAATGAATGGAGACAGGACTTTAGAGTCTTCCAACCATCTCAAAGTTCTATTATATTGGGTTGAACTCTATGAAATTGAGATTTTCATAAGTAGAATCCATAAATTTACATGGCGTTTCCTATTCAATGTTGTCTTATTCAGAAATGTTGTAGCAGCAAGTGACACATATTAGCATAAACTAGCTTAAGCACAAATAGAAATCTAATTGTTGAAGGGACTGATAATTCTACAACGTGGCTGATGTTAGGCTGAGATTAATGAGAGGTTCAAACGTCAAGATTCATCTCGCTCTCCTTCTCTGGGTGTTCCTTGTCTTGTCTGCATTCCTGGGCAATCTCTCCTCATATGGTACAAAAGTGGCTACTACAAGCTCCAAGTCTCCTTGTTTCTTACAGCCAGAAACTTCAGCAAATAGAGAGCTGTTTTTCTTTATATCTTCTGCAAATGTCCTGGTTTGAGTCCGTGGCCCAGCTAAGGTTCAAGGCAATGACATTGATGAAGGTCTTGGGTATATGTCATTGACAGTCCAACAGTAATAGTGGAGGAAGTTTCCAAAATTAAAGAGGAGGGCTCTGTTCCCAGAAAAAAAGCCAAAAAGTGCTGCTCAGGCAAAAATAACATATGTCCATTGTATGTAAAATACACATATCTACAAAGAGTTTAACATCCTCTCCAAAACTGAAGTTAGACTTGATTAATGAAAAAATAAAAGCAAGATAAAAAGAATAAGACAGAGAGAAACTAACTAACCAAAAACAAAGCCAACAAATGGACAATCTGGTTAACTAGACATTAGAATTAATTCATTTCTCAAGTTTAAGAAATGTATTTCCTTGACATTGATAACATTTTTAATCTATAAAAGAAAAATAGCCAAGTTTTACAGCAGTTTTTTTAAATATCAAAGTTGCCTTTTTTCTTCACACAAATAAAAGGGTTGCTATTTCATCTATCAATTCCTTGTGATGACATTTGAAAATTAAATAATGCCCGTCTACTGGACCAAAGCCCATTGTGCTACTCAGACTTAGACTTGCATATACCTGCTCCTTCCATTGCCTCAAATTTCAGTCAAATAGGAAAAAGAATTATTTCAGGTTAGAAACAAGCAAACTATTTACATCTACCTTACGAAATAAATTGGCAAAAATAAATAAGAAAGGATTTAAAATGTTGTGGAAAACCCACTTTACAACACATTTGGTGCTACACATAGAAACCGCCATCTAACCCTGGCCAGGTAGCTCAGTTGGTTAAAGCACTGTCCTGGTACTCCAAGGTTGCCATTCAATCCCCAGTCAGGGTACATATAAGAATCAACCAATGACAGCATGAATAAGTGGAACAAAATATTGATGCCTCCCTCTCTCTCTCTCTCTCTCTCTCTCTCTCTCTCTCTTGCCCCTTCCTCTCTGTCTCTAAAATCAATTTTAAAAAAAGATATTAAAAAAATCACCAGCTATTGTAAACAAGAGAAAATTATCAGTGTTAAAGAGTGTATTTAATAGAGGATTCCCTCACTAACCAATACTAGAAAGTTTCTATAAAAGCTTTTATAAGCCAAAATGAGGTAAACAATTACCATTAATTTGTATGGAAAAATTTTAAATATTTCCAAACCCAAAACCTAACCTTCCATCATACCAAGTAACACACAAGACCTAAAGTAACACTAACATGATAAAAGTAGAAATGCACAAAATAATTGGAGATAAAGCACAGATGCCCACAGACACATTCCAAAACGATGGCACTTGATGCTGACATGCTGAGTGTAGGTCCTGGAGAAGGAGGGTAGTGGGGCCATTCTCAGGGCTATGGAGTATGGGCCACCTCTACAATGGCACATGATAAAACAAACATGGAACACTATTTTTGATTTTCATCTTTTTTCCTAAAAACAAAAATTTTCTTCTGATTTCCTTCAGTTGTAAAAATAAGTACCAGTGTAAGCATTTTGTAAAAGTGAAGTGGTTTAATGTAAACTTTTGAAAAGCAGGGCAACCTGTATTTTTAGTATGCTTGATTTCTTTCATCTTTAAGAAATAAATAAATGTTATAGTATTTTCCTCTCATACACTAATCAGCTACTGGGCATCACCTGAGCGCATACAATGTGATGCCGGACGTCAGGCAGGTTGGGTCCAAAGCTCTGTGGTTCTTGTGGGAGACAGTTATGTTCTTATTGTTTAAAACAACACATTAGTGACACAACAAAAGAGTAAGGAAGAATATTCAACGTTGGAAGATATACTGACTTTAAAAACTCATGGAACAGTATTACTCAAGAGATATACTGATAAGTCATAGTATTCAAGAATCACATCCTATTCCTTCGCAACCACTTTAACAAATAATTTTAGAAGCATTTTAGCAGAACATTTTAACCAAATTTACTATTTTTACCCCAAAATCTAAGTCATTTCTTTAATCAATAACTGATTACATATAGCAAAATGCTTCATTGAAATCCTATACTTGATTTTGTTGAAAAATAAAATGTTGGGCACGCTTTCTTTTTTATTTTTCATAACTCTTTCAAACATTCATGCTCATATTTTGCACAGTATTATTAATAAGATGAACTCTTTATTTTACCTGTATTCTGATAAAATTTTGACATCCAAAAATTTCACAAAGGACAAATTGAAGAATTTTTGCCAGTAAATGAAAAGAAATTTTTATTAATAAATACAGATATTTCTCCATTTTTCAAACACAATGGAAGTAAAACATTGGTTATTAGATTTAAAATTATTTAATTAATTCCTATTTTCTTAAATAATTAACAAATTATAAAGGAGACTTAAGAATCTAACTGCTTTTTCTTTTTATAGACTCCTAAAAATCTGAAAAACATTTCAAAGCATCTACATCACCTCTCTAAAGATGGTTATAACTAATTGTCTTATAGGCAATAGTGATATTTTGAACTTTGATGTAATGACCTTGAAAAGTGAGATAGCCACAAATTATTACAACTACTAGCATTTCAGGACACTCTGTAGAGTAGCTACAAAGAGAATTCAAGATTAAAAAAGAATTATGAATGACTTAGTTTGATTCTCAGTTGATTCCAAATTTCAATAGTATTTGGCATTTAAGTTTACTGATTATGTAATTAGAATTAGGAAAGAAAGGCATTAATTTGTCATGGGTTTTGGTTTCCTAACTGAAAGCAATATTTTAAAATAACATAGTAAACACCAATGATTTTAAAATATATTTGTAAGAACTACTTTTTAAATTATTTTTAATTTCAAAAAGAATTTAGTTTGGACATTGCAGTAACAATGCTTGCTGTATAAAGATAGCAAATGGAGAGTACATTTAACATATTAAGTTCTATTTCAGGGTTTAGTTACAAGTAAAGAAAGGGACTAGAAGGAAGGAGAGGTAAAATTACAGAATGATCATGTGTTCCAAAAGAAATCCATCATCCAACATTTTCTGCAGGATATCAGTTGATAGCATCAAAAGATAAAAGTCTCATTTGCCAATCACATCTCCTAAATAGAAAAACATTTTAAGTGCCAGGCAAATCCAGTTTATAAATGTTCAGATGTGCTCCAGATTATGTCCTCAGGAAATCTAAGTTACGTGTTCTTCTAAGGGAAATCTTAAAAGGAATAATTATTGAAACTATATTACCCTGAGTTTTTCCAGACTGTTATTGTATACATGAGATACTCCGTGGTTTATGTTCCCACCCTCTACTGGCTACTTAATTCTAGCCCTACAGTTTTCTTTTTTCTGACATTTAAGTTGCCTTAATTATACTGTGACGTTCATTTGCTTTTCATGACAAATTCAAACTTAAATAGTCTTCCAGTATTTTCTCACTTCTGACCAATTAATAGAGACCTGAATGGTAAGAGGACTGTTAATGACATTATGTGAAGAAAAAGACTGAAAAAAATATACTGTTATCTTCAAATATCTGAAGGATTGCTGAGTGAAAGAAACTTCCCCCTTACCTGCTATTTCACTTTTTGCAGTTTCAGTAACCCACAACCAACTATAGTCCAAAAATATTAAATGGAAAGTTCCAGAAATAAACAAATTATAAGTTTTAAATTGTGTACTGTTCTGAGTAGCATGAGAAAATCTCACGTCATCCTGCTCCATCCTGCCGAAAACATGAATGATCCCTTTGTCCAACTTGTCACACATGCTATATATATGCTACCTGCCCGTTAAGTCACTCAGTAGTCATCTCAGTTATCAGATCAATTGCTAAAGTATCACAGTGTTCATGTTCAAATAACCCTTACTTCATTTAATAATGGTCCCAAAGCACAAGAGTAGTGATGCTGGCAATTTGGATATTCCAAAGAGAAACTGTAAAGTGCTTTACTTAAGTGAAAAAGTATGTATGTATGTATGTACTATACAGTTTCAGACATCCACTGTGGGTCTTGGAACATATCCTTGGACCATATCCCCCATGGATAAAGGGGAACTACTGTATATTTATCTTGTTAACTACAGACAGTTTAACTAGGACCAACCAATTTTTAGCCAAGAAGAGGGACTTAGACTTGAACAGTCATAGTTGTCCAAAAATAGAATGAGCTGTCTGGTAAAGCATTAAGTTAAGGCTGGCTATTTGTCTTGTAGAAAAACAATGCAGAAATATCTTAATTGGGGAGAAGTTTATTAACCTGGTTAATTGCTAAGAAATCTATCAACTCCAAGAGTCTTTAACTAAGTAGTCTTCTGCTAGTCTCTAATCTCACTTATTTGCTACCTGACTCCTTCTTCCAATCTACTCATATCTGACAACCCCGCTTTATGTAGTACTTTTTGTGCCTGTTTATTAACTACCAAACTGTTCCTGTTCCAGAAAACAATATTCTCCAAACTATATGATCATAAGAAAATTATTAAACTGCTCAGATCTGCAATTTCTTATCTACTTCAAGGGGTAGTTGAGAGGAATAAATTAGATTGTTTACATAAAGCATTTAGCGCAACTCCTGGCACATAGTAATTACTAAATAATATTTGTGTTATTAGCCATTATTATTGTACCCCCACTTGCAGATCACTGTTTCCATGAGGCATGCATGCACTAATCAAACCCAGGTTCAGTGGACTCACTGAAGCAGTTTCTTTCACTCTTAGCCACGCAGTTATTTCCAGCTGTTTTGAATTTGCTTAGAGACTTTGGGATAGAGTAGTAGAATTGTAAGGGATTCTCAAATGAGAATCACATCTGTAAAAAGCAGAAGTCTACCAAACTTGGTGTCAATCTAGAAGTCTTCAGAGATTTAAAAAATAAAATAAAGCCCACCTGAAGCAAAGGGAACATGAAGTTGACTATGGATAGCCCAGTATCTGGCCAAGTGTATACCTAGAGGTCAAATCGGAAAGTGGCATAAACACTGAAATGTCCCCTCCCTGAAAAATAAAAGGCACAAGAAATGCAAATGATAAGCATTCAACAAAATAACTGACCAGCACTCCTTAAAAGCATCAGGGATATCAAAGGCAAGGGAACTGAGAAATGATCACAATTTAGAGAAGACAAAAAGACAGAAAAATCAAATGCAATATGGAATCCTGGACTGGATCCTGGAGCAGAAACCAGGCATTATTTGAAAAACTAGTGAAATCCTAACATGGTCTGAAATGTAGCTAACAGTATTATATCCTCATTAACTTCCTGAGTTTGGGAGTTGTCCAATGGCCATGTAAGATGTTAACACAGAGGAAACTGGCAAAACTGGCTGAAGAATATAGGGAATTTCAATATTTCTGTACATTTTCTGCAAGTTTAAATTTATTCTTAAGTAAAAAGTATAAAGAAAGCAAAATATAAGAAATTTTAAAGGAGAGATATTTTAAAGATGTCACAAGTACTAATTACTCTCATGTCCCCCTCCATGAAACACTAACACAGACAGACTACACTGAAATAAAGAAACATTTCAAAATTGTTAAATTAATTGCTATGGACTGAATTGTGTCCCTGCACTCCTCCAAAACAAAACAACAACAACAAAAAAATAGCCTTCTTATGTTGAAAGCCTAACTCGCAATGTGATTGTATTTGGAGATAAGACCTTTAGGAGGTAACTAAGATTAAGTAAATCGACAACATGAATAGACCTTGAGAATATTATGCTAAGCAAAATAAATAAGTCAGAAAAAGCTAAGAACTATATGATTTCACAGAGAGGTGGGAATATAAAACTGAGACTCATGGACAGAGACAAAAGTGAAGTGGTTACCTGGAGAGGGGAAGTAAGAAGAGGGGAGTCAAGAGGGCCAAATACATGTGACGGACAGTGATTTGACTTTGGGTGATGGGCACACAATGCAATGAATGGTTCACATGCTATGGAGATGTATACTTGTGTTGCTATGGACTAATGTCACCCCATCAAATTTAATTTCTAAATTTAAAAAATGGTAAAAATGGTCAAGGCTGGGGATTGGGGACCTGATTGATAGATCACCAAAGCGCTCTCCCCTCTCTCTCCAGCCACGTGAAGACACAATAAGAAGACTGTGGCCAGAAGGAGATCTCCCACCATAACCTCATGCCACTGAATCTTGACCTTGCACTTCTGCCCTCCAGAACTTGAGAAAATAACTTTTTGTTGTTTAAGCCACCAAGTCTGAGGTACTTTGTTATGGCCACCTGAGCAGATGAATATATCAATGAATTAGTTTCCTACTGTTGCCATTATAAATTATCACAAGCCTCAGAGTTTAAAATGACACAAATATTATCTTAACTCTCCTGGATGTCGAAAGTCTGAGACAGGACTCACTGGGCTAAAATCAAGGTGTCAGAGAATCTGCATTTACTTCTAGAGGCTCTTTCACAGTTTCTAGAGACACCCTGCATTCTTGGTTCATGTTCCTCTTACTCCAGCCACAGTGAATCTCTCTCTAACCCTGCTTCTGTCATGAATCTCTTTCTATGACCACAGCTGGGAGAGACTCTGCCCTTTAAGAACTCCTGTGACTAAATGGGCTCACCTGATAATCCAGGCTCATCTCCATATTGCAAGGTTCATACCTTTAATCACACCTGCAAAATCCCTTTGCCATATGGTTGTGCATTCCCACATTCCAGGGACTAAGATGTAGCTATTTGGGGGTAACATTATCTACTCACCACAATTAATCTCTGTTGGCATAACATAACTGGCAATAGGTTCAAACTCGCAAGAGTATTAAGAAGATATAAAACAATTTAGACCAAATCAAGAAGGTTATTGAGTACTTATGCATAACTGCTCAACACATAAGCAGAGAATAGCAGAGCTCAGAAATCCCTAATGTTATTATATAAGCTAGCTAGCCTGACCGATAAGGCTGGAGAAAGAAAGAACAGGAAACACAAAACTCACTGTTCAGTAACACGCCATGTGGGATGGGTTGTGCTTCTAGAAGAGAAGAGGAAAAAAGAAAACTTTGAAATCAAGCAATTCCTGTGTTTTTCCTTATGAACAAGCTTCCTACACTGGAAATACCAGGCCTACCCTTTTCCAGAGGTAGGTCAGAGATGACTGTGTAGAATAAAACATGCACTCATCCACAAAACTACAAATTGGGCTTATAAATCAGTTCAAACCCGCCTTTTCCTCAAAATGATCAACTCTGCCAAAAAGGAGAAGCAAACATAGATATATAAGGGCAACACAAACGTACAAAAACCCAACATTTTCCCAGGAATTAATCAATTAGAAAATACAATGGAAGAAAAACTGTATTCACAACAATAACTCAAATCATGAAATAACTAATAAGTTATAAAGAAAATTATAAAAATTATGAAGTTCTACCAAGGGACATGGAAGCAGTCCTCATTATGTGGAGAGATGTATGTCAACTGTGGATAAGAATGTTCTAGATTTTACCCCTGAGGAAGAAGGGGAGAAGCACAACAAACTATAGCATGGGCAGAAGAATCTACTGAAGAGGGGAAAAAGCAGTTTAATACCTGGAGCTGGTGGGTGAGAAGGCATGTTTAACATTTTAAATATTGATCTTCACTTATTGAACATCAAGTACTTTGTCCAAAATTTGCATTATTGTTCCCTTGAAGACAATCGGAGATAGTGTAGCCCTTTCCATTACTTTTGTTTGTGAAGTTTTCACATATGAATCTCACTCTTCCCATATTAAAACCTCAGGAAATAAGAATAAATTTTACATAGCCTTATGATGCCTACTCCAATTCCTGTCATTTTATTTACCCTGGCCATTTTCTTCAGTAGTAGAGCATTGGCCTAGCGTGTGAATGTCTCAGGTTTGATTTCTGGTCAGAGCACACAGAAGAAGCAATAATCTGCTTCTCGACCCCTCCAGCTCCCCATTCTCTCTCCCTCTCTCTTTCTCTCTCTCCTTCTCCCTCCCATGGTCATGGCTCGATTGGTTCAAGTGCATATGCCCCAGGCATTGAGGATGGCTCGATGGAGCCTCTGCCTCAGGTGCAAAAAATAGCTTGGTTGCAAGCATGGCCCCAGATGGCAGAGCATCAGCCTCAGACAGGGGTTGCTGGGTGGATCCTGGTCAGGGCACATATAGGAGTCTGTCTCTCTATTTCCCTCTTTCTCACTTAGAAAAGAAAGGGGAAAAAATCCTAATACCCTAAATTATTTCCTAAAGAACAACTTGTACTGAATAAGAATTCTTTTTTATTTTATAAGAACTTCTATCCTACTGTTCCATTTTTAACCAGCCTAGGTACTATAATATGTTAAAAAGGGTGAGTTTCCTTACTGATTTGTCTTGATTTTTTTTTTAAATGCTCTCCATATGGACTATATTATCATGAAATCTGTTTCACATTATTAAAACCAGCAGGGTAAGACATTGACAATCATTGAGCAGTTATAGTTTATTTTATGTTATGGTTTAAAACGCCATCTTAGCCCTTCATCTCTAGCATCCTTAAAAAATGTGAGATTCTCTATAATACTAAAATGCTAAGGAGAGTTACCATATATTTTAGGTTTCTTCTTAGATAAATGTGTCTAAAATGATCATTTATAAATTTAATTGGCAAATCTTCCATGTTTACAGATTTATGATTTTATGTTTCAAAACTATTCATGTTAAGAGATTTATAATGAAAATAATTAACTTTAAGTATTATAGTATCTGAATAAAAAGTGTTCAAGGCTGACTGGTGGTGGTGCAATGTATAGAGCATTGACCTGGGACTGGGAGATCCCACATTCAAAACACCAAGGACATCGGTTTGAATGTGGCTCATCTGGCTTTGGCACAGAATCACCAGCTTGAACATGGGATTATCAGCTTGAGCATAGAATGACATGATCGCATAGTCGCTCGCTTGAGCTCAAGGTCACTGGCTTAAGCACAGTGTCACTGGCTCAGCTAGAGCCCCCCAGTCAAGGCACATATGACAAAGCAATCAATGGACAACTAAGGTGCCACAACTATGAGTTGATGCCTCTCATCTCTCTCCCTTCCTGTCTCTCTCTTGCAAAAAGAAAAAAAAAAGTGTTCAAAAATCATAAACAAAATAAGCAAGAAGTAATTTTTATTATTTCTTTGTAATTTGAAAATTTTCATACCTGCTTCATCATTCACACATTGTAAAAAAATATTATTATGAAAAAGTTAAAGGAGTTATAACAGAGTTTACTTAACATAAGCCCTTTAACACTTTAATTCTTCCTCCAGTGTAGTTATAATGATGTAGTCAAATTTTGGAATACTTGCTTCAATATTTTAATTTTGATGATTTATTAAACCTGCCCAACTCTTTATCTAGTCTTTATTATTATTATTATTAACTTTAATGGGTGACATTGATAAATCAGGGTACATATGTTCAGAGAAAACATCTCCAGGTTATTTTGACATTTGATTATGTTGCATACCCATCACCCGAAGTCAAATTGTCTTTCGTCACCTTCTATCTAATTTTCCTTGTGCCTCTCTTCCCTACCCCCTCCCTCTTATTCCCCCGGACCCATAACCACCAAATTCTTATCTGTATCTCTGAGTCTCTTTTTTATGTCCCATCTGTGTATAAAATCATATAGTTCTTAGTTTTTTCTGATTTACTTATTTCACTCAGCATAATGTTATCAAGGTCCATCCATGTTGTTGTAAATGATCCGATGTCATCATTTCTTATGGCTGAGTAGTATTCCATAGTATATATGTACCACGTCTTCTTTATCCAGTCATCTATTGGAGGGCTTTTTGGTTGTTTCTATGTCTTGGTCACTGTGAACAAAGCTACAATGAACATGGGACTGCATGTGTTTTTACATACCAATGTTTTTGAGTTTGGGGGATATATACCCAGTAGAGGGATTGCTGGGTAGTTCTATTATTAATTTCTTGAGGTACCACCATACTTTCTTCCATAACGGTTGTACTACTTTACATTCCCACCAACAGTGGATGAGGTTTCTTTTTCTCAACAGCCTCTCCAACATTTGTTATTACCTGATTTATCAGGTAATAATAGCTGTGAGGTGATATCTCATTGTAGTTTTGATTTGCATTTCTCTAATAGCTAATGAAAATGAGCATTTTTTCATATATCTGTTGATCATTTGTATTTTTTCCTGGGAGAAGTGTCTGTTCATGTCCTCTTTCCATTTCTTTTATTGGATTGTTTGTTTGTTTATTGTTCAGTTTTATGAGTTCTTTGTATATTTTGGATATTAGGTCCTTATCTGAGCTGTTGTTTGAAAATATCATCTCCCATTTAGTTGGCTGTCTGTTTGTTTTGTTGTCAGTTTCTCTTGCTGTACGGAAGTTTCTTAGTCTGATCTAGTCCCATTCATTTATCTTTGCCTTCACTTCCCTTGCCTTTGGAGTCAGATTCATAAAGTGCTCTTTATAACCAAGGTCCATGAGTTTAGCACCCATGTTTTCTTCTATGTACTTTATTGTTTCAGGTCTTATATTTAGGTCTTTGATCCAGTTTGAATTAATTTTAGTACAAGAGGACAAACTGTAGTCGAGTTTCATTCTTTTGCATGTGGCTTTCCAATTTTCCCAGAACCATTTGTTGAAGAGGCTTTCTTTTCTCCATTGTGTGTTGTTGGCCCCTTTATCAAAAATTATTTGACCATATACATGTGGTTTTATTTCCGGGCTTTCTATTGTGTTCCATTGGTCTGAGTGTCTATTTTTCTGCCAATACCATGCTGTTTTGATTATCGTGGCTCTGTAATATAATTTGAAGTCAGGTATTGTAATGCCCCCAGCTTTGTTCATTTTCCTTAGGATTGCTTTGGCTATTCGGGTTTTTTATAGTTCCATATAAATCTGATGATTTTTTGTTCCATTTCTTTAAAAAATGACAATGGGATTTTGATGGGAATTGCTTTAAATTTGTATATGGCTTTCGGTGATATAGTCACTTTGGGGATTATTTTTTTAATTATTTTTATTTATTCATTTTAGAGGAGAGAGAGAGAGAGAGAAAGGGGGGATGAGCAGGAAGCATCAATTCCTGTATGTGCTTTGACTGGGCAAGCCCAGAGTTTTGAATCAGCGACCTCAGCATTCCAGGTCGACGCTTGATCCACTGCGCCACCACAGGTCAGACAAGGGGATTATTTTTTTTTAGTTTGTTTTCTAATGTTTCATTGTTGGCATATAGAAAGGCAATGGACTTTTGTATATTAATTCTGTATCCTGTGACCTTACTGTATAGGTTTATTGTTTCTAGTAGTCTTTCTGTGGGGTCTTTGGGGTTTTCCATGTACAGGATCAAATCATCTGCAAAAAGTGAAACCTTTACTTCTTTTTTTCCAATATAAATGCCTTTTATTTCTTTTTCTTGTCTGAATGCTCTGGCTAGAACTTCCAGCACTACATTGAATACGAGTGGAGGAAGTGAACAACCTTGTCTTGTTCCTGATTTTAGGGGAAAAGTCCTCAATTTTATGCCATTTAATGATGTCAGCTGATGGTTTATCATAAATGGCCTTTATTATGTTGAGATATTTTCCTTCTATACCCATTTTGTTGAGTGTTTTATACATAAAATTGTGTTGTATTTTATCAAATGCCTTTTCTGCATCTATTGATAGGATCATATGGTTTCTGTCCTTTGTCCTGTTGAAATAGTGTATTACATTAACCATTTTATGTATGTTGAACCATCCTTGTGATTCCGAGATTAATCCCACTTGATCATGATGTATTATTTTTTTAATGTGTTGTTTTAATGTATTCGATTTGCTAGTATTTTGTTTAGTGTTTTAGTATCTGTATTCATTAGTGATATTAGTCTGTAGTTTTCCTTTTTTGTGTTGTCCTTGCCCGGTTTTGGTATGAGAGTTATGTTTGCCTCATAAAATGTATTTGGAAGTATTGCTTCTTCTTCAAATTTTTAAAAGACTTTGAGTAGAATAGTGTTGGGCAGATAAAATATATTATGCTCACTTTGTTAAAGATGGCACTGCCCATGTGGAAGTCCATTGGTATTAATGTGTGTTGGGGGACAGGCTGTGGGCAGGCTGGGTCATTATAGCTTAAGGCTTAGTTTTAAGAGTAAGCTTTTCCCCACACCCTTGATTGATTGGATGATGTGTGGCGGTGCACTCTCATGAGGAATCCTTCCATTATGCCTCAGATAAGTGACTTTGTATCAGAGATGTTCTTGTTTGTATAATTGGATTAAAGGTTTAGATTCTACACTATAAAGTGGGGCAGGCTAGGAGCTTGCTCTTTCTTGGTTCCTGAGATTAGCATTAGAGAGGAGAGCAGGGAAAGGTCACATGGAGGAGAGGAGAAGCAGCCAAGATGGCAAAGTGCTGAGGAAGAAGCCAGTTTGTGCAGAGTTTGTGCAAGAGAGAAGGAGATGGGGAACAGAGGTGAATAAGGCTGGTGAGCTAGAAACCTTTGATTCTAGGAAAACAGGTAAGTCAGTAGCATTGTGAGCACTGAATGAGTGGGTTTTGGAGCCCAGTGTGTGTTTTTACTTGCCAGCCAGGTGCAAGCTAGAATTAAAGATGATGACCCACCAGCTTTTTGCTCCATTGTTTCATTACCAACTGTCTGAATCAAATGTGAACCTGCATGAGCCAGGCGGCCGTGATGGTGGCCTTGACCACTGGCTTTACATTTGGCATAGTCTATGGCAGGATTTGATACAGATCAGAATGGAGCCAGCACCCTTGAGGTGCATGGTAGAGGACTGGCTGCTGTTATGGTTCCCTATGGCTGTCCTTTTGGGAACTGTAGGCTGGCTGACTTTTACAGCCATGCATAAGGAAACTGAGAGCTCTGTAAAAAAGGCTGCCTGGGACCTGCAAACTGAGCAGTGGAAGGAGTTGGAGGAAACGTGGGAGAAAGAGATGCCATCCCTGGATCTGGAAGAAGCGCTGGAGGAGAAGGCCGACCAGGTTCATGAGATTCGCCTGGAAATGGAGCAGCTGCTGGAAGAGGAATGATATAGTCATTTTGTGAGTTGTAGCTTGCCCTGGATGTTGTGGAGAACCAGCAGCGGCAGGAGGCCTGGGCTGAAGCGGAGGCCCGGGCTAAGGCTGAGGCCGGGGCTGTAACGCCCGTGGAGCAGAAGGCGGCAGCAGCCCGAGGCTCGAGCTTGGCGTCAGGAGCTGATGTTTCCAGTTCCTCTTTAAAGGATGAGGAGAATTGGGCTGGAGTTGCAATCTGCAGTCTCCAGAAGATGACAGCCCAGCTGGAAGGAGTACCTGCTACGCTCCTGGTAGGACTGCGATTTTGGGACATAGAAGTGGATGCCATCATGCTCTCTGGAGCAGAGGTGGAAATGCTGACTGCTATTGTCATGTGCTCCTGTTTAGGACAGTGTGAGAACTGCCATGATGGCAGGAATGAGGGGGGAAGCTAATAACCCATGTGCATGGACTGATTTCCTGGACTACGACTGGATTGAGCACTGGCTCCTTTGTTGAATTGACTTATGGATTTTGGACAATGTGAAATACCCTGAAGGGGATGGGGGGGTGGCTTTGATGGAGGTCCTCCCCCTATCCAGGGAAGCTTTTCCCATGGCTAGAAAAAACGCCAAAACATTTAGTGCTATTGGCAAAGTGCTCAGAGACTGGTGAAATGTACCTTTGTAATTGTTAAAATTGTATGATTTGTCATGTTGTTGTAATTTCTGTAATGTGCCTAATTTCCTTGTACAGGGATGTTGGTGGTGTAGATTGTGGGTAGTAAAGTGAGCATAGGGGTAGATTGTTGGGCAGATAAAATATATTATGCTCACTTTGTTAAAGATGGCACTGCCTGCTTGAAAGTCTGTTGGTATTAATGTGTGTTGGGGAACAGGCTGTGGGCAGCTGGGTCATTATAGCTTAAGGCTTAGTTTAAGAGTAAGCTTTTCCCCACACCCTTGACTGATTAAATGATGTGGGGTTGTACACTCTCATGAAGAATCCTCCCATTATGCCTCAGATAAGTGACTTTGTATCAGAGACTTCCTTGTTTGTAGATTGGATTAGACGTTTGGATTTTTACAGTATAAAGTGGGGCAGGCCGGGAGATTGCTCTCTCTCGGTTCCTGAGATTAGCATTAGAGAGGAGAGCAGAGAAAGGCCAATTGGAGGAGGCCAGGGGAAGCAGCCAAAATGGTGGATTGCTGAGTGAGAAGCTAGTTTGTGCAGAGTTTGTGCAGAGAGAAGGAGATGGGGAACAGAGGTGAATAAGTCTAGTGAGCTAGAAACCTTTGATTCTAGGAAACTCAGATAAGTCAGTAGCTTTGTGAGGACTGAATGAGTGGGTTTTGGAGGCCTGTGTGTGTTTTTACTTGCCCACCGGGTGCAAGCTAGGATTAAAGCTGATGGCTCACCAGTTCTTGGCTCTGTTGTTTCATTACCGCCTGACTGTCTGAATCTAATGCAAACCTGCATGGGCCAGGTGGCTGTGATGGTGACCTTGGCAACTGGCTTTACAAATAGGAACCAAGTCTTCTTTGAATGTTTGATAGAATTCACTAGTATAGCCGTCTGGCCCTGGACTTTTATTTTGGGGGAGGTTTTTGAGAGTTGTTTCTATTTCCTCCCTGCTTATGGGTCTGTTTAGGCTATCTACTCCATCATGATTCAATCTAGGAAGATTATATTGTTCTAGAAATTTATCCATTTCTTCTAGATTGTTTAATTTGGTAGCATATAGTTTTTCATAGTATTCTACAATAATTCTTTATATATCTATGATATCTGTGGTGATTTCTTCTCTTTCATTTTGGATTTCATTTATTTGAGTCCTTTCTCTTTTCTCCTTAGTGAGTATTGCCAAGAGTTTGTTAATTTTGTTGATCTTTTCAAAGAACCAGCTCTTTGTTTTACTAATTTTTTTCTATAGTTTTTCTCTTCTCTATTTTGTTTATTCCTGCTCTGATTTTTATTATTTTCTTTCTTCTGCTGGTTTTGGGTTGCCTTTGGTCTTTTTTTTTTTCTAGTTCTTTAAGATGTGAAGTTAAGTGGTTTACTTGGGCTTTCTCTTATTTGTTTATAGATGCTTGTGGTGATATGAACTTCCATCTTATTACTGCTTTTGCTGCATTACAGAGATTCTGATATGTCGTATTGTTATTTTCTTTTGCCTGTATGTAAATTTTGATCTCTGCTTTTATTTCTTCTTTGACCTACTCATTTTTTAAAAGTATGTTGTTTAGTTTCCACATTTTTGTGGGTTTATTTACCTCTTTTTTGCGGTTGAATTCTAGTTTCAAGGTTTTATAATAGGATAATAAGCTTGGTATGATATCTATCTTTCTGAATTTGTTAATGTTATTTTTGTGGCCCAACATATGGTCAATTCTTCAGAATGTTTCGTGTACACTAGATAAAAATGTATACTCTGGCACTCTGGGATGAAATGTCCTGTAGATGTCTATCATCTTACCTGTCATGTTCATTGTATACCTTCTGAACTTCATCCTCCCTTGCTACTGTTCATCTTTGTCCTTGACCCCTTTTTTGTTTTTGTTGTCACAGATTAAATTTGATTTTATTGTGTTCTTCATGGAGCTTTTACTTGTGGTTTTGTATTGTTTTGTTCTTTGTATCTGGTTGGAAATTTTCCTTTAGTATTTTCTGAAGTGGGGTTTTTCTGGTGATAAACTCCCTCATCTTTTCTGTATCTGTGAATGTTTTTATTTATCCTTCATATTTGAAGGATAGCTTTGATGGGTATAGTATTCTTGGCTGGAAGTTCCTTTCTTTTAGAACTTTAAATATTGGGGTCTACTCTCTTCTAGCTTATAGAGTTTCTGCTGAGAAATCTGATGATAATCTAATGGGCCTTTCTTTATATGTTATATTCTTCTTTTCCCTGGCTGCCTTGAGAATTTTTTCTTTGTCATTAGTTTGTGCCAATTTCATTATGATGTGCATTGGAGTAGGTTTGTTAGGGTTAAAATAACTCAGTGTTCTGTTTGCTTCTTGAATTTAAGGCTTTAGTTCTTTCCACAGGATTGGGAAGTTTTCAACTATTATTTGTTTGAATATGTACTCCATTCCATTTTCTCTCTCTTCTCCTTCTAATATACCCATTATTTTTATGTTGCTCTTTTAGATAAAGTCAGACAATTCCTGTAGGGCTTTCTCATTTTTTTTTAATTCATGAGTCTCTCTCCTCTTCTCTCTGTGCCTCTAGTTGCCTGTCTTCTATGTCACTAATTCTCTCCTTTATCTGACCTGTTCTATTGGCTAAGCTTGTTATCTCATTTTTTAGTTCATGAATTGAGTTTTTCATCTCTGTTTGATTCATTTTCATAGTTTCAATTTTCTTGGTGATGTATTCTTTCTGTTCATTGAATTGTTTTTTGAGCTCCCTAAATTGCCGTTCTGTGCTTTCTTGTATATCCCTGAGTACTTTTAGGATTTAAATTTTAAATTCTCTGTCATTTAACGCCAAGGTCTCCAAGCTATTGAAATTAGTTTCTATAGATTTTTCCTCATCTATATGAGCTACATCTCTGTCTTTTGTATACATAATATTCAATTTCCTTTTCCTTAATGGCATTTGAGAGTGGTATTGTTAATAACTCTAATAACAGTTGTAAAGAATAAAAAAATAAAAATAAAAAAGTAAAAAAATTTTTTAAAAAATTTATGAGAAAATACAGTAAAAAAAAAACCTGAAAATTATATTGTGCTAAATGGAACAAAAACTACATAGAATGGCGGGCCTGAGTTGGGGAGAAGTGACAAAGAGGAAAAAAAAACACGAGGTAAGAACCCACAAAATGCTACAAGGAAAAAACTTGGATCAAGAATAAAATAATTTGTTTGTAAATGATGGTCAAATGAGAGATATAGTGAAAGAGAAAAGAAAAAAATACAGTGAAAGATGCAAATTCTATTATACTAGTGTACAACTGGAGTTGGGGGGAATGCTAATGAGATAAACAGCAAAGTAAAAAGCACACAGAATGCTACAAAGAAAAAATGCCACAAAATAAAATAATTTGTTTGTGAGTGAGGATTGAATGAGAGGAAAAGTGAAAGAGAAAAGAAGAAACCAAAAGAGAGGAAGAAAAAAAGAGAGAGAGAAAAGAAAGGAGCCTGCCTGACCCAGTGGTGGTGCAGTGGATAGAGCATCAGACCAGGTTGCAAAGGACCCAGGTTTGAGACCCCAAGGTTGCCTGTTTGAGCACTGGATCATCTAGCTTGAGCAAAAAGCTTACCAGCTTGGACCCAAGGTTGCTGGCTCTAGCAAAGGATTACTCAGTCTGCTGAAGGCCTGGGGTCAAGGCACATATGAGAAAGCAATCAATGAACAACTAAGGTGTCACAATGGCAATGAAAAACTGATGATTAATGCTTCTCATCTCTCTCTGTTTCTGTCTGTCTGTCCTTATCTATCCCTATTCTGACTATGTCTCTGTCCCTGTAAAAAAAAAGGGGGGGTGGGGGAGAGTTAAGGTTTTTGAAATGTAACCCTCAGAGAGAGAAAAAAAAGAATGGAAAATGTAACACCTATGGGTAATAAAGTTGAAACTAAAACGAAAAGAATAAAATGGAAAGAGGATAAAAGGACCAAGGTGGAAGAAAAAAAGATACAAAAATGAAAAGAATAAAATGGAAAAGGTTATAAGACTGTGGATTTTTTTCTGGTTTTGAGAGGTTATCTTCTTCCTTTTTCTTCTTTTTCTCTCCTTTTGGCTGGTGGCACTGTACCCCAGGTTCTACCCCTGTGTCACTCTTAGGTAGAGATTTGCAGTTGATGTGTCATTATGGTGATGACATAAACTAGGTTTTAGTCCCATTGGTAGGCTGGCCTTGTTAGCATTTGCAGGCTTAGACTATGGGAGAGTCCGTTTTCCTGGAGCCTCTCCCCCAGTCTCTCCTTCCTGAACCAGCAGCCTGGGGACCCAGCTGTGAAGTTGCCGCTGCCCCTGCCTGGAGAGCAATAGGCTCTAAGAGCTGCCAAAACCCTCCTCTATTCCCATTCAACACAGGGTTCTGGGTAAGGCCTTGCCAGCCTAAGCCAACAGTGTAATCAGGCAGGGCTGGAAGACGATTGCTTCTCAGGTGTCTCTCTATGAGCCTCCATATTTGTCTAGTATGCCCCAGCGCTTTGCAAGACTACTCTCCCCAGGCTTTTTGCACTTTATAACCTGTATCGGCTGGCAGGAAGATGCCCCAGTCATTGCCTGCAGAACAAGAGGTCTTAAAAGCTGCCAAGTCCCTCTTCCAGGTTCTTTTAAAGCACAACCCTGGGTATAAAAGCTCTGCTGACCAGAGCCAGCAGCTTAAGCAGGCAGGGGCGAGCTGACTTCTGGTCAGGCTCTTTTCTAGGGTTCCCCAGATATGTCTAGTTAAATTTGCTAGTTCTCCATTGGTCTGCTCTTCATAGGCTTCTCCCTGTTGGGAAGCCTACAGCCCAGCCCGCCCAACTTCTGCAGTGTTCTCTGAGGTCTGTTCCATAGGGTTGTGTTTTTTACCCTGTATCAGCTGGCAGGAAGTTGCCCCAGCCACTGCCTGCTGAGTGAGAGGCCCTAAGAACTATCAAGTCCCTCCTCTGAGGTCTCTTAAATCACAGACCTGGGAAAAAAGACCTTGTCAGCCAGAGTTGCTGCCAGCGTAAGCCAGCTGGGCAATGAGCAGACTGAGGATTAGGCTCCTTTCAACAATCCGCGGGTCTACTCTCCATAGGCTGTCTACAGGCTGCCTGCGCGCCCTTCCCCCAGTACTTCTGTAGTTTTCTTCCCAGTGAATTCGCTTTGTCAGCCTGTATGGCTGGCGTAGGCACCTCACCCGGAGAGGTCCGGATGTAGAGAGCTGGCTTTTGTGCATTCACCGTGCACTGTTGTTCGGTGAGCAGGGATTATACAGAGACTTTGGCTGCAGTCATGCAGAAGGCCACTGATGACAGTCTCCGACCCAGCCCCTCCATCCCAGAATGTGGGCGCCCACGCCCAAGGTGCTAGAGGGAACCACTCGTACACTGCCCATGTTCACTGATCCGGAGACCAGAGGTAAACAAAGCCCACTCCGAAGGCAAACCACTCACCCACCTCCACCATGGTTTGCTGATGGTGTTAGCTCCATGCAAGTTGAGCCATGAGCACACTCTCTTCTCGGCTTGAATATTTTGTCTTAGCCCTCCCTCTCAATTCCAAGTGAAAAAAAGTTTCCTCGGGTCAGTGAGGGAAGCGGAATACTTCATTCTCCATCCTATTTCCTTCAGAGTGGTATTTCAGCCACCTTTTTGCCCAATTGTACCTTTGTTTGATGTATGTGTATTTCAGATGCTCCTAGGATTGTTTTTCTGTCTCTAGTTGTTGAATTTGTTGAAATTTCAGGGAGAGGTATCCGAAGCCCTCCTCACGGCGCCATTTATCTGACATCACTCCTTTATCTAGTCTTGAATTAAGCCCCACAAGGCACAAATGATATAGGTAGGGAAATCCACAAAGCATACACAATATTGAAAAAGTAAAGAGAACTTAGAAATGAGAGAACAGACATTACTGTGGGAGGGGTGGGGAATCTAGAGTGTAATGGAACAACAACAACAAAAAGAAACCAGTAAAAAGTTGAAGTAAAGAGATATAGACTTGATTTTAGAGAGAGGTAGGAAGAGAGAGAGACATAGAAACATCAATCTGTTCCTGTATGTACTTTGACCAGGGATCAAACTGGGAACCTCTGCACTTCGGAGAAATGCTCTAACCAATTGATCTATCCAGCCAGGGAATGATATGTAGACTTGAAAGAGTGAATCATTCTCAGCTGAGTAGTATCCAAGCTATGTCATTATAGGATCCATTTCCCTGACTAAACAGGATATATTTAAACCCTTTGTGGCCTCTACCCATTGTGTATGATATAAAGAGATAAAATCAACACTGTCTTCTAGTATTTAACTCCCAATATGGTTGAGCTAATCCTGTGCCCTCTTTATTTCACTGCAGTTTTTCTTGGTGAAACCTTTTCTGTATACAAATATTTGAAAGCTGTTTAAAAAGATAAACGCATCTCTAGACTGTTATTCACTCCGAGAAAATGACAAAGTACCTGACTAGCTCTGGGGAGCCTGAGCTAGTCACTTCCCTCCATCAAGTGTAGGAGGGAGTGAAGTTGGAGTCCAGGTATGCTTATGGGTTTATAGAAAGCAGTAGCTAAAAGAGAACTATCCTTGTTGAGAACAGGTGAACACATGCTCTCATACAGGATTGTGTGCTTTTCTTCCTTGTTCAGGAACAGAGTGACCAGTCCAGCAAAGCCAGATAGAGCTCTCCTGGGTATGGGGAGGTGGGAAAACCCACATTCTCTCTCCCTTCTCAGTACTTCTTCCTGCTTACCTCTCTGGGGACTTTCAGTCTAATTTAGAGTGTGGGGAAAAGATGGAAATAAAGTTTCAAAACAAAGTCATTCAAAATGTTGATTGGGAGAACCTGTTCTCCCAAGTGGGTTCTTTTGGTTTACATCAAGGGATGTGGACTTAAATTAAAGCATCTGACCCTTTTCAAAGAATATACTGCACCGTGTGTCCAAAGACGTAAGTAAGCCTATTGGCTTAAAGTAGCTGAACAGGGCCGGGTTGATCCAGCTATGGTCAAGAAAGGTAGGAATGGTCAAAGCACCAACCTCATAATGCAATTCGGAAAAGCAAACACATTGGTATGGTCTGAGGTAAACTGTGAGAAAACACGGTCTCAGAACCCAGGACTGTTATTGACCAACTGATATAACTCAACCGGTATGACTACAAATAGCACATATGAAACCATGAGTGCTATTGAGGCACATATCAGAGGAATAAAGGAAGGAAATGCCATTTAAAAGTTTCCAATCCTATATAGATTAAAACAACAACAAATACATTACCTAAAATTATAAAACTCTGCATTTAAAAATATATATTAAGAACTATAAAAGTAAAATAAGCAAAAACAGGCAGGGGGTGATGAATGGAGACGCAGATGTCTCATCAAGCCGTCTTCACCTTGTAGAGAGATCCCCTGGACAATTTCCTTAAGAAATTACTCAATTTCCAGTAGAGCTCCTTAGCCCCTATACCCAGAAAATCATTCCACAGGCAATGGCCGGAAAACAAGCCCCCATAATGGCCCTCCTCTTGAACTCCATCTGTCAGACTGCCCTCTCAATGACGTTTTCATTGAGTTCCAAGGGCCTTCAGCCAATAGCAAGCTGATATTACAAGCATTAAACCTTGATCTCTCCCAAATATAACTCATTGCAAATGCTTTTGCCCTTAAATCCTTAAAGCCTAGGTAGCATAATTTTAAAAATCTTCTTATTGTATTCTTATTCTCAGTACAGGAAAAAAAAAAATCAACCCCAACTGAGCCACCTCTCACCTTGTCTCTCTTTATTTTTTCATTTTGTTCAGCGAGAATCTTGAGCCTTTTTCTCTTATTAGCCCATTATTAGTGTTCACCATAAGGTCATATTCTCATCAGTATGTGACACAATGTGTCATTGTTGGAGGGCCACCTACATCAGTCTACTCTGGGGGAAAAAGCTTTTGCTACACACACAAAAACAATCTGTTCAAGTTGCCCACTTTAATCACTTGGTTAAGTGTAGTGCAATGAGCGACATTTTTTTTTATTCTCACTAGGGACAGAACAATGCTTAATTAGGCATTTAAAAGTGACTGTTAACTTATACAGACCTCACCACAAATGGTTTTGCACCCAGCTCAGTGATCTGAAACACCAATTAGTTTCTATTCACAGTTATTATCTGTCCCTCATTAAAGCATTTAGTTCAGAATCTAAGAAAGTGTTGATATTTTACTGAGGATAAGAGGAATATCTATTTTTTGTCTTTTTAAAAAGCATCATGCAAAATATTTTCCTATGCATTTTCTATTTTAATTATACAAACATCCTGAGCTACTCCTCCCAAAAATGCCCTTTGTTGAGACTGATGTTCTTGCTCTGAAGTCCTATTTATCCCATGGGGACCTTCATGGAGAATGCCAGTAATTTCTCTCCTGAGGTTGCTGCTTTCAGGAGCACATTAACAGCTGCATCTGCCACAGTCTTAGAAGACTCCAAGGCTGTGCCACCCTGACCCTTTGTAATGCATGGCCACTCTAAATGCCCTTCTCTCAAATGGAATGGATAACTCCTCAGTCCACCAGCACAGGCTCACAACTGCTAGAAAGCATGCTCCCTGCTCACTCTAACCTGCAGCTCAGGACAGAAGAAAATATGTAGAAAGAGCACAGAAGGAGATATATTAGTCAGGACTCTCCAGAGAAACAAACACATCAGGAGATAGATGATAGATAGATAGATAGATAGATAGATGATGGATAGATAGATAGATAGATAGATAGATAGATTTTAAGGAATTAACATGCTTCCTCAAATGAAATAAATGAAAATAAATAGGTCTTTGGAGCATCTCAAGGATAGTTAACCAAGTTGGATTTCCTCTTACTGATTTGCCCCCAATACTGTAGTAAAGGGACATAAGTCATTCTTCGAGCCATCTGAATTTCAGTTCAAGTAATTATCAAACTAGTCATGTTTTGTTGTGTTGAAACAAATATTGTCTGGGCAGTAAGGCTCAGGCAGATTCTAGTTTATTCTGTATTGGGGGAGCTTTAGCTTTGGGATCTGTTTGGGAGTATGCTGAACTTGTTAAATTAACTTAGACCGCTAAAAAAAATCGAGCAAGATTGCTTTGTACCAGGAAGATAATTTATTGCTGTTCAATGATGTGTGGCTGCATAGTGTGAAGAATACTATAGTGGAAATTATGTACCCTAATTATGTGACACAGAATCAGTCACTTGAACTTTCTTGACCTCAATTTCCTTTCTAGAAGATAAAAAATTTGGACAAAATGACTTTAACCTTCCTTTCAATTTCATATTGGAATTTAGGATTCATTTTCTTTTCTTTCTGAATGGCTTATATTCATTAAGGAGTGTTTGATATTGGTTAAATCAAATATTTTATACCTTTAAGTGTATTTAGACATAAAAATAATCTGAAACTTCAAGACTAAAAAGATTTTATTTTCTTAAAGTCTATATCACATAGCATAATAACTATATTAGCTACTATAATGAAACCACTTAATAGTTCTGTTTTTACATTATCTATTCAAGTTTTTATTCTCAAAAGATCTGTGAATACATCTTCCTTTAACCAATTCGGTTTCAGTTACTTTTCTTTGACAGTATCTAAGGTGTATTTATTAGACCTGTTCTTTCTTCAATTTAATACTCCTCAGGAGAACACTCTACTTTCAAAGATTAATGGCTATATTGTCCCACTTTTTTGATCAGTTCAGATGCTTCTTACTATTTTTCACTGCTTGATCTTTACTTCTAAACTACAAGGTACATTAGAGGATAACGTTTGTAACAGGGTTATTTTCAGAAACGACACTATAATAATTCATTCCTTGTAAAAGGAACAACAAAAGTCGATAAATAAGTAAATTAGCCAGGAGAAATAAAGAAATACTCCAAGGACTTCAATTCTTCTTATTCACTGTGTGGTCCCATAATGCCTAGGACAGGGTCTTATATATAAGGTATATTAAAAACAGGTTTAGCTTGACCAGTCGGTGGCGCAGTGGATAGAGCGTCGGACTGGGATGCGGAAGACCCAGGTTCAAGACCCCGAGGTCGCCAGCTTGAGTGCGGGCCCATCTGGCTTGAGCTAAAGCTCACCAGCTTGGACCCAAGGTCGCTGGCTCCAGCAAGGGGTTGCTCAGTCTGCTGAAGGCCCGCAGTCAAGGCACATGTGAGAAAGCAGTCAATGAACAACTAAGGTGTCGCAACAGCAACGAAAAACTATTGATTGATGCTTCTCATTTCTCTCCATTCCTGTTTGTCTGTCCCTATCTATCCCTCTCTCTGTCCCTGTAGAAAAACAAAAACAAAAAACAGATTTAAAAGATTAGTGAAAATACATACAAAAAAGATCAAAAAGAATTCAAGTACGGTATTGACTACACGGCCATATAACCAACCCCATCTGCGTATTTTTCTCTTATCCCATCTAACATTCAGTCAACAAATACTGCTTGAGTATCCACTGTGTGTCTGGCACTGTCTGCCCCTGAGAACATAGCAGTGAGCAAAACAGCAAGGAGCCCTGACTTCTCACCTCCTCACCTCACTACCGGAAATAATAGAAAAGGGGCAGCAAATAGAGATGACGCCTTTATCAGAAACTAAGAAATCAGGGAGATTTGTTTGTAAAGTAGAGTTGTTTATTTGGTGCTTGATAAAGTACTCAACATATATTTTAGGCACCAGGCCATCATTTTTTCTCTTGAAATAAAGAATCTGAATCACATTACTCATGTAACCTACTTGAGTACTCGGTGACCCATAGCCAAAATTGATTGAGAGCAGGAGGGAGTCTTTCTGGGTGTTGTGTTAGTTAAAGACCTCACAGGACTCATGTTGGGCCCATGAACAATTGAAGAAGAAGCCATCTTTCCAGGCCTGTGACAATGTCAAGTGGGAGTCACCTTGTGTGCTAGGCAGCTTTATGTTGTCTTACAAGTTTGTAACCTTGGGAAGTAGTGGAGCATCCATTTCAATATTGACACACAGTATTTACCCACAAAACTATTTATTTGATACTGATTTTCTCCCTCTTATTTGCTCACATGTATATTGGTACCAGAAAGAACGTTAAGAACGAAATAATTGATTCAAAGCCTTCATAAACTCAGTGTCAAAAAGAGATAAAATTCAAACTAGTTCATCAACATAGGTATTGGGTGCATGAATAAAAGATTTAGTAGGTAATGTGGTTAGAATTATTGGCTAGAATCAGACTTAGGTTTTCTATGATTTTAAAATTACTTACACTGCTTGGCAAGCATTGATGGAACTCCTGCTATTTGCTAACATAGAGCAAGATCCTGGGGACACAAAGATGAATGGAAGTATAGTCCCTACCTCATAGCTAGGCCTCCAATACCAGTCAAATCTGGTTTTGCATGCTGCGATTAATCATGGAAACATTTGAAGAGCATAGGCTTTGTAATTATAGCTACATGACTTTTCAATATTTTCCCTTCTGAAAATATGTTTATGATGAACATTCGTAAAATGCTTAGCACACAATAATCATTCTCTATTACTAATTCTCTGTTAATAATGCTGTTTCTATGTGAAAATTGGTAACTCATGACTGGTGTTAATCAGAACATTAAATCAACCACATCTCCCCTAGGAGTTTTAATAACAAAAGAATACTAAAATTGGAAAAGAGACTTAATATAAATGGTATATTACATAGAAGCATTTCATCTGAGAGAATTTTTAAGCATATAATTTGTGGGCTGCTGCTATACCCTCCTCAGCCCTAAAACACTGTTGTCCAAATTAATTTCTCATGCATAGGAATCCTGCACCATCACCCAGCCCAGCATATAAATGCAGATCATTTACTTCTGTCACGTCTGCAACCCTCTTCTCCTGATTACATCAGCCACACAAGGTGGCTACACTCCTCATCTCAAAGATGGGTCTCAAAAAGTGATTTTGGAGACTCTTGATAAGCCTCTTCAAAATTAGACTTACAAGTCTAAATATTAGCTACTTCCCTTTTGCAGAAAAGTTAAAAAGATAAAAATTCCTTAAAATTCTCCACCCTACCCTAGTTTCTCTTTTTTGCTTCAAATCATAATCTGGCTAGGCTATAAATAAGGTTCAAAAACTGCATGTCTTCTCTGTTAGAGAGAAATGCGCTGTGTTAAATTTAGCTTAGATATTGTTTGCTATTATTCAAATATATTTTTTCTTAGTCCATTATCTTATCCTATTTTTCTGTCAAGTATTATACCTCCACAAACAGCCATGAAAATAGCTTTCCTGATATCAACCTCTATAATGCATTTGTACAATTAATTCAAATGTTCTTCTTTCCTTCATTGTCACTAGCGGAATAGAATAGAACAAGTGAAAAAAACAGATAGCTAATCATTGAAATGATAATAACTGTACAGGTAGCAAATTATGTCAGCTGAGAGTATCATTTATATATGTGCTTAACAGGACATTTGTTTACTTTGTTTCAGAAAGGATCTTAGGTGGCTTCAGTAATTTGTAAAGTATCTTCTTAAGTTTCTTGAAGTGGAAATTTTACCTGACAATTTATGTAAGCATTGGGTAGAAAATTAGATAAATTATGCCCAAGACGCTTAGAGCAATTTGTACAATGTCTCACACAGTTAAAAGGATCCCCTGGCTGGACAGGAATTAATGGACTCTAGAAATGGTTTGCGTTCCTTCTGACTTCTGTTTTTCAACTGTGTAGTTTTCCTGACATTTGAGATTTCCTAAGTAACGCTGCAAAGCTGTTAGCATTACATACTAGTGAGTCAATACGTTCATTGTCCAAGGAATGTAGCTGCCCAGAGATTCTCACCTCCATATCAAAGCTAAAGCTTTAAAATCACAAGAAAATATTTTCTTCTCATTTTGTACTTAATGGGAAAGAAGCATTCAGTGACCTCAAAACCAGGTGCTACTTTTATCAAGCTTTTTAGTCGCTTTGTGACAAAGGCTAATGCTTTCCCTATCATTTTATCCATAAAAACTAAGATAAGTGAGATGCCTTCTTTGTCCCAAATCACATAATTTTTATATGAGTGAAAAAAAAAATAAAACAGAATATACCACTGCCTTCCTGCCTTCCATTCTTCTTCCCCATCAATACAGCTGGTTCCCCACCAGATACATTAATGAGGAAGAGACGAGGGGGCATAAATCTTTTTAAATCTTCGGGAAATTCAACATCTTTTTCTCATGACAGTTTTGTGGTTCTTTCTTACCACAAACTTTACAGGCAAACAAATTGCACAAATAATGTGTTACAGCTTTATTTTCTCACAAAAGCATTTACTCACAATTTACTCATTCCCAAATCTATGTTTAAAAGTTGTAAATAAACAAATTTTGCCTTAGAAGTTCCAAGACTCATCTTTTGATACCTGTTTTTCTTCTTCCTTGTCATTTCAATCCGCCTTCAGGTTTCAAAACCTATACCTCTTGCCTGACCAGGCGGTGGCGCAGTGGATAGAGCATCGGACTGGGATGTGGAAGACCCAGGTTTGAGAGGCTTAGGTCGCCAGCTTGAGCGCAGGCCTATCTGGCTTGAATAAAAGCTCACCAGCTTGGACCCAAGGTTGCTGGCTCGAACAAGGGGTTACTTGGTCTGCTGAAGGCCCGCGGTCAAGGCACATTGTCTGTCTGTCCCTATCTATCCCTTTCTCTGACTGTCTCTCTGTCCCTGTAAAAAAAAAGAAAGAAAAAGAAGAAAGAAAAACTATACCTCTTATAAACCTAATGTTGGGATTAGACATATCAGTTTCACCATAACAGGTTTATATAATATCAATTTATATCATTGTGCACTCTCTCCAATGTAAGTTTACTTTAGGAATAAAAGTTTTATCAGCAGTTAAAGTAACTGTAGATTAGAGGCACGCACACACACAAAAGTATCATTCTAATTTGCTTTACTAATTTATAGAGCAGCACATGCTAAAAATTTCTTCCACCATTGATAAAAAAATATATATCACCATGTGGAATCAAGAGGAAAGTCCCGGCAAAGAGGAAGGAATGGGCAGTAGTCTAGAGATGGAGAACATAAGACAAGTTGAGGGAACAACCATTCTGTCTAAATTTTAGGGGACACAGAACAGTGTAGAGGAGCATGAACCTAGATCCAGACTGCCTGGGTCCCAATTCCCACTGTGGAACAAGGCCTGAAATTAGGGTTTGAAGTGCTGGCATGACATCTGATAAAACTGTATGGCCTCTAATGGCCTAACCCTGACTTCGCTTCCCTACGAGGCTCCTATGGATAAGGGCCCCCAGCCAAACGCAGAGACCAGGCACAGTATCTGCTCATCCTCAAGTAGTGAGCTTCGGTTTCTTACTAGCTCATGGAATGATCAAACAAGCTAGCCACATCCTCCTCACAGAAAACAGGGTTTACCTTACCCTCTTCTTACTACCAAGCCTTTTCTTATAAATCTTACCTTTCACTCTGTTCTGGAACCCCTTTGTGGCCCTGCAGGAAACGCAGTGTCCTCCTTCTCAAGCTATGAGAATGTGTGACAAATCCCTGTCTGTCCCAACTGTCCAGGGTCAGGTGTCATGTCTTTAGCTATCTTGATAACCAGGGGGTAGGAATCTCTCCCTCACAAAGTAAAGAGGAAGCAAGTGAAACAACCACCTTAAGCTGTGTGACTTTGGAGAAGCTACATTCCCTCTCTGTGCTTCAATTTTCTCATCTTTATCAATGCAGAGGATAGTGCCATCTGTTTTATAAGGCAGCTATGATGAAAAGGGTCGTGTCTGGCATAGAGCAAGCACACAGAAGTTTGATGTTTGCTAATCGAGGGTTGCTTATATGCCAGTCACTGCCTTCACAGGTCCCATGTATGAATGTATTTAATCTCACCAGGAAGGTATAAAACGGATATAGTTATTATTATCAATTTTTTAAAATCATCAATGAAGAAATTAAGAGAGAGAGTGGACAAATCATGTGTTGCAGGTCACCCAGTGACTGAGCCATAACTGAGATTCAGGCAGCCTAACTTGAGAGTTCTCACCTGCGGACAAGAGCTGACAGGTCCCCAAACTCACCCTCTGATATTGCAGACAACGGTGTCCTACATTCTCTGTGTTACAGCACTCAGTAGATTGGATTCCAATTCCTTGTTAGTTTGCTGCCACTCTCATTAGACTGTATGCTTCCTGAAGGCAGAGATAGCATTTTCTTATTCATTATTGAATCTCTAGGCTTATTTCTAAAACAGTGCACAGACGGCCATAGATGCTTGGGCAGCACTTGTTGAACAAAAGACTTTGCGGCCAGGCTCAGGGGTTTCTCAAATTCCTGCTCTGTCTTCTTTCCCCACATCATTTTACTGCTCACAGTGCTGCCCATTTGAAAATCCAGAATTCTCCTCTCCTTCTCCTTCAAGGCCCTTTTCACTCACACCTGAAAGGCAGAATTTCTCTAAAGCTCTGTCTAAGGTACCTTCTCAATATGTATGTAAGGTCTTCTTCGGGAAACTCACAGCTACCCATTAAGGGTTCCCTTCTACTTTCTAGTTGACTTGAAAGTCTGTATCTTCAACTCTGATTTTTTTCTCAAGGTCTACACTCACATTTTCAAGTCTCCCATCATCTGACTGTCTCCACAAATTCAATATGTCTAATATTAATCTCAGCATTAACAGTACCTCACCTGCACACAAATTTCCCTTTTGTGGTCCCTATATCTGTAAATGTTGTCATCATTTTCTCAGACACTCAGCTCAAGATACACCCTACTGTGCCTGACCTGTGGTGGCGCAGTGGATAAAGCGTCAACCTGGGAACACTGAGGTCGCCAGTTCAAAACCCTGCACTGGTCTGGTCAAGGCACATATGGGAGTTGATGCTTCCAGCTCCTCCCCCCTTTCTCTCTTTCTCTCTCTCTCTCTCTCACTCTGTGTCTCCTCTCTAAAATGAATAAAATAAAAATAAAAGAAATTAAAAAAAATAAAAGATACACCCTACCCATCAGTAGCAAATTCCTATAGATTTGCTGCCCACAGTGATTTTTACGCCCAAGCTGTCCTGTCTGACATCCAACACACCTTCAAGGCTGCTCCTCACTGTCTCTTGCTTCCTTAAGCTTATGATTGCTACTAACAGGTTTCCCCACCTCCAGGTTTTTTTCTGCCTTTTCCACCTCCACATCGCTGCTTGCTTAATAATAAGCCAGAATCTCAGCTCTGAATATTTGCAAAGGAGCTTAGAGGCCAAATGAGGCTTGTAGAGTTTGAATAGAAAACAGGAGGTAAGGAAATAAAGATAAAATGCATAGGTGACTTTTCCAAAAAGGAAATATTTGATAGTAGAAGCAAGGAAACTAATAGAACTGTACTTCAAGGGTCAGAGAGAGGGCATTTTGTTTGTGAAAACAGATTTGAATGAATCCTTATTTATAGATTATTTCATCATTAACAAACAGAAGCAGTTAGAAAGAACAAGTAACAGTGTGAAGAACATTGGTGGTGAATTAAGGACGGCTATGGGAGGGAATAGGATTACCAGCACAGGTAAATGGATTAGCTCTGAAAAGAAAAACAACGACAGTTCCGGTTTTGAGTAGAGACAGTAGTATGGTGGAGGGAGGCATTCTGAGATGGACGGAAAGGAAGCAGAAAGACCACTGATCAAATGACCTCAATTCTTACAATGAAGTAAGAGATCTTTATCTTGTGAAATGGTGAAAGGTGTGAGCAGAATAGAGGACATGAGAAAAGTGGGGAGAAAAGTTGGTACAGACACTTTGAGGAACCCAAAAAGAAACGAATGAAAATAATCCTGGTGTAATATCTTTTTCAAATTTTTAAGCTTAATATGTTGGGATCAGGATTATATTCCAAGTCAATCCTAACAACTTCATTCAATCGTCAAACACTCCAGGAATACTCACTATATATCAGGTTTGTGCTAAAACTCTTGGTAAGGCCTCTGCCAGAATTTTCATGGGAAAAAGACTTGAAGAAAAAAAGAAAACTGTAGCAAGAACTGTGTTTGATGTAAACAAGCAGTTTGTTCCTTCCCACATATTAGGGAAACAGTTGGATTATACATCAGAGTCTGGTGACTTCAAACAATACTACCAGGAAGTTAATGGAACTGAGACAAGGAAATTACTATGACTCTGAACTCCATAAAATAAAAAAATAAAATGCAATTTATTACTGCAGAAACAATGGGAGCTGAGCTGAGAAAATAATCAAAGAAACTATATGAACGATGTACTAACGGCTGAAATGAAGTCGATCACTTTGGGATTTAAGATTAATACTATTCTCTAGAACTGCATAGGCAATCCAAAATTAGTGGGAGGAAATGTCGTTTTATAGCACACTTCTGACTGTAACTCACTCACCATGTGTGTAGGTGTTATGGTTTAGAGAGTAAAGACATATGTTGTCACCTTTAAAAGGACCACTGTATGATTTTTTCACTTACCTTTATTGAGCGCATATATATATGTAAGTTGGGGGAATTAAATAACAGAGTCTGCCCAGGAATTGGGTTTTTGTTCTTGAAATGTATAAAATAAACTGTTTTTTCTAACAGATAATTAACATTTCATGGAGTCTGGTTCCCTGCTCTGTGGGGAGCGGCTGACTCACTGAACCACAATGGTATCACCATCTCCTTCTCTCCCTCCCACCAAGAGTGGTTTTGTGCCAAGCTAAAGAGGTGGCCTTCAAACAAACTGCAAACTAGGCAATTTCTCTGGAGCCCCAAGTTCCTCTGTCCCCTACTTTCCTCATTAGATGCCCAGGACCCTCATATCCTCTTCCCCTCCATCAAAACTGTCCTTGAAGCCATTTATTTACACTAAGGTGTGTACGACATGGCCGTCTACTACATAGAGAATTCTTTTCTTTTTTTTTTTATTAAACTTACTATATAGCATTGGTTAATAAGACAACCAAAGCATCCTTTGATAGATGATTACATAAGGAAGATGTGGTACATAGATACAATAGAATACTATTCAGCCATAAGAAAAGATGAAAAGCTGCCATTTGTGACAACATAGATGAACCTTGAGAGTATCATGCTAAGCGAAATAAGTCAGCCAGAAAAGGTTAAAAATCAAACAATTTCTATCATATGTGGTGTATGATACTGAAAGTAACAAATAAACAAACAAGAAAAACCAACAAAACCTCATAGAGAAAGAGGAAATGTTTTTAATATAACAACTTGAAATTCAAATGATTGGTGAACAATTCTCCAGAGTCATCTAAAAAGCTCTTGTGCCCAATATATCTATGTCTACTTTGGAATTTGGAACCACTTTTAAAGGCCACATCTCATTTGTTCCAATAGCAGCTGTGACAGCAAAACTTCTTCATTTTAGAACGATTTTGATTTCTGAAAATAACTAAATGTCATTCTGAACACAGTCTGCCGTAAGAGTTGGGCAATGACATTTTTGGTCCATGATTTCATAGATGTTTTCTTGTGGGCAAAAGCACTTCAAGATCATGGACCTAACCAAACACAAAGACCACATGGGCTCTTTTTAGCTGGTTTTCCTAACCACACCTGTCTTGGCCGTGGTGGGAAATCAGACGAGAATTGTAATAGTATTAAGCTAGGAACAGGCCAACACCCTTGTCACCAGCATTCCAAGTCTCCTAATAAATCCATACCAGGTGACATTCTAGTTGAAAGACCATTGAAGCTTTCGACTGCTGGCCTGCCAGTTTTGCCTTCCTTATGCTGCTTTCCTCTGCTTCTCCACTCAGTGGCCATAGTTCATTGTAGAGGGAGCCAGCCCCATCATTTCTGCTTTCCACTATGCTCTCTAATAATGGCTCCACACCCTCACAGGTGCTGCTAAACTAAAGAGAACTTTCCCTCAGAGAAACTTAAATTATCTCAATCACCCTTAGGTACCTGGTTGTAGCCCATGAATCTACAACAAATGCAGAAACTCAGACCTTCCCCACACCTACTCCATTTTATCAAGCTAGTGGTTGGGGGTGGAGGGTAGGCAAATCAAAGTTAAACATATATGCCTCATCAAAATAAGCACAGGGAGTTTGTTTAACAAGATTAATAACACATATTGATGGGCTCCACCTCCAGTTTGTGATTCAGTAGCTAGGCCCTCACATTAATCTTAATCCTTTTCATTTTAGTTCCCTCTATGGAAGCAGTTTGATAAGTTTTCCAGATCATCTGGACATTAAAGGAAACAGAAGTGTTGGCTCCCACAAATTTAGTGACCAGCCATCCTCATTTGAGCGACCTCATTTTCTCAGTAACTCTCACTTAGGGCGAGTTTTGTAACATTTACAGATTAAGGCCTTCTTTCTCAAGCACTGACAGTATTCCAAAATCCCATCAAGCATTTTCAGTTTTCTAACATTTCTCCTCAGTTTTCAGGACTGCACACAAAAGTGACTCCTGGTGGGCAACCATAGAGTCAGGCCCCAAAAGTCTCCAATCTTTCAGAATTTCTCACTTAACCTAATTGACTAATCAATATTGGGAGAAGAAATACCCAGGCTATACAGTAGAGGCCAAAGAGACAAGTCAACTTTATCTTAATTTCTAATTTTTCCAGATGCACTTTCTTTGGTTTTTGGGTTGTTTTCCGCTCAAGACTTTTGATGTTTTGTTTGTAGATTATATTTTAAACAACATATTTCATCACTGACTACCATTGTCCTTAAAATAACAGGTAATGATTTAAAAGCAATGGTTACAAATAAGTTTCAACTTTAGTTCTAATTCTGAAATATTGGTTATGATGTTGAGAAAGACTTTGAGGCTGATAGCAGATTCAGCAACAGAGTGCAGTGATTGATTAGTGGTGTTTGACACAAGAAGGGGAAGAGGAAGTGGCAATACCCTTTTGCTATCTTTGGTTTTCCAACATGAATGTTACTGACTTCTTTGCATGGATTTACACTTAAAGAATGTGCCCACGTGAAAGTAAATTGGGTCTTCTGGGAAAAGGACCATTTCCTAAAATCTTATAGCAGATGTGACTTCCTTGAGCTATACTCCATATAGAACCATGGCTGCCACAGTACATAATAAAGATCCTGACAATTCCTTTGGTGACCACTCACAACACCAGCTCCTATGGGAAAAATAGTTACTCTTTCACTCTTCAGTACCCCCCACTCCTCGGTTCCCATTAACATTCAAAGAAGTTCAATGAATTTACCGAAAAACAAAAGAAATCTAGAGCAGTAATTTTCAACAGAAGGAGATTTTCCTCCTCTCCTGCCCTTTGCCACAGTGCAGACCCCCCTTTTTTTTTAATCATTACAACTGGAGGAGTGGGATGTGAGGGAGAGGGTGTTACTGGCTTCTAGTAGGAAGAGGTTAAAAAAACTACAAAACATCTTACAATGCACAAGACAGCCACACAGCAAAAAACTATTAGACCCAAAACATGAATAGTGGGGTTGAGAAATGCTGATGAAAACGATTGAAATTCAGGTCTCTGAATGTCTGATTAAACCAATAATAAACTCTTAACTTATAACTCACTAAATAAAAAATGTAAGTCTTCCAATAAGAGGAAAATAAACCTAGTTCTTGCCTTTGACCAAGAAAAGTGCTATCAATATGATGTTTTATCAAAAGAGAGGCAACTGTCTTTATAAACTCCTAAAGTCCAATTATTTCTAAAGAACCAGACACATGACTTAGTTTTTTTATATGAGCACAATACCTGGGGTCATAGAAAATTTGTGTAAGAGATGTGATTGAGAAGGTAGCCCTTCATTCCTGTCACCACTAAGAAGGATCAGACTAAACAAAGCATTCCTTGTACCCCCCCCTTACTTGTAGTAAATGGTAATTATAGTTTTTCCATCTTTAAGATCAAAATATTTTAGTGACTTGTGATTCCCACACCTATAAAAATTATGTGCTTAAAATGCTACAATTTTAAAAAATAAATATTAAAAACCCAGTTTATTTACGACATCAGGGGGAAAAAATGTAGAATTTTTGTTTTCCTGACCAAATAACGAACCAAATCAGCTACAACACTAGACTTTTAAAACATTTTAAACTATAGCATTTTACTGTAATGAGTTTGTGGCTTTGCAAGGCAAGCTCAAAAGTTATGACAATCAACGAAATCCCAGAGGGAAGAGTTTAGTTGTATAAGCACTGGTTTGGTAAACACTGATTCTGTAGAATCAAAGATTCCAATAGTAGCTGGGTTTTCTCAACCCTAAATTCTTCTAAGATGCATAATTAGATATTGTGCGGTTAACTGAGAAGAACCTTTGCAGAAAACAAAAACCAAAGTTCCCTCAGATCTTCACGAACATTAAAAGCTAAGTTTTCAACTCTAGCCAAACGCCATTACCATGAATTTCTTCCAATATATTGTTTAGTCACAATACTTTATCCTTGATATTATATGTGGTCCTGAAAGTTCAAAATTATAAACCAAGACTCTAGGATTTGTAATACTGGAGACAGACTATGACCACCACACAGCATGTGATATGTATCTGTTGTAAAATGTTAAATGCTACTAATGATAAGGTCGAACTGTGTGGATTTTTTTTTTTATTCAGTGGGAGGAGGGAAGGCAGAGACAGACTCTCATATGTACCCCAACCCGGATCCAGCCGGCAAGACCACTAGGGGGTGATGCTTTGCCTATCTGAGCATTTCTTCTTTGTTCAGCAACCGAGCACTTCATAGCACCTGAGGCAGAGGCCATGAAGCCATTCTCAGTGCCTGGGGCTGACTCACTCCAATCAAGCCATGGCTTCAGGAGGAGAAGAGAGAGAGAGAGAGATAAGCGAGAGGAGGAGGGGTAGAGAAGCAGATGGGTGCTTCCTCTGTGTGCCTTCCCTGGGAATCAAAACCAGGACATCCACATGCCAGGTCAATGCTCTACCACTGAACCAACTGCACAGGCAGACCTGAACTGTATGGATTTGATCAGTCTCCACTGAGAGATTTGTGAAAGGCAGTATGGACAAAAGTGGTTTGGTCCCCCAAAGTGGGTGCAAGAGCAACCCAAGTAGGAATGATTATGGCTTAATTATAAGAAGAGTAGTGTATTTTCTGCTTAAGCTTTCAATTTTTATAGGCATTTTGGATTCTTTAAGCATATATAATAATCCTTTTCTTAGAAACTTCACGCCTCATCCTCAAAAACCTGGATGTTCCCCATCAGGACAACTCTTGTGGCAACCATTTAACAATGGCTTCAATGTTATCTAAGACAATTCATTAAAACAGGTTATTACTGATAGCTTGTAGTAGCTCCCATACCTTCCTTATAACTACCTTCATCCTAACCTGAAAATGAAACCACTCTGAATTCTTTGCCACTCCTTGTATCACTAATCTCCCAAAACATTCCATCCCTACATGTGGTTCACAGACTGCCCTGTGCTCTTTCTCACAAATTCTCCACTAGCACATTCTGACCACAATGTCATCAAGCTCTCTCATTTGGTTTTGGGTATGGTTGGTGAGGTGCTCAATGATGAAGGTAGATATTATTTCCATTTTGAAATTTTGGTCTGATTGGTATGACTAAAAAAGGTGGGTTTTTGTTTGTTTGCTTGTTTGTCTGTCCCATGAAAGACTAGGAACAAAATTTTGGAGGAAAATATGTCAAGGCATTTATAGTACTTTATCCAGAACCACAGCAAGTAAGCTAGAAGCAAAGGTCAGTACTACCCTGAATACAAAGCTAAAAAAGTTTTGTTTCATCCAACAGGCCAGTGGAGTCACTAACATTTTGAGGTCAGAGTGGTTACATGATCAAAGAGTTTCAGGAAAATTAATTAGATGGCGTCATGGGTTGGGGCTGAATGCTGGTGGAAAAATCCCCCCCCAAAAAAAAAAATCAGTTAGGAGCTATTAGGGTGATGAGGAATGAGGTGATGAAGGCCTGAGCTTGGGTGGTAAGAAAATGAAAAACAAAACAAAACAAAAACTATTAAATAAGAATCAGCCATAAACAGAAATGCACATGGTCACTCACATGTCTGCATAGGCGGATTAAGGTCAGTTGAGGCCCCAGGTACAGAAAATATTGGGCCCTTTAAATAAAAAGAGAGACAGAGAAAATAAAAATACATGTTAACCATAATTTTAAATAAATAAAAAATATGTAGTATTATTGTTAAAATTGTACATATGAAACCAGATTCGGTGTCATTAGAAAAAATGTGTAGAGTTGGGATTTTGCAGGGCCCTTTGGAAGTCTGGGCACCCTGTGCCAGGTTTGCCCGCCATTTAATCCGCCTTTGCATATCTGGGCAGTGAGAAATCAAAGAGGACCAGGAAGGCTTTGAGTCTTTATTCCATTACCCGCCTTGTCCAGAATGTGAGACATCTCCATTCTACTTGCATCCCAGAGATGAGACTGCATGGTGGTCCCCAGCACCTAAGTGTGGGATGTCTGAGGAGCTGACTCTTTTCTGTTTCTCAACACACTCCATCCGTGGGCTGAGGCTGCCTCTCTACGCCATTCCTGTTATGTCTGATCAAATTAAATGCAGCCTTTTACAACTGATCTTCCCTCTGTTTCTGTAGCACAAAATCTTATTTTCTGCAACAGTTGTGAGGACACTATTCTTCTCCAACATTTTATTTTGAGTCCTTCCTTCATGCCAGCTCAATGGGCATGGTAAAAGAATATAATTTTGTGCAGTCGGGTGGACCAAGACTGAATCCGCATCTTTTCACTTTCTGTTCAGATGATTTGGGGCAAGCTGTTTAAATTTGCTGGGCCTCAGCTTTCCCATTTTAAAATGGGGCAGATAGTAACGATACTACGATGTGAATAAAAATTAAACAGCACATAACAGCAACTGGCACACTGTAAAGTGGTTGTACATTTGTTAATAAAATATAATCATTAAATTGGTGTTTTGTTGTTATAGTGATACACACAGAACACTCTGAAGTAATAAATAAATATTCTCAACTTGACTCTACCTAAGGAGCCTGATCACCATGCATAAGTCACCCGGCTCTTTAATCCATCATATAAAGACCCAAACACATAGGGCTCAGTGAATTCATTATTAAGGTCCCAAACTCTTCCAGTCATGAATATGCTCATGCATTTAGAGGATATTTTCTTTTTGGTTAATTTATCCTAATGACAGTTTAATAAAACGAATTCTAAATTGTTGGTATATCATAACTCTTTTTAAACAATTAAGCTAGTAAGCCTTTGAATAAGTAAAACAAAAAATTGAAAAATCTGAATTTACTATTTCAAAATAATGAAAGTTTGTTTTATTTTTTTGTTTGTTTTTAAATTAACTCCCTTCTTTACAAACCCTGGATCAACTTTTCTTTGCGTGTGAGAGAGTCCTATATATTAGTTTGCAACACAAGCAGCCCATTTACAAATGAGCCCATTTCTGAAAATAGACCTTAACATAAACACAAATCCTTTCCAGAAATCGGAACTTAAATAAGAAAAACAAGTCTGTTTGGTAGAATTTCTCTGGCTACTCAGCTATTCCTTCTCCCTTTCTGCTCATTTGAGGAAATGAGTTGACATGAGGAAACCACAGTAGCCTAGTGTTCATTTACCTTTATTGAGGAAAATGAAGAAAATTCAAGACAGTGACTTTTTATCATTTATTTACATAAAAAATGAAAGTGGGGGAGAGGAGAGGGAGTTTGTGATGTTTCTGATTGTTTGTATATCCGTGGTAAACTTTTGATTTGTGCTTGCTCTACATTGGTAAAGCCCCCTCCAAAAGTAGTCTTCCTGCATGTAGCTTTTTACCCCTGGCTAAACCGAAAGCTTTCTTCCTCATCAAAGTGTGAAGCTTTTGATCTCCTTAATCTCCTGCTTGTTCAGTAGTCTACACATACACAAGTAAGGGATGTTCTTTTCAGTGTCTATTGAATCTCTTAAAACTCAAGAAAATGTGCTTTTTTATTTCGTTCTTCATCCCTAGGGACCACTGTTAGTGATTGAATTCTGAAGAGATGAAGGCGATGTAGGCAATTTATGCCCATTTTTATTACTGCTTAAGTTTTGAATTAAAGATTCAGTATTTCAGAAAAACAGCTTGATATGTTAGCATCTGACCTGAATTTTGATGGTGTCGTTTAACCGCTCTATCCTCGGCCAAGCCATGCAACTCGTCAAACCCAGCCCAGCTTCAGCAGCAAGCTTCAGAGGAAATTTCTTCTACCCCGATCCTCAGAAAATTTTCTCCATGCTTATTGGTAGTCAGTTTGGCTTTGCAGAGAAATGTTGTGATATTTTTAAAGTTATGTGTTGACTTTAACCAGTGGTTCTTAACCTTTCTTGAGGTACTGAGCCCACCAGTTTAACACGCGCATTCACCGAACCCTTCTTTAGTGATAAATAAAATATGATTTTTTTTTCCAAATTCAAGACATAGGTATATGTTTTTTTACTGGTGTACAAAATGAGCCGTGCATGAACATCACCTTGCTCAAAGAACAAAACGAACAAAGTGTATGAACTCACAACAAATTATGGTATTACTTTATTCTGGCCTCCACGGCAGAGGCTTCTCCGAACACCTGAGACCGACTCATCGAACCCCTAGGGTTCAATAGAACCCAGGTTAAGAACCACTGACTTTAATTAAATACTTAAATTGAATATTAATCCAGTTTGTACAGTAGAAAAATAAGAAAATACATCATTTCACCCCCTGACAAAGAACTACTCTTAACACATGAGCATAATTTATTCTGGTCTTATTTGCCTGTGTTTTCTAAATGTATGAAATCATTCTTTTTATATACAATTTTATAAACTAGGTTTTTTAGTTTTGTTTTTTTGTTTTTTTAGGTGAGAGGAAAGAAGATAGGCAGACTCCTGCATGCACCCCAACCAAGATCCACAGGGAACTTTGTCTGGGACTGATACTCGAGTACCCATCTATTTTTAGCACCTGAATTGACATGCTCAGACCAACTGAGCTATCCTCAGCACCCGGGCCACACTCGAACCAGTAGAGCTGACTGCAGGAGAGGAAGAAAAAGAGAAGGGGAGAGACAGGGGGTGAGAAGCGATGGTCACTTCTCCTGTATGCCCTGACTGGTAATCAAACCCCGGACATCCATACACCAGGCCAATGCTCTATCCATTAGGCCACCAGCCAGAGCTTTATATCCTAATTTAGCTTTTCTTATAAAGCATCTTATTAGGTAGGTTGTTAAATACCCTTCACAAACATTTTAATAGTTACATAATATTTCCTCCTGTGGATATATTTTACATCAATGATCCAAGGTGAACATTTGGATAAATTCTCTACTAATATTAACACTGCCATAAATATTATTACTTATAATTCTCTATCTCCACTTCTAAGTATATCCTTAGGACAACATCCTAGAAACATAACTTCAGGATCAAAGGATCTAGGATTTTAAGGGAATTTTCTCTCACATTTTAAAATCTGAGTGGCTTCTAAGTTTTGATCAAATATGGCATTTCTCAGTTGTGAAAAAGAATACACAGACCTGGCAGGCAATTTGATAGTGAAAACATTTAGACTCCATTGTAAAATATTGTAAAGTTTTTTCTAGGGAGTCTCAGGTCTCCGTGTACATATTTCTCTCTTGTCTACACATCTCTTTAATTCACTTTGTCATTCTGTTCACACAATTGTTCAAAATTGTCCTGAAGACACAAGTTAAGGAAAAATGTAACTTTTGTTAAAACACTTTTGGATTTTATAGAAGAAATTTAAGTGGTCATCTCCGAAGAGATGAACAGGGGGAAGTGAAAAGGTGAGAATTTTACTTTTACTTTACATCCTTCTGTACTATCTGAACTTTCTAACTAAGTGCATATATTATATTTTTTAAATGTCAACACAGGTAACCTTTGTGGTATGACAAGTGTTTTTTCCTTTTTCCTGAGTTTTTCTGTATTAAAGTAAAAATAATGTTTGGAGAAACAAACAAAAGGGTCTGTCATCTAGTTCATAATGAAAATTGTTAGTAGAAAAAAATCAACAAAAACCTAAACTTTTGACAATTAAAATTATACGAAGTAAAATATTACATCAAACTCAATGGAAAAAATAGACTCTTCTTAATTAAATGAGATGTGCAAAATTTGGCAGGAAAATTTTGCACTTAGTTGAACAAATAGCCAAGAAATAAAACTTTAAGTGTATGACTGGTAATTTTTTTCATTTTTTATATCTGATGCAGCTGAACATTTTCATGTTTATTGGTTCCTAAATTTTCTCTTTTAAAAACTGTTCACACCCTCTGTTATTTAACTATTTGTCTCTTGATGTATTTTCTTATCGATTGGCCTTGTTTTTATGTTACAAACCAATTACCTATTCATTTAAAATGTTTATTGCAATTTTAAGGGTCAGTATATTTATAAAGAATTAAAATGACTACTTTATTAATTGCATCATTACCCCCAACTATTCCTGCTAAAAGTTCCAAAACTTTAAACCACATTCATGTATTTATTCACAAATCTGAATATTTAGTTAGCATCTACTTTATCCTATACAGAAATACATAGTACTTTAAGCAGTGGGCATCTGAACTTTCCTCCAAGTTGTGCCAGAGTGCATTTTCCAAACTAACAGAATATCATTAGTATTAATTACTTAGGGACACCATAACATGGTGCCACAGACTGGGCAGCTTAAAAAATAGAAATTGATTGTTTCACATTTCTAGAGCTAACAATCTGAAATCAAGGTGGTGACAGGATTGCTTTCTTCTGAGGGCTGGGAGAGAGAATCTGTTCCGGGCTCTCTCTTAGCTTCTGGTGGTTTGCTGCCGATCCTTGCATCACCCTAACCTCTGCTTTGGTCTTCCCATGGCACCCTCCCCCTGTGCATGTCTGTCTCTGTGTCTAAATTTCCCTTTTTATAAGGATACTGGTTGTACTGAATTAGGATCTAACCTGATGACCTATTTCCAAGTAAGATTGCATTCTGAAGTGCTGAGGGTTGGGACTTCAATTCAAGCCAGAACAGCAAGTCATCCTCCACTTGACTGAATTGGCCATAGTTCTTAGAACAAACAACAGAATCTCCTCTAGCTATTTTAATAAAAAGAAATTTATTTAAAGATATTAGGTAACTCTTACAATCTCTGAGTGAGCAAAGAACCAGGCTTGCATGTTATATAATCAAAAATATTCTAGTAGAAAATTGCCTACTCGCAGGGCCATCTGGCCTGTGCAGTCACACAGTGTCCCAGTGCTCAGAAGGGCCACATGCATGTGAGTTAATACCCCACTTTCACCATCTTAAAGTTTTAATGATTTTATTATTGAACTTGTGTTCTGTGACTAATATGGAATGTGCATGTGCAAAGGAGATAGATAAAATATGCCCACATTCCAGTCTCAGCCACCTCATTTGCATACAGCCTTCTGGATGCATTATGATCACAGAATTCCTGTGAGCCCATGATGCCCGTAGTTGAAGGACGTACAAGGTATTAAATGAACAATGACTAAATGCTGACAAGCCAGGCCACACTGTCTATCTTAACTAGAACTTGCTTCCCACGCTGAATGAAGGCACAAGCAACCAAGGAACCCTATCATATTCCTTTTTACATGTGTAACTTTGCTGGAAAAGCCAACAATTTATACTGAAAACTGATGACATGGCAGGAAAAGAAAAGATAAGGCAACTCTTCTCCTTTCAGTTCTTTCCCATTCATCAGTGGCTGAAGATAGAGTATGTTGGTAAAAAGTGCACATAGTGAGCAGTAAAATAAAAATAGTTGAGCTGGTCCTGGCAGGTTGCTCAGTGGTAGAGCGTCAGCCAAGCGTGTGGATGTCCCAAGTTCAATTCTTGCTCAGGGCACACAAGGGAAGCAACCATCTACTTCTCCACACCTCCCCCTCTCGCTTTTCTTTCACTTTTTCTCTCATTCTCTTTCTCTCTCTTCCCCTTCCACAGTCATGCCTCAATTGGTTTAAGCGCATTGCCCGGGCACTGAGGATGGCGCCATGGTGCTTCTGCCTCAGGTACTAAAAATAGCTCAGTTGCAAGCATGGCCCTAGGCGGGCAGAGCATCAGCCCTAGACAGGGGTTGCCAGGTAGATCTGGTCAACAGGGCACATACATGAGTCTGTCTCTCTCTATCTCCCTTCCTCTCACTTGAAAAAGAAAAAAATAAATAACAAATAAATAATTGGGTTGGTTTGTGCAGCATATCTACTGCTCTGGTTAAGTACAAAATAGACACACACGTATGAGTTATAAATTACAGTGAGTCTCACTGGATTAAAATCCAGGTGTCAGCATGGCTGGGTTTCTTGCTGGAATAATCAGTCAGATGTCTTTTACAGTTTTTAGATGTTGCCTGCCTTTCTTAGCTCAGGGCGTCTTCTTCCATCTCCCAAGCCAGCAATGGTGGAGTAAGTCTCTCTCATGTTTTAAATCGCATCTTCTTACTCTTTTGTCTCACCTGTTAAGAAAGCTTCTTTAAATTTAAGGATTCATGTCATGAAACAGAGCCAACCCCGATAATCCAGGATAATCATGCCTCCATGGCATGCAAAGATCAGAACTCCCAGGCATGCCCACCTCCTGGTCTCACAGAAGGGTAGCTGCTTGGCTGTGTTTAGAGAACACGTGAAACCTTTGCAGCATGCAGGTTAATAAAACATGGTCTTTAGTTTTCCTGGCTGGGACATAAAGGACAGCAAAGCAGGTGCCAAGTGAGACAATAAATACATGTGCCTGCAATAGCATGGTAGTTTATGTAGGGAGATGGCAGAGAGAGAAATAAGAACTATTAATACATGTGATGCTGGTTCCAAAGCAACACCACATAATGCAGCAGGAGGATAGGTTGAAAAGGCACGATTTGCCAGCCTACACTAACTATTGCCATAAGCCCTCACATTGATTCTAACGTCCTGGATTTGGCATCTCTTGCCATACTCCAAGTGGTGTAATTAACCTGCTTGTCTCATTTTCTCTACTATTGTCTGATATATTGTTCTTTTGCTTTTTTAAATACAAAATAATCATTTTAGAGAAGATTTAAGACACTATAGAAAACATAAAATTCACATAGAGGTTTTTACTTAAGTCAAATGGAGTTTTAAAATCGGGTTATTATAGATGGTGGTATTAAATTTCGTTGTTGTTTTCAATGCAGTTTAAATTGCTAGTAGGCATAAAACAACAACAACGACAAAAAAAAAACCAATCATAGTAACACCTAACATGCAAACAATGTGATTTAGGCTAAAAGCCTAAAACTTAATTAACTCTGCTGTAATATAGCAGAGGCCATGCACCATGTGTTCAAGTAATCAGAAAGAAGGTGGGTAAATGTATGCTTACATTGATAGCAACAGCATTTTTATACTGCTGATTTCTGAGTAAGCAAAGCATTAGCATCAGAGAGTATATTCATTTTTAATTTGCACATATTTTTTGAAGAAAGAATATTTTCTGCTAAAAAAAGCATACAACAATTTATTTATTTTTTAATTGATTTTAATTTATTGTGTTCACGTAGATTCTAATATTGCCCCGAATGCACCTCCCCTCCCCCGTATTCCCCTCAACATCTCCTTTGCCTCCCTCCCTATAGTGCCCTCCCACCTTCCCTTCAGGTTTATCCCATCTTATCATCCCCTTTCCCTCTGTCCTCTTTTCCTCTGATCCTTTGATCTTTCCTCTGTCTCAATTTTGTTCCTCAGTTCACATTTTTCATTGGATTCTTCAAATGAGCGAGGTCATATGATAATTTTCTCTTTCTGCCTACCTTATTTCACTTAACATAATAGTTTCCAGGTCCATCCATGTTGTTGCAAAAGGTAAGATTGCCTTCTTTTTCATGGCCCTGTAGTATTCCATTGTATATGTCAAACTAAAAAGCTTTTGCACAGCTAAAGACAATATGAACAGAATAAAAAGACAACCTACACAATGGGAGAACATATTCGACAATACGTCTGATAAGGGGTTAATAACCAAAATTTATAAAGAACTTGTAAAACTCAACACCAGGAAGATAAACAATCCAATCAAAAAATGGGCAAAAGAAATGAATAGACACTTCTTTAAAGAGGACATACAGATGATCAATGGGCATATGAAAAAATGCTCAACAACACTAATCATTAGAGAAATGCAAATTAAAACCACAGTGAGATATCACCTCACACCAGTCAGAATGGCACTCATCATCAAAACAACAAAGCATACAACAATTTAAAAAGAAAATTACTCTAAATGCTTTCATACAAAATTCTAATTTTTACACAAGGAAGATGAGCTAATTACACTGAAAATGTTACAATAACAAGACTTTTATTAGGGGAACTGGGGGAAAAAAATTGAACAGTATGGCAAATTTGATTACCAGACAAGGGGAATAAAATATCAGGATTAAGAAAGAAAAAAATGTAAGATGATCTCACAGTATCTCTAGACCAAAGGGAATTTCTGAAAGTGAATTTTATTTGTATGTAAAGACTGTCCTGAACTCCAATGAGTGAATCAGCATAAATCCTTGCATTAAGCTGAGGAGAAGATACGGGTACTTCCTCATCCGGTTGGGGTGTAAGATATGCTGCTCTTGGCTTCTCAGTTTCTGACCACCTGGTGCAACTCCCTTGAGATGAAGGTCATGGTGTGAAGCTGGAGGAATGTGGACACAGCAATCGCTTTAGACAGTTTCCAACACCATAAGGTTTTCCCAGCTGAGCTTTGATTGGATGCTAAATTTTCAGCTTACATAAAAAACTCTTGATTGGCAATCACACCATTAGGACCAAAATTGTTTTAATAACAAGGCAGCAACATGGGGGATTTCAAAGAAGGGTCTAAAGATTATAGAAAAAATGGGGTACAAAGATGTCAATAATTTTCCCTTTGCAGATATACCCTAGTGTTTTGATAGAGCACACATGAGTGATATCCCAGAATAACTACTGCCTGAAGATTGTAAAGGAATGAATGCTTGTACAATCACAGTGTTGTGAAGGAACCCTGAAACCCCCTTTAGTTGTAATACTTAATGATTTATCCCTTCTTTCAAACTTTCTTTATCCTTTCCACCCCCAGAGACCTGCTCTCTGCTGTCCTTCCCAGGAAATGTGAAAGCAATCCATGTAACAGGTAAGTCTCTAAGTGGTAAAAGGTGACCTTGTGGCAGAAGATCAGGGCACTGGGGCAGACCAGTAACATATCATTTTCAACAGGTGGTCTTTTCAGTGCCCCCTTTAAATTATACTGTCTAGTAATAATAATCATCATTTTGTCTTCTGCTTGGCTGCTTAGGGTACAATTATATACACACAATTTTGTTTGACTGGGTGTTCATCCAGCAGGTCTTTATCAAGCAACTAAGGGGATGGGAGGAAACAGACACCATTCCCTCTGAGGATGTGACTATCCTGCAGGGGAAACAAATACGTGGCAGTGACTGAAAGTATGTGATTGTTGCTGAAGAAACAATTACTTCAGATGGGGGCAAGTACAAGGAGGATGAGAGAAAACCTAATGAGAAGAAAGAATGGTGCCAACTTCATTGAAAGCATAAGGAGCTACAAGAGTCAAGGAGTGGGGATGTCAGGCACATGGTGTATTTGGGAAAAAGCAAGTAAAGCTCTGTGTCCATATCATAAATAGTGTCTGCATCAAAGATGATATGATAAAGGTGATCTGAAACCAATTTATGAAGACTTGAATATGATAAAAAGTAATGTGATTTGACCTACATAACAAATTTCTTTTCTAACTGGGAGGGACCCCATCACTCCCTTTTAGACACAGGGAATCGGACAGGCCAAACCACATGGGCATGTGACATTCTGTGCCGCTTACTCTCAGTGCTGGTCAACTCAATGCTATACATGCCTGTTGCAGGGTGGACTGAATCCACCAAAAAGACATGTTGAAATCCCAGGCCAGGTACCTGTGAATGTGACCTTATTTGGAATACGGTTTTTGCTGAAGTAATTAAGATAAAGTCATACTAGAATAGAATGGGCTATTAATCCTGTATGACTGATGTCCTTATAAGAAGAGCAGAGATATGCAGGCACACAGAGTGCATCATGTGAAGCAGAGGGTGGGGTAATGCAGATGTGAACAAGGAACATGAAAGACTCCCAGCAGTCACCAGAAGCTAGCACGTGGCCCTGTTGATGCTTTTGATTCAGATGTGTCACCTCTAGAACTGAGAAAATGAAACTCTGCTGTTTTGAGCCACCGAGTTAGTGGTAGTTTGTTACAGCACCCCTAGGACTCAAATGCTATATCCAAAACAGTGCTACAGCACACGTACAATGCTCTGAGTATCTGCTTTAGGCCCACAACAGATTTATATAGAGTCTGTAAAGATGGATGGGCTGTCCTACCTTCAGTCAGTCCAACTCTGTAATACTTAAGGATTTATCCCTTCAACTCTAGATGCCACCTCACCTTCTAAAAGGGCTAGAGCTTAACAGTCTCCCTTCACCCACTCCATTGGCCCTGGTCCCTGTTGGAAGAACGCAAAGTCGTCTTGTCCAGTGAGGAAAAATTTGCTTTCTTTCCGCAGCTGTTTCATTCAAAGTGGGGTAAAGTTAAGCTAAACATTTTCTAAAATGGTAAAATTGGGCCAATCCCAGGCTCATATAATTTGTAAGAGCATTTGAAACCAGAAAGAGAAACTTTTGACTGGAACATTTAAAAAGAGACTTAAAGATGTTGCGTTCAACCTCCTCTGCCCTCTCTCTTTCTCCAGTGAAACAGAGACTTGGTGATTAAAAGTGCCTGGTGTTTACACACAAGCTTTATCCCAGAAACACATTGCAGAGTTAGGAAAACTATAAAGATGCCAGGAAAGAAAAGTTAGAGGCAGAAAGTCAAAAGGAAAGGGCTGACTTTTCTAAAAAACACAGAAACCAAGACCAAATAACAAAAACTATTCTAGAATTCAAACCAGCTTGGAAGAAAGTTTCTTTGCCAACAATGGAAAACTCAGTAAAGAGGCAGAACAGAAGAAAATGCTAACCAAATGAAGAATAGAAGGAAGAATTGGAGGGAGATAGGTATATGAATTAAGTATGTACTGTGCTCAGCAACATCCAAGTTAATCTAAATGTGGTATCTTATTCCACATTCAGGAGAAGCCCTTGAAATAAATATTATAAACTTTATTTAATAGATGAGCAAACAGAGACACAAAGAACTGGACTTATTTATCCAAGTCACAGAGATAATAAGTGGAAGAGCTGTATTTAAAAGTTCTGACTAAAAATCTAATATTGTAGTTTTTAGCTTTTTGTTTGGGGGGAATTCCCCAGCTGAAGCAAGAAGAGGAATTTTGGCATCCTGACTTAAACTTCATTATATTAGATGAAAACTTAAAAGAATTAAACTGAAGACTATATACATTGGTATTTTTTTAATATGAATGATGAAAACTGAGAGCTTCCCAGTAAAAAAAAAAAAAGGCAGAAAATTTAGTTTTGTTCAAATATCTTTGTTCTAAGATAAGTGTGAATAAACCAGGAAATAATGCAAGAGGAAAAAAATCTGCTGAGGAAAATGATAATTTTTTTAATCTTCCTTTGAATTCTAAAATAGTTGGCCCAAACCTTGAGAATAGTTCAAAGATTTTTTCTACCAGCTGTAAGTTCAATATTAGAAGTGAATGTCCTCATTGTGAATACAAACATATATGCAAGAACATAAAACTGTCAGTTTCAAAGATTATATTTCTTATGCAGCTGGTATCTTAAAAAGAAAGCATAAGTCCCATTCTTTCCTTCATTCTCATATGTGACCCTTGTGTTGGGGTACCTATGACCTAAACAAGATGATACACTCTGGAAGGTTTTAAACAGTTTGCTTAACTCAAAGCATGGGGAGAAGGCAGGACATGAGCTGGCTGGTCATAAATACCAATATTTGCCTAGCTCTGCCACTTTCTAAGGTAAGGTAGTCAACCTCTTTTTCTAAATATCTTTATCCTCAAAATGAAACTATGGCAGCACTGTTGCAAAGACTAAATTGGATATTTTGTATAAAATACTTGCTCTCCTGGATTGAATGGGGGCCCCCTAAAAAGATATGTCCACTTCTGATCTCCCATGAACCTGTGAGTGGAACTTATTTGAAAAAGGATCTTGCCTTGGCTGGATAGCTTAGTTGGTTAGACTATTGTCCCAAAGTGCAGATGTTGCAGTTCTATTCCTATTCCTGGTCAGGGCACATATAGCAACAGACCAATGTTCCTGTCTCTCTCTCTCGCCCTTCCTCTCTCACTAAAATAAATAAATAAATAAATAAATAAATACCCTATAAAAATAATTTTTTTAAAAGATCTTTACAGAGATAATTAAGTTAAAGATCTTAAGATGAGATTATACTAACTTACCTGGGCAGGCTCTAAATTCAATGACAAGTGTCCTTATAAGAGGTCAGAAAAGGAAAAGAAATGAGGAGACTGCCATAGAAAGATGGGGTCAAGGACTGGAATGATGCAGTCACAAGTCAAGGAGCCCTTGGGGCCATGAGAGCTACAGGAAGTGAAGAGTCTATTGTCCCCTGAGGTCTTCAAAGGAGCACAGCTCTGCTGATACCTGGATTTCAGACCTCTAGCTTCCAGCACTTTGAGGGAATAAATTCCTTTTATTTTTTCTTCGATTTTTAAATTTTTTATTTAAAAAATTACATTTAAGGGGATGACATTGATCAACAAGAATACATAGGTTTCAGGTAAACGTTTCTATAGCATTTAAACTGTTGATTATGTTGTGTACATATCACCCAAAGCAAAATCATTTTTTATCATTGTGTATTTGTCCCTCTTTACTCCCTTTCTCCAGCCCCTCCTCCTGGTAACCACTTCACTTTTATTTATGTCTGTTAGTCTCATTTTTATCTCACCTATGTGTGAAATCATATAGTTCTTAGCCTTTTCTGGTTTACTTATTTCACTCAGTATAATGTTCTCAAGGTCCATCCATGTTGTTGTAAATGGCACTGTGTCATCATTTCTTATGGCTGAGTAGCATTCCATGTGTATATGTGCCACATCTTCTTTATCCAGTCCTCTTTCGAAGTACACTTTGGTTGTTTCCATGTCTTGGCCACTGTAAGTAATGCTGCGATGAACATGGGGGTGCATGTGTCTTTATGTACCAATCTTTTCAGGCTTTTGGGTAAATACCCAGTAGAGAGGTTGCTGGATCATATGGTAGTTCTATTCTTAATTTTTTGAGGAAGTTTTATACTTTCTTCCATAATGGTACAAAATCAATATAGAAAAGTTTATTGTTTTCCTATATACCAACACTGAAACTTCAGAAAATTAACTTTAAAAAAAATTTTCTTTTACAATTGCAATAACAACTAAATTTTTTTTTTGTTTTATGGCACCCGGTTTTATGTTAGCTTGCATGGCACTGGAACACCTGATAAATCCTCAAAAACTGTTTATTCTCATCTCTCCTTCTCTTTACTCAGCTTGAGTGAAGCCCCCACCAATGAAACTAGGGCACACTTCCCTACTGGACAACCTGCCATGTTCCCCTCCAGTGAAAGAGGAGAAATGAACAGTGTCCCCTATGGTACCGTGGCATCACCACAGTGAGAAGCACCAGTGTGCCTTCATATGTATTTTCCACAGTGACAAGTGGTCCTATGAGAGGGGAGAGGTGGGTTGCGATGCACGCTTGAGGTCATCTGTGGAAATAGCCAACATAGAGAGAGTTCCCAATGCCGAGTACCATCTACGTGACCTTCACATTCAACTGTGGTAACAAGTATAGAGGCACCTCCAGCCACATCTCAAAGAGGAGAAAACTGATGCACAGATAATTTAAATAACTTGCTTTCGGTCACAAAGCTAGTGAATGCCAAAGCAGGACATTCATGGCCAGCCATTCTGATTCTAGAATTTACACTTTTAACAACTCTATTAGTTTCCTGTGGCTGCTGTAACAAATTAGGTGGATTACACAATAGGAGTTTACTGTCTCACAGTCTGGGGTCTGAAATGAATCCAAAATAAAAGTCTCAGCAAAGTTAGTTTCTTTTAAAAGGCATTGTCTCTTCACTGTATATTCCCATTGTCTTCCCTCTGTGTATGTCTTTGTGCCCAAAGTTCCCATTTTTCAAAGGACACACTCACTTTGGTTTAGAATTCACCCTAAGGGCCTTATTTTACCTCATTTATCTCTGTAAAGACCCTCTCTCTAAATAAGATCCACTCAGAGGTATTAAAAGTTAGAATTTCAACATATGAGTTTCAGGGGAACATAATTTAATTCATAACAACAACTACATCATACTTGCTCTAATAAATGAAAAATAAAAGAGAAAATGAATGAGAAGATAAATTTCCTGGCAGAAGTCGTCAGCTATGAAGCACGCCACCATTGCTAGTTCTACTCTTATTTCACTGAAGCCTAATCTGTTGCATAACCATCAAACGGGCAGTAGCATCCAGTGGCTACAAGTACAGACTTTTGGAATCAAATCCTGGCTCTGACTTCTCTTAGCTGTATGACTTTGGGGAAATTTTCTACTTCTGAGTTGAGCCTCTGTTTTCTCTTTGGATGAGAAAGAAATATATAGTCGCTGCCTCTTAGGGCAGTGGGAGAATGAAATGAGCGAGCCCAAGTAAAGCACAGTTCCCTGCAGGCTCCATGATGGCTGTCCCTGTCCTCAGCCACAGCTGCCTCCCTCTGTCCTCCCTGGCACACTCTGCTCCTCTGCTGACCTCTTCCCTAAGTGGTGCTAGAGCTGACCACTGGACAGGGGCCCTCTGCAATGTCCCACATCTTGATTTCCTACAGCATTTTCTCATCATCTTATTCCTCCCATTTTTCATCAATGGGATTAGGATTTTCAGAGAAACTGGTCTTAGTGGAGCAGGTGACAGCAGGTCTGGACATGGCTAAGGCTGAGCAACCAAGGGCTGGCAATCAAGTTGCAAATTATTTAAATTACAGGGTCCAGAAAGGGAGAGAAAACTCAGACTTTATCAAGCCAGTGTTTGTATCCAAAAGGATAAAATTCAGCTGAGCTTTCTGGGCTTCTCTTTCGAGCCTCAAAAATCCTTTGAGATTGACAAACTAGATAGTGTGTGTCATTTTTAACCTAGAGAGAATATATGAATGACTTGTTCAGAGCCACACTAAATGCAATGACCAAAGACAATGACAATGCAAATGCTAGAGAAATGGAGCAACCTTTAACTCTGTTCAATTGGTTCAACAAACATTTACCGAGAATCAAGTAATCATTAGACCCAATGCCAAGAAAGAAGGGCATGGCAGTAAAAACAGAGATGTGCCGTTCCCTGCCCTCCCAGCACTCACAGGAAGAGTGGAACATGGGTGGGTATTACCAGAGTGAAGTGTGCATGTAATTCAATGGAAGTCTTGAAAAGAGAGTGACCGACCCAATCAAGGGCTTCAGGGGAAACTGCTCGGAATAATTGGCAAGAATGTAAAGTACAAGGAATGAAAGAACTTCCAGGTAGAAATTAGAAGAGGAAAATTGAGATAATGTTGTGGTCACCCTTTGTAAGCAGAGGAACGAGCCACAGAAGCTTGAAAAGATATGTGTGCAGAAAAGCCATTCCTTTTTACTTGCTGGAAGACAAGTGTGGACCAGGGGAGTGTGGCAGCAGCAACCCCACTGGACATGAAGGCAGGGGCCAGATGACAAAGGGCTTGGAACTATTTCACGTTCAATGTGGATGTTACCTTGTGAGTCACAGGTGGTGTTTAAGTGTTTCAAACAGAGAAGAAACAAAATCAACTTTGGATTTGAAAAACAACTCACAGCAGAGGGTGAACTAGAGCCATGGTTCTCGATCTTTGCTATTAGCAGAATCACTTAGAGGACTTATTCCAGCGCAGATTGTCAGGCCCACCTGCAAAAGTTTCTGATTCAGTTGGTTTGGGGTAGGGCCCAAGAATCTGCATTTCTAACTAGTCCAGCTGCTGCTGCTGCTTGTCCAGTAATCTTGCTTTGAAAACCAACAAATGAAACTGGTAATTCTAAAGGTAAGGAGGTAGGTGAGACTTATGCTGGATGAGGCTGAGAAATAGGGCCTCTGTGGGTGTAGAAAGGCTGGGTCTGAGCAACCTTGAAAAGTAGAGTCTGGTGACCAGTGAAATATGATGAGACAGGGAAGGAGTGTGAGACCCCTCCTAGGTTTGCGGTTCACACGATTGGGTAGATTAGGACAAACACATGAGCCAGGGATGTTGGATGGTGGGGTAAAAGATTCTGAAAAGCCAAAATGGTGAAACCATGATGGCCTTCAAATATCTTGAGTTAGAGATGTCTTTCATAGAAAAGGTGAAGCTTTCTAATTTGGAGCTCAAGGAAGGGGTCTCTGCTGAAGAGTAGCTTGGCTTTATAGCCATTTCAGTGACTCATTTTTGTAACATTGATTTGATCAGTCAACTGATTGGAAAATTTTATGTTATAGTTTTAGAATTATATGATAAGTTATCAATACCTCTTAGCATGTGTTTTAAATGCCAACTGTCCCTAAAGATTCCACAAAAGTTTAAAATAAAATGCTCTAAATTTTGCAACTAATTTGATAATCACCTTCTTAAAATACTATTTATTGAGTTTTAAATACCTACAACATGATCTACTCTACATTTCCAGGCTCTATCTTAAGGGATAAATAAATCAGGTCATTTACTTTAAGCACCACAGTGGGAAATGTGTAATTTGTATTTTATTGTTTAATTAATAATTTTTCTATATAAAATAATTTAAAAAGGATTTTAGTAATCAAATTATAATTTATATTATGGACTGAATGCTTATATCCTCTCAAATTTCATATGTGGAAGCCCAGAGACCTAAGGTAATGGTATATAGAGTGTGTAGGTGAGGACTTTGGGGGGTAATTAGGTTTAAATGAGGTCATGAAGATGGGATTCTCATGGTGGGATTAGTGTCCATATAAAAAAAGAGAGAAGCGGCCTGACCTGTGGTGGCGCAGTGGATAAAGCGTCGACCTGGGAACACTGAGGTCGCCAGTTCAAAACCCTGCACTGGTCTGGTCAAGGCACATATAGGAGTTGATGCTTCCAGCTCCTCCCTCCTTTCTCTCTTTCTCTCTCTCTCTCTCTCTCTCTCTCTCTCTCTCTCTCTCTGTGTGTGTGTGTGTGTGTGTGTGTGTGTGTGTGTCTCCTCTCTAAAATGAATAAAAAAAAAAAAGTGCCCAGGCAAAAAAAAAAGAGAGAAGCAATCTATCTATCTGTTTATGTATCTCTTCCCCCTATCTTTCTTCCTCCTTCCACCCCTTCCTCTACTTACACAAAGGGTATAACCAGGAAGAAGCCTCTCTCTTGACCCCAACCATGCCAGAACCCTGATCTTGAACCACCAGCTTTTAGAACTGTGAGAATTAAATTTCTGTTGTTTAAGCCACCCAATCTATGACTTTTAAATTATCCATCTTGGCCTAATCAGGAGGTGGCACAGTGGATAGAGCATCGGACTGAGATGCAAAAGAGCCAGGTTCAAAATTCCGAGGTCACCAGCTTGAGCACGGAGTCACTGGTTTGAGCGTGGGATCACAGACATGACCCCATGGTAGCTGGCTTGAGCCCAAGGTTGCTGGCTTGAGCAAGCGGTCAGTCGCTCTGCTGTAACTCCTCCAAAAAAGTCAAATCAAGACACATACGAGAAAGCAATCAATGAACAACTAAGGTGCCAAAATGAAGAATTGATGCTTCTCATCTCTCTCCCTTCCTGTCTGTCTGTCTGTCCCTATCTGTTCCTCTCTCTGTCTCTGTCACCAAAACAAAAAATGAAGAAGAAATTATACCAGCCTGAAGGGACTAAGACAGCTCTTCCTGTGTGGTCCCAAAATCTGTCCTATCATCATGGTCTGAGGCTCTTAACACCCAGTCTTCCTTGTTCCCCTTTTCTGTCACAGGTAACTGATCTGCATTGACATCTAGGGTTTCCTTGTCCAATGCTGTCCAATAGACCTAACCATACTTCTCACTACTCTTTAAAACATTTCAGCATCTTTCAATGAGGATGATGATCAAAATTTGTAACTTGTGCCCTGAAGCATGCCAGGGTCCGGCCTCATAATCAACCACACTGGTGCTCCCGACCCCTTTCACCCCATCTCTCTCTCTGCTACAACCACACCAGCCCCTCGTGATGTTATGTGCACCATTTAGTCTCTACACAGGCGCTCCTTTTTCCTAGTGCTCCCTTTATGCTTCTCATCATTCCCTGTTCATTAAGTTAACCTTCACTCTTCCTTCAGAGCCAGCTTGACCAATCTTCCCTCAGGAAAGCTTGCCCTGCCATCCTTAATAAAGCAATTTCCCCTGTTATTGATTCTTACAAGACCATTTACTTCTTGCTAGAAACACTCCAGTTGTTACTTTTTCACTTATTATTACAACAGATTTTGTTAGTATGTGTCTCTTCCACTAAATCGTAAGCTCCCCCCAAGGGCCTGAGACACAACTTCTTGGTACTATTCTTGCCATTTTGCTCACTGTACTCTCTCTGGCAGAAAGAGCAATACCTGGCACAAAGTAGATTCTCAAAGAGCGTTTGTTGAATAAATGAATGACTAAACCTTTGAACAATAATCATGAAAAAGCTGAGGTTCTCCCATGCCAAGTTCTATGATTCAAAGATGAGAAAATGCTGGTTTCCTTCCTCTGCTTTTTTCCAAGTCTTCTTCCCAGTTTCTCTTCCTGGAATCAGTTAATACAACCAAAGCATATGAGAGCTGAATTCTGAGATTCAGCCCTAAACAAAGTGCAGTATTTGTAAACATTTAACCCAGGACACTCTGCCAAAAAGCATATGTTGGAGTGAATTATAGCCATGTGGCATAGAGCTGTGGGGAGTTTCTTTGTGGGTTTTAATTGAATTGGGGGTTGTGGACCCTATCTGGAAGGCTCTCCCCACAGAAAATAAAAGTGTTTTTTAAACCTCTAGAAAACTTCCATGTTTGAACCAACTCTCAACTTTCACCCATTTCTACCACAAAGTTGAAAAGTTTGAAGTTCCTCTTGCTTAACCCCCCAAACTCAATTGCATCGTACGCTGGGGCTTCTCTTTCCAGTACAATGGCTAAATAGGTCAGCCATTGAGTTAAACTTCCAATCCCCAGTTCAGCAGAGTTGAACCCATAAATCCTCCAGAAGCATTAGCAATAGAGAAAGAATGAACAATTTCAATAAAAATGTGTTTCTTCCTTCAGTCACAGCTCAGAATCAGAAATACCTAACATAAGCAAGTCTATTCAACGTATGAAAAGAATGTGATGTGAAGTAATAATAAAACTATACAGATTTTTAGGGCTCTATGCCTATGTTAATAAGCTCCATACAAGCAAATATTTTCACCCGTGTTATATATGGCTAAAATAGTTTCTGGCACATAGCTGAAAAAATATTTCTTGAATAATGAATAAATGAATGAACTGAAAAGTTAGTAAGTTCCAGACAATGTTCTAAGTACTTCATTTGTAACAATTCATTTAATCCTGATAACCACAATGTAAGGTGGCAACTGTTGCCAGGTTTCTTTTCAAAAGAAAAAACTATAGAGAGATTAAATAATTTATACACAGTCACCAAATTTAGCAATCACCTTTCAGGGTAAACTTAATCCCCACTCTGCCTAGACCATGAAACCAATGCTCTCCCTGGGCAACAGCCCCTTGTTTATAATCATGTTTCTGAATGGCTACACTTTCAATGAAACTGTGGCTTCAAGTCCCCATTTCCATGCCAGAATCATCAGTCAGCCTTATACATCTTTCCAGATTTCTAGCCTTGGAGTATTTTAGCCTGGCATGTCCCCGTCCCCCAATTAAATGAGTTTATCTACTCAAGTATGTATTTTTTGCACCAAGCTGAGTTATCCACCAGTGAAGACTATTTATTAAGTAGAGCAAATAATTGCTAAAAACAAGTCTTTGAGACTCAAGGAGATGTGCTTTGCTAATATATATTATGATATGTAGCTGGCTTTCTTTGTTCACTCACTTCTGACTATGAAGTAAGGGCACACTTATTTTTAATACCTGAGTATTTATGGCAAGCCCGTGGGTCTACACTCCCACCTGGATACAGTTCCTCCATCCTGACTTCTTCCTGCAGCCATGCTGTTTTCTCTGCTCTTCAGGACAGAATGTCTTCCAATGATAAATGCTTCCTGATACCTTGCAACATCTTGAATTTGGCTATCCTAATCACCCTGCTCTCACTGTATCCTCACCTTTCACAAGAACACACGGAATGTTTATGGTTAGCAAAAAGACAGCATCTTGTCACACAGTCATTCCTAGAAGTGGCACTCTCAGATACACAGGCGCCAACCACACCTCAGCATCACTGCCCACCCTCCCCTGCCCTTGGGGAAGCCATATCTATCACCATCAGTGAGAACTTTGGTGACTCCAAATTTCTGAATGCAGACTGAACTTTCTCCTAGTCCCAGAGACATTCCCTCTTCTCAAGCTCACCTCAATGGGAGTAGCCACAGCTATTTCCTCCAGGGTCCCACCCTCTAGCATCTAACTCAGAATGAATGAACCAAACAATGACAATAATTCACAGAGCAATACCCAAAGTCTGGCTAATTCAGTTTTGAATAACATTATGTGTGGGAATCCAGCAGCCCCATTCTAAAAACTCTGCCCCAAGCCCAGTTTCATTGTCTTCCATCCCACACAAGGAAAGAAAACATCAGGACTGCTTGTCTCTCGCATCATGGCCCAGTTTTTCAACTTGCCATGTAAGGGCTTAAACAAGAATTCACACACACACCCTCTAAGAACAAGCAATAACTTTCAGACATAGAGCACTTTCAATCATGATTCAAGGATGAGAAAGAACATTGTATAGAATTTTGCATAACCACAACCTTGTAAAGGCTACAATTTACATTACACAAGAAACAGTGATCAGCCCAGCATGACATATCTGCTCTTACATTACGCCCTGGTGTTCAGGGCTGTGCCAGAGAGCTCCCATTTGCCCTTCCACACCCTTTCCCCCTGCCTGCCTTCCAGGCTCTCTGCTCAGGGAAGCTGACCTGTTTGGAATATAACAGGCTCCCTTGCCCTCTGAATTCCAGTTAGGCTTTGCCAGTGAGGAGTCCTGATGGGAGACTAAGAAGAGAATTAAAAACTTTATTCCTCCAGCCCCTTCCCTGTAGGGTCCCCTGGAGCTAGCTCTGTCCCTTCATCTTCCAAAGGTGGTCCTCTCTACAAGGTTCTCCCAGGTCCCATAACTGCCCCCACCCCTTGTCCCTCTGAGTCCAGGCGTGGTAACAGCTCTGTTTTATTAACACTGGTTATTTCACTATTATTAGGGGCTTCCCAAAAGCCTGCCCACACCTTTGTAAATAGTCCCTTTATTCACCCTCCAGAATCATCCTAATTTGAAATGCCAGTGGTTTCCTGGTGGGATGCTGATTGATACAAGGGCTTTTCTAGGAATAGAGCCAAATGCCTGAAAGAGCTGGACAACACGGGCTAGTATTCAAACACAAGAAGGTCTTCTGGTAGTTTCTGAAAGTAAAGGATGTCGTAAGTGACTGTATAGTGATGTTCCCGCATCTAGTTCTTCTTCTATCTCTATCCAACACTCCCTTCCTCAGGCTGCAGCCAGGCCTTTGTTCCCAAACACAAGAAAGAAAAGTGTCTGAAAGTAAATGATGCAAGTGTTGGCACCTATAAGCAAAATATATTATTATACTTGTTTTCCTATGATCTGAAAAGAAACAACATGAGAAGAGGAATTTTATCATGCACCAAATACCTTCTTCCTGGCCTTTCTAGGCTAATGTTTAGGACTTCTTGCTTTCGAGTCTATTTTATAAGAAGCATTGGTGATAGGCATATTTATTTTTCCTTTAAAGCTACACGCTTTTTATCTAGTATTAAGCATTTAACCCTTGACTGGAGTTCTATTACATTTTTAAATTTTAACATTTCTCAAATAATTTGAAAATGTCTATTTGGAGCAATGTGAATGTTATTTCATTAAATGCCTGCCATTCCCTCAATAGACATTTGCTGATATGTGGTCTCCAAATGACACGATTAGACTAGAGCACCCTAAGTGGACCCCCATCCAGTTTCAATGACCAGTGGCAGGCTCCTGGGCAGGGCTGCACTCTGTTTTCCAGCAAGCACCATGTTTAAGAAAGGATGAAATTGTACTGGGCAAAACTAGAATGACCAAGAAGATGGATGGGCCCAAAACTACAATAAGAAAAACATGAGAAATGGAGACAAATTAGCCTCAAAGAAAAGAAACTCTAGGGGAAGTACTAGGCCAGGCACCTTCAGTAATAATAGTGATGACCTGTCATTGAGCAGCTGCTATACACCAGGAGCTGCGCTAAGTGCCTTAGACACATTGGCTCGAATCTTCATAACCACCCCATAAGTCATGCTTTCCAACCATCATTTCACAGAAGAGGAGACCTCCTGTCAGAGAGAATAGGAGCTTGTCTGCCCACAAATCTTTCTTACTCTTCCCACTGCCTCCTTTCTGAGAACTGAAAAGCTATCATAGAATGGAAAATAGGCCTGTTTTGTTTTGTTTTGTTTTTTTTCAGGGTCTGAGACATATAACTGGGAACAATGGGTGGAAATTACAGGAAGACAGATTTCAGTTCGATAGCAGGAAGAACTCTGCAGCACTGGGGCTGTTCATAGACGGAAGGCGCTGCGTTTGGAGACTAAATTTCCCACTGCTGGAAATATTTGAGCATTGTTTGGAAGGAGGATTTTGAAGACGAGAATGGAGTAGCAAAAGTACATCTGAATTAGATGATTTTTAAGATTTCTTTCCACTCTCCTAAAATTTGTTCAGCCCATGCAACAATCATTTCCCAGATTTAGAGGAGAGAGGGACACTTGCTTTCCCTTTTTTTTCTCCTTTACTGACAGCAAAAAGCTCTGTAAAAATCCGAGTGCTCTAGAGAAGAGCTTCTTCCATGTCCACGTCCATCTCATGCCATGAGGGCTCTTAGTTTGGGAGTTTGAAAGCAGCCCTCAAACCATCCCTAGTGTCTTTGAATCTGGACGATCTCAGCTTGGAAGTGTCCTGCATCCTCACCCGCAACAGTTGCACACTCCAGGCTCTGTAATCCTTATAATCATGCATTTAGGAGCAGTATTTCAATATCTCACAAAACCTTAGTAACATAAAATGAAACAGAAAATATAAAATAACACAACTTTCTTTTACACAAAGCTTTAAAGAGAAAGCCAGCAAACGTGTTTTAGACATCTCACAAAGTTCACATTGTATTGTGAAATTATTTTTAATGAAGCTGTTATTATGCTGCAAAAATGCAATAAAACATCCAAAACCTGAAATTTCCTATTTTTATCACCTCCTGTAAATTTTTTCAAAAAAAGCCAAAATGATTTGTTTCAAAATGTGTACAGGAATAATTGGATTGAGAGTTTTCATGCCAACTTTCCATTTGGAATGAAAACTAGAGATTGTTACTCCATAAACCACTGAAAATATGAGCACAAAATGAAAAGGGTAAAATATTATGGAATATAAATGTAATCAAACAAAACAGACCCTGGAAGGTACCACTGATTTACCATCTCCCTGTGTGTGGTTCAGCACAGGAACCTCTTTTATATAACAAAGTGTTCACAAATAATTGGTTTTACCTGAATCCCCTAATTACTTCTGGAAAGAGAAATGCAATATACATAAAATTCTGTATGTGCACACATAATGCAAAAATGGTAATCCTACCCTGGTTAGTTTTTAAACACAATATTATTCTAGATTGTTCACAAAGATGACATACCAACTCCCTTCGTTTTCTCTTTGCAACACAAATCTTAGTCATTCCTTGTTACTAACTCTGGCAAAAATCTAATCCTTGGGTGCTAAGCAAATGCATTTTAGCACACAAATCAAGTGTAAGAAGTTTATTTCAGATTGTGATTTGTTATAATAGTCTTGCCAAATGACCAGAAATGAATCGTGTGCCCAAACGTGTAAGTATATAGAAAGATGTTACTTATCTCATGATTTCAGATTTAATTCCAATTCACACCTTTCTTAGAGCTATTCTGGAAGCTCAGTCACTGAGGGAACAGACAAACCGTCCTCCATGCAAATCGAGTTTCTGTTTTCAGTGGAAGTTCTTTCCAAACCATTCATCTCTGTCAATGTATACAGAGCACGCTCTTTCATGAACAGTTTCCAGAATTAAGTCGAGCAATTCTGTCTACCATCTGGCTCTGTGAGCAAAAAGTTTTTTTCTATATGAAAATATAAAACTGGCCTGCCCTGTAGTCTAGACTTATAATCTTTTCAAGGATATTGTCCATCTCCTCATCCATTTCCAATGAATGGAACTTTAGATGAACCAGTAATCAGAGGCAAAAAGATTGTAATGTTACTTCATATGTTTACTTAAGTTGTTCTTAAAGAACATAGAAAGTAGAATCACTTATTTATGCGTACCACTATTCCTGGGAACCAGCCCAATATTTACTTCTTACTATGTGACAATTGAGCACATTTTCAGAAATACAGTAGGAAACACTGAATAACAGAAGCAACATGAGGCTTATTTAGCGGTTGCCTGTGTTGGTGGTTAAAGCTTACCAGCTTTCACTGGTTGATCTGGAATTAAATGTCTTATCCGTGTAATAATTCTAACCACGTAAGTTTATGCTAACATGCTAGATAAAATCACAGTTGGGAGGGGAAGCATAAATAATAACTATGACAAGAGTGAGTCAGATCTTTTTTTAATTGTTCCTTTAACTCAATGAACTGCTTGCATTTCCAAAGTAAGTCTGGGTTTCAGTCACAGAATTGGTGTTCTTTCTCTATCTTTCTTTAACCCCACCAGAACAATATGCTATGCATGGACAGATGTGGTCAAGGCCACAGAGGAAGTGTTCTCCAGCGTCTGCTATTGTGAACATTTTAAATTAATCGTTTTGAAACTCTTAAACCTCCAAAACAAGACTTTCTTAAATCTTACTGTCTTTGTTTTACAAAAGGCAATTAATGAATGAAATTGGTGTCCATTCTGGGGAAAAAGAGGATTCTCATCTCTACCATGCAAATCCATAGAAGTTGAGGCCACCAAGATTCCAACTCATGGATACAGAATTAAGCTCGGTACAAGACTAACCTCTTTCAGACATAATAGCACTGATAACACTGGGGAACAATTTTCTTTTTCATTTTCTGTTGCATGAGGTCTTAGAACTTTTTCTGTATATTTCTGCATTGCTGATTCTAAATCTGAAATTCGTTTTTGTTTTTGGTGCATGCTCTAGTTTTTATGCAATTTTAATTTCTTTTAGTTACAGTTAATGGCATGCATTGGTTTTTAAATTGCAGTTAAAGGGCAATGACTCTTGGATTAAACATAACCACAAGGCAATTCATGTTTTACAAACATCGCTTTTACATAATAGTAGTTGTTTTTAAATGTAAAAAATTATTATCTGATAAAAACACCTTCATCTTTTGTTTTAAGATTGAATCATGGCTTCTTCAAGTAGGCGTAAATGTAAGAATAGTCCTGACACCTTCTGTTATATATGTGGCTGTTACACACTTCAACGTCAAAGGCACAATGTTTCATCATTTGTGATACGTGCATATATTCCCTATTTTCAAGTTCTCCTTGGAGATCAAGACAAGAATTGGGCTTCTCATATTGTGTGTCATAATTGTGAGGAAATGCTTTGTGACTGGAAAAAGGAAAACGTAAAGTAATGCCTTTTTGTATTCCCATGGTTTGGCGTGAACCTAAGGACCACAGCAGTGACTGTTATTTCTGTCTGATCCATACAAGGGCATAGGCAAGAAAAAACGGCACATGATCACATATTCTAATATTCCTTCAGCAATACGACCTACCCCACACTCTGAGACACTCCCAGTTCCAGATTTCAAAGGTTTTATTTCTCCTAAGGATGAAGAAAGTGAACATGGTGATCAAGTGTATTTTGACCAGATGCATGAGGAAATGGGTTGTAGAATCTGAAGAGTCTTCTGATGGCCAAGCAGTCATTAACCCCTCAGCCATTTAGCCAACCCGAATTGAATGACTTAGTAAGAGATTTGGACCTATCAAAGAAAGCAGCTGAGTTATTAGCCTCTAGGGTTCAAAAAAGAATGTACTTCAAAGGTCAGCTAAAGTATCCCATTTCAGGAAGCATGAACAAATTTTTGTGGACTTTTTTTCTAAGACAAACACTTTGTTCACTGTAATTATATCAGTAGTCTTCTCAGCCAGCTAGGTGTTAACCACTTACAGTCTAACAGAATGGCTGCTATTTTTTGACAGCTCTAAACGGAGTCTGAAATGTGTTCTCCTACACAACGGTAATGTTTATGCAGCAGTTCCCATTGGTTATTCAAGTCATCTGTGAGAAGATTATAATGATATAAAAATTGTTCTCGACTTTCTGAAGTATGAGGAGCATAACTGGATCATTTGTGTGGATCTTAAAACGGTCAATTTCCTGCTAGGACAACAGAGAGGTTTCACGAAGTATCCTTTCTTTCTGTGTTTGTGGGAAAGCCGAGCTAGGGAGAAACACTGGACACAGGACTGGCTGAAACATGAAGCTTTTTTTAGGTAGGGATGCAAAATATTATGAATTAACCTGTAGTTAATCAAGACAAGACAAGATCATTTTTCCCCAAAATCACATCAAATTTGGCTTAATAAAACAGTATGTTCAGGCTTTGAATAGAGAAAGTGAATGCTTTCAACATATTATTTCTGCTTTTCCTGCCTTGTCTTTTGAGAAGATAAAAGCAGGTGTATTTGATGGACCTCAAATTCAAACCCTCATACATGACAAAGAATTTGCCAAAAAGATGAATGAGAAGAAAGCAGAATGGCAGTCTTTTGTGGCAGTTACAAAGAACTTCCTTGGCAACAAAAGAGCAGAAACTATGAACTTCTGATTCAAAGGATGCTGTTGGCTTTTCGCGACATTGGATGTAACATGAGCATTAAGATTCACTTCCTGAACAGTCACCTTGATAAGTTTCCTGAAATCTTGGAGCTGTAAGTGATGAGCAGGGAGAACGTTTTCATCAAGATATGAAGATGATAGAGGAGCATTATCAAAGGGGATGGGACAAAAATACGATGGCAGACTACTGCTGGAGCATCAAACAAGATTGTCCTCAACAAGTACATAAACGCAAGAGCTACAAACACAAATTTTTGCCTGAATAAAATTTAAATAAGTTTTGCACAAATTTTGTAATTAAAATAAGTGTTTTTATATGTTCTATTTCAAATTTATAGACAAATTCTGATGTAATCATATCTTTTAGTGTATTTACTGCATTATATAAATTATTATATTTTCACCAAGAAGACATTCTACTTTATTATGTTAAACTAAATGTTGAAAATTTTACAATAAGATGAAAACCTAAAATTTTGAACTGCAGAAGGAACTGTGGCTTACAGAGAAAAACTAATGTCAGATTTGAGATCAGTGCACTCGAATTAGTTAAGAACAAGTGTGTTTGTGGATGCAACAAAAATTTTGTTCCCCAGTATAATCAGTCAGTGTTCTCTAAAAGATCTTGGTAGATCCACTGCAACAAGTCATCTGACTTAATGCCCTACAGTCAGAAAAGCTCATGCTCCCAAACCCCAGACAAACACTCCTCCAGCTGCAATGGCAGCTCCAGCATGTTTGAGTGCTGGCCAGATGGTCGGCCAAAATCTGACCCTCACTTACAAGTCACTTAACTTTTCTTTGCCCAGTTTAACCTTGGAGGCAACATTATAACAGTGCTTGCTTCATCATCTTGTTGGGAGGATTTAATGAGATAACATGTAATAAGTAAGACAAAGAATGGAGGTCTTTCTTTCAAACCCTGACCTGTACCACTGAGATCTTGGGAAGGAAGATTTTTATACGTACTCATGAATTAATTTTAAAAATATGTGCCTGGCCCTAGCAAAATATGTGCTTGGCTCAGTGGTAGAGCATTGGCCTGGAGTGTGGATGTCCTGGGTTCGATTCCTGGTCAGGGAACACAGGAGAAGTGACCATCTGCTTTTTTACCCCTCCCCCCTCACTTTCTCTTTCTCTTTCTTTCCCTCTCTCTCTTCTTCTCCCGCAGCCACGGCTTAATTGGTTAGAGTGAGTTGGCCTCCAGGTGCTGAGGATGGGTCTGTGGTCTCTGCCTCAGGTGCTAAAAATAGCTCGGCTATGAGCATGGCTATAGGTGGGCAAAGCATCACCCCATAAGGGTTTGCCAGGTAGATCTCAGTCAGGGAGCATGCAGGACTCTGTCCCTCTGCCTCCACTCTTCTCACTTAATAAAAAAATAATAATAAGCTATGCCTGAGAGACCCAGGGATAAAGCCATAAGTTCTGTATTTACACTCCTTTTCCACCTCCTGAAATGCCCCTCCACCCTCTTTTTGTCCCCCTTCGCATTCTGTTCTTCAGCTTCCCATGGTATGAACACTGACTCAGCTCCGCACAATACCTTTATTCTCACCTCTTTCCCACAGCTCAGAGTTAGGCTTTTCAAGGTTTAACCATGGAAAGAAGAAAGAGCTGATAATTAGTTGGCTCAACTGACATCTGCCTGTTGATATGAACATTTGACTTTAGTCCAAGATAATTATATTGCTTCAGAGTAAAAGTTTTAGCTGCAAAAGGGTCTTCCTAACCTATTCTATCACAAAAATCACCCCCACCTTTTTTAAGACTATCGTCAGCCTCAGGAATACCAGCATACCCTAGTATCACACAGTGTTTTCAATAAAGCATGTTGAGTCCACTCAAAAGGTTGATCTATGTGACTAATAAATATCTTACAGAACCAACTTTATTTACATTGCAATTCAGATATAAATGTGCAGACAAGAACATTTTTATTTTCTTTAATTTATTTTCATAAGTTATATTTCACTGTAATAATAAAAAAACACCTAAAAGGCTTGATTGTATAACTTATAAAGTCTGATTTATACAGTTGTAATTCTTTGTGTATCTGTTGTAATCAAATAATAAAAGATAAATAGTTCAGATTTTTATGGGACTGTTTGTTGTGCTTAAAATAAAAGTTGAAACTCCTCTGTGAGATACTGATTTTAACATCTTTTCAGTCTGCATTAGGGCAGGTAAGCTGGAGCTGCTGTAAACCACACTCCTGCCGGTAACTTGCCGTGCTTACCACTAGGGGGAAGTGAAGCTAAGATAGTGACTCAGGTCTGCAAAGAAGGGAGAGAAGTGGAGACACAGTAATGAAGACAAAGCCCAAATAACAGGGGAAAGGCGGTGGAGGAGGGAGAGGAGCTTTGGCTGGGCACCAGGGTATTTAGGGAATCAGTCATCAGTTTCTTCAGATCAATGATTAGGTGCCCTGATCAGTTAGCAAAGGTACGGCCTGCCAGAACAAGCTTGCCAGGAGCTTCCATTGTTGAGAGAAGGGGAGTTTCTGCTCCTCTTTCATCTATGCAGAGAAATGAAATCACGATTCCTGATGAGGACCGGAATTTTTGAAAAATTATTGGCCATGACATGGGCCCCAGTGATAACACGCTTGGATCCGTTTTGATTTTGTTTAGTTTTCCTACTTAATAAGCTCCTTCCATAATGGCAAATGAGGTAGAATGGGAGAGGGGAGGTGGACTGGGGGAGGGGGATGTTGCTAAGTGTGGGGGCTGCAAATCAAGCCCCAGGGTCAAGCTCAGAAGAAATGAGCATTGTACTTCTAGGTTTAAAAACCCATCTCTTCTCCCAAAAATCTTGTTCCATTCAGTATTTCCAAAAATAATGGGAAAAAATCACCATTGAAATAGATTGTTAATTATCTGGTTTCAGTCATTGATAAGAATAAACCTGCTGAGGCCAGCTAATCTTTTGTCACTGTGGCTCATTATGCTATTGTTCGAACACTGAGGTCCCTGGAGGATAAGGGGAGAAAAAAAGAAAAAAGGAAGGAGTAACCCAGGGCTGGTAGCCTGGCCCTCTGGAAAAAGCCTACCACCCAAATGACCAAATCCAGGGGGCTAGAAGAATCCCCATCCAATTCTCGCCAGGGGCCCAGAATGTATCTCTGTGGGAGCCTTTTGTGCCAAGCTAGAGCTGCACTATACCCAAAAGACAATGGGAAACCTATGATATCTATTCTATCATTCTGTCATATTACTCTATTTCTTCACATAGCGTTTATCCCTATCTAATATTTAGCTATCCATTCACTCCTTCATTTATTCACTTCTTTATTGTAATTGCCTGTCTCCACTAAACTTCAAGCTTCATAACAGCAGGGACTTTTCTGTATCCTTTCCCATGGCAGAAAATAACCTAGGTAGGACATGGCACATGTCTAACAACTATTATTGCATGAACAAAGATTTGTATTTGAGAAAATGTCCAGCAGCAATGTAGAGGGTGGACTGCGGTTTGGGGGTGGGTGGAAGAGAAAGCAAAGTGTGTGCTAAGATAGTAAACAAGAAATATGCAATAAGGTATCCATTCCATTTCCATCCCCAGCCAGGTTGTGATGTCAGTGCTAGGGACAGCAGACCCAAAGCCTGCATCTACAGTGTGTGGAGTTGGGAAGCAGGCACAGCACCAAGAGAGAAGCAGTGTCTAAGGGGTGAATCAGAGAGTCAGGCAGGCAATGAAAAAGGTGGGCAGTCAAAAGGGGCAGTGTGCAAATAGAAGTATGAACCAGCAGGTAGGAAACCATGGAGATCCAGGTGCAAGTAGTTAAAACTGTAAAAGTAGATGTGATACCTCCTTCCACTACTGAGAAACAGAAATGTGCATCAAGGAAAAAGCCTGAGAATGGAACCTGGGTAGAATCAATGCTTACTAAGGTACAGAAGGTCACGAGGAGTTTAAAAATGGACAATAGTGGCTGCAGTGGTTCCCATGACCCCTATACCACCTGCCAGCTTCTGGAAGTGTTGGTGGCTCCTGGCTCTCTGCTGAGTCTCTCTCTGAGAACCACCCTCAGTGAAAAGAACCATCCTGCCCAAGTTCATGACATTGCTCCAGGGACAGCTCACAGCCAATGAATGACTGGTGGATGAAGTGGGGACCATAGAGGACTGGCCCTTCCCTCATGGTAGATCAACTCTGAAAGGTCATCCCAGCTGAGATTCCCGGTGGTGTTGACTGAGGCCCTTCAAATTCAATAACAAATTTCTAATTCTTCCTCTTCTCAGGGTTACTTCTGTTTTTCCTTTATAGGCATCAATATCAAGGTCAGTCCTCAATAAACTTGTTTCACACAAATCTTTATTCCCATGTCTATTTCCCAGAGAACCTAACCTAAGACAGAAGATGCCAGAAGTGATCCAAGGAAACAGACTATAAAACGGAATTATAGAGCTGGATCACCCAGATGCCAGCTAGAAATGGTGGTGGGGGAAGCCCTGACAGCCCCCTGCTTTCTGGAAAGGTAGAATTGTTAAAGCTTTTATTGGTGATGAACTGGGTTGGGATATGTGCAATATCCAGGCTTTTGTGAGATTCAGAAAAAGTATCACTTCTGAGAACAAAGGAATTGGTGACTGTTGCTGAGTCTCTAGTCATTAAAGAAAGACAATGTGAGGCTTAGGGTTGTGAGTAAAGTGTGAAAGTTAGAAAGCCTCATGGATGGCATCTAAGACTTTCATCTTCTATAGATGGAGGACAGAAAAAGCTAAGGCTAATGCCCAACAACTTAATTTACTATGAGAATAGAAGCACTTTCAAAATAATGGCTCTTCATCTCTGGCAAATCTGCTATGAATGTCAGTAGCTTCCTTGGAATGACTGGGACCCTACAACCTAACATTGGAGTTAATGCTGACAGTTAAAATGTTAAAACTTCACTTGTAGACATATGGGCCTGGGGAAGGGAAGCTTTCCAATCTGTTGAGGCTGTGCTTGTGCCTGCGTGAATATGAAGCAGAAATATCTGCATTGTAAGACACCACACAATCTATCTCTGCTCCCACTTCCAATTAGAGTCTGGTGCAAATAACACATAGCAGGAAAGTGCTGGGCCTGCTGAGGGAAAAAGGAACTGAAGCCCGAAGTGGCTGCAGGATCCAGCCCATGTGTCAGTACTGGTGTTGGGCAAACAAGTGTGTTAGGCTTGCTCGCTTGCACTTTGCCAGATTGGTGCATGAACACAGGCAGCACCACATGTGTACAGTCTATGAATGCCTGCAGGGGCTTTCCCTCAGGGCAGCAGATTGTATATAAATTGCGTACCACCTGCCTGCCACCATTGGGAGGGACCACTGTTCGCTATTATTTGACAAAGAAAGGGTTTCCCACCCTGAGCCTGTTTTGCTCCTCAGCCCAGAGAGAGATGGAAGCGGTTTTCCCCACCTGCTTGCTCATCCACCGTTGTGAGACTCTAATAAACACCATCCTCTGGCTCCACAGTTCCTTTACCATCTGGCCAAATCTGATGGGAACCTGCATGGCCATGGCCACCAGCCTTACAACTGACCAAGACTGAGATTGTTTATGGGACTGGATCTTAAAGATGATGGATCAAAGGCAGCAAAAGATAAAAGTTAGATAAGGTTGGGTTTACTTATACAAGTGCAATCTACTGCAACAAATGATTTGAACTCTGACAAGGACTCTGGGAGATGATTTCAGAACATTGCTAGGATGACTCATGAAACTTTGAAGAAAATTATGGTCTACATAAGTAAAATTGAAGTACCAGAACTGATGTCAGAGATTAAAGGAGTGATAAAACAAATCTCAATCACTGAGCCAGTTTTCTGACCCAGACCCCACTAAACAAAAAGAGACCCTCAGGAGTCCCTATGGGAAATAAATACAGTAATGATTCTTAGTCCTTTGCCAGAGAGGATCTATAGTCATCTATTTAGGAAATCATACACTGGAAAAGTGGAATATTAAAGCATGAAAGTACCTGTGCACTTTAATCTCCTCATGCCATAAATCTATCAGGCAAGAAAAGGACTGCTAATCCTGGCAGAGGGATTCACTCTGAACTTCAAGATGTCACACCCCTACTTTGACACAATGGAGGCAAAGATAAATATGTTCACGGCCAATACTGAAGGTAAGGGACAAATGCATTACCCACACCTAAGAAGGGCATTTAGGCTAGCTTCTTATCTATCTTGGAAATAAAGATCACTTCCCCAGCTAAGCGACCTATATCAGCAGAGGTACCAATGGAGGAAACAGACACTGTGGAATTGGTATTAGAGGGAGGAGATAATGACTATCATTTGTAGTCTCAAGATCAGCAGCAGAGTCTGTATTTCATCTTGCTGTGGACTAAAGATCTGTGTCCTCTCTCCCAAATTTATACATTGAAACCTAATCCTTATTTGTGATTGTGTTAGAAAGTAGAAGATTTAGAAAGTGAATAGGTCCTGAGGGTAAAAACCTTATAAATTTGATTGTGTCCTCATAAAAGAGACCCCACTGAGCACCCTTACCCTTCTTCTATGTGAAGACACAATGAGAAGATGGCTATGAACCAGGAAACAGGCTCTCACCAGGCACCATATCTGGTGGCTCCTTGTTCTTGGACTTCAGCTTCCAGAACTGTAAGACATAGATTTCAGTTGTTTATAAACCACTCAGTCTATGGTAATCTACTGTAGCAGCCTGAATGAACTGAAACATATCCCATCAACTTTCCTTTTATAACATCCTAGGAAAAGAACCAAGCTGTCTTGCCTGACCAGGCGGTGGCGCAGTGGACAGAGCGTAAGACTTGGACACAGAGGACCCGGGTTCGAGACCCTGAAGTCGCCAACTTGAGCACAGGCTCATCGGGTTTGAGCAAGCCTCACCAGCTTGAGCCCAAGGTCGCTGGCTTGAACAAGAGGTCACTTGGTCTGCTGTAGACTCAGGTCAAGGCACATATGAGAAATCAATCAATGGACAACTAAGGAACTGAAACAAAGAATTGATGTTTCCCATATCTCTCCCTTCCTGTCTGTCTCTCCCTCTCTCTGACTCTCTCTGTTTCTGCCACACACACACACACAAAAAGAACCAAGCAGTCTTGAAGAAGCTATACCTAGAACTATTCTATGAAGGTAATACATATGACAGCATAAAGACTCTCAAGGATGCTGTGGTGAGCTACTCAGATCCACTCTACATCAGCTGAAGATTGCTTTGCCCACGTTCATGCCCTCTCCTTGAAGAACAGCCTTGTCTTAATGCCTGGCCCATGAGTGGAAGAGAATAATAAAAACTCATTTCTCTTACCTCAGGGTGGAACAACTCCAAATGTCCATTCCAATTCCAGAGCTCCCTGTAAGATAGAGACTGAAAAGGATTGGCCAGAAAGAAAAGAGATAATAAACAAGAAAGTAGTGCCCCAGAAACCAGAGAGATGTTCCTAAGAGGAGTGTGTGGAAGTCTTCTGGGATTTTCTTTAATATAATGTCATTACAGAGTTAAAGAGGGAGAGCAGAGATAGATATATACTGCTCACAAAAATTAGAGGATATTTCAAAATGAATATGAAGCTATAAAATATCCCCTAATTTTTGTGAGCAATATACATGATACTGGATTGGCTATGATAATTGTGAAGTGGGGTGATGAGTACAAAAAGGTTCATTTACATTTTCTCTACTTTGTGTATATTTAAAATTTTCCATAATAAAAACTTTAAACAAAATACCCACAAACAGAAAAGGAGTGAATATTAATGATATTGTGTAGGTGGCAAATTTAGAAAATGAAGAAGCTAAGACTTACCTTTCCCTCGTCTCTCAGCAGCACTGCTCTAAGCACTGGGGATACACCAGTGAACAAAACAGATGACTATCGTTGCCTCTGTGGGGATTAGTTTCTAGTAAGGGAGAGACAAACAATAAACAAAATAATTAATATTAGAAAAGTGTTTTTGTGCAGGTATGTGCTGCTTTTTCTCCCCTTCTCTAAGGGTATAGTGTATAGCCTGGGGAACAAATAACTGGCTCACAGATGAAGGTAGAGCAATGAAAATATTCTATAAAAGTACCAGGATCAGAGATTACACATACAAGTTCTCTCTGAACCCCTTAACCCAACCATAAAGTAGAAAGTTTCCTTCTCCTCAAATCTAGCAGGACTTACAACATAGAAAGAATCACTTATGGGGAGAACAGAGTCAACTATGCTTTCCAGGGGATTGATTTTTACTATGGGCTTCAAAAGATGCAAAATGACTATAGCAGATCTACACCCTACAATCTCTGTCATTCAAGTTGGCTGGGAAGACCAGAGCCTCTTTCCTAAGATATTAAGCAAAAGTTCCATTATGTGTCATTGGCTCTGATTGAATCATGAACCCCAAACCAAACACTGTTACCAAATGAATGCAATGCATTCACCGACAGTAATAAGTCTTATGTGCCTTCACTGAGCTGAGGGTAGAGACTTGCTCAAGGATAGTCACATATTACAAATGGCAAGATTTGTTTTGACAGTAGAGTCAACAGGACTTGATGATGAATTTTAAAGCAATAATAGAGCAATGATTTTCAATGGGGTTTCCACCACTCAGAAGGGAGTTTTAAATTTTTATGGGAGTATTTCTGATTGCCACAATTATTGAATGGAAACTACTGGCATTTAGTAGGCAAGAGTTAGGGACAGCTTGATGCTCAGCAGAGATAGAAAAAGTGTACAGAGCAGTTTGCAAAGAGTAAATAGTCCTGTGTCTTACACAATTTTTATATATTTTATCTAAAATTAAGCCTGAATGTATGCTCTATAACCAGGTGAGTTACAAAGGGAAGATTTGTTTTCTATGACATTATCACCACCCCTAACCCATATCGTAACAAAGAAAATTATTTTGTCCTCACATTTGCAAATAACAAATAGGGCTGACATCATTTATAAAATTACAATAGTCCTCACTTTTTATATTAACATGCTCAGTCTGTAACTTGTGTTGACATATTATCAACTTATCCATTTTAATTAAGAATGGTTTTCTCATCATCTTATTTTATATCCTTAGGAAGAAAAAAACACAAATTATGAAGTGCCTCTGAGATTTTCCCTATGGTCATTAGGGAAGGGGGTGCCTCACAAAATCAAATAGGGAAAATGGGACATTCTGATGCTCAGCAGATGAAAAAAAGTGTAGCTGTAGTCAGAAGTTAGTACACACTTAAGGGGGAAAAGTTATTCAAAAGAAGTATTGGTAATATGCATTTTAAAAAGATGATAGCAGCTCTTATCTGTCAGCTCAGAGGTAGAGTATCAAGCCAGTGTGTGGATGCCTCAGGTTTAATTTCCGGTCAGAGCACATAGGAGAAACAACCATTTGCTTCTCCATTCCTCCCCCTCTTCCTTTTCTTTATCTCTTTCTTCCCTTCCCACAGCCATGGCTTGGTTGGAGCAAGTTGCCCTGGTGCTAAGGATACCTTCATGGCCTCACCTCAGATGCTAAAATAGCTCAGTTGCCATGCAACAGAGCAATGGCCCCAGATGGGGCTTGCTGGGTGGATCCCAGTTAGGGATCATGTAGGAATCATCTCTCTGCCTCCCTGCTTCTCGCTTAAAATTCAAAAAAAAAAAAAAAAGAAAGAAAGAAAGAAAGAAAGAAAGAAAGAAAGAAAGAAAGAAAGAAAGAAAGAAAGAAAGAAAGAAGGAAGGAAGGAAAGAAAAGATGATAGCATTTGTCCAGGAAAACAGTTAGATATTACAAACCAATCGTAGTGCTTGTCTAAGAAAGGGATAGATAGGGACAGACAGACGGGAACAAAGAAAGATGAGAGCATCAATTATTAGTTTTTCACTGTGACACCTTAGTTGTTTATTGATTGCTTTCCCATATGTGCTTTGACCGCGGGCCTTCAGCAGACTGCGTAACCCCTTGCTCAAGCCAGCGACCTTGAGTACAAGCTGGTGAGCTTTTGCTTGAACCAGATGAGACCGCGCTTAAGCTGGCAACCTCGGGATCTCGAACCTGGGTCTTCCGCATCCCAGTCCGACGCTCTATCCACTGCACCACCGCCTGGTCAGTCAGTGTTCCTGTCCTTTTTATTCTATCTTACTTTTCTTAACTCCATATGATTCCCAGAACCAGATGCAAGCATCTCATTACTTCATTGTGGATTGTTAGTTTCCACTCCTGAGTAACTCATTACCCTAAAACTTAGTGTCTTAAAACAACATTAAATATTTCACAGTTTCTCTTGTTCAGGAACTTAGGTACAGTTCAGCTGGTTGCTTTGGCCTGGGGTCTCCAATAAGGCTGCCATCAATATATCATCTGGAGCTGCAGACTCATGGTAAGGCTCCACTGGAGATGGGACCACTTCTAAGTTCATTCATATGGGGGTTTCAGGGTTCAGTACCATTTAGCCTTTTGAAGTGAGAGCCTCAGTTCTTCCCTGGCAATGGGGCAGAGGTTGTGCATAGTTAGTTTTAAACTGTGCTTCTCTGTATAATAGCTTGCTTCATCGGAATAAGCAAAAACAAGAGTGAGAGCTAGAGCAGGGGTGGGGGTGAAAGAATGATGGAAGACACAGTTTTTATCAAGTAGTCTTGGAAACGATTTCTTATTATTTTGCCGTATGTCTTTCATTAGAAAAAAAGTTGCTAAGTCCAGATCTATCCACACTCGAGGAGAAAGGATGACACAAAGGTTATAATATAACTGGAAGCCTTTTAGAAAGCTACTTACATAGCCCAAGTGTTCACGCACTTGCATGTTAAACTTATATATTTTTATAATATAAAATATGTTATAAACTACATTTCTTTTATTTCTCTATTTTATAATGGCTAAGGCATGTTATTAATATTTTACTAGGTATAAGTTATATATTGTCAATGCATTTTATTTTAGAAAGAAAAAGAGAGCGTTGCAAAATATTTGTTATTATAAAAGAAGAACATTGAGTCCAGCAGAGTTTGAGAATACTATTCCGGATTATGTGTAGTTGTAATAGGAATGAAGCATGAGAGAGATTGGCAATGGAACACAGAAATGAAACAAAAGTTCTTGAGAAACCAGAGGAGATGGGACATATGAGAGGGGCTGAATTTCAGTAAGAACAGAAAACTGTCTATTACAGAAACTCGGAAGAAATAAGATAATTATTTTCAAATAATTGAATGGCTATCTTGTCAAAGAGGAGTTAGATATATTCAATATTGCCCCAATCAGTAGAATTAGACCAAAAAATGGGAATTAGAAGACATTATGATGCATGAATATGTCTCTCTCCTGCTCTCTTCCTTTCTCTCTCTGAAGTCAATAAAAGAAACATTTAAAAAAGAGAAAACTAGCCTGACCTGTGGTGGCACAGTGGATAAAGCGTCAACCTGGGAACACTGAGGTCGCCAGTTCAAAACCCTGCACCGGTCTGGTCAAGGCACATATGGAAGTTGATGCTTCCAGCTCCTCCCCCCTTTCTCTCTCTCTCTCTCTCTCTCTCTCTCTCTCTCTCTCTCTCTGTGTCTCCTCTCTAAAATGAATAAAATAAATAAATAAATAAATAAATAAAATGGTAAAAAAAAAGACACCTTTAAAAAAAATAAGAGAAAACTAACAACCAAAAAAAGTAAACAAGAATTTTACAAGGCAGAAACTCAAATAGTCAATAAACATTAGAAAGAAGTGATTAATCTTATTAGCAATATGAGAAATGCAAATTTGAACTTCGATGGACCAGCATTTCATATCCAACAGCTGAAAAAATTAAGAAGTCTGATGATACTATGGTTGTCAAGAGTATGGAGTGATGAAAAGTCAAAATGTTTTGTGCAGTGCAAATTTGTTTAACTACTTTGAATGAAAAATGGCAATATATAGTTACTCTGGAAATGTACAATCTTACTGCCTAACAACTCAATTCCTAGAGAATCTCTTGCATGTAAGCTTCATACAATAATATTCATAGAAACATTATTTGTATTAGCAACAAAGTAAATATTTTTCAAATGTAGAAGAGATTATCTAAATATATCCATATAATACCATACTATATATTGAACATAATTCAGCTCCTCCCATTAACACAATAGAAATAATATTAAGCAAAACAAAAACAAAAAAAATCTAAAACCAGTCTTACGAACAAAAATATGTTTTATAAAACAGACAAACTAAAAAATGTATAGTTTAGGAGGATGTAGAAAAATGAGAAACTATAAAGAAAGAGATAATTATTACAAAGTTCAAAAAAGTGATTACTTCTATGAGAAGCAAAGTTATGTGACAGGACCATCACACAGGAAACTGATTTGTAAGGTGCTGGTTATGTTTTATTTAAGACATAGAGATTAATTTTTAAGTATATCTTACCTTTTTATAAATAATACACATTAATATACAGAACCAAATATGTATGTTTTACATACTCCTGAGTGTGTGCAATATTTCACAATATATTTCATGTTTTAAAAAATAAAAAGTAAATAGTAACTGAGAAAGCTACAGCAGTAAATGTAGAAAACTTTTTCAAGATTTTCTGTGAAACAGTAGAGAAATGGTCTTATAAGTAAAGAAAAAACGTTTGTCAGTAAAAGATCCTTTTAAAGATGGAAAACAAAACAAAAGTGCCCACGAGAAAGAGCCAGTAGAGGAGAAACAGATGATGCAGAAAGAAAGAGTAGCTTCAGAAATAAAAGCTTGGAACAGGAAGGAGAAGGAGAATGGCATTAGTCAGAATGGAAGGAGCTTGCCTTTAAAAACACAGCAGTCGTGTCTCACTCTTATAACAGAAAATAGGGACAGATAGATGTGTAGTTTTATGAAGAAAAAATGAAAGGTTTCATATCTGGTTGCTTAGTAGTCAAGGTTGACAGCTAACAGAGAGGGAAGTGAAGAAGAGGGGATATACAAATATCAAAAAGAGTTGAAAAGTAGAAAATATTTTGGAGAATGTAGCAGAACACTTATGGAATGCTGAGTGTTCCCATAGGGCTTTGTGATCATAAATTTTCATTGAAACCCTTCCACCTGGCATAAAATTTCCCCAGGTAACTGTGACTTCTAACAAAGTTACAGAAGAGCTAGAGAGTTGGGTTAACCAAGCTTGGAGATGGCTGTAACGAAAGTCAGAGTTTTGTCATAAATTATAAGAGGGAAAAGAATCAGGGGATTGAGACTATTAACAAGGGAGAAAGAAGTTGAAAACAGTGATGTATTCATCGTCACAGATGATGATAAGGGAGCCCTCAAGTCAAACAAATGTAGCTTATGTATGGTTCAAAAATTATTGGAGAACGGTACCAGAGCAGGTGCGTTTGAAGAAGAGAGGTGGCATATGAGATGACAATGAATGAATGAACTCAATGCAAACTGTTGCCCAGTTTGTACATTGTTAAAAGGATATCAAGAAACCCCCATGACCACGAAGTAGAAGGGCATCCTTAAGAATTTTGTATTTAAATAACTTCTGAGACAGGCCAAAGAGGTTCAGCAGGAGAACTTCAAATGGGCTATGTCTAAAGGTGGAGCTCAGTAGGCAAATAGATAGAGGAGTTATCTGGAACTCTGAGAAGCAGAAAGAGTAGATACAGAGTTTACTGGGGTTCAGGCCAGTAATAATGTTCAGGATGGGGAATGGAATAGGAGATGAGCCACAGAGGCAGAAGCTGAGTGCACAAAGAGAGAAGCAGACACCCAGGGAAAATGGCAATGTAACAAGAGATCCGAAACTTCTCACAAAAGTTGTCAGATACCTCTTACTGCAAATGTCATCCTAGGTGCAGGGTCAGCATGAGAACTTCTTCACACAAAGCAATCTTTATTGAAATCTCAAGACACTAGGAAGTAACCTGGAAAAATAAGGTTTGGAAAAGACAAAGGAGGGATACAAAGACACTTGTTCAAATGTTGGCAGGAGAGAAAGATTTATGTGAGCTGCTTTGTGAAAGTTAGAGAAAATGTATGGCAAAGGAAAAAATAAGTCCTGACTTTTTCTTCTTTTTTGAAGGGGTTAATAAAAAAGGAAACAAAGTTAATATTCAAAATTCAGTAAAGTTTTAAAGCAATGAAACATTTTTTAGGCACTGAAATTGATCTACATGAGCCAAACCTAATGGAGTAAGTCAAACAAGAAGTCCATTGAAGCATCATTTATGCTTCAAAGCTGATTGTCTGCCTTCCTGTTTACCATCTAAAGTATGAGATTTGAAGGTTTCAAAGGCTGGCTTCCTCACCTGTCTTCTTCCACTCTGCTCTTACTGTTTATCTCCTCAATCTTCTCTCTGCTTATCCACTCCATGGTTATCACTTGTTGGTCACCTCCAAAACTTTGATCTTTGCTAATATCTGTGTGCTAATGATTCTTAACTCCTATCTCCAGTCCCAAATTCACTCCTGAGCTCCAATTTCCTGTGTCTAAACTCCCCACTGAAAATCTTCATTTGCGTGTCCTCTGAGAACCACAATCACACCCAGACCCAAAGGAGGTTCTTCATGATGTCTCCCAAAGTCTGCTCATACATTTTTCTATTACTGTTCCTTACAATCCCAATTACCAGAGCCCCAAATGTTCTCAAACTCCTGAAGGTCATCCCATGCTGCTCTCTACACTGAACATCCTATCACTCAACAGGGCTTATGAATTTCAATTATTTAACATCTGATATTCAATTATTGAACATAAAGAAAAGTGTTCACTAACCCTGGCCGGTTGGTTCAGCAGTAGAGCGTAGGTCTGGCCTATGGAATTTCCAGTTCGATTCCCGGCCAGGGAACATAGGAGAAGCATCCATCAGCTTCTGCACCCTTCCCCCTCTCCTTCCTTTCTGTCTCTCTCTTCCCCTCCCACAGCCAAGGCTCCACTAGAGCAAAGTTGGCCCCAGCGCTAAGGATGGCTCTATGGCCTTTTCCTGGGGCACTAGAATGGCTCCAGCTGCAATGGAGTAATGCCCCAAATGGGCAGAGCATCACCTCCTGGTGGACATGCTGGGTGGATCCCAGTCAGACACATGCAGGAGTCTGTCTGACTGCCTCCCCATTTATAATTTTGAAAAAATACACACACAAAAAAGTGTTCACTGCTAATCAGAAATATTTAAATCAACAGAAAAGGAAAATAAACTTGTCAACCAGGTTGGAAATATAAAAAAGAAATACTCAGTGTAGGAATCCAATGAAATGAATGCTGGGGTGTGCAACATGTGGGAAGGTTAAACCTTTGCAGACCAGTCTCGCAATGTGCATCAGTCTTTATAAATGCATTTTCTTTAACTCAGTCACTTCACGTCAAGTAATCTATACCAAAGAAATAAAGTGAAAAGTACATAAGTATTTAACTACACTTAGCTTCAGTACATATTTTTAAATAGTAAAAGATTATAAATTGCATAAATGCGTAAACAACCTAAATAAAGAATTTGTTAAACAAACTGTGGTACATTTGTTATTTTCGAAGACATTAAGAATTATTATGTAGCTATGTATGTGTGTATTTACTTAAGGTTTTAGTGAGAGAAGGGGAGGCAAAGAGACAGACTCCCACATGCAGCCCAACTGAGATCCACCTGGCAAACCTACTAGGGGGCTATGCTCTGCCCATCTTGGGCGTTCACTCCATTGCTCAGCAACTGAGCCACTTTTTAGGGCCTGAGGTATAGGTCTTGGAGCCATCCTCAGTGCCCAAGGCCTACTTGCTTGAACCAATCCAGTCATGTTTGTGAGAGGGGAAGAGAGAGAGAAAGGGGAGGGGTGGAGAAGCAGATGATCTCTTCTCCTGTGTGCCCTGACCAGCAATCAAACCCAGGACATTCATAAGCAGGGCCGACACTCCACCACTGAGCCAATCAGCCAGGGCCAAATAATGGTTTTGCTTTCTAAGGTTTTTGGAGGAATGTTGGTGGGGTTCTTTATGGTTTTGTTTTTTTATCTATATATTTTATTTATTCATTTTAGAAAGGAGAGAAAGAGAAAAAGGAGGGGAGAAGCAGAGAGCATCAACTCTCATATGTGCTTTGACAGGGCAAGCCCAGGGTTTCAAACTGGCAACCTCAGAATTCTAGGTTGATGCTTTATCCACTGTGCCACCACAGGTCAGGTGTTATGTATTTATTGATGCAAATGATATCTGCATATATTCTCTGACATAAAGAAAGATTGCTAAGCAAAATATTTTGTTTCCATTTTTTAAAAAATATATTTATGTCTGAATCTAAACAGAAAAAGATATTTTAGGTTCTACTACTTAAGCAACTCTTATATAAATTTAAAATTATTTCAAAATAAAACTACTAATGGAAAAACATGGATCTGTTGAGGATTTCTGTTTGCTAAGAAAGCATATGAAGTTTATTAAGTTAAATTTTAGATCAGCACATAAATATGCGGGAGTAAACTTTCAGACCATAAAAGGTAGGCTGAATGTAAAACTACAATACCTATTATTTGAGGTCAGTGACTGCCTTCTACAACACTGAGGTAACTGCCTCCTGCTCTCTTTCTATTGCCAAGTTGTTAGAAAATCAGGTAAAATAAATATGTCCCACATTTTTACTTAGAAATGAGATAAACTAAAAAATTTTAAAGTAGTACACAAGTCCTAGTTGGACAGAAAATACATTTACTTCAAGTAAAACAACACCTGAGGCAACATATGCTCAGTGCCAGAGAAGTCCAGGCTAAAGGTATGGATGAAAAGAACTGATAAGGTCAGAGAGGACGTCAAGAGCACAGGTTTGAACCTGATATAAATGACAGTTAAATATGAGAAAGAAAAATGAAAAATTTATTTCAATTAAGATAGATAAAAGGAAATAAACCTGTGGATAATGTGTTTAGAGAAAATTAGAGGACCAACTGAAATGAAAAGAACATTCTTGTAGAAGAGCTGTGAGAAATTAGGATGGCAAGAATTAGATGTCACACACACATCCCATACACATAACATGCACAACACATGTACCCGACATTCAACATACTCACAACACACACAATATGCACAACACACACTCACAAACATCATGCACCACACACACCCCACACACCCAACATAAACAATACACACACACAAATTTACACACAGCATATAGAAGACATACCACACACACAACACACATACCACACACAATAAACACAAACACACACTCTCACAAAACACAAGACATACACACAAATGCACTACATCACACAGAGATACAGCATGCACACAAATAAACCACAATACAAAGATACCAACAAAAACACAGGCCACACACAGTACACAAGGCATACATATAACACACATCACACACAATACACAGACACCACATATCAACACATACACCACACACGAACACAACACACATACACCCTCCACACTCCCACACACAATACACACACAAACATACCCTAGTATATACCACACATACATAAAATACAAAGAAAAACCCACACAGACAACAACACACAGCAAACAGAAAACACATAACACGGATTATGTGCATCAAATGAGAGTAAACATCTAATTTCATGATCTAAAATAAGGTATATTATGGACAAAATTACCTTTGGTTATAATATAACTTAATTTATTAATATTTCTGTCATATATTCATCTCCATCTGTCCAGCTTCCACCTTCCCGTCATCTCCCTCCCTTGGCTTTGTTTTCTCAGACATGTGGGGAACTGGTCACCTGGTGGTGGATGGAAAGCAATGACCAGCAATGTGACTGTTCTATATTCAGATGCTCAACCGTTCTTCCTCTTTTCCCCAGGCCTGTCCTCTGTCTGCTCCCACACTTGCTGCTCCCATTGGCCCACTTCTTCTTGAGATCCCCTTTAGAATGTTTAGATTCCAGCTTCTGCTCCTCTCCTACCTCAGCTAGTTACCATTTTGCTTCCACTTTCCAACTTGTAATAATGTTCTGAATTCATCACTCATCTGATACTGTCTCTTTTCCTCTTCTTTTTGTTTTCATATTGATTGCTTATACCCTTGTATTAAAATGACTTATCTCTAATTCTGCTGGGGTTTGGGGAGGTTATGGACATTAATTATGTGTGTTTACTCTGTACTTAAAGTCCTTATAATAAGTTTTAATGGTAGAAATGAGAAAGAAGTCTGGATAATAGTAATGGTTAAACCTCATTTCCTCTCATCTGAAATAAAGTTTGTCTTTTAATCCAACCACTAAGTTTTTCAAAATAAATGCATACAAAAGCACACGCATCATATCTACCCCCATACTGCAAAGCTTCTGAGACCGACCAAGGAGCACTACATTTAAAATAAAATGATCTCAGACTCCTGGCAGTAGGAGTGCCCAGCGTGATATGCAGCCATTTTAGACAAAAATAATAACTTTCCCCACAGATATAAAATTGATTGTAAGCATGCATGACTTTGCATGTCAATACTGTCACTATCTGGTGGAACCAACTTTTATGAAACAACCTTAAGCAATTGAAAGAAAATTCAGGTAGTTAAATATAAACTGGAGTCCTTACTCATCCAAACAAATAAGAAAACCATTGACTTAAATTTTTGGATAGTGCCAGTTTTGCTGCAACCTTCAGAATTCATTCAGGTGAATCTTTGAAACAATAGTTATTTCTGAATTTTCATTTAGTTATTCCTTTACTCATTGAACCAATTTTCGTTGAACAAATACTATGTTCTAAGTGCCATCTTAAAAACAAGGGATGTAGCTCTGAGTGTGATGGACAACATTTCTCTTTTGCAGCTTTTGTTCAAGTAATAGGCAGAGACAATGAACGAATTATGATAAGCAGAAAGAAGAAAAACAATGCAAACTAAAGCAGTAGAGTGATAGTGTGGAGAGGAGTATAGGAGAACTATTTTAGCAAAAGTGGTCAGAGAAGACAAGCCTCAGTGAGGAATGAAATTTGAGCAGACACGTGAAAAAAGCAAAAGGAAGATGAATAATGCAAGGGAGTCCCAAACTAGTGAGGAAATAAGTTTGTGAAAGTCTGGGGTAGAGAAACAGCAAGTGCAAAGACCCTGAGGCAAAGAAAATTTTGGCATTTGGGGGAAAGACCAAAAAGGCCAAAGTGTCTGAGCCTCAATAAATAAGCAGAAGTTCAGAGATTTAAAAAGCTTGTGGCTTTTTACAGGCCATGAATGAAGATTTTTCTAGTGAGGGAGAGTAGTTTAATTTCCATTGCTTAAATGAACACCTTTGTAGCTTTGTTTCTGGGATACTGACAGTGAGCCAGAAACAGAACTAGTGAGAATAGTTAGGAAAAACTTGGAGTCATCTTAGGGAGAAGGGTGGGCTCTACACAGATGGTGAGAAGGGATCAGACTCAAACTATGTACCTAAGTTAGAGCTCACAGGACTTGATGATTTATTGGACAGAGAGTAAGGATGGAATTGGGAGATGGCCTGAAAAACTGAGATGAATAAAACTGGGGATGCAGAAAGTTCCGATAAGGAACAACAGAAGTTTTGTCTAAATAATGTTAAGGTTAAATTTTACTACAAATTCAAATGGTGATATGAAGTGTGTGGTTGGATATGTAAGTCTGGACCTCAGGTTAAAGAACAGGGCTGGAAATACGAGTTTGGGAGGGTCATTAACGTTCAGATGGAATGCAGGGCCTGGAGGATCTCATGGGAAGGGATTATAAATCAAATCATCAGAGGACCGAGGAAGAGGAGAGTACTGAGGAATGACTAGTGAGGGAGGGTAGGGTAGGATGCCCTGAGACCAAGAGAGAAAAGTATTTTAAGAAGGAAGGAAGGATTTGCTCTGTCCAAGCTGCTGACAGGTGAGTAAGATCAGGACTGCAAATGGACCATTGGATTTGGTGAACTGGAGGTCACTGGCAACAGGACAAGAGCTGTTGCAGTGGAGGACTAGGAAACCCAACTGAAGAGAGTAAGGGGTAAGGAGAATAGTGGCGTAACACAGACGGTCCAGACCCAGAAAACTGGTATGGTGTTGTTGTGGGATCCCAAAGAAACCACAAGAAGGAACAGATGAAACAGACATAGCCTTTATTACTTACATACAGGGGCAGCACTGATGGTGCCAGGTTAGTAAAACTCCACACCTCACTGAGGAGGGCCAGATTTTTATAGATAAGCATTGAAAAATTGCATAAGAGAAACTCTTTGTTTACGGTCAAGCAAGCAGGTGAGCAGGCAAGCAGGCAAGCACGGGGGAGGGGAGAAGTATATGCCCCATTCTGTTCTCTTGCTCCTTGATAATATCTGGTGACTCAGCCCTTTGTCCTTAGTGAAACCTCAGCAGTAGTTTTATTACTCTCTCTTCCATAGCTTGCAGTCAGGATCTGTGACCATGTCACCAAAGACTGGGGAGAGAGAAGATCCATGTCCAGCATCGACCCTACAAGTGGTGAAGATCTAGAAAGAGTAAAAACAAATAGATGTTTGTAGAACTGATTGGAGAAGTGAAGAATCAGAGACATTTTCTTTCTTTTTTAAAAAAAATGGAAGTTATTTCCGCATGTTTGCACATTGAGAAACTAACCCAGGAGAAAGAAAAAATTAACCATGCAGCTGAGTGGAGATGAAAGTGGGAACAAGAAGGAGAAGAATCTGGACCCAATTTAGCAGTTGAGTTTTGTCTGGGGCAAGGACAGTTCTTCCGTTTCTATTCCAACCTATTCATCTGTATCTCTAACCTTGGCCTAAATCCACTTATATCTAGAAATCTATCAAACTTAATGTCTCATAAAGCTAGGGACCACTTGCAGACATTATTTTTAATCCTTATTTTTAAAATTTATCATGAATATTTCAGTATAAATGTATTTTCAGCTGACTTAAGTTTTGTTTCAAGTTCATTTCATTTAAAGTAATATACGTTCATATGGTTTGAAATTCAAGTTACAAAAAAGCATACAATGAAAAAAATCTCCCTTTTGCTAATATCTCCCAAACATGCATTTCCCCAGCTGGAAGCCAACAATGTTACCATTTATTGAATATTCTTTCAGAAATATTCTATGCATATACAAACATTTTTATTTCTTCTTTCTTTCCCCTTTTTATACAATTAATGACACATGGCTCTCTCTGTTGCTTTATTCACTTAAACTATATCAGAGATTATTTGATATCAGTAACCAAAGAACAGTGTCATTCTTTTTTTTTTTACAGTGACAGAGAGAGAGTCAGAGAGAGGGATAGATAGGGACAGACAGACAGGAACAGAGAGAGATGAGAAGCATCAATCATCAGTTTTTCGTTGGTCACCTCTGTTGTTAATTGATCGCTCTCTCACATGTGCCTTGACTGCAGGCCTTCAGCAATGGGTTGAGTAACCCCTTGCTCGAGCCAGTGACCTTGGGTCCAAGATGACGAGCTTTTTGTTCGAGCCAGATGGGCCCGCATTCAAGCTGGTGACCTCGGGGTCTCGAACCTGGGTCTTCCACATCCCAGTCCGACACTCTATCCACTGCTCCAACACCCAGTCAGGTGGCACAGTGTCATTCTTTAAAAAAGAAATCTAAGTCTTTTTTAAGACCCCATAAGAGAAACACAAGAACTCAAGGAAGAAATGTGAAGACAAAGCAAAAGTAATGAAAAATCATACAGAAATAAAGATAAATTTGAAGAAAAATATGGGATGAGAAATATACTGAAACCAGTGAAAAACAGAAGATAGAAATAAAAAAAGTGAACAAAAGAAATTTAAAAATTTAAAGGATTAGTTGCAGCTTTATTTACAAAATCCAAGATTTGGAAGCAGCCCAAGTGTCCATCAGTAAATGAGTGGAAAAAGTGCAATGGTACATTTACACATTAAAATACCACAGAGCTGTAAAAAAAATAAAGGAAATCTTACATTTTGAGACAGCACGGATAAATAGTGAGAGTATTATGCTAAGTGAAATAAGCCAGTCAGAGAAAGACAAGTACTATATGATTTCACTTATATGTGGAATCTAATGAACAAAATAAATTAACAAACAAAATGAAAACAGAACTCAGAGAACAGACTGACAGCTGTCAGAGAGGAACAGAGTTGGGGACTGTATGAAAAAGGTGAATGAATTAAGCAAAGAAAAAAAATAAATTCATAGACATAGACAATGGTACAGTGATTACAAATGGGAAAGGTGGGGGGTGAAAAATCGTAAAGGAGGGACAAATAGTAATGAAAGGAGACTTGACAGGGAGTGATGAACACACAATACAATATACAGATGATATATTTTAGAATGGTACAGCTGAAATCTATATAATTTTATTAACCAATGTCACCCCAATAAATTCAATGAAAGAATAAAATAAAAGAAAAAAAGGATTAGAAGGAATATGAAAGCTACCAAAGACTGCAAGGAAAAACAATGTACACATGGTTAGAATACCCCCACCTATATCACAATAACAATAATATTAGTAATGAATTAAAACATATTTAAATACATAACTACAAATAAAAGCAAACACGTTTCTAAATGAGAAAAGCACACACTATGTTTTGAGACAGTGTATCAGTATCATCAATGCAAATTCATATCCTAGTAGTTATCCAACCTTAAAGAAAGACTCCTTTGGGCAGGTAGACAGAAAGATCAGTCTGGCTTCTGATTTCCTCAGAGCAATGGTCAACACCAGAAGAACAAGAACAAGGCAGTAACTCTGAGATTAAAAATAAACAAACAGCAACAATAAAAAAAAACAAAAACCTCAAGACCCAAGGATTTCTTTTTAATTTTATTTATTTATTTATTCATTTTAGAGAGGAGACACAGAGTGAGAGAGAGAGATAGAGAAAGAGAGAAAGGGGGGAGGAGCTGAAAGCATCAACTCCCATATGTGCCTTGACCAGACCAGTGCAGGGTTTTGAACTGGCGACCTCAGTGTTCCCAGGTCGACGCTTTATCCACTGCGCCACCACAGGTCAGGCAAGACCCAAGGACTTTATACCAAACAAAGGCATCCTTCAAATACAAAGATGACAGAATTTTGAAGTTGCATGAACTCAGTGACCAAGACCCTCATGAGACATCCCTGAGAAACTCTCAGAGAATGAACTTCAGTCAACCAAAACCATTACAAAAGGACTGGCTCTAACGGTGCTGTGGTGATGAAGGGGAAAGAGAAGAATGCAAATGCCATATGCACTGATGATGTAGAGATGACCCAGTTAACAGGAGCGGGGGAAGAGAATGGAAAGTCGAGTCAATCTGTTGGCGACTGAGAGAGGAAGGATGCAATTCAAAGCTGACATATCAAGTAAGAGAAATGTAAGTAGATTACACTGATTAAATATAAATACTAAGAAATATATATATTTTTAATTTTTTTTCCTTTTTATTTATTTATTTTAGAGAGGAGACACGGGGAGAGAGAGAGAGAGAGAGAGGAAGAAAGGGGGGAGCAGCTAGAAGCATCAACTCCCATATGTGCCTTGACCAGACCAGTGCAGGGTTTTGAACTGGCGACCTCAGTGTTCCCAGGTCGACGCTTTATCCCCTGCGCCACCACAGGTCAGGCCTAAGAAATATATTATTGATTAAAATCAAGCTATGAAAGAAAAAGAGAAAGGGGGATGGTTCTTATGTCATCAATGCTGTCTAAAAAATAAATGAGTAAAATGTATATGTAATACAATGTATATAAAAGTTACCAAGGCCCTGATGGGTGGCTTCAAGGACAGAGCATCCACCCAGCATATGAACATCCAGGTTCGGTTTCCGGTCAAGGCACAAGGGAGAAACAACCACTTGCTTCTATCCCTCTGTCTATCCCCCTTCACTGCTTTTGTCCCTTCCCAGCCAGTGACTAGATTGGTTCGAGCATGACCCCAGGCACTCAGGATAGTTTGGTTGGTTTCAGTGAGTCAGCATCAGGCACTAAAAATAGCTCAGTTGATTCCAGCATCAGTTCCAGACTGGCATTGCTGGATGTATCCTGGTCAGGGTGCAGGTGAAAATCTGTCTCCCTATCTCCCCTCCTCTCATTTAAATTTTTAAAAATTTTAAAAGGGATTTAGTTCAGATGAAAATAAAAAGATAGAAAAATTACAACTAAGTGAATATAAAAAAGAAGCTTTTGGCCTAACCAGGTGGTGGTGCAGTGGATAGAGCGTTGGACTGGGACATGTAGAACCCAGGTTCGAGACTCCGAGCTCACCAGCTTGGGCGTGGGCCCATCCGGCTTCAGCAAAAGCTCACAAGCTTGGACCCAAGGTCGCTGGCTCGAGCAAGGGGTTGCTCAGTCTGCTGAAGACTCGCGGTCAAGGCACATATGAGAAAGCAATCAATGAACAACTAAGGTGTCGCAATGAAAAATTGATGATTGATACTTCTCATCTCTCTCCATTCCTGTCTGTCTGTCCCTATCTATCCATCTCTCTGACTCTCTCTCTGTCCCTGTAAAAAAAAAAAAATAGAAGCTTTGGTCCTGATCTTAAAATGAGACAAGTATAATTCTGGCCCCAAATAACTTGTAAAAGTGACATAAAGAACACTCTATAATGCACTAAATACCCAATAGCAGTATCCACAAACTTAGGATTCACCTGTACATATATGACAAATCCACAAGACAAAAATAAGTAAATATCTATAGTGAAAAGACATAGTAATATCAATAAATTGGGGAAAATATTTTAAGTCATATTTAAGACAAAGAACCACCTTCCTGATATTAAAAGACTTCCTAGACATTGAGGGTTACAGGTTTGATCCCCAAGCAGGATACACACAAGAATCAACTAATGAATGTATAAATAAGTGGAGCAAAAAATTCATTTCTCTCTCCTTTCATTCATCTCTCTCTAAAATAAATCAATATATTTTTTTAAGAAAAAAAGAAAACACATACAAAGTATATAGAGTATTCACAGCAAAACCAACATGAGTAACCCTTAAACATATAAAAGAATACTTAATGTCCACCCATAATGAGAAAAAATAGCTATTAAAACTACCCTGAAATGCATGGCTTCTCACCAAACAGATGCGCAAAATTCCCCAGGTTTTACAACATATAAGGCGGGAAAGGCTATTGATTTTCAAACCGGCCCCCATACATGGAGGGAAAGAAGAGACTGAAGAAAGAGGCCAACCACTCTAGACTGGTAGGTGGCAGGTATAAGAAGCAAGGGAACTTACATACCAGGCTTGTCCTGGGTGCCACAAGACAAGTAGATCTCCAGATCCACCTGCCAGAATTTTACAATTTATATAAAGGTTAGAGGTCTTAACCAGGGTTCACTGCGTATTCAGTCCAGAAGATCTTAGAAACACATCAGACTGCTAGTGTAAAAAAGAGTGGACTCAACACATATTTTAAGGACAGAGGAAGGGGTGGGACCTCTGATTGCATGGGGTCCAGGTCGAGGGTCAATTGGAGATCATGTCTTTTAGATTATCTTTTCCTACAGAGGCATTCTCTTACTCCAGAGGATGAACCAAAAGATCGCTCTACAAGAAAGAGCCCACCCTGGCAAATCTGAAGGGTGTGGGAAATACATAATCTGAAGGGTGTTTGAAATATATAATCTGCAGGTCTCAGCAATTCATGGGGTGCAGCAAGAACTTGCTTGATGGAAAGAAAAACAGGAATACTGTTGTTAATGTTGAGAGATATAGCAAATAAAAATATGTCACCCAGTGAGATTTCAGATAAAGAATGAATTTTTTGGTATAAGTATGTACCATTCAGTAAGTGTGTTCAATGCAATATTTGTGACATGTTACCAAAACATCTAGTTAGAGTTTGATGGCAACATACTCCACATGAGATTTCAGTTGGTCAGGTCAGACCCGTTCCCTCCATCTCCCCACTACTGACCACTTTCTACTTTGATAACCACACCAACTTTGATTTTGAAGCTCAATCGCCTTGGCCCCAGGTTATTCTAATGGAAGCTGAGAGATATCCACATAAGGGGGTAGGCCTGAGAGATCCCTCAAAATGTATCTAAAGAAATACCAAGGTTAGGGTTACTGTGACAATGGAGGGCAAATAAAGCCAATCTGGTGAAGAAGCAGCATCTAGCATTTACCCTAGATAGTGGTTCCTAACCTTTTTTGGGGTACCGAACCCACCAGTTTCATATGCGCATTCACTGAACCCTTTTTTAGTGATAAATAAAATATGATTTCTTTTTTTTTCAAATTCAAGACATAGGTATATGTTTTTTTACTGGTGCACAAAATGAGCCGTGCATGAACATCACCTTGCTCAAAGAACAAAACCAACAAAGTGCATGAACTCACAACAAATTACGGTATTACTTTATTCTGGCCTCCATGGCAGAGGCTTCTCCGAACCCCTGAGACTGACTCATCGAAACCCTAGGGTTCGATAGAACCCAGGTTAAGAACCACTGCCCTAGATGAACGTTAAGTCTACCAGCAATCATAATAGGAAGAACTAGAATTGAAGGGCAGTGATCAGATGTGTTTCTGCTTCATTCTGTCCTAGAATGTCACTCTGCCCTAAGTGGCATAATAGCTTCCTTTCAGATAAAGGTCAGGTATGAAATTCAAACTAGACCCTCTAAGTTTTTGATTGGTACAATTACAGAAAGAGCCATAAAAATCATAGCTCTGCTAAGAGCTGTGGAACCCACTAGTGCAGCCCTTCATCTTGTAGTTGAGGAAAATGAGAGCTAGAGAGGTGCAATATCTTGCTCAAAATCAAACAGGAACTCGAGAGTATCTTTCCAATAAAACTCATTATCATTTCCATTACGTGTTATGTGAAGTAGTGATTTGTAAAGGGTATTGTGATGATTTTTAGACACACATGCATATTCTTTGAATTCTCAAGAGAGTTCTATCTCAAATCAAGAGGTGATATTTAAGTTTCCTCCATTTAAATATGGACCAAACTTAGTAACTTATAACCAATAGAATGTAGCAGAAGTGAGCCACACAGGTTCTGAAGGAACATGAGAAAGTTCTAGATAGCTTCTGTCTCACTTGTTCTCTAGCTTAGGTCACTCAACATTTAGGGCTGCCACAAGGCCACCATATTATGAGGAAGCCCAGGACACATGAAGAGACCACATGTAGGTGATGCAGTATCAGCTAAGTAAAGTTCCAGGCAATGACCAGCATCAACTGATAGATGTGTGAATCTATATGGGCCCTGGTCATTGAGTCACACTACCCCTTCTGCCTTCTGCTATTACGTCTTCTTAGATGAACCTCCAGAAATTGTGGAGCAAAGACAAGTTGTTCCCATTGTACTGTATTTGAATTCTTAATCCACAAAATTCTGAACTATAATGAAATAGTTGTTTTATGCCACTAAGTTTGGGGGTGGTTTATTATGCAGCAATTGGAATATGAACACTATTTTCCCCCTTCTAATATGGCTTTTAAATGGGGAGTAAAGAGGAAAATTAACTTCGAGTGTATTTTATTTCACTTGAGGTCTACTAAAGCCAAAATACTATATTTTCTTTGAGAAGAAAAATTAAATAAAACCTGGTTTGAAAATTTAACTTTCTGTAGTACAGATTCTTTGAAGAACAAATATAATACAATCCCAAGAGGTTTTTCTATTTTAAATGTCACAAGATTTTAAAATGATTAATACTTGCTTAGCAGTATAGTTCCCAAGCAAATATCTAGGCAATTAATCACACATATACAAGACTTACTCCTGTAGAGAAAAAATTTTTATTGAAAAATATAGCTTTACTTTTATTTATTTTGTTATTATTCTTTTTTATTTTATCAGGTGACACTGGTTAACATAATTATACAGGTTTCAGGTGCCCAGTTCTACAACACATCTCTATACACTGTATGGTGTGTTCATCCCCCCACCCCAAGTCAAGTCTTTGTCCATCACCATTTATCCCCAGCCCATACCTTCTTCCACCTCCACCCCACCCCTGGACAATAACTAAGGTTGTTTGTATCCATGAGGTTATTTTTCTTTTTGTCCGTTTTTGCTATATCCCTCCACTCCCCTCACCCAACCCTGCCTTCCAACAGCTGTCAGCTGCTCTACATGTATGAATCTGTTTCTATTTTATTGGTTAGTTACTTTTGTTCATTAGACTCCACATCTCAGTGAAATCATATGATATTTGTCTTCCTCTGACTGGCTTGCTCCGCTTAGCATAATGCTCTCCAGGTCCATCCATGCTGTTACATGCTCCTTTTTATGGCCATGTGGTATTTCACTGTGTAAACATACCACCACTTTTTAATCCATTCATCTACTGGTGGGCACTTGGGCTGTTTCTAAATCTTGATTATTGTAAATTACAATGCAATGAACACTGGGATGCATATATTTTTTCAAATTAGTACTTTGGGTTTCTTCAGCTAAATTCCCAAAAGTAGAATTGTTGGGCCATGAAGCATTTCCATTTTTAATTTTTTGAGGTAACTTTGTACTGCTTTCCACAGTGATCTGCATTTCCACCAACAGTGCACAAGGGTTTTCTTTTCTCCACTTTCTCACCAAGACTTGTTGTTTCTTTTTTTTTTTTAATTTTTCTTTTTTTTTATTTTATTCATTTTAGAGAGGAGACACAAGAGTGAGAGAGAGAGAGAAAGAGAGAAAGGTGAGAGGATCTGTAAGCATCAACTGCCATATGTGCCTTGACCAGACCAGTGCAGGGTTTTGAACTGGCGACCTCAGTGTTCCCAGGTCGACGCTTTATCCGCTGCGCCACCACAGGTCAAGCAAGACTTGTTGTTTCTTGATTTACTGATGATAGCCAATCTGACAAGTGTAAGGTGCTATGTTTTCATGGTTTTAATTTGCATTTCTCTAATGATTAGTGACACTGAGCAGGCCTGGCTGCCTATTTGGCTCAGTCACTGAAAAAGCTTCTACCAGTACACAAGTTGCATGAGAAAGTTTAACAGTGAGTCACCAGGTAGGGACAAGCGGTGTTCACAGATTGATACAGGTTTAAACTCAGTGCCAGTGCTGAGTCTGAGGCCACTCAGCAAATATCACTGGGTATACCAAGTCCAGCTGCCATCCTCTGGGTCCTTGCCCATCTTTGTGTTAGGCCGAGGTCTCAGGAAGTCATTAGGGTAAGGCTAGAAGAGTTTATCAGGTCCAAGCAGACCAAGATTTGGCCTATTGGAAGGAGGCCTCAGCTCCAGTCAAGCAAGCAAAGGAAAAATGACCCCTGGTCTAGAGCCACACAATTCATTCCGTCCCATATTCTGCCGGTAGGAGGAGAAGCTCAGCAGGGTGGGGCTGCCAGGAGCTGGGAGGATGTGGCTAGTGGATCTCCCATGATGGGGAGATGATGTTCTGGCTTCGGGAAAGGTTGGGGTTGTGACCCCCATCCATGCCACACAACTCAGTCTGTCCTGGATTTGGCCCCGAGCTCAGCAGCTCCACTTCTTATAAGGAAAACAGTCATATCAAATTTATAGCCCCCTACTCCAGTATGACCTCATACTAATTTGATTACATCTGCCAGGCCCCTGTTTCCAAATAAGGTCACATTCACAGGTACCAAGTGTTAGCATTTAAACATCTGGGTGACACAATTAATCTCACAACAGTGTCCTAAAAGAGATCTAAGTAAAGGACTGTAGCCGTGAGGAAGATAGAAAAATTAACTGCAGAGTATCTCTTTGTTACTTCTGTAGCCTGAAGAACCTGGGTTTAAATACTGACTGACTAGCTATGAAGCTGTATAAAAGCCACTTCACTATAGTCGCAGAATACTTACCTGTAAGTAAGGATTAACTGAGACAAGCCTGGCCACAGAACAGCAGCCTGGCCATCACTTTGTGAGAAATGCTAAATTTCAGCACTCTACCTAGACAAACTGAGTATGAAATTGCACTTAAATGGATCTCTAATAATTCACATGCACATTAAAGTTTAAGAATAATAATCTGCCAATAAATGCTAATCCCCCTTATTTATAAACACCACAATGTCATTTAAATAAAACAGCTGAGTTTACACTTAATTTAATAACTGTAATCTATAATGAAAGAGAGATGGGAAGAGTGTAAGTCATTCTCAGCTTACCTCCTTCAGAATAAAATTGGCTAACCAGCAACAGGCTGATACTGAGACACTAACTTTTGGAATTCTTTTCAATATCTCAACTTTTTTTTTCTTTTTCAATTTGAGAAAAGTTTGATCACATTAAATGCAAAACATAAATCCAGAAAGGGGACTCAGCTCAGACACATTTTTAAAAGATTTTGTTACCTGAAAGAAACAGATGAATTCATAGGTTACTGGTCTGTAATTTTTATGTGAATTAACAATTAGTTAAGTGTAAAAACAAAACAAAAATCTTAGAAGTCATGCCCATCCCTCAGAACAAGTAAAGCTGAACAAACTGGAAATCAATGACATTTCTTAGATTTGTGGCAGGGGATAAACCACTGGCTTCATAGTAAAACACCCTCTAATCCACTTTCAGATCATTCCCCACCTCCCTTTCACCAGCTCCCCCCCACCCCCAGCACCTGGGTCTTTCTATTCTTGTTTACTCATTTTCCTTTCTTTTAAAAGAAAACCCCTTTTTGCCTAACTCTAGAGACACTGGCAAATCTTACCTGCCGGGACATTCCCTCTATTTTCGTAGCCCCCTTACCCTTTTGTTGTTGTCTTCCAACCCCTATCCACCACATGCAATAACCCTTGTGAATAACGTCTCTCCTTACTAAGTCAGGATTTGTTTCTTATTTGACACTAAATTTGACTTCCCACTTTGCAGTGGTTCCTTGTCAGAGCCTGTCAAGCTCACACTCCCATCACAGAGATCGGCTCTAGGAACAGTCCAGTCTGAGCAAGTTTCCAGAAGGGCTTCCTTTGCCTTTTTGCTGCCTTGTCCTTCCTGCATCTGAGCAGAAGAGACATAGACCTCTGCATTTGTTGCTGCTGAGATTATCTATCTGTATGTGTTTCTCTCTATCTGAAAATATTTTTCCTGCTTTCTGAGTAAAGCATTCCTTTTCTGTGTCTTAGGCTCACTTGAATTTTTTTTTCTTTAATATTTGCATACAGGCATTTATACAGTTTTACAATTAACCTTGCCTACCATACGGCCTCCTGACAACAGTTTTAGATGAAGAGTAGTAACATTTGTTTTAGGGGGGAAAAGGCTGTATGTTTTGTGCAGAACTAAACATTCTGAATTGAATCAACAGATAGCTCTTTGGAAGCTAGAGTTTTGCTGATTTTATTGCCAAAGCAGTGATAGCAATCAGTTTGCCTATGTTGAAACTTTGCAATATTCTGTAATTTTGAATTGTCGAAAGCAGTTTTAAAAGAAGTGATGTTTTAAGGTTTCTAAGGGAAACCAGATAATGCATCCCATGTTTACTCATTGAAATTATGCTTTCTTGAATGCTTCCCATGTGCAAAGTACTGGATCCAAGAAGGAAATACAACAAATCAGACATAGTCCCACCCCTCTCCTTGAGAAGTACACTTTTTCATGAGAGGTAAATATTAAATAACTAATTAATATTATTAAAAATTACAAATTTGAGAAGTGCTGTCAAGGAGAACTAACCTGCCAAGGGGCAAGTAATTGAGTGAGGTAGGGAAGAATGGGTATAAATGGAATTTAGAAAGAAGATTTAAGAAACAACAAAGACTGATCAGCTGATAAGTGAATTATGCAAAGAATGGTACCTGTTGCCAAGGGCTCTGCCTTTCATTAAGCATAAGTATAAATCTATGAGCAACTAGCACAGTACGGGATTTTGCACAAACTAGGCACTTAGTATTTATGACCTGAATAAATGATGCTTCATCCACATGTTAAAGGGTATACCTCAAATTTGAAAAGTTGACAAAAGGGGTTGAGGAGTAGTAAAGAATTAGGAGACAAGACAAATTCAGGCGTCTCCTTGCTAATTTCTTTATTTGCTAATTTCTTTATTAGAAGATTGTTCTTTAGAATGATCTGTTTTTTAATGCTACGTTACTTATATTTGGCAGTTGTAATTATTCAAAGATGAACAGGAGGAAACACTTTTCATAGGAGAAAGGAATGGGGCAGGAAAGGCAACAGGAAATTTAAAGAGGAGCCTAAAAACCAAACTCATATTCAAAATAAAAGTCACTCAAATATTGTTCATTCAACATGTATTGTATTTAGCACACATTTTTGAGGTTAGCATGCTAACCCATAGGTTTCGATGAACACAAAACGTTTTCTCCTTTAACAGATAGTTTTCAGTTGTCTACCATTCAAACAATGCTGAGCTAAATATTCTTATACACTGCTATATCATACATATTTTGCTGTGGTATCTGTGGGAAAAATTCTTGGAAGTGAAAAGGATGGATCATAGGGTGTAAAAACTTGAAGTGTTGATTGACATGTCCTAATTATACCCTGAAAATGTGATAAACTCCTATTAACAGTATATATGGGTGTCTGTGTTTAACACCTCTCCCCTTAACCTTATTAACACTTATTTTTAGTAATTTTAAAAATAATTGTCAATCACAAAAAAGCACATACTCACAAATAATTACTATTTAAATTTGTATTTCTCTAGTTATTAGTGAGGTTCAAATTCTTTTACCAGGTTTCTTTTTTTATTAGTTGTATTTCCTCTGTGAATGACTTATTTATATACTTGGCTTATTTTTCTATTGAGTTACTTTTCTCATATTGTTATAAAATCTTTATATACTGATATTAACTTCTTGCTTGCTAAATATGCAAACATTTTCTCCCAAAGTTGTCTTTTATTTACATAGATAAATATATTACCCTACTCATTTATACCAGTGTTTCTCAAACTATGGTTGATGGAATACCTACCAGAGAATTAGGTGGAGTGCTTGTTTAAAAGTGGAGATTCTGGAGTCCAAGCACTGTAAGAGAATCTCTGGGAACAGGATTTTGTATTTAAAATAAATCTCCCAGTGGTGAAATCATTGCTTCATATTTTTATGTTTTACATGATTGTATATTTAAGCTTTTGAATATATTTAGACTTCAATCCATCTTAAATTAGTTTTTGTTCCTGTTATGATGCAAATAATCTAAATTAATTATATTTTCTTTCTAATATCTTTAATTATGCTAGCATCATTAATAAATAATACTTTTCCCACTAAAGCATCATCCTTTTCCTATATTAATGACATTTCTAACGTTCTAGTACTGTTTAAAAGAAACATTCCTTTATTCTTTTTGTAAAATATTATATACTTATTATAGACAATATAGAAAAAATACTAAGAAGAAAAGTTTTTTAAAAACTCGACTGTAGCAGAGTGAATAGTTTCCTTCCCCAAAATTCACATGACCTGTCCCTGGCGTGGTAGCTCAATTGGTTAGAGCACAGTCCTGAAATGCCAGTGTTGGCACATACAAGAATAAAGCAGTGAATGCATAAAGAGAACAACAAATTGATGTTTCTCTCTAAAAATAAATTTTTTTCATGTAACCTGGACAAGTGACCTTATTTGGAAATAGGGCCTTTGCAGATGTAATTAAGTCAATATGAAGTTATATTGGACTACATAGGGTTCTAATTTAATCATTTGTATCGTTATAAGAAGGGGACAGACACACGGTAAATGCTATGTGAAGAGAGAGACTGGAAAGAAACCATAGAATGTACAGGAATGCTAAAAACTGTCAGCAACCACCAGAAGCTAAGAGATTGGAACATTTTCTCTCTCTGTGCCTCCTAAAGAACCAACCTTGCTGACATCTTGATTTTGGACTTCTGTAAATTTGTTATTTTATACCATCAGTTTGCAGTGCCCTAGGAAACCAATGTACCAACTAATTATAAAAACTCTTTGACATATTTGATGGTCATCATTCCAAATGTGTGTGTATATGCATATGTGTGTATGTGTATAATATATATATTGACAGAAATATTTCCAGTATAATGGGGTAATTCTATACATTCTAAATTATTAAATGTTTTTTTACTTGAATGTATCTGAAGAAAAAGAATAGATTATCCTTCTATTACAAATTATTTTCCTATTTCTGTGCTAATTATCCTTTGTGTTTGATTTTTTTTATAGGCAAACCCTTGTTACTCTTCTTTTTCAAGGTTTGCTTGACAATTCACAACTGTGTGATCTTCCCTATAAAATTTATTTAGTTAGTTGTAACTCATCCACAAGAGAATTTGGGGCTGATAGAAATTGTGCTAATTTTGTTATTTGACTTGATAAGAATTAGCATATTTTTGATACTGATTCTTCATCCAAATAAAGGACATGTGTTTTTTATTTACTGAGGTCTTCTTTCTGCCTTTCAACAAAGGTTGAGTGATTTCATCATTAGGATCTTGTAATTTGTTAAATTTCCCAAGTATTTTATAGTTGTTGCCATTGTGGAGAAAATTATTTCACTTCTAATAGGTAATCGCTTGTTCAAAAGAACACTGACAGTTTGTTGTACCATATGGGGCCACAGATTTCCCGGCTAAGGGCTTGGTGGAATCACTGGTTATGTGCAAAGATTTTGCACACACCTGCTCTGCCACCTGCTAACAGTGTGACCTGGACAACTTTACCTTCTGGACCTCAGCATACTGATCCCTAAAATAAGAATTAAACACCAGTTAATACATGTAAAGCATCTAAACAATACCTGGCACATCGAGGCCTAGATTAAGCATAGGCTTTCATTGATCATAGCCTATTTTATCTCCTGTAAGCTTCACAACTGTAGTTATCTCCACTACACAAATGAAGAAACAAAGGTTAGGGAGGCAGGTGATCTTCTCAGGGTCACTCCTCAATAACTTGGGGCCACCTAGCAAAAACCAACTCCTAAAAATAAAGCAGTCAGTTCATGCTGAAACATGATTTCGTTTGCACCAAAAGGGTTATTCGTACAGTATTGGTGGCATCATACCAGAAAGCAAAACCGAAATATAGCAGAAGGGAGCAACTTCGGTTCCTGCACGTGGGGAGGAGCACGGGGGCTGGCCGTAGGGGCCACGCACACTCGGAAACGCTCGCCTAGCCTTCGGCAGCAATCGTCAGGGGGCGGGGCTCGCGCGACAGCGCGTTCCGCGCGGGGCATTGTGGGAAGGGCGGCCGGTGCAGCCGCGGCTGCCATCTTAGCAACTTCTGGTATTGCGGCCTTGTCTTTGGAGGCGGCCTTCGTGGCTGCGGTCCACCTTAGAGAGTGACAGAGAGTCAGCTGGCTGACAGTGTTCCTTCCCAGGCTTCAAAAAGACGGCCAGCCGGCGTGTGGAGGCGCAGGTGACAGCATCCCGGCGCGTGCGGAGCCCGAGAGCAGCGGTTAGTCACAGCGTCGCCCGGAAGGATGGGCCGGTCTCGGAGCCGGAGCTCGTCCCGCTCCAAACACACCAAGAGTAGCAAACACAACAAGAAGCGGAGCCGGTCCCGATCGCGGTCCCGAGACAAGGAGCGCGTGCGGAAGCGCTCCAAATCCCGGGAAAGTAAACGGAACCGGCGGCGGGAGTCGCGGTCCCGCTCGCGCTCCACCAACACGGCCGTGTCCCGGCGCGAGCGGGACCGGGAGCGCGCCTCGTCCCCGCCCGACCGCATCGACATCTTTGGGCGCACCGTGAGCAAGCGCAGCAGCCTGGACGAGAAGCAGAAGCGAGAGGAGGAGGAGAAGAAAGCGGAGTTCGAGCGGCAGCGAAAAATGTGAGCGCCCGCGGGGGAGGGGAGAGGGGGCAATGGGGTGCAGAGGGAGGTCGGAGGGTGGCAGGGCCCCGCCGGAGAGGCTGCAGGACAGCTCAGCTCTGCGCAAACCCACGATTCGGCTGGGGAGGAAAACAGTGGGGCTCGCGCAGGAAAGTCTGGGAGGGGAGAAAGCGATTTTGGCGCGAGAGGGGTGGAGAGTGCCGGAAGTAGGGGGTGGGGTTCTCAGTGGGTTTGGCGAGCAGCGCTGGCCGGGCCGGCGAGGAGTGAGGCAGCCCGAAGACGTATTGGGAGAGTATTTGCGGACCCGCTGGCACTGCTTAATATGGTCTAATGCAAAGGAAGCAAGGGAAAGAACTAGGTTTTGGAGCAATGGGACTGGGTAGAAGTCGTTTGTCTGCAAATACCTATTGGTTAGTTCATTCCACTAATTTTTTGAGCATTTAAATTGCCAGGCACTGTGCTGGGTGCTGTTAATGTAAAGATTGATCCTGTTCCAAGATTTTAATCTAGCTTGAAGACAGTTAGGTAGGTGCAAATATAGTGTGGTAAATTCAGTGATGGTGATGTGACTGTGGAGAGCAAGTATCTTGGGTGGGTAAACACTTGAGTTCTCCTGAGAAATGAGTAGCAGATAAAAATAGAGACTGTCAGGCTAGGATAGGAGAGTATAGATGGACCGAAAGAGAATAAATGGAGGGAGACAGAATGGCCTAACGTGGAGTAAAAAGGTGAATGTTAATTGGAAAAAGTTCGTAAGTACTAAAGTCATGGAGTTCCTGGAGAGGTAAAGGAGAGGTTGGGAATCGTGGGTATGGGCTTGTATGCCATATTCAGGAGCTTGAATTTCATCAGGAGTAGTGTGGAAGCAGTTGTTGGAATGGAAAAGAGGAATAGGTTAAAGAAAACGTTTAGAATAAAATTGGATGTGAACCAGAGAAAGAAAGAATGCATAAATAATTGCTCTTCTGTTGATAATGTGGTTGTTGCAACTCAGCCACCAAATGTTTAAGTAACTGCTGTGTTTTAGACACTGGTTACAATGCCAGAAACTCAGTGGAGAGAGAGGATGGTAAAATATCACAGTTTCCATTTGCCTGTTCAGTGGCACTAATTTTTGGATGTAGTGGGTTTACCCAACGTTGATACAGGGGACAGACCTGGGGGAAATCTTGAGACTAGAATGACCCAGCAAGAGTGGGTGGAGGAGAGCCTTGGGGATTGCTTGTATTTACAGTTGGATAGAGGAAGACAAGCACGTGGTGGAAGCTGAGAAAAGATACCAGAACGCCCAGTGTGAGATGACGAGAGAGCAAAATTAGAATCTTTGTTGGTTTTAACTAATTAGAAAGCCTGTGGTAAGGTTGGAAATCAGATTGCTTTGCCACAATTCTGAGTAAATAACCTACTTGTGAGATAGAATTCTTATCTGTGAAATGGAGACACCTGTCATGCTTATTGTGAAGATTAGATATAGTGCATTTAAAGTATCAGAACAATGCTTGGCATCTAATGGACCTCAAATAATGTTTAATAAAATTTATGTAAATGCAGCCAGATTGAACCTGGTGAATTTACGAATTAACTTTGCAAGTTAAAATCTTAATGCAGTAAATGACAGGCCTCAAATTTTAAAGGTTTTTTCCCCTCATTTTTACATAGCTGATTCACATGGTTCAAAATTCAGTTCAAGAAGCTCTGCCTCTTCTCTCTGTGTCCCAGCCATCTAGTGTGGTTCCCTGTTCCCTTCCTTGCACCCTTATCATCATTTTCATACATACTTTTGAGATGCTATGTGCATGTTGTATTAACTGGTGAAAACTGGGCAGCTGAAAATGACTTGCAACAAATCAGGAAAATGTCACTAACAAGTAATTTACGATAGCCTGTGATATATCTGGGTTCCAGTGTGCTTAGTGTTTAACTTCATGACAGGTTGAGAGCCTTCTAAGTTAAACTATCTAAACTGAACTGGGGATCTCTATATTCAACTGAGTGATTATTTGAAGAATAAGAGCTTGTTGCAAAGAGCAGCATTTATGAGCAAAAGTAAAAGTAGTAGGTGGAACTGCCTATTTTGGGAGGTTAGACTTCTAGACAATGTCAAGGCATACAGTCTAGCTGGTGTTGATAATAATTGTATGAATTTTTAAAATAATTATGTTGATATTTAAATCTTTGTGTATGCCTTTGCCTCTCTTATATGTCCTGGCAACAATGAAGGTTAGTATCCTGCTAAATAAAGATCATTCGTTAGCCTAGGAGTCTACGCAGATTGAGTCACTCTCAGCAACATGCAAGGAGCTAGAGCCCAGTGAGTAAAGTGCTTAGCTAGAAACCATCAAAGATGTAAATGATGACATGGTGTATAAGCCCGACATGGTGAACCTATGACACACACGCTTAGCCATTTTCGATGACACATGGCCTCATACCAGAGAAATATGGGGCCGCATGCTGAGAAGGACGTTTCATCCTCGGCTCCTGCATGGCCAGGTGCAGTAGCCGAGGATAAAACATTTGCTGTAGTATAGACACTCTGTGCAGGAGGTCTGTAGGCCAAAACAACAGAACTCCGGCACAGAGTGTCTAGTTCCGGTTAGGCCGTTTTTCTCCAAGTGACAACCACCTGAGTTATGCTCTTTTTTTTGGCAAATTTTGACACACCAAGCTCAAAAGATTGCCCATCACTGGTATAAGCTATTGGCAGAGTATTTGGTACCTATTCAATATTTAATAAATGCTGGTAGGTAATATGAAGCAGTTCCTAGAAGTAAATTCCTAGGATTGAGTTAATACATTTGAAAAATGTTTTAAAATAATGTTGCGAGCTGTCCTGTATAGTCATGTTCTTTAACTGCTGTTTTGCTGGGCTCTTGCTGTTTTGTTTTAATAGTTGCCATTTTAAAATCGATTTTGACTAGTGTTTGTAAAACACCTGAGAGTGTGGATAAAGTGGAGACCTAATGTCATATCATTTACATTGAAAAACTGAAGGCTTTGATTCAGCCCTTTCATAAGTGGCCCACGATCTTGGCAGTGGAAAGGATTCAGCAAAAGAACCTAAGGAAAATATTATAGAGATAAAAAGAACATCAAGAGAGTGATATACTTACCTGGCAGGGGAGATTCCATGATCTCGAAGGTGGTTTTCCCAGAGCGAGGTTTATCCACTGCATTCTAGATGTGCTGACCCCTGAGATTTCCCCACATGTGGGAAACTTGACTGCATTACTTGTGGTAGAGGGTGGCTATGATGCTTAACTTGAAAAGAGACAATTCCAGTGGCAGAAGTTTTAGGGAATGGGTAGGCAATATTAGATAATACATCTTTTGTGAGATACCAAGTGTTTTTTTCCCCAAGAAAGTTTCAGTGCCTCTTATAAAAAAGCCTAATAGCTACTTTATCACTGATTATGATAAATTTGTCATCAGTAAAGATGAACTCATGCTTAATTCAGTTGCACATGTGCCCATTGGTTTTAATTCATTGAGTGTAGAATTAAAGCGTTATTGATCTTGAACTTTTTCGGCACTGGACCTAAAAATTGGTTTCTGATTTACTTGAGTCCCATTTTTAACCTTGCCAAGAAGAACAGCAACAACAACAAATATGCTCTTGATAATACTGGTAGGGAAGTAGTTCTGCTGTGGTGCCCTGGCCTTGCCTGTCTCTCAGTAGGACATAGCTGCAGGCCTTAATTATAGTCCTGGTGGGCTGCCCTGTGGTGCCTCCTGGAACAAAGGAAGATAAGCAAGCAGCCTTGTGAGAACCTCCACTAGGCCATTTCTCATCCTCCCGGCTTCAGTTGAGATTGGGACTTTCCACTTGCCCTCCCCTTCAGACGATAAAATTCCGAGCTGTAGTTAGAATTGACTTAGCAGCGAGCAGCCCTCCACTTGTGCTTATTCTGCTGTCTGCCTTTGTGCTTTGGTATCTCTCAGTGTGAGCAGAGACGTGGAAAGCTGAAACCATGCTGATTTGGCTTTTGCTGTAAGTGATACTGAATTTATTTGAGGTCCTTTTCTCCTTGCTTTCTTACATACTTCTGTATGGAAATGTGGACCTGTTAGCCATTGTGTTATGGCTGTTATTTAGGGACTGATTGACAAAAACCCTGAATGTATATCAGGTCTTTTTTGACCTTTACCAAATTTCTAGGTTAAGTTGGCAGCTTTTCTACTGATAAGCTAACCTAAAGCCTTATCCATTCTTTTCCTTCTTTTTTACTTTATATGGGAAGTTTTAATTGGAACTTTCACATAGTCCTTCCTTTAAGAATTGAATTGTGCCATAAGAACCAATTAGCAAAAATATGTGTGTGGGGGTGTGTGTACTTTTAAAACTTTGTGTTATGAAAACGTTCCAACTTAATGCAAAAGTAGAAAGAATATTATATAATCATAATATATCCATCATTCAGGTTCAGCAGTTGTCATTCTTGTTTTACTTCTTCTCTTTTTCTCTAGATAAAGTAGATAAAAATTTTTGTTTGAAATGTTATTTCATTTCTATTGAAATTGCTGTCTTGTTTTATTTTTTTAAAGATATTCCAGGCTGTTTATTCTTAGTGTTGGGATAGTTATCTCTTCTCTTACTGAGCTGCCATAAAGGCTTATTGAACTACCATAATGCTGTATTTTATTGGAAGTTAAAAAGGAATAAAAGAAAAGAATTATGGTTAGAGTATGTTAGTCTTTTTAAAATAAAAACTCACTAATGTAGGTGTGTGGAGTTATTTAAGAAACAAGCTAACCTCCAAAATAGCTACTACTTCCTTGACAGAAAAAATGTAGAAACTTTAAATGCAGAAATTGACATGAATCAGAATGTAAAAAATACATTGCTGTTAGGATGGTATCACTGTGAATACCAGGAGTTGAGAATGATAGCACTGAAGTGGGAATTGAATCAACCTCCCAACCCCTAACAGAGTTGCAGTGGATTGAGTGATTAATGGTCACTTAGAAAACTGAAGTCTTTATTGAACAGAAGGAAACCAGTGACAGTTTTAATAAATTTTTAAGCTATCTCAAAATACTGTCATTTAATGTAATTAAAAAAATATATGAGGTCATTTATGTTTTGACCTTTAACTCAGACTAGACATACATGAGGCTATCATTTTGGATATTAGTGGTATAAAACTTGCAAGGTTTCCACTATCGTGACTTGGTAAATGACAATATTTTCAGTGCAGAATTTTGAATAAGTTGGTTCATAATATCTAAATGGGATTAAAATAATTAAAACAGTATTATGCTTCATTGGGTTTTTAAAAAAGAACCGGTAAGTGTATTTATCTACTTTCTCATCTCTAGAAGAGCTTTAAAGTACGTTAAGTCTTTTTAAAATTAAAATCACTAATGTAGTTGTGTGGAAGAATTATTTAAGAAACAACTAGTCTGACTTAGATTGTAAGAGGCTTTTTGCCTTCAGGCAGATTAAAAAAAGCAGGAAGGACCTAACACTGAGTGATGAAAGCACCTGCTTTTGATAAATAGGTTTTCTTGCTCTTTTTTTTTCTTTTATCCTTCATCCCCTACCCCAAATTCTGCCTCAACACAGTAGACTAATTCTAGCATTCTGATCATAAGGTCCTCCGTTGTATCTTATTAATGGGTAAAGTTCAGAGCCTGAATAAGGTGATCTGTAAAAAGCTATACTGCTATTGCCTTAGCAGCCCTGAATCTCTGAGTCTTGAGCTATTCTGACTTTGGCTGATGGAGAGAGAGAATGAATTTTGCTGGTCTGAGTTGCTTGCTACCTAATGGTTGTTCCTGTGACTTCTCTCTAGCTCAATCCGTAGGCTGGGTGGATTGGAAAATTAGCAAATCCATATATTTACAGTTTGTCTTTTCATTGTAAAGTTGATAACAAAAGTGGATTTCCCGTTTCAGATTTGCTCTACATTTCTAAATAACAATTGGTGAATTAAGCTCTTTGTATATACTAGTTTCTTTTATTCAGAAAGTGATTAGAGGGGAAAAAACCCATGGTTATATATTTATTTGAATTTCCGCATCACTTAACATCTTGGTATCTGTTACTGTTTCCTTGAATGTTACATGAAAATGAGTTGTAAAATCATAGAAACCTGTGATCAGGCTCAATGTTTTACTTTTTTTCTTTATTTACTTGTTTACTTACTTTATAACTAGTTTTAATTTGTAGATTTATTATATTATTTAAGTCATTTTTTTCCCTTTCTTTGCTAGCCGGCAGCAGGAAATAGAAGAAAAACTCATCGAGGAAGAAACAGCACGAAGAGTGGAAGAATTGGTCGCAAAAAGGGTAGAGGAAGAATTGGAGAAAAGGAAGGATGAAATTGAGCGAGAAGTTCTCCGAAGGGTGGAGGAAGCCAAGCGCATCATGGAAAAGCAGTTGCTCGAAGAACTCGAGCGACAGAGACAAGCTGAGCTTGCAGCACAAAAAGCCAGAGAGGTAACGCTCGGTCGTTTGGAAAGTAGAGACAGTCCATGGCAAAACTTTCAGTGTCGGGTGTGCCTCCTGCTCAGTTCAGAAAGAGATGGAATGCAGACTAATTCCTTTCTCATCTAAACTTAACATTGCTGCGAAAGTTAATTTTTTAGCCTTTTCAGAAGTGCTGACTGATACTTAAAAGTTATTTTTATAAAACATTCAAGGAAACTTTGATTTAATGGAACTGACTTACATATTTGAGAAGTGTTTGAAACTTTTGCCATGGCTGCAGGACCTACATTCTTTTTTGGGAGGGTGGGGGGACACAGGGAGTGGCAAAGGGAAAAGGTTAAAAATCCACCTATGGTTATGTATTCTTTTCTGTTTATCACTCTTGTTACTTAGACTGTAAGAGGCTTTTTGCCTTCAGTCAGATTAAAAAGAGCAGGGCCTAACACTGAGTGACGAAAGCACCTGCATTTGATAAATAGGTTTTCTTGCTCTTTTTTCCT